>CM022531.1:17912586-20652748 GCA_012273795.1 Dendrolimus punctatus | reverse complement strand
AACTTTGCCGCGCCTTTGCCAGCGTGGTGCAGTTTTTTAACTATCCACGGGAGCTCTTTAATTTTTCGGGATCAAAAGTTTCCTATATGTTGACCAGGGATATACGCTACCACCATACAAAATTTCATGCAAATCGGTCCAGTCGTTTCGGAGATTAGCCGGTACAAACCGACAGACAAACAGAGAAACAAGAAATTTAAAAAAATCAAAATTAGTTCTACTTCACTTCTTACATCCCCCTGACTCAGTTTTTAGCATTTTTTTTCATTGTACGAAATTTGACCTCTACAATTTTATTATATGTATAGATAAACATTAACAGCCGACTTTTGAATTCTGAATATATACGTACGTTACTGATATTTTATTTGATATGCGATTCATAAACCAAAAGAAATGTAAGTATATGAGCTTGACCACCCAAGCTAGCATGCTAGGTATGCGTATCTTCAAAGCATATAACCAATACTTTACTATCCCATTCCATATATAGTGTTAGTCAGAAAATAAGTAACGTCTAGCGATATTGGGATCTTTATCATTGTTGCGTAGGAAGTCTTCAATGAAGCACCTTTTGCTTAAAAACTGCGTATATTTTTATATTTTGCGATTTTACAATAACTTTTGATGCGCGTACAATAAATCGTCGTCGTTCGTAGTGAATTTTTTTGAATATTGGCGGTTGGCCGTAGATAATGAGCGTTTTCATAGTAATAGGTTAATATTGCGCGTACACACCGGCGCGTGCGTATTGTTTTCATGTCCGATTGCATCAGTGTATATCACCCTTGATTAATCGTGCGGCGACAATCATATTAATATTTTGTGACAATTGTACACTCTCATTAGGCAAATTGTTGCATCTTCCGTGTAATGATAGCATCTTTATGTACACAGTTTAATAATGACTTTAAAATAAATAACTATAGCACAGATAAAAATGAATTTTAATTGTAATTGTGTCTGATCTCATCCCACTGAACCGCTGTCACTAACGGGCGTTAGTTAGGGGGACTCGAAGGTTGATAGTAGGTATTACCTCGCTGAATACAGAGGTTTCATAAATTACTTGAACTTATTCTGCCTGTAGTGCACGAATTTGCTTGCGTTGAGTGATTAAATTCGTTTTCATATATTATAGTAAGACTACTTGATATTCTTGTTTTTAGCATTCCGACACGTAAAGAGAAAATGGAACATGTATAGTTTCACTCAAATGTTTGTCCGTGTCAGAACTGCTTATATGATGAACTATGTGTTATGCCAAGAAATAAAAATATTTGTCATCCTTAAAGACATCTTTTCTAATTTGAGGCGGCCATTAAGAAAAACAAAATTTTAAAAGTGCTCAACTTCATCAAGTAAAGTATCAAAAGAGCTATAGTCCTGACGGAATGACTCTAGTTCCCTGACGACGTGGCAAACCTTTGGTATGGGTTGCGACCTACGTGGACACATTGGCCGCATCCCATTTACCAAACACATCTAGATCGGCCGGTTCGGCGGCGGAAGCAGAGAAGCGGCACAAATATGTAATCCTAGGTGAGAGTTATATGTTTGTGCCGTTTGCTACTAAACAGTTTACATAAAAAAAAAATATTTTATTCATAAATAACATATACATATTTTTTATTTAATAACTGTACATTACAAAAATTGAACATATATAATAAATAATATTTGACCCCTGAAATACAGTTTACGCTAAGGACTCTTCGTAAAGCAATAACTTATCATTAATTTACCATTAGCAAGCGCGAGCTGATGACATCTAATCAGTAAAGGAAAATCCCCATAGTTTCGTTTAATTATGACTTTGATTCATGAAGATCGAATTTCCCAGTGGGACATGTGAAATATTATGTGCACGGATCGCGTTCGTCCGAAACACATCCCTACTATAATATTATAAATGTGAATGTAAGTTTGTTTGTTACGCTTTCACGCGAAAACTACTCAACCGGTCATCATGAAACTTTGTACACATATTCTTGGAGGTATTAGAAGTAACATAGGATACTTTTGATCCCGAAAAATTAAAGAGTTCCCGTGGGATAGTTAAAAGAACTTTCCACGCGGACGAAGTCGCGGGCAGAAGCTAGTATATTATAATCCTAATTCAAAACATAGACATTCTAGTCACTTAAGCCGATATTAGACGATTCATTTCTCGCTTTCAATTTGGATGAATCAACCAAGTGATTCAATAAATGTAAATTTGAATCATTCAATATCATTGATTACCATCGTAACCTATCAAAGACTCAATTCTGCAATTTCAATATTTTGATATTGAGAAGATTGTCAAACGGTACTTTGAAAGGGAACTGCGTATTTTTAACAATGTCGCAATTGATAGGTAAATATCAATTGCGACATTGTTAAAAATACGCAGTGTACTAAATCCACCATATCTTTCAATATCGTTGCTGCGGAATAATACTAGAAGAAAATTGGTTTTACCATTATATGCCGTTACCCCGAAATGAATATTGAAAATCTACCAAAATCGTTTCGTGAGTTTTCGCTTATAAATATTTACAAAGACAAAGTGGCCTGCCACAAGCACGCCATTGGAATTAACAGACTACCGAAATCAAGCAAATCTACGATTAAGAATAGTATACGGCGATTTTAGCGCGTTAATAATAGCAGAATTGGGCACCTGATCTGCGTCTTTCAACCAAGTTGATACAGTTTAGTTGATCACCATCAGCTTTATAGCGTTGTTTATGAAAGTTATGTTTCTAAACATACAAATAAATTACTAGAATCCTCTAAGGTGGAAAAATAGAAATGAATGTCTTTGAAACAAGTACACAATGTTATCCGAGTCAGCAGTTATGAAGAGGTTAAACAATTTTCTCACACTGTTTAACGTTAATATATTTAATATATTAATTCAACCCAAAACAATGACAAATTAAACCTCTTGACGAAAATTTATTTCACTTTTTAATAAAACAGCAACTATTATAACAAGAGCTACCTATTTTTCTATTACAATATCCACGATAACAGAATTACTTTTTGTAAATTGGGACGCTCTGAGACCGTCCATGTATGTGCGAAAACTTTTGGGTCCGCATTCGGATAGCTAACAGTGAAATTTTTCACTAATTATGTGAATATTTCTCCAAAAGTTTTCTCTTTACAGCTGCTTCACGTTAAAAATCTCTTTATCATCTTAAATAATTAATAAATCACGAATGAGTTTAACTTTTTACTACAAGCTACTACTAGGTATTAGCTCTTTTGTCTAACATTTATTTTAAAAAATGCTAATAATATATCTCTCTTTAACATCGAAGGCCTAGGTTTCCTAATATCACAATGGGGTTTGTTCACAAAAAAATACCCTCTGAATTTATATTTTTATTACGTAAAATAGGGTATTTTAAGATACTAGTTTGAATATTTTTGTATTTTAAGCGTTAGTTTTTTCTAATTCGATTTTAAAATTATTTCTTCGATGACGGCATAAGCGACAAGTTTACATTGATTTCTTTGCCTAGAAAACAAAAATAATAAAAGTAAGTTTTATCTATAGGGGAAAGCAGGTAGGATTCGTACATTTTTTGTTCTGAGCCTTATAAAAAAGAAACTACTAGCTATTACAAAATTATTTTAATAGCGGTATATTACCCATTTATGTGGCTTTAATATTATGGAAGTTCAGTTTTCATATAAAGCAACACGGAGAAGTTACGACCGTTTTCCTAAAAAATGGAAAACGCACGAAAGCACCCCATGCATGGGGTAGCTTCGTGCATAGCGTGGGGCACATTCGTACATAGTGGGGAACCTCCGTACAATCAAAGAAAATGCCATTTATTCAATGTAGTAAAGTCCTTTAATGAGGTCAAAGTTAAAACAACGTCAGCCGTCATATAGTAAACTAGTAATTATTGTATTCAGAGTACCTATGTAACGAAAAGAACACAAATGTATTTTTTTCTTCTCTAATAATTATGAAACTAATGATCTTCATCTAGTAATGATCAAAAGTATTGTTTTAATTACTTTAATACTTAATAATAAGTCCTGAAAATATTCATATAACATAATACTTTTTCCATTAATAAAAGAACTAAAAATCAACATTATAAATTTTATCACATGTCTCAACATACATAAATACATAACTTCACGCCAGTTTCCTTGCGGAGTAGGCACGAACAACAGAGCGCCATTTAGGCTTATTCCTACACACCTCATTTGCTTCTTTGGCATTCATAGCTCTTGTCATACATGGTACCAGCACTGCGTTGTGTATGGCAAGCTGGGCTTTCTGGCTGAGTTCTTAGTAAAGCTCCATTCATACTACTCCTCAAATTTACTCTTCTTTCTATGTCAGCGCTGTACCTTCCATCCCTGCTAAAAGCACATCCAAGATATACAAACTCATTCACTTGTTCCAGCATAACATCATCGACCATTATCCTTGCATTCGTTCTGGTTTCTTCTCTTTCAAACACCATAACCAATGTTTTCTTCGCATTCAAATATAAGCCTCTCGCATGACAGTCATCTTTCATCATTGTAACTAGTGTTTGCAGTTCTGATGGCGATAAGGCTAAAAGCACGGCATCATCCGCATAAAGCAAAGTGCTAACAACTAAATATATTTTTGCAGAGACTTAAAACATAAATTCGAGTTGTATTTATCGTGAAATTAGAACAAAATTGGCCATATGTACAATATCTACCGGTACCTATTATACTAGAGGAGGATTCGTACAGTACGAATCTACCCCACATGTAACTGCATGAAGGTACCCCATCCAGATAATTCAACAAATTAATTTGAAATAAACATAACCGTTATAGTTGAGCTAAAATATCTATTTAAATATTAAAGTAATATATTAAGGCATAAACTATAATAAATCACTTTTATAATTTGAGCATTACTTATACCAGCCAAGCGAATTAAAAGATGACAACGAAAAATACTTACGCAGAGCGAATTCACGTATCGACTTACATCATCGAAGCCAATGGCCGTATTGTGGCCCCATCCCGCAGGTACCCGTATCCTACAAACGGCAATCACGCACACAAATGCAAACATTTCAATGTTGCATAATGGCGGAGATATCTCCACTGTACGAATGCTCCCTGTGTACGAATCCTACCTGCTTTCCCCTATATAATCATATTAATCTGTGCTACTATTTAAATGTCACTGTCATTACTCATTACGTATCGTGATCATTTTAGTGTTTTTTGTCGCTAGTCTTATAATTTTTCGTGTTCAACCATTATTATTTTCTACAGTTATCGTTAATTTTTTTAAAGTGGTCTCTAGGGAAAATGTTACAGAACTTAAATCAAATAATGTATAGCTAGAATTTTTTTACACCTGAAGCAGGCAAACAGGCAGACGGCCCACCTGATTGGATTTAGTAAGGTCAAATAAAGGTCAAACGCATTTCTTACAAAATACAAAAAGATCGTACGTTTTTGGAATTTTAACAAGACATAAATGATTAGGGACACTATTCCTGGAAATAGTTTTTCAAATAGATAGATTGAAAAAAAGTGAACAATCGCAATTGCTGCTGTTCTGATAAAAAGTTTCGATTTTCATAATATCTGGTCACGCGGTTCTTAGAGTACATACTTACTTATTTTCCCTGAACAGCAACCGGTTTACGCGAGACGCGAGACGAATTGTATCCTGTAGATTATACAATACCGACAAACTAGCGACTCTTTTATATCAATTCAAGCTAAAGTTATACATAAAGTCTGAAAGAAAGTTTCCTGTCTACCAAACCAATACGTAGTACGTAAATCGCTTCGGTCGGCGTATTGTGCGCAATTTCCGCCCGATTTGTTGGTGAACACCACATTACTTAAGTAACGTCTCGTGAAAACCTTCGGGATTTCTTTTATTCCATCATCCGAACCTGACAAGCTCGCTATCTTATCATAATTGTTTCCAACTGAGTTATCAACCTTTAATATAACTTTTGCCGTATCTTAGCTTCGCTAGTAATAACATTTTAGCTGAAAACTGTCTAGATGTTTTGTTTAAAGAAAAAACCAGATACTACAATAACAGCCAAATGTCGGATCATGTATATTGAAGAGTTCCAAATTGGCGATGAAACTTTCTGATTTGGTATTTGCCTACAAAATCATATAAACCTAAACCTTTTAATTATATAAATAAGTAAATTCTACAATCTATGAAAAAGTCAGAAAATAATTATATAACCGAGAAAACCAAACTGTCATAACACACGAGACTCGAATTTTCTATTTATTGTAAAAGCACAAACAACAAAAAGTAGATAGTAAAAGTCCGTAAATCTGAAAATTATTTAAAAATATACCTAAGCAAGTATTTTTAAGTTTTACTACCGCAATGAAAAAGTTGTGTGAAATGTCATTTTCCAAGGATGCTTTATGTAATTATACTATATGAAACAGTATCCATTATTGCTAAATAATTTTAGGCATTTAATATTCAAATAATTTTCATCATTCGTCGCGGTTAATAAATAATACTCTTTCCTTGAAAATATCATATAGATTATGATACTATAATTATAGATAGTAGACTAATTACCTCGTATAATGGCCATGACTTATATACAAAGAAAGAAGAACTAACTATAAACAGGCCCTAATTCAGCAAATGCTTATGGTCTTCCGTTAGTGCCAAGCAACGCCAAGTACGTATCCTTCTGAGGATAATAAACACTGATGAAACTTTAAATGTTTATGTCTAAAAGCAAACAAACAAAGCGACAGCGGACAAATAGACTAACTCGACAAAATTGTAAGGATTCAATTTTTAACAATTATCTACAAAACCCTAAAATACTCATGATTTATCTATAATGTTTGTGCAATATTTTTCCTTTTTAAAATTTAACTAGAAGCATAAAATATTTTACCATGATGGCTTACCTGCCTAATTCTGCTTTTACAGTACTAGCATTTTACGCTCGTCTCAAAGAATTTTAATAAATTTTCTGCCTTTTCCACATGCATTTCTCAACGCTTTTTTATGTAGGGTATAAACTTTTCATATTTTGCCGTTTTATATTGCCAGACGCCGTCGATTACTTATATGTGCGTAAGAAAATGTTTAATAAAAATGAATGACTACAAATATTTTAATTTTTTACATTTATAAACTGGCATCTCTTTATTATAAAACTAGCTATGTTCCTCACTTCGTTTTCGTGGGATTTTGGACTTTTATGTTTTTAATTTCGTGAGATATCGGACACATACACAAAATTTAAGATATAGTCCAGTAATAACCCCCCAAAAGTATTTATTGGAATCCTATAAGCCGTTTCGGCGCCAGACTGACAGATAAGAATTCTATTATAAACATCATATTAGTAGCAGAATCTATTTAAATATTGGCATTTATTTTGATATTACAGACGCACACTAAAATTTTATTTATAAACCATGCATTGTTATTTTTCATGTACAAACATTTCATGGTTTGAACAAACATAAAATTAAATTATATTTATTAATTGAATATAATATTTACCGTCATTGTCCAATTAAATTTATTACTATAGATAGTAAGTACAAAAAGACGAGCGTGCATGACAAGAGCTATGAATGTCAAAGAAGCAAGTGAGGTGTGTAAGAATGGGCCTGTGTGGCGCTCTGTTGTTCGTGCCTACCCCGCAAGGGACCTGGCGTGAAGTTATGTATGTATGTAGTAAGCACAAAAACAAGTACGCATATAATTAAATTACGACATAAGGGCACGACTGCGATAACATTGTGTTCAAGTGCACGAGTGCAGAAATAACAGAATACCTGTCTGAAATACGCAGATGTTGCCAGTTTTCCATTTAAGGTTTCCTCGCGAATTTCTATCTTCGCGCGCTCCCCCCCGGTTTATCGAAGCATTAAGTGGAAACCGGCATTATTGTTCGCTTCACCAAACCCTTGACGGAATCATGAAGGGCTCGATATGATCGCCAAATATTGAATAAAGTCTTGTCCTCCTGCCGCTTAGAAGATTTTGTGCAAGATTTGTGCGTTGGTTATCTCTACGAAATAAAACGATCAAGTAATGTACGTCTAAGCAAAACGAATGTTTTTTATTGTCATAAGCTAGAAAACAGGCAAACAGCGCACCAGATGGATAGTGATCACCACCGCCTATGAAGATTTGCAAGGGGTGAGGGGTGTTGCTAACGCGTTGCCAGCCTCGAATAAATTAAACAACAGCCTTCTTAACTGCCCCCATGTCGTAGCGCAGAAGGAAAGCCGTGGCGGGAAGTTACATTCAGGTCGGAATTGTACGCGAAATAAAGATTGTAGACAATCGTGGCTAGTTGAGCGTGGAAGTCAAGGAAATGAGGGTGAATATGACGCTGATGATTAATGGTGAAAATGTGGCGCTGGCATCAGTTCAAACAGTTGTTCGGAAGAACATTCCCCATATGATTCTGTTGATGCGACCAACGTTTGTTTTTGTCATTTAGCTACTGAAATCCAAAAAAAAAAATAAACTTGCTCCTCTCTATCTCAAAAACTAGCCAACAGATCTTCTTCAAACTTATCGTAATAGTTCATTGTTAAACTACCTACCACTTTATTATTTCATAAGTTTATATTTTAAAAATTAACTACACATATTTTCGGATATCGAGACAAATATAACCCCAATTACATAAATCACAAAAAAAATAGTTAATAGATTTTAAAACCTATCTAACAATACAACCCTGAACTTCGTCTGAATCGATAACGTACATATAAATAAATTAAAGTGTGAATTTGGTAAAGAAAATATGTTTACCACAAAAGCAAATATTATTTCCATAAAGTTGTCTAACCTTTGCATAAAAGAGTAAAAGCTTAAACAATTCAAGTAATGTATATTTGCTTTCCATAAGCCCCGGATACGACAAGTAAACGTTGCTCGATTGATTTAAGGTATTCTTTTATCTTCTCTTTGAATAGCTTTACAAATGATGAATATCACTAGCGTTAAGTATTTTGCAATATTCACGATTGACGAACATTTCAAAACAAATTAGCACTAAGAAAAATTTAACCTTTATAAACTCCCCAAGCCAGCCTCAGCCAAATTGTATGTTTATCTTTAAAAAAAACCGAACACAAGTCTAGTAATGATGCGAGAGATATAATTATTGGAACGTAGTTCCTTATCGCGCGGTACGAATGGCAAAAGGGGGCTAGACGGAAAATTTTAAGACCAAAAAAGCTGTAACGACACTTTTTTGCGATTTGCCATTTTTATCATTTTGGTGCATTTGGTCGGTGTGGGCGATATATATGTATGTATATGTACATTTATATGTATATACATATATACATATATACATATATATATATATATATATATATATATGCACTCTGTCTGTCTGTTCCGTTTTCACGGAAAAACTACTGGCCCGATTTGGCTTAAACTCAGTATATATATATATATATATATATATATATATATATATGAACATAGGATACTACCACTCATTTTGGCCAGTGATTTTAACATCAACTTTAGGAATGAAAAATCAAAACCTTTGCTACAGTTTTTAGAGGAAGAATTTGATTTAAGAATCCCAAGGCAGTTACCACAAGCCAATTATTACTAAAATTGAGCCTACTGATTAAGTTTATATTACATTATATTTTTATAACTTAAAAAAAGAAATTTTATTACAATTCCTTCACTAATTAATCGATAGGAACTTCGTTCCATCCGGGTGTCCCTTGACACCTCTCCAGTTTTTTTTTATAAGAAAGTACCTACCATTTGTGTAATTTCAATAACAATATAAAACAAGAAAGTAGCATACACGCAGTTAAAAGGAGTGCTTTGAGAAGTTCATGTCAGGTAAGCATGAATGATATTATACGGAATAGTGTTAAGGGAACGTTGTGGATTGAAAGAAGATCTAATAACAAGAGTTGAAAAAGGAGTTAAGTTGGTTTGGGCATGTAGAGAGGATATACGAGGATAATAAAATCACAAAACAAGTGTATGACAGCATTGTAAATGGCAGAGTTGGTACCGGTAAACCACGATGTGCATCATGATCATTATCAAATAACAGAAGTGTTAAAACGAGGTCCGGTAAAAAGCATATCAAATAAACGTTCATGTATGAAGAGTTTAGTGAAAATAGATGAAGTGAAAGTTGTTTGTCAAGATCGTCGCAAATGGAGATCTATAGTATATGCCTGCCTCATGGGAAAGAGACGTGATAATACGTATGTATCTAATATAAAACTAATAAGCACAACAATGGATCATTCAGACGTGCATTCCTCTCAAAAATTTTCACTCGATAAAAACAGTTTGATATGAAAAGTAAAAAATCATACTTAAGTAACAGTCTATACGAAAATATGTTTCAAATTAATGAGTCTAACAACAAAATAAATATTATCTATAGCTTACTTCTAGACACATATTATTATTTAATTGTTACCAAAACTAGAATATTGAATACTACTACTATAGATTTCACCTAGTTTGTTTTCACTGCTTCGATAAGATTCATGCTGGTCAAATATATTTGATTTGCTGCCGTTAGTTATTGGTGTGCGTTCGTGCTCAAATCTAATTCCGTACGATTGATGCGAGGCCAGCATCCATCCCTTCCGCCGCAGCCTTCCCGCAATTAGTCTATTTCACTTGATTGTGCCAATATTTCTTTAGCAACGACCAATAAACTGAGGAAATAAACATAAATATACTTGCTTCCGCTGCTTGCATTATTTGGCCACAAATCTAACATTTATAGAGTTGCTTAATCAAAGAAAATGATTCTTTTATAAACCACCATATCTTTCCGATCGTTTATGCGTGTAAATATAGTATAGTTCGATGCAAACTTTATGGCGGCTACGATATTAGCTGCGAGCAAAGCCATGCGCAGGTAAAAGAACAGAATACATATAACTGAGGTATTCAAATAAATAGACTCCGGTCTTATCCGGTCACTATATATATATAGATGTTATCTATACCTCATGTCATGAAGTACTTTAATTAAATATTTTTTACTATAACCAAACGACAAAAAATGTGGACGGTCGTCAACTATATGGAACACGGACACGAACTGGGGCATATTTTTTCATTTAGATTATGCAAGGATGAAGGTTCGATCAATAAATATATTAATCCATAAAGTACTACAAACTACAATATATTCATATGAAGACCCCAGACAGATGAACTTGTCAAGCAAAATTGATTTTGTAATATCACATTTTTAAATTTGGAACCTTGTGCTCCAGAAACCCATAAGTTTCAAAATAAAACAAAAATTTAAGTTGAATCACTTAAAAATAAAAATAAAAAAATCATTTTTCAAGCATATAAAAGTATCGAACTTAAGAGGGGAAAAGTGGCATATTATGTCACTGACAAACCTGTTTTTTTCTGATAAACGTCAAGAACTCTAAGATTAATTCGTGTTTTACCCTGTTCGGTTTATTACCGTATAATACCGGAAATTTCCAACAAAATCGCACAGACAAGTTTCGAAAAAAAATGACAAATTCGTCTTTATCCCTGGAGTCTTCATATAGAATGGACGTTTTTCCTTCTTCAAGCTTTAGAAAACAAACCTATTATCGTGATATTTTATTATAAACGTATAATTATGTATTTACGTGTAGAACAATATCACTTGGTCACTTTATAAATAATTCATTAGTGTTTATAACCAATTACCGTTAGATTAAGCTATAATAAACATTAACACTACCACACCCAATAAACGATTAGATGATGTCACTTAGAAAGTACGAAAACAATGCCAATAGGAAGCAAAAAGGCAGTCGTAGCTTTCCAAAGCGAAGTGTTCGAGCGTGGCTGGAGATTGCAACGGACGCTTTTCACAGGATCCAGCGAAGCGCGAAAACGGCACCGATAGCAGAACACTCCCAGCGATACAACCGCTCCGGACCCCTGTCCCTGTCACACATGTCTATCAGGCTAGGTACACAATCAATCCCTATTCTACTCTTACATAATTTGATGTGACAGATTTTTCAATTTAAAACAATTTCTGTATTTTATAAAAAGAATGCGCGCTAAAACACAATCAAATGACTTTTTTTTATAGCTGGAGTACAGCAAACAGGCTGACGGCCCGCCCACCTGGTGGAAAGCGGTTACCGTTGCCTATGGACATTTGCAACATCAGAGATGACTTTTAATATACCATTATTAAAACAATTTTTATACCCAAAATTGGTAATATAAGTCTTGCCTTAATCTCTCTTTAAGGATTATCCTGGGGTACATACAGAGGATCAAAAGGCCTCTCTATTATTTTAGCTGTCCTGTAACATACGCAAGCTGCCAATCTTGGATATTTTGGCCCGTGACATACAGTTTAATTACCGTTTATATTAATTCACTATTTGTTTCTTAAACATCATTATTTATAATCTTATACAATCTTTAAGAGTGACGTTAAAGGTCTGCACATTATTTACTTGCTCGAAGCCTAATAAATTGTATACTGATTTAAGATTGACCGTGTAGTTCTAAGATATTTCATATATGTGTATTCTATATTCTATTATGTATTAACCTTTGTTTCGCGTTAACCTACCTATGGAACTCACGTCGCAGCCATAAATTTCATTTATCATAACATATTACACAATGACGTATTGAAAACATGCAAAGTCAATACACGTGTGAACATTTTTTGTATTATTTATTCACCTGTTGTGTTTGTCTTAATTTTCTATCTTTTATTATTTTACACGAATAGTTTTAAATAGCAGAGCTTTCTACTAGATGGCGTTTGGGTTTCGTAAGGAGCAGGAACTTTCGAACTTTTCAAGATAGATAGTTACATGTTTATATCAAGAATCTTAAAAGTCGTATTACAATTTTTATCGGCACCTAAATTTCTCCAGAATGTTGAACAAACCTCGGTTTTGTATAAAAAAGCGTTCATTGCACCGTCTCGATGGTAACTAAGATCAGCTATAAAATTTTCCATATTTTGACGGTAAAAAAGTCATGAGAAATACTATTCTCATCAACATTACCAATGCATGAAATCCGCCAATTCCAAAATCTAGGCGATCCCACTGAAGACCAAGCTTAGCAATAGGATGTTTATGACTGATATTACAAATCACATCATTAGCTGCATTTAATATCTAGTTAAATAGACGTAGATGGCACTCTATATTTTTATTATAATTCCAGTAACCTGTAGATATACTTTCCTAAAGTATTAAAAAAGATCCATTTTTTTATAAATCGGCAGACAAACACATACATTGTATATCCCCAAGCTACGCATGTGTTATTGATGATATACAACAAAACAATTTTGGGGTCGATCCCAGACACCCAGACCGCAGTAACATAATATAACAGAAAGTTGCCATGCCAGTAATCAAACCCGGAAGAGTTCCAGCGAGTTCAACCAGCTAAGACTTAGCCCACTATACCACAGAAGCAGCAATAAATTTAGAGGTTTAAAATAGGCGTCACAAAATTCTTGCGAGGCCTGGGGCACATTCAGATACGTTGGTAACATCTCTAGTGTTGTAAATGTAGGTACATAGGCGAAAACAATCAGTTTCCATCAAGCGGGCCGTTAGCCTGTCGGCTGTACACCAGCAATAAAAACGACAAATCCAAAGAAGGCCTCTACGGTCTAGTGATCAAAGTATTGTCTATCTTATTTCATTGGAAAGCAAAGAATCCAAAAAGATGTTTGCAAATTACATGAATTATTTATTATAACTTAGTGTGGGTGTCTAGATCCTAATAACTCAATTAACTACAACATAGGGATCAGACGAATACAATATAACAATTTTCATTCCATGATTAAAATAGGTGTATGGGAAACTACGGTATACGGTACGGCGTTGCAGTTGTTGCGTCCATGTAAACACACAGTAAATATATTTACATAATTAGACTATGATTAATAAAATTATAAAATAATTTAAAAGATTTTTATTTGTTAGTATGTTTCTATATGTGATGATAAGTCTATTTGTCTGCTGCTTTGTTTATTCATTATATGTATATTTCAGACAAAATAATATAGGGTAGGGCGGGGCTAGTAGAGCATTTTTTCACTTAATCCGTGATAGTTCCTAAACGAGACATCAGAACAGTTTATAATGTATCTTGATAAATAAGTATTTTAATCCTGCTTAAAAGTGTCCGCAATCAAAGTGTCCTAAAAATTAAGGTTTAAGAGCTACAGCCGTATATGTGAAGTATCTCAGACATGTTCAACTTACCCCATTGGTTGCGTAAGTTGAGCATAGCTTTGTAGTAAACCAGCTTAACATGACCATCTTGACTACGTTCACTATTAGCAAAAGAACTCTTCTAGTAACACTTTTCTACTTTTTTTTTCATATAAATTTAAGTATGATTGATACACGGTAAAATTTATGCTGTTCTTCGTGCGTGACATGTTGTTGCATTATTTAACAGGGGAATAAAAATAAAAACTCTAATATTATTTCCTTTATATGTTTATATCTTTAAATGATATAAAATCATAACGTTTCGCTTTTAAGCCTCGAGATTAGTTGAATAATCATTGCTCAACTAGCCCCCTCCCAAAATATCTAAAATAAAAGTAAATTATAAAAACTATTTATATGAAATTCAAATCTTTTTTGAATATTATACATACAGTACATTTATAAAAGTTTAACACTAACTTCATCAAGAACGGTCGATATTTGACGTGTATAAAGTAAATTGAAACTGAAACAATAAGAACTTTTTTTGGTGTTTTTTAAACAAACAATCCATCTGATCTTGTAACTTAATTGATAAGTCAGCGTGGACAGTCATCTTATGAATTCTTCTCTTAGGGCCGTATCTTTTTGCTATTTGATAAATTTGTATAGGGTGTATAATTTCCGAAATATTTCGATTGACAACTTTTTTTTAAAGCGGGGGAAATGCTATTTACGCGCAATACTGGGTCCTTTGCAAGGGATTAGACCGTTATCGCATGCGAGGGGATTATTCGATTTCTCGTCGTAATGCGCTCGCAATTGATCAGCTTGTGTGGACACTCCGAGAAGCTGCACGAACGGCAACCAATACCCACTAAAACCACCCTCCTCCCATGTGCCCCGCGTTTTTGAGTAGGAAAGGCTGAGACTTAGAACGTAGTTACGCCCAATCGGATCCTAGCGCAAAAAGGGCCTGAATGTGCCCCAGGAATCAGAACACATCCACTTCGACGACGGGGGTGACGAATCCTTTGCTCCCTTGATAGGTAAAGGCCTACCGCCTATTCATGAAGACTATGATACCGCATACCCACTACTGATGAAAAATATTTATTTATATTTCCAATTGCCCAATTTACCCCAATGCTCAACAAGCCCTTGTTGAGCATAGACTGTTGTCTCAACCCTACTTTTAATATGAACAGACATACAATGTAATAGACTATATATCCCAATCAAGCTATAGACGTGTGTAAATGCTGATTCTCTCATACAATATGTACATGCAATCGTAGTAACGAGCCAGGTTTAGCAAGGCATTAACCAATATTAGCGCAACCCAATTGAACATGCGTGGCTGCGGCACACGGATGCGGGCTATAATTCTGTTACGATGTTGCCATTGTCATTCATTTGCTTTATAAAATGATTGGGATGTAATTCTTTCTAATGAGGAACAACTCGTTGAAACGAAGTATTTCATACTGATTATATGATTAATTATATAGGTAGTTTTGTCTATTTATAATATTGTTGGTCCTACTAAGCTTCTGGAGTCATCATAACCAAATTTAGCATACAAATACGCTGAGTATTTGAAAATTCTTTTTCTTTTGTGTTGCCAGCAGTCGCTACAAAATATCATTCAAAGAAAGGGGATTCTCCGAATTCGGAACACAATAAGTAATGAAAAATTGCGTGCTCTTTTCAATCGGTCCAAATTTGTAGTGGCGATAAAGATATGAAATGGTTCAAATATTGATATTATTTATAGTGAAATTTTATCGCCCCCTAAAAGTGCCTCCCGGGGCGGGCCGCCCCTACCACTACACTATGCCACTGCAAATACTTTAGAAGCCGAATAGCATAGAATACATGTTATTCCTTAGAATGCAATGGCAGGTACAAGAATATTCGTCTACATAAATTTCGATCCCAAATTTTACCGGTGTTAACATAGGCAAAATGGCGACGAAATCTCTAGTTTAATATACTCGTAATATCGTATTCTAACCTGCAGTTATTGTTAAGTCATGAATTTTGAAAACACACCATGCAATATTCGTTTACCACTATAACTAACATATTCAAAAGCTCGAGGAAAACGCGATTCTGTATTCTTTCCTAAAATAAACGGCAATATTCATTAAACCATAAACAAAACTGTAGATGTTTTACAAACACGCTGTCAAATAAAAGCTATAATCATTTTACATTTATTTTTTTAATTATTTTCCAAATATACAATCTCTAATTGAAAATTTCGGCTTATTGATTTTTACATGAAAGTTCATTATTGAGTTGATTTCTGTTAATATGCAAGATTAATAAACGATGAATGGACCAAAAGATAGGTTATAAATTCAGCTTAAACAAATGCAATACAAAAAAATGTGTGCGTGTACTAGTGTACACACGTAAGAAGTGAAACTTCTTTATGACCTTATCTTTCGAAAAATGATCAACTATATGCAACTTTACAGAAATTGGTTGAATAAATAAAGACCCTACCACGGTCCAATCGACCGTGGTAGGGGCAAGAAAAAGAAGGCGCGTAACGGAAAAAATGTGACGCGTAACCGAAAATGTGACGCGTAACCGGAAAATGTGACGGGTTCTTTTTTCCAAGGCCTATAAAGAAGTTTCCCTTCAAAAACATATGGAGCTATATATTTTGATAGCTTCTCTAAATTCTGACAACATTATTCTAGTTGAAACTATAACTAAGCTAAGGTAATCTCTCTATTATTCATGAAGCATTTAAGATACGGTTCCCGGCACGGTCTGGTATCAACTCAGAGTTTAATACCAAGATAAAGCTGTAAAATACGTTATGATGCCTTAGCACTAAGCTCTGACCTTATAACCTTACCTGTGAAACTATTAATTTCCGGTTAGTTATACAAACATGTTGCTATACAGTGTTAGATACTATTTCCAATACACCAAGTCAATTGGTAGTTCTTTCCGTATACATCTTGATTCTTGAAAGCTTGCACTTACTTCTGAAATAAGAACGTGAATTTAATGGATCTCGAGATGGACGTTGAGCAGTATTATTTTAAAATATTTTATATTATTGGTTGAAAGATAATAATTGCAGGATATTGGTTGATTGGTACAAATAGTTAAATAGAGCCAGATCTTCAAAAATCATAAAGACGTTCGTTAATAACTTTTTATTTAAGTTAATAAGTGGCGATATAATTATCAGATTCCAAAATCACAAAATTATGTCATACACACCATGGAATCTTCTATGCCCACACTAATCTTTGAACACTACTTGGGAATATTCTGAAAAAAATGAAGTTGTTGGAACCAAAAAAATACTTTCAACATAAGTATATTCTTTCTTGACAAATATAATAAACCTGTTTACGAAATGTATAGTGCCAATGGTATATATAGGTAATGTTTCTACATATACCATTCACCGCTTTTACTCCTATATTTTATTATGTACATAGCTCTAAATTAGTCCATATCATCTTCGCTATAAGGAAATAATTAAAGTACGCTATAATAACGCTGGAATGTTCTATTATGAAGGATTGAAGTAGGCGGTAATAATTTCCACGTCACTAAAAGACGTGAGGCGGTTGGAGAAGATTGTCTCGATACAGAACGATGACAGGGCGTATTAAAACGTGGTTACCGCATAATTTCGAGGCGAAAGTGAACATTCAATAAATTCTATACTGAACCCATGCCTTTATATGAACGTGAAACTATAGTTTATTATATAATGAAAAATCTTTTTACCACTTTTAAGCGTATTACACGCGGAAGAGTGTGAAATTTGGATTAGACATACTTCATATGCAGAAGTATATCTGTCCAATTCAAATGTAGTCTTACTAACGACAAACGATAGAGTTCGTAGGTCAATCTCAAAAAGGCAAGTTTCAACAAATAGTTGAAACTTTCCACTCGAATCACACAATTTTTACTTAAAGACAAACATTTTATTTTATTATAGTATGTATTTATTTTGTGAGAGAAATGTATTTATTAAATACAGATCTATATTATA
Source organism: Dendrolimus punctatus (assembly GCA_012273795.1). Classification (NCBI taxonomy): domain Eukaryota; kingdom Metazoa; phylum Arthropoda; class Insecta; order Lepidoptera; family Lasiocampidae; genus Dendrolimus; species Dendrolimus punctatus. The sequence continues at coordinate 20,634,489 of CM022531.1, read as the reverse complement.
AATAAAACTAACTTCAAAATATATTTAAAAAAACTAATATGTAAATGGAAACTAAAACAAATTTAAGAAATCTAATTAAAAACTAACAATAAACTAAGTAATAAAGTAATCATACAAATAATATATCTAAAGACTAACAAATCGCTGCCAGAGGAGAGCCTGCTCAGAAGGCTGGCTACAGCACTCTATGGCCAAAGCCTTTCTAATCATGGCTGGCATCAAATTTTATCTTATTGTATCTATTTTTATTATATGTATGCATGGAAAAAAGAACATATTTTTCAAAAACAACCCTTTACTTTAGGTTTCGGTTTGACATTCCCTCACAGAAATTGATCTTTACAATCTTTGCAAGATTTGGTATAATAATACTGGATCTGTTTATTTTTAAGCCGATTCCATTCCTAACAAGGGTAATAATTAACAGTTCAAAAATCTAATGATTAAATCGCTCTTGTAATTCCTTTGAGAGTTTGACCCTAAAGGCTCACTTGAAAAATTCATTCTGTATGTACACAATTATAACCTTTATTTTTTACAATAGATAAGTTGTCAAAGAATTGGGTGGACGGACCTACTTGACAGAATATTATTTTTGAATGAACGACCTACATATTTTATTTGTGTTTATTAAGAACGCGTTTTAAAGGTTACAAACGCATTTTTTAAATGATCCTGATTTTAGATATCAATGTGTTTTATTACAACTCGATCGTTACAGCTCTGATTTCCGAGTCAACTAGATGCTCGAATGTCGTTTGTATAGCCTAATGTTTGCCACAATTATATTTCGTCACATTCTAGTATCAATAATAATGTTTAATGAGAATTTAACAGTAAAGTATTTTAATCATTACAGTACATATTAGCTTATAGATAGAACCCTCGTTGGCATTAATTAATCTGAGTGATTATCAGTTTGAGTTCAGCCGCTGATTATAATCGAGTGACTGTCAATCAGGTTGCTATTTCATGACGAGGATTTATGGTACGAAGGGTCGCAAAGTAAATAAATTATTAGACGTCGATCTTGCCTCGCTCTATTGATAAATGCTGTCTTAGGGCACTGATAAATACAGGCGTTCACGGCAATGTTACAAATTTGCAAGCAGTGGCGGATTTGCCAGCAAGCTGAGTAGACTAGAGCCTAGACAGGTAAATATTAGGGGAGGCATACTTGGAGTCCATTAAATTTTACTTTTGACAGAAATTAAAATAATAATATTTAAAAAATTGATTGATGTAATTCACCACTTCCACCCGTCCGTAAATTATAAGCTAATTACGGAACTGCTGTTTTACTTTAATAATTTCTTGATGTAAACTTGCAAGATATGTAAAGTGACACTTGGGAGGGAGGAGACTCGAATGTGACCAGCTGTGACAATGACGGGGAAAGGCTTCAAAAATCATGAAACTTGTGTGTCGTACTTTGTGGATGACCCCTTAGATGATTTTTGCACGGGAAGAAGGTGCTGTAATTAGGAGCATAGTTCACAAATCATAAAGTTACAATTTGATTGACAAATAGTTGTAATGGTTATGAACGTCAACGTAAATATGGTATCGAATTGTACAGGTCGAGAAGCGGCAGAATTTGAATAGTCTACATCCAGCACATGTGTAAATCCGGCACTGTTTTACCGTCGTTAATATTTTTTTACAGTAAACGTTAAAAGTACCATCCTTGCATGTATGTACAATGTACATATATGTATACATATAGACAATAATTTTAATACTAAGTGTATTTATGTGTCCTAGCTAAGTACAGACTAGTATATATATTCCAGGAGAAAATGCCCATATTCCACCAAATGTATGTAGGTGTATTGAATACCATAACGTAATATCTGCTACAAAATATATTTTGCGGTAATATGTAGGTAGGTAATAGTTATTTTATTCTAATCAAAAGGTAGCTGTCGTTGACCACAAAATATAAAGGAAAAAAATACAAAATGTTTTAAAAGTATTATTAGCTTATCTCGGTTATTTTATACATATAAAAAGGATGACAAATTTTCGTGAATCCATTCTCGCGTATACACCTTAAATATGTTAATTTTAAAACACATGTGTTCAAAAAGATCTAATAAAAAAATAAAAAGCACAATAAATATTTCTAAATAAGTTGTGACATTACCAGTTCCAACATTAAATACAATATATTAATATTATGAAAAGCACAAATGGTTTCAACGACGTAAGCCGTTAGTGGTGGTTACACCCCTTATACTGGCTTTATTAAAATTTAATTCCATCCCGTAATATCTTGAGTATCATAACACCATCAGGTTTTTATGACGCAATAAAATAGGCGCGTTAGGTAAAGTCATAAACATTAAACTTAATTTACTCGTACAACTTGGGGTATATATTTCAATTAATATAAAGTCTAAAATAAATTTAAGTTATCACATGCAATGCATTATTACAAATACAAATTAAAAAGTTTTATGCTATTTTATCGCGGGCTTTGAGCGCGGCGACGGAAGCAAAAATTCCGTAACGAAAATAAAACCTAACATCCCCCACTCCGCCTACTATGTAGCTCGGCCGAGTGTTCGCTTAACGTGTTTGTATATGGTACGACCACAGATCAAAAAATTTGATCTGTGGGTACGACTGTACGAAGCTCGCGCGGATCGAAAGACGCGACGCGAGACGAGCTGCTCCGAATTCGGACGAATACGTAAGCAGCTGTTTGTAAGAAAGTATAGGTGTATAGGTATCTATCATATCTTTATAATGCCACACTCACCGCATGTGCGCCCCGTAAGTATACATGTAGGTATATATGTATACATAGGTGTGCCTATGTAGGTACAACAGTGGATAGCAGTTGCTGGAGAATAGCTGTACGCGTAAAATTTGTGTATAAAATTTTTAAATATGAATAATCAAAGTGCATTTTTTATTCAAACTAAGTTCCACTCGATAATATTTTTGAAGTCTATACAGTTAATAAGTTTTCCTATTCTATATAACACGGCTTCACTAACTACGTGTCATTGCTTTGAAGGAGAAGAAGCAGTAACAAACTCTCCTGCAATACGGCAATACGTCCAGCTAAAAATTATTGTACTTTATAGTTGTCTGTTTCAGTTTTTTTTTTTATAATTACACAAATACACATTTAAGCTTCGAGATATATTTATCGATTTATCAGTTCAAGCTCAAAGAAAATATCATGTTTTTTTTTAAATTACCACAAGCAGGTAAATAGGTAGACGACCTACCTGATAGGATGTGGTTATCGTCCTCTATGGATGTCTTGTCTAATATGCTTTTTTTTTATTAATAGTGGAACCATTGATTTGTAAATCAATTAAATGCTTTAAGTGCTTTGCACTAACGGGGATCGGAGATGTTACAATGAGCCATCATCGATACTTAAAATTGTATAATGAAAAGTAATATAGTAGTAATGATAGAAGAACTAAACTATATATACGCGAGGCCAACTCGCACAAGGCCACATATTCATAAATATATGAAATAAATAAAACCATTATTATAAATCGCATTTGCGTTCGCATAATAGTGTTATTCCTGTTTTCAAAGCTGACGTTGACAATGTGCAACGCATATCGTAATATGTAAATAATTTGATTACATTATATGGGCTCACTGAAATTAAATCCTTTGTTGCCGTGTCCACATTTATGGAACAAACCACAGTAAACATAGTTCAAGCCGCAACGACGGACGCAACTTTTGTGACAAGTGCTATAAACCTTATGTTGAAAACAGTGGATTTCAACGTCGAGTGCACTATTATTGGCTGCGTAAACGACATACTGTCGTACTTTATTTTCATAAAGTCCGGATTTTCACTTCTTTATAAGCGTCTTCATGTTTTGCTATGTCATGCTGCCGACTTTTGGTCTCAATCGTATTCTAGGCATCGGAAACCAAAATAAAAATAATTACTTCTGTCACAATCGTATCCAGGAAGAATGTCACAACCGTACACAAGGCACCCCTTGACAACACAGAAAACCAATCGCCAAGACAATACAGGACAATCGTCAAGACAGGTTTTTTTGCAGGAGTTCAGCAGACAGGCAGACGGCCCACTTAATGTAAAGCGGTTATAGATATAGGCAAATAGAATATATTAGTCGATGACGATTAGTATGCACTTTACGAAGGGAAGAAATAAATGACGATCCTCTTTATGCGTTTAGTAGCGTAGAATACATCTGCAAATGCATCACTTGGAAACAAATCCTCTATATTGTACTGACTAAAGAGAATAAAGATTCGACGATTAAATAATACTTTAATGTACGCAGTGTTTTGATGATATATTAAATTGAAATGTCTGCTTCGAATTTATATATATATTTGTGGTTTTACAAGTTTTATATGTAGTTTTAGTTTTAATAGCAATTAATATTTGTTGATGTTTAGACGTATGTAAGGCGAGTGACATGAGTGATTTTTAATAATATAATGTTTTGATGTAATGAGGTTTTATGAAATGAAGATTTGCTTTAGTAGCAAACATATTCCCGAAACACAGAGAAATATGTACAAACATAACTTATAGAATAGTTGAAAATTAAAAGATTAGTGCATCCACATGTTTAGTAGTGACGCAGCAATAAATAATGAAAACAAAGAAAATTAAAGGTGCATAGTAGCGAAATTAAAAACAACTCAAAGGACCATTAAAAATTAAATTAATATAATAAGATGTGGATGTATGTACAGGTAGAAAAGTAAGAAAAACTGGCAAATATATGCCTAAATGAGTCTGAGTAGGTCGTGATGTGATATTGTGTGATATGTGAGTGTTCGGAGGATGTATGTAAGGTTGTGTGTTTATGGGTCTGACTTGGTGAATTGTCTGAAAAAAGGAAGAATAGGTTAGAAGATAAGGATGATTGTATTGAACATAAAATGTTTAATCCTTCCTTCGCCACGAAAAGGATGTCATTGCGGCTTGATTATTATCTATAGTTACAGGAACTGAGACAATCCAGCCAAATAATTAGTTAGTTACTTGTAGAAAAATATTTGTTATTTTTTTGGTTCAGTTACTGATCTATGAACAACGGTTGACATTCCTTTATTGTTGTATGGTTGCTGGTGGCACGTTGATTTTGAGGGTGTAAGTAAGGCTGTGGATGTTAAAGATGCATGGTTACAAGTTGATGGCAAAAGTGGAACATTATTATTGGCAATATTTGATGTGAAAGATGAATGAAAGATATTGGCTTTCCTGGGTGGACAATCCAGATGCAGTAGAGAATGGTGTCGAAGGCGACATGTAACACATTTGTGCTTTGAACATTTGTGATTTTCTTTATATAGTTTGAGGCAATTAAAGCAGAGATGATTATGTTTTACATACTCGTTTCGTTCTTCAGGAGTAAATTTTAAGAATTCCGGGCATTTGTATATTAGATGGTTTTCTTTGCATAATACACAAATATTTTCATTTTGAATAACTGTTTCCGTATATGACACTTTTTGTTTGATAGAATCTGACATGTTGTGATCTTTGTTTCTGTCATTAATTAAATCGATAGCTGTCGTTCGCATGTTTAAAAATTGCATTAGTTCAGTGAAGGTCGGTAAAGATGTGTCCTTTCGGCTTAATTCCCATGCAGCTCTGAGGGAGTTGTCCAGTTTCTGAGTGACTAGGTAAACCAGAAGTAAATCCCAGGTGTATGTATTGATGTCCATTGCGTTTAGCGAATCTATGCTTTGTTGTAACGTAATAAGAAAATCTTGAAGGTTGTAGCTAGTTATATGCGGATAATTTAGAAACGATTTCAAATAATGATTTACAATTATAACTTTATTTTCGTACCTGGTGGTTAATATGTCCCAAGCTTTGGTATAGTTGTCCTCGGTGATAAGTAGGGAGCTTACCAGTGCAGCTGCTTCACCTTTCAGTAATGATTTAAGGTATACTAATTTCTGTATTGGCGGTATGTTAGCATCGTCGATGGTAAGCATAAAAATATTCTTGAAGCTATTCCATTCCTGCAGCTTGCCGTCAAAAGATGGTAGTTCGAGTTGTGGCAGTTTAATGTGATGTATACTTTCCCTATTGTAGTGGGCTATGCGCGGTTGCGAAGCCTCCTAGGTTTCAAGTATACGGCTATAAGCTGCCCTGCTGGCGTAGTATATGTCTTCTATTGCTTCCCGATCCTGTTGATGTGCTTGTTCGTCGTCTTCTAATTCTTCTATTGATGATTGAATTTTATCATATTGATCGTATATTTTTTCCAAATCGTTGTATCTGTTTTGTATTTGCGATATGTCGTAACTTTCTTGTAGAATGTAGTTGTAGAGTCGCGTAAGCTTTCCCTTGATTGAGGTACGTTTTGATTTTAGTTGTGAAATAGACATTTTGAAGATTGGTTTTTCCGAAAATATAATAATCTGTAACTGCTGGTTTAATCCGGGTCGATTAGGGCCAAATGTTTTGATGATATATTAAATTGAAATGTCTGCTTCGAATTTATATATATATTTGTGGTTTTACAAGTTTTATATGTAGTTTTAGTTTTAATAGCAATTAATATTTGTTGATGTTTAGACGTATGTAAGGCGAGTGACATGAGTGATTTTTAATAATATAATGTTTTGATGTAATGAGGTTTTATGAAATGAAGATTTGCTTTAGTAGCAAACACGCAGTATACACAGCCTGTTGTCGAGGTCCGGGGTGGAAATGCAGTCAGGGTGACCGACTGCGGCGAGTCGCGTCGCGTCTAACCTGGAACATTTTAATTAGCCTCCCTTGTGCTCTGGGGTGATACATCGTATTCAACCCTGTATCCCGGATTAATAAAAAATGTAACTGGAAATATTTACTTGGGTTTTTAAATAGTACATTTTTACACGAGAAGTGAAAGTGACGAGTGTATGCATGTGTCGAAGACCTAGTAAATATTGGCGATGACCAACTTCCACGAGGATTCTGGTCAAAAGGAAAAATTATTTCTGGAGTCGTTCGAAGGGCGAATGTACAAACTTCTGCTGGTTTATTCCATTGACTTTTGCGGAAACCGGCGCTTTACCCCATTTAATTATTTTTTGTCGAATTTTTATGCTTAATTTATTTTATATATAAGAGAACGAAGTTTTTGTTGATTCTAGATATGTTTAGTTACGAAAGTACATGGCTTTCACCATCATTGTCCAGCTATTATTTCAAAATTAACTAAATTCATACAGTCCCTAACAACTACTAATGTTTAAACTGAAGAATAGGATACGATCCCCACATGGGGATCCCCACAGGTACACGTATACATAAATTAATAAACCCATTCATACCTGTGTTACATGTCAGAGTTATTTGAAATTTTACAATTATTTAGTTTTACATATTACATAGTCATCGAAAATTATATTCCATAAACTCCTTCAAAGCAGATGTTCTCGATTGGCTACCTCTTAAGCTGTCAAGTGAATATGTCTATACTCGCATATAATATCAAAGCTTATACAAACGAAGTCGCAACAAAGGCCCTAGTTAAATATAAGCATGGTATTTTAATTTCTTTTAAAAAAACAGGAACAGTTATAGAATATTAAAATACTGATTTATTGAAGTTATGGCTGTACGATAGCTTCGGTAAATTTACATTTTAACGGGCAGTTAGGATGCAGTCGACCGAAGTTAGTAAGATGTAAGGCTATAGAGCCCGGCATGCATTTAAATAGCACGATGAAGGTAGCTTTATGAGCTATTCATACAATAATTGCTACTATTAGGACACATGAAAAGAAACTATAAGAATAATGTCATGTTTCTCAAATAATTTGATAGTATTCATCTATTTCTTTCAAACCAACTTTGACGTTTGTGTGCACGTATCCGAAGTCAAAAATAATCCTGGTATTCCGTACACATGAAACCGCTAAAGACAATAGTATAATTTTGTTGCCTTCAGTTGTCGTGTAAATGTTTGTCTAATAACATAAATAAATACAATAGGGTATTATATGGACTCACCAAAAACCCCGTCGACCAAGAACGTCCACCTGGGTTTCATAAGAAAATATCACACATATACTAAAACTTAAACTATCCCCCTAATAACAAACACTTTTCAAGGCAGCCGCCATTTAATATATTTCGACAACTCACTGCATTTGCCAAAGACCTTATTATAATCTTACATGTCTGTCTTTTTCAACACCGCAAAAGAATCCGACGACACAATAGCGGCATTTTCTATGATGAACCATAGAGAAATTGTGGACAAAGATAGATATACGTACATGCCAGTATACAAAAAGAGAAGGAAATATGTATGTATCAAGCATATGTGTGTGAAGTTTGAACAAGAGATAGTGGTAACATGACTTAAAAATCATTGTTCCTCATTAAATAATAATAAATGTTCCTGTTTGACCGACATTGCACCTACTCTCAGATGGAAATACGGTCTAGGAAAAAGTATACTTACCTGGAAGATACCTAGTCACACGAGACCTGAAGACATTTAAGCTGCATGTTTCAGGAAAACAAACAACGGTAAGAAGTTCCACTCGTGAACGGTATGCCACGTATTATAAAAGTGGAAGCAAGGCTTTTCGTACACTGAGTTGGTATTTCCACCATGTTATGTGTGAGCGATGGTGTAAGCTCGTACTCTGCTTGTCCAATGGTAAATTTGCTGGAAATATGTGGTGGACACAATCAACACTCTACCTATGCTTCATGTGGCATGGTATATGCTTTTGTAGTAATAACTATGAATAAGTAAAATATATTCCTATAAGGTAAACTATCCAGTAGATGACACCTTAAGGGTTTATTAGTATGTCTATAGACATAGTTTGATATGAAATCATCTTACAGGGAGTTTCTACTTGGTAATAGTTGCGCAAATTATTACACTTTCAGAATATGACAAGAATTGTATAAATAAAACTGATGCGTATTTTTTATATATTTTTTTAATAAAATGAAGGTAGTAACTTATTAGTTGACATCTAGTAAAAACAAAAATATGTAGTAGTTGACACTTGTTATTTTCAGTAGTTGACATAGTATGTTTAAATTAAGATGTACACAAAAATGAAATGCTATTAGATACAACTGACTGAACCTATCATATATAGGTTCCATAAATATTCTAGTTCGGGAACCGAGTGTACATTTCTTGTCTGACTCATTTTTAATGGCTCGTCAATATGGAACAACACATATTCCCATTCATAGTCCAATTGATCCACTTTTTCAGGCCATTTCCAAAGTCTCCCACATTTCTGCATTGACGAAATAGTAGCAGCTGTTTTAGTAACATGAGTAATTACCCCCGGAAACAACTCTTCTTCGTAAGAAAATACTACATACTCTCGTAATTTTCTCTGTACTGGTTTTTTAAGTTTTTTTGCAGCAGTCTTATAAGGAGTTTTATGTAAACGCACATCTTCTACCGCTGCTTCCATAGCCTCTTGTGTATAATTCCTAAAATTTCCTTTTGTCGGTGGCATCTACAAAACGAAAGAAAAATAATTCGATAGTTGACACCTAAATCTCTAATAGTTGACACCTCCTGTCAACTACTGAACAAAATGGTTTTAAATTATTTTAGAAGATATAATAGAGTAATTTAATGTATAAGCAGCAAGATGACACATAAATTATTCGATATTAATAAATTTCATGAAAATCTATTAGTTGACAGCACATGTCAACTACTCAATCTTAAGTCGTTTTAAGAATCAGTAAATGACATGACCCCTTATTTATATTTTTTTTATTGTTTGTCATGTTAAATGACATGCATTCACACTCCAGACTCTAATATAAAGGATACAATTAATATTTATTCATTATTATAAAAGATTACGTACCTTTCCAATATTAATCTTTCGGCTTGCTCTTAACAAATTGCAAACGAAAATAACAATAAATATGGCGCGAAACCGGCTGTCATGGATCGAACGCTGTGACTAGCGATGACGTTAGGACGCCACGATAGTTTTTGTTGGTACCGCTAGATGTCTATACTATATCATAAACACAATGTCTATCTTTGGCTACTTGTTTTATTCTTGTTATTTTATTTTCTTCGTCAAAGTGTCAACTATTGATGCAGTGTCAATTACTGGTGGTTTTACCTTAAGAACCAAAAATGATTGCACGAATCAGCAGTAAAGGTGAAGGTAAAGTAAAACTCAGCGTAAGTAAAGAAATCTTCTATATATATAATAATTCGTGAAGCAAAAAATTTGGACCCCTTTTTACGAAAATTGCGTGGACAGAGTATGAAATTTTGCATACTTATAGTTTGTATAGAGGAGAAACGACGAATGCTAATATTTTTTTATAATTATGCATAAAAAATACATTGAATCAATAAAAAAAACATTACACACACTACCACATATTTGATACACACACGCATATATACTCTTTTGTTTATTGTCGAAGTCAAATTAACAGGTAGCCTCGGCGAAATCTCTGATTATAGAAGTTATTGTCTTTGACATTCATTATTATGGTCGAATTTCGAGCACGGGCGACCACTAGTAATAATAATAATCATACCTTGTTTTTTTACAAGATAAATTTTTGAACAACATTTTAATTAAATTATAGCTTTAATTACATAATTAATATAGAACAGACGAGCCTTCAGGAGCCTTAAGAACAGACGAGCGTGTATGACAAGAGCTATGAATGTCAAAGAAGCAAGTGAGGTGTCTAAGAATAAGCCTAAATGGCACTCTGTTGTTCGTGCCTACCCCGCGGGGACCTGGCGTGAAGTTATGTATGTATGTGTTAATATAAAACATTTTCTACTTTAATATCTAACTTTAGATGTGACTTCATTAATTAGTAGAGTAAGGTAAGGTATTAAGTATTAAAGACATTTAATAGTTTGGTACAACTACCAACCATTAAATAGTTGTAACTCATTGTAAAAACCTGTTTGTAATGTTGTTAAAATTGATTGTCTAAGCAAAAAACAATGTAATATATACAACCCCGTCAATATCCCGGAATTCACAAATAATGTTTTAAAAACTTTTTTAATCTATAACGAAACTCCGTTGTCACTTGAACAGGCAACGCGACATTTCTTATTTTTCAGAATTGGTTTCACAAAGTTCAATTTTAAAAGTTAAAATTGAAAAGATCTTTCAAGTTGAGGAACAGTTCACTCAGTTATCTGCTCATTGCAGTTCGCCGGAGGACCCGAGGTAAAATATCAGGTAGTCATGAAAGTGTTTTAACAAAATTATACCGTAAAAATTGTCATGGTCTTCTGACTTTTAGAGTTTTGTAATCATTATAGCAAAAAGGCCACTTTTTAAAGTCGTCATAATTTTTTGTCCGTATGCATGTCTAACTACCTTTATTTATCGTAGTTATTATTTCTGAACTTGTTAGGTATATATTGATCGAAGATAAAAAGGTGATGATGTACTGATCTACTGAAACAGACATCTAGGCATTAGGAGTGGCCGCCATACATGTATCTCAGGTTGGTAATGATTTTTTTATAGTTTTACATTTTATAATTGCAATGTTTTTAGACCCCATTATTTTATTTATGTTTTTTATTGCAGGAGTTCAGCAGACAGGCAGACGGCCCACTTGATGAAAAGCGGTTACCATCGCCTATGGACATTTGTAACACCAAAGGTGCTACAAATGCGCTGCTGCTCTCTTAGACACAGCACAAGGTTGTTATGGCGACATACTCTTCACCAGGGGTGGTCGCCATCCAGTCGAGCAAATACCCTACTACCTGGTAATACATACAAATAAGTTGATGTTATAGTAATTATCGTGTATATTAAGGAACCTTATCATTATCTCATTGAGATCTAATTTGTTATAGAAATATATTTAAGACCATAAAAATGAAATTGGATAATATGAAGTGACACTGACCAAACATTTGCGAATAAATACGAGGACCATAAAAAATGCTATTCTGCACTCGCTAAGCAAGCCCTCGTTAGCCAGTATTCCCACTGAGTCCATTGAAAAATCGAAAAATATGTTTTATCTTTATTTTCTGAAAACACCGCCGTGCTTTCAACCCTCCGTTTCATCTCTCTCGGAAAAGAGGGCTTTTTTAGATTTTCAGGAAGATTGTCAGTTGCATAATCAGAAAAAACTTATTTCATTTCATTTATGCTGGCTGGTTTTGTTTCACTAAAGAGGAAAATGTGAAATTCGCAGAGGTAATATGATATTTTGTACCTCTTAAAATAGAAATATTTGCAAGCTACAGATAAGGCAGGATGCAGTTATTCTGTAATCTATTATTGTCATTTTTTTATTGAAAGAGTTCGGCAGACAGATAGGCGGTGCAGTTGATGGAAAGCGGTTACCATCGCCTATGGACATTTGCAACACCGAAGGTGCTACAAATGCGCTGCTGCTCTCTAAAGGGAGACTGGAACCTGGTCACTAATGCCGGAACACAACTTACGGTTATTATGGCGACATACTTAAGACCAGAGGTGGTAGCCATCCAGTCGGGCAAATGCCTGAACTGACCAACATTATAGCTTTTTATCCTGTATTCACAATATAAATTATTCCGACATTACATGTAAAAGTACTGTAAATCTAAAATACAAAGTAAACAAATACAATTTACATAAATATAATCGAAGTAATTATCCGTGATTTCAAAATAAATGTCAACGTTTAATTATTAAATTAATTTAATTTTGAAAAACCAGCTATTCATACGATCTTATTTATAATTTATTTACCATTTTTGGATTTGTTTTGTCCCAATCTGTATGAAATTTCGTAGCAAATAAACTTTGAATGGATTTTAATGAAAATCTTAGTTAGACAATAATCTCTAGCTTCTATAGTACTTTACTTCCATAAAGAAGCAATTTTATCTTAAACTTTCGTGTGTTTCATTTCGATGTCTTCCAAAGTTATGATATGACTGTAGAAAATATATAAGATAAATACAGATCTAAGTCCCGCGCAAATAAAATTGAGAGAACAACTAATAAAGAATAAAATTCGGAAATTTAGTGGACCAGAAATATCCATATTTTCCCACAAGTATATCTTCCCACTGGTAATAGAACTCTTTTTATAAAAGAACATAGGTACGAGTTTATTCTAGAATAGTAAATTTAAGTAAGTCTCGAAGTCCTGAAAGTACTTAGATATTATATACAAGCTTTAAATATATGCGGAAATAAGTAATATCACCTTTGAGACTATATAAACAATATCTGTATTTTAGTTAGGCAATACTTCGGGCTTACGCTCATTTCATAGTCCCTGGATGCAAACTGTAACATCGTTAGACGAGAATATTAACAATATTGCAAGTCTGTCCAAGCGCCAGAGCCTACTTGAATACTGAATATGTATGTGCGAACTGCAATAATCTTTACCAACTGTGACTAGAATTTGAAAATACGAAAAGTATTTGTATGATATTAAATGGAATTTTATACTCTGTTCTAAACCTACTAGTATCTGGGTAGGCTTAGAGCTCAGTGTTACACATGTGTCAATTTCACTAAGCGGTTCTCCAAGAGCAGCCGTTTTAGGCCCCCAGATCCTGCACAGCTTATTGCAGCTATTATACATGGCAATGTTTAGCAGTGCCAATAATACAATAAATTATTTTAATTTCGAAGTTTATTGAAGAACTTAAACGCTCCAAAATATTCCAAATACCTTATAATTTGCTAAATACAAAAAACCGTAAGAAGCCGACAACCAACCTAAGCTTTACTAAGTTGATCCTTCAGCAGTTATTTACTTATATTTCCTACATCCATATTCCAGTAAAGGTTTGTTCTCTAAATTGGTGGTATTAAATAAAGGGCAAACATGGTTATCTCTGGGGATTTGTAAGATTACTCACCTTTTCTTTTGTACGGTGTCCAGTGGAGATAATAATACTTCTCTGTAAATATTGTGGGTAACTACTACATTCATTTATAGCAATTTTATTATATTATGCGAGTTAATAAATATTTGATTAACCTTACAAACAAGGATCACAAAAAAAGAATACTCGGAATAAAAATCGGCTAGTTTAAAAAGGATCTCATAACACACTTGCAATCATGATGGACACCATCAACCAGACCATTCTTATTTGTGTAGCACCACAACTAAACTTTTAATCAAAGTCGAACTTAAAATATGTTCTGAGCTTGATACTAAAGTAACGTAAAAAAATATATTGAGCTAGTTAAAACTATGTATAATAGAATATCGACAAACTTCGCTTCCCACACAAGGGGTCGTCCCATCTTCTAAGGAACCAGTGACATACCGTCCGACCTCTTGCCATCGTATCCTTGCACAACAAGCCATTCTGTTTTAATACGACAGTTATGCCGACGCTGACAAGGGCTCGGCAGATGATGGCGTTTTCTAAATTTAAATCAGTCAATTGTTGATCAGCATAGATTTTAGTCTGTTTTGATCACCCCTGTCACTGCCTAAGGTATTATTTCGGTTGTCATGCATATGAATAACTACTACTGAAAACATCATAAAATACTTTAGGCATTCTAGAAAACCTACAAGAAATACTGGTACTGATCCACCACTAACGGCACAAGGCTGAAGTAATGCTTGTTGGTTGATTGGGTTAGTTCCTGAAAATCACCAATGAGCGCGGAAAGAATGTAACAGGAGAAATCCTTAACAAAACTATTTGCAAAGTCATCTAACATGCCTCAAGACTATGCTCCCGTGTTGTTTGTTTATCGAATCGCATGGAGCTACTGCTGTTTTATTATCCTCTCATTACTATAGAAAGTGAGAAATCTTTTATTTTAATCAAGAAGTGCTTTAATGGACTATGAGACTAATGAGACTTATGTATGTATTGTCGACATATAAAAACAGTCCATTCTCTGTATCAAAAGTACAAGTGAGTTTGTTTCTTTATTCACTTTGTAGCTTTACACGGAAAGTTTTCTTCTTCCAAGTCTATAGTTATAACATATACATGAAAATGCTCCATAACTGCCTACTATCAAAGGCAATAAATCAGTTATATCTCGGTCGCAAGCCATTTCGAATTCAGGAATTTTAAACGGGCAGTGGGTCGGTATTTCCTTTTCATGTGTTATATGAAAAAAACGTTTGCCATTTCCATTCGTTTCAGCAAAAACGCTTGGCCATAAATGAAATTCTTGAAAAAATTCCCATAATCGTAAAAGTTTGTGAACAGACCTACTTA
Organism: Dendrolimus punctatus; assembly: GCA_012273795.1. Classification (NCBI taxonomy): domain Eukaryota; kingdom Metazoa; phylum Arthropoda; class Insecta; order Lepidoptera; family Lasiocampidae; genus Dendrolimus; species Dendrolimus punctatus. The sequence goes on along the minus strand of CM022531.1, from coordinate 20,619,298 downwards.
AAATACATCAAAGTATTGTTTTTACTTCATAGCCAAGTATTTTCTCGCGGCCAGGTAAAGTAAAATATTTATTAAGTTTTAAAACAAACATTTCAAAGGGAGGAACTTGGAGAGGCCTCTCATTACAACCTGCGAATAATGACTGGCATCCCACCTTTTAATCTTTTCAATGAACGCGCCAGAGCTACAAAAGCTGTTCATTTTTTAATGTATTTAACGTAGAAAAAAGAATTTAATTAAAAATCCAAACTGGCTCTCCTTGGAAGGTTAAGCTGAGAATTAGTTTTCTAAGCCTGTTTTTTGTACGTTTTATTTTACAATGCTTTTAAGCAATACATAAGCATCACTACAAAACTCGTATCAAACTATATGACGGCCGATTTTTACCACATAAAAGTTATTCATAGAATAAAACACATCATCATCAGCCAAATTCAGTCCACTGCTGGACGTAGGCGTCTTCCTCATCCATCCCCTGCCGGTGATCTTGCGCAGGTCGTCCAAAATCCGTTCAGTCGTTCTGGCGTAATTGAGCAACAAACATCCGTCGAAACTTTCACGTTTATCTATATATATACGTGAAGCAAAAACACGGCAATAACTTTGTACCCCTTTTTACGAAAATTGAGCGGACGGAGGAGTATGAAATTTCGCACACTTATAGTTTATATCTTTTTATATCTCGGCGCCACGTACCGGTCCTAATTGCGAATCTAAACCATCCGGAAACCCACTCAAACTCACAAAAACAAAATCACCAAAATCACTCCCGGTGATTAGGAGGATTCTAGAACCCGATCTCAGCACCGGCTCCAATTGTGGAAATAAACCATCCACTCAAACACACATACAAAATTTCACTAAAATCGGTAAAGCCGTTCTCAAGTTATAAAGTAAAAGTAAAGTACACTTTTTGCGATTCATTTTTATATATAACATTATGTATTGTTGTAAATTGATATATTCTCAAAAAAACAAAGAACATAAAAAGTTGGTGGAAAAAGACAAGATTATTGTTATAAAAATACGAGCTAATTATTAAAACTATTTCTGGAATGTACTATGATATATATGACTAGATACACGAAGTTTATACAAGCGAATCTGCAGAAAGTGCCTTAGTAAAGAATGAATACATTAGCTTTATTTGCTTTTACAACAATTAATAAGCATGAGTGTATACCTTTACAGAATTTACGAGCCAACGCAATGGCCAATTGGGTACTGAAAACCGCGGGCTGTAAATCGAAGCAGACGAGGGCATTAATCACGTTAGGCGGGATTTGGACCACGCCCGGCGATTTAACCGGAGTGGTCATTATCCATTAGCAATGATCAAATTAATTACTGCAGTGAATCTGTCATGTTGGACACAACGAAGTTTGTTACAGAGGAAGTATGTGAACGTCACGTGAGAGGACCAAAAGCGACTATCGCATATTCGTATTATAAGACAAGTATTATCAAAATAAACGGGAACTCTATGTTATGTGTTACACCTACCATTATATCTAGATGTGTGTCAATTTAATCGAGCGATTCGATATTAATTATTGTCATTTCCAGTAATCATCCTCCATACTCCCGGTAATCGAAATAGTGTCGAGAAAAATGAACTAAAATGGCTTTATTAAGAGTATCTCTTTAATTTTTAGCGCTAATATTTTTAAGTATTTTATCTATTAAACGTAAAAAGATTGCAGGTTTATCCAAATGATTGCTACGGAAACTCCTGCGCGACTTTTTTGGATGAGGTAGATTCCCTGGTGGAATTGATCCCGCTGGAATATCATTAAGTAGTTTCAGGGACTTCATCGCAGCCACTTGGGACATGAAGAGGATACCAGCGAAGTTTTTATAGCAATTACTTAATGGGTGGATCGTCACGTCTGAAACATTAACATTTAAAAACCATATTTGCATCTTTCACAATATGCAACTCATCAAAAACTTTAAGCTAAGAATTTATAAATAAAAGGTCATAATCAAAACAATGTCTTTTTAAGGAATACTTATTTACAATGATCATAATCTGATCTCTGAACATCAACTTCAGAGCTCTGCCCTACTAATTGCACTTGTAGTAGGTAATCGACAGGAAATTAGGACTGTGTGAAGGATGATATGATGATTTGTGGTGTGACAGAAGGTGTATGACAGAATAGAAGAGTGTGGAAGGAAAAGAAATATTGTGCCGACCCCAATTAATTGGGATATGGTGACAGAAAAGAGAGAGTAGGTAATCGACATTTGTGGGATTTTCACTTTTCGCAGAAATGGTATCCCAAGGCGCTACTCTATACATAAAGCTATATTTTTCTTCTTGTTTTTTAGATACACTAAAATATTATATAACATGGATACGTTGTTTAAATACCTAAAAATATGTCTATTGCGTTTTTTTCGAAACCACCATTTTGCAAAAACTGCGTATGCTATAACGAGAGCAGAGCTTTCATCATCATTTCACCCACCATCCATCGTTATTCGCGGTATCAGGCTACTTGGGCTTAACTCTTCTATCGGGACCTAGCAGAGGCTGCATAGATAAATAAATATGTTTCCTCCACATAACTAGCCGGGAATTATAATTAGATTGTTATTTTTATCGCCAAAGATAAAAACTGATAATTAAAGCATAAAGCTTGCTAGTGTTTTTATATTGTGTTATGGCTATAAAAATATATTTGCGAACATGAACATGTTGCAGTATATGATGAAAAAAGTAGAATAAATACTCACTGACTCCAACAGCGCAAGAGAACAGGTCAATATGACAATGATTGATCATCGGCCTGTAGTCGTAGGATTTCATGTTCGGCTTCCAAATTTGCGCACACGTAGGCTCGTAAGTATCGATGCAATAAGTCGGGCATGTGTGATTACAGGCTTGATGTGCGCCCACTATACTAAAATCATTTAGACGACGACCCGTTTCTGCATTTTGATCCTTCTTAATATTACATAACACATCAGAAACTTGATGAATTTCTTGAAAAAATAAATTTAAATAACATTTAGGGTTTAAAATTTTTAAAATAATCGTTTCATATTAGTCCTAAACAACAGTAATTTGGACTACTTCTTATACGCGCCCGCTACCTCCAAAGAATTGTTGTACTAAAATAATTGTCCTCCAAAAATAGTAACCTGAAAATTTTCTAATACAACTGAAAAACTATGTTCTTTAGGCACAATAAGTAGTCAAGGTATATATATATAACACATAAAGGTTAGGTAAGCAATCTTCCAGAAAAAGTTGATAGAAAATAAATAGCATAACAAAAAATAGAAACATACCTAACGTGTGTCTCATCCGACATTGTATCTGTCTCAAATGACAAATGTTTTGGTATCTCACAATGACCCGGGTGCCGTCCCATGACTCGGCCACTCCGCACACGTAGTCGAACACATTTGAACAAACTATACTCTCACATGCCTTCCCTAATGTGGGAACTGTCAACAACGCTGCAAGAAACGCGATATATTGTACTAATGTAGCAAATGCTTGCAAATTGATTAAGCTATCCTCATTTACAATGCTCCAAAATATACAAATTTATATAGCTTATTTTTCTCACAATGTCGGCGTGTCAACAGTTAAGACGTAATTTTAGTCAGCCAATTGGAGGACACGACTGTGGTGCCATGCTAAATTCTCGAATTTTACAACTGGTTACGTTTCGTGTAAAATTTAATGAAGAATTCATCGTTTATGTAACACTTAATTGGTTAATTTAAAACATTTATATTGTATATGTATCTTTGGAAACCCCTTAAGTTGACTCGAACATTTAAACATAATTAAAAAGTGTAATTAATTCCAAAAGTCGTGTGTTCGTGGTACCAAAATGATCTTCTAAGCAAAAGCAATGTATAGGTAATATGTAGTCTGAACTATCTATTAATATTAATATATTTGGGGCTACTAAACATAATTCAAAATATTCAAAATATTAAAAGTGAAGAAACCTCCGTATACACCAAAATGTGCAGACTCGAGACTAGCAGTGGATTGTTTATGGGCTAAAGTTTAATAGAAGACAGTGACGAGTCAAGTGGTGAATTTAGTGAAAAGTTTAGTGGGCAGTTTAGTGGGCAGTTTAGTGAAGTAGGAGTTTCGCGCGTTTAAAAAGAGATCCAGCAGCGAACTACACGCAGTAAATTCAGAAGGGAACATTACAGCAGCAGGTGTGTCTACGCAATATCGGCAACGGTATTATGAGTGAGACATCTTCTCGTCGGTACAGTGCGTCGTTAGTTGTGCGTGTAGGGATACCCCTGCGGAGAGAAATTACGCGCACGGCTGTGAAGTCAATAAAAGCGTGTTATTTAGAACTGGCGTTTTCTTCCAATCCTAAGTGCGTACCCCCCCCCCCATTCGCACGTAACATTTGGTTGATATTGGTAACATATTCCAGCAAATTGTTTTAAAAGTGGACTATGAAAATAACCTTAATTTTTTCTCTAAAAACCCGTTACTTACATTGTAGAAGTAATAAGATAATATGTTTTCGTACCAAATCAATTGTACACGTACATTTCATTATCACAATCCTGCTAACACGACTTATTTTAGTGCACATGATTTTCAAATAAATGACATTCAATGTAAGAGAAGAAAGATTTACTGCTTAAATTTTAATTAAATTCGCCATTCGTCTCTTTGATAACGTAACCATTATAGCTATGGGAGGGTCAAGCAGTATTTTATATATTTACATACAAAAAAGGGTTAGGCATTTTCTTTATGTATAATTTAACAATAAATACCATGAAATTGTATTGTAGGTACGAAGATTAATAGATAGAGTTAAACAATATATATAAGTAAAAAATAAAATAATACACCTTGTGCTAGGAACAAAGATTACTAATTAATAAATCTAGCTCCTGAATCCTACATATATAGATGGCGCCACAGGTCATTTTCTTTCTCCTTTTCACTAACTTCCAAAAGGAGGAGATTTTCAATTTAACTGTATGGTTTTTCGTGTTGGTTATGTGATTTCTCCGTAAACCGATTTTCAATATTTCTTTTTTATTCGAAAGAGTCTCCTGAGGTGGTACCATTGTTACCAAGTCAGGATCTAATGAGTGGATCCTATTACCATTTTCTATCTATCTATCTTTCGCACCGTCTTCAGGATTTTGTAAAAAATATTTATTTATGCTTTTTAGTATCTTTTGCAGTCGTTTTTTTTTGTTAAAAATGTTTTTTATTAGTATTCTAGCTTTTTGACTACTTATTACGTAAAACTTCTTGTTTAAACCAAATCATACGAAATATAAAAGTTTGAATAAGTTTCATTTCAACATTTCACTCATTAATTGTATTAAAATATATGTTTTTAATAATAATCAAATTAATAACTTAACCCCATCTAGTTTTAGAAGGCGATTCATCATACATGCCTAGTAGTAGTATGTCTACTAATACGCTAGTACAAGTTTTTTGTGAATAACCTTCTATGTTTTGACATGTCGAATGGATCCAAATGAACTAGAGCGTTGCAGATTTATGATTGGACATTAATTTAAGCCGGGTGGGGCACATTAGCGGCGAGTGCCGAGTGTTTGCAGTAGGCTAACGATTATTATTTAATATCTCTATTTAATAAGAGAGTTGGTTTGAAAGAGTTGTCGGGGTGAAGGTAAGGAAAGGAATGCTCCGGTGGTTCAGGCATGTGAAAAGAATGTATGATGAAAGAATGACTAAACAGATATACAAAAGTGGATGGATGCAGAACTCGCGGAAGACCACGACACACCTTCCATGATCAAATTGATCATGTACTAGCCAGAAGGTGATGTCAGGAGCCTTAAGAACAGACGAGCGTGCATGACAAGGGCTTTGAATGTCAAAGAAGCAAGTGAGGTGTGTAAGCCTGAATTTCGCTATGTTGTTCGTGCCTACCCCGCAAGGGACCTGGCGTGAAGTTATGTATGCATGTATGTATGTCTATTTAATATATGAGACAAATTATTTCACTTTGCTGATTTTATACTTTACTTATGAGTCGTTTGACTCCACTGATCGCTCAGTTTTAACACAGTATTAATTGCGAACTATCAGGTTTATACATTCAATAACAATAGTTCTACATGAAGCTTAGCCCATTTAATAAAATTAAGTTATTCTTATTAGTAAGCAATTACTTACATTTGTTGCAGGACCAAAGGCCAATGAAGTAGAGGAGGCATTAATGGCAAGTTCCTATATTTTACCGACCATTCTTTGCGTTTTGTTCATTCAACAGGAAAGAGTAGTGGAAAACGCATCTATCGGTTGGTTGATAATTGAAATCGATTAAGAAGTTGTTCACGATCACACATTTCTGCTTAACTTTAGATTATTCATTACCTATGTAATTATTTGAAATGACGGAAAAAAATCTTTGGAAAATGCTTTAAAAATCTTTACAAAACTGTTGTATTAAATTAACTCTAAATATATTTTCTGCTGACAAATAAAATTCTACTCAATGGACTATTATTTATTTAGTTTAAGCTAATATAGTTAATTTGGTTTATATGACGTGTATAGTAAGGTGAAATAAGAGTAGGCTGTGGCCAGTATCTGAAACAAAAAATACAATATCTCAATGACGGACACAGGCCTTCTTATTTCAGGAAACGGACGACACATCTGCCTAAAATGATTAATATCGATATCCTGCTTTTCCTCATAGGTGCATAATCTCAATTTTGCAAACTCCTATGTTTTCCCAGTTAAAATGCTATAATTGTAAAAATATGCACATCGGGTCAAGTAGACTGGCAAGGCTATGCATGCTCAAGTACCAAGATACGAACAACCCTCATTGGAAGGTCTGGCAAATACCTTAACCACTAAGCTACTTCTGCTGTCCAAAGCAATTTAATACTATGTCAAAGATCAATAATTGTATATTCATTTATTTATTTATTATGCACCATCAACAGGAGATATATCAAAAACATCCGACTTTAAACAATGCTCATGCTAAATATACTCCCTATTATATAGGTGGGGTCACATCATGCATTATGTCATATTTTACAAAACGTCAAATAAAAAGTTAAATTTGGATAATTAACATATTATAAGATATTAATTAAAGGTTAAAATAATAACATAAAAAAGCATAAGCAAAAAATAGCAATAATAAAACATACATTATCATTAAATATATTACTATTATATATATTATTATATCATTATTTAATGATATATTTATATCGATGTTTTTAGATTTTTCAACATATGTATTGTACAGACGTGATATTCTTGCTATAGGTGAATATTTAATATAATTAAATAAGTAAATATATATTATTAAATAAGTTTGGGTATTGCAAATACGCCGCAACAGTTTCACTGTTGTTCGTAAAGTAACTAACACTAGGTGTTTACTGCATATTTGTAACATTTTTTCCTTTCTGAATAACATAAAATAGAAATTTAATTTAGAAACATTAACTATAGATTTCTATATCATTTGCTTGAGAAGTTATAAGTTGCCCATACAAATATTCATTTAATCTTCAATCTAACTCGATGCTAAATTTCAATAAGGATCGATTTTTTAATCATCAGATAAGAGTTCTCAGTCGAATAAGTTATAACCTGAGTGAATTCAAAAGTGAAACCGTTCAACTGTTTTATTCATGAAAGTGACATTTTTACTTTTTCTATGTTGTACTTTATTCTATGAATAACTTTTATCTAGTGATTGAAAAATCCACCCTTAATCGTAAAAAGGTAAGAAATAAACAGAATTATCTTTATATTTATGGAAAAATTTTCTTAGCAAATAAGTTTTGCAGGCCATAAATTCTAACGAACAGGTATATATATATATTCAACGGTATTATGGTTAACGCCATTATTTTATAAGGAAAATAGCTTCCTAACTAGCGCATTTTACGAGAAGCTCCGCTGTAATGGACGGCCGACCAAGTGAGATTAATAGGCCTCTCGTCTATAACCATCTTGAGACCTAAAAAGGTGCTCACTTTACACTAATTAAAATTAAAGTAGTTATGCAACCGAAATTAACCCACGTGATCACCGTTCTCAGATAAAAATCTGCATGAGATTGCCAAGGAGACCTGTTTTTAAAAAAGGTTAAAGCATACAGAGCTTGGACTTTTTTGAAGTGAAACTTCTTTATCGGCGTTGGAAAAAAAAATGCCGTCACATTTCGGTTATGCGTCACATTTTTCCGTTACGCGCCATCTTTTTTTTTGCCCCTACCACGGTCGATTAGAACGAAAAGTACTTTTTCCAGCGGAGTAGGGATAGCATGTCGTTAAAGCGGACCTACTCCCACCACCAGACTTGTTTGTATTCATGTCTATGATAATAAAAGCCTTTTGTTTTAACTTTATCTAATTTAACTTTATTTAACTAATTTATGTAAAGTTGCATATAGTAGATCATTTTTCGAAAAATAAGGTCATAAAGAAGTGTCACTTCTTACGTGTGTAACTAGTACACGCACTTTTTTTATTAGTATATATAAAATATGCGACGTTTTTTATTACATGAGTGCAGCAGCCAAGTAGTCGGCCACCTGATGGAAAGCGGTTACTATCGCCTACAATGGACATGTGCAACATCAAATACCATCCATACACATACCAATGTACTACCGGCCCTGAAGGCAGTATAGGACCTGGCTACTAATGCTGGAACACATCTCAAAGTCGTTATGACGGCGTGCCCTAAAGAAGTGGTAGCCATCCAGTCGAGCAAATGTCCTATCACCTGGCTATAAGGGTTACTTTGTCGCATCTAAAATTTGGAACCATTCTATCTAGTTACGTTATTTTTTTACAAAGTTATGGGTTGGTTCCGGTTTGGATAACTACGTCCATATTAACGGGAAACAATAATACAATTAACAGAGCTATAACAAGGATACACAGTATTTTTGAGATTGGGAATGAATGCGGGATTATATTTATACTAATAATGCGATTGTTTCCACGGGATAGAATTAAGCTACATGTTTAGCTATATACTATGCAATAATTATATTAAAATGTCGAATATATATATATATATATATATATATATATATATATATATATATATATATAGACAAAATGGGGAATGACATAGCTTTACTGACCGATTTGATATCCTCGTTGCTATTTAAATACGGAAATAAAAAGAGGGGTGTAAGGAGTTCACCCACTGACGGATTTCCCCACCTTTACTATATACCTATACTATACAATAGACAATTATACTTACAGAACTGTACGTCATCATGGTGATAGTTCTGAATTTCAATGCTGTGAAATATAATGGCTTTTGTAATCTGAAAACAAATACATGTGCGTTAATTGAAGTTCTCAATTCATCATAAATTAATCTAATAAAATTTAAATTCATATTTAAACGCCAAATAGCTTTATTTGTTAATGAATTACTATTAAGTACTGACAATTAATTCATTAACGAAATTTTTAAACTCATCTATTTACAATCCAAAATCAAATACTAAATACAAATAAATATATGTATTATCACGCCATGTCCTAAAGAGTAAACAGAGAATATGGGTCTCCAGTTCCTACAATCTTAGCACACATGTTTTGCTTCATCTAATAATAAAATAAGCTAAATGTCTAATCTTACTATAAAACAAAGTCACTTTCCACGTCTGTCTATTTATTTATCCGGTAACTCCTCCAAAATTACGGAACAGATTTTTAAGTTTCACCAATAGTTACGTAATCTTTCTTTTAAGGATTAATTATATAATATCTTTAGTATAACATAAATTAAAATGCTATCTGGCCCAGCTTCCCCAAATCGCTGTCACTAAGCAGCATTCATAGAGAGTTAGGAGAAATACATAGCATTACCGCTTCGTACATTGAGGCTAATTTAGTCGTAATAAAAAGTTATTCCTAATTTTAACACTTCACCTTAATTTATTAGATTTCGAAATAACTTCTTCTTAGCAGGTTTCATTAATTTCAAACAGACTACTAAATGCAAAATCAACACAGACTGCTTAAATTAAAAATAAAACTAAGCATTGGTTGTAATTGAACGTCAAAGGGAATACCAAACCTTTGAAGTACCACTAGTAGAGCGCGTCGACATCTCGTGTCGCTTTTATACCAACCACTCTCGTAAACAGCATTTGATACGTCTATGCTCTGCAAAATATTTGAAAGCATCAGCTTTTAAAATATGAACACTTCAAATATATTGAGGGTCGCTTGCATAACGATCGCCATTAAATAAAATTAGTTAATCATATTAAACTGCCAAAATACGTTTTACAAATATATTGACAGTTCTTTAAACATGTTTAGCGACAAATTTTGCGTTATGCAAGACGCAGACGCAGCAGTTTAGTGTTTCTTAAATAAATTTAAGGAACGTTATGCAAGCGGCTCTAAATGTATAAAAATGTATTCATTTTAATCTTGGTGCTTTAAAAGCTCGGTTTTTCTCTATGTACCTACAGTAAAAATAATTTACACCAATTTCAAATACAATGAATACTGTATGGAAATAAAATTAAATAAAAATGTAATTCGCCTTGTAATAAGCCTTATCAGTTTACTACAATCTTAGTATACCTACTCACCACGCTTGTCCGAATCAGATTCGCGAGTTACTCAAATGAGTGATCTTGGTTTCAGGTGTCCTCTTGGAACTTCAACTACAGAACATGTGGATTTGTTTTTTTATGGGCGAACCAATACACCTTGTATATTTGTTACATTACAAGTATCAACAATAGCTGGTGACCCCAAAGAATTAACACAATACTTATATAAAATTGATGTGTCTATTTATTATTTCAAAATAAATGTAAAATGACTAATTCATAAGATGCATAATCAAAAACAATCTTTAAAAAAAATGTCTGTCTGTATATACACTCAAATAATGTACAAAGTGTAAATTCATTCAATTAATTGTAAGGAAATATTGGGAAATAAATCAGAACTGCAAGGATTAAATACTGTTAGTGCCGTTTGAAGGATGTCATAGGTACAGCTAGTCAAATATTAAAAAGGTGCTCTTATAGATTTCAATTTAGCATCAAATGGATGAGTTTTGAGCATGCAGTGAGGGATCACGGATTACTGTTAAGTCACCTCATAATGTGCAATTTCCCCGAGCAAACAATATTTAAACAGATTATGCCAACCAACCGCTCTGTAAATGTCGTCAGCGTACCAACAGACGATTCCCATTTGAGTCAACGCAGCTCCAAGGAAGAACTTATTGCTCATTTCCATCCACGGCTCGAGAAACTGGGGAATGTAAGATGCAACTAAGTTTTATTACGGCTGCCGAGATTCCGCTCACATTTTCCTACACAATGTGTTTACTTTGAAGAACTGTATAATCGTGTGCATTAAAAACTTTTAAATAAATATTTGTCTTATTTTTATTACTTTAAATATTAACCAGTGTCACGAAGAGAATCACTTAAAATGTACATAATTTTTGTTCAATTTCTATTTAAATCTATAATATACTAACGTAAAAAATAAAAACAACCGACTTCAAAAACACATGTAAGTAAAATATAATAGCAAAAATTTTTCTACATCAATTAAAAAAAATACATACTGTTACGTTTAATCTATAATATTATAAATTTCTACATATATGCCTTATCTGTATGTAAAAGCTATTTAAAAAAATAACTGAAATAGACTATATAAACGATGGAGAAGACCATGCAATTTTTAAGATTTCTTATCTGTTTGTCGATTTGTCTGTTTGATTGGGATTCACTTAAAACTACTGGGTCGACTTCAATGCGCTACTTTTTATCCTTAGAATCCCGCGGGATTTTTTCTGGGAATGTTTTAAAATGGCCAGATAAAAAAAACCGAATACCAGTTATTTTTACTAATCGATAGCATATTTAATGTATTAAAATGTGTGATGGTTCGTATCCCGGGAATCCGGCAGGAATTTCAGATGTAACGTAGATGAAGTCGCAGGCATATCCTAGTGAAACTATAAAATTACAGTTTATTATGTGGTTATTGGTTCTTTCTTTTCTGTAACATTTATTGAGAAGCTAGCGAACCGGCAAACGCCCCACGTGCTGGAAAGTTGTTACTGTCGCTTATAGACATTTGCAACACCCAACTTACGTGTTGCCAGCTTTTAAGAAGGGATAAAGGGGATGGATTGGGAGGATCAAACAAGAATTATGCGAAATTCAATAGATTGGGATGGGATGGAGGAAGCGGGCTATTGGAGCTCTCACCAATCACACCAAAACATAATTAGCTCAAGGCTAGCACACGCTCACATCTTTAAGCCTTTACGCCGATATTCTGTGCGTGAGCGCGTGATACTATACCGATCTAACCGGCCCTAAGAACTGTAATAATGGTCATAATTCCAGTATGGCTAGAGAACCATGCTGGAATCGTTATCATAGATCACGAAATTTAGATTTTGAATTAACCTATTTTCATGAAGTTTAAACCATAAATAATCCACAGCTGAGCAAAAGCTTTAATCTTTTCATGAATATATTGAACATCTCATCATCTTCACACATCAATAATTTCATCAGATCTTTGTCAGCACTAGGATCGTATTGACTATTTTTCTCCATCTAATTCTAATGACGTGAATAAATTCCGGATAGAGTATCTATGACTTAAGTATATTTCCTATCTTAGTACGAGTAAAATATATAAGATCTGATAAAATTATATTAATTAAAAAATAGAAATAAAATTAAAGTTTTTTTACTTTTAAATCAAAAAACACTTATCCGACACTTTCGCATAAAATAAATTGGTCTAATGTAATCAATTACAACGATAACAGTTGAAGACGCACAAACATAGCAATTAAAAGAAACTAAAGAAAAATAAAGCCGAACTCTGCTCAAATTAAGTACCATTTGTACAAATAATCTACTTGTATTTTATGTTTTTCTTGGAACGAGTGCTGCCAGTATCAAGGCAGTTAACGGAGTGAACTTGCGGGTTTGTTAGCTACAAAAACAAAAGACAATCAGCACAGTCAGCACAGCCACGTATCTCGTGCTAGTTTTCGCCGAAAAACATTCTAGGTAAACATCCATCCAAAACTTCTGTTTTCAGAGCAATTTTAAAGATTTTCTTGTAATTGAAAGTAATCTCTTTGATGTCTGATTATTTCGAAATTTTATAATTATAATTTGGATGTATTTTACTTACACACATACTAATTATAGGATTACTTTATCTATTAACTACATAATGAAACTATGTCACACAGTGAAAAAGCTATTTGACTTAAGAGATTAAAAAAAAAACAAGAGAAGAGCTTAAAGTTTTAAATCTCAAAAAGTATTGTTAAATTTCTATGTACCATCGACCATATTTAAATTAAAACTATATCTAAGGGCCACGTGCACGACGATCGCCTTTAAATAAAATTAGTTAATCATATTAATCTGCCTAAATACGTTTTACACAAAATGTATTGACAATTGTTTAAACAGCGACAAATTTTGCGTTGTACAAGACGCTAATCGTATTTAAGGGTGTTAAATGCGTTTAGTGTTTCTTAAATAAATTTAAAAACGCTATGCAAGCGGCCTTAGAAGTTAAATAGAAAACTAGTTTCTGTATATTTTTCAGTTTAAAACATTATTATGTATCTTACAAAATATTTGATTCTCCGACTAGACTCCGTAAAATCTTGTGATGTTGAGTTCGTAATTACTCATGATTTATTTATAGATAATGTTAATAAATAGTACAATCTGTGATTAAACAATACAATTGTTGATTTTATCAAATTGTACTTACAACAATAGTAAACACGACACAGCATATGTTTACAGAACTCAATAATACATTAATCAGGTTTACAACCGTGAACGCATCTTCCAAATCATAAATATATCTAAAACAGAAATTTTTGGGTCCTTTAATTTTAAAACATTACTGATTTTTTGAGAAACATCAAAGTGAATTTCGAAAACTAGTCTAAAACAAAAATGTCCCGGAAATCCTGTACCAATTTATTTATTCAGTCCTGGAACATCACAAATTAACTCAGCACTATCATAAATGATTTGTTATTTATTTACAAAATCTTTTTGGATTACAACTGGTCTAAGGTAGGTTTAAGCATATTCTTAGACTTTATTATGAATTCGCTTAGAATTTCCTGGTCACCGAATATCTGCAGCAAGCCTTTCTTAATCCATAATTATTTTGGGTTAGTAAAGTAGTTAGCCATTTCGATCCTTCCAACGAAATCCCCGTCGCGTTGCAGTTTCTCAACTATACGAGTACCACTTACCATTTACAGCCCTTACCATTTGAAACAGAAATGTAATTGTTCAATTTTATTATTTTATCACTAAATAGAAGTCAATATTAAAGGAGTTAAAGGATGTATGTTCAAAAACAAAAACTTACTGGATGAGACGCTGATGAATTTTTACCACGGAAACAATCTCATCGTAACAGTCGAAATAAATATCACCGTTGGTGATTATGTTGTTATCATAATTATTTAGGTCTCCTGAAGCTAAGCCCCTTATTCTTACTGATAAAAGTCTTAACAGCATACTGATATGACTTGCCATTGTCATAAATAGTAAATCCGAACCAAGCATGCAACACACCGAGATTATACCTGCAAATGTAACTCATAATTTTAGTTTATCATTCTAAGTTGTTATTCGCGACGTCATCTGCATCTGTTTTCTACTTTGCAGATGAAGTAGTAACTGTACCGCCGAAACAGGTTTTCGGTATTTATTATCAAAAGCCTAAATATTTATTTTCATATCCTTAACTTGAGGAATAAAGGTGAAGAATACTAATCTACTCTTGAATCCTCTTTAAGGCTATTTTTTTAAACAAAAGTAGCTTATATCCTGCCCGAGTTACAATCCATCTCCTTGCCTTTTATAAGAAGAATTACTAAAAATAATAAGAAGAATTACTTTTGCATATACTATTTAGAATCCATCAGCAAGGCTTTATTCAAAGATATGAAATTGTCAATGTCGCAGCAAAGGGTTACTTACATTGACCCTATTTAGAGGAGAGTTTAGAACCATGTAGAGTAGCAATATAGTCTCCAGCTTTATCGACATACTCCACACTGACAGTAATATTGTTCGTTAAAGCTAACATTAACAAATTTAAAATATTCTTTATTCAACAATATTATATTTTATTGCCTTGTTAAAATATATTAAAAATCCTCTAGGATTTCCTTTTACCCCACGAATAAACATGATTACCTGAACAGGTCTCAAATATGTAAACAATTTCGTGATAAACGGGCTTCGTCTTGTCAAACGGATATGCCAGCTGCCAAACAAAACCCAATTCCGATGGAATACCACGAATTTTACGATACAAAAGTACAGCAATAGGTGTTAAATTGTAGAGCCAGACGCCCAATACGTTCCAAAATGCGTACACTGAAATTAAATTGCATAATTTTAATATCTGGGCGTATAAAGATGACTCTATCAACTATTTACTGCATAGAACAAGAATTTCTAGAGATAGCTTTAAGCGATAATGCCGCCCTTTGTTCAACATTTATTGTATCTAGTTTTTAAGTATGTAATTTTAATTTTGGCGGACAATGAACTGCTTTCATTTAATCATACCTACTAGGAATATTCCTAGTATTACATTAATTAATAGTTCGACTGGTTAACTGCGTGTACTCGTAACTGATATTTTACTTTTTATCTTAATTTACATTCGTAATATAATTACGTAAAATCTAATTGATTATGTTCTGATACACTTTCTGTTTTTGACTAATTTGTCCAAAAAAAATAAAATAATAAAACATTGATTTAACCTTAAAATTATGTTTTTCTGTATTAAAAAGCTACATAAGAATGTCACAGGGCGCCGTACGCCCACCCTCCTGAAATATTTTTGGAGTAGCTACAGGTACTTATTCTGAATGTTTCTACACACAATATTAGCAAATAATTAACAGACACATTTGACTTACTTATTTGCCTTCGCCGCAGCGCAGTAAGACTATCATTTTTTATATTTTTTGCTTCTTTATCTACGACGGAAACGGGCCAAATGTCAGCCAGTTCGTCAACAAGCTTCCGGAAAGTATGTCTCATATACCATATCGTAATTAACTTTCCCAAACCTGTGGACATAATTCAACTTTACCTGTTATTTTATATTTATAGTATAAACTAGCGGGCGCAACCGACGTTGTCATTCCCTAAAAAAAATATTTAGAACCCGATCGCACCTCCGCCTACTGAATCCAGTTGTGTTAAACGTTATCGAAATCGGTTCAACCATTTAGGAGAAGTACAAGTACACACACAGATTTATATATAAAGTATATATTTCGAATAAAGAAATTCAGAAGATGTCTGAAAGATTGGGATTTTCTTACTATTGGAGAAATGATTTACCAGCAAGCTCTATGAAAAAATCTAGGCGATCCTTACTATAATTTAGAAAAACCGTAACGTTATGCTTTCAGAGGGCAAAAGTAAGTATGCTCAATGCTGATAATATTCACGACATAAAAAATGGGGTCATATTATTATGACCTCCAATAGAATTTTTCATTCTTCGTTTAATAAATCTTGAATAAGTATTTAAGTTTATATTTAAACAAATTATACTGACTTACTCATCGTATCATACCCTGCAATATGTAAGTAACTCCCAACAAATTCTTCTATAGACGCAAAGTTTAGCATCTTCACAGCGACACACGCGATCTCCCCAGCTAACATTGTAACCAACAATGTAGATGAAATTACAAATAAGGTATAAGTTTTCACTTTCTCAATAGCGGTCTTCGGTACTTCATCAATAAAAGAGAGACCGATTCTCCGAATACAAAAATTACATAAGCTCAATGTTTCTGAAATCTCTTTTCGAGCCATAACCCTGCCCTGTTCCGACATTTTGAACAGTTACGCCCTAATCAACCAAGCAGTCTACTTTATACACTATCTATCAATAAATAATTCTAAACACTATCTTATATGTAAAAGAAAATTTAGGTTGTTTGTTTATTGAATATTCATTAAAAGAGCTCAGTTTTCAGATGAGTTCAACTTTTTTCTTTTTGGAAGTTAGTTTTCTTGAGTTGGAAAGAACACTCATTTTGTATAAGAGAACGTTTCAATGAGAATTCTTGCGTATTACATATTCGAAGAACAAGTGAACGAAGCCATGTAAAATCTCTTGTCGATTATAATGAAACCAAGGGTTACAAGCAACTTTGATTATTTTTTCAGAAAACGACTTACTTCAACGAACTTATTAGAAAGTTTTTCTGAAGGTAGGCATAATAATTACGGGCTAACTTTCTATATAATACTGCATTATATTATTACTCGTTGACTACAGTATTTCTTCAACAGAAATTATGGTGATATCAATAATTTGTTTCTTGGTAACTTATAATTAGACACAAACTTTTGGAGGCACAGCTTTGTGTAGTATTAAAATACTTGAGACATATTTATACTTTCATAATTGTTGATTTAATTTCTTCTCATAATATATGCGGCAAATAAAGATTATTAACTACCTACGCTGTCATAGAAAACCTAATCTATATATATAAAAGAAAGTCGTGTTAGTTACAGTATTTATAACTCAAAAACGGCTTTACCGATTTGGCTGAAAATTGGTGGGAAAGTAGCTTAGAACCAGGAAACGGACATAGGATACTTTTGATCCCGTTGGAACCGGTAGGTGGCGCTGAGATCAGGTTCTAGAATTCTCCAAATCACCTGGAACGATTTTAGTGATTTTGTTTTTGTGTGTTTGACTGGGTTCCCGGATGTTTTAGATTCGCAATTAAAGCCGGTAGGTGGCACTGAGACCGGGTCCTACATTTTTATTTTTTCAGAGCAGGACAACATCTGCCGGGGCCGCTGTTATTCAAAAAATGTACTTACTTATATTATTAAGAGTCGTATAAATTTAGAAGATACTAGAGTTTCCCCGTGGCTGCTACCCCTCAAAGTCGCTAGGTCATAATAGCTCTATATCCCGTATATAAAATAATAATTACGTGTTTTATATACATAAGCCTTCAATACTTTAGTTTCTTGTAAATTCATTACAATTAAAAAGAAACCATAGACTACTAAAGAAACTAGGTCAATATAGTGTAGACGCACAGGAAAACATAAAGAGAAATCGCAGCCAACCCGATTTGAAGTACCTAATAAGTAATGAATGACATGTGGGCAACCTGAAAACGGCAGCGCCATATATTTTGCTAATCAGCCTATTTTAAAAAAACGACGTAATTTATCGGGTTAAAAAGTATCCTAAGTTGTACCCCGAGATATAAGATAGCTTCTATGACGAGTTTCATTTAAATCCGTGCAGTAGTTTTTACGTAATGCTGTAACAGGCAGACAAAAATTCTAAAAAAAATTTTTCGAAATTTGCTGGTCCGAATTAGCCTCCTTAATTTTTTATTTTTTTAAATTTCTCTCCTATATTTTTTTGATGAAGCGTATACCAAAAAAGTAATCTATAGGTGATTCTGAGAAATTTTGCTCAAGAGACCATAGCTTTAAGTCGGATTTGGAGCCCCCCCAAAATTTCAAAATAGAAATTTTTCCATATATACATAGAACAATTTAATTAAATTCGGCATAAAATCGAATAGAATTATAGTAGATTTCTCAATCTGGGCTTTTTTGAAAGGTATTTCTATTACCTTTCAGAATCTGTATTAGTAGAATATATATATATATATATATATATATATATATATATTATAGGTATTAGGGCTCGTGAAAAAACAAAGTAAATATTTTTAATATAATGGGAATTAACAGCGGAGTTTACATTATAGATTAGTTTTGTATCTAGTAGTTGTATGACTTACTCACCGGTTCTATTCATTCTCTTACCATACCCTTCGCAGAAAACTGGGATTGCATATATGGAATTTATTCCAATTGTAAGCATGAGTAAAGCAAATTAATTCATGGATATATAAATCCTTTATTAATATATAAATTCACTTCAATTAGTGTACCACTATACCAATCTCGAACCTTGCATTCATGATTTCTGACCAAATTAATCAAATTTCGAATAATGGAACACTGCCACCTGCAATTACCTGCACTTAATTCATCATATGAGATTCCAAGTCCCAAGCATTATGTCAATTTCATTTCACGCGTCTATACTTATGTAAAGGTATAATTAAAAATATATTATTTATATAATAAATTTATAATATTGTATAATAAAAAACATAAAACTTAGTATTTAAGATAAGGCAAGAATGCTAGGAATGAAATTGCGGATTGAAAGACGAACTTTGTAAATTACATTACAGGAAATTCTTTCCTTCGCTTTTTATCCTTTTATTATTTAAGACTCTTTCCTGAGTTTTTCTGAGATTATGGCGGGAACTTGAAGTGACAATAATTTTGTAATACAGTGTTTTACTTCTAACAAATTATCAATATTCACTGTTATTAATACTAATTGTTTTTAAGCATGTATTATATCTTTATTTTGAACACAGATCTTAGTTGTTGCGTCAAATGAGCCAAAACTCTCTCGTTTGGCTGAAGACAGTGTTTGCTGAATGTTTGCAGTTTGCTGAAGAAGACCTACAATTTGGCTTACTTTTATGTGACATGGATCCGACTTTCATGTAATGGCTACTTATTAAAAAATATTTCAAAACTTGAATATTTATGAATACTTGAATCTAGTTAGATAGATACACAAGTGTCGCAGACTCATGTTTAAAAAAGGAAAATCAATTCCTATATAAAATACGTATAGTATAACAAATTTCTTCAAAACCATAAGGTGAATCACAATATGCAAACCTAAAATTCCAATTCTTACAAAGTTCAGAACTCCACCTGTCGGTACTCGTCTATTCGAGCATTAAATCGGATTTAAGAGATTATAGGCGGTTGTGGGAACAGGCTTACTTTATAAGCTATAACCAAGAAACCGTTCTTTATAAAACTGGCAGAACTTAACTTTGTTTTTCTTTTCGGGTCACGCGTGGGAGCCATCGGTAGTCATCCCGAGGCTTGGTGTTATGTATACGCAGTAAATAAATAATTCAGAGGCTTTCAGTAAAATCGGTGAGGAAAAAACGAAAGCAGTATTTACTCAGATGCACACCACCTTACTCCGTCTAATAATCCTAAGTTACTTGATGTACGTTTTAAAAATCCATTATAGACGGCTTATGGGGCTACCTAAATGGAGTTGGCTATCTCGCTCGCACATTACCACATTTTTGAATATATAAATTAACAGAACATTTTACGAAAACTAGTGGTCGCTCGTGGTCGAACTTCGACCGTAAAAGTTAATGTCAAAGACTATAAACTTCTATAATCACAAATTTCGCCAAAGCTGTTAATTTATGTGTGTCAAACACATGATAGAGTGTGTAAGGTTTTTTAATTGATTTGATTTAATTGATATAATTTAAAAAATATTAGCATTCTGCACTCCTTCTCTATATTTATAGTTTATATAGAGAAGGAGTGCAGAATGCTAATATTTTTTTCAACACACTTGCTCATAAAGTGGCTCTATGGTCACCGCAATTAGGCACAGAATGACACCCATAATCAAACTGTGACAAAAAAAATTATAACTCACTAGTGAGTTATAGATTTTTTTTTAAATTTTATTGGTTGAGTTGCTTCCTCTTAAAAAAGTTTTTATTAAAAAAAAAGATCGTGTTCTATAGACCAAATAAATTAATGTTCCTATTGCTTGCTCATTTCATGCAACTTCTTATTTAAATAGATAATTTTAACTCGTACGTGTTTAATAAATAAAACTTTCACTCATATATAACTTTTTTACTAACTGCACATTTACTAATTGTTTCTCTAAATAAACTTTTTATCTACTAAATAAAATGAGTTTTTGTTGTTATTTTATTCACAAGTGTGTTGAAAAACGTCGTATGATACACGTGTGTATTGATGATTACCGTCCTCGGCTCTCTTAAGACCCTCGCCTACGGCTCGAGTCTCAATGGCCCCTCGGCGTTAATCACCAATGTTACACACTAGTACCATAATGTACTATTATTTGTGTGCATACTTTCATACTCCTCCGTTCGCGTAATTTTCGTAAAAACGGCTACAGTTTTTGCTTCACGTAATATTAATATATAGATTCTGTCTTACACAAATATTGACAAACTCGCAAGGGGGGCTTTATGGCGAAGGCTTAGTTGAGTAGCGACACCTCGTACCCGACTCCAGGAGGCCAAGGCAAGGCCCCGCCTCCGTGCTTGCTTTAGCCAGCTAGCTCATGCAGAGTGGAAATCACTACAGCTAAGACTCAAGCTCCTGGGGTGGAAGTAATAAATGGATTGACGTCTAAAGTAGCTTCGCTGAACCTGAAGTTCACCTGTCCTCACCTTGTAGCGTAGGTGAGGCACCATGGGTGTCTCTCAACACCCCTGTATGAAATGAAACGTAAATGTATACGAAACAAAAATTTCACTGCTCAGGTAATCTTTATAGAGGGGTATGATATTTCAAACTGTAATCAGGTCTATGGAGGGTTTGCAACTCTCGCGCGAAAGCCATCGTTGATCACAATTGCAGGTATTATCACAACACGTCAAAAACTACGCTATTTGGCAGCTCACTTACGTAATTAATGGATGGTATTAATTTGTAGCCTTCCTAACCTAGCTTATATAATACAACAAACATACTAATCTAGTTATTTAGACCTTGCCCTAGATTTTAGAGTTTAATTTTAATTTGTATTTATACTTATATATAATTTAGTTTAGTTTTATTTTGCATTTAAATATAAAATCATGTTTTTAGTCATACTAGGATATATATTTTACATACTAAAGGAATTACATTTATATTAATCAAGACCTTCATTAATTATATGACTTACTTATCTAGCAGAGAAAATAATTATATATAAAAGCAATTTTCTACCTCGACACTTGAGAACTAGTGATTTAATATGTGCAAAGTGTGGTCAAATATTCTTGGCCATAATATACTAGCAATCGCTGTAACCGAAATCGTTTTAGACATATGTTAATTTACTAACAGTTGCATAAGTGCCTCTTGATCCGGTTTATAATCTTAAATCAGTGGTTACGTTGTTGATGCGAAATTAATACCTATTTAAAGGTAAGTTAAGATATAACATTTCCACATCTGGTATCAATTCACGTGTTCTCAGAAAAACTCTTATTGGCTTTAGCTTTACGGTGGCAAAGCTTCACGAGTACCGAAGAAAAATGTACGGGCTCCGCAGAGGCTTATCTCCTTACACAGGGAACATGAAGCCTCACAGACGTTTTAAACCATGATAATGCTCGCTTCAAATACATTTTCGTAAATGCTAACGCTAAGATATACCCGATATTTACTTATTTATTGCTACACTCTAGGATATATTGTAGATTAATATGAGTACGCCAATCATTTGATTTTATGTTAACCTGCAAAAGCACTGGACATAAATTCGGTAGATTGTTACAAATTTGATGCGTGACAGGCCTCAGGAAAGAAATTAAGCAAGAAGTTGTATGTTATGTGTACTACATACACTACACGATGTTGTGAGTGAGTAGAAGAGAAAGAAAAGAGAGTCTTTTCTTTCTCTTCGTTATTTGGAGACGGCACAATATGTCTTTTCCTTCCATGCGCAATGTTGTTATAATAATGCTTTCTTCGTCATACTACCTATTTATTTTTTTGGTTGGAATGACGACACCGCATAGACATCGATTTTG
Organism: Dendrolimus punctatus; assembly: GCA_012273795.1. Lineage (NCBI taxonomy): Eukaryota > Metazoa > Arthropoda > Insecta > Lepidoptera > Lasiocampidae > Dendrolimus > Dendrolimus punctatus. Next base: position 20,596,533 of record CM022531.1, on the reverse strand, counting down.
CCAATGACACAGTGACGAGTAATGTGACAAATATCGGTATTCGATTGCAAACGCCATTTGTAATGCTGTTAATAAAACAATCATGTATTATGTTAGATTAGCTACTCTATAAATATATGTTATAAGTATTCCTACCTATTTCAATAAATTCTAACTAAATTCAATTGGATTTGACAGTCAACTAACTTTTAATTATCGCACAAGACGTCACAGTCTCCTTGATTTTCCATGAGTATACTGCCTTATGACGTCACAACTTTAACGAGCCAGCTATTTAATTATTGATTAAAGCTATTTCTATAACAGATTGTGAAAGGAAGATAATTATGGTAACAAGACAATTGGATGCCTAATATTTTATAGGAATATTATTTATGAATTGATTGTAACATGTCTTGTGTCAAATATCCAAATTATCGCTACGAATTCAGTCAAATTGTCGACATGTTTAATATTTTTTTGGGAGACACTCCGATATTTTAATCCGTAAACTTTAAATAAATCCTTTGAAATAAAATATGCAATCGTATACTGCGTATAGCATCGACACTCCGCCAATGTCTATTTCTCCACTACAATTTGCCAACCGCACTTCAACTTAATTCAAATAGAGATACGACTAACCAAAGATTTTTCTCAACTCTCCAATCTGCACTGGGAAAAGGAATCTATTAACTTTTATTTCTTTAATCAAATAAATGAAAAAATTAATTCAAAAAGTTAATCTTTCGAAAGAATACAGAACACAGACTGACGTTTCGTTCACCTGATAAGTGGATAAGTGGTTAAGTAATCATTCATACATATTAGGTAAATAATATTCCTGTAAATGACATTTTTGAGCAATCCTAATTAATATTATAAAAACTTGATGTTTTATAAGTTTAACAGTAAGTAAGATCTTTAGATTCTAGGAATGAAACGGCAATCAAAATTCTTAAACTTCTCTTTTTTTTAAATGTGATATTAGTTATCATGTAAAAATGTGGCATCAACTGTCAAACTAGTAACTACTTATGAATCCCGCATAAAATTAATCGGATACAAGCATATAGAAATACCATCTATGAAATGTCATGTCAGTGAATACATGTATAAAATACACACCAACAGCGTTCACATAACAAAAGCTCGCGTTTGCACTCCAAAAAAGATATATTGGCATAATAAGACAAAAAAGATTGTGAACGAGCCGTCGAAATTCTAAGGCAATCCATTACCAACAAAAGCAAACACTGTCGAAACGTTAAGTAACATCTACTTCAGTCCCGAGGAGAGGGCACACTATCGTAGTGCTACACTGCTATGTTTTTCTTGTTTACATTAGTTTCCTGCTTAAAGTTAGTATTTCAACATGTCCCTTATTCGCGTAACCTTCATGCAAATAATTCTATTATTGAAAAATAGAAAGTACCATGTATTCGTTCGTACATATTTTATGTAACGAATTCCATCACAATCAGATCATAGACACGGTCCTAACGAAGAAACAAACACAAATTATATTATGTCACATTATGCACATTTGTAAAAGTGTTATAGATTTTATTCTATTTTTTTAGCCAATCTCATTCTATGCTGTGCTAGAGGTTTAGAACATCAAAAGACGAACAAAAAACTTCAAAATACTAACAAAAATCTTACTTTGAAAATAATTGTCAATTCATTTGGCCTAGTGTTAAACAAACATCTTGCAACAATAATAATTATCGCTCCAAAATGAAACAAATAATTCATTTGTTTTTCTTATTTTTACGTGACTATTACAAGTATTTACAAGCCATTTAACCATTCAGATTTGCAAAAAATGACAACACAGACATATCACAATTACTAAGTTAAACATATACATACTTTGTTAGCATGCAATTATGTACGAATCTGATTGTAGGTCCATTGCGGTCCTCAAGTTTAGCAAAGAGGAACATTGATTTTGATATTATTCACACCATATTTTTAAGCATTGTTTTCGCACGACGTGCTATAAATTCAGACATGTTGACAGATCTCACAGGCCAGCAAACATTTCTACAGTTTGAAAATGCAAAATACAATGTAAGTAACACAACAACAACGGTCGTAAATCATACTGAATTGTTAAGTCGTATGATAAGATATGACGTTTTCTCTAAGTGTTTATGTTAAAATTAAAATGTACACATTAGCACTGAAACAAAATCGTAGGGGGGGGGGTTATTAGAGGTATGGCTGGATTTATTTATATAACTATATATTGTAGTGAAAGATGGTGGAACCATCTAGTTAGTTTAAGAACTTTTAACAAAAGCTAGAAAATTCTGGAAGTAAAAGACAAGGACTGCTACATTTTAGAAATAATAGACGTTGAACGAAAGTTCTAGAATAGAAAGTTCGGGAAGGAAAAGACAGAGATAGATAGATGTTAAAAAGGGATAGATGATAAACGAAAGTTCTGGAATAAAAGGTTCAGGAAGGAAAAGACAGAGATAGATAGATAAATATGATTATTATCTGACCCTTTCTAATCATTATGATTATGATGATTAGAAAGGGAAAAATAGTAAATAAAAGAATACCGAAAACAAGATCGAAATTATGGGTTCAAGAAGATTCTTTCGGGTATATAAGCAGCGTAAGTAAATCAAATCAAATCAAAAATAATTTATTGCATTGGTTATTAATTTATTAGTGGTTTGTTTATTAGTAATTTATTTATTAGTAATTATTTATTAGTAATTTATTAAATTAAAATAAAAAGGCGAGTGACCAACCCACGCGAACGACGTCGCAGAAACAGATAAAAATCATCGGGACTGTAAACAACATTTTATTATAAACATTTTTTTATTGGTGGAATACAGTTGCGATGTAAATTAGACAAGGCTCCCATAAAGTAAATAATAAACAAAAATAAAACTAAATAATTAAAATGGACAAGTTGGCGGTAGGCTAAATAAAACTTTAACAATACTCGTTGACACTTTATATCTTTGTCTTCCGTGATCACGGCCACTGAAAAGTGACGAAACATCGGAATAACCATAATTAAATAAAATACCGCGCATCAAACCGTTAAAATGTAGTTTCATTAAATATACTAAACAAGCTTAAGAGTACTACATTTCTATTACAGGTTTTGAAAAGGAGAGAACGTTGGAAGTGAATTGAACGGTACGCCCACGTAACCAACACTTAATGCCTTTCGGACGTCGGTGGGTCTCACTTAATTAAGTCAGTAACGAACGAGTAGCGAGACCGCATACAGTACTCAGTACCAGTACTTAGTTCCGTCTATGTGGATTTTGCAGCTGAGAGCACTAATAAAGGGGGAGGGATTCGAGCTCCTGCTTAATGAAACCACTCACGTGAAATGCACTTCATTCCAATTTCCTGTCGCGCAAAGAATATTGGCTTCACATTGCTTTTTACTTCTGTAAAAAATATTACATTTTAACGTTTAAGGGCTGATTTTATTACAAGATCCTTAAGCTATACCCGCTACTGCGTTCGCGCGAGACCTACGCGAACTCTGTGTTCAAAAATCTTAATCCTGCAAAATATAGAAATTAAAATGACATTTTTTCCGATAGTAAGGCAAATGAACGGTCGGTAAAATATAGGAACGAGCCGTAAGCCAAACCCGTCGCCGTGATATTAGCCAAGCACTATGCGATGTAATATTTATTCGAAGTGTCTATGTGGATATTCACGGCGTCGCAACGACCCGAAACTTTGTGTCTTCGCAATTCATGTGATCGTCAGAAGCACAAGGATGAAGATTAACATTAAATTTTAAAGCTTGGATTACAACACAATCCAACATCACAGCTTACGTAGGCTTATCGTCCTTGGCAGTTAACCTCCTGTGTACTCACACAACTCACCTATCTAATAAAGCTAGCACAAACTTCCACTAAGACAATGAGTTAATTTAATGCTTATGTCAATATTTACTGTTTTATACTCAGTGGTTTAAACGACGTAATGTTTTCTTAACTTAGTTAACAACAGTATAAAGTGGGATCAAACTTATATTAATGTGCATTATAGTATTTAATGAAAGTGGTTTGAAAATTATTAGGAGGTTCATTATTTATTATCATATATTTCACCTTACAATAGATAATTTTTAGCTCATTTTAAACTTTTATTTTATTAACCGACTCAAAAAAAGGAGGAGGTTCTCAACTCGTCGGAATCTTTTTTTTATGTATGTTCACCGATTACTCCGAGATTTATGTTCCGATTTACGTGATTCTTTTTTGTTCGACGTGGAATAGCTGCCATTTGGTCCCCTAAAAATTTGACATAGTTTGGCCCAGTAGTTTTCATTTTATGAACATTTTTTATGAAAAAAATTCCATTCCGCGCGGCACCTTTCGTAGGCGTACCCATAGCTAGACACTAAAAAGTAACAAATAAAATAAAAACTTCGTTTAAAAAACCGACTTCAAAAACTAAAAAGTATAAAAATATAACTTATTTCTAAATTTATTATATTATTATTAATATATATTATCTAAAACATCTTGAAGTCGGTGCAAAGTAAAACATAAAAATTACTATATTTTGAAAATTACTAAGCACCGACTTAAGATAATATATATATATATTTTAATAATAATAGCTTTAGGAATAAGTTATTTTTTATACTTTTTAGTTTTTGAAGTCGGTTTTTTTGCGTTGTGTTAAAGTAAAATAACATTAAAGGTGTTACAATAAATCATTTAGTAAATGTATATTCTGGCGGTAGCGGTGTGCAGTATTTTATAGTTAATTTAGAACAATTTAATCTACATGTTATCTACAATCTATCCCAATAATTAGTCTATATAAACATAAAAAAGATAGCGTGAAAGTTTTTAATACAATTATAATATATGTTTTTGCTAACAAAGTTACTGAAAAGAACAATCTGAAGGAGTGTTTAAAGGAATTGAAAAGTGTTATACTCGTATATATAAACAGGCACGATGCTCTTCAACATATCAAATTTTAAATGATTATAATAATAATAATCCGCAGACAAACACATATTGTATATATCCAAATTAAGCAAATTACTCTAGTTTTATAGGTAATAAAAAAACAGATTACTCTAAGGCCGATCCCAGACACCCAGAACATAGTAAATAACGCAGAAAATTCGTTTCCGAATTTTACAATTCTTTGAATCAAACCTGGAGCCTCTGCGTTGCCGTGAGACAGGGCGGCAAAGGCTTAGACCGCAAGCACAGAGCCACAGAGGTAGAGATTCATGAAAATATACATTTTCAATTATTGGTAGATATTTCAGTATTATTTTAAAGCTACGAGAATAAATCTCTCTTCAAATTAATAATACTTGTTAATTTGAAGTTAGATCATGAGATTATTCCGTTTTTTATGAAATTGGTAATATAAAATAGAATTATTTATCTTAACGACGTTCGGGTTCCGGGTAAGATCAAAAGTTATCATAACGAACGGTACAATGGCACGAATTCTTTGCCTCAGGGAGTGAGTTGGGCCTGGAAAATTTTGGGGTTGTCCTTTCTTGTCCACGTGAGAACAATCGTTGACCCTTACCTAAGAAATAAGCACGTGTACATCATTTGAACTCCATTGTAGTCCTTAACAAAGGAACCCTTTCGTATAAAAGACATTCCAACAATATGAATAATAAAATAAGTACAATACAATCTACAGACAAACATACCCATACATTGTATATTCCCAAGTAAACGATTTATATTTGTGGTATATATTACAATAGCTTTTGCCCGCGACTTCGTCTGCGTGGAATATTTAAAAAAAGTAAGTTAAGAAACCCCCGGATTTTGAAACATTCATCATTGGTTCTCCACTCCTATTGGTTTTACCGCGATGACATATAGCCTATAGCCTTCCTCGATAAATGGACTATCTAACACTGAAAGAATTTTTAAATCAGACCAGTAGTTCCTGAGATTAGCGCGTTCAAGCAAACAAACTCTTCAGCTTTATATATTAGTATAAGATAGTTAATAAAAGGGGCATTTATAGAAAGCCGATCTAGGCCTTACAAAGAGGTCGGTCCTGACACCCAGACCAAGTATACAGTGGAAATTTCGTTTACATTATTTACTTTACTCGAAATTGGAGCATTTCCAATAAACTAATCAAGCCGACGGCAATGCCCAGGCCGCTAGAACCTGGAGGCCGTCAAATACCAAATAAACATTATAATAATATTGCGTTCACTCAAACGGAAGAATATTCACAAATTCTGACTGCTGATAAAATCGATGGCATATTTGTCCCTCAAATGCAGATACACATTAAAAAATATCTATTAATCAGTTGTTTTGTTTCCTTCCAAAAGCAAAATGAAAACGTTCTTAACGTTCAGTAAATCGAATTTCTGCAGTTTTAACGACCGGAACGCAGTTGGGAAATGAGGAAATGTCTCTTCGACGTGCTAGATTTAGGTTAACTTGGGATATATCGATACCTCCCACGTAAGTTGTTGTATGTCACAAAAATGACGTTTGGCGTTTTTACTAAAAACTATCCTAATTTGCATTATTCTTTGCATTCAAAGTGAAAAAATAACAAAAATACGATTTTTTCAAGGATTTGCCAGTCGTATAATGTTGTAACTTTTGAACGAGAACGGACTACAGCATTGTATGGACCTTTGCAATAGTTTACGCGGGGTGAGGGTAGGGAAGAATTACGCGGCTGCGTCTCGTATTGGTCACATACAACAGACTACGCCGGACTTTCAACCGGCCGCATGCATGTAAGAACAGCATGCAGTATGCAGCATGTAATATTTTATTAGCATTAATACGGTTATTGTTACTCTTTTGTGGTGATACTAACTTAAAATGTTGTATAGATTACTTACAACAGTATTCGTCGTTGAGCGTTCATTAAAAATGTTGTATGTAATACATAAAACATTTTACGTTTACATTAAAATAAACATATTATTTTACGTAATACATACAACATTCTACTTCGGGAGTAGTTATAAAAAACTTTGTTGTATGGTGACATGCTATATTTTACTTTGCTACTCCGTTTGTTTATACTTAAATTCGATGATGTATGTCAAAGGTCTTTTCTAAAATTGGATCTTGCTACATATGAAATGCTTTGCCCTGGCTGACTGACTTAGTCCCGTATTACAGAACGTCACTCAATACTCAAGTATAACTTAAAACTAGTTTCAAGCAATCAAACGGCATGAGTCTATTTCTAAGTAATGCTTGAGTATTGAGTGATGTTTTATAATACGGGCCTTAATGATCTATCAAAGCAGGTTGCAGAGCCTAAACAGCTGGTCCAGCTATGCTGTTCTCACTACGAGGAGCTCGTATTTTTCAGAGTTTTTGGAGCTTAGGTGATTAAGAAAAGCAATGCTTGTATGTGGCTAACTTAGTAAAAAAGCAAAATAAACGTAGAGTTTATACAGATACAGTTTCAAGACGTAAGTACACGTTAAAATACTCAATACCAGTAGGGCATAGTAAAGATCATATTAATTATATGGATGTGTGCCAAAAATAATTTTTCAGCACTTTGTCTGTCAGTGATGAGGTAATTTATAAGGCTCTAGAAAAGATGGATACGACAACGGGATTACTAGTCCCAGATTAAAGAGAAAGACATTTAAACCATCCTGTAAAAAAATCAGTTTCTATTATAACCAGTGTGTGTACTCATATTAAGAGCTTTCAGCCGGTTGAGCCACATTGTACGAGGTAAAGATCAAACAAATTATATTTGGATGGAGATTTAAATTTTCTTGAATTATTTAAAATGTAACATGAGTGGCTTTAGGCTAACCCATATGAAGAGAAAGCTGAAACCGATATTGTAAATAAAGAAGAAAGAAAGAAATTATTTATTTGCTAGGAAAGCGATACAATGAAAATGTTAAGCTCAGTTTTTACGTGCCTAAGAAAGATCAATGCGATCAATGTCACACTTTTAGAAATATTGACAGTCCTACTGAACAACAAATAACAGATCATGAAATTCATGTCACAAACAAGAAGTTGACCCGACAAATCAAGAAGTCTGCCAAAAATGACAGTAAATCTTCACAAGGTAAAATTGTCGCAACTACTTTTGATTTCCAAAAGATTCTTAATGCAACTCATGGTCAAATGTGTATTTTATATTTATTACAAGCGGAAGTTGTCGGTTTTTTATTTTACTTTGTTTGATCTAGCAAATAAAGAGCGTGGTTCTAATGAGGTATCAAGCTGTCTTACTTATTTTATACAAAGAAATGCATAAACATTGATAAAGAGTGATAAAGAATTCAGATTCTGGTCTGACAATTGTGCCGGCCAGAACCGTAATCGCATTGTTTTTGCGTTTTATGTGTATATTGCTCAAAAACTTAACATTACTATAAAACATATCTTTCTCTAAAAAGGTTATAACCAAGCAGAGATAGTGTTATATATGATGATAGTGTTACAGTGAAAGCGTTCACGCTTTAATAGAACGTGCATCTAAAAATAAATCATATATACACCTCTGGAATGGTTTCGCTTGGTTAGGTGGGCTAAACAAGATGGAAAACCATATAAAGTCATAGAAGTAAAGCATACCGATTTTGATAACTTGAAACATCTTTTGGACGGGCGTAATTGTTCAAAAAATATAAGTGGAGACGAAGTTAAATGGACCAAAATAAAAGAAGTGCGGATATGTGCAGGTTGCAGATTTGGCAAACAGTAATGCTATGACGATTGCCATTAATACCAATACCCGAAGAAGTCAATGAAATAATATGGCTGAGCTATTTATTCCCTCTCTATTCCAACCATCTCCGTTTAACAAAGACAAAATATGATGACTTGATGAGTCTTTGTCACAATGGAATTATTCCAGCCACATATCATGACTTTTTTAAGAGTCTATATTTTGTTGCTGTCTCTCATAATGTGGAATTTTCTGATTCGGAATAGTACGTAAAAAAGTATTTTCTTTTTTAAATCATTTAAATTTCTTTCAATTTCATTTTTGTTGTTTTCATTATTGTGGTTCAAAAATAATTATAGTTTTCATTGATTTAAGGCTCCAATGAAACTAACAACTAGGTTTATATAATTGAAAGTAACTCAACCGTTTTTAAATATGTATCATTTTGCAAATTGTAAATCTTCATTCATATAAAACCATGCTAATAACTATAAAATTACCTGATTTTTAGTTATCTTGATTTGAACTTGATCTCGTAAAAATGACTAAGTAAATCATTATTTTCGTTATTTAATGTTCCATAATGTTGATTTTTATGATTTTATTTTAACAATCTTAAGAAGACTTTGTTATGTTATTAACATATCGTAGAATGATTTATGTCCTCTTATTTTGTTTCTAAATAACTTTTTATTTGATAATAATTATTATCAGCTTTTTTTAAAGTTTAAATCATATTTTTTTAAAGATGTTTTTAAAATTATAATGCTTATTTATTATATTAGATACTAGTATTACAATGTTCCTAAAAATATTATACTGAATATTTGTTGTTCCTATCAAAAATTAAAGAAATCTATTCTTGATAGTATGTATTTTTATTTTCTAACCTAGTATTTGTTTCTTTAGGATAATGCGAACCAAATTTTTTTACCGATGTAATTGATATTGCCACTTACAGTAGAATGAAACTTATATTATTCAATGTATACAGTTGTAACTTATATAAACAACAACTGACGAAACCTAAACTCCGCGGTATAAGGTTGTAAGTATGAGATACGACAACTGTCGCAGCCTGTACTCCGTAGTAAAATGTTGAAAGAACAATATCTCAGAAAATATACATAATTTATTATTTACCTTTTAACATAGTAAATAGTATTCAAAATTACATTAATGTACCAAATTTTACAATAATACGATAATAAATGAAGTGTTTACTCCATTTGGAACCTTTAAAACGCTCTACTGTAAAATTGCAGTTTTGGGGATACAACAACTTACGTGGGAGGTATCGATATGTAATTAAAATTTTAATTTATTTAAATCACTTTATTCATGCTTACACACAACCATTTCAATCATCAATAACCAATCTTTCGTTCATTTGCTTAATAGGCATTCATATTTTATTGCCCATAAAAAATTCGTATGTAGTGAGGCAAAACATATAATTTACTGAAGACCTTCGTAAGGCTTACATAAAAATAATGGACTATCATATTAACTAATTTATTTTTTCTGCATGCAGACAGAGGCCAGCTTATTCGGTGTTACCTAATAACTAACCATATTAAACATTCACTTGCGAAAAATTAAAGAAGAAAAATTACAAATTAAATTACATCGAATTACATACTTCATATAGTTCTTAAAATCTATTTATTTATTATATTAACTGGCATAAACTCTACAAGAATTTTTCAATGGTTTGATTACGTTATATATTTGATCGGTCGTAAATCGGTCTTGTAACAAATCATTTTTGACATTATTTTTTTCGGCATAATTGTTACATAGTATGTACAATCGAACCAACTGAATTTAGGAGCAAGCAAGGTTTATCATGTGTTGCACTTAGGATGTTTTAAATATTAATAAAAATGCGTCACTAGGCTCAGAGAACTACGCAATTTTGAACTTTGTTATCATTATAATAGATAATTATGTTTTAGAAAAAACAATAACGACTTGAAATAATTTGAATTTCGAACTGAAATCTGTCTTGCTCGATGTTACACACTAGTATAGACGAGTCTCCGTAGTCAGTAACTGTCAATGTCTATTAAAATTATATCAAATTCGTTACCAAGGAAATGAATGTTCAGGCAAATTCAATTTAATTGTATTTCACAACTGTAGGAAAATGACCTTATGGTGGGTCATGATTCAGTTTGTTCGATTGTACATGCATATAATTATCACAAGTTAAAAAAACAATGTCAAAAAATTTAGTTACAAGGTCCTACACTGACACCGACGATATTCCTTTTTAAACAAAAGAAAACCTTTGGCCTTTGTCTTTTAACTAAAGTCAAATTAAGAGAAGCGACTAGATCCAATTAGTGAATTTTCCTTAACGCCACTTAGACTCTCTAAGTGTTTCATTCTAATTCGAGAGGTAGGTTAAGTACTTTGAATTTAAAAACCGTGACAAATTATATTTAAACAAAATTCTCCGTCGACACGTATTTTTCCAATATACATGCTATTTAAAAATTTGCGTTACACTTGCGTTCAATGAATCCATAAGAATTGTTTTGGAAACAATTTATACGAAAATCAGTTTTCCCTTTTGTAAACAAATCGCATTTCATTACACGAAGGAAATAAGTTGCTTTTCTTTCCATCCGTGTTGATTTAAAACGCATGACGTCAATGGGTAGATCATTTTGCTTTCTTCGTGTCTGATCACCATTGAAATTTCCAATTGGTTAAATATAAACCGAATTGATTAAATTTCGTTTTGCAAAGGGAGAAAATTTTCCCTATTTACTTTGTTCCCATGGTATAATAACTTTTCTTTTGAATTATAATTCGACAATGTAATATAAGGCTTATACAATATCGTCTTTTGTTATTTAATTCGAATTCATCATGAAGAATTTTATTTAGGCACATACTCCAAAAAGAATACCTAGTAACTTTTACTACACCTATTAGTAATTCTGTACCTCCGTAATTACGACTACGTTTCGAGTGATTTCGGTGTATTTAATTCTATTTTCATTTTTCCTCGACTTTTTCAGACACGCTTTGTCTTTTTGGAGATGTACGAGTAGTAACTGAAATTTTAATTACGTATACAGTTGCGAACTTCTAGGAATACTAATCTAAGTATAATATGTTTTACTTCTAACTTCATTGTAGCGGCTTTGAAATTATATAAAGAATAACAAACTTCTCAACACGTATATTTCAGCAGATTCCAACCATATCAAAACGTGAAACAGTTCACTATTCTCTTACAGTGCCAGTTTGAACAGCTCTTAAAACTAAAGCATTTTTGTTGAGAGCCATTGAAATGGAACGCTCTCGCACGTTCACACTTTTCAGCTTCGACCGACATTGGAAATTCAACAGTCTCAACCACTCCGTTTAGCGATTTTCGTGTGAGCGCACATTCAAATAAGATGAGTGCCTAGGCAGTTACGTAAATCCGTGCGAATTGAAAGTTTTGTTCAATAATACGACCGATCCCTTATGTAGCTCTGCCGCTTCAAAGCCTTATAGATCAATGGATTATCTCCATCCAGTGTCAATATTTTCTGGGATACTGATTCGTAATTTGTCTAAAGTGGAGACTTGCGACCGAGACAGATAATTGCAATAGAAGACAGGGGCATGTGACCATGACAGGCGATCGTGTCGGCATAGCAGATACGTGGTCTGTCGCGGTCTCCTGTCTCGGGTCGCGGATGCCTTTCACGGTCACGTAGCTCAAAATCTACCATAAAACTTCTTTAAAATAATGTGGAAGAAAAATAACGAAAGTTAATAATCTCGAAACGTGACACCCGTCTAAAGTTGCATCTTAATATTTTGTAGATACTCATTTTAAAGAGTACTCTAGAATCGAGCGCACAGCGCTAATACTGTTTACAATTTAAGATGATCTAGATAAGGCACACCGTCCTCGTTTCTGATTAGTGATGTCTAAGCACTGTACAAAAACACAAATATTTTGCACCTACCTTTCTTTAAAAATACTTGTAGGTGAATAAAATAAAAAACATGCTTCAAAACAAGATATTATTATGGCAAAGACAATAACCAAAGAGTTAATATCATAATTCTTTGACTGAAAACGCTGAATACAGAAGTTATGGCATACTTCAAAATTGACAATCTATTCACATTATTTTGAGCATTCATTAAAATGTATTTCATCGCAATCAATGTTTAAATAAAACCTATAACAAATGCAATTTTTATGCCCCTGCTATGATATTCAGATGTCCATTTATCCAAATATTTGTGAGTGTAATAACTTTTCACACTGTCATAGCAAGTGGCAAAACCAAAACAACAAGAATAATAAATTGGATGACTGTAGAAACCCTTGCTGAAACAAATCCATACATAGTAGCATTGTTGAATATCGATAAACAATACATATGTACAGGATCTGTTATAGACAAAAGTATAGCTGTGACTTCGGGAAGCTGTGTCAATTCAAAACCTAGATATATAGTCGTAGGGGCCTCTATATTTAGCCCGAAAACGAACAAGAATAATATATTCGACGTAGCATACACAGTATTACACAGTGACTATAATTTCGAATTAAGAGCTGAAGATCCTAACGTTACCAAAATGCACAGCAACATAGGACTAGTATTTGTAACTCGACCAATTCTAGAAGTTTTTATACCTGCAGTTGATATTGGAGATTTTTATGCCGAAGAGCTTAAAGAAAAGAAACTTAAAGTAATTGGATATGGTCCAGAAGATAACTCTTCAAATATGATAATTTTGCAACAACAGGCTTATTATCAAGCGGCATGCTCAAATCCTAAATGGTACTATTGCGTTTGCGGAATAGAATATTTATCACACGAGGATACCTCTGTGCAAAAATTTGGCAAAGGTGCTCCTGTGTTATATGCCTCAAAGCTCATAGGGATATCTGCAGCTCCTTGTGGGCTATTAACTTTGAGGACGACAGGAATTAAATACAATATTTTTACTGTAATAAGTCCTTATTTACTTTGGATACAAAAAAATGGTTTGAATCAAACAACAATGCAACGTGCTACCTTGACTTCCAATACGATTAGAGCGTCAATAAATTTAATTCATATTGAAAACTTTGTAATATTATTATTTATCAGTAAAGTGTTTTTCTAAAATAGGTTTTTGTCTATATGCTATTTATCACATAACGACCAGAAGCAAAATCGTGTTGATAAGTTTAAAACATTTCCTTAAAAACACGCTAATATTCCATCGCAAATTAGCATACGCAACTCCGTTATGGCTATAACATGATACATACAACTTACAAATAGTGCAAATTAATTCTCAAACGAATGAAGTACGTAGCTATGATAGCAAAACAAAATTTATAGTAGTCTGATGAAGTTGAACACAACATATTGTCACAATACTAGTTTTTGTTAAATACGTGCATGAAGATATATGGCCTCCTTCTGGGTCTACTTAGTTATTGTGTATACTTAGTTTATCTGAAGTTCATTGTATGCAAAGGCTTATTTTAGTGCATAAATTATCTAACTGTATTACAAGTTTGTTATCACTGCAGTCTAAGGCACTCTTGTCGCATTCTAGAAAGGTAAGCAACTATTGTTATTTTTTTAAAATGGTAACATTTTAATTATCTTTCTTTGAAAATTTATGTCTTACTAATATACATTTTTATATTTATAGTGATGAATGGTTAAAAGACTATGCAAGCCATAAGTAATATTTAAAAAAAATGTGTATCTTCAGTCTTCACCTTTGACCTTAACTTCATTGAGATAACAGTCAGTATTTTAGTAAACTTATCTCATAGCGTAAACTGGGCTCTAGCGTAACTGTAATGTAGTGTTTGTTGTTATGTATATTACACAAAATTAATTAAAATGAATTTTATAAAAGTTTTAGTAAGAAATATGAGTCAGACGAAGAAATGGGAACCTTTAAAGAAAGTAGGCATCATCGGAGTTCCGTTTGAAAAAGGGCAAAAGAAGTATGGTGTAAGCGTAGCTCCTGCAGCAATGCGGTCATCTGGGCTCATAGAACAGCTAGAAGAAATTGGTAATGTCTCAATATTTTAATTATAACCTTTCTTATTTATTGTACGAAATGTTGTGATAAATAAGTAGGTAATTGATTTTTCTTTTACTGGTTCTAATATGATGATATAGTTTAATATTTTAATTACTTGATGAAAATTGTGTTTTGGTAAAAAAACAATGGACTATAATAGAATAATTTCATTTATTTATTTTTGTCCCTAAAGATCAAGGCTAGCTTTGGATGCTATTTCATAAGATTTTGATGCTTAAGATAAATCTATTGGTTACGAGTAGTTTTATTAAACTATTATGGAATATAACATTATTAACTAATATATTCTTAAGTCTTAACTATTTTTTTAATATGTGAGAATTAGCAACTACTTACTGCATTATACGTAGACAGAGTTTCTCTGTCTACGGCGTTAAATGATTTTTGGATGAAATGCAAAATTCCTATATTTAAATACTGATTATCTTACAGATGGCCTTGACATAAAAGACTATGGAGATATAGACGTAGGTTCTCTTGAAGAACCAGTGAATGTAGACAATATGGCTCACCTTTCGCTGGTGTCAGATTGCAATAGAAAATTATCGGAGCGAGTAGCAAAAATACTAAAGGATGGTAGAGTAGCAGTTACGATCGGCGGAGACCACTCTATTGGTGTGGGTATGTTATATTTTTCTGTAATTTAGACAATCATATCTATAAATACCTATGGCAAACGTTGTTCACTCTATGGATTGTAAAGCTATATATATTTTAATGAGAAGCAACTAATATATTTACACAGGATAAAAAATTGTTTCTTTTATTTATCATCTTCCATTTTTACTTTTAAATAAAGAACACGTAAAGTTCGGACACAATGACGCTGTGAAATAATATTTCCATCATTCCTTAACCCTAATCTGTACTAATTTATATATTTTATTTTATACTTAAGTATCTATTTCAATAGACAATCCGGGTGAAAGCAGCTTTAACTTTACTAAAAAAATACATTTTCTTTTTTTGTTTACTTATTATACACATTACACATTTGCGTTCACTTATTACACCTAAATCGTTTTAATAATATGTAATCTCAAACAAATTATCGATTCCTTTATTCCATTGCCAAAAGTTGGTAAACCGACAAACGGCCCGTCTGATGGAAAGTGATCACCTCTACCTATGGACGTTTGCAACACCAGATTTATAAAATATCGCAGCGTAGAAGCGAAATCTGCCTTCTTTTCTTTTGTAAAAATACGTTTGTCACAACTCTAGAGGTAGGGACGCGAACGCCTCTAAATGATAATTTTGTTTTAGGAACGGTAGATGGCCATTATAGTGTAAACAATGATATGATTCTGATTTGGGTGGATGCTCATGCAGATATAAATACCAACAAGACCTCGGATTCCGGTTCAGTTCATGGTATGCCTGTTGCTCTGTTAGTGAAAGAGCTCTCAGACTATTGGCCTTATCTTCCAACTATGGATTGGCAAGTCCCCAAGTACGTTTCTTAATACTTTCGGCTTAACTGTAGGTATCATAGGTTAGCAAGATGATAATTAAATTGAAACCTTAACTGAACATTTATGTTGAGTTGGATAATTTAGGCACGCAGACAGTGTCTGATTATTGTTAAGTGCCACTTGATGTGAAAAGAAAAGCCTTCTGCCTATCAGCGCCTCCGGCGTGTAACTGATTCACATCTAATGCCCGGTTCCTATACACAAGGAACACCCGTACGCTCTAACCTAGTCGTCCTTGGTGCGGGTGACGACTTGAGGCTCTTATATGATCTTATAATTCTAATACAAAGCCAATATTTTTCTGTTAAACGAAACTAAATCGCGGGCTTTATAGGTTATGATTGTTTTTAATATTTTTTTTAGGTTTTCCATTAAAAATTTAGGATACATTGGTCTCCGTTCCGTGGATAAATTTGAACGGCTCGCCATAGAGAAGTATAACGTTCCGGCGTTCGCAATGGAAGATGTTGAAGAGTATGTATACGATTAGAGATGTTGCTTTGCTTTCAACTCGGTATAGAGAGAACTATTAATATATCTATTTATACTTTGTCAATAGGCACGGCATCAAAAAGTCGATAAATCACGTTCTGCAAATCTTGGACCCAGAAGGCAAGAAGCCGATTCATGTAAGCTTTGATATAGATTCGCTAGACGCTTTGGAAGCACCCAGTACAGGTACTCCAGGTAATAC
Organism: Dendrolimus punctatus; assembly: GCA_012273795.1. Taxonomy (NCBI): domain Eukaryota; kingdom Metazoa; phylum Arthropoda; class Insecta; order Lepidoptera; family Lasiocampidae; genus Dendrolimus; species Dendrolimus punctatus. The sequence goes on along the minus strand of CM022531.1, from coordinate 20,579,622 downwards.
AAAATATTTAATTAACTATACAGTTTACCATTTGAATTTAAAAAATATGTAAAGTGCTATTGTATGTACTTAGTAAATATAGAAATAGACTTAGATCATATAAACGTAACGACATGTTATACCTTAATGGAAATAGATTACCTATATAATATCAAACATGGGCTAGAAGACTTCGCACAAAATCTGAATTCATATACCTCTAAAACTATCCCATTAGTAAGTACCCCGTATTCATCCACTTTTCGAAAGTACATATTATATAACTACCAAAACTTAATAAAACTACGTTTTAACGGTCTTAAACGCGGTAATGTACTTTATTTTTATTGTTCCAACTTTTCAGCCATTTTTCAGTAATCGTAATCACGGAAGACAAAGATTTCAAGTGTCAATAGTATTGTTAAAATTATTTAGCCTGCCGCCAACTTGTTTATTTTAATTAATTAGTATTAATTTTGTTTATGATTATTATGGTAAAGTAGATCTCCCATAGAGCAAATAATACCCATAAAAAAATTGCAATAAAATTAAAATAAATACGTTGGCGGTAGGCCAAATAAAATTTAAATTATACTCATTGACACTTGACATTTTTTTCTTCCGTCATCACGTCTACTCTAAAGTAGCAGAAACGTCAGAATAATAAAAATCAAATAAATTCCCGTGCCTAAACCCGTTAAAACGTAGTTTTATGTATGTAAGTCGCAAAAACTTAAGAAAATTTATACTAACATTTAATTAGGTTTTTTATATAGTTATATATATATGCCCGCGACTTCGTCCACGCTTGATATAGGGATGAGGTGGAATAAATGTGAATTGCGTGGGACTCATCTATATAAGCGAATAATATTCCATACAGTTTTGTCTATTATGCTTTTAGTAAGAGGAGGTCTAACTCTACGCGAAGCCATAAATCTAATGGAAATCGTCCACTCTACTGGCCGTCTTCGAGCTATAGATTTGGTGGAGATAAATCCAGCGTTGGGCAATGAAGTGGACCGGCGGCGGACAATAGAAGCTGGGCTCACTGTACTCAAGGCTGCTTTAGGATTCTCAAGAAGAGGGACTGCACCTCGAAACATTTCGGATTTACCCATTCAGACTCATAACAATAATTAAATTATATTAACTTTTGTTATATAATGCATAATTTTAAAAATAGTTATCATATTCCATTGTAAATATTAAAAAATAAATATATTTGATCAAAAAAAATCGCAGCAAAAAATGTTATTAGTTTTGTTTTTTTTTTCTTCTATTGTACGACCAACAATTCTTTCCTATTAAAACTTGTTATTCTAATTTTCTAACTCTAATCAGCGGAACGAATACTTGGTACGGTTAGTATCATTGATGAATATTACAATTCTAATTTTAAATTTTATTGTTAATTACTTAGTTGAAGGCTACTTTGTTACACAATGCGGATCGTGTTTTTCATAATCGTGAGTATAAAATATTTTCATATTAGTCACATATTCATAAACACGCTAACTAATTCATATATAACTAGCTTCTGCCGGGGACTTCGTCCGCGTGGTTTAGTAAAAAATAAATTAAAAATACCCCGATTTTGAAATATTCTTGATCTTTTTTTTTTTTTTTTTTTTTTTTTTTTTTTTTTTTTTTTTTTTATTGGTCCTTTTATCTGCGATCGGAAGATTGTTCCATAAGCAGATGATTTGATTGTCATGATATGTTCGAAAGCAACATCCAATGATTTGCTTTCTTTAATTTAATTGGAGCTATATTTTGCATCCAGGTCAAGAATGTGCACTCGTTTTAGGCGCCTTTGTGGGATGCTATGCAATAGCTTCTGGGCAAGCTCATTTGGGTGAACCATTAAACGTTCCTTATATCGGAGGCAGGTGTTGGCAATCTCCTCCCTTATTGTGGGAACTGCAGAGTACTTGTGTGCTTCGGCATTGGTTATAAACCAGGGTGCTTTTATTATTGACTTTAATATGGTACTCTGGAATTCTTGATCTTAGCGTGCTAATATATAGCCTATAGCCTTCCTCGCTAATGGGCTATCTAACACTGAAAGAATTTTTCAAACCAGAGCAGTTAGTTCCTGAGATTAGCGCGTTCAAGCAACAAACTCTTCAGCTTTATACATAGCATAAGATACTATGAGTTGCCCGCAACTTCGTCAACGCTTGACGAGTAACGTAGATTATAGTTATTTTACCAGTATTTAAAATCAAAGGGTATTTTAAGCAGGGCAACAGATTTTTCGGTATGAAAATACATGAATTCCGGAGACTCGTAAAAACCCGGGATAGATTACTCAAGATTTCTAGTAAACATAGAGACTGTCATATCAAGCAAGTCCTAATATCACGTCATTTCAATGTTAGGAAATTTCCGGGAATATAAAAAGTCCCGGATTATATTGTTTTAGAATCCATCAGATCCGAATCAACACGTTTTTATGTATAACAGTCATTTTGAACCCCTCCCGGGAGAATTCCCACGGGATTCCCGGAATATAAAGTATCGCATAACATGAAAAGGGACTTAGCTATCGGTCTAGCGAAATCGTATCGAATTCAGCTAATATATATTTGATTAACGAAAATCGAAATCGGCCCAGTGCCTTTAACGTGAATCCCGAAACAACAGAGAAATCGACAGGTAGACAAAAAGACAAGAAATCTGAAAAAAAAATTGCTTAGTGTTCTCCCTCCTTTACAATATATTCCAGTTGCCTTTTTTTTTAATAGCTTTAATGTACAGACACGGCATGTTTAGAATTCTAGGACATTACCTATAGATATAGATTTTACGATGTCTTATGTTCAAGTTATATGCCTATAGGTGAATTTCTCAAATGGGCCTCTATGGCCAAATCAGAAACTATGAGATATAGCGAAAAGTACTCAAAGAAGTCGGGATCGATTTTGATGAAAACCTGAGCGGTATCTTCAGATGTTTGAAATATAAATAACATGTTTTTACAACAACCCATAGTTTAGCTTATAAGGTTCATATTTTGTAAAAGAATGTTAAGCATCAAACTGAGGGAAAGGGTTGGTGGTTAAGCCACGGAAACCCAGTTTACAAATTCATCTGTATATATATACTAAAATGTCTGCAACTCTGTAGATAATAGTATTATAAAGTAAAAACAAATATATTTTCGTTTATGGGAATGTAAGAATATACATATTATAATGTAATTAATATTTTACAGTATATCTTATTGTTCTCCATTACATCAGCAAAAGCTCTCGAACCGAAGGACGCTGCAGAAGATGATATAAAACAAATCATCAACAAATATATCAGAAAAATTCCAGATATAGAATCTCGGTATGTTATCGATGAGGGACTATCGCAAGCAATAAGCCACTACTTCAATGGAAAATTGCACACCTTTCCCTTATACAAAATAAGTTTAAAATTGGATAGGAATCCTGTCAAAATTCCATGGACATTGGGCGAACCTGACAATGAGACCGTAGGAAAGAAAATGATATACAGATACGTTCCACGAAAGAAGAAAGTTTCAGAAATAAAAACTGCTTAAATTTTTGTCTGTTCTTTATTTTTAAATAACACTATACAGAAGATAGTTTCCTTACATACTCGTTATGAGAAAATTACAGTTTTATATTAAAATGCCAGACTGAAGCCTCTTTGACTAGGCACCAAATGGCGACACTACCGAACGTTTTTTGTCAAAAAAATGATTATTCTTTAAGTTAGGTTGCCTGGCAGAGGTTACTTGGTAAGGACGCCTATTATTTTTATCAAGAAAGGACAATAATTGTAATCGTGTATTTTTGTAATTGCTTATATTGATGAGCAATGTGTTATCTATCTATTTAATTAAGTATTGCACAATCTTATGCAGTTAGATATAATTAACTAATTGGTATAAAGGGCATATTTACGCAGATAATACCGCAACCCGTCACTAATGCAATTTCATAAGAACAAGTATAATAATAGTTTTAAGTTCATCGTGTAATATAGAATATTTATTCATCCACTAGAAATAACTATGAATCAGCTACTGTAATTATGTAATGATCAGCGGAATAAAAATATTTATAACGATACATAATACATTTAATTCAAATTCAGGAACAACAAAGCAGTACTGAATAATTGATTCCATGTGAAAATTAACTTTTATTTAGCACCTAAAAGGCACCCAATCTATTATATAAAAAAGATCGACCAAGTGCGTGTCAGGCCACCCACAATGAAGGGTTCCGTAGAGGTGATGAAGTTGTTTGGTTTTTAATATTGGGCCTAGAATCCTAAGCAAAACGTGTAATCAAATAATCCACAAACTTCAAAAACTCCTCAAGAGTTCTTCAACAAACTTTCTGGTAAAATCAATTTTTGTTGAATGCACCATGCACACTCACCAGAAATTTGCTAGATTTTTCTACCCTCCCATTTCAAAACAGACTGATGCACTTACTTATAAAATTAAATTAAAAAGTAATCAATACATCGTTACGATTTTTAAGGCCTATAAAACGATGACATCACACACGACTATACATAATGAAAATTCATCTTATAAAAATTTAACTTATTATTTTTTCGCGATTTGACTACCTATGCCATTTTATAGCAGCACTAGGATATGTCAGCGACTTCATAGACGCTTGACTTGAAAATCCCGTTGGATTCCCGGGACAAAAAGTACCACAGTATTAAAATAAGAATGTAAGCTATGCAATCATTAGTAAAAAAATGTGTCAGAATAGGTAAGCTAATTTTTAAGCAGCCGAACCATTACTAATCGCTCCTGGGAAAATACCCGCGGGATTCTCTGGATAAAAGATATCACACATTTTATTACATTAAATTTGCTATCGATCAGTGAAAAAATCGGATTGTAATTCGATTTGTTTTCAATCTGGCCATTATAAATCATTCATAGAAAATTCCCGCGGGATTCCCAAGATGAAATGAATTAACTATCATTCAGCGAAAACCACAACGAAATTGGCCCCCCAGTAGTTTTACGTGAATCCCGAACAAAACAAACAAATCGACAAACGAACAAAAAATCTAAACAAAAATTGCATAGTGTTCTCCATCGTTTGTATAGTCTTTAGTCTTTTGCAATTGTTTTTTTTTTATTAAATAGCTTTAATGTATAGACACAACATGTTTAGAATTTTATAACATTATAGATATAGACCACATCACTCTGCCAAGTTTTATCCATATATCCATATTTTAAACCTAGTTGTTAGATATACACAGACAGAGGAACATGTCATGACAATTGTTTCCGTTTTGCTAAAATTACCACAGAACCCTAATAAAGTTAGAAAATATAAATATATATATTAAAAGTTAACTTGAGGTCTATAATGCTTTTGAAACTTGTTTGCTTTTAATGAAAGTTTCATCTGCCACTTGGCCTGAACTCGTTTCATGAAGTGGATGTCTCGTGCATTTCTGTAATAAAAAGTATTTATCTTCAGATCCTATAGTATTATTAAATCTTCGGAAATCTTCAAGATATTGAAATGAGACATACACAAAGTTTACTTTTTTAAAATTCTTTTGAACTGTTTCGGAGCCTATTTGAAACCAACTTTCAGACTGCCTGACAGGCAAAGGCTTGTAAAACTAACAATTTTCATAAAACTTTGGTATTTATTTAGAAAACAGAGCCAGATATTTGAATTTTACTAGTAAAGATGTTACTTACTTAGCGACTTGTGCCTGTTCCTTTGGCGCCCAACCAAGTGCCTTGTATACACCAAGAAGCTTGTGGAGTTTTCGATCAGATTTATTAACTAAAGCTTGACTGTTCTGTGTCAAGTTTTGTTTGTAATATCTAAAAAAAATAACATAACAATAATTTTAATTCATACTAGTTAAATATATGAATACATATAGAACAAAACATAACTATGCACATATTATTGTGACTAATTTTAAGAGGTTAATGCTGGGTGCAAACAGGCCACTGAACAGAGGATGGCTAGCAGTTCACACAATTTTTCATATATTTTGTAGCAACTCTCCATAGATGTGTGGTCACTAGTAGCCACGTGCAACTGCCTCTTGTTTGCATGATGACTGTGGTCAGAGGCCCATTTGCTCACATACTAATTGTTATAGATGTTTGTTAAGCACGCAAAACAGAAATTGAACTAGTCAAATTAATTTTAAAGAACGGCTAATGTGTTTATTTGTTCATTCAAGACCTTATTTTTCTTAAAGAACTTGATTTATGATAATATAAACTTCACAAATAGTTATAGGGAAGGTAACCTATATGGTTGAGTATTTGAACACACCAGGTAATTTTCAGGAAGTCATTAGCAAATGTTACAAACATCTAATTCTAAACATACCTGCAAACAGAAGATAGTATTATATTTGTTAATTACCTCATAAGTGAGCGATGGCCAACAGTTAGTCCTGATGGTAACACCAATTGGCAGTCATCACCCTCTAGTGTCGCTGGACCATCCACTTCCTCATCAACATCCATATTGTCTTCACCATCTTTATGATCCGGATATGATGGACTGAAAAAATAACATTGCTGTATGAAAATATACTTATTATGGTCAACTGAAATAAACTTCAAGTCATATAATACTAAAACTCCTACTACTTTCCAAGATAAAAAGTACTGTTTTTAGTCCTATTATTAAAAGTAATAACTTTTGTTATGTAGATATAAGTGACATATACCTGCTTGCCGGGCCAGTGTTAAAATAAATGTGTTCACTGTACCACATCTTTTATTTACCAAACTAAAGATAATATCAAACCTGTAATCATAATAATCAGCATATTCAGCTAAAGCTAGCCCTTCATACAGCATTTTACAGTGTCCCTTATCTACCATGTGAGCTTGCGCTGCTTCCATGGAATAGAATGTTTTACCAGCCTCATTACACCATAAACACATATATCCTTGTGATATCTAAAAATAAAGGTAATTGTTTCAGCTTAGTAAACATAAACACCATCTGGAGTGATCTCAGTATCAAATATGACAATAGTGAAAACAACAGTTAAAACATAAAAGTAAAATGCAAGTAATAAATTATGTGAATCAAAGTACAAAAAATTAAATGTTTAGTAAATGTTTTTTTTAGTTTGTCTTATGTTTATTAAATGATATTATGGTTTATATCTAACATACAGGAAGATTTACAAAATCATGTATAATGTAATTAAGATATTAGTATACCTACCTTTTCCCCTAAATACAATAACAGTCCTTTAATATTCATACAATATTCTACATCAGGAATAAAGAAGGAATGTTCTCCTGACATATGCTTTAAGTTTTTCACCATATTTTTGCTATGGTGAGTGCAGAACAAACATTCTTTAGGTTTGATGAGGGAGTCACTTCCCTTTTCTCTGCATTCATCCCATTCATCAGAGTCCAACTGTAAAAGAAATATGTACACAAATTAACTTGGAGACATTGGAGATATTTTTACATTTGCAGAAATGACTGGAAATACAGTGGCTAAAAGCAAAATAAAACCAGTTTACGCTAGCTACTATATGCCAGAAACATATCAACCATATATAAGAAGTGTTAGAACACAATAGTAATAAATGTAAAAACATCTCCAAACTGATTATACTGTACTTTAAATATCACATAGATGTGGCCTTACTATAAATGTAATTAAGAAAAATCTTATTCAAACGTAATAAATTTGAATTGCAGTATGGAAATAGATAACTAGGGTGATTCATCAAAGTAATTATTATGCAATACTACAATTAAATGCAACACAACACTTACCTCTTCAATTTCAGAATCTGTTTCAATATCTTCATCATCTGAAACATTAGCATTAACCACAACAAATTTACTACGCTCTGTGGAAGGCTCCACTTTCACAAAACTATCTATATCACTATGATCTTCCTCTGTACCTTCTACATGCTTCCCTTCTGCCAATTTGTGCTTCTTACTGTTTAAATGGTTATTATAAGTATTTTTAGTATTAAACAGCTTCGAACAGAACTTACAGTACTGAGACTCATCTTTATTAGTGCTCTGGATTAACTCCCTATGCTCTTTAGCCCGAAGTTCAAACTCCTCGTAAGTTACTGGTGGTATCGAAGCGACTTTCCTCTTCAAATTATATCTATGCCAATCTAACTTATAATGTTCCCGCTGTAATTCAGCAGTTTTAAACATCACCTGGCATGTGATACAAGTAAATGAGTCTGGCATGATTTTAATCACTACAATTTTATCACAGTTTCCTGAACACTAGTTTATGAACGTAATGCAAGAGTATGAATATTATATATACCAGTATATATAAAGTACTCTGTGGTATGAACAAGGAACAAGCACAAACTACTATAGGATACTACGTGGAACAAGGACAACGAAAAATACAAAAGGATTTCGTGTTTTATTGCAAGCATGCGATTTTTAAGGCAAACTTGGACTGATAAGGATGGCGTTCTGAAATCAATTAATTGAAGTATCGATTTTTTGATCGATATTTTATGTAGTACTGTATCGATTCAGTCAATTGATATTTCACCCTAAAAAATCGACATTCAATTCAACCCAAACGATGTAGACATCGTAGCCTTAGATGCTCTCCATATATTCAATATACTCTTTGTTAGATGCCTTCATAGCAACGTTCCATTTGGGACTCTTTTTTTTTTTGAGGCGAGGGAAAATGCTACCGATTTACGCACAGACTGGGTCGTTGCTAGGGAACGACACGCATCGGTCGGGGGAGGCATCACTGCAGCAATAGTATGCTCTTGACAGTGATCCCCCGCCACCGACTCAACTAGTGTGGAAAGACTCAGAGGAAGCTGCATATGGGCAAGCAACCCCAATACCCACTAAAAACCCCTCCTCCCTGACGACCCTGCGCTTTAGTTTGTGAAGGAAAGGCTGAGATTTAGAACATAGTTACGCCCAGCTGATCCAGCGCAACAAAGTGCCTGGAGTGTGCCCTGGGAGAACACACCCCACTTCGTTAGACGGGGGTCGATGGTCCCTTGCCCTGGCCCTAGCTAGCTAAGGACCCTTCCATTTAGGACTCACACACACACTAACAAACACGTTCAAGACCGCGATTTTTCCCGTTGTCTACCAACGTAGTGTCATTGAGTAATTTGAAAATCGCGCCTTTTTCAATGTCAACCGATAGGAGTGGCCAACGCCCACTTCGAGCAAGATGTGACGTAAGCGCTATGTCGTCTTTTAGTGACGTTTGCACCACGACCATAATGACCGTGGTCGCTATGTGGAACGGCTAACGGAGCATGTTAGGCGTTGTGAATTACAACAAAACCCGCCACATTATATCTAATCAAACGTTCATGCTGAGTCAATAGGTTGGAAACCACAGAGTAGATTAATATAATAGGAATCGGAAACTGTGGTTAGAAATAAAATTATAGAATTATAGGAACAGAAATGACAATTCAAATTCAAGTTTTATTCAAAATAAGTTCCACGGGAGAACACTTTTTGAAGGTACATATAGGTTAAAATTAAATTTTACTTCCTAGTCTATGTACACCGCTTCGCAACGTGTTATTGCTGTTAAGGAGAAGAAGCGGCAAGAAACTCCCCAGCAACACGTCTAGATAAAAAATTGTTTTTCTTTATATTTGTTGTTTTATTTATATTTAAGTTCTTTTTTAAAGTTTTATACAGAATTATGTTACAGAATGACTTTTGAAGAATTAATTAAGCTGTAGCAAACAGTGCATATTCAATAAGGTTGGCTTGACAGTCGCATAACCAAAACTGTTTTAAACATTTATTTAATACTAGGATATGCCCGCGACTTCGTCCACGCTTGACTTGAAATTCTTGCGGTATTCCCGGAACACAAGGTTTAACATCATTTAAAAAGAATGTAAGCCATCGTTTTAGTGGAAACTGTGCCGGAATAAGCTAATTTTTATGCATCCAAATAACTTGAAACCGCTACCGGGAGAATTCCTGCGGGATAAATATCAGAAATGTTATTGCATTAGATTTGCTATCGATCACTAAAAATATCACTTTGGAATTCGTTTTTTTTTCAATCTGGCCATTTGGAATCATCCCAAAAAATCCCGTAGGATTCCAAAGATAAAAACAAAGCACTTAAATATCGATCAGCGAAAACCGCATCGAAATTGACCCAGTACTTTCTAAATAAATCCCGAACTAACAAGCAAACAGACAAAAATCTAAAAAAATATTACATAGAGTTCTCCATCGTCTAAATCGTCTATTCCTATTGGGGTTTTTTTAATAGGTTTGATATACAGACACGGCATGTTTATAATTTTACTAGCTGTCCCGGCAGACGTCGTCGTGCCCGGTAAAAAATAGGGGTTGATCGTAGAGGGTTGAAAATCTAGGGTTGTATGTATTTTTGTATGTTGTATCATAAAAAAATAGAAATTAAAAATTTTGTCTAAAAAATAAATAAAAAAATTTAGGGGTGGACTACCCCTAACACTTATAGGGCGTTCCACTAGCAACGCACAACGCCCAAAACGCTCAGCTTGCCGTTCCACAAGGCGACCGCGAGCGTTGCGGTCGTGGCGAAAACGTCACTAATGACGTCATCATTTTCGATCACACAACGCCCGCAACAACCCATGTCAAAAGGTGGGTCGAAGTGGGCGTTGACCACAGAGCATTAATTCTCTCTTGTAAATACATTAAAAAAGGCGCGAATTTTGAAACAAGATGGCGAATGAAAGATATCTTTCTTTATTAATTTTGTAAAATTAATTTTAATGTATTTTAAACAGCCATCTATCGTTTTCCTTTATTTGTTATTAATATTTATTTACATGATTTATTTCTAATCAGTTTTCATTATCGTTGACTTGAATATAATTATATAATTAATGAGAAATTCATTGTTTGTAGACATAGCTTTTGCTGCAGAGTTATACGAAAGAGTTATAACTTAAAATTCAGAATTATAGATAGATAGACAACAAATAATTCTATGTATTTCTTGAAAGTCTAAATGGCTTTTAACATAGTCATCCCTATTGAAAAAGGCGCGATTTTCATATCAACCAATGACATTTGCGTATGACATTAATGACATCAACGCCCCATAACCCGTTCCACTAGCTTTTAGGATTGTAACGTCCGCAAGCAAGTGGAACGGCAAAAATCGCGGTCGTGAACGTGGTCGTTGTGAGTCCCTAATGGAACGCCCTGTTAGGGGGATGAAAAACAGATGTTGGCCGATTCTCATAGATACCGGATAAGCACAAAAAATTTCATCAAAATCGGTCAAGCCGTTTCGGAGGAGTATGGCAACAAAAACTGTGACACGAGAATTTTATATATTAGATAGATTTACGTAGTTTCTACGTATAAATCGGCCAATGGCTATTACATGTAATGTTAGCATGCAATATTCAATATTATTTGTTTTGTTCCATAGACCCCAAAAACTGATGTTATTGACATTTGACAGTAACAGGAAAGAAACTAACAGTGACAGTAAGAAACTAATTATTTTTGATTGAAATGGGAATCACGAAAGTTATAATAAATAAGTTTTTCTGAAAAGGTGCATATAAAGCGCAGAAAACTAGTACTCTCGAAAGATATAAAGTGTGTTTGTTTGAAGATTCAAATAAGTTTACAAGTGACTCTTTTTTACTACCTACTTTTCACTGTAATATCAACAAACAATAAAGCTAATTATGTTGGAATCCGAAGAGGTTGACGAGGATTATTTTACACCAGTGGCAAAGTAATTACATATTTTATTTTTAATCCAATAAAATATATTGTCTGTAAGCCTCTTGCAGTACACATTTTACAGTTCACATTTTAATAAAGTAATTTATCTGTAGAGGTGTTAAATTAAAGATAGGAGTTTTATACACTTATTGGTAGCTAATATTTGTGCATTCTAACATGATCCATTTGTAATAATTATGTCAGACTCACTTTTCATTCATTCCAGGCGGACCTATATAACTAAGTGTGTACCTCATAATAATTTTGTTTTCCTTTCCAGTTCTTGCATGTAACCTTACACCTATAGGATAAATGATTAATTGAGCTGAAGAGTAATAGTCACTTGCAATAAATATTTGTAAATTATTTTTTTACTTCTTTGCAGTACCTCACTGGCTAGTATCTTTGGTACCAAATCTTATAGTGATAACAATGTTGAAAATGACTCTTTGAAGTATACTCCACCTAAACAAAACATTAATAAAAAGGCTGAAGAAACAAAAGCCTCACATTGCATCTTTGCATGTGCTCTTCTTGTGTATGAATGGTATGTAACTTTTTTTAATTTATATCTGCAATCTGTCTCTCTCTATCTTTAAACCTGAATATATTAATATAGATAAAGCTCCATAATAATGCTCTTGAATATAGATTAATTCCATGTTTCAGGTCTCAAAATGTTTATACAGCTAAAGGAAAGCTGGGTTTTGCTATTATAAACATTCTGAAAAACAACTCTTACAATATTGTTCTCTATGACTCCAATAAAACTACAATATCATGTACTATAATTACACCCAACCTGGAAATCACCATAAATAAGCAAAATTATTTGTCATACTATGATAGTAATCAAAGGTATTGGAGCATATTTGCTACTGAAGAGGAGACCAATAAAATTACTGATATATTAAAGTCATGTGGTGTAACAATACAACAAGCATCTCTGTCAGAGATGCTTGTTGTGCCAGAACCTGTCAAAACAGTAGAAAACCCAAACATATTGAATCTTAAAGAAATTAAAGATGTTGAAAGTGACACTGATTCATCATTGAATAGAAAAACTAAAGCTTCTTTGTTAAATAGAATGGCTACTATGGGTCACTCTGTATTACCTCCTCGTTCAAATGTAACAGCAAAAACTAGTGACTCCTCAGATACAAATGATACTTATGAGCATCCCAAAGCAAGACATAAGCCTATTAAAAATACAGGAAAAAGAAACTCCTTAGAAAAGAACACATTCCATGAACACAATGTTAATGGAAATCAACAGAAAATAGCCATATTAACTAAACCAGAGCAATGTCATGAAAATATTTCTTCACTATTTACTTATGTTAATGGTCAATTAGTTCCAGTTACAAATACTAATATTATCACTAATACAAACAATAGAGTTGGTAATGACTTGGATTTCTTCATATCAGAACAAAGAATAAGTTCTAGTGAGTTAAGAATTAATATGAACCGAATAACGGATAAAGTTGATCATATTTTAGACAAAGTTAATAACCTGCAACAAGTAGACAAGAGTGCCGCAGGGTCTAGTTTTCAAAATGAAATATTACAAAAATTGCTCAAGGAATATGAAGACAAAATTAAAAGGTATGAAGAGTTACTGAGTTCACAATCGGCTTCCACATCAACAGATACACCAGATACAAGTAAAGAAATCACATCTGAAAATGAAATTATAATTCTTCAAACAAGGTTAGAAGATCTTGAAACCAAGTATCAATCAAAAAATATTGAAATAGCCACATTGCAAGATGAAATTATAAGCTTAAAAGATGCAAGTAGTAAAGAAAATGAACAAAAACTTGACCAAGAAAATGAAATACGAAAACAAATAAAGCATTTACAAGAAATGATAATGTCTAAAGATGAGAAGATAGCAGCTCTATTACAACAAAACCAAAAGAATTTGCTACCAAACAGTAATGAAGTTAATGACAAGATAAAAAAAATAATGAATGAGACATATAGAGCTGTATCGGCTAATTTTGAAAATGAGGAAATGTATTCTGGGGAGAATGTTAGAAATGTGATAGCTTTGATAATAAAAAAAATAACCATAGATTCCTTAAATTAATGTAGCCTTTTAAAGCCCTTACATAAGTGGAGATTGTAATTGTTTATGAAAAAAAGCAATAAATTTTATTATATAGCATACCCACTAATAAATGCTAAATAGAGTTAGAAAAAAAAATACAATAAGAATTAATTATAGAAAAGTTTATATGAGCCATAATTTTATTGTATTTTAGATTTTTTTATCTTATAATTGTAATAATTTAAGGACCAGAGGCCAAGATGGATAGCCAACAATAAAAATCTTCCTCATTGAGCATCTTGGACAATAAAGTGTTTGTATAATAAGTATGATTGAAATTGAATCACTTCCATTCCAAATATCATACAATAAATCTTTACCACCTAAAAATTAGTCTAGTTATGTTTGCCATAAAAGTAATATTGCTCTAAGTGACACAATTATGTATTTTTTTGTGAATGCCTTAATGAAATTATGTTTAAAAAGATAACTAAGTTCATAGCATTTTTATTTTATAAAACGCATGTCCCCTCAGGTCGTATTCCTTTCCATGATGAGGTCTGCATAAAAGAAGAGTGACACAAACTAATCTGCACTCCAAAGATTTATATTATTGTACCTTAGGAGTTTTTGGCGGGAACTGAAAGAGGGCACTGCTGTGCAGTTTTTATTTTCTAAAAACGTGTAAAATTACTCTAAAATAAACAATAGGAAGGATTTTATGTTTTCAGTTTTAGTGAGAAATATGAGCTGTATACTCAAATGTGGCCTTTCGAGTTTTCACTTGAACTCTGTTAATTGACGTCTGTAAGTCAAATGCACTACCTATATGAAGACACATTAGAATTGGCTGTATGGACTAAGATTCTCTTGCCTGTCTTTGTGGCGAATTCTAGGTCTAGATACTACTTATTGTACACTCGCGGAACGAAAATGTTCGTCACCCTCCCCAAATTGACTTTTGCTTGCACGAGTACAGTGAAAGGTATTATTAATATTACATAAATATTAAATATATTTTATTTACAATGACGACCTGGCTTAAAGGTCTAGTTGCCAAGCCATAAATATTAAATAAATACAATGACTACTGAAAGACTGGTTATGGTTATAGGGTCAAATAAATAAATAAAAATCGCATATGATTCCTTTTTTTATAATTATGTTGATAAATAATAAATATATCTTTCTAAAGGATAAATTATTATAAAGTCTAAAACATGGATGATTTAAATTCTTCTTTAAGCCAATATGCAAGTCAGGTACTGCTATTATATTTATTCATACTTATGTAGAAAAATCGTCGTGGTAGAATAATAGTAAATCGTTGATATATCAAATATTTTAATATTTATTCACAGCTTTCTATGGTGACTCAGGCCCTTAAAACAACTACAGATGTAAAAGAACGCGAAAGCTTGTTAACTTTACAAAATGATTTAGAAGAATTAATTCAATTAACACAAGAAAGCCTGAATGCTATTCTAAACAAACAAGAAATAAAATCAACCGCTAGTGACAAACCAGGAGCCAGTAAAGATGACTTAGATGATGAATATGCTTTATTTATGGTAATGAAAATTCATGTACTTTGCTAAAAATATCTAATTCGGTGTTTGCCAGTATTATGACTACTACAATTATTGTACATAGACATTGTATGTAGTTGTCATATGCCAAGTCAGTCCATAAGAATATTATAACAATATCAAGATTGATGTTGAATAGGTTGCTACTCAGCTATCCAGTGCACAAATTTTAAGTAGTGGGAAGGTATACTTACCCTTTCTGCAACTCCTAGCATCTTCTTAGTTCTTAAAATATTTATTTTGGGAAACATAACCTCACCTATTTTTTCACTAACATTATTGTGATGGGTGGTGAAAGGTTGCCATCAGTGACTAGAACACTGATATAGGTTAAGTTCAGACCAAAGTGAACAAGTCCATGGAGCTTGCAGTGGTAACGGTTGGCGAGTGCCAGAACTGACAACTAGTATTATCCCCGCAAATTGCTATTGCGCCTGCCCACCATTTTGGTGGTGTAACCATAGCCGAACACTCAGTACTGTTAGCATCACTGGCCGCCGAGTACGCCTACATATTGCGGATGATGTCATGTGAATGTTAATTTGACAGGGTTCCAGCGCAATAGCAATTTGCAGGGATAATAACCATTTACGATTTATTTTATACACACTATTTATAATTTCATTTTTATTGGCCGCTATTTTGAATATATCATGATTACTCTTGTAGTGTATGTGAACATGCTCTACTGTGTTATCTCTGTTGATTACTGGCTTTCTTTTTGACTTCAAAAGGATTGTTCAACTTTGTAAGTCCAGTATTAGTGAAAAAATAAGTGAGGTCATGTTTATTACAAAAATAGAAGATCTCTGAACCATAGGGGGTGGTAGTAGGGGTAAGTATGCCTCCCCCTTCCTCGTTCCACCACCCTGCAACTTAAAATTCGTGCAACAGATAGCTACAGATTTACAGTTGAGTTGTTGTACACAACATAACACTATCCATAGAAACTACACTAAGTTAGTTTTTGTGTGTATTACTTGTATGACATTAACCACTTCCTATTTCTATATCGTACTATAAATTCACTTGCCTTACTATTAATTATATTTTACATAAACATCATATAAGTTATTTTAAATTTTTACCAATGGATAGTAAGATATAGAAACCTGCAGCTAGGCTAGTTTACAAAGTGTTAATTTTTAGTATAGAATTTCAAAAAATACCAGTGATATTACATTTATTGGTGGTCATACTACAATTTACAATGTACCTCTACCTAATTTTCAATATCTGTTTTAAAAACGTACATAATTCAAAATATAGATTTTTTTATTTGCTTGATAAATCAGAATGTGTTTGTTTCTGTAGCAAGAGATGGCAAAAACAGGTGCATATGATTCCAATTGCAAAGAAAATAAATCTGAATCAACAGGACAGGATGGGTCACAAAATGATGGTGACAGTGATATAGAGGTGAGTATGTTCTGGAGGTTACCTGGCACAGTCCAATTGATGGAATGAATAATTGAATGAAAACTATTTATTGTTCACCATAAACTCATACCTAGACAATTAATATGGATGTATTTGCATTAGAACAATGGGCAGCCTTATTATTGATAGCTATCTTTTCGAGCGAACCTTAGAGATCTCTTCCAGAGAAAGCAGAGTCTAAGACGATTTTAGAGAAAGTTGAAAATTTTTTGGTAGTGTCACAACTTGGTGGTGGCACAGGTAGAAGGTGTTGGTAGTGGTAGGTGAGAAAAATCCCTAGCTGTCTAGAATTAAAGTGTCACTCACCTATGGATCCCCAATCCTCTTACCTTTGGACTCCTCGCGTCTTATGCATTTGTTCAATTGGTCAGAGTACACAAACCACCAACAAGAGCAGGTTTTTAGATAAAAATACTTTCTAGTGTTGTACTTTACTGTGCGTGAGCATGTGATGCTTGCGTGACTGCAGACTATCTGGGACACCCGCTGGCCTGAACCTTTGTTGGCAAACAGGTGGCACCACCTGTCTCTATGACATGTAGTGTGGATTTGCAGAAAGGTAGGGATATAAAATAAATGTTTATGATAATCCATAAGTCTTACCATACTGCCTCATTTAAATTCTGACAGAAGGGATGAGTTCAATAAATTCTAGCTACGTGTTGTGATGTGAATGGGATTCTTAATTAGGAAAGTAGACTCAGGACTCAGGCTCAACCAGAATATATGCTTATAAAAAAAAAATATTCATGACTATTGCAATGACAAATTCTGACTTGACTAGTATATTTAGCGTTAATGGCCTCTGTTATTGAGCGGGCTAAGCCTACGCCGGCCTACCTCACTGCAACACAGAGGCTCCGGGTTTGTTTCCTGGTATTGTAAGTTTCGGAAACATATTTTCTCTGTTATTTACCATGGTCTGGGTGTCTGGGATCAGCCCCAGAGTGGTCCGTTGTATATTACCCACAACTTGCTTAATTTGGGGATATACAATGTGTGTGTTTGTCTACAGATTATTAAAAAAATAATAATATGGATGTTTGAATATGACAATTATAATAATAAGAGTTCCAATTTGCCATAATAATTATAAAATTCTGAAAAGAAAAATAATGAATATACTAAAAAAAACAAAAATATAGTGCAAGCAAATTGAGCATCATATGTGTATATTTATATATAGTTTTATTTAATTTTGTAGGATGAATTAGCAACCCTTCAGGGCATGAAATGTTCAGTGTACCACACACATAAATGGGGTGGGCAGCCAACTCTTCACAATGCGATGGTTAGTGCTATTGTGCCAAGGCAGGATGATGATCAGTTTAAGGATCTACAGGTCTGTAATATGTATAATTACATCTTATCCTCTGTACACACATATTATATTTTTGTCTTCTTCAAGATTAAATTCAAATTTTTGTGTACAAAATTTTTTAATCTAAGTATTTTGAATTTATTTAATATCGGTATTTCAATTGTCGGTATACCTTGAAATACAATAAATCAATCCACCAAATATTTACATTATGCGTACTTACTAATTTTTTTCAATAAACAGCAAATTATTATATCTGGGATTTTTCAATACTGTTTAATAAAGTTGATTGTGTAACTATGCTTGTTTATGAAGAAATATGAAACATTCTTTTAGGTTAGAGTGCTTTTTACTCACCCTACACACACCGAAATGCTGCCGTGCCCTTTCTACCTTGATGGCGAATGCAGATTTAGTGATGAACAATGTAGGTGAGTTTGTAAACAGCATATATTGGCAGTAATTAGATAGAGATATTGAAAATTATATAAGAGTAGTGGCCGTCGCCCAATTCGTCTGCGATTCTCTTGAAAATCCGCAATATAGGCCATCGCTTCTACCTGCCTTGGCATCGTGAAACCGTACTCAAAAGCTAGCATATTCTATTATTTACGCAATCCTATTATGTGCTTACTATACACTCATTTTCATCAAGATTCAAACAATTCCTTGCCTATAGAAGAACTAGAGTTTACTAGGTATAACTGTAATGTTATAAAATCTCTGGAAGTTCAACCACACATTCCTGACGAACATAGATTATTTATACAAGATGGCAGGAAGCGCGCTCTAATAATGGCAAAATAAGTGTTACAATACTAACTTAAATACAGAACTATTGCTGTAACTGAACAGCCTAGACAAATTTGTAGAAATGTTATATATTTATCTTACACAGATATTCCCATGGCGCTGTCACGCACTTGTCGAATTTGAAGGAAGCAATTGAACCAAATTTTGAATCGCTAAAATCAGGCAGCAGAGTATTGTTGAAACTTAAACCACCTGATGATGAGGTAAAGCAGTATAATATCTAACTAACTATAACAATTATTGTTAAGTTGAAAACTGACTGTTCATTTGGAGCAAATCAATTAAAATATTATAACTAGTGGTCACCCGTGGTCGAAATTCGACCACAATAATTAGTGTCAAAGACTATACTTCAAATCACAGATTGCGCCAAGGCTACACTGTCAATTTGACTTTAACAATAAACAAAAGAGTATATATGCATGTGTTTGTCAAATACAATGCTCATAAAAATAGTGTGCTTTATACATACCTTGCTATCTTATTCTTGAAATTTCATAACATAAATAATTT
This sequence comes from Dendrolimus punctatus, assembly GCA_012273795.1. Lineage (NCBI taxonomy): Eukaryota > Metazoa > Arthropoda > Insecta > Lepidoptera > Lasiocampidae > Dendrolimus > Dendrolimus punctatus. The sequence goes on along the minus strand of CM022531.1, from coordinate 20,560,168 downwards.
TTAATTACTATTTTTAAAAAAATCAAAAGTAGATATCTTAGAGTTGTGACGTCCCAACGCAGTACACTTGTACAAAATCGAGGAGACTTGAGGTGACCTGTTCGTTTCCCTATAGGGCTCAGAGATTGTCTATAAAAAAAACTAAATTATTTTTTTAATCTTTTGGATAGGATATAAGCCTTACAAAAAAGTCTGCCGAAAAGTATCATTTATGGCACAGAGCTGTTATAAAAAGTATAGACTTGGAAGAAAAAATGTGTGTCGTGAAATTAGAGCAAGGCATCAAAACGGGTGAAAAGAGGAAAATCGGATCGGATGAATACAATGTTCGTATCGAAGACATCTACCCGTTGAATAGTAAGTTTAATGTGCGGCTGACAATTTGTTTTTCTATACAACTATTCGGGTTTAGTTTGCTTTTAATGAAATCACTTTTTGATCAAAAACCGAACTTGAGCTTATTGAGATTTGGTAAAATATCGTGACAGCTTACTTTTCCTTCACGTGATATTGACCATATTATTTACACGTACATCTGTTTAAGGAGCCACGCAAACGGAACTTCGTTCGCAATTTTATTGTAGACATTGGCTATTATCCCCGCAAATTGCTAATGCGCTGTATCCTTGTCGAATTAACATTCAAGTAACGTCATCCGCAACTCGATATGTACGCGTACACGCCGGCCAGTGATGCTAATGGTACTGAGTATTCGGCTACGGCTTATGTCACCAAAATGGCGGCCAGGCACAATAGAGACATACAACGACTATGTTCATGACCGCAATTTTTTCCATTCCACTTGCTTGCCGGCGTCACAAGCGTAAACTCAAGTGGAACGGTTATTCGACCCATCAATTTGACATGGGTCGTTGTGAGCGCTGCGTGAGAATCATGATGTCATCAACGACCGCGGTCGCCTAGTGAAACGACAGGCGGAGTATTTTTGACATTGTGAGATACTAAAGGAACGCGCCAATTTTATGATGACATTATAGACTTTATGACCTGTGTTTAACATGAGACTGTAATTATATTATCGAAATTGACGTATAACATTGTTATGAATATTTAAAAAAACTGACTTCATGTGTTCCATGAAGTGCTAGTCTCTAGTGCTGTGCCTCTTAAACTATAATCAGCCATACTACCATGTAACCCCGAATTCAGATACCTTGGTTCAGTACTACAGAGTAATTATGATATAGAGAGATGTAAGGAGAAGAATAAATGTAGCATGGCTAAAGTGGAGACAGGTAACCGGTGTGACGTGCGACAACCTAATGCCACTGAAACTAAAAGGTCAAATATATTCTGACTTACGACCACAGTCTATCTGTCATACGACCAGTCGTGCTTTACGGGTCCGAATGTTGGGCCACTAAAGTGATAAACCACAAACGTCTCCACTGAGCTGAGATAAGAATGGATAAGGTGAGAAATGAGTGCTTTCAAAGATCCTCTTGATGTTTGAAAGTTGCACTCGTGACTGAAAAGTTGAGAGGAAGAAGACTAAGTTGGTATGGACATATAATGAGGGATGAAAGTCACGTGACAAAAATAATGTTAAACTACAAGATGGATGGGTACAGATGTAAAGGTAGACCAAAAAAGAGTCCATCCACTGCGTGAAGGATGATTTGATGATTTGTGGTGTGACAGAAGATGTATGTCAGAATAGAGGAGTGTGGAAGGTAAAGACATATTGTGCCTAACCCAATTAATTGGGATATGGTGAAAGAAAAGAGAGAGAGAGAGAGTGTTCCATACACATGTGTCGTAAGTAAATTCTATCAATTTACATCTTCAAAAATGTTGTAATGCACGAGCGAGATAGCGAATTCCGTTTAGGTGACTCCTTAAACGATCCGCGTCACCGCCGCGCGGGTATTTTTATGAGTACTCGCTTACTTTCAAGCTTCGAAGTTATGGAAAACAACCATTCAACAAAACAATCAATTATCCGAAAGTACATGACCTCCGAAGTGGATGATGTCAACACTGAGTTGCCAACTCATTAAGCTTAATAATGTTATTTATTCATACATTTGTATAGATGATGACGACGATGAATCTGATTCAAGCGATAGTCTGAGTGATACGGAGTACCCGATTAATAAGGCGGCGTGCACAAAGGCGGGAAACGCCGATAGTGATTTGCTCGTGCAAAAGAGTCTGGAGAACAATGCGCCCGCGATGGGTGAATGGGAGCGGCATACAAGGGTATCTATTATACTAACTAATCGATCTGTCAATGAAGAAATATAATACACATTTATTATTTTTTGTTAGATTTGCATAGACAAATGCATATAGATGTGGTAGAGCAATCCTTGAAATCTTTATCCTGGTACGGCTCTTAAGTCGTCTCCATCGATGTGATGCCACACTCTCACAGAATATCGGCGTGATACGGTTTGCCTTGAGCTAATGGTTTTTCGCTCGATGAGTGAGATTTCTGTTGACCCACTTCCTTTATTGATATTATCACATTCATCTAAAAATTTAAAAAAATTAGGGGTGCACTACCCTTAAAATTTAGAGGGATGAAAAATAAATTTTGTCCGATTCTCAGACCTACCCAATATGCACACAAAATTTCATGAGAATAGTTCAAGCCGTTTCGGAGGAGTTTAACTACAAACACCGCGACACGAGAAATTTATATATTAAATAATTAGATTTCACTATCTATGTATAGAGTACTGGGGGTCGCTGGTTTGTGAAAGATCCATACTTAGGTCACAGGTTTGTAAAAGATCCATACCAGTAATGTATTTTAAGCTAGAACTCTGTTAAAGAAATGTATTGAGGCCAGTCTGATTCTTATGATGTCGATTGATAATGCCTTTTTACTGTACAGGGCATGGGGTCTAAATTAATGTTAGCAATGGGCTATGTACCGGGCACTGGTCTGGGTGCTGCAAGCGACGGCCGAGTGAAGCCCGTGGAAGCCCGATTAGTGCCTTTGGGGAAGAGCCTCGACCACGTCATGGCTATTTCGGAGAAAAATGCCGGTCAAGACCCACTCAAGGTGAGCATTGTCTCTTTGTATAACATTAATAACGCTGAATCATATATATGTCGTCATTTGTATCAACATGTATATATATTGGAATTGTATCATCATATATCTCGGAAGATACAATACTTTATTTGTTGAGAGTTTATTAAAGAAGTTTTGGGAGGGAGTGCTTTTGGTCAGTATGACTGGGACAGTGGAGACCAAATTAAAAAAATATATATAATTGTGGTTTCCGCAGGATGACTAGTGAAGCTTTTAATTTTGACCTAGTCACAATGACATACACAAATTGCTAATGTTATCTATATAAGAACGGATTTTACGGCACGCGAAGCGGGCGGGTATCAGCTAGTAATATTATAAAAGCAACTCAACATAAAAAATGTGAATTTTATATCCCCAAAATTTTCATCAAACTCCTTTTTTATCTTTTACACATTTATTTTGAAATCAACGACCGACATTTCAAATTTATTTATTTATATAGATAATAAACTTTAATTCTTATATGTACTTTTTGTTTTGAAGATCGAGCAAAAATTGAAAAGGTTACAGAAGAGAGAAGAGGAACGCAACAAAAGAGCATATGAAAGAGAGAAAGAACGGGAAAGAAGAAACGTTTTCAATTTCATTAATAGAACATTGGGTGACAAATCTGAGCAGGAAAGTTCAGTTGCTCCGGCTATACCCGACGTAAAACAGTCGACGAGCAAAGACCTTAATATAGAACAATTTAAAATAACTGAAGATATCAAAAGATTAGAAAGAGATATCATAAAACTTAAAAACTCCTCAGTGAAATATCCATCGGGCTCAACTGGACATAAAAGTGTAAATATGCAAATTGTAGAAAAGAATAAAGAGCTTGATAACTTATTACATAGAGAAAAACAAATAACAAAGGAACAGTTACATAGGAAGGATAAAGTGAAGATGACAGTATTTTAACAGATTGTAAGACATTCCATTTGCTAAAAAAAGAATGGTCTAGGGTTTGCATTAAATTATACACACATCTGGCTTAAAGGCCTAGTTGCCAAGCTATAAATGCATTAAAAAAATAAAAAATATACACACCATAGCCTTTATAGTTTGCAAATTAGTCTTTTACTAGTTCCATGACAGTTTGAAGCGAGTTATGTTGGTAGATCTAGAAGTCGTCACAAATCAGTTTTGTACTTCCGTTCCCTTTCAACCCTAAGCTATTTATTCCCCGTTCACGTAACTGCCAGACGCAGGGTTACCAAACTCTAAAAATTAACAACACTTTATATCATGTTATAAATAGATAATTACAAAAACGTAAATTATTTTTCATTTTTGTTGGGATTTTCTACTAACTATCGCAGTTCGAGTTGGTTTTGACTCCAGGTGTTAATATATTTGATTGTTGGTAACTCTACGCGTCGAGTTAGCGTGAACGGGGAATAATCATGTTTCGTACACCGAGTGTGAGTATAGCCTAATTTTCACAAGGGCGTTGGAGGGAATACCGAGGAATTTTAGTAGGTATCCCTGACTGTGGTGTGGCAATAGCATCTTTTTTTCTGCCTAGAGGTGGTAGTGCAACCCCGACATGGCAAATCCTCACACACCGGCCGCGATATTTCTTCCACGTACGGCTGAAGGTCCTCAATTGAGTCCCCCCCCCCCCCTCATTAAATACAAGCCTAATTTTCTCGTACGACGGGATTATTTCCAGTCCATGATTGAAGCACGAAATGCTTTAAAAATTCATAGCAAAGCAACTATTTACACTGCTTTTATTAGTTATTTTAAAGTTACAATTTTAATTAATGACGCTTAAGCAACCTTATTGGAATATTATATTTTTAATCCATTTTAACAAATGGTATTTTTGAAGTGAACTTCTTTATTGGCGTTGGAAAAAATTTACCGTCACATTTTTCGGTTACGCGTCATCTTTTTCTTGCCCCTACCACTGTCAATTCGATCATGGTATGGTACACGGTCGATTCGACCGTGGTAGGGGCTTTATTTATTTAACCAATTTCTGTAAAGTTGCATATAGTAGGTCATTTTTCAAAAAATAAGGTCATAAAGAAGTGTCTGACTGACTTCTCACGTGTGTACACTAGTACACGCACCACATAATTTTGTTAAACTAAATTGGTATGGAGGTAGCTTCAGTTTACTTTTGTATGCCCTTATGTGACTCGTAATCAACCTTCATGCAGGTAGAACAGAAGGCTAGTGTTACCAATGTGAAAATAATTTTATAAATTAACAACTAGACAAATCGAAGAGGTTATTTTAATGGTATTAACAAACAGATACTATATTTAAAAAAATGTTATTTCCATACTTTTACAGAATAAGTTACACAAACAAATACTTGTTGCATTATTAAGTTATAAATAAAACTCTTGAATAATTATAAATTTCCTTTATTTACATGTGTGATAGTTTTAGTTTAAAATAAGCGTACACGGCATAATTTTACAATTAATATATGAAATATTTTATACTATAAATTAGATATTTGTACTATCAATCAATATATCGAAGAACTTAATGTTAATGGGAGTGTGACTAGCAAATAATATTTGCCGATTTTTTTTAAAATATACATGATATATTTTAGTGACAGTGGGTCAAATGTTTTTAAGAATATTATTCTAACGCTAGTATCAATATTATAATACCTGATTTCAGATGATCTATTCGCATTTTTGTTAGACAGTACTCCATAATTGCGGTCTTAGATTTTAATTAATGGACCCGAGAATGTTATTAGGAGTTAATATGACATAAAATGACAACCATTTATACTTTCATTTTGAATTAAATAACAGCAATATAAGCCCACAACGTATCTCTGCTTTTTTGCAGGAATTCAGCAGACAGGCAAACGGCCCACTTGATGGAAAGTGGTTACCATTGCCTATGGTCATTTGCAACAAACACCAAAGATGCTACAAATACGCTGCTACTCTCTCTTATCGGAGACTGGAACCTGGTTACTAAATGCCGGAACACAACAAAGGCACCGACTTTTAACCAATGAAATAAAATAATCGTTAAAAATGTATGCATAAACAGTGATTATTTTATTTTAATCGTTGGTTAAATGTCGGTGCACACCAGCATAAAGGTGCTTCAAGAGAAAGTTTCATATGCCGCCTTGCTTATCCAAAATGGACTGGCGGTTTCACAGCGGTAATGTCGGGTTTCCGTAAGGTATTTCCTACTTTCAGCCTGCAGTAAATAGAATAGTATGTACAATAGATGCAAGAATAATTGTATATGTAATACTCCTACTGTTTGCTCCTACTTACGTCATTAGAAAAAGATCCAGGTTCCTTAGGGACTGTGCCGCAACATGTATATTTTGATATAAAATTCAAAAGTAAGTATAACTAAACATAATTTATAAAAGTTATTCTTATCTAATTATGTTGGAATTAGGCTTATCTTTTTGTATTAAGTTACTTTAGAGAGTTCGAATATCTTATTTATTGAAAAATCACTAATTATTGAGTTAAGTACAAATCTTAGATACGTCTTCCGGGCTCATAGAAGATGCGACTAGATCTCCTGACATGGAGTCGAGGCTTAACCAACCAAATTTTTACATTTTTTTATATATTTTAAGTGCTATCATTCAAATTTGCTACATTAAACATTTCTTTTAGAAACATACAATTTCATTATTACTATTATTAAAATGAGTATAGAATGTTAATTAAAATTAAAAATGTTTGCATTACTACAATATTTTTCATATAAAATTCTAAATTTCTTAAAATTGCTACATGAGCAAAACATTTGTACTTCATCAAACCGATTCACAAGTGATGTATTTAATTCGTATCTATGAATAAAAGCAATATGTCAATAAAATAAGATCTAATTTGAGATAATTGGCTAAAAGGGGGACCCACTGTAAGTACATTCGTCATTGTTGCTTCCCCAATGTACCGACGCGCGTCGTCAGTGAATCATCGCGACCTAACAAGGCGATTTTTCTAGAAGCGAAAAGATTACAAATATATCTTTAAACCCGACAAGACTTACTCAAACATAAAAATTATGTCTAACACATTTTCCCGTCATTCATATGTGTGACTTGAAAATCGTCTTGTATTCAGCCCCTGAATAGAAGAAACAAAAAACATTCTTCTATAACACGCTATTATTCCTACGGAGCTTATGTATTTTATTTTCTATCGCAAATTAAAAGTCCAGTTACTCCGTTATCAACTATATGCATTGAATCAATAATTAATAAAATTTCCTAAACAAATTCATCACAGAGATTTGTAATATATTCACCGAGACTACCTTGCCACCATCACCATTCGCTCTCGTCCACGCATTCGTATCAACCATGCTACTCCGCAAACTCGTTACATTAATTCTCACTCAAATCATTCACTCTCCCAAAAAAACAGTCGAGTGAGTTTCGTAATGAATGACAATCTCACGGCTAATTCTAGTGCAATGAGTGAGTAAAATAACGTAGCTGAATCGCATCCATCCATACCAACCCATAAATGTGAAACTGAGTTTGCTCATTTCGTTTGGTCTTGAATATGAACCGATGTAGAAGAACCAAACATCGTGACCAAAGGGAAAATAAACGCGAGTGCAGTCACAGCGAAAACCTAGTTTAACAAAAATCGCCTACACATTAGATATCATGAAATAGAGAGTGATGAAATGAAAGAGAGACATCCTTTGTACTTAACTAAACGTCTTCAAATTAATAAGTACACGCATCTATGAGACTCTTAGCCACGCAACTAAATATTCTAACACCGTCACTTGAACAATAATAACATTCGTGATGTCTTTATTACGTAATTTGTGATTTTGGCCGCTTCGAGTTCACGTATCTGAAAACTTTGTGGAATTAGATATAATAACAATAAATTGTGAGCGTCTGGTACTATTTGTAACTGAAAATCTATATACTGAGATTCATTTGTGTATAAACTATAAATATTCATTATTTATTCGCTTGGACAAGTTGGATGATTTTTAAGTATAAAGGCAGAATAGCTACAAATAAGGTAAAGACATCGATTATAATATAAAATACGATAATTAAAGATTTCCCGGATATAGACAAATAATAGTTGAATTTTGCAAAACGTCAACACGTCACTGACAACTTGATGTACTTTTTAAAAATGTCATCCTATCAAATTCCTAAGTTTTATTTTCATTTATCCATACTTTTAGTATTACTATTATCGCTGTCTTGGCCTTCCTTGGTCGTTTCCATTATCTATTTATATTCTGTGGAATATATTTTATCTAAATATACGAGTATATGCTATTTCTCCATTTTACTTTGCTCTTAAATCGAAGCGGCTTAAATTCCTTTCACTTAAATTATCTAAGCTGCAGACATATCTATTGTATAGTGCAATTGAATCGTCAAGTAGTTGGCACCAACTGGTTCGTTTAATTTAGTTAACTTGCAAACGTTGGTATTAAACATTATTCAGTTAGGTATATGTTTAATGTAAAAATAACTTGTTACATTTTGTCTACAGAAAGAAGTGTCCTTAACATTCGACGCGTAATATTATTTAAGCAAGAACAGAAAGTATAAATAAATCTCCAAAGTTATTTAACAACTTGAATCTTGATTATTTGACAACTTGAACACAGAGTTGAGCGGTTACGCACTGTGTCCTATACAAATCCGTGAAGATACATTTCGAAGTAGTTGTAGAATTATTTGAATGATAGTTTTCGCATTAGGTCCGATTTTCGTCATCCGTGAAACTGCATTCCATAGAAGATTATTGAATGACGGATAAATGTCGTCTGCTAAAAGATGACCCCTTCATTGCTTGGATTTCGATCAGAGATCGGACTAGTGCATATCCGAATTCAGTCACTCTTCCAGATTCATATTTTCACGGATTTGGTTCAGAAGAAGCGCGAAAAACAATTTCCCCGAAATCGTAACTTCGACACAATGCGTAACCCCTCTCAGCTCTAAAAGAAAGAGCAATATATAGCAAGCACGAAATTAGACCAAAAGAAAGTATTTTAATAGCCAAGCCATTGAAATTAGCAGATGGGATACATTAAAATAGCTACTTTCTTTGATTTGTATTATTACACGAATATGACAAGTGTCAAAATAACGTTGAACCTTATGTCATGTCTTACACTTACTAGTGTATCTACATATATACATGACGTATAAATTCCATAATGCGATTCTTCAAAGTAGCCGTTTTAAAGGTTCAGGGTCGTTATTTATATTTAACTAACTATCCGTAAAACAAAATCCCTAATGAAATAAAATGTCTGCAACACAGATATACAATACACTACTAAAGCTAGGATTCTAGGTCTAACTATTCATTCATTTAACTTACCATTGGTAGAAAAATAGCTAAAAAATGGAGTTTAAGTTAACTTATAATCAGTAGTTAAATGAATGAACAGTAAGATATAGAGACTCGGCATAAACAGTTGATGTGGTAAGCAAGAGTGTGTTCGCTACGCCCTGAGGCGTGCGAGGACGCACGCCATGGCGGCGGGCGCGTTGTCGAAGACGGGCACGCCGGTGCGCCGCGCCAGGTCGCTCAGGTAGTGCCGCCCTCTGTTGTAGTCCTTCACCGCCGCCTCGCTGTACTGTTGAGAAAACGAAACGCTCACATCGGCGCACAAATGCCACTTCAGGGTGGTGGTGGTGGTCGTCTGCGCAGGTATATTCATGGAGGGTGCGCAAGCGAAAAGAGACTGAGAGCGACTGAGTGGGAGTTAGCATCGCCCCGTTGTGATGGCCCGTCGCTCCTCGTACCCCACTTCCACTTAGACTCAAATAGCCGGCTCTACTGCGCATTGGTCAAGTCAGGAGTCACTTATTATATTAGACACTGGAGCCGGGCTTTACTTAACGTGTCTAGAGATATCCACCATGACAGTAAGGCCCGTATTGCAGCAGCTTGGGCTAAGTGGCGTGAGGTGATAGGTGTCATTTGTGACCCCAAAATGCCGGACAAGTTGAAAGTACCGGTCAATATAATTAGATCATTAATCTAGCATTAGACCTGTCCTTTTGTATAGCAGTGAAGCGTGGCCTGTACTTGAGCGGCAGAAGCAAGACCTGCGTGTTACGGAAATGAATATGTTGCGATGGATGTGTAATCTCGCGGAAAGACCTTCTTAGAGGTCGGCAACGCGTTGGCGACACCCCTGGTGTTGCAAACGTCCATAGGCGACTGTAACCACTTTTTATCAGGTGGATCGTCTGCCTGCTTAAGGCAATAAAAAAAAGACCGTGTTAGGAATTCCCGCACCCGCGGCAGTGATCATGTCCGTGACATAACAGACAAACTGTAAGAGTCTCTTATGTAAATTGACTAAATTTACTTACGAATAAGAATATAATAACGAATGTTTACCAAACTGCACTCTCCATGTACAATGTACTCTCTGTGGTTTCCACGCCAGTACTCGTCAGATATATCGATCATTAGTCCTGACCGACATGACCGGCCCATTCGCGCAAAACTTCAATGCGCGTTTCAACAGAAGTTAGCTGCGGAACTTTGCGCAGGTCTTGTCAACGTTTATTACGCATGAAGTGCACAAAACCGCGAAGGGGATACTATTCGAATCTCGATAGTGGCTAAGCCAGAGCCCAACACTCTCCTACGTACTACCGCGTGAACTTCATTTTTTTTCTGCGCAATGACTTCTCTAACTTCAAGCACGCATTTAAGTTTTGCGCTTACTATACACATCGAAACTATAACGCCAGGAGGTATTAGTGGTGTAATATTCACTCACATTGTTTGCCTTGTGCGGGTCCATCTGTTGTACAAGGAGCACTGTGTTGGTGGGGCGCAGGCCCATGTAGTGCGCCGCGAGCACCATCGCCGCGAAGCACGGCGCCTCTGCGCTCAGCGAGAACACCACCACGCGGGCGCCCAGCAGCAGGTCCTCGTCGTATGTACCTGCAGGGGAAGTCGATAAGTTGTATTTGGACTTCAATGTGTGTGGATATGTATGTACAGTTACGGAATGAAAATGTTCGTCACCTTAAGTCTGCTTTTGCTTACACGAGTAAAAGAAACGATACTTCCAACATAAATGTTACGTTTATAAAATATAGTAACGTGAAATAAGAAAATTGCAATGTTGTCCTGACGCCACGCTCTACATTAGAATTTAGAAGCTTTGAATGAATGAATGAAACATTATTTGCAGTGATACAGTTAATAGTTATAATGTCGACAAACGCTGAGATTAACATTAAGAAACAAATATATAATCACTACGCTTAGCATAAATATTAAAAACCAATAAAAAGATTTTACATGTTTAAACAATCTTCTTAGACAAGATGAAAAACCAAACAGCTGATCAAAATAATTAGAAACTTTATTGTCCAATAGTTAAACATAATTTTCTGTAGAACAGTCTGTTCTGTGCCTTAGTTTGAAAAGGTAACAAGAGTTCGCAGAGCGTTAAATAAATCAATTTGAAAACTGGCGAACAATTTCATATCACGATTGTACCAGTTACGGAAGTCTATAAGTTAACTTTAAAATGAGTTTTTGGCAGGGACTGACAGGCGACATTGTACGCTGCAGTCTTTTTTAATGAATAATATTACTCTATAATGAACAAAAATTGTAGGATATTGATAGTTTGAGAACTAATTTTGTGTTTTAGTGAAAAATATAAACTATTTACTGAAGTTGTTGTTTTTCGAGTTGTCACAAGAATTCCATTACTTAGCATCAGTCAAAGACCTATACTATTCAGTTGAGCTATAAGAAGACTTTACATAAGAATAAGCTCCTAGACAAAGATCCTTTGCCTATCACTGTGGCTATATTAAAAATGTTCTTATTAAGATTAAGTTTTCGACTAAAATGATCTAAAATTACATTTTCAGACTGCAGGGGGAACTTGTGTGTTGCTCTAAAAATGTAGGATTAAACGATTGACAAATAGGAACACATAATAATAATTAATGCGCATATTATCCCCGCAAATTGGTGATGCGCTGGAACCTTGTCAAATTAACATTCACGTGACGTCATCCGCAACTCGATATGTACGCGTACTCGCCGGCCAGTGTTGATAACAGTGCTGAGGATAACAGTGTTCTGCTACGGTTACGTCATCAAAATGGCGGCCAGGCGCAATAGCAATTTGCGGGGATAATAACTCAAATGAAATGTACCTTTGAACGGTTGCGGCGTGTGGTCCTCGGTGACCGAATAGAAGTCGGAGGCGCTCAGCCTGTCGGCGCGGTCCGGCTGCGGCGTCCGGTCGCGCAGCTGCACGTCGTCGTCGCTGGCCGCGAGCGGCGAGTGCGGCTCCGGCCGCGGCTTCTTGTCGCGGCGCGGCGACTCCGGGTGCGCGGGCGCGGACCGCCGCGCGGGCGTCGAGAACATTCGGCTGTAATCGTTCGCGCGCGGCATCACGTACGTGAAGCCCTCGCGCGACAACGTCTCCTCGGGCCGGACTGCGTCACTCTGTTCGAGCAACGTTCGAGATTAGTTTACTATACCTACATTTTTTTCTTTTTTTTTGAGGCGAAGGAAAGGAATGCTACCGATTTAGGCACACACTGTGTCGTTGCTAGGGAACGACACACGTCGGTCGGGGGAGGCATCACTGCAGCAATAGTATGCTCTTGACAGTGATCCGCCCGCGATCGACTCAGCTAGTGTGGAAAGACTCCCCACTAGACTAAAAAACCCCCTTCTCCCTGTCGACCCTGCGCTTCGTTGTGAAGGAAAGGCTGAGATTTAGAACATAGTTGCACCCAGCCGTTACTATACCTATTTCCTTTAAGTCGTGGTGGCGTAATGGTTAGCGCACGCGTACCAAGCCCAAAGGGCTTGGGTGCGATCCTGGCCGTAACGCATGCACCACTTAGGCATTTTTCTGACCTAATGTGCATATTGTTACAATTACCACGTACTAACAACGGTAAAGGAAAACATCGTGATGCAACCTGCACATAGAGACACCCGATGCGTCTAACCTGCCAAACCGCCTTGGACAAACGTGGCGGGTATACTGTCCATTCCCCTTTAGTGGGAGGCCCGAGCCCAGCAGTGGGACGTTTATGTGCTGTTATTATATTATATAATATACCTACTTACTACTTACTAAAGATCGTGGTAGTTATGATCGGTACAGGTGGGTAGCTATTGTAAAAGCCAGCTAATAAGCGATTGTTCACAAACTATCTACGGCTAATTGTCAACCACTTTGCTAACTAGCTATTATTAGTTGAAACACAGATAACAAGTTTACAGCTTATCCGTCTAGAGTGAGATCCCAGTCACCCCAGGCTCACGTGATTGTAGGAAAGATGAAATTTTTAGGATCGGTAGTTTAATATAAACTTAGAAAGGAATGGATACTCGCTAAGGTGAAAGCGGGGCCGTTTTTCAGGTAGCAGGTATCAAAGTAAAAAAAAAACCACGCTAACTTACGTCAAAGTAGCGAGGCTAGTTTTTACATATGTCATATATGATATTGTTATAAACAACGATATACAGTTGCCACACCCTTTCTGTGGGCCATAACTTTTGACATACACTTTATCTGACGGACGAAACATCTTCCCCCACTCGTTAAGAGATCCGCTGTATGAGGAAACGCGAGAGTATTATTCAAGTCAATTCAATATAATTTATAATTGATATTCTTAGCCCAGATCCACTTATACGATTCGTCCATCGTCTCGCGCTACTAATATTGGTCTACGGCCCAGGTACATCGGGAGGAATGATTAGTTACCTAAAACTGTAGTCAAGACCGGGACCTCTGCATGACCTAGTGGATGAACACAACGCTCATGCAAGCAGACCTTCAAACACGAGGCAAGGGAGAATAACTCACAGGGAAAGCGCCGCCGAGGTACACGTCGCAGGTGGCGCCGAGCATAAGGGTCTTGAGCCGTCTCTCGGTGCCGGGCGTAAACACGTTGTCCTGGGGGGAGGGGGAGTTCCCCCCTCCCCCTCCACCACCACTCCCACAACCGCTCTCCGTGTCCCCACCCACTCTGTTACCACCGTTCTGTAATATCACATTGCCCTCGTAAGAGTATATTTTGGTATTTTTTTGCGAATAGCCGGGTTTACATTAAGCCCAGTTCCGCGGTAGAAGGAAACGGCGAGGAGGGTAGCGCCAATATGTAAATATCACACTCAAGACGCCACGCTCTAGATAAGAATTTAGAAGCTTTGAATGAATGAATGAAACATTATTTGCAGTGATACAGTTAATAGTTATAATTTCGACAAACGTTGGTAAATAATGTGACTACTATCACCGTGTATGACCTATGATCATAAAAATATATAAAATGTTTTTTATATGAATTTCTTACTATAATTTTAAATCATATGATACAAAATAATAAATTTTAAGTCTTTTTCAGAATTACACCTTTGTATAGGTGGTTGTTCCTAGTATTCTCTTTGCATGGTATTGATAAAATACATACCTTCGGAATGAATAAACTGAGCTTCCGCCCACAGGCCCGCAGTCTGGCGTTGTAAACACGGCGCCCGTTGCTTTCCGGCACAGTTGGCTCCTGAACACGCGCGACCGCCTCACCATTCCCCCCTATACTGACAACGTTCTCCACTATATCCGGACCATTATGACCGTGTACTTCTGCAAAGATACAAATGAATGAGAGAAATGTAGCTTACATAAAACTATAATCATCTTACGCTAATAAATATTATTTAAAATAAACTGTACAATAATTAATAAACTCTATGAAGAAAATTAGCATTGATGTAATATAAACAACTGATTAGCGTTTTTAAGCGTGTATTTAAGTGGCAGCGTTGCTATAAAACCGAAAAGTCAACATGAACAAGAATAGGAGCAGTGCGCACACGCACACGCACCGTGAGGGGACGCGGGCGCGGGCGGGGTGAGCAAGTGACGCAACGCGCGAAACGCGCGGCGCACGCGCGACGCCACGCCCTCGCTTGGCGAACGCTCCGAGGGCGAACCTTCAACAGACACCACAGCCCTTATTCCCATTGACCAATCCAATTAGCACATCTAATCAGCGTGTGTCGACATTATGGCACAGCAACAAGCTGAGTGCAACCTGTTGCGGAAAATGCGGGTACAAATACTAAATATATGTTACTTTTAATACTGTTAGCATGTAAGTACTTCGCTATTTTTCAATAATTCATTTTTTTTTTTTTTTTTCTATGTACATATTATAGTATTTATTACTTAGCAAAGTGCAGATAACCTAAGCTTTTTGGGCTCTAATTATTTCGAACCGAAGTACTTGTAGATGAAATTATCAGTCTGATGTGAAAGTGCTGTAAATACGACACGATTAAAGAATCTATTACATCAACTGTAATATAATAATATCAAAACACTAATTTAAAATCTACCTGCTTCCGCAGCGAGTTCGGCGACTGTAGCGCAGAACATTTCAAAGTCGACAAAATCGGCCGCAGGAGGCAGGCACCGGTCCACAAGGTCACGTGGCACTCTAGTCACGTCTCTCAACGCGTCCACCGCCCTCGTACGCGACAACTTGGCGTTTCTTCCGCCGGCTGCGTCGTAGGCGCGCTTCAGCCGAAGTATCGTGTGGCCGAGCGAGTGGCGCGGGTGAGTGCGAGCGCCCCTCAGTACTGCTCGCGCGCAACGAAGCGCTGCTGGAATGTCCGTAAAAGCAGGCAGCCCCCGTCGCTCTACGGCCTCTTGAAGAGTCGCACGCGCTCTTGACAGCTCTACGTACTCACTGTAATTAATACATTTTCTGGCCTTGTAATATCAATAATGTTATCCGGGCTAATTAATATATGAGTACAAATGTTCCTGTTTCACAGCCTAATATGTTTATAGAGGACATGAACATTTACTTCTTACTCTTGCGAAATACAGAGTAAAATGTTAACATAATATTTGTAGAATATTACTCTTTTAGGCCGACACGTGACACGACATACAAATAGAGGAATATTCATGAAAAGACAAGAATATTTATTAGAATGTTTAGCTACTCCAATTTTGTCAAAACAGGATGAAGTTATCGCTTAAAAAGAATGCACTAACTGGTCAGATATCGTCTCGTTGCCAATGGTCTGTTGCCGGGTGTATGGTCGTAGTACAAGCAGTAAATCTCGGGGCGCTGCGGCGAGATGCGCGGCCTCCACGCTGGCGGCCACCGCCCGCGTCTCGCTGTCGAGGACGAACAACAGCGCACGCGCGGCAGCTTTCGCCCGGTGTTCCACTTCCACCAACTCTGTTGACCAATCCTCCACCTGCTGGCAATTTCAATGTCATAAAGTTATATTAATGTAACAGCCACATAAACAGACCAACTTTAAAATCACAGACAAAGTAATAATACTATGCTAGAAGAACTCCAAAAATGAAACAATATTAAAACCAGTAATGTAACTAATGCTATTTATTATTTAATCACGCACTTAATTTATATCGTAGTAGTGACTAATTTCAAATATTTTCGCCATACTAGCCGCGATTCTTTTTATGATATATTGATATTAACATCAAAACCGGTTTTGAAATGTCGATATAAATATTATGAATATTTAAATAGCGACCCACGCGTAACTTACTACATTTAATTAATTGCTCATTGCTCAAAACTCGTAACGTCCGCAATCGACAAAAAAGGTTTCATATCAAGACATTTTTGACACGATAGTCGACGTGGGGAGAGGAGCCTATTCGGTTATTAAAATTCCATAGTCATTTTGGTAAAAAATGCAATTTTATAAAATGTAATATCTGTCCATCTGTATTTGTATGTCACAGGTATATTTGTCATCTTAAAAACTACTGGTTGCATATTGCTAAAAATTGGTGAAACAGTGTATTTTACATTTTGATACACAATTGTGAAATGTTTTTAAAAATTTGGGGTCGCCGCCATTGAATATTTCGGCGTACCTACATGCCTGTTTTTATTGCATGAGTCATAAATTAAAAACCGTTCCCCTGACCCCTATAGATTTTGAATGACGGGTGAAAATTCTGATATTTTTTTTATAAACGTGGTTTGAAAGTGGTTCCTTGAGTAGTTTTTGTCACGATGATCTTTTCGATGATTCGAAAACAAATATAGAAGGCAAAATAGAGGCAAGTAGATCGACGATAGACATTGAAGACATATAACTTCATATAAGACATTCAAAACGTATTGAAGGACAGCCACAATGGAAGAAATTTGCACCCATCGTGATATGCGATCTTAATTTAAACATCATTACGGTAATACAAATGTAAGCGAAGAAATACTTACTGGATTGAAATATGTAATTCCCATCTTCTTTAGCATCGGTATGGCTATATCCGATCTCCAAGTTGTAGGGTTGCACGAACCGCCTAAGAAAACCTCGCAGGGCGCCGGCGACACCTCGCTGCCTGCACAACATCACGTGTTAATTAAACGTATTTAAAAAGAGATCACTAATACATTTGGTTATTTTCTTGACATTGTTGCAACCATATTTATAAATATCAGCCGACAGACATCATACTTCTTGGCTTGAAACTTCCCATTAGAAAGAAACGGACAATGTTCGCAACGCTTCTCCAAGACATTGATACAAATATGCAGATTATCTCGCAATATTTTCCTTCACCCTCAGCAGGCAATGGTTGTAATAATACACAGATTAATGACCGGTTCCTATATCGTACTATTCATTCACTTATCTTATCATCGTTTGAATTTTGGCCTTATTTATATGGAGCTATTAACCGATAGTAAAGCAAA
Organism: Dendrolimus punctatus; assembly: GCA_012273795.1. Classification (NCBI taxonomy): domain Eukaryota; kingdom Metazoa; phylum Arthropoda; class Insecta; order Lepidoptera; family Lasiocampidae; genus Dendrolimus; species Dendrolimus punctatus. Next base: position 20,542,382 of record CM022531.1, on the reverse strand, counting down.
TGAACGGTCGTTAAGATATAGGAACCGGCCATAAGCCAAAAAACAGCCTAAGCGGTGCATGCTCTCTGAGCAGGCTTCAAATCCACTCAATCAAAGTGAGGTACGGGTACATTGGTTACCGAATAGTTTGCTATCAAATAATTTATTAATCAAAGATTATTGAGATTTTTATAAGAGTATTAAAAAAATAAGAATTTATTTTACACAATCATGCGACGTCTCATTTCAATAACTGTCAACTCCCAGAGAAGTCATTGCACTGTTTAAACTTAAATTTAGACACAAATGAATAATGTTCACCTTTTTAGAGATACTTTCATAAATAACTTATCTAGTTTCCATCGGTTCTGATCCAATCATAGAACAACCTAAACTTATCACGCGCTCACGAACAAAACCCACGCTTCTATCGTTGCTAACGCCTTGCCCTATGAAGATAAATCTATAGTTATATACATATCGTAATCACCAAAATCTAGCAGAAGTCAATTCAAAGAAGAATTTTGGTCAAGACGTTAAATCTTAAACTTCTTAAAGATATCTTTCTTAATGATTTATTGTACAACTCCGTACTTAATAGGATCGCTGACCTTATTTCGACGATGGGATTCAACACGCAAAAGAAGTACTGTTAATTGTCAACAATTGTACTGCGGTACGGCACGCAAGGCAATGAGTAAAACCACAGTTGTTACACAGCAATCTAATTGAATATGTACCTCAAATCACTAGCAGGCAAACATTTGTAACCGCAGCAGCACTTTGGCAATACCTCCTGATGGTACAGAAAAAGTATAGGCGACAGAACCAAATTCAATCACAGACATCAGTCTGCTGGACTCTTAACAAATAAAACAGTATACATGAAATGAGAATACCCCAGAGACAACAAGATAATAATAAAAACCATTAGTTATTAAGTGCTCCACCAAACCTTGGAGACGAAGAAGGTTGCATGCGATTATAGATATAGAAACAAAGAGGCTGTCCAAATAAGGTTTTAATCAATTAACATGCAAATAGAATCGATTGACAGCATAATTGAACACTGAATACATTATAACACTGATACTATATCTACAGGTTGGATTAGAAAGCATCACAGCAAGGCGAGTCTCGTCTGTTCAACCAGCAATGTTCATCGTTCATGATTGATGAGTATCGACTGAGTGGGTGCCAATATGTATGTGGGCAGACACTGAACTACTTTGGACACCTACGTTCTCATTAATGATTTCTATAAAAGGCTGACGATTTTTAGCCAATAGCATTGAGAACATAAGACAAGAACAATCCAAATTGTTGTGTGAACCCAATTTGACACGTTCCTTATAGAAAAGTTTTCGCTTTGAACTCGTGTATCTAATGAGCTCTACTTTTATAAAAAAATTAACACTGTTATTCATATAAGAAGCGAAGAACTCGGCATTTGTAAAAAAATATCTAAATCTAGGTGAATGGAATTCATTCATGTTTATACTGCAACTGTTATATCGTGGCCAAACAGCTCATCAATCCAATTCGGAACCTCGTTCAATGCCAAAACGAAAACGTAAACACAACGGCTGGTCAACAAACGCACTGAACATCCCTCAACTACTGCTGCGCCCGCACACAATACATCTGAATCATAGACTTAGCATAACGTCCCGTAATTGTCACGTTGAGTCGGGATCGTTTCATTATAGTACGACATTTGCCAAATTTAACACATACGTATTAGCGTCACGCAAAATACAACACAACGTAGGCGGAATAAAATTGATGTTTGTTTTTAAATTTTGTATTAACATTATACAGATGATCAATGTTTTAGTCAAATTTTCAATCATTATAAAAGAAAAACTAACACTTCGCCTGGAAACGTACAGGGCACTATCATGGTGGTAGGTGGCATGTCTGCGGGTGTTTCGTGCAGCACAGTGGCCGCGGCGCACTCCACTCGCGAACGGTCGGCGGCCAACTGGCATCCGCCGCTAAGCTGTCAGCTACCACACCAAGACAAGTACTAGCCAATTCCGCATTTTAAAATATGCCGTTATTTCTATACCACCACTAAGACTTGACAAGGAATTATGGTAACCGACAGATCATCCGTGGACCTCCTAATAATGCATGCCCATTCAATTTCCAACGCCAAGAAAGAACCTACCAATGGGACACATCTTGAGAATTAAATATAATGATGTACCTAAAAGATCAGTTTATAGGTCGGTTGAATTAGTCACCTTAATATTTTAATGTAAATTTAATTTCATATAAAGTAACATTGGTAGATAAAAAATGAGGTCTGGATATTTATCTTATAATTTAATATTATGATTAATTAAACAAAATAAGTTGTCATTTTATTTAAATAGCGATTCTTCCGCAAGATAATGAAGCTGCTTTGTGATGTTTGTTTGCGTTATAAAGTAATACGTATTATACTAAATATATACGGAACAGAAATTAACACAACATCGTTTATTTCCAAACTAAGCAAGTTATGCTTCTATTTGGCTAAAGTACAAAACTCCAAACTCTCCGATCAGACCAGATTAGAATAAATAAGGAGAACATCATGTAGGAAATTTACGGTGCTGAGTAACAATCCCGGACAATTATGTTTCAAACAACAAGCCGAGCGTAGGCCAGATGCCGAGATTACTTAAATGCATCAAAATAAGATTAACATTATTTGAAAAATATTTAGACTTCCATAAAATTTCAAAATCACACAAACGCTGGAAATACACATTTGATAAATTATAAATCATCCGATTTTGTATTTAAAAACAATATCCACTGACATTAACAATGGTAAACATTCGATTCAAACTACAACAAAAATTAAAAAAAAACATAATTATAGGGAAAGATAAGCATAACTATATATTTACGCCATTCAAAATCCTTAGCTATTCGTAATACTAACTTTATAAATCAAATTATTGAAATTGCTACATTAAACAAGCCTGGGCAGCTCACTACAACGACGAAGAAAAATATGTTAAAATATTTAAACGCACGAATAAAAAAACCGCGCAGATGACCAAACTGTAAGCATTGTCTGCTAAAACCAAATAAATGAATGCACTGGTGTTTCCTTACTCCGATTATAGTTTGTACGGAAGAGTTTGTAAGGCCAAGCACTACATCGATTCAGCTGTTTATATACATACTATAGTTATCACTGTTTACATAAACAAATCTAAATAAATAAGTAAAGGTTTAACCTACAATATCCCATATCTCACAAATTACGCAACCAACGGTTATGGTTCAAAATAATGTTTGTTTGAAAGTATTTTTAAGCTCTACCACTTTGATTTTTACGACTTTGAGAGTGAATTATTGATTTTAACAAAAAAAAACCTTAAAACATCATTTGGTTTTTTTAAGATCTGACTGTAGACTTTCGATGGTTCTACCAGGTCCCACCCATCTCCATTCGCCAATCCCTTCTATCCTATTCCTCCTGAGTTGGGCCGAATGCCTGTTTGCCAGTTTCGTAATAAAAAATGTGTATGCAGTTCACACGCAGTAGAAAATTGAAGTGAAACGGGCATCTCTTTTTAGTGTCGTTTTTATTTTGTTTCATTTAGTTTCAAATCACAACCATTCTAAAGAAGTTTCACTTCAAAAATTTCAACCTTTATGTCCATGTATAGCGACTATATTAATTTTTTCGCGATTTAACTACACATTTTTGTAGCGCTAAATAGACATCTTCCTGTCAAACGTCATGCATGTAGACATAGTAGTTTTCAAGAAAAATGACTGTGACATACCCAGACAGACGGATAGCAGGACATGACTGTTACATAAGGTTTCAGATTATGCCAAAATGGCTACAAAACCCTAAAAGCAAGACCTGCATCTCAAAAATAGACAAAATCAAAGAATAGTCTCTGGAACAGATATAGCGAGCTATCTCTAATATTACATATACACATTAGTCAGACTGCGCTGCGAGATTGACGCAAATCCGACACATCATAGCCACGAGTGCAAAATACAGCCGTTGATCGGCGCATGAAGGGCAAATTATACATGTCAAAACAATAATATATACTATATATCATAGGAGCACATGTAACGCAATAAGCCATAGTCATACATACAGATCATACGACACGAACGAGGAGTGGAGGTTACCATGGTACATTTACGTATACTAGTGATCGTCCAGTGGTCGAAATTCGACCATAATTAATTTAAATTATAAGTTTGAACATTATAAATGTTCCGTTATCAAATATTTCGCCAAGGCTACACTGTTAATATGACTTGAACAATAAAAAAAGAGTATATGTGTGTGTTAGTCAAATATATGGTAGTGGTGTAATGTTATTTTTTATATAGATTTAATTAATTTTTATGCATATTTTGTTTTAAATACTAGCATTCTGCACTCCTCTGTATAAACTACAAGTGCGCGAAATTTCAGACTCCTCCGTCCGTGCAATTTTCGTAAAAACGGGTACAAAGTTTTTGCTTTACGTATTAATATAATGATATTTTCCAGTTCCATGAAAACTACGACTATTTTAACAGAAATGTCTCTTAATGGTCTATCTTAAGTTCACTAAAAATAAACGACACTAAAACTACTTTCATCTAAATGTACTTAAAACTTCCTTTGAATCATTTTTTAATCTAACTCTCAAGCAAACGACATTTTTTTAAATAGCGTAATTAATCTAGAAGTATTTATCCGTGCAGGAAAGGAGAAAGAATACAATTTCACGCGGCCGGGCGGCCTGTCGTAAGAGGCCACAAAACAACCCACAGCCAGGTGGTAGGGTACTTGTCCATCTGGATGGCCAACAACCCTAGTCTGAGGAAGCCGCCATGACATTATTCATTGAGTTACGGCACTAGTGGCCAGGTTCTAGCCTCCCTTTACAGAGCGGCAGCACATTGGTTGCGCCTTTGATTTTGCAAAATATGTCTTTAGGCAACGGTAACTGCTTTCCATCAGGTTCCATCTCACGCAATAAAGAAAAGGCTTATTATACTTTTGCTGTATATTTGGAGTAAAATGATATTGAAATACAGAAACAACACTGAGATATGTTTGCTATGTAAAGGTTATATCTGACGAAGGTTATGGGTCCTGAGACAGATACCTACAACCAGGCCGTTGATGCCATAGCTTACCAATTCCCCAAGCTACTTTGGTTCTTCCTCGTTTCGTGTTTTATCGACAACAAAAGCAGGCAACACAACAAGCACTAGAGCTGTTGAGAGGGTTGACATTTGTGAACCAGTTCCACCGTCAGGGTCTACGCCTTTTGTGATAATGCAACGAAATAAAAAAAATACAATAATCTAACTCAAAAGAAATATTTGTACAAATTGACAATGAAACGAGGACTTTATACCTGTCTAAAATAACGGGCAGTGCCCATATGTAATGTTTATTTGTGGATTGGTAACGTGCGGAAAATGTAGTCATGATTTTCTTGATTCGGGACAATGTCGCCGGGCAACCTTCCGCCATACGAAATATCATATCCCACGATATGACAGTAAAATAACATACGGAGATTGTTGGATTGAATGTTGTACAGTAAATAACAAAAGTATAAACAATATACATGAACACACACTACAGTCTTATTAAAAATTCTCATGAACGTAGACGTAATAATTATAAATATGGGGATCAAAAGGTCACAGATTATAATTTATGTATTCATCTCTTATATGTAGATAATAATTTATTTCTTCACCTTTTGGTGTATTATATGTTCATCATTATCGTTAATAATATCCCATGTAGTAGGTAACTCAATTCTAAAGCTTTCACTTAAAACAAAGGCGGGAATAATGAAAATTTTTGGCGTGTCACGTTTACATATATAAGTGTATATTGTTTGTATTCTATACATGTATGTAAGTAAAATAATGTAAGTACCTATATTATATGTATAATAATAATTTAATACTAAATGTTTATTGCCAAAAAAAGTTGATACAATAACTTATAGAATTCCCTAACACCCGAGCTAGGCATGAAGCCTGTGTTTCAGGAATCAGTGCCCTCTCACACTAATACGTGGTTTTAAACACAAAAAATACAAATCAGTAAAAGAAGTGAGTTAGCGTGCGGATGTGTGTGAGCGCGCGCCCGCGCGCACATCGTGTGTGTGCGTGCGTGCGTGCGTGTGTGTGTGTGTGTGCGTGCGTGCGTGCGTGCGTGCATGTGTGTGCGTGTGTGTGTTTTGTTAGTGTGTGTTGTGTATGTGTGTAATTATGTATGTGTATGTACTGTATATATAGATTTTAAGATTTTATAGAGCAGTTAATTTCCCACAAAAATTGTATTGCGCAATTTATAATAGTCATTTATTGTTGAGTTATAAAATTCATAAACAAAAATGAAATTTGTCTTAAAATAATCAAACTTAAATATTTGATAACGAATATCTTTTTAACGCTTTATTTAATCGCTAAAACATAAGGCAACATTTTTATAGAGCAGTTGATTTCCTAAAAAAATTGTATTGCGCATTTTATAATAGTCATTTATTGAGTTATAAAATTCATAAACAAAAATTAAATTTGTCTTAAAATAATCAACTTTAAATTTTCAATATCATTTAAATGGTGAGGTTTATGGAAAAAATATAGGATACCTTTTTTGTAGAGCGTTAAATTTCCTACAAAATTCTTTGAGAACATTTTTGTACAATAAATTAATGATGAATTACGATTTTTTTTTTCTATTTGACTGGGAAAAAACTAAAAAACTGTGATGTGGAGGATCTTCCTATTAAAATTAAGAGCTTATATTTAGTGAGAATTTTTTATGCTAAGTCTAGCAACCCATTTTTCCGTGTCACTTGTAAAAAAAATGATTTCTTGACCCATCCTAATAATATATATTATCATTGTGCGTGTTAATGCCAAAGGCGTTGCAGCCATAGGTAATTTTTTTTTATCTTGATGTGCAATAACACGCACAATGATAATGTAGTGTAATTTGGATTTAATAAGATTTCTTACCGTTTGCATGTTTACACAAAGCGTCCTTGTCGCGCAAATCTCGAATCTCTCTATCCACATTCCACGCCGGCGAATCAGGTTTGTTCGTTGTCCTGTGAATGAAAACTGAAATTAGAAACAAAATTTCTTATTGCAGTGTTTTTAATTATTTTACTAGAAAAACCCAATTGTAAAAGGTAATAATTATGTTTACAAAATGTTACTGCAAGTACTTCCTTGTTCTCACTAATTATTCCTTGAAAGGGTGAATTTCATTATTGTTATGATTCAGTGCATGACAAATGTCTCATTGTTTGGCATTCAAGGGTCATCGCACGCCTCAGTGTTAGCCAGCAGCACCTACCCGGTTCAAGAACGAGCATAAGGTAACAAATTATTATAGTTTTATTCAGTATAATTAATACTTTATTTTAATTATATCCTGATAATACATGCTATATTTAATCTTTATTAGTAGTACTGTATTTTGTGTTAAAAGTTATATACTTACTAGTATATTTTTAACGTGAATTCATCTCTGACTGAGAGTTGGGTGTACTAGCAAGTCATTTTACATGGGAATATTTCTACAATTATTACGTACATAATGTCAAAGGAGAATATCTCTATTAAACATACATATTAGGACTAATATGTAAACACTAGCTCGTATTCAAGATCATATAATTTCAAAGACTAGTGCATCTAAACTCGTATGCTACCAGACTCTAGGGCGCCCGTTTGTAAATATTGAAAAACTTAATATCCTTCCATATCGTATTAAAATTTATTTAGTTTAATTTCCTGATTTGTACGAAAAATCCACTCGTATATGCATTTTGAGGCCAAACTTCAGTGATAGATAGCCTAGTTACCGCGGAAGGCTATATGATATATATCATCTCGCTAGGACCAATAAGAGGGGAGCACCAATGAAGAATGTTTCAAATTCGGGGTTCTTTTGTAACTTACTTTTTTTTCACTATTCCACGCGGGCAAAAGCTAGTACTAAATACAAGAGCTCGAATCTAGCTTCCCCATTTAAAAGGAAACAACGGCTATGTCATACTTAGTTAATAGGTATATACATCATAATGAAATATAATTAATAGTATGGAACAGATAATATTAGAGAATAGTAAAATATCCTATAGTGAAAAAAAAAAAACTTCGTTTAAAAAAACCGACTTCAAAAACTAAAAAACCAAAATGTATAAAATAACTTATTTCTAAAGCTATTAAGCTATTAGTAATTTCAAAATATAGTAATGTTTATGTTTTACTTTGCACCGACTTCAAGATGTTTTAGATAATATATATTAATAATAATAGCTTTAGAAATAAGTTATTTTATACATTTTAGTTTTTGAAGTCGGTTTTTTTAAACGAAGTTTTTATTTTTTATTTGTTACTTTTTAGTGTCTAGCTATGTATGGGTGGACCCACGAATGGTGCCGCGCTTCTTAAAAAATGTAGGTCCCAAGAATCGGGAACAAAAAAATGTTCGTAAAATGAAAACTACTGGACCAAACTATGTCAATTTTTAGGGGACCACATGGCAGCTCTTCCGCGTCGAAGAATCACGTAAATCGAATCATAAATCACGGAGTAATCGGTGAACATACATAAAAAAAAGATCCCGACGAATTGAGAACCTCCTCCTTTTTTCGAAGTCAGTTAAAAATATTTGCTTCTTAATATTTATGGCCTAGTGATTTCGAATTAAAAAGGGTATAGAAACTCCTAAATAACAATACTATTCTGTGTACGTTTCCCATAGAAGCTACATACGTACTAAATGGCTTAACATTGTAAATATTATAAAAATCACATTCAGAGACCGTTCGGTAACCCTAGAACGTCGTAAATAATGCGACCTACATAAAGTTTTGTCAATAGTATCTTATCGTAACAAGAAACTACAAGGTGAAACATCAGTAAATAATATGTCACCGCGGAAGAAAATTGCGATCACGGGCTAAATAACCAAACGCCAAACACTGACTAATGCTAACCTGACTAATGTTACCAGTAACTTGTACACTTTTTAAGGATACTGTCCCACATTCATTGCTCATTAGTGTTTGAATTCGAAGCGACAAATGTTGACGTTTTCTATGACGTGGTTAACCTTAAACCTTTTAGCTACAAAACAATTAAACAACTGCGAACGGGGAAGAACTATCAGTTGCTATTGAGTTATGAAGTTCAGCACTGACGACAATATGCGGCTTACGTGTTTCAATGGCATTCATGGTGATCTACATCCATCCAGGCAGATATCAATAACTAAACAAAAAAAAGTGAAGTACGGTCCATTTTATTTGTATGTAGGTACTCAAATCAAATATGCCCTTGTTTACGATTTGTCCAATTATTATTTACAATTAATTAAACATCCTATTAGTATAATATTAAAGTGAAATGGAGGCTATTTGGAATTACTATTGGCATACTATATTCGGGTAATACTCACTGTCTGGCTTGTCTGGAACACCGACGTAGTTCAGCCGCGAACACGCAAAATTCACCGAATGTTAGAGTAAGCGATTTGCGACGCGCACACTGCCGCGCGCATACCAGCATTTCGAATACTGTAAAAAATACACATTATTAACCGACATCCGAATAGAAATCACAGTGCATACATATTAAAGGTTAAGACAGATAATCCTTAGCTTATACCTTTAACATAAAATACGTATTACACGATTTTATTTGGAATTTGAATGCAAGAGGTAAGAAACTAGAACATTTATAACAGAAACAAACTGTCCCGGCAGACGTCGTCCTGCCCAAAAAAGCTTCAATCGATATGCCGACAACAGCGCCACCTACCGATTCCAATTGTGAAACTCAGATACCTTCTCATACACAACTTTGCTAAAGATCATCCATCACATGAGCAAATGTATAGTTTACGATTCTATAAAGGACATACAGACAAACATTCATTTTTATATATAAAGATAATGCGCAAATGGTCACGATCTTTGTTCAAGTTTTATGCATATTATTTTGGCTTTAAATTTTGTTTTTTTTTTAATTTTTACTAGATTGAATAATATACAAATTGTATTACTTTCTAATTAAGAAATTATTTAAAACATAGATATATTATTTCAAAAACCATCACCTTAATTCAATAAAATGCATTATTATAATTTTATTTCCTATTCATATACCATTCGACTCAGCCGACAGTAGGCAAATTTAAAGTCGTTCATTGAAACAATAGGTATAGAAATTTATTTAAAATATTCACATAGTAAAAGTACCACTGTATTCATACATACATAACTTCACGCCAGGTCCCTTGCGGGGTAGGCACGACCAACAGAGCGCCATTCAGGTTTATTCAATGCAATGCAATGTAGCTAAAACCTAGTTTTTAGCTACATTGCCAACAATGCAAGAAATAGCAATTGGCAATCACTGTGAAATCCCTCAACCACCAAATTTGGGTTTTAATCGACACGAGATAACCTTACAATAGCCTTATAAAACGAATATAAGATACACTGATTAAATGTAATTATACTTATTTATTCAAATTTACCATAAAAACATATTATGATCGTAGTCCGGGTAATACATTTATCCGTTGCAATTAGCGATATTAAGAATCTTAAATTTGCATTAGACATTGGAAGAGAATTCTTAGGAGCGCATGAATTAATATAACGATTTAGCTTTTTAGTCAATTTGTAATTTAGTTGTATTATACACTTGCCATAATTTATATAACTGAGTGGTGACAGTGTAATAAGTCTGTAATGCATTTCCATAAAAATAAAAACAAACCAAAATAAAATCATCTTCAAAATTAATAACTTTGCAAGAATAGTATTTATTTCACTAACATGAGTCTCTGGGGTCATTGCTTAAGTTTATAATACATACCTGAATGGTATGCGCGCAATCTTTTCATTATTTTACTATTCGATTGACTTATTCGGTAAATCGGAGTGTTTCTGTTTGTTTTGATAAACACACACGATTCTTCATTTAGGCTTCGCCACAATCTGATCCCGCATAGAAATAGATGTAGCACTAGCTAATGTGATAATTACTATTTGATAGGTTTTATGTAGTCCTTATTTCTAGATAAACTCGAATTTAAAGTCCCACACTGCGTTACGATTCCAGGAATTCTGAACTAGGCCTGCCACCATGTCTGCATTAAGTATTGAAGTTCAAAGGAACCCGTTGACTCGTCCATTAATGTAATAACAGCGTTAGAGTAAACATATGGAGTCGTGAACTCATTCGGAGGTAATTGGTCATCAGTGAGCAATAACGGTGAGATCACTTCACTGGACATGCGCAGCACAACACCTGCCCGTAATAACAATGGTTCGCGGATATCCACTAATAATTAAACACGTATTTACTACTAACGAAATGAATTACGTTATTCATTATTCGAATTGGCAATGAACTTTTGCAATTACCGATATTTAAATAACAATAACAATGGATGTAAGTATAATTAATCTATCGAGGAACAGCTCTTCAGTACCTCTGTTGACTTATAATGGGTGCCTTTTCTTTGTACTGTTTATAAGGTTCACAAATTTAATATTACATCCTATTTAAAAATAAGATTATCTTTTGCAACAAACATGTATGTATCCAGTGGATGCATATTTGTATCTAATGAATACATATTTGTGGCGTTCTGTGTCGACACTCTGGGCCCTTGGGATCCCGAAGCCTATCGGTTTTATCGAGACCTATCATCTCGTTTGCCAGATGTCTGACGTGACCCAAAGGCTAGCCTGTAGGACTTTGGATGACTTGACGCATCCGCGTTGCCAACTAGTTCGGGAATGCGACCAGTGTTTTAGGCATGTTCCCAACCGAAAGGGATTTGTGACCTATATACTACTTGTAACTTGTTTTAGGGAATTGTATATACATAGTTTATTTCAAATATATCACAATAATTAAATAAATTTAAAAAGATTACTGAATGTCCATATATTTGTTTATTAGCTTTTGTGGTCTTAGATATGAAACGACTGTATGCATTTTGATATAGGTAGATACTTTAAATATTGGAGATAATAATCTTGTAGTCCCATAAATATTTCCTTCGGATCTACCGATAGCGAATCCGCATGATGATCCCTAATAGAGTAATATTTTAAACACGATTAAATTCAGAACATCAAACTGAACAAAACTTCATAAATTATTATCAATCAATAATATCTGAAGCGATAACATCATCAAAAGCTTATTTTCAATTTGGATTTTAAAATTATATAATTAAAGTGATAATTATGTGTGTTCATTTTGGAATTAGCAACGTAAATCTGACGTAATATTCAGTGTAATTTATCAGCCCTACGTTTCACTTTGCCAACTGATATTGATTAAAGGCAATTACGCACTAATCTAGATATCATTCTCCTGTAAAATGTACCAAATAGCATTCTTGGAATCAATTACTAAGTATTTAACTGACTATTACAATGTGTGCGTATATATGGAAACTCTTTTTATTGCTACATTTAAAATTTTAGTTTTGATAAATCTCTTCTGGCAAAATGCATGAACTATCTATAGGTAAAATAACTAGTAATACAGTGCAGTGTAAACAAATCAATGGAACAAAATTATGTTTGCACTTAAAAATAAAAACGCTCTGGAATACGGACCAAAGTCTAAAGTCAGGCCTGTCTGGTTTTTCATAAAACTAATACTGCGAAACATTTACTTCATAAACAGGAAACAAAGCAAATAATGTTGTATAGTTTATTATTATTAATAATTATATAACCATGGCTGATGTAATGAATAAATTCTTGTTTATTTCATGGATTATATTAGTTAATAAATACGGCAAATACAATTAACTAATACACCAACAAAGTGTGTTAAACCAACTTTCAAATGCTAGGGCTTCTGATATCAACTTATGGTAACGCCATTGGCGATTTTACAAGTACTATATTATATATGACATTGACTTAATTATATATCAATCAATCAATAACTGCTTATTGTACACCAATACAAATAAGACCTTACAGACTAAAACTATGTCTCATTACGCACAAAGGGCGATCTTATCGCTAAAAAGCGATCTCTTCCAGACAACCCCAGAAATTACAACATATAAATAAATCTTAGCAAAATATATTTGATTAATACTAGAATTTGCCCGCCGCTCCGCCGTGAGTCAAATTGTGGGCAGTAGCTTTATTTTACTTATACAAATACTTAATTCAACAACTGCCCAACAAAACAGAGATGAGTCGAAGCCAACTGATTTAAAGTAGGCGATACAACAAATTAAATGTTTATGACAATGTAGGTAATTTTAAGTAAATTGAAAAAACGCGATTGCATCCCTTCCATTTTGTTAATCCGTCTATTCCAAGGAAACGACTTCATTTATCGGGACAAAATTTATCCTAAGTGTTAACTCGGGTTATAAGCCAGCACTATGTCGAGTTTCATTTATATGCGTTCAGTAGTTTCAAAAAAAGATGCGTTCGCAGCACCATCTTGTTCACTATATTTCTCTATTCTCCATCTCCAATTTGCCGGGATACAAAGTTACGCCCTGGGATATAAGCTAGCTCTATTATTTCATTCATTTAAATCTACATCGACAAAAATTCTAAAAAATGCATTTTTGGAATCTCATGGTCCGAATTATCCTCCGATTTTGTTCGCATTTTTAAAGGCATTGTACGAACTCGAACCGTTTACAGATTTATTATAGTATAGATAGATGAATCACTAATATTCTTCTTCGTTGCTTGCAAATGTTTACATTTTTTCTTAAATTGTTTATAACCATAAAATTTATATTGTTATTATATCTAAGTATGATATCATATCACAAGACTCTGTATTGCATGTTCTGTATTTGAGCGTCAAATATATTTACACAAGCTTTATAGACAACCCTTTGTCTGCAATACAAAGAAATAACACTATCTTCTATTTAATCAACGTTAATTGAATAATAATGATTTCGTTACTATTCCTAATAATAATAATACTAGTTTTGGCTAAATGCTTATTTCTTCGTTCCTTCACATATTTGTAAGAAAATCGAAAACGGTATTAAACATAAAGTTATAGATTAAAAAATGCAAGTGTTAAATAGAGTCCAATAGAAAAAACTTAACTCCAATTAAAAAACCCCTTGATTCCATCTTTATTTCATGGCAAATATATAGTCGAAGTCATTTTCATGTCACTCCGACATAAAGTATGGTTACTTTTAGGATCCCGTATCAATTTCCAAAAAAAACTGCTGTTATAAATCTCCATGTCTGTCTGTCCATTTGTCTTTGTACGTCATTTCAATATATATATTGAAATGGCGAAAAAAATTAAAGATTAGGGATACATGTACTCATATCATTTATAACTAAGGGTTCAACATTTTTTTCTTCATGTACATAGTTGTATAGGGTGAAGTTAATAATGTTTCTTAATGATTTTTTTTAAATCAAATTAATATGTAACGAGACATTATCTCCCGAAATCGTGAAAACGATGAAATGAAAATTCTGAAAAAGTCAAGGTTGCAAATCTGAGAAAATACTTTCAACGAAAATTGATTTAAATAATATGCGTTGAATAAAAATACTGCATGTTTCAAAAATTACATGGAGTATTTCTCATTAAATGGTTTTTGTATAGTTTCGAAGGCAAATAACGGAAAAAAGTGACGTTTCTAGTCTCTACGGAACTCTTCGTTGTGGTCGAACTGCCAATCATTAACCCTATTTATTTATTGCAAGCCCGAGATTTAAAATAAATACGAAGCATCTATATTTGGCTGCCATCAGTATTTTGGAGAAAATACGTTACTTTTGTTTAATCTTGTAAATATTGGATGAAAATTGTATTTTGTAATCTTACCTAGACAGGACTGATCAGCGTCATTATCCCACGAAAGTTTGTCGAAATGAATCCCAATTTGATATGAAAAATCGTCTAAAGCCTTAACGATTAAACATCATAAAAGACAACAATTGACTTCAGTGCTTGTAAATAACATAATTCATCTGTTGATTGTAGTCGATTTACAAACGTTTATAAAGATGACAGTCTAAAACACTATTCATTTGCAAACACTAATTTATATGAAAACTTAAAATATATATATAATTGTGCTATTACTCTTCTTAATAGATATAACATATGAATCAAGGTGGCACTATAAATTTTATCTTCTATTCACATTTCTGTTAGAATAGTTACGAAGGATCGTATCATGTACTTATAGTAAATACTGTCTGCGTGACTAATAAACATGTTTTGTAGATAATATCTGATGGTTTCCTAAAAACATTGCGTAAAACTAAATACGTTGTTAGTCATTTGTATTGATATATATACGTGAAGCTTTTTTAATTGCAAATTATTGTAGTTCCGCTCCATCGAGTCTTTTAATCGAATCAAGATGCCAACGTTAATCGAGCTAACTACGCAAACGTTTGTCGACTGATGATAAGTTATAAACTCAAATCATTATTTGTACGATCTGCCATATTCGATGTATTTGTACAGGCAGTGCAGTGGAAAGTCTATACTAATATATAAACGTGACAGTAACTGTGTTTAAATAAAAGTTTGGAAATAAACCTATTATTGAAGACATTTATGTATATACTTATATACTAGATAGGTATATACCATCAATAATTTCGATAACGGGGATGAGCAAAGGAGACGTTTATCCTGCATTTATGTTGCTAGGGAGTTTGTTGGACCGCTGCGTCATCTCATTTAAATAAATTTGCTTTAGCAGCAATCTTAAACTTTCAATAAGTAATTTGGAAACATAGATATTATATTATTTTTATTTTACTTTATTTATACCGGAAACTGGGCTAATTTCCTTTGAACGCGTACTCAAACTTTACACAAGCTAATATGAATTAACCGATAACAGTTTAATTAAATATGATATATGTGTACAAATAAATGTACTTCAGAGGGGATTGCCGTAGCGCACTTTCTATATCCCAGCGTGGGCGTAACTACGTTCTTAATCTCACGCTCTCCCTGCCATAAGCGCGGGGCACATGGGAGGACGGTGGTTTTAGTACAGTATTGAGGTGGGTGGTAGGTTTGGTATCGAGTCTCCACACAAGCCGGTTGATTACTGTTTGGCAGCCCCATAGGGGATTGCCTCCATAATCAACTAAAATAGTCTAATCCCTAGCAAAGGACCCGGTATTGTGCGAAATGCATTTCCCCCGCCTTAAAAGAAAGGGCACTTGCTATACTCGAAAATATAATTTTTGTATAAATGTCACCTGTGGGTATTTAGTAATAGTTTGTGTTTATTAGTTTGTAATCTAGTTACTATTATTTTTGATCTTAGCCCCCAGTAAAATAAATATATATATGTATATTCAAATTTTACGCAAGCGAACCTCGTAGACATTTCGATTATTAAAAAACAGATACCGATAAAAATTTGTCGAAAAGCAAGCCGATAGGAATCGGTACGTATCGAGTCTTCGTCATAACACTATACTGGTATTAACTAGAAGCACGATAGTTGCAACATGCGGAACTGACATGTGTAATTTTTAATGGCGTATTGGCATTTGCTGTTGATTCAGGCTATGAAGTCGCTGACGTCATTACGCTATCACATCGCTCATTCAATCGTTGAGCTGTCACCCTAGCTTCAAAGTGTATCACGAATACCTAACTGCTTAAGATAAATGTTAGTTCAAGGGGCAATTGCTTTAAGACGTAAAATGTGCTCAATAAGCATTATATAAGTACATGACGTCCTGCAACAGCAATTTAACATCACATTTGTTCTTAGCACTTCGAGATAAACAAATCTATTACGTATATCCCTCATCGGTGTGTACTGCACTTTGAATATACTCGAGATTTGTCTGGATTAAAGATAGAAGATAGACCGTAAGCGTCCGAAGGCTACCTTTGACGTGAATCGTATTTGGACAAGCAGTGCTCTGTTAAGAATGTATTAGGCAAGTGCTTGGCAGACAGTGAATAACAAGGGTTTTGTAGCGGTAACAAACTTCTCCTGGTTATTTTATTTTGCTACGGAACCCTAAAATACATTTAATAGTAAGTACCTCATATCTTGAAACAACTGAAGGGATATTGTGCAAAACAATTTTCAAGACATCACACGACATGTACACAGAAAAAAGAAGTCTTAATTACATGTACATAGATAGACGTTTCAAACACTTTTAACCGTATTTATGCAATGAACAAGCTGCCCGCTAAAGGGTAGATTAAAATTAAATTAAAAGCGCTCACTCAAATTTGCACAACATTGTGTTACAACCTAGGCGTCGACAAAGACAAATTCCACGTACAGATTTGTAGAAGCACATTTATTACCCGTCGGCATTTGAACTAATTGTAATTATTTTATGATCGTCTTCTTTTGTATACTTATTGATTGGCATACGTTTCTAGAGTACAGCCAATTGTTGTATGTACTCTTTTATGGCAGTTTGCGGCCGAGTCATTAGCCAGGTGTGGCGGATTAAGACGGCTACGATACGGACACATTGCATCTGTGCAGTATGAAACGATGGCCTGATTGAGGGAGGGGCAGTCGAGAGAACCACGATCAAGGCGAGAAATGTGCACATACGGTAATCTATTAGTGACGGACTTTGCGCGTTTTATTAAATTACGACCTTGTGCATTACGTTTGGATTTGTTGTATTCGGTTATATTTGTACCTGTGTTATACGTGTTTGTATAGTTCTAATAAACTCTATAATAATACTATCGGCATTTTAATTCGAGTCCCGCTAAACTCGTAACAATAGTTTTATTAGCGTAGCGACTGTTACACGTAATAAAACTCTACAACTAAAGGAGATATTATGTAAAATAATAAATAAATATGCACCTAATAATAATACCTATATTTATATCTATAAGTCATAACTGTGAGTGTCTTTATTTGGATATCTGCAATGGTTTGTTTATTTGCGACATTCGTAATTCCCTCTTTACGGCCTTGGAAATAGTCTAATTTAAAAGATATTTGTATAATATGTATAAATAACTATATTTTCAGACATAATGACCATGATACTGATTCGTAACTAAACAAACTCACTAATAAAAACAGTAAAATAGACATCTTACACTAATATATAAAGCTGAAGAGTTTATTTGTTTGCTTGAACGCGCTAATCTCAGGAACTACTGGTTTGATTTGATTTTTTTTTCAGTGTTAGATAGCCCATTTATCGATAAAGGCTATATATATATCATCACGCTAAGACTAATAGGAGCGGAGCACCAATGACGAATGTTTCAAAATCTTTTTTATATTACTTTTTCAACTAGTCCACGCGGACGAAGTCACGGGCAGAATCTAGTTTATAATAAAAATAAACCTTTTCTATTAATGATGTATCTATATACTTTATACAGCGTCATCTTACAAAATAATGGGTAAGAAGGTTGCATATAATATATTTATATCCTTTTGAATACTAACTCAATGAACAAGCCCCTAAATAATCGTTCTTTATCAAACATTATTAAATAACTTTTGATAAAACACAGTACTTTTCTATCATTATTACCTTGGAATGTTGTTTTATTACGAAGAAGAAAAGGCGCCAAATACGTTTTCTTTATCAATATGATTAAAGAAAAGATTTATCAAAATAATTTATCTGTATTAATAATATACATAATCTCAAAGGCTGTATAAATGCAATTTTGAATATGGAAACTTATGGATACAAAGTTGTATAATCTATGGGCAGAGCGGTTGCATAGTAAATAACAATGGCGTACATATCGAGGGATTCATAACAAATGGACGTATAGACAAAAGTGCAGTATTATACAAGGGAAAAAAATGTGAATAAACAAAACTAGTTGATTGTATAAGGCTGAAATTTAGAATACCCTTCTATTTAGGTACACTGCATACCTGTAAGACTTTCTGAATGGCATTTTTGCGTATACGCCTATTTGTTATGAAGCCATCGATATGTACATATTTATCTTCACATAGTATAAATGAAAAGCGTTTTCCGCATCCGTCTGTCTGTATATTCGCTAACTCCTCTTAAACCAGGCAACAGATTTTTAAAGTAGTTTTCATGATCAGTTACATAATTTTTCCAGATTTTTTTTATATATACTACCATTTGGCGGCAGCTGTCAACGAGTGACCCGCGGCGCAGCCGCGGTGAAATCTCTAGTTGCATTATAAATTAAGTGCATACGCACCACCAATAGATATGTGAATGCGGTTATGTTTCCGCAAAATCTGTTGTAGCCTATAGAACTCTACAGAAGCTCCCTTACCACGGAATAATTCTGCAAAGGATTTTACTTCAGTAGATTTGATGCTCACAAAGTATGTGATAATGTTCTGTTCATGCTAGAATTATAATATTCAAATAGGAAAAAGTAGCTAGAGAATATGAGATTTAAAGCACATCGTGCAGATTTATATTGAAAATAATTAAGATATACTTTGATTTAAAAGTTTCCTAAACAAGATAATAAAAGTATATTTACCTTATAATATAAGATGTCAATTGAATTTCTAGTATCGGTCTATTAATAAGATTTATTATTCATGTCTATTATTAGTGCCCGATTAATAATAAATTTAAGAAACTCCTGTTGTCAAACACGTAATATTTTATATGAAAAATTTAATCTTTATTTCAATTGAACTTAAATTTAATCGTTCTTTAAAGGCTGGAAGAATCGACTAGTATATACATATATATAATTAATTATGAATAAGTTACCTTGTGTCTTAGTTGGATAAAGTTCGATGTCGTTGAAGAGACTTTGCACGCGATCGGCGGCCGCGGCCTGGTCGGGCGATCCCACACGGCATTCCCAGGCACTCGCCACCTCCCTATAAAAATAAAATAAAAACGTACACTTTAAGGAAATGGTATCAACAATGCACCTAGATTTCTATGGATGTTTCCATTCTTTCTAGACACACTAATAACCTGTTTCTGAATAGAGAATCCTTACATCTTTAATGACAAATGATGCTTAATCAACTCAAAATAAACTAAAACAATATGATGATTGCGACATATTTGAAATTTTACAAGTAAATGAAAAAACAACGATAAGCCGTCTTTAAATATATCTATCCGTTACATACCTAACACCTAATCGATGATTTCTATTCAATGACATTCTGTCCTATGACACTATCGATAGAAAATATGCATAAGGCCGTGTCCCCATTAAATGAACAGTGAGCGGCTAACTGTTTGCATCCACCTTGCGTCCCTATAATTTTGAAATGCAGTGTCCATAAAGCGCGTAATGTACCCAGTTTATCAGGGGTCATCGTCTTTGCCTAATGGTGACAGAGCCGGTACGGGGCCTCGAGCTTACGCTCTTTGCCCCGGATTGAAATTCAACGGGGAAATATCCCCCAATGACGGGGTACGAGAGCTGCCTGGCACATAGGGGTAGGTCGGCGGCTCGCGTCGGCCAATCAGCGGCATTCGGTGGCCATCACGGGCTTCGTGTTGGCTCTGTCTGCGGCATGGTTGGCCAGTGTGCGGCATCCGATGGCCATCTCGGGCTTCAGGTGGCCATCCGTGGCGTCTGGTGGTCTATCTGCGGCATAGAAGAATTTTCACCACCTCTCAAACATCGCCCTGATCCCGGCGGATCTCCATAAAAGTATAAAAGGAAAAAGAAATAAACAAAAAATCGAAATGTGTGTTGGGACACATATTAGAAGTGAAACTTCAACGGACAAGTGGAAAAACGAATCGCAACGGACAAGTGGAAAATCTTCAACTGATAAGTGACAAAATGAATTTCAACAAAATTTTAACTTGAAGTTTTACGGGCAGGTTTTCAAATGGACAAGTACATTAACAATTCGGACATTCCATTCGAAAGATATCACGAGTTCAAAAATGTAAGTATTAACCACCAGAGCACGTGACTGTGACACTTTTTCGTGAGCCGAAAAATCGTAAGACCGTCTATAGAGAAGTTTCACTTCAAAAAGAGTTCTGCCCTGAATCATGGTGGACTATGACGATATTAAATTTTTAAAAACATACTAAACGTTATAAATTGATACGTTATACTGAAGTCAGATGACAGGGATGAATGACGCTGACTTGGGCGGCCTATGTCCAGCAGTGGACTGCGATTGGCTGACGACGTCGATTGAATTTTATCAATTCCATAATCCATCCAGAAGATCCAGATATTGTTTTATGCGTGTGCGACTAACTTTGTTTAGTTGTATAAACATTAGAATGTTTACTTTTCCGCCTTCCCGCCTTGACAATGAACCATTTGTCATGAAATTTAGTATGTACTTTTAATAGTAAAGTTTTATTTTGTACTGGAGCATGAGATATTTTCTGGGCAAAATACATGTTCCAAGGTTACGCAATCAAAGTCGCAAGAAATGCGTCAGTAAAACATTCGTTGCATAAATCTTGACTATTACTATACACGATTGTATCTTCACTTACCACACACATAGATTACGTGTGGTCCAGACTCGGGAATAAATATCCCACAATGATTTTGTTTCACAACAGACGAGATATTAAGCACCTAGGTATTATAATTTATGTCCATTTTAAATTACAATATATAGGGAAAAGTAAACATAAGTTTAGACTTTCATTGATTAATTAAGTATCCTTGTCTTTAAATTCCAGAAAAACATTAAGCTCTTCTGTATCTTCTTCGCTCACTTTTCTTTACGTGACTACTAATAAACAAAGTAATAACCATGTGAGAGTCGACGACTTGACCACTTAACACATGTCACAATCACGTGAATGTGTTCCCTAGTTTTTTTGGCTTCATGGCGGACAAACATTTATATGTTTTAACACGGTTATGCCTGGATCGAGACCTAGGCATTCAACAAAACGATGGCTACAAATGACAAAACAGGACTTACCAATTGTCTGACAATAAAAGATAAATAGTATTCAAAGTGAGGTAAATCTTGTAGGAAGGTATATCAGTCAGATATTAATAATTACCTAAAACCTACTTAGATATTAAAACACAGATATGTTGACAGGTATACATATGCACATCACGTCACGTTCGTACAATAATAAAACGAAAACTATCAGAATTTACTCGTCACAGAAATATAACAACAACTTCATTAATAAAAGAACTGCCTAATCGACTCATGTATTGACAAAAACAATGACTACATAAAATTGTATGATAACAATTTACGCGTGTGTAAAGTTTCATTAAAAAATACGGAATATGGAGGTATAATAAATAGGCAAATACAATTAACGAATTGGTTACGTAATATAATGTATGCAATATTTAATACAGTTATTATTAATTGAGAAGGTGTGACCGTGACGCATCGGTGTTTGGCATAATCAGCACATAGTTGCAGGCCAATACTACAAACCTCTCAAATATAAACATATTCTATATTTCCGGGGTAAGGTAGACGAAATAACACCCGACGTATCAAATTACCTTTATAAGTCACTACTCTACCTACGCACAGCTTTCTCACGTGAAAAAATACCAGTAGGCGACAGCTTATTCTTATCTAAAGAGCCTACATCACTACAGTATGCACTTCCAGTAAATGCAATTATATGAACAAATTGTGCGACGCTTACTCAAGACGCTTTATTGAATCACAGTTGCACACTAAATCCGCAATGATAAATTGGAATACACATGTACAAAGCATGCCACAAATTACAATTTTAATTAAACACTTCATAACTTCAAAGTGCTGTTGTGCGGAATGGTACTGCTACTATATTACACAGCGATCCCAGCACGAGCAGAGTAGATATGAATTATAAATAAACGACGTTTTCATATAAATATCGGATATTACAATTACGCTTGGTGGTTAGCTTACTGTAATTGGCTAGAGCGCCATATAAAGTGACAAATGACAACAATATTACTCGGTCTTGACCCGAAAGATAAACTCACAGACCTATTCTCCATCTCTATGGATAAACTTATTAAATAAAAGATTTTATAGGTAATATTTTGGCTTCGAAAAAAAATACAATTTTGATTACAAAACAGCGATTTGGAAATAAATCTGCATTTCGATTATTATCTACATAGTGTATTTTCACCTATCTTTATCTTACTTAAACTTCGTATTTCAAGTTATTTAAACTACACAATACTTGTTGGTCAGTATCATGATTTCTCTCAAGCTGTAAATACTCTACCTACACAGCTCGCTGAGAAGCACTGAAGTGGAGTACAGTGTAGAGATCAAGCGGCGACTACCGATGTCTAATGAGAGCATCCTCCTGAACGTTCTTCCATTCACCATTTACTAGAGATAGAACGTGGGACTTCGGCATAGCTAAGGAAATTGATTCCTTCATCAGAAATAAAGCCACAAAATATATTTATTCTTCCAAAATTCACGTTTAGTGCGCAAGAATAGCACTAATCTACAATTAGTTTAATTACTAATTTCTACGCCCAACCGGCAGTTTGTCGTAAGAGGCACCTAAAACCTAAATCCTCCATCAGCTGGTAGGCCTGTCTGGATGGCCACTTTGGTCTAGAGATCTAAAGTAGGCTGTCATAATAGCCTTAGGTTGTGATGCGGCATCAGTGCCTCGGCTCCAATTCCCGTGCATGCCGGAGAACACGTCTAATGTTGCAAATGCCCATAAGCAAAAGTAACCACTTTCAATTACGTGAGCCGTCAGACATTCTACTGTACTCCACCAAAAAAAAAAACAACATACAAAATATTCGGAAAAGTGCACTTTTTATCGAATTATTTTCAAAAACCAAAGTATATGGTTGCGTTTCCGGGTTGGCTAAATTCCGTAAAAATAACGATCGTTTCTGTTTACGGAGTTTGGATCATACTCAATGTAATAATCAAAATAGTCGCGCCATCGCGAATAAGTTTAGAATATTCAATATGTTTACAATACAAGTCTTACTACCGATGTATACAAAAAATACAAAATTAAAAAAAATGTATTTAATACAAATACGTTGATTGGTGTAGATTTTTCTTTGCCCATACACACTTAGTACTTGAAATGGATATTCAGCTGACCATTACTCACTCGATATCATTACCAGCCAGTAGACCCTTCAAAGAAATATTTAGGTGACTAATTGCAGCCATTTCATATACGGAATTCCACTAATACACAATAAAGGGTGACGAGATCATGACTACATAACTCTCATTAAGTATTAAGGATGATATTAACACTTTAAAGTCTTGGAACTCCGCATGTCTCACAAAAAAGTGGCTCTAACATACGTGTAGGGGTAGGTTTCGGGGCTGCGCAAACTAAGGTCTGGATTTGTGAAATTTAACTTGCTCATTTATCCTTGTAGTTGTGAAACAGAACAACACCTTTGTGACGCATCAAATTAAGTTATTTCGTTCTCAAATTCCTTAAAATCCATTAAGTAATTTTTAAATTAGTCTTGTTTTAAATTTCTTAGAACTCTGCTGTTTAAGTCATCATAATTCGGATAAAAGCTTACTGAATTTAATATGCTATCGAAGACTTTTAAATATATGGTTGGCAATGTTAAGTATTTATCAAAATATAAAATTGAAGTGTCTATCAGTGGTTTCAAAATAAATGCCAAATTTAAGAGAAAATTGCTATTTATAATATGGAAATTCATAAATGACCGTTTAAAGAAACTTTGTCAATCAATCTGAATTCAATCATCATCTGCTTTTCTTGAATAGACTCCAAAAGGGCTCGAAGGATTTTAATGAAAATTTTGGGGATTAAAACAGCTATTTTATTTTATACTAGGATATGCCCGCGAGGTCATCCACGCTTGACTTGAAATACCCGCGGGATTCCCGGGACACAAAGTACCGCAGCTATCGTTTTATTGAAAAGTATCGGAATAAGTTAATTTTTAAGCACCCGAATAACTACAAATTGCTCCCGGGAAAACTCCTACGCCAGTTCCGAGATGAAAAGTATCGCACATTTTATTACATAAAATTTACTATCGATCATTAAAAAAAATTACATCGGAATTTATTTATTTTTAAATCTGGCCATTTTAAATCATTTCCTGAAAAATTACCACGGGATTCCTAGGATAAAAAGTAGCGCAGAGTTTAAATGTAAGAATTAGCTGTCAACCAGCGAAACCGAACTGAAATCAACCCAGTAGTTTTTACGTGATCCCGAACAAACAGACAAACGGATAAATAGAGAAAAATATAAAAAAAATGCATCGTGTTCACCATCGTTTATATAATGGTATTCCAGTTGTTTTTTTTAAAGCTTCAGTGTACAGTCACGGCATTTTAAGAAATTTATAATATTATTGATAGATAGATCTCATTGCCAGGGGAACGAAGCGACGGGCACAGCTATTAAAAAATAATCCAATTTATTAATGGACTTATTTTAACATGAACTGGATAAACTTTAAAATGACGTAAACAATAATTCGGCAACAACCGTCCCCGATCGAGGTCATTGAGAGCAAAAAAAAAACAATTGTTTTAAAATAACGTTAAATGAGTGATGCGATCATCGTGCTGGCAGTGATTCAAACAATGCCGTTTAATTATTTACGAAAATATCTCTATGACAACCGGAAGACATTAAGGTGCAATCGAATGAGTGCTCATCTCATTATACTGTCTACTAAATAACATTTCCTTCCTCGGACAATTATTTATTTTCGAAGAAATGTGAGTCAAATTCAAAATGATACTGCAAACGGATGTGATGACGATCTCAAGCAATCCAAGCCATCGGGAACTTAATACTCTAATGTGGAACCTTTGTTTATAAACTATATAGTAGCTCCTTACTGCTTCGTCTGGGATAATGTTATAGTTATAGGCCATTTCAGATATTTGAGATAAGGTATTAATAATTCATGACGTTAAGTATTAAGTGACAGCGTACACATGTTTAATGTTTATACACTAATGTAGTTATTCGATAACGACGTTATTTTTAACGCTATAAATAAGACGCATTCGGTCATAGTTAATAACTAGAGCGTTATCCCACATCCCACCTTTACATAAAGTTACATTCGGAAACCAAATGGCATAGCAAGTATAAATAGATAACTATTTCATGGCCTTCTTAATTTTAATTGGTTACGTTTCACTGTGAAATTCATTCGCTAAAAATGATCCACAGTTGTGACAAAAGTCCACTGTTTCAATTGAGCCAACTATGTAATAAATCAAAAATATCCCAATCTCAAAAACTACTCAACGTATGTCAGAAACAATTTTCGTTGAAATTATTTTTCAAGCTCTAGTATAGATTTTTTCGTAATTTTAAAGTAAGGAGTAAACTGTCAAAACGCGAATAATAGTGGCGCTGCGGAAACGAGAATAAATTTTAAAGGAAGCACCAAAAGTATTTAGAGTGAGATAGAAAAATAAACAAGGACCGGAAGATATCCGCTTTGATTTTTATTATTAAAAATCCACAATAATTAAATCACTCTGCACATCTTCTCACAGGATTAAATTTTCTTATTTATTTTGGATTTTAAAAATTACATTACATTTTTGGGTGGTGTTCGATACGGCTGGAACTTAAAAAAATGTCGTAAAGTAAATTTAAAAAGCAAATTGTAGTTTCAGGTGTGTTGTTTTTGGATGTTAACTTCACAAAATTTTTCAACAGTAATATTGAGAAATTCTTCGATAAAAAAAACTTTTTTTAGTATTTCTTTTTGGTCTACGGACTTCACGAAAAAATTTCATGAGTTAACTAACCTCTATAAGTCTATATTTTTAAAAACCCCAATACGAGCACTTCTCGCTGAGATATCGGTCTTTGAATGGAAAAGAATAATTTTGCCTTTGATTATCAATATCTTAGGAACCAAAAGCAACAAAAATATCGTGTTCTCAACGTCAAATAGGATTTAAACGTAAATGCTCTTTTAGTTAATATTTTTTACGAAATGAACTCCCCCGTAATTTACAGATATGTATTCACTGAAATTCTATAAAAATAGGAAGAACTATCGCACAGTAAATAATAACTCTGAACCATAAATTAAAAAGATGTATATAATAAAGCTTGGAATCCTATATCGTCGTTTTATGGCGTTTTATTATGTTTCAATCATATTACTCTAAACCAAGTCATTTAAAATAAAAAGGAACTTGACTCTGATTTTTTAACTGACTTCGTCATTCATTAATGTATAATAAAAGATAGTCCCAAAAAGTTGGATTAAGAAGCTTTTTATAGTTAAGTCAGTTTTATGGGCAATAGTCATTCCTAGTCATCATCTTCCAAGCCCGTCAAATTTATAAAAAATTGCTATGGTTCCTTATTATATTTATATGTCAATTGTCCTTCTGAAATTATCCCAGGATTGGAAAAACCACGACCTTTGTCAGCTATTTAACGCGGAAGAAATCTCAAGCGACCCCCGGCTATTAATAATTTTGTTATTACGGACAAGCAAAAAAGCCTTCAAGAAATGGTATAAAATGCGACACAAGTCATAAACAAATTGACAAATGTTAAGCGCACGTTTTTCATACATATCATGCCAGGGCTTCATCTGCGTTAGTGTTAAAGATTTAGGCTGTGGCCAAACGAGTCTTATTTATAAGCGTTAAAAAGTAAAGGCGCATTACACCTGCATGAAACGGCCTATACTCCTTAATTCTAGGTGAAGCTACACAAGATCGCAATTGCCGATCAGGATATGGAACACAAATATGACATTATTAAACAGTACCGAATACCGATACGTTAATGATAGTAAAACTACAAACGAAAAGCGCGTGCGACCCAGCCAGTTGAGTGCTTACAAAAATATACCATGACATCATGGTATGGGAGCGAGAGGCGCTAATTTCCGTCCCGCTCACACACGACACGCTTATAAATACACGAGTGCATTTACTCCACTTATGTTCGATTATATATTTTATGTACCTCACCTCCAAATACAACAGCAAATAAATTCAAACTAACTTGAATCACACAAAACTTATCTATATTGTTTTTAATTAACAACTATGTGTAATTAACGTGTAAATTATAAATTACCATTTGTTATGCTACTGATTATGAACGGGCATGCTTCATTTCCTTGTGTATAACGGTGCTTCATGTTATTTCGGTTGACTACGGCATACATGATATCATGTTTGCCAAATTTGATATTATAATGAGTGCCTATTATATTCCTATGTTAAACTAATGGACATAAATTTTAACTATGTTATGCACCTTTTCATCTGTGGTAGCTCAATAAGTTTCAGCTTTTGACCTAATGATTTTTGGTGATGATGAAGTCTTACAAAGTTCACGTTTGACGGTGATCCTTTGCTTCATCGCGAGGAAACTTGCATTATCGATATTTTTGACGTGTAAAATCCACCCATCTTGATCAAAGTTAGCGGGTGTGCAGTCAGTTCCTCTTGTGACCCGTTTATGGATGATAATAATAATAATTATTTATTATGCAGCTTTTTATTTAAAACAAGTATGTTCATGTGTTATACAGTTGAAATGATATAAATACATTTTATGCTCAACCTAGTTGTCGGAAACACATTTCAGGATCTTTCCTATCGTATCTTAACTATCGTAGTCTTCTACGATAGTTAATTTATTCAGCTTTACTGGCATAAATTATGACTGCATATCCGGGCAAAAATATGTCAAATTCTAAGATAAACAAAAATATACTATGTTAATCCCATCCCCAGTCCTGCAAAGAACAAATCTATATTATAATATTATAAAATTCTAATAATGCCTTACATTACATACATTAAAGTTATTAAAAAAACAATACGAATACACTATATAAACGATGCATTTTCTTTAGATTCCTTGTCGGATATCAGTTTGTTCGGGTTTGACTTTTTTTTAAACTAAGCCGATTTCGAAGCGGTTTTCGACGATCGACAGCAAATTATTAGACTTAAAATCTTCGCTATTTTGTATTTTGTATGTCTAGGAATTCTGCGGGAATTTTTCTGGGAATAATAAAAAATGATTAGGTTGAAAAAAATCCAGTGATCGTTTCATCGATCAACAGCAATTTTTATGTAAAAAAATACGTGATACTTTTTATCCCGAGAATCCCGCGGGAATTTTTCCGGGAGCGGTTTGAAGTTGTTCGGGTATATAAAAAAAATACTTTTTCCGATACAGTTACAGTACACTAAAACGATAGCTTAAACGCTGTGATACTTTGTATCCTAAGAATCCTGCGGCCATTTCATGTTAAGCCTGAACGAAGTCGCAGGCATATCCTTGTTGTTATTATATACAAATTTAATTGCGAAGCAATCTATTCCCTAAACATGTAGAAAGAACAAACAAAAATCCAAACAGAGTTACTTTCACATACGAGGTTATTAACACTCCAAAGTACATGGGTTACGTAAAAGGCTTCTTGGATACCGAGGTGGTTTTATAATAATCAATTAAAAGTCTAACGACAAAGATACGATGATCTCATCTTGAACGCTTGGTGTTTAAATAGGTGGCTATAAATTTGTAATTACCAAATAAATTATTATAAAATATGTCACGTTCCCTTCCTTTTTGATATATGGACAATTTAATAACCATAGAATATTTTAAATAGTTTGCAATAAAATTGTATCAGAAAACTAATTACATATTAGTAAGAATAAGATGACAATCTGGAAAGGAACTACCACTTTCCAATGAAATTACAGCATCTAATTTTTTATTAGAAAGTAATTATTTTCACAATTAAGGGTACTTTTGTTACTTTATTGCTTAATTTGAGAATACTTATTCAACATGCGAAAAAAATCTGTTATTAAAAAAAATCAATTTGCGCTTATCGTATAGGCATAATTAACGACATCACCTCCACCCCGCGACCTGGGCAAACAAGCAGCTATGATGTCATGCCGATGTTGTTGACCCAAGCACAAGGCACCGCGGCCGCCGTGCGCCACCGTCTGCCGCTCATTACCAAACATGTGCTCGGCATCACGAATATGATTGAGCTTTAGATAAAATGTGATCATAGTTTGATTTAAACATCATCCTTATTGAGCGTTTGCCAATTTACGTCGGACATGAGCTGAACATACAAAATGTAGTTTGCTCTACAAAGAATATTTTCGTCAGCTAATCGCTGGACGTAGGCCTCCCCAAGTTTGCACGTGCTCTGCTTTTCTCATTCAGCCCCAATCGACGACTATATTCTACACTTTGCATCCAGAGATGTGATTACCACCCCAAGATTCATCTGTTCTATCTGTCATAAGGTTTGCGATAGATGTAGCTCACTAGCACTCTTACTTGTTTATTTTGCGAGGTATGTCGATTACTTTGATTCTCTTATATAATAATAATTTCAGCCCATAAATGTCCCACTGCTGGCTCGGCCTCCATTATAGGGAACGGACGGCGCTGGCAGTTGACACATCGTTATCTCGATGTGCAGGTTGCATCACGATGTTTCCTTCACCGTTTTAGCACGGTGTAATTGTAACATATGCACATTAGATCAGAAAACTGACTAAGAGGTGCATGTGTTCCGGTCAGAATCGAACCCGCGCCCTTCGATTTAGGGGCGCGTGCGCTAACCATTACGCTACTACGTCTTTTTGATTCTCTTACATTATCCTTATTTATGATTTTATACCATAAAAGAGACATCTGACTTAGGTTGTTCTATAGTATACTAACTGAGTATATAATATATATATATAATTGTGGACCAGTTTCACTATCAATGTCCATTCATCGACATCGTATGTCATAACTAGTAAGGTAAGTTAGCTATTTGATGATCAGAGCTTATCAAAGAATACTTTTTACTCTCTAAAATAAACGTCATCGTGAGGATAACCCTAGAATAACAATAAATAAACTAGACCATAACCTCCACAGCTTGGCATACGACATTCTCTGTCACTACGAAAACAAATGTTAAAAATTAATAACAATACCTGGCTAAATTTCCTCTCAGCTTGGTAGCGCCATTCGGTGTATTAGGAACCGTGATCTCGTACTGAATCGGCTCAGATGCTTCAAATGAGTTCGCGTGCTGAGTAGGAGCGGGATTCGGTACGGTAACACACACAAGAGGTTCAATTCGGCAAGGGATCGATGCACGCTTTGGTGGAGAAGTACGAGGGTAGGTGTGGTGGCGGGAACTGTTCGCAGCAGTCGTCTGACTGCGCCGTTGCTTCGGCAACGTCCTTGCGCATATTGCACTAGCGGCATTTTTCAAGTGCGTTCGAAATCTATTGTTGTTACTCGAAACGCTAAGAACAGCGCCCTCCATCTTCATCTCAGTGAACTTTCTCTCATAACACAGAGTGTTTGTACGGATCCATGTCTTCGAATTTTCACTTCACGCACTATTTGAATCATGGAATCACATTATTTCAATCAATATAGCTTTCACTGTTCTATACGAGCGATAGACAACTATGAGATTGATTTGCATAAGAAAATTGCTCACTATTTGTATACGAGTTACAGAATAATTATCACTTAAGAATTTGAAAGTTTGCGGTGAACAAATCGCGCTGTTAACGTGAATATGGCAACGTGTTGTTTTTAATTGAATGTTTATTTAATAAACATCAATATTTATATTAAAATTAGATAAAAATAATTACTAAAACAATCGATTCTTTTCTGCAATAATATTCTTTAATATTACAATTACACCTAACTTAACTATAGTGTCTATAAATAAAATTATAATGTACGACGTTAACGTTGATAGTATTATACAAATGTTACGTTCCTCAGTCTTGATTTGAATTTAAAATAAGTGGTAGAGTTAATATTGCAAGTCATCTAAATGTTGTGTCACCTTAACCAATTAATTATCTCGTACAACTTGACCTTAATCTAAAGTGTAGGGTATAATAGAACCATTTTACACTTCGATGACTCGGTATGACTTATTTGAATCAGTCTGCCTTCTTTCCTTTGTAAGGAGTAAGGTTAAATAAAAATAGATTCTCATTGCAGTTGCACTGCAGTCTAATGCGCTTTAGTCGTTACTGCATTGCGCCATATTTAACGTTAGGTAGAAATTTTCAAAATAAGTAAATTTTAATATAATAATGGCTTAATTTTAGCAAACACGCTGATATACTTTTTACAGTTGCGATTGCTTGATAAAAAAAACATTTTTGGGATTTGAAACATTGTTCCTGGAACTACCTAACAATATGTAGGTTTATGAAATTAATTTAAGGTGTAAAAATATTTTTATGCTTTGTTTAAATAATAATATTTCAGAAAATCAATATCATTCGGAAAGCCTTGAAATACGAGAGAAATTATTTTGACCAAACGATATAACACTAGAATAATATCGTTTTATGCGAACCATCAAATTTTGATTCTTCTAAATATGCAGAAATAATTTTGAAATATTTAAGAAACGCAGACTTGCGGAAGGCTCTGCTGCGGCAGGTTAAAAGAGGGGACGGGGGCGAGGCGTCGTGGGCGCGCTGACATCACCGCCGCAGCCAGCCGATCTTACATCACCGGCGACTGCCTCCCACCGACCGAAATGCCGGCACCGAGCCTGTATGCGAATGCTCTTTCTAACTTTGTCAAAATTATTTCATTGTAATTCATAACATAATTTAGTAATCATTGCAATCAAACAAGAAATAAGTCTAAATTTTTTTCAAAATGCAATATATTTAAAATTTAAAAGAGTACCTATTTTCTTAAGTTTCCACTTTTAATTATGTGTACTAGACACATAATTAAAACTTGGTATTAACGGTTATATTATTATACGCGTTGCATTTTATTTGGTTTATATTACGACGTTTAGAACATATTGCGAGCGGTGGTAAATAAAATTAGGCTGCCATAGAGTAAATAACAACCATAAACATAAAATTAAATAATAAATTAAAAAGTTGGGGGTAGGCTAAATAATAACTTTAACACTCATTGACACTTATCATTTTGTCTTCCGTGATCACGGCTATTGAAAAGTGGCCCAAATCTCGAGTCGAAATCGAATAAAATGCCGCGCTTATAATCGTTAAAACGTAGTTTTAATTAAAAAGAGCACAATCGTTACACAAGGGCGCGTGTTCGAATCCTAGCCGGAACGCCTGCACCCCTAGGGAGTTTTTCGACCTAATGTGCATATTGTGTGCTGTGTGCTAACAACGGTGAAGGAAAACATCGTGATGAAATCTGTACATCGAGATAGCCGATGTGTCAAACCTGCCAAGCCGCCTTGGAAAAACGTGGCCAGTATACTCTCCCTTCCCCTATAGTGAGAAGCCCCCGAGCCCAGGAGTGGGAAGTTTCTAAATAATTAAATAATCAGCACACAAAAACACCACAACTCACAACCTGGAGGATTGCAGGCAAATCAAGCTGGCAATGTCTCAAGTAAACTTGCGTTTCTCCAAGAATATCTTGAAGCTCAGTCGGTACCGGCTGAGACTAGTTATTAGTGCAGCCACGGGACATGGCAATTTTTACAGACATCTTTTAAATATAGGTGTCACCGATCGCCCCCTGTGCAGAGCATGCTTGGAGGCAGAAGAAACAACCGCCCATGTCCTGCTTGAAGCGGAGAGGTGGCCCAATACAGGGCGAAGTATCTGGACGCCCCAGGTAGCCTCCGAGAAGTCTTCAGCAACGTCAAGAAACTGGTAGACTTCCTGGAGGAGCTGGGCTGGATAGAGTAAACTTTCATCCACCCGAAAATAGGCGCTTTGTCGTCGAATGCTCGTAGAAGAAGTAGAGGAGCACACAAAAACACACATTATTTAAGGCAGATAAGCAAATTACGCTTGTGTTATGGATTATATACAACGGACTATGCAGTACCTAACGGAAAGTTCGTTTCAAGAAATTTACCACGCCAGGAATCGAATCCAGAGTGGCTGCGTCCTGCTAAGACTTAGCCCGCTTAACCATAGAGACCGTCAACTTCTTATCGTTGTAGTGTTTATGGGCTGTTATTGTATTGGTTACTCAAATAATAAAGTAATTCTTGTGCTTTTATGTTATTGTGCGTTTCGCTAAACGAGTCAGATGTAGCAGCCAAACTGTCGCCTTTAAAAATGTCTATTCTCAGTCCTACACATAATAAGAGTATTATCAAACAGCTGTAATCAGATAACAGCATTATGGTGGCTCACATTAGGAGTTGGTTCCTTAACTACTATACAAATAATACTTACCTACTTATTTCATTGTAACAGTAATATTACAATTCTATTTCAATTATGACGGTATAACTGACACATGCATAGAATGTAACTTCTAACATTATCATAAACTTGAGAGAGGAAATAAATATAAAATCAATTTATCTAGTCATAAATTATTGCTTTTTACTATTTAACAATAATGATGACGTTTTTCTCCTTATATACGTAATTCTCATAAACACGTTTTAATTATTTTATTGTTTAAGGAACGTTACAAAGTTTCATTCTATGTTTATTAAACGTAGAGATGTAGTATGCAGAATTGGACAAACATTATAAACATCGATAGAATATGATTTAATCGTAAATTGAATTTATTGTTTCGTATTAAAGTAAAAAAGTTATAATATAATACTTTTGTTTAATTATTGTATTGTAACAAACTTCCTAAGTAGGTACTCATGTAATAAATATGGCAGTTTAGTAGCAATGTGCAAAATTCCTGGCAGTTACTTGCGGAACTTCCTACTGGGCATATTTAAAATATTAATTATCTTTGTGTGGTTTGATCTTGTAATATAGTTATTTAGGTACCGTGTTCATGTATCATTTTTATGCGATTGATTACTAAACGATTGAGTAACCAGAAAAAAATGTTAATCGAGTATTAACATTACTTAAATTGTGCATCGTATCACATCTCTAGAATTACCAAACTGATATAAGCTAGTAGCTGTCATCTATACCGTTCTGTTTGAAATAGACTGTAAGCAACTAAGTATGACTAAGTCTTTCGTATACTTACTGGAGTTGTAGTAAATTCAAATTGCAAAATGTAATTTACGTAAGACAGGCTATTCTTCGGTTAGTAATAGGATGATAATTGTACGAAAGTAAGATTGAGAAGTGTTTGATGGAGAAATTGCTATAGGTATTCGAATTCCACATTTCCCACGGCAATGATGTCAAATTGGTTTATCAATCACGGCGCGGGACGGATGTGGAGTGGTGTCGGCGGTCGACAACCGACCGTGGGCGGAGTGTTGTGTACGAACCGCTGAGTTCATGACGCGATGTTAATCGAGTGGCGGGATGTGCCGATCAATTCAATACAAACGACTGCTGACAACTACACGACGAGCTTACACTGGGATCCACGTAATGTAACCTTTGCAAACATTGTATTAACACTAATAAAAAACAAAACGTGGAAACGTAGCCAATGCTAGGCATAATATGCGATTAGCTAATGGCGAAGCTGTAACGTTTATAGGACCGTTAAGTTAACAATCAACATAATAGCTTAAACAGGTTTAACGGCATATCTTTATGTGGACGCGGATGTAGTCAGTAATTTGAGAACGATTGTAGTTGCGGTGAAGAGACTTTATCATTGTCCATTGATTTGTTAACAATAGGACTCCGAGGTCAGACTTTTGCGGCTCACCGATTGTGTTCTCATCAGGAGAACGGGTTCAAGACATCCGCTCAATTTTGCAATTATACCAGATAACAAGCTCAGCGAACGCGACATCGAATGGACTCACCTACGTCTCGTTACTTGACATGCATCACCTCATTATTGAAACATTTATCGTGTGTACTGGCTCTATAATTATATCGTTTCTAGGGTATGGAACATGAACAATATAATGAATGTCTTAAAGGTAGAAAGGGTCTTTGGTTTAAACAACTTTTTAATTACTGTTTATGGGAATAGTAAAGCTACAAAACTTCTTTAAAAAAAATCCACGTAAAAGACCTATGAACCTAAGGTAATGTATTTGCATAAGAAAGGCTAAAAACTTTAATAGGAATCAAGGTAGATCCAAAATAACTTTAAGTAGTACCTTTTAAAAAAATCGCTTAAATATCATTGCATACGTCAAAGTGATTTTTTTCTGCACATGAATAAACATGATCATTTTAATCTCATACAAAACTTTACAGGAGAAGATTAATATTGTATCAATATGTAAATCGTTTTATCATTTGATACACATTTTTAGACCAAATCAATCAAAGTGGAAATAGGACTTCAATAAGTTTCGTTTCGTTAAGTGAATCATAAGTTTAAACATATTATTTACAACGAAACATTCAAAAGCGAAATAAGCCAGGTAAGCCAAGGATGGTTGTGGGCTGGAATTGAAAATCAGCGCACAAGCGTTCAAGTCTCATTGCCGTGAATGTGATATAAATAGGATTTTTATAAATTTTTCGTATTTTTTTTATAAGTATTCATGCTTTACATGTACAAAGCTTTATTACTTAAACGTATTTTTTTTTCTGTGTGTGTATATTTTCCATTCTTTCTTCTTTCACCATCTTGTCATGTACGATTAGGAGTTTGTCAGGGTTACTATTTTCACTAGATGGTTCATTCCTAGAATTATCTTGCCATGATTTTATACTAAATTCTATAACAATCCGTTTATTCCTCAAGTTGTGCAAAAATTGAAGGCACAAAGAAACATGCCGTCATGTCGTTTGTTATTTATTTTACTGTAGATTATATACGACTATTGTATAATAAAACAAAATTTATTCTAATCACATATATATTTACAAAGAAAGTCATGTTTCTACAAACAATATTTAATAAACGTGCATAATTTAATGTGATTTTTATCTTATCTAAAATATTTTCGCATTCTATAATATATATCGATTTAAATGAACGAGTATGTGTGTAATTTAGTAGATAGGCACGAACTACATATCAAAAGTAGTTGTATTATTATTTTAATAAATAAAAAAGGTAAATCTGCATTGAAATAGTATGATGATTACTAAAGACTATTCGTCATTTTAGGAAAAATGCTGGTTTATAAATATTAGTGATACTTAAGTTGTTGAGCGCGAGGTTTGTAAGGACATAGAAACAATTATCAATATAATTCTTTACCAACTGATGTAGAAAAATTAAATATACATACGAATATACAAATTCGCGTAACCGTGTTTAGATATTTCATTTTTTCCTTTTCGCGTTCCCGAGAATGAACTGATTGTTCATTTTTGCTACGTCATTTTACTCAATTACGACAATGAACGTAGGACCCTCCTTATGATGGAAAATCCGTAGTATAGCGTAAATGGATAGTGTCTGGGATACAGAAGAGTCTAGCTGGGTCTAGCCATGCCACTTCGACCAGTTTGGTTAGCAGTTCTAAAGATGTTTCTATAAATCAAATGCCGAGAGAAAATTAACTTGTGGCGTCCTAGGGCTAATATTAGAAATGTAGGCTTTAGGGCTTTTCTGTGTTACTACTAGACAATTGTCATTACTAGTATTCGTATTGTATATAGCAAAACACATCCGGAATCATTCTGAGCCGCATTAAAAGACTGATGATGTAAACAGGAATAGCCTAAAATATTTAAATAATTAACCTACAGTATCAGTAACAATAACAAAGAATGAATTTTAAAATATTTAAAAATAATCACAATAAAACCGTAATTCATTTGAAACATTCTGAAACGTACAATTGCTACATTTGATAATATGTTTTCTTATTGCGCAAACGTTGCCTTCACTTGGCGATGGACTATTAGAGTTTACACGATGTAGTAAAGTCAGAAGCATAATTAAATTATGATCTCATAAACTGAACTGTAAAAGAGTATAATTTACAGAACAGTTATTTCATAGATGTGTCTTTCTTTGTATATTTGTTTCTTCTTTAGGGCCTTGGAAACGAATGATGAAGTCCCTA
Source organism: Dendrolimus punctatus (assembly GCA_012273795.1). NCBI lineage: Eukaryota > Metazoa > Arthropoda > Insecta > Lepidoptera > Lasiocampidae > Dendrolimus > Dendrolimus punctatus. The sequence goes on along the minus strand of CM022531.1, from coordinate 20,504,522 downwards.
TTTATATTACAAATGTGAAAGTAGCTCGTTTCTTTGTCTGTCACGCTTTTACGGAAAAACTACGAGGCCGATTTGGCTGAAACTCAGTATATATATATATATAGTTTCGATGCCGAGTATGAAAATAGGATTCTTTTTATCCCGAAGAATGGTATAGTTTCCGGGATAAAAAATATATTTTGTCTCTTTGTTTGTTACGGTTTTACAGAAAAACTATTGGACCGATTTGGCTGACAAGGAATACTTTTCATCCGGCATAGTGGGATAGATTTATGTAAAGGTTATCTCAGAAAGTAGGATATGTTTTTTGTGATTTCGACATTTTGATTATTTTTCTCACTTATGTGGTTTACACATACATAGATGGGGGATAGATAAATAAAACTAGGACAGTTTGAAATAGAAGATAAGAGTTTGTATGGGAGACCAATCAGTACTCAAGTTTATAAATATAAAAAATTATCATCTACAAATAATGCGATACTAACTCGATCTGTCTGTTAAGCTTTGACGGAAAACTACTAGAAGTACTGGATCCAGTACTTCTTGGCCGAAATTTAGTTTTAATACCCAAAATGGACATAAATACTTTTCATGCCGGGAGATGGGATAGTTTCGGACATAGAATGAAGTGAAACTTCGGGGGCAAATAGCACTACCATAAAAATGTAATACAATGTAACCATTATTAACGCCTGTTTAAATAAGAGATACGAACTACCCGTAAAACTGTAACTGTATTGGTGTACACCAACACAAAATAGAGTAATCTATTTGCATATATGTAAGAAACGCAATAGCTATAACAGATTTTATCTCTCTTTATAACGCTCTGATTTTTGGAAATGGTCCCCATATACCGCAAAGTGTAATAATCGCATAAGTCTTTATTACATTACTCTGTATGTAGAACCCGATATATTTTTTCTTAGCTATGAATATCGGTTTCTCTTTATAATACCCTGAATAAAGAAAAGAGTCACTGAATATCGCACGGTGTAATAATCGCATTACAGTACGCTAGTGTGCGGCCGGACAAACGCGGCATGCAGCTGAAACAACCTAAGGCGCTAACGGTATACTCAAAGAAACTCTTCTTACTATATATACCCACTTACCGGTGAAAATAGCAATCGTTTAATAATACTGTGTTAAAAGGCTACATTAAACAATACTACACGATGATAAGAATAAACTAGTTTTATGATTTTAAATTAAACATCCAATTTACCCCTGTTTGATGACGGGTTTTAAACTAAATATAAGTCAAAACATGGATGGAGTTATGGATGTACTTATATCCTGCTACTAATATTATAAACGCGATAGTTTGTAAGAATGTATGGATGTTAACTCTCACGCAAAAACTACTGAATGGATGGCTTACACATCAGAATAATACATAGGCTGTTATTTATTAAGATATAGTGTGAATTATCCAAAATATAACGATCTTCTAGGATAAGGATGTAAAGCTAAATTGTGTTAATAAATTAGTAGGTATACGATGTGAGGTTTATAAGCCGTTTAGGTAAAAAGATTTTTATGTATTTCCTATAAACAAAATAACAGTTATTTTTATTAAAACGTTTTTTGTTCCTTAAGGTCCGGACACAAATAATGAAACTATTATTTACCAAGTGATTTAGCTTCATAATAAATAATTTCACCTATGGTAAGGCAGTTTAAACGAAATAGAATTATGTTTGTAATTGTAAAAATTATATTTCTCTCTTAAAATTGTTAAGCGCTGGTAAATGTTTAGTACTTAACCTTTCCTACTACCATGAATTACAGAAATAAATAAAATAATTAAGTAGGTACCTAAAACTAACCTTCACGATCATTATACGATTCAAAATAGAGCACGTAAAGGAAAATTTTTAACAAATTGTTCATATAAGTGTATTAGTACACTTATAAATATCAATCATCGTAATAAGCGAGCGATTTAGAGACTTTTTAATAATCCCAACAGCTAATAATACGATCGTTTATCATCTCACAAACATTCTGGAGCATAACAGATTTAGCCAAAGAACATTACCAATATATTTTAAGCATTTTGTAAAATGGGTACCAACATTGAAATTGGCTTGGTAACATGCCAAACTTCCATCCAACGCGCAAAGTAGAGTAGAAAGTAAACTAAATACAATATGTTGTTTGCTCCTCACATAGTAACATTTTCAAGTACTCATTCGACGAGATACGATGACACTTGCACAACCCAATTTTCATATTTTAGTAAAGGCTTACATTATCCGTGAATAATACTCGATAACGTATATATTACGAGAATCGTTTTGTACGTTCTCCACAATTTGAGCCAACATTAAAACAGCGTGCTTTGTTCATCCGTAACAATATACAAATCAATAGCAATTTTCCACCGGTGGTATATTTTCATCAATCAGTCTCACACAACGTCACTGTAAATAAACTGGCATGTTTGTTCAATTAGCGAAACTAAAATGTATGTTCGCGTACAGTAGCCACGTATGATGTACCACGCGCCGGAGCTGATCGCGCAGCACTGGTGCACGGCTCAGCACGAGCTGGGACCGGCGAACGATAGCGACTGGCCGACCCTACTGCTGCTACCACGATAACTTTACGACAGTCAGTATCGCACACGCGACGCTATTGCACGAAGAACGACTACAACATCGACCGCTTTGCATATGATTAATGAAGAGCAAGCACCGCAAACATGGTACCAAGCAATGTTGCCTCGAAGCTAAACGCTGATAAGAGCCCCGTTTATAAGTACATATCTATCTGCAAACCTATATGTCTGTCAAAGTAAACAAAGTATATTAAATATGCTAATTATTACAAATGACATCATCAGCAAAAGCATGATCACCTTAAAATATAATAAAAGATAAATACAAATACAATATATTCGCCAAACTAATTTGAGACATTGACAATCTGATACTGAGATTTGAATATATTAGTTCCAGTTGCTGTGTAGTTAAGCAATAATTTTTAATGTTTTGTTTATTCTTTAACACAGTAAATTACTGCCATAACCAGGCACTTCGCTCCCTAAAATCGCCTTTGAACTTATTTCGCTGGGACATAAGTAGCAACCGGATAATTACGGATTCTGATATGAAGTTGTTTTAATAAAAATGCAATGATAATAATTTATGTAGTAGCCAGGCGCGAATTATTTCCGTTGGATTTATATATGTCTGTTCCATAAGAGCCCTGCATATCTGAAATATATAGAAGAATATATATCTATATTTTTACCCGAGTTACAAGTTTCAGTAAAATCAGTTCAGTTACTTCTGCGCTATGAATTCGCAGACTCGACAAAGTAGCAAAACATTATATATATATAAAATTTATGGCATTGTAACGCCAGTGAACGACCATTCTAATATGATTGTATGTACTATAATAGCAGATTTAGAGCCTTAGAATGTGTTATTATAAAACACTCGGTCTTTTTGTCCATACTATAATATATCTATACCAAAAATGGGTCAAAACTTTATTTCGATATATTATACCAAAATGAGATCAAAGTATGTTGAATCAGATAGGACCGAGCCTATTCGTGCTCCAGCACCTGATGCAAGTCATAATTCGAAAACAGTCGGACAATGACCAAAATAAAGTTGATCGCAGCAGAAGCACAACGCGGGGAGCGTGGCCGGTATTTTGGCAAGTCAGCCGGTGCGTGTCGCGGCCGCTCGATGGCATCATCGCCGTGGAGGACCGTGACGTCATCTCGCCTTTTCCAAACGTGGCCGCCAGACGAAAATAGTCCCCGCCCCGCCGCGGCGGCCCCTCACACAGTCACCGACAGAATTAGAGAGCATAGCCACAGCGCGCGGTCCGCTCAACTCGGAACGCCACCGAGTACAACCAACAGCACGCCGCGCCGCTTAAATCGTCGCTGTCCAAGGAGGAATACAAAACATCACTTTGTCTTCACGATGGAACAATACAGTATTGCACTTAATTAACACTAAGTTGTAACAATAATTACCAAGCTCAGTCAGTATATTAGAATTAAAACTGACGTCGGCATAACAAATTGGTATGTTTAGTCATCTTTTTTGTTAAAAAACAATTAATCATAGCAGTAGTTAAAATACTCGTATAAACCTAAACTACATACCATTGTTGGCACCCCACCCAAAGATTGGCACTCAGTCAATTTACTCAAAACTAGCATTTTTCACACGACGTAACCGTAAATTTTCGGCACTAAAGCACCATCTCAAATAAAGAACGGTTGTCTACTTATTAACCTTGAGTAACAGTGGTTTTGACAAGGAACAAACAGGTGGTAGAAAAGGTGTACAAGATTATAGTCCAAAATTGTCACGGTATAAAGCGTGATATTTTTTAGCATTCCGTAACTATTTTGCCAAAAATGAAACCCGTATGTCTTCGACACAACCTTCGTCTTTGCATGTCAGTGATTGTTCTCAGAAACTAAAGGGTTTTATGAATGAAAAAGGTATACAATAGTTATATACTAAAACTGTAAAACAACTGGATGCCTTCTAGAGCACCATGGACCGACGATCTGCGCAAGATCGCCGATGACGATGAATGGTAGATGAGAACAGCAGAGGACCGGGATAGGTGGTGCAAACTTGGGGAGGTCCACGGCCAACAGTGGACAACGGTTAGAGAAAGAAAGAAAGAAAAGAACTTTATTTGACAAAAAATAGCGACGTAGTTACATTCTTTACACATTATTACACACAAAACATCATTTGAGAATTTGTACGCCGCCTTTTCAGCAAACAAGGTTTGCACTCAGCATATTGTTGTGCCGGAGTTATATCCGACACAACGCTAATTTTCAGTGCAAACCTTTCTATTGGTGTAAGACCATAACGACCCAATTTTGTTAATATAAAAAATTTAAAAGTAAATAATAATTAATAAAAGTAATTGTAATTATGTAATACATAATTATTATAACAAATAAATAAACTTCAATAAAACTAACAATTAATATACCTTGTCACTTCAAAAAATTAAAATAAATACTGATGTTGTCAACTTGTATCGAGTCATTTATTCGAATACAATATGATAAAGTGCTTACCGAGCAAATGACATTCTACTTAAAAGCTTCAGATATGAAGTGTTTAATAAACTTTGTTTTTCCACTCTATATTCTATACAGACCGTGCACAAGACTGTCTCGCATTACAGGTAGGTTGTCAGCCGATGATATATGTTTACTGTATACGATATTCTGGCATCCTGAGGAGTATGGCCCTTTACGGTGCCCCCGTCTGGTTCGATTCGCTTCACCGCCACAATCGAACCCTGCTGTACCGGGCGCAGCGGGTTCTGGCCGTGAGAACCATACGGGGGTATCGTACAGTGTCTTGGACGGCGGCGACACTCTTGGCAGGCGAGCTGCCCTGGCCTCTCCAGGCAGACGTCCTGTCCAGGGTTCGTCGTACCCAGCAGGATGCCCTAGCTAGAGGACTGACCTTCTGTCAAGTCGAGATAGAGACGGTCAGGAAGCGGGAAACCGCTTGCTGCCTCGTCGACTGGTCTCGTGACCTCGAACACCCTGCGGCCGGCGGCTTTACGGTGGACGCAATCAGGCCACAACTGGAGGAATGGGTTAACCGCACTAGCGGTACCCTCACCTTCAGGACGACGCAGATACTGACCGGACACGGTTGTTTCGATCAGTATCTGTTTCGCATTGTGGGCTGCTTGCCTTCTCCGGATTGCCGACAGTGTGGCGCACCCGATACGGCGTTTCATACGCTTGTCGAGTGCGCTGCCTGAGCGCCGCAGCGTTTCGAGCTCGAGACAAAAGTAGGAGCCGTCCGATCGCTCGGCGACTTGGTAACGGCCATGTTGCAGAGCGACGACCGCTGGGATGCTGCGGTTTCTTTTTGTGAGGCAGTAATGTCTCTGAAAGAGGCCGCAGAAAGGGATAGGGAGCGAAGTCCTAGGGCGCGTGCTACGGTCTCTTCTCGAGGTCGCCGGCCTTCAGCCGGCACCCGGAGAGGCAGGTACGCGCATTACTTCCCTCCCTGAGTTAGGATCCGGAACGATGGGGGCCCTTAGCTACTAGGTAAAGCAAGGGACTTAACAACTACCCCCGTTTCGTAGTGGAGTGTGTTCTCCCAGGGCACACTTCAAGCACTTTATGCGCTGGATCGACTGCTGCGTAACTATGTTCTACATCTCAGTCTTTCCTTCACATCAAAGTGCAGGGCCGCGAAGGTTTAGTGTATACGAGTCTTGTTTATTTAAAATAGATATATAAATTGCAACTTTCAAAATGATAGTTAAAAGTGATTTTGGGTGAGAACTACTAATCCATGCTACATTTGCACTTGGATTTGCCTGTCTGTGTATGTAATTATATTTGGATTCATATTAAGGTGAGATAATAATTAAAACTACATTGTAATTATCTAAAGGCTTATCAATGCATATCTATGATCTTCTTTTTGTAATGTAAGAAGATGTCTTTTATAGTGGAATTTAAATGAATTTATTGTTTTCAGGTCTCTAATTATTTTTTTCCAATTTATTGATGCACAAAACAAATTACAAGCGAAACAAATTAAAATTGGCGGAGGAATATCGTTCCAGCTGACGACGAGGGCATGTAAATCATACAAGCCGTCATACATACAAACGTGAAGGTGTCAGCGTGGATTGATGTGTGTAGAGACTTACTCTCAAACTTCTTTCATCGTTATTTCATTCGATATTAATTGCAGTTTCCATTGTATGTTCCATATATTTTTGTGTTTTATATTTATAGCCTTTATTAGAGTTTTCCAAACTCCAGTGCGGGCCTCCAGTTTAGAGAGCACGCATTCGCACAGGCTTACATTGTATAAAAAAAATAGTAGGCGCTATCCGCCCCCGCAAACTGTACTTAATTTATATAACAAAATGTAACTTATTTCCCCCATTACATTCCACTTTAGCTTCATTTCTGCGTTTAAAAATTGTAGCCTGTGTGTTTCTTCCGTCTATCATCTGTATAGCACGTGTGAATACATTAATCCAGGTTACATTTAATTAAATTTATATTTAATTAAATGGCACTATTCGACTAGGTATTTAATTCTAAAAACTATTCCATTTCAGCACAAAACAGACGGATTTCCTTCCGCATTCAAAATTATTTCAGTATGGGTCCGCATATAAGTAATAGTGTAATTAATGAAATAAAAGTCTAAAAATTCCAAAAACGCCCAAAAGATGATGAAAGTGACAAATGTCACAACCTATCCTACATTCTGACATAAGCTTTAAATAAATTTATCCCTTTTTCGGGGACAAAAAGTGTCCTAGATTATTTTTTTAATTTATTTTAATGACTTTTGGACAAACTTCCCTATCAGTCCGTGAAAACAAAACCTTATGCACATAATGTAATAATAATAAATAAATAAACATAAAATAATATGCATAAATAAAGTTTAAAACTAATTTTGCTTCTACAGACAAAGGGACGGCTAAAAAGAAATGATAACCTCCTAAGTCCAGTAAGTCTAAGCACAAGTCTCTCCTTAGTCGCTCGCTAATTGTTATTTTTGGTGCACTCTACAAGAAAATGATATATGTCCTCTCTAAGTCTTTTATTACGCGTCTCATGATTGAGGCTGTTTGTCTTTAGGTGTTCTAGGTACATCCTAGATATTTAACTTACTTTACCGAACTATGCGTGTGTGCGTACCTCTTGTTTAAAGAGCAGGCGTTAATATAGGTAACACTGTATAAAATATTTATGTTAGTGGTATTTGCCCTCGGAAGTTTAAATACTTTTTACATCGCAAAGTCGCAAACCATCCCATTTCCCGGCATGAAAAGTTTTTATGTCCATTTTCAGCATTAAAACTACATTTATACAAAATTACAGTAAAACCGATCCAGCACCTGTAGTAGTTTTTCCGTGAAAGCTGAACACATAAAAGATCGAGTTACTATCGCATTTTTTATATATAATTAATTTTATATCTATAAACTTGAGAAATAATTGGTCTCCCATACAAACTTTCATCCCCTACCCGTTCTAGTTTTATTTATCTGTTAACTACATTTTAAAAATGACGCAAATGGCTGAATGTATATACTATTAGGAATAATAGAGATTACTCCACTTTTAAAGAAATCTAAAGTCTGAAATTTCTTGACTCTTTCGGACTGATCGGACGAAAAACGTTTGAGAGTAAGGTAAGAATTTTGAAATTGCCTCACTATACGGAGGAGTCATCGATTGGTTACTGGGAGATTATTATTTTCACTTTATTCCTTTTATTATATTAATTTATGTGTAAGTTGTGCAAAAAGAATAAAATAATCCATTGTTACATTTACATTAAAAAAGTTAACATGTTTACAACATAGTCATGTATGATATCGTAGTCAGATCTTGAATATTTATGTCAATGTTCTTGAAAAGCTTTTTATTCAAGTCAATAGATGTGAGATATTAACATCCAAAGATGTGAAAATTATGTCCTCCCCCTTTACTTTTGAACTGTAAGTTATAAATAAAAATAAATAATATCTAAAGGAATTTACTTGTAATATTGTCAAATTTATTTTCTTGTAATCGTTTAAGACAAAATTGTTTATTATATAAATTATTTTTAAGTGGAAATTTAATAAAATTAATTTTGTATTTTATATTTAGGAATATTAAATATTGTAGTATTCCCAAATAAATTAAATAAATAATTGGCAGACAAACACAACATTGTATATCCCCAAGGTAAGCACATCAACTTGTTTTATGGCTAATATACATTGAACCACTGTGGGGCCCAACTCAGATACCCAGATCAGTATAAAAAGGAAAGATCGTTTACGAAATTACAATGCCAGGAATCGGGCGGGGGACCTCTAGTTCTCCAGCGAGCTAGAGCTGCAAAGGCTTAGTCCCTTTTTTATGTGGAAATATCTCTTTATGAACACTTCGCAATACAGCGTCTATATGCGGCGATAGTGTGGAACTCATTGAAGTTTTTGGGAGCTATGTAATATTTAACCATCAATTGACTTAGTTAAATATAAGTGATAAACAAACGTAATGATGTTATAAGACCTGTGTAATAAATAATTCTCTACTCTTACCTTCAAACTCTGTTTCCAATTTAATCACAGTATTGTGCAGCTACATTATGTATTACATATTCCTACTAAATTCCATTCATAAAGACCTGTAGAATCGCAGAAAAATGGTTGAAATATAAAGGCAGACGGAGCGACGGATGGACATTGAGTATATTGGATAAAACATAAGTACATAAATAACTATTATGAATAATTATTTAATGGTATTTAAAAAAATCTACACGAAAATTAGTTTGAAAAAGATCCATGTAGTTACAATTTTAACATAAATATTACTTAATAATTATATTCTGTTAAATGCTTTTTGTGGTTCTGCAGCCAAATGGTAAAAACAGTGGACTGCAGAGGGAACCTTTGCATGTGTGACAGCGTGGTACCATACGCGCTTGACCGATCTTGTATGTTCCGTTTTATTGCTCTCGAATAAATACAGGATAAGGTACATAAAAGGAAATGGATACAGACTTATTATACACATGTGCAGAGATAAGATAGTGCAGTAATGGAAATGTCGTTTCAGTGTAATATTCGAACGTTCTTTGAAAATGCTTTCGAAGGCGCTACGCTGGCCATTCATTGCTGAAAACCGCGCGCGACAGTCAATCGGTTCCGAGAAACCTACTCGCGTTTCCTGGAAGCGCTACTATAGGCGCACACACTCGCAACGCTATGCGTTCGTGTGGCACACATCGTCGCCCACGGCCCTGATAACGCTCAGCCGTGACGACTTCACGAGACGTATCGGTGCTCTCATTAACCAACCAGCTCGTATTGCGTACTCAGATCGGCTTACACCTAATCGTAGAGTTTGCTGCACCAAAGTTACGGCGCAGCTGTCGCATACTGACCACGCGCGAGTGAATTGCGGCAAAACAAGGACATTGTGTTACTTGACACTAATGTTTTTAACTTATATAGTCGTAAGTAATTTAGTGTACACGTTGCAAATGATCACTGAATTAACGTAGGTATGTACGAGTATTATGTAATATCATTGATGTCAAATACTTCACGACCGAATTAACCTTTGATGAACTATGTAATTATCGATTCATAAAATTACATATATATGGAGTACATAAACAGTTATTGACGGAGATGCCAATAGAAACTCAATAGAACGATTGCAGAGCATCGGGGTCAACGTCGAAATGGCAACGGTCAATAATAGTGGCTCGACATGTGAACTGAACAGCAATGAATCAATTAAACTCTTTATTCTGTTGCCAATTATATTTTGTTTGCATTCGATCAATACTTAGTATGATGAAAAATGCGCATACATTGCCAATATTATTTTAGTTTCTAGCTTTAGAACAATGATATACTTATTACAAATTCACATATCAGAACTGTTTCCTATGGCGGAAAGCAGAGAATATAGATCTCCACTGTGACGATCCTGACAAACAACTTTCGCATCATCTACTTTTATTAATCCCTTCAAACATGCACGTTTATTAGGGTTGCTTTTAACCTGACCTCTAACACTTCTGCTATTTGATTATAGGGTGTATGTCTCGGTCTACCGGCAGCAACTCTACCATTCAAAATGCTCTCATGCGCTTGTTTTATGATTCTACTTTCATGCATTTTCATTACATGCCCATTATCGCCTTTTTCAACTCTTTGTTATTAGATCTTCTTGCAATCCACAAAGTCCCTTATCATACTATTCATTATACTGTACATATCATTCAACCTAACAGCACATATGCTTCTTAAAGCTCTCATTTCATCTCATTCAACTGCGTTCATACTTTCATGCTTATTCTGCCATACAGACACTTTCTGGCTGTTCATAAAAGACTTAGCGCTCCTTTCGCCTTATTACATCTAATAAAACTGTACTGTTTACCAGTACAAATTAACTTTAGGTATAATAAAAAACTTAATTTTAGCCGTGGTAGCTTAGTAGCTAAAGAATCGCGTTTCAAGCGACATGGTTTAGAACCTTGGCCGGGAAGCATGCACCAATAAAAACAGTTTTTTAATCTAACATGCATTAAGTATTGTGTACTGACGATGAAGGATAACATCTATGATCTGCCGTGGGCAAGCGTGACGTGTATACTGCCCGTTCCCCTAAAGATAAGGCGGTCTATACCTAGTACGTTTATGGCCTGATATTATAATAAATCAAAAACAAAACGTGAAAATGCAAAAAAGTTCGATTAATTGATATGAAAGCTGTGGCCGTAACGGCGACAGTCAGCAATTTTCTTCAAGAAGTTATATAAAACCCTTTTTTTAATATTATTCTGTTAGCGAACTGTACCATTTTAATAAACAAAACTATTCGAGCGGATATATACGATTTTAATATGCGGAGCAACAATTTTGTTGATTTTTTTTTTGGTTTCTTGACTAAAAATAAAAGAATATCAGTATCTATATTTAAAAACTATATATTTGTGACCACTGGGGAGTCCTAAACTTTACTAACTAAATTAAAAACCCTTTGTTGAAGATTCCAACTACTCGAGTATACAGAAGCACGCTGGTACTATACAGTAATGTACTCTAACATTACTACTTTATATTATAGTACACTACTACTATTATAGTACATTTCTTTCAACAAGACTTCATTAGCAATTGATAATACTGCAAGTTATGAAACCTACGCATCTGCATGAAGAGATGCCAAAAATACGTTCGATACTTACTTGGTGAGGCTGGGGGTGGCATCGCAGACAGCTGCGGCGTTTGCGGGCCGGCGCTCCGCAGCCGCGTCTACCATGCCTCTGCATCACCGCGATTAGCATCACTCGCGAGTCGCGCCAACAGGCCACCACCCGCCACGCCGCTTCTATCACACTAGCATCACATATACCCACTAACAAATAACTACCCCTCCACTTGCTCTTAGCCCGACACCTGATCACCCTAGCTCAATTATTACAGGTTTTGAATTACTCTGTGCAATATATTCTTTGATTTACTGTTGATACAATATGAGATTCCTCAGATTACATGCATATATCGGTGTTCATAGATCTGAAACAAAAGAGACATTAATGAAGATTTCTTATCGTATTAGTATTTTAGGAGTTTATCACACATTTTAAGACATTGCAAAGGCCATCGATGTAATTAATATTTAAAATAATACCACAGGTCCACAAAAAAAAAGTTGTGTGTGCTGGGTGTCAGACTACAATATGACCCAAAAAACCGATAAAAATCAAGACCGTTTTTTTCAGTCGTCCATCGGTTTGGTGTTTTCTCGACTATTTGATTATTAAGCCACAATTCTGTATTGAAATGCGTGTTCAGCGGGAAATAATACGCCAAAAAATCATAGTCTGACACCCAGCACTCACATTTTATTATGGACCTGTATATTTATTTCAAACAGAAAATATTTATGTTTTACTTTTCAGTTAAATTGTATAAACAAATGTAAGGCGGTTTAAATTATTTTTAGAAAAAAGTATTCTTAAGAATATTTTATTTTATACCGTTAAGTTACTATTATGCTAGCTTCTCGAATGTGAAAACAACCACTACATTAAACAAACGGAAGCTGAAAGCCGGGAACGTTAAAAAAATAGAACTAGAATTATTGAAAACAGAGAAATAATGTGCTCATCGGTTTAGTCAAATTACAAGCTATTGTCTCATGAATCATAAAAGGAACGTACTTATTGCTTAAAGTTTCAGAAGTGGGTACCCAATGAATTTTATAAAGAGCTATCCCAACTATTACGCATCACATAATTATTCCTCACAGTGAATGCGTAATGAAGGTCTAGAAGAAAGGATTATTCAATTAATAAATCTAAGAAAGCAACATTTCATTTAAGCAATATATCGATAGTCGAAAAATTTAGAAAGGTTATTGGCGTTTTTGCAGATATAACATGTGCCGTATACAATAAACTACTTTATCCTCAACAGTGTATTAATTTACAGACGACAGGAGGCAGCTCTACGTTACCACTGCTTACCTGATCATGTACCTAGTTAGACAATCGAGATTCGCTTGTCTTTAAATTTTGCCATGAGATAAACAATACCTGCAACTCAATTATCGATAAGCAGTTCCCTGCTGCATGCCTTCGTAGTCTGAGTTCAGTCTAGTCCAGCATGTTCTTAATCATAGTTAGGTACCTAGATACCTCGGAGGTACCTGTGTCAAATAGGGCGTGAACAGACGTCAAGATGCCACCACTGCGTCGGCGGCGACGAAGACACGGCGCTGCACACCCTACAGATGTGTCTAGCCTTAGATGAGTAGCGCCGTAATGTCTTCGTGGCCATCGGGGCGGATTTGTTCCCTCCCGGTCATGGTGGGAACGCAGCCACCTCCTGCGAGACTGTAATGTCCACGTAAGAGGCGGTGGAGCAGGAGCAGAACGCCACGCTCCCCTCTCGCCAGAGTCGGTGGTGGCGACGGAGAGTCGTCCATAACGACCTGTAGCCGCCGTAGGGTACTAGGAGAAACCGGATCCGAGCGCACATAAAGGCCGGAGCTCGCGCCCCCTCTCACCTCGAGGTGAGGCCCGAGGTAGCCGGAGAGCTGCGTGTCTCAGGCTACCTAACAAATAGTTGGGGCCTGCTCTATAGGGCCGGCCGTCGTCCATTCGGGCTGATGATGAATGCGCAAGCAAGCCCACAGCCCGGACAAGAGACGTTGGAGGATCGGATAGGTGTTTTAATAGGTATCTCTAACTGCGGCGTGACAATAACAGTTCATACATGAGGTGCTAGTGTCACCCCGACCAGGCGAATCCCGAACACGAGCCGCGGGACCTTTCCCATCGCGCTTATAGTTCTCAATCAGATTTCCCGTATATAAAAAAGGCATAACGAGTATACATCAGGCCTCCTAAAAATGGGAAGGCTCAAGCACAGCAGTGGGATATTTATTATTATCCGCTATTTTACACCTTTAAAATTGTTATTAAAACAAGAGGTCCCTCCCTACCCGGTGTTCTTCCCCAAGATATATACCTCCGTAGTGGAACACTTACAAGCCAATAGGTGGCGCCGTGCAATAATAGAACATTTCCCGGTACATACAAATAATATATACAAATTTTCAACTATAACAGATGGCCTGCGAGCAACAACACTAGACCCGCTGGAAGATCTTCCATTGAGACGGTTGAAACTTGGAACGCAGCAGCATTCCATCTCGCTCCTGCACACTATACGGGTCACCCAAAACCTCCTTCCAAAATTTCAATGAGTTCCGTTCAGCCCTTTAGACATGAGAATTAACAGTCTACTAACAGATAAAGAGACATTCATTTTTATTAAAATATAGGTAAGTATTCTAAGTATATTCAAATTTAACAGTGCGGTACCAATATTATCTCTTATTATATTAATGTAATCTGTGGTATTAATATTTTGGTTACTGTCGTGGCTGTTGACAGTGAACTCGAGAATTACGAAGTGAATATGATGTCATTTCGGCAAAGGAGTATTTTATGGTAATAGGCGTGCCGAATTGCATTGAAATCAAGCGTATGTGAAAAGACTTCATTTAAGTAACTATGACATAAATATTTATTCCAAAATAAGATTGTTTATTTTTATGTTTTGAACCTGAATTAGCGACTTCTGCCGATTAATTGTAGTAGTCTGAGCGCTTAAATGTTCTCAAGATCGAATACTGGATATGGTAAAGCTCGAAAAAGGTTTTTTCAGTATTTACTCTGGTCTAGGTGCTACTGAGATTGTCCCCATATATTTCTCCGGTGTATGTTAACCAAAACACGGATAGTACTTGTCTAGCTTGGGAAGGCAATATACAATATAATTATTATTTTCGGAAACCACCGATGCCTACTAAAATGCCGGTGTGGCGTGTACTATACCGATTATGCCACCCAAGCAGCGTATATAATACTGAGTTTGCCAGAAATTCTTATTTGGTAGTTTTATCTCATATGCTTTCCTTCAAAGTTCCATAAAATTTCAAAAACACGTTCGTTCTAGCAGTACATTTAATTTCCACCTAACTAAGTGTAATCTGAACTACCTTAATTGTAAGTTTCAAGGGTTCCATAGCCAATTAGGTCAAAAACATCCCCTAGAATAACGTTTTTGAGATACCTCATTATAATTAAAAGCATTTAAGGGTATACAGCCAAATTACAAAAACAATGATGTCCATCGCCTCTACGGAAACTTTCAATGCGTGTTCTCTGATGCGCATTTGGCCTTTACTTTTGTACAAACTCAGTCTAATATAGGCAGAATTAGAAGTCCGTCTCTTACACATGAACGCTGTTTACTGCTAAATTAAGTAATTAATAATTAAGAATATTAAAATACTAGCAAATTCCCTGCGTCACCGGCGCAGTGTAACTTTCAAAACTCGCAGGGCAGGTATGTACATACAGAAAGAAAAGGTTAATTTGAAGAAATAGCTCCCGGAAACTCAAAAAAAGTGCAGAAAATAAACAAAGACACTTGTTTGCAGACTGCGCGAAGTGGAGTAGGAAAAGTAGGAAAGCGGACCCTGGGCCTCGGAGTGAATGCTCTGAACGCAATCGGGATTTAACGCTCGGATGACGACTTGCTTGCAGGCATATTTATTGTTTGCATTAAATATTTTTTCGCCATCATATCTCGTGGGCAATTAAGAATTTCTGATAACTCTGATTATTTATGTATTGTAATTAAGATTCAGAATATAATTATTAGTTTTTCTTCTTCATTAATGGATAGTTAATGATTTCTAAACCGAATATTTTCACAAAGTGAAGCTGTCTATTGTTATGGGCACTCCACATTCTCGCAATAACCTATTGAACGTTCTAGTTTAGCCCTTTCTTACATGAATAAAGAAGCGCCATTAAACGTAAGTAATAGTAATTATAAGGAAGATATCACTATAAGAAATGGTTACGTATTTACGGCCTTTGGAGATGGAGACCCCGCGTCCGAGGCTTTGAAACTTTATCGAGAGTCGCCAAAGATCTAACAGACGTCTCACGTGATCAAAAGGCCTTTATTTTGGTGAACGAATTAATACAGCTATTCAACGCGGTAACGTTGCCAGCCTTAAGGAACGTTCCCAATAAGTGACGGTAGTTTGACTAATTTGGGACCAACTTCTAACCGACCTAAAAAAAAGGAGAAATTTTCAATTCATGTAATTTAATAATTAAATAAATCAATAGACACACACAATTTTATCTATACCCAAGCGCAGCAACATTTAAATATACTAAGAGCAAACGAATCTAGGATCGAAGTGACCGAACTATGGAGGGTTGAAACCCTCGATAGACCGAACCCAGACGTCTAAACCTGAGTAAATAAAATAAAATGTTTACGGAATTACCACGTCAATCAAGCCTTGAAATTTACAGTCAACAGAACTTTATTTCGTATACGAAATTATTATATATATTATAATAGGTACTATAATTTACAATATTGCCTATAGCTAATATTGTAAATTATAGTACCTATTATACCATTGCTATGATAAAAATAATAGAAAATTGTATAGTGTACTCTTAGATCAATAACATGCTAGATATAGATAATTATTAAAAAATGAATTAACTGAATAAAATTATGATCTACCTTATTTCAAAATAGCAAATCAGACATACAGCCTCATTTGCTACCAGTTTAGTTTATAAGAAATAGTACGTTCTTTAGTTCTTATAACATTTAGTTTTTCTTTTATAGTAGATACATTTCAAGCATACCAATGAAGCAAAAGCAAGTATTAAAATCTTATATATGAGATCATCGATAAGTATATACAGCAAATGTAATAAATATAAATGTGACTCACCCGTTATGTACTTCACTACAGAGAAACCGTGTAGGTTATCTTATCACTATTAATGAACGTCACACACAATACATACAACACACGCAACCAAAAATCGCACACACTAAAACATTTCATTATTGTTTTGAAAGAAATATGTAGAAAAGTTTATACCTTGACAAGGCTTTCATTGTTTTAACTGCCTGCTTTTGACAGCAATATTGCAGGAGTTTGAGAGAAAGAGAAACAAAGCAAAATACCTACATGAATTTACGTATTGAATTTCTGTTATTAGAACCTATAGCTCCATCTATGATTTTTAATCATAACAACTTGCAGACGAATATACTCAAGTTTGACAACTTTGACATTTTAGTTATGCTTGTAACGAGGTAAATAAAAACTAAGATATCCGAAGTCCTGATTATTTAATACATTAAAAACAATTTCTGGATTATATTTTCAGTAATTACTATTTAAATAATACTAATCTCATAACATCTTATTTTATGGATACTAGATTTCAATAACTTTCTTTGTATCTTCGATTTGCCAAGAAAACGCCAGTACAATGTGACTGTTTCCAAACAAGAATAACTTTTTTGTGACAATGTCTGCATCTGTTGATTAAAATTTGAAACATAATAAGCTTCTAAACAAGGTCAACAGTTTTCATCAACTCGTAGTGGACGAAAATAATTAAAAATTAGTGTGTATTATGTTCATGCCCCTAAAAATACAACATCTTGCGTGTTTTCATCGTGTTTACCACATCAAGTGCCTGCGAAAATGATATGTACTTTAATTTTCGCAATCACAACGTTACATGAACATGGATGACCTAAAATGCGAATATGTAAAGAAAAAAAGATGTTTGGGACTTCCGAGAAGAGTGAACTAAGAACATTATAATGTTTTTTACGTCAACCGTTGTTAATCGTTGACATATTCATACAATCACATAACGATCGGTGATTAGCTCGATCACAAAAGTGAAAATGTGATGTGTCAAACTGATTGTTTACCTCGTAGACAGGTGAGTGGATTGTAGAAGTGGCACGCGAGGGCGGCGGGAGGCGGGCGGCATGTCTGGCCGGTCGAGTCCTATGAACGGCGGTTACGAGGCCGCAAGGCTCACCGTCCGCAAAGACCTCTTCCCAGAGGTGCGCTTGCCCAAGTTGTCGACGGATACAACTGACGATGGCAGTACGCTCGACGAGGATGAATCTATCTCATGTGTAAAACTAGAAACTGATTTCGAACAGAGCATAGATGAAATAGCCAATCAAAAATTGCAAGTTGCCAACGGGAAACTTCTACCACCCAAGCTGCCTCGTCATAGAAAACACAAACAACATAGGAGAGATACTGAAAATTTAAATGGATGTCTTCCTCCAGAGACTAAAAGAAAGAAAAGATCTCGTCACAAGTCTCGTTCAATGAATAAAGCCACAGTGCAAGTAAAAGGTGGTAAAAACTTAAACCTAGTGAGTAGTAGTGAGTGCCAGGATGATGATGAAACAAGTGAGGAGGAGCTGGAAGATGAGGATGATGCAGATTATCAAGCAGAGGAAAGTGAGGATAGTTCCGATGATGAAGTGCTCAAATACAGTGTAAAGTTACCTATAATAAATGTGAGACAGAGTGGTAAACCCTACAGTCATGAACTTAGTCAATTATCAACAAGAAAAAGCAAAAAGGACTCAAAAGAGAAAAGAACTCATGCAATTACTCCATGTAGTGGTAAGCCACGCTCAATGTTGGACATTTGTAGTTCACGTAGTAAAAAGAAAAAGAAAACTGAGTGTACAACATTATATCAAAGTCAGATAGTGGACACAAACACAATTAAAATTAAAATTAGGAGGACTAGTGTCCATGAAACAGTAAGTATTTTTATTGCATTTCATTTTATACCTATCATCTTTTATATGCTATCTATCTACTTGACAATATTTTACACTTTGTTAGGCACTTTTAGACACATAATAATTTATCTCTCTGGTAATGTGCTACCAATGATAGGCAATGCAGTTAACCACAAACAATCACAAATATAGTGAAATTTGACAAACTAATAAAATTAAAGAATATTCATTATTTAGAAAATAAGTATAAAAGTTTCTAAAAATATACTAGACCAAAGCATATTTTTTAAAGCGCAAGTGTAATAATATGTATATAATATTATATTTGAACTTGTAACAATTTATTTAATATTTATATCTCAAATACAGGCAAGGAAGTACTTTTAACTTTCAAAACAGTAGTCTAACTTAACATTTCTTGGCATTCATTGTTTTCCTGTGGAGTCTTTATATGTGATTTATAGGTTCGTAACAAGAAGGGTTATTTAGAAAATGATTATGAATGACATTTTCTAACACACTGTAGGTTTGCTCCTATAGTTTTATTTGTCATTTATTTTGAAATCACAAATACTCAATTTTATTGATTTGTTTAGATTTAAAAACTTCTGAAAAAACTCACTTTCATATTCATACATAGGCATATCATTAAGTTCATCTCTATTTATAAATTTAGCTTTGCATGGATTTCACATTTTCTAGGATTCAGTATAATTTTCATTTGCATTAACAACTGGAAGAAACTGGAGAGAAAGTAATAAACAAACATCCAAAGTCCAGAAAAAGTTAATTTTACACTGTATTCGCAAATAAATTTCATATTTGGCTATTAAAATTCAATAGTGCTTGTTGCACACTGTTTTAAATTTATAATTTATTAGAAGAATTCAATAAACAACTTGTTGTCGTTTTTTTCATTGATCAATAATACTCTCCATGTTATGTTCAAGGAAAGCTCTGATGAAATTAGTCATCTTAAAATGTAGATAGATAGATAGATAGATAACACTTTATTGCACACCAAAATATACAGTTACAAAAACAGTCCATGTTTACAATACTTTTAGGCAATACAACAGGCGGCCTTATCGCTCAAAGCGATCTCTTCCAGGCAACCTAAATAACAGAGATTGAATCAGGCGAAATAGGTGGTGCAGGAAAAAGGCAATAGATACACAATAATAATAATAATAATAATAATTCATTATTCAGAAATTATTCCATATATACATTTATATAATAAAATTAAAAACATCAAATAGTTACAATGATTATTACTAATGCTATTAATTAATGAATAATACTAGTACAATACAAATACTCAATAATTAAGAAATAATATACAAATACATACATATATACATATATATATATATACATATATATATATATATATATATACAATAACACATAAGTTATTATAATAAATAAATGTCTTAGCATGATTATATTCCGTAAATCAGAAATAGCTATTTATGGACAAATAGTGTTTTCTAAGTAAATTTCTAAATATAGGTAAGGATTTGGCCTCTCTGACAATAAGAGGCAGCATATTCCAAAATGTATTTCCTGTAACAACAGTTTTCATTTTGGATTACCAGTTTTTTGTATCATTGTGATTTAAGATACCTAAATGATATACCTAACTTTGCCAAGCATTTATTTTACTTTTGAAAGCTTGATGATGGATCAGTTAGTAAGTTCCTAATGCTTCACCCATTTATTATAAAAATCGAGTTAATTTATAAATAAGTTTTAATCAATTTAACTTTACTACCTATTTATTTTTGCTAAAATACTATATTGTGTAATAAACATTTCAATGAACATATTTTAGATATATTAAATAAGCCATTTTATAAGCATATTTGTGGTATACTTTTTCTGAAAAGTAGATTTTTTTATTTTCCAATAGATGTAGTTAGATTAATTTGAGCTTAGTGTTGATGGTTTAATAGTCTGTGCATTACATGATTCACAGAACATCACTATTACATCACACGCAAGAATGAAGTTTGACAAATTTGTCATTTGTTTCATGTGGGCTTTACTGTAAGAAATAGGTAACTTGATAGATGTGCAAATGTCAAAACTAAAATGCTTGGATACAGTATAGACATATTTATTTTCATTGATAATTCTGCCATAGACAATAAGTGTCCTTGACCTTTATAGATTTTTTTCATCTATTTAAATAATATGGAAAGCCTTGGTTTTATCTCAGTATACAACTTACAAAAAAACCAATAATATATAATTTTATGTACATCAGTTCATATCTAAGACTTTAAAGAAAAAGCAATTATATACATATTCAAACAAACACTAGATAATATAAAAGTTTCAAGAAAAGTTTGGTATAGACAGAAAGCTTATAATAATATCAGCCCATAAACATTCTGTTTATAAGGGAACACTCCGTATATCCCCCACATTATGCAAGGCATATTAACAAGTTTCACACATCTGTAATCTCGATATACATGTTTCTTCATAATGTCTTCCTTCGTTATCAACATAGTAATTATACTAATAACACTCCTTTGAAACAATTATCGATATACTTATTGATGTATACCAAAAAGCCGCAAGACTAACACTATCACTATCTCGTATCTCACAACTCCTATATAAACAGAGTGAGACAACAACACAATTAACTATCACATGCACAAAGGCGACCTGCACTCTCATCGTGGACTCACAGACACATATGTGCTAAAAGTGAGCGGGTGTGTCGAGTATTCGCTTGAGCAGTGTATGCTACTCTGCCAAGATTTGGGAACAAAATTTTTGCACCTAGCCTGTGTCACATGTTCATAGATGTTTAATCTTTAGAATAATTTTTTAAATAGCTTCAATGTACAGACACTGCAGTTTTAGAATTTTATAATATTATAGATTATGCAATGGCCTTTTTAAAGAATTATGAATGAAATTTATAATGATACTAGAGTTTACCCCGCGGCTGCGTCGGGGTTAACCTCTAGTGCGTGTCTTGTTTATAGAGCAAGTGTTATATTATATTACATTTTTTATGTATTTGCCCACGGAAGATTCACTTCATTTTATATCGCTAATTATACCATCCCGCGTCTATCTGTCAACGAAATAAATTACAAAACTTGACCAAAAAGGCCAAAATGGTCTAAATGACCAAAAGACCACAGTGACCGACATGGCCAAAATGACGGGTAGGCAAAAACGACCAAAAAGGCCAAAATGACCAAAAAGGCCAAAATGACCAAATAGGCCAAAGTTACCAAAAAGCCCAAAATGACCAAATAGGCCAAAATTACCAAAAACGCCAAAATGAAAATTATCCCTTGTCCATCCTCTGTATTTAATTTACATACGTGCCGAATTTCAGCCAAATCGGTCCAGTAGTTTTTACGTGAAAACGGAACAGACAGACAGACAGAGTTACTTTCGCATTTATAATATTAATAGGGATTAATAGGGATTATTATCATATTTAGTTATACTTCATATATACTTCAATATTCCATTTTTCCATCTTAATATGGATAAAGGCTTTTAATTTTACATTTTTCTTACTTTCAATTAGTAAGTTATGAGTCAATTGGGGCAGTCATTTTTGATGATTGTTTTTTTGTAAAATACTGTTATTATTCCAGTTTTGGAAGAATAAAACTATATATAAATAAAATCCTATTGATACTTTACTTGATGATAATATTATTATTAACTTTTAAAATTCAACTTTCTCTTTTGGCTACCTTTCAATATTAATAATAAATTGGCTAAGTGTCAGTCAATGCTCAGTGAAAGATTTTCTAAGTATAGATTAGACACATTGACTACCATTGTTGACAAAAATCTGGCTCAGGAACATGTGAAAAGTATTCCACATTTGATGATCTTATCCATATTAGCTACTTAACCACCCCATACTGCAAAAAATAAAATTAAAGGATCCCTGATGATGTCTTTAGAAACTTACATTTCCAAACCTATTGATTTAAATAAAGTACTCTAATAAAAAAATATTTTTTTAAAGACCTTTATAATGAGACCCCAGAAACATATGTACATACATACATATTATCATGCCTGTTTTCTGCAGGACAGATCTCTATCTATCCCCACTATATGCTCTACTATCAATACTATACAGGTCAGTTTTTCAATTGGGCCTTCATGGCCAAATCATATGCTATTCAAAATTGCAAAAAACATTTAAAGGAGTTTAGAGGCCAATTTTGACTTAGATTTTTGTACAATCAATTACCCTCGTCAGGAATCGAATCCACCGATATTGAAAAATTAAACACCTGTATTTGCTTACCCAAACATAGTGTAGCTTGCGAGGATCAATTTCTGTAAAGGGCTGTTTTAAAACAAAGTGTTTTATTTCTTATACATTAATTAAACATCAAATTGCACAGTCATTTGATAATCAATATTTACTCATTGACTGATTTGATTGATTGGGGTAAAAAATAATAATATGTGTTTTGAATATTTATTTGTCTATGGCTCTTAAAAATAGTATAATATTCATAATTTCCATATTGAATAAACTGAGGAGGGGTTTTTTCGTGTGAGGAAAATAGAACATTTTGGTTGAAAATAATCCTTTAACTTGGTTTGCTATTGGACATTCTTTCACCGAAATTAATCCTTGTAAGGAAATACATGTGTTTATTTTTTCAAATTCTGCCTATTTGATTTGATGTAAACAGGTTAATCATAAATTTCTTGGAATCAATATTAAAAAATGTAAAATGTTTAACAACAATATTTTATCTTTCTACATAATCTCCCTCCAATGCAATGCATTTAGTTCGTTTCGTTTCTAACTCCCTTATTCTTACGAAAAAAATTATTTTCTTGAGTCTCGAAAATCTCCTCTACGGCTACGGTAACCATAACAGCGTCATCGTGAAATTTTATTCTATGAACTTACTCTTACTTGGGGCTAAGTCGGAGAATATTGTGGGTGGTCAAGGAGATTGAAGCCAGCAAAGCCGATCGCGTTGAGCGCAAATTCAGATCGAGAAGTGGGAGCGTTATCGTGAAGAAACAACACGCCCAACGACAGTTTTCCACGACGTTCTTCTTTAATCGATTCACGCATTTTCGGAATTAAATTTGCATAATAGGATCCAGAATTTACCCGGCCTTTTGGCATGTACTAAATAAAAAGGATTGCTTCACCATCCCAAAACACTGAGGCTATAACTTTGCTAGCGGTAGGAGCAACTCAAAATTTCTTAATAGATGGCGAGGATGGTCGTTTCGAAGACATGCTTTTTCTCTTAGTTTCAGAAACGTAATGTAACCCACGTTTCATCCATGTTGATAAGGCGATGGCAAAAATTATTTGAATCACGGTGACCATTTCGAGATTATGCTTAGGTATTTCCAAACGTCGCTTTTTGTTTTCGTCGGTCAACATTCGTGGCATGAACGATACCAAAAGATATCTTTAGGATTTGTTATACAGTTATGCTTCTGTCTTTCAAAACCAATTTCTTAACCTTTTTGACATTTTCTTCCGTAACAGAGGTCAAAGGTGGCTGAGAACGCCGGTCACCTTTACAGCTTGATCTACCTCTTAAAGTCAGCCACCCAGTATTCTATGGTTGCGTGTATAATAGGGTACAGCATTATCCCCTTATATCTGCTAATGTCCGTAAACATTTCTTTCATAGACATTATTCAATCTGAGATCATTTATTACCGTGCGTAGCTCACTTTTATCCATAATTTTGCGTTTTTAGCAACTCGTAGCACAAAACGATTTATTACGTCCGAACGAACTGACAAAAACAAGACAGTCGGCATAAATATTGTGTTATGAACACTTTAATTTGAATAGGTATCGAACTTATTGATTCACCCTCTATGTACAATGAAACAAATCGTACATACGTAAACAGACAGTCATGATGATTTTATGGTATTTCCATTTTTTTACCAGACTATTAAATGCTTTCACTAATCTAACAGTACATGAGAAGGGTATCTTATTTGTCTTAATATATTATATTATGGCACATAATAATATCTGTGTGTATAAATCATTCAGGTGAGACATAACTGTATTTAAATTGTTATATAGACTGGCCTTCCTTTTTATTTTTATCCTATAGGAACCTTAAATAGTTATACCATTGCTGCTATTAAAACTTGCATTAACCCAGACAATGTAGTGTATGTAATTTTATCTTCATGGATAATAGACTGCTAATATAAAAGGACATGAAACCGTCTTCAGTCTGCATCATCTAAGCAGTCTGCTGCCTAGAAGGGGGTGTTTTTTGTCGCACATGTGCCCCATCAATGTTGACTGAGTATGGAATACATTTTCTTGACTGAGTTTGCCTACAAGCCAAAGTGGTCCCATGCCATGTGTAACTGCCTTAGTCCCGTATCATGGCAAGAAGAGAAACATTGAGGAGTTTTAATGGACATTCCTTCCAACTTTAGACCGCCGTGTTTCAAACTAACGCCGCTACGAGTGCACGTGCAGTAGGGTATCCATAAAGGGATTCTCCTCCTAAAGCACTATCACTACTAATACTAGTAAAATAGGAATATCACCTTAATTTTGTTAATGCACTATATTTTATATCATTAACCTATTAAAATCTATTGCAGTCAACAGTCAATACATGAGTACAACTCTTCCAAGTCAAATCAATGACATCTACCATAAACAAAGACATCACCCCATAATGCTCATTCCTATACCACACTTGTTTAAATGTAATCATTTACATTTCTACTGCGTTTGGAGGTAATATCGACGTTGTTATTACGTTAATTTAATTGTGATTATAACTTTTTCAGATAACACCACCAACTCCAACATCAATTGCGGACATTGGTCAAAGGAAATCGAAGAAAAAGCGGGCGGCTTCTCCAGTTCCAAGCGAAAGTTCTGGTGAAGAGTATGATCCGTCGCGCGGCGATACCCCGGCAGCTATGAGTGTCGCTGCGCCAAAACCGCGACATCCACCGTCTAGGCCAACTAAAACTCGTAAATCTAATAGCACTAAAAGTAAAAGTAAGTATAATTAGGGTAACACAAACGGCATGAAAAAATACACGCAGACTATATATTAAGAGCTGTTAGCATCATGTTCCTACCATCAGATCACAGTTACTAATTTCCTTAACTTTGGAGATTCTTTGGTTAGTATATTTATTAGACCACTGGCAGATCATATTAGCAGCATTTTAGGCTTTGCATAATATGCCAAAACACGTGGTTTCCATTTATAAATGTTATCGTCAAATTATAAATACCGTTACATACATACATACCTGATGTCACAATTTTTGACGAACATTTAGTTTATTTTGACAAATGTGTTTTATTTCTAACTATGGACACAGAACGACGCACTGTAAGACCGACCAATCAGCGCGCGAGGTACGTTCCATCGCATACCATTTCGCAATTGACGACTTTACGTCAATGTTTTAATATACTGAAAAATATTGCGTTAATTTCTAAGCAATATGTTGCCGTTCACAATATTCCGACTGTTTACAATCTCTCGAGATATATTATAGTCCCGATGGTTTTTTTTTATTTATTTACAAATTGATGGTGACATAAATAACTTTGAAAACTTGATGAAAAATTTATTTATTTCATTTTAGATAAAAGTGAAAAGACTGAAAGAACTAGAATTAGTGGTGCTGAAGTTAAAGATATGGGACCACAGAGCCCATGGGGTCATACAATGCCCAAAGAGATTCTCACAACGATATTTGAGTATGTTGTCGCATCTCAGGGCTCATTACCAGCTGTTATCAAGTATGTGTACAATCTTCTTTTCTTTTATCATTAGATAATATAACTTTGCGTTTTGTCTTCTGTGATGATATCAAAAAGGTCTCTATTCACATGTTTACAAATTACAGTTTTGCACAGCTTCCAATCAGAAGTGTTTGTTTGCGCAGAATAGTGCAGACTGTCAACTGTCAAAATCAGATATGAAATCAATGTTAATTGCAAAACTTCAATGCTAGGTAAAGAAGGTACCAAAAATCGTAGCAACCATAATAAATCATAGCATGTGATCTACGAAACAGAAATAATATGATTTACAAAGTGGAAGTATCTACATTAACGGGGTTGATATTATCATCAATATGTAGGTTGCAAGCTAACTGAATAAGAGTGTATATTTTAGCAGTAAGGAATCTTTATACTAATTTTGGGAAGTACCACTATAGTATATCAGGTGCAATATAAAGGCTGAACCAAAACATTCTTTGACAATAATAACAAAATGACACTTCAATTAATTTAATTATAATTAATTCAAACAACACTTTTATCATAACAACAGTCCTTGAAATACTGTGAGTGCAGCCCTTATGATCATATATTTTATTATTTCAGATTAGGAAAAGTTTGCAAACTATGGTACAATGTGAGTTGTAGACCTGAATTATGGAAGAATGTGGACCTCGCACAATATACAGTAGACAAATGTAAAACAGACTACAAATTAGTTTGGCTTTTAGAAAATCGATTGAAACAGTGTCAAAGTCTCAACATTGGTATGTCATGATATTCATACATATTTTAAATTTAGTTCAAGATTTTAGCTATACATGGCTACAAACACCTAAAAAATACCTTTGATTTATTGAATTGAAGCAATTTAATTTACATTTCTATCTTGGCCATCAGATCAGGCAGAAAATGTATTTCTTTTTTATTGTTTTAATCAGCACAATGGAAAGTGTGCAACGTTTCATGGGTGCTTGCGTGCGTTGCGGACTACTGCCCTGATCTAGTGGAGTTGAGTATCGCAGGCTGGAGCCGAATAACGCCAGAACAACTTTTCGACTTGATGCAGGCTTTGCCAAAGTTACAACGCATTGACCTTTCACATACGGTAAGAATTTTCCTGGTCACATTTCTATACCTACTAATTTCAGATTTTTCAAAATTGGGATACAGTTTATGAATTTTGGGGTGCTTATAACTAACTTTATATAATTTTTGATGCATGCAAAAACATTCCATCATAGTTGAATCATAATATCACTTATTAAATTCCAACATTACTTTCATTCATATTTTCTATTGTGGGATCCATTTAAAATACATTGTGTCAACATAAATATAAAGAAATCATTTATAAAATTGGTTCGAATTTGCATACTATGTACAGTTTTACCATACTTATAATTCTGACCATCACTATTCATTTCTGCAGAAAAGTGCAGACAAGATTCCAACATGTAAATAACCTATATTGAACTTTACATGCAGGCAAAAGTGGCAGTGTTGCTTGCTATGCATTCGCAGCTCTGTTCCGCTTACACAATTCATACACTGTCCCGCGCTAATTAAATGGGTACTGCGCAGGTACATCAGGAGGAATTATTAGTTGTGTAAAACTGTAACCTGCTTTTCATCGTTACATTATTCATTTTATCTGCATTTTTATCCGTGAGAGTGAGAGATGTGTAACAACGTGAGAGAATGGAGAAAGAATACAATTATCTGCGGCCAGCCGGCCTGTCGTAAGCGTAAGTAGGGCATTTGCCCGACTGGACGGCTACCACCCCTGGTCTAAAGTATGTCGCCATAACAACCTTGAGTTGTGTACGGCATTAGTGACCAGGTTCCAATCTCCCATAAGAGACCAGCAGCGCATTTGTAGCACCTTTGGTGTTGCAAATGTCCATAGGCGATGATAACCTCTTTCCATCAAGTGGGCCGTCTGCCTGTCTGGTGAACTCATGCAATAAAAAATTATGTCGCAAATGAATATTTTTTCTTTGGTGTTCTATTAGCTGCAGAGTCATGGGTTGTTGGAAAAGAGCTTGTATAAATAAAACAAAAAACACACACAAGAGTTCAACATAGACTTAACTTATATGTATGACTCTCAAAATGTGCTCTTCATCAGAACTTATTTTGAATAATATTGCTTGAAATTGGCTGTGATGTTTTTGTTACTCATAGTAAAGTGTTATGTTTACAGTCCGAGACGGTTGGATCGAATACAGCCCTGTCAGCTGCGTCGATGGCCGCATCACCGAGAACTTTGGCGAACGCCTCACGCATCTCACACTTGCAAACAATAAGTTCACGGCGCTGCCACAGATATTGTCGTCGGTCGCAGTAAGTTCATTTCATTCTTTTTTTATTTATTAAAAGGATTTTCACGCAGTTTCGTTTGTGTAACATTCGCATCCATATCCAAAGATAACTTAATTAATATCATCAGATATTCATGATGGTTTTACTCATTATGAAGATTGGTCTTAAATGTAGTAGAAAAATTCTAATAACAAACCTTCACATAAGAGTTTAGTATAGCGGGCACTAGTTTTTTCTGTTTTTTTTAAAGTGAAACTTCTATATAGACGGGGGGTCTTACGATTTTTCGCTCACGAAAAAGTGTCACAGTCACGTGGTCTAATACTTACATTTTTAAACTCGTGATATCTTTCGAATGGAATGTCCGAATCGAATACTTCAAAAAGTTATATAAAGGTATTGAAGCAGTCTTGAATATGACGTAATTTATTTTGATAAGGATTAATACGAAGATATAAAGGTTTTCAAATTGGACAAACACACAGACACAGATTGTTAATCTGCCCGTAACACTTCAAGTAAAATTTTTATTATGATTTATTTTGTCACTTGTTAGTTCAAGATTTCCACTTGTCCGTTGCGATTCGTTTTTTCTCTTGTCTTGCGATTTATTTTTTCACTTATCCGTTGCCATTCGTTTTCCCACTTGTCCGTTGCGATTCCTTTTTCCACTTGTCCATTGCGATTTATTTCTCCACTTATCTGTTGCATTCGTTTTTCCACTTGTTCGTTGCGATTCGTTTTCCACTTATCCATTGCGATTTATTTTCCACTTATCCGTTGCCATTCATTTTTCCACTGTTGGGATTCGTTTTTCCACTCGTCCGTTGCCATTTGTTTTTCAACTTGTTCGTTGAAGTTTTTTCATGAGTTCTACAGACAGACCAGACGGCCCACCTGATTGATGCAAAGCGTTAATGGTTTACGGTTTAATGTGTATTACAGGCGCACTGCAAGAACCTGGAGGTACTGGACATATCGGGCGCGTGCGCGACGTCGCACCCGGCGGCCGTGCCGCTGGAGGCGCTGCAGCGCGGCTGCCCCAAGGTGCGCGTGTTCCGGGCGGCCAACGCTCAACTGGTCCTCGCACCCCTCTCCGCCGCTCAACAGGTATGATTTGCACAATCGAACTTCAGCTGCTCTATCCAATACCAATGTCAATTGTAACAATCTATTTTTGTAAAATATTTCGTAAATAAAAATGTAAATTCGAATATTAAAGGAATGTATTAGATTTAAGAAGATTTGTAAAAATTTTGGAAACAAAGGTTATAGAAAAGAGAAAACAAAAGAGCAAAAACTGCAATAAAAATTAAAGAACATTAAGAAAAAAAGAGGAGTAGAAAATAAAAACTAAAATATAAAACCCCAAAACAGCAAAAAGCCTGGACAATCCCATTCGTCCGGAGAGAGATTTTTTTTAAAACCTAGCAACTGATATTTGGAAAAAAGTTAATTATTCATCTTACAGTAGACTGAGAGTGAGAAGTAGAGTGAACGTGCAGAAACCGGTATGTAAGAAAAAAAGAGATATGCGCCCTCTAACGTTAGAAACTTCGTTCCTGACCGCATGATTTTCGTTTTTTCAATTGATTTTTTGTATCCCTTGTATTGTTAAGCGTGTGTTGATGTGTTGTGTTTTTAAACAATGTCGATGTTGCATCGCGCAGATGGAGAGCGAGGGCTGGTCGCAGCTGGAGGAGCTGTCGATCGCGGGCGAGGCGGAGTGCGAGCGCGTGGGCGTGGGCCAGTACCGGCTGGGCGACGAGGCGCTCGCGCGGCTGGTGCGCGGCGCCACCCGGCTGCGGCTGCTCGACCTGCGCGCGCTGCAGCGGCTCACGCCCTCGGGGCTCGTGCGCGTGCCCGCCTGGGACCTGCAGCATCTCTTCCTCGGAGGTCGCCAATCTCTCTGATACATACATACATAACTTCACGCCAGGTCCCTTGCGGGGTAGGCACGAACGACAGAGCGCCATTCAGGCTTATTCTTACACACCTCACTTGCTTCTTTGACATTCATAGCGCTTGTCGTGCACGCTCGTCTGTTCTTAAGGTTCCTGACATCACCATCTCTCTAATAACAACCTATAATCATTCCCCTGCTGGGCTCGCCGCTTCTCTACAGTGGCTTGGCGGACTTGACACATCAGTCATCTCGATGTGCAGGTTTTTCACCGTTAGCACGTGGTAATTGTAATAATATGCACATTAGGTCAAAAAACTGCCTAAGTGATCCTTTGATTTAGGACACGAGTGTGTTGGTCACTAAGCTCCAACAGTTTCACTTTGCTTGACTAGTATTGACCTCCGACGCTATTAGCTCCTTATTGCAAAAACAACACCAAAGCCCTATGCGGCTGGTCTTAGTCTGGCTAACTGTAGTATGCAGTTAAATATATGGCTAGCCAATTGTATTCGCTGGAATCACAAATGCCAGGGCGCATTGAGTACCGGCCGCACATTGAGCCGACTGTTCAGGACAAGACTGGTTTGGTTCAGTACATTTTGTTATGGCCCTATATATCATTTTATATTAGCAATTATTTTACTTTGAGTTAGATGAAAAACGATCGTGTCGTACGTTCAGGTTGCAATGTGACCCGGCAGAGCAACGCGTGCCTGGAGCTGATCTGCGAGAAGTGGTCGCACAGCCTGCTGGAGCTGGACCTGTCGTGGGCGTCGGCCGCTCGGGTGCTGGACGACGCGGTCTCCGCGCTCGCCGACTCGCCCGACAGCAAACTTAGGTGGCTATTCACATTTTCACATTCATAAATATATATTTCTGAACGCTTGCATTCGCGTCAGTTTGCGATTTTACTGCGGAAATTATCGATTTTCTACATACATACATACATACATACATATTGTCACGCCTGTTTCCCATTGGGGTAGGCAGAGACAATGGATCTCCACTTGTTACGATCTTGACAAACACTTTTCGCTTCATCAACTTTCATTAATCTTCTCATACATACACGCTTATTTAAACTACTTTTTATCTGACCTTTCTTCAAAATATCTTCAATTTGATCATGGTGAGTACGTCTTGGTCTACCGGCACTGACTCTTCCAGTCACATTGCTATCATTACTTGTTTTGTGATTCTGCTATCATTCATTCTCTCTACATGGCCAAACCACCTTAACATTCCCTTTTCAACTCTTGTCACTACATCTACTTTCAATTCACAGCGCTCCCTTATCACTGTTTCTTATCATATCACTTACATTAACCTTACGTATACTTCTCAAAGCTCTCATTTCAACTGCATCCGATTTTCTAGCATAGAAATATGTACTATGTTTTATTCCGGTATCGATAATTCGGTATTTACAAGGACCAGTAATATAAAAAATTGATGATTTTAAATGTTTATCAGGTGAAAATTTTATAGTCCAACGTAGTTGCTGCACGTTACAGATTAATGGTTTTCAATTTAATTAAGGACGATTTCTCAATCATCAGACAAAAGTTATCTGTCAAATAAATACTTGATTCAACAATTTTATTCATACAACTTTTGTCAAGTGATTGAAATATCGGCCCTTAAACTATAAAACCATTATTTATTAAAAACTATTAAGATTCACTCCCTAATAGCAATTCTGTCTGTGTACGATAATTACATGTTATACCTGAAAGATCAATCGAAAAAAATATTTTCAGGATATTGAACTTGTGCGGATCTTCTGTGTCTCTTGATCCAGTGAAGAAAGTTCTTCTCAAATGTCCACATATAGAATCATTAAACCTGAGTTCTTGTCGAGCACTACCTAGGGGAATGAAACGTCTCTATGTAGGCAAGGAGCTGCAAGATCTGAAGGACAGTTTTGATCCTTCAAAATCTAAAGCCAAAGACGAAGAAAAAACGCATGACAATAGAAGATCGAAGAAAGAGAGTAAAAAGTCTGAGTCTAATTCCAAGTCTAACACTGCTTCACCTGAGAATAGATCAAATAAAGATACAGACGAAAAATCTAATATAAATGATGAAAGCAAAACTGCAGATCAATCTACTTCATTTTCATTCCAAGAACCCAAAAGTGTAGTTGATGGGGGACCAATAATGACAGATAAGCAATATTCACCAGCAGAAGCATGTGAGAAACCTTTTACTGATTCAAAGACACAATTGCTATCTCCTAGTAAAGACATAATGGACACTATTAGATCTCCAGTAGAAGAGAAACGAAAATCAAGAGACTCAAATCCGAAATTATTAAGCCCTATGTCTAAGCCAGATTCTTCTTCCACTCCGAAGTCTGAAACTGGCAAGTCTGAATTAGGAAGCCCTCACTTCAGTCCACTCCCAAAGCCGGATAGCCAAGTACAAAACAGCCCTGAGGTTCAATCCGAACTAATGAAGAGTAGTAACTCTTGGAATTTAAGCACCTTCAAAACGACACCGACAAATAAATCGGAAGCTAGTCCATTAAATAGAATAGAAAATACTCATAAACTAAAACACAGTAAAATCACAGAACAATGCAGTCCCACTACTTCACATGACACCAAACGTAGTCCAGAAACTCAGGGAGTTACAAAACAAGACCTGAGAAATCCTAATAGCTGGAATATCGGGAATTACAGTCCAATGCCCCGTCAAGATCAATTTTCCTCTCAAAGGAGCCCATATTCGGCTCAACCCAGTCCCGCCCAACCGAGTCCATACTCCGCCCAGCCTAGCCCCTATTCCACTCAACCCAGCCCATACTCCTCACAACCTAGTCCATATTCGGCGCAACCCAGCCCCGACACTAGTCAAATGGTCAAAACAGACCTCCAGAAAACAGGGGCATGGAACACGGGCAATTATAGTCCTATGCCGAAACACCATCCTCCCTTCTCTCCTCATCCCTCGACACACACAAGCCCAGACCCCGGAGTGGGAGTCAAGAGTGATAGCATAAGAAGTAACCCCAACAGAACCCCCGGTCAATACAGTCCCATGTCTAGACAAGATCGGATACACCAAAGTCCATATTCACCGAGGCCAAGTGTAGACAACTCGCTTTATAACAACAAGAAGAGCCCAGGAATGGGCAACTATAGTCCAATGCTACGTCCCGATTGCCACTTGCCCAGTCCTGATGGTGGGCCTACATCCAGATCAGTAGTAAGTGGGAGGACTTCGGACATCTACGGCAGGCCCATTTCAAAGCCTGCAGACATCATGCACAACTTACCTACACCAGACATACCTGTGTCGTGGGGCATGGAGCGGTTCAATTCGATATGCAACGCCCCGACGTCTAGTATCGAATCTCTAGTGTGGGGCTCCACATCGTTCAGCGCCGACCCTCCGGCGATGCCTCCGCGAGTCGACAACATTCCTAGTGCGTCTTTGCTCAATACGCCTCCGCCGCAGCCGTGGACCGATCTGCCTTCTTTCGATAGTGCCGTACGAAGGACTAATGAAGACTTGAGTGATCCGTGGAGTGTTGGCCAGTTTGTGCACAATAACTTTATTGAACAGAATGTGAATTTCGAGTCTCTGAGTGGGCACGGGCACGGGCACGGGCACGGGCACGCGCACGCGCACGCGCAGCAGGCGCACGCGCTGTCGAGCTACTTGGACGACAGCTTCGCGGAGGCGTCGCGCCTGGACTGACGCCTCGCGCAGGTACACACAAATCGTATATTTTATGATATCAGAGGGTTCGGGTGATGTTGTATTTAAAAACAATTTGATCAATTTTATAAAATAGTTTATACATTGTAAATAAAATTATTTAGATAGATTCTAAGAGTAATGAAGCTAGGAATGCATTAAAATTATTTTGCCGCCGATTTTATGAGAGTTTTAAGAGATTTAAGAGAAAATTATAATATTAATTACAGTTTTACGATATAGTTAATTCACCTATCGTGATAGTGGTGGAGCATACTCACAGACTTAGTTTTAATGAGTTTGTTTGAATGCCAAATTCTGTTTCATTGAGGCCAAAATGGTATATTTATTTGAAAATATGTGTTTAGTCTTAATTTTACGTCTTGTCATACATTAAGAAATTTTATCTGTGCAGCTTATTGTCAATAGATTGAAGGAGAACTTGCTAGTTAGTAGAATGCTGGCCTGCATGGATGGCATGAACAATAAGGCCTATTCACTCTTCTAGAACACTGTAAATCAGATTCGATCAATAATATCATGGAAAATACTCTAAGAATGACAATAGCCCAGTAATAAATGTTACTCAAAAATCCCGTGAATTTTATTCTAGGATTGTCTCAAGGTTTTGTTCTGTAGCCTGTTTGTGTAAGGGCAAAGAGAGTCATCCTCGTCCCCATTTTGCACACCCTGTAGTGGTGGCTTCATATTATTACAAAGTCGTCTGCAGGTTCCTTAGTATGGCACAGATCAGAAAATCCCACTTTGGCCAGTTTTATTTCATTATATAATCAAAGTACGAGACTATCAAAAATTTGACTCAAATAGGTAGGTATAGAAAAACATTACTTGACCTTCAACCAACCTTAAATTGAAAAGCAAACATAACTTTTTAACTGAGATGATCTAAAAATTTGTTTTAAATAACAAAATACTCATTGAAAGTCTAATGATGTGACATCGAGGAAAAAAGGAACTTAGCTTTTTCTGGGTACATTTTTACTAGACAGCTTTCATTCTTAGAATTTTTCTTCCGTAATAAAACTATGTTTAAACATTCCTTCTTTTCTATTTTAGTTAAAATTACACTTAACTTTGGGTATGGAAAAGGAATACTATTCTTCTCCATGACTTTGGGTGCCAGATTTATTGTTAATACATAATAGAACTATAAAGTTATAGTGCACATTGAACATATTTTATAATTTTACATAATATTTTAGAGTTATAATAATAAATTAGGATTCGATTTTAAAAATACAATTGTTAACCTCGGCTTATTCTACATAAAATTATTTAATATATTGCCTCAGCAAGATGGCATTGGGAAGAAGACATATGCAGCATATACTTTTTTATAGACACCCATATTTATGAACCAAAAATCTATCGTCTTAGCATGTTACCATTGTGTACATTATTTAGCCAGCATTATGTAGACTCTGATTTCACTTATTGGTGATTTGTCAGCCCGTTTAATTTCAACTTGGTGTCAGAAGTGTGTATTTATTTAATGGTATATAAGAGCAGCTTTGTTTTCAACATGCATATAGTTACGAAATTAATATCTTCAAGTTATGAATCTCATATGTACTGCATCATGTGACTTATTAATTTTCATCATACAGTATTTGAATATGGAAAAAATTTAGCACAAATAACATGGATAATTCAACATAAATCCCAAAAGTGAATTTCTTTTCAAAATTCTTGTCTGCAGATTTCAATTGATTGTGACACACAATTAGAATCATTCTAAAGAAATTCATAGGTTTTTTTAAATATATTTTTGTAAGTTTTAATTTTCATTTTTTTTAAAGTAGCGGTTTTTAATTTGGAATACTTTCTTTGATATCACTATTCTTTTATGTGAATTAAATTATTTATTTATTGAAGTCACTTTTGTTGATTAAAATAAAATCAATAGTAGATTACAAAAAGTATTCATCAAAAGTAGGCGCAGCCTTTGAAACCCCCTAGAAATAAATTATTAACTGAGGTAGATCAAGAACCACGTCTTGCTTGTGTTAAAACATTTTGTTAATACCTTAACACATTGACTGTCCGTGCACCAAATTTAATGAAATTTCATAGCAACCAGACGTGTGAGTTTGGAATTTTTATACACCTAAAGTGTATGGGCAATGAACAAGATAAATAAAAATGTGTGCTGGGACACATATTAGATGTGAAACTTCAACGGACAAGTGGAAAATCTTCAAGTGACAAGTGACAAAATGAATCGCAACAAAATTTCAACTTGAAGTGTTACGGGCAGATTGTTAATGTACTTGTCCAATTTGAAAACCTGCCCGTACTCTTTTATCCAAAATAGCCCGGGCTGTCAATGTGTTAAATTATTATTTTGATAAGTATATAGATGCCAAGAGAGATAAAGTGATTCAATTAAAAAAGCTAATTATGGCTGACTCAAAGAAATGTACTGCAAGCAAATTCAATTAATGAATGTATGTGACGTCTTTTTTTACTTTGATATTGAAATATGATGACATAATAATATAGTTGATGGTGGTATTAAACAATATGAAAATTACTAACAATTGTTAATAAAATAACCATAATAATCTAATGAAAGAGATCACTCTATAGATAATGCATATATTTTAGTATTCAAGTGTCTGCAAACAATCGATTAAAATTGTTAATAAAAATTAATTGTTAGTCAATTTGATTGATAGTTGTCAGTTAACTATTAAGCCAATCGATCGTTAATGATAATAACAACTAAATTTACAGAAACTGTATTAAAATAGCTACAAAGTATACATGCATTCATTTGACTTGTCCAAAACAATAGAAACTTAGAAACCAAAGTTTTTCGTTTCATTCACGCTCGTGTATACTGTGTTATTTTATATAAATAAAAGAAAGCTTTTAACACGGTTTCTATAGATTTAATTAATTCATTGTTCTGAGGTTTCACATAACTAAAGTTTGATGTCTCTGATACACTTTATACAGAAAAATATTAGTGTTATTGGTTTCGTTTGGCATTTAACACTGCCCTACCGATTGAGATTACAGCAACTCCAATTCGCCATAAAGTAATATAATATTGTCAATTGATCGTGTTTGGGAATCTTAAATATATTTTTCTTTGTGTAAAAATATTGTTTAGAGTCCACACTTCACGGGCGTTGTTGTTTTTCTATTCTGTCTCACCACCATAATGGGAAGAATTAATCAAATGTAAGCTAAGTGAAGTGGGAGCTTAAAAGAGGATAGTGTGATAATAATAATTAGAAATGAAATATGTATTCTGACTTATTGACTGTTCTTGACAAAATATATTTTTGTTATATATCATGTCCCAAAAGTTTAAAGGCCAAGTACAAATTAATAATTTTGTGAGGTACATATTTTATGTTGTGATTAAATTAGTGACCGCAGAAACCACCAAATATCGTTTTCCGACACCTTCGTTAGCCTTATAAAATGCCTAATGTTTAACTGAAGAGAAATTTTATAGTTTTATTAACTTATTACAAAATGAAAAATATTATCTACTATACATAGAGTGTATAAATATAAAATTAGGTAAATAAATATAATGTTAATTAATCATGTACCATAGTATGTATAAAATAAAGTTGACTAATATCCGTAAGTTCTGTTATGTAGAGATTTTTGTTTGTAATATTGTTAAAATACCGCGTGCATACCACACAGGTGGTCCAATTTTTATAATCTAACCAATAAAATATCGATGTGGTTGTACATTTACATTTTGAATAGAATGTATTTATTAAACTTCTTTTGTTGAAAATGTCATCTTATCCCATGTTTCTTTATGATCCTTATTCCTTGCGTTACGCTTAGAGCCTGTTTGTTTGAATATTATTCTAAAATTTAAATATGAATGAATACTTGACACAGATTGGAAAGTAAATCAGAAAATAGAACTAGTTAGTCCCAGGCACAGAAAAATGTTGAGTAGAAAAATGTCCGCTTATATAAATTTAGCTATGGAATAGCACAATAATACTTGAGCAAAAAATCTATCAGAAACGACTCCCGAGCTACTGGGGTGGGAGTGGAGACTTTTTTACAACCTTGAAAGCGATTAGCCAGTTTTCTATTATTGAATTAGTCAGTAGTAGTCACTAAGAACTATTTACCAAAAAATATCATTATGATTATTTAAGACCTGTTTAGTGATCATGCCTATGACCACTGGTATTTTATCTCAGTAACCTCGTTTTTTTTTCAATTTCTTTGTAACGCTATAAATAGCATATAAAATACAGCTATATAAACGCAATAATTCTCAAAAACATTACTGTATAGACAAACGTGACAAATTTATTAAGTGTTAAAAAAAACGCAATTTTAGTAAAAAATAGTTTACTTCCACAACAAGCATATATTATTATAACCATGATATTGTAATATATCTATCAATAACGAGGTAATATAGCGTACATCTTATTATAACCACACTTTACAAGAGCGAAATAAATGAAGGGCGGGTTATCTCAGAACTGTAAATTGTATGTGTGCGAGTCATTTTTATTTAAATTTGATAACAGAACTATAAGAAGCTAGCGTCACTTTAATAAGTACCATCACGCAATTTTATTATAATTTTGTGCTATATTAGAAAATTATTTTGAAGTAGACCTAATTTCATTTAATTGTGAGATAATTTTTTTTCATAAGTTACATGTTTATATGAAAGTTTAACATTAATTTCATAGTCAACGTTGAGATAACCTGCTGTTAATTAAGTAATTTGATTAACAATCACTGGAACATCTGCCTTAAAATTACCGAAACATAGCCTCACACTCAAAATCGGACGATGATCCATGAACTTTAGATAATGACAACCGAAATTACACATTTCAGTCTTAATTCTTACGTCACATAGCAAAGAATATTGTGAATATCATTATTTAAAGTCATAAAAATGGAAGAAATTTCCAGAGCATGAGCGCAGCAGCCGTCAACATTTTTTATGTTCGTTCTTATATCTTACTAACCGTTCATTTGCCTTACTATCGGTTACAATTTAATATATAATAAACTATATACAAGTAATATCATAATTCAACCGATGATAAAACGAGTAAATGAGTAGCAAGATATAGGAACTCGCCAACAATAGTAAAGTGGTTCGAATTTTAGTAGACATATTCGCAAAAACAACAGCACCAAGGTACTGCCAGCTGCGAAAAACTTTTATATCACCTTTATGGAAAAAAACCAATTTAGTAAATTTTGTACAGTCAAGTTCATTAATATATATGCATTGACAAGGATTCAAAATATTGTATGCACTAGAATGTTAAAAAATATCTTTACAGTCTGTAGTTCATTAATACATCATCATGTAATTGGTTCAATAATATATGTCTGGACACTTTACAATAATTTGTGACCAGCCATATGATCAAATATAACTTAATAGCATAGGATTCAAAAATATCTGACTAGACAAATATTCACAAATATGTTATGGATATGGGAATTTCACTCAAATTGACTTCTTCCTAGAATTCATTTTGCAGTACCTTATATGCAAGTAAAAATGCATCGTTGCCAATACGTGCAACTGCCCACTGGGCAACGTCGCGTAACTAGCTAGCGTTTTTAGGATTCTGATTAATATCAATGTTCTCGTTGTATTACTTAACTCTGTACTTGCAGAATAAAGTATACGAATTAAAAAAAAATAGATTTTGGAAAACTTATTTATTTTTCTGTAACTACGAAACTAATAAGGAACTAACTTCTCTTAAAATTATTAACCAAAAATTGAATGGAACATCAACAAAATAAAAACATTTCAATGAACTTTAATACATTTTTATATAAAAAAATAGCTTCTTCTTTCAAGTTGTTCCTTCATTGCTGAGGATTATGACTTTGATAGCAGTGAGAACATTAACTCTGTTCCACGGAGATCGGTATCGGTGTACATAGTGGCTGGCCAAGTTTATTGAAATGTTTATCTGGTCAGCAATCTAGTCAAGCCATCTATTTGGAGATCTACCACAATGTCTCTTTCCCAGTGACCACAAGTCTCTGCATGTTGTCTGGGTTCCTTCGCGGTATGTGGTCAAAGTACTTCAGTAGTATACGTTATCGGCACACTGCTGATAACATCTGATGATCTCAGATCTCAAGCTCTTCCAGTATAGAAACATTTGTTCTGTGAGCTGTCCACGGAATTCTGACAATCCGACTCCAGCACTACAATCCAAAGGTATCGATTTTATATCTGTTAGATACCTTTATAATCTCGGTACATAAATATGAATAAGACAAGTGGCTGCACTAAGCGCTTTTTTGTCCGCTTTAAAATATGGCTTAGTCCAACGACATATAATATATTAAAAACATCTTAGGCTTAGTCAGCGAGTATTAATTTAAAATCTTGTGACGCTCCATTTACGTCAATGACATTTTGTAAGCGAGTCCTCATTGATTTAATCATTTTGTAGCAGTAATCCTGATTTCTAAAATTATCTCAGATGGAATGAACGTGAGCCTTTAAATTTTCTTGTGTACGAGCTCGACTATTATCCCAATTTTGGATCATTAACCCCCATACATTGTGTATGGGGTTAAGATCTAGGCTTAGTCTAAGTCCGGCTTCATTCTGTTCCAGCCACCTTATCCACCATAAAGAAATAGTATTTCTTGATATTCCCAATTACCCAAATATGTGAGGAAGGACACATACACACTATTTTATGTTTTGTGTGTTCATCAATTCTATACATTTTAATAACAAATATTAAAAATGTATAGAATTGATGAACACCCAAAACATAAAATAGTGTGTATTCCTAAATCAAATATTGCCGAAGAATTGGGAATATCAAGAAATACTGTTTCTTTATGGTGGAGAGGTTGATGTAAAAGGACATGTGTCGTTTGGTCGACCCAGAAAAACAACTTATGAACAAGATATGCAATTGGTGGATGTTCGAAATTCAAGATTTATCAGAACACCTACATTTGCAACAGAGTTCGGTATTTCAGAATTCCGTGGACAGCTCACAGGACAAATGTTTCTATACTGGAAGAGCTTGAGATCCGAGATCACCAGATGTTATCAGCAGTGTGCCGACAACGTATACTACTGAAGTACTTTGACCACATGCCGCGAAGGAACCCAGATAACATGCAGGGACTCGTGGTCACTGGGAAAGTTGAAAGCAAGACACATTTTGGTAGATCTCCAAATAGGTGGCTTGACTAGATTGCTGACTAGATAAACATTTCAATAAACTTGGCCAGCCACTACGTACAGAACCGATCTCCGTGGAACAGAGTTCATGTTTTCAAAGTCATAATCCTCAGCAATGAAGGAACAACTTGAAAGAGAAGCTATTTTTTTATATGTAAAAATGTATTAAAGTTCATTGAAATGTTTTTATTGTGTTGATGTTCCATTCAATTTTTGGATAATAATTTTAAGAGAAGTTAGTTCTTTTTTAGTTTCGTAGTTACAGAAAAATAAATAAGCTTTCCAAAATCTTCTTTTTTTAATTCGTATACTTTATTCTGCAAGTACCGAGTTTAAGTAATACAACGAGAACATTGATATTAAACAGAATCCTAAAAACGCTAGCCAGTTACGCGACGTTGCCCGATGGGCAGTTGCACGTATTGGCAACGATGCATTATTACTTGCATATAAGGCACTGCAAAATGAATTCTAGGAGAAAGACAATTTGAGTTAAATTCCCATATCTATAAGATATTTATGAATATTTGTCTAGTCAGATATTTTTGAATCCTATGATATTGAGTTATATTTGATCATATGGCTGGTCACACATTATTGTAAAGTGTCCAGGCATATATTAATGTACCAATTACATGATGATATATTAATGAACTACAGACTGTAAAGATATTTTTTAACATTCTACTGCAGACAATATTTTGAATGCTTGTCAATGCATATATATTAATGAACTTGACTGTACTTTCATGTCACAAAATCATAGACAAGAATGTGATTAATAGTTGCATTAAAAAAAGTACGACACAAAATCTAATTAATATTATATGACTACATTCAAAATATAATTATGATCAGAATTCGACACATACAGCGGGTCAGAATTCGACGAAAAAAGGTTTTAGCCTAGGAGAAAAATATCTAATTGGTATTAAAAACAAAAATGTGAACCACAATGTATTTTAACTTATTAAACCAAGTTATATGTGGCATTAAATATTTTAACAATATTATGTTATTGATCTTTCAATAAGTTTAACTACGAAAGTAAATAAAAAAACCTGATTAAAGTGCTTGGTTTAAAAAAAATTAACTGGTAACATTTCAGGCGTTGACAACTTTATCACCATTTTGTTTATTCGTGTTTTTTTTGTTATTAGTTGCTGTTTTTTGTTCTTTTTAAAGTGAAACTCGAAACGAAAAAGCGACACTTAAAAGAAATAAACACATAAATCTATAGGACTATAGATTTATGTGTTTATTTCACCTGCGAGAGAATGAGATAGAATACATTGTAAACAATAAAAATAAATCAATGCAAATTAAGTAATACACCTGAATTGAACCCTTAACTTTGACATAAAGTAACATTCTTTGTTTACATTTTTTCTGTGAATTCTGACTGGCGGTACAGTTTAAACGAGATTACAATTTACAGAAAAATGAAAAAATATATTAGCTACCATTTATGTATAATATACATTAATTTTATTTGGCTTAAGGCTAATACAGGCGGTTATTTGCTTCAAAAAAATGTCGAAGTAACATCTTCGGATTTCAATTTGGAAGCTCTATTCAATCACCTTTATATAAAGTTGACGTTTTATTTGGAAACTTCATGATTAAAATTAGTTCATACATACATACATATTTAGTGCAAAAAAAAATTAAGCACATGTCTACAAAATGGGTCTATTCTCGGATGTACTGACTTAAGCCAATAGTAAAACACCCCTGACAAACAGACCCAAAAATCGATTACTGCTCAGATTATAACAATTTCTAGAATAATTTCTTATTTTACGTATATATGGATATGGACAGCAAAAAAAAAAGTGCAATTAGTATAATTATTAATAATATACGTATGACACGATACGCATTGGACAAGCGTGGCAGGTAGACTGCCTATTCCCATGAAAGTGGAAATTGGGTGTTTGTGGGATAATATGCGTACGAATGTCGTGAATTACACCTCAATGGCACTTTTATGTTCTACATAGGTTCAACTTATACACCAAGATATACATATTACCAATCCTGTTTCCCATAGGGGTAGGCAGAGATGATGGATTTCATAATCTCTTACTCTTAATACATAAATGTTTCTTAAAAATGCTATTTACGTGGCCATTTTTAAGACATCTATGATTTGATCGTGGCAAGATGGTCGTTGTCTACCAGCACCTCAACTAAGATATATTTTTTAAACAATCACACATAAACAGATTCAAGTTTAATAAATGACTTTTTGAGAATATAATGTAATCGCATAGTATAGTGATCATTTTTGGAATGTTAAATACTATCATAGTCCTCGTAATTGAACTCTACAAATGTAGATGGCGCTAACAA
Organism: Dendrolimus punctatus; assembly: GCA_012273795.1. Classification (NCBI taxonomy): domain Eukaryota; kingdom Metazoa; phylum Arthropoda; class Insecta; order Lepidoptera; family Lasiocampidae; genus Dendrolimus; species Dendrolimus punctatus. Next base: position 20,460,506 of record CM022531.1, on the reverse strand, counting down.
ATCTTGTTGTGGATTCGAAGTCCTCTTTTCACTTTTAGATTTCTTTTGTTTGTTCTTTTTCTCTTTCTTCTCTGATTTATCGCTGCCATCACCTCGGTCTTTATCTTTCGATTTTTTCTTTTTGTGTCTCTTCTCTGTCTAAAAGATTGCATCCAAAAATTAATTACAGCCCTAATATATTTTTCATAGTCGATAAGAATTAAATATGGCAATATACAAAATATGATTTTACCATTTAAAAAAAGTTAATCATCAATACGATACCTATTGATACACATTTTATTTCGATTTAATTTAGTTGTTTAATTATCTACTCACTTTGTCGCCACTTTCCTTCATTGCATCAGGATCTTCACCACCTGAAAATATTGATAATAATAACAAATTCGGTTTCTTTCCAAAAAAAATTGTAATAATGAACCACAGTTCAGTCAGACCTAAATATGGAAATTCAACCAAGGAAGTGCTTCAAAACCATAAGATTGAATATCGTTTGCACCTCATAAGATGACAAGGTCTGTTTTTGCTTGCAAAAATCTATGTGGCCATAACAAAACATTGAAACATACTCCAATTTTAGATATCGAGCTTAGTGAACTTTTTGGAACGAAGTTCCTTATCGCGCGTTGCGAAAGGGGGCTAGACGGAAAAAGTTAAGACCAAAAGTTGTAACGACACTTTTTGTTATAGTTAGTAAGTCGTGTGGCGTGCGCGTGTTTCTCTGTCTATCTGTCTCTCTCTCTCATAGAAAGCAAGCCAGATATTTTCTTTCGTCTTTCTATTTCGCATTGAACAGTGTGGTGTCGCGACGATTATTTTTGTTGAGTGTATACAGATTTTTTGTACATAATACTTAATAAAAAATAATAACAATAATGAATCCTAACAGTGTTTCTGCACAAGTTCCGGATAATGCTGATGGAGTTAGGTAAGTAGAGATTTTATACATACAATAATAACAATAAAGACTCGCATTATAACTAACTTCGTTCCATCCGGGTGTCCCTTGACACCTCTCAAGTTTTTTGTTAACTATGAATTGTTCTGATGAACAAGGAAAGTGCTTTACTAGCTCTTATGAGCTGGTAAAGCACTTTCTTGGTCGACTATAAACAGAATGGTATCATTCATCTTGGAAAGTGGAACATATTCCACGGGTACAGGTAAACTACTACAGCGAAGAGACGACGGGCGGCTGAAAAGTTCTCGAGCCTGAAGGTACTTACAGTAATACTATTTATTCTCGCCACCTGTCACGACCAACGATATCTAATTAGTATTTATGGAAATTATTGTGATTAGAATCAGTATATTTCGAATTATTTAACTTTAAACATTATCATGTCTGAGTCATTACTATTTTGACACGGAATTGGAGCATCGGCGGTAATAGAATTCCTTGTAAGACGGGAAAACCCTTTAAAAATAAAAAAGTAGTGTATGTAAAAGAATCAAAACCATCATCTGCCATGCTAAAACGTTTGCTACGTTTACTTTAGCAGGATCGGGAGTCTCTCGAAGACAACGCTCGCTGTGGGCGCCTAAACACTGCCAACACGGACAAAAGCAACGCCAACGTAAAAAAAATCCTAGGGGAACACCGCCAAGAAAAGTGCGGCACATAGCAGAAGATTTGGGATAAAGAACGTATTAGACATTTTGCAAATAAAAAAAAAACGCACGTTAAATACCGAAAATGCTTACAACGTTTGTCAATCGGCGTCGAGTGTGACTTTATCGGAGTTGGAATTTTTGGATCTGTGCAATGACAATTTGGATGAATGCAATGCAGTGGATATGAAAAGAGAAAAGCCGCCGAAAAATGTAAGGTGGAAAAATTGATTTCAATTAATGGCTAATATTTTTTAGAATTCGGAATGAGTATTACAGATTGAGTAGTACCTTCCAAAAAATATTACGATTCACGTCGAGCATTTTGATATATACTTTTGAAAAAAATACACCGTCATTTTAGAAAAAGGAAGAGCAAAACCGAATTAATTAGTAATCTTAAAAAAATTATACTCTTTTTGCAAGACAATGCGCCCGTTCATACGACTCGCATTGCCAGGCAAGAACTGGGAGAGACTAGTTTCGATGATGTTCGACGAATAATTTTTGGCGGGATACACAGGCCCTTTACAAACAATGTGAAAAGTCGATTGAAGTAGAAGAGAATATATTTATAAGTAAACTTTGTTTAAACTTTCATCTCATCTGATAGTGCCCTACGCTCAAACTTTTCAACCCTCCCTCGTATATAAAAATATAACTACCTTCCGGAGACCTCCTGGCGCTAGAATCTCCGGCCCAAAGCGGAAAATCACCATCCAACATATCACTGCGACCATCTTCATAAACGGAAATGTTTCTTTCTTCTTTTTCCGTCTCTATTCCGTCATTACTTATTAGCACTCTATTTAATTTCATATCTATCGTTTCTTCGGAAAGCTTCCGAGTGTCTTGTATAGACTTTGAAATGGTGTCTGTGAGTATATTTGAATTTGCTGAATTTCGTGTGATAAGCTTATATCGAGATCAAAGTCATCCTGATCGACTATTACTCTAGGGTTTGTCGTGTCGTCATCACTGAAATGATTAATATATAGTTATATGTCTCTTTGTTGTACATCAAAGCAAGAAAGAAACAAAAGAAAACGAATCATAAATCGTGCCGATCACTAAAAAGTTATATTTCTTGTAGACAACCCTAGGTTAAGTTTAACAGATTCCAGCCTTATTCCAGGCTATGTAGACGACACCACTGCACTAATGCCGGCGCGTTATTGTTCTATGTTACACCCTGACCACGAATTCCAGCTGTTATTTCGTGACGAATGTGAATAACACAACTAAGAAACAGAAACTACTTTGGTATGTTTTATATACTAAACTGATAATACACAGTTATAGTTAAGTTCATTTTATTTTGTCATCACTACCAAGCTCTTTCAAAAATTATACAAACATATTACATTTTGCTAAACCAAAGAAATTGTATGTGTGTGTGTGTACAGTTCATAACACAACACACAGTACAAGTGTAACAAGGGGTGGGAGGGATTCTACATTCCGTCACGTCACATTTCATATATCTTTATAATGTATTTAAACTTTAAAACACGAAATTTTAAGTATTAATGAAAAACTTCAAATCATTTGCAATTTTGTCTCTATGAACATAGTGTTAAAATGATTAAATATAATGTATTCTATCTCATTTTCTCGCAGGCTTAGTCCTATAGTCTTATGTGTATGTATCTCTCTTTAATGTCTTTTTTTCGTTTCATCGAGGTTTAAATCGTCGTGGTAGCGTAATGGCTAGCGCACGTGTCCTAAACTCAAAGGTCGCGGGTTCGATCCTGGCCGAACGCATGCACCACTTGGCTGATTTCTGACCTAATGTGCATATTGTTACAATTACCACGTGCTAACAACGTGAAGGAAAACATCGTGATGTAACCTGCACATCGAGATAACCGATGTGTCAAACTTGCCATGCCGCCTTGCACAAGCGTGGCGGGTATAATGTCCATTCCCCTACAGTGGGACAGTTATGGGCTGTTGTTATTGAGTTTCAAATCACAATGATACTTAAGAAGTTTCGCTTCAAAAGTCTATGTATGTTTATAAATAATATACAATTATTTATTATAAAATATAAAGCAATGAAAACATTTTGCTGGAGTATGTTGTGTAGCTTTTTTCCCATTAGCAGTACGTAAAATTGTTATAGAAGTGGTCGCAGACTCAAGACTTTCAAGTAAGGTTCTATTTCAAAAGCCAATATCTTCATTTTTATTGATGTAAGGCTTACATCAAACAAGAACATTCTATACACAAAATAGATACCTTTCACTTTCATATGTTACATCTTGTTTGGTTGCACTCAGTGGTGTTAAATCTTCCAAGAAACTGCTATCAAGGGTCCCCGCATAGAATTCGTCCAGAGCTCCCGACGACGCTATTGTGGCCCCAGATTGGGGCGTACTTGGTTCACTGTTACAACACAAATTTAATTTTCTTAACAAGTATTATAAAAAATACAAAAAGTATATCAGAAAGAAATCTAACTAAAATCTAAGCACCGAGTCAGGGTGGTGTATGAAGTGAAATCTCTGTTTGTACGAGCTAGTCTCTGAAACGACTGGCCCAATTTGAATGAAATTTTGTATGGTGGTAGATTATATCCTTGGTCAACATATAGGATACTTTTGATCACGAAAAATTAAAGAGTTCCCATGGGATAGTAAAAAAAACTGTCCACGCGGGCAGAAACTAGTATTAGATACATTTTATGATAATTAATATTTGCGATGAAATTATTCTTAATACATTAAAGTGTAATTCGGTAGTTGACAGTATGAAAAATATAGGCTGATTTTAATATATCGTAGATTACGATCTAAATATGACAAAAATAAATTGCTTTAACTAAAGTATTAAATATTAATTGATATTTTAGAGAAATAAAATTGTCATGTTGCAGCCATTAGCCACGTGACAATGACGACGATCAGAGCGCGTGACGTCATAGTGTGCAAAACACAAGAAGTTATCAATGGCTTCTCAGATAACACTTCAACGAAACAGATGTTTGTTTTGCACACTGTGACGTCATGCGAGACGCCATGACAGCTTGACGCGTTTTTGTGACGAAATGTCAAAATATTTATAAAATTGCTAAACTAAATATGTTAATGTTGTTTTTTTGCTGAAATATTAATATTTTGGCTAAAATAGACCATAAGGCTCAAAATAAACCTGTTTCTCAAAAATTGTCAACTACCGAATTATTATATCAGTGTACAATGACATGCGTCACCTGTCTTTGCCTGGAGCCCGGGGCGGCGTCACCTCCACACTGACGGGCTGCCTCGCGCCGACCAGTTCTGCGCTCACGAAAGACGTCTGCTGCACTTGAGCTTCCGGAAACTTCATTGGCGTCGGGTTCAGAGATTGAGCCAACTATTTATTCGAGAAAACAAAAAACGCTATATTTCATATTCATTTTGGAAAATATCTATTACTAATTCACAACTAAATCTACTAGATCTTAATGTTAATCAAATTTGGTCTAGATGTTTTCTATATTTTTTTTTTTTTTTTTTATATATATATCACATCATCGAACCACTTTAATGAATATTTGTGCTAATTTATTTTATTAATGAGTGTTTCCTAGAACTACTCTTGTTTATGGAATCTCCTGTACTTTGATATAATGCCTTCAGCAGATGGTAGTACGCTGCATTAATGGCTGCAATTATTGTATGCAGAGCAACGACATTAACTTTTAGCAATTCACGAATTTTTTTTTTTTTTTATCGAGATTTGTGATCTCGCTGTTTTTATATACCAGAACACTGAGATAGTGCGAGTATACATTTGCAGTTTTGATCATAAATGTTAGAGTTGTTGCACTACCAATTTTTTTTTCTATATACTGCGATAAAATTGGTATACCTATTTAAGAGAGAATAATAAAACGAAACAAAAACAATCTGTTAATACTATACTCCGTTATTTACTATGGTCTAGGTATCTGGGATCAGCTCCAGGGTAGACTGTTGTATATTACGTGTAATATGTATGTACGTAATTTGCTTAAGTTGGGCATATAGAATGTATGTGTCTGTCTGACCATTACTTTAAATAAGTGTACCCTTTATTTATAATAACAAAACTACAAAGTAAAATATAAAGCAACATCCCACTAAAATCTCCTTGATATTTTAAAAGAAGAAAGAAAACATACTATAGACATGTCTCACCAAGGGATTGACACTCGGGGGCACGATAGGTCTGCCGGCCCCGATCACGATGCTCGGCGAGCGCTCATTGGCGCGTAGCTCTGGCTGCGAACTCTGACGCCGTTTGTTCGCTAACCGATCCACAAACTGGTTATAATGTGCTTCCTCCGAGTTCTGTAACATCATTTTTATAAAACACTAGCTGTCCCGACAGACGTCGTCCTGCCCGGAAAAGCTTCAATCAATATACCGACAGCGGCGCCACCTACCGGGTCCAATTGTGAACCCTCATTAACTTTCTCTGGCTCACGCAAAACAACCTTGCTAAAGATCATCACATGATCAAATGTATAGTTTACGATTCTATAAAGGACATACAGACAAACATTCATTTTATATAGAAGATTTTTCGGAATTAAAGTACTCTATGTTCAATTCCGTTATCAAATTTCTTTTCAATATGGCAGAAAACTCTCTCTCTGCATATACAGGTGAATTTTCAAGTGGGCATCTGTACCCAAATTCGAATTTATATAATATAGCTAAAAAATTCTCAAGAGTCTCAAGGCCGACTTTGATGAACACTAAAATAGTATCATTAATTTTTGCAAAAACCCTAGTCAAGGAATAAGAGGCAGAAAAGGTTGGACTCAAGGTACACTGTATAAAGGTGCAACCAAATTCAAGTACCTGAGATGCACAATCACACACGAACTCCCGAGAGGAAGATATAAACACATCTATTGTCACCTCTACAGAACACTCCATTGAGTGTACATAGTTTCATTCTCAGTCAACAGTTTACAATAGAATACTTGTAAATTTCAAATACAAAGCAAACTTTATTAAATACTTATTTATTTGGACAATGGATTAATTATAAGTTATAATTTATAACCTATAATACCCAAAAACGAAATTTAATGCTAAAATTTATGTATAGTTTGGAAACATTAAAAGCTAGACAGCCATTCAGATATGTTAATTCTTAATTAGGATATGCCCCTGACTCCATCCACGCTTGACTTGAAATTCCCAGGACACAAAGATAATATAAAAATAGTGTAAGCTATAGTTTTAGTGATTAGAGACCTAATTGTTATTATACACGGAAACAACTACAAACCGCTCCATATTATTAAATAAAATCCAACAGTGAAGAATCACTTTGGGATTTAATTGTTTTTATCTGGCCATTTTAAATACTTTTCCAGAAATATTCCCGCGGGATTCCCAGGATAAAAAGTAGCGCAGATTTTAAGTCAAAGAATTTACTGTCGATCAGCAAAAGCCACATCAAAATTGGCCCAGTAGTTTGAGTTTTTTAGTTTAGATTTTATAATATTAATCACTACTAGGTTTACCTGGAACTCATCAAGTTCTTTTTCAATTTCCTCGGAATCCTTTTGATTTCTTTGCAATTGTTCGAGTAAACTTGTCTTTTGCAGCCTTAAGAATGGTACACTCAAAAACTTGTGTAAAAGGCGAAGACCAAAACCGTTTCTCATTGATGACTCTGCATACCTCACTGGGGCTGTTCTGGAATTTTGACATTTAAATTTATCAATATTATATAATCCATACCAACATATAAATGTAAGATTATTTAGGTGTTTGTGGCTTAAAGAATATTCAAAAGATTATCAGGAGTGCTTTAGAAACTGGCAATAAGTTTGTAGTACTTTTATTTAGGAAGCATTAAATATCTCACTGGATAAATAATTGTGTGTAGCTCATGGGCGAAGCTGTGTGAGAAGCCTAAGTGATGAAGGCGGAAGTATTCTATTATGAAACATCAAGAGTGGTTATGCAAAGTAATTTTATATTCAAATTAATACATAAATGCTTTCACCTGTATCTAGAACAATGTTTAGACACAGTGTGCAAATTATTGAGACTTTGACCACATGCTGGCAAGCTTAGATAGTACATGTAGTATATATTGTGCATTAGAAACACATGAATTTGGGTTAATCTTCTCCAGCATTAGTTTATGTATATCCATATTGTTTTAGGACATGGGCCTTGGTATAGCTGCAAAATAATTATAAAGGAAACACAAAAAATGCAACATAGCAAGATTCATTAAAATAGGAATGTATCCTAATCTCATTAAAATAAAAACAGAGGTCATAGATTTTGCAAATTACCTTATAAGCTTGGCATGATGCAACGCCTGATCAATGTGATGTGCATGCACTTGGCGATGGTGTTGCATATCGCAGTGGTTTCCCAGCACAACCACAGGCAGGTCAGCTGGCACTTGGGACAACTCTTTCACCACATATTCAAATGTCCTGCATAAAAAATAGTTTATAATATATCTATTTTTATAGTTCAATAGCCATTTTGGAAATGCCACTTGCCATTGGTCCTGCTGTATATTGCTGTGTTTCTATCTTAATATAAATATTCAGGTGCCTTACTACTTAAAATTTAGGTTTAAAATTTGGTATCATATCCAAATGTAATGAGTGTTATGTAATTTTTCATCCAATGATGAGCTAAAAATGAGTAATAAGATAAAGATGAATAGTAAGGTTCCATTTGGGTGAAACTTGCCAACAAAGCATATTTCATATGGGCCTACTCAATAGTGAATTGTTCATTATGTAACTAAAAATGTAGCTAAGGCCTCCATATTGAGGGATGACAATAATAGGTCAAGAAAATCATAATGATGTTTCATATGCTGGGGCTTCACCTGTATTAGTGTTAAAGATTTAAGCTGTGGCCAAATGCATCTTATTTAAAGCATTAAAAATGAGGCTGTTAATGGATATCCATACTATACATACATTATCTGTCAATATTTAATGTCATTAACAATGTCCCATATCAAATATTACCTTAAACCCATTGCCATATCTGTGTGAAACAGCCTAAATCTTAAAAAATGATCACAGATGAAGTCCCCACCTTTAAGGCTATTTTACTTAAATCAATAGATGGGGGAAATAATATACAATTTAAAATATTTTATTAAGGAAGCTAGTTTAGCTTAGTTTTCTTTAAGGCTTCAAACATAACACAGTACACCTTCTGTAGAAAACCCACAAGTGACAAAAATTGTTTCACTAATATTAATGTTTCCTCGCATTAGAGAATTTAACTAACATCAAACTAAAATCTATGCTTCAGAAGCATTTTATTATAATTTTTCTGGGTTTTATATACCATAGATCTCAGTGCGTCCTTTGGAAACATCTTTCTAAAATTACCAATTCTCACATAAAACCAAATATATGGTATTTCTATAAAACTATCTTCTGCAATATGCACAATTAGGAGTGTATATGTAGTATATGTTCAAAATTATCATACCATGGCTTTGTTATGTCAAGCATTAATATTACTCCACTAGCATTCTTATAGACATCCAAAAAAGTAGCATCTAAAACAGGTGACTCCATAGAATCATCTGGCAATGTGGCAGAAGACTGGTTTTCAAATTTTAAACCCAAAGGTGGTTTCTTCTTTGTTCTACCTTTATCTACAACTTCCCATACTTCTACCTGAAAAATTATAAATAATCTAAATGGAGATGTTGATCAAATTAAAAAAATGTAAAATCTAAATAATACCAGTCAGATTTGTTTAACTACTAATATGATTTTAAATGGAAATTAAGACTTGTTTTTGTTTTTATACATATTAAATAATTGTTTATTAAAGCTATACGGAACCTGTTTAAACATGGTATATCTACATTTACTAAATAATTAACATATGCCCTTGACCAATTTGTCATTGAATAAAGTTGTATAAGACTTACTTTGACTATATAGTCGGTATTTTTATAAGCCCAGTGTATTGGAGCAACCTGTATTTGATCTGTTGGCACATATTCTTCGATAAATGGCCCGCCTTGAAGTCGTTGAAGTAAACAAGATTTGCCAACATTTCGATCGCCTTTAATTAATATTTTCACTGAAAGTCAATATGCAAATATGATATCATTTACACAATAGCGTAGTGTCAGGAAAAGTTGTTATTTATTAAGAAATGTTACTGTTAAAATGCACTCCTCTTGAGAATTTCTTTTGCAATGATGAAGACATCGGCATAGGAGCCGGACATCGATCATCGTTGATTCTTGTTAGTTTTTTCAAAGCAGAAAACATTTTGTAGAGTAAAACCAACAAGTAAATATAAAATCGTTAGAATTAGAAATAGATATTCGACACAATAATAATTATATTTCTGCTCCAACAAAGCAAACTTTAAATTCGTTCTCTTTTCATTTCATAATTTTACACTAAAAAAATATTATTGTCGATGTCATAACGTCAGTGTCAAACTAGTCTGTCAGGTAAATTATTTAATTTATGAAGTGAAGTGAACAAGGTACAACAACTTTTATATGTTTGCAGATACAAATTTATCGTTGTAGCGTCTACGATCCTTAAAAAGTACTTAATTGAAATAGTGAGACGCCTGTCATTAAACCCGATTTCATCAAATAAACTCCTAGGGTACTATTTGAAGTACCCTAACTTTAACATTGCTGCTAGTTTCAATTTATCGTTTTACTTTAAAGTATTATTAGTATGGCATTAGTGACTAGGTTCCAGTCTCCCTTATGAGAACAGCAACCCATTTGTAGCAACATTGGTGTTGCAAATGTCCATAGGCGATGGTAACCGCTTTCCATCAAGTGGGCCCTCTGCCCGTCTGCTGAACTCCTGTTATGAAAAAAAGTTAGTTATCCAAACACATGTTCAAGGTTTTTGTTTGTATATGACCAAGCAATAATGCCAACAAAAACAAAAGATGTTTGTCTTTCTTACCTACAATATATTTTTCAATCTTTATTTTTTTTTAAATTATATTTATTACATAATTATCACAAACTACTAATAATTATTACCTATTGTACTCTAATATCTTCAATAAGTTTGTACTATCTATAAAGACATTTAATCCACAGGAATAATATCAATGATAAAGGTTAATATCGAATAGAGCAGTCTAAAATATATTTTTAAAATATCAACTTCACCAAAGTGTATATTAATATAAGTGTGCACTGGAAGAAAATTTCATATTTAATTAACTGTAAACGGAACATCACTGTATCATGTAATAGATATTATATACTTATGTTTCGACATGGGTACTGAACATTCTATTTATGATAATTTAAGAGATGTTATTGATGTGTACACACAACATATAATAACAAACAGTTTAAAATCATAAAACTGCATGTTGTTCATATTTTACAACTAGCTTTGCTACTTTGAATCAGTTGACAAGTTGCTCATTATTTTGTATTCATTTTTAATCGAAAATTTTCAATGTTTTATGTAAGTTTAATTGTTCTAATAATTATGTACAAAAATTACTAAACACAATTTGATTAAATAACACAGATTAATCCCACTTTGATTTCTTCTTCTCAAATATTTCTTTGCCTTCCTTATCAATTGCCGAGTAGTAACCCATTGATTCATATTTATGTCTCATGTAAGCTAAATAACCAAGTGTGATGCCAAAACATGTTAGGCCTATACTCATAATGACTATATTCTGAAAAATAAAATTATTAATTATAATATTTTGATATAAAATCTGTAATTAATATTTTCCTGAAGAAAATTATACTAAAAAGCAGTAGATATAGATGGTTCATCATTATTTAATGTTATATTATGTAAGCAATTATTATTCAATAAAGCAGCAGCAGCAGATTCATTTAAACAAGTACAGGTAAATATATAGAAATTCAATACATTAATTTTAAGTCATTTGGTGTGGAGTGAGGTATGGGAGATATACTTATCACTTCTACAACCCTATGGTCCAGAGTTGTTTAAATATTCTCCTCTATTTCCACCCATACATGTTGAACTTATGTTAACATAAAATTACAAGAACAAACCTTACCGGCTTGGCATAAAGTTCGAAATTGATAACTCTAAAAGCAGTAGTAGACCTCATTGATCTGATTCCATCCCCAGCTTTTTCATTATTTTTTGCCATAATAATAAGTATAGAACTAAAATATCAAAGGATTGTTCTCAGGCGCTTAATATACATACAGATGTTTTATTATAATTTATTAGATAAAGGGTTAATAATAATTATGTAAACGTTTGTTGACTATTGTTGTTGTAAATTGACATTTGTTTGACAATTTAATTATAATGTGACATTTTAGTTTTTACTAAATTCGTCTTTACGGAAGACAAAAGATTAACTATACACCTTTTTAATAAATTTATATATTATACATTTTCAGTATAAACCTGCCAAATAATAGGTATTTGACCGATGCCAAGCAACGGAGTTCTTGTGGTGGTCAAAACGGCATATTTCACTACTGGAGCTTTATCTGCATGAGTGTTATGTTGCCATAGATAGTACGTATTTGTGGCTGTCTAATTATCTATTAAATACTATTGTCTATGGTGTTGACTTAATGTCAAAATAGCTTGCCTACTTCTCTTAATTTTGGGATATTTTTACGAAAATGTCTATAACTTATGCTTGATACAGTACAATTATTCAATACTTATTGATTTTGAAAAATTAGCAATCACCAATCTTGAGTTCTTGACTAAAATGGAGTCTGATTCTGGTATTCATGCAGATGTTGCCGATGGCGCGGAAGTCGGTGTCTCGCCTGAAAACCAACCTGTAGATGCTGTTGGGGACCTTTCTGAAGACAATGTTACGAGCCAAGATGAGGCAATAGAAGCCGAGGAATCAGGTACACCGTTTATGTGGTAAAATTTTCACTATTACAAAAACCTTGTAACCAATTGTAATGATACCGTTATTTAAATTTATTGTTATTTGTATTTATTCCAAATACTACCGAGCATAACTTTTATGTGAAATGGTTGAAATGTATGGTTTTTATGCAGCAGCAAATGGTGATCCTACAAGCAGTAGTGACGCCTTAGACGTGGAACCTGCGCCTCCGCCAGATGGAGAAGATGCTCCTCTTTCCGAACATGGTAAACACATTTAAAGATATACTATACTGCACCTACTTGCATTTACTACTTTAATTTTTCCAATTTCTAGGGGTCGATAGTCATATATTTACTTTATAAATCAGATAGTTGTAAAATGTATTGTTAAAACTGATAATACTATAACATAAAATAATGCACTGTTTAACTCTTTTTTCTGTGATAAACATAATGATACAGTCTTTTTAGGTTTGCACCTGAAGTTGAGACCAGGTATCATTATGAGACAGGAGCATATGAGCATAGGGGTTAAGTAAAAAAAGATAAACAATTTTTAGATACAAATTATATCTATTGTTTGAACATTTTAGGTGATTTTAAAAGTCTTCTGTATGTTTATTTGTTATAAAATATTATGTGTAACATACCTTTTTATTGTTTCCATAATAATGAGTTATTTTTTGGGTGTGGTATAGTTATAGGGCACATTTATTTATTATTTTGAATATAAAGTGAATTTTGAGTTGTTTAAAAAAGAAATAACCATAAAGGCTCCGGCGGGCTACCCTTTGCTTTAGCCTTCTAACTTTTATAATAATAAAGGTTTGGATCTGTTCATATAAATAAATGTGTGGGAATTGTGCACTAGAACTATAACCCCACCCATTTTTTAAATCAAATTTTATGATCCATGTACAGTAAGTAAACTTAGTATAATGTAAATTTTACTTCATTGCTTGCATCACTTTTATGTTTACCGTGCAGCCATATTTTATTGGCTAAATAAAGTATAGCAAATATATAATATAGACTATGTATAATAAATATTATTAACTATAATATCATTACATAACTTTTAAATTCGTAATTGATTTTTTACACAGTTGCATTAAAGAAGTGTTACTAGTTGCTATAAAGAAGTATATCTTCTAATAAAAGTATTAGTTTTGGAATACAAAGCAAATTAGAGAATTTGATTGGATTCTAATAAGATTAGTATCTAAGTGTATACTATTCTATACTAATATATAAAGCTGAAGAGTTTGTTTTTTAAATGCACTAATCTCAGGAACTATGTGTCTGAATTGAAAACATCTTTCAGTGTTAGATAGCCCATTTATCAAGGAAGGCTATAGGCTTTATATCATCACTCTACAACCGATAGGAGTGAAGCACCAATAAAGAATGTTTAAAAATCGGGGGTTTCTTTAACTTACTATTCCATGCGGACGAAGTTGCGGGCAGAAGCTAGTCATAAATAAGTATTGAAAAACTAGGGCAAATTTACTTACAAACATTGGTGCTTTTCACCACTGCATATTATATACATACTCTCTAACTTTAGAAACTTTAGATAAAACTTTCTTGACTGATTTTTGTTAATGTACACATGTGTAATGTTTTTTGTTTCAGAGGGCCAAGCAGATGCTGAAGAGGAAATGGACATTGATGATACAACAACAGGAACTGTTGCAGATGAATCTGCTTACATTGGAGATAATTGTTTATCTACACCAGTAGGTATCCGGCTTTTGTTATTAACTAAGATAAGAGGAATATAGTTTCTTCACCTTTGGTGTTAATAAAAAAAATATATCAACAATTTGTCTACTATAAAAAGTAAACAAACTCACAGAAATATCAACAATATAAATAACTTTTTCAGTTAATGATATTATAATTCCCAACATCAAAGTCATATTTATAATTAAATAAATTATATTTTTGTTAAACTGTTGTTTTAAACCCAACATTTTTTGTTCATTTCTGAAGAGTTCTTTCAGAGCCTATTGACAAAAACTAACAGACAAAATTACTAAAAATGGCCTTTATAATTAGTCAAACACCAACTACTTTAACTTTATTGGTATATAGATTAAAATAAACTTGAAAAGAAAAGTCCAGTAATTAATATCTTTTGTTGTTAATTGTTATAAGTGGTAGAATCATCAAGTATAATTTTGATCAATCTGCATGTTTTATTTTATAGGACACAGAGAGTCAACTAGATCCTTTAATGAAAGAGCAAGGCTTGGATGATGGTGAGGGTTTGGAGGGGGCAGCTGAGGAGTCTCCAGACCAATCAATAAGTTCAGCAATGCCCACAGATAGTGGGGTGGGGGAGGGTGATGGTGCACCAATTGTTCAAGATGGTAAGTTGGTTGGAAATAGCATGTCTACTCCTTTCAAAACAATTTTTTGCAATAGTGAATTGTAGCTAACAGGAAGAGACTATTGTGTTTGGACTGGACTTCAATCACTGATGCCTATCATTACCATGGACTATCCCTCAGAGGTGGGCAGTTAATTAGCAGTTGTTTCTATAATGGCCACATATGTTGCCAGCCATCACTATATGTTTTCGTCAGCTGGTTAACGGTTGTCAAATAAAACTAAAAACAACAAGTAGATGTTTAAGCTGTCGACCATTAGCTGTCTGACGGAAAGTCCGTAACAGTTGGGAAAAAAACTTTTACAGACAGCCATAAGATGCATTTTTGGAATCTCCTAGTTCGAATTATCCTCCATGACTTTTTTCAAATTTTTAAATGCAATTTACAAACTCGAAACATTAGAAGATTACAATCCAAAGCCTTATTGTTATTAACACAAATTGTAGGGTGTAAACTGTTTATTTTTCATTTTGTAGAGGTGTTTTTATATGATAATTATGTTTTCTTTGGTATGTGATGCAGATGAGTCTAGTACAATGGATGAGGACATGGGTGGTGGTGAGGGAGTTGCTAGTAGCGATGATGTCAATGATATCAGCAGTGCGGCCCAGGAGGTCCTCAGTACTGGCATAAGGTGAGTTCACAAGGAAGCATTTTTATATATTTTTTTCAGTTTTCAATGTCACTTTATATGATACCTATTTTTTAAATTAATTTTTGACAAGTGTCTTGTGTAGTATATTTTTCTTATCTTAACATGGGTTCTATACTCAGCGTAATACGATTTTTAATTCTTTAGAATATCTCAAATAAGTTATGAAAATTTACTCATCTTGTTATAATTATTTTAAATATTAAAAGTCACCAATATGGATTATGTAAATTGGAAATGCTAATTATTTTTAATCCGTGCTCATTTAAGAAAGCATCTGCATCACTTATTTTATATCTGTAATATCTATAGACTATTTAAAATTTGCTACTAATAATTTGACTAAAATTAACTGATTTTCGTCAGTTACTTTCTCCTTCCAAATCGATTATATTTAGTCTGACCATTAAACTTAATAAAAAGTGGTTTTCACTACTTTATAATCTCTTTTTCTTTTCTCTGAATAATTTCCATAGGATATCCCGATATGTACTCCATATGATGATTCCTACTATTTTAATGTCTGCTCTTCTATCTGCATATTTTTAAGATTTATTGTGAAACGTGTCACTACCCAATTGTTCTCCTCCTGTTAGTTCGAGTACGGCAGAAGCTGGTGCGGATATTTCCAGCAGCGGGCAAAGTGAAGCGCCGCTGATATCTTCGACCGCGAACGGGCCCGCAGTGTTGCACTCGTTCTCTTTAACACCACAACAGCAGACGGCTAATGAGTGAGTGTTGGGACTCAAGTCCAGCCACGACCTTATCGCTATCAGCGACAGCTAATCACGACGCGACACCAAAATAAGTGTTGAAATTATAATTATAATGAACACTTGAAATTTTTGTCTTCCCTGATCACGGCTACTGAAAAGTGATCGAAGTGTTGTAATAAAAATCTAATAAAATACCGCGCTTAAAACTGTTAATACGTAGGTTTATTACATCTAGTAGTCGCGATAACTTAAGATAGTATTGAAATATGAATCGTCGCAGTCGGCGCCAGACTCTGTTGTATCGTTGTATCGCTCGTTGCGTCGCCTGTTGCTAAGCCCAAGGTCGTGGCCGGGCCCTTAGACTAGGGATGGCGAACTCATCAGATAATCAGAAGGGATGTTAAGTAAACTCTAAAGGAACTCCTATTGAAAAGACTGACGATTTATGCGCGACCAAAAGTCATTGCAAAAAAATCGTAACATTGAAATACTCGAGCGCGTCAGATTAATATACAGACTATTCAGCTTGATGTCCTTGTCGTGCTGACCTATAATCTGACAATTATGTGGAGGAATTTCCTTATACAATTAGCGTAACTTAATATTATACATATATTTAGGAGGAAATGGTGTAATAAAAAAATAACGAAAAATGTATTATTAATTTTCATCATCAGTTAAATCATTTAGTAATAGAAGTCCGATTCTATTTGGTCATTTTAATCTACATCTTGCGTATCTGCAACAAGAAATGGTTATGATACTTAACAATCTTTTATTTGTTTCATGATGTTACAGTATAGAAAAAAAAACATATCTGAATCTCTTAAAATATTAGGTGCTATGACAACATCTTCATACACTTCTGGTAGTAGTGGTAGTTGATTACCAATGAACCAAATCATCTCCAATTTTCCATTCACATTTGTTATGAAAATACATAGTTCTCAGCAGCCGCACCACAATTTAGTGATCATTTTAACTACTTTGGCTTGTGGAAATCGGCAGTTTATATTATTCCCATGAACCTAGAATGATTTCCTTCAAAATACAAAAAAATTACCGTGATAGACAATGTCCAGGTGACGTTTTTTTGCAACTTTGTGCCTGTTATTTTCTTGTCACACGCAAAGTGTGAGATTATTGAAATGTAGACTTTTCTGCGTGTAGTAAGTTCACCTTGTTTTAATCTGACGCGCTTGAGTTTTTTCTAACGACCGATTTTTTATTACTATTCTGATCGGCTGCCCTAAAAACACGACCCATATGAAGAGTTCATGTATGGGGGTACATAATAGAGTGCAAGGTTTCCCCCCTTATGTAATTCTGCCACGCTTGAGTAAATATCCCAAATTCCCCGCTGGGCTTGGAATTTATTCAAAATTCTAACGTGCGCAAGCGAAATGTTGATAACTGTTTATATTATAATTATAATGTTTATAAATTAAATAATTTATCTATTTATATAAAGAAAAAAATCTACTTTATTTTTCCACTGTAACAATACTATATAAGAAGAATATCAGAAATAAAAATAATTCATTTGTAACTCTGAAAATTGTACCATGTTTTATATAAATAGATCGCTCCCTTAGTAATCTTCTCTCTTGTTGATTGTCTGACAAACAACACTTAAGATTTCAAGTATCATGTAACTAATCAAAAAATATAATGATTTAAAAGTAATGACATCTATCTAATAAATAAAGTTTAAGAAACCATGACAGAAACATTAAATCAGTAAGGATTGTTTGTTACTTCTAGTATTCTTCCGCAATTCTTTGAATTCACAACACGCACACGCTTTCATCAATTCCAATAGTAATATTTCTTATTATTAACTAATATCGAATTGAATAGAATCGCAATAGATTGTGGAATGTTTGGAAATGATCCGTGGAATAAAAATTATCTATCCCTCATAGGGGCAGACAAAAGTTATTCCGCAGGTAGTCCAGTTATTCGTTAGATAAAACCTAACTGACGATTGAAAAATTATATTATCTATTGAATAAACCATACATATCTGGTTGTTTATATAATGATTGAACAATCGGCCTAAAGATGTCTAACAAACATATAAACTGTCATATCAAGTAAGTACTATTATCACGTAATTTCGAAGTTAGGAAATCCCGGGTATATAAAAAGTCCCGAATTATATTCTTTTCTTCATTTTTAACTATTTTTTTATATATAACACCTCTTTAAAACACTCCCGGGAAATTTCTCGCTTGATTCCCGGAATATAAAGTAATGCTTCACTTGAGCTATCGTTCAAGTGAAATCGTATCGAAATCAGCTAATATTTATGTAATTTAGATAGGTTAATTTTGTTAGGTTGAGGTTCGCCATCCCTACCTCCAGTTGCACACAAGAACATCCAGTATGCCTCAGAATAGGTATTTGAAATTCCTTACGAGCAGGTTCAGCGACGCGGACACGTCCGAGATGGAGGGCGCTGCGGACACCATGCCCACCGTCAGCGAGTCCATGCCACTGCTCACGATGACGTCTAACGGCGCCGCCGCGCTGCTCTCGCCTACTCTTATGCAAGGTAGACGACAGGCGAATTTGAACATTGTAATATTGCGAATATATTGGTTGTGATAGATTCGCTTTAAGTTTAATAGATGATATAGAATTAACTGCGTTACGTATACGAAACAATTTGTCTGTGAATTGAGGATCGGCTCCAGTAGTATGTTTTTACTATTATATTAACAAAGCATAAATATTATGAAAATAAAACAAAACTTATAATTTTGTGGTCGTAATAATTATACAAAAAAATACCAATCAAATTGAGAACCTCTTCCTTTTTGATGTCGGTTAAAAATAAAGCTATTGCCATAAAATAAATATTTATAAATGAAAACAAATGGAGGTATAACTTATAGACCGTTTATTTTGAAAGTGTTGTAAGTCCGTCAGTATAATAATAGGTACAACGGATAATTAAAGAACTCCCTCGATGTTAATAAAAAATATAACACTTAATGGTATTTAGAAGAATCACATTTAATATTGTATAATGTGTATTATTTTACCCCAACTTTACAACTGTGAATCTTGATGAAGTAAAAAGCAGATATACACTGCATATTATTAAACTAGTCATAAAAATATGGCTTGGACTACGCTCGACTTGTAATAATAAGACTTTAACTATAAAATTGCCATTTTACAGTACTCGCCAATTAAAATCAAAATATTTTTTGTTTGACTATAAAGTCTAATTTCAAATTAATTTTATTTGACAAAAATGTAATTTATTTTTTTCAAAATGGTCATTTCTTTATTGCTTAGTGTTATGTTTTAATCGCATTTGGATAAATTTCTTTATCATGGTTACGTTAAAAATTCGTTAATTTGTTTTCTAAAAGCGGCAATTTCATAGGTAAAGACCTAATATTTACTAGAGGATCCATAAGAGCGTAACATGATATTGTGTTAAGGCGAGGAGGGCGGTGCGGGCGGCGTGTCGTCGTCCGTAGCGGGCGGCGGCGCGGGGGCTGCGGAGGGCGAGGCGTGCGCCGAGGGCGAGGGCGCCGTGAGCAGCTCGCAGCCGCCCAACGGGGCGCCGCCCCTGCCCCCCGCGGACGCCGCGCACGCCCTCGCCACCCTCGCGAGCGCAGCGCTACACCACCACGAACAGGTAAAGTGGTCGCAAGTAGTACATAATGCTGATAGAGTAGGTATATGCTGATTCGTATATCGATGTAGGAAATTAAATAAATAAATAAAAGTTTTTATTTCCATCGACATTCATTCTTTTATCATTCTTTTAACACATTGATAGCTGTCAAGTCAGGTTGCCTCTTTGGCATAGTCCTCTTCCAGAATATACCATTTCGTGCGATCTCTCCCTAACCTCCTCCAATCTTTGCTAACCCATATCACTAACCTCTTCCCAATGCATGTAGATAATTACTTATTAATACATACTTAATATCCATATTTAAACTCTGAATTAATTTCTTGGCTGTATTACGAAAAAAAATTAAAACAAATTACGAAGCTGTAATTTTAGTTCCTTGATTTTCCGTAGGACTTATTTTACGGCGCGAACCATACACGAACAAATCCATATCAGTCCATAGACAGTAGTAGTGGTAGTTGTATTCGCCATAATTACAGTCAAAGGATTTAATTCCATACAGCCAATTCTGATGTATAGCTCAGTTGGATAAGGGAGGGAGTTTCTCACGAAAACTAATTACTACTCAAAAACTACTATTGTTAATTTTAGAGTAATTTTACATTCACATTTTTAGAAAAATAAGACTGCACAGTACAGCGTCCTCTTGTAGGTCTCTCCTAAAGCTCATAGACATCGTTATTAATGAGAGATGAATGGTTGTCTGGTATGGTATACAGTCTATGCTGCCTTAATTTGTTATCGAACTGAAAACTGGATAGTAATGTTATATTCTGGTCAGATGCGGGATGTTTAAAATCTTCTATATTTTCTCTAGTAAACTTGTACTGAAAAGACTTAAAGAATAACGAATAGTATTAAAATATGAAATTCAATAAAAAAAACAATGATTTATTGTAGGTATGTGTGTGTGATGTACATGTAGCGATGGCATCAACCAGTGAAAAATCTGTTTTATCTTAGGAAGTCTGATGGTAGTTATTTTGGTAAAAGTCCCGATAAGCCAAAAAACCTTCTCTTACAGGCTGAATCTGAGGAGCCTAAGCAACATGACGAAGACACGTGGTTCACAGTTGGCATTATTAAAGGGACATCATTTACGGTATGTTAAAATAGGCATATTTATTGAACTTACAGAGACACTAAATCTGTTCATACTAATGTATATATACAAGAGTGAGTTGCTTTAAGTGTTTATTTTGTTGTCCTTTCACAACCTTGCGTGTAAGTCAATTGTAATGTTGTTTGGTTCATCGGTATTCATGACATACAAATACGAACATAGATATTTTTAATATACATAATTTAATTATTTTGATGCGACATGTAACCTAACTGAGTGCAGGTTTACCGCAAGTAAAGTCCTTCGACTAGAATATTGTTACGACCTAGATGCCGACAAAGATAGATTCACACCTGAGCTCTGTAGAAACACATTTTATTACCTTTACGCCATTTGGACTTCTTTTGTTTGTGTTTAAAATTTGTGATTAGAAAAACTGCCCATTGAGTATTGTAATCTTTTATGGTAGTCGTTAGCTAGGTGTAGTACTAGGAAATTCGGTCCACGCGGCCGAGCAGACGTATTGCATCTGTACAATATAAAGCGATACCCAATTGAGAGATGGAGCAGTCAAGCGATAACCACAAGCGAAACAAGACGTGTACATTTGATAATCTATTTTGTGAAGGACTGCGCGTGCTGTTGAATTGTGCATTACGTTTGGACTGGTTGTGCTCAGTTATATTTGTACCTGTGTTATAATTGTTTGTATAGTTCTAATAAACTCTATAATAATTCCAACGACATTTTAATTCGAGTGCTGCAATTCGTAACAATATTAATAAAATGATAAAGTGCCTTTTTTAGATGCTACATTTGTTTGCTACTGCTTCAAAAATCACTAGTTAATTCGAATGAGAATTTAAATAATTGAAATATTAATTGTATGAAACAAAATTATTTACTCATTCATGATGAAGCAAGTACCTTTGTATAATATCTTGCTGTCCATGTTTCAAACAAATACTGTTGAGGGTAAGAAGTACACAATACATAAGTTTTCTGTATAAATTACTAGTGGGTTCGTCGCTGGTCATACTTAGGTGTATATTCCAGTTTTGTTTGTTGTTGGAAGCAAGTATTGACACAGGTGACATTGTGTTAAATTTTTACGTAGGCTTTATTCGCACCTGGAAGATTCACTTAATTGTATCTCGCAACTTATCCTATATTTTGGGATCAAAGTATCCTATCTGTCTTTGGTGTTGAAAATACATGATTATGTATTGAATTTCAGTTATATCAAATTTTCCCGTGAGATAGTAACAGACATATTAAAAAGTATTCATGTTTCAGGTACAAAATTACATATCAGATCCAAATGTGGATTTGTCAAACTTGTCTTTGGACAGTTTGCCCGATTTGACTGGTTTACCTACAACGCCCCTTGAACACGGCACCGCCTATAAGTTTAGAATTGCGGCAATCAACTCTTGCGGCCGGGGCGAATTTAGTGAGGTAAAGTGTTTTTTCAATACATTTGCTCAAAAATGCATTTAAGAAGACTATATATTCGAATGTTAAAAATTATGCACCATACAATAGAAGTCCAGTAAAATCTAAAGTCACTATCACCTAAGTATTTATTTTACCGCACGTCATGCGGTAAATATGGTACATAGGTGAAGAAAAATATATAAAAATTCGACCAAGGAGTTTTAAATTTCGAAAGTAAATGAGTTGAATAATCGAACCTCTCACAGCTGTGAGAATCAAAGAACTTCGTGATAGCAATACAATTTCTTAAAACTTGGGGGTTGATGGTAAAGGGTGAAAATTAAGAGTTTTATGTATTTTTAACGTCAAACCATAAAAATAATCGTCCGAAAAATAAAAATATAACTTTTGGGGTGGGCCACCCTTATCTCTTAGGGCTTTAAAAAATAATTTACGACCTATTCTTAGACCTACCGAATATATACAAATAATTTCATTAAAATTGGTCAAGCCGTTTCGGAGGAGTTTGGTTACAAACACAATTTTGTGTGACACTAGAATGTTATATACATAGACTAGGATATACCCGCGAATTCGTCCACGTTTGGCTTGAAATTCTCGCAGGATTTCTGGGACACAAAGTACCGCAGCAATTAAAAAAGAAAATACTGGACGCAAATGATTGAAACTTGTCATAGTGCTTATAACCCGAGTTACCTTTGGATATATTTTATTTTGACAAAATACGTAATTTCCATGTAATAAACGGATTACCAAAATAGATGGCGCTGCAATCGTGTGTTTTCAATTCCTTAACACATACCTACATTGTCACGAACAACATCTCATTCACCAAATCAGGTTGGTCACGACTCGCCTCTTATTTTTCCCTCCGCAGTTGTGTAGACTGTATGGACTCAGTTTCTTTGTTATTGTAGTGAACTTAGTATCAAGAAACAGTAAAGTTTTAGGTAAAACACCTAATTAAAGCATAGAACACGGAGCTATTACCTAACTTTTTCACGCGGTGTAACCGCGGGGAAAATTAGTATTATAATTTATGAATGATTTAAAAGCTTTTCAGAGCTACATTTGTTAGTAAAAGATTGCAATTCCTAGTGTTGTTGCTGCATGTTTTGAATATATTCCATTAGGATTCGTCGTTCAAGACGTGCCTGCCCGGGTTCCCGGGCGCGCCGTCGGCCATCAAGATCTCCAAGTCAGTGGAGGGCGCGCACCTGTCGTGGGAGCCCCCGCAGGTGGCCGCCGAGGGCATATTCGAGTACTCGGTGTACCTGGCGGTGCGCTCCAACACCCAGCCGAAGGTAAGCCCAATTGAGTTAATGACTCGTATTACAATTTTATTTTTTAATTCGTGGTGCGAACTTCGAGATGGTCTAAAAACAAGTTTGTTAAATATTTATTTTTTAATTTAGAGTCGATTTAGTTTTTGTTAAAAAAAATTTTTTTCGCTCTTTAGTTGCACAAATACTGAATAGCATTAGGAATAATACTTTAAACGCCTGTGGAAATTGTATTTACTACCGGCACGCATATACAAATTTGCCGCCTCACTCTTCACTGTAGACGCTTTTCAATAAGGGATGCTCTCGATTTACGTGCAATACACCCATCAGATCCTGAGCCGGTGACAATAGGAGCATCTCAGGAGTAAACTCTTTCGAACAAAAAATAAATGAAAATCGGTCCACAATTGACGAAGTAATAAATAAGTATACAATGAAATGAAATTGATAATCTTCTCTTTTTGGAAATCGAGTTAAAAGTATTTTGTTATAATTGAGAAAAGCAACTTTACATACACTCGCAAGTTCCAGAGTATTTCTTTTTATCAGTTTTTAATCAAATTGGCTTACTTTTATGTGTTTTATATATTTTTTATTTATAATTTGACAAGTTGTAAAGTCACCGAAACCAAATAACGACCCGTGTGATAATAGTCAATTAATAATTTGCAAAAATATGGGACACCGGCAAAATAACTGGGTTCAAAAATTCTGAGAAACGCTAATATTTCCACGGTAGTACATGTGTGAATAGATATCCTCTAGGTAAGCGTGCTCCAGCCTAGGCTGTGTCATCACTCAACATCAGGTGAGACAGTGGTCAAACGCAAACATATACTTCCATTAAAAAAATGCCAGTGAGTGTGGTCTGGTTGTAAGATTGTGGAAGAGGTAGAAATAGTCGCGTGTACGCGTTTGGCCGCAGCAGCAGCAGGAGGCGTCGAAGTCGCCGCTGGCGTTCGTGCGCGTGTACTGCGGCAAGGCGAACACGTGCGTGGTGGGGCAGGCGTCGCTGGGCGCGGCGCACGTCGACTCCTCCACCAAGCCCGCGATCATCTTCCGCATCGCCGCGCGCAACGACAAGGGCTACGGGCCCGCCACCCAAGTCAGGTGGCTGCAGGGTACGTCGCCATTCTCCTACTTTTTGTGCGGCCTGTTCATGTGTAACTCTCTATTCTTTCACCATATCCCAATTCGGTAGATGACAGTATGAAAAATATAGGCTGATTTTAATATATATCGTAGATTACGATCTAATATGACAAAAATTAATTGTTTTAACTAAAATATTAAATAATAATTGATATTTTTGCGAAATAAAATTGTTATATTGCAGCCATTAGCCACGTGACAATGAAGCCGAACAGAGCGCGTGACGTCATAGTGTGCAAAACACAAGAAGTTATCAATGACTTCTCAGATAACACTTCAATGAAACAGATGTTTGTTTTGCACACTGTGACGTCATGCGAGACGCCATGACAGCTTGACACGTTTTTGTGACGAAATGTCAAAATATTTATGAAATTGCTAAATTAAATATGTTAATGTTGTTTTTTTTTGCTGAAATATAATAATTTGCCCTTAAATAGACAATAAGGCTCAAAATAAACCTGTTTCCTAAAAACTGTCATCTACCGAATTAATTGGTATCGACACACATATGTCTTTCCTTCCACACTCTGCTATTCTGACATACATCTTCTGTCACACCACAAATCATCATATCATCCTTCACACAGTCCATCCACTTTACATCTGTACCCATCCATCTTGTAGTTTAACATTCTTGTTGTCACGTGACTTTCATCCCTCCTCATTATACGCCCATACCAACTTAGTCTTCTTCCTCTCAATTCTACTATTACCAACACGTCAAAATCACCGAACACTGGTTTGACTGATTTCGGTATTCTGTAAATCCTAATGGGGTGCCAGCCATGCCCTCCACTTCGATGCTTGACTTGAAATTCCCGCAGGATTCCCGGGACAAAAAGTACCGCATCGTTTAAAAAAGGACGTAAGTTATCGTTTTAGTGAAAACTGTCGGAATAATATTTTTTTATGCACCCGAAGAACTATAAACCGCTCGTTGTAAAATTCCCGCGGGTTTCCCGGATAAAAAATATCACACATTTCTTACATAATATTTGCTATGGATCAATGAAGAATCACATTTGAATTGGTATCATTTTAAATCAGTCCCGCGGAATTCCCAGGAAAAATAAACACTGATTTTAAGTTTACGAATTTGCTATGGATCAGCCAAAACTGCATCGAAATCGGCCCTGTAAGTGAATCCCGAACAGACAAGAAATCTAAAAAAATGCATCCAGTCTAATCCATTTTTTTTTAATTATTTCAGTGTACACAAACGGCATGTTTATAATTTATTGAAATTATTTTCCAGATATCAAATCAACGGGCATAAAGAGACCAGGCGAAAGCCGGTTACCTGGAGCGTCGCCCTCCAAGCAACCCAAACAAATATTGCAATAAGTAGTAACATTTTCTGTGAAGTTTTACATTCGAGACATTAGTTATTGTGGATAAATACGGACGATTGAGTGAGTACGACTACTATTTCACATAAAAAGGTGCATTGAGCTTGAGCTTTTATGGTTTTATCATTGACTGTCGGATCTATTGATGCTTTAATCTTACTTAAGTTTTTTGAATAAGTACTATTATTTCATATTTGAAGACAAAACCACACATATTTCCAAGTTTAGGAGTTAGTGTTATTGTCTAACATGATAGGCTAAAAACTACCAGTTGCTCATTGTAGTCTAAAATTAGCAGTGTTGAGGTTTTATAGTTATGTGTTTTAAAATTATGTAGCATTGAAATATTAAAGTGGCGGGTGTACACTAGTCTATCTTCATCTGGTCCTTCAAGTCTCGTTTTCTTATGACTTGCCATTGTTCAGTCGTGATGTCAATGATAACGTACATAAATAAAAATAAAATTACCTTAATAATAATATTGTTAATAATTAATTATTTGGATCCAATTCCTATCGCTATCGGCATTAATTAGACGGCGTTTTTGTTAATACATGTATGTATATAATATAAGTAACTCGATCTATTTTCTATGTGGCGAGGATTTTAATGATATTTTAAATTAAATGTGTTTCAACTAAAATACCAGGCGAATTTAAGGTTATATGGGTATCAATTTGTAACGTTCTGTTTATTTTTGATAGGGAATTTAGGGGTCGTATACCGCCAGACGAGGATTTAGTGGCCAATTTTCCAACTCCATAATAACTAGGAAATACAAACTGTATAACATATTTATAAAAAAAAGACAAATTTATGAAATAACTTAATGCTGGGGATTAACTTGCCGCTTCTTCTCCTTAAAATAGCCTTAACATGTTGTGAAGTGGTGTACATAGAGTCTGAAGTAGACTTTATTTTCAACTTATTTATTAGCATGACTTTCAAAACATGCCCATTGGAAATAGTTTGAATGAAAATATGAATTGAATTTGAGGGTCTTGATGATTGTGACAACTGTGAAACACCTGCCAGCTATATAAAATATTAATTCACATAATTTTGCTATGCTTATTTGATATTTGAAACAATCGGTAGCTCTTCCTCTATGAAACTAAACTATTGGAAATATTTTATTCTTATTGTGTGTATCATGTTGTATATATTATGTATTCATGAAAGCTCAAGTCTGGTATCCAGTACACAATGTTCTCTAATCTGGCTATGAAATATCATAACATGAAATTTTTTAATATATAGCAAACTAAACAATTTGAATTGTTTTTTTTGCATTCAATCAATGTTTGTATAAGTGGTTGAATTTTAAAATTTTATTCCATGCTCTGTTGTATGCACCATAATGTTTGACTGAGAAATACGTAGGGTTTATAAGAATCACTGTGTAGATGAAATGTATGATAATAATATTATATATCTCTACATAAATAAATCTTGATATATTTTACCTTTTCTTTTCATAACCTTTCAATATTATCTCGACTTTTGGATTCGAACTTGAAAGATGGTTTCGTTATGCATCTTAGGTTTAACAAGTGTCTTAAAACGTATAAATTACGAAGAAAATAATAATAGTTGTAAATATTTATTTATTGTTCTTAAGTTGGAATAAGTGTGATTTTCTTGAGTTGTCCCGATCTTAACTTGGACGCCAGTATACGACCTACCTTTTTTGCAAAGGCTGGGTTCGAGCTTATACAGTGAAACTTGAATAAGTGGGACCTGGATAAGTAAGAAACCTCCATAACTGGAACTCATGCTGAGTTCCCAACAGCTGAGTGCAAAGGCACCGGAATTTCCCCTGTTAGTGGGACGAAGCAAACCTCTATATCTGGAATTCGTTCTTTCGATTTATCATCATATCGCATAGTTACCTCTATAACTGAGACAGCGGGTGATTTTATATGCATAGACCACTGTAACTGAGATAACATCGTTTTGTTTGTTTACTTACTTATTCTTATACTACCCGCAAATCCCGCACTTACTACGTAAGTAATTTTGAGCCTCAGTGATGTCTGTAAACGAGACAGATATTTATTTATACCTGCATATCTGAGACACCGGGTAAGTGGAATATCTCTATAAGTGAAACCACATTGCAGGTCCCTTTATATCTCACTTAACCAGGTTTCTCTGTATAATATCTGCTTGAAGATTATGCTAAATAGATTGAAGTATAGTATTTTTCTATGGCAAAACAAAACAAGAACGACTTGTAGTTCTCTCTATAAATTTAGGGATTATGGAACTTTTTTAGAGTTACAGTTTTTGACCTTTGTTATTTTTTTTCATAAAACTTGCCATTTCAAGTACTTTTCAATTATTATTTTACGACGGAAACAGCGTAAGATTTTAGTTATATGCTAACAAAGACAATTGGAGCACATTTCATGTATTGTTACAGGTGTCGGGCTAAAAACAGGTGTCACAAAGAAAAATATACAAATGGCATTTTGTTTTTAATACTTACATATTATTGATTACACTATACATTTTGTTTCATTGCTATAAAATGCTATCTATAATCAAATTTGATAGGCATTTCAAAATAAAAATCGTTATTTATAACACATGGTTTATAGAAAATTGTTCTATAGTCAAAACTTTTTGCGTTTTATCATGATATTAAAGCAGTATCACTAAGTTTACTTATTTGGACAAGTTGCGTTTTTGTTGTGACCATATCAAGTCTTCAAACATCCTGTGGATGGCGTAGCCCTCTGTTACTGAAAATAAAGAAGTACAAAGAAATCTGTTACATATTCATACATGGTATTCTAGTAATATAGTAATAGGCATAGTTATATCAAGGGCTTCATAACAAATGGGCGTATACGAAAAAAATGTCATTTTGCTGTTGTTGTTTTGCTGTCTTACCAGTATGCAAGTACCTAAAATAGTCGGCTATTCCACATTTCTTCAGCCTTACATAATCAGCTAGTTTTGTTTTATTCACAACTACAAATTTTTGTCCTTTGTGTAAAACTGCACTTTTGTCTGTACGCTCATTTGTTATGAAGCCCTCGATATGAATACTGAAGAAACGTTATAAGGTGTGAAACCGATTCTTACATTCTTTTTTCTCGGCTTCTCGCGCCGATTACTATTATTCTGGTGTTTGTTGTCTGTTTGGTCTTTCGACATGTCTTTGGAATTTATGAGTATTATATATTTCTTTAAATAATAACACACATTGTATACAACAATAAGTACAGAGCTATGGGTAGTTAAGATTTTTACATTTGCTATAGGCAATATTTTTTGTGGTGATCACATTAATTGTTCACTTCTAAGCGCTACTTTACCTTAATTCCTGGCTTCAGTTGTGCTATATAGTTATAATCTTTACATAGTATAAAACAAAATCGCTATCTGCGTCTGTCTGTATATCCGGTAACTCCCAACCACGTACCGGATTAGTAGGCGATTTTTAGCATCAGTTACATTTGAAAAAATATAATATACTAGGATATGCTTGCGATTTTGTCGACGCTTAACTTGGAATTCCCGCAGGTTTCCCGGGACATATCATTTAATAAAATGTAAGCTATGATTTTAGTGAAAACTGTGTTGGAATAACCTAATTTTTACGCACCCGAACTATATGTCCGTATGTCTTTTAAGACCACGGGCCATAAAAATTGCCCGGACTTTTGGGGGTTTGCGTGGGGCCATGGGAAGGCCAACACGTAGAGGCCACTTGACAAATTCAATGTAAATGTGGCGTGACACTGACCGGCGATTATCCCTGTCTACACTATATACTAATGCATCCAAGGACAAGCCCCGGCCAGTGTAGGACTTTCGTGGTGGGAAATGAGAACAAAAAGTACCGGGTTATTAGGATGAACTGCTGATGGTACTAGGGAATATAATTTAATATTATTATTGTTGTATTAAGATTCTTATCTTATTACAATAATAATAATATAACAAGCCTTGTTAGTAGTAACAAATATTGTTACGTAAATAGCGGTTATATTATTCTTACCAAAGAAGTTGTTCCGAAGAGTTTATACCATCCAATGACGATGTTGGAGAGATTGAGGTCGTCGAGCATGATCTGCGCCACGCCCATGAACACTTTTTTGCCTTCTATGCGCCCATAGTCGCCCCACACTGTCACCTAATGCAAAGATACTTATAATAAGGGGTTAATTTTGTAGTGTGCCACGTTTTGCAGAAAAATAATAAATAACTACATTAATCATACAAGTCGATATTTGGTTTTGTGTGACGTCACAACTTATCAAATTATCAATAAAAATATAACAACACATAAAAAGGTAGGTAAGCTAGAACTATACAAACACATATAATACAGTTACACATAAAACTGTACAACCAGTCCAAACGTAATGCACGATTCTATCACACGCGCAAAGTCCATCACTAACGTCTTGCTTCGCTTGTGGCTATCGCTAGACTGCCTCATCCCTCCATTGGGGCATTGTTTTATACTGTACAAATACAATGTCTGCTCGACCGCGTGGACTGAATTTTCTAGAATCACACCTTAGCCAGGTGCGATTCTAGGAAATTCAGTCCACCATAAAAAAAATCAATTCACAATGGGCTGTTTTTCCAATCACACATTTTAACAGAAAGGAAACAAAAGATGTCCAAAGGCTCGAATGTAGTAGAACGTCTACAGGTATGCAGGTGTGAATTTGTCATTTGTCGGCGCTCAGGTCGTAATAATATGTTCAATACATTTACCAAGCTTTGTAAGATAACATTGCTGTACTTGCCTGTAATACGCATCCCTTGAAGTAGTTCTTAAAGATGAGCGTTTGTTGATACAGGGGGTCCAGTGTCCGTCGCGCCGTAGTAGTCTTGGCCTTTGATTCACATTTCTTACCATTTACAAGGTATACTTTTACATAGGGTGCTGGAATAGTGCGGCTGCCTTGTCTGGCTTGTAGCCCTCTTGCGCGGATTACTTCAACCTGTAAAATAATTCAAAATGGAAAACAAGACTTATTGGATCAAATACTTTTGCACATAGATATCTGATACCTTTGTGACTAATTGAGCTTGACATATATCAAACAAAAGGGCCCTGGTTGCATACAATTCTAGACCATTATACATTAAACCTCTGAAAGAGGAATAACTACCTCAGGAAACACTTGCAGTTTTACACATTATAATTCCGATTGGCAGTTGTCGTTTGCTGAATATGCTTATTTACCTATTATTTAAATGAACGTATATGTAAGTCGCGCTAAATAACTAGACACAATAAGGAGACTGCTATCACCCATTCCCATAGGAATACTTATAACTTCTAATCAGCTTCTGGCTTCATTTGAAACTTAGCATGGAATTTAAACACAATATAAGGCCATTTTTCATTAAATTTAATAAAAAAATAATTATTCCAAACTTTGTCAAAAACAATCAAACAATATTTTTCATTATTTTTAGTGATTTTCTTGCGTTTTGAGGCTTAAAAGGCCACCAAACGAAGTATATCATGGAGTGTTTTCTTTATTTTCATACACTCGTTCTAACCTGAATAATGACCTTCGGAGTAGTACATACCCCGTGGTTCCTCAAATCTTCAAAGACCCATATCTTAAGAACCTGACTTTCCACTGTAAAAATATTTTGTATCTGCGTTCAGGGTGTGAACAGGTACAATATTCCTATCCCTATTAATATTATAAATGCGAAAGTAACTCTTGTCTGTCTGTTCCGTTTTTACGGAAAAGCTACTGGACCGATTTGGCTGAAACTCAGTATAAATATTTTTCCATGCCGGGGATGAAACATATGATACTTTTCATCCCGAAAAATGGGATAGATTTATGTAAGGGTAATCTCAGAAAGTAGGGTAGGTTTGGTAATATTCCATTTTCGTCATTTCGGTCATATTGTTCATTTCGATTCATTCGACCGTTTCGGTTATTTCGGCCATTGCGGTAATTTCGGCCATTACAGTTATTGTGGTAATTTCGGTCAGTTTGATAATTAAATCATTGATTAAAACCAGAATGGGTTGAAATGATGATGAAAGTTTGTAAAGGAGACTGTTTATAAAAAAATGCTATAGTAACTCGATCTGTTCAGCTTTCACGGAAAATATACTGGAATATTGGATCGGTTTTGCTGTAAATTAGTTTAAATATAGTTATAATACCTACCGAAAATGGACACAAAGAGAAAATGCTAGGCATAGCTCCGCTTACACGTAAATTTGTTTTTTTCCACGCTACTATAATTATTACTATTACTATTATTACTATAATTCTACTGCGCAAGTACAATGGGAGGAATGATTGGTTTTGTAAAACATGTTCACCTCCAAGAAACCCTTCTGGTGACACATGGAGAGCTGGACGTCGCCCAGCGTGGGCGCGCCCAGCAGCTGGCGCCCCACCAGCTGGCCGGGGCCCAGCCCGTCGATGAATTCTGACAGGCCGCCGCCGTCGGAGCCGGACCCGCGCATGCCCGGCGACCACCTTGCAATCAAACCCCTCGCATTGCCTTCACTGCTCCTCATATACACGTCCATTAATCAAAAATCACAAACTGAACATAATATTTCTTTCATCCATTGACATTTCTTTTGCATTTATTTTCACTACTTTTATGTTTACGAATTATGTTTCAGTAAGGAGTGAACTAAATAATTGTATAACAATACAAGACTAATTAGAGTACTATAAATAAAATATTAAATAATAATTTATCTTATAAAATCGATTAAAATATTATTTTTACAAAAATTAAAATTTTTCTGTTAACAAAATAACTACCTATACATACATATATTTTATTAAAATATAGTGAAAATAAGAAATTAAGTAATAGGAAAGATTTACCCCAAACTATAAAGCCTCTCCAGCTGCGGAACTCCGCGCACTACCCGGTTTTATTTGAAAAAGCGTTTATTTCGCAGCCATCTGTTGGTAACTAAAGGTACAATATGAGACAGAGGACCGCCACACACAACATATTCGCTTTATATGCAATCGTATGAAGAACGTTTGGGGCACTAGACAGAGATGAGCAACCATTACTGGTGATAAGTTTGTCACAGAAAGCGTATGTCTCGGTCGTTAATCTCAGTCTACCTTAAGAGTAGCCATAGAGTTTGGCACAGACTACTTGTATTTTTTTTTACGGCACTACTTAAGAAATAAGGAATCATAAAATGCAACAACAACAACATTGATACAATAGTGAAACAGGGCGGTAGTCTTTTGGATGCATCGTTTAATAGTGAAGTGGTTGCGGGTACACAGATATCTAATCTAGCGTTTATCTTTGGTTTTGAAATCTCTATGTTTTCAATTAACTCAACAGTAAAAGTACTATTAAGTCGCCAAGATAAACATAATTAAATTATACTACGTTGCAACATTCATATTAAATGTTAATTAAAAATAAAGTAATATCATAGTTAATAATAATAATCATTTTAGTTGTTTTAATGTAACAGGCTGAAATAACAAGTTTTAAAAAGTATTTATGTGGGTCATTGTGTATTAATGACAAAAAGATTTCCTTGTGGTGTGTAACTGGAGAAAAATGTATTGAACTAAAAAGCGTCTCTTGAAAAAAGAAATGCATTGATGAAATGTGCGTATAAATCTTTCTACATGCATGGTCTTTTTATGTGTATGTAAGTATATTAATACGAAAGATACATTTAGTACATACATATATATATACATGAAAGTGTGTGAGGTAAATTATTGAAATGGTGCTACAGTATTATTAACTTGGGGAAACACTTAACGTCCAATTATAATCGTGCAATGTAATAAATAATACGTATCCTATACTTAGCCAAAAACAGGTAAAAATAACGACACAAACCATAACCGAGGCTTTTGAGAAACTTTAATACCGTTTCATAAAGAGACGAGAAGGTGCTTTGCTTATGCCAAAGAAGACTCGTGCGTGCTCAACAGAAAAGAGTAGTAAAGTGAGAAACACCAATATGATTCGACAACATGCTTTCACAAGACGTAAGGCACATAGAGAGGGATATTAAAGAAGACATGGGCAACATCAATACAATACAGCGCACGTACAAGACCCAAGTGGAGCGAACTGCAATGCAGAAGAAAAGGGAGCGTACGAGCGAGCGACTTACGAGGATCCCTCCGAGCTCGATATGGAGACGAGGCTGGTGGCGCACACCTCGTGCGAGCGCTGGAAGGTGGTGGTCGTGGGCCCGGAGCGCTTTCGCCGCGCGCCCCCCGCGCCCTCTACGCGGACAACGCGACGCACGCGGTCAGAGGCGGGCCACGGCGGAATCGGTGTCAGTGGACGTGTCAGCCCGCCGCAGACCGCAGCGTTATATTTACACATTTATTGCAGAAAGATATACAATTCCACACATACGTCTATACGGTTAATTCGATAGGTCTATGTAATTCATCAGATTGGTGTTCAGAATGTAATTTTACGCCTGCGTCGATAATAATGTACGTTAGTTAACTTTGGTTTTGAGTATATTATATCAGTAGCATTTAGTTACTGTTATGTTAACGTAACAATTATTTTAAGTCCCAACTATTGCCTATTAGTGATGAAATGGTTGTAATGACATGAAATGTGGTTAATGATAATTACTGAAACAAAATACAACGAGTTAAGCTTTTTTGTCCCTTTAACACTGACAACGTCTTATAATATTTCGCTCGCTCGAATATCAACATTTACCATTAAAAGCTCTACATTAGCAGATTTACAAAAGCCACATAGCGCATTCGTTTCTTTCTTCTCTTAGTTTGTTATAACATGCTGTCTGTGACCTTCTGATTTGATTTTGAAATAACATTATACTTTAACGTTATTTTTATGAGTATCAATATATTGTGTACTATAATTTAAATGATACATATTGAACAATTATGGTGTCTGTAACGTAAATCGCGTATGATCTACCGCCCCGCCGTGTGAAACTATTGCGTCAATGCCGCTGACTAGATCGTGGCGAACCTGTCTTCGTCGTTCTCACTGGAGGCAGAGGACGCTCGAGAGACGCCGACGCCTCCTCTCATTTCACCAGGCACCACTTCCTCACTGCGTTGTACCGTAAACGAGTTTTTGCCACGTTTACCAAAACCTAACCTCCGTTTTCGTCCTGTTAATAATTATTATTAATATATGTTCAAAAGTTTGGAAACTAAGTAATTCGCTCATATTTAATTCTTCATCTATGTGGTCA
Source organism: Dendrolimus punctatus (assembly GCA_012273795.1). Taxonomy (NCBI): domain Eukaryota; kingdom Metazoa; phylum Arthropoda; class Insecta; order Lepidoptera; family Lasiocampidae; genus Dendrolimus; species Dendrolimus punctatus. The sequence goes on along the minus strand of CM022531.1, from coordinate 20,425,105 downwards.
CGGAATTATTTTGTTATATTTAAGGCTTGCAATATAAGTGAAACATGAACAATGATTGATGATGCATGGAATCATAACTGAAATATACTATACCTGTTGCTGACAGCTGTGATGTAGAATTACTTTTTTTGCCCATTCCAGGTCCAAAATAATCTCTTGGTTCAGCTTTGAGAAGCACATCATCATTGGTAGGTTCCAATTCGGTAGTGCCGAGTGCAGTGTCGCTGAGACTGCCGTCTTTCAAATTTAAAATATGTTATTACGTTTCTTGAACTTAATAAAAATAATAAGCGTGTTATTTACCCATACTCATTACCTTTTTCTTCTGGGGGAACATCAGCATTGCTAAGACTTCGTGTGAATTGACCACGACGTGACTCTCGTCTTTCCAACGGTTGTTGCTGATGATTATTACGCCCATTATCTCGTCCGCCATAGTCATTGCTACGTTTCGATTCCCGCCGTGATATACGTTTTTCATGTTTTGTGGCATTAGTTTTCGCACGACGATTTTTGTTTTTAATTACATTACACTCGTCATAAGTTTGTTTAGTAGGTTCCGATGTATTTTCACAGGTGATATTTTCACAGGAGATTGTTCCGTTGTCGTTGCACGTTTATTCGAGTGGTCGTCATGATGAGGGTCACCGAGTTGCAGATGTGAGGCGACAGGAGCGAGCGCACGACCAGGTGAGCCGAGGTTCGAGGGAGAAAGAGCAATAGTTTGATATTTAGCAAGAGTACTAAAAACTTTACCTAAATGATCTGTTGACGCTAGAGAATATGATCGAGGCCGAGCTTTTTTGATAATAGATGGTAAAGGTTTTTTGATAGATATAATGAAACTTGATTGTGAAGAAATGGACTTGGGGGAGCTATATTCTTGGTATGTTGGAATTTCATTGATGCTGACTACATTACTGTGTTTTCTAGTGATATTGTTTATTTTATCTTTTTTATTTAAATCAGGAGATACAACAGTTGATGAGAGTTCACAGCTTTTCAACGAAGTTTTCATTGTTTTAAAAAGTTTTTTAATACTGTCAGGTGAAATACCGCCATCAGGGGACATGTTGGATATATGAGAATCTGAGTGCCGTCTTCTTATGGAATTGTCTTTCGTTTCGAAATCGTTATTGTTTCCATGTGTTATTTCATTTTCATTGTTCAATATTTCATATTTTTCTAAGGGTTCATAAAGCTCTAAAGATTTAATTTTTTTCAAATTTTTATCTTCGTAACTAGATTTCAAGTCAAGTGATAAAAATTTCTTTCTATTTTTATTACATATAAAGTTTGTTTTTACATTAGTATATGATTCTTCCGCCTTTAAGTCTGTGTTTAATATTATATTGTCTCTTTTATCAATAACCTGACCAGAAACCTTATTTTTGTCTATAGCTATAATTGGTTTTTCAGAAGAAAATGATTCTTTTTGATCATTCCAAATATCCATAGTTTTAACTCCCTTTGATATGTTTTCGTCAAAAGTATTTATATCATCTTTGACAATTCTGTTAGGTTCGAGATTGTCGTCAGTGGCAGTAGTGGTATGTACGTTTTTGTCTGGAAGCGGAATGAGTGGAAGAGATCTTTGATTTAGATGACATAAATAATCTATGTTAGGCAATCGCCTCCGCTTTATGTTACTAACGTATTCTAATTGATTATGTTCATTATTTAATTGCAGTTCCGCAAATTTAGTATCATTATGATAAGGAATTATTTGATTATATGCGGATTGAAACTGAAAATAAGATCGCGGTAGGAGGTTATTTTCGTCGTTAACAGATAAAACTGACAGTGAATTATCAAGCGTTTTTGGCTGTGGCAGCATCAGTTCAAATATGTAATCATTTGTATTTTCTGTAATTTTATATGTTCTTGTTGAGTAGACAGGATAACCGGGACAACTAGTGCTTCGTTGATAAGCGTTGGTTGGAAGGCAATCTCTAGTGCACGAGCCGGCGGAGCGACTGCGCGCGAATATTCGTCGGGCACGGCGCCCGCGTGTACACACTACAGACACATTCGAATCGCAACGGGCGTGTATACGACGCCGAACCGCGTGCTCGGCGGCCGCCGGCACGTGCACATGTGGCAAAACACGCCGGATAACTCTGTAGTTACGGTTATTAGGGTTGGGTATTGGGGTAGCGCTATCACATGAGGAGGATGTACTGTGGGGCTGGAGAATTCTTCTCCGGCTGTAAAGTGGGGTTAATTCATTAAAAGGTTTTAGTGTCTAGAATAAAATGATTCATTAGGTCATCCATAAATAACGTCACACGTTAAGCGGGGAGAAGGTCGACGAAGTGTGACTTTTTGTGACCAGGGGTGGGAAGGGTCGTAAATTTCGTCACATTTCAAAATCTAATATTTTTAAAGCTGTAAGCCACAAAATTTGAATTATTAACGAGAAGCTTCAAAATATTTCCAACTCTTATTGTATGTGTTGTTTAAATTTTTGTAAATAATTTACATGGAAACAAAACTAATTAGGGAATTCTACTAATTTCTTAATGTAAAAGTGCAAAAAATTGATGTCACACTAGGGGGGACGAGTATCCCAAATGTGACCAGCTGTGACAAAGAGTCCGGTCTTTGTCAGAGCTGGTCACATTCGGCCAGGGGTCAAAAAATCATGAAATTCGTGTGACGTAATTTGTGGATGGCCCCTTAGTGACTAGGACAGCATTAGGGATGTAAGCAAAGGTTGATTTTGAAAATACCTAAGCATACGAGTTGGACGCGGTCTTTCTGATTGTGTGCTAAAGGCGCTCGACGTGACAGATGCTACGGACTCTAGGTCCGAGTCCGCCGCGGCAGCGTCCGGCGAGAGCCGTCGCCGCGGCGCCCACCCGCCGCCGCCGCGAGCAGCTAGCTCCGAATCCGACAAGCCGGCGTAATGACGCTCCCACCCTGCGACATCACAAGATAGATCTACTGATGACACAGGCTTATCAACAACGCTCTCTTAAGTAAAACATGAACAGATCTCTATTTATACACTGGTTTGTGCACTTGTGATTTTCTAAGTTTTGGTAAATAGGGATGTATGGAAAAGTCATATCACTAAGTATGATGATTTCAAAAAGGGTACGTGAGGAACAATAGTGGTTTGTTGATCTGTGGAAAGGATATTCGTGTATTGACCTTGTGGCGTGCTGCGGTACGTGAGTGTGGCGCCAATGTGGTGCGGGGCGATCCACTTACGTTCCTCAAGATCCGCCGACACCTGTGCTCGGACTGCCCTTTGTCCACTCTATCGACGACAAAACGGTTTTTAGTCATAAATGCTTGTAGTGTTGAAGGAAGTTATTCAGTTCAAATGTAGATTACCTGGTGCGGTGGTATCTGTGGCAACTGTCTTTTCTTCGGACTTGTGGTCGGAGTGGCGGTGGCCGAGCGAGACTGGAACCGGGGCGCGTATGCGTGTGTCGGCAGTCGCGACGAGTCCCCGCCCCGCTCCTCGTTCACTGTAATATACCACGATATCCTGCTTTCTGATGGAAACGGACCGAGCTGAAGTAATGAATAAGTACTGTCTATGAAATGAAGTTAAGACATTCAAGACACTAACATTAAAGTGATTTTTACATAAAATAGATTAAAAAGACAGGCTTCATACAAGTGTTTGAATCACAATCAAATGTTAATGTCATGCTTAGAAAAACAAATAAATAATGGACGCAGAAATAGAGCGTAGCACTCACAATGAGATTAAAGGTTACACCACCACTACATAATAGATAGTATGATGTCGAAGGGTAACGAAGCTATTTTACAATACAAAACAGGATAGCGTGCTTATAGAGGAAATAAAGGACAAGGCGGCGGAAGGTGCGCACAATAATGGAATACAGCGAGGCAGTCGTAACAAGTGATGATAAACGGACGCGGCAAGAAAACGTGCGTATCTTGACGACAGTGTTCCGTGCGGGGTCGGAGCCCGCTGTTGTTTCGGACGCTCACGGACCGACCGGAATCCGGTACGGTACACCAAACTGGTCCGATCAAATGTCCAAGGGGTGATCGGATCAGTGTGTGAATAGAGCAGGGCGCCGAGGGCCGGGGGCGGCACCTGTGTAGCGCCACGCGTCGCGGTCCGCCGGCGGGGACAGCGAGCGCCGCGGCGACTTGCTGCGCCGTGCCACGCCCGCCGCTGACTGCGACCGCGCCACACCGTACCCGCCACTCTGATCACCACAACATACGACATCCATCACAATTACTATAAATATCATCTGTGATGATCACATAAATGAAGGGTAACTTACGCGATCCCGGGCCATTCCAGCGGTGCGCACACGACCTGCGGGAGATATGTCGCGCCGGCTGTTGCGATATCCCTCTGAGTCCATTCGCTATGAAGAACAATCTATTATGATGCTTTGTTCTTAGCCGATGTACTATTTTTGAATAATTACAAAATTAAGAAATTACCTCATGTGGTGGTGGCGGGCTGGAACTAGAAGCAAGACTTGATAGTGAGTGGTGTCGCCGTAAGTCGCATTCACTCGGAGTATCAGAGTCAGAAAGTCGGGAAGTCGATGTCGATGGTGGCGATAAATGATCGCCGTCTGCTTCTTCTTCACGATATCTCTATGAAAGGCGTGCAATAAATTCGTAACTATTTTCTAAACTGAATTAAATAATGTTATATGAGTAGATTAAGACATAAAACAAAGTTAAGATGACTCCTTTCAACTGGTAGACGAATTCCATGCTGATTTTTGTATCCCGATCAAATCATACATGAATAAAATTTATATTCTGAATTTTTACACTGACAAATTGATTATTGTTAATGAAAATGATTATAAACTTACATGAAATCCCGCAGAATCGTCGTGTGGTTTTAATATATACCAATTTGGCTCGTGATTCATCATAATATTGTCGAGATCCAACAATACTTCCCCAAGAAAATCGTTTGGACCGTAACGATTCAAATCCCATACTGTCACCTGAAATTCGAACTTAGATGAATATTAACCGAGTTAGAGTATAATTGATCATCAGAATAGATAAATGTAATTTGCCCTAAAATGAAAAAGAAGAAAAGACATTGAGTGGTTATTGAACTTATATAATATTTTTACAAAATCTCATCTCTCTCTCTTTTCTTTCACCTTCTGCCAATTATTTGGGGCCGGCATAATATGTCTTTTTCTTCCATATTCCTATTCTGACATACCTCCTCTGTCACACAACAGATTTTACAAAATGTACAAATACTTGCATTTCTTCTGAGCAATCCCAAAAATAAATTGAATTCAACAAAGGCGATGGTATTATTATTATCTACATTATAATTACCTCTAATGTTCTTTTCTTGATATCTGTTATACGTATTCCACAGTAAACGAACGTTTGATTCCATCTAGGCTCTAATGTATTTGCTAAAGTCTTTGTTCTTCGTTTACTCTTTTCACTTTTATCAGGGAGTAGAAATATCTTTGCATATGGACATCTGGTTGAACCGTCTAGTCTCGGACTTAGATTGCTGGCCGAGACAACTGTTACTAGCAGCTGAAGAGCGGTGATATCAAAGTACACTTTTAGCTAAAAAAACCAGACAGTTCGATATTCATCATAAATATACATATTGGTATATATTAGTAAGTTTGTAAAATTATGAAAAGTTACTATATACAAACCTGTATTCGTCCAGCAACGTTGATATTATGGTGATTGTGTCGGCCAGACCGGCGTCGCGCATGTACATCCGGAGAACCCGGAGAGGTCACCAGTACGCTGGGTTTCTCACAACCGCCTATTACTTCCGTGTACACTTCTGTCAAATATTATGAAAATAGACCAAGTGTTTGAAAAACGATACTCGAAGTGATCTGTAGAGGCGGCGATCGTAGTTGACTGTTCAGGTATGTCATTTGATTAAAAACACCTACAAAATCATTTAAAGGGCGGTTCTCCTGATTTAAAAAAAAACGTGGTTTCGAGAAATCTGTGCTCTGGAGGTTCACCCTTGAATCAAATATACCTCGTATATCAAAAATTATTCAACAAAAGTTCTTCAAAATAATTTTTGGTATTAATTAATTGTTAATTATACTTGGAATTTTTCATAAAATACTACCTCAGTTCAAAAGTAGAAGGAAGGAGTAGTTTGTAAAATGTTGGAAGCAAATATTTCCGTACCCATAGACTTAATTAAATAAGTTATCAAGGAACATTATTACGATAATTTGGTTGTCTGACAATACCCAACAGGCTTATGTTAATTGATAAAAGCTTAATAATCAATTTATTAATCTTTTATTAATTTATTTTCGATATCGAAGTGAAAACACGAGTGAAGTTTTCTAGAAAACTACTTCTACAAAATATTGTTGAAGTCCAGAACGTAATAATAAATAAACAAAACAGTCCTTTGATGTTGGTACTCATGCAGAGGCCTAAATCGCTATTCGTTGTAAATTACTAATGAATATTTCCGAACTATATTTAATTCTAATTGTCTCTATATTTAATTAAAAAATATAAACATCTTTAAATGAGTTTATTTTGGCAAGACTAGCGTTTTAGCTGCTGGTTTTTTGTATTTGAATGTTCTGGAAATTTTAGTCCCAATCTACTTAGGCATATATAAATACGTTGGCAGTAGCTTATGAAGAAAATAAACTATGGTGAGTCTATGTTGGTTATCCCGATTGATAGGTGGCGTACCACTGATGGGAGCCTATACCTCAATCGCCGCGACAGCTAGGCCCGTCCGCTGGAGAGGGGAGTACCAAATAAGACGAGTACTTAGTTGTACTCTCGATATAATTGTTGCTTAAAGCTTTGGCCCTGCTAATTATGTAGGAATAAACTAATGCATACACCAACCTTTATGAGTCCTCCACGGTTGCGCAGGTGGACGAGTAGATGGTAATGGCCGTGAGACAACTAATTCAACGTGAGAATCATGCTTGCTATCAGCCACAACAGCTGCCACTTCTTCCGCAGTACGGCCTTGTAACGGAATTCCATTCCATTGTAAGACTTCATCACCTAATATGAACAATAATCGTGAATTGATAAACTGAACTGTATTATATTATACATATGTATACTGTCTAAATATGCTGCCATAAGACCCTTGAGTCTGGTATTAGTGGCTAGATTCTAGCCTCCCTTTAGGGAGCGGCAGCGCATTGGTGGCATCACCTTTGATTTTACCAATGTTCATAGGCGACGGTAACTACTTTTCATCAGGTGGGCCAACTACCTGTCTGCTGAACTCGTGCAATAAAAAAATAAATCCATGTGCACAGGGTAACGCAATGATACAGAATAACAATTGCAAATGTTTAAAATTAGAAAAAATTAACTTCCAATAGCGTTCAATATATAGCCTATCAGTATTTTCTACTTGTATTACATATTTTGCGAGGAACTTGCTTTATGGCTGATCTAGTTTTACTAATATTAAGTTAGGAAGATACTCGTAGAGTACTTGTCCCTAGGGTTAATTTATAATTTACTCAAATTGTGTACTATAAACATTTGATATTTAAATGATATTTTCCGAATCAAGTTTTATATTGACATTACTGCTTCTAGACCAAATTCAATTAGTTAAATAATAGACTGATTTTCTTTGGAATTTACAAAAGATATGCGAAAAGAATTCTGCAATCAACAAATTTATGGGTCCACGCGTAATGAAAAGGGATATTAAAATGTATCATGAGGAAATGTGATCCATCATGTGAATGTTAAGGCAATCCAGCTCCTCGACAACACGGATGTAATGAGAAGGCTCAAAAGGACAAAACTGTTTGAACTAGTGCTATAAACAAAAGTAAATGTAGTTTACTATGCTAACTTATTAAAGAACACACGAAAAAAGTGTCCTCCCCCATAATAGAGACAATAAGAATGTGCCAATGAGTGTCCATTTCTTAGTAAAATACTTTTAGGCAATTTAGGTTATATTTAAATTACTTATCAGTCCCTTTAGATAAGATTGTCATATTAATGTGGTATTTGTAAATACAATATTTATGACAAAAAATGAGGAAATAACGCACCGATTCTAAGTTGTCCTTCCAGATCGGCTATTGAGCCCTTTTTGACTTTTTCGACAACAGCGCCTCTAGTGCCGTCTGGTAACAATTTTCCTCCCACGACTTTCAAGCCCAGTATGGCAGCCGAGGAATGTGAGCTACCTTCTATCACGCTCTTGCGTAGCACCATGTGACCGAGCATGCGCGTCCCATCGGTGGATACTTGCCAGCTCAGCGGAAACTGTTCCATAAAGTAACATAAGTTGTGGAAGAGCATTGTTAGACATTGTGATTTCCTAAAATAGCATGAGTTTCCTTGGAAATATAAAATGGTTTTAGTTTCAGGAGTAAATCTAATGTTCTTGTTCATTTAAATAAGTCCAAACGCTAATATCTTGTGACGATGACGTGGTTAGAAGATAATCAGGTAGGTTTGTTCGAGTCAAGGTCTCACATGGAACGTTTTTCTATAAAATACAATAAATCTTGCTATTCGTCTGGAAACCGGATGAAAAGCAGGTTTCTTATAAGATTATCTAGTCACCCGGTTACCGGACAACTAGACACTTTGGAATAAAATAGGGTACCTAGAAGGTACAAATTTAAATTAATAAATTAGATAAATATTAACAGTCCTGTTCACCAAAATAAATATTAAAAAAATATGGAATTCTTTTCTATAAACTTTTAATTATTGAATATGATAATAGATTATGTTAATACGTTAAACATATTGATATGGAAAAATTAGAAAATAATCTTTTTTTGTAATTCTTCCTAGTTCCTGAGGCAATCAGCTGTGACAGTCAGGCACAGGTATGAAATAATAAGGGTTTCTTTTTACCTTGATCTATCAGAACCTTAAAAGTAAAGAAAACTAGATTCCTCCTTACTTGAATTAAACGTTTATTTCTTACAATGAGAACACGTAGGTGCACAATCACGTCATGTACCGGTGCATGCTCGCAAATGCAATCATGCTACAGCCAAACATAAAATGTTTACTCATACGTAATGTACATATAAACTGAAATAATTACATTTAGGCTAAATGATGTTTGATGTAATTACAATAGGCGTTAACAGGCGCTTTTATCACAGTTGTTTTGTAAGTGCGCCTTTGGTTTCAGTATTAATAATAAAGAACCAGTTTTATGTATATTTCAAAGCTTCATATTTAGTTTATACATTAACAACGTTTAATATTTTAACTGTAATAGCTGTAATCGAGTTAGAATATGACAAAACTAATATCGGACGCAAGTGAATACGAGTTGTACCTTGGGACAATCGCCTCTGTTCGAGTCTTCACTCGACGTGAAGGTGCTAGAGGTATCGATGCCCGAGTCTTTGGTGGCGGAGTCCTGGCTGGTCTGGCGCTCAGACTCCCAGCGGAGCGAGGCCCAGTCGTGGGGCGCGGCGGATGCGTCGCGACCACCCCGCGGGAACGTGGCTGCGCCTTCGTGCCCATCGAATCGAACTGTTTTTTTTCTCCTTTCGGTAAATCGTCTATTGTCTGAGGAGTCTTCCCACAAGTAGGCACTCTTATACACGGTCCGGTCTGGGCGCGGGCCCTCGTCCGGCGCATAAGGGCGTAAGTATGCGCCCTCATTGTCATCACGCACCCGCCACCCGCAGTCAGTGACGGAGTCAAAGCTGCGCGTGCCGATGGGCGTCGGCGCCGCCACCGCACCCTCGAACGGGCACTGTGGCTCACCCTCGTACCCGCTCGGCGAGTGGTTTGTCAAATTGTAATAATTGTTGGCCGCTACGGTGGTGCTGCGCAGGTGCGGGTGCCGCAGAGATGCACTCGCCTCTAGCTGTCCTAAGAACGATATCGAATCAATAGACTAGCGAGCGTTTTCAAAAGATACGCGACGTGGTTCCCCACTTCTAGTGATCATTAATTAATATAACATACTCGCCCGTACGCGCCCGGAACCGGCAGCCGTTAAATAGCCAGAGGTTTCTCTTGCTATCACTCACTATCCAACCGTGACTTCGTATTTATGTACCAACAGACACATTTAAATGTTTTCATCAACACTATTGTCACATTTCGGAAAAATAACCCAAAGCAGTGAACACGCACAAGCGGAAAGAATGTGTGTAAAATTAGTTTAGAAAACAGTAAAACGACAACAATAAAAGGAAATTACACTTTTACAAAATCTATTTTTGTGAATTATGTAACAGTAGATACTTATAATAAGGGTTAACACTTCTTTTCGCCCAAGCATGCGATTTTTACTGAAACCATAAATCTGAATAGGGTCTGAATAAGATGAATATCTTCAAATAAAAAACGACATTTATTTTAAGAATCGTGTAAGTATAGTTTGTTATTAAGATTATTTTATATTGATCTGTTAATAAAAACGTTTTATTTTGTTTACACATTTTTTGTTTTAAAGTATTTTCAAAGTACAAGTTGGCAGAGAATTTATTTGTAAATATGTCTTACAGATTTTTGGTTCAAGCAAAAGAAAGAAGAAAGTACTTTTACGCTCACGCTCCTGATTTCTATTATAAGCAATATGGTAATAAAGCCATTTCAATTTGATTAATTTAAACTACTGTAATATTGAGGTAAATGTACTTTATTAGAGTATGACGAATGACTTATCGTCATTTAATCAAACAGCCATCACAGTTGATCGACCAAAGGAAGAAGTATTTGCGAGAAGAGTAATGAAACTGAAACATCTAAAATAATTACAGCGATATGATTACAACGCAGAGACAGAGTCCCGGTAAATCAGGCCTCTCACCGATAAAAACTTATTCATTTTCTCGTTTAACATCGCTTGTTGCTGACTTCTGGAGCTCTCGGAGCTGCTCCTATCTCTATGTGAACCTGTGAACAGGGTTTTGGTGGTGAGGGCCAGGCCACCGTCCACTCCGCAGCTCGGTGCCGGGCGCGTACACGCCGAGCGCCGTATCAATGCAAACGGATACAATTACATTGTACTAAAAGTAGATTATAAAGTAGATTTATGATCAATGTTGTTCGTTGATAAAGTTAAAATTACTGAAAGAATATTCCTATACCACGTTAATTGCATTAACGATACACAAGTTGAGTAGATAAGAGCAAGTCTAAATGAAAAAGACATGATGAACAGATACATTATAGATAAGTTTAGGTGCTCATGTATATCCTTTTCTGTGAAAGACAATAGTTTATTAAATTAGTTGACCTAAGATATCAATATTATACCTCGAATAACTACTTAAAATTAGTTGATACCTCGCACGGAACACCTTAACTTTATCATTGCGTTATGCAACAGGTGACTGTGATAAAATATACGACTAAACTGTATGCAAAATATTGGGAAACGTCTGGACAATTTATGTAAGGGAGTGATAAATAAAAGTTTGGCTTTGATGGAAAGGATTCTTTATATGCCACGTCAGGATAGGTTAGGTGATGAATCTACAAAGCGTCCATACTTACCACGATCACGGTATTCGTCGTTCTCATCAGAAACACATTCTGGCACTTCGTCGTCTGAAGATGAGGAGCGTGGAGGCATCGGGGGGTGGACGGTTGCCGCGTGCGGCATCGGCATTAGTTGAGCAGGCGGGAGTGGTGCTCCCGGTTCCGTCACGCCGTATGCAGCTTTTTGTCTGGGATGCACCAGGTGGGGATGGGTCCGAGCCAAACCCTCTAGTTCCCCGTAACACCGAGACTCCTGTTGACTGTACTGACGCCGCAAAGCACTCCCTGACCTTTGAAGTGGATGATTTTCCTTTTCAGCCGCACTGTGCGCTCGTTCTAACTTTGGCCTTTTGTCGAGGGACGAATCTGGTTGAGGCGGCAGACCTCGCATATCTGACTCCATACGCCACAACATAGAATCTTGTCCAGCACTTTTGTGAATCCACTGTCCAGTCTTTGAGAGTAGTTCTTGTTTTTTGCGGCAAAGTATACACACCCATATAACCTAGAATGATTGGGTGTAAGTACTTAATAGTAATTTGTTTTGCTTTGATATAGTATAAAGATAAAATTTTATTAACCTTATTTGAACGTAGAGTAACTTTCCCACCACATCTGGCACAACATCTTACTCTGCAGTAGTGGCAGGAGTGGCCCACGCCATCGGCGAACTTTGTCTTGAGACAGATATGGCACGTTGCTGCGAGCTCGATGCCAGCAGCGCGTTGCATCTCATTCCTGGTCCGTATGGTCTGCTCCAATACGGCTACCTCATCTTGTTTACGTCTGTATTCATTTATTTACTTTTTTCAGAAGCTCACACACATATTGTTGAATAAAATTTCATGGTACTGTCAACAGACTGCATACTATAATGTTGAGATTAGACAGATCAAACAAATTGATTCGATTTGGTTGAAAGCCGTACAACGGAAAGGACATAACGACATTGAATGGCTCAATTTTATGTTTACATGGATCATTTTTGGGTGTCTTATCCAAATTGATACATCGGCTTAAGCATAGAAAGAACAAATGAACAATTATTGTGGTAGAAGGGTTAATAATACTATTGTTATTTACTAAGTGCTATCACATACCTCGTATATTACTTATAAGGTCACTACGCGTAGAAAGTCGGTCTAAATAATTATGTAGTTTTACCTTATAAAAACATAAAAAAAAGTTCAATATAAGCTATCTATTGTATGCCCGAGCAAACTGATAGGGGTTTTGACGTGTATAAATTCTCAGTAACGAAATCTATTTTTGTGATTATCTAAATGTTAACAATAAACAACAGCAGATCTAGTTGCTTAAGCGAACTGTCTATTCGTCCGCTAACCGAAAGAATAATAATCGTCCGCTAACCGGACGACTAGAAAATCTTTTAGCGGACGATTAGCAAGATCCTTCTGTAATAGTAGGCTTCGTACGTTTAAAATTGGGCCAATCAATTAATCGTTATCTCTACTTTCCGTTGTAGTGCGCACACTGCAGAGTTCAGAGATAATAACCTTTTCTTGTTACAATAAATTAATCACTGAAAATATTTGCCATTGTCACCAATTCGTTTACAACATAACTTGGAGACTAGTAGATAGAGGAGTTATCTGTACAACCGATTTTGAACATATTAATTTATTTTATAAGTAGACATGTATGCACGGTGCACAATCCTGTGTGCGATTCAAATGCAGATCTATTAATTTAATTAAATATCGCATTATGCACGTAGTCACATTATCTGTCCTATGATGCATAATTAAATATCTTATGCCATATTTAACATTTTCAGCTGCTCATAGAGGAGCTGCGTCAATTGAACGAATGTAGGTGTAGTACCTTAAAATACTTTATCCAGATCAATACATCAGACATTGACAGACTATTCATGTTTCGTATAACAGAAATTGGATATAAAGAAAACTTATAAAATTAAGATATTACATTAAGAAAATTGTTGGAGAACACATCGCAGTCTTTTTGTAAAATTAGAAAACCGAGACAAAGTAACATTTCACAAATAATTTTGATGCGGAGTGCAAGACAGTTATGGCGATATATGAAGGGGAGGTGGGACGCGGAGTCCACGATAGGGCACACCTCATGATTTCGTGTTCGCGCTGTTCCTCTTGTCGCTGGCGCATCATGACGCCTTCGATGATGGCGCGCTCCTCGGGCGTTAGGTGCGACAGGTCCGGCATGTCGGCCATGGCGGGCGGCGGCAGGCCGCGAGCGGTGCGCGGGCCCGCCGCGTGCTGCGGTGCTGTGCCCGCGGCGCGGCGCTCTACGCGCCACTCTGCACGGAGGTTTACTTAGTAATGCCGGGCGAGCCAATGGCGCGCAGCCCGCTCTTGACGTCAGCGCCCTTATTGATCGCACATCTCCAGCCGTCCCGCCCGCCCTACGGCGCCGTCGCGCTTTTAGCTTCTTCAACTGCTGCGTGCGCATCATACTCCTTATCATGTCAGAGCACCATACAAAGTGGTCAGAACATTAGCTGAACAGTCGCTTAACAACTTCGCTGCCGGCTCAAATTTCTGGTGACACGCGTATGGCCAAAATATTTTTATGTCTGTTTAACTATAATAAATTAGCATAGCTATACATAATAATGATATTTTGTATGGAATTCATGTTATTTATCAAGTCCGCACATATGCGGGCCTGGCACAGGGAATGTAAATTTCAATCCCTATGCCAGCCCCGCACATACGCGGAGCTATCTATTTCAATTTAAATTAATATTTATTCATATAAACATCACAATTTTCTTTATTTCTAATAATCACAACATTACATTTCTATATATATTAGACTAAAAAAGAATTCCAACTTTAACATTTTACTTTGGAATACAAGAGATCAACTTTTAAATTTGAAACAATAAAATCTAACATAAATTTAACTTGAAAATAAACTATTTTAATTAAAGTTTTACATAACAAATGAAATTATATATCTAAATAAAAAGGTTTGTTTTCACACATTTCACAATGCCAAATCGAGTCTGCGTTTTTTTTATTTAAAGCACTGACGGCACATTTTACGTTTCAAAATGCCTTTGGGCTTTTTTCCAGTAATTTTAGCAATTTTATATACTGGTTCGACAGCGCTTCGAGTCAGGCCAGCAACGGAAGCAGAGCTTTTCTTTAGTAGCAGTTTATTTATAACTGAGAGACGGTAATCATACAAGTTAACTTTTTCATTTTCAGAATATTTGTTGTATATTTTATACTAGTTTATAAACAACAACTGGAATGTATGGATAGCCAGTTTCAGATGAAGACCAACGAAGAGTTTTTCTTTCCCATGGATAGAATGCCAGAAGCTGATCCTGTCAGTCAACACCCAAAAAATAAAACAAATAACGCTTGCATTATTATAGTTTCTCATAAAAATATGCCTGTTGCCAATTTATATAGGTAATCAAATATAAAAATATTCTACATTGAATAATTACCTGACATATATATAAATATATATATATATATATATATATATATATATATATTAATTATATATATATATATATATTTTACTATAGGTACAGGTTTGATTGTAGTCTGGCCCCGTTTGTTTGTTACCGGCATCATTTCGCCTTCAAACACTGTGCTGACATACATCACCGGACGTTTGTCTTTCCATTTTCCTAGTATTACTCCATCCTTGCAAAGTGCCACATTTTCACCTTGCTTTAATGTTTTTTTTGATATTGCTGCAGGATTTTCTTTCAGATCTTTTCTCAGCGTACCAGTGCAGTAAGTTTGGTTGTCTAACAGTTTTTTAGCCAATGCCACGCTATTATAGTATTATCCATGTAAATGGAGTGTCCGTTTTGTAGTTTATTTTCCAGTAATTGCATGACAACTCGTTCTGCGTGACCTTTTCCGGAAACTTCTGAGTTCTGTCGCCCTGCATATACACAGAATTTCAGTACGAGGCCATCAGGTTCCGTCAACATATAAAGTTCTATGCCATACTTGTGCCTTTTTATTTTTAATATATTGCTTTAATCGCAAACGTCCTCTCCAAAGGACCATACTTTCGTCGAGGGACAACTCCTTGGCAGGGTAGTAGCAAGTCTCCATTTTATTATTGAAATAGTCAATAATATACCGAATTTTGAATAAAGGATCGTTAATATTCTGAGCCTCGGAAGTGAAATGTAGGCATCTTAGTATAAGCATGAAACGATTCCGGGCCATTTGCTCTCTAAAGATATATATTAAATGTATATTAAATAATCTATCAGTCTTTCAATAGTCCTGCAGGCGGGAAAGTGGTAATGTACCCATATGGAAAAGGAGACCCAGGAATATTCTAAATTCAGATATTGTAACGTCTTTCCATGATTTGACTCTGGAGTGTTTGGCCGTCGAGATTTGTATTAATTTAGCAGCTTGTGCGTTTGTTTGTTCACAAATGAATAAAAATAATTCGTCTTCAAAAAAATAATTTAAAAAATCAATGGGCTCAGAACCAAGATTTCCGAAAAAAACATTTTGTTTATTGAAAGGTATACGTTTCATACAGTTCCGTTTATAAACAACTGCAAATAATACATTATTTTAGCATTAATTTAGTCGAGTTGCACAGCTTAGTAGCTATTCACATCTCATTTCAGAAAGTGGGTAATAATTTTGTCCGCAGGGCATGCACCAATTGATGCGTTTTGTGTTTCTTAAATGAATTTAAGGAACGTCATCCAAGCCGCCCAGTCTAATTTTCATATTGTATCATAGATGCCACGTAGCTGATGACAAAATATAATATTGTTAGGAAATTTACACATCAAAATTACCATTGTGTAAAAGCCGCCAATGTATTTAACGGGCTTGCCATGTGTTCCATGTTCCATTAAAATGGTGCGCTGATGCTTATGGAGTGATATTATTTATAAGGGCTGGAATATTTATTATTTTCAGCGTTACAAACAATCCCTCATATTATAAATGGGAAAGCAACTGTCTGTTACGCTTTAACAGAAAACCTACTGGACCAATTTAGTTGAAATTCGATTATGCAAGTAACGAGACATAAAAATACAAAGGAATTATTGCTAATTTTCTTTATTGCTTTTTTTACATTGGTACTTAATTTGATCGGTTTTGGTCTATTTATATTCAAACGAACACGTCATGTGCTTATTTAGTCGCAATCTAATGGCGGGGACTCACATTCACCTGGCAAATGGTTTACATGCTCGTTGTGAAAGAATGTTTCATTACCAGATCCCCATGGGTATTTTTTCGTCCTTATACGCATGTACTCGTAATCACGACAAGCACCCTTATCCGGCATTTCATGCCCCAAAGCGTGAAAGGCTTGTATCATTATCAAAGGGAAGCACAAGAAAAATGCAATATTTCTGTACTTTTTCCATGTATCCTTGCCATGGTGAAACCGAGGTACACATGGATTCGGAGCTATTGGACCGGGGCGGCAGTCTGCAGGTGGAACTATTCGGCGGGCCCCCCAGGCACTTGTGATGGACATCCGCATTGTCCCGGAGGTGCCCGCGGCGGGCAGCACAGGCTATAATATCGATAATGTTCTCTTCTGCAAATATTGCTCCAAAGTCGCTTCACGCTTTTTCCTAGCATTTTCATTAAGTATTTTTTAATTTTTTAAATATAGTTTTACATAGTATGAAGATGAGTGTAGTTATATTTTTGTATTAAAATTACTGTACCTATAGAAGAAAGTATGGATAAATTAATTTGGCTGATTTGAAGTATGTAATAAAGGTGACAATTGTATTAAATTTATTTCCTATAAATGCTTCAGGAGTTCTGTCAAAGGTAAAAAGTAGTCCGCCAGTACGAATTTGAATTAAAACCTTGCAGTCATAACATTCTTTACCTATATTCTGGGGATAGCTGTTAGAATAATTAATAAAATATTCAAGTTTTGTTGGACATTTACTTAGTTCTAATTTAATTCACGCCAAAAGCTTCCAGATTTATTACAGCATATTTGGCTGTACATACTAGATTTCGCACAAAATCCATATTATTATTATAAAGAGGTAAAGTTTAGGAGTTTGTTTGTAGGAAGTAATCTCTTAAACTTTTGAACCGATTTTGAAAACTTTTTTAACAGTAGAAAGCTACATTACTGCAGAGTGAAATAGGCTATATTTGATTGGATCATTAATATTTTATTCGACGCCCAGCGAAGTGGACACAGGTCAGCTAGTATTTAATAAGCGTGTTAGGAAATGTCCGTTATGTAGCTATTAGTTGCTATCTAAGAACAGCGAAAAATTTTGGCGGGATCATTATTCGTAATGCAAATGAAAAATGTCGTCTGAATTTTGTAGTCTCAACCGTTGGTTGAGAAGTGGAACTTTTTAACCGACTTTAAAAAGAAATAGATTCTCAATTCGTCTATATTTTGTTGTTGTTTTGTATGTTCTTTATTCGATTTCGTTAATTGTGAACCGAATATCTTTTTTCTGTAATGCAGTTGGTCCTATACGCATCATTTCTGGATGATTAGTGGCTTCCAGAGAATATGGTACGAAATGGTGGCCTACATTCTTCGAAAAAAAGCTTCCTTCCATACGATTGCCAGTGTTACATTTTCTACAGGCGCATAAATTTTTTTATTCATGTAATGCGATTTCTCCATCCAATCTTTATAGAGAATTGAACGCTCTACAAAAAAGGTCTGATAACATTTTTTTGATTTGTCCACGCGTTCAAAAGTTATTCAAGGTCAAAGTTCAATTGTTCAAAAATTTGATCGAATTTTATAAATTACACCAAAACTGTTGGTTTCAGTGTCAAAATAAGGATCAATTTTTTTGTCAAATATATAAATATAATACAGTTCAGAAGGATTTATTTGAAGGCAAGCAGCGAGCGCGAAAACTAGCGTTTGTACACGAGCACGTATGTCGTGCGTGGTCGTGCGTTCGTGTTGAAGGCGTGAGTCGGATTGTAGCCGAAAATCAAAAATCGACATATTATATATATATATAAATCGATCCAGTATACCGAGTAGTTTTCCGTGAAAGCTTAACAGAAAGACATATCGAGGTACTATATATATATACTATTACTATACTATACTATAAAATATATAAAAGATAACACTGGCGATGGGTATAATGCGTTATTTATCATCTATGGGGCCGCAATCAATATCTTTGACGCTATAGCAGGTGTGGTCCCTGCATAAAAATTAGAGTTGCTAGAGCAAACAAATCTGCGACAGTGGCGCTACTATTATTTTCTAAAATAATTTGTTACAAAATTACTACTATACATATAGGCTGGTAGTTGATGAGTTTATGAGCTATTATTATTTTATACTTTTCTAGCCGAATGCTTCAATTATAATCTGGCCAACGAAAGTCGAACCTGGAAAATGGCGGCAAATTTAAATAATATATGTATGGCAACATCAAAATTACTATGAAAAATTTGGATTAACTTATTTTGATACTTGGTAGTTATTTAATTATTTATTTTGTGTATTTTTATGCGACAATTAAGAAATCATACTCGTTTCTAATAATTATATTATAAATATGAAACTTTGTGAGATGTTTTTGTTACTTATTAACGCCAAAAGTGCTGAACGGATTTTAATGAAATTTGGAATACTTTTTATTACTAATCGTTATATCTCGAATCTAGAATGACCTACAATAGAATTTAGACTATTTACTTTTAATTCCGGTAGGTAGCAGGGAATCAGTAGACATGTATTGAAAAATAAACTGCAATATTCGGTAAAAACTTAGTTTTATCCGCTATAATCAAAATCAGATTTCAACAGTTCAATAGTAAAAGATTTAAAATCTGAGTTGGCTTTTAAAAGAGTGAGTACAATGACTGGTGATGGAGTTTTGCCATCTAGCCCACCTGTTGAAGATCAAATTTGGACGGAGGCCGTCTCCCATGAGTTTACTGTGGACTCCACAAATTATGATAGTGATACTATTCATATTAAACACGTACAATAGTTTTTATAAATTAGTACATTCAAGAACAAAGAGTTACTATCTCCATGCTAAATTTTCGTATGTCTTTCATTTTCATTGCCACACAAAGCTGTAGTAAATTAATGTAATGGTTGGAAAGCATGCACCACTTAGGTAGCTTTCTGACCTAAGGTGCATATCGTTATAAATGTCATATATTAACTTATTATTATTTATTATTAACATGCTGGAAAGCTGAGATGAATCCTGCACGTCAATATGTCCAATGTGTCAGACCTGCCAATCTGCCTTGGGAAAAGTGTGGAGGGTATATTGTCTCTTGCTCCCCTATTAGAATGGGGCACGCAAGCCCAGCAGTGAGTCGTTTGATCACGTAAGACCTCAATTAGACGCGTTGAGAGGTCACGGTCAAAATGATGAGCTTCAGGCCCCACGGCCCCATAGTCGACCCAAATCCCAGAAATACGTACCCACTACCAACGGATACATATTTGCAACAATTCAGGACCTCCTGGTGTGTAGCAGCAGCTCCGGCTTACAAGGCTGTGTCCGGAAGATGGGACTCTGCCAAAGTATCAACATACGCAAATCCACTCGCAACCAAACGAAAACCGCCATCTTGTTTGTCAAAATTGACGTTGACATTCGTGTTAGAGTTGCCATGTAAAAAGTTTGCAAATAATTCCAGGTTCAACTTTCGATGGCCAGACTATATTTGTCATGTTGTGTACGTTGGTGATGCCACCGCAACCCTGACTAAAAGTATGGTTTGGCGGCTGTGGTTTTAATATTATGGAAAGACTTTTGGAACGCTGACCAAAATGCAAAAAGTAAAAGAAAACACCTCGTAAACCTTGGTACCAGAAAATAACTAAAGTCCACAGAGACAGGAATTTTATAACAACTATTAAGAGGTTAAGGTTTGGACACTCCTCTGTACCTGCTAATTTGGCTAGACGGGGAATAATTGCCGACAATAAGTGCAAAGCCTGTGAACTTATATGACACTTTAAATACGTACCTGTGAAACTGACGTTGGTGAATTGGAAGACATTAATGCGCAAGTTTTCAAGGCTGTTATAAGGCATTATTTGAATATATCAAAAACACTATCGCTAAACTATAAAATGAAACAAACAAACAAGTAAAATTAATTGTTCTGTTTACTATAACCTCCTTTGTGTAATAAATAAGATCTGGCTCAAAGGCCCTAGTTGCCAAGCCATAAACATAAAAGTTATCTGTCTACTGTTTGGCGTTGAAAATTAATGTACTATGTACTATACATACGAATACGTAAATAATTCCACTAATAACAAGTGTTGCTAGATGGCCCCCATCTAGCAAAAAAAACCACTGAATTTGCAGGAAATGGGGTTTCCTGCAAATTCAGTGATATTTTTTTACGTTGGGGAGGGGGGACATTCGGGGCAAAAATTTTGTTGAGAAAAATTTTGGAGATTTTTTAAGTACCAATAATTCATCTATAAACACAATTCTCATCACTATTGGAACGAAGTTCCTTATCGCGCGTTGCGAAAGGGGGCTAAATGGAAAGAATTAAGACCAAAAGTTGTAACGACACTTTTCTATAGTTGTAAGCCGTGCGACGTGCGCGTGTTTCTCTGTCTGTCTCTCTCTCTCTCTCACTATTACTAAAATTGAGCCTACTATAAAGTTTATATTACATTATATTTGTTAATAATAATAAAAATACCATCATAACTTTAAAAAAAATACAATTTCTTCACTAATTAATCGAAAGGAACTTCGTTCCATCCATCCCTGACACCTCTCAAGTTTTTATTATTATATATAAGTTATTGTACAGTATTATTATATTAACTTAGAATTATATTCTACTAGTTAATCATGCTATTAAATGGGCGGGCTCGTTATCTGAGCGGTACAGGCTCGAGTGTGGGGCGAGGCAGGGCGGGATAACCTCACCTAAGCTCTTCAGCCTGTATATTAATCAGCTGCTTGAGGAGCTCAGCAGCACCATGGTAGGTTGTTCTATTGATGGCACATTTGTAAACAATATAAGTTACGCTGATGACATGGTGCTGCTGAGTCCCTCAATCAGTGCCCTTCGGCAAATGCTTGCAATTTGCGAGAGGTATGCAGAGTCCCATGGTCTCAGGTACAATGCGGACAAAAGCGAGCTGCCTGTATTTAGGGCTGGTGCAAAGCACTACTCTGAGGTACCACCAGTCACAATACGTGGGACGCCGCTGAAGATAGTGTCAGAATTTAAATACCTGGGACACGGTTACTGCAGACCAGACCGATGACATGGACGTGGAGAGGGAGCGTAGGGCGCTGGCGATTCGGAGTAACATGCTGATCCGCAGGTTTGGAAGGTGTACAAAGGGCGTCAATAGAACCTTGTTTGGTGCATACTGCCAGACTATTTACACTTGTAGGTTGTGGGTTAGCTGTACTCAGAGGGCACACAGCGTTCTGCGCGTCCAATATAATAACGCGTTTAGGATGTTGATGGCGGGTAACCGCCCTCTGGCGGAGTTCGAGCTTCACTTGGACGCCGTCGGGGCTGCCGTTCGCCGATTGTCGCCTAAAACGATTTTCGTGATGGGCGACTTTAATGCGAAGCACCTCTCCTGGGGAAACGTCATCACGGACCCTAGGGGTCGGGCAGTTGAGGATTGGGCTCTTCAAGCCGGCCTTACTATATTGAACCAGGGGTCGGTCCAAACCTGCGTACGCGCACGGGGTGGATCGATCATCGACCTGTCATTCGCCACTCATGCGGCCGCCCGCAGAGTGGTCGGATGGAGGGTGCTGGAGGAGGTGGAGTCGCTCTCTGATCATCGGTATATCAGATTTGAGCTAACGACCCCCTCCTCCGGTCCGAGCCCTGTTCAACGACGCCCCCCTCTCCTCCCGCGTTGGGCCCTTATCAAGCTCGATCCGGAGCAGGCCGAGGAGTGGGCATGTACGGAAAGCTGGGCCTACCCAGCCGATTTCGCGAATTTGGACTCGCAGGCAGAGCACATGCGCAAGACCCTGACGAGGGTTTGCGACGCGGCGATGCCTCGCGTCTCCAAACGGCAGCCTTCGTGCAGGCAGGCGGTCCACTGGTGGACCGAGAAGCTCGGCGAGATGCGAAAGGCAGTTCGCATCATCAGCCGTAGGCTCAAACGCTGCAGGGCGCGCCGTCCTCCGGATTATGTCGAGGAAAATGGACTCGTGGGAGAGTTTAGGGAGGCCAGAAAGGCCCTTTCGATTGCGATACTGCAGTCGAAAGCCCGGGCTCGGGCCGAGCTCCTCGAGACGCTCGATCGGGACCCTTGGGGGCGTCCGTACCGTGGGGCCCGCAACAAGTTGCGGCCTTGCACATCCACAGTTACGGAAACGCTCGAACCCGAGGTGCTCCGTTCGGTTATCGATGGGCTCTTCCCGGATCCGGGGAACTTTACTCCCTCCAGTATGGGTCCACCCATTCCCGACACCCCCACGGATGAGGAGCCTCACTCCATCTCCGAGGGGGAACTTGAAGTTGCCCTGGACCGGCTCCGGGGCAGGAAGACGGCTCCGGGACCCGACGGGGTCCCTGGTCGACTCCTCTTCCTGGCTGCAAAAAATCTACGCAGCCAGCTGCGGGACCTCTTC
The DNA here is from genome assembly GCA_012273795.1 of Dendrolimus punctatus. NCBI lineage: Eukaryota > Metazoa > Arthropoda > Insecta > Lepidoptera > Lasiocampidae > Dendrolimus > Dendrolimus punctatus. The sequence continues at coordinate 20,402,049 of CM022531.1, read as the reverse complement.
GAAGCCTGTATTCGCGCAGGTAGGTTCCCGTCGCAATGGAAAGAGGGGCGTTTGTGCCTTCTTCCTAAGGGAGGTCGACCTCCCGACGATCCGTCCGCCTACAGGCCCATAGTGCTGCTGAACGAGGTCGCCAAGGTCTTCGAAAAGATCTTGGTGGAGCGGCTCGTGAAGCATCTAGACACTGTGGAGCCGGGGCTATCAGAAACGCAGTTCGGGTTTCGGAGGAGACGCTCCACGATGGACGCCTTCGAGACGCTGCGAACGGTGACGGACGAAGCCGTTCAAGCGAAGGACGTCGTTCTTGCAGTGTCGCTAGACATAGCGAACGCCTTTAACAGCCTCCCTCATGAGACGATCAGGGAGGGGCTCCGTGCACACGGAGTCCCCCCGTACCTCACGAGGCTGTTGGCGAGTACCTGCGAGATCGACACATCCTTTGGGAGGGCGGTGAGTCTGTCAATCACGAGTTAGGTCGGCGACGTGTCGCGTGCGGCGTTCCACAGGGGTTGGTCCTCGGGCCGATTCTTTGGAACGTAGGCTATGACTGGATCCTTCGGGTGACGGTCCGACCCGGGGTAGGGCTGATCTGCTTTGCGGACGACACCCTACTCACGGCGCGCGCCGCGTCATTCGCGGAGTCCGTGGACGTCGCCAACGACGGGTTGGCGATAGTCATAGATAGAATAGCTAGGCTGGGCTTGAAGGTCTCCCCCGCGAAAACGGAGGCCATCATGTTCCATAGGAAGTTCCGTAATCCTCCCCCGGACCTGTCCGTTACGGTTCAGGGGGTGGCGATCAGAGTAGGGCCCAAGATGAAATATCTTGGGCTAGTCTTAGACGGGAAATGGCTGTTCAAAGCGCACTTTGAGCAGCTAGTTCCCAAACTGGTGAATTCCGCGGGCGCACTCTCAAGGCTTCTTCCCAACGTGGGGGGGCCGGGGGATGCGACGCGGAAACTTTATTCTGGCATCCTGAGGAGTATGGCCCTTTACGGTGCCCCCATCTGGTTCGATGCGCTCCACCGCCACAACCGAACCCTGCTGCATCGGGCGCAGCGGGTTCTGGCCGTGAGAACCATACGGGGGTATCGTACAGTGTCTTGGACGGCGGCGACACTCTTGGCAGGCGAGCTGCCCTGGCCTCTCCAGGCAGACGACCTGTCCAGGGCAATCAGGCCACAGCTGGAGGAATGGGTCAACTGCAACAGCGGAACCCTGACCTTCAGGACGACACAGATACTGACCGGACACGGTTGTTTCGATCAGTATCTGTTTCGCATTGTGGGCTGCTTGCCTTCTCCGGATTGCCGACAGTGTGGTGCACCCGATACGGCGTTTCATACGCTTGTCGAGTGCGCTGCCTAGGCGCCGCAGAGGTTCGAACTCGAGACACACGTAGGAGCCGTCAGATCGCTCGGCGACTTGGTAACGGACATGTTGCAGGGCGACGACCGCTGGGATGCTGCGGTTTCTTTTTGTGAGGCAGTAATGTCTCTGAAAGAGGCCGCAGAAAGGGATAGGAAGCGAAGTCCTTCGCGTACTACGGTCTCTTCTCGAGGTCGCCGACCTTCAGCCGGCACCCGGAGAGGCAGGTACGCGCATTACTTCCCTCCCTGAGTTAGGATCCGGAACGATGGGGGCCCTTAGCTACTAGGTAAAGCAAGGGATTTAACAACTACCCCCGTTTCGTAGTGGAGTGTGTTCTCCCAGGGCACACTTCAAGCACTTTATTGCGCTGGATCGACTGTTGCGTAACTATGTTCTATATCTCAGTCTTTCCAACACACAAAAGCGCAGGGCCGCGTAGGGAGGAGGGGGTTTTTAGTGGGTATTGAGGTTGCTCGCCCGTGCGGCATCACTCGGAGTCTCCACACTCCTCTGTGTAGTCCATAGCGGACGGAACGCAAAATAAAGCATACAATTGCTAGCGTTACCGCCCCCCGTGGATTCGTGCCGTTTCCTAGTGACGGCCCAGAGAGTGCGTAAATCGGTTAGTCATTTTCCCTCGCCTCAAAAAAAAAAAAAAACCACAGAGTTAAGTTGCATGTGCTGCCGTCAAACCGAGCCGCCAAATAAGTGTGTTTGTACTTTTACTTGTTTTTATTTTACTAACAATTAGTTTTTAAGTCTCTTGTGTAACTAACAGAAATTTTGGACGCAAGTCTGACAAATAAAATTATTATTATTTCACATATATATTTATTTGAATTCTTTTTTATGTTTTTTAATACATATATATATATATATATATATATATATATATATATATATAAAATAGGCACATATTAAAAAAATATAAAAAGATGACGTCCGTCGGCAGCGGGGCCTAGGGTCCAAGCTACCGGTGGTTAAGGCTACAAGGACAGGAACTTCCTCACAATGCGGGTCGTGCTCAGGATAACCGCCTTCTGTATCTGGCCCTTCACCCATTTACCGAGCGAGAGCCTCTCTAGGTGTCGGCCGAGGCTCTTCGCTATTAGACCGTTAACGGACACCACTATCGGTACGATGATCGTTGACTCCATATGCCACATGGCCGCAATCTCGTGCGCGAGGTCAAGGTATTTTGTTAATTTGTCAGTTTCAGCTTTTATGAGATTGCAGTCATGCGGGATACTTATATCAACGAGCATCGTACGTCTCGCAGATCGATCTATTATCACAATGTCAGGCTTATTGGCAACAATAGTCCTGTCTGTGATAATAGATCGATCCCAGTAGAGCGTGGCACGACTGTTTTCAAGAACTGGCTCCGGCGAGTACTGGTAATAAGGCACCTCCGTTTCCACAAGACCGTATCGAAGGGCAAGTTGCTGGTGGATAATCCTGGCTACGAGGTTATGTCTGTGCAAGTATTCGCCGTTAGAAAGATGTGAACAGCCGGAAACAATATGCCTGAGGGATTCACCTGGGCGATGATATGCCCGACAGATGTCCAAGGTGCCATCCTTCAGGATATATTTCCGGTAGTTATTCGTCTTAATAACTTCGTCCATAATTGCAAAGACAAAACCTTCGGTTTCTCCGAAGACGTTACCGAACCGTAGCCAGTTTACCGACGCTGACAGGTCTACATCGGGCCCTGTTAAGGCCCGATAAAACCTGCACTGCAGCGCCTTGCTCTTCCATACGTTGATGCGGTCGGAGGCGCTCAGTACTGCTAGATTGCACCAATTCTCGTTAGCCAACGAAAGCGTGGTAAGACCTTTGTCTACTGCCACAACATCTTTATGCAGGCCCACGTCCATCTTAAGAAAATATGTCCTGAGATTGTTCACTTCGCGATTATGCAGATCCTTGGCATTTAGAAAGCCTCGGCCTCCACATCTTCGCGAGATGTACAATCTCATTACTGATGAACGTGGGTGATGCATACGATGTTTTGTCAGCAGACAACGGACTCTTCGATCTAGGGTGTCCAGCTCCGTTTGAGTCCACCTAAGTATGCCAAAGGAGTATGCTAACACAGGCATAACCCAGCTGTTGAAGGCTCTGACCTTATTTCCACCTGAGAGAAGGCTGGTTAAAACCTTCCTCAAGCGGCAAAAGAATCGGTCCTTCACCGTCTGTTTTACGTCCGCGTCAGCTATACCTAAGGACTCTGACATACCCAGGTACTTGTATGTTTCGGTTTCGGAGAAGGATTTAAGAGACATGTTCTCTGTTATTATTATTATTATTATTTGTATGTCTTTCAAGACCACGGGCCATAAAAATGGCCCGGACTTTTGGAGGGCTTGCGTGGGGCCATGGGGAGGCCAACACGAAGAGGCCCCTTGACAAATTTAATGTAAATATGTGGCGTGACACTGACCGGCGATTATCCCTGTCTACACCATATAATTATTATTATTATTAATCATACTTCAATTCAATAGTTAAATTTAATTATTCAATTAATTCGTTCGTGGGTTATTTATTCATTATGACGTTTCTACTCTTATATGTCGTATCCTATTACGTTCCGTCTGAAACTCACAACGACCACATTCACAACCGCTCTTTTTCCCGTTCCACTTATTTGCTAGTGTCATAATCATAAACTCAAGTAGAACGGTTATTCGACCCACCTATAGACAAGGGTCGTCGTGAGTGCCCCATGAGCGAAAATGGTGTCGTCGGTAGTGAGTTTTCGCTGCAACGGTGGTTTTGATTTTTTATTTCTCCTTTAAAATAAGTAAAAACTGTTTTGGGTTTTTTTCCAAAAAGCTTATTTTTCGGGTGTTTGAGAAAATGTAATATGTTAATGACATGGTTATGATCAAAGAGTATATTGAATACACTGAAGGGTCTATGATTGAATATATGTCATGATGGTCATAACCACAGAGTACTTTATATATACTGGTATAGAGTCAACAGTCATAATATACATACTAACGCACTCTATCGGTATACGGCATTATTCAATGGCAAATACAATCCAGGGGGTCTAGTGTTGTTTTGATTTTTATATTAGACTTTTGGAAATTGCGGGAGTTATAATTTAACTCCTGCAATTCCCAAAAGCCTTTCCAAAAAATGTTTATTTGTTAGTAAATAAAACAACAATTTAGCGGTAGCGTGATTTATTATGTTTCCTTTTGTTAAAATATTCAAAGGCATACATTTTCATAATATCATTTGTATCCACATCTAATCTGGTGCCGTTAAGATGATGTACTTACAAGTTTTACCATATCTGGGCACACAACAACCTTTTTCATAAGAAGCCATAATCCAAGTCATCAGAAAACAAATCGTTAGGCAAATTGGTGTTCAGGGTACATGCGTAAGTCCAACGTGATCACAGAACACTAGTAAACGTGATAAGCGAAGTCTTTGGAGTCCAGGAATCAAACAAAGTTATCGAAAAATAATTAAAACGTACACGTAACGTAACATACGTTCACGAATGTAACTTGTATCAGTCGGAATGTCATTTTGGTTTTGACATAATTGACATCTTTGAAATAAGTTTTTGGGAAATCGACAATTCATCAAAAATCTATTAATTAAAGTTAAAAAGAGCTTTATAATTTGAAAAAGGTGAGGAATAGAATTTACACACTTTAAAATATATTTATTAGCTGATATGGCTTGCAAAAACATAAAAACATATCAAATATTTCTTAAACAAGTATTAAAACAACTGCGTATAAAGAAACATATTATATTCATTCATTTGGTGATTAATTTGAGAACAGTGACATCTACTGCAATACCTACCTACTAATAGAACGCAAAAAAATCTCTAAGAAAAAATAATTGTACTGACTGTTAGGACACTGGTCATAACTCATATGGCAACACTGGTAATAACTCAATGTTTGGCGGATAAAAAATAAAAAGTTGTTTGCAGTTTAAATTCTATAAAAAATACTTCGCTACACATTTTACTTAGTATTTTTATAATAATTACGTACACATACGTTTTTGTATTATTGTATTACTGATAAGATAACAGTGAATTTTAAAATTTAATCATAAACCTCCGTGCTGATTGGTTTTTGAATTGTGAATTGAAATTCTTGTGATAAAAATTTATCGATGCGAATTGCCGTAGTTCTGTGTAAGTCACCTGTGCTATTCATAAAAATACCATACTGTATACTTAGTTTTTTGTAGATTATACATAATAGCTTACAACAACAAACGTTGTGGGAAAGAAAAAAAATACCTACTCTATAACAAACAATATAACCTTGAGATATCCCCACCAGCGACTTGTGAATCATATAATAATATATGTTACATATATGATTCTTATTGGTATTTGTATCGTGTACGACGCCGGCTGATGATGTCATCACACTACAAATTCGTATCTTCAGTCTTGTTGGGAATTCTGTAACATAGACCTGTTTTATAAAGAAAAGCCAGTATATTTATAGTTAATTTTTACAGTTGTTTGTCTATATATATCACAAAGCAAGTGTTTCGGCGCCACCATGGAAGCACCAGGACTGTCTTCTGCAATTGCCAAGTTCTCAGCAAAGTTTTGTAATGTGAGTCAATTTATTTTTTGATACCTGTGCTTGAATTTGTAAAATGCAGTTAGTTCTGTTTTTACTTATTTATATCTTACTTTTTGGTTCAAATTTTATTGTTTAGCATTTGAATTATTGTTTTAAATTAGTATATTACTTTAAATTGGAAAATCTAGGTTCAGATAGCCTTACCCTATTTAATAACATGCATTCAAAATCTTAGGCAATTTAGTTGTCATAAGTTACAAAAAGAGGTGATTCATATCTGAAAATATTGGTCTCTCTCACATTTTTATTAATGAGAAATTTCCACACTGCTATGTGTTCCATAAATTTGTATCCAAATCCCTTTAAATTTTTTAAATTAAAAAATAATCTTTTTTACTTGTACAGTGGTTCACATAAACATCAAAAGTCATACCTATATTATAAATAAAACTGCATAATAAGAAATGACTCTTCAAGTTCAAAAACCCCTATTTTTTGTATTTGATACCTATGTATCAAATACAAAAAATAGGGGTATCTGTTTATTGTATACTAGTGGTTCCAGCTAGAGATGTGTACCGGTTCTACAAAAACTGGTGAAAAACTGGTTATAGTCATCACCAGTTTTTTATTGGTGTTTTTATTGTTTACCTGTATTTTTGTACACATGCAGAATGAAATGTTATGCCCAAAAATATTAATTTAATATTGTATGTGTGTATCTCTTTCTACAGCTGGCCATGGTAGCTTGTTCCCCGACTACCTACCATGGTAGTCGGGGAACAAGGTTGCATACAGATGCAGTGCAAATGCTCTATTTTTTCTACAGAAACTGTGTTTTATTCAACTAATAGTTGAGTAAAACACGGTGTCTGTTCACATATTTCTGTTATAAAGTTTTGCATGTTGGAATAAATGTAAATGTTCTTTTGTATAATTTTTCTGTATTTATTTATCTCTTCCTCCAAAAACATGGATAGATACTAATATAATGTAGAAATTAAGCCAACTTTCATGTAAAATAAACAAAGTTTGATTGTAGGTTATTCTGCTGTGAAAAACTGGTTTTTGGTGAAAAATCTTTGAAAATCTCCGGAGGCTATAATTGCAACCGGTACACATCACTAGTTCCAGCAGATATTGTCTTTCTCTGGAAAATAAAAATCTAGAAACCAATTCCAGTGCCACTTATCGGGATTAATTTTGGGTCTAAACCACCCCAGGTCCCACTTGCACACTATTTTTTTTACACCTTGTGTTACATTATTGTAGTTTCAGTAGGATCCCTAATTTTCTCTTGTAACACATGTAGGCTATATTAATCTGGGATAATGTAGCATTCTAATAGTGCAACAATTTTTGTTCCAGTAGTCTTTGAGTTTATTCATTACAAACATTAAAAAATACATAGATGCCAAGGGAATGAATTGGTCTGAGATCTATAACACAGTTTCTCTTGATGAAAAGCTGTGTGAGTTCAATATAGCTCTAATTGAGTTATATGAATTACATGCATCTATATGTCAATAAAGATTGAACATCTATCTGCTCTGTGACTGACTGAGGACATAAAGTCATTGCAAAAATAGAAATGTTCAGCCCAGACTAATTACAAATGTAAGACTATACCAGAAAAGTGCTCTTAATTTACAATGCCATTGTATCAACCAATCTCTTGTTATTGATGATTCCTTTAAAATCTGGAGTTACTTAAATCTCCGTGAGGTTGCAAATCTTCACATATTCTCTTCCTATAGGCTTAAACATCTGTCCGTCTGGCTTTTAATCCAAATAGTTTGAATACATCTTGTTCAGACTATGAGCAGTCTTGTAGTTTATTCCATAGATATTTTCTCATACATCTATTTCCTGACCTGAAGATGACAGTGTATCAATGTAAAAAAATTAAATCACTGTAATTCAGAATTATTTAGGACTTGTGTAAATGGGAATGATAAAAATATTTTTTCATGGAATTGATAATATATGTAAGTCAATTGATAAATTTTAATGGATTAATCTTTTAAATATGTTAAATTGATTACACAGTTTGGTATAATTGTAATAAATCAATTGATTACACAAGTATATTTTGATAATAAAATGTTAATATGCATCTAAAGTTAAATCAAAAAATTTCAAATAGTGAAAGGTCTAGCTAGATGTTGAATATAAATGTTCTTCTTTTTCAAAATGTAGATATCAGAAAACATATAATAGGGAATATGAATGCCTTTATATTATATTTCTAAATCATTATTTACATCATTTTATTATACTAACAAATAGAAATACTGTTGGAAATGGCCAAATTAATTTTAAAAAATATTTGAAATCTCAAATAAATTTGAGCTATTTAAAACCATAATTTATTTAAAATAATTAAAACACTACTCTACTTCAGTTTAACTCATTTAGCTCATAATATAGTCTATATTATGAACTAGAAACCTGAGTTTAATAGTTTAAATATGGGTGAAAAAGTGTATAGAACCTTTTTTGTAGAAAATTTACCTATTCTAATTTAGTCTAAAAGTATTTTTTTTTGCTATAGTAGTTAGCAATAGAATAGTTAGTAATTTAAGATTATGACATTAGTTCTCAGAACAGTTTACTTAATTAAAACTGAATAATTTAAGACTACATTCAATTTATAAGGAAACCAAAAAATGTGTACAATATTTATATTTTAATAAAAATCATAAATTGTATCATAATAAATGTAAATTAAATTTTAACTGATGCATGTTTCAATGGGATGCTTATGTAAATTAATTATTTTTAGGAACTCGAAAAAGACAAGAGCGTAGTTTCATCACCTCTGTCTGCTGAAATATTGCTGGCATTACTAACTCTGGGCACAGAGGATCCCTCACACTCTGAACTCCTCACTGCTCTTGAAGTATCTAGTGATGATACGGTAAGTACATGATTAAGGTTGCAGATGTTTTGTCAATATTAGGTATGTTTTGTAAAATAAGATTTTTCTTTACACCTATAGCAAATATTGTTAAATTTCGGCTCGTCATGCATGGGCCACGCGCATAGCTAAAAACTCTGTTGCCACCTGAAGTGGGATTAGTTGGGAGAGATTAAATAATAGCTTAAGCACTTTACAGATATTTGTAAATAGTAACAAAATTTGTGGCGAACACTACTTGCCATGGACAATCTTTGCATTGTATAAAGTCCCTTTCTGCGTCTGTCTGAATATCCGCTAAATCCTTATCCACGCAATAGATTTTTAACCGGTTTTCACCATCAGTTAGATAATTTCTCAAGGAAAGTATATATACTAAGTTTTAATCGCGTATTTTATTTAAATAAAATAGAGCTACCAGTCTAGTTATATACAAAACTATAACGTATATAACATATTGTAATTTTCAACCAGATTTAGGTAGTGTATCGCGCGAGTGGCGAATGTTTGCAGTTTGTCTGTTGTTTTTCGTTTCTGGCGGTCATGCGATGCAATACCGAAGCGGTGACTCTTGGCATGTATTCGTAACAACAAACTGCATGTCGTGCGACACATTATTTCTCATATGAATTCGCCGCACCGCTCGAAAAATGCAATCTGCTACTCATTGGTGGCGTTTTGATTTAAATCCGGACTGATTTTTTTTGAACTCCATAGAATCGCGAGTAGCACGGCATTCCGGTTTTAAATTCCGTAAGTTGCTACAGATTAGCTATCGCGTGGCCTATGTGTGCCGAACAATAGTTTCAACCTTCAATAGGGCACAAAACCTAAACAACACGAGGAAAAGGGGCTTTTGAATGTAAGATACAAAAGTTTAACAATAAACTTTGTATATATTAGGTATTATCTCATAATAAGAAATATTTTTTATTATTATTTTATTTTAGATTCGTTCATCTTTCTCTTCACTCTCAGAGAAACTGAAGTCGATCAAAGGTGTGACACTGAATGTGGCCAATAAAATATTTTTGAAGGAGGGTCCTTATGAAATCTGTACTGAGTTGGAACAAGATGCTGTCAAGGTGTTCGATGCTGGAATAGAGAAAGTCAATTTTGATGACGGTGTGACTGCTTGTAATCTTATTAATAAATGGGTAGGTTTAATTTTAATCCCATTATGTCTATAACCATAAAGTTATACCTATACATATTAATTTACACCCTCAAAATGTACGCCGAATGAATATGAAATGTCTTTGAAATTTGTCTTTTTGATCGAACATGTAATGTATATTCATTGACAAATAAATCCAGTGAAGTATCACACAGCCTTCTAGACAAGTTACCTGTAGAAGACGGTGACCTACACTCACTATTCTTGGTATAGTTGTAAGGGATTGTAGGAAGAATTGAATACAACTAATATTATTTAATAAGGAACATGCATACCTTTACATTATATTTTTCAATCATTATTTAAATATTTAAAAAAAATAGAAATACTAAATTAGATTAGGCTCCCATACAGTAAATAATAACCATAAACAAAATTAAAACTAATTAATTAAAATTAATAAGTTGGCGGTAGGCTAAATGAAACTTTAACAATACTTGTTGGACAATTGTCATCTTTGACGTCCGTGACCATGGCCACTGAAAAGCGGCCGATACGTCGGAATAACCAAAATCAAATAAACTACCGCTCTTAAAAACGTTAAAACGTAGTTTTATTATGTATACAAATCGCGAATACTTAAGAAAATATTACTGTTAGAAATATCCAAATTAATAAAATTAAAATCGCGAATAAATTTGACCTATTTGAACGCTATTATTTTCGCGTGCTTTTGGTCGTTATTCCTTTTCACGGTGCGTTTCTGCTGTGACTCACTACTCCTAAAATGCTCCTTCAGCTGTTCCACATACCGACCACGGACGTTATGGTCACTGTCAAAACGTCATTATTCTCGTTGACGCAACGCTTACAAGGCCCATGTCAAGAGGTGGGTCAAAGTGGGCTTTGATCAGGCTTTAAATCCATATTTAAATCTGACGAACTCATTTACTACGTCACACATGAAACGTCAAGTTTTCTGTGGCATTCTACCAGCTAGTATTTTTTGCCAGTATGAGTTGCATGTATGGTTCGTATAGTTTTTAAATATTTTTGACAGCAAGGAAAATCAATTCCCAGGGCCGAAAAGTACTGTTTTCATCAACTGTGATTAGGCAACACCAAGTGTGCTTTCAGAATAAGAGCAATGAAAAGTGATTTTCGAGCCATAATCATAGCCAATATATTTAATAAAACTGGTCATAATTTCAGGTGGAAGACAAGACCAACCATCGTATCAAGGACCTACTTTCTTCCGATAGCGTTAATACTGACACCCGTCTTGTTTTAGTCAACGCTTTATATTTTAAGGTGAGTTTATAAAATCATGAAGTAATTACATAAATTTCATGAATTGGAAGAGTTAACCAGGACTTATAATTTGAAACTGACTAGTAGTGGTAGTGAAACTTCGTTTGCGTTGTTATAGCGACGTGCATGATAGTGAGTTGCAACAATGCCAGAAATACAAACGTGACCGTAGCGCCATCTTCTTTTGACGACGTTCTTTATTGGGATAAAAAGAATCTTAAGTGTTGATCCGAGATATAAATTATTTAGCTCTTGTCCAGCTTAAGTTAAATCGTACAAAAGTGTCCATATGATATTCTAATACTGCTGGGTCTTTATCTGCATTAGTGTTAAAGATTTAGGCTGTGGCCGGATGTTTATTTAACATGTTAAAATATAACTTCGTTAACGCATAGCCGCATTAGTGTATGTATATGCATACGTTATCTGTAAGTATTTATCGCCATTAAACATGTGAATGAGTGAAATGGCCTATATTATACCTTTAACTTTATTCCAGATGAAGTCGCACCATAATACATAGAGAAAAATCTAAAAGTTGCACATTTGAAAACTTCTGCTTTGAATTAGCTAGGTTTTTACCATTTTCTTATTTCACAAAATCGATACCCGTAGCGGATTTATTATATTATACATTTACGTTTAAAACATATTTTTTAATAATGAATGAAATATAAGACAGAAATATAAGATAATAAGACGTTGATGAAACATTTTAATTGAGGTTTACTATAAAACAAGAACGGATGCTACCAATTCACCTGTGATTGGAGCGCGTTTTACGGGTTCCATTTTTGTTAGGCGATTGTAATTCCTTAGTATTTTTCTTCCATGATATTAAGTATATTATTTCAATTCGCGTTTTTTTGGGACTATACACGATTTTGAAGGATAGACCGAGTCATGATTTATGATTCAAAAGACTTGAAGTATTGATGCGTTCAATTATATTTTCGTTCTAATCTCGTTTATTAGTATTGTTTGATAAGTGTAGAGCAGTAACAACATTTTTTTCTTTATCATCGGACACTAGGAACTTATTTTTCGCGTCATCGCTATGGCCGCTTTTAAATAGCAACAGATGGTGTAGCGGTAGGTGCTTTTTCATGGAACACAAGTATTTGAGGATAATCTGCAACGGCTATAACATCTTACTTCTTAGTAATCTTATTTTTTTTACATGTTTTCCTGGATATTCAGTATAATATTGTTGCGGTGTAAAACTTGTTTAAATAATTTTAAAAATACATGGATATACCTGCAAACAATCAAATTAGGTTCATTTTAAAGTTGTTCTCTTTTTCCCTATTGCAATTGTCCTGTTTAAAAAATTATTTCTTGTTGTGAGGATGATGTTATCGAATTATTCATTTTAATTTAATTGATTGTACGATCTATTTTACACGTATAATTTTTCTCTTGTGCGTTAAGGTCGCTTTCTAATTTGTCGGCACGGAATCGGTATGCTCGATAAACCCCATACTGATCGATGATCCGGTAACTCCAAACGTAATTTAAGAATATCATAAATGAACAAGGAATTATTAGACAGATAAATGTGTTAGAGGTATCTGCATGGTTGTTTACTGTTTTATTTCAAACCCTGGATATAATAATATTTTTATTTGATAGATCTTTAAGTCACCTGATATGAATATATTATATTTATATCAATAAAAATACAATAATTGTCACGATTAATATAATAGATATACATTATAGAGAGCTAGAGGATGTAAAGCGAGATATTTAATTAATTAAATCAATTTAGAACTAACTATAATTTTGAGTAGTTACATTAACATTTTCCCCGCTAATTAATTTATCAAAGTTTTCTAGACTATTTATTAGAGTATTTGTATCTATACCACTCTAGGGTACATGGCAGAAGCAGTTCGACCCACATGTTACTCGTCCGCAGCCATTCTTCATAACCGCAGAGGAAACTGTGGAAGTGCCCATGATGTATAGAGAAGACACATACAGATATGGCGTGAGCGATGCTCTGAACGCGCAGGTATAAAAATAAACCTATTGGAAACTGATAACGTAAACTGTGAACACGATATCGCAGCCGCATGTTTGTTAACTGACCTTGTTGTTAGTGTTCTGTTACTAGCTATTATGTGTGTATTATCCAGCCTATATGCTATTTTTATACTAAATTACTTTTTAGTGTTCTATATAATCCATGGATTTTGTATAAAAAAATAGCTATAGATTATAACAAACACTAAGAAGTATAATTGATTGTGGGTCCTTCTTGTTAGAACCTTGTACTAGTGCTGCTTTAAATAAATTAGACATAATTCAATCTAAATGTTTAAGAATTATCTTGAGAAAAATGACAATTTACTATACAAGTGTTGATCAGAAAATAACGGTATTTCTCTCAGATAATTATGTGTTCCGCGCATACAATTTAGTAATCATCCATTATTATCCAAATTGAGATCCCTTTCCGATGAGATTACCTCATCTAGTTATTGGTCCCAAATGTCTTCTCCATGGTTAATAAAAAGCTTTCATAAATTGCTATCTATTGAAGCCTTTATTCATAACTCAAGACATCCTCTCTACACTTCCGAATATGAGGCTCTGATTGTTAAGCCTGATGTTCGTCTAAATTTGGGAATAAGTAAAGAACTTTTGTAACTCATACTGCTTTCAACTCTGTTTTGAATTCTGAATTCAACAGTGACTGGCATCATATTTTTAGAGATGGGTCCAAACGTTCCACATCTGGTGTAGTGGACGTTGGGATGTAGCACTCACAGTATAAAGTTCAGTTTTCACAGGTGTATGTTTAAGGCTTTTATACAGCGGTAGAATATGTCCTTCTTTTAAAATAGGCAATTCTCTTTTCAGACACAATGAGCGCTCTTCAGTCTTTCAGTAAATATCTCTTTAAAACTAAATTTATTAGTCTATTAATTTTAGAAACCCGGAATTTGGTTAAAAAATGTATAGACAGGGGTTATTATTCCGTTATTTTTGCATGGATAACGAGTCACAGGGGGATACTGGGAAACGAGAGAGCTGATACGCTTGCCAGTGACCTGGGTACCAGTCTCAGGATATTACCTTATTACCCCTTACTTCTGAAAAAAGCCTAGGAATAATAACAGCGAAAATGAAGAGAAAAATACAATAACTAATATCCAAGAGACTAGGTGCGTTTTTGCGACTGTAATAATATGTATGTATTTAATATTGCAGTTGTTAGAGATGGCATATGAAGGCGGAGAAGCTAGTATGGTGATAGTGTTGCCAAGTGAAATCGATGGCATTAATGGAGTACTTGACAAGTTGGCTGCTGGTCATGACTTGATGGGTGATTTGAGCAATATGTTTTCTACCAAAGTACATGTCTCTGTTCCTAAGTTTAAGATCGAAACTGAAATTGATTTGACTAACGTCTTGCCACAGGTGAGCATTCGTGATATTTATATTTTTTCCTTTAGTAATAGTAGATACCAGTAGCATATTTCATGCAATAGATATACCGATTATCACTTTAAGGTGCTATATTTACAAAAAATAACATACGCCGCCATGAGTATATTTATTTTCTTAAGACAGTGGGACTGATGACAAGCATTACGAACGTGTAGATTGAGCTTTTATAATTATTATTTGAATACCATAGCTGCCTTACTGTAGAAATAAGGTATCTCTCTATTCATATTGTTACAATTTTGGCCACCTGCAAACAGAGCGCTTTTATTACCCGCCGGCGTCATTTGAGCTAATAACATTGAAGCGTTTATGTTTACTTTCTATAGTAATTCCAACGGCATTTTAATTCGAGTCCCGTAACTAGTAACAACGTATTTTTTAATGCTTTTGGTTTTACTTTTTAAGCTTTTCTGTCTTTCATGTTGATTAGTTGAAATTCGACTAGTCACTATGTCCTAGTCCCAAAACATCCTTAATCATCTATCATCTTATCTACCCATTAAATGATTCTATTTAATAGGCTTCAAATGACAAAAAATAAATATTTTGTAGAAAAAATTGATATATATATATTTGCTTTTATATATAGTTTTAAAGTTGATGTCAAACAAAACAAATTGATATATCTGCTAACACCCGATTACAATATACTCATTACAATATAAAACAAGAAATAAGTATTAAATTATTCTGTAAAATATTTATTTCTAGTATATGTGTCCATTAAATTATATTTAATGGTTGTAAATTTTAGTCCGTTATTATTGTTTTAATTTCAGCTTGGCATTAGTGCAATATTTAGCAAAGAGAATTCCGGTCTTACAAAGATCTTGAAAAATCCAGAGAGGTTGTATGTATCAAAAGCTGTCCAAAAGGCATTTATAGAAGTGAACGAAGAAGGAGCGGAGGCCGCCGCAGCCACAGGTGAGTTGTATTTAATTTATTTTACACCCTGCTACACGCTGTTTCGACTTATAACTACCAAGACCTAATTCATGTAGTTTCACATCAAAATTTTATAGTATCCATAAAAAAGCTTTTTAATTCCAATATAAGTGCAATTATGGAAAGAACAGAAATAAAGTTTTCTTGGTCTCGAATATAGAAGGACATCTATGTAGCAGACCTTTGTACTGTGCAACGTTTATGTGGAGAATCAATAAAAAAAGTTGGTTAAAAAATCAGAAAGTGTTGGCAGTTAATCGTGGATTGATGCTTTAACTTGTATAATACACTTTGATAAGTAGCTGGTCGAAGTCATGGTAGCTCCAGTGTCTATGGCTCTTTATACTAGGTGATCCTTACAGAAGTTATAATTATATAATTGTACTGTTTTTAAACAGGTAAAAGAAATGTAAACCCTACTTACATACAAAAAAGTCCTGCTTAAAGCCTTATTAACGTTAATCACAACCCGATGTTAAGTTTTAGTACAAAACACATATTTCAAATTATAGTACTAGTTTTCTTTACTATATACTCCGTGATTTATGATCCGATTTACGTGATTCTTTTTTGTTCGACGCGGAATAGCTTCCAATTAGTCACCTAAAAATTTTACATAGTTTGGCCCAGTAATTTTCATTCTATGAACATTTTTTATGAAAAAAAAATCCTTTTCGTTCCATATGTACACCGATTACTCTGAGATTTATGATTCGATTTACGTGATTGTTTTTTGTTCGACGCGGAATAGCTGCCATGTAGTCCCTTAAAAATTTGACAGTTTGGCCCAGGATTTTTCATTTTACGAACATTTTTTGTTCCCGTTTCTTGGGACCTATATTTTTTAAGAAGCGCGGCACCATTCGTAGGTCCACCCATACATAGCTAAACACTAAAAAGTAAGAAATAAAATTCAAACTTCGTTTAAAAAAACCGACTTCAAAAACTAAAATGTATAAAATAACTTATTTCTAAAGCTATTATTATTAATATATATTATCTAAAACATCTTGAAGTCGGTGCAAAGTAAAACATAAAAATTACTATATTTTGAAAATTACTAAGCACCGACTTTAAGATGTTTTTGATAATATATATTAATAATAATAGCTTTAGAAATAAGTTATTTTATACTTTTTAGTTTTTGAAATCACTTTTTTTAAAAGAAGTTTTTATTTTTTACTTTAATGTAATCGGAAAACGGACATACTTATAGGATTAGTAGTTATAGGAGTAGTAGTAGTTGTGTAGATAGTTAGATGAACTGAGAAAATATTAGAAAACGTTGTAGTTTCCTTGATTTCGTTCAATTGTAGAAAGAAATAGAATATTTATTAATGTTTAAACCGTAATCAATTAAAATCACTTTTATCACATTTTAAAATTAACATAATAGTATGATATTTAAATACCTGTTTTTTATATAAACATGCTTTTGGGAATTAATTGTAAAATTATATCACCTACCTAATTATTGTCAGAACATAATCTCTGCGGCTACAGAGTTATAGAATGCGCATTTCGGCTTAGAAACCCTGCTTTCATGTACATTTTGTTGGCTTGAACGGTGCTCTTTTTGCTTATGCAGTAGGTCAGTGATAAAACTTTTTGCATGTTTTTTAATGCATCTCTGTCGGATGTTCGGAGATGGCTGCTTTTTCTATAGCTTAAAACTTTTATTTCGGGAGAATACGATATGGCTATTTGTCAGTTGCCGGTGCAAGTTGTATACCAACCAAAGTAAAATATAGTATCATACATGTATTGGTTGGTATTTGTGACGTTTCATGTATGTGCAGTCGCTTTGGGGCGTCCGCGTTGCAAACGTCGTAAGACCCTATCAGAAAAGCACTTTATCGTCTATAAACCGGCGATATACTTTGTGATAGCGGATGGGCTCATAACATTCATAACTGTCTAGGCCTCAACAAGAACCACTCGTCAAACTCACCGAGAGCTGTAACCTTAAAGGAAATGAAATAAACGTCTTTAATTATAGTCAGTTGTAATATAATACCTAAATCAAAAGTTAAAAAACGTAGTTCTCGCCGAATTTAATGGTCTCTTCAGATATGGGTAACAAATGGCTGCGAAAAAGCAGTTGTAGAAATCACAAGTAAACATATCCAAATTGTACATTTCTAGAGGGCGTTCCAAATTATTCTTTTCGCGCATGTTAGTATAGACCATTAGACTTTTGACCAACGTTGTATTATTTGATAATATATATTTTTTTACTTTACTTCATCAGTCAAAATTGGAATGGATGAAAAACCTAATAATTAATTATGGAATTTTTTATCGATTTGATTATAATTTTTTTTTACAATAAAACAATGTTCATTAAAATTTTAATAGTGCTTTCTTTCAAAACACACGAGATAAATTAATTGGTCCTCCCTCTAACACAGTTTAGTGGTATAGTTTAAACACAGTTCCTAGTAACACTACAGTTAGAGTTTTTATTGATATTCATCGTCTACACGACTATGGTCGTACGTAAATATCTTAAGAGCTTTCACGCTTCGGATTTATTCATCTCATGGTTGTGGAAAGATATAACATTGCAGTTTTGTATATAAAAAAATGTAACATTGTGTTCTGTGATGGTTTGTATATTGTTCGTATTTGTGGCGTTTCATGTGTGCGCAGGCGTCGAAGTGCGCAAACGTCGTTCGCTACCACCGAAGTCGCGCAAGTTTGTCGTCAACCGACCGGCACTGTTCTGTGTGATGGTGGATAAACACATAGTATTCACGGCGCTCTACGTCCCAACAAAATCTACCCATTTAGTTCATCAAGAGCTGTGATCTCAAATATAAATAGTAATGTAGTTTTGGAACGAAGCTCTTTGCAGCTTACAGAGTGAACTCGCAGCGATCGTCTTATAATGAAAAAGCGTTATTCCCGCAGGTGACCTTTCACGTAATTTTTATCATACATTTTCGAAGTTTAATGCAATAAAATAAAATAATATTTATCAGTGTAATACATGCTGTTTTAAAATAGAAGATCTTGTGCCCTTATTCAGGCGCAGTCTCCGCTCACTGCGCATGTTCACATGTTTTTGTATAATATTCTATTTAATCTTTCAATAAATGAACATCTTTCGTTTTAACGTAGGAACTTTGTTCCTGACCGGGGTACCCCGACCGCAATATAGTTTTTTTTTACTTTGTGGTGTGACAAATCAATCGATATAAACTCGACCATTGACTTTCGATTATCTCGTATGAAATGCGTTTACAATGTTCACATAGTGTTATGTGTTTCATATGATTGTATTGGCTATCCCTGAGTTTAAAAAAACAACTACGCCTATTGAAGTTCATCTTTAATTCTCGTATATTTAAAACTAATTACGATTATAACGTAATTAATAATTATATACATGTATTTATTGATGCAAAGCCATAAAAGGCTAATTAAATGTACTAATAAAAGTACGATTAGTTTTATAATTATATATTAAAAGCTACAAAGGAAACCTTTTGACTCACTCTGGTGTCTGTATATACTCTTATATTGTTATAATGGGACATATGACTCTTCTCGCTAGTGGTATCAAGATTTACACAGTTATTGAATTCTTGTCTTTACTTCTATGTATAGGGTTAAATATTATAAATTACATTATTAAGTTTTATAAGAATAAGTATTAATACACTTATTGTTATAATTATTTATAATTCTTGAGGAACCGAATTATTAAATTATGTACCGCTCTAATTATAAACGTGCATAGATGTCTAATTCATTCATATTTATACATGAATTATTATTTTTATTAATAATAATATAGAATCAAGTACTTAACGATACCGGCGGGTGCTGGAGTCTACTGATAATTGCCTAATCAGCATTTTCAAATTCAAACAAAACAAAATTATTTAAGTACTTATTAAAAGATTATTTATAAAGATGGCAAAACACGCCTTTTTTTACTTTTAAAGCAGCATTTATTTATTTTTTATACAAAAACCTTCCTCACTCATATACTGTCACTTGTTATACTTTATTAGATTGGGTAAAATTATATTTTATATTATTATATTTATACCCTGGATTTATTTGTATTTCAGCTATGGGCATCGCATTTTGTTCTGCATTCATAAACGAGCCTCCTGTGCCGAGATTCGTGGCTGACCGGCCTTTCCTTGCTGTTGTTCATGTTGGGGGCACACCCTTTTTCCTGGCGGCTCACCGTCTTCCAACTGAAGCAGCTTAAAAATACTTAAAACTTTCAATTAATATATTGATTTTCGAACTACATTTAATTGGGTCTCCTGTAAAATGCACAATTTGGAGTTTTACTTTAAATTAATATACATAAATGTATTGTATGCAACATTTCTGTTTTCGTACCCTAATATAATGAATGTCGAAATTATATTATTATATTAATTTAGCTATCAACTTTGAAAATATAGGTATTATAAAATGAATCATTTGGTTTGTGATACTATGTCTATACGCCTGTAAGTAAAACCAGTGACTGGACGATCACACGGATACATGGAAGGTGCTTGTATTAAATGATATACGAACCTCCAATTCTTTCTTATTCAGTCCAACTTTTAATGTGTCCCAGACTTAAATTTATGATAACATCAGTCGGGAGTCTGCTTTAACACTTGTCGGTCGCTTGCACTGTATGGCTATACCGATATATTACTGACTGGCTTGTATATTGTATTGTAACCAGCTTACTCCTTCAAATTATTTTTATCAAAGTTCCATAAATGGCGATTGTCATTTAAAAGTTTATCTGTTGTTAAAATGTAGCAATTTCATATTTAATTTTCTAGTCCTTTCTATTATTCAATAAACATGTATTATCTTAACTCCGTAAATGTGCCAGGTTCCATATCTTTAGTTATATTCGTTTCTGAGATAAGAAACTGGTATATATATATACAGACAGACCCAGAAGTGAAAGCATGAAGGTTTTCTTTAGTTACACTTTAAAAATAGACTGGACCTATTAATTTGTATTGCAGCATTCGGCATCATGGGATACAGTGCTTTCTTAGACGAACCTCCAGTGCAAAGATTTGTGGCTAATCGCCCTTTCCTCGCTCTTATATTTGTTGGGAACACACCCTATTTTCTAGCCACACACCGTAAACCAACTGAAGAAACTGACAATTAAATTAAAGTCCTCTGTTAAATAGCATTTGAAGTCTGCTTCTCAGAACTGTCGCATTAAAAATGTTAATTACTGGTTAAGTTCAATGATAATTAATTAGTAATTATATGTTTATACTAAGATGTGCCTGAGACTTCGTCCACGCTTTACTAGAAATTCCCGCGGGATTCCGGGACACAAAGTACAGCAGCATTTAAAAAAATAATGTAAGCTGTGTGTAACTGTGTTGGAATATGCTAATTTTTATGCACCCGAACAAAACCGCTCCTGGGAAATATCTCGCGGAATTCCCGGGTTAAAAAATATCGCACAAACTGACAGACAAGAAATCTAGAAAAAATTAAATCGTGTTATCCATCGTTTATGTAGACTATTCCAGTTGTTTTTTTTAATTGCTTCAATGTACAGAAACGACATGTTTAGAATTTTATAATATTATAGATTATGCATTTATAGTTGGTTTAAAATATATTAAAGATAGTACTTTAAAGGTGCCTTTGAATAGTGTTGTATGTCAGCATATGTAAATACCATACGTATACAAAACTTTTCAACTATATATTTTATTTGTACCATTTTCGTATCGTGTAATAAATAAATACAAAATATCGATTGTAAATTAATTTAACCCTGTTAGTTTTAAATATACACCAATTTGTTTTATAATATAACGAACAAAGTTTTATAATAATTATTGTGTTTTATATCATATAACACTTTTATATTGCAATTTGTGGTGAATTCTGTCTTGAGTTCTTGATGATAATGCTCTAAATTTAACATTATAGATAGATAACACTGTTGTTTACCAAAATAAATTCACACAAGAACATAACTATAATTATTAAATAATACATATCCTTTGCTAGATTTGAAGCACTTAATTTAATTAACAAAAGTCTTGTTGCCTAATGTTGTAAAAGTTATACAATGGGGATTGTTCACAAAAAATTACCCTCTGATTTTATATTTTTATTGCGTAAAATAGGGTATTTTAAGATACTAATTTGAATATTTTTGTATTTTAAGCGTTCCTTTTTTTATAATTCGATTTTAAAATTATTTCTCCGATGACGTCATAAGGGACAAGTTTACATTGATTTCTTTGCCTAGAAAACAAAAATAATAAAACTTACTAATCATAGTAATCTGTGTTACTATTATTTAAATGTCATTGTCATTACTCATTACGTATCGTGATAATTTTAGTGTTTTTTGTCGCTAGAGTTATAATTTTTCGTGTTCAACCATTATTATTTTCTATAGTTATCGTAATTTTTTTTTAATAATCTTTAGGGAAACATCCATGTTAGAGAACTTAAATCAAATAATGTACAGCTAGAATTTTTTTTACACCTGAAGCAGGCAAACAGGCAGACGGCCCACCTAATAGGATTTAGTAAGGTCAAATAAAGGGCAAACACATTTCTTACAAAATACAAGAAGATCGTACGTTTTTTGGAATTTTAACTAGACAGAAATTATTAGGGACGCTATTCCTCCAAATGGTTTTTGATTTGAATAGCTAGATTGAAAAAAAGTGAACAATCCCCATTACGATCCTATTTATATAGAGTTAGAGTAAGTTTGAACGGTTCTTAAACAACCAGAGAGAAGCGTTCTAACTTATTCTAATTCTATGCATAAGATGATACGCTAGTATCATATTTAAAAAAACAGTCCAAATTTATTTTCGACTCATTAACTCTACTCCGGAATTGATTGAATTTTAATTATGGTTCTTGTTAATTAGTTTGCTTTGTAATTCGTACAAGGTTATATAGCTGATTAATACAATCCTATCAGCATAATTAAATCAATCAAACGTCGTATTACTGATCAAAGCATTATACTCAAGTTTCAGCATGAGAATTTATATAGCACGATTTTATTGAGTAGAATTTACATTAATGGGTGCTCTTGAATTTCTTACACCTCTGCACGATTTGATGGTATTTGTAGCAGAGTATGGTTTCTATTCAATGAACTATACTTTGTTTCAAATATTACAGATTAAATAGTAAATCACCGTTTTCACCGCCTTTAAGCCACTAACTATGCGATTAATACCATCTAATTATATACAATTAGATCAGTCTTTTTAAAAGCCCCTAAGAACTTGAACACAAATCAACACAGGAGTCAATTTGCGTGTAGGTGGATATAGCAAGTTCTTATGCCCACGTCACGATGTTGAGAATAGGTGTATGGGGCATCCGTATGGCGTATTTGTTCGTTAGCGACCAATACTGGCCATATATATTAATAAATGATTTTAGAACGCTTTGCATTAGTGTCCACACTTTGACTGCTTCTAAAAGGGTTATATAAATAAATTACCGCAACTGAATTATTTTTTACGCCAAAAGATGCGAAAATTAACTATTTCGTAGATTACGACAGCGTCCAAGTTCCTTTGAACTATTATACTTTTGTTTTATATCTGGTCATTATATTATTTAGTACACGCATAGTATTTTACAGTAATTGAGATTTTTATGATGCGGTCTTGGGTAATTTCTCCTTGTTGGCGGACGATTAGCCAACGCGCGTCATTGGATGCAACCAGGTTTTTTTAAGAAAGCTATAATATTTTTAATGGTAAACCTGGTTGCGGGGATTGACGCGCGCGGTTGGACGCAGAGAATCACCCTGTTGCAATGATGTCCATGTGTCAAGCAGATTAGTATGATAAGAAATGCATCAATACGAGTACAGGATTGATATAGTGACGTTATAAATCAAACGTGGCTAACTCCGCTACAAACAATTCTTCAACACAGAACTATATTTTTATTGACATACGCATATAGTTATTTAACACTAGGATTCGCCGGTGACTTCGATCACGTTGGATGGAATAAGCTTACTTATACGTGACCTAACAACTTGACACCACTTCAGGGGAACAATCCCTTGGGATTCCCGGCATATACAATACCGCAGGTTTTAAGTACGAGAAATATCTAAAAAATAAAAGACTTACAATCATATCATATTACAGATTATTCACAGATGCACGGGTACTATTTTGAAACTAATCGTGGTCATTAATAGACACATCAACCACGCGAATAGGTAGCGTTGGCCTTAACGTAGTGATTACTTAATCTGTGATCGGCGTTAGGAGGGTTGATCTTTGATTTGACATTTACCCGTAGATAGGCAAATATTTACATATTTTACTTCCATATGGTTGTAGGGGACATGGTGATTATGAACTTAAATGTTTTAAAAGAAGTAACACTTATATTAAATTTAACGTTCGATTTTTAACGTCACTATGTATTGTACAGGCATGGTGTTAATGATGAGGTGCGCCATGCCGACGCTGCGCTTCTACGCAAACCGACCGTTCCTGTACATGCTCCTAGATTCATCTCGGACTACATTGTTCGTCGGCGCGTACCGCGCCAAATAATGGTTTGGACGTTAATAATAATTTAAGTCTCTACTAGTATATGATTATGTTAGTGGGTTTGTTTGGATTTTTGTTTCCTCTCTTTACTCTGGCTTGGGTTTACACCATTTTTATGAAATTTTTCACATAGATAGCTTTAACCGGAGATGGACATAGGATAATTTTTTTATCATGAAATAATCGTAAAGTAAGTACGCAACTTCAACAATATCCCAAAACCCCGTATTTTTAGCTGGCGCCGCAGGTTTTTGTCTTGTTTTTGACTTTTTATTATTTATAACATATTATTCGACTAAATCAGTCAGTATTGTCTTAAAAAGTGCCAATTTATGGATGTCATTCCTAGGATCCCGTGCTTTTTTGACTATGAAATACAATACTTACTTATTTGATTAATATTTCAGGCAATGGAAAACCCTAGTCAGGTTATTTATTTTGTTTTAATAGTATAATATATATGTACTTATATACCGAAGCTCGTAAAAATCGATTTAGATACAAGAGCTTGGAGGGGAAACAAACCAACTTATTCACATTTAGCATGGACTTAGTAATAATGTCCCAGTTGGACTAATTATACGATTCGGGATTTGGTGTATTTTCCTAATTGGATTTGAAGTGTACTAAACCAAAATATTGTATATCAGCCTTCGATTCCGTTTAGAGTGGAGATTCTTATATGCTCGAAAATATTACTATAAGATAAAGTTATGAAATCTATTATACGGTATTTTAGTTATTTGTACTTTAAAGCCTTTAAACTTAACTTTAAATATGAATTTAATATTTATTGTAATTTCCGACCTCTTATTTTTAATGTAACTAACTCATCGCTATTTCTATACAAATACCAAAAACCATAGTAATATATTTAAAGCCAGTAAAAGTATTGCATGAAATTATTTTTTCGTAGGTAACCTATAAGCATTATGTTGTTAGAAAAGATTTTAAAATGTTAGTATGAAATATTTTGTCCAGAGTTAGCCTGCGAAACGTGAAAATTCAAAAATACCTTAATTTCTCTTTCTATTATCAATACAAAATCAACGGCACCTTCTCTAATATAGAAGTAACATTATTCTTTAAATTCATATTTTTCATTGTAGGTGCAGAAGCACCGCATTTTTTAAAAAAAATACATTGAGTAGGCACATAGTCTTTCGGCCACACTCAAATAGTTTATATTGATTAATGAAATTTATTTTTGTATTTTTTTTGATATTTATAATAACTGAAAACAGACCTCTTTAAATAATCTTTACTTTAAAATTATCAGTGTTTAAATTAGGGTTGTAACGGAGGCCTTCTTAGCGGAGGCGACGGGTTTCACCTCCGCGGATGCGAAGGTTAACGGAGGCGGAGGCAGAAGTGGAAATGCATGTAGAAAAAATAGTAGTTTATGGTTTATTAAAACTATCAATAGTACAAAATATTTATTTTAAATCAAATACGTATGTACTACGTCTAACGCGTCCAAGAAATTCGACAGGTTGATTCCTGTCGCGTATCATTCATTTGACAAATGACGTTTGCACGCCCCCCCGCCCCACCCCAACGCGCGCGGCCGAACGGCTGGATCGTCGCGAGCGTCGCTGCTTGCGTATGATTAGTAAATAAACCTCCGTTCTGACTCCGCAAAAATTATACGGATGCGGAGGTACGATTTCTTGCGGAACTTCCGCAGTAACGGAGGCGGAAGCGAAGTTCCGTTACAACCCTAGTTTATATATACCTAGTGGGCTTTTTGCTGGTCCTGACTATGACAGTTACTAAAGCATAGTACATTAAAGTGCTTTCCTGTCCGTGCTACCAAAACACTGAGTAATATGTTAAATATGTAAGTGTAAGTGAAAATGTAAGTAATACTATTCATAACCGAAATTTTGAAACACCTATAATAGTAATAATCTCTAGAGTGATAATTGAATACATCACAATTTGTTTATATGCATTTCTAACTTATTATTAATTTTGAAATGTTTTAAAAATGTATATGTTGTTACGTATATTGGTGCTAATAATTGTTTCGTTAAACTAAGATACTACACTATTAATCAAAATTAATGTTATTCGTAAAAGTATAAAATAAATGTTTACTAAATTTTGCAATGTTGGTGTTTTATTTATATAACCAGAAATATGTATGCACATCATGAGAGCGGCATTTCTAAATAAAAATAATTATGCACATTTTGGCCATAGCATACTCAAATTAATTTTCACTGGGATACGAAAATGAAAACATCCGGTGAAACCGCGCAGAAATTCCCAGGGAGAAATATTGTCAATACTGTTTTAAATTTTTACACTAAGTTAGTAATGTTGTTCACACAATAATTTCATAAGTATTTGAGAGAGAACATTCTTAGTTTCTCAGTTATTTTGCCACAAAAGGAATAAGCCATCATTATAAACTGATCAAGTCCTTTCGTCTGCTTATGTATGCTACATCTATTTTTTTTAATATTATGTGGTATATTGATGTAATTTAGTAGGAGTGTTTCTATTTATATCTATTGGCCGCTACCTACGCAATGGAGGGAAACCGTAAAAACTTCAGATATATATTTACTGTGTCTTCTTCACTTCGCACGGTCTTCGACATTCCTCGTGGTAACTCCATCGACAAAGATAAAGACTGTAAATTATTTGATAATAATTTGTCAAAGTAGTAATGTCTTGTTTACAGTTTCTGGAGTGCAAAGACTATGTGATATGAATGCTGAATTTATTGTGGATCACGAATTCTTGGTGATAATAATCATAAAGTTGAGACATACTCGTGTACAGCTAATTTGGGCAATATATAAAGAAGATAACAAGACGTGATATGGTATTCATTAGATTATTTTACATTTCACTATCATAGCTTTGATAACTTTGATTAGGTATGTTCCTGTAAATAGGTATCGTGCCGTAGATTAGTGGTTCATGCATCATGATTCAATGACATGAGTTCAAATTCCAGCCGAGGATCACGGATGGACTGCTTAGGCAACTTTTTGAAGATATGGGTATTGTTACATTATGCTTTTTGTCCATTATGTATGGTTGTCACTTTATGATCGATTAGACTAAGTACGTATTGTTACGAGTTAGCAGGACTTGAATTAAAATGCCGTTAAAATTATTATAGCGTTTATTACAACTATACAAACACGTATAACACAGGTACAAATATAACTAAACACAACAAATCCAAACGTAATAAGAACGTAGAAGGTCGTAATTCAATAAAACGCGCAAAGTCCGTCACCATTAGATTCCCGAATGTACACACGTCACGCCCGTATCGTAGTCGTAGCTCAACTGACCTCTCTCCATCAGGCCGTCGATGTATACTTCACAAATGCAAATGCCCTTCCGGCAACGTCGACACAATTTCCTAGAATCACCTTGTAATTGTAATCCGCCACACCTGGCTAATGATGCAGCCTGCAAGCAGATGTCAACGAGAGCAATATAACAATTGGCTGTTCTCCACAATAACTTAGAAACGTATGTCATTAAATAAGTGAACAAACGAAGACGATCATAAAAGGATTACAATTAGTTCAAATGCCGACGGGTAGCAATATGTGCTTTTACAGATCTGTACGTGGAATTTGTCTTTATTGGAGGCTAAGTTATAACAGTACCTATACTTTTTATATGATTGGACGAACTAGTGGCATCAAAAGACGATAGGATTAGAATTATCCACGGAATGCAGCACTCAGTACTTTAAGACACTGCGATTTTGCGTTTGTGGTGTTACCAACTTTGGTTTGATGACTACCAACCCTGACATTACATGTAGTATTTTGTAATTAAGTACCTGTTTTCATTTATGTAAGAATGTATACATTGAGATTAATTACTTACATTAATAAGCCGTCAAGTTTATGCCTATTTGAGTAAATTAGGCGGAACTGAAGTACTATAGCTGTAGAATTCAGATCTTAGTTGCAGTCCTATGAGAGCTCTCGATCGGATCTAGTGATATGGCATAACGAGTGTAATTCTCATTATTACTGATCGTAATAAAAATGTAATAATAAGAACTCTCATTTTCAGATTGTTACTAAGACTTTTTCATATTCTCGGGTGAATTTTATTTATAATAATTTGTTCTACATGTGCAGTAATTGTAATTCAATAGTAAAATAAGTGACTTATTTTGATTGTTATAAAAAGCGAAAAGATAATAATAAAATATAAAAGAAAAGATTATGGAGATAATTTTTAAATTGCTATTTTTTCTATCACACTCTATTAATTCGTATGTCTTTTTATACGAGTTGCCTATAATGGGCGTTAAAAATACAGGACATATGAGCGTTGTTCGTCAAACCGCAATGCCTATACAGTTAAATCTGCTTCCAGTGCAAATTCCTCAAACGTCAATATGTTACATCGAAAATAAAATTGTAAATTGCAATCTCATGCGTAATTCTTTTTCTAATATCAATTTTGGATTCGACCAAACACCACTGTTGAAGTACCCACTGGATTCACACACTGATACGAATTTCAAAATCTACCGCCGATCTAACAGTGGTATACCCGAAAGATTGTCCAACATAGTAAAAGCCAATAGTACCAAGTATTCCACTGCGGCACAAGTTATACAAGGCAAGCAAACGAAAAAAATTACGGCAACTCCTCCAAACCCAGTAGGTAATAGAAAAGTGTATAGGAATATGATTGGTCAGTTGTTATCGCAGCGAATTCCAATACAAGTGCAACTGTCAGCGGAACTAAAGATATTTATCGCCCATCAAGAAAATTTTTGACGCTTTTGTCAAAGCGCATGAAAACTTTGACCGCAAGCTTTACAATGTAAGCATACCTAGTACTTATTTATAATTTCTCCTCTTTATTGAAGTCTCGCTTAAATACTTGTAAGTACTCTTGTCATTTATATTCATTACATTTACAAACACATACATTTACTCTAAATTTTCCTGACGACTTAATTAGTTATAAGTATGACAGCATGGACGTAAAATAGGAAACATTTCACAATTAACAACATTTAATTTAAAATGTATATTTTATTTTATTTAATAAATAATTAATTTTACTTTGTAATTTTTTAACACAATCCTTAAAAGTGCCTTCCTAGGACATACCCCCCCCCCCCTCCCCCTAGGCTAGAAATCCAGGCTGAAAGTTGCAAAAAAAATTACCAACCTAAGCAAATTACGCTTGTGTTATGGGCATGAGCGAATGAATGAAAATATTTATTGTTCACTAAATTAAAACTACGTTCTTAAAAATAGATAAAATAAATAAATAAAAAACGAACAACTATGGCGGAAATTCAAAACACCCAAAGTAGAAAAATAATGGAAACTTTGTTTACGAATTTACCGTTGCCAGGATCGAACTTGGGAGCTGTGTATTACGGTAAAATATGTAGATGAGTGTTTAAATCATAGGGACCGTCAAAGTGTGAAATGTTCAGCGGTGTAGCGTGGGTGGCGGACGACAATTTTGACGTCCTTTTATTTAGGTATATCTATACTAATATTATTAAGAGGTTAAGTTAGTGATGTTGTAGGGGGTAATCTATTGAACCGATTTCGAAAATTATTTTTATTTTATGTTGCCAGCAGTCGCTGCAAAATATAATTCAAAGAAAGGGGGATCTCCCAATTCACAGAATAAGTAATGAAAAATTCCGTGCTCTTCAATCGGTCCGAATTTGTAGTTGTGATAAAAATATGGTGGGTTCAAATATTTATTATATATAAATATATATATATATATATATATATATATATTATATATATATATATAAATATATATATAATTATAAGTGCCCCCCGGGACGGTCCGCCTCTGCCGCCCCCACTACGGTACTACACTGGGTATGTTTACTTACATGATTTTATATATTTTCAGCTAGAAAATGAATAAATATGATTATGTAAGTATATCTGTGCAGGAACGGATAAAGAATACAATTTCCTGCGGCCGGGCGGCCTGTCGTAAGAGGCGACAAAACAACCCAAAGCCAGGTTACCACCCCTGGTCTAGAGTATGTCGCCATAACAGCCGCCTTGAGTTGTGTTCCGGCATTGGTGACCAGGTTCCAGTGTCCCTTAAGAGAGCAGCAGCGCATTTGTAGCACCTTTGGTGTTGCAAATATCCATAGGCGATGGTAACCGCTGTCTATCAAGTGGGCCGTCTGCCTGTCTGGTGAACTCCTGCAATAAAAAAAACTGAGGAAAACCGATGAAATAAGAGAACTGTTGCGGGGACAGCTTATAATAAATTATTGAATGACAAATAATGCTTTCAGATTACATTTAACAAATTATTACAAATAAGTCCTCAAGATCGTAGATTAAACGGAATAAGTTTTGTTGAATCTGGATTATTTTTACAACTTATTCTATTGGCTTTGACGGACGAGGTTAGCCCTGTTGCGAAAACTGAAATTGATAAGTGTATTGGCCTTAATTTGTCTAAGTCGGTAAGTTAAATTACATTCTGCCGTACTTATAATTAGATAATGGTTCATAAAACCATAATCAGTAACTATCAAATTTGTCGTTTTACTCTATTTATATTTACCTACTACAAATTTCCGTGTCAGTATTACTTAGTTGAAAACTGAAAAATAACGGTCTTATTCATATTTAGTTGGAAAACGTTTGTAGGCTCCTTTAAAATTCTTCAAGAAGCCTAAAAATTATAATTCTTGTTACCTTACTTTCACACAAACCCAAAAATAGTTAATAATAATAATAATTAATATAGTTAGTTCGTAAAATTAATAAAATGAAACTTCTGAAGGATGTCATGACTTACATCTATTCCCAAGATAGTAACCTCATGGAGAATATAAGTAACTAACGCCCACTAACGGTCTGCGCTCCTTCGGGTTGCGCTCTTTACGCCCACAATTTGCGACATACATACATAATACATATATATATATATATATATATATATATATATATATATATATATATATATATATGTATTCCAATGACCCGCAGCGTTGGCTTTTCTACTTTACACTTATATATATTTCTTATATTTTAGCCAATACAAAATAAAAACCTTTGCTATAGAAGATTGTAAAGTTTCATAAAAAAAAAACAGGAAATTTTTGCGAGAGAGTAACAAATATCTACTCATCGACACATTTGTTCCATGTATAATATTTTTAATAATAGGATTTCCTTTGTGCAATACCCCACCTTTAAAATATAAACAATTTACGACTGTATTTTATCAATGTAAGCGTTTAATATTTGAGACTCACCGGAACAGGACGCGTTTATTTTATAAAGGTCCGGAGTTTTATTTTTAGGAAAGAATAAGTGTATTAAACAAAACCTTAGCAGAACTACCGATATCAAGCAATGACATCAAGTTCTACTGGTCATATCGTTTGGTGTTGTGGCCTGGAAACAATGTGAGCCAGGAGTTTAGAAAAGAAGCTGCTTCAGTGCTGCGGTTGCATATCAATTATTTCAATGGGACAGAGAGACCCGACCAAATTGCAAAAGTACTCAATGAAATGGTATATAGTTTGTTATTAAATAGAAAGTAAATAGGTTCCGTAGTCGTTTTGTCAAGAATAGAACCCAATTCATGTCCGTCTGTCAATTTGCTTATGTATATATACCAGAAATATTTCTCTAAAACTACTACTGTCTAAGTGAAACTTGTCAGAAGAGTGTGTTTTCGTATTGTAAATGTATATTCCCCTATACGATGAAAACGCAAAAAATGAACATTGGTGGACACTATATCTGTGGGTTGTTATTTTTTTGTCTGACTGTATTATTCAGATTTTAAAAAAACTGTACCGATTTTTCTTGATGACTTATTTATTTAACTTAATATATGTGGAAATATACACTCATCATCTCAACACTTATCACTTTCAAATTTATGAAAAATCTATCCTACCCTACTTTTCTTTTCTAGTTCACTATTCGTGAACTGAAAAAGTCTGTAAAATTGGTAGAAATAAAAAATCTTTCAACGACAGTTTGTTTCGTTTCAACAAGGTTTGTTGAGTAGTTTTTGAGATTTGGCATATTATCGATATTATGGCTATTTCGGTACAACACCTAATGGAAAAATATCAAATAGTTGACTTTCATTACCTGTACAGAACCCGTCGCTCGGCCCAGACTCACACGCACTTGGACGATTTTTTTATAGGTTTGTTAAAAATTGTTTTTATGTTTACTTTAATTTATTCATTTCATTATTTATTGACAAAGAAACCTTAAAGTTTAATTTTCTTAATTATAATTGATGTAAAGTATGAATACAAATTTTAACGATTATAATGTTAGGCAAATTGAAATAATAGTTTCAGAGTAAAATGTGTTATTTATAGTCATATCAAGATTCCTAGGATTAACTTAAAATACCACACTGACTCTTTAAAGTTCTATGCAGATCTAACTTATTTGCCGAACACTATGTACTTAATAATTATAATAGAGGTATAATTAACTTATGCCTTACATATAAGTACTTATTATAACAAATTACATCAAATAAAAAGAAAACAGAAACCAAATACTAATAACAATACCAAACATAATGACAATTGTAACGTGCTTTAGGTCGAAAAGGATTCCGGAGGTGCAATTCGTGATACTTTTGAGGAAGAAGATGTTTCAAATGGAGTGGAAGCAGTTATGTTAACCACGCTGTACATGCGTGCACGCTGGAGATCCGCCCCCACGGTGCTCAACGGTTCTAGGCCATTCCGCGATGCCGACGACGCCCCCGAGCGCATGATACGCATGATAAGGATTAATGATATGATGCGATACGCTCACATAACTGAATGGAATGCTCAGGTAATAATAAAAACATACATACTGAACTACTACCACATTGCTTATAGAATTCTGACCTATCGCACCTAATCGTCATAGGGAATGTAAGTGGAGACGAGAATCAAGTAGACTAAAGCCATTACTATGAAGAGGGCACTGTTAAGAAAGCTTGCGAATTGAATCCAATCATTGGACACTCGAGATTCCTTCTCTTCAATATTAGATGTACCTTCTTCAGCCAGGACTTTTATATCCGCATCGTTACTAGGATCGAATTCCGTGAATATAACGTACTTCCCGGGTCCCCCACTTATTATTCTGTTAAAAGATACTATCCACGTTGGGGGCGGTAACACGCGCCGTCTCAAGTACATTAGTAGCAAAGTTTCCAATATTCCAGTTAGTGTCACTATCATTGAATCACGAAGAAACAGCAGAATTATGGGCGTATCCGAGCTCTGTTTTGGTAGACTGTATCCAATTTCGGTTAGAAACATGAAGTGACCGTACAAACTAAAACATATCAATAACAGCCTTGTCATGTCTTTAATATCCATCAGCATAGAAGATAAGGTAAGCAACACGATGACAACTGAAGGTACTACGATTATCGCCGCTAAGCCTGCCGCTTCTCTTTTCATGACAAAAGTATATTTTAGCATAGGATACGTTGTGTTCGGACAGCACTTATATATTCCGGGCATTCGCTCAGGTATCACTTTCAATAGCTTCCAGCCAGGTCCATCTTGGAAATCATCGACGATGATTGGGTTTTTTTCAAACAGTGTGAAATTTACTTGTTCTCCTGAGTGCATCCATGATCCAAAGAATAACGTGCAGTTCTGTACGTCGTATGGCCAGCGTTTGAGTGAAGTGCGACACATTCCGGTATGCGCGACATGAGGTACACAAGTGACGTTACCGTCTTTAGATAGTAAGCAGGTTGTATAAATTTGATCAGACTGGTAAAGACTCGCATCAGCATTGAACAAAGCCATTCGGGGTGACCAGATCTCATGACTTTCCACTTGGGTTTCCAAAATATTTCCATAATCGGATGGGGTCCAAGACAAAAAGGCATCTCTCCACGCCAGAGCTACCCAGCTGTGTACCGTGAAAGATTCCTCCAGGGCGTCAAAGCTTATGTATTTGATCGCAAATCGCACTTTGATGGTAACGGGTGTTTTAGGATCTTGGACCGGTCGAATTTCGGTATGGTATGCGCAGAAAAGATCCTTATGTAGCCTGGCTTCATCGTGGGGCGTTTGTTCACGCTCCGGAGGGCATTCATCTGCCCCTACAATTATCACGCCTAATAAAAAAAGCACTAATAGCAATGTAAACCTGATCATGGTTTAAACTACAATGACAGTCCGGCTAACACGAAAATGTTTGATAGAAACCTGATATACAAAACCGCCCCCGTGATAAGTAAGATCATGTTTATGTATCTATCCTATTTATCATTTACTATAGTTTTCTCCGCGGCTGCGCCGCGGGTCAAACTTCCTGGTGATGATCACAAAATGAAAAGTTCGATTCGACATTTATGAATGTCAGTAGAATGTAACTTCGAACGAAATCAACAAAACTAAAAGCCAATAACAGCTAATTTATTTGTTGATAAAATAAATAATATTTTTACTGGTGCATTATTAAGGTGACCAACTGTACTCATTTACTGAGTTTTGTACTCTTTTTTCGCAAACCGTACTCTTTTCAAATCCTGTACTCTGAAAGTACTCATTTGTATATTAATTAAATATTTAAAATTATAATAGAAACCATAGAAGTTTCCTTATGTTATCCAGGCATTAATGCTGCTGTTGAAACGGTATTTTCACTAGGGAATCATTATTGGAGCAGTGAGAAGTCGCAACTTTCTGTAAAAACGTTATCTGCCGTCTTAATAGTCAAATTTTATATGTAAAATGAAAGTTATTCGGATGTGGCTACATTATTAGACAAACATCCTCATTTAGCAAAAAAATCCACTCCGAAGAAAAGTATGTTTTTAAAAGAAAATAAAGTTTTTGTCGTTTTTTCTTCTTTTTTTTCACCTATGAAATACATGCAAAGTGTACTCTTTTTGAACAAAAAAAGTTTGTCACCTTATGCATTATATAACGTTATAAAACATATTTTAATTAGGAAAATAATCCTCCAAATAACGAAATAAACGAATAAAAAATAGTCTCGGTGGAATTTACTCACCAGTTTCTTCCCAAGGGTATCAAAAAGGCGACTAAAGGAAAAAATAGTACATAAAAACGCGGTTGTTATTACGTAGGTTATAATATGATTATGTATTAATTTTTGATGAATGAATGAGACTAAGCCATAAAATAATAGTTTAATCATCAAAGTCCATTCAATCAGACATAAGCATATTACATTAGTGTCTGTTTCTAGTTCAGTGGAGTCGCTATCACTGTTTTGACTTTTGACGTACAGAAATAATAAGCTCCTTTCTTCTCTCTTTCTCTTCTTTCTTTCTTTCTCTTCTTTCGTATATTTCTCCCAACCTGTCCTCTTCTCAATATTTTTGACGCAAGCGACCCACGTGGTTAACTCTTTCTCCAGTCGCTTTGCGTGATACTTGTTATAGCATTTCGGGTTAAGTTTGATATACCCTTTCGGACTGGGTGACATTTGTATCAGCGACGAGCTGCTTCATTGAATTCTTTTTTCTAGCCTGACGCAGTCAGACGCCCCCCTGATGGAAAGTGGTTACCGTTGCCTATGGTCATTTGATGATACGGTATAATTATTATTTGGATTTTTTTCTTCATATATGACATTGGTCACGTAACTAATTTCGCATGTCTTCTTTACGTGATGAGAAAGTCGGTCGTTTTTCTATTTGCTTGCTATGATATAGAAACCGTGATAAAGGAAAATATCAACATTTATTTGTTATTATGGATGAACGCTTCGTCTTTACGTATTAAGAATTACCCGCTTCATACTTGTCTGCACTTATTCTGTACAGTTTTTTTAAATAACGCCTAAATATGATTTCTTATTCCTATACCTATATAACCCTTCAACACTATTTTTTAAACGAATAATAACACAAAATATGTCCGCCCTAAGGATGCAATCTTTTTTTTCCCTACGTTTCATTACGTTTTCATAACAAGGTCGAAACATTTTCATTCATGTACAGACAAACAGAGTTTTTGCACTTATATATTAGCATACGGATGTTTTAATTATAACGTAATTATTAGATATACAACAAGCTTTACAAATATAATTATGATATTTAATAAGTGTCCATCATTATAATAGTAATTTAAGTACATTTTAGGACTTGGATTCAGTAAATATTTAGGTATTGAATGGCTTGGCTGGCACGATGCCCGGAAATTCCACGATGCCTTGAGTAAATTTTTGCTATCTATTCTACTCAATCTAAAATTATATCCAAGTTGTAGTTTCTCTAGATTCATGAACTCGTGTATGTATAGTAAACATTTACAATTGGTTGTCACAATAAGTTCTAACAGCATTTTAAATATAATAACAGGCTTTAGAATACCAACTTGTCATCTTATTTTTAAAATGTCATGTAACAGATAATTTAAATGACTGTTTAATAAAAAAAAACCCCCATTTGACTCCTTTTATTTGTACAAAATCATTACGTCATAATTCTGTACCTACATGATGATATGAAATTCACATTTAGCTCAAGGTCTACGTATGTGTCCATGCGCCGCCGCCTAATCTATGCCATCGAGGACACGTGGCCATTTAGTACTTACCCCTAAATTCGGCCTTATATGCGTTGTGAAGTGTCCACCCACACCTATCATTTGGACCAAAGAGTATATTGAATATATGGAGAATTTGGACCTATTCGATTATACTTGCGTTGCAAAGACGTATGTTTGGATAAAAAATATATTTAACGATTTGCAATTATACAGATCGGCTATTTTCATCCATAATTTTTCCGACTATGAACAAATCGATCACATCGGACACAATAATATTAATGGACGAAGTCTTACAAGAGCAATGCATAGGCTACACGTTTTGCATATAGGTACAATGTACATGTATACTTAAAAATGTATGTGTGTTGCAGTGACCTATTTATGTAGTTCTCAACAACATAGTCTCTGGGTTCGATTCTGCCAGAATAAGTTTTTAAAATAAACTTTTCATTATTTATTCTGGTCTGACCTGTTATCTAAAAAAACATCTGGGCTATACCACAATTTATAATTTTATTGGTTCATTTTCAATGCTATGATAAAGTACAACATATATAGATTTCAAACAAACTCACTCATACATTAGTACCGATTTAGCAATTATTTTTGGTATGGGTTTTCGCATACTCTCATTACAAAGTTCACATACATCATTTAGAACAACCCTCATTAGCTTTTGTTATTATTCTGAAGCAGAAGTTCCATCTGGGATAATGTTATATAATTAGTAATCGTTGCCACATGCGTGTTATTTATAGCATTAAAAATAATGCGTTCAATGATTACTACTACTAGCTACATTAGTGTATGTATGTAGGATATCTCTTAATATTTTATTTCATTATAAAGTAATAACAATATTGTAACACAAATAACTCATTAAACCCATCGTTACATCTGCCTGAAATGGACACTAATGCTAACATTATCCCAGATAGTGCAGTAACGTGACAAATGAAATAAATTGAATCAAGTCAATCAAGCGGTGCGCGTCGGTATGATCAATTGCAATATTTCGCCACGCTCGAAGTTTTATTTGGCGCTGTTCCATCGAGGTAAATATCGGCCGTGCAGGGTTGATTTTATGAAATGCCGATTTGAATTAGGTCTACATAGCCTCTTAATTGACAGTGTATTATGTGTCTAGGCAGTGGAAATATTTTATGCAACAAGGGGCCTCAGTCTCCTCCTGTTGGTGCCACGAAGTCGATCGCTACAAAATTTGGCTACTTTTTCCGTCGCTGCCAATATTAACGATATTGTACGGAGAATGCGCTATGTGCGTGTTGCAGCTGTATTGCCCTTATACACTCTGCGGATGACATTACTTTTGCCAAACAAACTGCAAGATGTAAGTATTTTTTTACTGTTCAAATGTTCTCATAGAATTCATTGTTGAAGAAGCTAGATCTGAGTTTTTGGCTGGTACTTTATGGGTGATTCTTTCGTGTACAATTCTATTTACAAAAATGTGTAATATCACTTAGAAATAAACAGTTGGTTCAAGATATATATCATAGTCATAAATGTTTAGTGAAGTATAACTTTTTGAACTGCTACAAGAACTCTCTAGATTGTTTTACAATCAATACAATTTGGTTAAGACTTCTATCATCTGCAACCGATTGCGTATCCTATTTGTTTAAAAAATATTTTAAAACTTGAATAATCAAAACACTTTACACTAGCTAGATCTACAAATCTTGCAGGACCATATTTATAAAGAAGATAAAACATTTAGTTTTATCTTCTTTATATTATTACATTACATAGTTTATATTTAAGCATCTAGTTATTTATCACGATCTACTTGAAAACTGATAGATCTTTAAGATATTACTTATTTAAGCGTAGGATGTTTATGGGTTGATACATTACTAGTTATTACTTATGTGAATTGTTTTCTTATTTCGCGATTTCGAGCGGAGATATGGTCTAAGATGGAGCACGCATATATCGAAGGCACTTATTCACTTATGGCTTGAAGACACCCAGGTTGTAAAAACGGACTGACAGTGAGTTCAATTTTTTGCGGTGCGCATAATGAAGACGGACGCAAAGCGATTTGTTCGTATAAGTGGTATGCCGACCATATACCAGTGCCGCATGCGTCTGGTTATCTGCACTTTCCGAAATGTATCCGATAAGCTAGCAACCTTGCATATCCCTATTATCCCTATTATCCCTATTAATATTATAAATGCGAAAGTAACTCTGTCTGTCTGTCTGTCTGTCTGTCTGTCTGTCTGTCTGTCTGTTCCGTTTTCACGTAAAAACTACTGGACCGATTTGGCTGAAACTAAGTATATATATATTTTCGATACCGAGGATGAACATAGGATACTTTTTATCCCGAAAAATGGGATAGTTTCCGGGATAAAATGATATTTGTCTGTTTGTTTGTTATGCTTTTACGGAAAAACTACTGGACCGATTTGGCTGAAATTCGGCATGTATGTAAATTAAATACTGAGGATGGACAAGGGATAATTTTCATTTTGGCCTTTTTGGTAATTTTGGCATATTTGGTAATTTTGGCCTTTTTGGTCATTTTGGCCTATTTGGTAATTTTTCCTTTTTGGTCATTTTGGCCTATTTGGTCATTTTGGCCTTTTTAGTCATTTTGGCCTTTTTGGTCATTTTGGCCTATTTGGTCATTTTAGCTTATTCGGTCATTTTGGCCTATTTGGTCATTTTGGCTTATTTGGTCATTTTGGCCTCTTTTGTCATTTTGGCCTCTTTAGTCATTTTGGCCTCTTTGGTCATTTTGGCCTATTTGGTCATTTTGGCCTATTTGGTAATGTTGGCCTTATTGATCATTTTGACCTTTTTGGACATTTTGGCCTATTTGGTCATTTTGGCCTTTTAGTCATTTTGGCCTTTTTGGTCATTTTGGCCTATTTGGTCATTTTGGCTTATTCGGTCATTTTGGCCTATTTGGTCATTTTGGCTTATTCGGTCATTTTGGCCTATTTGGTCATTTTGGCCTTTTTGGTCATTTTGGCCTCTTTGGTCATTTTGGCCTATTTGGTCATTTTGGCCTATTTGGTCATTTTGGCCTATTTGGTCATTTTGGCCTATATGGTCATTTTGGCCTATTTGGTCATTTTGGCCTAATTGGGTCATTTTGACCTTTTTTGTCATTCTGGCCTTTTTGGTCATTTTGGCCTTTTTGGTCATTTTGGCCTCTTTGGTCATTTTGACCATTTTGATTATTTTGGCCATTTTGGTCGTTTTTGCTATTCCGTCATTTTAGCCATGTCGGTCACTGTGGTCTTTTGGTCATTTAGACCATTTTGGCCTTTTTGGTCAAGTTTTGTAATTTATTTTGTTGACAGATAGACGGGGGATAGTATATATAATTAGCGATATAAAATGAAGTGAATCTTCCGTGGGCAAATACATAAAAACATTGTAATATAATATAACCTGTAGCACTTGCTCTTTAAACAAGAGACACGCACTAGAGGTTAACCCGCGGCGCAGCCGCGGGGTAAACTCTAGTATGTTATATACTTTGAATTTTATCATCGAATCTAATTGTCCATAGAAAGGGTCACCTGTTCTAAATTGCTTTAAGGGATATTACTGTTATTTTTATGACAGTCGTTATAGTATCAATTATACATAAACACATTTCCAAAATATATACTATAGTTCAACAACAAATACCATATAAAATATAAAACAGATATATAAGTACAAGAAATTTTAACCATGAATGTTACACTAGATTATAAACATTTAAAAATATATAATATTTATCGAACTCTGTCATAACATCATGATTGTTTACGTATCTACTTGTTGTTTAGATCGCAATAAGGTCGTTGCCCGAATGGAAACGGGTTTTTATTCAAATTACCAAATAAACAAGAATATATGTGACTTTCTTAAACTCACTCCAGCTTAGCATAGCATGAATTGCATTTTAGGATACACCCAAGCACTACCTTGACTGATGTAGAAACAAGACGAAAGAAAAAACAAGAAGAAAGAGCATTCAAACAGCACATTTCCACATTTAATTTTTTTTCATCACAACCATTCTGTATCACTTCTAATATGGCGTATCACAAAGTAGAATTATTACAGTCTTAACTACAGGTGTTGAAGCAATGTCACAAAGTTATAGCAGTAAAACAAGTCTCACTTGGGACCTTTGCTACAAACATTTCACACACACAAAACCGTATATCGCACTCTTTCATTATAAGCTTGGAAAAATGCTTTATATGATTAATTGAAGCTAGCGTTGAAAAATTGCACATACAGAATTGTGCGCAGAACCAGA
The DNA here is from genome assembly GCA_012273795.1 of Dendrolimus punctatus. Lineage (NCBI taxonomy): Eukaryota > Metazoa > Arthropoda > Insecta > Lepidoptera > Lasiocampidae > Dendrolimus > Dendrolimus punctatus. The sequence goes on along the minus strand of CM022531.1, from coordinate 20,360,948 downwards.
CAGGCGTATGATTTGAATATTGAGATGCTATTATTGCATAGATTTAAGACTCTTATTATCCTTTTTAAGCTTAACAAATGTTTTAGATGGGTATCACAAGTTTACTGAACACCGGCAGCAACCACACAAGAAAGAAATTAAATTTATCACACGCAGTGCAAAGGCTAATGTTCTGGGCGGAAGCTGGACGCAACGCATTCAAAGACGATGGTGTGTTAAAAATAATAAACTAAAAAATCTCCATGAGATAAAGCTATGACCTGCGAATAGTTTTATGTATGAATTGTTCCCGAGCGAGTTCATAGCACTGGGACAGTCCCGTAGTCAATGCCAATCAGTAATTGTATAATCCTTCCATTTTAATACTAACTATAAACGATAGTTTGTAAGAAGGACTTGATGTTCGTTACTGTTTGCAAAAATTACTGAATATATTTTATTCGGTATTTTTTGCTTAACATTTACATTTAACAGTAATATAGCTTAATTGGCTAAATTAGTTATAACGCTAAGTGTCAATTCCGTGCACACGAAGTCGTGGACACACCTAGCAACGAAATAAAATTCATATTTAGGTTTCGAATAGATTTTAACTTCAACAACATTATACAATAGATCTGTCTCAACAAGTTTAAAACCCGACAACAAACTATCAGAAGAAAGCACTACTCGACTTGAATATGTACAGTGTTTTTTTTAATTGCGGCATTTCGCAACCTTTATATAATGACGATGAAAAATTATTGTCAAACTATCAATCCTCCACTGAAATGCAGAATTTTAACGTACAAAAAATAGTATATACTTATCTACTTAATTACAATTTGCCACTAAATAGATAATTATGAGTAAATAATTTTTCACAGGTATTGAATGGGACGAATCACCTGAAATCGAACTTGTCGTAGATCGTCCATACATATTCTTCGTTCGTTGGAATAATTTGACTCTTATGAATGGAAACTTTGCATTGTAAATGAGTTCATGACAAAGTATCAAAATTAGATTGTGATGAAAAGCTAATTTAGAACTTATTTATACAATATTGTTATTTATTTAATTGTGTCTATAGTAAACAAAAGTTATGAAAATTAGTGTGGTACATAGTGTTTATACATAATAAATCTCATATAAACACGGCTCACTTCTTAAACAATTCGGATAATAAAAAAGAATGAAAATTAAATAATAATAAAAAGAATCGTAATTTATAAAAAGAAATCCTTTCATTTGGTTCCTGACTCGTATAGTAATAGTGCTGTGAAAACTTAACTGTTCCGCACTACCCCTCCAGGGGAAGGTTTTCTTGTTAGTATAGAAAAATGTTTATTCGTAAATTTGACATTACATTAGATTTTTGTAAATATCCAAGAGTTCGATATTTGTGTCAAACAGTCTTAGTAATTGTAGAGGTAATCAGGTATGACACACAGACCGATATTGCAAGAAAGGCGTGCCTGTGTAGACTAGGTGCCACCACACCACCGGCACTTTTTACTGCCAAGCGGGCGACATGGACAAAGATACATAGAATAGCAGCGCAGTGGCGGCGTGATCTACATGACCATTTACCTTGAAACCCTAATAAGACTTAATATTTTAGGTCACTACTTTTAGTGACTAGTCCTCTCGTTAGAGAATACTAGTGTTCAGTGGACTAGTCACTATGCATGATTAATTTTTAATAATGTTAGGTAACTTATCATGATTGTAACTAAACGTCATTAAAATGAAATACAATGACATAGTTTCAGCGAATTCTGAATCACTTTTACTTACGGTGATAATTCTGAATATATTTTATTGTTCCTGTCTCCTTATGATTAAGGCAAGTGTCTTTATTAGTCATATACATTTGAGTGTAACATTTTTTAAATACTTTTAAATGTATGAAAATGTGAGTGGGTGTAGAAAAAAATATCGACTGAGAAGAATATTTTAAAGTATTTTATTAATTAAATAGGTAGTATAACTTATTACAACCTAAAGCGACAGCTAGAATAACAATAAGCAATAAATACAATATCAACAGTTGCATCAGCGTAATTTTGTGATATTTTAATCAGAACAGACTTATTACCTATATCTTAAGTATATCGATCTGTTCTTAATATCTACGGTACGTCATATACACAGAACGATAACTAGATTTTCGATAAAAAATACCAGAAACATCTATTATATTATGCAACAATCTAAGTAACAATACTGGTAACTATTTATTAAGGTTACCGTATATCTAAGACTTACATACATTATTTTAATCTACCAACATCAATAGAGGTAAAACATGGCCAAATTTAATTAGGTACTTAATTTTTCATATAGACATTAATTGCAGTTTAATACATTATATATCATGTATATGGTATCGACAATATATATATTAACTATGTAGTAATAATGAACTATCCAAACTTGTATTTATCACAACTTAGGTATATAAATTTCACATAACAAATTATATCCAATATTATCCAATAATAAAATGCTTAAAAATTATATTATTTAAAAGCGAAACGATATGGTATGGCAAGTATGAAATAAAATATATACAATTATATGTATATACCTTAAAAACAAATCTGCGAATAAAACACAAATACGAATTTATATTTTTTTTGTGGAATAAACACTTTGTATTAATACAATAAAACTAGAATTATGAAATTATAATCAATTATATAGTTTTACATTAAAAAAAACTAGGCTTACATGTGTAAATAAACCTGCTGATTACATGAAGTCTGTTCCTCGTTTCTCTTACAAATTATGTTAGACTAGTAGAATTTACTTCATGTGTATTTTGGAATACTGCTTCCTGGAAATAAGAAAAGTAAATGTTAAAACAACCGCATTTCCATTCATGGAAGCCTTGATAACGAATTGGTGGCCAGTGATCAGTAACATATATAAATTAAAATATAAAAAGGTCTCGGCGAAAGCAATAATAGATGTTTATGTTATTCAGATATTTATTCAATTGAAAGTGTGATAATTACATTTTAACATCCTTATTACTTGACACGATCGTTATACATACTCGTTGACTAGTACCATAACATTATAATACAAGTAAAATAACACGAAGACTTCCGGGACAGTAATTATGTGAGTACAAACATATCGATCAGATAACAATTCTAATCAAATCACACATACATTGTAAACTTCGTAAATGTACAATTTTAAAGATAAAAGTGTTAATCATTAACTATTAAATCGCGTGGCGCATTGACAAATCTTAAGCCTTGATTTATTCATAAAAATACATTAACATTATTATATACTACCAATCCTCATTACTTATGCAAACAGTTTTATAATAATACGTAAAATGATCTTCATAATGGTTAAATAATTAAATTAATACAATTATAACTTTCTAATTACATATATCCGACGAGAAACAAAGACGTAAACACTTAGCTAATATGTTTTAGGCTAGTAGTTTTTGGAAAACTATAAAAATTATAATTACAATTTGAATATATCTATGGTCAATAACAGTTGTTTTCTTTCTAGTTTGATTATTAACATATTGATGCTGCGGCCGCACCTGTGATAATATTAAAGATATAGGCCGTTTCACGCAGATGTGACGATGGGTATACTGCGTTATTTGTGTTACGATATTGTTTTTAATTTTTAATGACGGTACGTGTTGTCAGATAACGTGTGTATATATACTAATGTGGCTCCCGGTTAACGGCATTATTTTAAACCCAATAAATATTTGGCCAGATTCTAATAATAACATAAAATATAAAAATAATCTTTGAGAATCGCAGGTGTGGTCGCAGCATAACAATCCCCAGTATTAGAGGATGTAAGTCATAATATATTTTACGGTATAGAAGAGCACAAAGAATGACAATCGTCCAGTAAAAAACGTAACTTTGAAATCTCATAAATCGTGTAAATGGCGCCCCAGGTCGTTCTCTCACGCGTTTTGACTTTTATTATTCAATACTTATTTCGTAGGCTAAATTAAGCAACAATAAATTCCTTAACAAGTTTTATGAAGTGAAAACTTCTTTAGGCACGTTGGGCACATTTGAGGTGACGAAAAAGCACTGAACCGTAATCCGCAAATAAAAAGTTTTCACTTCTCACATGCAGTCCTACGACTGACAGTTTTGTTTAATATTTGACGAATTAGTTCTAAAAATATGTTGCGTATATATTATATACACATAATTAATCCTATACACACTTCGAGGGCAACAAACAGAAAGCTATGCAGCCGGAATGTGGAATGTAATGGATAGAAACATAACACTCGTTCTGCCACTGCTGCTGCGACTGCCATTACCCTACGCTCTTTGCGTTGTCTGGTTTTCATGCGCAAGGCACAGGACCGACTACGCGAGCGCGATTTCGTGTTTACATACTGCTCTCGTGCTCACTTGCCACAGAATGCATGGAAAGCTACTTACAATTACGATGAATTTGTATTATCAATGGCCGGTTCCTATATCTTACCGACCATTCACTAGCCTTACAATAGGTTAAAATTTGACAGAAGCTCAACACACAAGCACAAGTAATTTCAAAATTCAACCGATAGGCAAGTGGATGGATGAATAGTAAGATATAGGAACCGGCAATAACATTTTCAACGACAGCCTGCGGTTTCTGTTTTTTGTACAACTATTCAAAACATTCACAATATTAGTTACACTTACTACGCGCCGCAGCTGCAATTCCACGCCTGCCATTGCTTACAGTTGAGCGCGAAGTGAATATAGGAGCAGCATGTAAACACCCACTGGTTGCAATGTTGCCACAGAAGTATTTTGGCAATAATTGTCAGTAGTGCGAGCAGCAGCGGCAGGGGCTGAATATAAACGAGAGTTAACGTCAAAACCGAGAGAAAACATGATCTAATGTTTCTTTATAATATATATATTTATGTTCATTTTGCAAACTTAAAAATAACGATGTGTTCCTATTTTTCATTTTTAAGATCCATGATTTACCTAAATTGATGCAAAGAAAATGATGAACAAATATTAGATTTGAAATAATTTAAGAGCTTTTCAGCCTTTACTTTTATTGGTCGTTTCTCATTCTTAGCATTCTTGTTCTACTAATTTGCGGCTAGTTTCTGAACTGGGAATTATCAATTCACTGTTATAACATAACATTTCTCGGACTATTCGTCGGCTATACATCTCAACTAAATGGCATTGTACTCATTAAAACCACATTTGGAGCCTTTACCACCATTTTATCGTAAGAGACATTTGGACAGATGTATATCTGTTGTTGCAAAAGTATTTGAAACTATAGTTTTAAGACTTTCAGTTTTGGTTAGTTTAGACCCCACTAAATCAAAAACTGATAGTTGATATATTAAGTACATCATATTAAAATAGAATTTTGCAGGTATATTAAAATTATATCGCAGGCATGGTAGAAATGTATACATTTCTTTAAAATTCTATATTATAATATCGACTAACAAACTTCTTACTGCTGGCCTGAGGCTCCCCCATTTCAGAGGAATTGATAGTACCCACCACGCTTGTCCCAGACAGTGTGGAGGGTTATATACATCAGGTCTCTCATGAGCAAGTTTCCTTACGTTGTTTTGCTTCACCGTCAGCGTATACTGACGGTGAAGCGTTAACATGTCAGGAAAGTGCTGTTCTCCGGCCAGGATTAGCCCGCATGATTACAATAAGACGCTACTAAATAACCTTGATTATTTAAAATCATCTCTCCAGAGGTAAGAAAATTAAATGTGATATTACTGTCCAAAACGCCATCTATTTGAAGCAGATAGTTCTCGAGTATAAATAATCAGAAAAAATAAAAAGTCAAGCGGTCGCGTAACGCCTATTGAATTCTCAAACACACATTTAGCTTCTAATGGATTATATCATTCCAGTTTGCGCGTGTTTTTTTAACATTTAGAACACAGACTTCAGCTCAGAAACCAGTCGTTTTATTCATAGATACTTTATAAATAAGCGAACTTTGCTGTTTTATTCTCTTATCTCATTCACTCTAGTAATACATTTACTGTGATGGCAACAAATACATATCATTCCTTATTATGTCAGGTAGCTAAATTTCTTACTAGCATCTATTGAACCATCTTTGCTACCAATCTACAATTTAATGTTATCTCATAAGTTCCTTTTTGGTCAACAATAACAATAAGATAAAAAGTCAGAAATAAATATTAATGCTTAACTTGTCAATTTTATTCTAATCTAGATTTGACTCTTAGATAGAGGGCTTATCGGATTTTACCGTTACGCTTTATTTCATGAAGGTATTACAGCCTAGCCACGACCAGCCGATTTCTATATCTTGCCAATCGTTCATTTGCCTTACTATCGATGACAATTTGACATAACTCCATACAAGTAATGTTAAAATTCAAGAAATTGTAATACAAGCGATTGAGTAGCAAGATATAGGAGCCGTCCACTTGCCGTTCCGGCCGACAGCTAAGTGCAACTCGACGGACCACAAAGATAAGTGATTAAAATGTATGAAACACGACAGGATTCATCGTATTAGGCGCTAACACTGTCGCGCCTCTTGTCACTCGTCACTAAGCCCATAGTCGTGGCCAGGCTGTTAATATGAGCGGTAACGATGCGGTACGCAGTACCACCCGAAAGCTTGCGGTTTTCATAGGCGGAGGTGGTATTATAAGATTTTTAACACGGTTTCATATAGTAATGGGTACATTTCAATTATCAATTCATTTGCTTAAAATTGTTGGCTCTTCGAAGGGGTCGCCAAACTTTGTAGACAAGTCTTAATGTAGTTTTCTACAAAACCCTAAGCACGAAGACTTAAGACCTAGCTAGCTCATTATCGACTCGCATTTGTAGGGAATTAGAGTACTAATCGTTTAGTTTTTTGGGTATAAGTGTGGCGACAAGGTTAGTTTTTGTTTGAGGAAGGTCTGGATTAATATACTACTTGCTGACCTGCCTCACACCGCAGGCCATAAATTGATGATCAATGGGGATAACAACGTCGCGATAATCTTAAACAGTGCATACAGTCCACACCAGGATATAGCCATGTACATTACAATGCCTAAAAAGAAACTGATATACTTATATATATTGTTGGGTCAGATTGTAAAAATATAGGATTGCTTTAAGATTTCTTTTTATTATGTTGATATTTTTTATAATTGTAATGGATTTTGCTATTTTAATTGTGTGGTATAAGTGTTTTCATATTATTAAGTGTTGAAATTCATTAAATAAATTGATTATGAAAGTAATCAATACCTAACTTATTTTATTTCTGACCTTATTTTTAAGATCTTCTCATCTTCCAGATAAAACTTAAAACTGATGTTTTCCATTGTGTAATAGAAAATATATAATGCTTTTTTTCAGCCATATTTCAACTCATTACATTTCTTTGGGTCCAAAGACTGTCTCTTTTTAGTAACTTTTCGACATTTAAATCTTCACCCTTATTTCTATAGTCCGGCAAAGCAGTTTTAAACAATTCAATACCGTAAATAGCGTAATCACGCATCAGTACCGCACCAGAAAAACAGGCAACATTAGTCAATAACTTAAAAAGGTACAGAAAAATACTGACTGCTCTATGTAAGACAGAGAATACTACTACAATCTTAAATAAGGTACAAGAAAATACATCCATAAATTAAGTTCATCAGATACAGTATCATCAGTAAGCCATAAAAATATACAAAATCACTAAGGAGTACTTATAATAATAAAAAGTTAATAAAATTGATATAGGATGTTTTAATATTAATATTTTTGTATTCATGCCTATTCAGAGAAAGAGTGTCAAAAATTTAACTTGTTTGCATTGTTCTTCTTGGTGATGCTAAATAAAATCTTTATTGGAATGTGTTGCTTAAACATATTAAAAATATATGGCCTAACCAGGGTCTTGGGCCTCTAGGGCTATCAACAAAGACCTTAATCTAAGTATAGCAAATTTGATAAATAGACTTTGATAAGAACTATTTTAGATAGGTACATAGAATAACCATTAGGCAAAATCTGCATTTTAATAACTTAGTTGAATACTGGGTTTTAATTTCATCAATATAATTAAAATGACATATTTTATTATAGCTTAATACATATGTTTTAATAAAATACCACTCTATGTATAAGTAACACTAAAACTCGAAATTAGGTAGGTATACATATAGTAACAACAAAAATATTTAATAAAACTATGTTTTAATGGTTTTAAGTGTAGTCATTTATTAGATATTGGTTTGTCCGATGTTTCGGCCACTTTTCAGTGGCCATGGTCAGGGATGGATGACAAAGGTGACATTTGTCCAATGAGTATGTTTAAAGTTTTATTTATCCTACCACCAACTTGTTCATTTTAATTATTTAGTTTTAAGTTTGCTGAAGAGTTTCTTGCGCCGTTTCTTCTCTTCAAGCCACAACATGTTGTGAAGTGGAGGTAAATTAGATTAGGCTCCCATAGAGTCAATAATAACCATAAACAAAATTAAAACTAAATAATTAAAATGAACAAGTTGGCGGTAGGCTAAATAAAACTTAAACAATACTTGTTGGATAAATGTCACCTTTGTTGTCTGTGATCACGGTCACTGAAAAGCAGCCGATACATCGGACAAACCAAATTCTAATAAATTACCGCACTTAAATCCATTAAAACATAGTTTTATTATGTATACAAGTCGCGAAAACTGAAGAAAATATTAAGCTAAAATATTAATAAAGTTTAAAACAGATAATTACAGTTATTTTGTCAGCTATTAAAAATATTAATTTCTTGTTCATACTGTTATGACATTTGACTTCATAAATACTTTAATTATTATACTAATTCTGTATTATATGACACCATGCTTATAAAAGAAAATAAAATGATAGATTATTTAATGAATTCAAACACAAATGAGGATTTGATAAAAACTATTTCAGTCATAATGACCATGATTAGAAAAAATGTTAATGATGCTAATTTGACTGAAATATTGTGGACTTTTTAAAGTTAATTTAACTATTTGCACTAGTGGTAGGTGATTCTGGGATATTTAAACAATTAAATTACAATCGAGTAAACATTGACTGGCTCCTTGACTGGCCAACTGAGATGTTTTCTATCAAATCTTTTAGAGTGCAACTCTGCTTGACTGCCATATCATGTTTCATACTTATAACTTGTGTTGGTTCATAACATCCATTCATATTCATAATTATTCATTGTTTGTAAATCCAGAGTTACACTCAAAACTGTTCATTATAAGCGAAAATAATGAGTCATCGTCTACATTTAAACATCTCATAATGGTGCATCAAGCATTGGAATAGTAGTGTTCTTTCAGTTTTTCTTTGAAATACACTTGTCAGCATCTATTGCTGGTGAGAAACTGCTTAAGTTAGAATCAAATGAGAAATGTGAGAGTACACAAAATAGCATAATTGATTTATTTTATTAAAGTATTTCTAATTTACCTAAAGTTGGCAAGGTGGTACAATGTAATAGTTAAAAACCACCAAAATTAGTTTCTACTTTAGTATCCTAAAAATATTTGCCAATAAAGTTTGGTGTTTATAGCCACTCTGAGTCATATCTTTTCCTTAAGTAAAATGTTTTTTAATAACTACTAAACCAGACAAAAGGTCAACATAGATTTAAATTTTGACCATATCTAATGTCATGTATGTAAACACAGTACTACTTAAATATTAATATACCACAATTAATAATAAACCAATATTAAGCTCCTATATTTTTGAAGAGGTACTGAGGCTACCAATGACTACAAAACATTGTTTAAAATAAAAAAAATATGTAATATAATACAATAAACACTCTATTTAGTTGTAGAGATAATCTTTCTTTCGCATAATGACTACATGGTTATTTTATATTATCTCAAAATTTTTAGAATGATTTACAGCATTGTAAATAAATACTTTTGTATAAACAACTATGATGATTTATTAAAATTGAAACTTTAATCACACATTTGATTAAAAACAATTGGATGCAATTAAATTTATGATCAGTATTTTGCCAGAATCTAAATCATTCTCAATTAAATCTAATAATATTGCTGTGTGATTCATTTTCTCTCTACTACAAAGAAAACTAAAAGAGAAAAAATGAAATTAATACTTTAAATACTGTTTTCAACTAAATGTGTCATAGTAGCTTCTCTGCAAAAATTAGAGATTTATTGAATCTATTGTATTTTTATACAATTCAGGACTAAAGAAAACCAAACAACCTACAGACTTATAACTGTTACATCACTGTAAGAAAATGCATTTTATGCCTGTCACTTGTCTATTGTAATTAGTTATTATATAAAAAGATTTAATTGTAAGTGTAATCTTAGTTAAAAATATAAAGTATAAAACTTAAAGTAAATGACCAAACAAAAGCAGCTTTTTTGTTGGTCCAATAATTTCTTAATATGATTACATAAACATGTATTACCCTTTCAGATTTTTTTATATGGGACTCATATCAGGATTTGACACTAAACATTATACTGCTGCTCTATTCCAAATAATGAAGCGTTGAAATAAAAGTCAATCTAAATGACTTACCTTAAAACACTTTAACATAATATATTTTAAATAAGAATAACTGATTAAACTTATACTACTCAGGTGGTGCGATATATATTTATATTCCACATTTGTGACCATTTAAATATTGACACTGAGGATAATATAAAATTTAGAAATTAGTGATTAACTTCAATGTAGGCAAATTTTAAATAGGGGTTTAAGATGATTTTTTATTTGTGTTAATGGGAAATTCCGTAATTGACCCCACCTGTATTGAGACCTGTGTTCTCGGAGGCACCGGCGGGCGGTGGCGCTGGCATGGCGATGGGTGGCGCCTGCTCGCCTTTGGGACGGCCCTCCCCGCCTGGCTGCGCTGTCACCGGCTGGGGTTGCACTCCATCGGAATCATCACGCTCCAACGTGTGATAGTCACCAGATTCTTCTGGAGGACGCGGCTTACATTTACCGCAGCAGCAATTGCAGCAGCAACATAGGCAACAGCAAAAGTAGCATCCAGTTAGAATACCGCAAACAATAAATAATGCTTTGCACCAAGTGCTCGTAACTACGAAATAGGCGTTGACGTTTTCTTCGCCGAATTGTTCAGCGATGTAAAGTCCTAGAGATCCGTAATTGTCGTAAATGTTCCTTTTTGTAGCATCGCTGAGGATTGTATGGGCTCGGTTCACTTCTTTAAATTTTTCTGCTGCTTCTGGATTATTTGGATTTTTATCAGGATGATATTTTAACGCTAATTTTCTGTAACTTTTCTTGACATCGTCTGCAGTGGCAGTTTTAGGTACCTGCAGTATCTGATAAAGACTGTCTCCTGCAGTTGAAAGTTTTCTTTTATCCATGGTTATAAAATATGTATATTAGAGATCACTTCGGAATTACAATACTGATAAAACCAGAGAGATAAACTATTAAAGAAAATCTTCAATGGTTTACGGGATTATTTGACAAGAAATGGATGGAATTTGGAAATAAAAATTGCTACCTATTACAGATTATCTATAGAAGACGTTAAATATTTTTAATTGTGTAAGTGACTAGGTTCTTTGTCTTTTGAGCCTGCAAGAACTTAGTCTCTGCCAACACGTATTATTGAGTTTTATTACTCAATATTATACAAAACTGTATTCATATTCTTACTGTGGTGATTAAGAATGTACAATATAGGCAGTATAATATCGATTGTATGCATAGAATGAAATAGAATCACTTTGACACTGGTTAAATATTCAAGGCATGTTAAGTAATTCTTAATAAATAAAAATATATTATTAAACCTCCTGACGCCCGGGTTGTTCAACGCTTTCATAAAGTAAACGCCCAAAGTCCTTAAAAAAAGTTTCAATGGCGAAAACCCAAGACTTTGAACTTTAAAATTTTTATCTTGCAGTAATCGCACAAGTATGATATTTTTTCCTTACATCAGGTGAATGAGGAAAACCAAAAAAAGGGTAAAAATAGATTACCTTTTACTTACTTACTACTAAACTTTATCACATAATTTTTTTTTCAACTATCTTCAAAACGATTAAAATAAAATTTAACTTTAAAAACCAATTTAATAACAAATAATCCTTTAAAATTAAGAGAAAAATTATTTTATTATTATTTATTTAAAAAATTCCAAACAATCATGATAGTTGTTATATAACCAAAGGCCTATTAAAAGATTGAATTATGATCATTTTCACTATATCTCAGATCCATATAAAGTTTTGATGTAAACAGCAAATATAGTACATGAGCAACTATTTTTGATAAGCATATGAACACAAATCGTAGAGATTTCATTAATAAATTAAGATTAATTTTCACACTCGATGATCTTGTTCCATTTTAAGTCAAGAAAGACAAATTTCTTTTGTGTTTTTGGTACTGGTGCTTGGTCATACACAAGCAAAAACCTCGAACATACGTTCGGAGATATCACATTTTAAAAAGGTGGTAACTTAAAATTAGTAACAATGGTTAAAGTTGGGGTACTTAGAATAGTACCCTGGGCATTAATTTGACGAAATTGGATTTAGTGTTGGGCTTTAATCACTATTTCATTGAAGTACTTTTTTAAGGACCGTGGGCGCTAGGAGGAATTACTTTTTGGTGTTATTAAATTATTATTATTTTTTGGTGGTTTCAGAGTAAACGTAAATGGCCTTTTGTGCACACTTTTATGGACTTTCCATCTAAATAATTCGTTGTAAGCCAGCGAGTGAAGTATAATATGTAGTATGCACATACCCTCAGAATATTAAAGTTAGACAACAGACTGCCTCTGTAGTAGGTATTTCACGCGCAACAACACTGGCTTAAAAGCCTAGTTGCCAAGCCATAAATATTTAAAAATGTGTAACAACAAAAATTTCAAGCAAAAAAAATTTTCTTTTTGATTTAGTTTGTTAAAGTTAAATGGAAATAAAACGAATGTTCCAGAGAATGTACACGAATTTTCAATTGAAATATAATATTATATTCGCACCTAAAAAGTAAGGTTGAAAATAATGAACGTGCTCAAGATGGCACGCGGTATTTTTAAGTTATATCAAGAAGCGCTATCGCGGAGACCCTACTTGGTGCAAGCAATTCAAACTGGTACTCTGATGGGAGCTGGGGACTTAATTTCACAGTCATTCATTGAAAGAAAGTCATTTAGCCAAGTAGATTTTGCAAGAACTCTTAAATTTTCATCTATAGGATTTTTTGTTGGTGTAAGTAACTTTTGATTCAAATGTTTAAAATAAACAAATGTTCACAGATATAATATTATTTTAATGGTGTTTTCGGGCGCGGTATAGATATACGGCACATTTATTTATTGCTTGAGATATAAAATTAATTTTGGGTGGTTATAAAAAAACCTTAGCCTTCTAACTTATATTTAAAAAGTTCGGATTTGTTCATAAGAAATAAATGTTAATATACTGTGTATCTAGTATACCCTACCTGTGTTTTCTACTATTAACTGTCTGTAGGTATATTCATGAACATTGACTTTATCATTAAACCCAAAGGGAATTTTTGTATTTTAAGGGTTAGAATTATCATTGCTATGTACAGAGTTCATCTGCAGTATCTGTACACCTGTAAACCAAATTTCGTGATAACTAGTTTATACTTAGATAAACTCAATTTTACCTTTATAATTTAAATTTATTTCTCAAATATATTAAGATCCACAATAGAGTTAGGTGGGACATCTAAAAATGAGTTTGTACATAACATTACATAACATTTTGTACTGAACCAGTACAATGTACCACTTCAAATGGGGCGAGGAGGTATACATGCTGCTGCAGCAGTGCATTTGAAGCACAGAGGCCGGTGTAGCAGTGAGCGTCATTCCCTCATGTGTCCTCTACAAAACTTCTAGTTTGTAAATGTTTGTTACACATCAGATGGGGATCGGCCTCAATCACCTAATTTTACTAGCAGTTGTACATGCCATGTTGTACCTCTTTGTCATGTGAATATCCATAGAGGCATTATTGTACTGAGGCCTCCGTTCTGTCCTTCCTCTTACATTTGATGTGGGAGTAGTAGCGAGACAATATATTGAAGTAATACAAATTTCAATTTTGAGCCATATCAGTACAAATCAATTTTGTATGGGACAAATGTACTGCCTCACATGTGTGCTACTCGTCATTAGTCCGCACTAAGATCCATTCATTCACTCCATAGGAGAATCAAGCTAACCAATACAACTCACAAAATATGAAAGTTGAATAGGCCAGTCACATCTGTTGGAAGATTTATAGTAGATTGAATATAAGTCCTGTTTAGAGACTGTGTTTGAACACAGTATTAGACACCCCTCTAGTCCAGTGTACTATCCACCCAAAATTCTATGTGGGAGTTAAACAAGGAAAGTGGAGGACTATGTCTAGATATGACTTGCAACTGGCAACTGACAATTGACAATGTAGATTGCATAATATTATGTCTGAAATAAATGTCAAATTATGAAATCATTTGATTTAATTTGTTTTTACATATTTTAATTTTCTAGGGGCCTGCACTTCGTGTTTGGTATGGCATGCTATATAAGCGTATAGGATCTACAGGCAAGCTGGTTACAATTAAAAAGGTATTCCTTGATCAGATCATATTTGCTCCCACATTTTTATTAATACTATTGGTAGCTGTTGGGACCATGCAAGGAAAGTCTTGGGATAACATCAAGGCAGACTTATCTAGAAATTATATTGATGTGTTAAAGACAAATTATTATATTTGGCCATGGGTGCAGTTGGCTAACTTTTACTATGTACCACTCCAATATCAAGTATTACTTGTACAACTTGTAGCTTTGTTCTGGAACACATATTTGTCATGGAAAACAAATAAAAAAATGGTATTAGAAACTTAGAAGATACATTCTTCATATGTGGTTATAAAATGAAGAGTTTTAATTTGCTTTATTGAATATTCATTTGTTGTATGAGCCAGGTTATTACTTCCTTTATGTAGCCATTGGTTCAAAGCTGACATTACTTGTATGTACTTTGTATTAAATTTTAATTAGTTCTAAAGCAAATGAATTGATAATAAGACATAGAAACCTAGCAGTAGGTCTATGGCAATTTTTTTTAACTCATATTTCTGTGGCTGTTTTGATACATGGACATAATGTATGTCCTGCTGCTTATCTAGAGAGGTTATATTTTATGTATGATGAATATGTATGAAATTAATTTACTTAAAACAGATTACTAACAAAGACTTGACTGTCTGCATCTTATATCCCAAATTGTTTAATTACATTGTTTTGCCACCTATATTGTAATGTGTTGTATATCTGGCAGTTATTATTGAATGAGCACTATTTTTAATTTTTGTATGATAGATATAATTTTCTTGTAAATAATACAGATATTAGTATATTTATTTGGTTTTATTTTAAAATAAATGTTTGATTAACAAGATGAAATCATTAATTTCCTAGCTATACCTGGCAGACATTGTCCTGCCTTATTAAGAATAATGTAAAAACTGATTGCAAAGCCATCTACCGGGATCAAATGTTAATCCAAACTTTTATTGAATCCACGTGAACAAAAATAAAATTTCATTAAAATTGTTAAAAAAATAAAATAAAAATAAAAAAATCATCTAAATCCTGGTACCCGGTTGCAGCGCCATCTCTCTACCTGGTTCAAATTTGAATCTAAACCATCCCAGGACCCACTTGAACACACAAAAATAATTCACCTAAATTCTGGAACCAAACCATAATTTGATCGCCGTGCAGATGTCGTGTACATGTCGTGCCCAAATCTTAGTATTGATCACTTCATGATGTGGCCGCCCATTTCATGGAATGATCGCATTTCATGAAATGGAAAATACCTGCTGCCCACGTCATGATGTGGTCAAATTACAATTAGTGATCATATTGTGAAATAGGTATAATACATTATCCACCGTTAGAGGCGCTAAAAAGTGTAGAGGTCGAATTTCTGTACAATGAAAAAAATGATAAAAACCGAGTCAGGGGATGTAAGAAGTGAAATAGAACTATTTGGATTTTTTTTAATTTTCTTGTTTCTCTGTTTGTCTGTCTGTTTGTACCAGTTAATCTCGGAAACGACTGGAGCGATTTAAATAAAACTTCGTATGGTGGTAGCTTATAACCCCTGGTCAACATATAGGATACTTTTGATCCCGAAAAATTAAATAGTTCCCGTGGGATAGTTAAAAAACAGCACTACGCGGACGAAGTTGCGGCAGAAGCTAGTATTAAATAAAAGTGCCTCATATCCATACCGCACCCGACTGTTTTATTTTACAAGTAAATAAATATAAGTTCCTTTTTTATTTGGAACTTTTATTATACCTTTCATATTCACATATCATGGAAGCCCTTAACTGACCTACTCGGCGAAAGGAAGGTCCATGCCAAATTTCAAGTCTATAGGTATTATAGTTCCTGAGGTATCGTGATGATTCATTATATACGTGGATTTTAATTATATATATAAGAAATGTGTGTGTATGTGCGCTGAAGCGGAACACCGCTTCGTGGAGGTTCATTTCGCCTATATAGGATGACTTTCAATGGTTGTCTGTATTGGCCCTCCAGTCTTAAGTATCTACTAGTCACTTGTGTCCCTAGTTGAGCTCGCTTTGTTGTACAGTGTGTGGTTACGCACTTCGGTGTATGATTAACTTCTATAAGAACTTATAAGAGTCTAGCAACCTTATAAGTAGTGTAGTTCGAATAGTCATAGAATCCCATAGTAGTCTGCGGTAGTAGATTATTTTATCTATGGCGGGTTTCTATATATATCGTACTATACATTCATAGCTGGTTCCTATACTGATCATACGTTTTCCTTATTATCGGTTGAATATTGACGTTATTTGTATAGAGCTTATGTCAAATTTTACCCGATGCCAAGGCAAATGTACGGTCGATAACAAGTTTATTAACGGTCATTAGTGAGGGGGTAGAACTTTTCCCAATATATAAAAGTATATAATAATATTTATATTAACAGCCCGAAAATGTCCCTCTGTTGGGCTCGGGCCTTCCAATAAAGGAGGGAAATAAAAGTACTTTGTGGTAAAACTGGCAGATTTATATCTACACTCCTATAATTTGAATGAGGCCGAGTTTCAACAAACGAAAGATGAGTAAATCGTAATATTTGGACTTTTAGAAGAGTTTGTTTCCTATAATAATTGATGTCAATATTTTTTGAGCTTTCATAGGAATAATTTATTGGCGGGAAAGGGAACTTGAAGATTTTCTGTGTAGTTTTACTTTCTAAACATGTTTAATAAATAATATTAAGTACTTTAAAATGAACAATAGTTATAAGATACTGGTACAATGATTCTAGTAGTTTTGTATGAAATGTGAGGTTTCGAGTTTATTGCACTTTTGCTTGGCGTAAGGCTGTATGGACTAAGTTTCTTTGCCTAACACTGGCGAAGACTATTAAATATATCTACTTTTTTTATTGAATATCAGTCACGTCAATGACCAAAGACAATTAAATAACAAATATATCACTGTCATTCTGTGCTTGTCACTGATGTCAAGGCCCGTCAAGGTCACGGGCTTTAATTTTTATATCAATACTTACAAAAAATATTTGCAGATACCTTTACGATCGCGTTGTGGATTTGTGATTGCGTGAAACAATTCTATAATTGGTTCTACTGATCGTTGTGGTCTAAAATAGATCTTGTACAGAGGTTTGTATTGTAGCCTGTTGTTATTAACAATATTTTCTGTTTATCTTTAACGACTTCTTTGTAACCGGTTTCCGTATTTTATTCAAATCAAATTTATAGCTACTACGTATACACCGGTTGTCTAATATATTACGTCATTTACAGCGTAAGTGCTTTATACTGATGGTATGAAATGTCTTATCAGCATCTTTATTTAAAGTACGGGGAGGTTATAAAAGGTTATTTTTTTCTTGGTATCTTGCTGACCATATTTTATATAATACATGCATATCCTACTTTTTTGTTGGTAAATATACCTTATACTTTGCATAAAAATAAAGTAGGTATCCAACTGGGAATGTAAAATTAGCTTCCAAAAATTTAAAGACAATGAAAAGTTGTTAGTGTGTGCTAGAAGCACACAAAAATAGTATCTCCAAGAGAAGAAATAAATAGAATTTTGAAAAATACTTTTTTTCTTCCAAATACTTTTATTTCTTCCCTACTTTAAAAATATAATACATTATTTTTCTCAAAAACGTAAAAAAGTTGGCAACCCTATGTCTATAGCCATTTTCACAACAGTCATGGAACCCTTAAGGCATTTCCAGATTCTCACAATGTGGACGCACATCTCGTGTTCTTGCAATGATGTCTGCAGAAACATTTAGCTGAGAATGTGAGAAGTTCTCTTGAGAACTCTATGAGAGTGTAGTGCAGGTCTTATAAAATGTTCTTGTGTATGTCAATTTATCTTTGGGCCTATGTTCCGCTTGAGCTTCACAACAACCACACTCATTATCATGATTTTTCCCATTCCACTTGTTTTTGGGCATTACAATTATAAACTCAAGTGGAATGTTTAATGGAGCCTTGAATTTATTAATTTTGAAACACACAAATGTCACTGTCTCTGCAGGTAATGCCCAACCTCTCGACATTTGAAAATTATGTTGTTATTACTGACAATTTCCTCATGACCATAGTGATGGTGGTTGCTATGTGGAACAGCTGAAGGACAGATTTTTAACAAAATACTGTATCTATGTTGACATAACATGAGAGTTAAGTGTATTCTATATAAAAAATTAGGGGTCACTCTCATCCATATAATTGAATTACATTACATTATTACAATTTGTTCATGACAAAATTTTATCAGACAATGGTTAGTCAGTCTGATAAAAAATATCTCAGTGCCAAATGAGATCAATCTTACAAGACACCAAAGCGTCTTAGATTTTGTTCTAAAATAATAGGTTGAGACTCATAAATTAAATGAGTATTATTGATATTTTAATTAAAAATAATTTTAGAATTGATTATAAGCAAGTGTCATCCACCCAATTATTTTATCTTTCATTGTATGAAATTTCTCTTTTCTTCTTTTGCAGACATTTATGATGGATACCTTACAACTAGTTTCTTCTAATAAAATATTTGGTGGTGACCAAAAAGTCTACTCTCATGAATCTACAGAGTTAAAATGCAAAATGAACTTCTCTATATATCTACCACCTCAAGCCGAAGGTGGTGATGTAAAGCTACCTGTTATTTTCTATTTATCAGGCCTAACATGTACTGAGCAAAATTTCATTACAAAGTCTGGTTTCCAGAGGTAATAAATATGTCACATTTTTATTTTAATACTTGGTAAACCTTAATTGGTAATTTTATATACCTATAATATCAGCCCATGTTCTGTAAAGTTTTATTCACAATGTAGAATTGAACCAATCTTTATTAGTTAAAATATTTTAGGTGCACAATGTTTTTTGAACCATTTGATTTGTAAATACAGTAAGAATGACATCACTATTTAATTTATAGATAGATATACTATTTTCTTAGTAAAACCATGGACAAAGATAATTATAATATAGTATTCTTCTTCCATGATAAAACAAAATATATGAAACATAACTATAATAAGTATGTATGAGTTTTAAATAATCTTCAACAAAAATTAGTTTGAATAAAACTTTTTGATTTGACCTACAAATAACATTTTACAAGCAAACCACCAAACTATGTTACTAAGGTCAATGTAATTTAAATTACAGTTCAAGATCCATATACCCCATAATAACAAGAATAAGCTGATAAAAATTTGCCATTCGCAATCTTTTAAGTTCAAGTAATTAATCTGTATTATCAGTTTTATCAGTATTTTTTTTGCAGTTAATCACAAATGATATAATTTTATATATTTTGTACATTATGTAACAGTATATACTTAGTTATATATTCAAATTACATAATATATGCTTATATATAATTTGTTTTCAAGGTATGCATCTGAACATGGAATAATTGTAGTAGGACCTGACACTTCTCCCCGTGGTGTCAAAATTGAAGGTGACAATGAGTCTTGGGACTTTGGGGTATCTGCTGGATTCTATCTGGATGCTGCTAAAGAACCCTGGTCAACTAATTATAGAATGGGCAGTTATTTAAATAAAGAGTTGTATGAACTAATTCTAAAAGCCTTCAATAACATTGTTGATCCTGATAGAGTAGGAATTATGGGACACAGGTGAGTGTCAAATTTGCTGTTTTTTTTCTAATTACTACATTTCATAGTGTTTTTTAGGAAGACTGTTTTTTTAGTAGCTTGAGATATGAATTGATTTTTATAAAAGTTAGTCTGTAGCTACTCTAAAACTCTAATATAGAGTCTATCTAATTTAGAGACTATAGTTTTGTGGGTCTTTAAGACTCACAAAACTATAGTATATTTTACTATTCTCAATGGATATTAGTACCCATTAGTACTAATATCCAAAATTCAAAAAAACAAAGGTGCTTCTTGAACAACCTTTGCAGCAAATATTTTATTATTACATATATATTATTAGGATATATATATATATTCTCATGGGATTCCCAGGACACAAAGTAACACAATCTTAGAAAAGAATGTCAGCTATCGTTTTACTGAAAACTGTTGGAATAAGCTAATTTTTAGGTACCCAAACAACTACAAGCTGCTCCTGGGAAAATTCCCACAGGATCCCCGAAACAAAAATATCACAAATTTTATGTAATAAAATTAGCTATTGATCAGAAAAAATCGCATTGAAATTCGGTTTTTTTTAGTCTGGCTGTTTTAAATAATTCTCAGAAAAATTGCTTCATGTTCTCCATCATTTATAATCTATTCCACTTATTTTTTTAAATAGCTTCAATATACAGACAGCATTTTTAGAATGTTATAATATTACAGATAGATATAGATTTCATGCAGTTTTAATTGAATAAAATGTGTATCTAGATATCTGTTCACTTTGCACTGTAAATAGTATCCTGTATTCATCCTATGTTATGAAAACTGAAAATGAATAAAATCTGAAAAAACCCATATGTATGTATGTTTTTGGTATTAAGTACTTAATTTATGGCTTTTCAATTGTTGAGAAGTAAATAATTTCTAATTTCAGCATGGGCGGACATGGAGCCTTGGTCTCCACCCTCAGGAACCATGGTCTCTACAAATCTGTGAGTGCATTCGCCCCAATCTGTAACCCAACCGCTTGTCCGTGGGGGGTGAAAGCATTCACTGGGTATTTGGGAGAGGACAAAAGCAAGTGGGCTGAATGGGATGCAACTGAGCTTGTGAAGAAGTATGATGGACCTCCACTAACTTTGCTCTTGGACCAGGTAAATTATGTCAATAAACAACATTGAAATGTCTGTCTGTGGTTACAAAATGAATGACAAAATTTAAGTGTAAATCATAAATGACAATTTTTAGGTTTTTTTGTTATTTTTTCAAAGTTTATATAAAAACGTACTCAGATGATACTAATTTTAGTTTTTTTTTCTATTGTATATATATTTCTAAGTTAGGTTTATTTTTATGATATTTTAGTTTTTGTTAATAGTTGTTAGATTTAGATAATTATTTATTGTATTCGGCAATGTTATTTATGTTAGGGTAAATGTCAAAGTGACTAAAAAGCAAAGAAATAAAGACAGCTGATAAATATCAGATGATACTCAATAAAGATACAATCCAATTTAAATTCACAGTATAAAGGCAATATAAATGTCTTGTTTAAATTAGTAGATAATAAATTAAATGTTAGGGACATTTACAAATATAATGTGTTACTGTATTCATTATCATATGTTGTGATTATCTATTATTGAGCTGACTACATGGCACTTATGTGTGTGTGACCTTTGAGTTTTTTCTGATTTTAATAGGTATTTCACAATATTGAGACAATTGGAGTATAATTATTTTAAACCGGTCAACCATACTTTCGTTTGTGTTAAATACAGCTTCTCTTATTTGACTTGTAATAATTTATTTAAGTGTTTAATAAATTTAAGTTTTATATAACTGATTTATATATTCACACTAAAGAGTTTTTACTCTGTATCCCCATTTAAACAGTTCTGCTCTCCGATTACGATTAGGTAAAACATGTACTTCATTCCTGTTTAATTATACCTGTCACTGTATTATATATAGATCAACATATTTGAAAAAGGCGAATATTTATGGATACTTGTCACTATTTAGATACACAATGCAGTCAAGTTTAAAAAACTAAAATCTAACTACAATTGATGAAGAATGCTGTGCCTTTTACAGCTTACTGCTAAGTCATTTTTCAGTTTTAGAATTTCTCTGTTTTTGTTTTCGTCCATATGAATTAACGTTCTTTTTGTTTCTTTTAGGGTGCTGCCGATAAATTCTACATCGAGAAACAGTTGTTACCAGAAAACTTGGTGAAAGCATGCCGGTCTGTCGAAGTGCCCGTCATATTAAACCTTCGTGATGGCTACGATCACTCTTATTACTACATCTCTACGTATATCGGCGAACACTTTGATTTCCATGCCAAGATACTAAAAGCTTAAGTTTACCAGTCGCAGTAATCACAAAACAGCATTTATTGTTATTTTATGAAATAAAGAATATTTTGTTATACTTACTCTTGTTTAAGCCATAGATCCACAAGTAACGGCCTGATGACAGACAAGATAGGAGTAAATCGGAGCCCTTTGTTAGAAGGCACAACAAAAGAAAATATTCTGGTCCTCAATGATGAGATGATTTAGAAACAAATATTCTCCGAATAAAAAGGTTAAGTATTAACTATTATATACATAACATTTTAAATATTATTAATGTAAAAAGATATGTGACTAGCATAGATAGGAATAAGTAGTAGGCTAATTTACCTAAAGTTACAGCAATGTGGATAAAAGAATCAATTAAGTGTGGTGTAGTAAGTAACCTGGATTGAGAGTTCTTTCTATAGAGTTCGCTTCCTACGATAAATTTCGTATAAACTTTGTTATATAAAAATTACCTTTGGACACCAATTCACCAAGTTCATTAAAAAAGAATAACGCCAACTCTTTTTCTCAAATATATTTTTTATTTATATTTCATACAATATATATTTTACAAATTGTCATCATTAAAATATTTAAAATTTACTAAACTTTTAAAGAAAATCTGTTGCTACCTTCCCGTGTCGCTCCTCCTGAAGTCATGGTAATACTGTAGAAATTTGTCCCTGTTGCCCCAAACGTGTGAGCTACCCCAATGACACCAGGCACTGTGAATATACAAATTAATTTTCCATTGTGCCCAAATTCCAAAAGGACAAGACCAAAATATGAAACAGTTAAAAGTGCTGAAGGTAGAAGTATTAGATATGCAAACTGATGTATTATCATTTAAATTGTTTGTTTGTGTTATTTGTTCCATCTTCGTGGTGTCAAATATGAACCAATTTACATAAAACATTAACTGCTTTAGAAAAATGTCCGGTAATATCTACACTCTGTAAATTCAGCAGAATATATTAATATCGTTCACGTGAAAGCTGCATGAAACTCTAAAACCAAATGTAATTTAAATATTTAAATTCATCATTGCTTTAAGTCAGAGAAAGAAAGTGTGACTTACATTCCAAATAGGGCCCCACCAAGGTGCGCAGCGTGGTCAAAGAACTTCCACCCTAACACTACTCCAGCAAGGTCAACACTCATTATTACTTTTATGGCCTGGAAAAATGTTATAACATTACACTTTGTGGTATTTAATTAATACAATGGCGTGGAGAAAACTCACCGATCCAGCGGCGAAAGTGTACATGGGCAGGAATATAATGCTTAGCCGGGTGTCTGGATACTGAACACATACATATGATAGTACTGCCATTATTGCACCAGACTGAAAAAAAACTGAAATTATTTATCACAATATGCACTACATCATCTTTAGTGCTTTTGAGAAATCAAGTCCTGGATAACCCAAAATAGTGTTCATGACAATTTGTAAACTGGTGATATTATTAAATCTACATTTTAACGGTTTAAAGCGAGGCATTTTATTTGGCTTTTATTTTGCTACTGAAAAGTGGGCGAAACGTCGGAATGAAAATCAAATAAAATACCAAGCCTGAAACTTAAAGTTTAAAATATGTCCACTAGTTCACGAAAGATTAAAAAATACTTCGCGCTATTAATTAATTTTACTCATAAGATGCCTTATGTACTAAGTCATTAAATTTTGTTAGTGATGCATCAGAATGTTACGGGAAGTCGGGATCATAAATAAAAAATAAATAAAAATAAAGTAAATTTTGGTTTTAAAGAAGATAACAGTAATAGACTACGAATTGTTCATACGGTTTTACAGAATTAATATTTTCATTTGTTGTTTTCTTCTGTATATTAAAAAGTATATTCTAATTTATATGGCCCAGTCTACAGCGTGTGACATAGACTGCTCAGTTTTATGGATATCTTCTAGTCATCAAGTTTATTTTTGCCTCTTCTCTTAACGTTTTCAGACAACAGCTATTAAATTCCAGTTGACTATTAAATTTAGTAACTGCATTGATTGAGCTGTTTAAAATTTATGATACTATTGGTGTAGACACTTACCGCCCCAAGACTAAGGCCTGGTTGATTGACAGCCACCTTGTATAGAAAGCTGGCAAAACTGCTTATTACTCCAGCGCTCAGATACATCGCCGTAAACTGTTCTTTACCCAATGATGCCATTGCAGCTGTAAATAATATAATATACTTTAATATAAAGTTGTTGTGGAAATGTGAATGTGAAAAAAAGGAAACCACCTGAGAAAAGTGGTAAATATGTTTATGCAGTTTGTTTTTTTCCATTAGCACAATCATCAGCATCTCCTACATTGTACATTAGACTATGGTTTTAGTTCCTTCTAACATTTGAAGACATGTAGATGAAGGTGATAAGTCGCATAATTCCAGTAAATCGAGTAAATCGAGATCAAAGTTTTAACTTTATTTTAAACTGTACTGAACTTAACACCTTTGCAACTCTTTATTTTTTTTTATATGCCTTATATCTATGGTCTAAGGCCTGTAGTCATTTGGTATCGACTTATAACCTTCATCTACGCAAAAAAAGCAAAAAACCGAATATGCGATATATCACCTTCATCCTCACATCTTCATTTAATAAGTACCTATATAAAAATGAAAAAAGAAGTTTAACTGGTAAATTGATTAAGCTTCCATATAGTAAATAATAACCATAAAAAATGTAAATTCAATAATTATAATGCACAAAAGCCGTAGGCTAAATAAATCATTAACAAAAATTGTTGACACTTGACATCATTGTATTTTGTGATCAGTGATTTATTGAAATTTTAATTTTATATACCTGGCATAAAACTGTACAGCACATACATATTTGCAGCCAAATGGAAAGCTGAATAATGGCTGAATGTAGATAGCACCATTGGCAGACATATTGCACCTGAAAAAGGTAATGAACCAAAATTAATGTTAACAAGTAATGAAGTAGACTGACAAATTCTAAAAACATACATTAAAAGCACAGGAGGTAAAATAACATCTTCCCATCTAAATTCCAAAATATTGTTACAGAAATATTTTTTATTACTTCTTAAAACAATAATTAATGCGCTATTTGATTGCTTTTACTTGTACCTATGACGTTATAAATAAGTACACTCATACAAAATCTATAAGGCTGAATTTTCTGTCATAAACTGGCAAAAAGTATTTCAGTTGATTTGACTGCTTGCTCCCCTATTTGGGAAAATGGTTTGAGCATTCTTCATTTCTATTTATATAACAGTTGTTCTTTTATATATTATTCTTATTTTTAAATGTGCCGTTTTTAAACAAAATAATCTTCATAAAAATCCTTTGAGAACAGATGCACAAAAACGGATTGGTTATTCCGACAGTTTCCTCTAAAACAAGAGTGTACATTCTTTTTTGAAATGCTACGATTTTTTGTGTCCCGGAAATGCCGCAGGAATTTCAACTCAAGCGTGGACAATGTTGCAGGCATATCCTAGTAATATTATAAAATTCTATACATGCTGTCTGTACATTAAATACTATTTTTTTTGCTGCAACATATCTCCATATATTCCTTACTAGTATGGCCAAATAAAACGTTATACTCATACAAAATACTGTATAAGAGGTTGGAGCGAGCTGCTATGTTAATGAAGTATTGTCATTTAAAGTATTCTTCAATTAAATTTTTATAGCAAGATACTTTTTAATTGACATTAATTTGTCTTACCATTGGTATAAAGTCAAATTTAAACTAACTGTTAGGCAAATGATACAGATACAGAACCTGGGTATAAAAGATTGTTCTAATATATCTTCTACAATTATGTTCACACTTACCACCTGAAGGATTTGAACAAAAAAACTTGACCATAAAAGGTTGCAATGCTTTCACACGCCATGCACCAAAAACCAGTATGTTAGCTGCCAAGATTGGATAGAAAACTTTTTCACTATCTCTCAATGAATTCCACCATTTCCTTATAGGTCCTGGCTCCGGTTTCTACAATAGATTAGATTATTTATTCACGTGTTATCTGTTAAAAAAAACTAAACAAAACTTTCTAAAACATCTTGGAAGTCGGAGTGTATAAAAACATAAAAATTACTGTATTTTGTAATTTTTTTGTTCTTTAATGTTTTACTCGGCACCGACTTGGAGATGTTGTAGACAGAAATCAGTAAATTTACTTTTTGGGTTTTTAGTGTGAAGTCGATTTTTTGTTACAAAAAATTATTTCTTTCTTTTTATTTGTGCAAATACTTTAATAGCTTTAGAAATAACATATTAAGCACCTGTAGAAATTGTACAACTGGCGTGTATACAAATACAAATTTGCCATCTCACTCTTTGGTGTAAATGCTCTTCAACAAGCATTGCTATCACTAACCTCGAGATTCACAAATCAGATTTTGACTTGGGGACTATGGAACCATCTCGGGAGTTAAAAAACAATTTCAAAATTGGTCAACCATTAATAGAGAAATCGCATAACATGCCTATGAGAGAATTGAGGACCTGTAGAAAGTGTTATACTGGCACAAATATACAATCTTTTTTTTGGAAAATATAGAATTTCGGCATTTTTTATAAGGGTTTCTCTTGACTTCTCAAAGATCCACTCATCAGACCCTGAATTGGTGACCATGGAACTGCCTCGGGAGTATAAATACTTGCGAATAAAGAAAAAAAAACATACAGACGAATAATTGAGAACCTCCTCCATTTTAAATAGGTTAAAAATAATAAAGGCTTTTTTGAAATTGAGTTAAAAATCAAATCTACATCTCACTCATTTATGTGTGCTTTTAATTTTAAATAAATTCTATAACAAATATTTTACATAGGTCAATCCAATTCACTTCAATCCATGTTTCTATTTTTGACATTTCACAAATTTTAAAAGAAGAAAAGAGAAGGTAGCTGATTACTTGACTACACCAAATGTGTTGTCATTTAAAATGTATAGAGAAAAGACATAAAAAATGTATTTGAATTATATGCATGCATAAATCCTATTGTTGAAATGCATTTACCTAAATTTATTATGGTAATCAATAACTTATTTCTTATCTTCGAGCATGAATTTAAGGCTGATGTTTATTATTTTTGTAATTGAAAGATAGCACACTTTTTATGCCATATCTTAACATATTATATTTCTTTGACTGACTCTGTCTCCTTTGGTAGAGTTTTTCAAAATACTCTTACAGTAAGAATATAAATATGGCTACTGTCTTATCCTATACAAATTATACTGTTGAAAATACATTTTGTTATGTACTTGAACTCATGTGTTGTTCATCAAGTAATAATATTATACATTTAAATAAGCTTACAAATTGTGCCAGCAATTTTTTCTGTTGAGCATTCAACCAGGTTCCAGGTCTTCTAATGAGTGATGATGCATGAGCACGCAAATTTTCATATTCCCAAATAACACATGAAAGAAGGCTTGCAGATGTCACCTACAATATAAAAAATGGCTGCAACTCAGATATCCAGTACACAAATTTTAAGTAGTGGGCGGGTGGAGTAATATTGTATATCATAAGATCGGGAGTTTTTGAAATTTTAATTTTTGATAAAAATAGCCTCTGATATTATTGTGGTGGGAGGTGAGCGGTCACACCAGTGACTAGAACAGGGGTTTAGGTCAGGTCAGGTTAGCGTCAGACAAAAGTGCATCAGGGGAGAATGCAGTGGTAGCAACCAGCAAGTGCCAGAACCAACTGGTAACCATTTAATATTATTTTTATACACATCAACAGTCAGTTAGAAGAGGTTATCTTCTGATTAAAGTGTACGAGCCGAGCAAGTAAAGCGAGCGTGCCATGACAGGGGCCGGCGAAAGCCAGAACAGACTATAACCATTAATACATGATTTATAATTTTATCTTAATGTTTTGAATATTTTCATGGTTACTCTTGTAGTGTATGTACTCTGTTGCTTTTTCTCATTTTTTTTAACAACTTAACTGTTTTTAGTCCTTTTTTGTTGATTACTGGTTTTCTTTTGGACTTTGAAAGGATTGTTCAATTTTAGACTTTATATCATAGGTCTAAAGTTGAACAATCTTACAGTGCAATAATAGTGAAATAAAAAGTGAGGTTGTTTATTAAAATTTAATATTTCAACATCTCTGGACCATAGGGGTTGTAGTAGGGGTAAGTATGTCCCCCTCCCTGCTCCACCACACCACTACGTAAGATTCATGCATCAAACTTCTATAAATTTACTTATTGTGGCACACCTTTTATTTATTATGAGCAGATCTGAACGTTTTTAACAGGAGTTTTAACAGGAGCGGGAGTTTTGTATCTCAAATAATACCCTGAATGTTTTTCTATAAGAGTTTAAATAAATGTTTTATATCTTACCCCAACTGTAAAAAGTAAAGGTTTTACTAATCTTCTAGCCTGTAAGGGCCCAGACTCGATATGAATATGTTCCAAAGGATCTGGGTTAAGCCCCGGCCGCTTTGCGTTCCGGCGTGAATTGTGGAAGGAATTGCGAACTTGCAAACGAGCATGAATGTTGGTGCCCCGGGTATGTCTGAGAATCACCGTTCTGCTGGAATTTAATCAATATTATACAACATACCTTGAGTAATCATTTTAAACTATAACCTCCAGCTTATTTGCGCTTACCAATTATTGTTTAAATCCACGAGCGACCAAGCATTTCTAAAGAACATTATACTTTTTGGAAAACACAAGTTACATTGTAGTTTAATTTAAGTCAAGAATTTATTTAAATATTCAAGTTTATTATAATGTTCATATTATTGTCTGAAAACTAAAAAATGTCAGTCATAACATGACATTGATGACAAACACAATGTTGCCAACGCCAACAAACTAAAATAACAACAGCTCGCCAATAAAAAAACAGGTAAAGCAGTAGGTTAAGAATGAAACAGAAAACAGGACATCAATGTGAAAACAGCAAATCTATTGTTAAACAGTAGGGTTGGTAACACTGGACAAACATACTGTTCTTATAAAAGCTTTCTACATTCTCGCGAGAACTACGTGAGAACGAGCGAAATAAAAAAAGAAAGCGAAATTTATTTCCAAGTTTAATTACTGGAATATTACCTTTAGTTTAATTTTAAGTCTATTTTAAGATGTTATATATGTCTATGTCGATAAAGTTGAGATAGTTTTTGTTATAACGAGGGGGAGTAAAAACAGGTAGTTACGAGTGCGGCGCACGGGTAGTCAAACTTAACAGAAAAAGATTTTTTTTCAGAAGTGCAGAGAATCATAATAAAGTATTTAGAATTTTATACAAAAGTAATATAACAAACATTTTACCAAAGAGTAATACGTTGTAGCATTTTACGCTTGTTACAGAGACTTAACTGGCCAGTCTTTCATACATATTTATTTTTTCGCTACACCACCTGAGTGGCCTGGTATAATACATTAGCAGTAAATATACGGTAGTATCACATTCACAAGCAGCAATTCCTACGTTCATTGTCACGTCGTTGAGCGCGATACTATGCTTGAGTAGTGCACGTAAAAAATATCAACGAGACAACGAGCTCGATCGA
The DNA here is from genome assembly GCA_012273795.1 of Dendrolimus punctatus. Lineage (NCBI taxonomy): Eukaryota > Metazoa > Arthropoda > Insecta > Lepidoptera > Lasiocampidae > Dendrolimus > Dendrolimus punctatus. The sequence goes on along the minus strand of CM022531.1, from coordinate 20,330,808 downwards.
TGTACAGAGGGTAGAGATTATGAACGTATTTAGATCATAATATAAATCTCTGTGTTGAAGTGTCCTTCAAAACGCAAATAATAAGAGTGGCGCTGAGATAGTAGAGAATAAATTTGAAGCAACCACCAAAAGTAATTAGAATGCGATAGAAAAATAAACCAGATCGAAATTTTCCGGTTTGCTTTTTATTAATAAAAAATACAATAATTACATTACTACACGTTTTCTCACAGCGTTATTTAATTTAAATTCTTATAGATTACGTAAATACTTGAGGGTTTTACTGGCAATTTGTGCAATTTATTTTAAAAAAATCGTAGTTTTTGTTCGCGAGCGCTATTGTTTTAAATATTTGAATCTCTATTTTCATCATAACACTGCTGTAGATTTTTTCAACTTCCCCTCTATATAAGATGGTACTCCTTACCTCTACCCTCTACAGATCAAAGATATAAAATTAGACTGTCTCACGAAAGAACTTCCGCACACAGGGTACTACGGTCGGCGGCCGTGCAACAGAAAGTAAGAAAGATAAAATAATATTAGAAAGGTTCCAATTTATATTATTATAATATAATGCAACATTAAAACAGTTGATAAATACAATATAACAACAGGGATGAGCTGGGCTGATCTGTATGATTAGTTCATTTTTTTGCTACGGGTCTTTTTTCGTTAGACCTTAAATAGGATTTTATACTTTAATTAATTTACTTGATTATTAGTATTTTGCTAAAATTGAATTGTTATTAGAATTCATTTTATTTAAAAAAAAGGTTTATGAACTATATTGATTAAGTTTGCATGCTCGTTGATGATGAAGATTTTTAACCATGTATATATATATATATATATATATATATATATATATATATATATATATATATATATATATATATATATATATATAATATACACATATATATACATATATATATATATACATATATACATATATATATATATATATATATATATATTGTATTGCTATAGGAGAACCTTTAATCATTTAAAAGCGAAATTATTTTTATTTGTTTACCATGGTAGAGTATCCGTTAAATAGATATGTTATTTTTGTAAAATTAATTTTGATATTATTCACGATTTTGTTATTAGGTTTCCTTAGCCATTTTAGTAAAAACGGAAACCTTAGGGAACCGATAAAGCCGTCGTTTCGTCTTTTTTGTGTGATAGATTTTATTAGGTTTTATTAATTAGAAACGTATGTTTTTTATGTTAATCTAAATAGATATACTTTATTTTTATTTAAGTACTGTGTTAGTTTGTATTTAGTTAAAAATATATAATCTTCTACGAACTAATTAGGTGGACGGCATCCCAATCTCTTGTACTGAAGCGAATAAAGGAAGCCGATTTCCGAATAGGAAATCATAGTTCAATTGATCTAGACTTTTCCATTACGTGCAGTAAAGTTTTTATATGGAAAATCAGTAAAAAATCAATTGGTCAAAAATTGTAACCGTCGGTAGGTATATTACTTAGAGATCACTATTGTAGCAGATAGGTTAATTTGACGGCGGCCTCTGTGCTCTAGGGTTCGGAATACTGCCAGGATTAATTACCGGGAGGTGTATCTGCATATACACATTATTATTATTAACTAATATATTCCAGCAACGACTTGTACCATTAAATGTAAATTTAGAACCTTACGTCACAAAATGAGGTATCGTTCAACTCTCATAGATGCAAGGCTATGTGGCTTGTGCATGCTTAGTGTTCACAGGAAAAGTGTACAGGAGGATACTGAACTTATTGACACGGTCATGAACAAATTTTAACTCTTTGTTCGATTCGGCAATGCAGCCAGCCTTCTGGGCATGCACAGTCTTTAAATGTTTTTAAAGTTAATTTTATATGTTTAAGTTAATATTGTTAAATATATTAAGTACATTATATCGATAAACAATAATTGAATAGACTTTTAGAAAAATATTAATTAGGTATAATGACATTTTAATAGCAGCCTAGACGTCTTCAGTTTTTGGCTTCAGAAAATATTCTGGGGTTTGAGTCGTAGTGAGATGAATCACGGTAACAACCTTTTCTTGTCTGATCTGTTCTAGTCGGGATGTTATTGCGCTGGCTCCGAAGTATCCGTTTATGTTACCCATAAGCATAAATTACATATCTTGAAAAATTATATACTATGTGGCTTCCTCCGCAAACTAAAATAATTTGCCAACTTTTAAGAGGTTTAGAGGTGAATTGAAAATTGGAAATGATGTGCCACAAGGAAGATTCTCAAAGGCATAAATGGAAATAAATCGGGATAATTGGTATCACTGCATGCAAGATGAACGACTCCGCCGTAAATGTGAAATGCCCATATAATCCCATATCGAAAATTTAAAGATATTGGTTTGTAACATTATAATTTGATCGATAGTGAGATATTCTAGAACAATGTGTGATATTGTAAGTTTTCGATAATCATATCAAGCTTTCTGCTTGACGGTAATCGGAATAACGGAACCAAATCGTTTTTCATATTAATAGTTACATTTGGAATTACTTTTTACTATGGTTTTTCATGTCAATAAACAATAATAAAGCAGCAACCGAAATGAAGAAAACCCATGGATTGAAGTACTACAGTAAACGGTAAGGAGTAAACAACCTTATCAATCTCGGTTACGTACGTAAAATAATTTACTTTTTATTCCTAATATACCGTTAACTACGTATTAATTTTATTCGTTCGCCCAACCACTACAGAATACGTGGGGTCGTGCTATAGAATACGCGGAGGTTTATTGTATTTCGCAACTTAGGGGTTGTAAAAACGGGGTGACGGTGGCCTTCGCGCATGCTCCATTCAGACAGCGGCCGGTATAGCCCTTAACAACACCAGTCCACGTCTAGAAAGCCAAGCGAACTGTGCTTCTTCTAAGTTCCAAATATTAGGACAATAAAATCCATTATTCAAAAGTAAGTACCTACATTTTACAAAACTAAACATGTTCATCATTTTGTTATCGTTTAAAATTAGTAACGGTCAATTAGTCAAGATATTTTGGTCTTCTCTCCGGCGCGTGTATTGGATCCTTAAAATGTGTTGTGGTGATGTCGATATAATATGAAAATGACGCAAGTCGCAATGTTTTAATCTATTTTTCCCTTTAACACTGTTAATGTTTGCGTCATCTCTAATTTTGTCAATAACGTGAATATTAAATTTTTAAGCGCGAAATGCAATTATATGGCGTCTACAAATCAATATCTATGAAAACCATGCGGTGCATTGCCTTTCGTATTTAACAGTTATACGGCTATAAATATGAAGGTTTTTATCGATGTTTGTTTAACGCTACTTTGAGAAAAATCATAAATGTAAACATTTTGTCCTATAGTAGTAAGTAGCTTAAAAAGGTATATATAAACAACAAATCATTACATTGTTATGTATTTTACGCATGTCTTTTTCCAGAAATGATGAAGCGGAAACTATCAAGATATCAACATCTTTTCGAAAGACTTTTTAAACATAAAACCTTGTGACGCACAAGAAATTAATCTCCATTATTTATTATTTTAAATGTTATAAATGTCATCAATTACTTTTTGAATATACCGAATATTATACAATTTAGATTAACCTTTATGTACTTAAATTATTTTTCTATAGATTTGATGTATTAAACTAAGTGCGCATCTTAAAGATAATTGTTAATCACTATCAAACTATAATTAAGCGAAGCTTATTGTTAATTATATTCGGATAGGTGCTATTTTAAATTTGGGCAAATTAATTTATGTTATTACGATTTTGTAATATTAAACCGAGCGATGGAACCATATGCTGACGACTTACTCTGGCTGGTGATTTGTGGCTTCGTGGTAGCTTTTATACTGGCATTCGGGATTGGCGCCAATGATGTTGCGAACTCCTTCGGTACCAGCGTGGGATCTAAAGTCTTGACCCTCACTCAAGCATGTATATTGGCTACTATCTTTGAAATAGCGGGAGCTGTTCTTATTGGTAAGATAGTTATTTTTATTACACTACTGAAATGATAGATTCTAAATCAGAAATTTATTTAAGTTTTTGTTATTTACTTATATGTAACCGTAAAATCAGCATTCGTTTCGACTTAACTGGTTACGGTTCAATTAGGGTTTTCATTATTAGTTTTTGTCACAAGTATTTATTCAACGTTTAAAATTTGTACTTATTTTAAATTAAGTCTAATGGAGTTTTCTTTCGACAGGATACAAGGTTTCAGATACCATGCGTAAAGGGATTCTGGATGTGTCCCTGTACGATGACGGCGGCGAGCGTCTTCTAGCTGCTGGATGCTTGTCTGCATTGATAGCTGGAGCAGCATGGCTGATTCTTGCTACGGCGCTGCGGTTGCCGGTATCCGGCACGCACTCTGTGGTCGGCGCGACAGTGGGATTTACGTTGACTGCTAAAGGACCGATTGGAGTTCGGTGGTCGACACTTGGCGCTATAGGTTAGTATTTGTAATTTTCAATAACTCATTATTTGAATATAATGTAATTTAAATGTATTTCTTATATTTTAGTTTTATCTGTAGAGGGGTCGAGTTTGTACAATGAATTTGAAAAAGAGAGAATATATTGGGGGCTAATTCGGACCAGTAGAATCCGAAATCACAATTTTTAGATTTTTGCCTGTTCGTTTGTCTTGAATAAAAAGTAGTCTTCACGTGATGCTCATTATAGAGACAACTACTGCACATATATTAACCTACAAAGATGGCGCTGCGATCGCTTTGTGTTTTGCCGCCCTTGTAATTTCCTATGAAACGTCGATTTGGCGACACGAACGAAGTTTCGCTAGCATATCTAATAATACAGTGAAATCTTGTCCACCAGGGTAGTTGGATGAAATCGCTATCAGCGATAATATGAAACTAAGTATTTACCTTTATTATTATACATAATCAAAAGTATAAACTTTTTATCGTGTTTCAGTGTTGTCATGGTTCATATCTCCAGTACTGAGTGGTACTGCGTCAGCACTTCTTTACTGGCTGGTACGCCGGCTCATACTACGAGCTCCTCAACCTATCATGGCCGGGTTAGCGGCCTTGCCATTCTTTTACGGAGCCACCATAGCTGTCAACGTAATTAGCGTGGTGCATGATGGTCCAAAGTGTAAGTATGAGCTTTATGAGGCTCAACTAAACTAAAAAAGCAGCGGAAAGCGGCGGCATTATAGAAACGCTTCTTTTCCGCGTTACATTTCGATACCTCTACCAGTTAAACAACTGCTCATGGTTACCTAGGGTCACAATTATCCATATTAGGTAAAACATATAAGCATACAATACTTTATTTTTCTGTCTTGTTTCTTATCTCATTCCTCAGTTTTAAGAATATGGAGGTGAGGGAGCAATTAATCACGACATGTATATTTATAGTATAACATAAGTCCATGTCAGCGTTTTTTGGATTTTATTCGAATCTCCAAATTGTATTTCCAGGAACTAAACTATAAAATTTCTTATAGTGCTGGCGATGGATAAGATACCTCTATGGGCGGCATTAACTGGTTCAGTGGCGCTAGGGGCTGTAGTCGCCGGCTTAGTACGAGCTTTCTTAGTACCCTACTATCGTCGAAGATTAACTGGAGCTCCGGTGAATTTTTCACTTGGATTGTCCAATGGTATGAACTTAAATATGTGCCAATAACGAAAATCTAAGAAATCACTGTTTAAATTATTTTTCATTAGCGCATTAAAGATGCCCGAAGTAGTATTTCTTACCGCCGGCCGTAGTGCCAGCAGATGGTCACGCCATGCAGCCTTGAACATCTTACGGAAGTTGTTACCACCGCTAACGTGCCAGCTCTACTGAAACCAGAGAGTATTGCACGTGACAATGCTTAGCACCCTCATAAAATACCTCTAATTTGCTGGCAGTGTGGCAAGACTGTAGCATGGTGACCTCCGTACACACGTTGGCTATTGTATTTACCTAATACGGGTAGATCAGCTGGTTCGGTGATGAAAACGGCTGAATCACTCGAGTGGCGCAAATATGTAATTCTTAGTGAGAGATACTTGTTTGTGCCGTTTGCTGTTGAAACGCGTGAACTTGTGAGATTCTTACGCCATGATTGAGTGTGAGCTCTCAAAACGTCTGATCAACTCTTCAAATGGGCAGAGGGCTAGTGCCTACCCCGACAAAGGGTCAGTAGGGCGATCCAAGGAGGTAACGTAACCAGTCTACTGGGCGCCTTATCCATAGATGACGACGACCTCAGCTTAGGCAGCTCAGTATTCTACTTATAAGTTTTTGAGATAATAGATAGAATATAACTATTATTAATGAATTACGATAAGTTCCTTTATATCAATATTTTTTTGTATTATCTTTATTTTTAGAAACGACACCGGTCAACTCACCCACACACTCCAATAAAAGCAGCGTCCCGCAGAGGCCTACTTCTCTGCTATCCGAAGATGGGAAAGTTCTAGAAGCTATAGCAGAGTGTGCTGAAATGGTCACCCTCAGTGACGCCGACAAAGTATCGGATGGAGTTAGAGAAATGAATGCACGGAATAGAGCACTTTTAGCTACTATGGACGACTGTAGTATACTATCACGAAGCCTCAGTCCACCGAATAAATCTCGCTTACAGTTGATCGATGCTGATCCTCAGCTAAATACCCTTAAATACATAGATGAAACTCTAAGTTGTTGCAAAAGCCTGGACTCTGCGCAGCTTGCAGGAATGGGTGAGAGTTATGACTCGAAGAATGGATTCCTTGGTGATTCGTGTGATACAATTGCAAAAGCTGATTTCGATAGATTAGCTGCAGCGAGGACCATGCGTCCTACCGTAGAATTTGAAACACCACCACCTCGCACAGAACATGTAAGTAACGTAACAAAAAACAATACGCTTTCAATTATATTATATCAGAGATTGTGATGTAGCGGAAACAGGATAAAGTAACTGGAAGCAAATTATTTCCTAGTAAATAGCTTATTTTTGGCAGTGGATAATTATGATGTATGACGTCTTTTATAATCTAATTAAATAAGTGTTGGCAGCTTGCCTAATTAGATCTGGATCTTGAAGTATCATGTTGTTCGTTTCCAGATAAAATAAAACTCGTAAATTACCTTATGATATTTAGTTTGGTCTGAGCGGCACTGAGATTAGTTTTACTTGTATTACGTTTAATGTTTCTGTCTTTAATCATAGTCTCTTTTTAGGGAGAATTATTACTTTTTTTATCACAAGTAGGTTTGAATCATAACCAAAATCCAAATAAGTAGTTAGATACCTACTTAGGTAAGAAGCTAACATGCAAATCTTTCAAGTCGAATGTTGCTACACTTAATTCATTGGTTCTTGTGTTATATGTTATATTTCAGGCTGCAGCAGGTAATAGTGCGTGGAGCATATCTCGACCTGTTGTTGTCCCAGTGAGCAAAGTACCGGCGATCACTCCTAATTCAAGCGCAGTGCCATTATTGAGAGCGGCATCACCTCCTCCACCGCCTCAGCCACCTCCTCCTGCAGACACATTACGCCTGTTCTCGTTCTTGCAAGTGCTTACCGCTACTTTTGGAGCATTCGCACATGGAGGAAATGACGTAAGGTAAATAAGATAAACTAAATGGATCACGTGTCATCATGTCAGGCTACCGTTCCGTATCGTATCCAAATTGAAAAGTACTCGATGAATTGACTTAGTTTTTAATCGATTCTCGATTCATCTATTTTTTCTTTACTCGATTTCCCCAACAATTGTGAATCAATTTTCATATTGTTTTCTGTACTCGTAAGTGTATAATACTCCCGAGTTCCATGGTCACCAAGTCAGGATCGGATCCCAGGGACATTGAGAATAACCCTTATAAAAGATCGTCGTGCGCTTAAATTCTTGGCAAAAGCATGCATACTCGGGTAGTTAAATATTACAATTTCTATAGGCGATTTTTTATACCCATGTTATGCAATTTCTCCGTCAATTGTAGACCGATTTTCAAATTGCTTTCTTAACTCGCGAGATGGTCCCATAGTTACTAAGTCAGGATCTGATTTGTGGATCGCAATGAAATCAAGGGCAACCCTTGTTAAAGAGCAAATACACCGAAGAGTGAGATGGCAAACTAGTATACACGTGCCAGTTGCACAATTTCTACAAGTACCTAATATATTATTTCTAAAACTATTGAAGTATTTGCACAATTAAAAAGTAAATAAAAAATATGTTTTTTTTAAGAAAGATAAAACTGATGCGTAAAACATAAAAGAACAGCAAGAAATATATAAAATATAGTAATTTTTATGTTCTATTTGACACCGACTGCGAGATGTTGTAGAAAGAAGTCGGTTAAATATAGATTTTTTGGTTTTTAGTATAAAGTCTGTTTTGTTATTGTTAAACAAATTTTTTAGATTATATTACACTTTAATATATGAGTGTTTTGTACCGAATTTTTATTCTGTAGTTACCATAGCTTGCTTGAACTTTGGTAATTTGGCTAACAAATGTTGAGGCCAGCCCGAAGAGAAGCCGCCGTCTGCCCGGGCTGGAAATTAATGCGCGAGCGAGCCCACCACAAGGACGCTCGAGGATCGGAAAGGGCTTTTAGTGGGTATCTACAATCGTGGCGAGGCAATAAATAGCACTTCACACATGAGGTGCGCCACAACGTGGCGAATCTTCCCTTCGCGCCGCTTATGACCCTTAAACGGATTCCCCTGCATAAAAAAAGCTTCGGTAATGTTCTTTTTCGACAAAAAGCATTTTTGAATAACAATCCATGTCGTCGGCATCAATGCAGGATTTTATAATTACATTTTTTGGTGACATTATTTTTTCGTGAAAATTGTGATATAGGTAGGTATTGTCTGTAATATTTAATAAATTTGACGAAAAAAATAATGACACCAAAAATGCATTGATGCCGCCGATATTAGTTCCATAAAATACGATGTACTTAATTGATGGACGAAATTAGACGTGTACATGATATAAAATTAGTGGAAAAAACGACGTGATATGTTATATTGGAGATCCTGTAATTTTCATTTATTTGTGCAGCAACGCGATCGGCCCGTTAGTGGCTTTGTGGCTGTTGTACTCGGAAGGAGGTGCCCACGCTCGTGCAGAGACTCCGTTGGCTATCCTGGTGTTTGGCGGCGTGGGGATCGCACTTGGCCTCTGGCTGTGGGGCCGGAGGGTCATACGCACCGTAGGGGAAGACCTCACTAGTATCACTCCAGACACGTGAGTACATTTTCAAATATATAATATAACAAAAAATAAATATGTTCTTGTTCTTCACTTCTATCTTTCAATTTTGTATGAAACCACCACCATTCAAACATAAAATTTGAACCAATCCATGAATGTCTTCTTGTATTTGCCCTTTCCCCAATCCAATCTTCCTTATTCCATCCCTTTTGTCTTACCTACTTCTTCATTCTCCCCTCACCCCTCTATTTCATCTTAGAAGCTGGTAACGCCTTGACTTCGGCCCTAGTGTTGCAAAAGTCTATAAGCGGCGGTAGCTCTAGGTAACTCACTCTAGCGACTTGTGTTCGAATAAATGATTCGATACAAGTTGTTACACGAGTATTTATTTTAATTTTGGAGTAACGTATTTGGTTTTATTAAAATTAAATTTATTTGTTTTACTAATTAAATATTACATAAGTAGAATTAGTTTTATTAGTTATTATTATTGTTAATTATTTAAATAACAAATTTGGGTCGTTTTGGTCTTACGTCAATAGGAAGGTTTGCACTGAAAATCAGCGTTGTGTCGGATATAATTTCGGCACAGCAACATACTGAGTGCAAACCTAGTTTTCTGAAAATGCGGTGTACAAATTCTCAAAATATGCTCTGTGTATAATAATGTAGAATAATGTAATTACGTCGCTATTTCTTCAAATAAAGTTTTCTTTCTACTTTCTATTTTTTTTATTGCTTGAAGCAGGCAAACAGGCGGATGGCTCACTTAACGGAAGTTGGTTACTATTGCCTATGGAAGTTTGCAACACCAGGGGGGCGTTGCAAATGCGTTACCGGCCTCTAAGAAATTTTATAACGCTCTTCTTAAACGACCCCATTTCGTAGCGCAGAGAGAAAACTTCAGCGGGCAGTTCTCTCATAAACGTTATATTAGATGCCGTCTCCTTGTTTGTTAGATTCGCGATAAGAAAAGTGATAAAGTCTGGTCTGTGCCTCAGTGATTAGAACTTTCTAGTAATCAGAATACTTGTCGCCCAACGCCGGCGCCGGATACGGCTTCAAAAATTTAAACACTTCTTTGATTGTTATGTGTGGCACCGAACTTTGAATATGTATTCAAAGTTTGAACAAAGAATTGTAATTTGTCACACTTTGGTATTTTTAGTACCTATCAAAGCGTTCGTAATTGGAATGGGTTCAAATGTTTGCGTAGCCTGCACACTTGCGCAAAGTCCAGTTGTGTCAATGTTGCTCACATCCATTGGCGTCTTCTTCTCGGACATTTGAGTAGATTTTGCACATGTAGTAAATAATGACAAGCATTAATAATAGCACATCGCATCCACAAAATCTACGTCCATCTTTTTTGTCGTCTACCAGCCTACAGTGGAGACAAATGTTTGCAAAGCATGATGTCTGGTAGGTTGCGACAATATTTGTCTTCAAATGTGTTTTCAGGGTTTTCAAAGAAGTATTCAAATGTCTGAAGCTGTACCTGGCGCTGCCTTAACAATAAGTTGGAGAAAAATGAGAGAGAGTGGTTAAATTTAATAAAATTACATCAGTTATTTTCGGAGAAGATTAAATGTTTAAATAAGTTTTCCCTATTTATTTATTTCAGAGGCTTTACAATAGAGTTGGGAGCGGCGTTGACTGTGCTGGTGGCGAGTAAAGTAGGTCTGCCAGTTTCCACAACGCACTGCAAGGTCGGCTCCGTGGTCTTCGTGGGATATTTTTCCGAGAAAGCTGTCGATTGGAGTCTGTTTCGGTAATATATTTATCGGTATTTACACAAAAATAGTCTGCCTATAATCGTAAATTTAGATAGATAGAAAATACTTTATTGTTCACCACGTACTTATAAAGTAACTAATTTTACAATCTTTTCATATTGAGGTAACAAAGGGCAGCATAAACTATCTATTCTAATTACTATAATCATTCGTATTTTTTATGCTGTACTTTACTCGTAAAAGTTTAATTTGATGTACAACTTCCTAATAAAAAAAACAAATAATATATAAATCCCAAATCGCTACAGGTTGGGAACGTGCCCAAAACGCTGGCCGCATTTTCGCGCTCGATGGCAACGCCGATGCGTTTTTTTGTTAAGGCAGGGGGAATATGTTTCGTACCATATTGAGTCCCTCTTGGATGTGAGGGTGGGATCGACTCGAAGACTCTGGTAACGTTCTAAACTACCCCGCTAAAATCTAAACCTGCGTCGCAAACCCCCGCTTGCGTGGAAGATCTTGAGGTCATGAACGAAGCCACTCCCATGATCAACCGCGCAATGAACTTTGGTCCCCCGAGAAACAGAATGAGCAACTTCACGAACAGAGGTTAGACCCTCCGCATCCCCATAATGCAGCGGACCCCTGCGTTGAAATCATGGGAGGAGATTTTGCACAAACCTATCTCCGGAGGTCAGTCTGACGACGGCGTCCGGGGTTCCTATGCGCAGCTCTCTGCCTCTATCTCTCAGTAGCTTCGCAAAAGGAAGAAACCTCCGACCAATGATAGGCGTTGTTGAGCATGGCCTCGACTAGTGCCCCCAGCGTATCAATCGGACCTTCGATGGGCTAGAGTTCAAAGCTTTGAGGTAGCCATGCAGCGCATTCGACCAATGTATGAAACACATCGAAAAGTGCGCCGCACTCGCGGCATTGAGGGGAAGATAGACATCCCACGATCTGGCACAGATACTTATCGAAGCACCCGTGCCCGACAAATATCTGCGTCATCCTAAAGGTCAGCGTCCCGCTTTTCCGCGTAACCCATCGCAATACGTGGGGATGAACTGCCTCCACTGTGCCAACGCTGGCCTCAGAAGACTCTAAATCTCTGCAAGGTTTGGATCATGATCGCGGTTTCCCGCATCCTGATCGCTTCCAACCCTGCCCGACAACGCCGATGCGTTGCCCCAAGTACCGGCCAGCGTTTTGGTTATCAAACAATGACAGATCTCGATAAAACCGTTAGACTTCGGAACTCCATGGCCCTAGAGTTATGATATCGAAATCCACAAATATGTAATCCATTAGATACAAATGCATATTTGCGCCGTTCTAGCCCTCCTATCGCGTGATAGCTGAGCCAGCTAACGCGGCTGGAAGGTAGGACACAGACAAAGTGTCACATTTTCCAGGGCACCAATTCTAACCTACTAAAAAAATCTAGACTTTACTAATCTATATTAAACATTTTGTTGTAAATTTAAAAGGGACTGTATGTTGTTCCTATGCACAACCTATCAAATTACGAAATTGTTGATTTCAAATTTGCTTTGTATGAATATTCAATAACGGGGTTGAATTTAGAATGTTTTTAAATTGGGAAATATTTTACTTCTGGAGTATACAACTACGTATCCTTTGTAAGCGTGAATTTACGTAAGCAAAGCGTAATGTAAAATCCTTAATAAACGTTACGCTGTGAGTCTGTTCGCTTGTTTGTTTGTCCCTTTTTATAGTCATAAATTTGAATCGATATTGTTGAAAATTGAATTTATTATTATTATATAATTGGACAAATGCAAGAGTTCCCGTGGGACATGAACGAGATGAACGGATGATAATCAGCGGCGCCGCGTTGTTGTCGTAACTTCGCCTTTGTGTTCCTTACGCCACTGTATAGTTTTAACTAGTTCTAACTTCAAAGTGATGAAGATTTTTTAAATATTTAAAAGTAAAGTTTTAAATGTCGATATGATTTTTTTCTAACTTACAGGAACATAATATTTGCCTGGGTCATCACGGTTCCTGCCGTGGCTGGGATGGCTGCTCTCTCCATGTTAGCTCTTGAAAAATTCGTTGTTTAAAGTTATAAAAAACATTATGTCACCTTACATTAATTAATTTTTAAAAATCTAGTCCACTCCAAACTCAATAGCTTCTCGAGATGGGCTTCAAAAGGTTACGTTGTGGCTGATTTTGTATGACGAATAGTATATTGCGTAGCGTTCTCTTACTTATTAAGAGATACCATAAAGTTTGATGTAGTGCTAACAGATCTTACGGAAGAAGTCCCGCAGACGGGGCGTTACGGTCTTGCAACGGAACGTTAGAAATATAAAATAATTTTAATAAGATTCCCATTTAAAAGTATTAATAAATAGAATAATAATATAATGTAACATTTACATTAAAACACGATAAAAACAACATAACGACGTGGCTGGGTGGGGTGACATTATATAATTAGTTCCATTTTTGCCACGGGACTTTTTTCGAGAGACGCACTTTATATATATCTATGTTGTAAAAGATGTTACTATGGTGTCGACATCTTTTGACAATTTGTCACTGGATAATGTCTTAAACATAAAAATTAGGAAATTGTCACTTCTACTTCCTTATTCGTCTACATGACCGTAAAAAATTACAATAGCATAGTCATATTATACTATCTATACACGTTTTCAACTATTCGTAAAGTTTCTTTTGAGGTTTTCAGTGGGAAATAGGGCAGTGATATTTCGCTGTGCAGTTTTATTTTCCACAAATTGTATAATTGTTCCTAATGAAGATTTACGTCTTTGTGTTGAAAAACGTAAATTTCGTTTATAAGTTGCCAAAAAACTCCTTAGTTTGGCGTCAGTCGACCTATAATCTCGCTAAGGCTTCTCTATTTGAAGATATTTTTAAAACTAGAACATTCTTCACACTATCTCGATATACAAATCGTGCACAGCAATATTTAGAAAGAAAGTTTATTGTATAAGTTGAAAGAATACAAACGAGAAAACCATATGGTTTCTACCATCATGTAGTTTTATTGATCAGAAAGTTTTACCACTTGAGTGATTATCATCACTTGAACGTTGTATTATTTTTTATGACAAACACGAATTTTGAAGTGCTAAAAAATACAGGTCCTTGGTAAGCTTTCGGAATTGCGTATACCGAGCAAACAAACAAACATAGTATCAGTAAACTGCCTCACAAGCCAACCCGTTGAAAAAAAAACTATTTATTTTACTATCGCGATTACAGTCGTATTAAACTAGGGGGGTGATTTCCCGCGCCCATCCGCGAGCATCGTTGACCGCATTTTTAAAAATACGTACTACCGGTTCCAATTGTGGATTAAAACCATACCCCACTCAAGCACACAAAAACAAAATCGCTCCAGGTGGTTAGGAGGATTCTAGAACCAGATCTCAGCGCCGCCTACTGGTTCCAAAGGAATAATCTTGTGTCCGTCTCCTTGTTCTAAGCTACCTCCCCACCAATTTCCGCCAAATCGGTACAGCCGTTCTTGACTTATAAATAGTGTAACTAACACGACTTTCTTTTATATACCTATGTCCTATATAGATTATAGTTTTTAAAGAATCTGTCCGTTCCACGTTATTTGTAACAATCATTAGTTAATATGTAAAATTAAAGTTGTTTTTGTTGCATGCATCACAATATTCACAAGTTTCCTTATTTGTTTGGCATTAGTATATTTTGAATCCATATCGGTTTCTGTGGTTTTAATTTACTGTGTTGGGTGATCCACCAACTTTAAACAAATTAACACTTTACCTATTCTGATCACTAGTTATAAAACGGAATTAGAAAAGTGTGACCCTAGTAGGTATATTAGAACAATTACATTGTATTCAAGAAAGGGTAAAAAGTTATAGATAAAGTTTGTTTTAAATATTAAAACATTGATTTTTATATAATTACGTATTAGATTACAGAACAATTATTTACTGTAAACAGAAAATAGACTATTGGTTTAAAAAAGATTTTTTTACCTTTAATTAATAGAGACCGGTATTATTTATATTGAGTTTGAGTAAGTTTGCAGGCTTCTTAAGGTTCTTAAGAAGCGTACAAAGTCACTTTAACTGAATATGAACAACACCCTTAGACCATTAAAAGTCTAAGTTAATAGGTAAGTTATAGTTGTGTAGTAGCTGCAATATATATATTTAACATTTCACTTTTCTAAAACTTTTTAAATCAACCAGTTAAACTGCGTAGCATTTTATCAGAAAATGTTAATTTATTTAGAAAAAATAAGTATTATTGTATTTTTTTGTTGCGGAAATATTTTTATAATTTCTGTGCGAGTGTGTAAGCAAGTGAGGTGTGTAAGAATAAGCCTGAATGGCGCCCTGTTGTTCGTGCCTACCCCGCAACGGACCTGGCGTGAAGTTATGTATGTATGTATAATTTCTGTAACTGTTATGTATATAAATGTTACTAAGTTTCAAACTGCTCGATTGATACCGGGGTGCTTTGCGTTTTATATGAAATGATTAATTTATAATAGTACCTAATAGATCTGACAAGACAGAAATTTCTGTAGGTCGTTGGTATATTATGGCGTAAAATCTGAGTTACTGCGTGAGGTATTTAGGTATGAGTATAATCATTTCGCGGGGACTCTAGATTAGGTAAGTAACGCACTGCCCTTCAATTACTCCTAATAAAGGGTGATAAAACGAAGTCAAACATTTCAGTACTATCTTATCTCGGTATTTATGTATATAGTTAATGCACACAGTGGAATCAATTCAAGATAGTTGTACTTGATACCTGGAACCTGGGGTAAAAGATATTTTTAGGTATTTCTTTTTATTCCCTAACAACATCAATGATGATAATGTAGTAAGAGCAGTGGTTGAAACTTACACTTTTATATAAATAAATACATAGTACATACTTAACAACCATGCCTATAGAAGTGTTTAATCCGTTAGTAGAGAAAACGAAGATTTACACCTACGCTGGGACACAAATAGGAAACGTTAGCATCAGTGCTGTCTTTACCCGGGGGTGCAAGGTGTGCTTGGCACCCACCCTTACAGACCCTTTTAGTTACAGGTACTTGAAGCCCATAAACACCCTGCATTGCAGACCTGCAGTCAGTTGAGCTTCTAGGTCGTTGTCAAATTTTCACGCACATACTCCTATTCCATCCTCACTAAATGGGGCTGGATGTCAACAAGAATAGATTACAAATAGTAAAAATATAACACCATCCGATTTATCGACTGACTCCTTGACTTGATTGAATCTATAGCAGCTTTTCGTGCCATATTAATCATGCTCTTACCTTCTAAACAGATAAAATTTCTTATTTTAGTAGTTGTTACAACGCAATGGATATACCTACTTACTTATAACATTTTGTAGATCCAATGTAAATTAAACTTTATCTTCTTCATATGAAAAATACATTTTCATACAATAGACATAAGATACTTCTTGCCTACGACTCACCTACTTACTTACAATCTTGAACCCTGTACAAAAATGAAAACTACAATCGTTGTGAAAATTTTTATACCTACTTACACAAAAGATTTCTCTAATACTTTTTAATAAGCAGAATGAATAGTAGGTATATGAATTTTGATTTGTGATAAATTAAAAAAAATGAATTCATGATGAAAATATTTTGACAGACGAAGTAGATATTTTTCCATAGATACGTAATCAGAATAATAACTACGGTCTTATTCATAGGGAGTTAGAGTAATTTTGAACGCTTCTATAAGAACTATAAAAATCCTTCAAACTTAATATAACTCTCTATGAATAAGACCGTAAAGCTAAAGTTATTATTCTGAAGGTGCTGTGGGTTAATTTCGGAAGAAAAGCTGGAATTAATAAATATGAAAACGTCAGAGGAGTTTAATCTTCGATCAATTAAATTCACTTTATTAGTAAGTGACTTTGTGTAAATAGCCCCTAATGTGTATATTTAAATTTCTATTACATCTAAAAACGCACAATAAATAAAAATATGTATAGACGTTTTATACTCTTTTTCCTACACCGAATGATATTGTTCGCAATTTATTGCGAATTAATTAAAATATGACTAATCCTTAAATAATTCATTGGTATTCTTGAGCTGATTATTTTATATTGATGTCATTTAATATAGGTACGAAATCGCTCCGTAAAATTAGTGTGGTTTCAAAATTTTTGTTACAAGTATGGACAGATATGATAAAAAATCAGCCGAGTGCGCGTTGGATTTTTCCTTTCATGTTATATCTCAATGGATTTTACGCACATTGAAGGTCTACTTTCTAGTCGTTTGGCTACAAACCCTAAAAAAATCATCTAATCAAAATACCTCAGATCTTACAAATTTTGCTCAAGATCTTGTTGAAAGTGTTTTAAAGTTTCATAATTTGCAACTTTTTGTTGAAAATATATATGGGAAACAATTTTTAAATAATAATAAGAAGCCATTGATTTAAGTTTAGGTCTGTATTATATTGATATCAGCAACATTATTTTGAATAAACTCTAAATTTAAAACGTCTTGCCACTGGAAAATATTCATTACTCCACTTGTACGTAACATTCCAATATAGCTACAATTGGTAACTGACACAACGGGTGAGATAAATTTAGCTCTAGATAAATATTACAAATAACGTTTGCGTTTAACAAAAAATTGCCATACAGTAGTTTTTCCGAATTACCTCTAAGCACCTTCGTTAGAATTTTAGGATTATAATTAATTGAACGAAGTTATAGTTTCTTGTGTTCTCAGCTTATTTTTGATCAGAAATTTAAATGAAAGAAGCTATCATCAATTCACAAGGAATGAAAACATGAAAGATGCAGTGATGGTAATAAATTCAAATTCAAGGAAATTTATTACAAAATCTTTAAGATTGTTAGAAACTTGTCTACTTATAATATTTATTTCTAGTTCAGAAGTATGTCAAACAGTTGTAACAATTGGTTTTTAGTTAGTTTGGTGGGTTCTTTAAAAAAATCCCAGCAGTAAATATTACAATAGAACATTGTATTAACTATTATATAAGTGTCTAATAGCAATTTTTGTTACTACAGCTGAAAAAGTTTTAGCCGGACAAAAGTTGCTACCGATATCTTTAGCTGCTGACCTTGTAGGTGACATTATTGTTGAATAAACTTAGTTGAAAAGAATATGGGATCATTTTATTTTATTACCTTACCCTGGCTGGTCAACATTAATATTGCAAATATATATTAGTGTATATCCTAGTATTCAGAAAATAAAACTAAATTATAAATTGAACTAAATAATTAAAAATAAACTAAATAATAAATTGATAAATAGCCAGAGGGAAGCGTGCCCAGTAGGCTGGCTGCATTGCCACGCTGTATGGCAATGCTTCCTTGCGCGAAACACGAACCAGCCTTCTGACACGGGTGGTATGAAAGAAATTCTTACAAATGTCTTTGAAGAAACTCGTTCCGATAGACGCCACCCGTCATTAGTTATTTGTTAGAAGATGTGATGCATTCACATTAACAATAGTTTTAAATCAAATTCAATAAAAAATCAAATAAATTGGTACATTTAAAGAATGAAGTCCACACTTTAGCGTCTATGAGCGCCACTTCAGTAAAAGTGTAGTAAATTAATGAATATCTCAGTTTCTTCATTTATTTACAATTTTGTTGGATGGTAAGAAACTTATCAATGCGCAATATATATTTTTTAACTAGTCTAATGTGTTCAAAGAATGTAATAAACAAAAAAAACTAAAATATCTTTACTAAACAAAACCAGTTTTGTTAGTTTTTGGTTGAAGTATTTTTTTAAGTAAAAAATACTTCAACTCCTTCGCTGCAATTCGTATGAACAAATTTAATCCATTGCTCTCGCTTTTCATGGTCCGGCCGAAGAACATTTGAAATCCAAATATTTAATAATAAAATAAGACGTCATTACAAAAATATCTGATCGTTCACTTTGCGTAGGTGGAAAAATTGTGCATTTCATAAAACAAAACAACCCATGGGAATTAAAATAATTTAATTATCTTTAAACATTTGTTATTTATACATAAATCAATGCTGTTGTTTGTCTTATCTGGCGACGCCACGTTAATATGGACAACATTTAATTTAAAATAAGATGTTTTATCGAGATTACAACAAACTACCTGAAAAGTCACCTTTTGACATTTATTTGAGTTTCTTAATTAGTTTAAACAGTACCCATTGAATTTATATTATCTAAGACAGTACCTTAGTATAATACGGCCGTCGTAACTTGGCGAATGTGAACATAGGCTCTGCGAACTTTAGCGCATGTAAACTCATGAAGAAAATACAGTGACCAACTAGTACAAAGCAAGGGAAAAATACAGGGATGAAGAGTGACCAATTGTATTCACTGACGAGTCGTATGCCCACTCATCACACGAGTGTACATGCTCTAAAGTTCGCAGGGCCTATGTTCACATAGGCCAAGTTACGCCAGCCGTATTATACACATGAAGGCATTTTTTAAATAGTTACTTTTCATTCAACATATTATTATTCAAAAATCAATTCCAACGCATTGAGTCATATATAGGTACCTACTACGTAAGTATATATTATACATCAATGTTTCAATTTGTTCTTTTCGCTGATCTATAGCATTTTATCTAATAAAATGTATGATACTTTTTATTCCGGGAATCCAGCGACAATTTTCCCAGGAGCAGTTTGAACTTGTTTGGGTGCATAAAAATTAATTTATTCCAACACAGGTTCTACTAAAATAATAGCTTACATTTTTTTGTAAGCGCTGTAGTAGTTTGCCTACTAGGAATCCCGCGGGAATTTCAAGTCAAGCGTGTACGAAGTCGTGCGCATATCCTAGTTTATTTATAATATCACAAAAGAAAAGTTTCTGATATAATTTTGACTCCTTGAACGGGGATTGCCCCGTTTGATTCTCACATAGTGACACAAAGTTCAAAGTGTTGCCATTGCTGTTATAGAAGCTCGACTGTATTGGAAAAATCTGTTAGTTCTCTTTCATAACGAATAGTTATTGTTATCTTCCAGTTTTAAAAATAACTATTAGATTTTTTGTAAGCATAAAATCTGATAGATACAAAGATTCAGAACTGTTAATTACATAGTGGTAGTATAATAAATACACATACGGTTTTTCTTAATTCGCAGATAAACTTATGTTTCACACATCGTATTTTTCAATCAAGATATAGATATGTGGAAAAACGAATCGAAACGGACAAGTGAGAAAATTAATCACAACGGACAAGTGGCAAAATGAATCGCAACAAAATTCTAACTCGAAGTTTAGCGGGAAGGTTGTTAATGTACTTGTCCAATTTGAAAATCTACCCCTAAAACTTCAAGCTCACAAAAAATTTGCGATTAGTTTGGCCACTTGTCCGTTGCTATTCGTTTTTCCACTTGGCCGTTGAAGTTTCACTTCTACTATGTGTCTCTGCAAACACACACATACAGCACACTTGCATGATCCTTGAACTTTGTGATGGGCAGTTGCCATAGTTCCCATAGCCCCCAATCTGTAACTCCATTGGCAGTTCATCCCAATAGCCCGATACCTTTTGTTCTTATTTCCTACAGTAGTCTTACCCTGACCGGGTATCCTTGGGTGCAATTTTATGTGATGTAGACAGGGATAATCGTCGGACAGTGTCACGCCACGTTTACATTTGTCGAGGGGACTCTGCATGTTGGCCTTCCTATATCTCAAAGCAAGCCGTCCAACAATACGGGTCATTTTTATGGCCCGTGGTCATAAGGACATACAATAATAATGAAAATGTGTGCCGCAATTTGCGAAATAAGGTTGGCACTCAGTATTTTGTTGTGCTGAAAGTAGAGGTTTAATCATAAACACAATAATCAATTTACACTAATTCCAAATGATGAACAACATTTCTTAACTGTTTGAGTTCGTAGTATTCGGATATATTAACCATATTGGTCCCCAGGGTGCAAAAGCAGTAAAATAAATTGGTTTACTCCAATTTTTTAATATCGCAGTAATTGTTATATCTCGTCTGTTTATCGTAACATATGTGTAAGGGCTTTGATAATGTACTTGCACATAATACAAAAAGTACTTACTACTGGCGTCCCCGGGTAAAGACTGTCCCGATCGTGTTTTGTACGGCAGTAAAGTACTTATGGCTTGTAAGTTTTTCAACCGTTTTACAGATTTATTTAAAAGTTATGTAGGCAATACAGTTTCCGTTCTTGATTTCTGCTTCGTTCAAAATTCAACTCAATTTCATTCGATCAATCCATTATCCAACCCCATTCGCATTTGTTGTTCGTTCGTTGTTCACTGACCGACTAACAAGTAGTGATGCCGAGTTATTACAATATCGAAATGGTTTGATTAATATGAAACATTTTTATACATTTATGCAATACTTTATGTATATAAGACTTTAAGAATATAATCGTATATATATATATATATATATATATATATATATATATATATATATATATACTTATATTATATATATAAGTATATGTATATACTTTATGAACTCAAAATCTACTACAAAATATACATATTATTTCTACATAAAATGTAAATGTAAAACCAAACATATCAGTATTCTTAACATTATATTCTCTACTATTAATAATTAGCTTCTTAAATCAAAACAGACCTTAACCATGATAATAGCGAAAACTAGATTCGTAAAAATATCCCTATTTGCTCATTTAATGCATAATTAAATTTAAAAGTTCTAAAAATCACCGTTATTATAAGTTATTATCAATTTTATGATGATC
The DNA here is from genome assembly GCA_012273795.1 of Dendrolimus punctatus. NCBI lineage: Eukaryota > Metazoa > Arthropoda > Insecta > Lepidoptera > Lasiocampidae > Dendrolimus > Dendrolimus punctatus. The sequence continues at coordinate 20,309,057 of CM022531.1, read as the reverse complement.
AAACTGGTACAACTGGCAACATAAACTTCTTTTTCATATCAATTTCATACTGCTTGTTTTTATTCCAAATTCATACTGGTAAAAGAAAAGATATCAAGATTACGTAAGAAAAAAGCTCCTATACAAATCAAAGGTTTCAACGAGGATCGGAGCAAGTCTCTATAAAGTTGGAAAAAAAAATCGCCACAGACTATGTAATATACATACACATGGCTACTTCACAGAAACATAACTTTTATATTATTTTATGAAGCACGACCAGAAATACGACATATCATGTGAATAAAATCACTGAATTATATGATAATATTACAATTTATATCGGACATCTTATAATATCGATAGTTTTATATTGATAATATCGATCGATATAATCTGCTATATTGTTGCAACCCTAGTTACTGGCTGCTTAAAACTTCGGCACGGCCACAGCACCAAGGAAAATATTAATAATAATTCGGCACTATTCGCCAGGCAGTATATCAGATATCACGTCCTCATATTCTCATGTTATTTGAGTTTGCGTGTGCTTATAAAAAATAAGCTTTTGTTTAAGTATACGTGATTTTAAACGGCTTGAATATTTGAAGTAACTCCTGAATTTGAAAAAGGTAAGTACTTTAAATTTTTTTATTTTAAAATTATGTTTGATACCTACCATAAATTGATTTAGCAAAATTGTTTTGAAGCAACTCTAATACGTATTTATTATGTGCCATGTCCGTACATATATTTTTTCTTGTTCTAATAACGACTTTATTTATATAACAGCATGAGGATTAAGTTGTAACAATGAACATCTGAATTTTAATTTATTTATTTAGGGTTTATGGCTTGGCAGCTAGGCCTTTGAGCCAGATTTTAGTTCACAATTTAGTTTCTTAATTTTGTTAAGCCTATGTGTAGCTCAGCTGAACTGTAGGTAATCAGCTAGTGCCATTCAACGGAGTTCTTGTGACAACTCAAAAGGCCACATTTGACTATACAGTATACAGTTCACATTTCTCACAAAACACAAATTCTACTCAAAAACATCAATATCCTACAACTATTGTTGATTTTAGAGTAATTTTACACATTTTTAGAAAGTAAAACTGCACAGCACAACATCTTTCAGTTCTCGCCAAAAACTCCCTCTGAATTTTAAAAGAATTATATTAAACTAACATATAAAGCTGAAAAGTTTGTTTGTTTGATTGAACGCGCTAATCTCTGGAACTACGGTCTGATTTGAAAAATTCTTTTAGTGTTAGATAGGTAGCCAATTTGTCGAGGAAGTCTATATCATCACACTAAGATCAATGGGAGTGGAACACCAATGAAGAATGTTTCGAAACGGGGATTTTTTAAACTTTTTGTTAACTATTCCACGCGGACGAAGTCGCGGGCAGAAAGTTAGGGTTGGGTTTACATATATGTCCCCGGATGATTTCCTGGGTGATTTTAATGGCTAATGTGTTTAGGAATATATTTAAGACTTATTTATAACAACTGAAATTGGTTTTGAGTGGAAAAAATACATATTAAATTAATTATCGAAGTTTGAAATTCACGACAATGATCTGGTAATTTTGGCGCCGAGACATTTTTTTACGTTTTTTGACGGGATTTATCGAAATAGGAGACTGTATGTATCCGAAAATTTAAATATGCGGAGTTTTAAACAGTCTGTTAGGTTAGGTTTTGTGTAGACCAAAGCCAGAACCGACTGGTAACCATTCACTATTTATCTTATATATTAGTGAAAAACAGAAGTGAGGTTAGATTGACAAAAACATTAACAACTCAGGAACTACACATTTCCGACACATAGGAGTTGCAGAAGGGGTGAGTTTTCCTCCTCCCCTCCCCCATCCCCCGCTCATTACTTATGATTCCGGGGACATATATGTAAACCACACCCGAAAGTTATCCGAAATAAGTGTTAAAATGCTTGCATTTTATGGTTCCGTTAATATGGCAAAAACGAAGTCGTCTGTCTGTATGTAATATAGGCATATAAGTCAGTAATTTTTCAGTTTTATTCTATGTGCTGCTACAGAATGATGAACGCTGTAAAATTGCAGAAAAAAGTATATATTTTTTAAGCATACAAGACCGGAATGATTTCCTTAGACAGGCCTAAAAAAAGTATGACGATGTTCTTGTTTTTAATGTTTTCTTATTTAGGCCAGTAGGGGGCGAGTTATTTGTAAGAAATGTGTCTAATCTTCACACTGACTCAATCAAATAATGACATCCCTCCCTCTCTAGATCTAGAGTCTCTACGCCAATTTTACCAGTCGAATAATATTATTCGAATCGAAGTTCAAACTTGGTACATTTTCAGGAATCATACGCACTGCTATGGTTGGGCAATGATTTAAATTTAAAACGCAGTTTTATTTTCAAATAAATTGGGCACGTGTTTTTTTACCACTTCGAGTTTGGGTAGGTTTGACTTTTATTGTCATCAATAGCGTCATTAAGGAATTACCTTAATTTACCGTGGTGATATGAATTTTCTATATCTTGAATTAGTAATAAAATCAGAAACTAACAAAATATTTTTATCGTAAATTGGTTGCCATTACAATGTTATCCGCCCATAATTATGTCTTATGAAATCAAGGACATGTCCTAACAGCCGCAGAAAGATAACAATGTTGCATCTCAAATAACGGCTTAAACCCTGCTGGCTAATTAATTCATAAAAATGATCCGAAAATCCGAAACTCATGGCGCAACAGTTTATAAAAGCTTCCTTTGTGAATGCCATACAAAATATAAATGAAGTGGTCGTCGAAACTATGTATAAACAACTTCTCCAGTTACTCTTACATGAACAGTCGAGTGTTAAATCGTTGTTTGTAAGTAGTTGAAAGGGGATTAGGTACTTGACATTTTTAAGACACGACGCCCATTAAATGCCGTTTGAATAACGCTCGCCTTTAAATAAAATTAGTTAATCATATTAACCTGCCTAAATAAGTTTTACACAAAACGAATTGACAGTTTCTTAAACATATTTAGCGGCAAATTTTGCCTTCTGCAGGACGCTAAATGTATTTAAGGGTGTTAAATACGTTTTGTTTCTTAAATAAATTTAACCTACCTTATGCAAGCGGCCCAGTCTACAATAATATTTTTTTTTTCTTTCTAAAAGTGTAGTCTTTCGTTTTTTGTGTTTGTCATTTTGTTCGGGATTTACGCAAAAACTACTGAGCCGATTTCGATGCAGTTTTCGCTGGTTAAAAGCGAATTACCGGACTTAAAATCAGATTGATTTTTTTTATTCCGATGCGACATTTTCGCTAATCGATAACATATTTGGTAAAACAATTGTAGGTGTGTATGTCTTTAATAACATTACTTATCCAAAGTTTTTACAGAAATTTCCGTAATTCGTGTATTTTCATACTAAAATCCATTATCTTTATTACCATATTACATTCCAATTACCTTAGATTTTATATTTAGCAAAATAACTGTAATATTTGTTTCCTGTTCAACGCGGATAAAGTCGTGGGCAGTATTTGATATGATTTTAAACCAAAAACAAGCGTTTGTTACCAGCATATCTATAGTTTTATACAACGAATAATGGGGATTGTTCACAAAAAATTACCCTCTGATTTTATATTTTTATTACGTAAAATAGGGTATTTTAAGATACTAATTTGAATATTTTGTATTGTAAGCGTTAGTTTTTTTATAATTCGATTTTAAAATGATGACCGTCGATCTCCGATGACGTCATAAGGGACAAGTTTACATTGATTTCTTTGCCTAGAAAACAAAAATAATAAAAGTTTGTTTTATCTATATTATATATATATTATCTCTATATTATCATAGTAGTCTGTGCTACTATTTAAATGTCACTGTCATTACTCATTACGTATCATGCATGATCATTTTAGTGTTTTTTGTCGCTAGGCTTATAATTTTTCGTTTTCAACCATTATTATTTTCTATAGTTATCGTTAATTTTTTTAAAGTGGTCTTTAAGGAAAATCCATGTTACACAACTTAAATCAAATAATGTACAGCTAGATTTTTTTTTCACCTGAAGCAGGCAAACAGGCAGACGGCCCACCTGGTTGGATTTAGTAAGGTCAAATAAAGGTAAAACGCATTTCTTACAAAATACAAGAAGATCGTACGTTTTTTGGAATTTTAACTAGACAGCAATGATTAAGGACACAATTCCTCGAAAAGGTTTTTCAAATAGCTAGTGTAAACAGCCTTGCAGAGATTCGGGTAACAAAGTACCGAATATATCAAATATTAACTATTTGGGCAGGGCTTTCCCTTTATTGTTCAGCCTTAGGTGTGACTATTCACACCGCACATTAACCAATGAACCCCGTCTATACGCCACACCGCCTTTTTTATATGAAAATACTACGAAAACTACCTTACAAAACAATAATATTGCACCATTGCTAAAAATAGCAATTACATCATAGTGTATATTAATATCACATAGATAATAATATGATCCTGGCAAATATTATTATCTATGTGATATTAATATACTCTATGGTTCTCATAACTGCTGTGATGGACATCGCGTTACACTAGATTGAAAAAAAGTGAACAATCCCAATTCCTCAATATACTCGCGCAGTAGACTAATTTTAGCAGTGCGTTGTAAGCGGAAAAGACATGAAGAATTACTAAGTCTGAAACCGGTGTGCACTTATTTGTGGAAACGAAAACTGCCGATCGGAATTATAAGTTGAGTTAAACTCTACCAATTTATCAGCAGTAGGTATTGCAAATATTGAATAATAATACTGAATTATTTACAATAATGTGGGATGGTCGGCTGGCGAGTAAAACAACACTACGAGTTTTCGTTAAACGATGCGCGTGCGTTATTTTTATATAATTTAATTCCAATATCACGTACAATTAAAATTAAATTAATCAGAGCGTCTTGTTCTTGCGTCGTGCGTGCGTACATCCATGCTGTCCATTTGAATCTTCTAATTCTTGTACTTCTTGAATCTTCACACTGGCTTCGTTCAGTAATATCATCTTACATTCATCAAATCATGCGTTCAAGATACATCATTCCCACAATAATAATATTATGAATTTGCAAATGTAGCTTTATGAAACCTACCGCGATTTTTGGTGCTTTTAATATAGAGCCGTGGTTGATTTTCAAGTACTTAGATCTATATATTTTAGCATAATTGATTTGTCACTTAAGTCAGTTCTAATTATACTTAGTTGTTTTGCCCCTGACCTCAAACATATGGCAACCTGGAGAAATCGAGAAAATCATTCTGATATTCCGAACAGCTATGAAGAATGTCATAGAATAATTGATTCTTCTAAGGCGAAACTTAGGTGGGTAACTCACAAAATAACTTAGTTAAAAACCTAATTTAAACAGTTCAGTGAGTGATATTTTATGACTGATATTTCAATGTTTATATTACACAAAGCTTATATTGGTTTTTAACGTCACTGTGCTGTCACAAGGAATAAATAATGATCTTTTGTTGACCCTTATAATTACGGTTCATTCAACATAAAACTACCAGATCGGTCGGCATCTTTTGTTTTGCCGGAAATCGAGATAAACTGTTCTTCACCCTTAAAACCCAACCCCCCTCCACTTCCCAACCGAGGTCGCCCGTAAAATATTTTTCCTTTCATTTTTGTTATATTCTCTTCCTTTTCCAATGGGTATTATCCTACTTTTTTTTGTTTCAAAAGTGATCTACCCTAGTCTATCTATGTAAATTCGTGCTATTAGAATGTTCGACAGTTTTCAATTTGATTTATTTAACGTTCCGCGAGGACATGTCATTGTTATAATTACCTTTCAAACTAAATCACAGAACAAACTGTTCCACAGAAAATTATGTTAACTATTTGACAATAAAGTTTAAAATTATTTAGTTTCAACTTGTTTGATTTTCTGTCTTGTCTAAGAAGATTGTTTATGTTTAGACATGTAAAACCTTTTTTGGTTTTAATATTTATGTTAAGCGATTGCGTATATTCTTTGCTTCTAATTGTTAATCTCAGCGTCGGTCAACAATGCAGTTTTCTTTTTCACGTTTCTATATTTCATAAATAAACGTAACATTTATTAAAATGCTGTCAATATTTTTTCTTGTACTCGTGCAAGTAATAGTAGACTTTAAGGTGACAAAATCTTTCATTCCGCGTCTGCACTTAGTGATTTTTTTTAAGAATCACAAACTTATTGTTACATACTGAGACCACATGTTGAGCGAATGAGTAATGCGTGCTGAAAAAAATATTGGATCAGGATGTTGGACCAATATATGTTTATGTATAGGTCCACTTAGCTCAGGTTATTGTGCTGTAGGCGGAACTGGAGCGTGAGCGGACGTCCTTTCTCCGCTCCCGCCAAAGGAGGACGCTCCGACGCCGGAGGGCGGACTTCGACCTTCGGCCGCTGTAAGCGGGCGGCGCGGGTAAGGCCCCATAGGGTTCTCACTCACCCGCACATGCCGTCGAGATGAGAGCGCGAGTGTTCCGCGGGCTCTCATTTCTCCTCCCGTGGGGCGCGTTACAGACCACCCCACGCCCAGACTACACATGGACGACGCCGGGGGTGTAGTCCCTCGGCATTGGAAGAGGCATCGTGAGGGTGACCCACGCCTGTCAGGACACCGCGGAGCTGGGAATCCCATTTTTCCGTAGCCCAGTTTTAATGGGTATCTCTCTAACTTGGGAATGGAAATAACTTGCCACCAGTTTTGACTGGGCACGCTAGTGCCACCCCCGATGTAGTGAATTATCCCCCTAAGCTTCTATGCCGTCATGGCCTAGTCCTCAAACGGAATTCCCCTGGCCAAAAAAAAGGTTATTGTGCTGTAGCGGGTGGGGTATAGGGGTTCTCACTCACCTGCACATGCCGAGAACAGACCGCGAATGTTCCGCGCGCGCTCGTCTCTCCTCCTGAGGGGCGCGTTACGTTGCAAATATAACGAATGAATATAATCAGATCAGCTGACAGGTATCGGATTTGATTAACTTTTCTAATGCTAACAAAACATCGACTTGGTCTTATTCATATTGAGCTACAGTCAGTTTGTAGGCTTATTTTACTCCATAAACTTCAGGAGGACCTTCTGCGGTGGAACGGTTATGTATGTTGTGTTAAAAGTAGTTACTATAAACCAGTTCTAAAAACGAATAGTTCTTCAACCTTTTTAAGACCTATGATTTAGTTCATAAAGAAACCTTTAGACTTATTAGATAGATACATATCTATGTGTAGGTTTCATTATGACCACGGTGTAGTCCTAAAGCCAAATATATGCGTATTAGGGCTCATAATTATAATAAAATGAATCTCAACATGTATGACTGAACATCGTTGCTAATCTACTGCTGGACGCACGCCTTCCCAAGTTCCGCCACATATTCGCTGCCCTCCTTGGTTTAGTTTTCGTATGATATAGGTCTAGTTAGTATATCAAAAATGTGGTCTTCATAGACTCATCGCATCCATGGGTCAAATGACTGAACAACCAACTATAACTGCAGTTTTCTATGGCTTGTGTTTAAACGCCTACCAGAAATGCATCTATTTTACTACCAATAAATTCGAAATACCTGCCAGAATGGATAAATGCTCACCAAATTGTGTTTCATGAAGTATTATAGAAATGAAGCTATTTTCCTTTTTTTGCTTTGCCATAAAAATATATAAACGCCTTTAAAGCTAATTTCTGACCAAATATTTTACATTATCGCTAAATGGATATTACCAATATATTGTTTCTCCACTTCCAATCTAGTAATTTTTGCTGAGGCAAAAAAACAAACGTTCGAACGTACAATTTAAAATATTTTTATATACTTAATATTTTTAATACCAAATATAATATTGCGTATTCCAAAAACATGTTGCTTGTTTATTGTTTTATGAATTTGATTAAAACATGATAATATAGCCAAATTAATACTTCACTCTCAATATTACTGCAACACAAATGATTGAAGTAGGTAAAAAATGAATCACTAGTAGAAAAATAAAGGGAAACGACTGTAATCTTAATTTAACAATAATATATTTTGGATTCAGGTTGGATAATTTGATAACACTTAATCTATTTAGAACTGTAATTTTCGGTTTGAATATTAGTGTTTTAGTAAAACAATATTTGGTGTGCATTTATCCATTTCGATAAGCAAAAAGAATTTAAATACAAAACGTACAATTATTCTGATGAGTGTATATTTATTTTGGAACGTATTAAGTTTGTTTTTTAGGCACCTCGATATAGAGTGGATTAAATTTATATGATATGTAATATTTGGTGCTTAGTCTAAGGGACAAAAAATATTTTTGGTGAGCATTTAAATTGTACCCGTTTTCTATTTGTGCGAGCCTGTATATATTCATTCCTTTGGCTTACTATCGCTTGAATTTTAATAATAATTATATGGAGCTTGTCAAATTTTAACCGATAGTAAGAGAAATGGGTCTGAAGGATATGGAAACCGATCATTAAGAGGCTATGTACGCCTAATTCAAATCGGCATTTCATAAAATCAACCCCGCACGTCCGATATTTACTTCGATGGAACAGCGCCAAATAAAACTTCGACCGTGGCGAAATATTGCAATTGACCATACCGACGCGCACCGCGCGCCTTGCCGACTTGATTCAATTTATTTGATTCTAAAGCCCACGAGAGCGAGACAAACTGTCCTAAAGTGAGATAGACCGTTTGTATGCGTAATTCCTATTGAAATTTTGACACATCTTCCCAAGCGTCTTTAGCCCAACGGCTTACCATGCTCAACGGTAACTAGGAGGTACAGGGTTCAAATCCTCCTCTAAAACTTTACGTTTTTTTTTCCCAAGAACTTTTTAGATAGGTAAATTTTATTAAAATTATTTCATTGTACTATGGAACACCAATGAGTTCATATTATTCCTTCCCTAGAGCCGAACTTTGCATCTGTGCAAATGTCCATGGGCGGTAGCCATCTCTTAAGAAATTAAGAGGAACTTACTATCAAATTTTTGACTGGGTAAACGGTCGTGTCACACGATCTGGATCCTTATTAAACTACATTTATTACTAAGTTTTGGTAGAGATAGATATAGCGTAATAACAGGTCACTTTAAATATCGTTAGTCCTGTTACTGTTATACAAAAATAACAGCATTGATTATCTGCAATTACATTTACATAACATAATATTGTTATTTAGTTTTTATTCGAATGAAGTTCCTTTGCGCGGCTTGCGGTGTTGCCAAATTAGCGCTTTCAGTCTTAATTTTTTTTTCTTTACGTAAATTATTTTTCAGCGCTTAACACCTTATTTAGCGCTTTTTTAATTCTGTAACTCTTCACTGAATTATCGTCGTGTATTGCAATATTATACTTACAATATAATAATACTTCAATCTTCCAAACCAGTCATAACTAATAGGTTATTATTCAAAATTATCGTAGCACTGTCTTAGGTGAACACCCTAATTCAAATCGGTGTTTCACATCCTAAAGTGAGAGGAGTTCACATGGATAATACTTATTGAAAATTCGACATGTAACACTAAGAATGTTTAGCCTAATGGTATTCTAATACTCTGGTGGTGAGGAGGTATAAGATTCGATCCCCATAAAATTTGTTCTTTTTTTCACTTTTTCTAACTAAATTTGATACAGTAAAAATATTTTAATGATATTAGTTTTTAGATAGGTAAATTTTATTAAAATTATTTCATTGTATTATGGAATAACAATGAATTCATATTAGCCCTTCCCTATTATCCCTATTAATATTATAAATACGAAAGAAACTGTCTGTCTGTTTATTCCGTTTTCAGGGAACAACTACTGGAACGATTTGCTGAAATTTGGGCTATTTCAGTCATTTTAGCCATTTCAGCCATTTGGACCATTAAAGCCATTTCAGCCATTTGGGCCATTTCGGCCATTAGGGCCATTTGGGCTATATCAGTCATTTCAGAAATTTCGACCATTTCAGTCATTTCAACCATTTTAGTGTTTTTGGCCATTTCGGCCATTTGGGCCATTTCAATCATTTCAGCCATTTGGGCCATATCAGTCATTTTAGTCATTTATACCATTACAGCCATTTCGGCCATTTGGGCCATTTCAGTCATTGCAGCCATTTCGGTCATTTGGGCCATTGCAGCCATTTCAGTCATTTCAGCCATTTAAGCCTTTTCGTTCATTTAGGGCATTTGGGCCATTTCGGCCATTTGGGCCATTTGGCCATTTTGGTCATTTCAGCCATTTCGACCATTTCAGCTATTCCGACCATTTCGGCCATTTCAGTCATTTCAGCCATTTCGGTCAATTCGACCATTTGGGCCATTCAACCGTTTGATCATTTAGACCCGTTCGGCCATTTCAGTCATTTCAGACATTTCGGCCCCGTGGGCCATTTCAACCATTTTAGTCATTGCAGCCATTTCTGCCATTTGGGCCATTTCAGCCATTTGGGCTATATCAGCCATTACAGTCATTTCAGAAATTTGGGTCTTTTTAGTGATTTCGTTCAATTCAACCATTTGGGCCATTCGGCCGTTTGATCATTTAGACCCATTCGGCCATTTCAGTAGTCATTTCAGCCATTTTGGTCATTTGGGCCATTCCAGCCATTTCAGCGATTTCGGCAATTTCGGCCATTTGGGACATTTGGGCCATATCAGCCATTTCATTCATTTCAGCCATTTCGGCCATTTTAGCCATTTCAGTCATTGCAGCCATTTCAGCCATTTTAGCCATTTCGGTCATATCATCCATTAAGCCTTTTCGTTCATTTAGGGCATTTGGGCCATTTCGGTCATTTGGGCCATTTCAGCCATTTTAATCATTTCAGCCATTTCGGCCATTTTGGCCATTTCGGTCATTTGGGCCATTTGGCCATTTTGGTCATTTCAGCCATTTCGACCATTTCAGCTATTCCGACCATTTCGGCCATTTCAGTCATTTCAGCCATTTCGGTCAATTCGACCATTTGGGCCATTCAACCGTTTGATCATTTAGACCCGTTCGGCCATTTCAGTCATTTCAGACATTTCGGCCCCGTGGGCCATTTCAACCATTTTAGTCATTGCAGCCATTTCTGCCATTTGGGCCATTTCAGCCATTTGGGCTATATCAGCCATTACAGTCATTTCAGAAATTTGGGTCTTTTTAGTGATTTCGTTCAATTCAACCATTTGGGCCATTCGGCCGTTTGATCATTTAGACCCATTCGGCCATTTCAGTAGTCATTTCAGCCATTTTGGTCATTTGGGCCATTCCAGCCATTTCAGCGATTTCGGCAATTTCGGCCATTTGGGACATTTGGGCCATATCAGCCATTTCATTCATTTCAGCCATTTCGGCCATTTTAGCCATTTCAGTCATTGCAGCCATTTCAGCCATTTTAGCCATTTCGGTCATATCATCCATTAAGCCTTTTCGTTCATTTAGGGCATTTGGGCCATTTCGGTCATTTGGGCCATTTCAGCCATTTTAATCATTTCAGCCATTTCGGCCATTTTGGCCATTTCGGTCATTTGGGCCATTTGGCCATTTTGGTCATTTCAGCCATTTCGACCATTTCAGCTATTCCGACCATTTCGGCCATTTCAGTCATTTCAGCCATTTCGGTCAATTCGACCATTTGGGCCATTCAACCGTTTGATCATTTAGACCCGTTCGGCCATTTCAGTCATTTCAGACATTTCGGCCCCGTGGGCCATTTCAACCATTTTAGTCATTGCAGCCATTTCTGCCATTTGGGCCATTTCAGCCATTTGGGCTATATCAGCCATTACAGTCATTTCAGAAATTTGGGTCTTTTCAGTCATTTTGGCCATTTAGGCCGTTACGGTTATTTCGGCCATTTCGGTCATTTCGGTCAGTTCAGCAATTTGGGCCATTTCGGCCATTTTGGCTATTTCAGCCATTTGAGCCATTTCAGTCATTTAGGCCATTTCGGTCATTTCGGGCATTTCAGCCATTTCGGTCATTTCAGCCATTTGAGCCATTTCGGCCAGTTCAGCCATTTGGGTCATTTTGGCAATTTAGGCCATTTCGGTCATTTCGGCCATTTGGGCCTTTTAGGCCATTTTGGCCATTTCAGTCATTTCAACCATTTCAGCCCTTTGGGCCATTTCGGCCATTTCAGCCATTTGGGCCATTTCAGCCATCTTGGCCATTTAGGCAACTTCGGACATTTCAGTCATTTCAATCATTTGGGCCATTTTGGTCATTTCGGACATTTCGGCAGTTTCAGTAATTTCAAACATTAGGGCCATTGCAGCCATTTCAGCCACTTCAGTGAATTCAGCCATTTCGGCCATTTGGGCGATTTCAGCCATTTCGGTCATTTAGGCCATTTTGGTCATTTCGGTCATTTGGGCCATTTCAGTCAATTCAGCTATTTCGGCCATTTGGGCCATTTCGGTCATTTGGGTCATTTTGGTCATTTCGGTCATTTGGACCATTTCAGCCATTGCGGTTATTTGGGCCATTCCAGACATTTCGGTCATTTGGGCCATTTCAGCCATTTCACACATTTCGGCCTTTTCAGTCAATTCAGCTATTTCGGCCATTTGGGCCATTTCAGTCATTTCGCCCATTTCAGCCATTTCGGTAATTTGGGCCATTTCAGCCATTGCGGTTATTTGGGCCATTCCAGACATTTCGGTCATTTGGGCCATTTCAGCCATTTCACACATTTCGGCCTTTTCAGTCAATTCAGCTATTTCGGCCATTTGGGCCATTTCAGTCATTTCGCCCATTTCAGCCATTTCGGTAATTTGGGCCATTTCAGCCATTGCGGTTATTTGGGCCATTCCAGACATTTCGGTCATTTGGGCCATTTCAGCCATTTCACACATTTCGGCCTTTTCAGTCAATTCAGCTGTTTCGGCCATTTGAGTCATTTTAGTCATTTCGGCCATTTGGGCCATTTCGGTCATTTGGGCCACTTCATCCATTTCGGCCAGTTCAGATATTTCGGCCATTTTAGCGATTGCGGTCATTTGGGCCATTCCAGCCATTTCAGTAATTTCGGTCAATTCGACCATTTGGGCCATTCAGCCGTTTGATCATTTAGACCCGTTCGGCTAAATATATTTTCATTTTGGAAATCTCATTTTTCGGGATAAAAAGTAGTTCTTGGCCACCCTCGGTATTAACATAACATATGTACTCAGTTTCAGCCAAATCGGTTCAATAGTCTTTCCATAAAAGGATAACAAACAGTGAGACAAATATACTTGTGGATTTTTTTACGTGGAACCCTAAAAACGTAGCCTAAGTTACTTCTTATAACATCAGCTATCTGCCAATGAAAATTACGTCAAAATCGATCCAGCTGTGTCAGAGATTAGCCGGAACATCCAGACACACAGAAAGACAGACAAAAATTCTATAAATAGCATTTTCGGAAACTCCTGGACCGATTATATTAGACTTTATTTTGAGATTTCAAACAGGCACTTCACTTTTATTTATCTGTATAGATAAGAACTATAAAATAAATAATAATAGATATATATAATAGTTTAAAAAAAAAACACGCTTTCATAAAAAATCCAACTAAAAAACAGAAAATAAAATTTAATAAATTTGGTTTCTGATGAATGGGGTCTTAAAAAAAGCGTGGGGTGTATTCAATGCGCTTTTTCTTCTTCTTTAAAATCTTAAAGAGCGCCTTTTTTTAAACTATTATTTCTTTTTCATTTTTAGTTGTTATTTTTTAAATGTTAATGTTTTTTTAAATTAAATTTTAAATATAAGCTTTTGAGATTCTGCATATCATGTAGCAGCAGAGTGCTAACTAAGACAAGTAAAACAAGCCCAAACACGACGCGTTTATCTTGTTTAGTAAAGGAGTTCCTATAGCCACCTTGCGACTCCATCATCAGATCAGCTCCATGGTACCATATTATTGCATTGGCACGCGATATAAACATACGAGCCTAAACACGACGCGTTTATCTTGTTTAGTACAGGAGTTCTTATAGCCACCTTCCGACTCCATCATCAGATCAGCTCCATGATACCATATTATTGCATTGTCACGCGATATAAACATACGAGCCCAAACACGACGGGTCTATCTTGTTTAGTACAGGAGTTCCTATGGCCACCTTCCGACTCCATCATCAGATCAGCTCCATGGTACCATATTATTGCATTGTCACGCGATATAAACATACGAGCCCAAACACGACGGGTCTATCTTGTTTAGTACAGGAGTTCCTATGGCCACCTTCCGACTCCATCATCAGATCAGCTCCATGGTACCATATTATTGCATTGGCACGCGATATAAACATACGAGCCCAAACACGACGGGTCTATCTTGTTTAGTACAGGAGTTCCTATGGCCACCTTCCGACTCCATCATCAGATCAGCTCCATGGTACCATATTATTGCATTGGCACGCGATATAAACATACGAGCCTAAACACGACGCGTTTATCTTGTTTAGTACAGGAGTTCTTATAGCCACCTTCCGACTCCATCATCAGATCAGCTCCATGATACCATATTATTGCATTGTCACGCGATATAAACATACGAGCCCAAACACGACGGGTCTATCTTGTTTAGTACAGGAGTTCCTATGGCCACCTTCCGACTCCATCATCAGATCAGCTCCATGGTACCATATTATTGCATTGTCACGCGATATAAACATACGAGCCCAAACACGACGGGTCTATCTTGTTTAGTACAGGAGTTCCTATGGCCACCTTCCGACTCCATCATCAGATCAGCGCCATGGTACCATATTATTGCATTGTCGTCGACCTTTGACAGGTGTTCAAACTTTGAATTAAATCTGATCGTTAAAAGTAGGACAAAATCGAGCTCAAAGGGGAAGGTTTCAAACATACATACATACATACAGGTGAAGCTAATAAAAGCGTGTTAAAAACATAATAGGGCTAAATAAAAAAATTGTTAGAAAAGGAAAATGGAGCGAGCACTCAACTTGAACAACGAAACTTCATATTTCTAACTATCCATGTGTCTACGTCATTTCTATTGAGAAACATAGATGGCGCTTTAGAATTTTAATGTTACCCGTAAGGTAAAAATTTTATTGTCAATAGCATAAAAGTCCAAATGAAATGAAATATAAAAATTTTGAAAAGTATTTTTATGGCATTTTATAAAATTATTTAGGAAGAGAAAAAGAGCATTTTATCAACTTTCTTATAAAGAAAAATCTTCTGGATCAAGTGAAACTAGTAGGGTTCGAACCCACACAGCTAGTGATTTAGACCAGACCTCTACCGTATAAGCCAAATAAGTATAGCGCGACCGTTTCAAAATTCTTGTTATTATTGCTCCTTCGTTTATTTAAAATTATTTTTCAATGGCGGTCGTGGAGAAGAGCAGCGCGTCCGTATTAGCCGACGCTCTAAAGCGATCTAACAAATTCCATACATTGGGACCGGCAGGCGGGATTTTTGCAGTCATTTTTAATAAAATAATTAATTACTTCCAAATTAAGTTAAGTAACCGAATAAAACTCTATAATTGTATTTGTTATAATATGATATGTTACTGTTATTTATTTTATCGATGTACGATTAACAGTAATAACAATAACGAAGATTGAATAACTCGTTTAGAGGTTACTTTGCAATTATTTTCTATCGAGAAAATTTATCGCAAATGCGTTCCGAGTACAAAGTTTACGTCAGAAATATGATCAAGATTGACATATATTTTTTTCACCGCAATAAAGTGTGTATAACTACTGTAAAAATAATTGAGAAATCGATCTAAAAACGCATTCTGTCTCTTATAACGCTGTTAAGGAAAACCATGTTTCGGATTTTATTCATATTAGAAACACAACATAGCTCGTTTTATGCGCCCGCTGAGCGAAATAAAATTCTACGAGTGGGTAATTGGTTCCACTTTCAGTAATCAGTCGCACGTTTGCTTCGGGAGTATGGGCTTTATTTGCGCGTTACCACAGTTTTTCAAATAGTATAATATTTAATTATTTGTTTTAGGAAGGAAATGGAGTCCGACGCTCTGCCATTATATACCCACGAATACTCCGATAACTCCACACAAAAGGTATGTGTTTATGTATGTGTGTGTGTTCTGTCTTTATCATCGGTCATTTTTGTTAATTATTTCGTAATAAATGTTGTATAATTTTGTCGATTGCTTAAAATGTGAGAATTAATGTATATTTACTGTTAAAAATGCCCCATTTTTGTTAGCGCCGCAGTTCCAGAGCACTTCCCTTAAGATCTCGGACACCATAGGGATCCTGGGCGTCGCCATTTCGAGCAAGGTGCAATTTAGGAGTCACTTGGAGAGCAAAGCGAAAATCGCTTCAAAAAAGCTTGGGGTGCTCATCAGGGTTAAGCGGTACTTCACGCCGGGACATAGGGTTTTACAATATAAAGCTCAAGTCCGTCCCCGTGTGGAGTACTGCTCCTATCTTTGGGATGGTGCACCAGCTGCTCCCACTTGACTCCTTGCATCGCCGAGCAGTCCTCATTGTCGACGATCCCAAAATTACAGACGGCTTAGTCTCTCAGTCATAGAAGAGAGGTCGGCGCTTCAAGCGTGTTCTACCGTCTGTACAACGGGGAGTGCTCTGATGAGCTATTTGATTTGGTGCCTACGTCGCCATTCGATCATTGCACCACTCGCCGGCGATTGGGAGTTTATCCACACTTTCTAGACACTTTGAAGTCCTCT
The DNA here is from genome assembly GCA_012273795.1 of Dendrolimus punctatus. Lineage (NCBI taxonomy): Eukaryota > Metazoa > Arthropoda > Insecta > Lepidoptera > Lasiocampidae > Dendrolimus > Dendrolimus punctatus. The sequence goes on along the minus strand of CM022531.1, from coordinate 20,292,349 downwards.
ACGGTACGTGGCGGACGCTCCTTCATGCCATATGTGTCCAAGTTATGGAGTTAACTCCATCCCGCGGTTTTCCCAGAGCGCTACAATATGGGGGCTCTTGAAAAAGGGCGTGAACAGATACCTAAAGCCTCAACGAGGTAGGCAACGCATCGGTTCCCCTTGAGTTGCAGATGTCCATGGGCGACGGTAGCCACCTATCACCAGGTGGTCCGTTTGCCAGTTTGCCTACTAGCAAACATAAAAAACATGTAAGAAATCTACTAAACTCCGACAAAAGCGGTTCATACATAAAACCGTAAATATCAATTAAATCTCAATTTCTTATTTATTTTAAACCTTTCCTCGCACTGTCGAGTAAATTTTAATTCGGAAATCGTATTTTAATATCCGATGTCACCTGTATACTCACTATCACTGCATATCTAAGATAATAAGGAGCGGACAGATCATCATCATCATCATCAGCAGCAACATCATCATAATTATCATCATCTCGGTCTATTAATTTCAGTCTATGGACACTGTATATAGTTAACATTAATTTTCATTCACAGATTATTAATCTATGGATAAAAAATATTAATAAAAAATAACGCGCATTGCAGGTGCTGATAACTGAGTCGACATCATCAGCAGCTACTGTGCCGGTTGCAGGGCAAAATTTAAACCAAGAGCGAGGAGCTGTAAGTATCACGCTTGTTTTACGTGCCGCGTTGTGAAACCTACGATTATTAGTCCATAAACGTGCCAATTTTGGACTCGCGCTACCAAATTTTTAAGGGAAACAACAGTAAACCCTATATGCTTGTCCAAAACAGATTGGCGAGCTTAATAAGTTTGTGTTACACGTATGCCATTAAACTACTCCATTGTGTACTCGTAGCAGATTATAAAATACACATTCCTGGCAAACAATCACGTAGTCTCAGTAATTTAAAAAAAAATTGATTGGACGTAAAGACGGACGGACATGAGAGTGAGGGCTCCGTTTTTGCCAAAATGGTTACGAGTCCCTATAAAGTTAATATATATATATACACACACATATATATACACCTATACACACACACTCATATATATATATATATATATATATATATATATATATATATATATATATATATATATATATATATATATATATATATATATATATATATATATATATATATAAGCAAATTTTGTTTTCTTTGTCCGAGGTAAACTCGAAAACTACTGGACCGATCAGCATGAAACCATAACCATTCGACGCAGAATTAATCGTAGATGGTTATAGGCTATATATTTTCCCATGTTTTTTCAATTTGTTTGTGTTTGTCATTCGCCGGGCGAAGCGGGCGGGAACGGCTAGTATATATATATAATTTTTTTTCTGTCATTATTCTACCGCGACGATACCGAGAGATATTGTGAATTTAGTATAATACAAATTTTGGACACTATCGTAATGGTATCGTACTTTGAATAACATCGCAACGCTAATAAGACATTGATATAGCAGAATTGGGTCCCTGGTCAACTATAAGCTGCAGATTATGAGAGCCGACAGTCAAATTAACTGATATATTTTTTTACAAACTTACAAAATGTCGCAACCTCATAGATTCTGTACGAGTATACTTACTTATGACGTCATAAGTAGGTGTAAGAAAGTGTAGTCAAGTAACGCGTTCAATATTGTTTAAAAAGTCATCAAAATTCCTTTTCCATGGCATTTAATAACATGTTATTTTACGGTCTGTTCTTTTATATGTAAAAGTATTAGAATTTATTGTAACATTTGTCCGCATCCCTATAGCAAACAACCGTGTTGCTTCTTTGATAACGTTTTCAAAGCGGGATACAGTAGATAAGACTAAAATCCAACGATATTAAAGTTTGTAATAAATTATTATTATATTATAATTAATGGACATAACATGAACTACATGTATAAGTATTTATTCATCCCTATCCCTATTAATATTATAAATGCGAAAGTAACTCTGTCTGTCTGTCTGTCTGTCTGTTCCGTTTTCACGTAAAAACTACTGGACCGATTTGGCTGAAACTCAGTATATATATATTTTCGATGCCGAGGATGAACATAGGATACATTTTATCCCGAAAAATGGGATAGTTTCCGGGATAAAATGATATTTGTCTGTTTGTTTGTTATGCTTTTACGGAAAAACTACTGGACCGATTTGGCTGAAATTCGGCACGTATGTAAATTAAATACTGAGGATGGACAAGGGATAATTTTCATTTTGGCCTTTTTGGTAATTTTGGCCTATTTGGTCATTTTGGCCTTTTTGGTAATTTTGGCCTTTTTGGTCATTTTGGCCTATTTGGTAATTTTTCCTTTTTGGTCATTTTGGCCTTTTTGGTAATTTTGGCCTCTTTGGTCATTTTGGCCTCTTCGGTCATTTTGGCCTCTTTGGTCATTTTGGCCTATTTGGTCATTTTGGCCTCTTTGGTCATTTTGGCCTCTTTGGTCATTTTGGCGTATTTGGTCATTTTGGCCTATATGGTCATTTTGGCATCTTTTGTCATTTTGGCCTCTTTGGTCATTTTGGCCTATTTGGTCATTTTGGCCTATTTGGTAATTTTGGCCTTATTGATCATTTTGACCTTTTTGGTCATTTTGGCCTATTTAGTCATTTTGGCCTATATGGTCATTTTGGCCTCTTGTCATTTTGGCCTCTTTGGTCATTTTGGCCTATTTGGTCATTTTGGCCTATTTGGTAATTTTGGCCTTATTGATCATTTTGACCTTTTTGGTCATTTTGGCCTATTTGGTCATTTTGGTCTATTTGGTCATTTTGGCCTATTTGGTAATTTTGGCCTTATTGATCATTTTGACCTTTTTGGTCATTTTGGCCTATTTGGTCATTTTGGCCTATTTGGTCATTTTGGCCTTTTTGGTCATTTTGGCCTATTTGGTCATTTTGGCCTTTTTGGTCATTTTGGCCTCTTTGGTCACTGACCATTTTGATTATTTTGGCCTTTTTGGTCGTTTTTTCCTATTCCGTCATTTTAGCCATGTCGGTCACTGTGGTCTTTTGGTCATTTAGACCATTTTGGCCTTTTTGGTCAAGTTTTGTAATTTATTTTGTTGACAGATAGGCGGGGGATAGTATATATAATTAGCGATATAAAATGAAGTGAATCTGCCGTGGGCAAATACATAATAACATTGTAATATAATATAACCTGTAGCACTTGCTCTTTAAACAAGAGACACGGACTAGAGGTTAACCCGCGGCGCAGCCGCGGGGTAAACTCTAGTTAATATTATAAATGCGAAAGTAACTCTGTCTGTCTGTCTGTTCCGTTTTCACGTCAAAACTACTGGACCGATTTGGCTGAAACTCAGTATATATATGTTTTCGATACCGAGGATGAACATAGGATACTTTTTATCCCGAAAAATGGGATAGTTTCCGGGATAAAATGATATTTGTCTGTTTGTTTGTTATCCTTTTCCGGAAAAACTACTGGACCGATTTGGCTGAAATTCGGTACGTATGTAAATTCAATACTGAGGATGGACAAGGGATAATTTTCATTTTGGCTTTTTTGGTAATTTTGGCGTATTTGGTCATTTTGGCCTTTTTGATCATTTTGACCTTTTTGGTCATTTTGGCCTATTTGGTCATTTTGGGCTATTTGGTCATTTTGGCCTTTTTGATCATTTTGACCTTTTTGGTCATTTAGGCCTATCTGGTCATTTTGGCCTATTTGGTCATTTTGGCCTATTTGGTCATTTTGGCCTTTTTGGTCATTTTGGCCTATTTGGTAATTTTCCTTTTTGATCATTTTGACCTTTTTGGTCATTTAGGCCTATTTGGTCATTTTGGTCTTTTTGATCATTTTGACCTTTTTGGTCATTGACCTATTTAGTCATTTTGGCCTATTTGGTCCTTTTGGCATTTTTGGTCATTTTGGCCTATTTGGTCATTTTGGCCTATTTGGTCATTTTGGCCTATTTGATCATTTTGACCTATTTGGTCATTTTTCACTTTTTGGTCATTTTGGCCTATTTGGTCGTTTTGGCCTTTTTGGTCATTTTGGCCTATTTGGTCATTTTGGCCTTTTTGGTCATTTTGATTATTTTGGCCATTTTGGTCGTTTTTGCCTACTCCGTTATTTTGGCCATGTCGGTCACTGGTCTTTTGGTCATTTAGACCATTTTGGCCTTTTTGGTCAAGTTTTGTAATTTATTTTGTTGACAGATAGACGGGGGATGGTATAATTAGCGATATAAAATGAAGTGAATCTTCCGTGGGCAAATACATAAAAAATGTAATATAATATAACCTTTACTTGCTCTATAAACAAGAGACACGCACTCTAGTGCATAAATGTGTCTGGTCTTATATATGTATTACATTTATAAATTAGTGTAAGTAAGTATATTTACAGTAATATCTTGTTTCTGTTCCCACCTACATCGCCAGATTAGTTAAGAATTTCTTTTAAATTAGGTTGCCTGGAATATGTCGCTTTTAGCGATAAGGCCGCTTAATGTTTTGCCAAGAATGATTGTAATTATACATTTTGTTCTTGTGATTGTTAATTTTGCCGAGCAATAAAGTGTTATCTAATCTAATAAACTGTACATATTATATGCACTGCAAAGACAAATACATTTCTAACGTAAGCACAGACAACCTGCCAGAATGAATAAATGCACATAAACACTAATTTTATGTCTAGGTTTCTCCTACATGGCACCATTCATTCTAAGCGACTTTAAACGACGCACAGGTTATCGTATAAACTAGCAAAGAAAACAGTGCCACTTTCAAAAACTTGAGGAATATATATGAAATTATTATTTCAGGAAAATAATTTGTTGCAATAATTATACTTATGTGTTACTGAACTGAACTGAACTGTTTGTTCGAAAAATATATTTATACTCTATTTTTCGAACAAACAGTTACGAAGTATATTATAAATGAAATTAAATAAAATTATAAACACAAATTAAAATTAAACTATGAAAGTGTAAGACGGCAGTTAGTCTGAAATTAGCCCAAAAGACTAATGCATTGCCTGAGGTATATACCAGTTTTACAGTCTTATGCTCGCGCGAGACATCTACCAGCCGTTTGGCTATGTTTCGATAAAGTTTGTACACCTCAGGCCCAGGGACCCCAAAAGCGCTAAAAATAAAGCCATTTCCGATGGCTGAATTTTTGCGGCGTCTTAGGGCGGGCCTCTTGTTGTGCAGCAACAAGAGGCTGACATGCTAATGGCCGCCAGAGTATCGACGCACTATGTTATACTTATACATATTGTTTAAGTAGTATCTATTTATCATTGTAAGACTTAAATTTGGAATAATTTCGTATTTTTCAGAAGCAGCACTTCCTTGGCCCTAATAAGTCGATAACTACTTGTCATTTCTGCCATAACAGTGTTAAGACTACTATAAAGCACACCATAACAACACGTACTCATATGACTGCCGCTCTCTGTGCTGCTCTGTTGTAAGTATTAAAAATGTATTTATTTGAAAGACTCTGTAAATTAATTTCTGGGAATGCTTTAAAATGGCCAGATGGAATAGAATTCAAATGCGATTTTTTAACTGTATGTTATACCTTTAATCGCAGGAATCTCGCGCGAATTTTCCCGGGAGAAGTTCGAAGTTGTTCAGATGCATAATAAAAAATAAAAACTTCGTTTAAAAAAACCGACTTCAAAAACTAAAATGTATAAAATAACTTATTTCTAAAGCTATTATTGTTGATATATATTATCTAAAACGTCTTAAAGTCGGTGCTTAGTAATTTTCAAAATATAGTAATTTTTATGTTTTACTTTGCACCGACTTCAAGATGTTTTAGATAATATTTATTAATAATAATAGCTTTAGAAATAGGTTATTTTATAGTTTTAGTTTTTGAAGTCGGTTTTTTTAAACGAAGTTTTTATTTTTTATTTGTTACTTTTTAGTGTCTAGCTATTTATGGGTGGACTTACGAATGGTGCCGCGCTTCTTAAAAAATATAGGTCCCAAGAAACGGGAACAAAAAAATGTTCGTAAAATGAAAACTACTGGGCCAAACTATGTCAAATTTTTAAGGGACTACATGGCAGCCATTCCGCGTCGAACAAAAAAAAGAATCACGTAAAACGAATCATAAATCTCAGAGTAATCGATGTACATATGGAACGAAAAGGATTCTTTGGTTTCATAAAAAATGTTCATAAAATGAAAACTACCGGGCCAAACTGTGTAAAATTTTTAGGGGACCAATTGGAAGCTATTCCGCGTCGAACAAAAAAAGAATCACGTAAATCGGATCATAAATCACTGAGTAATCGGCGAACATACATAAAAAAAGCAACAAAAAAAAAGATTCCGACGAATTGAGAACTTTCTCCTTTTTTCGAAGTCGGTTAAAAAGAAAAGGTGTTAAAATCAACATGTGATCATCAGACTTAAAATAATTATGATGGAAATAATTTCAATTACTTTTCAAACGATAATGAATGCGCTATTTTACTCCTTTTACTTGTACTTAATTATGACGTGATGACGTCATACGTAGGTACGCTCGTATAAAATCTGTGAGGTGGTGACTTTTTGTAAGTTTTTAAAAATTATCTTAGTTGACTTGAATGTCCGCTCCCCTGTTTTGTGCAATTATTGATCGAGAAATATTGATTCAAAAACAATTGTTATTCGCGTTCTAGTCGCGGACAGTTTTCTCTCCCCTCTAACTTTGAATTACGAGTATTTAAGATTAAATTCTTTGGGATTAAAAAAAAACTGTGTATAAGGGTTTTATTTTACCAACATAGCTACGGAGCACTAAAAATGGTGGACGTTTGTCGCCACTATGGGACTTTTCAATGTGAATGGTTTGACACGCATTTATTTTTGCACTGATAATTGACGATAATAATACTTGTTTCAGTTCTTTGTGTTGTATCCCCTGCTGCATATACTGCTGCTGTGATTCAGCCAAGAATACCGACCATTACTGCCCCAGTTGCGGATCATTCCTCGGTACTTATGAAAAGTAAAGATTTATACCGTTTATTACTATTACCTTTTACTATACCTTTCTATGTAACTAGACTATTAAGTTTATTATAGATTTGTATTTAATTTTGAAGAGATGGCGTATATGTGCCATATATAAAATAAATATGATTCCAGTGCTATCGATTGTGTATTTAAAATGTTGTGGTTACTTCTGGTAGCATTCCGAAGTTAAATGCCTAAAGGGACCCATTCACTATCTTACATGGCAGTCCGCCGCGTAATGCAAGTTTGTGAATGTTGTTGCTATCTGCGCTGCGTCTGGCAACACGGAGCTAAATACTTCTTAAATCCTGCAAACTCCGCTCACTGTAGGATAGTGAATGGGCCTCTTAATACAGTCGCCAAATTCATAAAATAAGTACTCGACTGCGGTTCATTTGGAAAACAACTCTATTTCAAAGTAAACAGTCTGAATTTATCTATTTTATGATTATGACATTATTAGGCGTTGTACATAATATGTATGTATGCCATATTTGACTTACCATGTATCCATGTCACAATTAATAAATCTTAAGTTGAATTGATAAAATAAGAAAATAGGTATATAGGGGGAATTTTCATCAGGAACTTCAAGGCTGACGTTTTACTTACTGTTTTCAAAAATGTGTAAGCAAGCAGTGTGTTTGTAGTGAATTATTATGACTTTTCAAAATTTTGATAAGGCTGGGTTTCCTTTTTCCCATAAAGACCTAATATAAGAATGTACTCTGTGGTTTACTTACTGGAATTCAAAAGGAAGGAGTTTTTAGCGGGAACTGGAAGGAGATGCTATGTAGTTTTATTTTCTAAAAATATGTAAATTACTCTAAAATTAACAATAGTTGTAGGATATTGATAGTTTTTGAGTAGTACTTGTGTTTTGTGAGAAATGTGAACTGTATAGTCAAATGTAGCCTTTTGAGTCGTCACAAGAACTCTGTTGAATGGCACTAGCTAATTACCTGCAGTTCAGCTGTGCTACATATAGGCTTAAGAAAATGAAGAAACTATATTGTAAACTAAGATCTGGCTTAAAGGCCTAGCTGCCAAGCCATAAACCTAAATAAATAGTAAATTTAAAGGATGATAAGACTTGCAAAACTTACTAGCCAAAATCTTAAAATATTCTCAAATTACAAAAAATATTAGTGCCTTTAATTTCATTAAGCGTAAGTATTGTTCATTTTACAGCTAAAAGAAATATTGTTTCATATGTAAAGAACGAGCACAATGTTAGCCATGACAATATGTTTGTTTTTACCTTATTATGATGAATATATGATTATTGATGAACTAGGTTCATAAAATTTATTATTTTTGTAACTTTTTCTATTAATATGTACTTACTTAGGGTCTTACTTATAATAATCTCGCTAAGAAAGGATTAGCCAGCTCTTAAATAAGAGACTCTTAAGCCTCTAATCAATGGCTGTTTCAAATAAAATTTGCCATCTTGCCTCTTAGCACTTAAACTACCTCTCGATGTTGGTTATTTTTGACAGTTATTTACGAGTTACTTTACCACCACCTCTTATCCTTAAGAGGAGTTTATGGGTAAGATTTCCTTAATTGCTGAGCAGTTTCTTAAAATTTAACAAATGATTATAAGTAAGGGCTTAAGTGTCTCGGAAAAAAGTATTTATGTTTGGTATACTTAAATACTTTTACGGACTGTACTCACCTTTGTTAATTAGTGTGAGATTACTCAGTAATTATTAGTTCCTGGTGTTGTTATAAGAAAATTTTCTACTTTCTAATAAAACATAATTTGGAAATTACACTGCATTTTATTAACGACTCATTTGTAGCGACCTTGTTAAAACCTTGACTTAAGTTTTTAACTAATGAAGGATAGATAAGCGTTTTATTCTGAACAACGGTTAGGGTTCATTAGAGTAGAATAAAAATGAACCTAACCTTTTAGAATATATACAGTTGCACATGTGTATGCTCTAAGCCTTAGAGCAAAAAGTGTTTCTTAAAATTTTTGACTAAAGTAATTTGCAAAAGAATAAACAATAGCCCAAAACATACAGGTCGATATTTGGTTTTGGTGATTTCACAAGTTATCAATTAAAATACATAAAGTAAGTAAATTTTATTAAGAAACGACAAAAACAAATACACTGGAATGTATGGAAAATTAATTGCTTGTCTCACGGTATCCTTCAACTCAATTATAGTCATTATTTTCAAAGAGCTTGAATTAAAAGTTTAAAGGCATAATTTTAGAAAAGAATATATCTTTACATGTTTTACAGCTTGGGTTACTTCTTTTTTTTTGCAATGGTGTAATCTTATATTCGAGAAGGGGCGAATAACAGAAAAATATTTTTCAAATAATTGTCAGGAAATTTGAGATTTACTCTTAAATGGTTACAAAAACGCTTGAATTGGTGGTTGGGTGTTAGAATAAAATGTTTGCCATGAATTTAATACTTTATTCTTAATTAGTCAAGTGGTACTTATACAGTAGTTAAGCGACATATTGGTCAGTGAGTGCCCGGAGCAGTCTGGCGCGGCGGGTGGCGGCCGCTTCCCGCTGTATGTCCTCGCTGTTGTTCGCGTTGAGCTCCAGCGCGCCGGCCGCCTTGACGGCGCGCGCCCGCCGCCCGCCCTCGGCCCGCCGCGAGTGCATCGCCACCGCCACCTCCAGCAAGGTGCCGTCCCAGAGGCAGCCGTAGTACGAGTCCATCGCGTCCGATGCGTTGCCCGTCTGCGATCAAGTTCATATTACATACATATTATCACGACTGTTTCACATAGGGGTAGGCAGAGGCGATGGATTTCCACTTGCTACGATCTTGACATATTCAGGTTTAAATTGAAAAGGTTTTATTCAAAACAAGTTCCACTGGAGAACACTTTGAAGGTCATACATATAGCTTAAAATTTAATTTTACTTCCTAGTCTATGTAGACCGCTTCGCAACGTGTTATTGCTGTTAAGGAGAAGAAGCGGCAAGAAACTCTCCAGCAACACGTCTAGCTTAAAATTATTTTTCTTTATATTTCTTGTTCATATACGTATCTTTTGCTTCATCTATACTCATTACTCTCTTCTCACGTGTATGTTTTTATACGAGCTTTTTACCTGGACATTTTTAAGACATCTGCGATTTGCGATTGTACTGTCACTGTCTTAGGAATTAGTCGATTATCATAAAAATTGGTATATATGCTCTTTCGATAATAAGGATAAATGAACATCGTTGTAAGGATGCGACTGTTTAATTAAATTGCTAATAAGTGTGGAAAGTTGATAAATTAGTAAAGTTAACACTGCTCATAGCTGTAATTTAACCAGATAAAACTCACGATATGATCAAATGAATCCCTTTATGAACCAGCGAAAATTACAATTAGATATTTGATACATATTACAATAAATTCTATAATAGTATAATAGTAGTGTAGGCGTAAATATCTTATCACAGTCTTAGTTTCATCAGTTCATTATAGAAATATTTTTTATTACCGTTTAGACAATAATTAATAAACTATATGGCGCGTTAAAATTGTGTCGTCATTAAAGCTGTATTTTTATAAAAAATCGAAGTGTGTGATGACGAAAAGGGACACCCAGTGGATTTAACTGTTCACCCAATTCAAATTCGAAACTTGAGAACAGTGATAGGCATACCTTCTCAGCCAGACACTTGAATGCGGTGTTGTAGTCGGCGTCGTCAGGCAGCTGGCACAGTGCGGCCGCTTGTGTGGGCGCCCCCAACGCCTGGCAGCAGCGCGCCGCCCGCCGCGCCACGCCGCCCTCGTCCGGCGCGCGCTTCGCAAAGTGCCACGAGCCCGCCGCCAACGCGCACAGATACCGCCGCAGCGCCGCGCCCCAACGACCGCCGGCCATCTCCACGTCGCCGTATAGACGGAGCCTTATTTTAAACCCAATATACGACAGAATTAGTGTTGAATATTTTAAAGGAAATCCGAGAGAAATAGTTATAAAAGGCGAGTTTTCCTATGTTGCGGAAGTGATTGAATAACGACATTAAAATAACTTTTATTGATGTCCGACCTGCCTTCCTAGATAAGTGGCATTAGCGCTTAAACGAATAGAATAAAAATGTATGGGAATGAAATAATAATTAGCTTAATGATACCTAGCGTCTAGTGGGCTGTAAAGAGGGGAGTTAGGGCAGGACATTGTCGGGCCCCGGAGAGGAGGGACGCGCGCCGACCTGGCTACCAAATGGAGAGGCCAGCCCGCAAGGCGCCGGCCACCGTCCGTCCAGGCTGGTGGTGAATTCGCGAGCGAACCCACAGCTTGGACAAAGGACTCTCGTGATCGCTCAGGGTTTTTAGTGGGTATCCCTAACCGCGGCGTGGCAATAGTTTCCCACATCTCAATGTGGGGTGCTAGTGCCACCCCGACCCGGCGAATCCCACACACGGCCGCGAGCTTTCCCTCTCGCGCGGCCTACGGTCCTGAAACGGACTTCCCCTGATAAAAAAAGGCACGGTTGGGCCAGCATTGGATAGGCCGCCGCCTGCCAACGCCGTATACCTCTCTTCCTGGCATTTAAGCGAGGGGGGGTACACTTTCGGGGGCGCTAGTGCCACCCCAAAGTGGCGAAGGCGAATACCACACACCTACCGCACTTCTCCCGCAGTATTTATAGTCCTCAATCGGATTTGCCTTCGATAATAAAGGGCGCTGAGGGACGACCGCCCAAGGGCGGAAAATTTTTGGAGGAGGTCTCAGACGCCCCTGCGTATGTTTTGAATATTGAATATAAATCAAATTTCATGAAAATCAAAGATTAAAAAACAGGATATTTAGAAAGAATGCGCAGCTCCTCGCACATATATAATAAATATTGTCTGCACGCTGATGTGGAGGGTCTAGGATACCCAGGTCGATGTAGTAGTGGAAGATAAAACACTGTTATGGGGTGAAAACTTGTAATAAAAAAACTTATACACGAAGGCGTCTGGCTTCGGCCACAATCCGAACGGAAGGAGAAAATAAATGCAATAACAATGTTGCAAGTAATAAAATAAAATTTTACGTTGGTGTTGCCAAGAAAATAGTTTAGTTACTTATAATAAAAATGTGTGCTGGGACATATATTAGAAGTGAAACTTAGTAAATTTAAAAGTACATTTTAATGGTGTATGTAATACGCTACCCACGCACCGACCATTTTTTACGTGAACACTTTTGTCGTTCGTTGTCGTTCACTTTTGTTATGACTTTCGGAAACTGAACAGTTGGCAAAGTTTTCTGGTTGTTATTTTTGTTTCCTCAACAAACTCTATTTATTTATTTATATTTTTTTACATATACCACAAATAGAGGCAGTGATGCCTTGTCACGTGGAGAGCAGAGCTATAGTTCGATGCAAACTTAAGTTTGCCTCCATTAATAGCGGCTCGGAACATCGCACTTTCCGATGCGCAGAACGCAATTTTAGGTATTAGAGGGATGAGGTAGTCTGAGGACGCGGTATATCCTCGCTCGCTCTCTTGCTAGCTTTCTCGTTTACGAGACATCCCCTGCGCTCGGCTCACCAGAGCTACCAATTTAGCGCTTTAGGAGCTAGATATAGCGCTTTTTAGGGCAATCCAGCTCCCAATTTTATTAAACAACTTCCAGCGCAAAATCTTGCGCTTTTTATAATATGCAAATATCTAATTAATTTTATAATAAATATATATGAATATCTATACTAATATTATAAAGAGAAAAGATTAAATTCTTTGTTTGCATTGAAGAGGCTCCAAAACTACTTAACCGATTTGAAAAATTCTTTCACTGTTGGCAAGCTATACAATCCCCGGGTGACATAGGCTATATATGTTTACAAAAAAATTAGGGATCCTTACTAAAAATCCAATAACGTAATCCAAGGTGTAAAAAAATCCCAAAAACTATTTATGATAGAATGAAATAATGTACTACGATTTTGCAGAACACATCATTATCTACAAAAAGTGACGCGACAGCATATGTCTAACTATTACAGTTATGCCACAAAAAGTGTTCTTTTATTTTAAATTTTAATTAAAATGCCGCCGCTAGAAAAGGCTCTTTATTTGTACCTTGGTATCAATCCTTATCAAAATAAATTACTTCATATTCAAGACTGCTTCAATACCTTTATATAACTTTTTGAATTATTCAATTCGGACATTCCATTCGAAAGATATCACGAGTTTAAAATGTAAGAATTAGTGACGGTGACCACGTGACTGACATCTTTTCGTGAGCCAAAAATCCGTAAGACCCCCTCTATAATATAGAAGTTTCACTTCAATAATATAATCAATAACATCAGCCCATAAATGTCCCACTGCTGGGCTCGGGCCTCCCATTATAGGGGAACGGACAGTATACCGCCACGCTTGTCCAAGGCGGCTTGGCAGGTTTGACACATCGGTCATCCCGATGTGTAAGATGGCATCACGATGTTTTCCTACACCACGTGGAAATTGTAACAATATGCGTTCTGGCCGGGATCAAACTCGCGCCCTTTGCTTGGCACGCGTGCGCTAGCGTTACTTATCAAACGATAATTAATGTGCTATTTGACCCTTTTTACTTGTCTTATTTATGAGGTGATGAGTAGGTACGCTGGAGCAAAATTTGTCAGGCTGTATTGTTTTCGTTCTATAAGTTTATACAAAGTATCTCGATTGATTTACTTCTTCGCCCCCAGTTAAATTACAAACAATGCATCCAGAAGTTTTTAGAAAATTGGTTGTAATATGTATAATTGGAATGGACTTACATAATACATGTGAATTTGTAAGGTTTCTATTACTACTAGAATAGTTACAGAACCCTAAAAGTAATTTCTGTGGATCACGCAAAAACATTAAATCAAACAAGACGTGACTGCAACTAAGTAAAACTATGCCTTGATATAAACCCAAACGGCATACAGATAAAATTCTTGCATAGAACAAAAAAATGACTCACCACGACGTGTTATAAGGGTATAACTTCAAACTCCGCTCCAGTAGATCGGTGAGAGATTCCAAAATGTGTTTAACATTATAATTGTTTATATTCGATATATTCGAAGGCCAGAGGCTGGTGTATTCCACCACCAATTCTGTGGAACTATCATCGGTGAGTACGTTATGTATTCTTGCTAGTAGGGAAAACATGACGCTGACCGCGAGCGGTTCCCTCAGTGTTGCCAGGAAAGCGTTGAAAGCGTTTCTCGCTTCTGTGGCGGGATTGGGAGCGTCGCGTGAATGCGACGGCATTCCACTCGCATTCCGTTTCACTGGCCCACTTGAATTGTTAACATACACTAACAGCGCTGTAACAGTTAAAAGCAAGTAAAAATTGGATAAAAAGGGGGTGAAAAGTTTAATTTTAAAAAAAGGGCTGTTAAAGGACTTTTTTGGAGTTACTTCTTAAAATCAATTTTCATACAAGGCCAAGCCGATACGGAAATTTTTTGAGAAGTGAAATAATACAAGTGTTTCGTTGTTTATTTATACAATTTCAAACTTTAATCCAATGTCATAAGATCTAACATAATATGTTTTAATGTAAGATAAGGTGTTTTGGAATAATTTTTGTAACCGCCCTTATTCTGCAGCCGAATTGCATATTCAAAGAGTACTCAAGGAGTAAACTCCAGTTGTGCCTTGCAGTCGACACTCATATTTTGAAATCAGCGGCAGACAAGATGCACATTATATGTATGTATATGTTATTTATTTATAAGCAAGTTTCGTTTGTGTTATGGGTAATATATGTACATGGTCGGGCCAGCCACCCGGACCATAGGAAATAAAAAATCGTTTACCAAATTTAACATACCAAGAATCGAACCCGGCAACCAGAACTTCCGCATTTCAGGGAGCTAGATGGGCAAAGTGTTACCAACTACATATGTTGGCGAAGTTATAATATATATATATATATATAATTGAAAAAAAAAGTGATCGTAAAAGTGACTCATCACGATATCTCTGGAACTATAATACCTAGAATTGAAATTTGGCATGAACCTTTTTTTCGCCAAGTAGAGGTCAGATAAGAACGGATTTTACGGCACGCGAAGAGGGCGGGTATCAGTTAGTAGTTATTATAATCAAGCCATAAAATAAAAAAGTTGAATCAATTGATATGACTGTATGAAAATTAATATTAGTTATAACCTCGGCACAATAACTAAAGCCTATAGAATATGATATGACACCCACGAAACAGATATTCGAAACGAAATAAACGAAACCCATTTTATTTTAGAAGAATTAACATTAACAGCTGATTGATTCATAACAAATGGGCGTACAGACAAACGTGTAGTTTTACACAAAGGACAAAATTGTGAATAAAACAAAACTTATTGATTGTAGAAGACTGAAATTTGGTTTACCCTTCTATTTAGGTACACTTGCATACTGGTAACTTTCTATTGTAACATGCATAGATTTTAGTAAACTGCAATAAAAAATAAAAACTTCGTTTAAAAAAACCGACTTCAAAACCTAAATTGTATAAAATAACTTATTTCTAAAGCTATTATTATTAATATATATTATCTAAAACATCTTAAAGTCGTTGCTTAGTAATTTGCAAAATATAGTAATTTTTATTATGTTTTACTTTGCACCGACTTCAAGATGTTTTAGATAATATATAATAATAATAATAGCTTTAGAAATAAGTTATTTTATACATTTTAGTTTTTGAAGTCGGTTTTTTTAAACGAAGTTTTTATTTTTTATTTGTTACTTTTTAGTGTCTGCTATGTATGGGTGGACTTACGAATGGTGCCGCGCTTCTTAAAAATATAGGTCCCAAGCAACGAGAACAAAAAATGTTCGTAAAATGAAAACTACTGGGCCAAACTATGTCAAATTTTTAGGGGACCAATTGGAAGCTATTCCGCGTCGAACAAAAAAAGAATCACGTAAATCGGATCATAAACCACGGAGTAATCGGCGAACATACATAAAAAAAGAACAAAGAAAAAAGATCCCGACGAATTGAGAACCTCCTCCTTTTTTCGAATTAGGTTAAAATATGTCATTTTTGCGTATACGACCATTTGTTATGAAGCCCTCGATATATTTCGATGTGTAGCTTTCATTTATATTACTATTTGTAACCTAAACTAGGCATATTTATACAAATTGAAATCAACCTATCACTAGCAAAACTGAGTTGAGTACACAGAACGGTTCCAAATCATATGTTTTATATGTGTTAAAATATTCAAGAACTTAATTTTAATATTTTTAGAATATTATTATATTATAATATCAGCCATATGTCCATGCTGGCTCTCCATTATAGGAACGGACATATACCGCAGCTTTCAGTTTGCATTTACACATCGTTATCTCGATGTCATTGCATCACGATTTTTTACGTTATTAGCGCGTGTATTGTAACATATGAATAAATCAGAAAACTGACTAGAGGTGCATGCGTTCGGTCAGATCGAACCCGCCTTCGACTTAGGGCGCGTGCGCTAACCATTACGCTACCACGACTTGATATTATATAAATATATATTATTGTTTTATTAACAATTTTATAAAACTTTCTATGGACATTAATTCTGTCATTCTGTTGGTTAATTTCGATTTATATAACTACTTCTAATTGACGTTAATCAAATTGATAGTTTTGCCATACCATTGTCCCACAACGTTCTGGGGAATTTCTAGAACCCTTTCCTCTTTGCAACTCGAAACAAGCGGCGCAGAGGGCGGCAGCCAGTTCGCCGGGGCCAGTAGTGGCACCCATTCCTTCCCATTCGCACGCGTTTACCAGGAGACTCCAGCAAGCTTCAATGACCTTTGCAAATATCATACGAGTATGTAGTCAAAAGTATTTCAAGCTATTACTTACTATTGAATTTATTGTTTTATTTACCCAAGGAAATAAAACAAAAAAAACAATTGTGGACATGAGTGAGGATAATGGGGACATGATGCAATTTGAAAAAATTAGCAAAATGAATAGTAATTTTTTTGTTTGACTATCATTTTATATACTACCATAATTACATATATCTTTAACCAAGCAAAAGTAGAGTTTTCTCAAGGTCTATATTTTATGTGCAGGTTACATCTTTTCGAGGTACAATAATCGTAAAAGTGTTACAGAACTCCTCCGTGTACTCATGTCTTCAATTGTAGAGTCTGCGCCACAAAAGCAGTTCTATAAACGCAGCGCTGCAATCGCCGTACTTAGTCCTGCTAGAGAAATTATTTGTTAATCCGTAAATTGATGTAGGTAATTAATGAATAATAAATACACAATATTCCATAATTAAACCTGTAAACTTATTACCTGATTGCTCTGTGAAGGAAATTCTATCAAATAGCGGACCTGATATTTTTAGTTCCTTTATCTTTCGTGGCGTGTACTCTATTTATATTTGATTGAGTCTAATTACGGACGGTGCGGCGATTAATTTTATAAAAATGATACTTACTTGTGCTCGTGGAACAATACCATCACCAGAGCTGGCTGCGGCAATGCACGATTTACATTTATTAGCTAAAGCTGTCAAATTCATGCGATGATGAGGCCATTCGCTCAACACCACATTGACTTGCAAGAGCAGCACCTCCCAAGACAGGTGTCGGCATAATCGGTACAGTGTAGGGTCTGTACCATTGCCTAGTTGGCCCCGCGCTTCACTCTCTAATACTGACAATAAAGACAGAGCCGCTCGTGAGCATCCTGATTCTACTCTAGCCCGAGCTGCACCAGATACAACATAACCAAAATCTTGTAAGAACCCTCGAGGCAACGAAATTAAAGCATTCCCCAACACTCCTGCTGGTTTCCACGAAGGATTAATCTTCCATAAGGGTAAAGAAGGCGACATCATCGCTAATTTCACTAGACACATTCGAACATCATCAGCTGTCGATGCTTCCACTAGCCGTTTCTTAAGACGACCCATTTCTAGCTCCGGCACTGTTTTGAATTCAAAATCTGGTGTTTCCCAGTCTTCTGTTAACAGCTCACGTGGAATATCCATATTCTCATCATCACTATTAACTGCATCATTTAAAACAATTTTCAACTGTTCATCAGATATTAGTTTCCTTCTTATACTCTCAGCACCATCACCATAGTGTTTCTTTAAGTATTCATCGATTCTGTCGATTGGTAGTCTGCATTGTGATGTAGCTAAGTGTAGGAAGAACATTTTTAAATTCTCCCAGTCACGCTCTGAGAGGTCACATATTAGCACCGGTGCTAATGCCCAAAACAGCAAATCAAAAAATTTAATACCTACTGTTTTGAATTTATTAATGAAATCTGGGTGAGTAGATGGTAAACCACCTTCAAGTGCATATCTCACAGCATTTAATGCTGATACCCTATTGAGTAGATCTCTTGCTACAGTAAAAGCTCCACTAGAAGTAGAACCTTGAATATCCAACTCTACTACCTGTCTATGTATCATTGGTATTTCCCTCTTTATATTGTCAACTTGAAGGACACCTATAATGCCTGTGTAATGGTTTGCTATGGACTTTTGTAACTTTTGTAATAATGATGGCTCCTCATCAAGCACTTCTTGTCCTAAATTGAGGGCTCTAAGATAACCGGAAATTTCTTCTTTTGTCATACTCGCATAGTTAAATTCACCCCATGGCATAGACTTACAAGAGCCATAGCCACAAATAGAAATTTCCCTTTCTAAGAGATTCGAATTCTCCCTGCAGCCAAGAATGTGCTTCTTGGCCATCTCATGCTGACCATAAAAAAAATAATTATAACACAGATCGAAATGGATCTGCATAGCCAACTCATACTGGTTTATTTGTATATCGCCAGCATTCCAGTTGTGGTTCATATCATTAGAATCTTCTGTGAGATGAACAAAAGCTTCCATTACTGGGATTTTTATTTTGCGATTTTCTCCACGGTTTTGATTTGAAGGTGGCTCATAATTAGATAATATTTCATTTAAAAAATTGACGCTTTGCATACGAGATGCTTCACACATTCGCAAGATTTTTTCAAAATTTTGATTCATTGGTGTGTAACCACTATCTGCTTGCATACCGGGACTGAAATAAGTTTAAACATAGTTTTTTCAAGAATGTAATAGAACTGTCACACTTAACCAATATGATATTAACCTATAAAAGATTGACATAAACAAACTTTAAATAATATGTGGTTAATAAGAATTCTATGAAACATTTTCAACAATTTAATATGAATTGTATTCTAAAAAAAATATTATGCTATTTCATTCAAATCTTAGGGCAGGTCATTGCTTAATTAGGTTACAAAGTAGTAATTTGTCACTAAACCATTTATTCCCATTAGATATTAGAGCTTAATCATCCTTTGTTACTTACATGTGAATGAAAGACATCTTTGTTGACTTGGCATATAGAGCAGCTTTGACTGGGAATCTTACAACCCATCTGTGATACAATGTCAATGCAAACTGGACTTGTGGTTTTTGTAACAGCTCTTGTGGTATATCCTGTAACAATTTCGATTTTAAAATACGAATGAAGAATTTTTATAGTCTGCATCAAACTTAATAATTTCATTATATCACTTGAAATTATTGCAGTCATCTGTTGCTATTTAAAATCGGTGTTACAGTTTGACACAGACTAAGGGATAAAACTCCATGATGCTAGATTAAAGTAACAGAAATACATATAATATACATACATAACTTCGCGCCTGGTCCCTTGCGGTGTAGGCACGAACAACAGAGCGCCATTCAGGCTTATTCTTACACACCTCACTTGCTTCTTTCACATTCATAGCTCTTGCACCTTCTGCTAGTATACGATCAGTTTGATCATGGAAGGTGTGTCGTGGCCTTCCGCGACTTCTGCATCCATCCACTTGTGCGTTGTATATATGTTTAGTCATTCTTTCATCATAAATTCTTTCCACATATCCGAACCACCGTCTCCGTGCAGGAACGGAGAAAGAATACAATTTCCTGCGGCCGGGCGGCCTGTCGTAAGAGGCGACAAAACAACCCACAGCCAGGTGGTAGGGCATTTGCCCGACTGGATGGCTACCACCCCTGGTCTAAAGTATGTCGCTATAACAACCTTGAGTTGTGTTCCGGGATTAGTGGACCAGGTTCCAGTCTCCTTTAAGAGGGCAGCAGCGCATTTGTAGCATCTTTGGTGTTGCAAATGTCCATAGGCGATGGTAACCGCTCTCCATCAAGTGGGCCGTCTGCCTGTCTGCTGACCTCCTGCAATAAAAAAAAAAAACCACCGGAGCATTCCTTTCCTTTTCTTCACCCTGACACTATCTTTCAGACCAGCTTTCTTTCTTACTTCGGTATTACGAACGCGGTCCGCGAGCATCACTCCGCAATTACAGAATAGAAATATTACTAATAAATAACATAAATAATCAATCTTTCATTTAAAACTCAAATCTAAGCTATTGCAATATTTGGCGTTGGTCACGATCATAGCAAGTGGAGATCTATTGTCTCTGCTTACCCCTATTGAAAACACGTGTCGTAATATGTAGGATTTTACAAATACAATGGGTCTAGATATCAGAACTCTTGTAGTAAATGATTTGTAATGTTAAATAATAATGTGTGTGATGTTGGTGTACCATAAATAAATAAATACAAGTAAAACTGAAAGTCAATGTTTACCTATATTAGACTAGCTTATGCCCGCGACTTCGTACGCGTGGTGCGGTTTTTTAATTATCCCACGGGAGTTCTTTAATTTTTCGGAATCAAAAGTATCCTACATGTTGACCAGGGATATAAGCTATAACCGTACAAAATTTCATGTAAATCGGTCCAGTCGTTTCGGAGATTAGCCGGTACATACAGACAAACAGACAGAGAAACAAAAAAAAAATTTAAACAATCTAAATTAGTTCTATTTCACTTCTTACATTCCCCTGACTCGGTTTTTAGCATTTTTTTTAATTGTACAGAGATTTGACCTCTACAATTTTATTATATGTATAGACTATGAGATAAATAGTATCTGCATTTGCAGAATACATATTCAATTTTTTTATGTGCATCAGGCAACATTTTTAAATGAATTTACAAGGAATTTCAACTTTGGTTTGGTCTAAAAATATATTTTAAATAGTAAAACGTCATATAGTAAGAGACGAATGACTTTAGCCATATGGCACATAATTCATTTCTAGGAGCTTATCAGAGTTGCATTTGCCAGTAGGCGATTGATATTCCTAGTCCACTGTTTAGACGAGCAAAGCTACTACTGACATTTGGATTAATCATGTTAAGTTCAAATAATATATAGAAACATAAGAACCTAGAAAATAGCATAGTTTCATACACAATGTATCAAAAGTTCATCCACATAAAATGCTCTAATGTAACGATGTGATGGGTGTTAGATGCCGTTTATAGTTTATTTTATGGCACTTTTATTATTTTAGATAACTATATTTATTATAAAGTATAAATGAAATTAATTATCTCAATGGCGTTGTTAGGGCTAAATGGGTCTTGTTTCCATATTTAGTTTTAATTGCCTAGGCCTAGGGCAAAGTCCAAGTTGAGGGTCTCTTATCACTAATGCTTTGAGGTTGTGAATTGATTTCCGTGGTTGCTACAACTCATACATAGTTGTATTGATATTACAGACCTGTGGAGGTACTGCAAATGCTGTATCTGTGGCCATATAAACCAAGTCTTGCATCAACTGTTGCTGAATTTGAGGTGGTAGTTTTGATTCAAATTCATCTGAAAAATTATTTTGTTCTATATCACTCATATAACTTCACTATGAAGCATTTTTATAACTTTAAAGATAATACTATAATGTAGTGGTCACTTAGAGTCGCTTGCATAACGATCGCCTATAATTAAAATAGGTAATCACATTAAACTGCCTAAATACAATTTACACTAAATGTATTCACAGTTCTTTAAACATATTAAGCGACAAGTTTTGCATTGTGCAAGACGTTAATTGTATTTAATGATGTTAAATGCGTTTAGTGTTTGTTAAATAAATTTAAGGAATGTTATGCAAGCGGCCCTTGGTGTTTAAAATTAAAACATGAATTAATTGCGTTGTTAAGTTGGAATGCTATTAGTGTTACATAATTTTCCTTTTACAATGGGAATATAATATATTAAGTAAGCTATATATCACTTTAAACTGCACTTTATTGTATAAAACACATATGTATTGATTTTATATTCAAAATAGAAAACAAACACTTTTCTGCCAAGACATCTTATACTAATATATAAAGCTGAAGAGTTTATTTGTTTGTTTGAAAACACTAATATCAGGAACAACTTGTCTGATTTGAAACATTCTTTCAGTGTTAGATAGCCCATTTATTGAGGAAGGCTTATGGGCAGAAACTAGTATTGTATAAAATATTTAAAAAGGAAGGAAAATCAGAAAAAAATTAATAGATTATATCTCATTTGGTCTAGCTGTCAGTAATGTTAAGATTCTTTAGAAATGTTTACTCCGTGAAACTATTTGAGCAGAGTGAGAGTGAGTACATTATGTGTTCTATATATGAACAATTATTTATTTATTTTAATTATTTAAATGTTTGTAGTCTTACATATATTTTACCTATTATAATTTACATAAATATTAAGTTTCTGCATTACACTATATTATAACTCAAATTTATGTTACATATAACATGCTTAAAAGTGGATAAAAATTTCTTCTTCATGTATTAGTATAAAGATTACCCATATTCCAATGTAAAGTTGCTGCCACTTTGAGTGCAAGTATTTTTAGAGCCAACTGCTTGCGAGTAAACGGACTTGAAGATGTGCTGGTTGGTGGGCTTGGTGGTCCATCCACATCAATCATTCGATCATTTGGCTTAGCATTTACATTTTTAGAATCGACGGAGAGAAACTCTTCAATAAGTTCACATGCTGTGGGTTCTGCAATTGACAGATGTAAAATAATGTAATTAAAGTATTATTTTGGTTAAAAACATGGAGGTGGGCTGTGGTCCACTGCATTGGCGGTGAGGAAAACAGTTCTGAACATCCTCTAATTATGTACGGCTTGGTACGAGCAATGATGTGATCTGGTCGCAGCCATTGGGGCGGATTTGTTCCTCCCGGCCGTGGTGAAGTTCATGGTCAGGAGCGCTAAAGCATAGAACACAGCCACCTTCTGTGATGGAGGTGGCGGAGTGGGTCCTGCCAGAAACAGAGACAGTGACAGAGGGTCGTCCACGACTTAGTCTAGCCGCCTTAGGCTACCACTGTGTTATAAAGTGCCATAGAGGAGGAATGTACACCGATCCGTGTGCCCCTTTTTACCTCCACCAGACGTAGCCAGAGACCCAGCGCTCCATCTAACAAATAAAAGGGCTAGCTTGTAAAGGGGCCGGTTTTTGTTCGCCCAGGCTGGAGGTGAACGAGCAAGTGCAACCACAGCCCAGACAAGGTACATTCCAGGATTGGCCAGGGGTATGCTAAGCAGTTGTGTGGCAATAGCATTTCGGCGGGATTCTCGCGGCAATAGCATTTCGGCGTGATTCTCGTGTCACCCAAGGTGACGAATCCTACATACGGGCCAGGACTTTTCCCCCTCACGTGGCTTATGGTCCACAATCAGATTTACCCAAGTAAAAAAATGGCAAGGGGTCAGTGGGAAGCTTTAAATTGTATAAATATTCATGTTGAGTGTAGTATTTGTAACATGGGAATTATCAATTCAATTTTGTTTTATTTTAAAGTTCTAATCTAATCTAAAGTTTAACTGATTTTTTTATATGTACCAACTTTAAACAAAATCTTTACAATAGGAATAGCCTATAAACATAAATTATAAGCAATAATCTATGTTGAATAGATTACTGCTTAGAATAAATGTGGTTGAGATGCGTGCACTGCGCCAAATCTGCAGAGTGATACTCGCGGACTGCATTCGTTATACCAAAGTAAGAAAGAGAGTTGGTTTGAAAGAGAGTGTCGGGGTGAAGGTAAGGAAAGGAATGCTGCGGTGGTTCGAGAATGTGGAAAGAATGTATGATGAAAGAATGACTAAACAGATATACAATGCAAAAGTGGATGGATGCAGATGTCGCGGAAGTCCACGACACACCATCCATGATCAAATTGATCATGTATTAGCAGAAGGTGATGTCAGGAGCCTTAAGAACAGACGAGCGTGCATGACAAGAGCTATGAATGTCAAAGAAGCAAGGTATGATGAGGCATGAGGTATGTAAGAATGGGCCTGTGTGGCGCTCTGTTATTCGTGCCTACCCCGCAAGGGACCTGGCGTGAAGTTATGTATGTATATATAAGCAATAATTTTATTGGCTTATAATCTATGTTTGGTAAGCAATGAGATTGAAACTGGAATGGTGTAACACTAACTAAATTAGTAAAATAATTCATACCAGAATTGACTGTAAGATTTACAAACCTGGGTTTGATTTACTGAGATGTCTTTTTAATAAAGTAGGGTCTAAAAGGAATTCAAACCAAAAAATTGTGTCCGGTGATATAGGGACTGTGCCCGGCCTGAGTAAATCTACATCCATATTGTTTTACACTCATAGATCATTGGATTCTTTAATGAAACATGTTTTCTCTGTTAGCATTGAAAAACTGAAGGACATTAATCTGTTTTTTAGATAGACTAATCTTTTATAAAAATAACCTAGTCCTAAAAACAAAACAAGCAAACGTCAGCGTCAAATGTCAATGACTTTACCGCTGTTGCCAGATGACAATGTCAATTAACACCCATTTTTTTTCAAAAAAATCCAATAATAAGCTTTTTGAAAAATCACCTAAACAGTTTTTACTTATTTTAAAGGAGAAATTAAAAATCAAAACCACCGTCGTAGCGAAAACGTCACTAAAGACGTCATCATTTTTGCTCACGGGGCGCTCACAACGATCCGAGTAAATAAGTGAGCCGAATAACCGTTCCACTTGAGCTTACGATTGTGACGCTAGCATTTGCTTTGCACTTATTTAAGTGAAACGGCAAAAATGAATGAGAATGAATTGAATTATGACTCACTAATAGAATATAGTACCAGTGAACTAGTTCCGCAACAAAAAAAATCACGAATTTACAGGCAATCCCCCCATCTGGCAACACTGGACTTTACGCTGTCAATTATTTGACTTTACTGTCAATTATTTTAATATATCCTTAGACGGTTCGTTTTTTCACTTGTCCGTTGTGATTCATTTTTCCACTTATCCGTTGCCATTCGTTTTTCAACTTGTCCGTTTTTTTTATTGCATGAGTTCCAAAATATACGCCCGCCTGATGGAAAGTTATTATCATCGCCTATGGACATTTTTGCTATTAATGTACTGCTGCTTTCTGAAGGGAGACTGGCACTTGGGTACTAATGCTGAAACATAACTCAAGGTTGTTATAGCGACATACTTTATATACATGTATACATACGACATACATTTTTTAGACTAGGGTTAGTAGTCATCCAGAGGGGCAAATACTCTACCACCTGGTTGTGGGTTGTTTTGTCACCTCTTAAGATATGCCGCCCAGCTGCAGGAAATTGTATTCTTTCTCTGTTCCGGCACGAATTAAACGGCTTATGTATTATCCACATCATTTTTTACCTAAGAATTTTTGCGACTTTTAGCGTTTTTTTCAGTAAATGTGTTTTTCATATAAGTAACAGAATTTTTAACATAAACTAGAGAGTTCAAATTATATGAACGGGAATACTGTTTCTGTCAATAGCATTGAGTATTGACGTCACAAATGGCGATGGCGATCGTTATGGCGCATTTTTGTAGGTCATTTAAAATTTAATATAGGTAGGAATAATTAATTAATAAATATATACGAATGAAGCAACAGTATTTTATTACTTAATTAGAATATATTCTCTCAATTCAAGCCTTTTTTGAAAATATTCAATAACCACATAGTAGATCAGACTAGACATTTGAATTCAAAACAACGTACTGTATGTACTTTAGTAGTTTTTGTTACTGTTTTGAGTGTTTCATCGACGCTAAATAGGTAACTAATTTCTTTACAAGAACGTCGTTGTTTTTTCTAGAAATTCTTGTAACAACAAAGTCAGGTGCATTTCATTTGTTTATCAAACATTTAAGATTTTAACTGAATTCTGGCTTAAACTATCAAAATATTGTTATTTTTTATTGCATGAGCTCGGCAGACAGACAGACGGCTCAGTTGATGGAAAGCAGTTACCGTCGTCTATGGACATTTGCAAGACCAAATATGCTACAAATGCGCTGCTGCTTTCTTAAGGGAGACTGGAAACTAGTCACTAATGCCGGAACACAAATCAAGAATCAGAATCAACTCAAAAGCAGAAGTGGTAGCCATCCAGTCGGCAAATACCCTACCACCTGTATGTGGGTTGTTTTGTCGCCTCTTACGACAGGTCGCCTGGCCGCAGGAAATTGTATTCTTTCTCCGTTCCTGCACGGATAAGCATAATTTGATAATAATACGTCTTTGTGTACACTGTACAATGTCTAAGTTTTAGGCAAAACTAGTCTTTAGATATTGTACATTAGTTAAATGTTTAGGATTCCGATATATAAATGTAAAAAGTAACCCCATGATAACACTCAGGTGACTGTCTGTCTGTTTGTCACATTTAATAAACTTTCGTATTTGCCATGTTTCACGACTTTGTAGCGGCATATTTAATACATGTACAATGTTACATACATTCTTTAAAACGTCCTTGTACGTTTGGAAATAATTGTGAAATTACAACGTTTCCGTTTCTGACAACTGACCACGGAATTACGGGGTCCCGAAACAAAGATATTTGTATTTTAGGATCCATTTTCTAGAACATGAGTTTCGATTCAATAATATGAGCGCGCATTTCCCAATAGGCATTTCATGTATTTGACACCACTTTAATTTGATTTGACAGCGTACTCCTTGAAGTCTTTATCGAGATTGAAGGAAGTAGAGTATACTCATTGGTGCTCATACATACTATGCGATTAGCCGCAGCCCGGTCAATTGTCCGTCTGACCGTAACATGTAGTTGAAAATGCGGCTAGCTGTGTTGCGAAAAATGATCGAAAATCGACTTAAAATAAAAACCAAATTATATAGCGTGTTTTAAATGGACTAGTTGCGAAAACTTTATAATTTTTTGAATTTAGTTTGAATACAAAGTTTTTAAATTTGAATTTAACCCTACAAACAGCTCCTGGAATCGCACCCGCAACGGATGGTTCAACACTAGCCGCCAGAAGAACTAAAGTTAGGCAAGAAGTCATAATGCTATAATGTAAACAATGTTAATCACGACCTAGTTGATCAGTAGTACCGAGCGTTATCTCTTCGATAGTCGATAGATATTAGCCATTTGACGTTATCGCACATGCCTCTCCACAAGTTCGTTTAATGAAAAATAAAATTCTAGGAAAACAAAAATTTATTTATTTAACATTAACTATGCGATCGTGACGTGTCCACGTTTAAGAATTTCGTATTTAAATAAAGTTATTATTGTGTGGGAAATTAATTGTTTTTACCTATTCTAGGGACGCTGATGACTATTATTTCGAGTTCACAGACAAGAACAAGTAAGTAAAATCATTTATTAATCGCATGTTTACATAGCTGAAAGTTAACTTTAGCTGTACCTAACTAATTTTGTAATATTATAGTTTTAATTTTACTTATATATATATATGTACTCCGATGCGTGATTCCTTTCAAATATATAAACAAGAATAATATTAAAGTAGTGGGCAGATTATTTTTGTGGTAGGGCTGGCCAGTTAAGCAGGGCTACTCCCGGAGTAGAAGACGCGTTTCAGAAACCTCAGTCGGCTCTTCAGTTGGTTGTGTACCTTTCTGAATCTCGAATGAAGGAACTGAAGAATGAAGAAGGATTATCTAAAAAAATTAATCATCACTTCGAATTTCTAATAATAATAGCTTATAAACAACCTACCGCTGAGCTCCGCACTCAGCATATCAGAGGACGAACGGTATACTCGCACGTGCACTAGATTTGCAGGTGTCCTCACGATGTTTATCTTCACCGTCACAATAATGCTAACAATGTGTACATTTAATATAATTCTGCTAGTTCGTATTTTGCGCAATGAATCAGCCTGCCATTCAACGTCACAATGCACCTAGCCTTTTGGGGGCACATTACACTCTGGCAGCGATTTGTTACATAGTTTATATTAACTTATTTATTACTTGGTTTGTTCTTAGTATTTTGTCTTAGTAAATATAATAGGTTACATTTTAGAATCACTGCCTTAAGGCTGTATGCTCCCTGAAAAGATTGGAACCTTCGTTTATAGTATGAGACGCCGAAGACTAGTGATTGCAGCATTTGAGCTGGTACGGTTGAAGGTTATATAAGAGGCCGGCAGCGCGTTGGTGACACCTCTGGTGTTGCAAACGTCCATAGGCGACGGTAACCGATTTCCATTAGGTGGGCCGTCTGCTTGTGTGCTGTACTCCAGCGATAAAAAAAGAGATTCTTAAGGCTATAGATTTCTTTATATAAACTTGTAACGACAATTTTATTTTATTGTATTTACATTTTAAAATTGTGATACTATTCTTTTTTAATATTTTTTTAGTGGATATGAACTCATATCAGCAGATAGGGCAGAGTACAGAGAACACACTATGTATAGAGATGGACCTTTTGCATGTCGGCTCAGAACCAGTCGGAATGCGATGCCCTCACTGTCAGGAAGACGTGATGACCCGGGCTACATATAAAAACAACAAATTCACACATATTGTCGCAGTTGTTCTTGCCATATTTTGCTGGTATGAAAACAAACAAGTCCATTTTTACCTTATTAGGTACCCAAGTCTTTTCGTCGACAATTACGGAACATTTGAAGGAGACAGTTTTCAAGATGTGCATGCATATGGTCATCGGTACAATCAGGGCCGCGCCGACCCCCACAGCGCCTGTGCGCGAAAACTATGAAGCGCCTCTTTTTTCACGAAGCTGCATGTTTCAACTTATTTTTATTATTATTTGTATATTTGACCGAATTAAATGGTCTCCAGTTTTAAATACTTAAATAATATTTTTAACCGACTTCGAAAAAAGGAGGAGGTTCTCAATTTGTCGGGATCTCTCTTTTTTTTTTGTTTCTTTTTTTTATGTATGTTCGCCGTATACTCCGTGATTTATGATCCGATTTACGTGATTCTTTTTTTGTTCGACACGGAATAGCTTCCAATTGGTCTCCTAAAAAGTTTACATAGTTTGGCTCAGTAGTTTTCATTTTATGCACATTTTTCATGGAAATAATTTTCACTCCGTTCCATATGTACACCGATTACTCTGAGATTTATGATTCGATTTACGTGATTCTTTTTTGTTCGACGCGGAATAGCTTCCAATTGGTCCCCTAAAAATTTGACATAGTATGGCCCAGTAGTTTTCATTTTACGAACATTTTTTGTTCCCGGTTCTTGGGACCTATATTTTTTAAGAAGCGCGGCACCATTCGTAGGTCCACCCATACATAGCTAGACACTAAAAAGTAACAAATAAAACATAAAAACTTCGTTTAAAAAACCGACTTCAAAAACTAAAAAACTAAAATGTATAAAATAACTTATTTCTAAAGCTATTATTATTAATATATATTAACTTAAACATCTTGAAGTCGGTGCAAAGTAAAACATAAAAATTACTATATTTTGAAAATTACTAAGCACCGACTTTAAGATGTTTTAGATAATATATATTAATAATAATAGCTATAGAAATAAGTTATTTTATACATTTTAGTTTTTTAGTTTTTGAAGTCGGTTTTTTTAAACGAAGTTTTTATTTTCCTAAATAGGTATAACCAGTTCCCTTCTGCTTGCCAGTTACTGCAAAAGCTCCTCTAGAAAGAATAATTATATTGTTGTGTAAGTGTAACAAAAATAATTTCGATGGCGGCGCCCCTATTGTCTTGGCGCCTGTGTGCACCGCACACTTCGCACATAGGGGCGGCGCGGCCCAGGGTACAAGCTGGACGAAAGCGAAGGCCCGAAATAATTGGCGCAAACTTGAGGAGGCTTACGTCCAGCAGTGGGCTGTAAATGGATGACGATGATAGGTATTATTTAAGCGGGTGCATGCATACATATATCGTATAATTGAATCGTTTCAAAATCTTGGCTCAGGCCCTAACTGAAAATAAAAGTTTAATTGAATATATTTATGAAAGAAAAGTAATAAATATTTGTGCGCTATCTATAGAGAACAGTATTCATTATTATAATACCCCGAGACATTGACTTTGACAATATAACTAATTTACTAATCATCTCACCTATATTATAATTAAAATTATGATACCCATACACCATCAGGTAAAGGAAAATCGATACAAAAACTATGTATAAAAGACATCAGTTTATGTTCCGATTTACCTTTCCTTGCCAATTAAAAAAGAAAAGTTTTCTAGCAGTTAATATTGATTAAATATTGTTTTAGATTAATTATCTATTTTATTTTTACAATAATTTTTAATCACAAACATTTCATTTTCTCTTTAATAAATCAAATCTATAACTTTAATAAAATTGTATTAATAAACAAATAATAGTTTGATAAATATTTTAATTTTTATCTAATTAAATTAATTGGAATTTCTGCGTGTTGACAATGTACCCATCAACTATCAAACATGCATCTCACTGCCATCTGGATTATCATTGTGATCAAATTCTGAAACATTGATTTTTATTAGTAATTAGAGTTTACCCCGCGGCTGCGCCGCGGGTTAACCTCTAGTGCGTGTCTCTTGTTTATAGAGCAAGTGCTACAGGTTATATTATATTACATTTTTATGTATTTGCCCACGGAAGATTCACTTCATTTTATATCGCTAATTATACCATCCCCCGTCTGTCTGTCAACAAAATAAATTACAAAAGTGAACAAAAAGGCCAAAATGGTCTAAAGGACTAAAAGACCATAGTGATCGACTTGGCCAAAATGACGGAATAGGCAAAAACGACCAAAAAGGCCAAAATAATCAAAATGGTCAAAATGACCAAAGAGGCCAAAATGACCGTAAAGGCTAGTGACTAAAAAGGCCAAAATAAGCAAAAAGGCCAAAATGACCAAAAAGGCCAAAATGACCAAATAGGCCAAAATGACCAAAACGGCCAAAATGACCGAATAGGCCAAAATGACCGAATAGGAAAAAACGACCAAAAAGGCCAAAATGACCGAATAGGCCAAAATGACCGAATAGGCAAAAGGACCAAAAAGGCCAAAATGACCAAATAGGCCAAATGACCAAATAGGCTAAAATGACCAAATAGGCCAAAATGACCAAAAAGGTCAAAATGATCAAAAAGGCTAAAATGACCAAATAGGCCATAATGACCAAATAGGCCAAAATGACCGAATAGGCTAAAATGACCGAATAGGAAAAAGGACCAAAAAGGCCAAAATGACCAATTAGGCCAAAATGACCAAATAGGCCAAAATGACCAAAAAGGCCAAAATGACCAAAAAGGCCAAAATGACTAAAAAGGAAATATTACCAAATAGGCCAAAATGACTAAAAAGCCCAAAATGACCAAAAAGGAAAAATTACCAAATAGGCCAAAATGACCAAATAGGCCAAAATGACCAAATAGGCTAAAATGACCGAACAGGCTAAAATGACCGAATAGGAAAAAGGACCAAAAAGGCCTAAATGACCAAATAGGCCAAAATGACCAAATAGGCCAAAATGACCAAGTAGGCCAAAATGACCAAAAAGGTCAAAATGATCAAAAAGGCCAAAATGACCAAATAGGCCAAAATTACCAAAAAGGTCAAAATGATCAAAAAGGCCAAAATGACCAAAAAGGCTAAAATGACTAAAAAGGAAATATTACCAAATAGGCCAAAATGACTAAAAAGGCCAAAATGATCAAAAAGGCCAAAATGACCAAATAGGCCAAAATGACCAAATAGGCCAAAATTACTAAATAGGCCAAAATTACTAAATAGGCCAAAATTACCAAAAAGGTCAAAATGATCAAATAGGCCAAAATGACCAAATAGGCCAAAATTACCAAATAGGCCAAAATGACCAAATAGGCCAAAATGACCAAAAAGGCCAAAATGACCAAAAAGGCCAAAATGACCAAAAAGGCCAAAATGACTTAAAAGGAAATATTACCAAATAGGCCAAAATGACCAAATAGGCCAAAATTACCAAAAAGACCAAAATGAAAATTATTTCTTGTCCATCCTCAGTATTTAATTTACATGCGTACCGAATTTCATCCAAATCGGTCCAGTAGTTTTTCCGTAAAAGCATAACAAACAAACAGACAAATATCATTTTATCCCGGAAACTATCCCATTTTTCGGGATAAAAAGTATCCTATGTTCATCCTCGGTATCGAAAACATATATATACTGAGTTTCAGCCAAATCGGTCCAGTAGTTTTTACGTGAAAACGGAACAGACAGACAGACAGACAGACAGACAGACAGAGTTACTTTCGCATTTATAATATTAATAGGGATTGTTTTAGTATTTAATGTTTAAAGACAAGAAATAAACACTTACCTAATCAAGATTAATTGTTTCTTAAGGCGATTGTCTTTAAGTTTGAAATTTAGGTAAATAACTAATCACTTACTGAATTGTTCGATATTAGCAAATTGCAAGTTATATAAAAATGTATTGCAACGAGTTCCGATTGTGTATGGACTGTTTTCATAATAGTGCGGTATAAAGATTTAGCAAATTTCATAATTATAACTATGTATTAATAACCATGGCTTCATTTAATCCCACGTAAGATATTTAAATAAACATCTACTTTGATAATACAGTAATTGGTCCACAATTTATAAAAATATGGACCCCGGTTGAGGTTTACCCCCGTTTTCCAATTAATTACATTGATGTAGTTCGCAATAGGCATATTACTGAGATCCACCCTAACTTTTAGTTGCTCGAAAAATAATACTTTTAAGGCTTGAAAGAAATTCGTTCCTCTTTGGGTGCAATTTATACAGTTTACATTTTGTAAACTTTTACGGCAACAAATATGAAATAGGTAGGGCAAATGTTCAACATCATAGAGGAGTGGACAGTCATACCTACAGACACTTTGATAAACTTACAAAACATCGCAGCCTCACAGATTTTGTACGAGCGAAGCTACTTATGACGTATTTTGAATTCGCACTATATCTTTATAAATTATAACCTATGTGTTATTCTGATGTGTAAACTATTATATATTACTGTAAAGTTTCATCAAAATCCATTCGGATTTGCGTGAAAGAGTAAAAAACATATACCCATACATCTTTACATCCATTCTTACAAACTTTCGCGTTTATAATATTTATGGAGAATATAGAAAAGAGATGCATGCATCCTTATTATGGCTTTTAATACTGATGTATGTGTGTTTGCGTATTTCTGCTGCCCATTTTTCTTTTAACTTTCCTGCTCCGTACCGTGGAAGTGGGCATATTGTTATGAGATATAACAAATATTATTGCGATTTAGATAGAATTCTTATCAATTTGTACATGAAATATCATCTTTTTTATATTGCACTTAATCTGGTGTTCTACTTACGTTCAAATAATATAAAAGTAGGAACCTACCTAATATAGAAATATTTATTTAGTATTTATACATGTCCCACGTTCTTTTTACGTTCTTTATTATATACATGTAAATTTTTCAAGTGGTGAAAGTTTCAATACTAATCATTGGTAGATAGTAAAAAACACTCAAAGATTTCAAAGATTTTGACGAAAACTAAAATTGTATTAGATTTTTGAAAAATCAATTACTCTTGTCAGGAATCAAATCAGCTGATTTCCCTGTATTATTATAGCAAATCGTAGTGTAACTTAAGGATACATTTCTATGAAGTCATATCAAACGGCAAAACAAGGTAAAGTGCTGTTTTTGAAATGAATGTTCTATTTTCCATACACTAATAAAATGTCACCTTATATTGTTCAATATGGATTGGAATTGATGAAAATCGTTCTATTTTTAACAGGCATCTATAAATTAAGATAAAAATGCACGTTATTTTATTATTATCCTAATCCACCAAATCAGTCAATGGGTAAACGTTGAATGCGTTCAAATGAGGTAGGGTCCAATGATCAGTGCAGTTTGATGTTTAATATTACATTATACTTTCTACTTACCTAAAGATAAAAAGTGGTCTCAATCCAATGTCTGTCCGAGGAACAAAGATTAGATTAAAAAAATTCTAAAGCCTCACTCTATTATTTAAAAATAATACAACTATTCCCTAAATAAATAACATTTTTACGAAAATTTTGCGTAAAATATATGATTAACGTTTATATGTAAGGAGTACTCTTCAAGTTTTCGCCAAAAACTTTAAGTCATTTGCAATTCTCAACACATTTTGTAATTATTATTTAGTTCCCTCTTTACCTCTCATCAGTATTAATTAAAAATCATATCTTTAATTTGCCTCTTGATTAAGATTCGAAGATCATAAACATTTGTTAATACGTGTACATGTCCGATAGCTAGAATGCATGAAATAGGTAGTTTATAAGAAGCCTAAATGACTTGATGTAAAAATAAATGTTACGATTTCGTCATATACGTTACCAAACGGCTAAATATGACCGTGTTTTTTTTTTATTGCAGGTGGTTATGTTGCTGCATATTGCCTTACATCACCACAAAGTGGAAGAACGTTGAGCATCATTGTCCTAATCCCAACTGTAGGAAGTTTCTAGGAGTGTACACAAAGAAAACCATTATTTGAATATTCTGAATATGGTACCACCTAGGTTATTTATATACCTCATTATTAAACCGTTGCCCAAAGATGCAAAATGACCATGTCCTATGTTTACCGTTCCACAACACGGTCCTGAGTAATATTGTTGACGTTGTCAGTCTGTGATTCACTAATGTGGAAATATTTCTATCATAATATATTTCTTAATTTACCAGGTTTACCCGTTTTTTGCTTTTACATTTTACCATGTTTATACACTTTTTTTCTCTAATACCACTTGAGCACTACTACCCATTGTGCATTAAGGAGAGTACGGGAATTTCGGGTAGTCCCGGACACCTAAATGAATTGTGAATAAAAAAAACAAATGAAAGAAATTTCTGTCTTTATTTTATGTTTAAAACAAAAAAAAAATAATTATATTAATTAAACATTACTTATCATGTCGCATTTTATACCGGAATATATTGAGAATAATTTGCTCTTGTTTTTGGTGTCATAAAAAACGACGGGTAGCCCCGGACACCGTATTAAATGGTGAACCGACCGCTTGAATAAGATTTGAGTTTATTGTAGAAGTTGGAAGTTATATATACACGTTATTGCAAATACCACAATACGCTAGATAATATACGAGCCAAGAGAATATATTAGAGCACTTTTACTTCGATCCTATCATAATTTAAATGATAGCCTCTGTCGGGTATAATAAGCATTAACACGTGACTGGATTTTAGTTTCTCCCTTAGTCCGGTTTGCAGTTCACTAATAAACTTGCAGCCTCCGGATTCCTCCAGGGCTCATCATGACAATTACACCACCTGGGGATCCAGATTTCAAAACGTCACCCTGTCTGATATCCGAGTAGCCGGATTGCAGGTGACGCCACGTTACCAATCAATATTTGACTGAACTTGCCCAAACTCAAAGAGCTAACCTTTCTTGGGGGGTATTTAAGACTAATTTAAGATTTACTCTACAAGTTTCAATTCAACCGGATGAATGGTGCGTGAACGCATAGGGAACGAACATTCTTTTTCACAGTAACATAAAAAAGGTATATTTATAAACATATATTTATTGAAACATTATAACCATATTAAACGTTTTAATTTTTATTTTATATGATTATTATTTCGTATTCTTAAAATTAAGAAAGATTCACAATTACAAAATATATCACCAATTTTCATTTACACAATTTAGTATCACAGAACAATGCAACGTAATATTTTAATAGTTCCTTAAGTATACATTAATTATGTTTTGTGGTGATACGTTTCTTTTTTATTTATACTTATTTCATAGTGATAAAATAGATAGTAAGATATTCTATAAATAACTTCTACAATGTACAATGCAGACGTGACTGAAAAATTGAGAGAAAGAACATAAGTGTGAGGAAATAAAGTTACAAAAATACTTTTTGAAGTTATAAAACTAAGGGTACGTTATAAATGAAATGAATGGATTTTTTCAGGGATGATATAATGACTAGTGCTGTAATACAGGACGTGCGCCAAAGTGGAAGGAAAAGACATAACATATATCATGCCGACACCAAAAAATGATTCAGAAAATGCAAGAGGAGAAGTAGGAAGCTATATAAATTCGTGTTCAAATATTCGGTGTTAGATAAGATAGCAACGTGGGTGATGATAACACTGTCGAAAATAACACAACTGTAAAGATATGAGATTAACTTATGAGAGATTTTCCTCTTATAATCACCGGCCCACGAAAAAAGTGGTCTGTACTATTTTTTATGTATTTCGATGCGCTGAATCCGAATTTGCGTCAGTTTCGTCCATACAACTTCAAAGTTGTGAGTAAATTGCACCGCAATAGATTACAAGAAATCCCCTGATATCACTAAACAATTCTTTTTCTTTGTAATTTATTGCAATTTTCAAGGTTAATTTGCAATTTACTTGCATTTTCGAGAGCTTATAGACCAAATGGGCTTATGATTTTAGAATCGATTTATCTAAAAATGATACTTAATCTATTTCCATAAAACTTTGTAATCGCCAAAATTGTAATTTTATTTGCCATTTTATACAATTTACTCAACATTTTGAGAGTGTATTTGGATTAAACTGATTTGGATTAAACGCATCGAAAACATAAGAACAGATGGGTCTGGTCAAAAGTAAAGACAAATATTTGCATATTCTTATTTTTACATGGAAATTATTGTCTTTTATCGTTTATGAAAAGATAAGTACCTATAAAGATTCGTAACGTAAATAGTGTAATTTCGTAAAAAGTACCACAGAAATATACATCTATAGTATAAAAAGTAAAAAAAAGACTTAAGTAACGCTATTCTAGCACAGATAATCAGATAGATTACTATATATACATTGATTAAATCAAGAAGGTGTGTATGATCCGACGAAAGCTCTGCACTGAGGACAATAGTGGTTGGCAGTTTTGCAGGACCTCACGCAGTAGGGAATTATGCAACCGCAGCAACATCTGAAATTATATTTAACAATTAATTAATTAGAAAAAATATTATTAATTATAAAATAAATTACATTCTTATAATTTATAATGTATAATTACATTTGCATACATTTTCCTATATTTATTTCCAGGTGTTAATGAGTTCTTTAAGATAACATAATTGTTTTATTTATACTGCTGCCCGCAGCTAGGCCCACGCTTGATTTGAAACTCCTACAGGATACTACTGCATAGTTTGTTTTATCGTCAATAATAGAAACAGTTTTATGTGTCCTCGGTTAGGATAGATACCATACTAGCTGAATATAAAAGTTTGTATCACATAGGACAGAAGACTTAGAATGATAATATTCTATTAAAGAAAATAAAAGGCTCATTTGGTCTAAAAATATATTTTGAATAATTTAACGTCCAGAAGTGAAAGCAGAATAAACTGTAGCATTATGTCATTAGAATAAAATTTAACAGATCTTCAGACTTTATTTTCAGATTATTTATTTATATCCAAAATAATAAAGGTATACCATATAAATATGAGTTTCTCTGTACTTTTTTACTGCCTGAGAGTGTACCTTTTGTTATTTCTGATAATGAAGATAAATATAGCATAGGTATTTAATATTCTACAGAATGAGATATTTGATTCTTGATACCTATGTATTTAAAGTATTATGAAATTAGTGCAATTGCAGGTACTTTCAGAAGAGAATGTGAAATAAATTACCTATACTTATCCCAAAAGTTAGGATAATTTGTAGACATTGTCATTACTGACATTACAGAATACGGCTACAGAATTAAAGGAAGTAAAGCTGCAAGAACAGTTCTATAATAATTGTAACAGTAAACTCTATTTGGTCTAATTGTTAATGGCACTTACTCACTAATTTATCTCCAGGCGACCTGACCTTTTAAGTCTATAATAGATCTTTTCCGCAGTCACTTAACCGAGGATCGTATTATTTAAGATCTGATGATTGATCAGTTTTTTCTTGTTACGTGGAAAAGCTTTATGCACATCCCACTGTTCAGGAATAGACAGTGAGGTAGGAGGAGGTGTGGGTGGAACTTGCAGCGACTGACAAATATCAACTAAATCACCCCGATGTTCTTTTTACTAAAATATTTAACTAACAATGATCTTATTTCCAACGTACTAGAAACAATACAATAATTACTTATATTTGATTTTTTTAGAAGAACGGTTTAATATAAGGCTAAAATGAAATCGCGTAAAATAAATTATAATTAAGGGTGCCTGCCAATGGCCAATGGATGATGTTTTCATTGTATATTGCCTATAGATTATATATTATAGATATATTCTTAAACAGATTTTAAAAATGATCACGTAGTTTCTTGTTTTTGTATTTATATTTAAGTCAATAGGTGGCGAAATACATATGTGCTTCCAAAGTCTCAAAAAGTACTGTAACTTGTGGTAGATTTATAAAAAAAAAATGAATATTATTAGACAACATTTTTTACGGTTCATAACTAATGGCAAAAAGTGGAAGTTTTTCTCTTTACGGAATCACAGCTCGTGAACCCCCACGCACTTGAATAAATTGGTGGGACGTACTATTAAATGTAAAATTATTTCGCGCCAGCTATCTTAAGATCCATAAATGTGTGCAGAAAAGGTTTATTTCACAGAGTATGACGAGTGCAGTATGGTATGATATCGTAAAATCAATTCCTACTTAAGTATGTGATTCTCTAACACTGAATAAGTATGTAATCTTTATTAAAAGTGTTACAATGACTACATAAAACGCGACCACCCTGACTATTTACGTAAGTGTAGAGATTAATCATAGAATTAACAAGTAAATGCCCCTTACGTAAAGCTGATTTAAATAATTTTTAATAACATCTCATAATCATGCTAACGAGTTACTCATATATTTTAAATTAGGCATGACCTCATACTATATTGTTAGTAATTTAATTAGTGATTATAATTTTATTTTTTGTTAATTACAATGATAATCCAGTTTTAAAATTGCTTTCGGAGGCAGTGTGTGATATATCTAGTATTTG
Organism: Dendrolimus punctatus; assembly: GCA_012273795.1. NCBI lineage: Eukaryota > Metazoa > Arthropoda > Insecta > Lepidoptera > Lasiocampidae > Dendrolimus > Dendrolimus punctatus. The sequence goes on along the minus strand of CM022531.1, from coordinate 20,253,100 downwards.
AAAAACAAACGTACCCAGCTAGAACACAAAGCGCTGCAGATGCGATATGAGTGCGGTTGTTGGGAATAAAGTCAACTCTGGTCACAATAGATTTGTGGCAGTGGGGGCAAGAAGTTCCTGTGGGGCCAGGGCCTAATTTGGCTGGCGCTGACCCAGTTGTTGTAGGAGGCGATACAATCACTGTTGTGCGCGGAGGTGCTGCTGGGGGCACTACAAGGCCTGGGGGCGGCGGTGGGTTGTCCCCAAAGTACGATGGTGGTGGGGCAGAATTGCGTGCTGACTGCTCGTATGGTGGCGGGAGACCCATTTTATTTTCCACTGAAATACAAAATTATAAATAATATTTTTTGTATATCACTAAGCGAATCGACCTGCTTGTGTAATCGGTAATGTACAAAGGAGAACTCTGAGGCCGACCGATTAAAGGCACCCAGATCATAATAAATAAAAGATTGTGGTAATTAAACATGTTTGAACATTTAAGATAAAGAAACCGATCTTAATGTCAAAAATTTTCACTGATACCCTTCTAGCCGAAGGACACAGAGAAAGTTTGTGGACAAACACCCTGATAGCCGGTTTCTATATCTATATTCATTCAATTGCCCTACCATCGGTTGAATTTTGACATTCCTTGTATGGAGCTTATGTTAAATTTTAACATCTAGCGAAAATAGTGGGTGTAATTAAAGCAACCCCTTATACATATAGTAATGAGATATAAACACATACATACTGACATAATTCCGCATTCTTCTTCCCTGGCAAGCTTCCACAGACCATAGACGACAAAATTAATTAATTAAATCTATTATATTATTGCTAGGTATTTCAAGCACTGAGCTATAGTTATGTTGAAATGGCTCAATTATTACGAGTAAGTTTTTATAGATTTTTCCTTATAATCCACTCATTTAAGGCAAACCAGAGGCAAAACTCTGAATGAAAGCTGTAAACTTGTAAAAACCATAAAATGTATATACCTAGTTACATTGTTGAATCTGTTGAATGTATGGAACATCCTTCAAAACAACATTTCTGGAGAATTTTACATTATACAACTTTTATAATACATGCAAATATCCTTTAATGTATAGGAAGCGAGGTATTTACACAAAAAAAATAATTATGCGAACGCGAAACGCGATCTTATAAGATTTTCGAGACAACTTTTAGCATACCAAAATAAAGATTTTTCCAAGTTTACTAACAGTCTCGGCAGACGTTTTACCGCCCTTAAGAAATATAATTTTATTCGTAACATATCTATGGATACTAGCGCCACCTACTGGGTCTAATTAAGAATCTAAACCATCTCGGGACCCACTCAAATAGATGCCAAAAATGGCATCAAAATCGGTCCAGTTAGAAGGAGTTCAGAGACATACACACTAACATAAGAATCGTGCCATTGTGACAATTGTGTTATTATCTACTACTCTGTAGTGTTTAGATTGCAAATTCAAATATTTGAAAGTGATCATGTCGGCAAAATAAAGTAGAAAATAAGAGGGGCGCCACTTTCGCAAATTTGTCTTAACACTAGCAACTCCAATATTAGGTCAAGTAATTTCTATACTTACTAGTAATTTTTAGCACGACAACCAAACATTGTGTAAGTATCAAGTTGCTTTAGTTACGACGTACGCATTTTGTCAACATAACCTATGATGTTTACTTTAATAATAATGACTACTAATTTTGTAAGCAAGTTTTTTTAACACCTTGTGATAGTTAACAGAATTCATTGATTAAAAGATGCTAAACTAAGCATTTCACACTTATCATATCGAACGTTCTTTGATAAATACCGTTGAATTATAACGAAACTTATTATTACATGCGTATATAGTTATTTTTAGCGGATTTTAGACTCGGGTCAATGTTAAAATTAAAATATCATAGATAAATTAGTTTTATTTATGATTTACTAACCTTGACTTTAGGCAAAATAGAATATTGCTAGAAGTAAAAAAAAATAGTTTATTTTCTAGATACTTTGGTCGACTTGTACTCCTGTTGCGCTTTCTATTATTATTAGAAATTACAATAGATTGTTGTTTTCATGTATTTTATTTAAACAGGGTTCTATGGCACCACCTACTGGTTCCAATTATGAATGAATATCACACATAGGGGTACAATAACACACACGACCAGAAAAATTTGATGTATAAAGATTCTTTGCCTTCATTCCGAGGTAAAACCCTAATGTGAGTGAACTATTACTAATATTAATTTGGATGTTTTTATGTTCACTTTTGACCGCCTTGAATGTGTTTTTTTTTTAAATTTAGGATAAATATGGAGATAACTTTTTCTTGGAAAATGTAAAAATTTCCATGATATACAGCATTGAAATTATACTTGAGAACCGCTCAGAAACTCCAAGTGATGAATAATAAATATCTCTGTAGGCACTGTGTACATAATACATACTATAACAGGCGGTTATAAGTGTTATGATTTGTGAATGATTAATTAATTAATGACTAGGGAAAAGAACTAATTAATACATACTATTATTACATTTAATGAATGTGGACGGTATTATTCTCAGTTTCTAAATAACAAATACCGTATTCGTCCGAGTTAGCTCAAATACTTTTGGGAGCTTAGTCTTAAGTTGATTTAATTTTTTTATTCAAAATTATGTATATCGAGTAAGTAGATAAATTTAATTTTACCGAATTCTTCAACAATTGATGTGGAGTCAATATTTTCAATCATTGAATTAACTGATTGTGATTGTGATAACGTAGATTGTGGTGACGGTGTACGTGATCTACGGTGATGGCGGCGTCGTCGCCAACGTCTTCTATGCCTACCCCCATTACGCGTATCTACAAAAATATTTATAAATTACAGCGCCTAATATGTTTCCAAGTACCCACCGAACACATTAACGTGCACTCCACACTTTAGTCGAGAACGCGAGTAAAGCACGAGAACTGAATATCTAGAGCCATTCGTGAAGTTCTCGCGATGTTTACTGCTTTTTGTGAGTTATTTGTAACAAGAACATTCTCGCAAGGTTCTCACTAGAATGTGGAGAGCCCTTAATGGTTTTGAAGATTTGTTAATTAATAATTTGGTAAAATACGAAATACCGTTACAACAACTGCGTGTTAAAAACCGTCCAAAGAGTAAAAGAAAAATGCAGACTCCGGGTTTCTACATGCTATGGATGCAACCGGTTAACAACAGAATAGATGATGATGATAACTGTTACCACAAGTGATAAGAAATAAATGAGCATCATGCGCAAAATAATGATATTTTATGAACTGTTTTAACCGAGGTTTAGTTAGTATTTTAATGTTTAATGTCGAGTTTCTACCCTTACTACATTTATATAACAATGCTTTACTATCCTTTCTTTTGCCTTAACCTTAGGTTATATAGTTATATACACTTATATGAATGTAGTAAATACAGAATTTGTAGTAAGCAAAAAAATCAAACGCCTAAATGTGTATTTTTATATCCTAACTTGAGAAATTGTTGATTGTCCCATACACACACAGCATTCTTTTTCTATTTCATTCCATTCAAGATTGTTGATATATAATGTAGCTCAAGTAGGGGCATCATCTATGTCCTTGGTGAATTTTATTAACAGCTGGATAGGCTAAAGGAAAATGTAGCAGGCTATAATGTTTCGTTGATTGGGTTTTTTTTCTCCTTCGCTAGACGAACAAGATTTGTCCGGCCTTTTTTATCTTGTAGTTTATTTATATTTGTATTTGGTAGCTTGGGTCCACGTGCGGTCTTCAAAATTTTAATTTATAATTTTGTAAAAACAATATTTTATATAATTTATAATTATAGTTATAAATATAAAGACATGACGTACTATTTTTTTTAAAATTAATAGTTAAATAGTATGTATTTTTATATTATAAGTCGGTGAACAATTGTTTTATGTAGATTAAATAAAAATCCGTCTGTATATTAACAGATTAATGAATTTTCAATTATCTTCGATTATTGTGAAGTTGAAATCAGTTGTGATATTCAGGGCGTGACTTACAAGGCTTTACGTGAATTGAAAGTAATATTAATCATTAAACTTGAAATTGCTTAAAATCTAACATATTTCTTTACATAACACTGTTAGTTTAAAAATTTGTTAAAAGATACTGCGCTTTTTAATGTATTATTGATAATAGACCATTCTGTTGCTATCTGGTCAATTTTGTAGCGAAAGGAATATTTTTTGGAAAAGATGAACGAGTTGTTCGTTTATTGTAAACTCAAAACATATTTTATAAATAAAATATAAAGATAACACTGGACTTATAAATTTATTCTTAAATTCTATTATAATTTATTTTCAAATTTACTTTCAGGTTTGATTCTATTTATATACGGAAAGAGATTATTTTTTGCTGTATTATATATAACAAACATGCTAACGATTCGTCTGTTGGAGTGCTTAATGTTACCGAAGGTTATTTGCAACACCAGAAGTGTTACTAACGTGCTACTGGCCTTAATGAAAAAAACATCTTTTTTATAAAATATTGACAAAGTAATAGAATATGGAAAGTGGGTATTTTAGTCTAAACCTACGCCTACCTATATTATTCGAAAATATAATAATATCAGCACTCTGATGTTATTATAGTCCTTACAATAAACGCATAAGATCTAGTGTAAGTGTATGTGTTGTATGTATTCGTGATCCTGATGACGTCAATATTATCATGTCATTAAATTCGTACTCTTGATATTTAATGTAACGCATATACTCATTATGCGTTATATGTCCTGACGTAATTACCTACGTTTCTTATTAATATAACCAAGGCCGTCTTAAGCGTATTACGTGCCAAGGTATGAAAATCAGTATGCACTAACCCCCCCTCCCCCTAGCAACAATAAAAAAACATTTAATTTTATGGCTATTTTGCACATCGTTTTCTTGTCCGTGTTTGTAGGTTACAGTTATTTTTTTCAAAAACTACTGTTCGTAAAGGAGACGCTGAAGATCGACTTTCACCATATACACAATAACCAGATGAGACGTATTTTTTATTAGATTATATTGTCGATTTACTAGGATTTTCCCGCGACTTCGTCCACGTTTCACTTGATATTCTCGCGGGATTCCCGGAACACAAAGTATCACAGCATTTAAAAAATAATGTAAGCTATCGGTATAAGCAATTTTTTAAGCACCAGAACAACTTCAAACCGCTTCCGGGTAAATTTCCGCGAGACTCCCAGGATAAAAAAAAACATTTTATTACATACATATTGGTACCGATCAGATAAAAAAAATTGGATCGGAGAAAAGTTCTTGAGGGATTTCCGGTATAAAAAGAAACGAAGAATATAAGTTTAAGAATTAGCTGTCGATTAGCGAAAACTTCATCGAAATCGGCCCAGTAGATTTTACGTGAATACCAAGCAAACAGACAAGAAATAAAAATGCAATATAGTCTATTCCAGTCATTGGGTATGTAGTACATGTACATGTCATCCGTAACTCCGTAACTAGCCTATTTGAGCACTCGTTGTGGTCCATGGACTATGACTCGTTTAGTTTGCGCCGGGCTGTTGTCGATACATTACGTATTTGAGTGAAAAGTAACTATTAAAAAATGTCTTCATGTGTACTAATATACTGTTTAAACCACTTTAGAAACTCAAATAAACGTTAAATGGTGAATTTTCACCGGTAATTTTGTTGTATTATCGATAAAAAATCTTATTTTAATTATATTTTATCCGTTTTAACGTGTCATTGCTGCGGCCATGTTCAGGTGAATTTCAATTTGTTCCTACGCAGATAAGACATCCACGATTACACTCTTGATGTATTCCTAACAAATGTCTACAGGCAAATAAATTATTTTAATTCCCATGAGTTTTTTATGAAATGCACAATTTGTTCGACTACGCAAAGTGAACAATCGGGAAATTTTGTGATGAAGTATTATTATTTTATTATGATATTTTTGGATTTAAAGGTTTCCTCGGCCGAACCATGAAAAGCGAGAGGAATGGATTAAATTTATTCAAACGAATCGCAGAGAAATATTTTTCTATTCTTTTAATTTATTTACTCAAATTAGATAGTTATAAAAAAACTATATGTTGCGCATTGATCAGTTTGTTGTTATCATCAAACAAAATTGTAAATATATGAAGTAAACTGAGATATTCATTAATTACTGCACTTTTGCTGAAGTGGCACTCATAGAAGCTTAAGTGCACACTTAATTCTTTAAATATACCAATTTATTGAATTTGATTTTAACCTATTGTTAATGGATTAAGGTTTAAACTGATGTATAACAATTTTCTTTTTATTTTACAATTTACCATTAGTTTATTATTTAACTACTTATCAATACATTTTGAAATAAAGTATGAATTCTAATGAAGTTTTGTAGGCCCAAAAGCTGTGACCATGCATACCGCATGAATCCACGCCATGCTGTTGGATAGCTTCTCTAGTGCGCAGAAATGAAACTTTAACGGACAACTTGAAAAACGAATCGCAACTGACTAGTGGAAAAATGAATCGCAACGGACAAGTGGAAAAAGTTCAAGTGACAAGTGACAAAATAAATCGCAACAAAATTTTAACTTGAAGTATTAGGGACAGGTTTTCAAATTGGACAAGTACATTAACAATCTGCTCGTAACACTTCAAGTTAAAATTTTGTTGCTATTCATTTTGTCACTTGTCAGTTGAAGTTTTTCCACTTGTACGTTGCGATTCGTTTTTCCACTTTTTTTATTGCAGGAGTTCAGCAAACAGGCAGACGGCCTACTTGATGGAAAGCGGTTACCATAGCCTATGGACTATGCGCTGCTGCTCTCTTAAGGGAGACTGGAACCTGGTCATTAATGCCGGAACACAACACATGGTTGTTGTAGCGACATACCCTAGACCAGAAGTGGTAGCCATCCAGTCGGGCAAATGCCCTACCACCTGGCTGTGGGTTGTTTTGTCGTCTCTTACAACAGGCCGCCCGGCCGGAGGAAATTGTATTCTTTCTCCGTTCCTGCACGTATAAAGTAAGCGTACGTCCTGCGATTGGCGAAAGACCACGAGACAAACTCACGCGTTGTATATCCCCAAGCTAAGCAACTTCGTTTGTGTATTGTGTAGCCGTAGTAAATAAGCTTTACGATATTTGCCATGCCAGAAATCGAACCCGAAACGTCTGCGTGTCAGTGAACTCGGCCGGTAAAGGCTTGCTCCACCACAGAGGCCGTGTGACATTTTGATATTGATATTAATTGATAATTGTTATCAACTTTTGACTGATTTGTTTTACAAAATTAGTTTGTATAAAATAATGTTGCTTGAAAGTTTTGTGGTGTTTTGCTATATGAAATGAGAGATTAATATGACTACGTAAAGGTGCTGTCAATGACGAATGGGATAGTTATCATGGGAATTAATCCGAAATTTACGCGAATTAAGAATCTTTGTCAACAGCAAAGATAGTTCAATTAGTAATAGTATATTATCACCTCAGCTGTGCAATTTCATAACCTAACAGCAAATTTTTTTTTAAACTAATGTTTATTTATTGACCTACATTAGCTAATGTATTGTGCTTGCTAAATGTGTAAAGACTGTATCAAAATTATATTAGTCCAAATAACGATTGAAATGCTATATTGTTGAAATATTTGACATTTTGTTTTGCACGCTAATTACATGATCTAGGGCTGTGGTGTAATTTTTATGGAATGAATTTGTCTGAATAATATTGTTATTAATAACAAAATTTACTCCAAGTAGCTCATATATTTCATTCAGGCTTTGAGAGCTGATCTCCACTATCTATGAGCTATATATAGAGCTCATAGATAGAGGAGATCAGCTCTCAAAACCTGGTTGAATATATGAGCTAATTGGAGTGAAGTATGTTATTAATAAAAATATCTGATGTCTTTGTCTAGAAGTAAAAACAATTCCAAGGTTTTTATAAGGCCAATAGAATTAAAAATATTTTCACATACGCGAGGTTTTAAGCATACAATTCGTAAACTATATGCTCCTTATATATCTATACTAACGTATGTAATATAATATACTGTTAATAATATTGGCCTTAAACTTTCGCATACCAGAAGAATGAAATAATCTTAAGAACATGAGTAACGATTGAACTCAGTTTAGAAATGGAAAATGGAACGTTAATTTAATTTTGAAATATAAAAGTCGAATGGAAATTTACATGTATTTTCAGAAATGATAATTATAAGTTAGAATTTAATATTTTATGTATGTTTTCTGTTAATTAACTGTATTAGTCATTAAAAATCTGCTTACTTACTTGTTGCGTCCATTATAATGACGAAATATAACCTTCGAGATGATTTCTTAATCCTTCATCAAATATCTATAGCACATCACACTGCGTAAAACAATTCACTGTAATAAATCGGTATAGTTTTAAATCTCTAATTATTTAGAGCAAATTCAACGGTATAACAGATACGAAGTTGATTCCGATAAAATTAGAGTGTACCTTTTGATCTAGCGCTGTTTACGCGATGAGTGAATGCACTCGACGAGTAAGTGTGCGCGGGCGCATTGCGTCACAAATGTGGGAGTGAGACAGAGAGAGCAGTCTAATTACGAAATCTTTAAGAGTAAAAGAGAGATATTTGACTTTGTTCCGTAACTTGGAATAACTTGTTTATGTCCGTATCTTCGTGAAGTTACCTCGCTCGCCGCCTGTCTAATTACAATAGCAATTAATGCACAATACCATTGTTACGAGGCACAGATATATTATTCATACAGCATATCGCACAGCAGAATACTATATTGATGTTATAGTAGGTAACATCAACTATTTGGCATGCGGCACTTTGGGAGATCGCTTCTATTGTCTTAGCATGTATGCATCGTTGATATCAAATCGATCGTTAAATCTATTAATGTTCATATGTTTGTTAGCAATGTAACATGTACTCTAGGCCACCCACGACTGAATGATTAGTGACTAAGCTAGTAGAAATTAGTTTAAAAACGAAAAATGAGGCAAGCAATCATTTATACACGCAGCTGGATAGGTTCCGTAACAGCAATAAATGCGTAATTTTTTTGTTATTTAGCTAAGGAACCCAAAACACATTTAATATTCAATACCTGTTCCCCGTAAGGATAGGCAGAGACGATCTATTACCACTCGCTGCGGTCTTGACATAGGTACATTTTTTGCTATACCTAAATTAATTTATCTCTTCGTATATACATACACGTTTACTATAGGTGCTTTTCACCTTCTAAAAGATTTCATAATCTTGTTCTATCCAACTTTCGTTAAAAGTATTATATTATGCTAGCTTTTGACTGCTAGCGATAACTACAATATATGAGTCATTTATGAGGGATTAATAATCACCCTTACGGTACTCTGAAAGTAACCGAGTAACCGGAGTCGCACAGTTAATATGTAAACAAAGGCGTTTTTAACCCTACTAGGCGCGCGGTGAAAATTCCATAATTACAGTTATATTTTCAATTTTTCACCAGTAAACAGAAATTCGGGTGGAAAAGGTGCAATTTTACATGATATTGGGTACAATAAAGCTAGTGCTTTGTGACAGTTGTGACAAGAGCAGAAAGTAGTTGAATAATGCGACATATGCCTATATTGCACTGCACGTGTGATTTGTCTTACGTTAGTTGACATGTTAGTAGTTGCGATTCGTAAAATGGCTCTTAAATGCTATTTGTGAGAAGAAAAGCATAGTTATTATTTTGGTTTATTTGGTAATTAAGGATTGAAAATGTTTGTTCTCATAAACAAGTACTAACAAAAATTGTAATTACTGCTGAGCCAACCTTTTCTATTCGCGCATTAGCCGGTTCACTGTAAGCACGATTGCTAAAATTTCGGACCTACTTAATATTTTACTTTATCAAAATAAATAATTATGAATTTTATTATGTACCCATAAAAGTTTTATTTATAAAACAGTCACGAGCCGTATTGAGGTAGCTGGCGGGCTTGGCGAGCATTGTGTAACCGCTGGTATAAAGTATAGGAGGCGCTCGTGGCGCGCGTTGCTTTGCTATCGCGCTCGGCGTCGGCCATAATACGGGCGCAAGGGTCTTTGTAAGCACCGGTGTCGCGCTGAAAACCGTTAAAACGTAGTAACAAGTATAATATTATCAGCAATCACTTTTAAATAATATACATACTTTACTTTTACTTTAAAGTTTATATATCGTATTACAGTATATCGTAATACGAACAAACTTGGCCTAAAGCGGCATCTATGTTAAATGTAGTATTTCATTTGTCAGTGAAGAAAATTGGAAAGTGATGGGAGGTTGAATGTAAAACAGTCACCGCAAGAGGGCCAACGCTTGGGCGGGCGGGACCTGGGTATGCGCGCGCACCGTTACATAACGGAAATGGAGGGATTGGGGGCGCGCGCATAGGGGTGTGCGGGGCGCGGGGCGATCGATGCGCACCCGGGGGGTGTCAGTCGAGCGGCGAGCGAGCGACATGGCGGCGCGCCCACCCCGCGCGGCGGCCCCGCGGCCCGGGCCGCGCGAGTAGGTCGCCATGCGCGATGCGGTATGAGGCAGCGCCGCGCCCGGCGGGCCGGCCCCCGCTAGCGGCGCCGCCCCCGCCATGCGAGCGCCGCCGCTGCTGCTGCTGCTGCTGATGGCGGCCGCGGGCCTGGCCGTGAGTCCGCTCGCGCGCCTCAACCCCTGGCTGAGCGCGTGCGACCTGGAGGAGGAGGACGCGGGCGTGAGGCGCGAGTGCGGGGGCGCGGTGTGCGGCAGCGGCGGCGGCGCGGCCGCGGTGCTGGCGGGCCGCGACGTGCGGCACCTGTGCGCGCTCGGGGCTGGTGCTCGTGCCCGGCGCCTCGCCGAGCTGCGGCTACGCGCCTGCTGCGAGCGCTCGCCCGCCTCCGCTCTGGACCGAGAAGCGCGCGAGGAGGTGCTCGCCGGCGGGGAGCGTTGCGAGCGCACCTTGAAAGACCTCTTAGCCCTCGACGTTATGGTCTCGCGCGTACATTGCGATTTCGTCGACATCCTCAGTCGCTACGACTGCGAACAGCCCTACTCTATACACACGTGTGACGAGTGCCAGGTGAGTGTCACCGAGACATCTCACGGTGAGATCTGCATGCCGGTTCGTATGTTTCTATTTCGATATTACAAAATATAACAAAGTGACGGGTGTATTAAAATAATCAGTATTCCTTACAACCATGGTCACACAAATTCTTTTCGAAAAAGTTGGAGAAAAAGCGTACATGTACGCTTTATCCCATGTCATTTAGCGAAGGTTATGATTGATAAAATGAAACTAATATCCACGAGTGTGCCGCGTGACCCGCTTCGTTGGTTATATTGGTTTATTGATCCACTTCCCAGAGGCACGTATCTTTAACAAACTTACATTCTAGGCCCTGCTTGACAATCAAGGCTGGCCGTAAAGCCAGTGTGTGGGTGATGCATCGGTAGGTATACCGACAATTTGTCAATGTGTAGTGCGGATGACAGGCGGCGGCCTCACTCTGAGCTTGCTATACGAATCTAGCCTTAATACACAAGCCGTGCTACTGGGGGTAAAATTGCCTTCTAATGCGACGTATGGGATCAATATGTTCGCTTCAAAAATTCGTTTGGTATACTTAATACAGAGCAGCAAAAGAGTTTCATAAATAATAACAACAAATCCATTCCATCCATCAATTAGTGACTTACGGTTTTTTTATGTTCTGAAAAGAAAGAAGTTCTTTCTAATTATCAAGTCAACTATTTATTTCAGGTTATTCATATAATTTCTAATAGTAATTGACAAAATTAAAGACTAATATATAGTATTACGAAAATAAATAATAATATAATGAGTATCTCTTTAAATTTTTACTCTTCAAAATTTAGGTTATACAGGTGCTCATATGGCAAAAGAAGTTGTCTGTTAACAAATTCTTTCAGACCAATCATCTAAATGGGATCGGAACATGCTAATTAGAATTCCGTTGAGGTGACGAACCTCTACACTTTTTCACATTTGCCCATGAAACTTTAAAAAAATTATTTACCGGAAACACTACAGCAGATGTAAATATTTTCAAGTTGAATTATTTATTTCAATCATTCACCTTGAATTATGCCGGTTAGCAACCGATGTTTCCAAAGCTAGTTTATAATTCAAATTAGCTAATAATAAGTCAATTTAGAACTATAAAAGTTAATCTTCATCTAGATTTATGCAGATCATTTTGTTGTTTTCTCTTCCGAATCACCTATACTTCATTTCTCCGATTAATCTATCAGACACATAAGAAAGCTTAAGGTCCTTTCGTGGCTCATGAATGAATGTACCTACATTATCATCGTTTAAAGGTTACCACGCGGCTGGGCCGCGTGTCAAACTCTGGTGCGTATCTCTTGTTTAAAATGCAGGTGTTAAGACAAATTACATTGTATTCAATTTTTATATTAGTGCTATTTGCCCAAGAAAGATTCACTTTATTTTATACCGCAAACTATCCCATCTCGGGCATATATTTATGTCCATTTTCGTTATTAAAACTGTAGTTTGGATTTGTAGTTTGTAGTGGATCGGCTTTGCTGCAATTTTGTTTTAATACATTTAAACCAAATTACAGCAAAACCGATCCAGTATTACTATTAGTTTTTCTGTGAAAGCTTAACAGACAGGCAGATCGAGTTAATATTGTATTTTATTAAAGATGACATTTTTTTATATCAAATGACCGAAGTGACCGAGATGGTTGAAATAGCCGAAATGAGAGACATGGCTAAAATGACCGAAACGAATAAAATAGCTGAAATGGGCAAATTGATTGAAATGGGTGAAATGACTGAAATGGCCGAAATGACCAGACAAATCACAAAAAACACCTACTTGCTTACTTTCGGGGGTAACCTTTACATAGATCTATCCCAAAATATATCCCATTATCCGGAATGAAAATTATACCTTGTCCACCCTCGGCATTAAATTAATTTACTTACATTTAAACCGATTTTCAGCAGACGGACAGTCAGACAAGAGTTACTTTAATAATAATATTAATAGGGAACAGGGATGAAATAAGGTTGAATTTTAAGTGCTTATCTCTTTTTAGTGTCACTTTTTCGTTTCGTCGTTTGGAAATCACAACGATCAACGAGTAATATAGTAGCAATAGATAAATTAGTTAGAGAAAATAGGTTAAATGAAATTAAAGCAATGATATATGATCATATTTGTTAATAATAAAAGTATTTAAGTAAAATTATACTACTTGAAAGTTCGACCCTCACAAGCCCTGAGGCCGCCTATAACGTAAGAATTGCATGGCAGACACATGCATGAGTTTGTGGCGCTAAAAAACAGGACGTCCCAGGACACTGCAAAAAGTGGGACATGTCCAGAGAAAACAAACTGGTAGTTACCCAACTAATGGTAGTCTATCTATTTTAAATCTCTTTTAAATAATCATCTATTTTAAAGTGCATATTGTCACAATAAGCACGTGCTAACGGTGAAGGGAAATATCATGACGAAACCTGCACATTGAAGTAACTGATGTGTAAAACCCGCCAATCCGTCTCAAACAAGCATGGCGCTATACTGTCGTTCCCCTACAAATGGGAGACCAGAGCGCAGCAGTAGGACTTTTATGGTCTGTTATTATGATTATTTGTATGTATTTACAGACCACGGGCCATAAAAATGGTCCGGACTTTTGGAGTGGTTGCGTGTGGCTGAGGGAAGGCCAAAATGTAAAAGCCCCTTGGCAAAAATGTAAAAGTGGCCTGATACTGACCGGCGATTATCTTCTACACCGTATAAAGTTGCAACCAAGGAAAAGCCCTGGTTAGTGTAGTACTGTCGTAGAGGATGAGAACATAGAGTACCGGGCTATTGATAAGATGAATTGCTAGTGGTACTAGAGATCTGGGCTATGGGGACTATGGTGTCTGCCCATCGCGATCTTCAAGGGACATGGAACAGGCAGACGGTTACTCGCTACTCTCCGTATCGGCCCCTTAAAAATGCCAAGATTGGCGAGGGGAATTATTGGTGTGAGTGGCTAAGGGGTGTGGAGAGGTGGGCTGCAGCTATTTCCAACGTTAGGCCATTTATCACTTCCACCCCTGGAGCTTGAGTTTTAGCTAAAGCTAGAGCGATCATAAACATCCAAATGAACTTCACTTTTATATATATTTGTTAATTTATCTATATCAAAGACGGGTAATACAAAATGTATTGTCATTACAAAAAATATCAATAAATAAACAAATAAATATATAAAATTGAAGTGTCAAATGTATATGAAAGTACGTACATAAAAAAAAAAAAAAAAAAAAGACAAAAATTATATGAAAAATAACATACATAACACGGTTGTATATTAATAATTAAGAAAATACATTTTTGAAACTATATTTTGTCTCTTCCGGCTAATCTCTGAAACGGATGGACCGATTTTTACGGGACTTCACAGGCCGATAGGTGAATTTATAAGGAGTAACTTAGGCTGTTTTAAAATTAGAGTTCCGCGAAAATAATTCCACGCGGACGAAGTCGTGGCTAACAGCTAATATGATATAAATCACTATGATTGTCTATTCACTCACATAGAAATGAGCTTACTCGGAACCGGTATTAATCGCTATTTTAATTAGCTTATCGACCTACTTTTTTTAAATTTTTATTGGAGGAGTTCAGCAGACAGGCAGATGGCCCACTTGTTGGAAAGCGGTTACCGTCGCTTATGGACATTTGCAACACCAAAGGTGCTACAAATGCGCTGCTGCTCTCTTAAGGGAGACTGGAACCTGGTCACTAATGCCGAAATAAACTCAAGGTTGTTATGGCGACTTACTTTAGACCAGGGGTGGTAGCCATCCAGGCGGGCAAATGCCCTACCACCTGGCAAAATTGACATAAGCTCTATAAGCTTATGTCAAATTTTAACGACTATTAGGGCATTTGAACGATTAGCAAGTAAGGTTTAGAAATTGGCGATATGTTAACAACTTATACTGGATTGGACCTGAACCACATATAATATACATATCCGAATAAATGGGGCAGAAATATAAATATGATTACGAGTTGCGAGACTCAAATAAAATGCCGTTGGAATTATTATAGAGTTTATTAGAACTATACAAACACGTATAATACAGGTACAAATATAATCGGACACAACAAATCCAACCGTAATGTAGAAGGTCGTAATTTAATAAATCGCGCAAAGTCCGTCACTATTAGATCCCCGATTGTACACGCGTCACGCTTTGATCGTAGTAGTCGCTGAACTGCCCCCTCCCTCAATCAGGCCATCGAGTTATACTGCACAAATAAAATGTGCCAGCCCGGCAACGTGGACCGAATTTCCTATAATCAGCTTGTACTTTATAATCCGTAACACCTGGCTAATGAGGCAGCTTGCGAGCGGCCGTAAACGAGTACGATAGATAATAGGCTGTTCTCTAGAAACGTATGCCATTAACAAAATAATAAAAAAGAAGGTATCTGTCTACAAAACTTTGCTTATTGCTTGCTTATTATACCAACGCAATGAGTTTTTTTACTATGACTACTTTTGTATGGCAGGATTTATGTTTTCTTCACACTCACGAGGTGGCGCTAAGTTATTCCCATACAAAATTGCGTTTACTAGAACGTGATCAAGTAATACAATTACTCGCACTAAGCACTCTGACGTTAGATTTTGTCATATGCCAATGTAAACTGGTGATACAACGACGGTAGACTATTTATTGTTAACTCACTGTACAGAATTATAGAAAGAAAATTCATCCTAGTTTGTTTCCTATTCTATATATTAGGTACTTTAGAGAAAACTTTGGGCTCGGAAAATCCTGTAAATTTCCACGTAATATGGAATAGTTATTTGCGATTCTATTGCGGTAAGTTGATTTTTAGAAACAAGTAGATGGTGAGCCCGAGTCAAAGTCGAGGACTTAACATAATCACGATTTTGTATAAACCAACCACCGCACGTGTATCATACAACGTTTTTCAATATATTTTCGAGAAAACATTACAATAGTTTCGTCTCATTTTCTCTTTAGTATAAAAGTGAGACAAATGTATTCAACAAAAGCACTTCCAAGGAGGTTCTATTATTCCGCTTATTTATTCTCGTAATTTGAAACTCCCTGGTGGAATTCTTATTATTTTTTTAACTTACTTAGGAGAGAGAATCTATTTTACCGTATGTTACATTACGGTTACATTACATGGTGCGTAATTAAAACTTTCAAATAAAGTCTACAGGTTTCGTAAACGGATTTTTTGAAAACATGTATTAAGAACGTTGAGTACGTGGTCGAAGCTAAAAATAAGTATTATAATATACATTTTAAATGAATATAAATTCCACACCCTGCGCACAGTCGCAGGCATATCTTGTGTTTAGTAAATTTAGTTATGAAGTAATAAAAATATGTGAAAAAATTATAATCATATAAGGGGTGTTATTTAAATACATAAGGGGAAATGTAGTGCAAAGTGCATCTGTAGCTATTGTGTTGGTAAATGTATTACAGAATGGCATGTTTAAAACATTTTCTATTTCTTAAGCTGTCACCTGCAGGGCATCTGAGAGCTTTCAACCGTTTACCGCCCTGTTAACTTCAGATATTATTATTTATACGAACACTAGCTTTTGCCCGCGGCTTAGCTTCCGTTGAAAAGGATGTATATGTCATAAAATGGACATATTCCTAGAAATGTGATAAGGTTCACATTTCTAATCCAATATACTATTCATGAATATACCGTAATACCATTTACCGAAGGTAGAATTAACCCCGGCAACACATTAAAATTGTTGCTGTCTTTGTCGTTGCTATGACGATGTATTTGTTAGTGAATTTTAACGGTTGGTGGCGCCAATAAAACGCAATCGGAGCACCAACTTTTCGACCATATTCGTCTATGCATCGGGAATAGGACTTTTTTCTGGATGAAAGGAATCTTCATTACAACATGTATGTAAACATTCGTGACGATCTGTTGCGTGATTCTGGCGTGAAAACGATACAAGCAACAAACTCACATACCCATTTATAATATCAGTTATACAACTTTTTTACATAGTATAAAACAAAGTCGCTCTCCTCGTCTGTCTATATATCAGCTAACTCCTCCTAAACCACGCAACGGATTTTTATTCGGCTTTCACCATCAGTCAGATAATTTCTCAAAGAAAAATTATATATATACTCGCGGCTTCTCTCGCGAGTAAAAGTAAAGATATAAGTAAAAAAAGATTCCGACGAATTGAGAACCTCCTCCTTTTTTGAAGTCGGTTAAAAATAGGGCTGGCTACTAATGTTTACTCGCGGCGAAGCCTTAAAACTCCTGTATAACTTCTCGCATATATATATATATATATATATAGAGTTCTTGATATTGCCGCGGGATTCCCGGGACACAAAGTATCATTCATTTAAAAAAGAAAGTAAGCTGTTGTTTTAGTGAAAACTGCATCGGAAGAAGCCAATTTTTGTATAGTTTCACACATTATTATCACAATTTTTATATCATATATATAAAAATTGTATTATATATATATAAAAATTGCATCGCATTCCACATCGTTTATAAAGTGTATTCCAGTTTTTTTTAATAACTTTAATATACAGACTCAGTATGTTCATTATTTTATAAAATGATATAGATAACGGTCCACCTAGTGATAAATAGTTTTCATCACCCATGGACACTTGCAACAATAGAGGAGCTGATATGTTGTTACCCTGTTAAGACTAAATATTAATGATTGAAAAAAGGCAATTGACAGTTTGGTTGAGGCAAATAGTCCGATAGAGGCCGATAGTCTTCTCTAATCACCGTATCTGGGGATTCGATTACCATTTGGAACAGATTTATGAATCTTGCAATGGTTTGTTTTCATAACATGTTGTCTCTATAATAAACTCTGCGTTATATAATTAAGAATAATACTAGTAATGAGACTTTACCAGCGAAAAAAAAATACATGCCTAGATAACGTTGCAGTTATTCTTTTTTGGTTATTTATATAGATAAAAAAAAGTAAAAACAAACTCCTAATAAGTCAATTTATTTTTAGTTGTATATTAGGTGTAGTATAAAGGATCAGCTACTTAATGATAATAAAGAAAAATATAATATAATATTAAAAATAATTACTTTTAGGTTGTTTTCTAAGATTTTTGAGTTTTTTATTTATTTTTTACTACAGATAACACTTCATACTTTCAGTTGTGTACTGTGACTACTAAGAGGTTTCGCTCGCTAAATATCTACTCCTATCTAATCACGGAAACTATGCCCTCTTTAGCGAGAAAACATATCCTATGTTCACGTCCTTTAAAAGTTAAAAATGTTATAACACATTTCAGGATAATCGCTTCATTCTTTTGACTAGGATAAATTTCACACGGAGATAAAAGCATCCAAAATCACGTTCATATGCAATCTGAATATGTATGTTTATACACGTAACTTATTAGCCTTGACTAAACTCTGTGTCCTTTGACTTTGTAGGTTATATTTTGTTTAGTTACATAACAAAAAGGTCCTTATATATATTACTATAGATTTGCCCCGGAAGAATTACTTCATTTAATATCGAAAACTATCCTATCTCCCGGGATGACAAAATATATATTTCTTTTATTGCAGGAGTTCAGCAGACAGGCAGACGGCCCACTTGATGGAAAGCGGTTACCATCGCCAATGGACATTTGCAACACCAAAGGTGCTAGAAATGCGCTGCTGGTCTCTTAAGAGAAACTAGAACCTGGTGCAAATGCCGGAACACAACTCAAGGTTGTTATGGCGACATACTTCAGACCAGGGGTGGTAGCCCTCCAGTCGGGCAAATACCCTACCACCTGGCTGTGGGTTGTTTTGTCGCCTCTTACGACACAGGCCGCCCGGCCAAAGGAAATTGTATTCTTTCTCCGTTCCTGCACGGATAAAAACCTATGTTCATTTTCGGTATCAAAACTACATATGTACAAAATTACAGCAAATCTAACCAGTAGTGACTCCAGTAGTTTTTTCGTGAAAGCTTAACAGACGCCTGTCTGTTAGACAGACCGAGTCAGTCAATTTTTATATCATTGAACTAAAAAAAAAATTGGTTACCCATACAAACGATCACCTTGTATTTCAATCCGTTCTAGTTTTATTTTTGCGATAAAAGTAGCAGTCTTTGTGCCAAGTCTCGCTTGTCATTTGTGAAACGATGAAAATGACGAAAAAGATCAAAATGACGAAATGGCATCACAAAACAAAAAAACCCATATTAATTTTTGTAATAACCTTTACACAAATCTATCCCTTTTCTAGAATAAAAATAATTTTATGTCTATCCTAGACATTGAACTTACATATATACCGAGTTTCAGCCAAATCGGTCTAATAGTTTTCCGTAAAAGCATTACAGGCAAACAGAAAAATATACTTTTATCCCGAAAACTATGGCATTTTTCTGGATAAAAAGTATCCTATGTTCATCCTAGTCATCTAAAATATATAATACTGAGTTTCAACCAAATCGGTTCTTTTCCGTAAAAATGTAACAAACAAACAGACAGACTTAGTAGGTTTCGCATTTATAATATTAAAATAATAGGGATTTATTAGGTTTATACATAGAGGTATATTATATGATCTGATTCTAAGGTATTATATTTTGTTTTAAAAAAGACCTTTTTATTCGTACAGGAACGGAGAAAGAATATAATTTCCTGTGTCCAGGAGGCCTGTCGTAAAAGGCGACAAAATAACTCGCAGCCAGGTGGTAGGGTATTTGCCCGTCTGGATGGCTACCACCCCTAGAAGATGATAAGAAGATGCTTCCTTAAGGACCTTGAGTTGTGTTACGGCATTAGGGGCCAGGTTTCAGCAACCCATTAGAAAGCGGCGGCACATCAGTGACGCCTTTGGTGTTAAAATGTCCATATATGGTAACCGCTTTCTATCAGGTGGGCCCCCGCCTGCCTGTCGGCTGAACTCATACAATAAAATAAAAATGTTGATACATATAGTTTAGTCACAGCGAACTTTATCTGGTTTTGGCCGATGCTGAGTAATTCTCATCATCATATAAGTCATCAGGTAAACCAGCTAAACTACGCTGTGCCTCTTGCGTGGGAACTTTAGAATCTAAAATACATAAAAACACTTTTCTAAAATGTAACGTTATATTAAAAATTAAACTCAATGTATCAATCGACTCCTATATTGCAGACACAAAAGTATGGAAGCTGAATGTTCAGTAATTATTTATTAATATCAAAAATAAAGATAATATTTCTATATCCTATCATTTTGCGCAAAATAATGACAGACTATATGTCATTTCATTATCAGAAGGAAGCGTACCCAAACGGCTGCCTGCATTACATTGGATGGCAATGTTAATTTGCTGTGCGAAGTATAACGACACCTATCTGATCATCGATAACATCAAACATTTCAATTTCTATGTTATTTGTTTGGCGCTAATGCTACTTGTCTAGGGGGCAGGTTGGCTAGGAATGGTACAAAAGTGATAAGTTATATAAACTTTTTGTTTACCAATGTGCGAAAGAGCAGGTACCAGTCGTGAATTAATTTAACGAGTAGAGATATGCCGGGAGTGCCGGATTCGTCGCCAGTAATCGTGGGAGGGTGCCGCCGTCCATATTCCATTGTTTGTGTCGCTAATTTTATTAATGTAGTATAATGTATTCTCACTTAATTAGATCAATTAGGAAGGAAATTTCCTTCAGCTGTTGATTGTGTGTCTTAACGCGGTACTTTCTCTGTTTTACTTATTTATTTTGTGACAATTATTTTGTTTAGTAAAAGAGTGCTCGTGTCTAAAACATGTAATACGAGTGCAATGATAAACAATCAACGTCTCACTGAGTTGTCGCGTGTCCGTTTTAGGGAAATAAATTGTGTATCTGTTGCACTTGTGCACAGTGGTTTGCCGTGTTTCATACATTTGTGTTTAGGCTTTGCTTTAGCCTTTGAGTCACCACAACTTGACAAATACTGGTTAAAAAGATGACATTTGCTTATAAAGGTTGTCAATGAAGGCATACTGATAATTAGCGACATTGTTAAAATCATCAAAAATATAATATATATCTTAGGGATCTTAGGCTATAATTCAAATTCTAAATTTGAAATCAAACCAAGTTCCACTGGAAAACATGTTTTGATGATACATAAGCTGAAAATTGGGTCTACTACCTATGCTATATGTAACTTATACAATGTAGGTATATAAAGTCTACACAGACTACGTATTTTCAGTCTATATATATATAGTATATTACTGAGTGAAATCTACGATTATTCATCCATTGAATACTTTGTCACAATTATTATACATAAACAGTATTATTGTAGTATTATTTCAGTTCGGGAATATTTTTTAAGGTTCCGTGCCTAGTATTTATCCTTATGAATCAATAATCATCATGTCTCTCAGTGTTTTTATGTTAGATCCGTTTTTTCGGAAATGATTGAAAAATAAGGTGTAGTCTGTTATTGCGGTACAAAGTTATGTAGTGGAATCGTGAAAAATTAAAAAAGCTTAGAAAATCCAGATTCTAGAGGGTCAAAAATACTTTTATTGAAAATTAGTTTGAACAATGTCCTGATATTGTTATTTATAGAATTCAGTAGCTTTACTTATGCAGCAGAATTTAGTAAATCATTAAAGAGACGGTTCTCCATTATAATTTTTAGATCTATATCTATGCTACATGTAATTTCTATTTAAAAAAAGGGTTTAGAGAACTTTATTGTTCTTTATATCACTGTATGGCTACTGTAACAGAACTATAAAGTTATATCAATCAAAAAAGATCTTTGTATATTTGTTTGTTCCTTTTTACGAACCTCACAATGTAACAAATATCGCATTTTTTTGTAATATTTACAACGACAATGAACGTAACTTTTTATAAGATAGTTTTCAGGGGATACATTCGAAGTTTATACAAGGAAAGAGACGTAAAAAGATGTAGTATTCTACTATTGTAAATAATACCTTCCTTATTCATTTTATTGAAGGCTATAAACTTGTATATAAGCCACATTTTGACTTTGGAAGATATGCTATAATTTTTTCGAACTCTGGCTTTTAAATGTACTGAAAACTTTAATTCGTATAAAAATCTAGACATACCTATACCTATGTCTTCAGATTTTTATACATATATGTTTACATAGGATATATGATCCTATGTAGACATTATGTATATTTTCAAAAGACATATTTTTACAGCTTAAAATTACTATTATTTTGCATTCATTCATTTCATCAACCAGACAACAGTCTTCAATGTGTTTAATTACCGAGAGCAACTGTTACTGAGCTTTCTGTCAGATCTAATAGCCATTATTGGAATTGCAATAGGTTAGATGAGCGTGTGGAAATTACTTAAAAGCAAAGTAAGGTTGGGGGCCGGTCTGCGAGTGAAGTTTCATTCAAAAACACGCCTCGGATTGAGGTTAAGTGGCGGTGCGCAGGCGTACGGACCGCACATGCGTACTGTCTCCACATGCCGCAATGATTTCACGTACCTTTTCGTAGCATTTTGAATGTCTAAAACTAAGTCTGTAATGTAAATTGTTTAAATGTGGTGCTTTTCGTTTGATACTTGTTATGGAAAAAATTTCTATTCGATTTCGATATTGATATTGCAATTGTCTTTATATAATATAAACAATTAAGTCTTCTTCTTTAAAGTTTTTTTTTTTGGTTTTTACACTGTTGATATACTACGTAGGTTACTAAGATATATGGTGTTTAAGCTGATTTTTTTTTTTTTTTTTTTTTTTTTTTTTTTTTTTTTTTTTTTTTTTTTTTTTTTTTTTTTTTTTTTTTTTTTGGTGTTTATTAGCGATTGATTTTTTTTTAAATTGAAGTTTTATCTATTTTTACTAACGGTTACTACATACATATATATATATATATATATATATATAACTTCACGCCAGGTCCCTTGCGGGGTAGGCACGAACGATTACTACAGTTGGGTATATAACGTATAATTAATTACTGACCAAAAATCCCACAGCCAGGTGGTAGGATATTTGCCCCTCTGGATGGCTACTACCCTGGTCTACAGTATGCCGCCATAATAACCTTGATTTATGTTCCAGCATTAGTGGCCAGGTTCCAGTCTCCATTTAGAGATTTTTGTTGTTACATGCAATACATTTATTATTTAATATTATAACATTCTAAATTTAATCTTAAATTATTTAATATTATATGCCGTGTATTATTACATTGGACTATTTAAAAAATGGAATACACTACATACATGATGGAGTACATAATGCAGTTTTTTTATAAGTCTTGTCTGTATATTTGTCGGGGTGAAGGTAAGGAAAGGAATGCTCCGGTGGTTCGGGCATGCGGAAAGAATGAATGATGGAAGAATGACTAAACAGATATACAATGCAAAAGTGGTTGGATGCAGAAGTCGCGAAAGGCCACGACACACCTTCCATGATCAAATTGATCATGCACTAGCAGAAGGTGATGTCAGGAGCCTTAAGAACAGACGAGCGTGCATGACAAGAGCTATGAATGTCAAAGAAACAAGTGAGGTGTGTAAGAATGAGCCTAATGGGGCTTTATTGTTCGTGCCTACCCCGCTAGGGACCTGGCATGGACTTATGTATGTATGTATATTTGTCAATTTGTCTATGTGTTCGGGATTCACGTAAAAACTACTGGGCCGTTTCGATGCGGTTTTCGCGGATCTGCGCTATTTTTTAATCTAAGATCTCGCGGGACTTATCTAAGAATTATTTAAAATGGCCACATTAATATAAAATTGAATTCCAATATGATTTTCTCACTGATCGATAGCAAATTTTATGTGAACAAATATGTCGCATTTTTTATCTTTATCTGTCTCAGGTTCGATTCATTGGTCGGTGAAATAAATCCCAGAAGCAACTTTCCGTTACTAATTTAGTCTGAATGCAATTGAGATCCGCCTCAGTTATCTATTGTGTTGTTGTCTCCGACATACGCGTCAATCGTTAAACTTGGGAATAATAACAATATGTTTATTTGTCTGCTACTAATAATCTGTTTTTAATAAACGTACTCAAAAAGTCAGCTGCATTATCAACTTTTGTAATTTATTTTATTAAGTTTTCGCGACTATAATAAAATTATATACGACTATAATAAGACTATAATAAAACTACGTTGTAACGATTTCAAGCGTAGTAATTTATTTGATTTTTGTTATTCCGACGTCTTGGCCAATTTTTATTCTACTTCAAAAAAGGAAGAGGTTCGCAATGTATCTGTATGTTTTTCTTTGTATGTTCGTTACTTGATATCTCCGTTTGTGCAACGATTTCTTTCAATCGAAAGGTTATACTCCCGATTTGGTCCCACTGTAAGTAACCAGGTCAAGATCTGATGAGTGGATTCTAAGTCATTAGGCAAACATACGTAAATTGATAACAGACTTTTTCGTAACACTAGTAATAACTTCGATATATCCGTCTATTGTAAACCTTTTTACAAATTGTTTTCTTTACTATTATTACACTTTGTATATCGATCTCGAGGTAGTCCCATGGTCACCAAGTTAGGATCTGATGAGTGGATCGGATCCCAGGGCTAATGAGCACAACCCTTATTAAAGAAATCCGTACATCTAAATTCTTGGAAAAAAACCTTGTACTTTTTGGACTCAACTCAAATTGTTTTTTTTTCTTACTCCCGAGATGATCTCATAGTCACCAAGTTAGGATCTGATTTGTGAATCGCAAGGAAATCGAAAGTAATACGTGTTAAAGAGCATATACACCGAAGAAAGAGATGGTAAATTTGTATACGCGTGGCATTGTTACAATTTCTACAGGTGCTTAATATATTATTTCCAAAGCTATTGAAGTATTTGTGCAACTGTAAAATAATAAAAAAACAAAACCCACTAAAAACCAAAAAAAAATATTTTTCTGACCTTCTGCAACATCTAGAATTCGATGCCGAGTAAAACATAAAAGAACAACAACAAATTTACAAAATATAGTAATTCTAATTTTGTTTTTGTAAAAAAACACAATCAAATAAATTACCGCGCTTAAAACCGTTAAAACGTAGTTTTATTATTTAGTAATTTATTTAAGTATGTATCTAAAAGCAAAGTACCTACTAGCCTACCTTTTCATTCCGAGAAGCTATCAGTAGCTTAGATCCAATTACTAGTACTTACCTTAACAGTTTTGGAAATAAAAAGGGTTAAAATATTAGTACTTGCCCATCCAAAGATCTAAGTGGTTCCGTGAGTCGAGACAAAGCGGACAAAGCCGC
Organism: Dendrolimus punctatus; assembly: GCA_012273795.1. Classification (NCBI taxonomy): domain Eukaryota; kingdom Metazoa; phylum Arthropoda; class Insecta; order Lepidoptera; family Lasiocampidae; genus Dendrolimus; species Dendrolimus punctatus. Next base: position 20,227,750 of record CM022531.1, on the reverse strand, counting down.
TAGAATTACGGTCTGAAGCTTTCAAACGAAGAGTACCCATGAAACCTTCATTAAAATCAGAGCTTATGTGCCTAATTAGATATAGCTACGTCTTATTTTTTATACAAGTATATATCTGATCTTTATTTTTTCCATAACTAATTATAGCCACCGTTTCGTTTGCGCGAGACTTTTTCTTTATGCTCACAACTAGCTGTTGCTCTTCACCAAACTTTCTAAACATTTTTAACCACCTTAAGGGTTTGATTTACAAGGACGATGACATACGTTTACATTTTACATTTACCTCTAAACAGAAACTGAAAGTGGCCGAAACGTTAGAATAATAAAAATAAAAATAAACGTAGTTTTTTATATACTAGTCGCGAAAACTTAAGGAAATATTAAAATGGCCAGATTAAAAAAATCGTATTCCAATATGGTTTTTTCACTGATCGATGGCCAATTATATATAATAAAATGTATGATATTTCTATGTATATGTATACCGAAGTAAGAAAGGGAGTTGGTGTGAAAGAGTGTCGGGGTGAAGGTAAGGAAAGGAATGCTCCGGTGGTTCGGGCATGTGGAAAGAATGTATGATGAAGAATGACTAAACAATATACAATGCAAAAGTGGATGGATGCAAAGTCGCGGAAGCTACGACACACCTTCCATGGTCAAATTGATCATGTACTAGCAGAAGGTGATGTCAGGAGCCTTAAGAACAGACGAGCGTGCATGACAAGAGCTATAACCGTCAAAGAAGCACGTGAGGTGTGTAGGAATAAGCCTAAATGGCGCTCTGTTGTACGTGCCTACCCCGCAAGGGACCTGGCGTGAAGTTATGTATGTATGATATTTCTTATCTCAGGAATCCCGCGAGAATTTTCCCGGGAGCGGTTTGAAGATGTGCGAGTGCATAAGAATTAATTTATGCCGGCACAGTTTTCACATAGCTTACATTCTTATTTGAATACTGTGGTACTTTGTGTCCTGGGAATTTCGCGGAAATTTCAAGTCAAGTGTGGACGTAGTCGCGGGCATATTCTAGTACATATATGTATAAATTAATTGGTTATGGTTAAATGATTATGTATATGATATGTCAAACGTGCGCTCGACTGCATATGTGGAACAGAAAAATTCAATTATTCTAATATGAGGTACATCGCCCCATTTAACTGTACCCTTGCTGTAGGTACTTAAAGTGTCTTCTTTAGGGCTACGGATCCTAAATTCCCACGCTTGATCGAAGCTGATTATCGGATTCACACATCCGCAATCTCCGTGTGTAGGTTTCCTTAATATGTTCGCCATGAATATCATCAAGTAAATTGATTGTAACATTATCTTAATAATAATAACAACTGGTTAAGCGTTTTTTATTTTAATTTCTGGATTACACAAGACAGGCTGACGGCCCAACCGTAATGGTAACTGGTTACCGGCGACTATAACCCTAACTACCAATGTGCAGCCTACAATGAGTGTCCGAGTATACTCAGGACATCAGTTGAAGGTAGCTGACTAAATATAACCTAGTACACAAACACAAGTACTATTGGGATCTTTACAGTGTCTAAGACTTTTTTGATCAATATTTCCAAATTAAAAGACAGTAATGGACGATCTAATATTACGAGTATTCGTTGTAGTTTAGCGTGTGCGTGCACTAATTGGGCATATATATCATATATTGACCCTGTCGATATATGTATAAAAACATATGTTCCATATAAAATAGTCATTTCAAGAAATATGTAAGTATTCTAATAAAATAATCACTGAATAGTTAACCTTACGATCAACATACACTTGGGTAACGTAAATACGAGAAAGTGTAACTCTAGGTCAACAATATCTTATGGTTTGCTACCTTTTGTTCACGGACAGTGTGGCATAACGGCGCATTTTTCCCATAAAAATGACGATGGTAGGGTTGAGTAGATGGGACATGGGATATTTTACGTCGCCCTGACCTACTTGCATAGCGACAATGCGTTAAAACACATTCTGAATATTTTAAATTTTATAATAACAGTCGCAATTTTCTTGCAAATCATTGAATCTAGTATCCCTTAAGAGAACAGCAGCGCATTTGTAGCACTTTTAGTGTTGCAAATATCCGTAGGCGATGGTAACCACTTTCCATCAGGTGAGCCGTCTGCCTCTCTGCTGAACTCGTGCAATAAAAAAATCAAAATCGTTACGGTGTTTAATACACAATTCAGTTAAAATTATACATTGTTAGACAAATTAAAACTAGCTATAACTTCAAGGTACCTGATTCATAAATTGAAGTTGGAAAATGTATTTTCTTCCAAAACATGGTGTATAAAGTATTGTAATTGATTTTGGTATATGTGAAGTCAATTGTATGAGGTCTGATTACGCGGGGAGGGAGTGCAATATGATATAATGATGCGGGTAAGATGCCTGGCGTTAGGTTTACTAGTAATAGATTTTGTACTTCATGATTTTTACATTTGATTATATACACAATTATTATTTTAATAAATAAAAGAATTATTAAAATAATAAAGACAGGAGCTTAACAAAACGATTCGTCATAGTAAAGAAATTTTTAAAATCGTACTTCTATGTATAGCCAGATTTATATATTTCAACTTCTCTTTCCATTTTCTTGAAAATCCTTTATTGATAATTTGCTTGCATGTCCTTTACTTGATTAACAAGACCTAGCCCTCGCTCTCTTACCAAAGGGCGTCGTTTCTCGTATTGAAGCATCTTCTACTAAACTAGTTCTCAAGTGATGCTCTTTGAGTGTGTGTACGGTATAACAGATCCCAAAAGTTTAATATTGAACAACATATTTTTTTAATAGTAACATTTTTTGTGTTTTTAATAAGCATGAATCTACAGTCAAACGCACGTTTCCGGGAGTAGAGTCAAATGAAAAAAAAAACAAGGCCTAAGGTTATCTCGAACGTGAAGTAAAAAAACCACTCAGAATATATTTGCATGCGTGATCTAAGACAACGTGTTCTTGGATTAGCACCTTTGATATAGTTGAGGTTAAAATATCAACCCTCTTCAGGAACGCTTCTCGCTGTCTGTTGCAAACATCACGTAACATCGTTTGTTCAAACATGTTATGCGTTACCAGTTGTCTTATCTAACTGGAAGCAGCAAAGGCTGACATTCAGTAAACACATTTCATATATATTTTATGAATAAGTTTATGAGTCTTCGAAAATAATTAATCTACAAGTACATAACTTGCATATACAAGTTGAACATTAAAAGTTATATTTCTTGATAACACGTCATCAATTTTCACAATTTCGAAGTTTTCACTTGTTATTATACGATAACTCTCCTTTCCTTTCTTCGAAGTAGCGATTCTAGTTCTTTACTTAAAGCACTAACTGTTATTAAAGCGTACTTTGTTTACAAGGTCTCGTATTTATTAAAAGTATTTTCTTAATTCACGATTTCGCAGCTGGTAGGTACTCTACAATAATAAATACCTTTTTCAACACACATGCTCATAAAGTGGCTCTATGGTCACCGCAATTAGGCACAGAATGACACCCATAATCAAACTGTAACTAAAAAAAATATAAGTCACTAGTGAGTTATAGATTTAAAAAAAAATTACTAGTTGAGTTGCTTTGTTCTTAAAAAAGTTTTTATTCAAAAAAAAGATCGTGTTCTATAGAACAAATAAATTAATGTTCCTATTGCTTGCTCATTTCATGCAACTTCTTATTTAAATAGATAATTTTAACTCGTACGTGTTTAATAAATAAAACGTTCACTCATATATAACTTTTTTTTCTCTGTAATAAAAGAGAACTTTAAATTCCCCATTTTGTACGTGGCAGAATAGGCGCAAACCCTATGCGCGGAAAATAAAAAAAAACCTCATCGCTTTAGTCTGTGGCCGATCGCAATGCGCGCGCATAGGAAAACTGATTATTTTTTCCCGCCATAGCGAAACATTTTTCATAACTCATTTTCACTGTTGAAATTATAGTTATTTATTAATTAAAATGTCTACAAGTACTAGTTACGAAGAAAATGATTTAAGTTGTACACCGCCCGATATAAGATGTGAAGCCCTCAACGTTATGGAAAGTTTTTGAAAGTACTACCTGAAAACTCCAAGGAAAAATATCTATTTTATCTACTAAATAAAATGAGTTTTTGTTGTTATTTTATTCACAAATGTGTTGAAAAACGTCGTATGATACACGTGTGTATTGATGATTACCGTCCTCGGCTCTCTTAAGACCCTCGCCTACGGCTCGAGTCTCAATGGCGCCTCGACGGTAATCACCAATGTTACACACTAGTACCATTATGTACTATTTCTCTGTCACATTTTATATTACTCAATTCTTTTGCGGTTTCATTTATTTCACTCAAAACGCAGAAATTGAAATATGTAATACAAATAACTGGAACTAAAATATTTACTGTACGTACTTTACAGAGTCCTTATTCTCTTGTTGGCTGTTTACTATATCTTACGCACTGACCACTGTTCCCTTGTCTTACCTACTTACTTATCCTATTTAGATTAAAATTTTACATAAGCTCCATGAAAGTAATGTCTAAATTCAACCGATGCCGATGGCAAGACAAGAGAATGAATACCAGGATACAGGAACTGGCTATTAATAAGATGATTAGTAGGGTTTCGTAGTTGTGACAATGATTTTTTTAGAACCATTTTTGCTCTATTATATTTGCACTCATGCACGTAATAATTTCATTTAGCTATCCTTTTGCTGTTGTTGTTAAATAGCATAGGGCACTAAATAACGAGCAATGAGTGGCAGGCAGCGGTCTCACTGAGTCAACGCGTTGACATAGTCATGTTTTATTAATGGATGCATAAATTACTTTGTGCAAAGTTCGCTTAGTGCTCAGGAGATTAACGTGCTGCCTTAGTGCAATACTTCCCTACTTACTCACGGCCGTAACTCGTCATTGGTCGTTTCATTGATATTCCGTAAACGTATGCAAATGTCTTTATTCGTACTATTAACGACATTTGTTCGAAGTATGTCACCTATTATAATACTGTTATAATATTTGTGGGTAGTTATGTTATTAATCGGATATAAAAACGACCGGGCGTAGTGACGAAAGATCTAACTTCGACTTTGGTCGGATGCACATATCATAGTAGTTCTCTATGGGTGGCTAATTACTGTTGAGAGTTATAACTTATAATTAATTGTATTTTAGATCGGCATCCGTCGTTCGGAAGTCAAATAAAACCGTTCTCAATGTTTTAAGTTTTTCGATATTATAAATCCTGTACTAATAATACCTTTATTCCAATGTTGGTTCTGATTTTGTCTTATTTGCTAATAGGTAAAAGTATAATTATTATCTATACATACATTTTGAACCGATTAATAAGTGCAAGTTAATATATCTAATAAAATAATCAGAGATGTGTTCAGATCACGTTTAAATGTTTACATTTAGTTGCACGAGTAGTTTTTAATTCATTTTAATCCACAAAATACAGACATGTCGTAACACCGATAATCTAGATAATGCAGTACAGTACGATACTGATATTAAAATTATATATTATATCCCATGGAAGAATATAGGCCACCTTTGGCCCATAAACAATTTTTGGGGGCTAAAATAAGGAATGAACAATTGTATCGACAACCCACAATTTCTAAAGTTAGGAATGTAGAAAATCATAGATTAGATAATACTTTATGCTCACCAAAATAAAAAAAATAGAGAAAAACATTGCATAGTTGGCAAAACAAAAGCCGTCTTTATTGCAAAAAGCGAGCTCTTTCAGGCAGGATCATAACATATTTAAACTTTTCTTAGTAAAAGAAAGAGTACATTTTATATTTCGGCATTATATTTGAGGTTTTATTTCATTCGTGAAGTCGAAGTAATAGTTAGTTTGTCTTTGATATAATGTGCTTTTTCAATATACGGTATGACCCTTGAGCATAGAATATTTTCGTATTATGCGAGTCCACCAAATTGAATGAATTTGGATGAAAGACAATGAAATGGCAGGACACGATCAGATTTTATAACAATATATATTACATATTGAATATCAAAATGGCAAGTGGAATGCCATCGTCTCTACTTACCCCCATGGGAAATAGGCGTTATAATATTATTACACGCCGACCAAAGTAAATGCACACCTGCAGTTTATAACCTTTCGGCATTTGAATTTCTTTTGTTTAATTTGTGTTTAAATTTTTTATAGAAAAACATCCTATTGTGTATTGTAATCGTTTATGATAGTCATTAACCAGGTGTCATTCTTAGAAACTATTGTTATGCGGTGGGTATTGTATCGAGACATATGGTACAGTTTAGTATTTACAAAACAATGCCCGGAGGGATGAGGCAGTCAAGCGACGATTACGATATGAGCAAGACGTGTGTACAATCGATAAGCTATATAGTGGCAGACTTTGTGCGTGTTATTGAATCGTGCATCACGTTTGTACTGGTTGCGTCCAGTTATATTTGTACCTGTGTTATACGTGTTTCTATAGTTCTAATAAATTCAATAGTAATTACAAAGGCATTTTAATTCGAGTCCCGTAACTCGTAGCAATATGTATGTAAGCTGTGTTGGGGTTTCTCTTATGGATAGAAATAGAAATGAGGATATCCGTAAGAGAACCAACGTAACGAACATACCTCGCATAATTAGCAACTTGGAGTGGCAGTGGGCCGGTCACGTATGTCGCAGGACTCATGACTAGTGGAGTAGACGAGTCCTGGAGTGTAGACCGCGTTTCTATAAACGCAGTGTGGGATGCCCCACAGCCCGATGGGCTGACGAACTGCACAAGGACACCGGTAGGCGCTGGATGATGAAGATGGAGAACCGAGATGAGTGGCGCTGTCTTGGGAAAGCCTACATCCACCAGTGGCCTATGATTGGCTGACGACGTATGTTTGTAAAATGATTAGCAAACAATTGTGACACAAATTCACATTTGAAATCATCAGGACATTTGCAAAGGAGAAACTTGTGGTTGTAATAACGGCTAACAGCTGTATGTAACATGAGCTTAGTACAGAAAGTTTGTATTAATTGAGGAAAGGGGGAGGGGTGTAAGGGGGCATGGCTCGCGGAAATTAATACCCACTGTTTTTGCTTATATGAGTTTAAGGTTTGACATGAATAGCTCTAACAGTGTTTGGAATATATCACAATCTAGTGGAATAATTAATTAGGCTAATTTCTCACATGTTGTTTTGAGGATTTCTTTCTTCTATCTTGGGAGTCCTAGCCCAATAAAATTTAAATATTATTAAAATTTGAACATATATTTAAAAAATATTTAAAAGACGGTTTTTTTGGTTTAGAACAAATGTAAAAAAAGCAAGATTACAGTCATATTTTACTGTAATGATAAATATGTCTGTAATCTTGCTTTTATTTCTTACCCATAGTCAAAACGCATTCTGGATAAATTATCTGCTTAAAAAAAATTAAAGTTCCTCTAAACTTTGCTCTATAATATTGGTATTTATCAGAAGTCATCATATTAAAAACAAAATAAAAGTAGATCAAAAAAGAAACACACGGACGGTGTGAAGGAGGTGTAGATTTGCGGTGCGACAGATGGCGCATGTCGTAATAGAGGATTATGGAAAGAAAAACATATCGTCCACTCCCAAATAATCAAATAAATCGTATAATCTTATAAAGATGTAAGTACATATGTAGCTGTTTTATTCGATCTGTAAAAAAGCTCAAAACCTTCACAGAACAGCTGACACTAGATCGAGATCAAGGACGCAATAAACAAGTGTGATTCCGTTTTTTTGCGGTAATACAATGAATGATACAAGTACATAATGCGTCCATTGTATTGTTCGTAATATCACAATTAAACAAATGTTAATATATATTACTTACATATTTACTCACATAACTATTATGAAAATAGCATTTTCATAAATTCTTGATTTTGATTCAATAAAATCGAAACTTGAATTCGAAAATTGAAGGAATTCATTTAGTAGTTTATTTTAACTGATATGGCTTAACACATTAATTATTTAAATAATAAATAAGTTCTTCCATGATACATGTCCAGATTTACAAGTGAATTTTCATACACATGGATGATGATTTATTTGTCGGAAATTGGATTTCTATCTATTTTAATGATAATGCAGAAATGATGAATTCAAAACTGAAGAATTATATGTTAATAACATTTTTTTTTTAACTACGTTATAGTTCCAGGCGCGTATGTTATCCGGTCAGCTGATTAGTAGGGATGGCTTTGAATACTGAGCGTAGCTAATGCGATATTATATTTGTGTCCCTTTACAGACTTTACACGAAAAGGACAATAACTTATACTAAGAAAAAGACCCGAAATTTCACTTGAGCGCAGGCCAAGGTCACCGCTCAATAATAATCGACATTATAACAATAGTTGTATCTGGTTTGAAATTCCCGTGGGATCCCCGGGGCACAAAGTAGAATTTAAAAAAATGTAAGCTATCGTTATGGTAGAAACTGTGTCAGAATAAGTTAATTTTTATTCATTCGAAAAACTTGAAATCACTTCTGGGAAAATTTCCGCGGGATTGCAGGAATAAAAATATCATACATTTTATAACACAAAATTTGCTATCTATCATGAAAAAATCACATTGGAATTCGTTCTAATCTGGCCATTTTTAATCATTTCCAGAAAAAAGAACCCGCGGGATTCCCAAGTAGCGAACACAGACTGTGTAATACTAGCATTTTTAAATAAGGGTAACTCTCGATATTACTGATAAATGGATCCCAGAAATCCTGATGATAGTGATCATGGAACCGCCTCGGGAGTACACATAGTTACGAATAAAGGAAAAAATCTATCCACAGATGACGAAGTAATCACGTAACATGCATGTAAAAAATTAAGCGCATCTAGAAAATGTAATAGCTACACGCATATACAAGTTTTTTTCCAAGAATTTAGGCGCACGGAGTTCTTTAATAAGGGATTTGCTCGATAGCTCTGGGATCTGATCCGGTCATCAGATCCTGACTTGGTGACCATGGGATCAATTCGGAAGTATAACCTTTTGACTAAAGGAAAAAATTGAAAGTCGGTCCACAACTGTCTGAAATTCCAGTGACGAAATATAAAAAATATACAAACGAATTGAGAACCTCCTCCTTTTTGGAAGTCGGTTAAAATAATTAACCTCATTATAATCCGTATTCTATTTCAAGTTTTAAAATTATCATAGATCAACATCTGTGAAAGATTTTCGTATTTGTTACTCATTTATTTTTATAAAAGTTTTTGTTATCGTCATAGTAGGATAAAACGAAGCAATTATGTAAGAATGTCAACGTATTAGTGTTTGTCTTGGCGGGACGCCAAATGCACGCGGCTGTAGCCCACAGCGCCGCACTCCAGGACTTAACCAATCGCAATTTAAATAAACATCATTTTAAATATTCATACAATAGCAACCCGAATCTCCTTGCATTTTAAATTCTAACTGCTGAATGATTGCTATCTTAATTATTTATTCACAATTAAGAAATCTTACAAGAATTTTTATGTAATACATTGTTATTCATAGCTATGAATATTGTAATTAGTATTTTTTTATTGCAATGAGTTCAGCACACAGACGGCTTAACTGATGGAAAGCGGTTACCATCGCCTATGATCATTTTTGTACCGAAGGTGCTACTACTGTGCTGCCACTCTCTAAACGGAGATCTCTAAGGGGAACCTGGCCACTAATTCCGGAACATAACTATAGGTTGTTATGGCGGTACTTGTTCTTCTTATAGCCATGCAATGATGAAATTAATATTGTTGCTATAAAATAAAAATTACGAGTAGGTGTAGTAGAGATTATCTCTTGAATAAATTGACAAGGTGCCCATCTTTGGGGGTTGCTAACAATGGTATATATTTTTTATATAAAGTTATTAGACGAGTACAATAGCAGTACAACTGTTCTAAAATTGAAAGTCACTCAGCGGGCTACTGGTCAAGTGCTGGGCTGGGCGACGGAGGTAGTTCTCAATAGATAGCGAATGTTTTTTTTACGTATGTTCAGCCATTGCTTTCTTGTTTCTGAACCGATTTTGATAATTTTTTGCGTTAGTTCAGTACAGCTTCAAGATACTTACTTTCATATCAATTTCATTTATATTGGAGGGTGTTTCCGTTTTCTACCCACTTTTTCTACCCACAAGTCTAAAATAATAATAATAATTTCGTTTTCAACCCACTACAAAATTCAATTCCGTTTTCTACCCACTGAACTGAGTACAGGCAGCAGAAAAAGTTAATTCGATTAAAAATATTTATTTAAAAAATAATAAAGTCAAAAAGATTCTTATACATTCTTTACAAACAACTAAAACTCACATTTAGATTATAAAACATTATTACTTAGATCATATAATTAACGTTTGGTACATAACATTTTCAAAATTCACAACCTCGTCAAAATATCAATAACACAGAGTAAAATATCAAATAGACTTGAGGAACTATAAATTAGTTTAATAAAGAAAATGTTTGTAACTATTGTTCAATACACTGGATGCATTTATTGCTTTTGGAATCATAATATTGAAAATATAACTAAAAGATAAGTAAATTTTGAATTATTGGATAGATTGGGTAATACTAATAATCGACGTTAAAAGCATGAAGTATTGACATAAATTATGGAATAGCTTTTTTAAAATTTAATATATAAATGAGCTATGTTTCCTTACAGCGGCCTATAAAAAATTTGCCACAAGCCAAATCGTTAAGCGCAAATTCTATTTATTGTCTCTCTCTAACTTTTCCTTTGAACCGTGTATTTTATTTTTTAGCGTCATTATTAATATTTGAAAGGAACTAATGCATCTTTAGTGACTTTTTCTTTACCACAACACGGTTTACAGTCACATGCTAGCTTTCAAAAGCGTTAGTTGTTTTGTGTCGACATCCGCATGAAGACAATAATTCTAGGGATATTTTCCGCCAAACATATATGTTTTGACAATATAATCATTAAATCTCATTGCGTGCTGCATCTTATTGCGTGGGACTCTATTCCATAATATAGAGAAAGCATCGTCCACCATTTATTTCGGTATTAAACCTAAGGCAAGTATCAAAGATACATACATACATACATGTTTTTTAAAATGCCTCTTTTTGGTCATATTGAACTGTTTGCCTTTTTTATATATCGCTTGTCAAAGGTGAAAGTAACAGGCTCTGGTTTTAGTTTCAGGTGAAATAATTTTGAAAAAAAATGTTTTTTCATTTGCGTGCTAGGTTATTATTATCCAGTGACGTCATACACACTTGCAGCTAAGAAGTCGTTCGTGAACTAATATTGAGTAGATTTAAACATTTTAATATTGTGAGCTGTTTATCTTGCAATGAATAAATATTTAAAAGCAATAATGTTTCTGACCGTACTTCAAAACAATGAAAATTAGTAATGGCTTGAAAACGGAAAGCTTTTTGGGTAGAAGACGGAAAAAAATATTATATTTAGTTTTGTAGGTTGAAAACGGAATGGATTTTGGGTTGAAAGCGGAAAAAATATTTTTGGGTAGAAAAAGGGGTAGAAACCGGAAACACCCATATTGGATAGTATATACGTAACTTAAAAATGAATAATAAAAGTTTTTCTTTAACATTGAATAATAAGACTAACCAAAAAATTTAAATTAAGAGTAACTAAAAGCACAAAATATGTAGTGGAACACTTACAAGCTAATAAATGGGCTGTGCAATAATTGATGTCACAAACGTTTCCCGAAACATTCAAATATTATATACAAAATTTCAACTATAAAAGATGGGCCTGCGAGGAACAACACTGGCCTCGCTGGAAGATCTTCTTTAAGACGGAGGAGCATTCCATCTCGCTCCTCCAAGGCTCCAACCTAGTCGGGCGTTTCTTCAAATACATTTTTTCTACAACATCTCGATGTCGGTCCATTTTGACTTTTATGTGCCTATAAAATCGTAAGTGGCATATCTGAAAGACCATGTTCACACCACTGCGCCAGTTTAAGTTTATCTTTTGTCTTCAACTTTTAATTTGTCTTTCTGTCAATCGTAGATGTGTGGTGTTACAAGAATGGATGTGAGAAATGAGTACATAAGGATCTTTGAAAGTTGCACCCGTGACTGAAAAATTGAGAGGAAAAATATTAAGTTGGTATGGCCATATTATTATATATATGAAGAGGGATGAAAGTCACTTGCCAAAAACAATGTTAAAGTACAAGATAGATGGGAGCAAATGTAGAGGTAGACCAAAAAAGATGGATGGATTGTGTGATGGATGATATGATGATTTGTGGTGTGACAGAAGATGTAAGTCAGAGTAGAGCAGTGTGGAAGAAAGGATATATTGTGCCAACTCCAAGTAATTGGGATATGATGAAAGAAAAGAGAGAATCATATGCTATATTGGTTTAAGATCCAGCTGCTAGCGCTGTCATTTAACTACTTTAAACGCATGTGCTATTACGGACTTGTAAAATTAGTAAGCTGAATTAAATCATTGGATGTCAATCGGTCACTTCTCATGTAGGGGAATCGGTCTCTTACATGAGAAGTTGAGAAAATCGTTGTATGAGACAAATCATAGAATAAAGAAGCGTCTAACGAACCGGCCTGGTGAACAAGTGAACTGCACAGGGTCACTGTTCAACGCCGGAAGAGGAAAGCGGAGAACTTGGATATGAGGCGTACTGATAGGGAGGTAGGGGAGGCTCAGGTAAAATAGGGGATTGTGACTATTTAACTGACTGAGTATATTGCTGGATAAATATTAAATTAAATTTGTAATTTTAATTTGGGATAACTATCTAGATTCTATGACAATGGGATAGTTTTTATGGAATATGGAATGGAATGAAGTCTGGGGGACCAAGTTACCTAAACAGGGTTATTTAATTTTATAACAATTTATTTCTTCTTGAAAAAAATACGTTGAGTGAAATTTTTGAAAGTTATACATTCGAAAATACTATTGTAGCTTTTACCAAAAAACCCCAAGTACTAAAAAGAGAATGAAAATGTCTTCAACGATTAAGTTTCAAACGATAAAAACCCTCCAAAACTATCAGTTGTAGGACTGCATGCCAGAAGTGAAACGTGCCTAAGAAGTTTTGACTTCAAAGATTAGGGTCTGTGCATTTGTGTGTTTATCATCTCCTGTCTCTTAAGTATCTGCACATCAAATTCATTACACTCACTTTTGAGGTGTAGTTGCAAATGGTTAGACAGTTACATTGTATTTACAATGTTACTGTGACTGAACTAAGACTAACTAAGCTAATATACTAAAGATATAAGTTTCCTTAAAAGACATATTGGATTTATGATCAACACTACTATTATAAATCCCAAGTAGAAAGCTTGTTAATCCCTAATTTATTCGAAATAAGGATAGTTTTGTGCAAAAAAGGAGCCTCTTGAAAGTTACCGGTCGTACCGAGTATGGGTGGGTGTGGGCGCTGGTCGCCGTCCCCTACTCGTGCACGCGCGACTTGTTCACCGCAAAAGAAACACTTGAAATTCGTCCACGCCGCTCGGCTCGCCTACTTTACTTAAGACCTCATTCAATTTGGAGACCAGCCGTTCACTAGTTACGGTTAAACCTCGCTTTATTTCGCCTGCAAAGGAATATATAAATAAATTCTTTTTATATGAACACTTTTTTCTTTATTTATTTAGAGGGTAGATTATATATTTTTTGATTGAAAATATCACCATGCTTATTGTTTAACATTTCTTTATTATACGGAATGAATTATTTGGCTCTTGGAATTTATTTAAATAAACATAGATTTATTTAAATAAGATCTTATCCGAGCAGGTACGGAGAAAGAATACAATTTCCTGCGGCCGGGCGGCATGTCGTAAGAGGCGACAAAACAACCCACAGCCAGGTGGTACGGCATTTGCCCGACTGGATGGCTACCACCCTTGGTCTAAAGTATGTCGCCATAACTAAGTATATTCATATTCGCCATATTTTCCAAAATTCATTTGTGTGAATCAGAAGTCGATAGAGAAAAGTCACACTGAAAGCATTTAAATAGTTTAAGACATAAGGTGAATAAATAAACCGGTATCCAATTCAAACACAAAAGGTTAAAAGGCGGGAGAGAGCATACACTATCAAATATACCTAGTACCGAATACTAGATATATAACATGCGGCTTCGCCCACTGAATCACAGGATTTTTTTGGGCTAAAAATATCCTACGTTCATCTTCGTTGACGAAAATTCATATTTTATATAACATTGATTGATAATCGGTTCATTTATTTTCGTTGATGTAATGTAACGTTTATTGTGAAAATTATCCTATGTTCATATTTACCGAATTGCCATTACATACTGCCAAATGACTTCAATTTAGAGATTTAGAGAAAGCGAATAGATAGAGAAATTTGCTTTACATATATCACAATTAACGTTCAATTGTATTTTTATAGTATTGCATTCTGTCTATAACATTAAATATGTTGGTCGTCGTATTGCTTGAGTTGAAATCATAAAAGTTGTTCGCGTCTATTAATCCATGGAGCGGGTTCGGGTGCGGTGTAGTGCGGGGCAGGCGCGGGGCTGGCGGCGGCGGGGGGACGGCGGCGCCGATCAAACAGGCCGGGGAATCAATATGGCCGCCGCCCAGCTGATCCGTGACCTCCGCTTCCCGCGGGCCCCGCACCCCATACCCGTGGCCTCCCTCAAACTTGAGCTTCTCTTTACAAGTTTTCTCATAGCGGTCTTCCATGTTGTTGCCTGACTTATGGGCAACTGCAATTACACCCTTTTATTTGCTTATATTTTTATTATTAAGAAGCCCTAATGGTCCATTATGAAGCTACGCTCTCACTTATTCCCGGATTTTCCGGTCTTTTTATTGCCTTATATAATTTGGATAAAAGACTAACTTTTATTTTATTGGTTATTTTGATATAAGGCTCCATTTTAAGTTTCAAATATCTCAAATATGGCTGTACTTATTTTTCTATTTTGTTTGTATTTAGTATCTTAGGGTTCCGACGCCTATAAGGAACCCTTAAGGGTTCATATTGGTCTCCATCTATGAAACCATTATCTTTAGGGTTTCGTACCGATTTTGACTCTTATAAAATAGCTATCTTCTATCAGTGCAGCTTTCTATGTCCAGAAAATTAATTTTGCAGAGCCTTAAAAATACGTCGTTCAATGAAAAAGGGTTTGAACAAAAAGTAGTCGAATAATATTTTTTTATATGGGGCATTTTCGTTAAAAATAATAGTAGTCAAATGACGAAAGCAGTATACGCGTCACTTTCGCCTTTTTTACCTTTAGATATCAAAACTTTATAAAATTCCTCAATTGCAAATTTTATGCATCAAAACAATTGGCAGCCTTATCGCTTCGAGTAATCTCTTCCAGGCAATCTAATTTATAGGATTTTCTTAGGTAATCTGGCGATGTAGGTGGTACATAAATTAAAAATTTAGACATTCCTAATTTTTGTAATACGCACTTATATTCTTAAGATAAATAATAATCATATTAATATTAGTAGTAAACCCGCAGGGGGGGCTTTGTGGCGAAGCCTTAGGTGAGTGGCGACAACTCCGGGGGCCAAGACAAGGCCCCCGCCTCCGTGCTTGCCTTAACCGGCCGGCACGGAGTGGAGATCGCTAGAGCTAAGTCTCAAGCTCCAGGGGTGGAAGTGATAAATGGCATCACGTCAGAAGTAGCTTCGGTGAACCTGCAGCCCACCTCTCTACACCCCTTAGCCACTAACACCCATGTTGCCCCTGTCTTTTATGGCATTTTTTGGGGACTATGCAGGGAGTGGCGAGTTACCGTCTGCCCATTTTTCCATTTCCTTGAAAATTGCGACAGGCAGACGCCATAGTCCCCATATTCCCAGACCCTAGTACCACTAGTAGTTCACCCCAATAGCCCGGTACTTTTTGTCCACATTTCCCACAATAGTCCTACACTGGCTGGGGCTTGTCCTTGGTTGCATTATTGTATGGTGTAGACAGGGATAATGGTCGGTCAGTGTCACGCCACATTTAGATTAAATTTCTCAAGGGGCCTCTACGTGTTGGCCTCCCCATGGCCCCACACAAGCCCTCCAAAAGTCCGTGCTATTTTTACGGCCCGTGGTCTTGAAAGTCATACAGATAGTAATAACATAAATAAATGTGTTTAAGCATATGAATAAATGTATAATATATGTCGATGTGCATGAACACTGATAAAATTTACACCTAATTGTGAATCGTTTCCCCGTTGGTTTTCAACCATTAAAGTTTAAGCAGTTACTGCTTTCCACTTTTATCACTTTCAAGTTTTTAATTGATGTTTTCCTGAAGTCTCTTTAATAGGACTTTTGAAATACGGCACTCAAGGTATACGTACGTTAACTGATTACCACTTTAGTAATTACGTTTTAAACAGTTTACAAATAATGGACTCAAATTTAATTTCACATCTTTAGTTTTAGACATTATATTAATACCGTTTAAACCTATTTTGCTTACAATGATTACTATGTACTATTAATATTAGTACTCGATATCCCGACTCAGTCAATGTCAACTCGTAATAAGCAAGCAATGTTTATACATTATACTAGCTGACCCGGCGAACTTCGTACTGCCATATTTTTTATATTCCTAAAAGGCTTTGTTTCATGACACAAATACAAAATCACCATAATCGCTCCCAGTGATTAGGAGGATTCTAGAACCCAATCTCAGCGCCACCTACCGGTTCTAATTGCGAATCTAAACCATCCGGTAACCCACTCAAACACACAAAAACAAAATCGCTCCCGGTGATTAGAAGGATTCCCGATCTCAGCGCCAGCTACCGGTTCCAACGGTATAAAAAGTATCCTATCTTTTAAGTTGGATCAAACTGCACACGGTATGCAAATTTGATTAAAATCGGTTCAGTAGTTTTGGAGTTTATTGGCAACATCATCGTGACGCAAGATTTTTATTATATAAGAAGATTGAGCAATGCTATCAGTGCAGAAACGGAGAAAGAATACAATTTTCTGCGGCCGGGCGGCCTGTCGTAAGAGGCGATCACACTTTTTCAAACTTTTGCCCGTCTGCGTGGGAGGTACCCTTGGTCTAGAGTACGCCGCTATAATAACCCTGAGTTGTGTTCCGGCATTAGTGTCTAGGTTCCAGTTTCCCTTCAGAGAGCGGCAACCCATTGGTGTAACAAGTTTCCATAGGCCGTAACCGCTTTCCATGATACGGGCCATCTGTTTGTCTATTGAACTATGCAATAAAAACAATGGTAATATCAGAATATAAACTTTCTGCTGAGAGTTGTATATTTACGGAGTATGTGGGACTTTGTCAGCTGAATATGATCAATTATATCGTGACTCACGGTCACGATATAATTGATCATATAAAATGATATAGAAAATGTGTTTCTCAAAGAAAACTTCCCTTAGTTACCCGTTTGACAGAAAATGATGCTGCTGGCCCTGAAGACTCACATCAAAATTCACTCGTGTATTTCTAATTCATGATTTATACAATATTTTGTTATTATTTTTAAAAAATAGCTATAGAATCATGTCATATTTTAAAATATCACGTGAGAAATAATTAAAGATACGTTAAACGTCGTTAAAGAACTGACGTGATAACTTGTTACGCTCGTGTAAAATCTAGGCAGGCGGCTTCGGCGTTGGAAAATGATAAAAATTGATTATCAACAACCACATTGTTTTATTGCGTAAACAAAGTAATTTATTTGCGTCATTTGAACTGTCGTCACCTCCGGGTAAAATCCCGCGCGATTTCCTGGATCAAAAGTCTGCAACGTTAAAAAAGAATGTAAGTAATCTTTTTACTTTAAACTGTGTCGGAATAAATTAATTTTTATGTCCCCCCCCCCTATCAACTTAAAACACTCCTGGAAAATATCCCACAGGGTTCCCGGGATATAAAGTATCACAGAATTTATAACATAGTTGATCAGTGAAAATATTACAACGTAATCAGTGTATCATATTCTGAAAGTACGCTTTGAGTTGCCTGTTCACAGGGATGAAAACAACACTTATTGTCTCTAGGAAACGGATACTCCGAACCGAACTGGATACTCCCTGCTGTCAAAATTTGAAAATCGATGTGAACCATTGATAACACATGCGACGTATGTCCCAACTTTTTTAAAGCCACTATTAAATCGCGGCATAAATTGTAATAAAAAATATCAATGATTTGTAACATTATTTCATACTCATAAATTAGTTTTCACTTAATTATTAGTTAACTAGCTACACCCCCGTGGAGATGGAAACATGTTATATTTTGGATAATTCAAAGAATATTTTTATAAATTATAGCCTTTTATAAATTTAATATATTATTCTGATGTGTAAGCTATATTACTGTAAAGTTTCATCAAAATCCATTCAGAAGTTTTTGCGTGAAAGAGTAACAAACATACATCCATACATCAGACAAAAGTGACGTTTCATATGTGACATATTAAGAAAGTTCATCAGATTTAGATAATATGAATTTAACACCTGATTTCATCAGAGAAGTAGTTGTTTTTTAAGTAATCAGTTTTTATTTACTTTCCTCGTCGAAATGAAAAGTAGAGTGTTAACCTCGAGTAAAAGGCCTATTTAGGCACTGGAATTATTAGCGCCCTAACTACGCTTGTGCGTCAAACCAAACTCACTTTCACCTCTCGTGTAACAATCGACTAATATGTGTCCTTCATTACCTCATTCGTTAGATTTTACTAAATGCAGTTTGCATCAATATTACTTGAATTGTCCTATACAACATGTACCTTACATATATCTATTTTGATATGTAAACATGTCAGTTAGTCCATGGCAATATTCCTAAAATAGCGTCAAGTATCGTGTATCTTTAGAATAAAAAGAGTGTTGCTGGAGTAAGAAGAGCGTATAAGAAATAAAAACTGATAGTCACGTTTATTGGATTGAATTACAGCGGCTTGAGGGTAATTGACATGATATTTATTACCTTCATGATGTTTGTGTGGTTGCGTGCGATGGGGTGCGGTGTGGAGTCTCTGCGGGCCCAGGGAGGGGTCCGCGTTTTGGTCGGTACACGTGACTTCATCCAAAAACAATAGACTCAATAATTCCATTGTTTAGACAGATGCGAAACCACAATAATCCGCACTAATTATGTTAATCTGGTAGTAACTTTGTTAGTGATGTTTTCATGACTGTTCGTTTTGCAAAAACCGACTTCAAAAACTAAAAAGTATAAAAAACTAAAAAGTATAAAATAACTTATTTCTAAAGCTATTATTATTAATATATATTATCTAAATTTCTAAAACATCTTGAAGTCGGTGCAAAGTAAACATAAAAATTACTATATTTACAAATCACTAAGCACCGACTTTTTAGTTTTTGAAGTCGGTTGTTTTAAACGAAGTTTTTTTTATTTATAAAGTAATATATAATGAATGACTTAGCCAGCAGTTTCGAATTTCATTGAAATCCTTTCAGTAGTTTTTACGGAATGTAACAGATAGACAGGCAAACAAAAATTCGAAAAATTGCATTTATGGAATATCCTGGTCCGAATTATCCAGTGATTATTTTCACATTTTTAAACGCAATGTACAAACTGGAATCATTCACAGATTTATTACAGTATACCTATAGATATCGCCATGCATATTACACATTAGCATTTTTAAACAATTTAGACCCAGTGATTTCGTAGAAGTATGACAGTGACATACAAAGAAAGACAGACATACACAAGACACATGATGAAACCTAAAACCCTCGGAAGTAATTTTCACATTTTATATTCAGGGAAAAAATCAAGTCAAAAGGGCCAAATCCTAAACAAAACGAAATAGCGAAGAATACACAAAGGAGTTTCCAGGCCGATTTTGACGAAAACTAAAATGGCATGAATAGATTTTTGAATAATGACCCTTATCAGGAATCGAAACGGCTGATTTAGCTAGATTATTGATATAGCTAGCTAGATTAGCTTCACAATGCGTTGATTTATTAGTTTGCGGCTCAATCATAACTGTTTTCGTTACCAGGGAATACCAAACAATTCAATCATGGCCATTAATTCAATCAGAAACATCCCTCCTGAACCTGACTCGTGTAAGAAACAAATTCATATACAAGAGTGATTTGTGGGGCGGCGATGGGCGGTTTGTAGAGGGGGGAGGAGGGGGGGGGGCTTGGCGAAGAGAGCGACGCTGTTTCTAGCTAACTCGAAATTCAACCCTGAGCAAAGGGGCGAACAACGGTTTAAATGCAAATAAGATTACAATTAGATATTTAGATCCTCTCACAACCCACTTATTTTGAAACAAGCCTTTTAATACTAGGTTTGTTTAATTGAGGTGATGTGTCAGTGTTAATTTTATGCTAAACTACGATACGCCCGTGATTTAGTCCACACTTAACGTGAAATTCCCGCGGAATTCCCAAGACCACAAATACTATTTAAATAAAAATGTAAGCTTCAGTAGCTTGTATTTTAATTTTAGAGAAAACTGTGTCCGAATAGCAAATCATTTTGTTGAGTCCCTTTTCTAACTAATAATTTACTCCTGAAATGTCGCCGTTTAAGCTTTTTCATTATCATTTACAAAAATCAATTATAATCAAAACACATTTTTACACTGTGTTTGGCAGAAATACACTATTCGATGATATCGATCCATTTAAAGGCAATTTAATTTAAATTAAGGACCCAAAATAAATTTAAAAATGATAATCATTAAAATGACGTCTTAAAATTCTATATATTTTATATCATCAATCATATATTATATATATTTTATTTATTTGAATTTAATTCTTTATTATTGTGTACTTTTTTATTTCCTGAAACAGGCAAACAGGCGGACGGCCCAATTGATGGAAGGTGATGTTTTAGATTATAATGACCATCGATCACTGATCGGATAATGACTTTTATATTTGACATGATCATATCATATCACGATTTTTTATGACATGATAATTATTTTACTTCATTTCATTTTTTATCAAATATTTCAATATTGTATCAAATATTGTAGTAGTAGTGTCATTATAGTTGTATGAGCCAAGTGTCTAATCTAAGTTCGAATTATTTTTTAGTGAAAACTTAGTTGATATTTTTATTAATGATGTATTTTTATATTGTTAGAATGATGATTACTGTATGTTTCCCAAATAAATAAAATGAATAAATCTAGGATAAAGGATGCTTACAAAGTACCTACCTATACCTATTCTACTCGTGACCACCACCACACACCATAAGATTTTATGACTCGCGGAACTCCGACAAATTTTTTCAGTGACGGCGCTGCGCATAATTTGCTTTTTATATTATTTCTACATTCTTATTTTTATTATTTCGATATCTTGCAGGGTTTAGCAGATATCTGCTAATATATTCAGTCCAAATCTCGTGTGAACGAAGTGACGAGAACGTATATAGTTTATCTTATTCAATAATATTATATCTATAATATAGTCTATAGACTCAAGTTATGCACTTTAGCCAAAGAAATATTGTGTCTAATATTATGGTTAAATTGAAAATCATGTGATTGAGTCAGAAGATATCGCAACATTTTGAGGCGTTACTAATAGATGAACAGGTAAATTGGAAATCTCATATATCGATCTTAAATAAAAATATTAGACAATATAACTTTAATGTGTTACTCTCATTGACAGTTCCACCTTCGCTAGATGACGTTAGGGGTATTTATAGTGGTTTTATTTGTTTTTGGCATTGGTATTTTTTTTGTTATCCTCAGCGAAGCCTCAGGCAAAGCTGGTATTATAATATGTTTGAATAGATAGCCGGTTGAATGATGACATGAAAGAAGCCATACAATAAAACGGTTTATAAGTTTTAAAACGGTAAAGTTCACTCCAAGTCCGACACAAAGAGAACAGGGGTCGGATTATTCAGCAAACAACCCGAAATCGAAGTCCATAAAATTTCCCCATTTGGCACGTGGTACTTGCCTCCACAATGTTCAAAAGTCTACATAAATTGATGCATGAGTTTTGAACGGAAACAATATTGCCTTTGTTGTTGCTAACAATACAATGCAATTAATCCGTAGTTTTGTTCCCAATACTCGAGACTACCTACATGTATACAGAGTCGCAATGCATAGTTGTTAATTATACTGCATGTTCAAAAATATTCGTTTGGTTACTCATCACAAGAAACAAAAAGAATAACCCAATTAACCAGTTACGCAATAGAAACCATGCATAAAACCCTTCGCAGAAGCGCGAGCCCTCTGGAGTTTAATTTATACAATTAACAAGTGAAGACGTAGCAAAAATAAATACAACAATTAATAAACAATGGAAAAATAATTAAATACGGCTTCCAGCTAATAATATAATTTGTGGTCATAATGGGTCAAAAAGCTGAAAGCTATATCATCAATGTTTTAAATATTGAGGAGAAAAATAATTTAAATAAGTGGTTGCTCAGACAAGAATCTCGAAATCTACAATTTTAAAACAGTTTGTAACCGATTTCAACAGTATTTTATAAAAGAAAAAATAATATTTTCCATAACATCTTGAAGATTACTACAAGAAGAAAATATTGAAAAATATTATATTGGATATTTTTCCTTATTGTGATATTTTACTTCCGACGACTTTAAGATATTGTGGATAATATTAATTTTTTGCTTTTTAATTACTGCTAAAGTCGGTACCTTTTCTTAGAAATTAAATTTGTTTGACTTGTTCTATTATTTTAATAGCCGTGATAGCTTATTGTTTAACACACTTGTATCTAAAATTATGCGCGTTGATGCAACACTGGGGTATTTTGTGACCCAATGGCCATAGTCGTTTTAACGATTACCACGTGCTGACGCTGAAAGGAAACACCGTGAGGAGACTTGTAAATTAAAATTACCGATCTGCCAAACTCGACGATTCGCTTTAGACGAGCGTGGTGGTTATATTTATATTATCGGTATTCTTGAAAATTGACGAGCCCTAAGTCCAGCACTAGGACGTTTATGGATTGTTAATATTATGATTTTAGAACCGTATAAAAGGTTTTAAAAATTTAATTTATTGATTTATTAATGTGTTAAAATTCTAAAATTATAGCTGTAATACTTATGCAGATTGACAATAAAAAGAAAAACGTAGATACTATTTATTGTAAAGGCTACTTAAGCCTTACAGCTATTTGCCTCTGGGCGATAACTGTTAATTAATCGTATTGGAAACATTAGCTTGCAAATGTAAGTGACTACCAAGAACGTTTTCAAACGAGCGTTTGCATTGTTATTTTCATGGTGCGGCTTCATGTGCGATAGTCTTATAGATATAAGCCGTTTCATGCAAATATGCCGTTGGGTTTAATGCGTTATTTGAAATACGACATTGTTAATGACGTTAAATATTAACAAATTACGTACGTATATAGTAATGTGTCTATGGGTTAAAGGCGTTTTATTTTTTAATGTTTAATATAAAACGCACTCGGCCACAGTCTAGCGCGCTTATTCAAAGTTAGTTAGAGTAAGTTTGTATGTTTGTTTAAAATTCTTAAATTTAGTTCTTTAATAATAAATAATTATTTAGTACTAAACCCAACAAAATAAAGCAATATGTAAAGTTAAATGGTAAGAATGGTTTACGTCATTCGTCTGAGAAATTCTCGTTAAGTAGAGGTGTGTCTCAAGGATATATTGGGCCCAATTCTGTTTACTTTATATTCAGCTGACAGTCAAAACCATATAAAACATTGTAAATGCCACTTCTATGCCGATAATATACGCAGATATATATATCTTGCAAGCCATTTGAAGTTGACATTGCAATATCTAAACTGAATGAGGATCTTTGTCGGATAGCCACGTGGTCTAAAAATATGTTTTTATTACTGAATCCAACTAAAACTAAATATATATTATTGGGTACAAAATTTCAACTTTCAGCTCTTATGCCAATACTAAAAATCGTATAAATGGATGAGCCAATCGAAAGAGTATATAGTGTACGGATTTTGGGCTTGGAAATAGATAGTGAGCTGAGATTTGAAAAGCATGTGGCTAATTCAGTAAAGAACTACTTTTACAAACTCAAAGTTTTGTACCAGATGAGGTCTTACTTCTGGACAATCTGGACAATTGCGTGTTCAGTTATTGGAATCCTACACACCTACTCAACTTAAAGAGGCCTACAAACTTACTCTAACTCATTATGAAGAAGACCAAAAGTCTTAAACACTAACGCAGATGACGTCGTGCATATAGAATAAAACAGACGTGAATTTTGTGTGTAAAATTCATTGTGAAAATTGGAAAAATGAGGAGGCTGATGGACCTGAAAGCTGCAACATCGGTCACAATCCGCTTGACCCAAAAACCCGGTCGAGTGGTGCGGGGCGCGGCGAACGATCGCACCGATAGCACGCGATTCTGCTTGCCCGCTCTTTGCGATACCATGTGCCATCGCTTGCTTTGACATACACTTCACCGTTCATATTATATAGTTGGCCAACTTACATAGTTTACAAATCTTTATGTATTCATATATAAAGTTGTTTTTCGTTATAGCAGATAGTCAAGTCAACTCTAAGTTTTTAATAATAGATTGTTACGCGAGAGGTGAATGTGACCTATTTAGGCATAAGTTAGTTTTTTAATTTTAATACTTTTGATAACTTACAGAACGTCTTAGCCTAATAGTTCTTGTATATGCGCACCTAGTTATGACGTTATAAGTACGTACAAGTCAAATGAGTCAAATAACGCATTCATTATTGTTTGAATATTAATTATAGTTATATCTGTCATGGAATTTTAAAAGTTGGATGATAGTATATTATTTTAACGTCGTTAAATTATTGTAACTGTACGGTTCAACGTACAGCGTTTTGCTGACGCTACGGCCTACTTAGGCTACTTTAATATATTAACATAAGTTTAAGTATACTCGTAAATAATGCTCACAAGTACTTTGTGATTGAGTTACAATAAAGTTGCTATCAAGTCGCTACGAGCTGCTATTAGTCGTAACATACGACTTCAACTACCACTAAGTTGAAGTAGACGATCGTAGGGTATTTTTCCCCTAAAAAATATGGGAAGGTTCCGGTGAAATACATTATAAAATAATTCGAGCAGAGTGGTGTGAAAAGTTGTAGAAATGTTAAAACAAAGTCATACAAGAGAAAAGCTGTAGAACAAGCAAGGTTTTATTAAAATTTCGAAAAGTTTTTTACGCCGACTACATTCTGTTTGATTAACATTTATATTATATAGGTATATAACTAGCTGTAGGTACCCGTCAGACGTTGTCCTGCCTTTATATGATAAAAATCTAGAATCCGATTCCAGCGCCATCTACCGGGACCAAATGTTAGACTAAACTAGTCTCAAATCCACTTGAACAAACAAAGTATTTCATCAAAATCAGGCCTACCGTTAAGGAGGAGAATCGCGGCGCCACCTACTGGGTCCAATCGTTAATTTAAACCATTACGGCCCAAACTTGAACACATACAACAACAACAAAAAAACACCTAAATTCTGATAGCCGATTGCAGCACCATCTACCTGGTTCAAATTTGAATCTAAATTATCTCAGTAGACAATCATTAAAATACTAGTTAAAATAATGGTTTCACGTTGCATGTATTTTTTAATTCCAAATATATATATATATATATTCTTCACTTTCATATGCATTTAGTGAAAAGCTGTATTTTGATATTACATAAAGACACTTCAATTTTATTTAACTATATAGTTATATAATTGCATACCTTTGGTAAAGTGGCATACTTTTTATACCGAAAAATGAGACAACCTCGATGGAATGTAAATTAAAAATGAAGGCGAGCGAAGCCCGCTTTAGTATATATGTAACACCAAAATGATCAGTATTAATCGCCGCCTGCAGGTGCAAAAAAAATCGGGCGATTGTTTTCAATGTCGAGTGTCACTACCATTGTTCAGTCTTTCTGCTCTACTTGGCTTGTGCCTACATAATTCGCGTTTGATGACAAACAGCTCTGTGATTACCTTTTGAATTAATCTCTGATTTTTAATACTGATGAGAGGCAAAGAGGGAATTAAAAGGGAATTACAAAATGTATTGAGAACAGCAAGTTATGTTCAATAATATAGGTAAAGACACTACAGTGTTCCAGGAGCTTCTTCTCGCGTTTTGAACTCATAACTATGATGCCAAGTAAAACAAATACTAAATATTATGCCAATATTATTTGAAAATTGTTTATCTATTTTGATGAATACCGTAGATAAAAGCACACAAAGACATAGATGGTGTTTGCTCCTGTCAATTAGATCACAAATTATTTTATCACATGAAATGGGCTTTGTACTTAATCTAAAGAATTTTATAAAAATGTCTTTCTGTCCATTACTAGCTTTCGCGGATCAAAGGCGGTTTATTATATTCATTTTGTATTCATTAAGCGAAAAAATGATAAGAAACTAAATGTTAGAACAATTTTATTTCAATACATCACTGAAAATCACATAATTCGGCTTAGGCTTCAGAAGATGAGCGTGCATATTGCGGAGGTGAAAATAAAGCCGAATTTACATAACGAAACTAGTGGTATGAAAATAGTTGCATTGCAGTTCATTAATTTTAGCTCCGATTTCACGTATATGTCAAGTTTTACAATGTATGCATCGATTTCACGACACTGAAACAGTTTCGTGTCGCGCGCAATTTTTGGATAAAATTAGTGTCATGCAACTAATGTCGTCGTATAAACGCGATGCGAAACTAGTGTCGCCAAAGCGCCTGCGCTGATAGGACATGTGCTTTTTAGTCGTGGTAAGGGCGGAAAATGTCAAATCAACGTTGGATAGCTGATAAAAATATAAAATTTATTAATGGATACCAGCGAAATGAGTGTCTCTGGAACCGAAACACTCTCAATACAAAAATAGAGGTGAAAAATTATTTTAACTCATTCGAAAATAGTTTGTATAGCTCTCAGGATCTTCATCTGCTAATTAAGAAACTAAAGGTGACCCAGATGCTTTCTTGCTAGCCACCCTCGAATCCACCAACGTCTTTTCTTTCGAGACAACCTTTTCTTAATTTTATACAATAACATTTGCATGACAACATTTCGCAATGCAAAATAAAGCTTTGATGTTGGCGGAGCCATGGACACAGACATACTGTGGATTTCATGACACTATTATTTTCAATAAAACTAGTTCCACAGGTACTGCAAGTAGTGCATGAAGTTAGTTTCATCATGCATGAAACTAGTTTCGTTAATGTAAATTCGGCTTAAGGTTATAAATAGTGCTCCACTCCATTTGGATGGCGCTTGATGTTATAATTATAAACATTGACCTACCTCAACAACAAAGCTGTGTAACCTACTTAGATTAGATTTTTTTATTCAAGTCGGTAGTTAGTGTAATAAACATGCTTATATACGAAACGAATTGGTGATTACATAGAAGACATTGAACTTATTTGCTGCTCTATATTGTCTACCGAATTTTTCTTAAACAGGTATAGAACTTCCAGATGGACTGCGGCCACGGCACTGAAATTTACTTTAAAGGCATTAAATAGGTGACATTAATCAACAGGAGAGGGAATGAGCTGCATTTATAGATTAATCTGTAGGCATCTGGAAAAATAAAAATCCAGAGCTTTGCAAAAAAAAAGCGAATAATAGAGCTATGAAGCTAGATGTGCCGAAAAAATGCCTGCTCTCTAATTGCCACAGAACCTAGAATTATTACGTGTGATCGCATATTTCATGCCGAATAGGCTAAATAAGTCAGTTGCGGGCTTACAATACTAATAGAAAATGACCCAACAGCCAGGTCGTAGAGCATTTGCAAGTCTACCATCTCTGGTCTATAATATGCCATCATAACATCTTGACTTGTGTTCCGGCATTAGTTACTATGTTTAAGTTCCTGCGAGGCTGGCACATTGGCAACAGATTTTGTGTTCCTAGTTAAGCGATCCTAGTTACCGAACATTGTTCTGTAACTGAGATCGCTTTAGACCATAGTATACTAATTTACCTCGAAGTGCATCTTGAATCGATCAATGAGAAATAATGTGTGTACTAGTATTGCGGGCCACGTGGAACGACATGCAGCCACTCGACGCCGTCACCGCCGCTGCAACGTGACACGACTCTGCCACGTGAATCACTTACCACTTATATACCCCTTTATCACGTCCATTCGGGTTTCTCTTTGTTCATTATACCTGCTCACCGAAATGTTTCTTTAAACATTTGTATCATTACATGTATTAATAAAATAGGGCCTTTTCACAAGATATAATCCATATCCACATAAACTATAATTCAAGGTCTTTGTTCACTGGAACGCAGATCTCTAATAACAGAAGCTTAGCTTCCCTTGAAAATTATTTATAAACTGGCCTTATACAACGTCAGCCATTCGTAGCCCACTGCTGGTCGTAGATCTCTCCCTTCTAAGACTTTCTTCTTCTTCAAGCATTGCGGAATGGTCAACGAAACGACACGCTAACTACATTTACTGACTCCCAATTGTATCATCCTCTTATAGGTTTTTGTCCGAGTTGTGCTCAACTACTTAGATTTTTTTCTATGATAAACGTCACTACATCTGTATAACGTCAAGAGTGGAGCCAATACGGTTCTCCGTAGTTTTTATATGAGAAAAAAGATTAGATTTCGGGATACGGGGCCAAAAGTTTATAAAGAGGCCGCCTTCATGAAAGAGGTAAACAACTTAAGTCAGCGTCAGTGCAGTTAACCTTGTAATTATGACGATACTTAATTTTAGATGTTGTTCTTGGTCAATTAAGGGCATAATTTCAAGGGCATTTAAATATTAACCAATTAACTACCTAACAGTCTTTAGTTCAACACCTTTTAAATGGAAAAGTATTCACAAAAACCTTTCAGTTACAGGTAATTGAATGTATAAAAATAGCTTCAGACAGATTGCAAAAGTTTGCTCCTAATTCTGGACTAACCATTGTGATAGTGGCTGCTATTGAAAAGTTGAACCGTCGGGATTTCCATTTCGGTCGCAATATTGGAGAGAGTGGAACGAGTCGGCCACTTGAAGTGGCAAGTGTGCTGCATATTTGATGTGCATCGGGAAGTCTGGGAATTGAGCGCATCAACAATTTACTCTCTACCACTTACCTAATCGACCGTGAGGCGATGGTTAACTACTCGACGCCTCGAGCCTTCGATTATTATAATCATTACTAAATAGACCTTTGGAATCGCACAAGCTCTCACGGGGCTTGGGCTTTGCAATCAACGAGTTGTAAAAGCAACATTCTGCACCTTAGTCTATATTTCCTGAAAACCTTGAACCTTGTGTTTTAAATTTATTGATAAGTAATTGAAGTAAGTGCATTTGTACGCAACTTTTACACAGGACTATGTAGGTTTTTAAATGATGAAAAATGTTTATGAAAATTGAAATGAATGTAAGTATTTATTTGAAAAATGAATCGTACAGATTATATATTGCAAGTCAATAGTCTGCCACCGCTTTCAAAACATTTCTATAATTTCGACGAATTGAAATTGCCAGCTATTGGAGTAGGTCGGGTAGTTTGGCATTCATGTTACATACTCGGGTATAATTGTCCGTTTAATTCATCAACACTCACTAGATAGGTACGGTGTGATTAGTTTCATAGAAAAGATTGGTAGGTGTTATTATTAGTAGAATTATTTGTCCGTGCAGTTTGGGTCATAAAATAATCGGAGTGATGAAGCGAGAATTTCGCTCTCTCTTCCACTCACGGGCCTTATGGGCGGGCATACTGATGCGCATTGTTGTTGTCGATAAGCGTTATCGATAGTGTATTTATAGTTTTGACATTTTGTGGGTTAGTGATAAAAATGAAAGAAAAAAATAGATAAAACAACGTATTTATTAAAATAGAAATAATAATGATTTATAATAATAATTAATTAATAATTATAATCTATGTATCAAAAAACTATAAGTACAAAAGTTTAGAATGTAACAGTTATATTAAAAATAAATATAAATACTTATATCTAAGTTTAAAATTAACAGAAAAAGATAATAATAATTTTATAAATAATATTTTTTATAATGAGTTTATCGATAATGCGTTGCGCCTGCGCAACATGGTTACCGCCCTAGCCGGGCTGAGGCCGAGCTATGATTTATGACCCAAACTGCACGGACAAAATAATTCTACTATAGTTGAATATACGATGGACACTTGGCAAGTGGTCGGTCCGGTGTAATAGGCGTCTGGAGTCACTCTTAAAACAGAATCAAGCTGAGCTATATAATGAATTTACTTAATGCATTTGACTACGACATGATGACATGTCACGGCGATACGCTCTTAGGATTGGAAGAAAACACCAGTTTTTAACTAAACGTTTTATTAACTTACACAGCCGTATGTAATTGCTCTCTACAGGGTTACACCTCTACACGTACAACTAATGACGCACTCTTCCGACGATAACATGTTCAATCACAATATCGTTGCCGATATTGCGTAGACCACCTCCTGCTCCTGTAGTGCTCACCTCCGAGTATACCGCGTGAAGCTCGCTTCTGGATTTTCTCTCAAATTTTCTAAAATGTATCTTCGTGTATTTTCCTTCCAGAATCTGCTATCTTTCTAAAATTTCTTAATCCAACTAGATTGATTGTTCCACCATCACTCGATACAGTAGCAAACTAGTTTCATTTAGACTAGACTGTTTCGTCTAGACATAGTATATGGGAAGACTTCTGTGGATTCCAGAGATTGATTGTTATTGGATTATTTAGGTTGCTTAGAACGATGTCAAGTTTTGTGCTCTTATGAAACTCAGCACCCGGTTCTCGCCTTCAGCCTTACCCGCTACGTGAGCTACATTTACAATCGCATTCTTATTGATATCAAGGGGATGTTAAACTTCTCGAATACCCGCTTCTACTGAAGTACTATTAAGCAAAAGTATTTTCATGTTTTCTCGCCTTTTCTAACTAAAAATATGATTTTAAGAAAATTTTCGAAATATGAACAATTACTAGTAATTCATTGAAGCCCAACATATAATCACGTAATGCAAAAAAAAACAATACACAAAAAGAAAGATGTCTGACTAAAATTTAAAAACTATATAAAAACATGCTTAAAAATAATTAAAGCTTATAATAAAATTTCTTTCAATCCAGGCTAGTTCTTAATATTAGAAGCTTAAAAACTGATTGTTAGCGTGAATAAAAAAGGAGTAAACATTTCTAATAATCTATTATTATAATATATTGTATATATACACTTGGTGTATTTTGGCGAATATAATTTGGAGACATTGGAGCTAGGTTAAATACAATTCTTTACCTAAAACAACTAGTTTTTTTAGATTTATACATAGTTATTTATAAAAATTCGTGATAGCGTGGCTAGCGACGCGTCCTAACCTCCAAGGCCGTGGATTCGAATTCTGGCCTGAACGCATACAGCACTTAGGCAGTTTTCTGACCTAATGTTCATATTGTTACAATTACCACGTGCTGACGACAGTGAACAAAAATATCATGATAAAACCTCCACATTGAGATAATCCATGTGTCAAACTTTGAACAAGCGTGGCGTTTGAACAAGCTGTTCCCCAATAGTGGTAGGCCGGAGCCCAGGAGTGGGATGTTTATGGACTGTTATATTTATGACTAGTTTCTGCCCGCGACTTCGTCCGCGTGTTGCGGTTTTTTAACTATCCCACGGGACTCTTTAATTTTTCGGGATCAAATGATATGTTGACCAGGGATATAAGCTACCACCATACAAAATTTCATCTAAATCGGTCCAGTCGTTTCGGAGATTAGCCGGTACAAACAGACAGACAAAAAGAGAAAAAAATATTTGAAAAAAATTAAATTAGTTCTATTTCACTTATTACATCCCCTTGACTCGGTTTTTAGCATGGTTTTGTCGTTGTACAGAAATTTGACCTCTACAATTTTATTATAAGTATTGATTATTACACCTACTTACTTGTCAGATATGAACTGATCTTGCGCTGTTTTTATTAAGTACTAATATTCTGATGTTTCGTGTTAGTTCCTTAGGCCTTTATATAAAAATGGAACCCTAATGAAATCGTTTTGCTTATCCGTCCGCGTGGTTTTATAATACTTATTATCTTAGGAAGCTACTGGTTCTATATGCGTGCATTTTATATTGTTGCTTGAGTTCGGCAGACAGGCAGACGGCTCAACTGATGGAAAGCGGTTACCATCACCTATGGACATTTGACCACCAAAGACGTTATATAAGCGTTGCTGCTCTTTAAAGGGAAACTAGAGCCTAACCACTATGCCGGAGTACAACTCAAGGTTGTTATGGCGGCATACTCTAGACCAGAGGTGGTAGCCATCCAGATGGGCAAATACCGTGACACGTGGCTGTGGGTTGTTTTGCCGCCACTTACGACAGGCCACCCGACCGCAGGAAATTGTATTCTTTCCCCGTTCTTTCACGTATATTTATCGTTACATAGTATAAAACAAATTTGCTTTCAGCATCTGTGTATATGTCTATCTGTTTGTATATCCGTTAAAACCTCCTAAACTCGCAATGGTTTGAAGCGGTTTTCACCGTAAGTTAGATGAATTTTCACTGAAGTTTTATATATATAAAAATACCTAATTAAGTTTGTAAGCATAATAAAGCTTGACTAGAACAGGGTTTGAGCTGCAGGAAATACTCTAGGATAAATGTGTTATACATTTGTACTACTGTATTCTATTTGTCGTTACACAATAAAGTAGTGAAATCACGAAAAAGATAAAAAAAATATTTCTACAACTTGGAAAGTACATTTGAAGCTACCTGATCACAGGGATAAAAACAGTACTTAACCTCCTTGGGAAACGATTTTCCATGCTGACAATTTTTAAAAATCTATACTATTTATTTAATTACAACTATGTCATTTACATAGTGCGAAATATTTAACTCAATGATAAACAATACTTGTTGGTAGAAAGCCATAGAAAAAGAAGTTTATTTGACGTATCGTCTGTGACGTATTAAATAAGTTCATTCATCAGATCTAGTTATGGATTTAACGCCTGATTTGATTACAGAAGTTGTTTATTTAAGTAATCAATTTTTGTTTACTTTTCTCATGTTCGTAAACGAAAAGTAGAGTGTTAACCTCAGGTGAAAGGCCTATTTAGGCACTCGAACTATAAGCGCCCTCGCTTTGCTCGTGTGCCAAACCATCTTATGCCTAAAAAGGTTACTTTCATCCTTTGTATAACAATCTACTACTGTCGCTATACTGTATTTTACTTATTAATGTAACTGACGGTGACTTTTTTCAGTGCACATAGTGGTGTGGAGTCAGTAATAATCTTATCAATCATAAAGATGTTTTTAAGGAATTTTATACATGTATAAGTTACTGGGTCGTGTTGTAGTCGCTTTCAAAGTTGTAAAAAATGTGTCTCACCCTCAAGCTTTTGATATATCTCGTGACAAATTCTAAAAAAATGTAACCTAGCATATCTTATAGGTGTTCACTCTTAAATTGGACAACATTAATGATGACAACACGAATATTCAAAACATGATTCGTTTAATAGTTTTCGGGGCGAGATATTTTCGATTACCTCGTTCATTTTGCCGTAACTGGGTCTATAACAGTAGGGCCATTCGCGCAGTTTGTCCAAAGAATAACAATCTGTGTTTCGTGGGATCTTCATAAAATACCCCATATTCATCATAGGTCTTTAAGGAACATCTAAATTTAAGATTAACGTTGAAGATAATGACTTAAACCTTCAACTTTAAGATAGTTACTCTTGCTAAAAAATTTCATGGCGTGTATTATTAAATTGTGCCGCTTGAAGTTTCCCATCAAGCAAATGGCCGCATTATACGGTATATAGCATATATAGCATTTTCGAGACTTATTACTAAAAGTATTTTTTAAATTTCCACTCCATAGTTAGCCTTTAGGAAATATACTATACTATAAATATCTCACCAAGGTTTCCAAGACCTGACTAACGATAAAGGGTCTTAGTCATATTATGTTAGAGTAAGTTTATAGGTTTTTTAGGAACCTCAAAGAAGCCTACAAACTTATCTAATTAAAAAAGAAAGAAAGAAACACATTTATTTGTCAAAGGCAAAACACAATTTACATATTAAATTAATGAACCAACACAATTCTATAGTTGCACTATGACTGTAAATGTAACTAATGATACGATAAGGATATGAATAAGACTAAAGCCGTTTGCAGTCGCAGTCGTATGGGGTATGGACCCATACGACTGAGAACACTAAATATTGACGGCACTATAAATCTAAAAAAATGACAGTTGCTCA
Organism: Dendrolimus punctatus; assembly: GCA_012273795.1. Taxonomy (NCBI): domain Eukaryota; kingdom Metazoa; phylum Arthropoda; class Insecta; order Lepidoptera; family Lasiocampidae; genus Dendrolimus; species Dendrolimus punctatus. Next base: position 20,193,347 of record CM022531.1, on the reverse strand, counting down.
TATTAGTATTTTTTGGGGGTATCTTAAATTCGTTTCCGTATTCCACGGAATTTTTGCAAGATCCCGGTATAAGCTTTGTGCGATATGATTATACATTCAATATGACTTTAAAATGAACAAATATCTTGCCACATAATGAAATCAATAATATTTGCAATAAATATTGAGCCTTAGACAATTAGTGGTCTAAGTATTGAGTATTGAATTTCCATTAAGCACTATAAACGCCGATGGAATGGAAAGATTGATACAAATTGTTATTAAATAGTGGCGGGTGGTGAAGTTTCTGTGAATAGCGGAACGAGCTTACAATGCCTCCTGCCGGTGGAGCTAGGCATCTATTCAAGCCGGTAGCATCCTGCGGATGCAATGATGCAATCGTCCGCGTGACATATGCACTGCGATCGCTTTCCTATTATTGTTTCTTTATTGGTAGTAATGTGTTGAGAATTGTTCTTTATGCTTGCCTAGGTGTTCTCCTGGTTGATTTGTTTAAGTGAAAATGGCTACAACTTAAAACTTATGCTTAGTAGAAAATATACATAATGAAGGAGCTGTGCTAACCAGTTTTTTCCCAGGGGCCTGACGTTTTATTCTATAATATAATGCTCTGCAAGATGTTGAAATTACACGTACAAGTAATTCTATTACTATGTAATTATGTATTATAAATGCGAAAGTTTGGATGCATGTTTGTTACTCAATCACGCTAAGATGACTGAACGGGCCTGGATGATATTTGGTAATTGGTACAGAGATAGACTATAGTCTGCAATAGACTACTTTTTAGCCTGGAAAAACGCGTAGTTACCGTGGGATAACATTAACACTAAAATTTCAGTGGAATCGGGTATGACCTCTCAGAGGCTATTCGAGACAACTTTCTACCTTCGTTCTGACAGATGAATAAAAATTTAATAATCTCATTTACGATTATTGATTATCTAGGCTGAAATTTATGGTGAATAACACAGATATTTTTATTAATTAACTGTGCTGACATTGTTTTCAGTTAACGTTAATTTGTTTATTTACAGAGCTTTTTCTGCATTGAAGGAATACGTCCTATTCTATAACCTTTAACAAAGTGCATGCATAATTTCATAACGATCTGTTTCTTAGTTAAGGTGTGAAAGAGTCACAAACTCACTGTTGCATTTATAACTAGTTATGCCCGCGACTTCGGCTGCGTGAATTTTTTCGTGAAACCCTAAAAAAAGTAAGTCTAAGTTAGTCCTTATAACATCAGCTATGTCTGTGAAAGTCCCGTCAATATCGCTCCAACCGTTTCTGAGATTAGCCGAAACATCCAGACAGACAGCCAAAAATTGCATTTTCGGAATCTCCTGGTCCGAGTTATCCCCCCCACATTTTTATTTTAACACTAGCCGTGCCCGCGATATCGTACGCGTGGAGTTTGTTTTCCAAACTCCCCGATTTTGAAACATTCTTCATTGGTGCTCAGCTCGCATTTGTTATAGCGTGATGATATATAGCCTTCCTCGATAAATGGGTTATCTAACAGTGAAAGAATTTTTCAATTCAGACTACCAGTGCTATTAGCGCATTCAATCAAACAAACAAACTCTTCAGCTTTTATATCAGTACTAGATTCTGCCAGCGACTTCGTCCGCGTGGAATAGTTTAAAAAAAGTAAGTTAATAAAAACCCCCGAGTTTTTTAACTTTCTCCATTGGTGCGCCGCTCTTATTGGTCTTAGCGTGATGAAACATAGCCTGTAGTCTTCCTCGATAAATGGTATATCTAAAACTGAAAGATTTTTTCAAATCAAATCAGTAGTTCCTGAGATCAGCGCGTTCAATCAAACAAACAGAATCTTTAACTTTATATATTGTTATAAGATTACAAACAGGCACTTCACATTTTATTTATCTGTACAGATTCACTTTAAATTAAATTAGTTTAACATATGCAACGTACGTCGTACAACAACGTCTTAGAGCGGCTAGACTATAATGTGGTTATTACAAAATGCGGCGTACAGGGACATTTTCTTAACTTGGGGTGAAATAAGAGAGTTATAATATTTGCTACTGCCACGATCGAGTTCGCCCGCGCTTCATACCAGTTACTATATAGAGCGTAGTTAAGTGTAGTGTAATAGGGTTTTGAATTGGCAATCTTAACTAATATGTGTGTAGGTATAAGTTAGGATTAGTTATTTATCTGTACAGATAAATAAATAATAATTATAATGATTCGGCCCAGGAGAATCCGAAAATGTTTTGTCTTTCTATCTGGATGTAGTGGCTAATCTCTGAAACGGTTGGACCATTTTTTACGGGACTTTCACTGGTAGAGTAGCTGATATTATAAGGAGTAACTTAGGTTAACTTATTTAGGGTTTCGTGAAAAAAACCACGCAGACGAAGTCGCGACATATATAAATGCAAAAGTGAGTTTGTTTGTTTGTGACGTTTTCACGCCATAACTACGTAACAGATCTTTACGCAATTATGTATAGTGAATACACGTTGTTAAGGCTATAGAATAGGACGTATACCTACCATTAATGCAGAAAAAACACTGTTCTCGTGGGATAGACATGTATAGCCCAAGAAATAGGGCTCCGATTACAGTTGTAACACATACACACACATATATGTACGTGTATATGTGTGTGTGTGTACTAAGTGCCATTGAGAATATTTCTTCTTTTTGTTTTAGATTTCGTGTCGGTTTGTCAAATTGCTAGACTTAAATCTGCGCTACTATTTATTCTGGGATACCGGCGGGAATTTTCCCGAGAGAGGTTTGTAGTTGTTCGGGTACAAAAATTAGCTTATTCCAACACAATTTTTACTAAAACGATAGCTCACATTCTTTTTAAATACTGCGGTACTTTGCGTCCCGGAAAACCCACGGGTATTTCAAGTCAAGCGAGCATATCCTACTAGAATAATAAAGATCTTCAAAAATTTGTTACCGCGATCCTTTGCCTGCCATTATATTACTACAACTACTACTCTGTCTGGTATTTAGATTCTAAATTCAAAAAATTAAAATATATCACAGTGGTTACGTACGCGGGCTGCACTTTTTATTATTGGAAATTCAAATCGATTTTTTAAATTTAATTTTATTCAATCTTAACTGTAGATGTCATTTTAAATCTTATTTCATTGCATATTTCATTAAAGTTTTAAATTACATAGAAATAAGGGCAATTACAAGACCTAAATTCAAAACACGGTACATTTACATTGATCGATATTATTTTAAATTTAATTTCATTGGATTAAAATTCGAAATTATATAATAATTTAAAGCAGTCAGTTATTTTTCTTACGCTGACACGTTTTTTCTTTTAGCTCGCATCCGCCAAATGACGTGCGATAAGGAACTTTGTTCCAATAATTGTAATTAACTAAATCGATTTTTTTTAGAGCAATTGAAATCAGCGCCAAGAAAAACAAAAAATAACAACAACAAAGCAAAATTCTCGTAGCTTTTATGTTTTACATTGCACCAACTTCAAGAAGTTGTAGAAAATATTTATCAATGTGAAAAATATACGTGATTCGATTAATACCCGAAATTACTATTACTATTTCATAAAGGTGCTTAAGGTACCGCGCCTCAGATGACGGAAACATCTGATCTGCCGAGGCCGGGATGACGCGATAAGAGGATTAACTCACGCCGGAGGCCCAGAGGGTATCTGTTTGTTTATTTTGTTAATTTAGCTCATTATTACGAGAATTTTATTTTTACATGAACAGTACTTACCACAAAGTTAACAACGGCTTATCACTTTTATAATTAAAAAAGTGGTCAGGAAATCACTGAAAATATCATGACATCTATTATTGTCAATTGGTTATCTAAATATTCATGGAGGGTAGAGATAAAGAGAACCATCTCAGTATTAAAAAGTGTCCACTGAAGGGCAGCAAATTAATATGGAGCCATAATAGCAAGTGGAAAGCGTTTAAAAATACTCGTAATTAGAGTAGGATACTAGATTAAAGAAGGAAAGAAAGACTTCCTCTTTGTCACCGCGCATTTTACGAAAATGTAACTATTGATTTATATACATATTACACATCTCAATACGAGAAAGTCTCAATACTTTTCCAAATTATATTTTTTTTTATTTCCATCCCAGCACACTTCACTTCGTTTATAACTGCTAAATTCATATCATTTCCTTTTCCTACACTAGCGCTATTTTGACAAGTTTTCGAACCATAATTTGCTGTTTACAGGTGGACACTATTTCGACCGATCCCCCATACTAGATGGTCCTGCTTACCTCTACCCTCCATAATAATATTATAACATGTCTGTACATTGAAGCTATTAAAAAAAACAACTTAAATCTTTATATATGAAAATGAATGTCTGTCTGTATTTCCTTTATAGAATCGCAAACTATACATTTGATCATGTGATGATCTTTAGCAAAGTTGTTGTGCATAAGCCAGAGAAGGTTTCTGAGTTGGTTCACAATTGGACCCGGTAGGACGACGTCTGCCGGAACAGCTTGTACAGTATATAAACGATGAAAAACACGATACACTCATAGATTTCTTCTCTATTTGTCAGTTTGTTTGTTCGGAATTCACGTAAAAACTACGATTTCGATGCGGTTTCCACTGATTGACAGCAAATCATTAGACTTAAAATCTGCACTACTTTTTATCCTGAGAATCCCGTGGAAATTTTTCTGGGAATTATTTTAAATGGCCAAATTAAAAATAAAATTGAATTCTTATATATTTTTTTCACAGATAAATAAAAATGTGCGATATTTTTTTCCCGGGAATCCCGCTGGAAAATTGCAGAGAGCGATTTGTAGTTGTTCGGGTGCATAAAAAATAGCTTATACCAACACAGTTTTCACTAAAACGATACGAAAGCGTACATTCTTTTTAAATAAGCATACGCAATACGATACTTTGTGTCCCGGGAATCATAATTAGTAACAATAACAAAAACAAATTCGCATCACAAATAATGCATTTTTTGTTTGTAGTGTGACTGAATTCACAAGAACTGCATATATTATATGTTATGACAACTAAATAACTTTATATAATGTTTTTTTTTTTTTTTTTTTAATTGCAGGAGATTAGCAGACAGGCAGACGGCCCACTTGATGGACAGCGGTTACCATCGCCTATGGACATTTGCAACACCAAAGGTGCTACGAATGCGCTGCTGCTCTCTTTAGGGGAGCCTGGAACCTGGTCACTAATGCCGGAACACAACACAGGTTGTTATGGCGACATACTCTAGACCAGGGGTGGTAGCCATCCAGTCGGGCAAATGCCCTACCACCTGGCTGTGGGTTGTTTTGTCGCCTCTTACGACAGGCCGCCGGGCCGCAGGAAATTGTATTCTTTCTCCGTTCCTGCACGGATATCTAATGTATTATTTGTTACTAGCTGACCCGGCAAACGTTGTTTTGCCATATAAACGATAACTTCTGCCCGCGCTTTTGCCCGTGTGGTGTGGTTTTTTAACTATCCCACGGGAACTCTTTAATTTTTCGTATTCTATATGTTGACCAGGGATATAAGCATACAAAATTTCATGTAAATCGGTCCAGTCGTTTCGGAAATTAGCCGGTACAAACAGACAGACAAACAGAGAAACAAGAAATTTAAAAAAAAACAAATTAGTTCTATATCACTTCTTACATCTGACTCGGTTTTTAGCATTTTTTTTTATTGTACAGAAATTCGACCTCTACAATTTTATTATAAGTATAGATAATATGTGTACCACTCTAGCTTATTGGTGACAACTGTAATGATAGCGACGTTTGTAAGTTAATAAATTTGCCATCACCTATGAGGCTGATATCGTCACTAGTGACGAAAATTTGAATAAATAATATTTCAAAATTTAAACAAAAAAAGTTAATAAATAAATAAAACCATCGCTATATCGGCGTGAAATGGTCACTAGCACTAACACTATCCCAGATGTAGCGGAAGTATTACAAATATAACAAGCAACAAAATGAAACTTTACGCCATGTCTGGCATCAACCAGTATCTCTCACACATAATACGTATATATCAATTTTAGAATTCCAAAAGAGGCCGTCTCGACCCTTAGTGCCGTTTCGAATTTTATTTAGATCCGTTCAGTAGGTTTCACGCGATGCTCTGACAGACAGAAAGAGAGCAAAGCCGACAAAAAATCAATTTTTAGCATTTTCGAAATTGGACCAGCAACCAAATCAGCCCCCTAATTTTTTTCACATTTTTGAACGCATTGTATAAACTCGAAGAATTTACAAATTTATTATAGTATAGATTTCATAACAATATCTTATATTCGGAGCTGCACGGGTGTTCTATCCATGTGAATTTCCAAATTTTATTAAAATTTATTGCGTAGCTGGCAAACAGGCAAACAGTCCATCTCAAAAAAGTGCTTACCGTCGCCTATAGACGTTTGCAACAGCAGAGGCGAAGCAAACGCCTTGCCAATAGACATGTGCGCCGCATTAAAATTTTAGGCTCTTTAAATTTACAGGTAAATTATCTTCGAGACTTTTTTGCGTTTGTAGTATTTGTATATTTTCAAGACTTCTAAACTTTAAATTTTTTTTCTCTGAAATTTAGTGTTAAATATTATGTTAATGTTAATATTTATAATTATAATATTGTTTAATATTATCTATTATATTCTCATATTAATTATTCGTTTCATATTAAGTACCTACTTATAAAAAAATATAAAAAGTATTAATTTATTTTTTATGTGCTGTTAGTTTATCTGTACTGTGTTTAAATATACTTCATGATCTATGTTGGTTTCGAAAAATAGTCACAAACAAGACTGTGTGCTGCAAACTGAGAATATCTATTCTATAAATAGGCAGAATTCAAAGATACGAACGCTATGTTTATTCTTTTCAGACCACATTCATCTGGTCTATATTATGCTAACAATGTAACTAACGGTTAGACAGCTCAGTCATTTTTAAATACTTAATTACTTATAAACTATGGAAATTGTTTACAACTCTACCAAAGTCTTACTAAAGTACGCGTCACGCAAGTGGTGGCGGTGGCGCGTTGGAAAGAAGCGGCGGCGCACGTGTCTAGTTACGAGCCTTTAGTATGAAACAAGACGGAGGGGCCATCTTGTAGGGGCAATGATGAGAAAGAGGCACCAGACAGAAGGAATGGGATCGAAGGGATGAGATATGCGATGGGAAGTGGGCCATCTTAACTGTTACTCATCGCACGAAACACGATTAGTGACTTCAGCATGAGTCTACGACGAAAAAATTGAGTATTTTATTATAGGTACTTAAAAAGTCAAATAAAATGAAACTTTCATTTGTCTGACTCTTGTCTAGATTTATAAAGAAGGACTTGAGTGGTGAAGCAGATATTGTACCCTATGCAATGTTGCGATCTAGATACAAGTTCAGTTGTAATCTAGGTTTATTAGTAATCAAATTATGCAGACATTAAAAGGCAATAAATAGTCAGCGGGTACATATTGAACGACACAGCGCGCTCTCTGTATGATTGATTGCAAGCGGAGCCCCCCCGCATGCCGGCCGTCGGCGCCCGCTGAGCCGGCGCTGCTTCACACGTGTTCATTTGTTCTGATTTGTTAAATACACCGGAGAATATTAGCACCGCTCAGTTAGAAAAACATATAATGGTGCGGCCTCATCTGCGTTAGTGTTAAAAATTTACTACTGAAACCGAATGTGTCTTATTTAAAACTTTAAAAAATAGCACCGTTAATGCATACTCATATTAGGGTCATCATTAAGCATCAATGTTAAAAAATAATCTGTAAGCATTAGTTATATTATCTAAAAATTTGCGGATATACAGACAGAGTTAGACGCTGAAAGCGTCTTGGTTCTATAATTATGTAAAAAAGATGTATTTCATTAGCAGTTATTTCGATACCTATCATTTTAACATTGGAAGGTCTAATTTTTTGATATACTTATTAATAGTGGTTACTATAGTATAATATTAAAAGTGTGATGTTTGTATCGTGAACTACAGGAGACGTATCGTCGGTGGGCGTGCAGCACAATGGTTCCGCTGTGGGTGGAGGAGGGCACCGAGGAGGGTAGCGACGAGGGCGGCAGGTCGCGGCGAGCGCCTCCCGAGCATGCGGCACGATGGCACGCGCGACACCTGGAGCGCGTCGGGCACCTAGACCGGCGGCGCGGGGCCGGCGGCGTAGTCGGCCGCTGGGTGCGCGCCGCCGCCGCCGGCCCCGGCCGGCCCTTAGCACGGCTCAAGCCCTGCCTCTCAGTCTGCCAGCTCGTTGAGCAACACTGCCCCTACTTCCTACCGGCGGACCGTGCTCCCGCCTATCCTACACAGTACGCTGGCGAGCCGACATTTCTATGCCTGGGTAAAGTAACAATTCATTACTTTTTCGACTAGAATGACTACAAGCTATTTCATATACAAATGAAAACTATGAAGAAAAAAGTTTCTTTAAGAATATTAAGAGTTAAATTATTTTTGCCTTTTCATATCCAGCAGCTAAGAGTTCAACGTAAGCTAACAACGATACATTTAACTGTAAGGAAAATAGATTTATCTAAAATTTTCAGATCCGCGCATACCTGAGACCGGTGCACAAGCTAACAAGTCGAACTATGGACCAGACGACTGCTGCTACTGGTATTGCGAGGGGCGGCTGTGCTACCGGTGCGAGGCGCGGCTGACCGAGCCTCAGCGGCCGGACGCCGAGAGGTGCCCCGCGGTGGAGGAGCGCGTAGCTACCTGCTCCGTGCCGTACCAGGCGCCGGCCGCCGCGCCCCGGCCAACGTCCAGCGCAGTGCTCCTCGCAGCCGCTCTCTTCGTCGTGCTCGCCGCGTACTCTCGGACCCAGTGGACCGTGTCCATGCCTCTAGTGAAAGTGCGCGACTCGAGGTTATAGTTTTACGTTAACGTGCGTCGCACCATCACGTCCTGCGATCGTCGTACTGCGATCGGAACTACTATTAGTACTGAACTTATGATAATAAATAAAATGCGGTTAAACTTCGAAGAATCGTGCGTGTCGCGGCGTCCCCGCGAGCGCCTCGTCGATATAGACAGTAAGTTAATATTTGTGTCACAACAAACCGAAAATAGTAACACCAATATGTTCTAATTATTACTCATGCATTTTTTCTCTAAGCGCTGTACGCCGACATTCCGGCCAAATGTTATTTTTGAAGCAATTTGGAAATTATAGTTAAATGTTTTATTATGGCAAACGAACAATAAATTTTATTAAATATTTGTAGTTCAATGAGCTATGGGCACTTACAAATGTTTACTATAATTTGATGAAAATGTAAATTGTAAGTAAGAAGCACAAAACGCTATCAACTAACACCTCTATCAGAAAATAACAGTTTATAAAATTAATTTGTAGAAGCGTACTTTGTGTTGGATAACGGTTTTATTCGCAAAACATACAATAACAATATCGGTAACCCAATAAGAATGTTACATAAACTGCCGCACTCAGAGATATGAAAGACGATTCATTAAAAGCAATTACAAATCCGTCGTTTCGTCTGCCAAGTTGCTGGTCGCAGGCCTTCCTAAGTTGGGCGAAATATTCTCGCTGTATAACTTCCTCATCTAACTTCTACCGGCGAACTGACTTAGGTTTTACGTCACGTTTCATGGAGTTATTTACCGATTCACTCGGACGGAGAGCACCTCACTCTACGTTTACCAATCCGTAGTTTTGACTTCAGGGCTCGTGTGCTCTGTTACTAAGAAGTCATTTTACTTTGCAAACTATCTCGGTGACTTGGTATCTCTTACGGATATCTTCCATTCGGATACATTTAAAATTGAAAAAACAGTATTTACGTAACTTAAAATAATATCCGATCATAATCATTCTCAAAGTGCGGCAGTAATGTCTGGATTATATAGAATCTATTCATCGAAGTAATATTATAAAAAGTTACATATTATAAAATCGTTCATATTCCTGTATAAGTAAATAAAAAAAATAAGAACAACTACTACACATTTTTAAAACTCGTTTTAAAATCGCGAAATGCGTAGTTATTCTTATTAAACAATCATTTTAGTAGTTTATTTTGATAAATATCATAAAATACTAAACATGTAAGCGGTATCGGGGCGATACTCTTATTATTTTATACCTAGGAAAATCATTTCGTTACTATATATAGAATATGTATTCTTCCATATATATAGTACTGTAATATTTTGTTCACATCCTTTTTACATAAATTGAGTATTTAATTCTATTTTGTTTTGTTTATTACAGTCAACTTGTTATTTTAATAACACAATTATAAAATTACATACTATTGAATACAATGTAAGAAAACTTAACTTATTTGTATTGTATTCTACCCATAGTCCCTCAAGACTATAAGTAGAATACTGAGCCCAGTTCACCGTCTTCTATGGGTAAGGTGCCCAGAAGGCTGGCTACGTTTCCTCGCTGGATCGCCATACTGATCCGTTGGCCGAGGTAGGCACCAGCCCTCTGATCACCTGAAGTTATATATTACAGTTATATTATTATTGATAATAATATCAAATTTTAAAAGTATGTTCTAGTTACAGTTGACTTATTCAGGTGAAAATTTTTCTTTTTACAAATAAATGAAAAAAACAGGGGGTAAGATTGTAACAAAATACAGAAATTTTATTTGACTAGTAATAATAGTTATAAAATTATACGTAATTAACAATATTTTAATAACTTCATACAACACATCCAATCCTTGTTAACTTTATGGTGTACTTAGCAACAGATAGGTAGCTGCGCGATAGACTTTCTTATACAAAATCATTTTATTTCAAGGTATTTTGTATCTAATCTTATGAGACTATAAAGATTGTATATCGTGTATGTACTCCACGACATAAATTGAGACTTTATTTACACTTGCATAACTTTCAAATTAAAATTACCACCAACAATTCGGTAAAACAAATACTCCCTATGATTTGTTGGTATACCCAGACTAAAATAGGTGAGGGCATGAGTGAACGCCCCGAATACCGCTGGTCGGATCAGTGTATTGCCTAATAGTTGATTGCCTAAAGTATGTATAAAGTTGATTACAGTAATATAGGATTAATAAAAGTAGTTGTTGTTTTGTAAGAAATAAAGTATGAATAACATATAATGAAAATTATATGTAATATATCCGTCTTATGAATTAAATTGAAGATAATGCAGTTATGACACGGTTAAATGATTTTTATATTGATTTTAAATATATATAATTTTATATGTATATTATCGTACCGCGTATTGATAATGAAACAACATTGAATATTCAACAACGCAACGGCATTCGCTTGTGTTTATAATTGTTTGGACAAATAAATTTTGAATTAGAGGTGTCGTTGAAAATATGTGATCAAAACCAAATATAAATAATGGTTATTTAAGACTTTATTGAATGGATATTTGTTGAGAATTTGCCCTCGATCGGGGCTGTAGTTGTTGTATTCAAATGATAAATGATAATAATATTAAGTAAGTTATTTTTTACGTTTTTATCGTGTACATATGTATGTCAAAACGATTTGTTGTTTCCATTCACCTACTTAATCGAAGTACCGAAGGTGCTAGAGGTCTATTAAAGCTTCTTAAGGAGTTTTTTTCATTACCGTTCCCCTATATACCCCTATCTGTTGTACCTATATGTGCGTCAATGCGGATTTGCTGGTCGGCACCATACGAAGCGGCGGATGCTCAAGGTGGTGTGCTTTTTCATTGTGGCTTCTACACCATACAACGTTATACATTTTTAACACTAACACTAAATACAAATCTAGGATGAAAGAAAAAGCAGTAGGTCGTCATTGTTTAAATGGGTTTGTTTTTGAAAATATGATAAGGTCGTTTCAAAATGGATGGCCGCTGCATATTATTAGCTACAGGCTGCTTAATATCTAATTTTATATGAAACTGTATCAATTTGCTAACTAAAGCGGCCATACAGTTTGACACAGACGCTAGGAATGTTTATTATTTACTTAATACCTACTTTAATGCAAAAGTGTATGGGCCACATAAAGGATAATCATTTTACAGTGGGACTTGCACTTGTTAATATCTAAGCTGCAGTATCTCAGTCCAGTGTTATGTGAAAAGTCCTTTAATAAAAACTTGATAAAATTAATATTGCTAAATTATGTTTTACTGTCAAATGTAATTAACGCTTTTAAAAATATCTCTACCAGTTTATTCTTTGATAATTAATACGAAGTAAAAATTTTAAATATTGTATTATTTTTACCATTATTTTAAATAGACTGGATTACAAATAATTCTATTATAGCCGGTTCCTATATCTTAGTATTCAATCACTTGCCTTACCATCGGTTGAGTATTTACATTACTTGTATGATGCTTATGTTAAATTTTAACCGATAGTAAAGCAAATGAACTGTCGATAACGATAAGATATAGGAACTTACCATTGATTTATTAACATTTAATAATGTAGGTTTTTTTGAGACCTTATTTATATCATTAACAAAGATACACCCTTCGAGTTTTTTCAAAATCTTGTTTGAATGTACCAGTATGACAAAAATATGTCGTAACCACATTAGCAATTGTCGTATCTGGCAGTATGTAAATATGTTCGCGTCAATATTTATGGCTTTTTAGATTAGCTGCAATAGACTGCGCAGTGCCTGGTTATACATGAAAAGTCATATATTGCGCAGCCTTTTATGCTAACTAAGAACTACTTACAAAATTTCACGCGGACTATTGCATACGATTGATACACAATACACCACCGCTGCCGATTCCCTTCTTTGTAGTCAATCTAAAAATGACCGCGAATCAGCCTAAATGTCATAAAACACACGCCTTATTTCAAGGGAAATTGTGAGCATGTAGTGGAAAATAACGTTTCTATGCCACATATTACACGTTAAACAAATCATAGTGATAGTCTCTTCAAGAGGGTTTATTGTAGGTAATTACTAATTAGGATTCAAAATTGTTCACAAGAAAGTTTGAAGTTGATTGTTTACAATTTTTACCACTAGACTATTGTAATAATGAAAATAAATTGAACTCATGGATACACTTCTTTGGTAATCTTCGCTATGTCTACTTATTTATTTAGTAATCTTGAAAAATCTTATATTACTCTAAATAAATTTAGCGAAATTTGGATAAATCACTCACGACCTGAGTTTTATGTCAACTGAGATCGGAATAGGCCGACTGCTTGGTTGCCTCTTCAAAGGTCTATTTCAACTACATTTACGTGTATCTATATGTATAAATTAATTATCAAGGTGTCTAAAAATTAGTAATAGAAAATGAATTACTAGATCATAATTAATTGGATCAATTTCACGCACTCGTTAAAACTTACACATTGACCGTGCATTCCTTCTCAGTACTATCTTCACTCGTTCACTATTCTATTTAGGGGTGTTATGGATATTCCGTTTCGGATCTGGATATGGATGACGAATAATAAATATTATATTCAGTTACGGATATTAAATTATTTCTTGTTATTCGACAGCTTCAGTTATTTTATTAGGAATAATAAGAGAAAATAAAAAACAATCACAAGGTAACAATCTGACGTCTGCTGTGCCGTCAATTTGTTATCTTGTCCTTGACGACGCTGTTACCTTGAGGGTTCTGGCGGCGAACACGTGTAATAATTTGTCGCATTAGTAGACTAAACTTCTCTTATATTAGATAAGTAGATAGTCTCTATAAATAAATGGAGATTATTTATTGTTACATACGAGTCTAAATGACTGATTAGACTCGGCCTCTATCCAAAATTATTCGAAACTTTAATTATTTTTTTAGTACGAAATTTAGTTACGGTTTCAGTTAGATATTATTTCGGATATCTATTAGATTGGATTACGGTCCAGGAGCTCCATAACATCCCTGATTTTATTCTTGAGTAGGTAATAAAGACCAAAGGAGAGGAGTTCGGTTCGAATGTTCTAAATATTCTTTAGCTCTCGACTGATTGCACTAACTGCGAAACAACGTGTGACGCGCGTGTACGGTATCAGGTAATGTTTCCCATTCGTTTATAATTCATGGAGGATAAATACACGGAATGATATAATTGCCCAATAAAAGATGTATTTCTGAAAAAGCCTATATATCCTACTTTAAAGAGCATTATAACACTTTTTCTCTTGCTATTTTATATAGCAAAACGTCACCAGAAGTTCAAGCAACATTTTATTATTTAAAATATATTATTGATCCCAAATTAGTCAAAACACGTTGACATATTTATGAGGATGTCATTTGATAGAATTTATTTAAAACAATTCTGTATCCTATAAATCAGAAGAATAATTATGACATGTAAAAAAATCATACATCATTGTTTTCCACGCGAATTGACTTTTATAATAGAAATGTAGATATCTATATCAAATCAAAAGCATAATTTCAATGAAGCATTTGTAATATTATTGTTAAGATTTTTAGAATACATTCACATTTTTGTCATATCATGTAAATTTTGTCAATTTATAAAAAAAACTGTACCTATACAATAATATTTTTATTATCATTTATGGCTACAAAGAAAATAATACTCCTTAATGTTTTGAAGAAAATATTAGTATACCAATTTTTGTACTAGGGTGCTTATAATTGTATTGTTTTACTTATCTTCAAAAATGTGATACGCGTTATACTGAATTTTATTTAAGACCCCTTTAGGACTTTAAATTTTTAATTGAGATGATACAAAAATATATTTTAAATAATAAGACAAAAGTCTAATAGTATTTTAATACATCATAACGCAAGGGATTAGGATTTAGGTGTTTTTCACAGTTACATTTTTACTGGTGATTATCATTCCTAGTTTTCTCATGACGCTGACCGAAAAGTCAGCGTTTCCGAGCATCAAACGACGTACCATTTGGATTTGGTAGGGTCATGAAATTAGCAATAAATCGTAGCAAATATCTGATATAATTGATGTAGCGGTCACAAGTTATCCATGAGTTGTCTCAGCTGAGGGTGAGCAGTCGAGCGCGCCGGGTGGCTCCGGGATGCCGGGCCCACCCGGCTGCGACGTTTCACATGACACGTGTCTTCTTTTGCAAGCGGGCGGTATACGCAATTCGAAGACATAACGCCTATTTTGCATGCGAGGATGCATGAGGGGGGTTATTACATCCCGATCAGCTACTTCAGAAATTTCATCAGCTTCTTAACTTTACGGAAGAATTCATCCTGTATTGGGCCAGCCCTCCGCATTGCAGATGGGCAGCAACATGGGAGGCTATTTCTTCTGTCTCCAAGCAAGCTCTGAACAGGTCGCTGTCAGTGACAACTTTCCAAAATTTCCATGACACGTGTTACGTACCAGTTCTTCGTAGGTTTAGTAAATCGGGTGTATTTTAATGTTACGTTAAACGTTTGGTGATAGTGTGTACATTATGTTTTTGAATAATATACGTATGTTTTGATGTACATAAATAAAGTGTAAATGTTTAACGCACAAATAATAAACAATGATTGCCGATTATGTAATGCATTGTACGAAAACTTATGTATTTAGCTATAACTGGGAAGTAATCGTTTAGGATTATAAGTGTAGAAATTTGAAATTCATCTAAAGCTGATAAATTTTGTTGCTGTCACGTCTCCACGTGCATTATACGAATTCCCACCCATTTTATCATTCTGTCGTATAAGTTGCCGCTCAGTTTGGCATTATGAAATATTTCCGAAGCCAGAATTGTTTAAATCGTTCGTTAAGAAATTATCTAGCTGTACTTGTTCGGTGTAAAGTAATCAAGTTTTATCCACTTTAGGTTTACATATAAGTGAATATGTTGACTGTCACGCACGCGCACAAAAAGCAAGGAAATTGCTTTCGGGGTCGTCCGTACTTCAGTTTACTATTATGTTCATCGAAATAGTGTATTGTAAGCAAGACACCAAAACGTAGCCTTCTACATGCATATGTTTAAATAATAATTACATAGGAACATGAATAATAGAAGAAAAACAAAATAGAGCCAAATTATTGTGGAGTTAATATGTTTTATATTTGAATAGTTTCGGTTATATAATACGGCCGGCGTATCTTGACGAATGTGAATATAGGCTCTGCGAACTTTAGCGCATGTAAACTCGTGAAGAAAATATAGTGACCAACTAGTACAAAGCAATGAAAAAATATAGGGATGAAGGGCGACCAATTGTATTCACTGACGAGTCGTATGCCCACTCATCACATGAGTGTACATGCTCTAATGTTCGCAGAGCCTATGTTCACATTTGCCAGATACGCCGGCCGTATTATACGCAGCCAATTATTAAAAAACATAAACTAATAAAGGGTCGAAGCAGTATTTCATAATATTAAAGTAGGGAAAACTATACCCTTATTGGAATTGTCCCTTAGTGATTGTTAGCCTATTTTATTCAAAACATAAACATATCTTTATATTTCTTTATTTGTAACTATACAATGATTACGGCTACATTTCTTTATAAAGATTTCTTAATATTTTGAGTTAATTTGGGTGTCGATCATTAGATGAGGTGCTAACAATGGTATAGTTTACCTTAATAAATGATCTCAGAAAGTTTTACATTTTGAACTATTAAATAGTAGGTATCCTTCAAGATTATTTAAAATCATCATTTGTCACCAGATTATTGATGAATGTGCAGTATAAGTTTTGAAATGGCAAATACAAAGAACATATCGCACGCTTAATCCAATACTGAAACTATCCAAAATTTTACTAAATCAACTTGTAAATGCCATTTATCGGAAATTCGTGTAATAGCGCTATTAACCATCCTGGTTAAGCAATAGAAATATCCACTAGGAAGGCATTGTAGTAATTAATGTGATCATACTGATGTTCATGTTTAAAAGAACGTTTTTTGATTCTCGTGTAAAGTTCACTTTTTTGGATAGTGTCTGTATTGGCATAAAGGCGCGCGATATGGGTCTGAATGCTTTCAAATCATGTTGGAACATTAATTATATTATTTCTTAAGGTTTTCACAACTGTTAGATAATCAAAACTACAGTGTTACGGTTTTTTAACGATTGCTTGATTAAAATGAAAAGTATAATTAAATTCGCATTTAAAACCATTTGAATGTAGTTTTGATTATATCTGCTGATAATTAAAAAATATTATAATTATTATTTTACGTGAATTTCAATTATAAATGAAAATACACAGATAATTGGGATTTCAATCAAACCACCATTACATAATAAGCAGTTTTTATGTTCAAGAAGTAGATAATGGTTATAAATTAAAAATGTTGGGTGTTTGCATGTAAGACACATTTTTCATACGATTATAATATTGTAATATAATAAATTCAAAATTCTTATTATGAAGATAATGCCAACAGCATATAAGTAAACAACAAAACGCTTCCGTGAATCTCAAATAATTATATATGTAACTTATACATTGCTGAATGGTGAGCTAATATAAGAGATAATATAATTGTCAAGAATTCCCATGAAATGAAATTCCCAAACAAAAGCAGACTGAAATGGTTAACTCATTCACTCTTTAGACATTTTAATGTTGGTATGGACACGGTCGAGTTTCACTTGGCAGTTTTCGGGTAGTGTCATGATGATCAATGAAAAAATAATATATAGGGAACGTGCATGACGAAGACTCTGCCATCTGGTGGCGCAAATAGAAATCTTTTACGCAAAGAAAACTTGACATTGAAACTTCAAGTAATAAAATAATAATCAACACATTAAAGAATTGAAAATGCATTGTTGCATTTCTGGGTGCTCGCATATGTGACAGAAAAATAAATCAGTCATATAGTTGAAAATTATATTACTTTCCACGAATAGGACTTATCTTCGTGGTTATGTGATAAACGACAAATGTGGATAAATGCAGTAAAAAATATATACCTTAGTAAATGAGTTTCAAAATCATTTAAAAGTTACTAATAATGTTATTTGTAAAAACAACTAAATTCTTTATGTAGTAGTACTATTCAATACAAACCAATCTGTAAGTAAATATAACCTCAAATAATTTCAGTAGACATCAAAATAACTAGCTTTCGTCTAAACATAATGCAATATCCAGCGCTCCCTTTATTGGTAACGAAAACTTTTTAAAGATTCCTAATTGTTTCTTTTACTTTTACTTTTTAGGTGCTTTTAAGACATGCCCGGACTCGAAGAGTTTTTGGCCTTATATTCTGGCCACCCCGATGATCATTATTAATCGGCCGGAACCTGTATTTTATCTTTCTAATCATAATAAAAACGATTTAAATATAATGTAGACATTGATGGGAGCCCGATGACAGCTCTGAAAAGTTTCTTTTTTTAACCACACCGTGGCTCTCGTGTCGATCTATTACTCATGTTGATTGACCACCTATATTATATCGTGCACGTTCCCTATAGTACGTACTGTGTCACGAAATTTTGATACCTATAGGTTATCAAACATTGGCAACAATATAAGTATCACAGATATTTACAGATGGCGTTAACAGATAAAATAATGCTCTAATAATTAGGGAAAGTATTTTACGTTTTTCGTGGAAGACATCTATATATAGGATAAACAAAAGCAAAAACTTTCTTCAATACAAAATTTAAAGTTCTAAGAGTTGATCCATAAGGCAGAATTCTTTTTAAGTGAGGTCGTTTTTGCGTGGCATTTGTTAAAATAACTTCTGAACGAGTTCTGGTCTAATCGCATCCAACGTCAACACAAATTTATATTGTATAGTAATTTCATTTAAAATCTAATACATATTTCTTCTAGTTACTACATTTTAACGTAGGAAAATTATAAGAAACGTGCCTAATATTTAAATTCTAAGTGAAATTGTATTTTCACTGCGCGTTTGAAATTATGTCACGAATACAATGTAGAGGTAAATTTTCATAAATTAATGGAATGGAAAATTAACAATAAGTAAAAAGACGGATGCTTTTTGGATAATTACTGTAAAGCCAACAACATATACATACATTTTGAAGCAGTAACTTATATTGTATTTTTGTTTTCTGAAATTGCTAGGGAAGTCAAGCTGCACCATCTACATTGCCAGATTAGTCAAGAATTTCCTAAAGTTACCTAACTTTGGTTTGGTCGCCTGGATGACATGACATGACTTTAGATGATAAGGCTACCTATTGTTTTAACAAGTCCTTTAAATATCAATGCATTTTTCTAAATGTTTATTTTAGTGATTTGAAATATGCAAAGCGATATCTATGTCTTATTTGACAAGACACCAACATTGCAGAATATTTAAATTTAATTTTTTTGGGCCTCTATTTTTACAGACAACAATGTGAAATTAAGGTTTACGTAGTATAATTTATCAGGTAAGCCGCTAATCTGTTGATCTTCAGCAAGGATAATAAAAACAACTGTTACAATCTCATCTGGTAACACTTACATTAGTCACTTTCTCTTAGCAATGCGAGGGTTGACACACTCGAGGCTAAAAAGTCCCGAATGATGATGACCTTTCAAAATTTTGATAGAATTATCCATAACTCTTGATGTATAAGCTAGTTACAATATACTTGGGAATCTAAGATAAATCTATAAGAAACTAAATTCCTAAATTATGGCGGTTAATAAATTATTATTGATCTTCTATTGAGTTTTCAAATATTTTATTTTTATCAAACCTCTTCCACATGCTCGTTATCGAATGCATATAGTAAGGATATTGCTTTTATAGTTCAAATAATGCCAAATATGTGGGAGTATGAAAATGAAATTTTTGTAAACACTATAACTATTAAATATGCTGAAAAAGCCGTACGATTATTTAGGTTACACGTTTAAAAAAATGACTTTGCTTTTATATTGTGTGTTCTGATTGATATAGCGTGTATCTCATAAGCTGCTTTGGTACTTAGTGATTTTACAAACGTAACTGATCATTGTGACAATAATCAAATTAAAACGTTATTTGATGATTTTGTGAAAATATTCTCAACGTACTTAAGAACATGATGAATTAAATTTTATGCTTTCAGCTAGAAATAATTACACATTGCTTAAAAGTATTAAATACAACAGGGTATATATAGATAACATTCTTTATTCTTTCAAGTTTTTTTTCTCATGCATTAACGCAGTATGTCACTACTCTCCATCCTCTGTACTAGCATAATATTCTCTTTCATATTATCTTCATGTCACTCTTAAAGTTTATCTCCACATCGTCTTGTGCCTGGTTTGTTCTGCCGTTTAGTTTAACGCTCTTGTTACAAATTTCTTCAATGTATGCCCACACCACGTTAATCGTCTTCCTCTTCATTTATCAGTCATTGGTGTAATATTTAGATATATTATTATGTACTTATTTTTACCTTATACGTTCTCATATACCACACATTCTCCTCGTCATTCTTATTACGACCCAGTGATGTCGCTTTTGTTCTATTATTTTAGTTGTCCTAGTTTTCTGATATACTTGTACTAATGTAATTAATAGAAATCTAGGAGTTTGTTAAATTCGCTCACACCAGTGCTGCAGTCACGCTGGTAAGATCGCTCCGTATCAAAGCCCATTTAACAATAGTATGGCGTCGCCTTAAATATTACCAATACTTAGAGAGAAACGTTTAGGTAAGATTATTCGTTCGGTGTTAAAATTATGTAATTAGGAACCGTACTGCTGGATGTATTAACAACGTTTTGCGGTCTGCAACCCCGAAAGTCTCTCTTTACACAACACATAATTCTTAATTAACTTTTTGTAGTTAATTTTAAAATGAGATAAATACGTGAATAGAATTTCAGCTGCTTATTAAAATTTTTGACTGGTTTTAGAATGCTTAATACAAATTAATAATAAACAGCAGAAAACGAAGTTTGCAATATTATGTGCTCCGATAACACTTTGAATTCTGAATAATACTTTAAAATTTTAATGGATTATCATCTTAAGTCTCATCTCAGTATGTTTTAGAATACTATTCATATTTAACGGCCTCTTTAAACTATCTACCATAGCCTGCCACTCTAGCGAAAGATGTCGGTCGGTTCCATTCAGAGGTCTGCTCCGTAGCCTGTGTTTTGGTTTCCTACTTTTTCTTCTCCACTTCACGCTGTGCTAAGCACCTCTTAATATTCTTATTATTTAACTATTAGCACGCATATCTTTACCCACGACGTTAAAGCAGTATTTTTCGGGTGTACCGCTTCTACCGGGATCTATTGGAGG
This sequence comes from Dendrolimus punctatus, assembly GCA_012273795.1. NCBI lineage: Eukaryota > Metazoa > Arthropoda > Insecta > Lepidoptera > Lasiocampidae > Dendrolimus > Dendrolimus punctatus. Next base: position 20,172,128 of record CM022531.1, on the reverse strand, counting down.
TGACATCGATAGACATATTATATATTCTACGTATTTGCTAGTTTATGAAAGGTAACTACCATGCGACCGCTTGTTTTAAATTAAGAGTGGCCATAAAGCCTGGCGCTAACATTACATAATTTAGATTAGAGATTTCATTGTTGAGACATGCTAAATGATGATACGTTAAGTATTCAAACTACTTAACGTTTCTTTGCAAAAGGTTCTATAATTACTTTTAGCTTAACCGGTATATAAAAATAAATATGGCACATCTGTCTATACTAATAAAATTATTTTCAAAAATGCTTGATCGTAAATTATTGTTTTTATAATTTTTATCTGTCAGCTTGTTTGAGAGTTTGGAATTAAAATAAAAACTTTCTTTCTTCTTTTTTCCTTTCTTTTCTTTAATCTTTGTGTATGTTTCCAACGAACGAAGTCGTGAGCACAATTGTGTATTTTACAATAATCATAGAACGGATGTATATAAAAATAATCCTCAAATATAAATGGCGTCTCCATACATTTTCAAGAATGTTTTTTTCATAAATACGAGTCCTAGGTATATTACATTGTAACAAAGTATAAATTAAGTAGTTAACGGGAACGTGGTGCATTTCTTTTTTATTCCCGGTTATGCTACGTAATTGTAATGATAAGATTGAATACAAAATAATCTAGGGCAAGAAATACTTATTAAAGTCCACGCAATCGAATATAAACGGGCTTCAAGGGCATTAAAACTGTTTTACGGAGGCATAAATATAACATATTAATAATACATATTTCTTTTTATTCTGTATATGTATGGTATTCTATTCACATATTTATTTCATAAGATGTTCTTAAATAAATTAGTATATAATACGATGTATGTACTTAGCGTTATTTCCATAAAAGTGTAAATGTTTTGTGTTAATTTAATAGAATTATGTTCGATTTAGATCAATACGAATTGTAGCCGTTCGCAATCGTAAGAATTAAATTTAATTGTACTGGAGGGACGCTGCAGTACTTTTTATACAATATATGGTGTGATTGATGTGTTTGTACTAATTTCCACGAGCATAAATTTTATAGAACTTCACATCGATTCTATTATTCCTTATGAGTTCTAGATCATATAAATATATATGTATGATTAACAGGACTTATAAACACTATGTATTTGGAATAGATTTTCGTTAAAGTGGTCTTTTTCAAAGTTTCGAATGTAAGTACTAGTTAATGCACATTGGGAAAAGTTACAAGTACTGTCGAACTGTTTACGAGAACGCTTAATCATAATTTTAATATTTAAAAATATTATCATAAAAGATGCCTAATTCATATAGTGAGAGAGGTAGCGTAGGATAAATTTCTTATCTGATAATGGTTAACTCAATAAGCACACACTTCGGCGGCCGCGGCGCACTGCGCAAGCCTGCCGCCGGCCAACACTGCCACAGCACGCGGGCTCCAATATATTGATATGATCTAGGATGTGTTGTAGGTGTTTCTCGAGTAGTGGTCGTGTAATAAGTCTTGTGTTACGCCTTCTTACTGATTCTTTGTTAGAGTGCGGTGAGAGCGCGCGGGAAATGGCGGCCGACACCCCACTGTTAGTGTAGCGACACACCGCGCTAAAAGTTCGGCGGCTGAAAGATTAGCGTTAATCCGAACTCTGCGTAATTTCCGCTGATGAATCATACTGTCTATCTCAAACACGACAGGGTAGTTGTTATATCTCATAGAACGTAACTTGAAGCAACGTGTTATACAGGACTTGCGAATTAGAGACAAATTACAATTAAATACGTACTAGAGTATATTTTTTTACTACTGTCAAGGGTATTGAGAGTAGTAAAAAAGTATTTCCTTAGTATGTAACTTTAAAATGACAGGTAAATAATGATATGTTACATAGAAATTACGCAAATAAAGAGAAAATATCGTTAATTTAATTATAATGTCACTTTTAAACTGTAAGAATTATTCTATATTATATATTATTATTATATTTTATTTCTATATTTTTATTATCCAATTCAAAGGTCAAATAGCTAAAATATTACTATAGTTTCGCCCTATGGGATGTGTCAGCCACATCGTCGTATTTGAGATACCCAGTAGTAAAGTAAAAAACTATCTAGCGTATTTAGGCAAATTTTCCACGCCGTATGTTCCGCAGGTGTGTCGCTACACTTAGGAGAGCGAGCGCTACCCCGGCCTACGGCGTAGGGGCGGCGTAGCATCCGCGTAGCCCGCCGCTCGCCGCACGGCCGCCGCACGTAGACATCGTTGATACTCGAAATAAGATTAATCACGTTCGATTTATCGTAGACAGATTTTGAGATTAAATATAATTTGCATTTTCCTAAAAGAGTTAGAACGATTGAGACAGTAGGTCGCACGACCGTGTTATGAAGAATTGTGGAGATGTTTATTAAAAAAATACGTTTATGAAAATGGAATAAAAACGAAAAATATTGTCATATAAACTTGTAATTACTAACTTAAGAGGAATTATTGGAGACAAGAAACGTTAAATAAACCGATTAAAAATACATTGCGTCTGTTATTTCGATCCATAATTTTGTCAAAATCAGGCAAGTACTCCTTGTTTTTTTCTTACTTTTTGGATAGAATTTTAGTTAAATTGTTGCTTGAGATAATTCATTTTTTTTTACTGTAATATCTAAGTTTATACGTGACTTATGAGATGTACGAAAATTATCTTCTATAATAGCGAAAAATGATGTAGAGTAATAAAAATGCGTATATGATTACTTTAAATATTTTTACTATAAAAATCATTGCTTACTTCAATATCACACTCGTACTTACATCATCTATTTATATTAGGTATAAAAACTATGACTTCACATTAAATTATATCGTTCTCGCAAATAGTATAAAAATACGTTCGTAATCACAGCACGGCGTTCGCTATACACAATATACCGAACACTGACAGGCACACAACACGATCACAGTCAGTGATTATTAACATTGGGACACGGGGGCGCGGGGGGGGGGCCGCTGCGCGCGGCGGGTGCTAGGCCAACAGGCGCGCCCGCCACAGCAGCGCGGCGGCTGCAGCAGCCAGCAGGGGCGCCAGCGCAGGCCTCAACCCACCGGCGCTGTTACCACCGCTGAAGGAATCCCCGCTATCTGCCAACACAAAACATCACAAGTGTGCTTATCGTAACATTAGGGTGAGCAAGGGTGTTGAAGTGCAAGTGTAGACATCAAATTAAAGGCCTGAAAGTCAACTCTCGTAATTTATTGACAAATTGATTGTCGTAACTCTAATCTCATCTAATTTCAAATGTGGTTAACTAACTAATACCGTTGGCACCCCTGCACAGTGATTGGTATCCTATTAATTAATTCAAAACATCAAGAAATCTTAATATTTTTTATTTTGTCTTGTAGTCATATAATTATAAGAATAATACAAAAATTAAAGGAGATAAGACTATAAAACACTTTTTTTTCTTAAAAAGTATCTTATATTGACAGGGAGCCAACCACTTGGGAGGATCTAGTAGGACTATAAATTATAATATGTGTAAAGTTAACTGACATCTTTTTATTATTATTTACTAAACAGTCTCACTAATTGTATATGCGTGTAGTAATTAACTTGTAATAGTAACTTAGAATTGAATGTTGGATATTTCTCTTATAAAATATAGTGGAATTATTTATATGTCGTATTACGTATTAAAAATATGTAATACGACATATAAATAATTATAAATGTGAAATTATATGATAATGAATTTGTTCAGAATTAGAGTGAATTGCATTTGACAATTTATATTTGCGAGAGTTGGCTTTTCGTTATAATTACAAATGATCTGTGCTGAGTTGATTATTAAAATCAAATAACAAATAAACATAAACAAATGATAAAGAAATAAGCGCACGATGACTGAAATGCAACCGCCAAATCCAATTATTTATGAGGATATTATTATTTTCTCTTACACGCAATATTTTCTCGGTTGATTGTATCTTTGTAAAGTATTATACCTACATACCAAATTTCATGAAAATAGGATTATGAAAAATGAAAAATGGAAAATAGGAAGGACATATACGAACGTGTTTACACTGAACTTTTTAAAGATATTAGTATGTCTGGATTGCATTTCTTGTTCAAGCAGTATAATACTCCAAATTCTTTAATTACAAGTTATTTTTAACCAAATACGAGTAATTATAGGTACTTACATGATGTAAGATACTATTATGAGGTCTGCTTACAACAGACGTTTACACAATAAACGCTTTTTCATACAAAATGAGGCATTATACAGCCTTCTCAAGCTAACCTAGAGAAATAAGTTTGGCGAGGATCATAACCAATATTTAATGTACTTTTTACATATGTTGCCTCTTAAATAACATATCATTCCATGCAAACCATCATTAATTATAAAATATAACTAACATAATGTTTATTTATTGCCCACATGACATTAACTTGATGGAACATTCAACCAGAGCCTTTTGCGTGCAAGAAAGAATGTTCATAAGTAAACATTTTTAAAATTGGAGGTATAATTCGATATTGAGAATTTAAAAAGGAGTTCACGGTTGTACAAACATAACGAAATCAAAAGAAACCTACAGATGCGGGTGAATGGTGTCGCGGCGGAGGACGTATCGAGCCCTCCTAATAAATGAAGTGGAGCTTGTCTTTGACATATTACACTCTAGCTCCGTCCGATTGTACGTTGACCACTGAAACATTAAGTCGCGTTTAGCGCGGCTTTTTATAATACCCCAACCAAACCACTAAACAACTGTGAAACTACGCTACATTTTACAATAATCTACTAATCACAACGCTACATAATTAACACTGAAAAATTGTTTGGAGAAGTACCAAATAGTTAATGTAAAAGAATTTTTAACGAAATGATTTATTTTGACTTAGAAAGGTTTAATCAAAGTAGATAGATATTTGGGAGCTAATTTTCTTAAAGATTAACGCTCTCACAATGTGGGATGCCAAAATATTACGAAATGATGGAGAAAATGTGAGAAGACGAAACCAGCTTTCCGATGTAGATAATCCTAACACACCACCGGTTTAATGTTAGAACGATGATGATGGTCATTAACTACGAACAGATTTTGAAGACTTTGTTGTTATACTTTTAAGCTAATCAAAATGACAACACCATTCTCTTATTTGAACATTTGTTGTACTAAGGATATTCTACGAGTATGTCTTTCAAAAAAATTTTAATTTGGTACTTTCTCCTCCGGTATTGTTTAGTATTTACACTCAGATGTATTAATTAACACACTAATTGAATATAAGATCATGCGGATTTTTTTAAATAACTTATATTATTATAGATAAATAATAAAATCATATACACTTTCTGACTCGTAATTTGTCATCAAGCATCACACAGTTAGTTACCAATATGAACGTATTCAAATTTATTGTTAATTTACATTTTTCTTGAGTTTGAATTGTTATGCCCTTTTTTAATAATTGAGAGATATATATTTGAAAACAACATGCAAAAACGTTATTTAACCCCGTCAGTTAATAGGTGTTTATTTCTCAAAACTGTGCAAGAACTCGTTTTGGTTAATTGTTTATTACGCTTACGTCACATAACATCTGACTGTCGATAGGAGTCTTCTAATTTAGATTTTTAACACTATAACTTTCAAACGCTGCTTCAAAACACCTAAAAATCGAATATTTACTAAAAAACACATGTTTTAATCTTATTCCGGTCTCTACTAATATAAATAGTGAAAAACTTCTAAAATTAAGTAATGAATGAATTAAGAAATGGATGAATAGGTGAGAAAACTACAATATTCGTAAACTAAGTTCTACACAATTTTCTATGAAGATATAATTTATGAGAGTGCACATATTTGTTTATATTATGATAAGGAAATATGTATGATTGAATTATTCTAAATGTGATTAATATAACTAATTACCATGCAAACAGCAAGCTGTGTCTTAAAGTTGAAGCCCCATAATATGCAGCAAGCAACCAACAAAGCTTTAAAGAGCGTTACCAATTTAGCAACTTTTTCAATAGATTAGACCTGTATATTTAATACACTCCTAAAATCGAATACATTTTTAATAAGATTTTGGTCCCATATGGAACTATGTAAGAATTTTAGGAGAGTAATGGGCATTTATCGTCATTTTTATGTCTAGTATGTTCTACCGAAAATGCTGCTTAATTGGCATCAGCAGCGTCAAGATTGTTGCATGCAAGAACATGCTAAGGTGATATGAAGTTGAACGTACAGGCAACGCGTGACAAACTCGCCGGTACTAAAATCACCGCTTATGTTCTATAATCTCACTGGTATTCCCTTATTTTGTCTATTTAATTAATTGAGTCTTTGTTCTTTATGTATATTATATGTACAACTTTCAGGAACTCTCCTCCGAGGCTATTTCCTGAACCAGAAGAATGATCTGGGAGCGGATGATTTTACACCTAGAAAAAAACACAAACACACTTCGAAACGTGAACAAGTGTCAGTACCCAACACCCATTACACGAAATAATAGGCACACGACGACAACAACCATTTTCTTTTCCTCCAGTTGTTGAACAAATAAGTGATTTTAATTAAACTGTGCTAAGTTTAAAACATAAAGTTAATAACAACACACTTTGCTTTTTTTAAACTGATACAAAATTTTTGGATTTATATAATATAACATAGTTTCATTTAAGTCTTCTCTGATTATATAAAAAAAACATGTTCCATGTTTTAGTTGTAAAAATTAACGGGCAAACCTCTTCCTAAATTCTTATTTTTTTAAGATTATGTGAATCCAAATTTTTTGTAACTACTTGCTTCTGTGAAAGTTTTATAAATCTTGTATAGTGCTTGTGCGTTTAAATGCACTGATATTATTGCAACGTGAAATGTGCCTATTTTAAGTGAAATTACGTGTGCTGATATTATAATATCATAGAGATATAATTTTCGATGCATGTAGGCCTTATGGCGCCCAGAAGCCGCGTATTTCAAGGTTCTAACGCAACCATCCACCGTCTGCCATTGCGCTATACTCACCAAAAGCAATACATCGTGGTAGTTATGATTAATAAGCACATTTTAATTATTTATGTATTTAGTATTGTTAATACAGTCTTAAGCGACAAAAGTCAAGTATCAAGATTGGTTAATCAAACATGCATTTACCAGTATTAATTTGAAACTTGTTAACAAAGCTGCTTAAAAAGTTAGATTAGAGGATTATATTTATGTAAATTGGTTAGTAAATGGAGGTAGTATATAGGTAGTAATAACAAAGAATAAATACAACACATAAAGAAAACCATCAAATTAATAAACAATAGAACAACAATAAATATTAAAAGGTCACACAATATATTTGTATTTAGACAACACTTTTGAAGTAGAACAGAGATTATAAGAACAGAAAAACAAACTAATAGACATTCACATTATACATATAACAATTAGCAAAAACCACTGGACAGACACGGAGACGGTTGGTGTATTTTTCAAATAATTTTGATTGATTCCAAAGTCTTCTCTTTGCTGACAATTAACCTACTTTATGACCTTTGAAAATGCTAGTGTCTACGTACCGCACTGCATGACGTAGGTAATGTAAAAAAAAAACAAAATATTTTGTAATTCCAATTTTTAGTGTTTTGTAACTAAGCACGTAACATTTAACTATTATATTATAAAGGAATAGCAAAATTTATAATATATTTAATTAACATTTATATAATCAGTTGTTATAGATTTATTAATTATAATAGCATAGAAATGCACACATATTTCTAAACTAAGCAAACAACGCTTGTGCAACGATTAATATAAAACAGAGAATCGTAGAGCTGACGACAGCCAGAATAGAGAAGATAAATAGATAGCCATTTACCTCGTTGGGACATTAAATCAGGTTCTCATTTGTTCTGGCTGACACTTAAATTGCAGAGGTCACTAATTTAATTAAAATTTACGACATACTGCATAGAAAGAAAAGTCGTTAAAACAAAATCACAACAATTTTTTTAGATTATACAGTAAAATACCATAACACATTACGGCGGTACGTAAGTCACTAGTCTGTCTAAATACGTCTATAATGTGGCAGAGCAAATGAGCTCATTTTTATGCGATTTGATTATTCATATCTCACAGGGCTATTCTGGGTACCAGGCCTACCTGCGTCGAAAGTGATGTCTCCGACGTCGTCATCTGAAGGACTGATGTCCGTGAACCTCGAATTACCTCCAACTGTGCCTTTGGGCGCACTACTGCAGCCCAACCACCAATAGGCCGTTGATCGCGGGAACGCTGGGTTATCTACATCTACCTGTAAACGTAACAAAATATTTTGAAATGAGCAAATACAAAAGCCCTTCCATTTTATATACATCACTCGACGATATTGCAAAATTTTTCGATTTCAAATTATTCGTGTATACCTATTTTATTCGTGCAGGAACGGAGGTAGAACAATTCTCTGCAGCCAGGTGGCCTGACATAAGAGGCAACAGAACCACCCACAGCAATATTAATATATAGGTAGGGTATTTGCCCGTCAGGATGGCTACTACCCCTGGTCTAGAGTATGCCGCTATAACAGCCTTGAGTTATGTTTCGGAATTAGTGGCCAGGTTCCTGTCTACCTTTAGAGAGCGACAGCACATTGGTAGTACCTTTGCTGTGACAAATGTCCACAGGGTATGTTAAGCGCTTTCCATCAAGTGGGCAATCTGCCTGTGTGCTGAACTCAAGCAATAAAAAAAACACAAAGATTTTTATACACATAATAGGGCTTCTAATTTGTGCCAACTTTCACATCTGTAGAGATAAAGGTACTGCAAAGGTAGGCTTGTAATTCTAGAAATAAAACGCTGTGACACGCAGACGACTAAAGGGCAGGAAGAACATGATAAGGCAAAAATAGAAAAAGAATATTATTATATAAGGGTAAAAATTTAAAATTAATTACTTACACTGAACGTCCTGTCATTAAACCGCCAATATGAACCACCCTTGAAGAAATATGTATATCCATTAGTATACTGCAACGCAGCATCTATGCCGTCGGGGATGCCCTCCCAGTTGGAAAGCGGTTTGGGGTAAGTTGCCTTCACCGGGGGACGTTGCGCCGGATCAAACCGCCAGAACTTAGATCCTTTATAAAAGTAGATTTTTCCATTGCCTGACCACACCAGAGCAGCGTCTAAATTATCAGGAATGCCGGTGAAACCTAAAGAAGAAAACAATTGTACATAAACATAAATACAGTTATGGCATAGATATGCATTATAGTGTAGATTTATATATTAAGAGACAACAAAAAATATTAATGACAAACCTTCACTAATCTCCTTAGGATATTCTCCATCCATCTTCTGTTTGTTATATCTCCAATACTTAGATCCCTTGAAGAAGTAAGTCTTTCCGTTCTTGTATGTGAAAGCAGCGTCAATGTTTCCGGGCAAACCAGGCCATGCCCGAGATATAAGGCGTGGGTAACCTGCTGCTACGCCGTCTTCGGTTAGCCTCCAATAATTTTCGCCTAGAAATCAAATGTTAAACTAAATGAATATTTGGAAGAACCAGGAAATCTGAACGGAGGGCCGCGCCGCCTTTTGTGCGAAGGCGCCGCCATCGAAATTATTTTATTTACACTTACACAACAACATATTCTTTGTAGTGGAGTATCGGTAAATAAGTAGGTAAAATAGGCGTAACATATGCCTTTTAAATAACAAAACATTAAACATGAAGATTCGCGAAAAAAGAGGTGCTTCATAGGTTTCGCACACAGGCGCTTTGGGGGGGTCGGCGCGCCCTCTATGAACCGGTACTATACGAATTACATTCGTTGAAGTCAATTTAGGCTAATTTCGGAAACTTAGTATACTTTTGTACAGCTGTGACTGATTAAGGTAATATGTTCAGTTATTTCGTCCTGTAGCTGGCAGCTTTTAAGCAATTTTTAGGTAGATTTCGGGATGTTTTTCGCAACGTCAAGTAGTTGAGGCACAGGGACACTTCGAAGACAAGTAATGGAAAGATGTGTAATACATACCCTTAAAGATAAAAGTATTGCCGTCAGCAGAATTGAAGATGGTGTCGATCTTGGGATCAGCACAGAGTGCAGGGTCTTCAGCTGATGGTTGTTGGGTCGTGGCTCGTGGTACGGAGGGCACGCCTGCGCCGCCACCAGCGCCCCCCACGCCGCCTCCGCCAAAATCCACCTGCGTCTTGTGGCCATAGAGAGCCTGCAAAAGAATGGCGAAAACTTAAAACGATCGGGGTCAAATTCATAGTACATATGATAATGAGATCGGTCCTAGGATTTGAAGTTGTAAATTGTAAATAACCCATAACGCTCGCATAACTTGCTTAGCTTAAAACTATATACTGCTCGAGTCTGTCGATTAAATAAATAAAATCGTTCGAAGTGTTATTATTGCAATCGAAATGTCAACTGCAATAATAGTTACAGTAATGTTTTAACCATATACTAAGATTATTATATGTACATTATTACCTACAACTAACTTACTGGTTAATATTTTAAACGCGCACAAAGGGCACTGTTATTGCTAAAGATCAGTGATCACTTCCAGAGAACCAGAATCAGGAATAGAGCAGAGTAAAAATGATGATCGCGGTATACATATTATAAGGGAAGTGTTATCGTAGGACAGTAATTTTATGGTTATAGGAAATATCCCTTACCTGAATGCCTTGAATGTCATCCTGGTCGAGCTGGAAGGCAGGATCGTAGCCCCTATAGAAGGGGGCCATTAGCGCCGATCGCACGTCGCTGTGAGACAGACCCAGCGAGTGGCCGAACTCATGAGCTGCGACCTGAAGTTATATTGTAAAAAATATTAAGTATATATTATTATTTGAAATATAAATACATAGTATGTGCGTAATAATAGTACAAAGCTCCGAGGTAAAGAATGAACTAAAGCTGAAAACTTCTACGAATTGTCAAAAGAGTTGTAAATACACAAACAGTCATCGTAATAAACAATATGTCATAAAGTTTGGCACGGTAGGTATATGTGCTTGTTTTGTTCAAAATCAATACATTTTTATTTGCAACGTACGATAAAAAAATGATGTTAAAAAATCAGTTAATTAATAATATTAAAAATAAATTTAAAAAGGTCAGTATTCCCATGCAACAGAAAAAGAAGGCCACACGATATGGGATGTAACAAACTTAAATGTGTTGTCTAGACGGCAATAAGTTTTAAGTAGTTAAATTGTATGTCAGTCATAATAATGTACCAGTAACCTAGATGCAATATCATGCTTCGTTAATAAAACAAATAACTTGCTGTATGTTCACTACAATATGTACAAAAAACAATATGTTTTGTTATGTATACATACATAGCTTTTATCTTGTTATATCTATACTGTGCACATTAATATTATATACGAGTTAATATTATAAATGCGAAACTTTTGATGGATGTTTGTTGCTCAATCACGCCAGAACGGCTGGACGGATGTCGATGAAATTTGGCAAAGAGATACATTACAGTCAGGAACAGCATATAGGCTACTTTTTATCCTAGAGAAATGTACGGTATTAACGTGAGCGAAGTCGCGGACAACATTTGGTAAATAATAACTACAAACGCATCGGATAGACAGTTGTTTCAGTGCATTTTATCCCTATTTTCATACCTGAAATAGGTTGGTTCCCCTCCGTGAGTTAATAGACCACATCTCCGCGTCATCAAAATGGGCATCGCCTCCATAGACCTAAAAATGTAAACAACGTATATAAATTTCTATTCACTATAGCGGAACTTGCTACATAAAACCATTTAATACAAATACATCTAACAAAAATAACACCTATTATCGAATTATATTTATTTTGTCATACCGGAATTTCACTGCGTTTATTTATAATGAACTGTGTCTGCGGCGTTGCACGTTTATTTGTAGTAGAATAATTGTATTCTAGTAATATATCCATCTATATCTATATAGCTGCCCTTGGAGCCGATATTTCAATCTCTAGATAAAAGTTGTTCATATATATATATATATATATATATATATATATATATATATCTGTATATATCTGTATTCAATCTGTATATATATATATATATATATATACAGATTGAAAAATCGACTAAATAAACAATTGCATAAAATACTTACAGGGAAATAAGCGTGAGCAAGAGTGCCGCCGGGACCGTCAAAAGGATCACCATCTCCGTGCTCTCCTTTTTCGAATCTAGAAATATTGAATAAATCTATTAATACAGAATTTTGATTCTATAAACTTAAAATATCTTATTATTTTAGGGGAAACCATTATCCTAGTTTCATTTTAATTATGCAAGATTAATATACTAAATTTCTACCTAAATTCGTGAAACAGAAACGTAGAAACAACGAAAGTCAATATGACATCACCTTCGTAGAACATATTACGAACATTTCGTCTAAAATATCTACTCATGGGTTCCAAATACGTGTAAAGATTATAAATACCTACAATTAACTTTATGACAATACATTAATGCATAAAAGGGCATTAAAATATTAGTTAGCAAATGTTCAGTGTTCAAAATGTCTGACTTTTGAATGCAAAAGATATCTTGAGAACAATATTCATGATAAAAGATGATAACAATCAAAGTGGGTATTAAAAAACGTTCAACGATTCAGTGGGTTGGTTGATATTCTACAAATTATATTTTCAATGGCAGCTGATAACTACTAGCATTTAGTTACGCAACAAAAATCATCAGTGGGTTGTTGCGAGAAGTATTGTACCATTCAAACTGACACACACAATGCGACAATCGCTACAAACGTATATACGGCAATATCCCTTAAGCCATTAAACATTTAATATAAATCGTAGTGCCCTAATATAGAAGTTACTGAATATATTTCTGAACTATTTAAGCAATAAGAAATTAGAATATGTTTGATATTATGTTTAACACAAGTTCAGTATTGAGAAGGCTGGTTAGTAATTCGCGCGACGAATCGGCATTGCCATACAGATTGCAATAAAGCCAACCTTCTGGGCACGATTCCATCTGGCAGCTATTTGTTATATAGTTTATATTAACTTATAACTTCAATAGTGTTGTAATGCTAATTGTTTTAGAATAACTTTGGCGAATGCATGTATTGAAAGTTATTAAGTAAGCCTATTTACTATATTAAAATAAATATATGAAAATATCCGTTTATAATTCTTTATGATAGAAAAATCATAATTCCTAAGTTGATTGCCGCTCTCTTTAAAACAGCCATAGAATGTTGCGAAGTATTTACCTATGTATATACTTTTATGCATAGTAGAAAATATACTAAATTCATTTATTTATTGAATATTGAAATTTACATTTAATGAAATTATTTCAATTTAAATTGAATTATATTAGTTGCATGCACTAAACGGGCATATAAGTTTATCGAATCAAATCCGGGGCTTTTGCGTTCCAATAAGCTACGCGGACTAATGATTACTTTATTTAGCTTGGCATCGACACTGAATTAATAAATTTAGTGCCGCACGTATTCTGACTAATACGATTAATTAAGAGTATAAAATCACCAATTACGGAACAAGCAACAAAATAACTTTTTAGTTTCACAACAAAGTTTCGTTGGTGGGCCATTTATTATGACAGTTTCTAGATTTACAATGGACATGTAAATTTTGTCAAACAATTGTAGCACGTACACAAAACCAATTACAAACATTTAAATTACTATTCGGACAAAATATATGTAATGCAATCTAAAAATTGGTTAAGTGCGCCGCTATTAACGCACAAAGAAGAATTGCGTAGGGGGGTGATAAATAGTCAGTTTTCCTCAATTGGCTAATGAATTATAAAAAGTCGAAAAATTGAAAATACTCTTCATCTGAAATAATCTTAAAAGCATTTTGGTTCACGTTTTTGTTCTAACTAGTTTTCATTAAAGTATTTTTTGAAACCTCTAACTATTTTTTTTAGTTAACTTTTTCATAGTTCAATGGTTAGGTTTATTTATTTATTACTATTTATAATTATTCAATTTTTTTTTTCATTTTATAAATACATCCTTGTGGCCAACAATAACAGTACGAAAAGAAGTGATTAACCATACTAAGCTACGTAATAATTAAACATTTATATAAATATATTAATAAATGAAAAACCAAAATTAAGTATTTATCTTATTTGATTGGCTCGTAGTAGTAAATATTTCTTAAGTTGTATAGATTGCGGATATGCTCCACTAAATTTCATATATAAATCCAGTCGTATCCGAGAAAAATATCTATTACATATGAAAACAGACGGACAGACATGGCGAATTTACAAGGCTTCTGTTTTAGCCGAAATACTTAATCAATATGATACTATCAATTTGATTATTTACAAAACCATGTTAGATTTAGCGAAAATCTTACACAATAAGTTAACTTAAAGAAAGTTGAACTTAAACAAGCTGTTGCACACTTACCTAACTTCGATATGGACCTGTCCAGATCGTTTTTGAGTGAAAGTGAGATCAGTGTAATCAGACCACACTGAGAATGCTTTGGCAAGTTCGGCGTCTACTTCAGCACGATTCAGTTTGGATGGGTATTTCGAGATCTTATAAGTCAGATTCTTGACACGCCACCTTGAACCTAAAAAAACATAATTAAATTAAACCATGACTTAAGACTGATTTTGTTGAAGGTAATTGACAATTTACATAAAAACGTACAGTATTGAGCAAGTACATGTCGGACTGCGCACAGTGAAGGATTTCAAATTGGGGGTGAATGTTGTGCCATTCGACACTTTACTACAGAATTAAAAATATTTTTAAAAGCTTACCTTGTAATGCGTATCTCTTAGCTCGGCTCTCTCCGAAACCAACTTTATCTCGAACACCACACCTCGGTAATTCCATCATCTTAGTTGTTTCGTCATCCAATTCTCCTGTAAAAGATCCAAATTTTAATGTTTTAATTATGATGAACATTCATACATTGTATGATAAATATCACTTTGCCTGTGTCGTATGAATGTTAAATTTTAAGTAAATAATAATAATAAATATTTTATTGATTTAAAGAAACACATGTTTACATAATACCACCACAAGACAATGAAATGAATATTACAGTATTATAGCACAGGCTACATTACAATGCAAATATATTGATTTTACAACTATAAATAGAAAATAACAAAAAAAAGGTTAAAAAAACATCATTTTATCCGCGGTGGAACGGAGAAAGAACAAAAATTCCTGCATTCGGGCGGCGTGTCGTAAGAGGCGACCAAGTGATCCACATCCAGGTGGTAGGGTGTTTGCCCGTCTGGATGAATATCCCCCTGGTCTAGAGTATGGCGCCATAACAACCTTGAGTTTTGTTCCGGCATTAGTGACCAGGTTCCAGTCTCCCTTTAAAGAGCGGCAGCGCAATGGTAGCATTTTTGATGCTATACAAATGTGCATGTCGACATTTGTAGTACCAAAAATGCTACCATTGCGCTACATAATATATATAGTAACCGCTTTCAATCAGGTGGGACATTAGCCAGTCTGCTGAACACATGCAAAAAAAACACTCGAGTGAATATGCTCTCAGGAAAATATTCACCAGTGTGAATGAATCATGTGCTTTGCGAATATTTGGACCATTACCCAGTATTTTATGCGAAGGTAAGACTATTTTTTGGGTGTGATTTTACGCTTTTAACTCCGACTAGACTATAGGATAGGCATCTATACTAAAATTAATTGTGATTCATGATTAAAAACGCCATTGAATTCGTAGAATAAAACGTAAATTTTGTATCAACAGATGACTAGGAAGTAATTACACAATGACATCGACGACCAAAACCGCACACGGAAAACAATTGTATAAACAGGAACAACGGTTAATAGCGACCAAGCGGTCAGTACACTTGAAATTCAGCTATGATAAGACACGAACAATAATAAATGAGTATAAAACAAGGAAAATACTATATAGTCCTTTACCAGACAGTAAGTAGACAAACTACAAATTGTATTTTATCGCTTAATTTTCCCTTAGTTTTCTCATCAGTAAAACTACTGTTACGTTTTAACGATGACGAATTTTAAGTTTTTTAATTTAACATTTCGGACACTTTCCGTTTACTGCGGTCAAAGAATAAAAAGGTAGAATGGCTTGACGTGATAATCCGTTTAAAGTAAAAAGTATTTTCGAATGCATAAGGCATCATACAGCCGAGTGTATTTTTATAAGAATTTTCATTATTGTAAAAAATTTTGAGATTTCAAAACGTGGTAAAAAAAGACATTACAATTGAATTATTACTTATTAAAAATACGCATCAATCAAGTTACTAGTTTTGAACAGAAAATAATCAACGGAGTACTTATGACAGCTTTAATAGTTATACTTCAAAAAACATTCAAAAGACATACAATTCTTGTTTTAAAGCAATCAAATTCCTACAACTCATATTCATTTATTTTAAATCTCTATAAATGTTTTGAAAAAAGGAGTGCACACCAAGAGTTCCGAGTTCTCGGCAAAAGCTTCAATATTATTCAGACATGCACTGTTATTACTGATGTGAAATATTTTTTTTGTCTACCCTCAAATTCCTGTATTAAAATTATTTTATTATATAGGTGCTTATTTATTATTTACTCTAATTCCAATATTAAGATCGTACTATATTTACTAACTTTTTTCTGCCAATGTATGCAGATACGCGAAATAAACCGAGAGAAAAATATAGGTAATTCAAATATAATGTCATCATTAAACAGTCATATAATGTTGTCCAGTTAAGACTGCCAACCGAACTCGTGCAGTGACCGATAATGAATAATGTATTTATGTACGTACCGGCGCTGCGTTATTTGCTTACATAATAACACAGCCTTCAGTCATAGTCAAGACCAATAAACTACTTCTCGTGTCAAGGCACGTACGAGTACAGAGACGATTCAGGTGCTGGCCACATAATTCCGCGGTGTTTGAATACCAGCGCACCAATTCAATACCATTATCTATGGAATTAATATCACTGGCATTCAAAATGGATTCGTGTTGCTTATATTAACTCAACTGATTACATATTTAATTTTTATAAAGTTTCCACGACATTGTTTTAGAGTCTTGTTTCGAATAAAAGATATATATCGTACAATATGAATTTAGATGTGTTCATTCTTTGTTCTATCTAATCTATGTCATGTTTTCTTGAAGGTTAACTTTCTTAATATAGTCTCTTAATTTTTTTTGAAATATATTTAAGTAATAGGTAATCAAATTATTAGACATGTTCAAATCCTGAACGAATTATATTACAATGAAAGGCTGCTGGATATTAATATTTGGTATGCAATAAAATGGAGTGGTGTCTATTTTATATATAGTACAAAACTGTATTTAAACAAGTCCTTGAAGGTTAATCGTATTATTGAGTGATAATAACGGATAATTTATTAATAATTAATAGTTTTGTTATTATTTAATGAACTTATAATAACCGGTTTATAAAAAAATCTGGAATACCGCTCATTTAAACAAGCTTTCGATAAACCGGTCTTAAATTCAAATATTAGTATGTCTATGATTGCCGGATAATAAATAGTACACTGATTAGTCGGCAATTCAGACATACTGATTAAAGTTTTCTTATTAAATGCATACAAGTTTTCTTTTTTTTTATTGCAGGAGTTCAACAGGCAGGCAGATGGGCCACTTAATGGAAAGCGGTTACCATCGCCTATGGACATTTGCAACACCAAAGGTGCACAAGGAAGACTGGAACGTGGTCATTAATGCCGGAACACAACACAAGGTTGTTATGGCGACATACTTTAGACCAGGGGTGGTAGCCATCCAGTCGGGCAAATGCCCTATCACCTGGCTGTGGGTTGTTTTGTCGCCTCTTACGACAGGCCGCCCGGCCGCAGGAAATTGTATTCTTTATCCGTAATTTCTGCAATAGGTGGTTACTTATAAGTTCAATAATACTCATGACAATGATTTTTGATGCTCTGGGATGAATAAACGGCGTTATCGATGCGTGACTTAATAGGACGCCGTTGCAAGGCTACCGAATTGCGAACCGTGGAGAGATAACAACCAGTCACCAGGGTCGAGATTGAAATTGCGAATTTCAATTAAAACCAACACCATCATAACTGGTTATACTTTAGTGACGGTAATTATAGCACTGCTCTAACTTAATATGTAGGAAATTTAAAATACAAATAATGATAGTCAAATCAACCGAGATATTTTTTATAAAATTACAAACATGCAGCCTTACAGATTTTGGTACTTGCGGACCTAATTATCACGTCATAAGTAGGTACTAGTTGTTCCAAAAGATAAAATGTTATTGTAAAGCTTATTCTTTTATATGTAAAAATATTTTAATTTATTGTACCATATGTCCGCATTTTAATATTTTAATCAATAATGATGATTGAAATGATTCATATACTTTTCTGAGTGCTCCACATTCTCGCGATTTTGTTACGTTCTCACGCGCTTTTGCCGAGATTCTTGCGAAAATGTGATGCGCCCATTAATTTTGTCAGAAGCACGCACCTGTTGCATTTAAACCTGCGAAGCTCTGGAACTCCGCAATAGCCCGTCGCCACGAACTTTCATCCATGATATGACCACTGGATGGATTTTTTACTGAAGGACTAAGGTATCCATATTGCGCTAAATACATCTGAAACAAGTAGGGAAATACATTAATTATTTTTATACATATTTGGAGATGCCTATATCATAAAGATTTTTTTTAACAAATCTTACAACAATTGGAAATATTTTTATATACTTTGGTCTTGATACTTAAGTGACCAATAACAAAACATAATGTATAAGCCAATTAATCAACTAGATCATAATATGATTAACACACAATGTGGATTATAAGGTTGGTAATTTGTTCTTAAAGGTTTCTTTATCCCAACGTTTACCTATAGCCGTTATATCTCGCTTTATCACAAGGTTACCCACCCATTGTTTATTGTCGACGTCTCTGATAAGGATGACATGTAATTCTACGTATATAGAACGTGTTAGAGAGACAAACAGTATTTAATTACGGTTGTCTCTTTACAATGTTTAGGTCAGTTATAAGCTTATAACATTCGAAGAAGAGTTTACACTATTCATTAGAGTCGAAGTTTAGAAAGAACTCTTAAGAATGATAAAATAATTAAATCTGTGAGCATCAATACTTAAAATTGTATGTAAAACTACACTATAATAGTTTCAAAATTGAATTAAATCAGGAGTTCATTTAAGCATTATATTTTATATATGAACCTTCAACGCACGACTCCGACTCGCACATGCCTACTCCTTCAGTTTCCGTGTCGTTTCATATCGAGGGCTTCATAACAAATGGGCGTATACGAAAAAATGCTCTTTTTTGTTATTTACTAAAATGTATGAAATGTTACAATTTAGGAAGTCTTACCAGTAGGCAAGTGTACCTACATAGAAGTGTATTCCAAATTTCAGCCTTATACAATCGACTAGTTTGGTTTATTCACAATTTTGTCCCTAGTGTAAAACTGTACTTTTGTCTGTACGCCCATTTGTTAGAAGCCTCGATATCTATTTCGTTAAATGAAATCAAGTTTAGTAAGCGTAAGCAGTAACAGATAAATGTTTCTTTGTTGACAGAAAATGTAGGTATTATAAAACCTTTTACTTCATCGCACACGTGTAAACAATAAAATGTCGTAAGAATGCGTTGCGGATGGGATACGAAGACATTATCCGGCCTTGGGCGGTGGCAGCGGCTGCGGGCGTGAGCCGCATCGCAATGCGCCCTGCACATATCTCCGGCTGGCACGGCATCGACAGCCATGCACATTTCGCGGCGGCCGGGCCTTTGTTCCTCTCACCGGGGATTCCTGGCTAAAGTCTAGTCAGCCGTACACAACAATAAATCGTAAACGAGTAAATTCGCCATAAAAGTAAGATATAAAATACAAGGGGAGGAAACTGACTTGAATATAATCGGATACTATACTACATATAAAGTCATGGCGACTGAGTGGAACGCATCTTAACACAAATAATAATTATGAACCTTATGAAGACAGTTATTCCTGTGTTCGCACTAGTAGTGAAGCAAAAAAGCGATTTATGAAACCTGTATATTGAGATAACGTGATTGACCCTACAATCCGTATAGGCACAGGCTACCCCATTTTTTTATGGAAGGATAAACGGTCAGTTCGATGCAGGATGGCGTTTACACATATCCGTTAAATGAATGTTCTTCACGATATTTTCCTTTAATAGAACATCGTAATCTGACTAATGTGTTAATATGTACATTAGTCAGAAAATTGAGTAATTGGCATGCTTTGTGGCCAGGATTCAAATCCACGTCATTTCAATGAGACGCGGACTGTTAACTACCAACTGACCTCGAAGTAAATTTATTATGCGATATATAAATGTACTCTAATTAAACCAAGCAAAACTTCAGCGAATACTCTTTGTACCGTACGCCATAGCAGCAGGAACAAAAGTTCGGTATCTCCACAAACTAGATTTACCTACTTACTCAGATGGTAGTACGTTACATATTTACTCAGATAAAACATATTTGTATTTTACGTGTAAATAATTATATTCATAGGTGAATGTTTGTCTTGTCTCTTGCCATTTTCAGAATCTAATTAACCTTTTGGTAGTTCTTGGACGGTAAATATAACAACAAACAGACAACAATAGATTTCAACCTTTAAGTTCAATGGTTTTAATGTCGTAACTGAGGAATGTGAAATATATCGTATTCATAAATATGCAAAAAAAAGAACAAGGCAGAAAGAAAAAGAATATATAAGGAAATATTTAAAAAACTTTCAACACGTCCTGTGATTTGAATTTTGATTTGGTCGTATTTCACTCTCTGTCAATGAGTAATCGCAAAAGTATCGCACAGATTTTGGGCGCGCACGAGTAATATGGTTTGCGAACGGGGCATTGACACAAGCCATTGTTATGCATGTACACAAAATACGTCAATATAATGATGGTTAAAAACCTGCAGATAGTCTTTATGACAACAAAAATATTGGCAAGGTAAATATTTAACTCAAGCTCTACTTCGTTGGAAAGCCATTATTTACACACATAAACAAAAAGCGTACACTTTCTCACTTCTGAAATATTTATGTAGATATTACAGTTGTATTATGCTTTAGGCGTTTTTTGTCCGGGGCGAAGTAATTTGCTATAATTTTGTGGCCGGCTATAACGAGGGTATCTGTAATAATAATCCTGTCTTTCTCATCTACTGGAGAAACCAAAGCCTTAGCTCAATTATTGTTTCAGTGTACTTACGTAATTTAAATGCAGAATTTTCTTATTAGGTAAATTGAATAGGGTAATCATATCACAGTACAAAAACCTATTTAAAACAATAAAGATTTTAAAAAGTACGTACGGTTTCAATACAAGTTTTTAAAATTTATGCGGTCAAATTTGGGATTGAGTTTATTTCATGCGGTAATAATTACCTGTTTAAATATAGTAATTAAGTAATAAATTCGTACCAAGTGTATTGGGGTTAGTGTGCCTAAGAGTAACGGCGTCTGTCGAAGTCTGTGCCGACGCACATGATCTTTGTGCGGGCACAGCCCGCGGGGCTTCGTTCCACAGACCCACTTAACTCACACAAATACAATGCCTCAAGAGGACACAGCGGAATATATTACCACGCATCATTGTTAAGTATCAATGCTAATTGGAAAAAATATCCTTTAGAGTCTATGTTTGATTTTGTAAACAAGTTTATGGACGTAGGTAGTCACGTCCAAGAAAATATCAAGTAACGAAAAAGTTTCGTGTTTTAATATTTGATCAAAAAAGTAACATTGAATAGAAAGCAAATGGAATTCAGGTAACCTACTGTTTAAAAATAGTAGTGCTCTATTTCATTGATTTCTTATAGTAATTATCCGTTAATCATATCTGCATCCGTATTACCCGTACTATAATACTTTTACTTTTTAAGTTAAATAAAAGAACCGCTGTAACTATGAAATACGTATTTCTTACCAAAAGCCTAAATAGGAATTTTCTTATCCCTAATTTGAGGAATCATGAGTTGCCTTTAATATTTTCATCCACTATTTTGTTTTAGAAAAGTTGTTATTTTAGAAGCTGTCCTTCTTTCTCCGGGATGTAATCTGACCTTGCCAAATTACGTTAAATTCGGATCAGCCGTTTCATCGTGAAAACGTACTAAAAGGGGGATTTAATTTTGTATTATGGATGATCACAATTAACGAAATATAATATCTTCCTAGTATGTTACAGTGCTGCTGTAAAACAAACGTGTCATGGCGAAATCAAACTTAACATGCGCGAAGGACTGAGTCATAATTTTTTATTGACATAATGTTGAGGACGAGCTTTCTTAATGGTATTAACTTCCAATAAAGTATTAGTATGTGGGTGTGAACGATCTACCTTCTGGTATTACCGATGACAAAGTAATTACACTTTTATTTATTTACATATAAAATTTTCCCTCATGACATAGGCATTTGCGTTAAAATCCAAATCAAAGGAATTCTTTATTAATGTAGATATAGTTTTAGTTGATTTTTTTTATTATTAGGTACATGAGTTCAGCAGACAGGCAGAAGACCACCTGATGGCGAGCAGTTACCATCGCCTATGGATATTTGTAACACCAAAGGTGCCACCAATGTGCTGCCGCTCTCTAAAGAGAGTACACTAATGCCGAAACATAGATCAAGGTTTTTATCGCGGCGTACTCTAGACCAGGAGTGGTAGCCATCCAGACGGGCAAACACCTACCTGTACGTTGTTTAGTTGCCTCTTAGGAAAGGCCACCAGACCGCGTGATATTGTATTCTTTCTCCGTTCCTGCACGGATCTAATTACATTTTGCAAAGGCCTTTTCTATGACCATGACTATTTTATATACTTATAGGTAGACAAAGGTTTGGTCTGTGTTGACAAACGTAAAACATGTTTCCGGTTAGTTGCACCTTTTGTTTATAGAATGAATAAGCAATTGAACAAGTTTATTTAAATTATACAATAGTAAAATCGAGGCGTTGACCCATATTGCCAGTTCTGAAAATATAATTTACTCATTCAACTTTACAGTCCGCAGCACGATTGAATTTGGTCTGGAATTCATTGTATGTATTTGTAAATTTATTTTTTATATATTGATAATAGTATAATATCTGCCCGCACCTCACATTTAGGCTTGGATGTCCTCATTTTAGAAGAGCGGACGGATCCACCAACGGCATATCTATATTTTATAAATCGGTAATTTCGACGTGCGAGTGTTACTGTTTTCTTTCGTCATTAGCTCTTGATTCAGAGACTACACGCATATTTGGCCTGATAAATTGTGCTATGTTCTATCTTTTCTTTTCTTTAATGGTGCTGTTTTATCTTTTCTTTAATGGTTTTTACTATAAAACTGGGTAACTAGGACAGATTTAATTATTTTGTGTGTGTAAAAGAAACGTAGTTCATTCTTGGTTTAAATAACAGCTTGCGTACGGGCTTTCAAGCCAAGCAGGTTACTGTAAAGCTGTGCACAAAATATTTGCTACCGAAGTTAGTTTTGAGCAATGATTTATCTTGTTGCTAGCTTTAGTCTTTTAATACATAATAGTAACTAGAAAGCATAGAAAGAAAATCACCGCGCGTTTTTCATTGAAGTTTTCTTTCCGAGGTATGTAGCAAAATGAATATAACCTTCCTTTATATGTTACCTTCGTCATTTATGGTTGTAATAAAAATGCGCAATATTGTACAGACGTATGCAACACAACATCATAGGGTGATTATCTATAGTTAAATTATTAGGTACAATGTAAACCATGCGGGCATTTAATGACACCTATGTATGATTGCTTACATCATTCGTTATTGTTGAACAATTTCCTGACATTGGATGTGATTTACGTGTTTAAAGCAAATAGGTTCGTTTGCCCTTTGGCTAGAAATGAAACATAGACGTGCTAACATAGCAGTTCTCGGTTCGGTCATGTAGATAACAAGTCGATATATTTTAAAGAATAATAGGTACTGGACCTAATGCCAAAGATCATGCGAAATGCAAAAGACAAAGTAAAAAACAGAACATCAGACTGTAAAGGTTGCTGAAACGATAAAAAAGACTATCAGGGAAGCAGATTACCTTATTATAACCAGACTTAAACATCAGGTTCATAGTGAACTTATTTGGAAAGAAACATGGAAAAAAATTTGAAGTAATAGCGACATTGTTACATTGCTAACATGTATCTTAAAATACAAACATATTTTAAGAATTTGTACGCCGCATTTTCAGCAAACAAGGTTTGATCTGATTTGGTTATTTGTGTATGATTTTCCGTCTTACAAAATCTCAAATGTATATATGTGTATGTGTATTTTGAGCTTCCCTAAGAATTAAGTCATTCGACTCCAGTAACATCAAAATTCAAAAGAAATTTCGATTTGTCTTGTTCAAAAGACACAGAAACAATAAAACATGGAATGTAGAAGGTTAATTTACTTAGTTATAATCGTAAAAGGCACTGCTAAGCATAACTTCTAAAGCTATCAACGAGTCGCAACGCTTAAATAGGATAGATAGTGAACGCCTTACTTGTGATCATACAACATTCTTCCAGGAAGTGCATCTGTTCTCATCTATTACTAACGACGAACCGGTTAAGTAGCATCAGAAACAAATAGGAACACGTGCAGATATTCACAAACAATCTTAGTATTTTTAAATTAATAAACTCACTAATTCGCCTTGGATAAGCGTGACAGGTATATAAGGCTAATCCAGACATATGGGCTAGTGTTGTTAAGATTTTGTCTATAAAATGGCTGTAATTAAATAGGATATAGTTTGAAAAATAATATTATTATTGCATTTATGCTCATTCAACCACCACCATCGACTACTTAATCATTGCCATTCAGTCAAAATAAAAGTAAAATTCAATTTCAAATAATCTATGCATGTAAATTATGGAAGTAAAAGGAATCCGAGAAACACCCACGCTATATAAATATTAATAGGTCGCACAGTACGTCGGCATAGTCAAAGTCATCTTGAAAATTATGTTCGTAAAAAAATTGCATTGGCTGAACCCAAAATGAGTTTTAGCCTCCAAAATGACAGCACACCACTTTTCTTTGTCCTGCATAGTGCCTTTTCAATTGCAGGCTTGAAGATCTGTGAGATGAGCTTCTAGTCTAGCTTTCCACCGATACTTAGGACAGCCAAGCAACCGCAAAAGCAAATAAAAATAATATTTATAGAAGTTTCACGCATCCCTTGGCGATTTTATTACATTTTGAAATTTCTCTTTTTAGGCTCCATTTTAACATAAAAAAATAGTATAGGAAATTTAACAGTGTAAAATTAACACTTCTAAAGGCGCGCCACTTTTTTTCCTTGATATAGCCATTACTGAGAAAATGAACTGCGTTTTCTATAAATGTTTTAAAAAAATCTATTTACTTTACAGGGTTGAGAATATCAAAATAGAACTGTGAACAATTTCTTTTCACATTTATGCCTATATTTGTGAGGATTAAAGAGGCTTAAATAAAGTTCAGGTAATTAAACTCGTTAATTTCGTGTTAATAAACTCGAATTCTTAATTAAGTGGAAGCTTACGCTTTACTCTACAAACATTTTGATTAATCTTTATAAGAAATATTGAACCAAATTTAAATATTGCTTTGATTTAAAGAAAAATAATTTAACGATATGCTACTCATAACTAACTCTCTATTAATTTTTGGCAAATGTTATGATTTATTTGATTTACCTCTTATTTCCACAAAGCACATGAAAAATATGTATTAAAACAGTTTATTTAGAACTTTTGTCATCTTACATATTACCAGTACCGTAAAAAGCCTTTTATACGCCCTATGCGAGCTTCTATAACTGCGCTCTTGTTTTTTTATATATTATAAGTACCATAGCTAGAGCAATGCTATGTATAGGCCTACTTTTTTTCATTCAGGGTGATAAAAGAACGCAGAAGGACCTTGGTGTTGGTGGACCAATTATCTAATATTTTGGAAGAAAAATATATTTTTTAACGAGTGCGTGCGCTGCCAAGGAAAAGAGCGCGTTAGTTTGTCTAATTTAACAGACGTGTTTGATGATACTGGCATGTAGATACGTATGTGTGGGAATCGAGCACTAGGGCCGCAGCGGGAACTTATCCGGAGCAAACCGAAAAAATAATAGTGCTGTCTGGTCTGGCCATTCATGCGCCTCCAAGAGTCTTCGCCCTGTACCTGGGCACCGGTGCCACCGCCCTATTTACGGCACTGTATATTACGTAACATTTAATTAGTCTTCCAGCATATACTTCACATTGCAAAGTATTATATCACGCAGTAATATACATATGTGACACGTTCTATATCAATAAATACATAGGTAATGTTACATTCGACGCAGGTAACATTGCGATGGGGTGAATGCATTTTGTATACAACGCCATCACAAACTCGTGGACTTCATTATTAATGTTTACAAATACATTTAATTAGATCACATTTCATGTAATATTTATTGCCCTATTTACTTTATTTACTATTGGAGTAAATATTGCGCACATGAATTTTAAATTCAGTGATTAATTAAAAATAACAAAGGTACACGTTTTATAGACATAACTGCATAAATTATTTTCAACACATGTGTAGCAATTTATCAGAATTATGTTGGTAAATAACATATATGTCAATGTAGATTTCTAATATTGATTTGTAAACAAGTTGTAGTTTTCCTTTTATAACGTATAATTTGTAAAAATAAAAGCGGAATCCTTACAAAATTATCATGTCTGTCGGTCAGTCTGTCCCTGTAATAGTATTTTTTCAGAAAGTAATGAGTCTATATGGATGATATTTGATAGGAGCATGTACTTTATAGGCCGCTACACAGTGATGTTATCATCAAATAGAGGACAAACTAACAACTTTTACTTAGGTTTACAGTGTACGAAAGAATATAGGCATGTGGTGTAGACAGGTATTAAAAATCACATCGATATTTCTAATGAGTATCGATGAAATATTTGGGAACCAGAAATAAATACTTTGTACCATATTTATATTCTTCACAATAAATGTCAATTATTTGTTCACCAACTAATATTTGACCTCAAATATCGATTAGATTATCATATTAATAATTTTAGTTTTGGGTTTAGTTATTAGATAAGTGAATCTTTGAAAGTTGCACCCGTGGCTGAAAATTGAGGGGAAGAAGATTAAGATGGTATGGACATGTAATGAGGAGGGATGGAAGTCACGTGGCAAAAAGAATGTTACGCTCGACGATTTATGGGTACAAATATAAAAGTAGACCAAAAAAGAGATGGATGGATTTTGTGAAGGATGATATGATGATTTGTGGTGTGACAGAGGACTTATGTCAGAGTGGAGGAATATGGATGGAAAATACAATTGTGCCCACCCCAATTAATTGGGAGAAGGTAAAAGAAAAGAGAGAGAGGCTAATAATTTTATTTTTAAAGTTATCGAATCTGTGGGATTTGTCATAGTAAATTGCTATGTTTACTCAAGAACGTGAGTTGTTTTTGAAATTCCATTCTAATAAAACATAAATAAAGCAACACCTATTTATTTTATCAACATAAAAATATACCTTTAAGATAAATCACTCCCATACAAACATAATATGAATATTTAATAACTGACGTCTGTTACATAACTGCTGTCAACATGTTTGTTTGTTTGTTGTTGTCATCATTTTATGTTAATGACATGGTCTAGGCAATATTCACAACATTCAAATGCATCTAAACAGCCTATTGCATAAATCAACTTTAGCAGACGATATCTTTTGCATATGCAATACAAGATCATTCCACTTGGCGTCTATACCAAAGTTCTATTCCAAATCCCGTGAAGTTATTAAATTAATGGGATAAAGTAATCTATAGTTTTGTACCAAATCTATAATATTATAAAATTGTAAACATGCCGTATCTGTACATACATTGAAGCCATTAAAAGAAAACAACTGGACTAGAATAGACTATATAAACGATGGAGAACATGTGATTTTTTTTAGATTACTTGACTGTTTGTTGATTTGTATGTTTATTCAGGATTCACGTGAAAACTACTGAGCCTATCTCGATGCGGTTCTAGCTGATCGACAGCAAATTCTTAGACTTAAAATCTGCGCTACTTTTTATCTCGGGAATCCCGAAGGATTTTTTCTGAGAATGCTTTAAAATAGTCAGGTGGAAAAAATATGAATTTAATTTTTTCGATAACAAACTTTATGCAATAAAATGTGTGACATTTTATATCCCAGGAATCTCGCGGGAATTTTCCCGGGAGCGGTTTATTGTGGTTCAGGTGCATAATAATTAGCTTATTTGGCACAGTTGTCGCTAAAACGATAGCTTACATTATTTTCTAATGCTGCGGTGCCCTGTGTCCCTGGAATTTCAAGTCAAGAGTGGACGAAGCATATTCTAGCATAAAATCGCTATTTAACGCAGTATTAACGCACGATGCCAGCTTTTTAGAAACGTTCCGAAGTAGTGACAACCATTTATGACCAATTTTTGTATCTTTAGGGTTATATCTATAGTTTTGTTTGTTTTTTTAACAATTTAAAACATTAATTGTATTTAGTCCTAGATGATCGTATTTTAATAAAAAGGGAAATAAACTAAATTTCACATTTTTCATTTCTTTTAGTTTTGCTAGTAGGCAGATGGTCCAGGATGATAAGTGGTTATCACCTATATCTGCAAGACTGAGGGTATTGATAAGATGCTTACCTCATATATATAGCCTTTTGTATGGCCTCATTTATTTATACTAATTTAAAAAAATGAATGTATATTTGAAAGGACGTATTATTTATAAATATATAATATGCTCTTATGATATTTTATGACTTGTTTTGATTAACTACATATGTCTACACAAAATACGGTTAGTCATATAAAATCAATCACTACACAGGTTCGTGAAGCCTATTTAAAGAGACTGGTAAGTTTGACATGGACTATATAGTATAGTAATCATACATCAATCATAATACTAAAGAAAAGTCGATGTCTCGTGCGCCCAACGTGCATTGCTCGCCCACATTGCCCAACACGCGCAGCAATTGTTAATTGCTCTCGCAATTAGGACCAATTATGGTGCAATTGTCAAAAGATTAATATTGAATCTATCGCGTGTGAAACACCACTTTTCCATAATGGAGTGTGGAGAGCATTTTTAAGTAGGTACTAAGAGAAGACGAGTCGCCCCTTTGTGTCAGTCATCACGTTTATCACGTGGACAAGAGCATTGTCTCTCCTATCTATCGATTACGTGTCCACCATTCGCTTCTACACGTGTAGTCTTTTAATTGATCTTAGGTGTTTTCTTGAAAATAAATAAATTAATCACCTTACTCAGACAATACTAATTGCAACAACAGACCCTTCATTTACCTAAATATACTATAATAATATATTATTATAGTAATTTTATAGTTTTTTTAATTGCAGGACTTCAGCAGACAGGCAGACGGCCTACTGGAAAGCCGTTACCGTCGCCTATGGACATTTGCAACACCAAAGGTGCACAAGGAAGACTGGAACCTGGTCATTAATGCCGGAACACAACTCAAGGTTGTTATGGCTACATACTTTAGACCAGGGGTGGTAGCCATCCAGTCGGGCAAATGCCCTACCACCTGGCCATGGGTTGTTTTGTCGCCTCTTACGACAGCCCGCCCGGCCGCAGGAAATTGTATTCTTTCTCCGTTCCTGCACGGATAAACAATTAAACTGTTATATACTAATAGTATGTACCGTAAACTCGCAGACAAATCGCCGAATCTAGAGATGTGTACTTGTGAAGAAACTTATTTTACCATACAAGTATTATATCAGTACCTTGCGTTAGTTAATATTATAATAAAGAATAACCAGTGACCAATGATGACATTAATTTAAATTACGAGAAATTTTATTTTCCCCATATTAATTTGGTAATAATTAAAGTAATTAATCTTTACTTAAGTGAATTCATCCTTTAAGCTCTTTCATTGTGCCGTTAGGGTCCATGTTCATTAAAGGCATACCGTTTTTTTATCAGACTTAACTATTAACAATGCGCAATCTTATAATTACATTACGAACCTAGTTCGCTTACCAAGTATAATATTCAGTGGATTCTATGCAAAGAAATTTTACTTGCTTTGCATCTTTTTTGTATTTTTTCAGTGATCTTATACATATTTTTTCCTATTAACTATGTTAATACGAATAAAGTTAATATTTAAGTAGGAAAGCTAACGAGGTCAGTTCCAAAACGTTGACCTATTGCCTCTTTGGATAGCAACGCTAGTATATTGCCCGAAGTATATAAATGCCTTTTGGTCGCAAGATTTCTACCAGAAGTTTGGCTTTGCCTAGATAAAGCTTGTGCATCTTAGGTCCTCTTGGTTTTTTTATGTTTGCTTGTAGGCAAACTGGCAAACGGACTACCTGGTGGTAGGTGGCTACCGTCACTAAGGACATTTGTAACACTAAGGGAGTCGATGCGTTGCGTACCTCGTTGCGACTTTAGGTTTCTGTTCAAGCCCTTTTTGAAGAGCCCCATATTTTAGCACTCGGGGAAAAGCCGAAAATTGTAGCAACTTCCGATGGCTCACTATTTGCAGCTTCCTGCTCTAGATAATTAAATCTAGATGTACATACAGAAATTGTAGCAGTTAGAAGGCTGTAGTATCGGCAAGTTGTGAACAATAAGTAGTAGCGATCAGCAGAGGACGGAGGCCATGGCGCGCGTGTTGAAGGTCGCCAAGCGCTTCCTGCGTGCGTGACGCGCATGCGACAAAACACCGCCCTGCCTGTCGCACTTTGTCACATTACAATCATAAGGCTCACAAAGGTAAGTTGATAGAGCAGTATCAAACAGCCGGGTTTTTATACCCTTTTATCTATTACTTTAAACTGTCACTTGTAGAAAATTCACGATACTTGTACGGAGATTACGTGAAATAACCAGTTATAAGATAACAACATTGGCTTAGATATACAAACTCTGCAAAATTTTATTTGGTAAGGCTTAGGTCTGTTCAACATCTCAATAAGAACTTGAATTACACGGTATCGATACTTTAACCTACTTTTTATATAAACCCGTTTTTCCTTCGGACTTTAAGGATATTTCACGTTCAAGATTTCCAAAACTTTTCTTCCCGAAAGATGAGATGTCAATTATATCGCCTTAACAAAAAGTTAGCTATCCAACACTCAGAAGACATCCAGCAGAAATGTCTATCTTTATTTGTTTACTTTTCCCTACTAAACAGATGTTAATGAAAGACATGAAAATAGAATTTATCCCAGGAAAGGACTTTTTGTATCAAAAAACCATTTTGAAAGGGATAATCTCACATTTCCGCAAATTAGTTAGTAGCTATATAGCACATTACATATGAAAATTACTGTTCTGATTCTGTAACAAGTACGTTGGATCTACAATGTAATTTACTCGTATACAAAAAAAATGTATGTGTGTGCAATTCACACGCAGCAGAAGTGAAACTTCAGAGAATATACTCACAGAGGATTAATCTCTAACTTTTATTAATATATTATCAGTTTTATTTCGGTCCAAATTAGACCTATGTTATAATCTGTGCTGCACGATGTAAAACTCGTATCTCATTCTATTGCATTCTTAGTTCTACAGATTTATGTGTTAATCTCTTTTTAGTGTCGCTTTCTCGTTTCATCAAGTTTCAAATCACAAAGACTCTAAGAAGTTTCACTTCAAAACTAAAAATCGTTACAGGTTTGCTAGCCTCACCTTTAACATAAATAATTAGGTAATATGTATTTTTCCAATCTTGAAAAAAGTTTAACCTTTCTAAGGAGGACATTTTTAATTTGAATTAATCACATTTACACGTATATATAAACGACAAAACATTTTCGAGACTAGCTATATATTAAGCATTTTCAAGGATTACATTACCCTACCTGCTGACAAGGAAAGTATTAAAACCGTTATTCATTTGAAAATAAATACATACAGATTACGGTATCAATGAGGTGACCGGGTCGCTTTTTGTCTTCGCCCATGTCGAGGCTACCAGTCAATGCGACACGGTCCATGGACCACGTAAACATATATGACATATACCGCTGCTATTATGTCATGGAAACACTTTGAATAAGTAAAAATCTATCAACTGTACAGCACACGGATTCCTCGTTCTTTTGCGGACACAATACGGTTGACGTAAATTTTTGAAACTAGAAATATAGATTGTCACATCCTCATTTTCTTGATAGTTTTTACTTACAAAACTATCGAAATATCACCGCTTTATTACTTTTTGTACAATAAATATTTTTAAATAGAGACAAGATTTTGTTTGAATAAGTTTTATCGATAATGACTTATAGATAAACGTGAAATTGTCTTGGGGTGTTTGTGTGTTTGTTTGATATTTTTCACAGCGTTAGGAATAAACTGCTGGGCATGAGAATCGGTACGTACGTAAAAACATAGATTCAATTGTGAGGATGGATGTAGGATACATTGTATTTATTTATTTTTATAGAAAATAAGTTGTCTGCTTTAAGCTAAACAGCCGCATGCAATTTTTCCAAAAAAAGAAAAGTTGTAGGTATGCATTTTAAAAATTGTTTACTTTAGTCAAGAGTAAAGTGTTATCTATACTTACATATTCAAGATCGAGCGAAGTCGCATTAAATGCTTTTTGCTATCGGTTTTTGTATGACACAACCGACAAACAGTTTTGTCATTAAATTTTATCATCGTACTGTTTATCTTCATTTTCTTCAAAATATCTACTTAAAAAAATCGGTTCCCAGGATCGTGAGTCGTGACTAGGGTTAAAACACTTACGGCCGGTGGCATTGTGCGTTAAAATATTTTGTTTTCCATCGTGTTTATCTCCTGACAGGCCGCCCGCTCGGCGGAGGCCAGCGGCACTCGTCCGATCGCGAGATATGCAATTCCCAAAACATATATGGAGGCTGTACACACCTTGTTTACAGTTAGGAATTTAAATGAATCCTTCCTCAATAACAGACACTTAAAGCTGTCCGCGGTGTCTTTTATGACAACAGTTATTTTTAGTTTATTGTTTTAAGAATTACAGCAACACTCATATACAGGGATACTTTGTATATAACAACATGCGATGGAGTACTACGGCGAGTTCATTGTTCGTCAAAACCGCCAGAGGAAATTTTACGAGAAATGTCCACTCGGTGCATGGGACATGTGTCGAATTTTTATGTCCCATTAATCGACTCAGGTAGCAGTGAGAAAACAAAGAACATCACAGGTTCTTGGCACTTTCTGGTTGTGCTATTGTTCTCTGAGCCAGGAGAATGACCCGCCGCATAAGGGTACGTTTATCATAACAGTACACATATATTTAACACGACAGGAAATGCCTTGCCCATGACAATGTGCGAATATCACATTTTGGTCACGTCAGTAAGTACAACGACTTGGAGCTTGTATCTATGTACCTATTAAACTGTATCATCGATTCCAAAGGCTTATGTTCATATTATACAAAAATACAATTTCGTGACTGAATTAATGTGATACGCACGACATTCGACTGCACTGGAGCGTATCCTAGTAACGGTTTTTGCATTTCAATACTTCTTTTATGTTTTCGTTTCGAGTTTCCTAAGGTTTGATTGAATTGTGTCTCACCGCCGCTAATATATTAGCGTTGAATGCTACGATTCGAACATTTGTATGCGGTTGTAACAATGACATTTGGTAATTTACATTTAACTAACGAGAACATACGGTACAATATATTTTATTCCAAGAAATGGCTCACCGATTGACGTTGTGTCCAAAGTACTATAACATGAATAAGTAATGCAACAGATGTAACTACTGTAAACAAGTTTGACGTGACTGTTATGAGCAGGCATCTAATTTTCCATAAAATTCCACGGATTTTCCGTCTTATAAAACCATTATTTTATGTCAATAAAACACTGTCGTTTATTAGTAATTCATAAATCATTATTTAAGCCCTAGCATTATTGATGGTTTTTGTAAAATTTAATCACATAGATGGGAATGGAAATCAAAGAAAATTGAGAAAATATGTACACAATGTATTTTTTGTTATATGTTAATCATACTAATTTTTATTGTTACAAGAACTTTTTGGACGCGTTTTATACATATATTTTTTATTTATTAAATTGTTATAACAATTAAATTTGCCATACATATACTCCAATAACGGGTATCATTAAACAAAACATTTAATCCCGAGAAGTGAAACGCCATGGGATATCGGAAATTTACGCGAGCGTAACAACGAGGACTTAAGAGACAATCGACACATTTGACTCTTCAGGTGATCAGAAGGCTGGTGCCTACCTCGGCCAACGGATCAGTATGGCGATCCAGCGAGGAAGCGTAGCCAGCCTTCCGGGAACCTTACCCATAGAAGACGGTGATCTGGGCTCAGTATTCTACTTATAGTCTTAAGGGACTATGGGTAGAATACAATACAGGTAAGTTAAGTTTTCTTACATTGTATTCAATAGTATGTAATTTTATAATAGTTTTAATAAAATGTTATTAATTGATTCTAATTTACAATAATTAAATATTATAACAATTAAAGTCGTATATTATTGTGAATTTCCTTATTATTATTTATTTAAAAAATAAACATTATTTAAAAGCCCCCAATTAGCAATAAAATAAATAATAAAATCGTTTTCTCTAGCCCACATGTAGTTGTCGTTTATTTGTAATAGCTGACTAATAAATAACACAGTACATGTAATTAGAGCCGAAAGCTTTTACTCGAGAGCCTTTCGATAAGGCTGTGCTCTATGACCTAGAACTTGACGGCGAGCGAGCTCCGCAACTGGTTTTATGAGTCACCCGCACTGACCGGTCCGATTCCAAGAAACAACAAGATTTATAATTTACATTGCCTCTTGAACCCCATGTGAGACAATCAACTCCTAACGCGCACTTAGCACGTAGATATGAGTCATGCTCAAACTTCGAGATGGGAATTGGGAGCACTGACTGTGCAGTCTGTTGACAGTTTGCATATACTCGTATAACTAAACCTATAGCATTAGGTATATCCCAATCTTTATTACCTGCTAATAGTGGAATACTTATTCATAAAAGATATAATTATGCCCCTAGTTCGTTCGACGTTGTCGTTCGTTAGGGACCTCGTATTTGTAGGTGTATATTGACGTAGGTCATATGATTTACATAACTATGATCAAATTTTATGTGTAGACCGTTGTGGTTTAGCGGTCTAGTTCGTTCGAACTTAGAAGTCTCCGTTTCGATTCCCCAGAAATTAAATTTCGGTTATAAACTTTTAGTTATATTCTATCGATATCTACAGGTAAACAAGGAAAACTATCCCTTTTCCCGGGATAGAAATTATTCTATGTCCATATCAGTTATCGAGTACACATATGTACGTACTACATAGATACCTACACCTTCAGTCCTCAACCATATGGCTATAAAAATTAGCACAGGTTATTAGAATTACACCATAAGACCATAAGTTAGTTTCTATACCATACTATTTATTTGCAGTATCATTGGAAGAAATTTTATATTACTTATTTTTTTATGTCAAATTTTCACGGATAGTAATGGCAAGTGAACTGTTGGTAAAATATAGGAACCGACTAATGGTCGTAATTTAGTCACAAACCGGTAATATTACGGGTTCGAAGGGTCGAAACTTGCGACATAGTAACCTATTTTAAAGGATTCCTATGTTCAACCCCATAATAGAAAGTACATACACATACAATTTTATGGTTTTCTGTTTGTTACCCGATTTTCTTTGAAAAAAAAAACTACTCAAGGATTTCTTATTTTGAGTTATATATATTTGATCACTGTCATTATTTATTAACTACTAGGATTCTGTTAACAACTAGTCATAAATGTTTAATCGCTGAATCATAACCTCATCTTATAGTATTTTACAAATGCTACCGATATGACGTAATTCCATTGAAAAATCATAATGACCAATCTTACGTTACAACTTTATATTCGAGCATGTTTGGTATATGTAGAGATATGTATAGCGATGAGTCACTCTGGTGGTATTACACGAACGATATAGAAAGGTTAACAGAACGGTATGTATCTTTGCGAAATAGTACCACTTCATCTTGGTCGGATATTCAAATTTATGAATGAAATATACGGTATACCTATTGAGACACCTACGAGCGTCATTATTTACAAACAGAGGAAGGCTATAATTTAAATGATGCTGAGATGGAACGATTTGTGTTCGCAGAAATGTTGAGTCAGTCTTAAGTGTATCCTACCTAGTCGGCATTTCCGATTCCGCTGACTACATACAACTGATCGATCCACGATACAATAGTCATAAGCGGAACCACTAGATAATGTGTTGATACTGTATTATCTGTACCTATAATGTGGTAATCTATGGAACGCAATGTTTGTTTTTAAGAATTCCAATGCATAGTTTTAACTGATACAGTTATCTTCAAGTTTTTTACAACAGGAATTTATTAATTTTAATACTATACAGATATATTAATAATAATAGCTTCATATTCTAAGCGCTTAGGTATTGGCGTACCATTACTTTTCTTTTTTTGGTTATATGAGTTTGCATTATTTATTTATATAGTGTCTACTATTAAATATTCAATATATCAAAAATTAAAATATTTTTTAAACAAACAAGCGGAAGCCCAGATCCATGTAAGAGAAGCCTTAGGTAAAATGTAGGTCTTAGACAGACGGTAATCGAGAATTTTCATGTCGGCTCGAAAAGGTATAACTTAACTAAATTGTGAAGATTTTCAACAAAATTCCAGCATAAAAACGAGCAGTATCTTAAATTTAGCTAATATTAAAACTGCATCTAAAATATCAATTTCCAAGTTCTCGCCAAGAATGCTGCCAAGTAAAAGTAGAAAAAAGGTCTTCGGGGCTCACAGTGAAAGGTTTTATTTTAATCTTGAATTGTTCCGGCATTAGTGACCACGCTCCAGTCCCCCTTTAAAGAGCCGTAGCGCATTGGTAGTATTTTGGTGTTACATATGTCTATAGGTAACCGCTTTCCATCAGGTGGGCAGTGTACATGTCTGTTAAATTCATGCAACAAAAAACTGGTATTTTATGCTAAAATTATCAATAAAAGCATGTTTAAATTAACATGTAACTCTAGACTAATAGAATATTTTTTTAAGATAAATAATTAGAAAAATCTTACCGTGGCCTTGTCAGTGCCTCCAAATGTTGGTGCCGCGCTGCTTCTCGTGAGGAAGACCAGAGCCGCAGCAGCTGTCCACAATATCCTCAAACTACTCCTCAGACTTAAGAACGCCATGTTTCCTGATATCTCTTGAGAACTTCGACTTGTGCTCATTTGTTTTAATTCTTAAATTATAATTGTACAAAAATATATTTAGGACGGAATCCTTAACTCATTACTTAATATTATCTTTGTTCTATTAACCGCACTCGTTTATGATATCTTTGTAAATATACATTGACTTCTATGATATGGTCGGGCACCATAGACGGCGATATCTGAAACAATTGATAAAAATATATTAAATTGATGATTAAATAATAAGTGGAATTATTTTCATATAACTAAGTAAGTTGGCAGTGAAACGTAAACGTTTTAGTTTCCCGAGCTAAGTAAATCGTAGTTGTGTTTTCTTTACCAATGAATAGAATTAGAGAATTGGTCTGCGATATCACAATAAATGTAATGAAATTGCTTATACAACGCCTAATAATTTTTGTAATTTTTGTCTGTGTCCAAAACGACTCAACGGATTTTAATGAAAAAAAATATTTAAAAAAAGTCTAATGCCAGGACGAAATTACGAATTTTTTTTCGAAAACCGTGTATATTGAGGTAAGTAAAAGTACTTAAACATATTTTTATCAAAAATTGCTTTGAATATGTTTCGTAGAGGTGTATTTGAGCTGTGCTCTATCTCCGATTATATGCCTTGGTAACTTCTGCCGCGACTTCGTCCAAGTGGAATAGTTAAAAAAAGAAATTTGGTCTTAGCGTGATAATATATAAGCCTTCCTCGATAAAAGGGCTATCTAACACAAACAATTTTTTTCAAATCAGACCAGCACTTTCTGAGGTTACCGCGTTCATGCAAACAGACAAACTCTTCAGCTTTATATATTAGTTCAAGGTTATGGTCTCGTGGTGAAATAATAAAATTAGTGCACATTTTAAATATTTACAGTGGTTCACACTTCTCCGAGGATATGTAAAGATAAAAACAACATTTTTCTTTCTAAAGTACTGTTAATGAATAAATTGATTAACAATTGTGATTTAAAGTTTATTGACAAAATGACCTCACTATATATACCTGTCTTGGTTTAGACAGCTAGAGTGACGTCATACAAACACGTTATGTATACATTTATTTAGAAACACTTTATTAACATGATTTTTTTAATATATTTATTTTATGTACTTAGTATACTCAATACGATTAGTTCACGGGTTCTTAAGGTCACAATCTTTAACACGTCATTCATATCCGCGATAACATTTGTTTTGATGACTCATTGCCGGCAAAATCATCAGCTGTGCATTAAATTGTTATTTTATTACATTGATTACTATAACCAATGTCTGTCTGTACTAATGTGATGTATTATCAATGAAAATGTTTGTTTTTTCTGTCAACTGCATAATGAAAGACCCTCTTGCGTGATCTACGGTCCTGAATTAGACGGAGACCGCACTGAGCCAAAACAAGCAGAAGACTCATTTCAGAAGCAAAGTAAGGCACTCGAGTGATTTATTGGTTGAGGTACACAAATACCTTGAGTGGATAAGCTAATATGTAAATGAATAAAGAGGTAGGACGAAAGTACTAATGAATTCGACATTGAGCGCAGGATCTGAACTTTTCCGCGTCATAAACTATTATTATCATTTTATGTCGTTTCTACAACTTCGCTTATTATCTATTGCAAGATTAAATAGAACTCGAATGGAGAGTACCAGTTATGACAATCACAATGTAAAAAATACACTTCTTAGCATTTTATTAACATTCAAAAAATTCTAAACTAAATTTCGATTTATTACTCATAGATAAATATTTAAGTTTAAAGTGAGGTATTTATTATATTTACTTCGCTTATATGTTTTTTATAATGATTTCGCCTTTTGTGTTTTTTTTTATAATTGATTTGCTTTACGTATTTATACTTGTGCAATAAGGTCTAAACTAAATTAAGTCTAAACTTTCGTATATACGTCAAGTACATGTGTGACCTACATATTAACACTGAGCCATAGCGGGCTTGTCAACGCGCGTTATCTATTATCATCATCATGATAAATTGTTTCTAATATACGTTTTGATTGCACTATAAAAAGTAGATATTGTTAAAACATATTTGTTTGATAACATTTATATTGGTCTCTCTCTCTTTTCTTTCACCTTTTCCCAACTATTTGGGGTCGGCACAATATCTTCCTGTCTGGTCTTCCTTCCACACTCCTCTATTCTCACATAGTCTCTCTCTTTTCTTTCACCTTTTCCCAACTATTTGGGGTCGGCACAATATTTCTTCCTTCCACACTCCTCTATTCTCACATACATCTCCTGTCACACGACAAGTCGTCGTATCGTCCTTCACACAATCCATCTACCTCTTTTTTGGTCTACCTTTCCATTTGTACCCATCAATCTTGTAGTTTAACATTATTTTTGTCATGTGACTTCCATCCCTCCTCATTATACCATACCACCTTAACCTCCTTCCTCTCAATTTTCAGTCACGGTTGCAAATTTCAAAGATAATATGTATGTATTATGTACTAATTTCTTATCTTTCCATTCTTGTAAGACGACATATACATCTCAACATTTTTTATCTTAGCTGAGTGGAGACGTTTGTGGTTCATCACTTTAGTGGCCCAACATTCGGACCCGTGCCACATTTAATTGATAGGCAGTCCAAAATTAATATTGCATCTCAATAAGCTCAAAAAATAATCCACGTATTTTATCGTCTCAGTACCTCACAAATAAAACAATAATGGATAACGGACTAATATGGTGATCCCGCTGGATCTGGAAGAAGTCTGGCTACATAACCTCGCTAAGTAATGTAGCTAGGTTCTATTGAGACAAGCACACTAACAGCTCAATCAATAGATCTTTGATATCAATTTGAAGAATTATGACAATAAGAATTGCAGGCGGATCAATTAGTTTCGGTTATTCATAAATACCAATTTATAGTTTCTCACACAATTTTAAGGGCCTACAGAAATTACGAAAATGCTGTTTCAACATATGCTTAATTTCATCACATTATATTTGGTCACTCATCATCCACATGATTAAAACCAAATGCTTATAATACAGTGGTTAAACAGAAACCGAAAGCGCAAATGAAGCAGAGGTGTCGCCAGCAATGTTCCGCTCGCCAGAGCGTGTCGGGGCGCGGTGGTGACGGCGGCGGTTTCACCGGCGACATTGAACTCGAATCTCTTACCTAACTTCATTTACTCAAAGATTTTTTCAATAAAACCTCTTGCCAGTATTGACTTGCGCAGGGTTATCACCTTTATTTTCTATATTAGTCTTGCACAACGCAAAATTTGCCGCTAAATATGTTTAAAGAACTGTAAATACGTTTTGTGTAAAACGTATTTATGTAGTTTAATATGATTAACTAATTTTATTTAAAGGCGATCGTTATGCAAGCGACCCTAATTATTAGTACTTATTTGTTAAATTTAGGCTATGTAGGCATAAATTTAAGAATAATTAAAACCAATAAGTACCTTTATAATATAAGTTTAAAAAAATTGTATGCCCAACCGGCAAAAAATATGTGCTCAGCATATAACAACAAGACCTTTTGTATAACCATGTTTTTATGCAATAAATTATTTTGATTTGATTTGAAGAGTCCGCTGTTTTCATATAATATTATAGGCCATTGTCATTTCCTAATGATTATAAACGACACAGTTCAATTATTTAGGATTACCAAATTGTTGAAATACTACACTAACCCGTGGTATTGCCACAATAATAATTTAATGATCAACTGTAACATAAAGTATAGCTTTTCATTTATATCCCTTAAGGTAGAATATAAGTACATAATAAACCAGCAGATATTTGCCTGCATATTGTAAGCCTACCAATCTGGGCTTTATACAGGAAGTTAATTTATTACATTTTGTATCCCTAAAAAGCGCTACATCTAGCTCCAAGAGCGCTGAGGTGGCAACCCTAAACCCGCGATTGCACTGCATAAATTGCCATCGAAAATTATCTGGACACAGTTTGCGCAACCTATCAAATTATAATCAAAAGATTTTAATACTAAATAGATTTGACCCGTTGATAATAATGAAAAGAGTTCTTCGTATAAAAACTTGTTGATAAATGAGAGTAAAACACTTTGCCGAGAATTTGAGTAGTATTTATTATTTAGCTAAAATGTTTCTAGAATATTATTTTTCGATCTTCCTAACGTGAAATTATACATAACATATATATACGTTGCAATATTATAATAACAAATAACGAACATGTCAAGAAAGGAAGGTATCATGAAAAGAATCCTCAACGATTCTTTCTCTACGCCTTTTATTTATTTCAGGAAGAAGGGCTTTTCTTTTAACGATCTTCTTTAATAAAAGAAAGATCGTTAATCTAAAACTTTTGTTACTGTTTTACTTATTCATAGTTTCGTTTTCTACTCTGTTTCTTGTTATTCTATTCACACATATGAACATGCTGGGTCGGTTACGCAGTAGTACTGCATCAAGAACGGCCGCATTCGCGGTAGTCTTTTACGTCCTTGAGATGGCAGACAAACAGGCAGAGTTTCACCTATGTTCGTACCGCTAAGTTTTACGGACACTGGCATATAAGGAAACAAACCTTCTAAGCAAGTCTAGCCATGTCGCGTCCCTGATCTTGGTAACAAGTTCGGTCCAAGCACGGGCGTAGCCACGTTTTAATTTGGAGGAGGAGGGATTCATGAAAATAAAATAACAAATTTAAACATATAATGACACTAATTTGTCTGTTAAACTCCCATTCGAGGGAATTTGAACCACGAAAACCCCCGTTTTGGCTACGCCCCTAGGTCCAAGAACTGCTGACATGAAATCGTGAAGGTTCGTGAGTTCTCATAAGATATGGCGTAGTTCTTTCGAAATGGCGACGTAAAAAGAAAGAAAGAGACACCAAGCTCTGAAGCGGGCATTCTAAAGTGATGATATTTGTATTTGAAATATTCTCAATTATATTTTTTAAAAATAATCGTTCTTGGGACAATTTCTTAATTTATTGCTGTCATTATTTTGTAACAAACGGTAAGTAATTAATGTTTTTGCGCGGCCATGACACAAACAAAAATTACCAGACTTTGTCATAAACCTCATTTAAATATCTCATTAGCTATTTAAGCAAACAAAAAAATTTACTTCACTTCCTGTTAATGTGGAAATAGAGTTGTTTTGAAAATAGCCTTTTTTGCACTTGTACGTAATATTTATATAGGGTTTCTCACGCAAAAAAAAGGTAAGATATTCCGTTTTTTTTAGAATAAATATAAAATTGAGAAATGTATACATAGAGCATTGGAAACTTCTGGATTATTAATAATATAATATTATATCAATGGGGTTGATATCTGCGTCTATTTTCACCGTTAATCTATACCAAGAAATAAAACTAAAGTGTCAGTCATTTTAAAATAAACGCCAAAATTTATGTCAAAACTGCTATTTATACTGTGCCTAATAATATTATATTACACAAGAAGAAATCTAAAAAAATAATTGCATCGTGTTCTCCGTCGTTTATATAGTCTATAGCAGTTGTTTTTTTTTAAAGTTTCAGTGAACAGGCACGGCATGTTTAACACTTTATAATATTTTACACAAAAGACATGAAAGTCCTGAGACTGCTCAAGAGATTTCAATGACTGTCATTTGTCTTGTAGGGCATTAATTGTAAAAACCGGGATAAAGATATATGAATAATATCTATATAACCGCTTTCAGTTACGATTAAGGATGTGAAATTAATTCGGATTATTCGATACGATTATTATTATTATTCAGTAACGGATATTAGATTTCTTAGGTAAAAGGAAAATACAAATAATTACAAGGTAACGTTTAACGGCTAATATGTCAGCTTGGCGAGTGAAAATAAGGCATAACCTGTCGCATTTAACGTTTACACTTCTGCCATTGGGTTAATTTTGTGAAACTTACATATATTACTAATTAACTTGGGTCGTTATTATTCTTATTACAGCTTAATTAACACAATAATAATATTTCATTGGCCTAAGAATTTTCCTTATAGCAAATTAATTAATTACAAAGAAACAATTATTGATATCTGAATGAATACAGGTAAAATAATTTAAGTTTTTGTGTTATATTTAAAGATATTACGCATACCATTATTTTGTTTCAATTATATAAAATATATTATTAGGATGATTTAAACTGACTTTATTTAAATTACATTTAAATATGTTGTTAAAAAAATCTATTATCATTGTAACATACAATATACAATTACGAGGAAATAGAATTGTATTATTTTATATGTAACTTTATACGAAATTTGGCAACTATTTAAATAAATTATATTCTTAAATC
This sequence comes from Dendrolimus punctatus, assembly GCA_012273795.1. Taxonomy (NCBI): domain Eukaryota; kingdom Metazoa; phylum Arthropoda; class Insecta; order Lepidoptera; family Lasiocampidae; genus Dendrolimus; species Dendrolimus punctatus. Next base: position 20,128,311 of record CM022531.1, on the reverse strand, counting down.
AGAAACTGTTATAGGATCCTTAAATCCCAATCTAGATACAGGATATTTCACATGAACACTGAGAATACGTAATTTCAACGCAGACTCGCTAATTAGTCGGCTTTTATTGTATACACTTTGGAGAGATTGCCACTTTTTTGGCCAATGACCTCATTACACCGCAATCGTGTCACTGTTGTTCGGCAGTTATAATACTATTAAAATGAAATTTAGATAAATACTCAACATTTTAACTAGAGTTCGAAAAAGAATAAAAAATAACAGGGCTCTTTAAAGCTCCTTGAATCCAATCATATTTTTTTTAATTTCGAATAATAATAATATTTTTAATACCTCTTAAATGTCGATCAACTACTGAATATTGTTCTACAATAAGTTCTTAGATGTAGATAACCTAGATATATACATGTAAGCGTATTTCGGTGAATGCTCGTAAGTTTCTTATAGCTTACTACTGACATCATTATGTTCATTGTACTTGCAAACCGTATGGTATTGTAACTGAGTGTGAGACTCTGAGATGCATCTCAATGAGGACGCTGTGCGGTCTCCGGGGGATGACGTGTGCTGTGTTTCGCATTGACTCGACCCTGGGGTCTCCTTCCTGCTTCCGGATCCTCACGGGCAATACTAATAACTTACATTATCCACTTAATAACATTATATACGAGTATAATATTTTTTAATAAATATAACAATTTTGTAAAATAATGTGCTTCTTTGCTGGGGAATACTGCGTTAGGTGAGAGGAACGAATGAATCTAGATTTAATTCATTATGTATTAAATCAATATAGTTCACTCATAGTTAAGGGATCCATGGCGGCGAGAAACGAACCACTGTTTTTGCCTAAAACCTTAAAAAGCATGTCGCTTTAAAAGTTCTATCCTCTTAAAAACTGCAATGGACGTTAATCAAACCAATTACCGGAAACTGTAATGTTAAACTACCATTTTAATAAAGATTAAAAAGGGCCGATAGACTTTTTACTTCTTTGGGAAAAAATCTACCCCACCTATTGGCTTAATTGAGAAAGTTATCAAGGAACATCGCATTAATTTATAACTACATGCGACGCATGCATGCCTTAAAATTTTATCCCTGATTTGTAGTTATTACGGCTATTTATATTTTTCAATATTTTTGTTTATTTTTATTTTTATTATTTTTCAATTTCATCTCATTTTTTAAATGTTTAATTTGCGTAGTTTTGTCTAGAAAGTCTCAACAGAACATTTATGTCGAGATAAACATAGTAATGAAGATAATGCGATTATCTCGTTTCAACGACAATAAAAAATAATCAGCTGTCATACAACTTGCAGGCTGCGTTGCGCAAGAACACAATGTATTTGTTATCCCGCGTCTCCATTGTATCCTTTGAAGACATGATAAATATTATAATTGATATAATTTACAATATAATGACATAATTATTACAAGCCACTCGGTCAGTATTCATCGTCGTACTTTACCATTTTTACAACGCTGCGTAAAACATTTGCATATGTCTCTGCACGTAATAAATGCACCTACAACTCGAGTGAATCATTTGAAGCATAAAAGCATCAAGTATAAAGTAAACATTTAACAATATTCGCTCTCGTTTTAAATTCTATTGGTTGTCGTTGTGGAAAATTTGAAAATTTTCGTAAAATTTGAGCCGTATATTCCTTAGACTAGTGACATGAACAGAATATATTAAACGCGAAGTATAAAGAGAAATTTAAAACAATATCCGATAGAAGCATGAAGTGAAACAGTGTTATTTATAGTAGCAATCAATATGACAGCTTATTAATTGATATGTCCATATTATAATTTCATTGCTCCAAACTATTTGACGTCAAGCAATGATATGCTTCAATCAATGACTCATCTGAAATCCAACGTAGTTATAGCACACATTGGTCATAACTGTTTATTTACAATTTTGTTTACCACATACTACGTTTTTGTGCTTATATACTTTAAAATTGTGATGTGACTACACATTATGAACAATCCGATGAATAATAACAATACATTTCATATGATTTTATTAGTCTCAAAAGTCATACATATAACTAGGATAGCATAGCAATGGAACGAAATCTACTTTTGACATCTATCTATCAAAGACAAAACATATCCGTTCCCAGACCACAAAATCACTATTCTCACTGAAACTACCTTACGAGATACTAATGAACCAAATATGCAATATGAAACTTGACCCAATTGTTTGCGTAAGTTTTTAAGTTATTTTAATGAGAACCTCAGTGGGTATGATATGTATACATAGCTCTCAAGTTCATTGTTATTATCCTTCAAAAAAAATATGGGTCCTAAATCGTAGTCCGTTATGAGCATTCCCAAAACCCTGGTCAAATTTCCATATTAGATGACAACACTTAATCCTTATCGATGTTATCATAATATCCGTAAAATATATTTGTTATCTTTTTCAATGCACAATTAATCGCTTTAGTCAAAAACTCGAAAAATAATACCTGCAGATAGAATCGTAACGATAGTCAATTTTTAATTATGATTACAAACAATTAGAGTCTCTCAAAGACAAAAGGTTACATGCGTAAATGTCTTTAATATAAAGGAATGTTTGAAGAATGAGTTCACAGAGATCAGTTGTTATCAGTGAGATAATGTTTACTGCCTTATCCGCTGTATTTATCAGATAATGGTAGGTGCGATATGTTTTTGCCACTTTACGTGTTCTATTCTTTCAACTGCTTTATTTCAATAAAAATCTGTCTGACGTATGTTTCGCTATCAAGTGCGGATATTCTCAATATACTAGTCCCATCACGATGGTTTTCATTGCCATCAGATACAATGTATTTGTTTTATTTCGTGAGTTCAGCAGACAGGCAGACGATCCACATGATGGAAAGCGGAAAGCCTATGGACGTTTGTAACATCAACGGTTCTACCAATGTGCCGCTGCTCTCTAAAGGGAGACTTGAACCTGGCCGCTAATGCCGGAACACAACTCACGGTTATTATGGCGGCATACTCTAGACCACGGGTGGTAGCCATCCAGATGGGCAAGTACCCTACCACCTGACTGTGGGTTGTTTTGTCGCCTCTTAAGACAGGCAGCCCGGCCGCAGGAAATTGTATTCTTTCTCCGTTTCTGCATGGGTAGCAAATATAAGTAAAGCACAAATAGGTAAATGTTTAACTGCCAGGTATCGAACCAACGATATTTGAATAAGACGCCGGTGCCCTATACACTAAGACGCCAAAACTTATTTCTGGTAACGTGGAAAAAAATCTATAATCATCAACCATTGGACACAAATAAAGTCGCTACAATGATGGCCGTGACACCAAAACCATAATCAAAATTTAAAATTTCGTTACATTATTTATAAATATTTTAACTTCGCAGTACAAATGTAGAGGTTTTCCAAACTAGTTCCAGTGAAGGAACGTTTCTTAATACTTGCGTAATTATGTTAATAGTGTAATAAAATATCACATCATCAGTGTTGGAATTTTATTAAAATCTGTTAATTGTAAAACAATTGTAATTATCTTCAATTACTCGCCTATACAATAGACAGGAAAATACACTTAATCAATAGCGAAATTGTCTTCGTTTGATATATTCAAAATTATCCTGTGTTGTAACTTTAATGTCACATAACCATTATTTTATTGGTATGAGGAAAGTTTAATAATGCGTTTATTAATATGCTTATCGAAAAAATGAATACTGATTAAATAATTCAACAATATAAGATTACGAACAAAACTTACTTTGTAATTGGTTCCTTTACGCAGTTCACGCAATCCGTACTACTTGAAACTCCAGTCTTTTTCACTAGTGCGATCACGTTCTCCTATAACTACCGAAATTATTTGAAAATCGATAAAAAATAGAGTCTATAGTGTTAGATGAACATTCACAGTACACTCTTAAGTCACCGAATATACGCGCTTCACTTTTTCTTTGCAATTACGCGAATTTTCAAAGAAAATGTGTGTACGTTCGCGTGGCGGGAATGACTGCGATCGTGGCGCCACCGTGTGACACAACCTACCGCAGCCCGCGTGTTTCGAGAGTGTGCGCCGCGCGGTCAACGCGCGCTTATATTATCATACGCACAGGCCCCCACCGCGCGGTCCACGAGCCGCCCTACGACCCATCATACCTCCGCCCGCCCTACCAAGCTCACCACAACTTGAATCACCTCAAAACTTTTACTTTTCCACGAACACCTTTTATGGATATACGTATATTTTATATTACAATAATGGGACAAATGTTACTAACTGTGATAATTTTTATTACATGAGTAACCATTTATAATTAAAGAGTTAATTAACTGTATACGTGCGTAGTTACATAGCAAGTACATTATTAACCTTTTATTAATCAAATAAATTTCCCTAATTACTCATATTTATAATTGTTATAGGCTAATGTCGATTTAGTTACAAAAGTATGATGTGAATTTATTGTGCCATAAGCATTGTTGCAAAAACGGCATCCTTATACAGTCGCTATGTTTGATTTTACTATCTACATAATATTATAAAATTCTAAACATGCCGTGACTGTACTTTAAACCTATTAAAAAAACAACTGAAATAGACTATATAAACCATGGAGAATACGATGCGTTTTTTAAAGATTTCTTGTGTTTGTCTATTTGTTCGGATTCACGTAAAACTTCTGGGCCGATTTCGATGCTGTTTCGCTGATCGACAGCAAATTCTTAGACTTAAACTTTTCGCTACTTTTTATCCTAGGAATCCCTTGGGAATTTTTCTGGGAGCAGTTTGTAGTTATTCGGGTCCAAAAAAATTAGATCGTTCCTACAAAGATTTCACTAAAACGATAGCTTAGATTATTTTCCAAATGCTATGATGCTAGGCTATGATAGTTTTTGTGCTGGAAATCCCGCGGAATTTCAAGTCAAGTCACGAGCGTATGTTAGTATTTTATATCACACAAACATTTTTCTCAAAAATCAAAAGGACTATCTTGATATTTACATGGGCGTATAAGTTATTGTAAAACATTTAAAAATCCTAATAATATTCCATAGCGATTTTATTTTTTAAATGAATAAGTAGGTTTGGAGGTTATAGATATGGCTACTGATTTAAATAAAAAAATGTTACAATTTAAAGTACCCACAGTTTAACAATACCACCCAGCCATCTCACACACCTAATTTGTAATTTTCTTTTTGATATTATTTTGTATTCACAAAACAATGATAAAATTACATATAATCGAATACAATGCAAGAAAACTTAATTTTGTATGTATTCTACTCATAATCCGGGATCAATACTATAAGTAGAATACTGAGCCTAGATCACCGTTTTCTATAGGTAAGGTGCCCAGAAGGCTGGCTGCGTTTCCTCTCTGGATCGTCATACTGATCCGTTGGCCGAGGTAACCACCAGCCTTCTGATCACCTGAAGAGTCGATGAGTCACTTCGATAAATTTTAGAAGAGGCATATAACTCTCAATGAGGGTTGCATATTTGCGCCGCTTCAGTGATTCAACTGTTTCTTGTAATCCTCAGCTACAATTTTTCCTATTATATAAATTAATTTTCATGTATCTGAAACCGTTCACGGATAAATAATAACCTGAATCAAAAGAAGGAGTCAATAAATCAAAATAAGTTATATAATATTATGTATTTGTATTGCGCATATAATTTTAGTCCAATTACGTCTGAATCATGGCATACGTAAACAATACCAATGTAATTGAGCAATAAACAACAATATTGTGGTAGTTAAAAGTTTTCTTAAAACAAGAAATTTACAAGTTTTCCTGTATGTTCTAGCAACAACTTCCGATAGTATGGACTTGTACTTTTCCATCCATAGTTTATAGGTCCATGAGGGCAGTGTTCCGCAAATTATGTACCGCGGCATACCGTGGTTATTAATTGATGTTGGAAAATAAGGTTATGCTGCAATTTAAACTTAGGTTTGTTGATTAATGTTACTTAAAAAGTGTTTTTTATTTGTGGTGCACCTCCAAAAATTTTCATTTTCCTAGATGTACCTTGAACACGAAAAGTTTGCGGAACACTGCATTAGGGTATATGAAGTCAAATGATCTGAAAAACTCAAAGTCAAATGTTCTTATCATCTTGCAAAACGTCGCAGCCTCCTAGATTATGTACGAGCGTAGAAAGAGGTGACGTCTACTATAAATATATTTGTACAGGAACGCAGAAAGAATACAATTTCCTGCGGTCCGGCAGCCTGTGGTAAGAGTCGATAAAACAACCTACAGCCAGGTGGTAGGGTATTTGTCCGTATGGATGGCTATCACCCCTGGACAAGAGTATGCTGCCATTATAACCTTGAGTTATGTTCGATCGACTGCACATTGGTAACGTTTTTGGTGTTACAAATGTTCATAAATCATAACCGCTTTCCATCAGGTGGGGCCGCCTGCCTATTAGTTGACTCATACAATAAAAAATAAAGAGTCAAATACCTTATTAATATTGTCTAAACGGTAACTAACATTGTTTTTGTTCTGATGTTGTAAAGTTATGATAATAACAGCATATTTTAGCGCTCGAACTATTATTTGTAAATACTTATAAAGTTTATTGTAATAACTATCATTTACCCAATTCAATTATAGCTAAGTCCGCTTCTAGTATCTAGTAATTTTTGAAGCAAAAACGCAAATTTTGTATATTCATTATCTATGGATTGCTTGACCCTTTTCATAATAAATATTTTCAGATCTACCTATACAGAGTTTTGTTCCATAATTTACAAAGAATTTATTTAAAGAGTAAAATACGAGTAAACTTGTTGTTGTACATTCCGTAAATTGAATTTAAAAAATAGTGATTTATTAATTAGGTAATTCAAATGAGATTTTTATTAGTTTTTTTTTATTAACTAAACTACGGACTCTAGTTCCGTACCCTTTTTACAACTGAATTATTATTAGAGTTTTTTGAATTTATACACGCTTATTGTTTATATGTTATTATGTGTGACATTAATTTTATGATTTTTGTGTTGTGTTGTGTACCTTAAGAATAACTTATATATCTAATTTTTTTTTCTAATTTTAATACTTAACTTATACTAATGTAGAGTGTATCTATTACATGCTGGTGTTGTGAGAAAGTGCATGTGCAGTGTGTGCCTTATGTCTATACCTATATATATTATCTTAACTAGTGCCATGTATGCTGTTTTTTATTAGTTAGATCAGGAGCCCTCGAAGTTTTTATTTTTTTTATTGCAGGAGTTCAGCAGACAGACATACGGACCACTTGCTTGATGGAAAGCGGTTACCATCGCATAACATTAGCAACACCAAATGCGCTGCTGCTCTCTTAAGGGAGACTGTGAAAGTTGTCGATATCGACCCCCTTGGGGTTGAAATCGGTTTCTCGGGTCAACATAAACGAAAACTCTTTTTGTGGGTCGACAGGGTCTAAAAATTAACCGTATTAAATTAACACAAGTTCTTATTTGAAAGTTTAAGACACTGTATAAGTTATGTTACATTTGCTAACTTGTTATAAAATGACTAATATTTTAGTAGGTAGTATTATTATTGACCTTTTTATTGTTATGTATTTTGTATAAATATGAAAAAAGCTAGAGATAGAGTTTTTATAGTAATTTTGTTATGGGGGTCGAAGATATCAGTCTTTTTTGGAAAAGGGGTCCCTTCCCTAAAATAGTTTGGGAATCCCTGTTAGAGTATATGTATGTAGTGTATGATTCATTTTTCTTGTCCTTATCTAAAATTTGAAGTCTACGGTAATTAAACCCATTACTATCATACAAGTATATATTGATATAAAAAAAATACTTATTATTATTATTGTTTGAATACTCAGATTATTTCGCATAATTAGTAATTAATACGAATACGAAGTATGAATAACGCTCTGTATATAGGTATACAATGAAAGGTATTGAAAATTGAATCATTTCGAAAATACCCAAACGTTATTGCACTTATTTTCCTATTACAAGTACTATAGTTTCCTTGTTGCTTTCAATTGATAATGTCATAAAATGTAATTGTGCGTTTGTTAATTCCTTTCTAGGGATTTGACGATGATATGTCAATTTTAACGTGTTTCTTTCAGGGATAGTTGCTTAAAAATTAAGTTTGATATTTCCATGAATTGTAATATGCCATCATGGCACACATATCCATTTTTACAACGCTGGGGGGCTGCTTATAACTAAATTAAACATATGTACCTACTTAGTATAGATTATAAGGAAGAAAAAAAGAAAAGTTGTATGTTAGAATTCTATTGTTATACGCAATACCTAAATATTGTATGGTAGTATATTTGTACATCTCTAATTACAATTATATCATTTTTATTATTATTTCAATGATTTAATATTATTGTACAAAAGTCCTGTATTGAATAATGCCTGTCCTTGTCTTGTCCATTAGATAGTCCGTGAGTTCTATCTTTGTATGTTAACTACAAAACAAGAGGAATTGTTTAATTGAAAATGTACGATATATATGCTGTTTGTCATATTTTATTTACACACATACACACACACACAAACACACATAAACTCATTTCGTCAAAAAAGTCAAATATTAAATTGTAATCTTTAATTTAACAATAGAAAATACTATTTATACATATACATTTTACTTACTACACAAAGACATTGCATTAATGTACATACTATCAGCAATGATACGAATTTTATGACCGGAGCGAATCCTTCTGTGGCCCGCCACACAGGCTCTAAGGAGACCTAGCGCGGGTAACAGTGTTTCCTTTGGGACGCCATTTGTACTGTTCTCTGTATTTTAGTAATCTTTACGTACCATGTACCTACTACTTACTTACTTGCTAATAAATTTCATTTCATTTAGTTTTAATTTTTTATTCCCAGTGCAATTCCGTGAACAGGGATGTCCTTGTAAAAGGTTAAATTATTGTTATCCAATGACAATAACCGGCTGATACATCGATGACAAATCTATTGTCCAGAGTGAGTCAAGGGGTGGATGGTGGTTGCTTCCCCTGCTGCAGTGTCGTGAGGTCACCTTGCGGTTGGGGTCAGGGTCGGTTGAATATGCTTATGAGTCGTTCCATACCTTTATCACCACGAACACAATACAACGTTACATTGCTAATTACAAATGCATAGTATCCGTGTACTTGGCAAGAAAACTTGCTTATGATAAATAACGACTATTCATTTTGGGATAACAATTACCATGTTTTGCAAATTCGCTTTTTATATTCCGAAGTCATAACCTTAGGTAAAAATACACACACTGTATATTCCCAAGATAAGCAAATTACACTTGTGATATGGGTGATGAATAAGGCTATCAAAACCGAGTGAAAGCCCAAACAACCAGATCAGAGAACGTATGTAAGGTTTTTATTCTAAGGAAATGATCTTATATATAAAAATGAATGTTTGTCTGTATGTTCTTTATAGAATCGTAAACTATACATTTGATCATGTGATGATCTTTAGCAAGGTTGTTTTGCATAAGCCAGAGAAGGTTTCTGAGTTGGTTCACAATTGGACCCGGTAGGTGGTGGTGCTGCCGGCATATCGATTTAAACTTTTCCGGGCAGGACGATGTCTGACGGGGCAGCTATTATTCATATATATACCAAACCAAACTAGTTTCCTCACTGTTAAGTAGCTTTATTTTACTACATAAAAACTTAATTAGGTTTTTATATATCGCACGAGAAAAGCGGACAAAAACGACCTACCTTCCTTTAAAAAATATCTAACTAATGATGAAAACTGCTTATATCCGTTGCATGACTTAGGAGGAGTTAGCGCATATACTGATAGACAGACGCGGAAAGCGACTTTATTTAAAGATTATAACAATAATTAACGGGAGTGAGAGAGTAAACCAAAAATAACTATTATGCTGAATGATATTCCAGAACAGTTAAACTGACTTCCCAACCTTATTTGTTGGAAATGGGGCATACAATGTTTCAAGCTAACAATACCAATGTTTGAATCGTATTTACATGTAATTCAAGTGCACAAATAAGTGTCATAAAGAAACTTGATTACGTAAACCGTTATCGAATGTTTAATACATGTATACCGAATTTTATAATAATCTATAAATACCCAAAGCCATGATGAAGATAATTGAAATAGACAAATTCCAAAAAACTCATTTCACATTTGTCAATTACTATGGATGAACCCATACATTATGTAACACAAAACGATTGAATTGGATGAATAATATTTCCTATAATCGTTACTTTCCAACGAATATATGGATTACATAGAAATAATGTCCAAAATCAACGAATCGACGAATCCGAGAAACGAAAGCAATTTGAAAGGCTTTTCTTCGAAGAAATACTATTTGGTTGTCGGGTAAACTAAGCAATGATCGACCCAAAAAATAGCGGGTGAAGGTCGGTGATTCAATTTAACTCCCTCCGTCCTTCAGTGTTTTATACCCCGTACCTTACAGTAGTACGTAAAAAATCTAGTCGAGTAAATAAACTCAAGACTTTATTTAACATAAAAAAAATTAAATAAACAGGTCTATTGTTTATCCTTGCGTAAAGGAAATTACACATAATTATGTTCTATTGATGACTTTTAATTCAATTTATTTATTTGGCTTACTAATGAAATTATTGATAAGTACAATTCTTACTTCGCTCAAAGGATTAGCCTCTGTATCCAGCGAGGTAATGCTGCCAGCCTTCTAGGTACAATGGCCAGCGACAGTGGTCTGGTGGGGGCTGGACGGGCTATAAAACAACTGAAGGACGGAGGGAGTTAAATTGATATACGTTTTCTTTATTTTTATTTGTAAGCTAGGTTTATTTTTAGGATTATCTTAATATTTATTACTTAGTTTATGTTTGTATTTAATCTTATTTTTAAGTTAGTTTAGCCTTTTTCCATTATTAAAATATAAATAAAATTCAAACAGTAAAATTATTTAACGAAAACTTCGGTCGTTTCCATTTCAGGATAAAAGAAAGGTTTAAATGGAAAGTTAATATCGTGTCGGATATAATTTCGGCAAACCTTGATTGCTGAAAAAGCGGCGTACATATTCTCAAAATATGCAATGTATGTGTATAATTATAATATGTAAATAATGTGATTACGTCGCTCTTCCTTCAAATAAGTAAAGACTTGTTCTTTTTTTTTCTTACATTATATCATAGGTAATACCTATACAACGGACTCTGGGCCCAGACCTTAGAAATCAAGGGATAGTTATTTTTTTAAATTCATTGTAACAGGAATCAAAAACTAGACCAAGCCCTCCAGTGAGCAAGGTGGAAAAAAACTCAGACTACTCAACCACAGAGGTCGGCTGAACTCGAAAACAATAGAGAAATCTTTGAACCCACCATACATCAATCGTTCTAGGAGTAGGTACATTGTATTTAGTTTGTGAGTTACAATAAAGCAGAGCTTATTTCCTAGAACAAAGTCGTGAATCGAAGCTTGAGGTTAATATCCTATTAAAGTAAACGGCCTCTATTGAATGATGAAAGCGTTCCTCTTACTTATCAACTGTAAAGCTATAAAAAATTCATAGATTTTATTGGTTTGATTAGGATCTGTTCAATAATTTTAAGATATAATTTGCCATTGAAAAATCAGAACAACATCTTAGCTTTATACTAATTACTCAAAAATAAACTAAATTATAAATAAATTACACTACAAACAAAAACTTAGGAATTAAATACTACTATAACCAAGTATACAAGTAGATCTAGTCCAGATCGTTATCGGTGGGGAGAGTTCCTAAAAAGCTGGCCACATTCCCACGTTGTATGCAATTATTATTTTTATATCATTTTGCATTAGATGCTTAACCCCAATATCTGTATTCAAATGGTAAAAGCAATGAACGTTCATCACCTATTCCACAGTAGACGATTACTAGAAATGAAGGAGAATGTAGAAAATATACAACCCCTTACCATAACCATAACCCTTAAAACTCCTAAATGCTACAAGATTAATTTGTGATACAGGTTATCCGTAGTAGAAAAGTTACGTGTAAAATATATTACTAGGATTTTCCTGCGACGTCTTTCACGCTTTACAGGTAACGTAGATTACAGTTATTTTGCTAGTATTAAAATCAAAGGATATCATCAGTAATTGCAACGGATTTTTTAGTATGAAAATACATGAATAATAAAGATTCGCGTAAAAACCTGGAATGGGTATTTTTTTTTTTAATTTATTTATCAGAAAAGCAAACAGATACAATATTCATATTCTATAACAAAGTGATATTCTATAATTTAATATGGTATCCAACAGCACTTTTCACATTTAATTTTAGGACATAATAACAGTTTTTTACCGCTAACCACGCAACTTACATGTAGTAACAAAAATACCTACTGAAGGCATACTCGTATATATCTAAGTCTACTAAAGATACCGTATACAAATAGAAACTGTAATATCGAGCAAGTTCTAATATCACATGGTTTCGAAGTTAGGAAGTGTCGAGAATATAAAAAGTACTGTATATTTGAAAATTCCAGCGGGATTTCCGTAATATAAAGAATTGCATCACTTGAAAAAGGACTAAGCTATCGTTATAGTGGAAACTGTGTCGGAATAAGCTAATTTTTATGCACAGGAACCCGAGAACATCCCTCAGAGTTCCCGGGATAACAAGCATCGCATGATTTATTACATAAAATATGTTAACGATCAGCGAAAAAAATAGCATTTTAATTTATTTCTTTTCAATCTGGCCATTTTAAATGATTCCCAGAAAAATACCGTGGATGTCCCCGTATAAAAGTAGATTTTAAGTCTAAAAATTACCTGTTGATCAGCGAAAACCGCATCGGAATCGGCCTAGTAGTATTTTGGTTAAAAACAATAAAAAGAATAACAAAAATAAAACTGACTTCAAATTAAAAAGAAAAAAGTTATTGTGCAAGTGCAACTTTATTCAATGTATAGTTTCGTTTATTTTATTTTCAAATTTAACTTTCAGTTTTATTAAAGAAAAAAATGAATATTATATTTAACCGACTTCATTCTACATTTTGAAGTCGATGATAAATTTGCAAAACATGTAATTTTTATGTACTTCTTCGTACCGACATCATCACATGTTTTTATAATAAAAATATGTCATATTTATTACCTCCGGAATTCCAATGAAATTTTCCTGAAAGCAGTTTAAAATTGTTCACTAAAACGATAATTTACATTATTTTTAAATGCTGCTGTACTTTGTGTCGCTATAATACGAGGGAAATTTTAATTCAAGCGTGGTATAAATCCCGGGTATTATATTTATATTTTACCTTCCTCATCCAACATCGATAAAACAAATAATTTATATTAGAATAGCATAAATTTTTTATTTGTAAAGTCATAACCATTGATAACTTTAAATCAAGTTATAACTAAGAGGTAATTGATCGGAATAAATCTAAGAACTTGACGTCATCGAAGTAAAGTGTACACAAGTTTTAAGACGTCACCAAATCTTTCCAATAAATCTAAGTTCGGTGAATGGAATATACAAAATTATAAACCTTTTCCTAAACTTGTTTGGTGACAAGCACCATGTTTATTTTTTCGAGTACTGCATCATGTCATCCTTGGTACTAATGTTATGAGTCATTATATTAATCCGAAATTGACGTATTACACGAGCTTTGCGCACTAGTTTCATGTTAAAGTATTCTATTAAATACTGTGTAGGTACCTAAAGATTTACTATGTAGGTATATAGATTACCTTAACGGCTCAATGGCTTTTATAGTTCCGTAGGCCTTTTAGTAAAATCGGAACCCTCATGTAACCGTCATGTAATTTTATTCGTCTGTTCATGTGTCTCTCTGTCTTTGTATGTTCCAGTTATGTTTTTGAGAAACTACTGTAAATAAACTTTGTCAGAAAAATGTAGTTTATTTGCTGCTACACAAAAGTGCAGTAAAACCGCAAAACAACCAAAAATTAAAGATGACCGACATACATGTGACAGAGGGTTGATTTGTTGTTTTAAAATATTCTATTGCATGAATTCCGCAGATAGGCAGATGGCCCGCTTGGTGGAAAGTGGTTACCATCGCCTACAGACATAAGCAACACCAAAGGTACCGTCAATGTGCTGCCGCTCTCTATAGTGGGAGGCTGGAATCTGGCCCTTAATGTTGGAACACAACTCAAGGTTATTATGGCGGCATATTCTAGACCAGGGGTGGTAGTTTTGTCGCCTCTTGCGACGGGTAGCCCGGCCGCAGGAAATTGTATTCTTTCTCCGTTCCTGCACGAATAAATAATAATCGTGTAATTGTTGTGATTCATTTTTGATTTTCAATTTGGATGAATCATCCAAAGTGGCTAAAGTCAAATCACTGAATATCGCCGTATTCTTTCAGTTCTACGAATTTCAACCAAGTTGATTCAATTTGGTTGAAACATGTAATATCAGCTTTAGACAGATCTTAACAAATTATGACGACATTCTATAATGCCTATTTTCCAATCCATAGGCGGGAGATTGAGCTTCCAAGGTTTTGAAAATTTTGTTCCCCTCTAACTTTTGAATTATGGGATGCAATATAGTGATAACAATACAGAGCGTCCACAGCACTTTTAACTGAAATTAGTTTGAACAAGGTTGGACGAATAATGTGAATATATGAATATGAATCTTTTTTAATAGCTAGCCGAAAATGGAAGACAGTCGACTATTGTCACCTCTACTGGACCCTTCTGTGTGCAGTCGCGATAGGTATGAGCAAAAGTCAACGTTAAGGTGTCCCTTAACGTTGACTTTTGTTGTACAAGTAAAAGAAACAGAATTGCCAGCCTTTTAATTAATATTACGTTTTGTTACGTTTATAAAAAATAAAAACGCGAAAAAGAAATTTGCAATGGTTTACAATGACAGATAATGAGATTAAAATAGTTTTAATAGTCAGAAACAAAGAAGATGTAATCATTACGCTTATCATTAATAATATTATACTCAATAAAAAGGTTTTACATCTCTAAACAAACTTTTAAGACAATATAGTAAATCAAATAACTTTGATCTAAGTAATTTTAAAATTTCAAAACAGTTAAATACATTTTTCTATGCAACAGTCTATTTAATAACTTAGTTTTCAAAAGTGAAATGAATCAATTGAAAACTGGCGAACGGTTTTATTCCACCACTGTACATGGACTTCCTACTTGTATTCATAGATAAACCGAAATTAAACAATAACGGAACCTGAACAGTTCCAATAGTGTGTTTTATATATATATTAAAATTATACACGAGTTTTATCTTTATATCTTACATATACA
The DNA here is from genome assembly GCA_012273795.1 of Dendrolimus punctatus. Classification (NCBI taxonomy): domain Eukaryota; kingdom Metazoa; phylum Arthropoda; class Insecta; order Lepidoptera; family Lasiocampidae; genus Dendrolimus; species Dendrolimus punctatus. Next base: position 20,112,983 of record CM022531.1, on the reverse strand, counting down.
ATTATAGTTATATATAAATTATAGTTACCATACTCCTCTGAAACGGTTTGACCGATTCTCATGGAATTTTGTGTGCATATTTGGTAGGTCTGAGAATCGAACAACATCTATTTTTCATCCCCCTAAATGTTGAGGGCAGTCCATCCCTAATTTTTATTCGTTTTTTATGATACAGCATTAAAAAATACATACAACCTAAAATGTTCAACCCTCTACAATCAACCCCTATTTTTTTATATGTTAAATATCGATTGAGGCTTTTCCGGGCAGGACGACGTCTGCCGGAGCACCTAGTTTTTATATAAATATACTTATAGAAATTTTTTTTCTTGTGCTAGATCGATTTTTGTGAGCATTGAATTATTATAAAACTGTTATTTTGTGATTTCATCATGTTTTGTTTATGAAATTGTAAAATTAGACATAGTTAACTAAATAAAACTTATAGACCTTAACTATTACGTAGATATTCTTATTTTTGAAATCTGTGTTCACAGTTAAACTCATTATCAAAACCAGATGATGCGATTTATCACGTAGACAACAAAGGGGCGCTTGAAGATACGTCATAATATTTTCTCACAACTTGTACATAACAGTAATTACCATTATTATTTAGTTATTGTGTCTTTTTCACAATAAAAGTCGCTAATCACTATGTTCCTACTTTACTCAATCATTACAGATCGTGTATAAAATCCCTCAATACAAAAAAACAACCACTTGTTGATGGCAAAAGGTAGAAAATTTTACATTATTTTATCTCTTAAAAATTAAATAAGCTATTAGTCAAAAATCCTTGTTAATGTATTTTATACTTTTTAGTTTGTGAAGTCGGTTTTTTTAAACGAAGTTTTTTTTAATTTGTCACATTACAGTGTTTAACTATAGATAGGCCTACGAAAGGTACCGCGCGCCTTAACAATAGGTCCCAAAAAACAGGAACGGATTTTTTTATAAAAAAATGTTTATTAAATGAAAACTACTTGGCCAGACTATGTTAATTTTTATGGGATCATATAGCAACTAGTACGTTTAAATAAAAAAAAACAGTAAATCGGATCATAAATCTCAAAGTAATCGGTGTACATACATAAAAAAATATTAATCAAGTTGAAAACCTCCTCCTTTTTGAAGTCGGTTAAAAACCAATAAAAAGGTCAATTTTCATAGACAAAATTGAAATCAAACAACCTTCCTCTTAGTAATTTTAAACTCTATAAGAGGAAGAAGGAGGAAGGAGAACTCAAATAATCTTCTATGACTTAGTTTGAAAAGGTAGCATGTGGTCGCAGAACGTTAAATGAATCAATTTGAAAACTGGCAAATGTTTTTATGCCACAACTGTACATACGATCAAGTTTTCATTGGTTATTACAGATCAATATCTACCTAGAAAATTCATAAATCTTCAAGATATGAGACAGATGGTTTTTTCGTAATTTTTCTAGTTATTTTAATTTAAGAAAAAATCACCAAAATACCTTTAATTAATTTATGAAATAAAATAATTATTTACCCCTCAATTTTGATCATAACATGATAAAAAGAATATCTACATCTTTATAAAATAGAGACAAATAATTAGGTCCAAATTTTTTTATTACTGCTTTATTTTATTCACAATAAAACAATAATGCGCCTGAAAAACTTTGCGTCTATAGAATCCCCGTTTCGCCCGAAAAATTAGTACCGAAAAGTCCTCACGGCCGTTGTCGTTGCTACAAATTCCTTTTGTAGTTTTCCTTTTGCGCCACGTGACAAACAAACTTAAAATATCTTTGTCCTGAACCGATTATATTTCACTATATATTTCGAATTATAAGACAGCAGCATGTTAAACTAAACTGTATTACTTAAATAGATAGATACAAGTTAGTCATCTATTACTTATTAGGGATATTCTTTAAACTTATGACAGGAAATTTGAATACTGAATTATAATAAAACCTCTTAATAAACAGAAAAGTTATCTATAAACAAATACTTATATGTACTAAAATAAAACTTCAAATATTTCAAAAAGCACTCGTCCGATCTTGTTCGAACCATTATATGTATGGTTAAAAATATTATTTATACTCTTCATCTGACTTTTATCATAATTTGTCATTGTTTCATTCAAAATTTGATATATTTATTAAATTTATTTGTTACCCTAAAACCCTGTCAACGCATTGTGACGGGTGTCTGTTATAGTGTGCCTGCGTACAGTTTTTATTAGCTTCTGTATTTTGGACCGAGACTGATCCAGGTTCTAAGTCCAAAAAGTGAATAATAAAATCTTCTTTATAATAAAGTTTAACAGGAAAAATCTTTGTGTACGTTATCGTAAGACTTTAAAGTACCGAGTACGTTTTGTAAATCCAAGAATATATAATTCACGTTCATCCAATAATAAAGCTTTATGTTTATTTGGTGTTATTTCGATTCAAGGTTATGAACAATAAAAGGAAAACTGAAGTCCTGAAGCGGAAAATGGTTCCTGTGATCGCGTTTCTTGAAGATCACATGAGGACATCTGTACTTCAAAAACTAATCTACTATGAGTTTAAACACTCAAAAATTTAAAAATATTTAGTGTGCAAATGAAATGCTTGTTAAATGACATAAGTTATTTAAAAATAATTTTATTTACAACGATATTTCAAAACGACTTATTCACTCTTCGGGAGATCAACGGGTTAGTATGGCGATCTAACGAGGTTACGTAGCCACCCTTCTAAGAATTTTACCCATTGACTGATGGCCTAGGGTCAGTTTTCTACTTACAGTCGTAAGGGATTATAGTAGAGCACAATATAAGTTAAGTTTCCTTCGCTGTACTAGATTATAGTTATAATGTAATAAAAATACTTTTCAAAATATTGCATTTTATTTTTAGTTCAAATACTTCTGATTTCCAAAATGAATTTCATCGGGTATATTTTGAAGAGTAGGTAACGAGAGTTGTATCTGTGAGTTGTTATATTATAATTCGAATGAAATATTGAATTATTTTTATTACTTTGTTTCTCTTAAATCTCGTACAGGTTTTAATAATAATAATAAGCAATCTAGCAAATAAGCATTCTTCGATCGTACAGCGTTACGTCGGAGGCAGGCTACGGCTTTTGTAACATAACACCGCCTTAAAGGTAACAATGTCATTACCATGATATTAACTTTACATCTCAAGGTTCTATACTTTCACTATAGAGCATAAAGATTGCATTCCTATTCTGCTTCTTCACTTTAGACGTCCTTCAAGAGCTCTATGACTCCATTGACACGTATGTGATCGAGTAAAACATCAATTTCGTATCTATTAAGACTCCCCATTCTATTTCAACCAGTTAGAGATAGATGTTTATTCCCACGTAACTTGGCGGATTATATAAAACCGAGCCCGTACAAGCGTAGTGGGCTTAAAAATTGCATGCTGTATTATATCCAAGAGGCTGCGGTTAGAACAATTTTGTAATACTTGCAATAACTCAGACGGGTTTATGGTAATAAAAGAACAGCAGCTGGTCACATTTACAGTCAGACAAACCTACGGTTTTAGCATATTTTATATACTGACTCTTGACAGTCGACAAGCATTTTTAGAATACCTCGCCATCTCTCGAACAATTTTACAATATAATAAACTTAGCAAATTGGCACAACCGATAACGGTTTGAAATCATTGATAAACATTTTGAGTAAATGAAAAGAATTTGATACATTATTGTTGAGATATTTTAGATAGATTATATAAGATATTATATTTAAAGTTTTATATGTAATCAAATAAACCGAACATATGAATATATCGTGTCTGAGAAAATGAATATAAAATATAGTGAATACCGTCTATATGAACTTTGAAAGATTTGGAATTATATCTGTACGCAATTACCACATATTAGAGATAAATATTATTACATACAATTATGTTAAATAAATCAAGCACCGAATAAATGAAAATACAACATTATTATTCAATGAAGGAAATGGCCGATTGTATCGTTTAGAAATAAAAGGGTACATAACAAAATAAATAATTAACTTTAAAAAGAAACATGACAAAAACAACTATGCTACTAAATAACTGTAACAATATGTCAGTAATGTTAAAGGCATAATCTTATGTCATTGCACATGTCCATAGACGATTAAATAAACTTATAAATCATCAAATAGATCTTCTGTTTATTAGTTTAATTAATAAAAACTATCGCGAGATAAAGAATTTACTAAACAAAGTGCAGAGGTTTTAGGAATCGGATATCGATTGCAAAAGTTCTAATATCACCGAGGGGAATTGATGCGATCCACTAACAGTCGTGACATTAGCCAAACGACCTCAACAGACCGATGATGCCAGTGAACTTTGTCAATAAATAAATATAGTCAGTCAATGTTTACTCGAGAATTTAAAATATCAAACTGTCTTTGAAGTTAGATAAGAATGAATGAATTATATTAACAACGTTTAAGGTTACGTGTAGTTGATGACGTTAACATATAATGAGTATAATTAATAATAAAACTACGTTCTAAGCGTTTTATGTGCGGTAGTATATTTGATTTTTATTGTTCCGACGTTTCGACCACTTTTCAGTGGCCTTGATCACGGAAGACCACGCTTACGCTTAAAACCGCTAAAACGTAATTTTATTATGTGTACAAGTCGCGAAAACTTAAGAAAATATTCAGAATAATTCACTTATATGAGTTGAAATATAAAGTCAATAAGGATTAAGGATCAGAGATAGCCCAACTACAATTAAGATAGGAATTAAATATATATACAGAGCTTTCAAAAGTCATGAATGATACCTCAGATGATTACAGGCTCTCTACCTGGCAAAATAAATCAGTATGACAATCCGGTAAGGTAGGTGTAGGCAGTTTCTGGGCACCTCATGCTTGAAGAACGTAATCTAGGGTCAGTACACTACTTATAATCTTAAGGGAGATACAATACAATATTTATGACTTTTTTATTTTAGATTTTCTTTATTGTATTACTTTATAATTTATGATATTAAAAGCAAATAAGTAGTACTTCATTGTGTTAATTTCTATATGACTTCGCTTGCTTGAACTTTTACTACGTATTTTGTAAGTTTTATTTTTCTGATAAATATATCTTTGGATATTTCCAGATTCTAAACTACTTAGGTATATATCAAATTTCACGAATACCGGCTAATAACTAACATTTTCTACAAATAAAAACAGTTAACATTTTTAAGACCCTACGTCCAGCAGTGGATTGTGATTGGCTGAAGACGTAAGTAACAATGTTCCACTTACATATTTATCTATATTGAAAAAACATTTTTCATTTCTCAGTTACACGAATGGCAACCACACAATTTTTTTTTACATTTCTACTATAGGTAATCACTAATATAGCTGCATAAAGAATACATTTTCTTACTACTACTCTGATAAGATTTTGGAAAAATATCTGTGACATAATTATGTATAGGCAGTTGGAGGCACGAACGGACGTACATGACAACAGTCATGAAATTGAATATGTACCCCTAAGACCTTAATTGTCTAAGACAACCTCTAAAGAGTTTAAGAGTTTCTAATTTCGGAGAGAAAGTCAAGAGACAAAATGGCACTGCACTTTTTACTTGTTACAAATTGTTTGGTGGTACATCTGTGTGAAACGTGCGAATGAAATTCGTGAAAACAAGTATTTAATCATGAAACCATTTAAAAAGATCACGTCCAAACATTATCGTTGTTTGTCAGTGCAAGTGCTTGTTATTCACTATAACGTGTGTAGTATTACGAATTTTGTTATACGCATATAAAACCAAGTACACATTGGACACTCAAAACTCTTCTCACAACTATTACATCTTAATTATTCCAATTAATTACAATACCCTGAAATGCATGCAATCCTAAATTTTTGTGAAGTATATGTTATGGGTGTAGTATAAGTACTAAGGGTTTTGGAATTTTCTGGCAAGGTTTCCCTGAAGCATTAGATTGAAGTTAAAAAAAAGACTTAAATTTCTTCAAGTTCTGCAGGACGCTAAACGCTAAACGTTTGCATCTGGTGTACCAAATGTCTATTAACGACTTAGTCTAATGGTCTAGCTACGAAAACAATATACTTGTAAATCTACACCACGGCAACCATAAAATATATACACAGGATCCCTGTAACAAACGTGAATATGTAGCTCCGTAGTTTTGTGAAGAAATTATAACAAGGACCATTATTAATACGTTAGCTAACTACTGGTTATCTTAATAATTATATGATATGAGGCATCCCAAAGAACATGTAAATTGGTCAACAAACAGTATCAAAGTAAGTCTCAGGCTGCGAAGCGACTCATTCCATCACATCTTATACTAAATATTAGACACTGAAAAGTTTCTATACAAGTATAGGCACTTTTCATTTCTAGATTGAGTTATAGTCTAGTAAGATTGTTTGATAAAATAATTTATTTTACAATAAACTACTCCAGAATCAGTTTGTTTAATTCAAAGTTATTTCAAAAGCTAGGTCGCGTAATTGGTTTCAATAACGTGAAAATAGTTATAGAAGGATAAATTTAAACGCTATCGAAGCCTGATGTGTTCCTGGCGCATAGTGCGCGCTTGACGTAGTGAATGCAACGTCGACAATTCGAATTCAAATCGCTCATGTGCTGCGAATGCCTCAAGAATGCTTTATAACTTGAAAAATATTTTAAATCTTCACAACAACGACGATAAATTCAAAGTTCCATCCAAATATATTGACCTCAACTTTTTATGCGAACATATTCTATTAAAAATGTTTTACATTGCAATAAAAAGAGTTGTAGTGAATAATACTTTATGAGCCAATTTTATTTCTCTAGCATATAATACAGAATCTACATTCCAAGACCGTTGTGCAGTTTATTGATCAGAATATTTACGGCAGTCTATGTAGCATGATATATTTACCGTAAAAATCAGTTATGTCTATCTATACTATGATAAATCTGTAAATGGTTCGAGTTTGTGCAAAGCGTTTAAAAATGAAAAGAAATCAGGGGAGCTAATTCAGACTAGAAGACTCCGAAAATGCAATTTTTAGGATTTTTGTCTGTCTACCTTTCTTTCTGTCAGCATCACGTGAAAACTACTGAACACATTTAAATGAAACTCGACATAGAGCTAGCTTATATCTCGTGGCGTAACTTAAGATATTTTTCGTCCCGATAAATAATGTTGTTTCCGCGAGATAGACGAAAATATCGAAGACGATGACGTGATCACATACTTTTTGAAAACCACTGAACGTATATGAATGAAACTTGACACATACCTGCCTTATACTATATGGTTATTGTTATATGTACAACGCCGAATTAAGTTTTTGTGTAGAAATGTGTGAAGATAGCTTCACTCGCTTAAATTTTTAATTTGTATCCCACGATAAATATTCTTCGAAATCTATTTTTCGAGATAACAAACATACTTAGTTTCATTTTCCAATATTGAATTTCCATAATTACCCATTTTAGTCATTATTAATCTCGTGAAGAACAAATAAAGAACGACACAAACTAACTTTTATGTTTCCTACTTACCTGCTCTAATTATATTTTTGCTATACCTAATATATGTCACATACCTGCAACAGTTGAAACATGACCAAAATGGAATTATACTCGTAGTACCGATTCATTTTTTTTATTGCATGAGATCAACAGACAGACGGACAGACGCCCCATTTGATTGAACGCGGTTACTATCGCCTATGGACATTTGCAACACCAAAGGCGCTACAAATGCGCTGCTGCTCCTTAAGAGAGACTGGAACCTGGCCACTAATGCCGACATTAGATACAACTCAAGGTTGTTATGGCGGCATACTCCAGACGACGGGCTGTAGCCATGCAGATGGGCAAATACCCTGCCACCTGGCTGTGGGCTGTCTTGTCGCGTCTTATAATAGGCCGCTTGACCGCAGGAAATTGTATTCTTCCTCCGTTCCTGCACGGATAAAAATTTAATAACACATATTATCAAATTCGCACACAATACAAATAGCAGGAAATGAGCGCATGACTCTTCAGCAGATATTTTTATTCCCTTAAGAAAAAGTACATAATAATTACTTAATTATCTGATTAAAGGTTGCGTGCGTACAATTCTGCACAATCAATCAATTTGTTCTACTATAATTATTAACTTAGTAAAACTGCTTACAAATTGTACAAATTTTAGTGATTAAACTTATAACACTAAAAGTAGCGTAACGTCTTTCAAGGTCTTTGGGTTTTAATTTTCCAAGCGAAGCTACCACCACAAGGGAGGTTTTTAAGCAACATAAATATGGAACCAAACAAGACACATATAGTTTAGCCGACGTATTGTGAAGTAACTAATATAGTTATATTCTTTCATTATCCTTTATTGTACACAAAATAGTTACACATAAAACGACAAAATAGTGGTGATGTACAAAAGCGATTTTAACCCTAAAAAGTTTTCTTCCAGGAAAACTATGGGTCTAGAATTCTAGATAGAGTGAGAAAATAAGAGGCAGGATTGTGTACATTAAATTTACATACATAAACACTTATACGTAAATGTAAATTACTGTCCGAAAAGAAATATTTAAATAATATAATAGATACAGATATACATACATAAACTTACATACACATACAAGACATACATATATAAAATATATAAACATACAAATCAGTTAATTGGGAGAGATAGTGCTCCTTAACTCTTCTTTTAAAGATGGTTTCCAACGGACTATCTCGGATCACATGAGATAGGGCGTTCCATAGTATAACTGTATGAACCTAAAACGAGCCGTTATTAAAATATGTACCATATTACTCTAGGTAAAGACGTTAATCAAAAATCTGTCAGAGGGTTATACTGTTCATACTTCAGTGATTCATTTTAAATTATTTTTGCTTTAAGGAAAGTATCGCTTATTGTATAGCAACAGTTGGACTTCCAAGTAATGTGTATAAAAATTGCCATAACTTTATGTGTAATCATACCTAAATATACCTATGAATATAAATAATTTTATACAGCTTTAATTACCTGAGGTTGTTAAAATATTATTAAGAATCCGTTCATCGTAATCACTTTCAGCGTAGAATTTTTCGTGCTAATTTCTGTGATTATTCTGCGAATTATGTGTAAATAGATTTTTATGCCCAAGAAGCCGATTCAGATAACCTTATTTATTTACAAACAGACTTTTAAATGAAGCCATATTAAACAAAAAAAAATAGGAGGATCTAGTATAATTTGATGTTGATGTTTGTTTGTTCCCTTTTTCATGGTCTTGGGAACGAAGAGATTCCTAAACTATTCGTACTTACATGTTTTAGATAAAGCGGATGAGAATAGATTACTTTTTACGCTCGAAACTGAACTAGTTTTAACAAAATATTCAAAACAAGACGGGAACCTTTGGATCAAAGAAATGTAATGAGTTAGATAGATATGACTTAAAAAAAGCCTTATATTTTTCTAATACAAAATGGAAAACTTCAGCCCAAAATTTTATCTGGACGACGATAAATCTTAAAAATTGGGTCGCAAATAAAATAGTTTATTGATTACTATAATCGATTTATGTGAATGAATCTGTTCAATTAATAATATGAAAATATTTACATTGCACGATTAATTCATTCAAAATAACTCTCTCTTTTCTTTCACCATGTCCCAATTAATTGGGGTCGGCACAATGTGTCTTTTCCTTCCACACTCTTCTATTCTGACATACATCTTCTGTCACACCACAAACCATCATATCATCCTTCACACAGTCCATCCACTTTACATCTGTACCCATCCATCTTGTAGTTTAACATTCTTTTTGTCACGTGACTTTCATCCCTCCTCACACAACACATTCAAAATAACTAAACCCAAAATTGTACAAATTATAACCACAATAAAAAGAAACCACTCTAAAATCAGTCTAATTTTTTTACAATCTGGTTACAATGTATGAAAGGGTATCATCGGTCTCCTTTAACCAAGTTAAGTTGAATGAACTAACGATAACAAGGCCGAATACTAAGAATAATTATTACCCAGATAAATAGAACATTTAAGGAATACTCAGCCGCATATTACGGGAAAAGGGAAAAGTCCGAGTGATTGTATTAATTAGAAAATCTTTATTATTCACCACATAAGCATATCTATATTAATTAAATGGCATTCAGCCCCGACTTCGTCCAAGTTGGACAGATAGCATTGTTTGCTGTTGTTCTGCAATATTTAAAATCAACAGGGCATTTCCAGATGAGCAATGGGTTTTTAGTTAAAGCAGAATTTCGAAGCATTTAAAAACATTGTAAACTATTGTTCGAGAAGTTCATCCCGCAGGATGCCCGGGTTATAAGGTATGACAGAGTTTAATATATAACATCGGAATCAGAATTTTCCAGCTGGCTACTTAGAACGGCTCCCAAGAAAATTTTTGCTAGATTCCCAGGACATAAAATATCGCAGATTTTGTGTCCGGGAATTTGCTATCAGTCACCAAAAACTACACCGAAATCAGTACGTGAATCCCGAACAAACAACTTTTACAATTTTGTAATATTAAAGACCACAGCTAAAAATTGGATCAATCTTTTACCTACAAGTAGTTTTTTTCAATCAACTAAGATCAGAAAATAAATTAAAATAAATGCATTTGGTACCTATATAATAATAACGGTAGAGTGTAAACTAGATACATTTAAAAAAAATGAATTAAAAAAAATAGATAATAATTAAATCAATATTTTAACACTATTTAAAAAATGAGATGGATAGAATTTAATATTGATTGTTATACAAAATAAATATGTTTCGTAATTTAATAAAATGGGATGCGGGGGCGTATGTAGTTATATAAATATACTAGCTGTTAACATAAACATGGGTGACCTCGAATAAATCACAATGGGAATGTTTTAAATGGTGTTTTCGGTGTTGTATACCTGAAACAAAGAACTCCGCGCTATTACGCTTAAAGCTTTAACTGTAAATTTTGTAACAGTTGACTTACATAAAGCTGTGAATAATGTTCAATGTTGATTTCTGTTCAATGAATCACATGGAGCCGTTATTCAAAAGTAAAAAAATCGATCTTAATATTTATAGCGGAACTATGTGAACAATCACTCTTGATTTCCTAGACAAGTATGATGTGGTGATTAACAGTGTAGCAGTTATTCCATTAGGAATTTTCCACTAGCTTTGCCCACTATTAGTTTATTTGAATTTAACCTACTATATCGTCTGAACCATGCAAGATTTATAGAAATTAACTACACGCGAAAATTTAAGATAAAATTCCTATTTTAATATCTAAAATTTTCAATGAAATTCATCTAGCCAAAGGTATCTTAATTATTCGAATCAAACTTTTAGAGAGACAAACAAACAAATTTCTAAAAACAATAATTTACGTTAAGACTTTAACTAGTTTTTAATTATCAGGTCCCAATCATACACTCCAATTTTGTTTATTGATATTAATTATTTGGGTATTTATCAACTGAACAGCAAATGTCATTTTAACAAGAAAACAAGTCACAGGATGTCGTCAAAAATGACTCTAATAGTCCCTATCAAGAACATAATGCGATTAGCAGAAGATTCTTTTCCCATTTTAATTACCTGATCTGGCAATGCCATCCTCACATTTTAAATGATATACAACTAGGAATATAGCTGGAGAAATCCTACGCTAATATTGAAACTCGAGTCAGGCGAATAGGCGCGAGCGCGTTAGCCACTAGGCTCCCACAACTTAATACGGTATAGATAATATTGAAATAATCGTTATTAATATACGAAACATTTGTACATCAACGATTATTTAATTAGATTAATAGTATGTGTAATTAAGTTGAATAATACCTAATAACATGCGTCAGATTACCTACTTGTATTCTTTAATTTAAGTTGCCTGGAAGACATTGTTCCAAGCCGCTTTCTTTCTTATTTTGATTTTATTATTTTTAATTAAATAAATATCTTGTTTTCAGTTTATCTCTAAAGAACTTATTAATTTTAACAATATCTTTTGTAAACTTATGAGTATTATAATATTATAAATTTACTGTCATAAAACTTCGATATCTGTAATGTTTATTTTATAGATAATTCTCATGTTTTATTAACGCATCTTTCAATTCATGTGGAAATGACCTGTGTCTTGAACCCGTCGTTGTGCGCGGAATGCTACACATTTTATTAATGTAATAATATTATGTTTAGTAATGTAAATCAACGCAAAAACTTATTGCCGCCTCTCTGATTTTCTGCCTGCCTCACCTACTGTGTATTGATTTTTGTAGTCACAAAAGATATTCTACTACATACGGTCATAGTAACATCCTATCTTATCTTAGTGACTCAGAGCTGTACAATACCAAATCTTAGGGAACAAATAAATGATTGATGCATCCGCTTTCTCACTCTAACAGGAATCTCCTAGCATTATGAACAGAATACGCGTCGATGAGACATCTCTGTAACTAGAGTATTGGGATATCTTGAACGATGATTGTTATGGTTTATTATATGTATTTTACAAAAACGATATTACTACATTATACTCGGCACCAATTTATAACATATAGAGAACAATAAATAAACATAAAATAGTTTTCGAAAACATTTTTTCTGTGACTTTTTTACTTGTAATTTGTATTTTTGAACTTATTTATATTTTCAAGGTATACCTAATTACGAGTAAATTGCGTTAATATTGAACAACAGTTGTAAGATAGTTTGGTAGCAAGCGTGGTGTATTTGAGTAAAATCTCAACATTAAAACAACAAACTAATAGAGAAATGCAAGTTTTTTGCAAAAAATGGCGTCATAGTTTGCAGTTTAACTGCTGCTGAGATGGTTATAATAATCATGAGAGTACAACCATATATTTGTTAGGGTCTACATGTTCGATTCCTTAATATCTTTGTCTGCCCTTTTTGTAATCACTCAGATAGGTAATAGAATAGATTATAGATAAATATGTATAACACTTCACTAAAATACCACACAATACATTAATTATAGTATTTTTTGAGCAGGACAATAGGTAGTCTTATCGCTTAGATTATACTATTTTATTTCAATACTTAGTTTCTATATTCTAAAATTTGCATATTCTTGATATAACATCACACTAAATAGATACACAAAGCATAATAATTTAAATTATAAGAAAAAAAATCGTAAGAAAATCTTTGATGCCAACCATGACCAGTAAGCACTTTCGTATTTCGTAAAGCGAATTAGCATTACCATCCAGCGTGGCAATGCTACCAGGCTTCTGGGTACGCTCCCACTAGCAGCGACGGTATATAGTCTTTAATATAAGGTAAAAATAATCACTGTTTATGCATACATTTTTAGCGATTGTTATATTTTAATCATTTGTGTGTCGGTGCACACGATCCTTAGCACTACCAAAAATTTACGTCAAACATTAGGATCATAAAATAAAAAAAACAGTTTAGGTACAATCTCAATGAAGATTACTAAAACTAAAACTCAAATGAAGATTTACATAACATAGAAATTAATATGTTGAATTGTAGGTACTACCTACCGTATTAATGTGTACGTGTGTGCAATATGATTCATATATATTATAGAAAAAACAATTTATGTTTAATATTTATTGATTGTGATTAAACCCATATTTTTAATTAAATCACACAATTGTTCAATTATTTATTTTATTACAATCGAATTATTACATTGATAACTATATTTATATCATAACAATAGAAGGATAGGAGTTAATATACATTATAATAATAGTTATAACTCATTTGCATGGTATTTAATTGCCAATGTAGACCGTGTGAATAAAACTAGTAGTATTGCCTTAAAATAATTCAGCTCGTATACATAAGTCCCAGTGCTAGGCTCTGGTTTCGCAATTCTTTAGGTTACCAACAGACATGCATATATACACATAGGCTTTCTTGATGCGCAGGTTTCATGGCTATGTTTTTCTTTACTACCAGCGCATTGCAATTATAAATAACATGTACTACCTAAGTGGTGCATGCTTCCCGGCAAGGTTTTAAACACACGACATCGAAAAGGCGAGTGCCTTAGCTACTAAGCTATCACGCCTTTTTTTATTATTGTTCTGAATGGCAATGTTAATGCCCTCTAAGAAGTAAACTCTACGTTTCTTGCATAGTTCTTTATAGATACTTTTTGCTAATGAAACTTACGAGCTAACAGTAGGGGAGGCCAGGTGGAGATTTTGGGATTTACTCGAGCGTGGCAGAATAATATAAGGGGAGAAACCTTGCACCCTATTATGTAGCCCTACCATATATCAACCCTTCATACAGGGTTGGGTATATTTTATGCTTCAAATTATTTTTCAAACCGTCAGATTAAAGAATTTCCTCCAGATAATTGTCAGATTATGGGTCAGCACGACAAAGACAATAAGCTGAACCGTCTGTACTAATGTACAGACGGTTTAGCTTGTGCGTGAGCGCGTCATATTAATATATGATGCGCTCAAGCACAACCCAAGAGCTGTGATCAAGATATTGATCCCAGCACGGCTCCACGACGAGAAAAGCGTTTTTTGTATGATCTAAGATCAACAGTTACATATTGAAATCGCTTTTGTCTAAATATTACATTTAACGGTGGGCCTAAAGCGGTCGCGTTTACATACGCTTAGGCACTCTGATCATCATTACCAACACCATTAATTATTGATAACATTGGGCTCTGAAAAAGGTTAGCTTGCACATTTTCAGCGACGTTTGCATTGCCTACGATTATGTGGTTAAGATTAGCTAGAAGTTACCGTGACGACTTTGGAGCCGGCTGGTGCCCCACATAAGCTCGCCCACATTTACCATAATAAAGAGTAATTAATACAACTTATTTCTCTCGTGCGTCAGTACAATATAAAAAGTATGGAATGATTCATAACATTTGTTTGCATGATTCATCATTCTAACCCAATTTATTAACCGCTTCGATTAGTGTTTCGCATAAAGTTTGAGGTAATATAAGATAGGTTAATGTATTATTGACTCTCTTTGCAGTCAATTTAATTCGAAAAATATAAATATTAAAAATATTTTAAACTCAAGCTTACAAATTCTTACTTTCAACAAAAATCTTTTCAGTTCAAATTTATTTTATTATAGATACTAGTGAAATGTAATTAACCATCCAACGTCATCTGGTCCAATGTGGTACTCGGTACAATTTAAACCACAATCGCGCCCTACCTTCTGGTCAATGTGTCGAACCGTGTAGCACACCATTTATCTAAATACAATCGCTATCATCTCTTCATATACGACAATTATCTCTTCGAACCTATTGCAAAGGCAACTGCCGGGGCCTTGTTAAGCTAAAAAACAATCGCTATTACCATTTCCCGAGATGCTACCACCTTCTAGTGAAACCTTGTAGATACATACTTCTTTATTCACAAAACAATTGAATTGATCGAATACAATAAAAGAAAACACGAACCTTGTAGTTCAAAATACATATATTAAAAAATACATACATATACATATGTATCTGGAACTATTTAACGAATTTCAATGAAACTTTTAGTTGTATTTAAATTTCGGTGTCCAGTAGGGTTTAATAATATAGTACTAAGTAAGTGTAATAAAGAACAATTACCACGCAAACAAAAAGACGGATACACCTATCCGTACAGAAACGGAGAAAGAGTACAACTTCCTGCGGCCAAAACAACCAACAGCCAGGTGGCAGGATATTTGCCCGACTGATTGGCTACCACCCCTGGTCTAGAGTATGCCGCCATAACAGTCTTGAATTCTGTTCCGGCATTAGTGACCAGGTTCCAGACTCCCTTAAGAAGCAGCAGCGCATTTGTAGGAACTTTGGTATTGTTGTCCATAAGCGATGGTACCCTCTTTCCATCAAGTGGGCCATCTGCCTGTTTGCTGAACTCCCGCAATAAAAATAAATTAATATCTATAATTATATACGTTTTGAAAGACACAGAATATATATCAAAATTGTAAATAGCATGTGTGTGATGTATGGTCTTATCGATGGCACATGTCTTGTATCTGCGTATAGGTAGGACAAAGCAATCAGACCTTCACATGTCATCAAGGGCTTGTATCTAACGCATAAATATCCATTAATATAAGTAATGGCGCTTCCGCACTTCCACGTATTAGGTAAGCATTTGAAATGTTAAACAACTTTATCTAGCGATACGCAAGTGTCTCCTTGGGTACCTCTAGTACGTACTATCATGTTATGCTGATATTACACGGTACGAGTCGATTGAATAGCGCAAAACTGAAAAAAATCGAAAAGGTTAAATGCATTCAATGATTAAATGTTATGTTTACATGAAGCACTTTGATTGCTACATCCAAATTGAAAAACCAAAGTGAACCGTGTAATATCATCATTACTTTTAAGACTTCTAGTAGTACCCTTATGGCATTATATAAAAGGACGCTTTAAATTCTAAATGCGAGTTCGACTTGCACATGGCCACTTTCATAAGTAACTAGCTGACCCGCCAAACGTTTTTATGCAATGCAAAATGCCCGCGGGATTCTCGGGACAAATGTACCGCAGGATTAAAAAAAGAATGTAAGATATCGTTTTAGCGTTAACTGTGTCGGAATATAAAATTCCCACTTGATTACCAGGATAAAAGTAGTGCAGTTTTTAAATCTAAGAATTTGTTGTCGATCAGCGAAAACCTCATCGAAATCGGCCCAGTAGTTTTCACGTGAATCCCGACAACCCAAAAAAAATTAAAGAAAAATGCATCGTGTTCTCCATCGTATATGTAGTGTATTTCAATTATTTTTTTAATAGCTTCAACGTACAGACACGGCATTTTTATAGTTTTATTATATAATAGAGATAATTAAATTCTACGATAACTGATTTAATCAAAGAAAGCATTATCGGTTCTATTGTTGGCCATTAGCCAGAGTATGTCTTCAATAGGCACAACTCCAGCTCTTCCTAGTACACTGACAGAATTACCTGCTTGTGTTTACAGAATACCTAGTGCCTTAGTACGGTTAAAATGTACCACACTAGTTTGGCGACGTCGCATATTCGCATGCCTGCACTATTCCAAGAAACAAGAATGCCAACGACCCAACATATTGTACTTGCACCGGGAGGCGGCCAAAACAAAGTCCACGAGAAAATAATGATGAGTCCACGTAAAACTAAAATAAATAAATTCCGATTAATGTGTAATTTATTTAAAACTGGTAAAATGTCTGCTTTGGTTACTTGGTAGTACATGCATATAAGTTCAGATTTTGTTTGTCAAAGAAGTTGTGTTCTCGTTTGTAGTTCCAAATAAATAGTAACAAAATCGGCGACGAATCTAAAACAAGTCTAACCGAAAATACCCTACATATCAGATTTGCTCGTAATATATTGTTTAAACAGTAGGCCATTTTTTAAACCAATTTTCGTTAAAGAATTAATTCGAAAGCAATAACAAAGTATACAGAAACAATTTGGTGTCGCAAACAACTGCTGTAGTGTAATAATACTTGCAGTTGTTAGCGCTCACTTCCAGACAACTCGTTTGTTATACAATTCAAAAGAAAATAATTTTCAAGTATACATTTGAAATTTTCGTGTTAATATTTGTTTGTGGTGTGTATATGAATGTGGTGTGTATGTATATGTGGTGTGTATGTATATGTGGTGTGTATGTGTGTGTTGTGTGTGAATGTGTGTGATGTTTGTACAAGTGAAACGAGTGAGTGTATGGTTACAGACTTATTAGACTGGTGTAGTCAGTTTAGTAGATTCTCGGTGTCGACATAAGGGAGTTCTATTAGCCACTTGAATAATTTTAATTTACATTCGCGATGAGTTAGAGAGTATATTTAGTAACTTATTAATTCGGTTGTAAATTTTGGGACTACGAAAATAAGCATGTCGGTCAGCTAATCGCAGGCGTACAAGCTAAATCGTATCTTCTTTTATTATATATACTAGGATCAAACGGCAAAATACGGTGCTTACGGTGTTGAATGTATGCTCATACCTTAATTAAGAATTTCACTGGATAGTTCAAATATTAGGATAGGGATAACTTTTACGTAATTAGAAGAGATTATTTCACCAACGGTTGACTTCATTCTATAAAAACTCGCTATGCAACATCGTTATGATTTTTATGACTGGTCTAACAATACCTGACACACATATAATAAAGTACAAATATTTTGTTCATTCTTCAGTTTCAAATAATGGTATATTTTTTTAACAATTTTATATAACTATTACACGGCTAAATAAATACATTCCTAATAAAGTTTTATTATGTGTACAATTCGCGAAAATATTAAATACGTTCCTTTTAAACCTCTATTGAATAGGTACATTCCTCTTAAATTTTGATTGAGTGTCAATAGTTTCTGAGTAAAATACTTGTGACATATAATAATGGATGAGCGAACATGACGAAATTACAAGGGTTTCCTTTTGGTCATTCATGATTTTGGTTACGGGAACCTAAAAACATATTCTGAATAAAAATACTATAATTGTATCAAACATTATGAATGAAACATGAATTAGTAAAATGACGCATGTTAAATTCTAACATTACCTATTTACGTATAAAATAATGGTTGTTATTAATAATCCACATTATCCTCTTACTTCTGTAATATCGCAATAAAAATATTATTATTTATTAAACAGTAATTTTTTTAATGAATATTTTCTACATTATCCATGTTTTTTTAACTTTTTTCTGTCGATCCAGCTGTCCCAGCAGACGTCGTCCTGTCCGGAAAAGCTTCAATCGATATGCTGACAGCAGCGCCACCTACCGGGTCCAATTGTGAACCTACTCCTTCTTTGGCTCATGCACAACTACTTTGCTAAACATCATAACATGATCAAATGTATAGTTTACTATTATATTATAAAGGACAGACAAACATTCATTTTTATATATAAGATTATTTTTTAATGACTATTTGCTACATTATTCATATATTATTTCAAGATTTTCTGTCGATTTAATTTATAAAATATGTACAAATATATACAATCGATTATTGAGACGTTATAGTTAAAAAGGCATGACTTTCTACACTTGTAAAAAATATAGGAGGCTGCGACGTTAGATAAAGTGATAATAAGTGTCACAATGGATTTGACTGAAATCTATATTGATTAGACTCTTTGATTCAGATCGATGAGATACGAAGGAGGAAGCAAAGTGTACGGCGACTGCACGTGCGGAATAAAAGGCGCTAAAAGCTGACATAACTCCCAATGCAACGTTATTGCGCTTAGTGTCATTGCACTTGGTTCCGTTGTACTGCTTTATAATGACCTAACGAAATATATAACAAAAACACGATGAATAAGCTACATTTAAATAATTTGGGTGTGTGTTCGTTGCGTTGCTCCCAGCGGGTCGGATATTGCACGCTAATTCCGTGCGCTTGCATTGAATAAGTAATTGGCACCAACGAATGCGGCACCCAATCAGTATTCCAGCAGCACCCACCGACCACTGTATGCCAGCAAAACGCTAAAAATACGAGGTGGACAAGGGCACCTCATGGTCGGTATGGCGTTACCTGAATCACATAAAATGATAATGATAATCTTTTGTTTACTTCCTGTATAGCATCTATTTCGGTGTATGGGACATGTACAAATGTAGTTTATATTCAAGGCTTCATTTCAGATTTGTAGGCAAAGGGAAGGATTGATTTTATTTTTTGATAACATCTCTTACATCATATCTTACAATACAACAATATCGAAGACAACTCAAATAAATTCCATTGTTATTTAAATAAAAAACTGTATAATTTATTGTGTAGGATAGAATACAATTAAATATAGGTACTTTATCATATATAATAACATTAAGATATAGTTCAAGAAGTTTAAGTACCAAAAACACTAAAAGCAATTTCTGCCGACAACCTTATAATGGATTTTTGTGAAATATGTGACTTTCGCAATATAGCTAAGAGAGAAATTATGTAGGCATGGCTTTTTTATGTATAAAATTATTCTGTTCATGCGTAAATCACTGAACTCCTCCTAAACGGTTGGACCGAATTGATCAATTTTGTGTGCGTCATTGGGTCCCGGGATGGCTTAGATTTACAATTGAAACACGTAGGTAGCGCTGCAATCGGGTTCTAAATTCATATTTAGAATATAGCAAGCATCTACTGAGCCCGCTAGTATCTATATAATTTTGAAATGGGAAGTAAAAGAAACATAGAAATAAGACAAAAATGTATTTATTTAATAGTTTATTTTCTATTAGCAGTTAAGTGTATTAAAACCTAGTATATCAATAAAGCCTCTTTGGAAGACATCGATGTCTGAGTTATCTCGAAGGCGTTCGACTAGAGCTTTTTCCTGAGCAAGAGGGTGCCATGCGCCAAACGTGCACGCGGGATCGTCGCGCAACGCGTGGTAGTGACAGCGGCGACTCACGTGAACAGATGGCACATACTCGAACACACGGACGCGATTGCATCGGTGCAAGGAGAACCAAATACCTATGAAAAAAATACCATGAGAAAGATAATATCTGCCTTTATCGTTTTTCTGCAGGAACTATGCAAAACCCTGAATCACACTTTTACGCAACATATAATTACGATCCGCAGTTTTCGTTTGCACAGAAAAGTGCAGACCGGTTTCCGTCACGTATATGAAATAATCTATATCGAACTTTATTCGCAAAGAGAAATGCGAGTGTTGCTTGCTATTTCTTCTTCGCTCTTCATCTTAGCTCTGTTCCGCTTACACATAGCACGAGGTTTCCCGCGTTACTAAAATGGGTCCATTGCGCAGGTACCTATCACGATAAATTATTAGGTGAGTAACACTCTGTAAATATGTGAGTTTGTCTATCGTTAGCGTCAGCGCAGGACATTGTAACTATTTTTTTTCAAAATAGTGGTATATACATGTTCAAGTAATATGTAACAATTTGACGGGAAAAAATTATGTTCGCTTCAGCTCTCTTGTCTGCTAGTTTGCTTAAAAACATACATAATTTCCTTACTAAAATTACAAACAGATGATATATATTTAGTTAAATATTATTAAGCAAAACAATAGATGACCGTAGCGTACATACTACACTAGTGTATATGTGAAGTAGGGTAAATGTAGTTATTAAAAAACCACACACACCATCTGCACCAAAAGATTATTTAACGTACGATGCTTGGGATCTGAAGCTAAACGTTTTGACACAACAATAATAAGCGGATAAGGCCGCTTATTATTGTTGTGTCAAAATACTATGTAAGTATTTATAGTTCGCACCAAAACTAGTCCCGAGCAACAGCTCATTTTGTATATAAAAATAATTAGTAAACAGTAAGCACCCAAACCTATAAGCAGCCCTAAACAATGGGGCGGGTTCCAAATGTTAATTTTAATTTTGGTCAGTAACAAAGTGCTATCTATTTTGTTATGTATCTATTGTAGAATGAGCTCCCGCGGTTTTCCCAGAGCGCTACAATATGGGACTCTTCAAAAATGGCGTAAACAGATTTTTAGTCTCAACGAGGTAGGCAACGCATCGGCTCCCTTAGTATGTCCATGGGCGACGGTAGCTACTTGCCATCAAGTGGACCCGTCTGCCAGATTGCCTATAAGCATTTATAAGAAAAAAAATTTGATTGATAATAATAATTTAAAATCGCTGTTCATGAACACAGTACCTATTTACGAATTTGTATGAACCACCCGAAGATTTCAGGCCATACACACCTCAAATTGATGTTGATATATTAAAGATCATACATAACCGCAATACTTTATATGACTGTATAAAATTTGAACAACATATGTAGGTGAACATGGAGGAGGAAACAAAGGGTTTTTGTTCAAGTTTATATCACCTTTGAACTGCCTACAGTATTTACCGTTTCCATGTAAAATAACCACGTCATTATGGTAATAAATGTATTTATGTGTTGTTTTCTTAGTAAACTATATTCACCTAGAAACCCCGAGGAAGGCGGATTCCTCCTCAAGCGATATGGTGATGAGTCCTGGAGTATTGTCCATAATTCCCATAAAACTTGTGGATTTAATATATGCACATCGGCTTCAGGTCTTCTCTCAAGGAAACTGTAATTAAATTAAAGTAGATGTTTGAATTAAATCAAAATTGAACAGAAGATAATTGTATAATCATCAATGTACTCAAATCATTATGCACCAAAATAAAGCCCTTAGTATATCCATAAAGTAAAATCTAAAAGTACTAATATAAAAATCTCAAAGTAAGAAAGTGTTTATTGGTGAAACAGCTTCAGACTTATATTGCTTACATGTCATTAAAAAAGCAACTTTTGAGATTTTGTGCGCCGTATTTAAAAAAACAAACAAAGTTTTCACTCAGCTTATTGCTGTGAATTTGTTTGAAATTATCATCCATCTTCACAATCTTAGATTTTTCATGAAATGCTACAGATACAGATACATTCCGTATTAACGAAAACAGAGAAACATTAATAAATTGTTTTAACTTATTTTAGTTTCACGTTTGTTTTATTTTTAATGGCTTTGAGATCAGAATGTGATATTCACTCTTACAAACGGTTAAAATGTTGAATGAAGTGTCTAACAATATGTAAAACATAAGAAGTAATGCAATCCGAGTTAATATTATAAATGCGACATAAACGGACGTACACTATACACACATACTACAATAAACTTTTCATCCAGTAAATAGCAATATTCCTAAGGATCAAGAAAAAACCTGAATTGATTAACAAAATTTATTTATTAATTTATTGATTAACGCAAGCCAAGCTGCAGGCAAAAGCTAGTGAGTTTATTAAATAAGAATTGGTAATTACGTTTTATAAACAGGAAACAATGGATAGTCCGGATGATTATACCAATCTTCTAATGAGGAAGTGTAGTTGGCAGGGTCCCAAATCAAAATAGATAAATCTTTGTACAATGAATTCTCCAGGAACTTAAACTCAGGCTTTGTCACTACCTGGAAATAGAAAAAATATCTTCATTAAAATAATTATGTAAAATATTCATCGCCGCAGAAGATACTTGGTAAGTCACTGGTGACCATGTCAAAAGCGGTTAATATCTCGAACTTGTCATATGCATCACTTTAACCGGTCACGAAGAATTTTTCAGTTTGAAAAATTGTTGCTGGCGCGTTGTGTGAAGTAGAGAGCGGATAAGAATATAGAACTCAATATTTCCTCTGTCAGAAAAAGTGCTTACTGCTCAGATTTGACTTAGAATCATGAAAAATATTTTGGCATGTGGCGTTGCGATGGAAAATTCTGGTGATTTAACTGATAGGCCGAAAATGCCATCGCGGTCCCTATACTACCTTACTACTGTCCGCAGTCAGTATAGTATATAACGGATTGCATCCAAAAAAAATAAGAGAAACCTGTAATAACCTGTATTCACAACGATAAATTATTTTACGGATTTCAATGCAATTAACTCTGTTGTGAATTATTTTATAATGTAGATACTTTAAAGCGAGAATGTAATATATAAAATTTGCTTCAATGTAAATCATATATTTTAAGTTGTGATTGAATTTTTTTTCGTACAAGCGACATATTAAAAAAAATAGGTATCACATACAATACATCATAAATTTCAATTCTTAAAAAACATATTCTAAAAAGTACTAATAAGCTCTTAACTCCTCCTTGTCAGGAAATTACTTATTTATGTATCAAATTACAGTTAAATACACCTATTTATCGTTAAATAAGTGCAATATGAAAATAAGTTCTTAAATAAATTTTAAAAGTTTTGAAGTCGACCCTTTGTCAGTTTTTTTTGCTTAAATTACAACAACTCGTGTTTTGAACTTTATTTAGTAGATATTACACCGCGTTCAATTTAAATTAATAATTTACTTTCTCAACCGTGCGTCGTGCGTGAGACTTTGCTATAACCTTAAAATAATGATGTAGGTTTGTTATTAATTCGAAAGCATAAATAAGTTCAAAGACTTTTGCAGTTACCAACTCGTAGTTCATATGGTGGTTCATTATTATCTTTAAAATGAACTTTTCATTTTATAACTGTTTAAATAAGTATTTCATGTCGTTATTAAGATTATAACAATAAATTTGGAGTTGATAAACGACTATATCTTCCTGCCAAATTTCGTCCATATAGACCCAATAGTTTCCGAGAAAAATGGCTGAGGAAAGAAAAAATATTTATTTAGAACTACATACAAAACAAAATATACTTACAAATAATAAAATGAAACAAGGAAATGAAATTCTCAATCGGTCCTAAATCAGAATGACGCTGGCTGAATCAACATGTCTGTATGGCATACAGAGACTAACGGACAGACGGGCATAACGATTATAGGTATAAGGACTTCGTTTCTGCCAAATTAGCTACGGAAAGTCGAAAAGAGTAATAATATTTTAACGAAAGCGGGTTTTAGGTGAATTTTCTCTCTTTTTTTATTGCAGGAGTTCAGCAGACAGGCAGACCCACTTGATGGAAAGTGGTTACCATCGCCTATGGATATTTGCAACACCAAATGCGCTGCTGCTCTCTTAAGGGAGACTGCAATTTGGTCACTAATGCTAAAACACAACTCAAGGTTGTTATGGCGACATACTTTAGACCAGCGAGCTATGTTAGGTGTTTCATCTTACGGATAAAACCAGAAATGAGGACATCCGTAAAAGAACGAAGGTAACGGACATAGCTCGCAAAATTAGCAAGTTGAAGTGGCAGTGGTCCGGTCACGTCTGTCGCAGGACCGACGGCCGATGGAGCAAACGAGTCCTGGACTGGAGACCACGTCTCAGCAAACGTAGCGAAGAATGGAAATTGGCTGAAAAAGAAGATTGTGCCACTAATTTTAGTATCAGCTTTTCATATACAGGTCCAAACACAAACTATAACAAATCGTATCGTCAGCATACAGCCGCAGTAAGCCTAAAGTTGTTTGTCCAATTTTAGTTTAGACGACCAAAATATTCGCTAATTGTTACGTATTAATTAGTACCTATAAAAAAACCAAGTAATTACCTGTGAATTAAGTATTCGAAATGTTGTTTTAGATCCAACATCGTCAGTATAGTTTTCAGTCGGTGCATTGTTGAACCGCAACACCATGTCGTGAGAATCTGGGGACCAAAAAATATGTGATAATCAAACTTTAGTAACAAAAGTAAAGGCAACATCAAGTAATGAATGATTCAATCAATAAATATTCTTGAGCGTCGATCTGGCCGAGCGTAGGTACTTTTTTTCATTGCATGAGTTCAACAGGTAGCCGGACCACCTGATGGCAAGTGGTTACGATAACATTAACATTTGCAACACCAAAGACGGTACAAATGCGCTATTTTTCTCATAAGGGAGACTGGAACCTGGCAATAATGCCAGGCCTACCTTAATAAGTTTTACCTATAATTTCATACACGTCGTACCTATTAGTCAGACTGTTGGACTTGGACTTCTTTGCATTAGGGGACTGGACGGAACACCCGCCAGTCCTTAGCGGATTTACAACGATGTAGTGTCGATGAAATAACAATATTGTGCATATAATAAGCCAGAAAAACTGCCGACACGATGCATACATACTACCCAATCAACATTCGTATACACGTCATTGGAATGAGATGCGGGTACGTTAGCTACGAAGCTACAACAACTAATAATGCATGACCAAAGAGATTTTATATTAATTCTTTACCGACACCAATTTTAGCTTCAACATTGGTGTCATACATTTTATTATAAGTTTCCTTTTATGCACTCGGTGCACGTCCAAACCATAACTTTCCTCTTTCACCCTATTATATTGAATTCATAGAATTTTCTTATATTTTTTTATCCTGCAAACCTACATTTGTTGTTGCATTTGGTTTTTACCCAAACCAAATGCAACGGACCGACATACCATTGTAAGAATTTATGATCGTAATGTTAATAATTCGCACAAGGCCCAAAGTTTGTTGAAAAAACCAAACAATACCAAGACTTGTCACTCAGTCGAAAATTTGTATGCTATAATGTTAAGATAATATTATTTTTATTAGTGACCTTGTAGAGCAGTGAGTTTCCGCTCCATTTCACCAATTTTGAAACTTAACTAGCCTTTGTATACATTTTGCGAAATATGTAGTATTACGTTACTAACTCTAATATTTTAATTCATTTTACTTTAAATATTTTCAAATAATTAATTACAATGACAACTATCTGTGGTTACTTATGAATAGCTCACTATCACTAGTAATTATTATAATTATGAGTAGATGATAGTCATCCAAAATTGTAAAATAAAATAAAATAAATAGATAAAACTTTTTATATATTTTCAAATAAACAATTATACCAATGTATAATTACAATACTGTTTTAAATAAGGAATCTACCTACAACGCAATCTAACATAAAGAACACTCACGACAGTATTATCATTAAAATCAATGTGCAAACCTCATTTACGTGTAGGGACAATGGGTAGTGCCAATACCACGTTCTTAGATTTCTAACTCGACCACTGATACCAGAACACAACTCAAAGTTATTATGGTGGCACACTGTAGACCAGGGGTGGTAACTATCCGACGGATAAATGCCCTACCACCTAGCTGTGGGTTGTTTTGTCGCCACTAACGACAGGCCGCCCGGCCGCAGGGATTAGTATTCTTTTCCGTTCTTGCAAAGACTTAGGATGAAACCGGGATTATAACACTAGAATACAGTTATTGAATGACTATATGTTTAAGATCTTATCCGTGCAGGAACGGAGAAAGAATACAATTTCCTGCGGCCCGGCGGCCTGTCGTAAGAGGCGACAAAACAACCCACAGCCAGGTGGCAGGGCATTTGCCCGACTGGATGGCTACCACCCCTGGTCTAGAGTATGTCGCCATAACAACCTTGTGTTGTGTTCCGGCATTAGTGACCAGGTTCCAGGCTCCCTAAAGAGAGCAGCAGCGCATTCGTGGCACCTTTGGTGTTGCAAGTGTCCATAGGCGATGGTAACCGCTGTCCATCAAGTGGGCCGTCTGCCTGTCTGCTGATCTCCTGCAATAAAAAAAAAAAAAAGATCATTCATTTTGCTATGAAAAATCTTTATAATAGATAGATGCTTAGACTGGTTTAAGCACTTTAAGGATAGATATATTAAGTATCGATGCGGATTTATTCACGTCACAATTCGCAAACATTTTGCCAGGTGGTAGGACATTTGTCCGACTGGATGGCTACCACCCCTGGTCTAAAATATGTCGCCATAACAATCTTGAGTTGTGTTCCGGTATTATTGACCAGGATCCAGTCTCCCTTAAAAGAGCAGCAGCGCATTTGTAGCACCTTTGGTGTTGCAAATGTCCACAGGCGATGGTAACCGGTTTCCATCAAGTGGGCCATCTGCCTGTCTGCTGAACTTTTGCAATAAAAAAACCATTAACCGCTAAAACGCATTTTATTAGCCTATTAAAAGTAATGTTATAGCCACCTATATCTACCTATACCATAAATACAATAAAGGAACAGTAATACCACTTGTTCAGTCCTGTGTAGAACATTGTAATTTCAGATTGAAGATTGATCATAAATAAGTTGTCGAGAGCTTTACAATGACATACAAAAATAACAAATCTGATCTGACAGATACTGATTATTCATAATATCTTCTGGAGGAAATGAAAATCTATACAGTTATAGATATATATCGCAGCTATGCCCCGGCAAACCGTAGTAAGTAGCTCTAATTTAGTTACATAAAAACTGAATTAGATATTTATACATCACGAACGAAGCCGTAGGCAAAAGCTAGTATAGAGATATATAAACCTTTCTTGAAAAAATATCTAACTGATGATGAAAATCGCTTAAAATCCTTTGTGTGGTTTAGGAGTTAGTAGACATACAGACAAACAGACGTGGAAAGCGATTGGTTTATACTATGTTAAGATTATTTCGATTTCTATACTGTTAGTATGGCATCCCACCATCAATCTTAAGTCATTCAAAGAAACTTAAACCGGATAATATGTATAATTAACTTCCATCCAATGAAGAAGCCAGTCAATCTTCGAGTCGTCTAATTTATGAATATAGCAAGTATACGTTATATAAGAAAGCTGAACAATCGAAGTAAACAACACGATTAACTCTAAATACATAATTGCATACACATGATTAAAGAATTAAATCGTTTATATTTCCTTCATTAGAGTTTGGTAACTATTGTATTGTCATTAGAAAAAATTCAAAAAGCATACTACAATGACAAACAAAATAACCTTATGTCGTGCTTCACTCTGCGTAAAACTTGTTTACGCACTTCTAGAATTAAAGACGCCTAAATCAACATTTTGAGTTTAAATTGATTAAATTTTTTATCAACATATTTCTAAAGTAATTTCATTGAGTTATTTACACCAAATGATATTTATTAACAACAAGAAATATAACTACTATATACATATTTACAAATAAATAATAGTTTCCAGGTTATTGTCGGTGGGGGTGCATCGTTCCCAAAATGCCTCATTTCCACACTGTATGGCAATGGTAATGCGTTGTCCAAATACAAGCTAGCATTTTGAGGTTACGCGAGACTTCTTTCAATCGTATTGAAAGGTCTTGATAGAGTGGATGGATTTAATAGGTATGTAAGAGAAGTATCAGTGTGCTAAAAAATTAAGAAATCTAATCAGGTTTCTTAATTTTTTACTACTATTTAATTAGGTCTCTTTAATTCTCTAAGTGCGACATGATTTCGAGATTTCTGTCCCAAAATATCCATGGCTTAGTAAAGGAAGAAAATAGATTGACAATCGCCCAATAAAGTAAGTCTGAAAAGTTCTTAAATCCTTCAGCAGTATATGGCATCACAGCTGAACCTAAAGAAAGTTTTATTGCTACTTTCCTTTTGTTACTTTACTATCATTAATTAAAACATCTTTTCCCAAGCCACTCAGAAATAAAAACTAACTTATTAAAAATGTAATATTCACTGATCTATTTGTTTGTAATTTTTTGTTGATATTTGTAGGTGAAGTCAAAAGGCGAGATTAAAATAATCTGTAGTGCCGTTATCGAAGGACCAGGGAAAAAAACTGGATATGCCGGTGCCCGTAGCTATTGGTTTTTATTATTATTGTCAGGAAACTCCGGATTTCAATAAGTAGTAATATTTTAAGTAAATTTACAGAATTGTTACAGCAGTTTTTTCATATTTTTCCAAATATAATGTTAAACGCAAATTTTAAATACGAGTACATATTTGCTTTCTCTTTATCTCGCCTGTAATAGGGAAAAAAGGATTAATGCTCGTTAAGAGTGGATGTCATCTGGTCATATTCGATTTATAAGTTTTCATAATTACATTATTTACTTTTTGTGTCGTATTCATTTAGGAGTCTGACGGAAGTGCCTATACATCTATATTACATATTTGACTTGAATGAAACTATGCCGTGAGTCTCTTTTCTTTCACCTTTCTCAATCAGGTCGCAGGGGACCGGTACAGTAGGTATGTATGTCTTTGCCTTCTATACCTGTCATTCTGGAATGTTTAGACTATAAAGTGATTAACTAAAAATATTTACTTAGGATCTAACATCTGTACTGATAACGAAACAAATAAGTTTACGTGTAATAATAATGTTGTTATTGTAAGCTTCCCGGCATTGTGGTGCTGCAGCAGTCGTTTAGGCGCACAATGGTGGCCAGTATGAATTATGCACGGGCCTCCACGCCCCAGGTTGATGACACCGGCCACTTGCAACAAACACAACTAACAATACAGGACTTCTTCCTAAAGCTAGCATAACATACGATTTTACTTTTATCTCCTTTGTTGTTTGGAAAGCAACTAGAAGAAATATAACATGCATACGCAAGACCCTCTTAAACCTATTTAGCTACGGTGCGAAACCAGTTGCGCCCCACTTCCCCTACCAACAATAAAATAGACATTTATTTTTAGATTTAATTTTTAAGGATCTCGAATTACTTGGCAAAAACGGAACACGTTTAATCCATTTGTCATGTTCATCCGCCTGTCTTTGTCAGTTACTTTTCTCGGAAACTACTGGGTTTATATGGATAAAATTTGACAGGAAGATGGAGTCTATATGGCGCTATATATTGGTTAAGTGAAGCTAATCAGTTCTTGAAAAATTATGATGTTCTTTAATGCTTTTATTGAAGTCGATCGGCCTAGCCTGCGCCTGGGTGCCACGCACCCCTTGCACCTCCAGGGTAAAGACGGCCTTGTATTGCAGTACAATATACGGCTTTACAAATACAAAGTGAACCTTATCTACAGCTCTTATTCTTAAAGGATCGAAATTCAATTGATATATCGGTTAATGTTGGTACACTCCATACAGCGACCATTTTAATTTGCGTATTTAAGCCCCGCAGAAACAAAACCTTTTTTCGGCAGCGCTTTATGATACATTGTGCATGTACTTTTAGATAAGATTACGTAAACTTAAAGCAAATTTTTGCAACTCTTATTCACATCATACTCAAATTTTCGTGGGCGGAATAACTCTTAACGCCTACACAACTGGAATCCAAACGTATAAATTATTTTTATTTAAATACATCTTCTTTCTTCCTATATTTTCAGATCTTGTCTTTCTGCGTAATCTATTCCACTTGCACGTACTTAACATTATAGGATTAGAATCAGTTTTATACAATTAACCGTGCTCAATTAAATTATGCTTAAACAAAATCAATTCGACCTTTTACTGCTAGCTGTTTGAACGCTACGATTATGCCGTCATATTTATTTGTCACTTAAACTTAACGGAGACCGGCTAATTATGTGGGGAATAAATGTCTAGCCATGCCGCCTCCGCCAGGTCCCGGTCGTAGGGGAAGGCCCAAGAAATGTTGGCCTGACGTTGTTAAGGATAACATGCGTACCAATGGTCTCAAAACGGGGGATGCTGAAAATCGCGCAAAGTGGAGTAGAAAAAGTAGGAAAGCGGCCTCTGGGCGCCGGAGTGAACGCTCTGAACGCAACCGGGACTTAACTCTCGGTTGATGATGATTTATGTACACATATTAGCTCTTCTATTTTTATGTAATCTATAAATCCAAGCTTAAGATCCTAAGTTACGTCCTATAATTACTTAATATAATTTTGTGAAAATTCTCCTTCATACAGAACACACACTTCCTAACGCTACTAATGCCCAGTTCGTATATCTTATCAACCGTTTACTTATTATCGTTACTTATTATCGTTACTTACTATCGGTTAAAATTTGACATAAGCTCCATAAAAGTAATGTCAAATTTCAACCAATGGTAGGGCAAGCGATTGAATAGTTTCATATAGGATTCGGCCATAAGTAAAACTCTTATAATAAGCGGATGCTCTTAAATAGTTTTTGAGGTTGAAAGAAAGAGAAGAAAGAAAAACTTTATTTGCAGAAAAAGCGACGTAATTACATTCCTTATATAGTGTTATACACAGAGCATATTGAAAATTTGTACGCCGCAGTTTCAGCAAACAAGGTTTGCACTCAGCATATTGTTGTTCCGGAATTATATCCGACACAACGCTGATTTTCAGTGCAAACATGCCTTTTGGCATAAGACGAAAACGACCCAATAAAAATCATTAATAAAACGAATTCTACTTATGTAATACTTAATAATAATACTTTAATACGTAAAAGAAATAAATATTTTTAATAAAAACAAGAATAAATACGTTACTTAAAGTAAAATTGACACGAAAAGGATTAATTTACTATACAAAGGAAAGGTGTTAACTGTTTATAATGAACAATATGCAAAGGTGTCCTTAAACGTGTCTCCTCAGTCGGAAGCGTGTGTCATCGTCTGTTCCAAGTCTGGGCTATAAAGTTATCAACAATTTTTAAGAAAGGACAAAGACACATAGCCTGTGGTTGTATAGTGACTAACTCGAGGCTATAAAGAAATAAATGTAATTTACACGAAAATGAATCATGCAAACATTACACCCAGGACGTCAAGCTATATAAAACTAGGCTTAGATAATTAACTATCATTAGAATTAGAACGAGGTGCCTTTGCTACTTTTTTGAGTACTTTTACTATACAATAAGGTTCCTTAGGGCCAATTTGTCAATCAGGTAAATGTTGCCCCACCGATTATAAATTAAAACCTGAATGAATCTAAACGTAAAAAATTTCAACTGTTTTATTCTCGGCAATCTAATTTTTAATTTGTAGTTGTATTTTATTCTCATTTGAATGACGTATATAATTAGCTAATATCGTTCGTAATACCCAAGTAAGAAAGAGAGTTGGTCTGAAAGAGAGTGTCGGGGTGAAGGTAAGGAAAGGAATGCTCCGGTGGTTCGGGCATGTGGAAAGAATGTATGATGAAAGAATGACTAAACAGATATACAATGCAAAAGTGGATGGATGCAGAAGTCGCGGAAGGCCACGACACACCTTCCATGATCAAATTGATCGTGTACTAGCAGAAGGCGATGTTAGGAGCCTTAAGAACAGACGAGCGTGCATGACAAGAGCTATGAATGTCAAAGAAGCAAGTGAGGTGTGTAAGAATGAGTCTGTGTGGCGCTCTGTTGTTCGTGGCTACCCCGCAAGGGACCTGGCGTGAAGTTATGTATGTATGTATTTGAATAACTTTTGTTTTTGTGCTGGTTTCTACATGTTTTCCTTCAGCGGTAGCAGCTGGGAATTGTAACAATTTGTATACTTCATAATGAAATGCTATTATAATATCGAGGATTATTTAAGTGGTAAATTCTAATTATTATTAATGTATTATTATTTAATTAATGCTTTAATTGACTTTTAATATTATTGGCTAATTTATTTAATTATTATTATAAATTAGTTTCAATTTAGTTTTAGTTATAAGATGTGAAATTGCATGCCTAATAAAGCAAAATATGTTGAGACAATTTCAACAGGCAAATTAGAACCCAGATCATTCCTCCTCCGCTAATCAGTTTATCCGTGCAGGAACAGAGAAAGACGTAAGAGGCGAAAAAGTAACCTACAGCCACCACACCAACCTTGAGTTGTGATAAGAGAGCAGCAGCGCATTTATAGCACCTTTGGTGTTTTAAATGTCCATAGGCGATGGTAACAACTTTCCATCAAGTCTGCCTGTCTGCTGAACTCCTGCAATAAAAAACCCAATGAATAGTTTATTGATAACCAATGTATTTGTTATTATCTCCGGACGTAGATTTAACAAGTTGGATTTTCCGTGACGGACGCGTGAGTTTTACAGAGAAGGCTTGGGGCGCCGGCGCTGGTGCATTTATCGTTGAGTACACCCATATCAGCATATCAAAACGTCCACATTTCTGTGTAAGCCGTGCTTGGATAATGATGAACATGAATAAATCAAATGCGATAGGACACAACTTTGTCTATGGTATGTGGAATCTGCCCATAAGCGATAGTGCTGAATACTTAAATATCTGCATGTGTGTTGGAGATATGCAGGTACAAGCGGCACAAGGTCTTTCCAAATACGGATCGAATTTCTTACTCAGGTTCAAAGCCTATTAATGCTATGGGCAAGACTATATTTTAGAAGTATCGTTTTTTACAATATGTCGTACCATTGTCATTCCTTAGTAGCGACTCTTCCTCCAGCTTAAGCTGAAAGGACTAGTTTATTGCAACAAAGCGTGGCATGTGTGCGGCACATACCAAAGGCTGTGTATCACGGAGATGAATATGGCGCATGCCGTGGATATCCTACATCCGGATAATACAATAATAAAAACAAGAGGTCAGTCTACGTTGGATACAGCCATGTTTTATAAAGTGACAAGTTTACAGAAAAAACTGTCTGGCGGAGAAAAAAGGATTGACTTTTAAGATTTCAGAATAAGGGATATTGAAATTCACGCGAAGTGTAAAAGAAAAATTAGGAAAACGGGCCGCAAGTTTCAAAGCAGATGCTCTGGACGTAACAAGTATTCAATGCTAAAATGATGATATTGTAATGTTGTGTTACTATGGACAATTATTGTTTACTAAGATATCTGTAAGAAACAGGAGACACTAATAGAGTTGCAACTCTATAGTGTGTCCTGTTTTTAAACTGAATTGTCCTGGTTTTTCCAACCTCAAATCTTATTTTTATTTTAAATATGAGGATGTCAGCCTTATGACACGTTAAAATGGATAAAATTTAATTAAACTAAGATTGTTTTATTAATTTTATCGAGAATAAAGCAAACTTACCGGTGAAAAGTCACCCCTTAACTTTTATTTGAATTGCTAGAGTGGTTTAAACAGTACCTTAGTACACATGATGACATTTTTTAATAGTTACTTTTCACTCAAACACCTAAAGTATCAATCCGGGGCAGACTAAACGATTCATAGTCCATGGACCATAACGAGTGCTCAAGTAAGCTAGTTACGGATGACTTCTCTAGTACGTAGTAAATTATACCTCAAAGCCTTTAAACAATCTTCTTAGACAAGATGGACATGAAACAACTTTGCTCAACTAATTTTAAACTTTATTGTCAAAAGGTTAAACATAATTTTCTGTGGCACAATCTGTTATATGACTTAGTTTGCAAGGTAACACGTGCTCGCGGAACGTTAAACGAATCTATTTAGAACCCGGCGAACCTATTCATTCCGCCACAGTACATTGAAAAACTGTTAATGTTTCTACATTTTGCGCCATAAAGAGTTTCAGCGAAAATCAAGAATACCTATTGATAACATCTATCCGTGAAATCGTTTGTTTCATATGCAAATCAAATTTCTGCATATTGTCATCAAACCGCAAACTTCCGAATGATCGTTACCACTGAGTAATCAGTGATTTCCCCTTGTCAACAATAATTCGTATAATTCGCTTATGATTAGACGGTTCGCCGAAGAGGGCTGTCCGCGAATGACAATGCCCCTCACAAAGCAAAGATCCGATGTTGATAAGTAGTACAATAGTCGGTCGATCACCTGCGATCAGCTACAAACATAACGCATACAATTGCTTGCTCAAATCAAATTCTTAAAAGTTGAACTAATACCGTTAACAATAAAGATTTGAGCTTTGAAAAGTAGAAGACATAGGTGTTTATATTATTGTTGGAGCCTTCGTCGTTTTAGGACATACAAGCGTCTGATTTAAATTTACCATAAAGTTTAATCCCTTTTTAAATAATTAATAATTGTTATACAATTTACACAATGTCATTAGATGAAGCCTATGACGTAAATAATAAATCCTCGTATTAAGCAAGTTGCAAGCAAGTGAATGTATGAAGAGATTAATGAATGTAGATATACTTAGATGAAGCTAGATGTATGTCAAGATTGTAGCAAGTGGAAATCTATCGTCTCTGTTTATCCCTATGGAATGCAGGCGTGGTAATATGTAGGTATATATAATTATTTTATAACAGGTAAGTTCAACGGACAGTTCAGAATTTAAGTATGACGACCATAGCATGTATCAAAAACAGGAACTTTATGCTATGTTTTACAATTACCAGTGAACTAGAAGTGTCACTAGTGATTCTCCATAAGAGGCCGCCTTAGGCCCTCTGAATTCATACTATGAATCCATTTAAAATATGCAGATTAAAGAAAATAATGGAAGGTTAATTTCCAAAATATTCCATAACGAAAATTGAACCCGGGATTTCTAATCTACTAAACAACTTTTAATAATCTACCAAGGAGCTAAAAGGAGTTGACTGTGTGACTTAAACATATTCGCTTTTAAAGTAATACCCTAATGCACTCATTATGGGTTATTGCCTTGTAGCGGGCGAGTAAATGTTTTAAATAAATAATAAAGCTTAGTAACTAATACACTAATACCACATTTAGGCCGCTAACTGTACACAGACAACTAAACGAAGTAGGTAGGTAGGTATGTAAGATTCATACAAATACTCATATCGAAGCGGAGTCATGTGCATTATGATTCACCATGGACATGCACACCTATGGAGAATCATTCACAATGAACAAACACGAATATGCCATGTTTACCTAATAGTAATAAATGTAAATTACCTAATCCCTATTTCCTGTTGACATGCTAACATCAAACTTAGTGGATTCTTAAGACACGCACGAAATTATAAAACACGGAAAATTTACTTTGAATAAAATGTGACGGACACAGACTCGAATTCTTTAGCAAAAACATGCGTTGCAAATGTACCTAAATCGTACCTATAAAACTTCCCAACCGTGAATTAAGCAGCGCTCCAGCACTAGTTACCACTGCACACGTGTTAAATAACCGGCGTTCTTGTAATGGAGCTCCTGGTATGCGAAATCCCAACCGCTGGAATGGTTCATCATTTGCTGTGATTGTCCGAATTTTCGTTCGTTTCAATGCACACATAATCTCATGCCGAGAGCTCCCCTGTCGATTCTGACCTTCGTACTTCACATCGTAGGTGTTATGCGACACCAATCCAGATTTGAACACCTTGCTATCTCCCATCAATACCCTATGAAACTCCTTTAGAAGTAATTCTTTGAATTCAGCAGTTTTAACCACGCAATCGGATGTAGTAATATCATCACAAACATATTTATCTGTGTCGAATTCCAGCAAAGGTCGGTGTATATTAGGGAATCTGGGACTGCCGTTGCTTTTCCTCACTATAATACTGGACGGATTCACTTGATGTCCAGATTTACTAGACGTTTGTAAGAAACTTCCCCATAAAGCTCCAATGGCGATCTACGGCTTTTGTTGCTAACTGGTTGAATTCCTAATGTTGAATTAAACTGCGGTTTGAAGTGCAATTTATCGGAAACAAACGTATCTTGATTGAACAATATTCCACTGAGCTTTTGTACTTGAGTTACTTGTGATTTGCTAAATAATCTTTGTTTCTCAATATACATCCAATATTGCGACCAAATAAGATATAAATAACCGCACATACCAAAACATAGAAGATTTATAAAAACCCACACCGACATAGCTGCTGCTTTCATTATTCAAAACACAATAAAAAACGCGACAAATAAAAGAGGTTTAAAAACTACACTTTTATAAAATTAGAGTGTTTTAGGAACTTTACAATACTTATTGATTAATATTTTGTAGTACAAAAATAAAGCAGCTTTTACCACTTCAGATTTTGAAGATAGAATGATCAGCTGATCAGTAGTTGCCGAAGATACGCGTTTTACGCTTGCGTAATGGATGCTGACAAATGGCGCAACGCCCTTTCGTTTAGTACTTTTATATTTATAAGTTTTATCTATGTTTAGTATAGCCTAAGGACCTTATGAAATAATATAGTTTATTTTTAAAATTTAAAAATTGAGGAGTTTTGTAAATTGAAAAGATTTTATAAATAGAATTTTAAAATCGCTTATTAAATCTCTTCATTATAGCATTATTAATCGTACACATGTAGGCCTTATTTTTAAAAAAGCTTCGTGTTATTTTATCACGTTTATTGACATTCCTTAACGACGATAGGTATTCATTGATTTCCTGTGAAAATTGAACTTGGGTTGGCATGCTTAAGAGCAGTATAAGCACTAAATATTGATCCGGTTTTCTCAAAAATCATTAATTTATACAGTATATTTGCAATTGTTTAGAAATTGAACTAGCAAGCGAGTTGGTAGTCTCCCAAAATATATTTTCTCATATATATCACCATGCATAGACGCAGACATGTCTAAATGTGCTAAACATATAATTGTACTCGTAGGTATTGGTACTTCCTGACTCACAGGTAAACAAGACACTGGAGTGCGCCCACCTATAAGGGTTCCTTTTTACATTTAAGTCCTAGTCGAAACCACAATTAATCTACAATTCCGCTCACGAAACTATTAGATGCAGGTTTGATACTTCAATCGATAGAGAGAGCGACATTTTTTAACAAAGTTCTCAGTCGAATAAATTATAAATTGAGCGAATTAAAAAGTGAAAACATTCAACATTTTATTCTTGCCACTGACATTTTTAATTTTTCCA
This sequence comes from Dendrolimus punctatus, assembly GCA_012273795.1. Lineage (NCBI taxonomy): Eukaryota > Metazoa > Arthropoda > Insecta > Lepidoptera > Lasiocampidae > Dendrolimus > Dendrolimus punctatus. The sequence continues at coordinate 20,074,974 of CM022531.1, read as the reverse complement.
TGTTATGAATAACTTTGATTTGGTAATCGAAAAATCAGCCCTTAGCAAATATCCTCCCACCCATTAACTTAAATAAGCTATTACTATGGTTTCCAGACCTCTCTAACGATACCCTACAAGTGTACAGAAGATGAACCCTCAGTTCATGTACGACAGTGACTCCTAACTTCTAATTTTCTTGCTTGCTACTTGCTACTTCTAAATTCACAATATCACCTGTAGCAGCACAAAGCACACACCTTTCTGTTGAAAAATTAAGATTTTACGCGATTATCAATTATAAACTTCTTCAATGAACAGACTTACAGTGTCCCTAAATTATCGATCATCAATTTCATCAAATAATACATACATACATACATACATAACTTCACGTCAGGTCCCTTGCGGGGTAGGCACGAACACAGAGCGCCATTTAGGCTTATTCTTACACACCTCACTTGCTTCTTTGACATTCATAGTTCTTGTCATGCACGCTCGTCTGTTCTTAAGGCTCCTGACAAATTCATCAACAATTCATCAAATAAAAGACCTTAATATGTACTTCATAGTATTTTATTTTCAAAATAGGAATATTGTAAAGCTTATATTAATCGCAGGGGATATCCACAACCGGGTTGATTGATAGATAATAGATAAAAATAAATAAAATCATTTAACATTAATCTATCTAAAGTGTTAATAATTTCTAGTACAAAATAGACAATAATCAAAACCTTAATTCACAAACCAGCTAACTTCATTATAGAATTTTCAGAATACCCTTAAAGCGTGATATATTTATTTATTATTATATTTTGTAGGCTACATGATAAATTTTAAATATCATCAGTAATATCGGAAACTTTATTTTTGATAATGGACTTACTAATTTTTATATCATCTCATTCGCGCAGTATAACGTATTTTAAGTTCGTTCATTTTTCGTAAAAATGCAGTGTAGTAGAAGTATGTCTGTCAATTAAGGTATCGATACGTATATACATATAGAAAAAAAATTGAAACAGTGTCACTTTCAACACCATTCTAGCGTTAGTTTCGTTGCATCCGAAATACTTGGTTCGACAATCAGTGTTCAGTATACCATACTTGTATTTTACCCGGATTTTAGCAACTTTAAGAACTTTGATACGTAAATATAATATTCTTTGAAAATATCCATACAAAGTCTATACGAACGCCTTGTAAATATCAGTAGCGATCTTTCCCATCATTGCTGACCATCAGTCTTATCTTCTAGTTTTCATTATTAATACTAAGGACTAGCTTTTTCAGATATTGCTATTACATGTAAAATTGAGATATTATCAGGTACCTATCACTTTTGCTTTTTAAGTTTAGATAAATTGATATAATTGTTTGTCTTAAATATCTATAATGACAAAAGCTATGACTAAAAGGAATACTATTCTTCATTAATAGGTTTAGTAAATAGGTTTGGTCGAGGATCACTATATGTCATTTTACTTAATATACAAATATATAGGTATAAGAATCTTAATATCTTCTATTGCATTAAACTACGAGTATGTAAAAAGACGAACTAAAAGCTCAGCAAACCCAGTCTATTAAATCATAGATTTCAAAATGAGACGTTACTTACTGCATAGGGTTCCCTGGGTAGCAGAAAGAAAATTATCATATACTAGTGTTACACCGATTTTAAAGAAATATGGTCACAAAGGACACTAAAAATTTGCTTCAAAAATTACGCGAAGATATTATGAAAAGGGGGAAAATAGTCCCATCTTTATGGCAAGTGTCCACTTATCATAAAGATAGAAAAATGTATGTACTTTGTGCGCTTCTTACACACTGTTACTTGTCACGATTATTTGTTAAGTCATGATACTCATAATCTATTCATTCTAACCATTATGTGAATTCTAAAATAAATCTTAGAACAGACTTAGCTTTAAAATGAGTAAAAATATTATTTTACCGATTTAATTATGATTAAGGAAATAACAACAGAGGGTTTAAAGAGGTCGTTTTTGCAGATTCGCATTATGAACATGATAATTATCTAATGTGTTATATTTTTTTCCATTTCTTCCAACTACCAGTACCTTGACACGTGTCAATTCCTCTAAACGATTCTCCAAAGACGACTGCTAAAGAAAGAAATACGAAAAACCAAATGTTCACAACTCTCCGTATCCGTGCAGGAACGGATAAATACAATTTCCTGCGGCCGGGCGGCCTGTCGTAAGAGGCGACAAAACAACCCACAGCCAGGTGGTAGGGCATTTGCCTGACTGAATGGCTACCACCCCTGGTCTAAAGTATACCGCCATAAGAACCTAGAGTTGTGTTTTGGCATTAGTGATCAGGTTCCAGTCTCCCTTAAGAGAGCAGCAGCGTATTTTTAGCACCTTTGGTGTTGCAAATGCTTGCATCAAGTGGGCCGTCTGCCTGTCTGCTGAACTCATGCAATAAAAAAAACTCCTATAAACTAAAATCATTGGTCACAAGGTTGAAGAGCACTGATTTACACACTATTATTCAATTTTGCTTGTATTTGGAACTACCAATTACTCAACATTAAAACAAAAATTATACTTGACATATAAACAAATTGGTCAAGTTAATAATGTTAAATGTTCGCTTATAAACATCCTGATTAACACGTTCACAGTGGCACTGAGTTTTCTATATTCTTCATTCCTGCAGTACTGGGCGTTTGAAACCTTCTGCTAAAACTACCATTGTAGCGGCACTAGGATTATTTAGACCCATAGCCTTTTATAAACTAAATCTTTATTTGATTTTCTTTTATGTTGTGCGGTACTAAGTCAAGGTAGCCCCGTATTAAAGAAAGCACATCACGGAACTATATATATAATATATATAGATTCATCTTTTTTCTATACAGAACCATTTAGAAGTTATACCCTCCACAGCACAGAGAAGTCTGTTTTGCTTTTAGCTACACCGCAAGTAAGACACGTTCGGGGCGACTTGGACCCCGTTTCGCAGCGAACGTATACACAGGGAGAGGATTATTGGGAGATTCCTTATATTGATGTGTTCGATTTTCAACGCATATCGTCCCATCGATTATAGAGAGTTGGCTCCGGGGTGGGTTCACGTCGCGTGAGCAGTGTTGAATAGTGTAGCAAGGGGAGCACAGCGCCGCCCAACACCATTGCGCCGAACACTGATTTATGGAGCAACCTGTATACATAATACTGTTGTTATATCCGTGTGCGACAACTCCATACAACATTCGGGCTATGAGGTGATTCGTGTAGGGAGGAGGGGACAGACACTACATATGGCTGTGTTTTAAAATATTACTTGAAACAAAAGGTGTTACTTATTAATTTTATTCTTGTTTTAATATGTACCAAAAAATTACGTCGAGTATGTGACATGTGATGTCTTACATCCACTTAATATAAAGAGTGAATTTTTTGAGTGGTTCTTCAGGGCGAAATCTTAAACGATACAAATTAGCGAAAAATAGTGGGATATAAAGTACAGCTAGTACTGAATAAAAAGAACCTTGACCAATAACTACTCATTGTAAGAAAATAAACTAGTGTCATTTTTTATTTATATTGGCTTAAAGCACATGCTGTACTTACCAAGGCAACGATATGATGAGCAAAGTGTACGAAAACGACAAAACAAAATTGGCCCACAATCTCGTACATCTTCTTAAATTACTTGAAATCCAACGACATTGAAGAACTGGAATGGAAGAGCCAAAATTATTCTTTACGAGCCATGGTAACGTAGTCGGTAAGGCATCCATATCCAATGACTGTTACCGATCTGTGAAAACCCAACTGGCTTAAAACGTAATTGGTATAAATTATGTTTCCGAGCAGATGGAAATAATATGGACGCTGATATTATTTAGAGAAATTATCTGATTAAATACACAAACTTACGCAATGTCAACCAATCCGGGTGTAAAGTCATTGCCGATGCGAAGACCTGCACAAATCCCAAAAGTCTATATTTCCATGTATGAATATTTGCATCTCGCTTCTCAATATCGTACAATTGTTTCAGACTGTACGAGCCTTTACGTAACAAACTTATTGGATCGGCCGCAGGAAAATTTGATGGACTATATGCTTGAAGTATCCCACTTTCGACTATGCCCACAGCTGTATACTGCAACAATAACTACTAAAATAAACATAATATAATAAAGTATGGTAAATTTTATTAATACTACGAGTCAGAGGCCTTAATCTCAAAAGCCTTTCTTCATTGCTTTTCGACTAATTATCCCGAAAGAGTCAATGAAATTTTTGATAGAAGAGAGAAAAACAAAGATTAGTTTAAAACTACATTAAACTTCAATAACACTTTTTCACAAATACAAGACCGTCTTCAAACTAAAAGATAAAAAAATTACAGACTTCTTCATCTTGAAGTCAGTGACAAGTAAAACAAAAATAACAACAATAAATTTGCAAATTCTAGTCATTTTACGTTTTCACTTCGAGGATTCAGATGTAGAAAGGAGTTGGTTAAATATTTATATTTTTTGCTTTTTAGTTTGAAGTCGGTTTTGTTCTCCTTTAAAAACACGTTTATAGATAGTTGCCTTTAGAAATAATATTTAAGCGCATGCAGAAATTGTACTACTGACACGCGTATACATATCTCACTGTTTAATCTGGTTAGGATAATTATTTTTTCCACGTCTAGATCATTTTCTGCAGCTGAGAGAAACGCAGAGCGCGACTTTTTTTTTTTTGAGGCGAGGGAAAATGCTACCGATATACGCACTACTGGGTCATTGCTAGGGAACGACACGCGTTGGTCGGGGGATGTATCACTGCAGCAGCAATAGTATGCTCTTGGCAGTGATCCGCCCGCGATCGACGACTTCAGCTAGTGTGGAGACTCAGAGGATGCTGCATGCGGGCAAGCAACCTCCATACCCACTAAAACCCCCTTCTTCCTGTCGACCCTGCGCTTTAGTTTGTGAAGGAAAGGCTGAGACTTAACAAAAGCTAATGCACGACAGTGCGAACTAGTGAACTATCCATAGAAATTCGCGCTGCAGCTAATTCTGTGGCAATCTACAGGATCTTATTTCGCGCGAGTTTTAATTCCTCTATGCGGACATCTTGATATGATTCGGAAATTTGCACGCGGTAAAAATACACAGGGTAATCTAGCTTTAAACATCTAGTAAAACACTATTTGTAATTAAACAAGTCTACAAGTAGTAGACTTGATTGATGACATTATAGGGTATGCAGCATACCCTATGACATTATCAAACATCCTTAGATAAGTTAACCTCGGTGAGTAAGAAGTTTCACTGGTACAGTTAAAAATAGAATGTTGATTAATAGTGTAGCGTTTGGCTATATCAATATACAACAGAGGAAAACGTAGGATTTCAGGGTTTCAATAATATTACTTAAGAATATACAGTGAAAATAAATAAGGTATTGGACTCTAACTCACAATATCATCTTCCCTCCCGGCATAGGAAAAATGTACCCGTAAATCGCCTATCTCGTGCTGCAGTGCACTTTCTCCGTGATAGTAAAAACCTGAATGCAGCTTAATATCACCGCGCTCTGGTCTTGAGTCGGACCATATTTCATAATAATCATTTACTTTTCGCTTCACGTCTAGACCTATAAAAATATAATAAATAATATAGAAACACTATATATCATTTATGTTCTACACCAAGGAACGTAAATTAATTTGAATTTAATCTTTGATATTTTTTTACTATGGTATAGGTTCGCTTTTGACCCTTATCTCGCTTGATCTCGAGCAGAGATTCACAAAGGACTTGAAGTGACCCAACTTGTAGGTTTCAGGAAAAACAGACTCCGACAGTGTTCCAATTCTTTACGATATCAATGTCAAAGTTAAAAAAATATCTAACTACTATTACAAAGAGGAACAATTTGTAAGTTTGTAACATATAAACTCAGAAACGACTGGCCCGATTCCAAAAATTAATTCACCGTGCGAATGCTACATTATTCCTGATTAATATAGGCTATATAAAAATTGGGTATCCCTACTAAAACTTTAATAATATAACCCATCAAAATAAACAAAATACTTGGCTCTGGAATCGGGTTCTACAATTTTGATGAAATTTTATGTGTGTTTGAGTGGGGGTCCTGGGGTAGTTTAGGTTCACAATTAGACCAAGTATGGGGTGCTGGTATTGGGTTCTAGATTTTATTTTTTCCAGGCAGGATAATGTCTGCTGGGACCGCTAGTATTATATAAGTGTCAGTCAAATGCCAAAAATAATGTTTGTTTATAACTTCTATCATCCTCTACTGTGAATGCACTGATTGCACAATAACTTAGTGCACCAACGAAGAATATAACAACGATTAAATTTCAATGAAGCACAAATTTTTAACTAAAAAATAGTACCTAGGTATAACCATCCAATTTTGACATTTTCTGCAATATGAGTCTCACTAAATATTGGCATTGATGTTGGATTGTGATGGCCTGGTCTGATATAGAATAGAGAGGAATCCACAACATAGTCTCTCCAATCCTTATGGTACCAATATGTCTTCTGTGATTCTTCTGCTGGTTCACTTAAAAAATTATCTTGTTCACTGGAAAAGATAGTTGGTTTTACTAAATAGCATGAAAAGTAATAATTACTTATTAAATCATCTACAATATTCCAAATATGGTACAACGGTGAAGTAATTTAAACCTATTGCTGGCTAGCTCATGGGAAAGCCTAGACCCCAGATATGACTCCTAGCATGGTAAATATCATAAACAAACTTACCATTACTATGGTTTGGATGTCTCGGATTGGCCTCAGATGTTGTCTGTCATGTATTACCCATAAAGCAAGTATGACTTGCTTATTTTGGGTATATACAATGTATATTCTCTCTAACTTTAGGATAGAATAAAGACATCAGACAGGAGGATTGGAATAATGGGGATGGGATATGGAATTGTAATAGGTATTTCATATAGCTTAAAATATGGCCTTGGAGGCCCACTTGAAAAATTCACCTGTCACATATTACACAAAAACATTATTAATTCTATATCAATTAATAAACTGACTTACGTAGCTTCCTCAATCCATTGATACATTTGAACTCTTTTTCTTAATTTTATAGCCTGCACTTGTATGTTATAATCAGGTTCAGATATTGGCTCCAATATCCGCAGAGGTCCTACTATATGCACTATTCGTCCTTCAAAGCGGGCAGCTTCATCACCCGTGTGGACATCTATACTTTCTGCTGCAGATACAAGTTCATCAAGCATCAAATTGTTTTGTATTGTCTGATTCTGAAAAATAGAAGATAAAATGATTACCTTAATTTCACTGACAAATTTAAGGATTCAATAATTGTTTAGGTAAAATTAGAAAATTAAGGCGATATTAGACAAATCTCTACTAATTTGGATGAAGCAACCAAAATGACCAATGTAAACATAAAATTGGGTCATTCAATGTCAACCTGTCCAGTTGCACTGACCCAGAGTGGCATGAGATTAAGGGTAATTGGAGTTTAGAGGTATACATATGCCTTTTATATAGCTACTAAACCTGTTATTTGGGGCAGGAAACAAGTTTGAAGAGTCCACAAATTGTTATCACTCAAAACTTATTGGTATATTAATGTAATGGAAAAAACAAAAAACATTAGATAAACAGGGTTATGCCAATCTTATTACCACGACAGTAGCCAGGGAGTATCAGAAGAGACTGGTCACCATGGTCGCAATATAATTAAGCTAACGAAAAATATATATCTCAAGTACTACATGTCCCTTGGATGTGGGGGTTACCGAAACCTTCAACCCTTCGTCTCGCATTATATTTATAGGTTTCATTGCCGATGTTATTTACCTATATGGATATTCTTACATCACCGAAGAATAGAAATGCTACTTATACCTATAGAACCATTTGTCATGCACGGACTGCCTAGCGGTTACAATAAATATATAAAAGAACTTTAATTTTACATGTACATAGTTCAGGAGTACAAAAGCTATAAATAATTTACCTCAGCCCATATTAGGAAATAAGTAACTCCGCTAAACAGAATGATACTTAATAATGTCGTTAACCAGGTCTGCTTGAAATGAACTTTTACAGCTGCCCAATCCATCTGAAGTTATATCGTAAACTTATTTTCCTTACGAGTAATTTTTTATGTTATATATCCCAAACAGATGTTACACACTCGATTTATAATATATAATTAAGAATACATTAGTTAAAATTCTCTTCGGAAGGCAGAAGGCCTGAAATTCTTACACTGGTTTAGAAATCATAACATAAACTTAAATTCACAAGGCATTAGTAGGAAATAATAGAAAATACAGATGTGTAACTCAGGAGTGATTGATTTAAAAGATGTATAATCTTTCTAAATTCGAAATCACTCTTTATGTCTTTGATTTTAAAAATACATCTTTAACTCACTAGTTAAGATTGATTTTAGTCACGTGGAATGATGAAAACTAACAAATCAGATACTTGGATGTAGTTTGAGACAGTAGATACAGGATATTGTAATAATTGAAATGAGATAACATGCGCACTCTAAGAAATACAATGATGATACACAGTAAATTAGACTCTCCTGCGTTACTTTAAAGCAAAACTGGTCAACTGAATGAATTATGTCATTCGAAACCAAAGATTTAAAAGAGTGATTTAAATCTTTCAAGGGAAAAGATTTATAAATCCCTGATCTCACTGGTGATTTAGTTTGCGTATCGCTAAAGAAAATATACACAAATCAAAATCGTGTCTTTCTTTCTTTATTTGTTCAATAATGGCTTGGCACTGTTTGTGCATTCAGCCAGAGTCATATGTACTTACATACTTTGCATTCTAAAGTAGATTGTACAATGGAGATCTTTATAAGCAACCTAACAATCGTCTTGATTCGCGCTGCGTTGCCATAAAGTTATGCCTGTCATTTTCTTGTAACTTTAATTTATTTCTCATCGTGTCAATTCTCATTAGCGAATAGCGAGCTCACTCACATATAATTGAGTTACTCACCTTCGATTTCAGTTGAATTAAATTGAATCACTTGCGTACATCACTAAAAACAATTAACAGCTGTGCGTTTGGCTTAAAGCAGCGTTGCCACATGGAGAGGATTCGCTGTAAATTCGGGGTTTTTCACGTCTGGGGGGATATCGGGGTAAAGATTCTTTGGGGGGGACTTTCAGTATCAATAATTTATCTACAAACACAATTCTCATCACTACAATTATTATATCTAAGTCACATTACGTATATTATTACTTTTGTCTTAGAATTATACTCTACTTGTGAATCACACTTCAATTCAATAGTTCATTTCCTATTCATTATAGTTCGTTAATTTACGTAATTTTTTTATTGTGCCGTCTCTACTCGTACGCGTCGTATCCCATAGGCTACTTTCCACTAGAGACTGACAATGATCACGTTCACAACTGCAGTTTTTCCATAGACCTATTGTTAAATTAGAAACGATTAAAAAAAAATCTTTCTGTATAATATTGTGGATTTCATTTTATTATAAGTTAAAGAAAATAACAATGTGTTGCTAAGTAGCAAAGTCAGTTTTTATAAAACATAACAAAAAAGTTTTATATGTGGATACTTCACATCCTCGGAAATTTGAAGAATTTATGTCAATAAATTCTTTAATCCCATTCTAGAACTCAAATCATGCAATCGTGGACCAAATAGTGGTTTAGTCAACATGTCGGCCAGTTGCAGTTCTGAGGAGACGTGTCTGACAGTAAATTCTCCATTGCTAACACATTCTCTCACAAAGAAGTGTTTAAGCTTAATATGCTTAGTACGCTTATGATATTCGTACTTTGGATTATGCGCAAGTTTTACAGCTGACTCGTTGTCTAAGTTTAGTATTGGTTTTCCAGTTTTAATCAAGTCAATGATAAGACGATTCAACCATAAAATCTCTTGTGCAGATTCACTAGCAGCTATAATCTCAGCTTCAGTTGAGGAAATAGACACTGTCGTTTGTTTCTGACTTCGCCAGCTAATTGCAGCTCCAGATAATATACACACCGTTCCAGATGTTGATCTTCCGGTAGTCTGATCTCCTCCATGATCTGCGTCACTGTAGCAGACTAAGTGTGGTGGATTTAATGTCTTCTTAAAGACTAACCCTTTTTGTTGGGTTCCTTTTAAGTATCGGAAGATACGTTTTACTAACTGTACATCTTTCTTGGTAACTGTGTCAAGATTTCTGGATGCGACACTTACAGCATACGAGATATCAGGTCTCGTGCCTACTGATAAGTATGCCAAAGCACCAACAGCTTGTCTGTATGGAAAGTTAGCATAGGTATTCTCTTCCTCTTCCATTTCATTTTCTTTAATGATGGGTGTTGGTGCAGGTTTGCAATTCAACATGCCATACTTTTCTAAAACTTTCTTTGTATAAGCCTTTTGACACAATGTAATCGTCTTGTCCTTACTAACATTAATTTCCATTCCAAGGAAGTATGAAGCAGGATTATATGTTATCTTGAATCTTGTTTTCAGTTCCTTGATAAACTCATCTCCTGCTGCAGTTGTGTTGTAAGCTACAAGTCCGTCATCAACGTAAAGCGCAATAAAGACTTTTGTATGGCCTCGTATTCGTATATACATACATGGGTCTGATTCACTTTGTTTAAAACCAGACTTTTCTAAGAATTCGGCTATGCAGGTATTCCAGCAAAGTGGTGCTTGTTTCAGTCCGTATAGACTCCGTTTAAGCCTACAGACTCTTTTTGTTCCCAGTTTGTGTTTCAGATAACTCTTTGAACTCTTTAAATTTGTCTAATACTTCGTTCTTATTTTTGATGAGATACACACGACTATAACGGCTATAATCGTCTATAAAAGTTACGAAGTACTTATTTCCGCTTATTGTGGGTGTTAGTATGGGTCCACATACATCGCTGTGTACGATTTCTAAGCAGTGAGTTGTTCGTTGAGTTGTTTTCTCTCGAGGAACTGCTACTTGATGCATTTTTGCTTGAATGCATGTTTCGCATTCCATTAAAGTTTCAGAAGCATCGAAGTCTAAACCAAGTAAGTTCTCGTTTTTCAGCGCTAATAGCATGTCTTTGGCATTCATGTGACCAAGCTTTCTATGCCACTCATTGATGTTTGATGAGTTCGTTTTCTTTGTTTTTGTTAGGACTGTGTCATCACTATCATTGGCAAGATTTGTAGACTGATGAGATTTGAATTTGTTACATTTTATATAATAAAGGCCATCTGATTGTTTAAATGCGGTGAGAGTTGGATCGATACCGATCTTTGGATTAATAAGCGTCGCTTTCCTTTTATTGAAGACTACAGAGCAGCCAACATCTGTCATCTTGCTGACGGATAATAGATTAGTACTTAGACTAGGCACATACAGCGTATTTTCCAAATGTGTGAGGGTTGTATAATTCCCCTTCGTTGTTAGAATGGATACTGTTCCAATTCCTTTAATCTCGGCTGTATGGTCTTCTGTCGCAAAATTTAGTTTTCTTGATGTACTCTCAATGGCCGTAAATAAATCTCGTTGATAAGTCATGTGAGACGTACAACCGCTATCTAAAACCCAAGTGCTGTTTTCAGGCTTCTCGTTTCGTGTGAGCAAGCACTGCGTAGCAAAATGGTTCTTATGAAAACTTTTCGGTTTATCAAATTTTTCATTGTTTTTCTTATAGCAGTTAGTGCAAATTTTATGATATTTGCGTTTAAAGATGTTACCTCTTCGTTTGCAAATTTTACAAGAAGCGTAGTATACTTCTTCTTGTAATGATGATTCAGGTTCGTTGATAGTAGTAATCCTTTGACCATGGCGTGCGTCGCTCTCTTCAATTATTTTGATCTTTAGCTCATCTGGCTTTGGAAGAGTGTCTCTGGATTCTATTGCAACTCTGAAGTTCTCAAATTCAGATGAAAGACTGTATAACATCATAATAGTTAACAGATCTTCGTTTATATTAACATCCATGTCAGCTAATTTGTCAACTTTGTCCATGAAATTATTCAAATGTGTACGTACGTCATTTCCTTCTAATTTCATCAAAATCAGTTGTTTCAATAGCGATGCCTTTCTAGCCGGTCCCTTACTTGCGTAGGTGGACTTTAATTTGTCCCATAAATCTTTCGCTGTATAGCAGTTTTTAATTAATTTTAATTCAGAAGGAGCAATTATAAGAATTAATTCGGCTTTGGCCTGTTTATCTCCTTCTTTATCGGCTACACTTGATTCTGCAGTTAAGGAAGTCTCAATATACTTCCATAATTTTTGTCTTACAAGGACGGCTTCGGCTTGAATCACCCAAGTGTCGTAGTTATCTCGGGTTAGAGATTCAATTTTTATTTGTGACATGTCGGAAAACGCACAATATAATATATTTTAACTTTATTAAACGCTCTGCTACCATGTTAAATTAGAAACGATTAAAAAAAAATCTTTCTGTATAATATTGTGGATTTCATTTTATTATAAGCACAGAGTACTTTATATATACTGGTATAGAGTCAACAGTCATAATATATATACTAACGCACTCTATCGGTATACGGCATTATTCAACGGCAAAAACCATCCAGGGGGTCTAGTGTTATTTTGATTTTTATATTAGACTTTTGGAAATTGCGTTATAATTTAACTCCTGCAATTCCCAAAAGCCTTTCCAAAAAATGTTTATTTGTTAGTAAATAAAACAACAATTTAGCGGTAGCGTGATTTATTATGTTTCCTTTTATTAAAATATTCAAAGGCATACATTTTCATAACATCATTTGTATCCACATCTAATCTGGTGCCGTTAAGATGATGTACTTACAAGTTTTACCATATCTGGGCACACAACAACCTCTTTTAGAAGAAGCCATAATCCAAGTCATCAGAAAACAAATCGTTAGGCAAATTGGTGTTCAGGGTACATGCGTAAGTCCAACGTGATCACAGAACACTAGTAAACGTGATAAGCGAAGTCTTTGGAGTCCAGGAATCAAACAAAGTTATCGAAAAATAATCAAAACACAAACAAAGTACATATGTTCACGAATGTAACTTGTATCAGTCGGAATGTCATTTTGGTTTTGACATAATTGACATCTTTGAAATAAGTTTTTGGTAAATCGACAATTCATCTAAAATCTATTAATTAAAGTTAAAAAGAGCTTTATAATTTGAAAAAGGTGAGGACTAGAATTTACACACTTTAAAATATAATTATTAGCTGATATGGCTTGCAAAACATAAAAACATATCAAATATTTCTTAAACAAGTATTAAAACAACTGCGTATAAAGAAACATATTATATTCATTCATTTGGTGATTAATTTGAGAACAGTGACATCTACTGCAATACCTACCTACTAATAGAACACAAAAAAATCTCTAAGAAAAAATAATTGTACTGACTGTTAGGACACTGATTATAAGTTAAAGAAAATAACAATGTGTTGCTAAGTAGCAAAGTCAGTTTTTATAAAACATAACAAAAAAGTTTTATATGTGGATACTTCACAGTTCACACCTATTTTTTCCCGTTTCACTCATTTGCTGCCGTCACAATCGTAAACTCAAGTGAAATGGTTATTTAACAGACCTATTGACACGGGTCGTTGTGAGCGCCCCGTGAGGGAAAATGATGACGTCATTAGTGACGTTTTCGCTACAACGGTTTTGCTTTTTTCTTTCCCTTTAAAATAAGTAAATACTATTTTGGGATTTTTTCTCAAAAGGCTTATTTTGGGAGCTGGCTTAAAGGCCTAGTTGCCAAGCCATAAATATTTAAAAACAGCTGTGCGTGTTTGTTGTTTATGTTTTATGTATTTTAAAATTTAAATTTCAATTGAATTATATATGATAAATCAATTTGAGGTTATTTTAGCTTGTTTTGATATATTAAAATATAATTCTATTAATTTGTTATTTTAAAGCAATGAAAATATGTACGAATGCTTATATATATTTAACCAAAACTTATTTGATAGCTTTACATAATAAAGTTCTATGTCGGAAATATAGCAGAATTATTCCATTCGCTGAACTTTACCAGCGAGTTACTGGTAAACTATTGCTTTATTTTGATTAATAACAAGTTTTATTTATTTTATGAATAAGATTTACAATTCATAATTTTTTTACTATTAAATAGTCAAAGAAGAAACATGAAAAGGGCATAAGGGTTAACGAGTACCCTATGTAAAATTTCAATATTGAGACTACATTATTAATAAATTATCAACAAAATCAGTATAGTCAATTTTCTGTGAAAGTGTAACAGAGTTACTTTAGCATTTTTAGTATTATTAGTATGGACATAAAACTTTTTCCTTGGTCATTTCTTTTATTTTAGACAATAATTTATCCTTAAAATATATTTTTTTACCTTGTTTTTGTTTAGATAAATTTTTTGAATAAAAATTTGGTTATTGTGCATTTAGTGTATTTTTATTTCACTTTAAATGTGGTATTTTTATAATTACAGATAATGTTTTGTCAGAAAAATTAATTACAAGATATAAAATAAAACATCCAAGTATAGTAAATCTGAGTCATCATCAGCTACAAAACACGCTTCAAATATTAAAGAAGTTCAATATTACACCATTGGAGGCATGTTGCAATATTCATTTATTTTGTATGAATCCTATAACAATGGACAATTATGGAGAAATACTCAGAGAGTGTGGATTTATTAATATAAGTCCAGAACATATTATAAAGTAAGTTACCTGTTACATTTTTCTATATTATACTGTTTAATACACTTTGCAATTTGAGTTCTATACATTTAGTTGTTGCTTGATAATTTCAGTAAGTTGATAATACCCTTCATTAATCAGATTACTCAACATTAATCATAAATTAACAAGTTTAAATATTTTCCTGTGGCAGAAAGCTTTAAAATATTACCCAAATAGGTACAGAACTTTTGAAGTAAAAATATTATTGCAGGAGTTTAGCAGATAGGCAGATGGCTCACTTGATGAAAAACAGATACCATCGCCTATGGACATTTGGACAAAGGTGCTACAAATGCGCTGCTGCTCTCTTAAGGAACACTGGAACCTGGTCACCAATGCTGGAACACAACTCAAGGTTGTTATGGCAACATACTTTAGACCAGGGGTGGTAGCCATCCAGTTGGGCAAATGCCCTACCACCTGACTATGGGTTGTTTTGCCCAGCCGCAGGAAATTGTATTCTTTCTCCATTCCTGAATGGATAATACAAACTATTCATACCTTAATTCTTTTTTTAAATACAGATACCATACACTAGTAAAGTCAAGAACTATAGCGCAATTAAAGAAACAAGGCCTAATTGCACGAGATTTGAAACTTGAAGAATTTATTTTAAATAAATTGCAAAATCTTCCAGATAGTGAAAAGATAACCCAAGATTTTCCTGATGAAGAGACCTCAATATGTAAGCTATGTTATGGAATATTAAGTAGTATTTGAATATGTATAAATCATGTTTTAAAGCAATAGGTAATATATTTAGTCCTATTTTCGGAAGTATGTAGTATTATTATATTAATAAACAATCAAACTATTCTCAGGGAAATAAAAAAGAAAAAACAAACACCCAAACTAAATGTAAATCAAATTGCTAGTTTCTTGGTCATTAATGGTAGATTCTTACTATTACCCTAAAAAAGTAGGCTAAGTTACTCCATATAATATCAGCTATCACAGCTATAGACAGCTATAGACAGCCCCATCAAAATCGGTCCAGCCATTTCAGAGATTAGCCGGACCATTCAAACAGACAGCCAAATAAGTCCCTTATATTCTTTCATATACACTTCATAAAAAGATGTTATTTTGACATTACAAACTTCAATTTTTATTATCTGTATAAAGGCAAATGAATGATTAGTAGAACAAAGGAACTGGCCATAAAAAGTTAGGCAAACAGGTTTTCATAATAAATATTCTATTACTATAGCTTTGCCACTCTTAAGTTGTATTCCTGACTTTATTAACTTTTGGACGAATAACATTGTTATGAAGAACAATTTACATTAAAAATATTTTTTTGGTTGCTGTATTTAATACTGATTCAAGATTTAGTTAAAATTCATGACACCAAAACAATCTAGGATAAACAAAAAAATAGTTTAACACGAAATATAAAGACATTGCTATGGCGACCGGACTATAGTCCTAATATTGAAAATATCATATTTTCTTTTCAGTAACTGTTCGTATGAGCATTTTGGCAAGATATCTGAAATGGAAACTATATGTGACGACAGAACAATTTGAACAATACTGTCGCAATTATTTACCATTGAAACACAAACCTATGTCAGACATTGAAGAAGCATTGAGAATTGCTCAGGACAACTTACAGTTCAGTGTGGATAACATTAAAAGGAATGCATTTGTTATATCATCAGATCCAATAAATACAAAATTGATTTTAGAAAATGTCCAAACACTGGCTGGCTTTGATATTAGGGAGGCTATTAAAATAGAACCTGCCATTTTGAAAAATAATTATAGTTCAATATTGCAAATAAGGGACCTGTTGGAGGTAATGTTCGTAGTAATGGTGTAAGAATGCGCGGCTTATATACATTCTTGAGATATCTCTTAAAAATGACCTTTGTGATGATTTATTATTTAATATATTTTCTGCAAGAAATCCCTCAAAAATTAAAAAGAATGAATCTACAAAAAAATTTAAGTAATTGTCATTTTAATTTTTTTTTAGATCTAATTATTATTATTTATTCAGATTTAGGAAACAATTTTATAAGAGTAGAGCTACAAATATTCACATTGTTTTCTACTTTAGGAGTATCGAATACCAATTGAAGCACAAAAACGTTGTCTAAAAGTCTACTGTATGTGTCCCGAAACAGTCAAAGAACGACTCCACGAGCTTACTAATTTAAAAGAATACCAAATTTTATCTACTAATCCCAGGGTAAGTTTGATTATAGCTAAATAGCAAAATAAAAGTTAGTCAAGCCAAATTGAATTTTTTTCATAATAGAATATTATGTGTATGTGTGTCTAGTATAGTTCATATATTTATATTTGAAATGATTATTACTGCAAAATCACACTTATGACGTTTTTTGTTTAATTTTATAAGTTATGTTTTCATTAATACAAAGTGTCAAAGTTGCGCAGAGAATATAAAATTTCACTGCGCCTTAAGTTAATCATGACGTCACGGGCCATATTCAGATTATCAACAAAGGTGTTGTTTGCTCAGTCTTTATAGTTTCCAAGGTGCTGTAGTGTTGTGTGACGTCAAGTCCACAATATGAATGCGCGCTATAATCGCGACGCTTAAATTGTCGGAATCTTATTTGTATTCGATACTAACTTGTAAAATTTTCACATTATGTTTTCACGAATAGTTACTAATAATAATCAATAATTAAAATATAAATGTAAATACATGCATACCTGTAATACATGCGTATCTACCTATATTAAAAAATCAATATTTTTTGGCTGTCTGGATGTTCCAGCTAATCTCTGAAAGGGCTGGACCGATTTTGACACGGCTTTGACTGGTAGATAGCTGATGTTATAAATAGTAACTTAGGCTACCTATTTTTTAGGGATTCAAGAAAAAAAGTCCACACAGACGAAGTCGCGGGCACAGCTAGTAATATAGTAGTAGTTATAAACGTAACAACGGCACTACTGTTTCTTGTACTCGTGCAAGCAAAAGCTGACCTTATGGTGAAGAACATTTTAATGCCTAAGTGTATAATAGAGGTAAATAGCATAATTTATAGTTTGGAGTCCTAAAGCAAAGCAAGTTAAATCAAACTGGGAAAATATCTCGGAATATAACGTATATGTATTACTGTGTTATTTAACAGGTATTATCAATGGTAGTTCATAAGAAGAAAATGTTAAACCGACTGTCGAAAATCCAAGCAGCTAAAAAACAATGTTACAGTCTAAATCACTTAGTATCCTCCAGTAAAGTTTTCAATGAGTAAGTAAAATAGGTACTTTATATTAGATATATTTATTCAATTCTTATTTATTTACAAATTTAAGACCAACTAGTAGTGGCTACAGTGTTACACAACTAATAAATCTTCCCTATGTATATATGCAGTAGACAAATTTTTGAAGCATGTGACAGTGTACAAATCGTGTAAGTAGAGCAGAACTGAAAATGCATAGCGAGCAACATTGCCATTTCCGCTTGCGAATAAAGTTCATTATAGATTATTTACATGTCGGAATCCGATCTTTTCTGCCCTAACGACAACTGCCGATCGGAATTATAAGTTGTGTAAAACTGTACCACTTTGTTCGTGACAAGGTTCTTGGTTTAAAAAATTAGAAATGTAACAAATAGTTTTTCGTATTTTAATACCAAAAATTTACATTGAAATCTGTTTTGAAGATTGTTCAAGATAAATCTTCAGACCAACTGTAGACAAAAATTCTAAATAGATTATTTATGATTAGGCTTGTAGAAATACCAGTGTTCACACCTTCAAGAATGTAGATAGCGTACTTTGGTTTTAAGACCTAGTTACCAAACCATAAATGAAAAAAACTATACACTAAAGTCGATGACGCTAGTCAAATTTAAATGTCTTGGGATAGCATGTGTTATACTCTAGCGACATAACAGCTCGTAGCTTTCGAACAGTGTCTTGTAGTGACATAAGCAGTGGGTTTAGAACAGTGTCCTGTACCTTAGCATAAGCAGTAGATTTAAGACAGTATATCCTGTACTTAAGCAAGTAAAGCAGTAGGTTTATGTGATGAAACAGTATGTGAAGTATAAAAAATGCTAGCTTTCACATCGTGAAAAATAATAAACACATCCATGCCTATACAATGTGAGCTTCCAAACATTGTGGCATACACAGTATTAACAGGGTTGACCCCGGGCTCTGAAATGAATGTTCTCGATGCAACTAGGATTTAACCCTAGATAACTATTCAAAAATTTTCAGGTACATTTCTAGTTTTGGAAGTAAAGTTTGTGGACGTGATATAGCGATATTAATAAATACCTCCTTGAGTTTAAAAGTTGATAATAGGAAAACGGAAAATGTAAAAGTGATAATGAAACAGTTAAAAAAACATAAGTTTTGGCTCCACTCTGCATTGGATACAATTGATAGGAACATAAAGTATCTACAAGCGAAATTTAATGACGATGTGATATTCAATAACTGTCAGCTATTACTGTATCCTGGGTGAGTTCTATATTTTATAATGTTGCTGTTCAATGCAACCACATTGGCCGAGATGAACAACTGCCTATAAATTTGTTGCCTCGATACTGATGATTAAAACATTTGACAAGTCTAATTGCAAAATATGCTTTGCCTGCTATTTAAACATCATCGTCTAATTCGCATAACATCCACATATTTTTGTGTTATTGTAAATCTATTATCCCGTTCGCGATAACTTGATGCGAAGGGTTAAGAAATCCTAATAATTAACATCATAATATAATATCATGTTATAAAATAGGTTTTAAATAGTAATTTTTACAAACCATAAATTATAATTATTGCATTTTTTACTCTAACTTTAGCTGTTAATATTTTTGACTGTTGGTAACCCTGTGCATTTAGTTATCATGTACGGGAGTTTTTGGCGGGAACTGAAAGGAGATGTGCTGTGCAGTTTTATTTTCTAAAAATGTGTAAAATTACTCTAAAATGGACAATAGTTGTAGGATATTGATAGTTTTTGAGTAGTAATTATGTGTTTTGTGTGAAATGTGAACTGTATAGTCAAATGTGACCTTTTGAGTTGTCACAAGAACTCCGTAGAATGGCACTAGCTGATTACCTACATTTCAACTGTGCTACACATAGGCTTAAGAAAATGAAGAAACTATATTGTAAACTAAGATCTGACTTAAAGGCGTAGGTGCCAGGCCATAAACCGAAATAAAAAAGTCATCATGTATGGTGTATGTGGCTAACAGGTTGACGGCCCACCTAACGGAAAGTGGTTACCATCGCCTAGTGTGCAACGCCAAGGACAAAGCAAACACGTTGCCAGTCTTTAGGATGAATTAGAAGGGATATGATAAAAAGGATGAGTTAAGAAGATCGGATAGCAGTGTCAGACGGGTGAAATGGGATAGGATACCGGAATGGAATGGGGGAACTCTCATTCATCGCACGAAACACGATTAACTGAAAGCTTAACGTTTCACGCCGATATTCTATGTTCCCGTAATAGCACACCAATCAAGCCGGCCCTAAAAGCTGGAGTCAAGATAATGGTTCCAGCATGGCTCTACCACGTGAAAACACATCAGCGTCAGTACTTTCATCTTATCCCATTAAATATCTTGCCCAAAATCTTACTTGAGAAACCATGTTATCTTTTTTTTATTGCAGGAGTTCAGCAGACAGGCAGACGGCCCACTTAATGGAAAGCGGTTACCATCGCCTATGGACATTTGCAACGCCTAAGGTGCTACAAATGCGCTGCTGCTCTCTTAGGGGAGACTGGAACCTGGTCACTAATGCCGAAACACAACTCAAGGTTGCTATGGCGACATACTTGAGACCAAGGGTGGTAGCCATCCAGTCGGGCAAATGCCCTACCACCTGGCTGTGGGTTGTTTTGTCGCCTCTTACGACAGGCCGCCCGGACGCAGGAAATTGTATTCTTTCTCTGTTCCTGCACGGATAAAAATCTTCGGATCTTCTTGTTTGCTTGTGAACTCTGGATTTGTACACAAATATGGGTGATAACTATTCTTGTTTTTCAAACTGCCTGGCTCTACCACATCCAAATTATAATATTTGTTTGGAAATCACAAATAGGCACTTGAAATTTATCTATTGTTATAAAATACTTTGTTTTGGAAAGTGTGTTCTTAGCGTGCCATAATTATTAAAATAATAGACACATTTAAATCTTAACGTTTCTTTCAGGTCAGAAATCGAATACTACATAAATATATTTCTCCAAATGCGTGGTTTTGGTAAAAATGTGGATCAGATAGATACAACTACAACAATTTGAATCATAGTGCGTTCACAGACAATCAGATACTCAGTTTGGTTCTTTACGAAATTGAAAAGAAGTACCATTTCAGTGGCGACGGCATGTGGGCGCGACAGGATGACGACAAAAGAGAGCAGTCAATCAATTGATTCATGGCTTATGTGTTAAAAAAGGATTTACATTGACTAAACTGTAAAACAGTAATTAAAATTTTCAGTAATTTTTACAAAGAGCCACGCTTCGAGAACCTAGTCAATGAGGTCGCGCCGTCTATTGGCTGGTTCTTATATCTTACAATTCATTTACTTGCTTTGAGGGACCCGTCGGGGGCCATCCGCAAATTACGTCACACGAATTTAATTATTTTTGGCCCAGTCTTTGTCACAGCTGGTCACATTCGTGAGACTTCTCCCTCCCTGATGTGACATCACATAGTATTTTGCAATTTTACATCAAGAAATTACTAAATTAAAACAGCAGTTCCGTAATTAACTTAAATATATTAGACTTTGAAATGTAACGTTATGAAATTTAAGACCCCCACCACTCCCACCCCTTGTCACACTTGGCGACTCCCTACCTCCTCTTACCGTGTGACGTATATTATTGAAGTAACATATTGTAAACATCGCGGCTCTTATATTTTGTAGGAGCGTAGCAAGTTGTGGCGTCATAAGTTCGAGTAAAATAGTGTACCTATCAATTAATTATTTGGTGGTATTTTTAGAGATGACATTGACAGCAGGATATTTTAATACCCGTTTTTGTATACGAACATTGATTTAGAATGTATTACTAACATTTGGTACAAAATAAAAGATTGATTTTAAACAATAATACGCTATTGAATTACTTTTACGTATACAAAATTTTGACCTGATGGTTTTGTACACTCTCACAAAATCCATGAAGCCGTGACGTTTTACAAGGTGATAAAGTTTCTCAGTTGATTTCATTGTCATTTACTTTGTTATGTTCTATGCAATGACTTGTACGAACTTCAAGGACGCATTTAAGTTCCACTCATACTAGTAACTTTATCTCTATCCCTTACGAAGTTATATCCCAAATTTAAATAAAAGCCATTATGAAGTATTTGCATGTCAGGGGATGGTTCCGCCAGACGTGGAATTGTTGTTAAACTCTGTTAAAATATACCAAAATAATTATAAAATTAATTGGAGTGTGTCAGCTTGATTACAATCAGTCTGTAAACAATTGTAGGAATTGTTAGTCTAGTAACGAATTTATTTATAAAATATGTGTAATTGTGTATATGTTAAATAAAAACTCATTTAAGCACATTATGTTTATTATTTCTCGTTTCTTAATAATTAAATCGTATAAAATAAACTTATTGCTTTTCAAAAATCTTAAAATTAAAACTAATAAGCGAAAACATGCAGTATTTTACGTCGACACTATTTTTGACGACTTATAATGGTAAACAATTATTTTTACAATATAAAATAAACATATTATGTTTCGCTATACAAGTAACAACGACCGTTTCCTGATTGTATTTATTCTATTAAGCTGAAATCAACAGCGATGGCTCATTAGAACTAGTGTAAAATGATCATAATTCTGAAGATGGCTCTAGTGCCTATTCATATTGGGGTGAGTACAGAAGTTTTTATTTTTAAATGAGTCAGTGTAAGGGCTATTGTTAACAAACCAAAACATTTTCAGTCTTTACTAAACTATGGTCTCTAGATTAATTAGAGAAGGCTACTAATCGCAAACTCACCAAAGATATAAGACAATCATGATATTACAAAAAATGAGCAGAAGACTAGCTGGTGGTCTCTGTAGATAAAAATAAAATTAAAACAGACATTTTGTGGGTAAATGCTCGATATAAGCATTTATACACAGTTCACTCATTGAAACGTAACGTAACATACAAACACTAGTATGTATGTATCAACTTAAAAAAATGCTTTATGGTCAAAGTGCCAAAAATAAATATTAAACTTTGTTTTAATTAATCTACTTGGCCTAGTATAAATACTTGGATGTTTTTTAATATTGTTGCGTTAAGGTTAACTTAAAGACAAATATTATTTAGACTCTGTCTCAGGAAAGAAGTCCCGCAGATGGGGCGCTACGGTCGTGCGACGGAATGTTAGAAAGATACAATAATTTTAGAAAGATTCCGATGTAGTAGTATTAGTACATATAATAATAATGTAATGTTACAATCACATTAAAACACGTTATAAAAAAACAACTTGGCTGGACTGATATTTTATAATTAGTTCCATTTTTTACCGCGGGACTTTTTTCGGAAGAATTGTCTAACTGAACAAACACAAACAAGACCGAACTGAATTCCTCGAAATTGAAAAACTTAATATTATGTACCAATGCGAAAACTATTACGGATACCTTGCATTTAATTTCCTTACTGATTTTTTATTTAAGTAATCATAAAAAAATGATTACTATTTTAGAATAAGGATCGTAAAATATCTTATGTACCATAAGGGATTCCAACAACTTCATGGTTCAACCAAACCTATTCTTCATCTAATTTGTGAAAACTTTATTACATTAGATACAAATATACCTAATTACAGTACTAAAAGTAAGATACAAACACTAATTCCTAATATACTCTGTCTCACGAAAGAAGTCCCGCAGACAGGGCGCTAAGTTAAGTTCCGTTACACCAACGAATCCTAAGTAATGATAAAACAATTTTAGAAATATTCCGATTAAATATTATTATTAAATAGAATAATAATATAATTTAAAATTACATTAAAACACTTGTTAAAAAAATATAACAACGTGGCTGATTGATCTGCAATATTAAGTCCGTTTTTGCTGCGAGACTATCATGAGACACATTCTAATCAACGGCCTCATTCTTTTCGGGCAAAGTTCAGTAAGAATAGATATAAGAATAAAGAAATGATCTGAATAAGTATTAATATGGCTGTAAGCAGTTATATGCAACCAAATACTATAAAATGTAGGAAAAACGAGGCTAATCATGTATAGCAGGGAATAAAATGGACTCTTCTAAAGATATAAATGAAAATCGCCCAACAAAAAACGTTACAGAAAATAATCGAAATCCTTCAAGAATAGATGGCGCCACACATCATATTATTTCTCTTTTTGATGACTTATTTTATATTCAAAACATATTTAGATGGAGACCAAAACCCAAGCTGTTAGCGGAAGCCTGCAGAACTAGTTCCTACTATACCTACTTACCGTACTGTGAAAATAATACTGTTTATATAAAGATCAGCCTCTTTTAGATCAAACAAAGAGATCAATATTAATATGGTTTCTCAATATTCGAACTTAATTACTAAAAAATATTTCTATATATTATTATTTATCTTAAAAATTTATAATGACAAACGACGACCGCGTAGATTTATAGTTTGTTGCAATTTTTGGCACATTTTATTCACGAAATTAATTTTATTTACATTATCTTGCTAAAACTAAGAAACTTACTAATATGGAATCAATTCTACATATTTATGTTATAGTAGATACGTATAATATGTAAAGCCAGAAACCAAGGGTTTGTTTTTTAAACAATATTTTTTATTGATTAAATATTTCTGATTCACGTTATAATTAAAATAACTTCTTTTTGTATCGTAATAAACATGTCTATGTACATACGTAAAATTTAAGCTACATGGCAAAAATGCATAAAATATCTTTAACATCTAATGTATAAAATATAAACAACGAGTGACACACATTCGTGTAAAACATTGTTCTTATAAGGCACAAGGAATGCACGAGAAGCGAAGTTCCTTAATAAATACAAAAAATACTTTCCATTTAATATATTAGAGTAAGATATTATTATCAAAATTAAACGGATGCTCTTTATTATTTTGGCACCAAAAATAAGGCTGACACTTAGGTACTACTACTACCTTTAATAAGTAACTAGGTATTTACAAATTATTGCGACTTGATAAATATTTTGGTAGAAATATTGTAACTTTAACACCGTCGTATCTTTTGATACATATTGAAAACAAAGTATTTTTTAATTCGTAATAATTATGATTACAAATGCAATACAATCTTTGGTTTGTACAATAACTGTTTTAATTGGGATTCACCCCGTGTTCGTTTAGCGAATTAATAGATATTAATACTCCTTTTCGAAATTACTTTCAATCGCAATTATGATAATTTTGAAAAGGAGTATTTCAATTCAAAAAAGGGGGCAGCGCCGTGTATCCCTGAGCTTGGCCAGAGGTGGGTTCCATCTTTACAACCACCGGTTGCGTGAGATCCGGGTGTCGATCCATCTCGTAATGTTTGTCGTGTGGCACCATTCCACACTTGTCGTAGTCCTCAGGCGGTGCTGCGTACCGGGGAGGCTCCTCCTGGAGAGCGCACGCCGAGTATTTTCCTCGTGCTCGTGGCTGCGGTACTCGATTTATCTTCGTGGCCGTGAGCCTCCAGTTGCGGGGAATGAGCCGCCATCATAGGATAATCACGCACCCCCAATGGCGGAGGACTGTCTTCACTATACTCGTACGAATGCCGCGGCGCAAACATCTGACCATCGTGGCCATTTAATACAGTCGTGTAAGAATACGCAGTAGGTTGGGCGTTGAAACCTGGGTAGCCTCCGCTACTGGACGAGAGTAAATGGTGTGAAGATAGTTCATATGAATGCGGATATGACCAGGAATCTGCAGGGGCTGGTATACCGTTCTGTGAGAAAGCAGGCAAGTTTCCGGCTATGCCTGAGAACCCCCCCTAATGTAGTGGAGCTCGGTGAACTGGAGCCAATGTACCCGGTCTTTCGAGGTGGTTCGCGTTTACGCCACTTTGCTCTTCTATTTTGGAACCAAACCTGAAACAAGAAATGATTCACTAGCAGTCGCACTCGGCACAAAGCGTAAATGTTCAATTGGTTATGCGACCATAGAATTAAAAAAATAGAGAAGCGGTTTGAGTACATATGCCCACTATTTATCACACTCACTCCTATCAAGCTATCAGTAACCATGAGCCTCACCATAGAATATCGAAAAAGGAGCAAGTCGTAGCTTCAGAATTTACTCAACATTGATTTACCTCAATTGTAAAATATCATAGAACTTACGACACTTAAAAAAAAACATCCAAATTCGATAGATTTTTATTTTAACCAGGTCAAACAAACGTATAAATATTTTTTATAACAGTAGGATGGTTGGATATCTACATATGTGATGTTTTATAAAACTTAACAAAATTCAACAAACTCACCTGTACACGTGATTCAGACAAATTAAGTTTAAGAGCTAATTCTTCCCTTGCAAACACATCAGGATATGGCGCACGTTCAAAAGCTCGTTCGAGCTCTTCTAACTGGTAAGCGGTAAATGTTGTCCTGTGAACAAGTAATTTTACACGATTAGAAAAATCTTTCAATAAATACACTGCTTATCTGATGATGTCTTCGTAGTCTTTTAAGTTTTGTTCTTTCAATTTATTCTAAATATCGTAACAGATAAAGTTGGGAAATTTCCTTACAAGTAAATAAAACAATCGTTCCAGTCAAGTTAAAGGGGAACAGTTTTTATGTGCTTAAAAGTAGTAACTATAATAATAAAAAGTCACTAAGAGATCTCACACGTCTATGTACAGTTATCATTTTTATACATAAGTTTCATGTAATCAACTCAACTAGATTCACCTATCAACCCCTAATTATAACTTTTATCGCGATTTCACTACACCTTTGCGAAGCTATACTTATCAGTAGAATGATTTTATCCTCGATCATGCTAAAATTTATCTATAGAGACCATAGTTGTCATTGAGACACATGACTCTAGCATACGAGATAAGCTGACGACGGGCGCATGAGATTTTACAAAGATTCAATTTTTGCTAAAATGGCAACGTTACCCTATAAAGGATAACATATTCTAAATTACGTAATGTTATCGATATTTCTTGCAAGCATATTAACTTCAGGATATATTACTAAATATATTCATTGTAAGTATTTTGTATAGCTAATCTAATTTAAAAAATAAATTTATACTTATCATTCTGGCTCTCCACATCAGCCATCTGACGCGTGCAATATGGCTGCGGGTGCGCACGCGCTGAAATTGATTGAGCGTGAAACAAATTCACCCCCGTCGCGCGCGACCACCTTTAATTGCCTGCCAATTGACTCTATGGCCCTAGTGACGGCATTTTAATTGTTTTGACATATTTTATATCATATAAAATGTATATCTACACGTCTACACGTTATATTATGTTAGGCTATAAAAATGTAAATTTCGAATTATAACAAGTATGATTAGTCATTTTAATTTTTGTTTCATAATAGATAGATGTTGGATAGGACATTAATCCTTTAAACTGCTAATATATTGGCAGTCAAATATATTTAAAATTTAAATCAAATTTCTAAATAATGGTGGCTGGTTTACCAAGGATATTATACAAAGGAAAATTTTGAAGGCGATCCCAAACATGCAGACCAAATAGAATAAAAGTGGTTTTGTAATTTTTTATAATTAATTTTTATCATACTTTTTGACCTAATCTTTTAATTATAATTTTGAATTTATCCTAACGGAAACTGAACACTGGTCCTTTGAATTCCTGCGAACTAGGCGGGCCATTACTTAGCCCACTAGACGCGCGGTCAACAACAGGCAGACCGCGGTCCCGTATCTGGACAGCGGAAGGTCCAACCTTGGACCGCCAAATATTTTTAAACCCATATTGTCCACCTTGAACTCACTTCACATTTGCTGTTCCCCTAATGAACTAAACTACCTATAAAAAACTGGCAGCCAATCTAATTTATTGCACTAATTTAACTATTATATTTTATATAGATAATAATATCAGTCATTAATGTCCCACTGGTGGGCTCGGGCCTCCCGTTATAGGGGAACAGACAGTATACCCGCCACGCTTGTCCAAGGCGGCTTGGAAGGTTTGTCTCATTTTTATCTCGATGTGCAGGTTGCATCACGATGTTTTCCTTCACCGTTGTTAGCACATGGTAATTATAACAATATAGGTACACATTACATCAAAAAATTGACTAAGAGGTGCATCGGTTCCGGCCAGGATCAAACCCGCGCCCTCTGAGTCTAGGACGCGTGCGCTAGCCAATACGCTACCACGACTTGTATTTTATAAGTCGTGATACGGTCGGCGGACAAGCCGGACACCTGGTGACCGGCCCCTGCTCAGAGTAGCCGCACTGTCCTCTGTGCGCTGCCGCGGGCAGGCCAGCCGGTCACCAGCTGGGCTCAAGGCCCTGTGGGGCCAAGCCTACCAGGAAGAAACGTCAAGACAGCTGGATGGCGCCGAACAGAGCCGCGGTCGTGGCGGCAGCTCCGGCCGCATTCAGGCGGATGAAGGCTCCCATGGGGATTTAGTGGGTATACCGGCGCCGGTCTTATAGATTAATCGGCGTCGGGGAGCCCCACACACCGGCCGCGCATGATCCCCCGCGCGGCTGATGGTGCGGCAATGCATTTCCCCATGTTAAAAAAATAACTAGAAGCTACTTAAACATTACTCTACAGGATAAATTTACGATCGCGAAACCTCGTGAAAAACTTTAAGCTTTATAATATTTTTATCACTTACTCAATAGTCTTTATACTTTATTTTTTTATATATAAGGAACTTATCAAAAATAAAACTAAATTCTAATAATTTTTAAACTGCACTTCAAAATTGAAAACTACTATGAACTTGTAAAAATGTTATCCAGATTGATGTCGGTTGTATGGCTACACTGATCCGTTGCTCTAAATACAGACCAGTCCATTGTTCACGCGAAAAAAATATTTCCCTGCTGCTAATATTTTTATCAAAAATATCTTGGCGTCAATTCACCCCCGGTTTATGACGCAAAGATGACGCGATAAAGTAATTGACTCCCTGTGGTCATACGGGTAATTAATCTCACGCGCGCGGTCTCCGTTACACGTCAACGCCTTTGTATTTTGTCGCCTGCATCAAGTAACTTCACTTGTTGAAGCGGGTATATTTTCTTATGAAATTAACCCTAATCCAAACCCTTAGGGCAATGAATAATATCTCGATGGGGGACCATCTATAAACAAACGCTCATCAGTAACACAGCTAGTACGGCATTGCCAATGGGTCCAGCGGTTTCACACACCCATTACTGGCAGGTTGTACCCCGATGAGTAACCCCAACCTGCATCAATCTAGCAAGAGAAGGCAAAAGCCCCTTGTGTGTTATCATTTACAGACATTCTTCCTAGGTGTAACCTCATCATTTTATAATAATTTTTTTTTATTTTTTTTTATTTTTTTTTTTTTTTTTT
This sequence comes from Dendrolimus punctatus, assembly GCA_012273795.1. Lineage (NCBI taxonomy): Eukaryota > Metazoa > Arthropoda > Insecta > Lepidoptera > Lasiocampidae > Dendrolimus > Dendrolimus punctatus. The sequence continues at coordinate 20,045,665 of CM022531.1, read as the reverse complement.
TTTTTTTTTTTTTTTTTTTTTTTGTATATCATTTTACAGATCTTATTCTGAATCCATAGTTGATAAGTCCTATCATTTATAATAATTGTAATTTGTTTATGATTTTATATATACTGGATATTTACAAGTCGATAACGAGATAAGCACAGGATTCTTTATTTCCCACATAGTACGGAATTTTCCGCGGGACAGAAGTTTACTGAGCCGTTTACCGATCTTATTAACCCAAATAATGGAAGAGTTTCCGTGTGATCCAATCTATAGTAAGAGCAGAGCCGCGTGATAACCTATAGATAATATTACAGTATTTATTTTTGTTTATCATGAAAACTATTACATAGAAACCTACCATATGTCATACCATCATTTTACAAATTAGTTATGCAAATATTAAATAGGGGAATATCAAAAGATAGTCCAAATTCCGATGCAGTTTATAACGAGGGGTGCATGACGCTACCTGTTTATTTCATACCCCAATGAGTGGACTAACACGTGCCGGTACAATCACAAAGGATTATTGAATCCAAACTAGTATTATCAATGTGAAAAACGCGTTTGTTTCCGGAGGTATTTGTATGAGATGTGTTCTCTTTTGGCGACTTTCATATTCTACTAATTAGTTAATTGAGTGTAGATAGGTATAGATAAATTAGATTCAAGAAGTTTTTACATTTGTAGTATTTGTATATTTACAGGGATTCTAAACTTGAAATTTATAATTCCCTGTACAATCAGCAAAAAGAGGTTCGTTACATTTTGAAAGAAGAAAACAGGTTTATTTTTAGGACATACACAAGTAGACTAAACATATTTAAAGTAATAAACAATGCATAATAAAAAAAAGAACACAACCACAAATTATCAGGAGATATACATGAGTTCTAAAAGTTGGATCAAGCTCAGCAAAAATGTCAATTAATTAGATCAACGCTGATCTTCCGCTTGAACCGAGAGCGACGTCACGGCAAACTATACGTTATATTACTAATAAATAATTTTGAAGAAAATATATTAACAATTAAAAGTCAATTAAGAAAGTCAAATAAATAATAATGATTTATATGACTAATTGTTGTGAGGTCTGACTATTTGGATTTATTTTGACAATTATTGAATTAATAGACTTTATATTTTGTGGTTCATTCTTGTCATTTATTGTTCAGTGTTATTATTAGTTGTTATTTGATAAGTATTAAATTTGTTAATGAAAAATGGTTCCAATGTTGAAACGTGGTGGAGGTGAGGTATTCACTTCCCAAACTAAAGAAGTTTTGCATAATTTGTACAAATGTTTTGAAAATGAGTGCAATAGCAATCCGAGCAGTATTATAACTCCTGCTCAATAAGTTGCTAAATCAACCGGAACATCATTAACTACCATTGGAAAGGTGCTATCAGAAAGTAAATGTCCTTCTTCAGAACAAAGACCAATTATTTAGTATTAAAAATTATGTTTAAGTAATATTAATATTTTAATATCATTTAATATTTTTTAATATTATTTATTTATTTATGTGCTGACCGTACACGACTAGAGACGGAAAAACGTCTGGAAGCTAATTTGATATTTTTTTATCCGAAAATTTGCTAAATTTACCGCATTATATTATTTCGAATTGTAAGTATATAAAATATCGTGATAATTCCTTATCGTTCACAACTTTACAATATCCCAATAAATGAAATATATTTATAATGAAATAAAAATTAATTACTATCGCTATGTTTATAGCATTCTCTGAAGATGATTAATGATTATCGTATCAAAAATCATATTGAAAACAAGTAAGAAACGATCTTTTTATTATCCGAGAACTTTATTAAGTACTGGAACTTAAAGATAGACAAGCATGCTCTTTGTATTATCCCAAATTAAGGCACAACTTTTTTGTTATGGGTGACGTATAGATAATATAAGCCCATAAACATGAGTTTAGACCTCATTTCAAAAGAACGGACAGTGTAGGTATCCGCCATATTTTTTCACAACTTCTCAGTGTGCAGATTTTAATTTCGTGTTTTTCTACACCGTTAACATGTGTTGATTGTAACATTATGCACATTAGATCAGAAAAATTGCCTAAGTAATGCATGCTTCCGTGCCATAAGTCGAAATCATATCTCTTTAAATGTGAGTCTATTAGCTACCACATAATGAACATTAATGGAGCTGATCCAAGTACCACTTAAAATAGAATTTGTATACTCTTAATGGATATTTTTTTATTAACACAAAAAAACCATTGTGATTATTTATCATTCATAATTGTTGATAAGACTAAGATAAGATAAATATTTTAATTAGTTTTATCACACACTTTACCGGAGATCAAGCTCTGTCTTAATACAAAACATTCAATTATTTTTATTCATTCTAGATTATAATCTAAGTTAAATGCTGCAATACAAGTGCAATTAAAATCGGAGCTGCTACGAACGACCGACAAACGTGGTTGTAGCTCCTTGCTACGAAGAAAATTCAAACTACGTAGCACGTAGACAACATTTGTAGCATTAAGTATTTTATAAACTATAATTATGTAATTAAAGTAAATATCTTGACTCTTTTTAAGTTTAACAGAATTTGAATACTTTAATAACGACATTTATTTGTACTTTCGATTTCTTTTATTTAACTTTAATTTTACTCATAATAAAATTTGTATCTTACCTTGTTTTTTTCTTCTTAATGCCATTATTGTCCGATTTCTTTTTATCGCTTTTCTTAGTGGTTGTTGGTGGAGGTGGTGGTGGCGGGTGTGACGCCGGGGTAGACTCGACAGTTTGCAGCATGAGCGGCTCTTCTTTTCGCTTCTGTTCACCGCTCGCCGAGAACACGGGTATTTCGTCGCGGTACTGCAACTCACCGACGGCGCCAACCACCACCTGGACATGGCGGTCTTTGCCGAACTCGCCGAACATGTGCTCCTCGAAGGTTGGCTGGTCCATGGGGGGCGCGCCGGGCTCGAAGGCGCACTCGTAGCGCGCGCCGGGCCCGGCGGAGCTGTCCCCGCACACGTACATGTATGAGTCGGCGGGTGGCGGGCCCGCGCCCGCTACCTCCGCGCCCACCTCCCTGGGCTCCGTCGCGCTGGCCAAGCTGCCGCACCCGGTGCGCCGCTCGCCCAGAGCTTCGCGGACCCGGCTCAGAGACGACTTATTGATTCCAATATTAAACAATTTAAGTTCATTTAGCCGAGCCCTCGGGATCGACGAACGTTAGCGCCGTTCGTATCCTCGTGTCCGTCCTGGTTAAATGGCTTTAATCAACTTTAACGAACTAACCGAATTTGCTCTACGGTTGGTCAATTTATATTACCATAATAGACTGTCGATGCAGATTTTGAACCAATGAACGCTGTGGTTGTCTCTGTCCTACAGGCAAGCGACTGTATAAAATTAGCAGCTACTGTGCTGATATAAGGGGGATATTTTATCGCACGACGCGGGTTCTTGTGGCTCTAACAGTAAACAATGTTTGGGCCAATAGCGATCGGAGTTGGCCCCTCCCTCGCCGCTGCTCGTCTCCCCTCGTGGTTTCACACCCTCCGCGGCTGGCTGCGGGCTGGAGCGTCCGTCGCTGCGCCGCTGACGCCTTCACCATGCGGGATTCCCACAAACCCATCCAATATTTTGTTTGTTTCGATAGCATTATGGGGCGCGGACGCCCACATCATTATTTCGTAAGTCCATAACGCTTCATTGTAAATCCGTATCAACACCACTCATATGTCCATAACATGATTTATAGTCGTGGGAATTAAATCTGGTATAGGTACAATGCTACAACTTTCACTATTAAGCTAAATTCATTACCTTTTTAATAAACACTTAACATTTAAACATACTTTACAAAAAGTTTGACAAGCGTATAATTAAGGAACATTTTCTAATTACGTGTTCACGTTCAAATACAAAACACTCTGTCACTTTAGTTCTCGCACCTTAGTCTGATTTCTACTGAGAGATCATATAGACATAACCTTAGTTTGTGGACTAATACCATAGATCTGACACAAGAAGATGCAAGCTGATGATGCGAACGTTCGACAGGCGCATGCTACGCACCGGAGCGGCGGCGCAAGCGCACTGATGTTCGCGATCGGCGCGGCAATCGCTTAATTATTAATTAACAGTTATTGCCGGGGATTATTAATAAAACATTCGCCCTGACTATTGGCACTTAGATTAGCGTCGAGGGAGTAATGGCGCATTTCAACAATTTCGGTTGTTATTTAATTGAAGTCAATTTAGATGATCAGAGTCTATTTAGGTTGGTGCTGGCGCTCGCCACTGGGATATCTGCTTCATTGGGCTTATTGGTGACTTTCAGACAGCACGAATTGCACTCGCTGATGCATTTCGACGCATTTGCAGTACGCCGGAACTGGGTCATGACCGACTAATTCTTACGCGTTATAATGCAAATTTCACCGCAAATATCTACATGTATGGCGATGAAACTGTTTTGGTACAAGTGTAATAGTGAAGTGGATGTGTTCGCTGTGATACAAGTGTAAAGTGTATCGTCGCGTGTCCATGAACATTTCGTCACTTCGAATTGTGCTTCTAGCTTTAAGTAGGTATAAATATGGTTACATAACATCGCTACATGCGCTGGTGCGTGGACAATCGTAAAATGTTACATTTGACTGCTGTAACTCTTTAAGGATGATGTTACGATTAATATACTTTTCTGGACTTATAATATTATAAAAAAATGAGCTTCATTATATTTCGATCCTTTATTATTTTCTCAATCACAAACACACATAATATAAGTAAATACTACATATAGTGGAAAATTATACTACCATATATTAGTTACGCCCGTGACTCATCGGCACAAGTTTCCAAATTTTTTTCACATCTTCAGAAACCTGCAAGTTATCGAACGGGAACATATATGCTTTAAAACAAAATTACTGTTTAAATCGCTGAAATTTTAAAATTTATTCGAGCCCAGCTGGGCTCGAATAAGCCTGGTAGCTAACAGGGAAACTAAGAGACAAACATTTTGTGAACAGTCCTATATAAATTAATATTTCAAGCATCGTATAAAAAGCGAGTTTTACTTAAATTTTGGTAATGATTTTGAAATCACAAACAAACATTAAAATTTGATTGGCAGCTAAAACGTAAATAGAAAAAAGTACTTTGATTAATGTAGTACCATGTGTAATCGCATAAAGCGGCAATAGTGTCTACATTTTTTTCTACCATGATGGTAATTTTAACCGTAACTTTATAACTTAGTGCTGGTTAAATACGCATAAAACGCTTGCATGTCGATTTTGGCTCTAGGCATTTATCATCGCGGCAGGGCCATCTTTATCTAGGGGTGTCAACGGAGCTTACTCGGTCGGAGGGACTTGCAAGCTTTTTCACACATCCGATAAAACTTATTTTATTGATTCAACTGACATTCTTAATACTTCCTAGTATACATCAATAAGTTTTATCTGGTGTCTGAAAAATCGACCCTTAGGGTAGCACAATAGCACATAAAAACGTATAAGTATTTATTTATGATACTAGTGGGTTAACTTGTTTTTATAAAAGATTAATTCGCCTTGGGCTAATCATACTTAGTCACACGTGGAAATGGGGCATAAAACCTATATTTTTTTATTCGCAATGGGTAAATTGTAAATTTCGCAATCCAACCGCCTGTCCGAATGTTTAAACTTCGTTTCAATATCACTTAGAACTCGTATATCCCCAATTATTATTCTATGCTTATCTCATATAGTCTGTAAAGACTAGTGTATACATTTTTATGACAATGAAGCAGTTCACATTGAACGCTATGAAGAGAAAAGACACAACTTTTGTATTTATATAGGTAATAAATAAATATAATATAATAAATAAAAGAAGATAAATATTAATATAAAGTTAAATGAAAATAATGTATCCAACGTTCCTAAGTACATTTTATTATAATTCCAGCATGATCTTCACCCGTACTTTAATGTTTATATACCAAAATACATCATGGTGAAAATTGTATTCTTACGGCATAAATTATCATACACGCATTGAATTGAATTGAATATAAACACGCATTGAATTTATTAAAAAGTCATTAAGAAACATCATGATGTTTTTACAGATTTGACTAATCATAACACGCTATGCCAATTAAAACAATTTTTCTTTGGGCGCGTTAGGGGAAAATTATGAGAATAATTTTTAATATGCCGCGCACACCGTCACAAAAACCACACCCTTAAGTTGCTATAGTCAACATTTTAGTTTTTCTATGTCAGTGTCGTTTTTTCTACAAACGTAGAATAAGGCGAAAGATAAAATTTTGAAAAGATTTTTATCTTGTTACGCCAAAGAAGTACTTTAACGCGTGTACATAATACACACACACACACACTTTTCAACCCTTAGTACATGTTGGCGGCCACTTCTAATATTCTTTTTCGCAAATTAATTTAGCATTTTAAATGTCATGTATTACTCAATTACAGACGTACAACTAGAGAGATGGGTGAACGGACATGACGATTTCAAAAGGATTCTGTTTAAAGCCAAAATGACTACGGAATCCTACAAAGCGTTTGTGATACATAAAAAACTCGCTCATTGGGTTTTTTGTATATAATAATAAATAATCGATGTGTGAAACCTGTCAAGTCTTGGACAAGCGTAGTGGGTACATTATTCGTTTCCCTAAATACGTGGTAAAGTCATGCTAAATCATTATCTTGACTACAGATTTTAGGGCCAGTTCGATGAGAGTAATACCACACAATCACAGAATATCGGTGTGAAACCTTGTGCTAATCGTGTTTCGTGCGATGGGTGAGAATTTCGATTCCCTATCCCATCCCACTATTATCTCATCACTCTATGCCATCCTATTTATCCCATCCTAAAGGCTGGCTGTGCTGGCTTCGGCCCTGGTGTTGTAAATGATTATAAGCTTCGGTAACCACTTTCCATGACCTGGGCTATCTGGCAGTTTACAAGCTTTCAATAAAATCATTACGGATAGCCCAGCTGCAGTGATGTATGTGTGCGATGCGATGTATTCATATTTTAACCGAAGAAGATAGCAATTTTAGAATGTAGTATAAAGATTAGACTGTTGTGAAAATCACAAAACTTGTATTATTGATATCAGAATGGACTGACTAGGCATATTAAGTTGTAAGTTGAATCGGTTGTAGGTAAGCGTGGTGAGTCATGTGACTGCAACAGCGCGTAGGCGCTTCACATAAAATCTCTCTGGCGACGGCAGCAACGGAGAATCTGCCGCCCGCTCAATTGGACTCAATTGCTTTAATTGACTTCAATTGATATGACCTCGTGCACCGGCCCCGCGCCCGCTTCTAGCCTGACACTTTTACATCTATCTTTTTTGGAGCTGACATTAAGCACTAAGATAACATTCATTGCTCTTAATCGAAATGCCTACTGGTAAGTAGGTACTAGGCATACCTACGCACTATATTGTTCTAACTTTACAAGTCTTAGACATATTTCATCGCTCATCGAAATAAACATTTACTCTGCATATGCGACTTAAATTATAAATAAAATTAACTCTAATAAAGTTCCACTTCGAAAACGTGCTTTCAGTATAAAATTTAATTACCTACATTTGAAACAGTAACAGCTAAATGTAAAAATTTAATTGACTCTTAATCTCCATTTAACGTAAATATTTTGTTTGTTAATATTAAGTAGACATGCTCTAGTTTTTATATATGTACTTACTATTTGCACAGCTGAAAATCGAATACATGTTCATCCCTTTTCTTGAAACCACGAATATATCTACCAAAAGCAGAAAGAGGAAATAATATACAAGTCATCAATCAAAATTGTTGTTATATTTATTTTAGTATGGACTCCATACATTATTTACGGTATTTTAGAATAACAATAGCCCAAAAAATATACACGACAAGGTAACGCCACCAACGATTCTTTGGACGTTTTCAAAAGTTTCAATAAACAAGTACCTGATACTTTCGATATTGACACTACTTTGATCGAAAATGTTTTAAATAATAAAACATTAAAAAGCAAGAGGAGAATGACTAGTAGCGCCATCTAGTCATGTACGATTTAGCAGCCTTCCGAATTATATATTTAACTAAGCTATTATCATTCCTATAACTTATTCTACTTCTTTGACGGTCATCTCCGTTTGCATGGATTAATTATACTTTTTAGGCACACATGCCAATTTTATACGATACTAATGCATAATAAACTACGCAGAATCTTATCGACCGGACCAAACTCTACCTACTCTTGTATAATAAAAACTAGATACCTATATCGAGGAAATTTCCATTACAGCACTGTTGATCAAAATAATCGACTCGACTTAGTTGTGTTGCCATAGTCAGTTTAAAATTTAAACAAACAATTTGGAGTATATTTTTTGCTTATAGATTTATGTTATTTTGTAAATGGAGTTTCGATTATTGTATAGTTAATTTATATATTAATTATTGTAATATGGAATACATAGTACATATAATGTCAGTCAGTGTCTGTCAGTTATATATAGACAAAAAAATAATTAAAACAAACAATAGTCACAAAGTGTAAATACTTTAGATTCAAAATTATTCATACACAATGACGGAATGTAGTTAAAAAGACGCCACATTTGGCACGTGTCCTATCCGGTGCTCAATTGGACTTAATTAGGAAATAGCCGCGGAGCGTGGACGCTGCAAGAGGTGACCGTCTTCCATAAATGTAAATTACAGTTATAAAATTAATGAACTTTATTTACAACAGACTAACATCATGAAGGTACTAAAGTCGCGTTTCTATATCTTACTAGACTCCTCTTCTACCTACCATAGCTAGAAAATGAAACTTGGATACTTGTATGGAGTAATGTTAAACACTGGCCAATAAGACAAATGATTGGATGACAAGATATAGAAACGTGTGAACTATAGAAAGTTATGTGACAAAACATAAGTGGAACTAGAAGATCGATGGATACAAATATACAGGTAGTCTAATAAAGATAGATAGATTATATGAAGATGACATGATAATTTGTTTGGGACAGTGGACATATATGGACTGAATAGAGTGTACCCATAGGTGTCCTTATGAAAGTAAAAGGCATAATGTGCTAACCCCAAATAATTGCAATAGTGTGAAAGAAAACCAGAGTAAGGGTTAGGAACTAGACATAAGTCGGTGGTATATTATAATAATCAATGCTGTTTACGTCTCTTTTGTTTTTTGTTTTACCCCAGAAACGTCTTCCACCATTGTTAAATTTTCAATCTTATTACAATCAGGGCTTCTAGTTTTCCCAAATCGACTCCGCGGCGGCAACTATTATCTTCACTGCTTTCAATCTCCGCTTCTCCAAATTCCATTGATGGGATTATTGTTGCATCGTCATTAAATCTCAATTGTTTCTTCGTTTGTATCTGCCGTTGCATTGTCCCAGAATTGTCACCAAAATTATCGTTCTTTGTAGAAGGACCAGCTAATACAGGCGACGGGCGATCGTATTCGTGGATTATTATTTCTTTTTCCAATGTTGTGACGTTGGTTTGAAGAGGTATAACTTTAGTTTGAGTTAAAGTATCAAAAGAAGTAGAACGGATGGAATCTGACCTAGATTTTCTAAAGAACTTTAACATACTCAACTCGTCAGCATTGTCTCCTGAAAGAGTGGCGTCTAGCATCGTCGCAGAACTACCTGACACATCTATTTCTGATATTGGTGGCAAAGTAAGGTTATCGTGAGAGTCTTGTTTTATTATGTTTTTAAGCGGAGTGAGATGTATCATTTCTAGACTCTCTCCAGTTTGAACAGCTGTATCAGCCGATTCCTTTTGAGTGTATCGTAGTTCTGTCTCCGGGAACGTTGAAAATAATATATCATCTTGTATTGGTCGTTTTTTCCGTAGGCAATCAGATGTAAATATATTCTTTAAATATTTAAATACATTCATTTTATCAGTTTTAATATCAGTGGCATACAAAATATCATCTTCATATATATTTCCACGATATATTAATTTACTAATTTCATCATCTTCGCTTTCATTTGGGTGACGCATAATACTATCCAAGTATAGACTGTAAAGAAAAAAAAAGCATATTCATCAAACAGACATACTCTGTCAAAAAGTACCGGGAAAAGGTCAATAATAATAATAATCTAAATGAATTTTCAAGGGCCTTTACGTGTTGGCCTGCCTCCAAAATTCCGGACCCTTTTTTGGCCCGTGGTCTCGAAAGACATACATTCATCTTCTGAATGGCCTAAATAACTCAATCTTCCAGTCAAAATGAAAAACATTTGTGCCAATCTTACAACAACAAAAAAATGAATTTGGAACTATAAACAAATCATCCATTCCCGATACATTCTTGACAGAATATATTTAGCAACCCTTACTTCATCCATGGAGGGTAGAGGTAAGGAGAACCATCTCAGTATATTAAAAAGTGTCCATTGAAGGGCAGCAAAGATGGCACCATAATAGCAAGTGAAAACTATTTAAAAATAGCGCCACAAATAATTAGAGTAGGAAACTAGATTAAAGAAGGAAAGAAAGACTTCTCTTTGTCACCGCGCAATTTACGAAAATGTAATATTGCATTTATATACATACATCTCAATACGAGAAAGTCTCAATACTTTTCCAAATTATAATTTTTAAATTTTTCAACCCTGCAGTTTGTTTATAACTGCTAAATTCATGTCATTTCCTTTTCCTACACTAGCGCTATTTTGACGATTTTTCAAACCATAATTTGCTGTTTACAGGTGGACACTATTTCAACTGATCCCCCATACTAGATGGTCCTCCTTACCTCTACCCACCATAACTCCATCGCCATATCATGACATTAGACACGACAGCAAAGCAAGATAGATGACAAAGACTGCTTATTGGTTTCTGGGTTTAAGGCGTTATTTCAGATCGATATTGTAATATCATTAAATATTCACAGATAACGTATATAGTTATATACACAAATGTGGCTATGCGTTAATGGCGTTATTTCTTAACGCTTTCAATATTTATGACGCTGTGACGCATTCGGCCACATAATCATTAACACTAATGCAGATGAAGCCCCAGCATAATGAATACTTAGTTTTATATTAGAGAAAGCATAACAATAGTGTTCATTTCTTATCGACTAGGTATCTATATTTAAAAAGTCCTAAAAACTATTTACATATGTATTTGGAAAATAATCTATTTGAATCGGTACTTAGGTCATGCTAAAAGTGAAACAAAAAATATAAAAGAACAACAAGCCTACACTGTCAATTTTGAAGTAAAATTAGCTCACAATGAGACAGTCAATGTTAATTAGAAATGTTATTAGGATAAATTTAATGAGTCCATACTAACATATTCTCAATTCCGTTAATATAAATAAAGAACGCCTCAGAGACTTTGGGGACGTATTGTTTCAGCCAGTAATGGACAATGTAAAAAATTGTGAGCATAGCTGCAAGGAATGTAAAGGCGGCTAGGTAGACGTTATGTAGCATTCCAAGAGAACCACCGCACATAAGACGGTCCTCGTCATAAATATCTGAAAATAAATGTAACACCACAGTAGTAGGGCTAATTGAAAGTGATAAAAATTTGATATCTAGCGTAAGTAGGTATAGTGTAAGATACAAGAACGGTTGCTGGGATAAAAATGTCATAATATGTAGGTACCTAATGTACATACTACAATATTTTGTAGTACATATTATTATCAGCTATTAATCTAATAATCATTTGGATACGAAAGCCCAAAAGGCATTAAGTCTACAAAACAACTTGAATATATTAAATAAACAATAGAGAACACGATAAAAAAATGATTTCTTGTTTGTTTGTCTGTTTGTTCGATATTCACGTAAAAACTACTGAGCTGATTTCGCTGACAGCTAAATCTTAAAATCTGCCCTACTTTTATCTTGGAAATCCCGCGGAAAATTTTCTGCGAATGATCTAAATGGCGAGATGAAAAATATCAAATTTCAGTGTGATTTATTCACTGGTCGATAGTAAAGTTTATGTAATAAAATGTATGATATTTTTATCCCGGTAATCCCGCGGGATTTTTCCTTATTCTGGTATAATTAGCACACAATTAGCGGCACAATTTTCACTAAAACGTTAGCTGACATCGTGTGCCGGGAATTCCGTGGGAATTTCAAATCAAGCGTAGACGAAGTCATGGTTATATTCTAGTAAATGTATAATAATTTACCATAAGAACCACAGTTAGGAATGCCATCGCATGTAGCGAGTGAATCGATGCAAACTCGTGCTCCAGATACCTGGCATTCTATATTCGAGGGGCTACAATGTGAATCACCAGTCAGCAAAGTCCTCGCTGGTGTCAATATTACTGTCATCCCTTGCATCTAGTTGAAACAAAGTCCTATTTATATTAAAAATGTAATCGTGGCTTTTTTAAACAGGGGTTTGGTTGATAGAACACTACTAGTTTAATCCGTTTTCAATTGATCCGAGCTGTCACGATCAGAGCGTACTCGGACGGAGTATACTCATATAGAAAGTTTAATATGTATTTGTATCAATTATTTTTCAAGTTGAAAATGGCAATGGATTAATAACTCGAATTTTCAGTTAATGTTATTTTTTTGTAGAAAGTGGTCCTACGATTATAATATTTGAATATGGTCCGAGTCTGCTAGGATCGGATAACGCTGTCTGAGTGCACTTTTACCGAGCGCACAGATTTACTAGAATATTTTTTTAAAGATTTAACATCCTCTTAGTATAAACCTTGAAGCAAAAATCTTGACTTGCTAAAACCTAGATTTATTTTTGCCCAAATGACATAGCTGTCGCTGTAACCGACACCGGTTTGACGTCGTTATTATTCATGATATTACTGAAAGAATTTTCGGGGGACCATATCCAGCTACAAATAAATTAAGTAATTATTATCTTGATGTCCTTTCACTTTATAATTATCGTTAACATAGAATAGAAAAACTTACAGAGAAGTTGCCGATAAGAGCACAATTCGAGATGCATTAAAGAGAAAGACACTGCGACCACCTGCCTCTTTGGAGTCACAAATGTTGTACAAAATAGGGCCGGAAAGCTGTTGTATGTCACGTAACGACACCCGATCATGTAACTATAAAATAATGATTTTATTTTGTACTTTATTACTACATATTTATCTATTTCTGTAAGTACAGTATATAATTTCTTTACCACTTCTTACTTATATGTCCTAGTTATAGTTATTGCAAGCCCACATGCTTAAAAACTTTTCTAATGTATCGTAACCCAAGATTGATGAAAGAAATTGCGATAGGGCCAACTATTGTTTTTTGTGTCTAAACCTCTTCAAGTGTATTTAAATTTTATGCAAGAAAGTATATTCTCTTTGTAATGATATCTTTACTTTTACTTACTTTTTAAAGGGCATATCAGAAGTTATTAGGTATATAATAAGTTTATTTGTAACAGTTATTTACAACACCCATCATTTAATTAACTACTGATATGTAATAAAATATAAACAAAATGATACTTATATAAAATGGAACCGAATTCTGACAGTTAAAAAAAGCCTTAAAACATTGCAAATAAAATATTTAGAATATTGTTTTTTTAATGTCATTTCTATTTTTTTTTTTTCCAAAACATAGATACATTTTTTTTGTATGCACAATTTTATAAAAAAACGGCTTTTACTGAAAACTGTCAGTATGTGGGGTTGATTCCATTTTGGCATAACTAGGTTCAAATGTAAAATATATAGTTTATTTTAACATCTCACACCTCATATTCAAGTAAACATGATTCATAAGAGTAACGTAAAAACTCATAAAAAAGTGAACTTTGCTCTGGTTTGCAGAGTAGATGACTATTGTGTCAGCTATAAAGGCACGCTTACGAGCTAATAAAGTGAAAAAACAAATTCTACCTCATCATCCTTCAGCTCTATGAGTTGTGCGACTGTTGTATATCACCAACATTGTATATTGTCTCTGATGTCGCAACAGTGGTCTTTGTCGTCAAACTCCGAGGTCTGTTAGTCTCAATCGCAATCGCGTTAAGTGTACGTTTCTTACGCTTCCTATTAAATCAGAGTCACGGAAAAATATTACTATATTTTTAAGTAATTGAACTATAAATAATTAAAATCTTGTTGACTGTATAACATTTAATAACAACAGCCCATAACTGTCCCACTGCTGGTCTCGGGCCTCCCACGGTAGGGGAATGGACGGTATACCCGCCACGCTTGTCCAAGGCGGCTTGGCAGGTTTGACACATCGATTATCTCGATATGCAGGTTGCATCACGATGTATCCTTCAATGTTGTTAGTACGTGGTAATTGTAACAATATGCACATTAGGTCAGAAAATAGCCTAAGTGGTGCATGCGTTCCGGCGAGGATCGAACCTTCGACCTTTGAGTTTAGGACGCGTGCGCTAGCCATTACGCTACCACGACTTCATAACATAAAGAAACGTAATTATGAAAAAGACCCTAAATTCCGATATTTCTACTGTTGGTTAGAGGTCGCCACAATTTAATTTTCCTTCAACTTTTGGTATACAAAACTCCTCTAAAATTTTTAACCAGAGACGACCAGAGTTTTATTATTTGTAACATTGATATATAAAAATACTATAGGTATATCATGTTTGTAACATATTATGTAACATTTTTGACGTGGTAGACCCATGCTGGAATCATTGTTTTGATTACAGCTGTTAGGGCCGGCTCCATCGGTGTGATACCATGTTCTCTTAGAATATAGGTCCCAAACGCCGTCAACGTCAGCCTTGTCGTGTTTCATGCGATGAGTTTCGATTGCCCTATTCCCCTATTCCAATTCCATATATTATCCCTTTCCTCTTGTCTGATCCCCCTATCCCGTCCTCTTTATCCCATTCTAAAGGCTGGCAACGCGTTGGATTCACCCCTAGTGTTACAAAAGTCTATAGGCGACGATAACCACTTTCCAGTTGGGGCGTCTGCCTCTTTGCCAGCTTTGCAATAAAAAATCGGTAAATCGTTATTTCGCGAAGCCCTGTAATACTTTGTGTACCTATTCGAAACTACTTTTTAATTTAGACGAATAGTTATCTCAAGCATAGGTTTAAGCATGTTTCCTGTTCTCAAATACAGACTACAATATGAAGCTCACTTGCGCTTAGCTTTATTCACATGACCGGGTCATCATCACGTGTCTCGTTCAATAGTATAGCCATCTCGGGAGCTGATTGAACGATATTCTCCCACGATTCGTGGTCTACCAACGAACCGGATAGCTTCGGTGTTCTATAAAAATATAAGCATAAAGTTCACTTTATAAGCCACACAAGTAAATTGCACTTAATAATGGAATAACAATTTTAGGCATAATATTCGCCCAGGAAAAATGTAATTCCGAATAAACCCTAAAATCTTTTTCTAATGTTCAACATGAGAGTCACGAATTATCTTTTTATATTTCAGCCAGTGTTATGTTATTTTGTAAATAAAAGATTTTTTAAATTATTGCATTCTTAATAACTTTCTTTTTTTAATTCACATTTAAACAGAGTATAACTAATATAAAAAAATACAGTCGTGACGTATGTGAAATTATGAATAGTTAACCACTCCCGACCCGCGAACAAGGAGAAATTAATCAAGGCAACGCTTTAAAGTACTCTTGCTATTACTAATATTTTTCTTCCATAGTTAACGGCTATGAAACTGCACTGAATTCAAAACAAAATTATATTCGTGCATATTCTGAATAGGGGTCCAATTAAATTTTAAATCATTATTCTTTTTTAATTAATTTTAAATTATTTAATTTTTATTTAATTATTGTAGTAATTATTTCAATCATTGTAATGTAATTAGTTTCAATTGCGAATGCGAACTTTTTCTTGCTTGCCCGACGAAGAACAACATCAACACTTTTTCTGCTTTTACAGATTTGGCCCCCAATCTAAAACTTGTTAATAAAAGTAATTTAAGCCTCCTTGGGTCTCCCATCTTCGATGAGTCTTTCCCATCTTTCGTAGAAGACAAAATTGACAGTTTTCAATCAAAATTATTAAATTTAAAACAATTAAACACACATAGTGCTTATTTTATTATTAGACACTGCGTTTTCACTCCCAACTTTACGTATGTATTGCGCTGTTCCCCCCTTTGGAGACATTCCAGTATTTTAAAAAATTTAGACAATATTATTCGGCAAACATTAACTTCCATCCTAAATATTTCTTTAGATGACCGATCGTGGACCCAGGCTTCCTTACCGATACGGCTAGGTGGCTTGGGTATACGCAAAATTTCTGACGTAGCACTACCTGCCTTTCTGTCCTCAGTCTATAGTACTGTGGACCTCATCGGTAATATAATAAATCCATCACTCAGTGATTTTGAGGTCCCATATTTGACTGAGGCCAGAAATGCCTGGTCTTTGGCTTGCCCGAATGAAAATTTTCCTTTAGATCCAAAGATGCAGAGGCTGTGGGATGGGCCGCTCAGTAAGTCGGTGTATGACAATCTCATGTCATCTTGCACCGGCGAAACTGACCGTGCTCGCCTCCTAGCTGTTTCAAAATGGGAGTCTGGTCTGTGGCTTCAGTGTCTGCCCTCTGCGAATCTAGGTACACTCCTGGATGATACTACATTCAGGGTTGCTGCCTGCATTCGCCTGGGGGCAGACATCGTGGTCCCACATCGTTGTCGGTGTGGAGATAAAGTTGATAGACTGGGTCACCATGGCTTATCTTGTTTGAGGAGTGCTGGTAGAACTTCACGACATGCGGCTATCAACGACATCATCCGCCGGTCTCTTGTCACCGTTGGGGTTCCAGCTGTTCTTGAACCGAACGGACTGTGCCGCGACGATGGCAAGCGACCGGATGGAATGTCGTTGGTACCTTGGAAGATGGGACGCCCCTTAGTATGGGACGCAACGTATGTCGATATGTTGGCCGCTTCCCATCTTCCAAATACGGCCGTCACTGCCGGGGGAGCTGCCGCACTTCAAGAAACCCTGAAACGCCGCAAATATGCATCCATCGGTGACGGATACATATTTGTAGCTTTCGGGGTTGAGACTTTGGGGCCATGGGGACGTGAGGCTTATCAACTTTATCGAGACCTTTCAAGACGATTGAAAGAAGTCTCGCGTGACCAAAGGGCCGGCCTATATTTAGGGCAACGAATAAGCGTTGCCATACAACGAGGGAATGCGGCCAGCATTTTGGGAACGATCCCCACCGACAGCGATTTGGACTACATTTTTTACTTGTAAATATGTTTATAGTAGTATTTAATTTTATAGTTTAGTTTCAATTTAGATTTAGTTATAAGATGTGAAAATTGCATGCCTAATAAGGCAAAATGTATTGAGACAATTGCCACAAAAAGCACCTATTGTACACATAAATTTACAAATACATTTCTAGCAATAAATGATTAATCTATTCTATTAAATACAAGACTTTCTGAAGAATAACTTTTCCGAAGTTAAGCACAATTTAAAAATAGCGGTTCAGTAATTAGTACAGTTTTCGAAAACGTAGATTTATTTACTGCCCTAAGTTATCACGCACCACAGCCCGTGCCATTGATGTTACTCTTCTGCTTATCTGTTTTCACGATGTTTTATAATAAAATTGATTAGTCGTTGAAAAGTATATCAGGGATCCGAATAGAGATTTTAATAAATAAAATTTAATTATTAATGTTGTATACCTTGAAAAATAAGATTGATTAAACTTTAGATTCTTGGTCGTTATTTTCGGATCTGTAATATAGGATAATGCATTGTTACCTCTTTTTTCTCAAAAGTATAATTATAACGTAAAGTATTCTTATATTAAACATATTGTTACGAGTTGCAGGACTCGATTAAAATGCCGTTGGAATTACTATAGAATTCATTAGAATTATTCAAAGACGTATAACACAGGTACAAATATAACTGACCACAACCAGTACAAACGTAATGCACGATTCAATAACACGCGCAAAGTAAGTCACTATATAGATTACAGAATATACACACGTCTTCACACCTGGCTAATGACTACCATAAAGATCAAGAAGAAGAAGAACAATACACAATGGGCTGTTTTTTCAATTACAAATTTAAACACAAAGTAAACAAAAGAAAGTAGTCAACAAAGCGTTTCAATGTTATTAGCTCAAATTCCGACGGGTAATAAATGTGCTTTGCTTACAGATATGCAAGTGGCCCTAATTGTAGCAATATCTATAATCAGTTAATGTCATCTATAGAGACATGCAATATCAAAGGAGTGAAGACCATATGTCCATGTACTGATAGAAAAGCCTCTAAAACTGTTAGAAAAAATTATATTAATATAATGGGAATTTAAAAAGTTTAATATTTTTATTAGCGATAATCAATTTGTAGCCATATAATAGAGAAAACTCCACGAGTTAGGCACAGATATTCCGTATGTATCCTTACCTATATTTGTAGTGCTTACGTTATGTCCGTCAAAAGTACTGTTATTGTGGTTATCTATAGCTTTTCCAAAGATAATGTTTTTAGGAAATATAGAAATATTTGTTAAAAAAGATTTCGTTGATGTGGCAAGCTCTCCTTCGGAGTGTAAAATAAAGAAGTCACTGCACTCGACGATATTTTCGATTTATTTTTTAAATGAAGTGGTTCTGTACCAATTTCCATTGCAGTAGTTTGACTAGATAGTTTCTTTGTAAATAATTCTTTAACACTTATAAAATTCGTTGATTTATACGATCTAAAACAAATTCACAAACAAAATTAAAACTAAAAAGATGTTATCAAAAAGTAATAGATAAATAATTATATATCAACTAACCTGTATGTGTTCAATAAGTTTGTTTTAGAATATTTAAAATATCTCAGAGAAGGTGGCGTCAGACCATTCCAAGGGTTACTATTGTAAATCGACAAATTTGGTGCTAAATATGCTGAAAATTAAGTAATGTTCAAAACTATAATTATCTAATACGAAATACTGAAATTAGAAAAGATAAAACCTGAGAAAATTCACCTATACTTGAAATAAAATTAATTCCTTTAAAATAATTGCCATAAATGTTTTTTTTATCTAAGGCAGGCTAAGCTCGAATAAGTTACCAAACGGATTTCAATAAAAACTTTAAAGTTTATAAACAGGAGTTTTGTTTTAAATGTTCATGTGTTTTCTTTCCATATCTTGTAGATTTTAAAAGTAATAAATAACATATATTTTATTATATAAGTTGTATTATATATATATATTTATTATTATATATATATATTTATATATTATTATATAATATATTATATTATATATATATATATAATGCAATTATTAAACTGTAATATGTATTTTAAGACTGTTGATTTAATAATATAAAATAATGATTGTATTTCAATGCCACCTACCACTAAAATTATGTTTCAAGTTTGATATCTTATGCAATATGTGAGAAAAATTCACTGGTATAGTGACTTCAAAATTTACACTTTTATTTAAAGTTTTCATCAGATCTTCAATTAGTTTCCAGACACATTAGAATGTAATGAATCTAGTTGTTTAGTTGTATTCAATGCCGAAACGTACTTTCTTTTATTATTAGTTGGCACGTTAGTATACTTATTATATTTTTGGTAGTATATAATGGACGTTGAATACCCGTATATTGAAATCTGAAAAGTAAAACTTATGTAAGTTTTGTAACTTATTTATTTTGTTTTCGGAGGCTAATTTCAGGAATCTCAAGGAATTGAGATAATAAAAATTAAACACTAATTTTCGCAAGCCATTTTTTTTAGTTCTGTGGTCATTTCGTAATAAGCGGAATCCTTTTAAAATTATTATATCTGTCCGTATATATAAAAAAATACATAATATAATAGCACAATACTGTACGCTATTGTTGAATCTTGAAAAATCATGTCGATATAATTTAATATAATTTTTTTATTTAATTCAAATGATGAAGAAATTACAAAGTTGCTACAATTGTGTCCCCTCTCCCTCTAACTTTTGGAGTATGAATTGTGCCAAAGCGTGGGGTCCTAAATTTCGTGACGTCACATTTCAAAACCTAATGTTTAAGCTAATTACGGAACTGATGTTTTAATGTATTAAATGTCTTGATATTAAATTCCAAAATATGTGATGTCATAATAGGCCTCCCTATTATGACATCACATATTTTGGAATCTCAAAAATGTAACCAGTTGTGACAAAGAGGGGGGGGGGGGGGGTTACTTGCTCGATTGGTTGTAATTTTGTGTTATAATCTAAGTAGTAACTCTAAGACCTATTTTATTTTAATGAATAGATAAATGTTTATTTCATACTTCTGGAATGTTGAATTAGCTGTCGTAATTACAGAAAATAAATGATGGTTTTTTTTAAAGTTAAGACGTCTGTTTGCGTTGTATTTTTGTTTTTTCCAGGGCTTCCTTTTTACAGTACTGTGAGTAAGCTCGGGATATGTCAATCTGTAATAAAAACATTATATTTATAATAATATTATGTGTTTATTATTATAATAAAATACAATAACTAAACATGAAAATAAATAAATATAAAAGATTGTTAAATATATCTGTTGTTTTATTCTTATTCCCAGATATGTTACGTCCTAATGCATGACTTTGAAAACCCCTCTTAAACGTTTGACGAAAATAGCTTAAAAATTTAAAGGACACAAAAAATACGTTTCAAAGCACTTATAGTCAAGTCACAATGACCAAGTGACTACTGTGTAAAATGTAAACTACTGGGCCAAACTATGTTAAATTTTTAGGGGACTAAATGGCAACTATTCCGCGTCGAACAAAAAAGAATCACGTAAATCGGAATCGGATCGTAATCGGTGAACATACATAAAAAAAGATCCCGACGAATTGAGAACTTCCTCCTTTTTTTGAAGTCGGTTAAAAAGGAACGATTGGTATTACCTATTATATATCTGTAACGAATAAAATCAAAATCCATTGGACCGATTTCAAAACTTCCTTCACTGTTAGAATGCTACATTATCCCTGATTAATGTCAGCTATATAAAAATCAGGGATTCCTACTAAAACTTCAGCAATCTAACCCATCAATCCAAAATAAATATTTGGCGCTAGAATCGGGTTCTACGATTTTTATGTGTGTTTAAGTAGGTTAGATTAGATTCACAAATAGGCTCGACAGGTGGCGCTGGCATCAGTTTCTAAATATTTTTTTAGGCAGGACAACGTTTTTCAAGACCGCTATAGTAGAATTATTTTCTCTGTGCAGTTGGGTCATAAATAATCGGAGCGATGAAGCGAGTATTTCGCTCTCTTTTCCACTCACGGGCCTTATGGGCGGACATAGTGATGCGCATTATTGTTGTCGATAAGCGTTATCGATAATATATTTAGTTTTGTCATTTTGTGGGTCAGTGATAAAAATGAAATAAGATTAATAATTATTTAAAATAAATTATTAATTAGGTATCTATGCATTAAAAGCTATAAGTACAAAAGTTTAGAATGTAACAAGTTATATTAAAAATAAATATAAATACTTATATCTCGAGTTTAAAATTATCAGCAAAAAAGATAATAATGATTATAAGAATGATAATCTTTCTTTAATACGAATGAATTTTTATCGATAATGGCGTTGCGCCCGCGCAACATGCTCACTGCCGTAGCCGGGTTGAGGCTGAGCTATGATTTATGGCCCAAACTGCACGGAGAAAATAATTCTACTATAGTAATTAATACGTATACCTCGTATTTATCTTACAAGATAAATTTTTGGATAAAATTTTAGTTAAATCGTGTCCAACGTAATATTTTACTCTATATGTAGTTTAAGTTGTGTAAACATCATTAATTATTGTAATTCATTACAAAAATCTTGTTTGTAATGTATGAAAATAATCTGCTAAGGAAATATAATGTATACCTAACATCAGCGTCAGTGGTAGATATGATTGTAATAGTGGTTTTCCACTAGGATTCCATAAAACAGTCGTCTTTTGTTGATTTATTGAGAATTGTACCAACGGCAGTATACTCGTATCATATTCAACACTTGGCCTAGAGATTACAGAGAATTTAAATAATATTGAACAATAATAACATTAATCCTATCTAAAATACCTAGTTCAAGAACTAACTTAGATATAGAGATATTTCATTATGTATTATACCACTTAAGATCCCATAAGTAGTTATTGATTACATTGGAAGTTTTACATATTTCAGATGAAAAAGTGTCACATATTCTTTTTCGAACCATTTAGATCATTCTTACGGAAGTTCATAAAAAATTTAAAAGCTTATCAAAAATATAATACTTAATGCTAAATAAGTAATAAATCTAAAAACACCGTATCTGTATATTGAAGCTATTTAAAAAGAACAAATTTAATAAATATACTATATAAACGATGGAGCACACAATGCACATTTTTTTAGATTTCTACACAATATTATCATACCAAGGCGTAACATCATATAAAAGTTCAAAAAGATCTGCAGAGTCTATATTCTCCTTTTCAACACTCTCTCCAGGGACAAAACTTCCAGATACGTTCACTAAAGGCACTTCTAGAGTAATGAAGTCTTCGTCTGTCTTTAATTCATCTGTGGCTTTCAATGACAAAGGACTTGTTTGATTTTGACTTATAGTGAATATATTCTCATCACTGCAAAATTCAAAAAGTTACATAATTCAAAGAAATATAACTTTCAACTATCATTAATGCCACACCTAGGTTAATGTAGTAAGTGATTCCAAATAAGACTTTACTCATAGCGTTAAAAATTAACGCCTTTAATTATTCTTTATATTAGTACATTTATTATCTGTCGATGTTTAAGAACGTTAATGATATCACATCTCAAATAACGCATTAAACTATTGGCTACACCTTTGACCTGCTCGTCACAGCGATATCTCTTTCCAAGAAAGACCTCGGAACACCCTGTGCAGACAGAGGCGAAAACTTCAATGTGGCACACTTGGAAACACACAAACTACCAAACATTATTACTATTCAGATATACATCTTGTATGACTTACGTAGTCTGTGTAACTGTTGATGAAGTAGTTTTAAGTGTATAATATTTGATGGTATCAGAATATTCCTGCCGAATCAAGTTATTGGGTAAAGGGCCCCAATAACCACCAAATGTTTCACCCAACTCATATACTATAAACTGGTTGGGATTTTTAGAGCACGTCTTCATTAAATCATGGTTAGACAATACTTCAGTAACTAGTATCAAACTATAGCCTGATTCGGTTCTGAAATAGACACACATAGAAAATGCTCTTGTTTCATAAAGTTCTTTTCAGTGCTTAAGTTTATTGTCGTCACGCAATCGCAGCCCACAGCTGGATGTAGTGCTCCTACAGTTTACGCCGCATATTATTATCCAGTTCTTCTGCTTTCCTTATCCAATCACTATTTGCGATCTCGCGCAAGTCGTGGATGAACCAGGACGGGGACGATCAAGTCTACGTTTAAAAAAGACGCGGTCTCTGCTCCAGGACTCATAGTTACCATCAGCCATCGCTCCTATGATAGACGTGACCAGCCCTCTGTAACTGCTGTTTGTGAACTGTCTCGATCTTCTTCGTGGTTTCTGATGGATAGCCTCGTTTCGGACTGTCTCCGTGAGAGTACGCTATCGGTGTTCACGCCAATTCTAACATATTAATGGCCGATTTTCCGATCACCAAATGAAAGTATTCATAGGATTAAAATAAACATGAACAAGGGAACAAAACAGGTGAATTTTTTCGCTTTTACCTTCATCCAGATTGTAATTTACTAGCTGTGCCCGCGACATCGTCCGCCTGAATTTGTTTTCGAAACCCCCCGATTTTGAAACTTTCTTCATTAGTGCTCCGCTCCTATTGGTCTTAGCGTGATAATATATAACCTATAGCTTTTCTCGATAAATGTACTATCCAACACTGAAAGAATGTTTCAAATCGGACCAGCGATTCCTGAGATTAGAGCGTTCAAACAAACTCTTCAGCTTTATAATATTACTAGCTTCTGCCCGCGACTACGTCCGGGTGTATTTTTTTTCATAAAAAGTATCCCATGTTACTTCTAATACCTGCAAGAATATGTGTACAAAGTTTCATGATGATCGCTTGAGTATAGTTTTCGCGTGAAAGCGTAACAAACAAACTTACATTCGCATTTATAATATTACTAGTAATAGTATAGATTTAATTAATAGATTTTCGGATCATAGTCTAAAAAATTTTTTAATAAATAATAAAACATCGAAAACCGATATCTGATAATGTAGTACGATTTAAGGACTTCTCCAAGTTTGTGCGTCTTTTACTGAGATATTTCCATTCTTTCTACTTACGATACTAGCGGTGCTAGCGAAACTTCGGTCACGTTACCATGACGATATTTTTGTCAGAAAAATATACGCAACTACAGCGTCATCTTTTTAGTTATAATTATTCCTTTTTTGTACGGAAACCACGTCACTTAACGCCCTATATCCCTAGTCCGGGATATTAGCTAGCTCTATATCGAGTTTCATCTATTCAATTGTTTTACAGGTAGCTCTAACAGACGAAAAAAACTAATAGTTGAATTTTTGGAATCTGGTATTATAGAAATACATACTGGAAAACCCTTTTAAATATAATCATTTAATATAAGTACAGATAGATATATCTATCTATTTACCTGATACTTATATAGCATGTGTAGGGCAATTCCAACTTTGAAAAGTGTAATATGTGTGAATTTGCTGTGGTAAGTTGTCTGCTTACAAACACGGAAGGTACCACCTGCCGTCGACAGTACTCCGACATTTCATTATGGTATACCAACGCTGGTGTCATAATTACACTAACTTCACTGAATAAAAAGAAGTTGAGTAATATCACCACTATCAGATTAAAATAATACATATATAGATTAACAATAAGCCATTGGATTATGTATACTTACATACTTGTTTGTATATTGTTATATCGCAACCCTCTAGATTCCACAGAGACAGCGGATTCAAAGATTTCCGCATTCAATATTTGTGGCTAATCCCATTGAGATATATGTATACATTATACCTCAATGTCTAATGCTGATAAAATTAATTCACCAAATGTAATCAATTTGTTGAAATGTACAGAACTGAAAAATCTCGAGAATAAAACTAGTGTACCGATTTCGCTGAAGTTCGGTAGATATGTAATTTTAATACCGAGGGTGGACAAGGGTACATACATTTCAACCCGGATAATCGGATAGATTTTGGGTTAGATTTATGTAAAGGTTATTCCAGAAAGTAGGACAGGTTTTTTTTTTGATTTTCCATTTTCATCATTTTTGTCATTGTTGTCACTTATGTGGTTTTTAAATAGATTAGACAGGGGATAAATAAATAAAACTAGAATGGGTTGAAATAGGTGATGAAAGTTTGTATGGGAAACCAATCAAGTTTATATATATAAAAATTAATCATCTATAGTAAATGCTATAGTATCTTATCTTTTAAGCTTTTACGGAACAATACTGGAGTGTTAGATTAGTTTTGCTGTAAATTAGTTTAAATAAGTTGCAGTTTAAATAAACCGAAAATGGACATAAATACATCTCACACCGAAAGATGGGATAGTTTGCGATATAAAATGGAGTGTATCTCCCGGGGCAAATATCACTAACATAATATACTATGAAACCTGTATTAGCGACGCCTCTTTTTTTAGGTTGACCCCGGCGCACCCGCGGGGTAAACTCTAGTATTTTATATAAGATCTACTGTCAAGCCTATATGGGAAAAGTCCCAAACAAATAAAGAGAAGAAAAAAGTATTATTGTGACCGCGATTCTTTTCCGAAAATTCGACAGCATGCTTCAAAAGTTAGAATTTTATATACCTTCGTAACCGGTTTTTTGCTAAAGTTAATACGACTCAAAGCTCCCAGTAGTCAATTATTCTGTACTGTGGTAAAGTGCACGCGCAAAAAAATTCAACTACTACAGCTACAACTTTATCGTAAGTCTGGGTGGACCGAGATCCAACTCTATATATAAATTATTTTTCCCCGATTTCACTACATAACTGTATAGTGTCATATATCTTATAATCTACGCCTAGTCAACTGTTTTCTAGTCAAAAGTTTCTGAGAAGATCGACTGACATACAAAATAGATGCCATACCGAAATGATAAAATTTCTGTTTTTTTCCAAAAGGGCTACGGTACCCTAAAAATCATAGTGTTGTCGATTCGGTCACGATACCTCAAATATTATTTGAGTGTACATTATTAGAAATAATGCCCAAAGTCTGGCGTAGCGCAGGCAATGATAGGGGTCGCGTGACCCGCACCGAGAAACGAGATCACCAACATCAGTGTTTTAATAAAAACGCACGCTAGCACCCCTCTTCAGTTAATAATAATTACAATATCTATACTATTACTATATAGGATCTTTAATTTTTACAGAAATTGATAAAAGAAATAGATAATTACCTTTTAATAAAATTGGGTGGTCTGGTTCCTTGGGATATAGAGATGATTTAGAATATAATTTGCCATGAAAAATGCAGGAATTCCCGCGGAAATGTACACTTAGTTTAGGTTGACAGCGCCATCTATTCTTTTTTTTTTTTTTTTTTTTTTTTTTTTTTTTTTTTTGACAGCGCCATCTATCTTCCACCATTTAAAACAGCGAAACGTCAATTTGCCTGAAAACAGCTGATTGTCAATGTCAGAATCAGCTGGAATTCTAACCTCAAAAATTGTCTTAATGTCTATAAATAGTTGAAAATATCGTTATAATAAGATTCTAAAATTACATATAAAACAATTAATGCAGTATGACCCTCGCTGACTACATTGCTTCGCTCTCACAAAACCCTTATTTTGGAGCCGGTTTTGGCCTATTTGGTGTTGGTGCCGGAGCTGCTATATTGCGAAAAGGTTTTCAGACTTCAGTGCTTCTGTTTAGGCGGCATTGTATGATAACTCTTGAAGTTCCATGCCGAGATAAATCGTACCAGTGGTTACTTCAATGGATCACACAGAAAGGCGCTAGGAAAACACAGCATTTGAGCGTAGAAACTTCGTTCCTGCAGAAAGATACCGGTCAAATTAAAACCAAATATGACTTCATTCCTAGCGTTGGACAGCATTTTTTCAGGTTCGTGTGATAGTTTTTTTTACTGCAACTGTTGCATTTAATTTATAAGAAATTGGTCCTGTATTTTTTAATGCGAAATAGTGTTTTATTTTCATTCTAGGTATGGTGGTACATGGATAAGAGTTGATCGTACCAGAGAACAACATACACTGGATCTTCACATGGGTATTCCTTGGGAGACTGTTACATTAACTGCTTTTGGAAGAAATAAACAATTATATTATACTATATTGGAAGAAGGTAAATATTGTTTTTTAATTACCAGCATACTAGTCATGCAAAACTCATTATAGTCATACTTGTTATACAATTATACCCATCACTATGGTCATATATTAAATAGGTTGAAAAGGTATGTGGTAAAGCAATCCGCAGTTTCACTAAAGATAATCCCAGCTCTCTATTTAACAACTCCACCCTTGGAGTTCAGTCTTAGCTTTAATGAAACCCCCTCTAAGCCAACTGGCCAAAATAAGCAACTTTTTTATTGTCATAAACAGATATGCATGCTGCATGTTTTCAACACCCAAGACACAACCAGGATATTAATAATTTTTATGAGTTCTTTTACAGATCTTACAGTGTTTGGTTCTAAGTGTTACTGCTCCACTATAATGCCAACTGGTTTCATACTGTTGCTAATAATAGCCACTATGAGTTTTTTTTTTTTCAAAATTTCAGCTAGAACTATGGCATTGAAACAACATGAAGGAATGACGATAATGTACACAGCAATGGGATCAGAATGGCGTCAGTTCGGGCACCCACGACGGAGGCGACCTTTGCATAGCGTAATACTCAGGTCAGGCCTAGGAGAACGCATATTGGCTGATTGTATAGATTTTATTGACAACCCACAGTGGTATATAGACCGTGGTATACCATACAGAAGAGGTAACTAATCTTTTGATCATTTTATTGCAAACATTTTCAATCTTGCACCTAGCACTTATTACATTATCTGGCAATTTGTGTGAGGACTAAATATATGCTTTATTGTTTTTTAATCAGTAACACATAAAGACAAACAGAAACAAGTAGAAACAACAATCAAAGTTGTTATGCAAATTGCAAATATGTTTGTATGGATATTTCTACTTACTTAAATGTTTGTTCTCTCTTTATGAACTTACATTTGGACCAATTTACATAAAATTTATTGAGAAGGTGGATACTTTAGAAACTGGAAAGGTAATCCTTTGTAAATGGAAATTGCCTTAACCTTGAGATTGAATTTTATGAACACTACCTTTTATATACATACTACTTTTTAAGAATTTTGTAATTGTGTGTTATAAAGAGATATCTATTTTACGCAAAGAACTTAATTTATGGTTTATCACTTATATTTCATTACTATTTAATACATTAATTAATGAAAATTAATCTGTTTGGCCATATAAGAAATAATCGTAATAAAAGTGATGAGTATTATAGAAATCCCCACATCTCATTTTCATCCATGAAAACAATAATTTTGTCTTCAGGATATCTGTTATATGGTCCACCTGGTTGTGGCAAGTCCTCCTACATAATGGCGTTGGCTGGTGAATTAGAATATAATATATGTGTTCTAAATCTATCAGAAAGAGGTTTAACAGATGACAGATTAAATCATTTATTAAGGTATGTTTATTTTTACTTTCAAGCCTTTATAGAAGTAACAGAAAATGAACCATATGTATGTAGAACAAACCTCTTAATGAGAAAACTTAAACTGGTTTTCAAGTTGAAATCGGCCTACATATATTGATATTAATATATAAATAGGAAAGTAACTTTGTTTGTTCACAATTTTCAACAAGACTAATTTCTATGAAATTTGATAAGTTATATCTTATATAGATCAACTTATATAGATAAATAAGTTGGTAAAATACATTCTATCCCTGATGATGTGATTTTACTCTATAATATTTTGAAACGAAGTTATTACCACTATACAGTAATAATCTTCCATGATTAGCTCTACTTCTGGATTATAATTATTCAAACTAAAATAAAATTCAATTAATCAAAACAAAGATGCAATGTAATTTCACTGGTGGGTTCATGCCCATGCCTTAGTTTACCTCTTTGAACAATTAGGATATAGAACATGCATCACTCTCATAATATGTATCTGCAAGCTGGAGAATGGATGCATGTTGATAACTCAGCTATTAATCTACTAAAGGTGCTGCCACACTGCTGTTTAAAAATGTTTACAAACATTTTGTAACACTAATTCATTTACTAACAAATGTTAGGAATTGTTACATTCTGTTAGGGATTGTTAAGTGCTCCTACACCGATGGAAAATGTTTACAAATATTTATAACATTTGAAAAATCGGCTCGCTCGCAGTTTGGATTTACGTTCCGAGGCGTCTACACGAAAATGGAAGATTTCCTCATGGATTGGATTAACTTTTATTTTTTGTTTAAAAAAGTTAAAAGTTACTAACATTACCTAACATGAAAACATTTTCTGACATTGTAATCGTATGTTTCTTAACAAATGTTTACTAATGTTTGTAAACATTTTTAAACAGCAGTGTGGCACCACCTTAACACTGAAATAAACTTGATGTTGCTGTATTCTAGTGTGGCCCCTCAGCAGTCGATAATATTACTGGAAGACGTTGATGCGGCATTTGTGTCGAGAGATGAATCGCCGAAGCAAAAAGCCGCATTTGAAGGGTTGAATCGTGTTACATTCAGTGGCCTTCTGAACTGCCTGGACGGAGTTGCTTCCACTGAGGCTAGAATAGTTTTTATGACTACCAACTATTTGGAAAGGTATTATATGTGATCATGAATAATATTTGAAAAAAATACAGTAAACTTATAAAGTTATTACTATGCATAGTATTAATTAATCTTAAATAAGGTCCAATATATTTAATAGAGCAGTGTTTTTCAATGTGTGGGTCGCGATCCCCTAGGGGGTTGCGAAGCTTCTATAGCGGAGTTGCAAAAGGTTGGGAAAGGTATTGCAGTAAAGTTTACAATATCCGTAGATTCATCAAATTGCAAGGACAGAAGTACTTTCTTTTATTTTTTCTATGACTTGATCACGAAAATCAGTTGCCATATCGCTTATCCTGCGTTGAATGTTACTGCCAGAAAGAGGTATACTTTTAAGCTTTTCGACCTCTTGATTGCCAAATATAATCTCTGCTATATCTAAAACCGCTGGTAAAATCAAACTTTTGGTAATAGTATTAGGTTTTTCTGCAATAGATACACAAAGAGCTACGCGATAGCAACGCTTTCTCATTTATGCGGGGCGGGACCGGGGCGGCCGGCATCGGACGCGTAAATTGCGTTATCTATTGGCGACGCATTCGATGTAAAAAATGTGTTTTACGTAGTTAATTATACATTTAGTCGAAGCCTAATTATGAAAATGAATAAATATGTTATTGAATATTTGTCAAGAAATAAAATACATAAAAAAAAACAACGGGTAGTGGGTCGCGAAATATTTCTTCATACTAAAGGGGTCGTGTCATGAAAAAGGTTGAAAAACACTGCGATAGAGTATTTAGAAGTAAACATGTGAAACTTTGCAGATTAGATCAAGCACTCATCAGGCCTGGCCGCGTTGACATGAAAGAATATGTCGGCCACTGTGATCAGGAACAGATAGAACTAATGTTTTTGAGATTCTACAAAGGAGAACAAGCTCCCGATTTTGCAAGAACTTTTGCTAAAAAGTAAGTATAACAACTGTTATTCGACGATTAAAGACAGTGATAGTATACAATTAATATCCTAATAATGAGTTCCATTAACATCTTGCCAAACGATTCCCTAACTTCACTTACTTTAACAAAATAGATTTGCGAGTTTTACACATTATTTATTATTTTTGACATGTTTACTCTTCGACCTACAATATTGATAGTGGTAAAATACACACACCAATCCAGAGAAATTCTAAGTAATTTCAAAAAGACCGATTACGATAATCACCCAATAAAATGTAACTTTGGAAAATGCTGTAAATTCTACATTTCCAGATGGCACCACGAGTCTCTCTTTAGCGTTTTGCACAGACATTCAACGAACATATCGATACCTCTGGGCTCAAAGGGCGTAAAGCACATTTTGGGGCATATGGAGTTAATAATACCATCGTATTCAGTTTTTCATTCTCTATCGATTGGTATATACGAAATTGCCAAATTCGCACAAAAATGTTCTTTACGCCCCATCTTTTTTGGGCTGCTAAAGCAAAATGAAACAGGAAATCGGGCTGTAAATTACATTACTACGCAAGTTACAAATATCCTAGGTTGTATAGGAATGCAATTATGAGTATTAAGGCGTATAACGCATTAATTCTCATTATTGTTCTTTACAACCATTCAGCATAATCAGCAACTGTACCATACTACCTCAAAACTATTGTAAATGCATAAAGTATTTCCTGATTTTAGGGTGTAAAGCACATTGTATTTGACAACTTTTCACTGACAACAACTTCACGCCCTAAATATTAAAAAGATAACAATTTAAATATAGTTTACTACCTAAAAAAAATATTAAACAGATTTTTTTGTTTGCCTCATTTATTCTTTACTTCCTCACACCAAAGTTTACTTTGTCTTTTACTATCTAATATAACATTTTTAGCCCTTATTTTCATGTAGTTATGGTATCTATTAAAAAAGATGTCTGTCTGTCTTTGTTTTTAGTATTAAAATAATAATAAAAAACTACTAATTTCGATTTAATTTCTTCGAATTCGTGTTTGTAAATAATTTTACGTTATTGTCCTTTACCATTTAATATTTTTAGTTTGCTCATACAGTTTCATGTAATAGTTTTTATAATTATTATTCAGGTTAGATAATATTTAATCTCCGACAAAAAAAGACGTGTTAGGTACCTATGTGTTTTATAACTGAATGGTCTTACATGTGTATGTGTACTACCTATTTACTATAAGTCTGTGGCATCACAGTTCTTGAACAGATGAATCGATTTTGGTTTAGTTTTTGTATTTGTAAACGCCTGTTCAAGAGAGTTTTATCTATGTTTGAAGAAAATCAGTCGAGCCGTTTAAAATTGGGGGGGGGGGATAAACTCCCCGAAAAAAGAAATACACCCGAGTGAGGTATCAAATGAAAGGGCATAATTTATATTAATTCAGCCGGAAGGTAACTTGAATTTCAATTGAATATTATTTTGAATCGTTTTGTACTTATTTCAATTTCAGAACACACACAATATCTCTTCAAGAATTATTATTGAAAGATAATAAATATATAAGATAATAAATATATAAGTTTCTTCGCATTTTATATAAAAATTGAAAAGGTTTTTTTATAAATTTATAAAAAAGTATGTAGGTGCCATTTTGTTGGATAACTTTTTGCCATCTTGAAAGTAGGGACGTGCATCCTTGATATCAAAATTTCCGGATTGAAAATGCTTAAACCAAATTTGCGCTACTCTCATAGATACTGCATTAGGTCCATAAACATCACAATTTTTTTCGCGGCTTATGTTGCATTTTTACCTTTTTTGTAGTAAAATTTTAAAATGTATTAAATTTCTTCATTCTAATGAAGTGAATCTATTCACTCATTTAAACAATAAGAAAAACAACTGAAAATCACACATTTTCCTAATTTAAATTTGGAGTTGTCTTCTTTAAAATTAAAACTTTTTAATGATACCAAAACCAGCCAGATACAAATGGTATAGCCAAAGAGATCGTATTGCAAGTTCGTACATACTATATGCGAAAAGACTTTTCCCCAACCTATAAAAAGTTCAGATCGACAATCAACGGAACCAATGGCTTCCGGTATATTAAATGATGTTAGTAATCCTCTCGATCCAAATAATCTAAGTAAAAATAGCGATATTATTGAAGATAGTGAAGAAGAAAATTTTATGAAATGCTGTAAGCCAAAGATGTTTATTACTTCTAGTGCTGATGATGAAGTTAATACTTCCACATTCTCTAGATTGGGGTACCCCCCCACCCCGTTTAACCCTTTTTATTATGAAAGTTGTACAATTTTAAATGCAAACTTTGTGATTTACAACACAATTCAACATTGCTATTATCATTTACTACATAATATTGTATAACTTTTTTACCCTAGGTTACATTTACTGCCTAATTTAATAACGTTAGCTCATTTTAAATGGGTTTAAAAGACATTTTGTAGTTTTTGTTGGAAACTATTATATTTAGACTTCATTTAATAATATTTACTTAAAATATAGGAAAATGTAAGTATTTTTCTCATAGATTGTTTTTATATAATCATTGAGACAAAAAAGTTATAGCTAATTTTGTTTTATTTTTTACGTTTTTTGGCTCTCCTGAAAAGTAGCTGTTTTGTGCTATACGCCCTTTGAGCCCAGAGGTATCGATATGTAAAGTGTATTCATTTTACTGCTTCCCACTATCTGTGTCCAATTTACCAATTTTCATATATACAACTAGTTTTCCCCGCGGGTCAGACCCGAGTGCATGACGCACTACTACTTAAAGAGCAAGCATACACACAGGTTACATTATATTGAATTTTTATTGTAGAAGGAATATTTTCTTAATGAATGGATGAATGAATGAAGGATTAGTAATATCTTATATCCATACTCGGTGTTGAAACTATGTATATACCAATTTCAACAAAAACGATACAGTATTGTTTCCGTTAAAGCTTAATTGGTATTTATTTACTGTTTATCGATGATGAATTTTTATTTCCATCATTTCATTTTACATCCATCCTTGTTCAAAGTTTCAATAAACTACCTCTACCGAATATCAGCCAACTGAGACCAGTAATACTTCCGTGGAAGTGTAACAAACAGAGCCAGTTACACATTTATAATATCAATTACTCAAAGCTGGTTGCAGCGTTTTGAGATATTTAAATCATTATTTATTTTCAAGGGTCCTTGAAAAGAATAAGGCGGTGAGTCCTGCACAAATACAAGGATATTTTATGTTCCACAAACGTTCGTCTCCAGAAGATGTGGTAGCAGATGTAGAAACTATATGGACACTTGGTTAGAAATTAATTTATTAATCTAAGCGTCGAAAGCAACCTAATCTAAAACATATTGTAGAGTCTTAATGACACACTGTATATATGACACTATGACACTTAATAAACCTGGGTATGTACGGCGTGAGAGACATGTGGAAGGACGCAGTAAAAATTATGTCACGTGAAATAAGTTTTAACGCAAAATCGCAATATGGTCACACGCCTTGCTTACCCTGGCTTTTTATTAAGTTATATAGCTATTGTTATAAAGATTATGTGAAATAATAAATGTTTTTCAATAGGTTTTTTATTTATTTTTCTGCAGGTTAGTAGGTACTTACATGACGATCGTATGATTTATGCACCAATGGTCTGTGGGCAACCGAGGGTGAAAAGTACCTTCGAGAGCGGTAGAGACGCTCAACTAAAGCAGTTAATGCACTACACTGATTTTCAGACCCGGTAATAGGAGACTTATGTTAATTAGCTACACTACGCCTACCCTCTATATACTGAGTCTTTAAATAAGTCTTACTTAGAATTTAAAGTGTTTGTTACACTATGCTATATGTAGAACCTGGCATAGAGGATGCGCGTGACCGAATTTAATATTACAACTCTCTTTTGCGTATTAAATCACTCTAATTTGGAGCAGACCCGGAACTAGTGGGGGGGTCAATCCGGGGTCAATGCCCGGACGGCCAATTCAGAGGACGGTAAATTCAAATTTCGCAGACAAATACACAACTCACCATTAACGCTACTTTGAATACTGAGACGTGCAGTACTTAAACACACAAATTACGTTTCGCGGGGCGCATAAGCATTCGTTAAAAACCACAGGCCCATGCGTGTCCTCCAGTGGGCTGGGATGATGATAGGTAATGATGATTAAGGTAAAAATATGTGTGATGTGTGGGTGGCATTTTTCAGTTTTTCCTTCCAAAAAATACACGATCGAGGGCTGATTTGGAGTGATAATTCGTTAGATAATACATTTTATAATATTAAAACAGTATTCATATAAAAAGTCGTGGTAGCGTAATGGCTAGCGCACGCGTCCTGCGCTCAAAGGGCGCGGGTTCGATCCTGACCGGAACGCATGCACCACATAGATATTTATCTGACCTAATGTGCGTATTGTTACAAGTGCTAATAACGGCGAAGGAAAACATCTTGATGCAACCTGCACATCGAGACAACTGACGTGTCAAACCTGCCAAGCAGCTTTGGACAAGCGTGGCGGGTATACTGATCATTCCCTATAGTAGGAGGCCCGAGCCCAACAGTGGGACATTCATGGGCTGTTATTATATTCATATAAAAGGGTGGAAAGCAAAGATTACTTAAAATACTTCGGTAACATCTTACTTTTAAAATATCATAATAAAAACAATTTTAATTACTGGTGAAACAATATGCTATCTATTTCATTAATTAATTAAATGTCATCATGACTTGGTATATTCGTACAAAATTAAGGCAGCTTCAGCATTTTGTAAGATGATAAAAAGTGTTAACTATCAACTACCCTATTAGGAGGTGGAGCAGAACTCCTTTTTTTCCTCGAACTTCTATGCGACGGCCTCCGAGGTTGAGCGGGTTAAGCCTTTGCCGGCCTACCATACTGCGACGTAGAGGCTCTGGGTTCGATTCTTGGCATGTTAAATTTAGTTAGAAAATTTTCCTTTATTTACTGGTCTGGGTGTCTGGAATTGGCCCCAGAATTATTGTATATTACCCATAATACAAGAATAACTTGCTTAATATGGAAATATACAATGAGTGTGTTTGTCTGCTGATTATTTTATTTATTTATTATTTATAGATAAATGCTGTAGGTAAAAAAAAACTAAAATGCTTGAACAATATGACGTTTATTTTCTACAAAATATTACGGTCTATTTACATGTAGGAAAAAAATATCAAACTTAAAAAATAAATATCTGTGAATGGAAACACGCAAATTATGTAGCACAACAATAACACTAGGAAAACATTATGTAAAAGAACTAATTATGTCTTGAACCAATTTATTGATATGTAGTAATTTAGCATGAAACTCGAATGTCAATCTGTTCAAACCCTAGTGTACCTAATAATTAGTTCTTTGTTTCATATGCGTAAACTTGTATCCCATATCCAACGGCGTCTATTAAATTTTACCGACAATTAAATTAAATTATTAGTATACCAGAGTTTACCTCACGGCTGTAGCCGCAGTTCAACCCCTTGTTTAAAGAGCGGGCGTTAAAACAGGTTACATTGTACTACATTTTTATGTTAGTGCTAAAAATAGCATGAATTCTATTATATTATATCCATCTCCGCCATGTAAAATATTTGTCCATTTTCGGGATTAAAACTACATTTAAACAAAGTTACAGCAAAACTGATCCAATAGCCCTAATAGTTTTTACTATTGCATTTTTTTCTACCTATAAACTTGAGTAATGATTGGTTTCCACACAATAGAACTTTTATAATAAATGTGCGTAATGCTTTAAATAAATAAATTTTCAAGATATTCATCCCCGTTATAAAAAGTACATATTTTATACCAAACTTCATGTAAAACAGACCACTCCTGCAAACGACATGCAAATAAACATTAAATTTTTCACTTACACGTATATTAGCATGAAAGAATACCAGGTATTATAATGGTAAATAATATAATAAATTCTAAAACACTTCATATGAAAGAGTAGGTGTTTAAATACCTATCTATGATCTTAATTTTTAAATATTATTCTGACTCGATAAAAATGACGTCAAACTTGCTATGCTTGTATAAAATCTAGGAGGATGTGTTTGTTTATTTTCCGATGGTAAAAATTTCTACATTTTAATGTGTTGCCTTGATGCTTAGTTCCACTTTGTTTCAGACTTCACTAGTATTGATTAATCGTGTTTTAACTACCATAGAAGAATATACCTATTCCTATGTCGTACTATTAATTCACTTGCTCTACTGAAGGTTGAATTTTGACATAAAACATTTCGTAATATATAGGAACTGGCATTAGCAGATACAGAATACAGACCGAATTTTCGTACATTGCGTCATTACCTCTACTCTCCATGGTCATAACCTCCTAATATCATGGTTCTTTCGTACAAAATTATGACGACAGCAGTCGATCATTCTGAAGGTGTTGTAATAACAAAATTGAACCTCAGGGAAGACAAGATCAATGAAAGATTTAATTGCGATGGTGTGAAAATTTACGATGTATCTTGATATTGTCGCAGCGGAATAGAAAATTGTAGGTATTTACCACATAGCAGGAATGGCGTTAGCCGAAACGAATATTGAAGTTACCAAAATTTATGCATTTATTTTTGGTTTTAACTTCTAATAGTATACCGAAAACCGATAAACCTACGATTGAGACGATAGTGTCCCGCGATTTTAAGGAGATGGTAATAGAAGAATTGGTCCCTGGTTTTTAGTAGAACGGTACGAATTAGTAGCTTTAGAAGAGTTACGCCATTATTATCATTCTATTGTCATACCTGGTATTCTTTTCCCATGGTGTTAGTATAGGCACTTTCAACAGTATATTTTATTTAAATGTGCATAATTAAATCTTATGAAATAAATTGTGTATTTAAGGCATTAACGAAGAAAGGTAATATTATCAAAATATTTATTTTAACAAGAAAATAACTTGGTTATATTAAATAAAGAACAATAGCAATAAGCTTTTAATAGCACTCTGATTTAAATTTGTTTTGTTGCTGACACTGAAAATTTATACAACTGGATAAAAATATTTCACTATACCTACGGGCTGTGCCAAAATTATGAGCTTAGAGTAGTTGCAAAGGTACGCAATACCCGGTTTTACAATAAAAACCGTCAACGACACAGCTGTTTGTTATTAAAAGCAGCTACAACTTTTGGTTAGATCTAATATACTACAAAAGCTTTCCAGTACAAACTTAGGGTTTATATTTGAGAGTTACATTTTCTTGCTTTTTTCTTTCAGCACAGTACCGAATTGTTTTTAATTTTTTACCTTATTTAAATCAAAATACTATCAGTAACATAAATTCCCTCTTAGGGCGAAAAAATACATTTTACATAGGTATTTATATTTATACTAGTGTTTATATGTGACTTCATTCAAATTAAATGAATCGGAAAATTGATAAATCGTAATAACAAAATTTCCTAGTTTATATTATTAGTACATTTATTTATGAATATTTTCGCAAAGCATTCATTTATTTTTACCATATACAGTGAATGTTTTCCACGAGTTCACACAAAGTCAGCAGTATTCAAAAATCAAATGGAATGCAAGCCTTGGTTGGTTAACTGTGTCTTTAACACAAACCATGGATAAATAGAATCAATCTACTTTTTTCATTTTAATGGAAGTAAGAAGAGACATGAGACATTGCGTGTCCGCATGCGCTTCCCTGCTCACTTTTTGGGCATTTATCAATAACTTTTTATGTACATCGCCCTTAAAAGTTTTTATGATCTCCCATTGCCAATCCGCAGATAAAGACGTGATAGCTATATCACTTTGGTTCTTATCCTTAACTTTAATACAAAATGCTCTGTTATAGTAATACAATTGCATTCCAAATACAACAGGTTCTGTTGTATCTTGTTTGAAGGAAACTTTGAACTTTATTAGACAGTAATAATTTTCGGTTACAACTTCATGATTATACAAAAATGTTAAACCATGACACTGCAGAAGATTATTTATATAATGAAAAGGCGAACTTGTCTTTTCGTTTGGCAGCAGAACCGTATCTAAAATAACATATTTGTCATTCGAAATAACAGTTGGATAATTCGAAACACTACTTTGCTTATTTGGAACAACACTTTGATTGCTTTGAACATCGCTTAGAGTGTTTTGAACAACGCTTTGGTAATTCGGAACACCGCTTTGATTGTTTTGAACACCGCTTAGAGTGTTATGAATAACGCTTTGATAGTTGGAACACCGCTTTGATTATTTGTAACACCACTTTGATTGTTTGGAATACCGCTTTGATAATTCGATTCGAAGTATCAGAACAAATTTGAGGAAGGTTGTTTTCAGCCGGCTGAGTAATATTATCCCTTTCTTGGACAACTTCCGCAGGCACTTCATGACAAATATTTGTATTTTCGTTTAATTGATAATGCTCCGTTACAAGCGAAACGGCTGTATTGTCTCCAGAGACAACAGGAAAAGTAAAGGGAGCTTTAGTCATCCCAAGATTGTTTAATACTTTTGGAGCCATCAGTTCAGAAAATGACTTCACTTTAATCCTAGGATAAGCGATTTCCTGATTAGAAACCTTGTTAGAATTATTCCCATTTTCCTTTTTATCCATATACGGGATAAGGGATATTGTAGAAGCTATCACAGGCATCGAAAGCTGATCCTCATTATCAGTAGAGGCTGCTTTTATGCTGCTGTCATTTATATTGCTGTCAGGTATACGGGCTATCTTTGAAGGCTTTGGATTTGCAACTGGGTTCGCATTTAAAATCTTGCTTTTTGTTTCAGAATTATTTAATGCTACATTTGTAGCATTTACTTTAATAGTAGTATTCGTTAGTAAGTTAAATAAACTTTGACTGTGTGTTGGAATTTGTGGAGTATTTATTCTTTCTGTTTGCTTTGTAGATGGCACCACTCCAGATCGAGTTTTAGCTATGTAACTCCAATTTGAATC
Organism: Dendrolimus punctatus; assembly: GCA_012273795.1. Lineage (NCBI taxonomy): Eukaryota > Metazoa > Arthropoda > Insecta > Lepidoptera > Lasiocampidae > Dendrolimus > Dendrolimus punctatus. The sequence continues at coordinate 20,005,790 of CM022531.1, read as the reverse complement.
AGACTCAGTTTCTTCGGAATTGTGTTTCAGTGTTCGCACCACTATGTTAGTATCTCTCGAAGAATTGGGTGAAGGTGCCCACATTATAGGAAGGTTTTTGTATTCTAAAAATCTTAACAATCCAGTACAATTAAAAAAGTTTCCATTGAGTACCTTTCTACCTATACTTAATACTTTGTGATTAAGTTGAGATTCCATATTACTAGAAATTATTGGTATTTTTACCTTCTTCGTACTCTCAACTCTTTTCAAATACTTGGAATAACAACTAGAAGTAATGTGTTCAATTGTTTTGTAATCGTTATCTTGAGCTACTATTCGTTGATCTATATTTGATCCGATTGAATCCTGATCATCTGATTGTTCTTCTTCATCAGATGATATTTGTATGCAAACAGTATCTTTTTCGTTTCTTTTGTTTCTACTCTCATTATCAATCACAACTGTATCACTTGAACTATTTGAAAAAAGTCTGTTTCTTTTACGAGGATACTTAGTTTTTATAGGTGATTCATGTTTATCTAGTCTAAACTGATTATTTCTTGGTGTATAATGTATAGTATAATCTCTATAACTAACTACAATCTTTTTATCGCTCAACATAACAGTGTCCTTGGAACCGGTTTCGTTTGGTTTATCATCAATTTTATCCAGTTGTACAACACAATACTGGTTCAAAATACCAGAATACTTATTTTTCAAATGCTTGTGTGTTTTACGGTGGTATTCCATATATTTTCTATTTTTAACTCTGTAAGTACATAATGTGCAGTTGTATATTTTATAGTATTCAGATTGCCATGAATTTGTGGATTCAAAATCATATGCATGTCTGGACGTTGATGACTCTTCAGAGTTTGAAGACAGTCTTCTTCGTTTAACATTTTCTAGTTTTTTTACGCACTCCAGTTGAGGACTTGGGGGTTTTCTCTCTTGTTCTTGTATTGCCTAAAAGATAAATACGATATATGTATATGCACATACTTTTAGTATTAAAGACTTGTGACTATTTTATCATGTGTGTTTTAACTAATAAATCAAAAGAATCGTAGCAAGAACTTACGAATTACTTTGGCAAATGAGAATTAGCTGTTACATTATTTAATTGTTTGAAAATATATTTATTTATCAATTTTCTTCACAACATTGGAAATAAACCTATTATAATTATTATCATGGATAGTTTGTGCAGAATGTAGATTCAAAGCTTCTTTCTACGAGAGAAGCTACTTGTAATGCTTCAATAAATATGTGGTTTTTTTGTGATATATTCGTAATTTCTTTGTTATGCGTTTTCTCTATCTGGGATAATAACAGCAGTCGGAGATACAACGACCATTTTTGCTATTGATATAAATATGAATTAAGCAACAGAAAGAAAATCAGCTGGTTAGTTATCATTTTTGATGACCTCGTTATCATTACATGTTGGAAGAAGGAGACTCTTTGACCAAACCATGTATTTTGTAGGCCAATATTTTCTCGAATAATTCAGATAATGATCTTGAGATTAAACGAGACCCAGTTAGTAATACATTTGAGAATCATCAAATCAACATATTTTATCTCTGCTAGCTCTGTTAGCTATCACAATCGAAAATGCTTGTAAGAGAAAAGTTGGGCGTCACATCAAAATGAAGCTACTCACGGTAAATCAAAAAGTTCTTAGAAGTGCATATACGAGGTTGAATCAAAAAGTTCCAAGAATCAATATTAAAAAATGCAAAAATTTAAACTAAAATATATTATTGTTCTACATAACCTCCAGTGCAATTATTTAAGAATAACGAGTTCTTTATTCCTTGCGAAAAAAAAATGTTTTTCTTGAGTCTAAAACTCCCCTACGACAGCCATAACCGCGTCAATAACATGAAATTTAGTGTCATAAATAATTGTTTTACTTTTGGGAATAAGTGAAAATCACTTCGGGCCAAGTCCGGAGAAGATGGTGGGTGGTTGTGTACCGGGTGGCTGAATTTTAAAGAAGTAGATCTGTAAAAATGACCGCGTTCTGGGCGGCCTTTCACCTCCGTTACGGAACAAAATGACAAAAAGTTTGATCATCTGGTTTTGGAAGACACAAGAATAACAATAAAACATATAGCTGAGATCCTAACGATATCTTTTGGTAGCGTTCAATTTATTTTAATTGGTTCCCTGGGGTTCAAGTGTCTGCAAAATGGGTGCCACGAATGTTAACCGACGAAAACAAAAAGCGACGTTGGAAATTCATAAGCATAATCTCTAAATGTTCCAGGGTGATTCGGATACTTTTTGCCGTCGCCTAATCACCATAGATGAAACGTGGGTCCACCATTTCGATCCTGAAACTAAGGGATAAAATATGTCTTCGAAACGACCACCCTCTCCATCCATTAAGAAATCTCGAGTTGCTCCTACCGCTGGCAAAGTTATGCCCTCAGTGTTTGGGGACAGTGAAGGAATCCGTTTTATTGATTACATGCCAAAAAACCAGAAGATTACTGGAACCTATTATGCAAATTTAATTCCGAAAGTGCGTGAAGCGATTAAAAATAAGATTTCACTTTTCCCAAAATTAAAAGAAAAATTCGTGGAACTAAATTTCACGATAATGACACGGTTATGGCTGCGGCACAGATTTTCGAGACTCAAGAACAAAATAATCATAAGGAATAAAGAAGTTAGAAACACATTATTCTAAATGCCTTACATTGAAGGGAGATCATGTAGAAAAAGTAAGAAACTTCGTTCCAAAAATATTTTCGCATTTTATAATACTGATTCCTAAAAAATACATATTTTTCCATTTATTTCTACACTACACCGTGGTAGCTTAGTTGTTAATACACTTGCACACCAAACCCAAAGGTCGCGGATTCAAACTTGACGTGAATTGCAAGCACCACTTAGGCAGTTTCTGACCTAATGTTTATGTTCTTGCTATTGCCATGTACTAACAGACATCGATGACGAGACAGACACGATGAGACCTGCAAATCGAGGTCACGGTGTGTCAAACTCACCAAGCCATCCCGGACAGTGTGGCGCGTATACCGACCATTGTCCTATGAAATTGGGAAGCCCGAGATAAGGAGTGGGACAATTGAGTCGTATAATTCCAATACCCGCAACTCCCTTAAAAAACAAAATTAAGTTATGTATGTTTCTGTATAGTCTATGAAATTTCTCGTATGTCATTTTGTTCCAGCTAAATTTGACATCAAACTTTCGAATTTGTTCCAAAATCCGGGATATTAGAACACTTTTTTGCTTTTACTGAAAAAATGTTGCGTGTGGAGTTAGCTGATATTGGAATTATACGACTCAATTATGAGGTGTTATTTCTACTTGAATTTAAAACTGTCTTTATCAATTGGTTTCTTATAATTTCACTGTAATCAAATTAAGAAATATTACTTTTTGAGACTCAACCCTCTTCTTTAACAAGTTTTGTTTTTCCAAATATTTTTGTTTTGTTGTGTAATGTTGACTTAAATTGGTCTGACAGTTATGACACATAAGCTGTGGTAGTCCATCGTATGCATCTACCTGAAATTAATTGAAAATCTATGATTAAAACTCATTCACATAAACAGTCACTTTAAAAAGACCCCATATCTAGGTCTTATTCAAAACTAAATTCAACTTCCAGTTATTCTCTCTTATAGCCAAATATAATACTCGAGTAGTATTTAGATACCATAACTTGACATAAACTTATTTACTATACCACACATCAAAAGGTTTATTAGATTGTTGAATGTTATATTACTACAAATTAATAGAGTAAAAATGCATTTCATGAGTATGTATATGTTAAAGTTCTTTAAAATTTAGGAACATCTGAATTTATGCACCACCTGCATCACCAGATTAGTTAGAACATTCTATAAAGGCTGCCTGAAACAGACCGCTCTAAGTGTGATGACGGTGCGTGTCACACTTAGAGTGATCTGTTCCAGGCCTGTACGTACTGTTTTGCCTAAAAATATTGCAACGCATGTATTGTCTGCTGTTTTGGTGAGCGATAAAGTATTAGCTATGTATATTTAAACATTAGTGTAAAACAAAGTCGTATGTTTTTTTTTATTATGTCCCTACGAGAGCATAAATCTAGAATGTCAGTCGTTCTGTAACGTAGTTAAGCTCTCTAAACCTGAACGAAACTGAATGCAGAAAGCCGAATTGACAGGAAACATTACCATATACAATTGCACAATACTTATTAGTAGAAAAAATGTTGTAATCAGATGTAGGCTGGAAGGGTAAATAAACGAGTCGATATTTATTAAATATATTAAATCTCTGACGTAACTCATTATTTCAAATCATTACAAGATTAGATATTGTATTCCCAAATCTCCCTTTAGAAGAACTGATGCTCTTTGCTTGTGGAACCTACCAAAATCGTCAAGCTAGATCTTATATAGGTGAACAGCTCCGTTACCACGGTTTATATATATATAGGTACTAAGAGTTTACCCCGCGGCTGCACCGCAGGTCAAATTAGTTCCTACCTCTTGTTTAAAAAGCAAACGTTAATACACGTTACATTCTATTAATTTTTTATATGAATGCTATTTGTCTCCGAAAGATGTTTATATTGAAAAGTATCCGATCTCTCAGCATGAGAAATATTTATGTCCATTTTCGGTATTAAAACTACATTTAAATCTATAATTACAGCAAAATCGATCCTGAACCCCTAGTAGGTTTTTTCGTGAAAGCTTAAAAGATACATAAATCGAGTTACTATCGCATTTTTTATACATGATATTTTTTATATCTATAAACTTGAGAAATAATTGGTTTTCCATACAAACTTTCATCATCTATTTTAACCCATTCTAGTTTTATTATCTATCACTCGTCTATCTATCTGTAAACTACATAAATGACAAATAACAAAAAAATCATAACATATCCTACTTTGTGGAATGACCTTTACATAAATCTATCTCATTACCTGAAATGAAAAATATCCCTTGTCCCTTGTAATTAAAATTACATATATACCTATCGAATTTAAGCCAAATCTGTACAATAGCTTTTCTGTAACAAAAAGAGAAATATATTTTTGTTTCGGAAACTACCCATTTTTCGGGATAAAAAGAATCCTATGTTCACCCTCGACATCGAAAATATTTATATACGGAGTTTCAGCCAAATCCGTCCAGTAGTTTTTCCGTGAAAGCGTCACAACCAGACAGAGAGACCGACAAACAGAGTTACACTTTTATAATATCAATAGGGATAATAGGTATTGATAAATTAGTATAGAATTTATGGGACACTATGTAACTCTTCATAGTGGGGAGTTTTATGCATTCTCTTATTTTTTTATTGCCTGAAGCAGACAGACGGGCTACCTAATGGAAAACGGTTACTGTTGCCTATGATCGATTACAACACCAGGGGTGTCATTAACGCGTTGCCTACCTCTAAAAATGTTATAACTTCCTTCTTGTGGGGCGCTTATAGCCCACGGTCAATATAGTTCGATTTGTAATGGAGTGTATGAGAAAGATATGACCTAGATCCTTGCACTTGAAAAGTAGAAGCTCCACCTTGAGATCCGTTCTCTCCTGGCTCGATTCAGGTTACACACAGGAACAGCACACCGCACTTAATTCCACCTTAGAGCTAACACTTTTGACAAAGTCCAAGTACAGTAAAAGTTCTTGGCACGGCCAGTAAGTTCAGAGTAATTGATAGGAAAAGATGAGCGCACGGCGCAATGTGTACTTTATCAAACGTTGGCTCGGAAACTAACTTAAATGACTGCCTATACCCTGCTGCGTTAGCCATCGCCTCACACAGAAAAGAAGGTAGACAGCAAAATTGATGGAGCGATGTTTTACCTACTTTATACTAGACAAGGGCGGAACACTTCTTATAGAACCCCATGTCATAGCGCGAAGGGAAAACCGCGGCGAAAAGTTTCCAACAGATAATTGTTGCACGCGGAATAAATGTTCTTGAGAACCATTGCTAGTTGAGCGTAGGAGATCAAGGTGGTTCACCCCACTAGGGTGAACAAGCCGTTCCTGGCGAGCAGTACGGTTGGGAAAATGAGGCGTTGACACCAGGTCAAACAATTCCAAGGAACATTCCCCGTTATACCGACGGTAGAATGCGCAGAAGAACGTAATGTTTCTCTGAATAGAATAGAATAATACTGAAGGTTAAACGATTCTAAATCGCCTATTAGTATGGGATCATCAACAATACGAACTTTGCGACGCTGGATGGAGGCGAGGTGTTCAATATGGTAAGCGGGTGCCCCGACCCATAATGTGAGCAATATGCAGACTGCACTACCATATGCGGACTGATTTGCGCTTTCCACAGCGTAAGTTGTTGCTTCGAGGGTGAAGTACTGCTTGGACTGGTTTAGCACCCCAAGCTTTTTAGAGGCAAGTTTGCCTAACATTCTAGATGACCCTGACACAACGACTTTTTATAATAAATTCAAATAGGTGGTGAGATATTGGCTGCCAAAGCCGCGACACGTGTCCCGTCTGACTTTAAAGAAGAATGCTCAAGTTACTAGATTAAAAATAAACTGACGGACTCATAAACTGCATCAAAGTTCAGGATTACTTTGAAATGATTTTTTTTTATAAGTATGCAAACTTTTTAGATTAAATTATATAAATATGGAGAGACTGGCTCTTAATCTCAAAAAAAAAGGAAAATTTAAAAATAGAACTGCAGTAAAACAAATGAATATAGCCGGGAAAAGAAAATTTACTCGTAGTATCAGATTTGCGTGTTATTTATAGCAAAGTTTTAAATTGATTCTCATTGATTTTTTATTCTTTTGTCAATTGAATTATTGTTACCAGCAGAATTTTTGGGTTAGGTTTTTAACTCATCGAGAGTTTTTGAACCATAATATGGATACTTCATCCGAACAAGCGGCTCAAATTGTAGCATTAGTGCGGGAGGGCTTGGATCAACGAACGATTGGTAGAAATTTAAATTTAAACCAGTCTACGGTTTCTAGAATATACAGAAGGTTTGTGGAGACAGGTTCTTACAGAAGGAGATGTGGTACAGGCAGGACTCGAGCAACCACCGGTCGTGATGACCGATTTATTGTTACAACTTCCCTGCGAAATCATTTCCTCACGTCTGTTAACATCAAAACAGAGCTTAATGAAGTGCGTGGAGTAAACGTGAGTGCACGATCAATAAGAAGAAGGTTAAAGGAAGCGGATATCACCCCTTTTAGACCAGGAAATGGTCCAAAGTTGTCTGTAGCTCACAGACAAGCTCGCTTAAGATTTGCGCGCGATCACCTGAATTGGACAGAAGAGCAATGGACCTCCGTATTGTTCACGGACGAGTGTAGGACATGTTTATATGGTGCAGATGGTCGCAGAAGAGTCTATCGTCGACGTGGGGAGCGATATGCTCAAAGTTGCATTGAGGAGCGTGTTCCTTTTGGAGGCGGTTCGTGTATGATCTGGGGTGGCATATCGATGAACGGGCGAACAGAACTTGTGTTCATAGACATGGTCCGTCAAAACGGTAATAGAGGGGGTTTGACTGCACATCGCTACATAACAGAGATCTTAGAAGATCACGTGGTGCCTTACATGGGATTCATAGGCGAAAATTTTACTTTAATGCAGGACAATGCCCGGCCGCACGCTGCTGCATAAGTTCGACAATATTGCGAAGAGGTTGGGATACGTACAATGAATTGGCCAGCACGCAGCCCGGATCTTAATCCCATTGAGCATGTTTGGGACAATTTAAAAAGAGCTGTATATGCGAGAAACCCTTTGCCCACGACAGTGGCAGCACTAAGAACAGCACTTTCAGAAGAATGAGACAATATTCCGCAAGATCTTTTAATAACCCCAATAAAATTTATGCGGAACCGATTAGAATCCGTAATAAGAGCACGTGGAGGTAATACACCTTATTAAAACATAAATAAAACCCTTACATAAAGTTTGCGTCTATTGTTAAAACCAATTTTTTAATTAAACCAATTTTCCTTAAATTTCTGTTTTTTCTTCAAAAAAGTCTTAAGGTCCTTTCCAGTACACAAACTAAACTTAAGGATATGACCCTACACTGTTTTAAAGTTCACGAACCAATCTAGAGGTTTCAATTTAAATCTGTATAGAAAGTTTGCATACTTGATTAAAATATTTATTTCAAAGTCGTCTATTACTTTGATGCAGTTTAGGACTCCGTCAGTGTACTTTTTACGAAAATTGTTTTGAACAATATCCATTGAGTAGGTTGTGTCAGAGATTGGGAATATTTTCAACTAAATGCATTTATTAGCTTCGTAACCAGAAAACAATCCATGCGTGTCACTTCTACAGCACCCTTTGATGTCCACAGATTGCCAAACCCTTCCATAATTTTTTACAAAATTAATATTGGTAACTTAACTTTTGGCAGAGCTTTCTGCTATGTGTACATGTAAAGTAATAATTAGTATTAAGGTAATAACTTGTTCGAAAGCTACATATTGAATTACAATACACCAGTTTTACACTGGTCGTAACTAGAATATTATACATATGAGTTCGGATTGATGTTTGTTGTTCAATCATGCCAAAGTAACTAAATGGATCTCTATGATATTTGGCACAAAGAAAGATTAGAATAGCACATAGGCTACTATTTATCCTAGAAAATTAATGGTTCCCATGGGATAACATTAATGCGAGCAAATAAAACAATAAAACGCATATTAGAAGCAAAAATATAGAAGTAGCAGTAAGGTAGCGGATATAACTTGCAAAATTAGTATCCTGAAATTGGCATGTCACAGGACTAATGATCAAGAAATAGTTCATGAAGAGTTCTGCACAGCAGAGCACTTCTCAGCAACAGTGTAGGACTGCTTTCAACTTGGTAAAGCAATGATTTGCACAAGATCACTGATTGGCCTTGGATGAGGTCATCAGAGAACTAAGACACCTATTCTGCGATCTAAAAGTATGTCTTTGTCCAGCAATCAAACAACTGTTGACATATAATTTCTAAAATATAGTGCTATAGGGTAAGTGTAATTTGAAAACTTACAATTTACTACTAAACTAGGAAATATTTTTTTGCTAAAATAGTGCAAAATGCCTTGCCTCATTTGAAGTGGTTCATTGTGGTTCAGTACAAAATGTCATGTTACTCTTACAAACTCATTTTAAAATCATGTACTTCCCAACTTCCCTTGGGGGGAGTAACATTGAAAATTACATTGGTAAGAGTTAGTAGTAGTATTCACCATAAACAATTCTGATGTATATATAAGACACTATTCAATGAAGTTCTTGTGAAAACTCAAAATGCCACATTTGTCTATACAGTTCACATTTATCACAAAAACACATAACGGTAATAATTGGTTATAGCTATATCATAAATAATATAAATTTACTTTTAAAATGAAGGGTAAGGCTGCCTGTCTATTGAAGAGGAGCTAGAGTGCAGAGTGGAGAAACGGAGAAATAGTAACCAATAGGATTGGCTGCCTGTCCATTGTCGCAATATTTATGCAATCCTATTGGGTAAAATTTCTTAGTTTCTCCGCTCTACAGCCTCCTCCGCTTCAATGTACAGGCAGCCTAAATCTATAGCTAACTGGTGTACAAATTATAAATAGTGGGGTGGTGGAACGGGGAATGGGGGAGACATACTACTGCAACCCCTATGGTCTGGAGATCTTCAGTTTTTTTAATAAACATAACCTTACTTTTTTTTCACTAATATTGCACTTACAAAGCTACCGCAGCGTACTTGCTTTGCCAGCAAGGCGCTTGGCTTATATGCTTCGGTCTAAAGATAACCAAACCTAACCAACTGTTTGTATGTATAAAATTAAAATAGTAAATGTTTGCCAGTCAGTTCTGGCACATGCTGACCACTGCCATGGCGAGCTAGGTTCACTCTCTCGGCTTGTGCACTTAGGTCTGAAGCTAATGTAACTTAAATCACTGTTCTAATCACTGGGAACTATCTTTCATCACCCATTACCATAATGTTAGTGAAAAAATAAGTGTTCACATTGTAGATAGGTCTCAATGACACCAAACTATAATTAAAAATGTTAAGTTCTGAAATAATTTATTACTACAATTACCACAGAACTAAAGAGCTTTAAAAAGTTTCTTGCAACTGTTAGATTTCAATAATGAAATGTGACTCAGTACTAGATTTCAATCAATTTTAAAAAGATGAAAGTATTATATCAAAAATAATATACAGCAGAAATTACACCAAACAATGCAAGAGCATTTGTACTTACAATAATATCATAACATGACTTTATTTGTTCTTGAATACTGGGTATAATCTGATACTGTCCTAGTTCTTCTAAGCACAGTCGACAAGTTATAAATAAGTTTGGATCAACTTTATTCATATTGTTCAGTCTTATCTGAAAAGAAAACAATAATACCACTTCAATCATCTCATATAACCTCACTTGTATACATACAATCCTATTCATGGTTTGGCTTCATTAAAACACAATCAAATATATTTAAAATAGTGTATTCTAAAACAGTAACGTACGTTCTGTCGGTCGCATACTGAAAATACAATCAAATATCACATTATGACCATTTCTTGGCTGCAAGAAATTATAAATTGACTAAGAGAAAGGAATGTAAGTGAAAAGTTAAAACATAGGTTTTAGCTTCACAATTCCCGCCAATTTCACAACTATCTGTCACATTTTGGATCAAATTGAATAAAATTGATAACATATTCATGCAAGTTTTGCAAAGAAATAAAATATAGAAATTAACGGAGCATCTGTCAAGAAGCTATTTACTTCTACTTTTACTTTCAAAAAGATTATAACAATTATATTTTCATTGCTAGCTATACTAACGTAAAAATCGAATGTATGTCACCCTAAGCACTAATAAATAAATAACTACAATTGTCTTTAATATTTCATCACCAATAAAATTTAGAAGCGAACTCCGAGTAACAAAACACACCACAATGACTGTCTCTCATAATCTGGAATAAAAACTTGAATGTCAGCTTTTTATATAGAGATAACGGCCTGCCACCTATCAGTGAGTAGATAAACTAACTCGTCCGTATTAATAAACAGTGACATCTATGGACTAATTTAATCTAAGGTCTTTTTAAACTTATCATTGATAGATGACATTAATTCATTACTCTTTTTAGCTGTTTTAAATTAAATTAAAATAGTTCAGATTTAAATTTGTAATCTTAACTTATGCTAAATTTATTTTTCACCTAGAAAGAAAGAAAACATTGAAACAACAAAGGTGGAACCCATTTTAATTATTAATTAATATTTCGCTCGCAATTTCCTCAACGTTGTATGTTTAATGATATTGACAATCGCATACTACTTATTAAAATATCGAAATATGTGGTATTTCAAACATTATGCAATAAAATTATCTTCAATAAAATGATTATTATATGATTCAACAAATATTTTAATTTTTTTGAAAACATTAAAAAATTCGTTTACCATTTGTCACTCTTTATATTATTTTATCATAATATTTATATTTTTTTTAAGCATTTCAACAAACATCATCACTATCAATTCCTTAAATATTGATAACAACGTTTAAAACTTTAAAATTAATGCAGACATATTGGTGGTAAAAAAAATCAGTCTACATCCCCTGCACCGATAAAACTTAGCATGAAGAAAAACCTAAAGAAAATGAGAAGAAAAATCACTGAAGTATGCTATACAAATATAGATCCCGTCCTCATCACCAATTTGACAAATAACACAAGAATAATTTATATTAATGACAGCAGAAAACAAATAAATCTGGCCAGTTTAAATATGGAAAATTGTAAAAGAAGTATATTATTAAGAAAGGAGTTTATACAGTTGCCTATGTATATTTAAAACACCAGAGGTGTTGCCTGGAAGTCATTTCAAATCTTGTGGAGACTTGGGATGAGATCCAAGTATTTTCATGCTACTAAATGTCCTTACAAACATACTAATAGAGGGTGGTTAAGTTTTAATTGAATTTATATGAGGCCGATTCCATTCAATAATATGTACCGCTTCTTTTCTTCAATAATGCGTGTTTATATATTAAATACTGAACCATGATTCTCAAGTTATGTTAACCGTATCCCTCATTATACATACCACACACTACTTACTATACGTCTTCGCCTAATAGTGTGTATGTATATCTGTCTGTCCTCCCTAAAATTTAGTGGTACGAGTTACACACGATGTTACGATATCGGCCGACGGACATATTTCACGGATTACCGCGAAAGGCATTAGCATTTATGAGTGCTTGGAGCACAGAGTACTTTATATATACTGGTATAAAGTCAACAGTCATAATGTATATACTAACGCACTCTATCGGTATACGACACTATTCAACGGCAAAAACAGTCCAGGGGGTCTAGTATTATTTTGATTTTTATATTAGACTTTTGAAAATTGCAGGAGTTAATAATTTAACTCTTGCGATTCTCAAAAGCCTTTCCAAAACATGTTTATTGTTTATTTGTTAGTAAATAAAACAACAATTTAGCGGTAGCGTGATTTTTTATGTTTCCTTTTATTAAAATATTCAAAGGCATACATTTTCATAACATCATTTGTATCCACATCTAATTTGGTGCCGTTACGATTTACTTACAAGTTTTACCGCATCTGAGCACACAACAACCTCATTCAGAAGAAGCCATAATACAAGTCATCAGAAAACAAATCGTTAGGCAAATCGGTGTTCAGGGTACATGCGTAAGTCCAACGTGATCACACAACACTAGTAAACGTGATAAGCGAAGTCTTCGGAGTCCAGGAATCAAACAAAGTTATAGAAAAATAATCAAAACAAACAAAGTACATACATTCACGAATGTAACTCGTATCGATCGGAATCACAGAGTACTTTATATATACTGGTATAGAGTCAACAGTCACAATGTATATACTATCGCACTCTATCGGTATACGACACTATTCAACTGCAAAAACCGTCCAGGGGGTGTAGTATTATTTTGATTTTTATATTAGACTTTTGGAAATTGCGGGAGTTAATAATTTAACTCCTACAATTCCCAAAAGCCTTTCCAAAAATGTTTATTTGTTAGTAAATAAAACAACAATTTAGCGGTAGCGTGATTTATTATGTTTCCTTTTATTAAAATATTCAAACATAGATTTTCATAACATCATTTTTATCCACATCTGGTGCCGTTACGATGATTTACTTACTAGTTTTACCGCAACTGCGCACACAACAACCTCTTTCAGAAGAAGCCATAATCCAAGTCCTCAGAGAACAAATCGTTAGGCAAATCGGTGTTCAGGGTACATGCGTAAGTCCAACGTGATCACAGAACACTAGTAAACGTGATAAGCGAAGTCTTCGGAGTCCAGGAATGAAACAAAGTTATCGAAAAATAATCAAAATACAAACAAAGTACATACATTCACGAGTGTAACTCGTATCGATCGGAATGTCTTATTGATTTTGACATAATTGACATCTTTGAAATAAGTTTTTGGTAAATCGACAATTCATAAAAAATCCAGTAATTAAAGTTAAAAAGAGCTTTATAATTTGAAAAAGGTGAGGAATATAATTTACACACTTTAAAATATATTTATTAGCTAACATGGCATGCAAAAACATAAAATTATATCAAATATTTCTTAAACAAGTATTAAAACAACTGCGTATAACGAAACATATTATTTTCTTTCATTTGGTGTTCAATTTGAGAACAGTGACATCTACTGCAATACGTACCTACTAATAGAACGCAAAAAATCTCTAAGAAAAAATAATTGTACTGACTATTATTTTTTATTTTTTTTTATTGCAGGAGATCAGCAGACAGGCAGACGGCCCACTTGATGGACAGCGGTTACCATCGCCTATGGACATTTGCAACACCAAAGGTGCTACGAATGCGCTGCTGCTCTCTTTAGGGAGCCTGGAACCTGGTCACTAATGCCGGAACACAACTCAAGGTTATTATGGCGACATACTCTAGACAGGGGTGGTAGCCATCCAGTCAGGCAATGCCCTACCACCTGGCTGTGGGTTGTTTTGTCGCCTCTTACGACAGGCCGCCGGGCCGCAGGAAATTGTATTCTTTCTCCGTTCCTGCACGGATGAAAATGACACTGGCTTGGAGTGTGCGCATACAAGCAAATTGGACGGCGGCCGTCTTGTGAACTTATAAAAAGACGCATAAATATGTGTACAAACAACTTTCTTCAGAAAGTTGAGTAAACCATAAATTATTTAAGTAGTTATCTAAAGTTACATACCAGCTTATGGACCATCTTATAGTACTCTTTAAGAATCCGCGAGAAGAAGTAGGAATAACGAGAAATACTATTTACTCCTGTGGAGAAGAAGGTGACTAGGAGGTAATGAAACAAAATATATGCGTTTTGATTGACTCCGAAAAATATGCTACGAACAAGATATACAATTAGTGAAAAATATGTGAAATGCAACATTTATCAGAACATCTACAAGTTCTGTTAATCTGAATTAACATACGACGAAGGCTTAATAAACTAAGATTTCATCACACGATTTTAGCTATATATATATATATATATATATATATATATATATATATATATATATATATATATATATATATATGTGTGTGTGTGTGTGTGTGTCGGATTCACTTCCGCCGGGAGCGGATCCCACTCGGAGTATAATGCAATAATAATCTGAAATGTTATAATCAATGTTTATTACACTACAATTACAATATTAAATACAGCACAATAATACACAGAAATATTAGGACAACTCCAATAGTCGTCTCCACGCTTGTCAAGTATCGAGCAGCAATATGCCTCAAGAATACTGCGAGTATCGAACAGTATTAAATATAGTCTGGCTATCGAAAGTTGAACCTGGAATTATTTGCAAACTTTTTACATGGCAACTCTAATACGAATGTCAACGTCAATTTTGACAAACAAGATGGCGGTATTCGTTTGGTTGTGAGTGGATTTGCCTGTGTTGATACTTTGGCGGAGTCCCATCTTTCAGACACAGCTTTGACATCCGGGGCTGCTGCTGCACACCAGGAGGCCCTGAAATGTTGCAAATACATGCAAAAAAATCTCACAAACTTCAGTATTTATAATATTATCGTTAGAAACGAGTATGATGTATGTATTGTCACACATAAAATACACAACATAAATAATTAAGTAACTACCAAGTATCAAAATAGGTTAATCCTAATAATGTTGATGTTGCCATACATATGTTATTTAAATTTGCCGCCATTTTACAGGGTCAACTTTCGTTGGCCAGACTATATTGTAACTTCAAGATGGAGAAGTGACAGGTGTGATCGTAGAGTCTATACGTGTTTGGCAATTTTCCTTCGGTTTTTTCTGTTTTTCTGTTTTCCTGGTTCTTGTATTGTTTTTTATATATTGGTGGTGGATAATAATTAACATTTATTTACTGGTAAGTACTTTATTTTCTAATTAATGTCGCAGTCTGTGGGTGAAAATGTACCTCCCGATAGGGGAAGAAATACCTTGGAGCTTGAGGTACCGGCAATTACTGCTGTAGCTCAAACCCCTCAAAAAGTAAGCTCTAAGCGTCACAGAGATAGCACAGGAGATATTCCTCCTGAAAAACGGGCCCCGTCTCTGCCCGCATCTACATCAATACAGCATACTTACACCTGGCCCGGCTTTGACTTGAATTCGGACTTAAAATACAATGAAATTGATTCTGGCCCATTTGTGGTATATGTTTCACGTTCTGAAACAGATTCTGCCATCACTTCTGCAAACATGCGCTCACTAAAAATAGCTCAAGCTATTTATAATAGTAATGTTAGTGGCATTAATGAAATAAAACATGAGGGTAGGAACAAAGTTGCAGTTTTTTTCAAAAGTCATACTGAAGCTAACTCTTTTCTTACCAACCCGGCCCTTTCATTGAATAACTTAACTGCTGCTATACCCCGATTTCAAGTGACTCGTATGGGTGTCATTCACCAAATACCCCTTGATTGGACATTGGAAAATCTTGTCTCTTGGATTGAATGCCATCCAACAGCATTGGTTATTAAAGCTCGGAGATTGAATAAAAAAAATAGAGTTGATGGAAAAATTATTTGGGAACCTACAGGAACTATCGTACTCACTTTCCTCGGACAAAAATTACCATCTCATGTTTATTGCTGCCACGTTTCCCTCCCTGTGAATGTATATACACTTCCTACTATTCAGTGTTTGAAATGCTGCCGTTTCGGGCATATTCGCGAACAGTGCCGCTCTAACCCCCGTTGCGCACGCTGTGGTGGCCCACATGAAAGCATGTTTTGTAATGTTTCAGACGATAGAAGTACATGTTTATTTTGTTCTGGAAATCACTTAGCGACTGACTCTCGATGCCCAGAACATAACCGTCAAAGAGACATCAAGCGTATCATGTCAAATGAAAATATTAGCTATTTGGAGGCTGCTCGCAGATATCGTTCAGCTCGTTCTTCCTATGCAGATGTTGCAACCATGTCCCAATCCCAAAAACCCTCCTATTGGAAAGTCCCCCCTTCAAATTCACCCCTCCCGCCTAGTCAATCTCAACCTCAATCTCATCCATCTCTAATACACTCCTCCCCCTTCCCATCCTCGTCATCTTACAAAAAAACATTTTTCTCTGAGAAACGTTCCAGACCAGAACTGAGTAAACCATATGATCGTTATGCCCATTCAAATATCACCGCTACACCCCCCTCATCTCTTCCCAATGGAAGTGCCCTTGGTGAAAATCCTCCAGGTCCATCTCAACCAACTGACAATCTTGCAGAGCTTCTCTCTGTTACTCTAATTAATTTTTCACCAAATTCGGAGTTACCACACCGAACAATGTCTTGGAAATTATCAGGTCTATTATAACTTCTCTCGTCCTCTCTTTTAAAAAAAATGCTGAATCTAATCCAGTGGAATAGCCGCAGTGTAAACAATAAAAAACACGAAATAATTCATTTAATTAACCAATACAAACCTATCATCTTTGCCATCTCGGAGACATGGCTGAGACCAGGTTCTCTTTTTAGAGTTCCAGGGTTTGCATGTCTCCGGGATGACAGGGAGGATGGTTGGGCTGGCTGTGCCCTTTTGGTTAAAAGAGATATCATATTCACTCATATCCCTATCCCTCATCACTCCGTCAATATTAATATTGTTGCTGTTCGTTCCTCTAACATTACATATGTATCTGTTTATATACCACATCCTAATATTCCTATCATCCAAGAACTTTATTCCCTATTATTTCCTCTCCCTACCCCTATAATCATTCTTGGAGATTTAAATATACACCACTCTTTATGGGGATCAGCTTCTTGCGACTCAAACTCTTCTGCATTTCTTAATATTTTAGATGAACTAGACCTGTGTGTTATCAATGATGGCACACCTACTCGTAGAGTGTCTCCCATACAAAACCCTAGCATTCCTGACCTTACATTATCATCCCCTTCATTAGCAAGTTCTCTCATTTGGCGAGTCCTCTCTGACTCCCATGGTAGTGACCACCTCCCTATCCTTTGTTCATTTACCGACTCTTCTATCCCTTCTACTTGTTTCACCCCACTTATGAAATTTAGGCTCGACCAGGCTAACTGGCAAAAATTTTCTGACTTGGTACAATATAAGCTAGATGCACTTCCTCTTATTACCAATTTAAACCACCCATTACTTTACTCACTGTTCATATTGGCTCTTACTTCTTCAGCAGATGAATCAATCCCACTCAAAAACTGTTCCATAAATAAAATTTCGTCTCCGGCCTGGTGGGACTCTGAGTGTTCCACGATGGTCAAAAAACGCAAGGAAGCCGAGAAGTTGTTTGCCCGGGTCATGTCTTTGGAAAACTTCCTAGAGTACCAAAAAACTGCCGCTGCCTGTAAAAGACTTTTACGGCAAAAAAGCGTAAAGGCTGGCATACTTTTTGTGAATCTCTGTCCCCTAGAACCCCCTCTACCATTGTGTGGAAGAAAATAAAAGCCTTTCGCAAATCTCAAGTTGATTATAATGTGACCTCTAACAACCCTACCTCTTGGCTCTTTGACTTTCTGAATAAACTTTCTCCTCCATATGTTCCATTGGACCCATCCCCCCTATCAACTATTCACCTACTTCGAACTCTGGATCCTTTAATTCTCCATTTTCTTTTGAGGAACTTCTTTGTGCTCTTGATCACCTCCAGGATTCTTCTCCTGGAATGGAGGGTTCACGTACTCCTTCATCACCAAATTGACAGCATCCTCAAAATCCTTCTTTCTTTCCCTCCTAAATCACATATTTTTATCCAATTCAGTCCCCGACTCTTGGAAACACCAGATTGTAATCCCAATTTTAAAACCTGGTAAAGACTCAACAGACCCCAATTCATATAGACCCATTGCCCTGTCTTCAGTTATTGCCAAAATCATGGAGCACCTAATTAAAAACCGTTTGGAGTGGTTCGTTGAAAGTAGAGGTCTGCTTCCAAGAAGCCAATTTGGCTTCAGAAGAGGCATGGGAACCATGGATAGTTTGAGTCTCCTTACGTCAGATATCCGCCTAGCCTTTTCCCGTAACGAACACGTATTAGGAGTTTTTCTGGATGTCACTGCGGCTTACGACAATGTTGATCTTCATATACTCAGAGAGAAAATGCTCCGGCTGAATATACCTTCGAAGATCATAGACATCATCCATAGTATGTTTATGGAGAGAACAATCTCTGTTCGCTTTATGGGCAAAGTACTTCCTCCCCGCCTGATATGGAAAGGTCTCCCCCAAGGCTCAGTCCTGAGTCCGCTACTCTATAATATATATACTGCCGCAATTGACTCTACAGTTAACTGTTTCTGCAAAATCCTTCAATATGCCGACGATATTGCTCTTTATGCCACCTCTAATTCTTTCTATGATGCCTCGTCCCGTATTAACTCCGCACTTTATTATTTAAACTCATGGTTATTTGAGCACGGTCTGTCCCTTTCCGCCCCTAAAAGTTCGGCAGTTGTTTTCTCGCGTAAAAGAACGGTTCCGGAACTTCATATTCACGTACTCAATCAACCTATCCAAGTTATGGATAGTGTTAAATTTCTGGGTGTATTTTTTGACAGCAAACTTTCAGCAGTTACACACCTAAATTACATTTGTCAAAAAGCAGAGAAGAACATAAATATCATGAGGGCATTATCTGGCATCAGGTGGGGATCTCACCCTTACTGCCAACAACTTCTCTATAATGCAATCGTTAGGAGCCACCTAGATTATGGTTGTTTCCTACTGGAGCCCTGCAACAAGACGGGCCTCTCGAAATTAGACAAAATCCAAGCCAAATGCCTCAGAATTATCACAGGCTCTATGAAGTCTTCCCCCATTAAGGCTCTCCAAGTGGAATGTTCTGAACCCCCCTTAGCTCTGCGTAGACAGCTTCTATCTGACAAATTTCTCTTTAAAGCAATGGAACTTTCAACCCACCCCCTATTAGATACTCTTGACCAATTGTCCCATCTTACTGCTTCCCCCTTTTGGGCTCATAAGACACTTCCTCTCCTTATCCATTCCTACAAAAAAGTAATTGACCTCCCTTCAGGTATTTTTCAAACATATATGTTACCTTTATTTGAAACGAAATTTGATTGTCTTATTTTTACTCCTAATGTCATAACTGACTTAGGCATCTCCAAAAATTCTTTCAATGCTGATCAACGGTTCCAGTCTATTGTGCAGAATCGCTGACCAGACCACATCCAGTTATTCACTGATGCCTCCAAAATTAATCCCAGTGATCATGTTGGAGCCGCAGTGTGGATTCCCAAGTATAAAATCATTTTGAATTTCAAAATCCCCCCATCCAGTTCCGTTTTCTCAGGTGAATCCATTGCGCTCTTAGAAGCCATACTTTACATTGAGTCTCACAGCATCAGGAAATCTATCATCGCTTCGGATTCCTTAAGTTGTCTCCAGGATGTAATAAAGATGCCCTTCCATTCTAAACACAATTCTCATATCACACTCAAAATTAGAGAAGCTCTCTATAGATGTCTAACTGCTGGCCTTGAAATAATACTAATCTGGATACCTGGCCATTCAGGAATCCGGGGCAATGAGATTACTGATAGCTGCGCCAGGGATGCTGTACACACAGGTATTGTTAAACATAGTAAGAATTTCCTTCATGATCTCCGCACACTATCTAGACCCCTAATGCTTCAATCTTGGAACGATATGTGGCAAGTCTCTCGCCAAACTGTGGGAAGACACTATGGCTCCCTACAACCAACAGTCCAACCCAAACCTTGGTTTTTCACCCACCGCACATTACCCAAAAAGGACATTTCATGCATAATACGTCTGCGTCTTGGCCACTGTTCCTCACCGGTTTTTCTTGCTAAAATAAGAATCCGCGATCACTCTTTGTGCGAGTGCGGTATGGCTGAAGGGACATTGCAACATATTTTTTTAGAATGCCCAAATATTGTTTCCCCTCTGTATGAAATCCTTCCCAAAGACTTCCCCCGTCCTGTCAATCTGAACTACCTTCTAACCCTATCTAATAAAGAACACGTATATATATTAAGCAAATTTCTATCTATTAATAATATCTATCCATAATATCTATCTATAATATATATTTATACTCTAACATATATCTGTATTGTTCACAGGTTAACCGAAACACTATGAATACCGACCAAATTTCTTCTATATAAGCATAATAATGCCTCTTTACTCACCTGTCGTTTCTAACCTAACTGTGACGTTGGCAAAATCAATGCTGAATGCGTTGAAGCCATAAACTAAAAAAAAAAAAAAAAAAACTTCAAGATGTAGAAAATTTTATATTATTTTATCTCTTAATAAACTAAAAATTCTTAGTCAAAATCTTTATTAAGTTATTTTATACTTTTTAGTATTTGAAGTTGGTTTTTTTGAACAAAGTTTTCCGTCATAATGTCGATAATTACACCCATTTTTTGTACTCCTCTGTTATTCTTGCTTTCACAAACCTAGCTAGTCATTTCTTTCAGTTCTTTTTTTTACCATATGCTTGCTGTTTTTGTACTAGTCTTTTAGATTCAGACAATAACAAACAATAAGTTTAACTTAATATGAAAATGAAAAATCTTAATGATATAATAATAAAACAACAAATAACAAACTTTTGCGCTCTATCGTACTTAGTTTAGACGCGTGTGTAGGTGTGCTGTATACGGACGTAGCTCAATACTACTATAGCTACGTCGTAATGACCGCAGGGCTGCCCGTGTGATCTTACTAGATGAGTTGGAAAAAATCGCTAGATTCTATTATAGTATAATCAAAATTACCAAAATTATCCAGCAAGTTCGTGTCATACCACCTAAAGTGAAAGATTTCGTGCTGGCGAAGATCAACCACTTTTCTTGTCGTTTGACTACGAAACCCTAAAAAATTAGTATACAGTGCTGGACAATTCTCAAAAAAGGAATTATATATTGTAGTATTATATTGTAGTGATGCTAATGATATTTTAATCAACTGCTATGACATGATTTATACTATGGTTAGGTAATTTAAATTTGATGTACATTAAATAATATAAATAATAATTAGTTATTATTTGTTATGCTAGTTTGCCGGTCCCATGGCAGAGAATGCGCAAGGATTGACACTCCCCTGGGGATATTCTGGTATACCTGACACACCGTTGGGCCGAAGCCATACAGGGCAAAGGGGAAGCTCCAGAGCTTCCATTTTTGCCCTCAATGGCTTGAATTGACAGCCATCTGTCAGCCTAGATATTGCTTAGGCCTTCGATCGGGTCTGGAACAGGGCTCTTCTGTCGAAGCTACCATCTTACGAAATACCTGAGGGACTTTGCACCTTGCTATCCAGCTTTCTTGATGGGCGCAGCATTCAAGTCGTTGTCAACGATTGCTGCTCTAGCATCAAGCCCATCAATGCTGGTGTGCCCCAAGGTTGTGTGCTGTCGCTGACGCTGTTCATTTTGCATATCAATGATATGTTGTCCATCGACAATATTCATTGTTATGCGGATGACAGGACTGGCGAAGCGCATTACTCTGGGCGTGCAAACGTCCCTCGATCATTTGTGGAGGAAAGTCGGGTTAGACTTGTGTCTAAGGAAGGTAGAGGACTCTTTAGAGAGAGTCGCTGAGTGGGAAAGACAAAACCTTGTCCAATTCAATCACACAAAGATACAGGTCTGCGCATTCCAGCCAAGAAAACCCTACTCGTACATGCGCTTTAGTTACGAGGATCACCCCTTACCACCACAAAGAGTATTGGGATCCTTGGTGTCGACATTGCAAATGATGTACAGTTCAGGGGCTACCTTAAAGGCAAGGCAAAACTTGCCTCCAAGAATCTGAGAGTGCTAATCCGGAACAAGCAACCAGACTGAATAACTCCGCGGTAACGCCTTGTGCTTTATATATATTATTAGGTTTATATATATTATTTATGTAGATTATTACTGAATTGTAAGTAGTTCGTTTATATGTTACGTATACCACAATCGCCATTATCATCTCAATTAATTCCTGGGGTTGTAAGAGATCGATTTTTAACGATAAGACCGCCCTTTGTACATAACTAAATATAATTTTGTATTTAAGTTCACGTTTTTGTTGGTGTACAATAAAGTGTTATCTATTAGATCAGAAAACGGACTAAGTGGTGTATGCGTTCCAGCCAGGATTGAACCCACGCCCCTTGAGTTTGGGACGCGTGCGATAGCTTTTACGCTACCACATCTTTTTTAATATAAGTTTTTTAACTGTAATTTACTTATGTTATTACCTCACCAAAGTCAGCGCCTCAAATTTTTTTGTTTCTATTTTCAGTTTTTTTTCTATTAATTCGTTTGTTCATCGTTTGTTCTTAGTTGTTCGCTGTTAATAATTATTTGTTCATCATTTATTTATTTAATAAAATATAATTAAATATATACCTTGCAATTTTTAATACTTTCCGTCAATAATGTTAATATTTACTTTCGATTGTTCGTGCATAAAATATGTTTGTTCTCTTTCAAAATTACTATTTTTTTTTCAATTAAATATTTTAATCAGTCTGATATATGTATGCATAATATGTGTTCTGCGCATGCGTCAACTATACGCTTAAACTTTCAACGCGGTTTTAATCATGAAAAAACAATTAGAAATCCTGAAGGATGATCCGATGAACAAACGAATTAATAGAAAAAAAAATTGAAAATAGAAAAAAAAAATTTTTGGAGGCTAACTTTGGTGACCCACATGGTACTTATAAAATTTATAAGTAGGTACCATGTAGTGGAGTTTAAACAATTATCTAATGAAGTGCCATCTAGTAGTATATATAGAAACAATACTGATTGTAGCGCCATCTATCGGACCAGGTAAATGATATTTAATATTTTATGACAGAGAGGCTCATCTATCATATATAGTGTATTATCTATGAGCGCGCATCTGAACACACTATACGCATATCTGCGCACACAAAGACACTGTTTTAAATTACACAGATAATTATTATTCTACAAATATATTACTCAGATATTTTATATACACTAGGTCAGCATACTTTAGGTTGGAGTGACCAGTAGTGTACACTTTAAGATAGAGTGACTACTCGGTCAGGAGTGCTATAATAACTTTTTCACATAAAGTTAAAATGTTCTTCATTCTTATTTATGGAAGAAAGGAAATAAATAAAACTTCAAGTTCCTGCCAAAAAATAATGTGCTTCTTAAACACAATTGAGTGACCTCTATTGATATTCTCTTAAACTATCTACTCAGTCGCATTGTTTTTCCCTATTCAACACGCGATGGCAATACCGTAATTGAAAATATCAGAATAAATTTTTGTACTGTACAATACAACTTTTTTAAATTATTTTTGTATAGTCTTAACAATTACTTTTTGTTGAAAAACTTCCTTTCATTAGTAAAGCACAGATATTCGATGACATATTTATTATTCTACGAGCAGGGCGTAAACAACTCGATATTAGAAGGTAAATATTATATCCGCGCCACGAATGGAAATGAAATGACCAATACATTTTGGTTCACACATGGACAAACCAATAACGAAATCACGAATTCATATTTGATTGATAACCCGCTTCTCACTTCATTGCATTCCCCTCTGAGATGAGCAAGCATCGATCACTGTTATCAATATCAGTTATAGTTAGATGCAAAAAAAGGCGTGCGCAGGTACAGTCAAGTGGTGATTAATTAGGGCTAATTATGTATCTACTATTTTTACCAACTTTAAAAAGGAGGATGTTCAATTCATGTAAATATTTTTGTGATGTTCAACCAAAATTTTTGTTTCTAAATCGATTTTGATGACTCTTTTTGCTTTAGATTCAGTAGCATCAGGCTAGTTTATACAAACCTTTAGTTTTATTTTATATATACGTAACTTAAAAGTCAAAATAAATCTAGAATTGTTTTATTATATCTTTTAGAGTATTCACCAAGTTAAGAATTATAGTAATGCTGAAAATGCTAACGGCTGTTTGGTACTTATGAATTATGGCAGGGTTAAAAAAAAAGAATTGTTATTTATTATAATAGTGTGGCAGGTTGACTTTTACAAACCAGTTTTAAAATACCAACAATCACGCGTGTGTCATACGTTTTTCAACACATTTACGAGACAACAGTACAATAGGTACTGAAACAGACATAAATATCAATTAGAAAGCCCCAATTTTATTAATATTTTGATATGAAAATGACATGCATTTACAATGGCGATGGGTTAGGAGAACGAAATAGGAGGATTGGATTTGGAATGTAGGATAGAAAGTGGCAAGTAGGCTATCAGAAGTCCCTAGTTGTTTGAAACACAATTAGCGCAGGGTTAACCATTTCAAGCTGATATTGTGTGAGAGCGTGATATGTCACCAGTGAAGCCGGCTCTAAAAGCTGTATTTAAAATAATGATTCCAACATGCTCTGTCACGTATAATATGGCTGTATAATGTTTTCCTTCCATCGTCGTCAGCCTACAGGACTGAACAGGATTTCTTCTGTGATAGATTCAAATATGGACGATAAATTCGTTTATCAACGTGTCTATAATAACGTCAACTTTTGTACACCTCTATTCTTCTTACTTTCACAAACCTACCTAGTCATTTCTTTCCATTCCTTTTCTTACTATGTGTACGGAAGCTTGCTGTTTTAAGTCTTTTATTTCATAATTTTTACGCAGTTTAATTACAAAAATTCAAACAAAAAGAACAATAAATTTAACTTAATATAAAAATGTCAAAATCTTTATGAAATAATAACAAAACAATTAGTAAAAAAACCGACTTCCAAAACTAAAAAGTACAAAATAACTTATTTCTAAAGCTATTTTTAATTATAATATATTTTTTTAATATATAAATTATCTTAAACGTCTTAAAGTTGGTGCTTAGTAATTTTCAAAATATAGTAATTTTTATGATTTACTTTGCACCTACTTCAAGCTGTTTTAGATAATATTTATTAAAAGTAAGGTATTATAATTAAAAATAGCTTTAAAAATAAGTTATTTTATACTTTTTAGTTTTTAAAGTCAGTTTCTTCAATGAAGTTTTTTATTTGTTACTTTTAAGTGTCTAGCTATGGGTAAGCCTACGAAAGGTGCCGCGCGCTCTAAGAAATATAGGTCCCAAGAAACGGGAACGGGAAAAAATACATAAAAAATGTTCATAAAATGAAAACTACTGAGTCGAACTATGTTAAATTTTTAGGGGACCAAATGGTAACTAGTCCACATCAAACTAAAGAAAATCACGAAAATCGGATCATAAATCTCAGCTTAATCGGTGTACATATGGAACGGAATGGAAAAAAAATCATAAAATGAAAATACTTGGCCATAGTACCTTGAATTTTTAAGGGAGAAAATGGCAACTGTTCCGCATTGAATTAAAAAAGAATCACGTAAATCGGATCATAAATCTCAGAGTAACCGGTGTACATACATAAAAAAAATAAAAAATACCGATCAAGTTGAGAACCTCCTCCTTTTAGAAGTTGGTTAACAAACAACACACTTTTGCACTCAATTGTACTTAGACTTAGACGTGTATGAGTGTGTGTGTGTGTGTGTGTGTGTGTGTACTGTGTACGGACGTGCTTAATACTAGTAAGTATAGCTTCGCCGTAATGACTGCAGGGCTGTCCGTGTGCGCTTGCTAAATGAGTTGGAAAAAAGCGCTAGATTCCGTTACATGATCGAAATTACAAAAAAATATGTACGTACCACGTAAACTGAAGGATTTCGTAGAAGCAAAGATCAATCAATTTTTTTATTGTTTGACTACGAAACCCTAAAATTCTAGTATATAGGTTGGAATTTAATTGAAATTTAATTCCTCAAAAAAGGAATTTATATTGTAGTGATGCTAATGAGATTTTAATCAACTGCTATGACATAAATACTACCTTTGGCTTATTTAAATTTAATTTACATTAAATAACGTAAAAATTAATTAGATATTTGCATATCAAGTTTTAGAAGTTGTACAGTCGAAACCGAATATAACGACCGACGTTTATAACGACAATTCGGTTATTACCACCGAATGGCACGGTCCCGGCCGAATCTCTATAAATTAATAAATACACATACCGCCTATAACGACATCGGATACAGCGACATATCACTTAATACGACGAAACTTTATTGATATTCATCGCCTATAACGACCAATCGTTTATCTATTGCAGCAAAACAAAATATTACGAACAATTTTCACCTTTATACTAATAATACGAAGTAATATTTTGCTAGTTTTACGACCCTGATTAGGTGAGCGCTGTAGAAGTCCCGTAAACGAGATAGCGAGCGATAGAGTGAGCGAGAATTCCAAGGTAATACCCCGTCCTCCGTCGACCTCGTCCCTTTAACACCTAAAATCGACGTTCTACGCAACGTATAGTGAGATGTTCCGAGCCGCCATAAAGTTTGCATCTACCTATACTATTTGGCGTTGGCGTTTGTTTTTTTATCAAATTGTCATTCAGGGTCTCCAGATTGGAGATATCTGTCCTCATTTTATAAACCATTATAATTTAATTTAATTCTTTTAGCAAAACACTAGTGCGTGTGTCAACCCCCGGAGGACGATTGCAGTGTGGCGGCGGACTGTTAGCGAGGTAAATTACTCTTCCCTTGTTTCTTCTTCCACGTCCCTTTGCCTTTTCCTAGCCATCGCATCGCGCTCGCACTCTGCAATTTGTTGAACGTAAAAGGAAATGGTACGTTTAGTATTAAATTGAATTATTTGAATATTTTTCAGTGATATACCTAATAAAGTCAAGCAAGGGTGATCAATAGCCAGGGGAGTGAGGTGGTGCCTATGGTCATCTAAATGTCCAATAGACACCTAACCTCATTCCGGGCGTATGTCAACCACTCCTCAGATGCCCAGAACTTGCGTCTGCAAGCAATGGTGGATTGGTAAGTCGACCTGGCAGTAATAAGCGAGCCTTATTACATACCCCCTCAGGCAACTGGGTGGGGGTTCTCGATGACGTAGGGGCCGTGGTCCGGCCCTAACGGCCGGTTCTGGCACACCGCCAATCAGCATCGAAAGAGGATGGGTCTACACCGTGGCAGGTTGTGGAAAACATGTCATCATTTCGTTGTACTTCTCACACAACCGTCCCCTCACGGAGTTCGAGCTTGTTTTAGACTCCGTCAGGGCCGCCACGGGCAGACAATCGCGGAAGGCGATCATCGCCCTTGGCGATTTTAATATAGTCTGGCCAACGAAAGTTGACCCTGGAAAATTGCGGCAAATTAAAATAATATATGTATGGCAACATCAAAATTATTAGGATTAACCTATTTTGATACTTGGTAGTTACTTAATTATTTATGTTGTGTATTTTATGTGTGACAATAGATACAGCATACTCGTTTCAAACGATAATATTATAAATACTAAAGTTTGTAAGATGTTTTTGTTACTCATTCATGCCAAAAGCACTGAACGGATTTTATGAAATTTGGAATACTTGTTATTACTAACCCTTATATCTCGAATCTAGAATGACCTACAATAGAATATAGACTATCTACTTTTAATTCCGGTAGATAGCAGGAAATCAGTAGTCTTTACATTTTTTGAAAAATAAACAGCAATATTCGGTAAAAACTTAGTTTTGTCAGCTATAATCAAAATCAGATTTCGTCACGGCCCCCTAGTCTTGACCCGAAAGCCCACTACCAATGGACACATATTTGCAACATTTCAAGGCCTCCTGGTGTCTGGTCCAGCTCAGGCTGTCAAGCAGTGTCCTAACAGTCAGTACAATTATTTTTTCTTAGAGATTTTTTGCGTTCTATTAGTAGGTAGGTATTGCAGTAGATGTCACTGTTCTCAAATTAATCACCAAATGAATGAATATAATATGTTTCTTTATACGCAGTTGTTTTAATACTTGTTTAAGAAATATTTGATATGTTTTTATGTTTTTACAAGCCATATCAGCTAATAAATATATTTTAAAGTGTGTAAATTCTAGTCCTCACCTTTTTCAAATTATAAAGCTCTTTTTAACTTTAATTAATAGATTTTTGATGAATTGTCGATTTACCAAAAACTTATTTCAAAGATGTCAATTATGTCAAAACCAAAATGACATTCCGACTGATACAAGTTACATTCGTGAACGTATGTACTTTGTTTGTGTTTTGATTATTTTTCGATAACTTTGTTTGATTCCTGGACTCCAAAGACTTCGCTTATCACGTTTACTAGTGTTCTGTGATCACGTTGGACTTACGCATGTACCCTGAACACCAATTTGCCTAACGGTTTGTTTTCTGATGACTTGGATTATGGCTTCTTCTAAAAGAGGTTGTTGTGTGCCCAGATATGGTAAAACTTGTAAGTACATCATCTTAACGGCACCAGATTAGATGTGGATACAAATGATGTTATGAAAATGTATGCCTTTGAATATTTTAATAAAAGGAAACATAATAAATCACGCTACCGCTAAATTGTTGTTTTATTTACTAACAAATAAACATTTTTTGGAAAGGCTTTTGGGAATTGCAGGAGTTAAATTATAACTCCCGCAATTTCCAAAAGTCTAATATAAAAATCAAAATAACACTAGACCCCCTGGATGGTTTTTGCCGTTGAATAATGCCGTATACCGATAGAGTGCGTTAGTATATATATTATGACTGTTGACTCTATACCAGTATATATAAAGTACTCTGTGCTGTCAAGGCTGTATCCGAAAGATGGGACTCCGCCAAAGTATCAACACAGGCAAATCCACTCATAACCAAACGAAAACCGCCATCTTGTTTGTCAAAATTGACGTTGACATTCGTGTTAGAGTTGCCATGTAAAAAGTTTGCAAATAATTCCAGGTTTAACTTTCGATAGCCAGACTATACCAAGCACCATTCCTGGGGCAACATAGTTACCGACGCTAGACGACGGGCGGTTAAGGCCTAGGCGCTTCAAACCTGTCGAGCCTGTGAATATTGAATTAGGGATCAATCAGAGACAGAAAACCTGAGCCTACCCAGCTAATACTGGAAATGTGGAGGCGGAGGACTTGCGCAGATCCTTGACAAGGATATGCAACGCTGCGATGCCTCGATTTCGCGCAAGTCGGTTTACTGTTGGATCGACGAGATTGGTAAACTGCGGGAGGCAGCCCCCAAAATTCGACATTCACTCAAGCGCAGCAAGAGGCGACGTCTTACGAATCGTATATAGGACAATAGACACCTGGGAGATTTCAGAGTGGCCAGAAAGGCCTTTTCGATTGCAATTTTGAGGTCAAAAGCCCAGGCTCGGGAGGAGATGCTGGAGACCGGGAACCCTGCGGACGCCCGTACCGTGTGGCCCATAGTAAAATGCGGGCTTGCACTTCTCAATTCTCGTACCTCCACGGCTATGGAATCGTCTGAACTAGAGGTTCCCCGGTCCGTGATCGACAGACTCCGGACCCGGGAGTCTTAACAACTCCGGGATGAATCTATCTTATCCTGCTACTTTGGATATTGAGCCTCAGTGATCTCTGTAGAAGAGCTTGACGTCGCCCTGGACAGTCTCTGGGACAGAAAAACGGCGTAGAGACCCGACGTGGTTTCGGATCGCCTCTTCTTGCTGGCCGCAAAACATCTACGCGGTCAGCTACAGGAACTGTTCGACGCCTGCAGTAGGACAGGTCAATTCTCGTTGGAATAGGAGTACGGCAGACTGCTTAATTCCGAAGGAGCGTCGACCTCCAAGGTCTTCGAGATCTTGACAGAAAGCCTCATTGAGCATTCTAAGCTCTGTGGAGCCGGGGTTCACTAAGACGCAGTTCAATTTTCAGCGGGGGCGGTCTACTCTGGACGCTTACGACGTACTTCGAATAGTCACGGACGAACCTTGCCTTTCAAGCAAGGGAAAGTATCTCAGCGGTATAGCTCGGCGTAGCGAACATCTTTAACATCCTCCCTTGTAAGACGACCAGGGCGAGGCTTCGGCTCACGGAGTTTCCCCGTACCTCCAGAACAGATATATCCTTTGGGAGGGTGGCCAAGACTGGTTACACGATAGGTAGGAGACGCGTCGCGTGCGGCTTTCCGCAAGGATCAGTCCTCGGGCTTAATCTATGGAACGTTGGTTACGACTAGCTCTTTTGGGAACCAGTCATGCACGGGATAGGGTTAATTTACTTTGCAGATAACACCCTACTCATGGCACGCGCCGCGTCTTAAGTGTAATCGGTCGACCTCGCCAACGCCGAGTCGGCGACCGTGGTCCAACGTATTGGTAGGCTGGGCTTGAGGATCTCCCCCGCGAAAACGGAGGATCTCATGTTCCATAGGCATTTTCGAAATCCATGGACTTGTGCGTGACAGTTCAAGGGGTTTCCATTCTCGTTAATCCCTAGTTGCGGTATCTGGGGCTGGTTCTCGACAGGAAATGGCGGTTCAAGACATTTTAAACAGCTTGCTCCCAGGTTGGTTAGGACTGCGAGCGCCCTCGCGCAGAACTCAGCGGACCCTGGCGGTGAGATCCATTCGGACGTATACGAATAGTACGGTGTCATGGACGGCGGAGATTCGCCTTCGAAATTCCAGGCAGACGTGCTTACCAAGGTTTAACGCTTTCGTCAGGCTGCCAGAGCCTGGTTTACTGCCGGGCAGAAATTGAGACGATCAGGACGCGGATAGCCACGACCATGATTCAAACTTGGCACAGATATTTAGAATCTCTTGAGGCCTGCACTCATACAGTGGAGGCGGTTCGTCCTTACCTACCGCAATGGGTCGCGCGGAAACGCGGGACTGACCTTTAGGGTCACGCAGATACTTACTGTTAGGATTTTTATGGAAAGCTTTGCTGTGAGTATTACTTGCGCCAGCAAACTGAATTGGTCGCTTCTGCAACGGACAATTTTTCAATACAAGAGTGTGTTCCTTATAACTCTACTATCCATATTTGTATAATGTAGAAGCATTTATGAATTATTAATGAAAGAATACAAAGCCTAATGAAACCTTGATATGCGTGTGTATTTTTTAATATAGCCCAGTGACGTGGGTAAGAATTAGCTAGTCCCTGTTAATATCCTTCCCTATTAACTTTATAAATGCGAAAGTGACTGTCTGTCTGTTCCGTTTTTCACGGAAAAACTACTGAACCGATTTGCCTGAAACTCAGTCAACTCATTTCCAATGAGAATGAACATAGGATACTTTTTATCCCGAAAAATGGGATATATTCCGGGACAAAAGTATATTTGTCTTTCTGGTTATTATGCTTTTACGGAAAAACTATTGGACCGATTTAGTTGAAATTTGGGATACATGTAATTTTAATACCGAGGATGGACAAGGGATACCTATTATCCCGGATAATGGGATAGATTTACGTAAAGGGTATCCCAAAAAGTGGAATAGGTCTTTTGTGGTTTTCCATTTTCGTCATTTTGTCTTGTAATCTTTGTCCTTTTTGACCGATTTATCCTTTTTGTCAGTTTTGTAATTTTTCTTGAATTGTCCTTTTCGTCTGATATGTCCGAAACGTCCTTTTAAAAAATGCAATAGTAACTCGATATGTCGTTCCTTTAAGCGTTCACGGAAAACTACTAGGAATACTGAATCAGTTTTGCTGTAATTTTGTTTAAATTTAGTTTTAATACCGAAAATTGACATAGACTTTTTATGCCGGGAGATGGTTAGTTTGCTGTATAAAATGAAATTAAACTTCCGAGTACAAATAGCACAACATAAAAATTTAGTACAATGTAACCTGTTGTTCGTGCCTACCCCGCAAGGGACCTGGCGTGAAGTTATGTATGTATGTACAATGTAACCTGTATTAACGCCTGCTCTTTAAACAAGAAGCACGCACTAGAGGTTGTTCCGCTGCTACAGCCGCGGGGTAAACTCGTCTAAAATAAAATTACATCATATAATCTATTTCAGTTGTTTTTTTTAATAGCTACAATGTACAGACACGGCATCTACAATTGTATAATATTATAGATGAAAGTAAATAAAAACATTAATGAGTTATTAATATTCCGTATATTAGGACTAATTTTCATCAAGTTCATTAACAATTATGTATACATTAGTTCTATAACAGAATTCATGACTACACATTTTGTATCAAAGTATGAACAAAATCTTATTACTGTCATTCAACAAATCTTACTTGTATCGTCGAGTTTCATTCTGGTCAATATGTTACATTGATAATGCAGATTTTATTAGACATTTCATAGAGCATTTAGACTCAATCAATAAAACTTGTGATATCAATCTTAAATATAAGATCGTCAATACCAATCATTCATAGTGAATAAACTAAAAACTTACAACTATAACATTTTATCTTAATCTTCGATCTTTAATCACAATTCATTCACTCTGGGGTCAAACTGAGTACATTAAACATTTAAGTAGTCAACTCTTTAACTTTATATTTAAGTTGTAAAATTATGCAACTTGTTATCACAGCACTTTTGTAGAATTGCGGTTGTCATGGGGTGAAATATTTACAACGTAAGAACATCCCCAGAGTAAGTTTTGCGACACTAATAAGGACAATCAATAACGTACAACATAATAGCCTTATTATGTTTAAGCGACAACAATGGTTTTGAGATAATGTTTTATCTACGCTGACGGCGCTTTTTCCTATTGTTGCGGGTCTGCGTCGGCGGAAGACCGTTGGACGGGCCCGGAGGCGCGGCCGGCGCCTGCTGCACCACCGCGTAGCCCGTGAAGGCCACGGCGGGGGGCGCGGGGGCGCGGGGGGCACTCCGAGCACCTTGAACCGGGGGGGCACCGGCGGAGCCTCGTTCAACGCCGCCCGCAGCCTCTGCCTCATACGCCTACGTGCATTGCGCGAAAGGTGCTGCCGTTCGGTGTTATCGATTCCATCATTTCGCGCCGGTTGCGATGCGACTTCGACGTTCGCCGATGCGCGCTCGGCCGCCGCGTGGGGCCATCTACTCTGCGTCTCGGCCATCTGGCTGACCGCCTCGGCTTCGGAGTGTCTCAGGGCGTTCGCTTCACGGCCGAGAGTGGCGAATGCGCGGGACAGTCGCGCGACGTCGTTGCTCAGGTCGAGCAGGAACGGCTCGATGTTGTACAGGTCGTCGTGGTTCACGCTGTGTACGCTGGTGTCGCGCGCGTTGCCGCGGCTGGCCACGCGCAGCACCGCGCGCGGCTGCAGCTGCTGCTGGTCGGGCGCCGCGCGCCGCACCGACAGCTTGCCGTTGATGGACGCGGGCGCCACCAGGGCTTGGGCGTTCATTCCGGTCACTGAGAGACAGTGCCCCCGTTTCTTAAGGGAGCCCTCGCACGATCTCACAGACCAGACCTGAAGGTGAAGAACAAAGCATAACAATTTGAGTGTCTACTCACAAAAAATTGTGATCTTCTACTAATTATTTACCACAATTTTTTGTATACACACATGCATACATAACTTCACGCCAGGTCCCTTGCGGGATAGGCACGAACAACAGAGTGCCATTCAGGCTTATTCTTACACACCTCACTTGCTTCTTTGACATTCATAGCTCTTGTCATGCACGCTCGTCTGTTCTTAGGGCTCCTAACAATTTTTACTATATTGTTGTAAAATTAGTTCAATAGCTTGTAAACATTAACAAGTAACTCCAAAATATAGCATTATTACTGCGATACATATTAGAAGTAATTTCAACGACAAGTTCCAAAATGAATAACAAATTTTAACTTCAGTTTTCTTAAATTGTTAAGTACTTGTCCGAAGACCTATATATTGTTATATTATATTATAGTATTATTCTACGCTCCTTCTAAAGTTCTGCAAAATGGGAATTCCAAGTGTTTTATCGAGGGCCCTTGTGGTTGAGTAGGCTAAGTCTTAGCCACCCGATCTCGCTGGATTGCAGAGGCTGCGGGTTCGATTCCTGGCATGATAAATTCCAGAAACCAGTTTTCTGTTATTTACTATGGCCTGGATGTATGGAATCAGTCCCCAGAGTGGTCTGTTGTATATTGCTCATAGCACTAGCGTAAGTTGCTTAACTTGGAGATAACAACAACCAATCCCCAGCAAAGTGTGGCTAG
Organism: Dendrolimus punctatus; assembly: GCA_012273795.1. Lineage (NCBI taxonomy): Eukaryota > Metazoa > Arthropoda > Insecta > Lepidoptera > Lasiocampidae > Dendrolimus > Dendrolimus punctatus. Next base: position 19,971,176 of record CM022531.1, on the reverse strand, counting down.
GTTTAGCAAATATTTATTAATTAAATACTAAAAGCAAAAATAATGTTTAACTTACACAATCTGAAAAAATAGCCTCTCGATCATTCCCTGATACAGTGACAGTGTAACAGAATTCATGAGCCACCCAAGGCGATGCTGCCATTGAGAGCCAAGCACGCACTGAATCGTCTAAAAGGAAATAAATCATTTTAAAAGACATAAAAACAGTTTCAATTATTGGTAGTACTTTAATGGATAACGCGCCCAGATTTGTTCTCATGGCGTAGATACAAATCCCCCAATAGCAAAGCGAAAAATCAAATCAACTAAGATACTTTTTGATTTTTTTTAAACTACTACTCTGTCAAAAAAGTACCGGGAAAAGGTCAATATTACACAAAATGTTAGTTATTTATTCATATTTATTTAAGGCTGGTGTGCACCGACTTTTACCAATGGTAAAATAAAATAATCGCCAAAAATGTATGGAAAAACAGTGATTATTTTTGGTTAACCGTCGGTTAAATTTCGGTGCACACCAGCATAAGTGTACTCTTTCAGGAAAGATACACTCCCAATAAATAACACAATCACCAAAACATTTTTTTAATTTTTCCGGTATTGAGATTAGTTCTCGTCGCGAATTCTCCTTTTGTCTTTTACGGAATGAAAACGGTGCTACGAAGTGATAATTTGAGTTTAGGAAAAAGGATGAAGTCGGCTGGGGCTATATCTCGTCAATAACGTGGTTGCTTGATAGTATTTGTTGAGTTTTTGATCAAAAATTCGATCACAATGATGGCCTTGTACGAAAGTGCATTATCGTGGTGCAAAATCCAAGAAATTTATCTAAATCTGACCATTTTGTCGAATTTGCTCTCTTAAACTCCGCATAACGCTCAAATCATTTACTGTTTGACCTTCCGGCAAGAATTCAGGGTGCACAGCATCACGATAGACAAAGAAAGCAGTCAACATCACTGACTTTTTATCGACTTTGGCTTGGTTTTTTCGGTTTAGGTTCAGCTAGAAGACGCCACTCCAAAGTTTATTGATTGCTTTACATGTTAAACTCGTATAATCACATATTTAATCTAAATGAACGCAACTCAATTTCCGCGCCAAAATGAAAAACAGTTGTGCCAAACAAACAAAAAACTAATTGGAACCATAAACAAATCATTTTGGTGACCCGATGTGCATATTCCTAGAATTAACATTTGCTTGTGGTGCAAATAAATTATGGGAAACATGCACAACAAGACATTGTGACAACACCCATCAATTCGGCTTAGGTAAGTAAGTAAATTATTATATAAGCAAGTACTTGGCAAATTCACTTCCTTTATTGCATGCTTAGAACAAATCTTCACTACAAAATATATGGCAAAGATTAGTTATTACTGATATCTATCTATCTCTTTATATAAATTTTTGTGTGTGGATTGTAATGCAGTAGTTAGGTTGTCTGGGTTAAATTGTTTGGGTGAATCATAATTACACTAATACTTGAGGTTATGGCACAAGTTAGAAGTATAATGTAATTAGCAATTACTTCTCCTATTATAATAGGAAGATCTTAAATAATAACTGGATAATTTAAATACTAACTGCTTATTTCAATTATTAGAAAAAATATTCCCATGTCAGATACACGAACTGCAGTTACAATTCTTCCAGGCACAGTAGAAAATTGCCAAGCTTGCACATATTCTCCATTTTCAGATTGACCCTGAATAAAAATTTCTATTAAATTTGATAACATCGGGAAGAGTTCAATACTTGTCCATCTTAAACACTGGCAACACATAGTCTTAGCCCCTGGTTTAATAAACATGTAGGGGCCACTATGACTACTTTCCATAAAAAACTTGTGAGCCATCTGCTGCAACACTTTTTATAATCTTACAAAACACTGAAGCTGCCTAAAATTTTATATGAATGTAGCAAGTCATTAAGTATATAATGAGTCAAATGACATATTATCATTTTAACAGAAATTAAAATCTCTTTATACATATATTTTCTAAGTATAGTTATGATATGATCACAATACTGACTTAGAATTGATTGTAATATACATGTGACAAATCCAATCCCAATCCCATGTACACCCATATATATATATATATATATATATATATTTATATAATATATATATGTATAGATGATGACATGTTACATGGGATTGGGATTGGACATTTCCATCAAAATATACAAACCTCAATAAGCTCAGGAGAGTGAAAATAACGTAGATGATTGAGCAAACGTGCAGAGGGCAGTCTCTCCCCATTGCCGTTTTTACAACAAAGACAGCGAAACAATCCCTTACACGCTTGAGGTGGTCTCACTAAGATTGCTGTAACAGAATAAATATACATTATCGTTTTTGCTGTGGATCAGGGATGCTCAAACAGTCAATCGCAACTGCTTTCAGAGTCAATCTCGAGAAAAAAATTGCAGTACCTATATAATATATACTAGCGCCACGATATACCCTACCTACCTAGATGACAATCCTGCATCACACACTTGCAGCCTCTCAGAGTCAATCGGAGTCTAACAATATTGAGGTAGACGGCCAGCAGTTTAAGTTTGAGCACCCTTGCTGTAGACCATACAAAGTGGAAAATAAACAGTAAAAAATAAGATACTCAGGCTATAAAAAAGATTACAGTGAATTTTATTTATAGCAACCTCAGTTGTAACATTTTCTTAATTAAACAAAATACAAAACACTTCAAGTCCCTTGAATTTAAGGTATATTTATAGAGCATTCTTTCTCAACTATTTATGCCAAGACCCACAAAAAAAGTTAGAAAAAGTTAAGTAAAAAGTCTTGCGACCCCTTCACTGCAGAGTCATAAAAATATTTTATAAACAATAGTTTATTTTGTATATAGAAACTAGAATATGCCCGGACGTCATCCCTTGACTTGTAATACCCGGGACACGTACGCCATTATTTAAAAAACAAAGTAAGCTATCATTTTAGTGAAAACTGTGTCGGAATAAGCAAATTTTTAGGCACCTGGACAACTACAAACCGCTCCCTAAAAAATTCCTGCAGGATAAAAATATAACACATCTTATTACATAAAATTCGATATTGATGAGTGAAAAATCACATTAGAATCCGATTTTTTTTATCTGGCCATTTCAAATAATTCCCAGAAAAATTCCCACGTGGTTTGGACGATAAAAAGTAGCACAGATTTTAAGTTTAAGAATTTGCTGTCGATCAGCGAAATCCGCATTGAAATTGGACCCATAGTTTTTATGTGAATTGTGAACAAACAAGAAATCTAAAAAAATACAGTGTTCCACATGGTTTATATAGTTCATTCCATTTGGTTTTTCTTAAAAGGCTTCAAGGTACAGACATGGAATGATTAGAATGTTATGGTATTAGATTTTTTTAACAGACTGTGATCCAAGGTTGATAAAATAATTTGGCTGTAGTACTTCAGATGTAAACAAACATATTTTAATAAAATCATAAGTCCTGGTAGCGTAATGGCTAGTGCACATGGTCCAAACTCAAAAGGCACACTTAGTCCGTTTTCTAATCTAATGTGCACATTTTGTTACAATTGGGATTGTTCACTTTTTTTCAATCTAGCTATTTGAAAAACCATTTCGAGGAATAGTGTCCCTAATCATTTCTGTCTAGTTAAAATTCCAAAAAACGTACGATCTTCTTGTATTTTGTAAGAAATACGTTTGACCTAAATCCAACAGGTGGGTCGTCTGCCTTTTTACCTGCTTCAGGTATAAAAAAATTGTAGCTGTACCTCATTTGATTTAAGTTCTGTAACATGAATTTTCCCTAAAGACCACTTTAAAAAATTTAACGCTAACTATAGAAAATAATAATGGTTGAACACGAAAAATTATAAGCCTAACGACAAAAAACACTAAAATGATCACGATACCTAATGAGTAATGACAGTGACATTTAAATAGTAGCACAGATTACTATGATTATAATATAGATAAAACTTACTTTTATTATTATTTTTGTTTTCTAGGCAAAGAAATTAATGTAAACTTGTCCCTTATGACGTCATCGGAGAAATAATTTTAAAATCGAATTATAAAAAAACTAACCCTTAAAATACAAAAATATTCAAATTAGTATGTTAAAATTTTATGTAATAAAAATATAAAATCAGAGGGTATTTTTTTGTGAACAATCCCCATTACTATGTGCTAACAATGATGACAGAAAACAGTGTGACGCAACCTGCACATTGAGATAACTGATGTGTTAAACCTGCCACACCACCTTGAACAGCATAGCCGGTATACTGTCCATTCCACCTATAATGGAAGGTCCTAGCCTAGCAGTGGGACATTTATAGGATGCTATTATATATATATAAATGTTATATACTTCAGATGTATGATATCGGGTATAGTGTCTAATTTAAGTGAACCTTTTGTGCCAAGTTCCTAGAAATCACTTGGAGATATTGCGAGTCTACACAAAAAGATCTCGAGTCAATAAACACACAAAGCTTCTTTGAGAGTCATAAAATTTTCTTATCTTTTGTTACATCCATAGATAGTAAGCAGGTATAAGGATAATGTATAACTTGAACTTAAACAGGAATCTCAGAATCAGTGTTATTAAGTAGACATAGTACTCAATATTACTCACATCTGAATTTTGGAGATTATTTTCCTCTTCTTCAACTGCTTCATTTTCTGGTTCTTCTGAGACAGTGTCTCTTGCAGGTGTGGAATTTTCAGAGGATCCCGAACCAGTTGTAATTTTTCCTCCTAATTTCTAAACATAAAATCATTATGATCATTAAAATTTCAATAAGTTTGATATACAAATTTTAACTAAATGTGGTGAGAGGGGGAGGGATACTTACCTCGACAATAGCCCAACCCGACCCGAGATCTTGTAATATTATATTTAATAAACATAACCTCACTTATTTATTTTTTCACTAATATTGCACTTATATCATAGGTCCAAAGTTAAACAATCCTTTCAAAGACCAAAAAAAAACCAGTAATCAACTATATTTTTTTACATGATCACATTTACATATTTATTATTAATCCATACAAAAACAAAATGGATTTGTTCAGCAATGTATTTAAAAATATCATTAATATATCATTTATAGGAGAAAATTAAAAAGAATATTGTTAGTTGTCCACTAGTGATGAATAAAACAAATGTTTAATTTTTTTTATTGCAGGAGGTCAGCAGACAAACAGATGGCCCACTTGATGGAAAGTGGTTACCATCACCTATGGACATTTGCAACACCAAAGGTGCTACAAATGCGCTACTGCTCTCTTAAGGAAGACTGGAACCTGGTCACTAATTCCGGAACACAAATCAAGGTTGTTATGGCGACATATTTTAGACCAGGGGTGGTAGCCATCCAGTCGGGCAAATGCCCTACCACCTGGTTGTGGGTTGTTTTGTCGCCTCTTATGACAGGTTGCCTGGCCACGGGAAATTGTATTCTTTCTCTGTTATCCATCCGTTAACTATTGGTTAGTGAATAGTAAATTGTTACAATCAGTTCTGGCACTCTCCGGCCACTGCTGTGGTACACTTGGTAGGTTTGTACACTTTTGTCTAAGATAATCTAACTGATGATCCATGTATATATAAGAAATGGCTAACAGTCAGAACTGGTACTTGTTGGCCGCTACTGCAGCATGCTTGCTCAGCTTGTGCACTTTGGTTTATAGCTAACCTAACACTATTCTAGTTTCTGGTTGTAACTTTTCACCACCCTTATAATAATATTAGTGAAAGAATAGGTGGGGTTATGTTTACCAAAATTAGTAGTTCAAGAACTCCAGACCATAATAATATAGACCATTTGGTACCTATACCTTCTTTCTACCCACTACTTAAAATTTGTGAATCGAATATCTGAGTAGTAGCCAAAATTTCTAAAAGAGAATTATACTTTAATGAATAATATGTAATAAAACTATATATTACCAATCAATATTTTAAAATATAATAACATTAAAAGATTGAATATAACAGCCTTAACATTAGTATTAAAAGGAAATCAATCTCACAAAGTAATTTTAAATAATTTACATGGGTAGTTTCAAGTAGTATATTACTTACAAAGGCTCTTAATCTTCTGACATTAGCTATCAATTCTTCCATTGCATAATTTCTAGTTCCAAAGAAAAGGGCTCGGCATACAGGGCAGACATCCAGACGCATCTTGCATCTACCACATACATGGTGGCCTTCATTGCATTGAAAAATTTGTCCAGAAGGTATTTCATAGCAAACTGGACATTGCAGAAGATCATCTAAATCTGGAAGTGCATCAGCCTAAAAAGAGGAGTTGAGTCTTTATTCAATATAAACTTGAGTTAATATTATTAGTTTTGGAAAAACAAACAACAAATTTAGTTTAATACACATACACTGACAAGAGAGTAGATTGATAAAATTCACACGTGTAACAAAGTTTGACTATAGGCAAACTCATATATACAGTTGTTATCCCCATAGATTCTAGAGAAATGTACATAAAATGCATTAAACATCTAATTACTATCGTTGTTTAATTATGATGTTAAATACCTACATAAAATTGCGAAACTTAAAATGGTGGAAATAGTTGTACAAAAATATGAATCGTAAACGCAATGAATTAAGAGCAAAGTATTACTTTCATCCTAAATTAGATATAGGAAGAAAAACAGTAATATATGATATTTAAAATATCATTAAACGAACATGTATAACGTAGCAAGTTTTAAATCTGGCCGTAAAAATATCGACCAACCGATGATCTGAACAATGGAAGGATTTTATACAATTTTTGTACCCTATTTATACTAACCTTTACCTCTGCTTTTTCCGTCATCCTAACAATATTAAATAACGATTAAATGAAATTAACTACTAGCTCGTCTACAACAAGAAAAAATTAGAATATTAAATAATCGTAAAAAGCTAATACAGGACACACACAGCTGGCGTTTTTACAAATGGCGTATGTTGAATTCAATCCACAATCATTTAGTATATTTTTTTTGCAATTTTGGCTACAAGATCTTTTGAACCAGTCTTAAAAAAGCTTAGCATATTATCGGGTACGTTTGATAGTCTTGATACGGAACTTTTTTCTTATCTACTAGCAACATTTTTCTGAGTAGTCTGTGATTCTTTTTTATAGTAGAATTCGCACAAAGGTAAAGGAATCTTAGTCCATACAGCCAAATTTGATGTATAAATCTTCGTATATAATAGTAGCGGCGCAGTTGTATTGTAGGCTACAACCGACGCCATTCAACGGAGTTCTTGTGAAAACTTAAAAGGCTACATTTGACTATACAGTTCACATTTCTCACAAAAACGCACAATTGTTACTCCAAAACTATCAATATCCTACAACTATTGTTCATTTTAGAGTATTTTACACATTTTTAAAATAAAACTGCACAGCACAACGTACCCTTTCAGTTCCCGCTAAAAACTCCTCTGTGATTCTGTGACATATTACCGCGCTTAAGTGGCGAATGGTTAGGAAAACTGCCATGCTGATAGTGATTAAGTGGGCCCTTAAGGTAAAATGTCTTTGTATCAGATAGAACAAAGACTGCATTACAGTCCATCTATTAGTTCATCGCGTAAGTTAGCCGTTCCATCTGGCGACCGCGGTCGTCACCATTTTATATCACACAACGCTCACAACGACCCATGTCAAGAGGTGCGTCGAATAGCCGTTCCACTTGGGATTACGATTGTTGCGCCGGCAAGCAGGTAGAGCGGGATAAATAGCGGCTGTGAGCATGGTGGTTGTGATTCCTCATGGAACGCAACTGTTTATGTCTGTCACAAGTGACACTGGCTTAAAAGCCTAGGTGCCAAGCCATAAATGCATTAAAAAAATTAGAGTGACATTTTCTGCTGTTGCTGAAGCTGATTCTGATAGAATAAAATTATTTAAATAAAGGCGAACTTTATACATTTTATCTGTAGGCCAAAATAAAACGTTTTATTAATACCTACCTATATTAATAAGAAATTTAAAATATTATGTATGAGACAGGAGAAGAGATAAATGTTTAAAAAATGAAATATTACTTGCTTCTTGCCATTTTTGGCGTATGTAAGTGTTTTCACCAATTGCTCTTTGATTCTATGTTCTTTTTTCATAATTAGCTTGTTACTTCTTTTCCAGTTGCCAATTGTGAAAGGTTACATGAGCAGATATACTCTTCAATCAAAGGTGGTGCTGCATGTTTTAGAAGGCTCAATGGAACACACCAAGCAGGATGTTCTTGTATGTTTGTTGTGTGATTTCTTTTCCATGATTCATATATTCATATGATTAACTACCATCAATACAATTACAGCTTCAGACAAAGGTGCTGTGGGTGTGGTTCAAATGATAAGTGATATAACTGATGCACAGTGGATTGCATACAACTCTAGTGCTGGTCCATATATGGCTATAGTGAACACGGACATCTTTAAAGATGTTATTGAAGTGTTAATGGGACATCCTGAAAATGTAGCTGGTGTTGTTATTTTCAACAATGTTACAGACAGGTAAATGATAGAAAAGTGGTTTAATGAGTATTTTGTAAAGTTGTTCACTATTAAACATGCCCACAATTACTGTCTTCATGTGGGACTTTCACTTTACACACCATATTTTACACACACATATTCTGAACCCTGAAAATATTGAAATGAGTCATTTTTATATACTGGTCCCAAGACACATTGCCCTGCCCTGAAAAATAATAATCTAAGACCCCAATCCACTGCCTCTTACCCCTTCCAGTTGTGAGTGAAATGTAAATCGGAATCATCTGAGGGGGTCCTCAATTTTATCCAACTTGTGTGTATATGAGTGGGTACTCATATACACACAAGTTGGATAAAATTTGGCAATAAAAAAATCATCAAAATCAGTTCAGTAGTTTTGAAGTTCATTGTGGTCAAACATTGACAGGGAATTTATATTTATATACAGATAAAACATTAACATAAAATTCATATTTAAGTTTCTGCATTTGTTACTGTGACTTGCTGAGTATTTGTGTAGCAAAGACATGCAGGTTTTAAAAATAGTCAAAATAATTTTGTAATTACTTATCGTTTAAACATCAGTTTTCACTAAAATTTTGACATTTTAAAATTTATTTTGATATCATACATTTATTTTTTTAATTGTTTCTTCTCATTATTACTTCACTAACTAACTCAATTACAATTGTATAATAATTTTGCTTTAATTAAGGGAATGTGTGTGGATATATGGGGAATGAACATGCATTAAGTTTTGTATAGTACACTAGAGTTTGCCCCATGGCTACCCCATACATGTCTTGTAGTAAGTAGTAGCTTTATTTTACTTACATAAAAACTTAATTTGGTTTATTTACATATAATATAAAAATGTATAATTATAAAAAAGAATCAAAGTCCATATAGACTAGACTACTGCCCAGTAAAATATAGAGGTGAGTGCAATGAATAACACTCGTGGGAAAATTCCCATGGGATTCTCGAATTATAAAGTATAGCATCACATAAAAAGGACTTAGCTAATGTTTTATTAAATTCATATTGAAGCTACTAATTATGCAACCAATTTTGTACCATACCCGGGAAATTTCTGTGATTTCTGGGACACAAAGTATCTTAAAAAATAATGTAAGCTATCCTTTTAATGAAAACTATTGGAAGAAACTAATTTTTTGAAACCGCTTCCAGGATGAAGAATAGCACAGATTTTATTACATAAAATAAAAAAATCACATTGGAATTCAATTTTTTTCAATCTAACCATTTTATATCATTCCCAGAAAAAATCTCGGACCAAAAAGTTGCGCAGATTTTAAGTCTAAGAAATTTTTATTTAATTATATATAACTATTGAAATTGGCCCAGTAGTTTTTATGTGAATCACAAGCAGTTGTTTTTTTTTAAATAGCTTCAATGTACAGACAGGCATGTGTAGAATTTTACACTATTATAGATATATATAATTATGTTTCAGTACATTTTCGTTCACACAAGAGTCAAGGTGTCCAAATGAATATTCATCTGGTTTTGAAAACCAGTGTTCTTCAAGTAGCAGTTCTGTTTGGAATGATCAGGGAACAGGACTTCTAAGAAGAAATATTCCATTCCCCATATTCTACTTACCAGACACCAAGATAGATCAAATAGAAAAGATTCAAGAATGCTACTTAAAGTAAGTTTTTGTTTACAGTGTTGTGTTTGTAACATCATTTTGTTTATTAGGAATTTAGACTTATGCAATTCCTCTTTCTGAGTGCTACTAAACTGCCCTCTACCCTCTTCCTCTCCTTTACGAGGCCAACACTGAATGGAGTGGTCCATTTATTGTTGGCCTTGTTTATTGGGAATTGATCTATTCACGACCCAAAACTCATTTCTGGTAAAAAAGGAACACAAATTTAAAAAATGGGCTATTAATTGAACATTTCTTTTACGATGTACTTACTATAGATTTAAAATTTTGCTCTAAGTGTTTTAGTTTGAAATATGTCATTTAGGGTGACCGCAGACATACAATTTCGAGTTGGTCGACTATCGAACAACTAAATTGTGGTTCATTACAACTTAATCGTCCGACTTAACATAATTGGTTGCCAGCCGCAGACCATACTGACTTAGTTGGTGACAGTGTTGCTGTCGCGGTGACGTCTGCGGAAAAATGTGGAAAAAGAACGCACTACTTGCTATATTAATGAAAAGAAGACGAAAACAGAAGAGATCCTTTTGGGTGCATCCTATATTAAGTGACAGATTAGAACATGTGCAACATCATACCTTACATTCTAAACTGAGATGTTACCCAGATAAGTTTTTTCATACTACAGAATGAGTATTTCTTCTTTTGATGAGCTTGTACATCTTATCGGGCCAGCAATAAAAAAACGGGACACAAATTTTCGACTCGCCATCTCCGTTGTAGAAAGGCTTTGCTTAACGATCCGGTACGTAGGTACCTTTGTGATATACGTATAGTGCAAATAAAACACTTAGAATATCTTATTATTTGTTACAATTATGACTCTATCTATATCTACTATAGTATATCTCACTATTTTTATTCGTGTTACTTTTAATCATAACACATGAAACAATTTATGGAAAATAATAAAGGCCTGACCGTGGGGAAAACACGCGCACGTGTGGCTCGATTGCATTTTGCCGTGCGATTGACCAACTAAGTTGCATAGTCTGCGAGTGTACATAGGGACTCCATTGCTAATAACCGATTGGCCGATAGTTGGCCAACTTTTTAATTGTCCTCAATCGGAAAGGCATTTCGACTCTGATACGATCGTCACTTACAGACAATTTAGTTGGATAAGATGTGCGGGCTACCATAAGTTTCTATGTCTATTAGTACACTCTGCGATTTAGTCGGCCAACTTGAAATTGTATATCTGCGGTCACCCTTAAATATCTCTTTTTATCTATACAATTTTATTATAAAGTGGTATAGTTTGTGAGTTTGTTTGAAGAAGAAGTAGTTTCATGAACTACTAAATTAATTTTAAAAATTCTTTGCCATTAGAAAGCTACATTATTTTTGAGTGACATACATTTTCAATTCAATATCACTTAGTAATTTTTTTAAAATGTGAAATTACCATTTAAAAAAAACGGGCTGATGTGTTGATTTATTGGTGTGTGCTGACTAAACAGTAGATACGTCCCAGGGTCAAATATTCTTTCTCTCTGGTGTGCATTGACTTGAGAAAGGAGTGTTTTTGTCATGGGCAATCATATGTTAGCTTATCTCAAGTAGTGCCCAGCGAAGTGGGCATGGGAAGGAGTGGTTTTCCCATGGGCAATTTTATGTTGGCTTATCTCAAGTAGTGCCCAGCGAAGTGGGCATGGGAAGGAGTGATTTTCACATGGGCAATTTTATGTTAGCTATCAGAAGTCCTCTAGTCCTATTTTCATATCTATAAAACAGGTTTTATTTTCTTTGCAGGTTTAATCTCGACAAAACTAATCAGAATGGCAGACCACTATGCTCAGTGCAGTTGAATTCTTTCATGTTTGCAGCAGTAAATAGTGAAGTTTGCTTGAGAAGGTATGGGCGGGTTTAATTAATGTAAATAATATATATGTTTTCTATTTTGTTATTGATTATTAGATCTGCTCAATATTTTACTAAGAGTATATTACTAATGACCTGTTACTACAGATTATTTAAACTTGTTGTTTGTATGTTTAATGTAATGCAGTTTTACCCAAAAATGCTAGTAAGCGGAAATTATCTAGTTGCGTACTGAGCAGAATCTTTTTTCCTCTCTAAAGTCTATTATAATAAATACACTCTTAGAAATTTCCTTACAAATACAATATAAACAATAGTTATGTTTTTCAGATCTGCAACATCTGCGCTCCTGTCACCTACTAAAGTATGTGACCCACTGGGTGATAATAATGTGTACTATTCCTTATTTCCAAGACCTAAAGAAAAAGAGACAGCAAATAAGTCTATAATACTCGTCACAGCTCGTATTGACAGTGCTTCTTTATTTGATGGTAAGATTAAGTTGATTTAAGTAAAGTCCATGCCTCTTATTTAAAAGCAAGAATGAATGCAGGTTACATTGTATAAATTTTTATGTAAGTGCTATTTGCCCCTGGAAGATTCACTTTATTTTATATCGCTATCTATCCCATGTTCAGGGAGGAAAAGTATCTAGATCCATTTCATACTTTGTAACTACATGTACAAAATTACAGCAAAACCGATCCAGTGCTCCAGTAGTTTATTCGTGAAAGCTCAACAGATAGACAGACCGTGTTACTATTGCATTTAATTAAATGATGCATTTTATATCTATAAACTTGAGAAAATTTTCTCCCATACAAATGTTCTTCCCCTATTTTCAACCCCTTCTTGATTTTTTTTATGATAAAAAGTAAAGTGTCTCGTCTCGTCTATTTGTAAACTACAAAAATGTCGTAAATGACAAATCACAAAAGAAACAAAACCTCTCCTATCCTATAAACCTATCCTCATCCGGGATGAAAAGTATCCTATGTCCATCCTAGATATTGAACTTACATATATACAGAGTTTCAGCCAAATCGGTCCAACAGTTTATCATGAAAGCATGACAGACAAATAGAAAAATATACTTTTATCCCGGAAACTATCGCATTTTTCGGGATAAAAATCCATCCTTCGCGTCGAATATATTTATTATATATACTGAGTTTCAGCCAAATCAATCCAGTAGTTTTTCTGTGAAAGTGCAACAGAGAGAGTTACTTTCGCGTTTATTTATACTAACACCAATTAATTTCAAGATACAAATTTTCAGTAATCATGTACAATTTTAGGCCTGTCTCCGGGTACTGCAAGTTCTGTAGTTGGTACTATCACACTTTTGACTGCAGCTGCAACACTAGCTAAAATGATTCCAGCTACTGAAGCCAACTTGTATGGTATGTTTATATTCAAGTTTGTTCTCTACAAGTATTTCCTTGGTTAATTATCATTTATGTGTAACGTAAAACAATAATCAGATTTTGGTATTTATAAAACTTTAGACAATCAATCTATACAAATAATAATGTAATATAGTGACTGTAATTTTAAAATATGGTTGCTTATCGCGTGGGTTTAATCAATCGCCGATTGAAAAATCATAACAGCACTTACAAACAGCTAGAAATACAACAGGTGCTAATCGTTTGAGGTCAACCAATACCCCTATACACACTCTTAGTTGTAAGGTATATTCTACAAATCGTGCACCTATGTTTTCCGGCGCAACTATATTTTTTTTTAATGAAAAGGGTCTTCCACAAATTACGTCACGCGAATTTCATAATTTTTTGACCTTGTCACAGCTGGTCACATTCGCGTGAGTCATCATTCTCTAGTGTGACATAACATAATTTGTAATTTTTAACCGACTATGAAAAAAGGAGGAGGTTCTCAATTCGTCGGGATCTTTTTTTTGTTTTATTTTATGTATGTTCACCGATTACTCCGTGATGTATGATCCGATTTACGTGATTCTCTTTTTGTTCGACGCGGTATAGGTGCCATGTGGTCCCCTAAAAATGTGACATAGTTTGGCCCAGTAGTTTTCATTTTACGAACATTCTTTTGTTCCCGTTTCTTGGGACCTATATTTTTTAAGAAGCGCGGCACCATTCGTACGTCCACCCATACTATTATTAAGTTAATAACTATATTGTTAATATGGTGTTAAAAACTTGTTGTATTATTTTATAAACTAAGTACTTCATAAATTAATAGTAAACAAAGACATTGAAACTAAAATATATTATCTAGAAGATCACTGCCAACGGGGAGCGTGCCCAGAAGGCTGGCTGCATTACCACGCATGCAGTACTTCATAATTTATTTTAAATGTTTATTTCTTTCAGATAACAATGTTCTCTGGACGTTATTTAATGGTGAAGCATTCGACTATATAGGCTCACAACGTGTTGCGTATGATTTAAAAAAGGGCTCTTGGCCATATGCACCTTTAAAACCCTCCAATATAAGATTGCATGTGGAGATAGGCCAGATTGGTGGAGCTATGACCATGCATAAAAACGATACTTTGTGGCCCTTAAATGTATATGCACCGAATTATTCTGTTTATAATACTGAAGTAAGTTATTGTATGTGCTGTATATTTAAATAGGTGCTAGCATTTGTCCGTAACTTCGTCAACGTTGAACATGTAATAAAGTTTTCATTAATTTTGCCTATATTTAGAATAATTAAAGGTTAGCAGGGCAATGGATTTTTTGTATGAAAATACAAAAATCTCGGACACTCGAAAACCCCGGGATGAGCAATGTTACTAAGACACACACCTACAACTGTTCTTCAAAATATATTTAATAAATATAAAAACTGCCACATCAAGCAAGTCCTATAATCGCCTGTTTTCAAAGTTAGGAAATCGCGGGAAATATAAAGTCTTGAATTAGTCAGATATTATATACCTACCAAGCTATGTGTGACAAGGGAATAGGGCTAATTTTGTTGCTATTTTTGGCCGTGAAATCAATTGTCATAAAAAATACGGCTTTCCCAGTAGATAGGACTTTTAGGATACAGGGACAAGACAGGATGTTTGGTATAGAGGGACAAGACAAGACGTTTGGGATAGGGGGAAGGGAGAGTGGGCCATAGGAATTCTCATTCATCGTGCGAAAGATAATTTGCTTAAGGCTAATCTTTTCACGGCGATAATCTGTGAGAGTGTGGTAACACCGATCAAGCAGGCTCTCAGCGCTGTAATTAAGGCAAGGCTCTGCCAAATACACATACTAAGCGATTGAAAGTATTTATTTCATTCATTTACCATTTAAGAGCATGCTCTTGTCGGTGGAGTCTTTTCCAATCTTCTCTATTATGGACCAATTGTTTTACTTCTATGTAAGACACGACACCCACTGCTTTTATTTGATCCATGAATGCCATGAAACGCCTTGGACTTCCCTTCCCTCTCCTTGCTTCCACTTTGCTTTCCATTAACGTGCATAAGAAGGTGTCGTGTCGTAGCAAATGGCAAAACATCTTCCCCCTTCTTCCCTCTCTGGATATGGTAAATGCACAATTTTAAAAACTCTAGAGGACAGAAAACTTTTAATTGAGATTTTTTCATAAAAAATATAAACGAGCTGGTGGCACCAACTGTTACAGAGTATATTATTAATTATTAAGTTTTCACCAGGTAATTGTTATTTCTTTTATAGTTAAATTATTCTTCCCAATTTATTTTTAGGTTTCAGAATTTGTATCCATGATGTTAAACAACACTATGGCCGTGAATTACATAGTCAGTGACAATCTGCCACCTTCGTCGTTGCACTCTTTTAGGAAAATCTTAAAAAATGTAACGTCAAGTGGCGATCTGCCTGAGCTTTTGATAGTGGATCATGATGAAACGTTTACTAATTTATTCTACAACTCGGCTTTGGATCAATCTGATAAGATTGCTTATTTTTATCACAACATTAGTATTGGGAGCGACGGAACATGTAAGTAGTTTTTTTATATATATTTATTTAATATGGTATATAGTGTATAATTAATAAAAGTTGCAGTAATCTACTATCTCTACCATTGGTCAGGGCAGTTCTCGTTATCTTTTATTTTTATCTTTTTTATTTATACTTTTCTAAAAAAAATACATTTTGCTACTACTTACTTCTTCATATTACTTGTGGTAAATAAATTTTGCGTAGGTAGGTTGGGCAAATAGTACATAGTATTGAGCTAGTTTGTAACCCAAAATAATATACCCTACAAATTTACAAATAGACATTATGCTATGGTTTAGGAAGTGTGAGGAAGGCTTATTAATATTAATTATTGTTATAATAATCGGTATATAGGTGGATTACAAATCTGTTATTTCAAAGCATTTTCCTGAAAAGCTCTGTGTATTTTTTACGATAATATATTGAAAATTATATGAATGTTATGTTTTACTTGGCAACGACTTAAATGTGTTGTAAAACAGTAAATTGTTATGCGAGAGGTGAAAGTGATCTATTTAAGCACAAGGTGTTTTGGCGCACGAGCGAAGCGGGGGCGCTAATAATTCGAGTGCCTAAATAAGCATTCTACTCGAGGTTAACACTCTGCTTTTCATTTCGGATATGAGGAAAGTAAATAAGAACTGATTAGTTAAACAAATAACTACTTCTCGAAATGAAATCAGACGTTAAATCCATATCTAAACCGGACGAACTTTAATATGTCAAATATGGAATGTCAAGTAAATTTCTTTTTCTGTGGCTTTGTGCCAGCCAATATTTTTCTGTCACTCATGATAGTAAACAATTAGCTCGAATTTATGTAAATTAAATAATAATTTAGTGAAGAGTAATTTATAAATATAAAATGATGTTACAAAACTGTTGATATTCTTATGCCGCGATTTAACATTGGCTGTAAAAACCGTTGGGACATGAGTCGTATGTATTAAATATGGCTCGCATAGTTTTTACATTTTTGACAGCAGGAAATATTGTTTCCCAGGTACGAAAATAATTTTTTCATCCCTGTAATCAGACAACTCGATGCGTAGTTTCAGAATAAGAGAAATAAAAATGTTTTCATTTTGGTAACTCTTGAAATCGGTTTCGTTTTTGTTATAAAGTTTTTGTTTTGTTTTAGTTTTAACAACGGAAGAGTTGTTATTGAACGGCACCATGGAAGAATATGAACCCCAAGTGAAAATATCTCGCGTTGCAACCGCTTTTGCCAAGACTTTGTATCAAAAGGTAACAGGGAAAGCATACTATGGAAATATCACCGCATCCGCACATTTGGTAAGTTGTTTTATTTAGCTTAAACAGTACTTTGATACTATTCATCTATAATATTATAAAATTCTAAACATGTCGTGTCTGTACATTGAGGCTATTTAAAAAAACCAACTGGAATACACTACATAAACGATGGAGGACAATTTTTTTTTGATTTCTAGTCTGTTTGAGATTCACGTTAAAACTACTGAGCCGATTTCGGTGCGGTTTTCGCTGTTCGACAACAAATTCTTAGACTTAAAATCTGCGCTACTTTTGAGCCCGGGAATTTTTGTGGGAAAGATTATTAATGACTAGATTGAAAAAAAAAATGGAATTACAATGCGGTTTTTTCACCAATCGATAGCAAATTTTATAATGAACAAAATGTGTAATACTTTCTATCCCAGGAATTTTCCCGGGAGTGGTTTGAAGTTGTTCGGGTGCATAAAAATGTTTTTTCCAATACAGTTTTCAATAAAAAAATAGCTTATACTTTTGCTGTGATACTTTGGGTCCCGGGAATCCCGCGGGAATTTCAAGTCAAGCGTGGACGAAGTCGCCGGCATATCCTAGTATTAATATATAGATCTGAAATGGTGCTTGTTTGGATGTTTTTATATTTTTGTTTATTTTTTCTCTCTGAGCGACTGCCAATGTATTTGGATAAGTTTTCATGTAATTTGATTTATGGGTGGATTAAGCTTGATTTACATTGCATTATTTAAGTTTTTAGTAAAATTGCTAAACTGGCGAGTTTAAGTAGAAAGTGTTCAGTTAAATAATAAGTTGCTAATTAAGTAGATGTCTGTCCTAACTATGATATAGTCTTATTCGTAAGTGAAGTACTTAAACCCGATTTTTTGCCTACTCACCACACCTAATACAACTGTTGAGGTTGAATGTAGCAATCATATTTAAAAAAAGTTTTGGTTGGCATAAAATGAACCTAAATTAAATACTTCACTGTTAAATGTTACTCTTTGTTTATTTCTTTGCCACAAAATCTAAGACTAACCAAAAATCTTAACTATAGCTGAAAAAGTCGGCCAAACTAGGAAAAAAATCCTGTGTATAAATAGTATTTATCTTGCGGTATTTAGTAAAAATCGCTCGATTATTTTTAAGTTACAGAATTGTTTTTACAAAATTATATATCGCATTTTGAAACCTAAAATAGCGTCTGCGTTCTCGTAACGCACTGCGGCGTGATTTCCTATTCAAAAATTGGCTTCCTTTAGCCGGCTTCACTGTGATTTTTTGGTTTGAGTTACAATTAATAGGAAATGGTAATCCTATTTAACAGGTGGATGAAATACTGTACTGTTTGTTGATGAGCCAAGCGTGTCGGCTGCTACACGCGGTCGATTTCGCGCAGAGCGAGGGCGGGGAAGAGCAGATGCCCTCGCGCCCGCCGCCGCTGTACGTGGGCGTGGCGCCCGTAGAGAACACCGCGCCGACATTCGCCGGACACCTCTTGGCGCTGCTCACCGGCCAGCAGCTGAGCATGAACAAAACTGGGTGCGATGCGCCCGCGCAATCGGTACTGTGATTTAGTAATAAAGTGGTCTCTACCTTATCCATAGGTTTATTTTACTTTTGACAGGTCGATCATTGATCAGTTTGCGATTTCCTAAAGCATTACCAATTCTATCTATACTAATAGTATAAAAAGGTAAAGTTTGTGAGTGTGTTGTAGGGTGTAATATCTGGATCTACTAAACTGAAAATTATTTCAGCAGTGGAAAGCTACATTATTCCTAAGTAACATAGGGTATATTTGATTGTGATTAACAATAAGTATGTTTTTCTGATGCCCAGTAAAGTGGGTACAGGTCAACTATAGTAGAATTATTTTCTCCGTGCAGTTTGGGCCATAAATAATCGGAGCAGTGATGCAAGTATTTCGGTCTCTCTTCCACTCACGGGCTTTATGGGCGGGCATAATGATACGCATTATTATTGTTGATAAGCGTTATCGATAGTGTATTTAGTTTTGTCATTTTGTGGGTTACTGATATAAATGAAATAAATAAATAGATAAAACAACGTATTTATTAAAATAAGAATAATAATGATTTAAAATAAATTATTAATTAGGCATCTATGTATTAAAAAACTATAAGTACAAACGTTTAGAATGTAACAAGTTGTATTAAAAATAAATATAAATACTTTATCTAAGTTTAAAATTAACAGCAAAAAGATAATAATGATTTTTATAAGAATGATAATCTTTCTTTGATAAGAATGAGTTTTTATCGATAATGGCGTTGCGCCCGCGCAACATGCTCACCGCCCTAGCCGGGCTGAGGCCGAGTTTGATTTATGACCCAAACTGCACGGAGAAAATAATTCTACTATAGTTGTATATAGAAATCGAGTTTCTTCAATATTTTTTTTCAAATTAGTGCACCCATATCATTTGCTAAAAATACTGTGTTGCGTATTAAGTAATCCGTATAACCCATATGCTTATAGTTGAAGTGGTAAAATCAAGAGTATGACTTTATGAATCTAAATAAATGACATGTTTTTTGTTTTTAATTTAAAAAATAATAATTTCAAAACTAATAATTACGATTAAATTTAGATATGATGACAATAGTTTATAGTTTACATTAGATTACTCATAGAACGGCACTACTACGTCACTTGGAACAAAAAAATACACTAAAAATGTGCAACATGATGGGCGCGCAAACGTCAAAAAAAAGGAAATACAGAAAACTCTTACTTGAATATTCTTAAGTTTTCGCGACTAGTACGCATATATATAATTCTATGTTTTAACAGTTTTAAGCGCGGTATTTTATTTCGTTTTTGTTGCAACGTTCGGTTATTTTTCATTCACTGATCACTACCGAAAAGTGGCCGATACGTCAAAATAAAAATCAAATACAACGACGCGCTTCAATTCGTTGAATCATAGCTTTAATTACTTATACATCTTCAGAAAGACTAAAAAATAAAAATAAAATGATATAAAGTTCCGACAGACAGTACAGGGCTAGTCAACAAAAATAAGATTGATCAGCTAACTACGTTTCATAGCCTTATTGGTCAATGGAGATCGTATATTTTTGTAATGTAATGTCCGTCCGGTCTTTTGTCTTTCTGTATATTAAAAGTTACTCTAATAAAAACTTACACGTGACCACACCCATACATTTGACAGATTCTATTTACATAGTCTTTTATAGTTGTGTGTTAATATTTTACAACAACTTTTTTAAAATTCTGAAGAATGTCCTCGCCGTCTAATTTTAAAAGTTAAAGAGGATTTATGATAAAAAAATTAGAGTTTTCACAATACAATTAACGAAAATTGGTTGACAAAACACCTGTTTAGTCGTAAGCGAAAAGGGGTATTTAGAATTAAATCCTTGTCTTATGATTCCGTAGCCAAATATCCACCTATATTGACATATTGAACCCTTCGTAGTTCATAAGATGCCAAACAATGCCAGGTTTTTATACTTGTTTTAAACAAGGATATATGTATTATACTAGAGTTTACCCCGCGCTGCGCCGCGGTTAACCTCTAGTGCGTGTCTCTTGTTTATAGAGCAAGTGCTAAAGTTATATTATATTACATTTTTATGTATTTGCCACGGAAGATTCACTTCATTTTATATCGTTAATTATACCATCCCCGTCTGTCTGTCAACAAAATAAATTACAAAAGTGATCAAAAGGCCAAAATGGTCTAAAGGACCAAAAGACCACAGTGACCGACATGCCAAAATGACGGAATAGGCAAAAACGACCAAAAAGGCAAAATAATCAAAATGATCAAAATGACCAAAGAGGCCAAAATGACCGAAAAGGCTAGTGACCAAAAAGACCAAAATGACCAAAAAGGCCAAAATGACCAAAAAGGCCAAAATGACCAAATAGGCCAAAATGACCATAAAGGCCAAAATGACCGAATAGGAAAAAACGACCAAAAAGGCCAAAATGACCGAATAGGAAAAAACGACCAAAAAGGCCAAAATGACCGAATAGGCCAAAATGACCGAATGGGCAAAAGGACCAAAAAGGCCAAAATGACCAAATAGGCCAAATGACCAAATAGGCCAAAATGACCAAAAAGGTCAAAATGACCAAAAAGGCTAAAATGACCAAAAAAGCCAAAATGACCATAAAGGCCAAAATGACCGAATAGGAAAAAACGACCAAAAAGGCCAAAATGACCGAATAGGCCAAAATGACCGAATAGGCAAAAGGACCAAAAAGGCCAAAATGACCAAATAGGCCAAATGACCAAATAGGCCAAAATGACCAAATAGGCCAAAATGACCAAATAGGCCAAAATGACCAAAAAGGCCAAAATGACCAAAAAGGCCAAAATGACTAAAAAGGAAATATTACCAAATAGGCCAAAATGACCAAAAAGGCCAAAATGACCGAAAAGGCCAAAATGACCGAATAGGCAAAAGGACCAAAAAGGCCAAAATGATCAAATAGGCCAAATGACCAAATAGGCCAAAATGACCAAGTAGGCCAAAATTACCAAAAAGGTCAAAATGATCAAAAAGACCAAAATGACCAAATAGGCCAAAATTACCAAATAGGCCAAAATGACCAAAAAGGCCAAAAGGACCAAAAAGGAAAAATTACCAAATAAGCCAAAATGACCAAAAAGGCCAAAATGACCAAAAAGGCCAAAATGACCAAATAGGCCAAAATTACCAAAAAGACCAAAATGAAAATTATCTCTTGTCCATCCTCAGTATTTAATTTACATATGTACCGAATTTCATCCAAATCGGTCCAGTAGTTTTTCCGTAAAAGCATAACAAACAAACAGACAAATATCATTTATCCGGAACTATCCATTTTTCGGATAAAAGTATCCTATGTTCGTCTCGTATCGAAAACATATATATACTGAGTTTCAGCCAATCGGTCCAGTAGTTTTTACGTGAAAACGAACAGACAGACAGACAGACAGAGTTACTTTCGCATTTATAATATTAATAGGATTTGTGTTATTATTTATGCAGGGATACTCCAAATATTGGCTTCGTGGATGGAATCACACAGGCGTATGCATACAAACTACAATGAACTTCAGTCAAGCTCTCAGTCCCGCTTTCGTCATTACAGGTAAAATCATAGTAATATCCAATCATCTGACGGTCTTTGTGGTTGAGCGGGCCTTCTTAGGCGGCCGAGCTCATTGGAACGCAAGGCTCCGGGTTCGATTCCTGGCATGGTAAATTTCGTAAACGAACTTTCCCTAATGTACTGTGGTCTGGATGTCTGGGATCGGCCCCAGAGAAGCCCTTTGTAGATCACCCATAACACAAGCGTAACTTGCTTAGCTTGGGAATAAAGTAAGAAATATTAACGCAATACCACTTAGATATTTGAGTCAAGGCATTGTTTACGTCGTCATAGTTCTGTTTATTTCTGTCAACTTTAAAATAGGTGACTAGTGATCAGAGTTAATATATATCAAAAATAACAAGGGGCTTAGAATAGAGCCCTGGGGCACACCTGTAAGTATTGGAATCTTACCAGATTTGACATTCTTAATTTCTACGCTTTGGGATCTGTTTTAGGAAGACGGTAATATTTAAGGAAGTCTGTAATACTAAGAGAATCGTCATGAATACTGTAATAATTGAGCTTTTAATAATAATTACAATATTTTCTTTTACAGCTTTTAACACATGGAAATTGTAACCATGTGCATATTTATAGGTCATAAAATAGCCTAAATAGTGCATGCGTTCTGGCCAGGATTCGAAACGGCGCCCTTTGAGTTCGGGATGCGTGCGTGAGCCATTACGCTACCACGACTTCCCAAGTCTTACATGTTATTGTTCCTAGATTACGACATGAAATCCGGAGATTATTCAACGTGGACGGAGTCAGTGTGGCAAACGATGTGGGCGCGAGTATTCGTGAGTGCAGGCGGAGGGGGTGCCACCGTCGCACTCATATCGGGGTGCATCGTCACCGTGGTGGCTGCCCTCCTCACCTACTGGCTGAAGAGGCATGCCGCTATCGCATTCGCCAAAGCACCCACTGTGGCTGTAATCAACGAAGACGCCGCTGCTGGGTGAGCTGTTATTCTCTATTGTCTTTTATTTGACATCTGTTATTGTCATTACTTTGTTAATGTGTTCGTGTCAATGTCACTCTTTTTTGGTTGATTGAACGTCGCGCCGAGTACATAAAAGTAGATTAGGCACGTAAAAAGGACAGTTTATTTGCCATACTATCAATTAAATTTGACATAAGCCCCGAGCACAAGTAATATCAAAATTAAACCGATGATGAGGTAAATGAATGAATTGTTGTTGAAATAAACATCTCATCTCAACAAGAGCCTTTTTAGGGCGTTTTCTATATTTGACTGATATTAGAATACAGTAAGTATTTGCGTCTATTGTTTTTAGGTGTCCAAGAAAACCGCTACGCGTATATAAATGTAAGAAATAACTCGGCTAGTATTCATAACATGTGCTATATTATTTCTTGGTCCATAACCAACAATTATGAGATATAGGAAGCGGTCAGAAATGATATTATGAAAATTAGGACTCTTGTAAAAAATAGGTATTGTTATGCGGGTAGTGATATGCAAATAAACCCAAAATAAACTCTATTAATATTTCTTATTGTTTCAGAATACTACGAACAGTCAACTGCTGAGCCAATAGTCAACTATGTAGCACAAAATTGCATGGCAATACAATGACATTCCAAGTTTTAACAACCTATTTTACTAGCTAATTGTAAAGTACTAAAGTAAAATTAATATGATTCGTCAGTCGTCGTAATTCCTAAATAATACGTAACTTTAGGCTGATTTAAAGACTTAAACAAAATAAGAAACTGCGTTCTTCTTAAAAACCTTTCAGAAGCCTACATAATTATTTAACTCAATATGAATAATACCGTAGTTTATTAACTTTGTGATTTTTCGAGCAATAGTTAAAAATGCACCTAATAATGATACGGAGCAATGTTTTTTTATTCAACAATAATACCACCCTACTAATATTTTTTTCACCTGCGTAATAAATGTTATATCGCCCTCACTCGTTGGTTTTTGTAAGCGCGGCGACGATATATTATTTAGGGTGTGCGTGAAAGAAAGTAAATTATTAGTTGCTTAAACATTAATTGCTTAAAGAAATTCTATATTGAGACCAGAGGGCCTAAAGCGGCGCCTTTGGAGAATCGGTTGGTGAAATTGAATGTGTCTAGATATACTGGTAGTTGTAATACATAGCATAACGTTCCATTTTATTTTGATACTTCTCATGTTCACTATTGAATCTGCAAAAACGAACTCTTAAGGCCTTTTGAGGTGTTAAAATGGCCACTTCCGTAAGTTTGTATTTAATAAATATGAAATGTTTCAAAATATTCTGAATCCTTATGCCATGTCTTGGCGTCTACCAGTATATCTAGACACTTGTTAATTTCAGATGACCTCTAATTATTTTTCAAAATGTATACTGATTATTTAAAATTTATACTACAACATAATTTCATTGAATATCAGTAAAGGAAAATAAATGAACTTTGTGGATCATTACGAAATAATAGGCACATTTATATTTGGTAATTTATTTTATTTTATATGCTTTAATGTAGCTTATTTTGACCGTAAGAATTAATAAATTTCTCATTTTTAATAAGACTTTTAATTTAATTAAAAAAATGAATTATATAATTTTCCCAAATTCTTTATATAATTTTGAAATATTTGAGAGAAGTGTTCTATATAGTCACTAGCATTTTGTACACAGTTTTCGACTGTGAAAGTGTCAAATATTGTTTCATTTACACCGAAACCAATATAGTTTACATTGAAATTGGCTTTTATGGTTTTTGAATGTTTTATTAATTTTGATACCCATGAATTGTTATCCCGTGTTATATCATAACTGTTACATGTGTTTTGTAGTTCTATTTCGAAGGTTTTATCATAGGAATTACTTAAATGTAACTGTTTTTTGGGTTTGTTTGGTTATCTATATATCTAGCAAAAGGATATTGAATATTCTGATTATCAGGTTGAAGATATATAAAACTCAAAGATTCGTCCTCCAGAGAGTGGGTTGATTCAATAACTCTGGATTCGCTATTTAAGTCACTTTCTTTTGAATGATATTTCTTGGAAGTTTTCCAATAGTCGTGTTTACTTTCTATTAACTTTTCTTTATCTAGTCCTTTAAGTTCCTCCTTTTGCAATTTATTGTCTAAATTAATACTATTTATTTTGGATGATTTCCTTAATAAAACTACATATGTTATGTCCGAAATAACTATCTCTAAACATGTATCATTGGATATATCAGTATCTTCATAGGCCATGAATATTGCGTTCTTGACCTTGAAATTTATTTCAATTTTCAAGTTCGGATTATTGCATAAGAAGTATAATTTATCCATAGCGTTTAAAGTATGAATGTTGATATCTCTCAGAAGCTTTCTTATTAAATATCCTTGAGCTTTGTTCTTGAAATGCCATTCACGTCTGTACAAGGATGGATTCTGTGACTTCGAAATTAATTTTTCGGATATTAATTTACTAAAATCTTCTAAAAATTCGAAGAATTTTTTCGGTAATGTTTGTAAGTTTGTTATTAATATTTGAAGACTTAATTGATGACGTTGAATAGATATTTTATTGAAACATATTTTACTTTTCAGGGCAGTAGCTTTCTTATTCAGTATTTCATTAGAAGATATGTTTAATGTAGTACAATGTAATGGATTATCATCTATATTGCGACTTATTATTTCAGTGCCGCTATCGTTTTCTTTGTAAACCTGCATTAGTTCGAAGCAGTCTTTTAATTTGGTAAAAACTATAAGTGTTCTAACCAAAACTCCTGGCTTTATTTGTTCATTTGTGTTGATAATTACAAATTGTATTACTTTGTGTTCAGCTACAGAATTTAAAATTCTGGTAATATCAACACCCGTAGGGCTATAATCATTGTTTGTCTTACCTTTATAGACTATATTGCGTTTGTCTTTATACACACTTGGAGATAGAGCTACCATGAATGTACTTCTTTTTTGTAGCAATGATGAATTATGGTTCTGAATGTCATTCTTGCATACATATTCATTTTCAGCAACAACTAGATTCTCCAAGCTGTTTGTTAAACATTTCGCTGAATACATAAGCTTTTGATTTTTATTTGTGGTAATTTTTGTGGAGTTGGTGTTTGTTTTTATATTACTTTGTATTAAACCATATTGAAATAGATGTTTAGGAGTTGTATCATCAGCACTGTGTAGTTGAGGTAGTACTAATTTAGGTTGGTTATTTAGATCATATATAGAAACGGGATACAAATTAACTGCTACAAAATATAAATAAGAATTTGGTTTTATATAGGTATTCTTTCTCTTATTCCATTTATTTGCTTCTGACACAGCCTCCATTTTTGTTACCTAATTGGTGCTTTTATTCTGAATTTGGATACTACTTTTATTTTCTACATTTTTGAGGTGGAAAAGGACATATCAAAAGGTAGAATTGTGACATTATTTGACATTTACTTTAGGTGTTTGGCTGGAAAAGACATGTTTAATGTTGAATAAGGTTTTATAAAATATTTAAACCTCAGTTTATAATGTTCCGAGCATTAAACGGGCAGTAAATATAACTCGAAAGAACTCCCAAAATAAAATCTGCCTAGTAGTCTTTGGGTTTTTAAACGAGAACTTGAGATGCAACCAGGATCTATAGCTGCGTGCTGCTGTGTATACGTATATCCGCTTAGTAGGTACTAGGTACGTACTTATATATACTTGTGTGGAAGATTATTTTTATGTAGAAGTTAACATAAAGGATAAAATCTTTTCCAGCAAAAAGAGCAAAAATCAAATTTAATCCACAAAATCTTGAAGTCACCGCCTAGTAAAACATACGAAACTTTGCTGAAGTTGTACTCATACTGAATCTAAAGCAGCAAAATAATTATCAAAATCGGTTCAAAAATAAACAAAAATGTACTACCTACAGCACATGGACCCAGAGGAGTTCCGGGTCGGCTCCTCTTCTTGGCTGCAAAACATCTACGCGGTCAGCTACGGGAACTGTTCGACGCAATGGAAGGAGGGCTGACTATGCCTGATTCCGAAGGAGGGTCGACTTCCACTTCCCGGTGGTCCGTCTGCCTATACGCCCATAGTGTTGCTCAACCTCAGCCAAGATCTTCAAGAAAATCTTAGCAGAGCCCTCATTAAGCATATAAGCACCGTGGAGCCGGGGTTCACTGAAACGCAGTTCGGTTTTCGGCGTGGGCTACCAACTCTGGACGTAGTCGACGCATTCCGAAAAGTCACGGACGCAGCCATCCAAGCAAGGGATAGTACCTTGACAGTATCGCTCGACGTACCGAACGCCTTTAACAGCCTCCCTCCCTCATGAGACGATAAGGGCGGGGCTCCGGTCATACGGAGTACCCCCGTACATCATGAGGCTGTTGGGCGCGTACCTCCAGGACAACTGCTACTTTTATACCACACCAATTGGCTACTTTAGCGCAATTTGGAGGGTTTTGGATTATTATTTACTGTTTATAGCTGGACACTTTTTCAATTTTCTACCTATATGAGACGGTTCTCCTTACCTCTACCCTCCATAAGTCTGTTCTAAACGACCATTTGCTTTATTATAAACATTTCCAATATTAGTTTATTACTTATTAAAGTGATTATAAAGTCAATGCTCTAGATATTATTTCTGTGGTCAATACTCTCCATATCATCATATTATCGATTATAGACTATGATTGGATATCGATTATCTATTTACCGAGTTATTTAGAATGACAGTATTGTTTATTATTTTTCGTATCACTTTGTCAGTGTCATAACTGACATATAAATCTAACCAAAAACCATGACTTGGTTGATAAGAAAAGCAATTTACAGTTGCATTCGTAATTTTAATACGGTCACGGCTGCTAGAGCTAAATTAATAGAAAATAATCAAGTTATTAGACGCACACATACTTTATCGGCGACAGTTTTTCCACAGAAAATGGCTGAGAAAACGTTGCCGCAAATATTTAAGTTTGTAGATGCGAATGTGCAGTCCTATAAAAACCTACTGAAGGAGGCGGTTGCTATTCCTTCGGTATCATGCGATCAAAAGTACCGACCAGAATGCGTACGTATGGTGGAGTGGACTCGGGATAAGCTGAAGGAAGTTGGAGCTACCACAGAATTGAGAGACGTAGGATTTCAAACTATTGATGGAAAGGAAATTAAATTGCCTCCAGTGCTGGTCGGTGTTCTTGGAAATGTAAGTTAACAAACCGGCTGCTACTCAGATATCGGGTACACGAATTTTAAGTTAGGGTGGGCGGAGTAGGTAGGGTGAAAGTTATACTTCTTAAAGTCTACTTCTGCAACCCCTATGGCCCGGAGTTCTTAAAAATTAATTTTTGGGGTAAATCAGTATTTAAGCGGGGTGGTATGGGGAGGGGTAGGGTTAATACTTAATAGACATATCGAGTTACTATCAATTAAATTTTTATATCTATAATAACTTGAGAAATGATTGGCTTCACACAAACTATCCAATTATTTAATCTATATCATTATTAAATAAAACCCATTCTTGTTTTATTGATCTATCCCATGTGTATCTAAGAACTACATAAATGACAATGTAGGTGCTGAATGTATCTACTAATCATAGGTTATAACTATATAAGAAAATAAGATATAATTTTGTGGTAAAATTATATTGACACAGTAAAGGCAAAAATATGACAAAAAGCAAATATACAAAAATGGAACATGTCAGTACAATTAAGAATAAAAAACTGGTGGTTATCAAAAAAGGTTATATACATAGGTAGCATACTCTACAAACAAGAATCACCAAAATAACCAGAATGACAAAAAATACAACAAAACTAAATTTTTTAATTTATATTGCTGTCATTTTGATTGGTTATAATATTCCATATTATTTTTCTTTATTAAGGGGTTTGCTTGGAAAAGATTGCTTTGAATGCAAAGACGCTCTTTGTTCAATGTAATTGTAACCTAGTTTTAACTGATGATGACCAATAAAGTGTTTTCATTAATTCATTATAGAAAATAATCTAGCATTTAAAATCAATATAATATGAACCAACCCTATTAATATTATAAATGCCAAAGTAACTCTGTCTGTCTCTTCCGTTTTTATGGAAATACTACTGGACTGATTCGGCTGAAACTCAGTATATATATATA
Source organism: Dendrolimus punctatus (assembly GCA_012273795.1). Taxonomy (NCBI): domain Eukaryota; kingdom Metazoa; phylum Arthropoda; class Insecta; order Lepidoptera; family Lasiocampidae; genus Dendrolimus; species Dendrolimus punctatus. Next base: position 19,941,640 of record CM022531.1, on the reverse strand, counting down.
TATATATTGTGGTGGTTTTGGTAGTTTTGGTAGATTTAGTAGATGTGGTAGTTTTTGTAGTTTCAGTAGTTGTGGTAGTTTTTGTAATTTTGGTTGTTTTTTAAGTTAACAGATAGATAAACAGGGGGATATATAAATAAACCTAGAACAAGTTGACTCAGAGGATGAAAGTTTGTATAGGAGCAACCTTTGGTTTAATGAATTGGTTGACCAATTATTTCTCAAGTTTATATATATAAAAATTCATAATCTATAAAAATAATGATAGTACCTCGATCTGTTTGTCTGAATACCGAAAATGGACATAGATATTTTTTTATCTCGGGACATGGGATAGTTTGCGATATAAAATGAAATAAATTTTCTGGGGGCAAATAGCACCAACATAAAAATGTAATACAATGTAACCTGTATTAACGCCTGCTCTTTGAATATGAGGGCACTAGAGCTTTTTCCAAGGTGCAGCCACTGGGTTTTTTTATTTATATGATATTTGTAAGTTATAGACTACTGCAATTAATATCTTAAACATTTTAAGGATCCAAAGAAAAATACAATTTGCATCTATGGTCATTTAGATGTTCAACCGGCTTTAAAGTCTGATGGCTGGGACTCGGATCCATTTGAGCTTGTTGAACGTGATGGCAAATTGTACGGCCGTGGATCCACAGATGACAAGGGCCCAGTACTTGGGTGGCTTCACGCTATTAATGCTTACAAGGGTATTGGTCAAGAGGTTTGTATTTTTTTTATTACAACCTTGTTTTCCGGCATTAGTGGTCAGGTTCCAGTCTCTCTTTAGAGAGTGGAGGAATATTGGCAGCACCTTTGGTGTTACCAATGTCCATGTATGGTAATTGTTTTCCATCAGGTGGGCTGCTTGCTTATTTGCTGAACTCGTGCAATAAAAAAAATATGATAAACTATAACTATAAGCCATTATTGGTACATCTTAACAATGATTGGTACCATATTACTTAATTCAAAACATTAAGAAATTTTAATATTTTCTTTATTTTGTAGCCATACAATGATATTTTATGCTAATATTTTCTTAAGTTTTCGCGACTTGTACACATAATAAAACTACGTTTTAACGGTTTTAAGCGCGGTAATTTATTTTATTTAGGTTTATCCGACGTTTCCGATATTTTATGCTTACAATAAAAATGTGGTTTTTTAATATCTTGAATAAAGTGACATTTATTGAGTGCCACTTTGTGCCAACAATAGTATGATGACCTTGAGTTTCCCCTAAAACTCAAGGTCATATAAATGACTATACCAGAGACATGACTTTTATGAAATATCTATTGTTTCAAAATTTTTGATTTAATTCTGTTTTAATATACTATTAAAATAATTGACTTCATTATATCAAAATAATAATTTTCAAAAGTTTATTCTGCCAAGTACATATCTACTGTCATTGTTAATGTAATAACAACATTCAAATACAATTTTGATGTAGTGTAAATATGTTTTGAATACATTTTTATATAATGTTATATTCAATTGGATTTTCAATAAACATTTGAAGATATTATAATAGTATATTCTATTTAGTTTAATTTTACTGCCAATTCTATGACATATTCTGCTTCTCAGTTATGGGTAAAACCATTGAGCATAATGGTTATTTGATAGAACAAACATCTTTTATTTATCATGCTTTTTTTCCATATACAGTTCTGAATTATGTTATGCTTTACTATGTAATTCACATATTATCACGAAATGTGTCACAAATTTATTATCTCTGAATGTGTGTTTGTTACCATACTCCTACAATATAAATAAACATATAGAAAGCATACTAAGCTTACACTGCTACTTCATGAGTAATATTTTATTGGTAGATGCCAACATAATTAATTAATACATACTGCCATTGACCCTTTTTCCCGCAACCTGAGAAACAATGTAGAAACACTGTGTTATAGACACCTATAATTATTTAAATCATCTCCAGATGTAACAACATTATCATCATCATCATATCATTTAAATCATTGTAAAAACTCGAAACATTTCAATGTACATCAAATGATTTCAATGAATACGAAACTAACTAATAGCTGATAAAGAAAGTACATGATTATATTGAGATCACATGTAAATTTTTCAGTTGCCCGTAAATTTGAAGTTTGTATTTGAATGCATGGAAGAATCTGGATCAGAAGGGCTTGACACTTTACTAATGGAACACTTGAAACCAGAAGGGTTCTTTGATAATGTGGACTTTGTTTGCATATCAGATAACTATTGGTTGGGAACCACTAAGCCCTGCATTACTTATGGCTTAAGAGGAATAAGTTATTATTTCTTAGAGGTCGAATGTGCGAAAATGGACCTACACAGTGGAGTTTATGGTGGAACTGTTCATGAAGGTAAGTGATCGTTGTTGTAAGGTCTGGCAATAATAAAACAGTAATAAATGAATTTTAATATATGTTGCAATCTCTCTAACATTTGTTCTTCTTAAAAATTATCAGGTCTATCTATACTATATAATATATCTCTAAATGGTTGGATTGGCTTCGACTCGCCTCTTTGTTTTTCTGGGCAGTTGTATATACTATAATATATGGACTTGTTTCTTTGTTATAATTATATGTAAAAAACCGAATTACGTTTATGTGCAATTAAAATAAAGTTACTGCCTATGATTTGACACGCGGTGCAGCCGCGGGGCAAACTCTAGTGTAGTGTGACATTATTATATACCTACAGTAACTTAGGGAAATCGTGGAAGAATTTGAAATTAGGGAGTGCCGCCATGTATAAGTCAAGGATGTATTTGTTTTTAGTATATAATTACTTGGGTGAAAAATCATTAATCAGTCCATTAATGACTTTTTAATTAAGGTAGAGGTTTTGGTTTTTATTGTTTGACTACCAGGAGATATATATTCTCAAAGTTGTTAAAAGTGTGCCCATATATATGTCTCCTCTAACATTATTCTGTCAATAATAATATGGCTTACAGGGAATTTGCCTCTAAGGTTTTTTCCCTTTGTGCTACGACATGGATGTCATTTAAGAAGGGCGTTATTAAATTCCTTCGATGTCGCCGTTGGCAGCGGTCCTGCCGTTATAAAAGCGTATAGGCGATGTTGCCCACTTTCCATCAGGCGGGTCCTTTGCCTGATTGCTTGCCAGCTATTGGCAATATTAAACACTTTGGTCTATAAAGTGGTTTGCCTATTACTATCATATTTTATATGTCGTAATGTTGATAAATACAATTAAGCAAATAATCCCTTGTTACCAATGTCATTATCTTGTTGATAATAGTTCTTAATGATTACCTAATCATAAAAAAATATGTCAATAAATACTGCATTGCATAGAGATTAAAAAATTACATCATGAAATAAAAAACTACTTTCAATAATGTAGTTTAAAATAAAGAACATTATTTAGTATTTTTATAGCTCAAGTTCTTAGACCAATAATAAAAAGAGTTGGTCTCGGACTCAAAGTGAAGCCGGCTAAAGGATGCCGATTGCGCCGAAGTGCGTTAGGAGAACTATTTAATCAAATCAAATAAATTGAATTAGTACTATTGTAATTAGTAAGATTGTAACCTTGGTGTAATCTTGTTTCAGCCATGTCAGATTTAATTTACCTTATGAGCCAACTCGTGGATAAAGATGGTAAAATTTTGATCACTGATATTTACAAATCTGTAGCACCACTAACTGAATCTGAAAAACAACTTTATACATGCATTGATTTTGATCCCGAGGCTTACAGGTATGTTTATGCTAGACCATTTAAATTATATTCACATTTGCACATAGTTCTTCAAATCAGAATCAAGCTACGGTTTTGGCAAAATTTAGTTGACTTGTTGACAAAATGGTTCCAAATCACGTGTTATAAGGACTAAAAAACAAGTTTCTTTGGCCTATCATATTTTTATGAACATTTTAACTATCTTAGAACTTATGACTTATTTCTTAACTTAATAGTACCTTGTATTTGAATTTTATTTATAAGTTATTTTAATTTATAAGTTACATATAACTAATCTTATATATATATATATATATATATTTGTGTGTGTATATATATATATATATATATATATATACACACAAATATATATATATATATATATATATATATATATATATATATATATATATATATATATACAGTGGTGGTCATCTAATTAGAAACACTACCAACGGTCCTTGACATTATGTAAGATACTTCACCGCAATCGTTTTTATTTTCAAATTAAACAATAAATAGGACAACAATATGTTCAACGGTTTATCATTTATTAGAAAAACATTATGAATCCCGTTACACATGTGCAGTTTTAATAGAATAGAATAGAAAACACTTTATTGTTCACCAAAATAAACAATTACAGAACAAATAATTATAATAATTAAACGGCAAAACAAAAGGCGGCCTTATCGCTTAAAGCGATCTCTTCCAGGCAACCTGACCGAGAGGACACTTATTAACTACTTACGTCTAGGTAAAATTAAATTAAAAACAAGTAAAATAAAAAGAAGGAACAGTACATGTGGACAGTAAACAGCTAAGTTAAGAAAGAAGAATAGAAAAATATATATCTTGTTATAAAGTAAGGTAATGGTTTTTGACAGATTTTTTAAATATGGCAAGTGATTTAGATTTTCTGACATCTACGGGTAAGGAGTTCCAAAGATAGACAGCCTGCACAGCAAAGGATTTGGAGTAAAATGTTGAAGAATGTGCAGGTGCCTTTAACAGGAGGTTATTAGAGGAGCGCAAATCGAAGGTGTGTGATGTATGAAGGAAGTTGAAACATTCCTTAAGGTAAGGAGGAGTATAGGGTATAAATAGAGTACGATATAATAAATGTAGAAGATGAGCATTCCGGCGAAGTGAGATTGGCAGCCACTTGAGTTTTTTTCGATATTCAGAAATGTGATCATATTTTTTTAATTCAAATATGAATCTAATACAAACATTTTGGAGACGCTCAAGTTTGATGAGCTGCTCTTGGGTGATATTAAGATAACAGGCATCCGCATAGTCAAGGATAGGTAGTAAAATTGCTTGAACAAGCGAAATCTTAGTGGCGGTTGGAAGGATTTTTTTAGTCTTCTGAGTGAGGCATAGGATACAAAGATCTTGCGACTTAACTCGGTAATGTGGGGTCGCCAACACAGTTCCTTGTCGATGATTACGCCGAGATTCTTGACTTGATCACTAATAGGAATATGCGAATTATGAAACATCACATTAGGGAGTAATTCAAAATCAATTTGGGACATTGTTCGAGAGCTACCTATAATAATAGCCTGAGTCTTACCAGGATTAACGGTAAGTCCGTGAGAAATACTCCAGTTGTGTATACGACTCAAGTCATTATTAATAACCTTAATAGCATCATGTAAGGCTTCCTTTGGAGCCTGGGTATAAATCTGCAAATCGTCTGCATAGAGATGATAGGAAGAAGATAGATTTTCGGAGATGGTATTTATAAAAATAGAAAATAAAAGAGGAGATAAAACGCCGCCCTGAGGAACGCCAGCAGATAGATCTTGCCATGTCGAAAACATGTCATCGATACGTACACGCTGCTGGCGTTCAACCAGGTAACTGTGAAACCAATCAATTGCAGATGGAGATATGTTGAGAGAGCGGAGAATTTCGATAAGTATATCAAAATCCACATTGTTAAATGCACTGCTAAAGTCGAGCAGTAACAGAACAGTCACTAAACCTTTGTCCATACCACAGCGGATGTCATCAGTAATTTTGACTAGTGCAGTTGTTGTGCTGTGGCCTGGTCGAAATCCAGATTGAAAAGGATTCATGAGGGATTGTGTGTTGAGGAATATACTTAGTTGATCATGAACCAAACGCTCCAGGATTTTAGAGAGAAAAGGTAGGATAGATATAGGACGAAACTCTGAGAAGGATAAGGGATTAGGTTTCTTGGGTAAGGGAATAACTTGGGCTTCTTTCCATAGAGCAGGAAATGTACCAGTGGATATGGAGTCATTAAGGATCTGGGAAATTGTAGGACTGATGATGTCAAGAATGGGGAGTATCATGTTTCGACTAATTCCGTCACTGCCAACTGCGTTAGAAGTGATTGATTTAATAGCTTTCACAACATCACATACAGAAAATTGATTGAGACAAAAGGGAGAGCACTGAGGAGTAGGAAGAGAAGAAATGAAATTAAGCGTTTCAGACTTAACAGTCTGATTAAAAGTTGAAGTGGTAGCAAAATGCTGATTTAGAAGATCTATGTTTAATTTATTAGAATTAGATATGGGTGTAGTTTTACCAACTCCCAGTGATTTAAGAAATTTCCACACTTTTCTAGGATTATTGATATCTATTGACTCGTGAATATACCGGCGTTGTGCATCCCTACATGCTCTATTGCAGCGATTGCGTGCTTGTATAAAAGCTTGTTTGTTAATTTCAGTAGGACGACGTCTATACTTAGATTTTGCTTTACACTTTTGTTTCATGAGGCCCTTAATCTCGTCAGTAAGCCAAGGTGCTGGAAGATGTTTAAGTTTTATTTGACGCATAGGTGCATGTAAATCATACAACCGCAGAAGGGTAGCATTAAATGCATGCACCTTTTCATCTACAGAAACTGCATTGACGACTCCAGACCAGTCCAAATCCTTTGCATCATTTCGTAACTTTTCCAGGTTCATACCACTGAAGTTACGCTGTAATATCAGCTTCGATTTAGCTTTCGGAGGGCGCACATTATACGTTAAATAAATCATGTCATGGTATGAGAAAGCGTCCGCCGAATGTTGACCATGATTAATGACATAAGAGGGGGAGGACACTAAGATTAAATCTAAGAGAGAGGCTGTTGCATTAGGCAGCTTGTGAGTTGCACTAAGAGGAAGAATTGATAAGTTAAGTGATTTAATTAAGGTTTCAAAAGATGAACATCTATAGTCACTTTTAAGCAGACATGTATTAAAATCCCCCATAATAATGGAGTGATCATATAAAGGGATGAACTTTTCCATCACTGTTTCAAAAGATGAAAAATAATTAATTCGTAGAGACGGACTGTAAAATACACCAAGTAACAATTTTGTGTGCCCCAGAAAGATTTCTATCAGTAGGTGTTCACATGCGTCGGGCTCTGGTGGTTGACGGGACATGCTTATAACGGAGAAAGGAATATGTGATCTAAGATAAATAGCCACACCCCCACCAGTAGCACCGATTCGGTCGTTACGAATAAGTGTGAAACCTGGTAGTGTATAAGATACAGATGGGAGACATGGCTTCAACCAGGTCTCAGAAACTAACAGGGCATGAATATTTCCTTGACTAAACGTTGCCAGCATATCTGAGAAATGGGCTGGAATGCTCTGCGCATTAATATGTAAAACATTGAAATTTGAACAAAGATTGGGAAACTCAGAATTAATAAAATCAGTTAGTTTATAACTGTTATTTTTAGAATCGTGACTATCAGAAGAGCATGAAAAATAGTCCACATCACTATCGCTGTCTACATCATATGCCATATAAACAAAAATTAAAATATATATATAACCTAAAAATGCAAAATATAATATCTTTTATAATTAATTTAACAAAAAAAAAATATATATATTTACAGTCACCTGCCACTACATGACAAAGTTACAGTACTAAAGAATAGTTACGAAGATAAATCATATTTCAAAACAAACTAAATGTAATTCTAAAATATTCAACTAACTATTGAAGTTATTCTAATTTAATAAAGAAGATGAAAGTGATAAAATAGTTTTAAAAAAGAACAGTTACACAAAACAAAGTATTATTTTTCACAAATCCTCTTTATACATACACGAAAAGCATAGAAAAACATGTAATTGATTTCAAAAAGAGTAGTTTGTTATAATAATATGATAATATTGAAAATTATTTTCTAAATGGATGTAATGAGCATTAGCTAACATAATTAATAAGCAACAATTACGCCTTAAAAATAAAAATGAAAAAAAAGAAGGTGGATTGAAATACGAACAAGGTTATTGACTGATAATCACGTCGCATTCCAATGTGTTTATATGATTGAATGAGACTATAGCACTTATTATTTTTTCGGTGCCATACGACGTGTTTTTGTTATTGCGGTCGCTTGTTCTTTTTCAGCAGTTGACACACTTGCTTGATGATGTACAGGAGCTTGTACAATGATACGGGCTAGATCCTCTTGACAGTCGAGACGTTGCCTGGAGCCATCGTAAGATATTGCGTAAATAGTGCCATCACGCGTCCAGCATTTTGACACTCCTAGCTTTTTCCTGGCTTGAATGAAAAGCTCATGCCTAGTTTTAGTCAGAAACTCTGATAGTGTGATTCCAGTAGCCTTGAGATGTGTCTTAGCAAACCATATGTTGTTTCGCACGTCCATGTCGCGGAGTTTTACAAGTATAGGCCTGGGCTTCCCACCAGAAGATAGAGGTTTCCCCATTCTGTGACAGTGGTGTATATTAGAGGATTGAAAATTGTCCTGCTTTAACTGTTTAACAATGGTTTTCACAACAAGGGCACAGGTGTCTTCCTGCTTTCCCTCAGGAACACCGTGAAAAAGGAGAATTTTTCTTCTGCTACGCATTTCGAGCTGGTCTACAGTGAGCGTTAAAAGTGAAGTTTGTTCTTGAAAAGTCCGTAATGCATTCATAACGAAGGTCTTGAAGGATGCAAAATCGGCTGCCAGAGTAGTAATATTAGGAGATGAAGGGTTACCTTTCTTTAGTTCACTTTCGAAGGCATCCATTCTCTGGACAAACGTAGTTTTTAGCTGTGTCAGTGTCTCCATTGTGACCTGGTTATAATTAGTTTATCCTTTAATTTATGAATATAGTATTGAAGAAAGGAGAACACTGGCAGGTGAAGGTTAAGTTTTTAGCACTTAATCATAACACTAACTATGATAATTTATTTAAAATGCAGAGAGTTAATTTCAAATGCGTCTTAACTTTTTCGCAGTCTCAGTCAGTAATATTACATTACGGAAAAACATTTAAATCAGTTTTAAGGTATGAACAATAATGGTCAACTAATTAGAAACAACAACAAAAAAGTATAAAAAGCAATATTTTTTTAAGTATTAGTGATTAGTATTGTAATTTATGAAATAGCTACTATCCACAGCCTACCAATAGTTGTAATTAATATTTAGTGGCGTATCCCTTATTTTGAATAACAGCACTGCAACGACGTGGCATTGATAAAATCAATTTCATACATTTTTCTAGGGGGATTGAATCCCATGCTTCAACAAATGCTTCATATAGTTCGTTATGACTGGTGTTACGTTTGTTTGAGACTTTCTTTTTAACAATACACCAGAGATTTTCTATCGGGTTTAAATCCGGACTATTTGCTGGCCAGTCTAAAACGGATACACGCTGTTCGCTAAGGAAATATTTGACGCTATTGGCCATGTGTTTAGGATCATTGTCATGCTGAAAGATCCAGGTTACAGGCAAATGATCGTCCGAGTAGGGAATCATTGTGTGCTCTAAGATATTTTTGTATTGCCATTGATCCATTGTACCTTCAATCTTCCGAACGGGTCCAACTCCACATTCGGAAAAACACCCCCAAAGTTTAATGTTACCGCCACCGTGCTTGACTATACTCCTACTGTATTTATAATCAAAAGCACTGTTTACAGGACGTCTAACATAGCGCTTTCCATTAGGATTTACCATATTTATTTTTGTTTCATCTGAAAATAACACTTTTTTCCATTCTTGTACCGTCCAATTAACAAATTTTTTTAGCGAATAATAATCGCTTCTTCCGGTGTTCCTTGGTAAGAAGCGATACCTTTCGAGAGATTCTTCCAAACAATTTAGCTTCCACTAATCTTCGGCGTATCAGTCTTGACGAGATGTTTCTCGGGTCATCAGACGAAAAAACTTCATTTTTAATCTGGTTGGAGCCTTTACTTGGGTCTTTTTTAGCAACACGAACGATTAGCGTATCTTCTCTGGGAGAACTTTTTCTTGGCCGAGTCTTTCTAAGAACATTTTCAACAGTTCCATGTGTTTTATAATGATCAATTGCATTAAAAACTTTCTTAACAGAACTATTTAAATGCTCAGCTATTCTTCTGTACGCCCACTTATGATCCATATGTAAATTAACAATTATTTGCCTAGTTGACGCGTCACAACTTTTATTTTTGCCCATTTGAACAAAATAAAATTCAGATTAAATTTTTTATTGCCGCCAAAATAATAGAAAAAGCCAAGAAAGAAATGTTATTCTCCAATTTCAAAAAAAAGAACGAACTATGGATGCTTTTTTAAAATGTTTCTAATTAGGCGTCCAAGCGGTCACTAACAGAAAATAAACTCTTACATGTGTAAAACTTATTTTGTAATTAAAAGTAAGATATGTTATATATTTTATGCATTTAATGAGTTTTTTATTTGAGTGGCTATATTATTGCATGATTATTAATTATTGAATGTGTATATTTTTACGAACATTTGTACGTTGAAGTTATACTTTCTTTATTCATAAGAAGTGTTTCTAATTAGATGACCACCACTGTATGTGGAAAAACAAGTAAACATTGCATTTTTTATTTACTTTTTCTACCCTCATTTTTTTACGACATTAAACTCGTATCACAAATAAGAATGTATGCCTGACACATGCATAAAATTTAATCTTTAACGTTATCGTAAACTTGCCTACAAAATAAATACTAGTTTTAATTATATAAGAAGTCATTCAATCCTGTTATATTTATAAATAAACTTATACGTACGATGTGTTTAATTCTCTATTTACGAAATTTCTCCCATACCGTCCCATTTCCAACACGAAATGACGAACGAATGAAATGACTTTAACGACGTACATTTTGCCTAATTAAAAAAGTACTTTTCTAGGTAAGTTACATCTTACATTTTTCAGGACCTCAATAGCAGCTCCAAAGTTAGCACATAATGGTGTTAAGGAACAATTGTTAATGCATCGTTGGAGATATCCCAGTCTCTCTCTTCATGGCATAGAAGGTATTAAACTCATTTCTTATTATATTTATTTCTTATTTTATTTACTTTGTAAAATGATTAGTAAAATATTGAAGAGATGTAAAATTAACAGATGATTTTGTGAGATTGCTTTCGATGTAAATTAAAGAATCTAATAAAATGTGAGCCATTTTTGAGTTTTATATTATTGCCATTTAAACGACGACATGACAATGAATGCATTTAGCATCAATAAACTTAGTAATTGTGTGTTTGTTTGTTATGTTTTGTTAAATTATGATAATTAACGCGTATGTATATTATGTATTATATGTTACTAGAGCCACGCGCCTCGAGTCGTGTAAACTTAAGAATAAAATTGTAGGACAAGAAATAGAAAAATGCTACTAGGAATGTTGTTTTACTTTTCTATTACTTTTGTAGGTGCTGCATTCCAACCAGGCGCGAAAACAGTAATTCCCGGTAAGGTGATAGGAAAATTCTCGATAAGGATTGTGCCCAATCAAGAACCTGAAGAGATTGAGAAACTTGTCTTTGACTACATCAATAAGAAGGTTAGATACCTTCCAATATCTTCCAATAAGATAAATAGCTGTGGTATGACAATCGACCAGTATAAAACCTAACTCACAACATACTCTTGTAACAACACAGTTGGTGCGAGCAGTCATCATAGCGTCGGTTTTTGTTTAGATAGGAAATCTCAACTAAAACTTTCATTAAACATATTTTTAAAACTTAAGTTTTAGTCTGAGTAAGTTTTACTTGCGTAAGTCTCTAAGGCTTAGCGCGTACTGCGATTTAACAATACCGTACTCATTCCTTCATAGTCGAGTCTGTTATTGACAAATTGTGGTGCGCGTTTAGCCTTAGGGGTAAGATCGGGCTTATAGTCTATCTACATTCTCATGAGAACTGGGTTCACATTCTCGAGCTTCTATTGCAAGAACTTTGCGAGAATGGAGAGGGCCTATGTAAACAGGGTTGAAGAATAAAAGTATGCATTCATAACCAAGTAATGCAGATTAGGTTCACCTACATAATAATACATTAATCATATCTAAACTAGATGGATATTTTTAGTGGGCTGAGCGCGGATCCCCCAACAAGATGCGTATAACCGCTCAGAGCGGTCGCGCGTGGACTGAGAACCCCGACCACCCACACTACCAGGCTGCTGCCCGCGCCACCAAACTCATTTACCAGGTTAGTTAATAACCTTAGTTAAATAGTTAGATACATAGAAAACTCTTTGTTATTCACCGTATAATAAGTACGTAATATTAAATAAATTAATTACGGTATTTACAGCTTGTATTTGCTCTCCTATTTTTATATATTAACTGTCGGGCCCGGCAGACGTCCGGCCCTGAAAAATAAAAATCTGTAATCCGATTACAGCGCTATCTACCGGGTCCAAATGTGAGTCTAAACCATCCCGGGACCCACTCAAACACACGCAAAATTTAATTTAAAACGGTCAAGCTGTGATTTAGGTAGAGTAACGAACAGCAATTGATTTTTATATTATACTAAGATATGCCCGCGATTTCGTCCACGCTTGACTTGAAATTTTCGAGACACAAAGTGTCGCAGCTATTAAAAAAGAATGGAAGCTATCGTTTTAGTGAAAACAGTGTCGGAATAAGCTGATTTTCGGGTGCATAACCCGAACAACTACAGCCGCTCCCGGGGAAATTCCCGGGGTAATAAAATATTATTATCCCGGACATATAAATATAAAATAAACAATTATTCATTTTATTACATAAAATTAGCTGTCGATCAATAAAAAAATACCACATTAGAATTAGCTTTTTTAACTCTGGTCATTTTAAATAATTCCCAGAAACAATTTCGCGTGATTCCCAGGAATAGTTGCGCAGGTTTTAAGTTTAAGTATTGCCTGGCGATCAGCGAAAATCGTATCGAAATCGGCCCAGCAGTTTTTACGTGATTCCTGAACAACTAGACAAACTAGCAACAAATCTAAAAACAATTTCATATTGTTTTACGTCGTTTATATAGTCTATTCCAGTTGTTTTTTTTTATAGCCTCAATGTACAGACACGGCATGTTAAGAATTTTATAATATTATAGATGGTTCCTAATAGTTCGTTCGTACAAATACAGTGTTAATAATTAGGAGCGTGTCCGTAGTAAGTGTTCGTGTTTGCGATTAGACCGATCCGGACATGTCGCGCGAGGGCGGCTCGATCCCGGTGACGATCACGCTGCAGGAGGCGAGCGGGCGCAACGTGCTGCTGCTGCCGATGGGCGCCGGCGACGACATGGCGCACTCGCAGAACGAGAAGATCAACGTGCGCAACTACATCGAAGGCGTAAGTTCAACATTCGATGCCTACGCAAAGCTTTTAACATCGTAGAAAGATTGACCTCACCGATCTGCACACTCTACTGTACTACTGTGTACTAGCGATGTAACGAATATTCGCGTTCGCATTCGCTAAATTTATGCGAATATGAACATTCTAAAAAATGAATTAAGTCCAGGTAAATTAAACAAAAAAAATGATTTTATTACGATTTTTATTATAAAACCATGCATTTTAACTCAAAAAGTCTAGCAATTATTCTAATAATAATCTGTTTTTGCCTTAACGTCTGGTATTAGTCTTGTATTATAATTAATCAACATGCCCACTTACTAATAACACATTTAAAAAAAAACGAATTCTTCCTTAAACTTCTATTACGAATTGTTCCTTAAACATCTAGCTCGTTCAGCATCACAAAGCATAAAATAGGTCCATATTTCACTAGAAAGTGATTTACTCATGTTAAAACTTAATTTCTTAATTAATTTCACTTTTTCTACATGTAATAAACAAACGAACAGTGACAATTGAGTGCGAGCGAGTTGCGCGACATGCCATCTGTCTAATTGGTGCCATAGGCAAATGCCGACAAATTTGAAATTGAATACTCGCATTCGTATTCGCGAATATTGGCGGCAGATATTCACATCCGCATTCGCTTTCGCGAATTGAGGTAATTGTTATTTGTTACATCACTACTGTACACCAGACATAGGGTGTTCTCCCAGTATCAGGTACTGGGAGAAACCCCCCGCTTCGCGTCAAGGAGAGCCCGTCGTGCATATGCGACCCTGATGAACAGGAAGATGTTCTACACATGATTTTCCGGTGTACTATACATTCCTGGAAAAAGTCAAACTTAGAGACAATGAATAGAAGAATTAATCAATAAAAGGAATGTAGAGGATTTTGTTAACTACTGCACAGAGATAGTAAAAAAAACATACACCGTAATAAAATCAGATAAGATATATAAGTGTACATTTAAGCTTATATTTAGGTAGAGTAAAAATGTGTAAAATAAGAACCAAAATGCAGTAGTGTTAAAATAGAAATAACAAACAAATGTGTGAGATATATATAGATATGTATATATAGTATAAATAGGAAGAGTATAACAAGTTTAAGAAGATGAAGGATGTAAGACTATCATAAGGACCCATTGTTATAGATATAAGAGCTTAATAAACAAATAAAATAAAAAGATAAAAACAAAATAAAAAGCATAAAAAGAAAAAGAAAATATAAAACCCCTAAACGCTATAGAAAGCTAGGTAACCTTGTCCGTCCGATGGAAGAAAAAAATTATAGAAATATCTAGTATTTATACCCAATAGTGTTTACAAGTCGCGCTAGCGTAATGGCTAGCGCATGCGTCCCAGACTCAAAGGGCGCAGGTTCGGTCCTAGCCGGAACTCATGCACCACTTAGTCAGTTTTCTGATCTAATGTGCATATTGTTACAATTATCACGTGCTAACAACGGTAAAGGAAAATATGGTGATGCAACCTGCAGGTTGAGATAACCGATGAATCAAACCTGCCAAGCCGTTCAAAATTGAACGTGACGCATTCTATGTAAGAATACGCAGTAGTAATAAAAATAGTGTTTTGCTAATTTGTTATTAAGAAACTTAACTTGCTAAGCAAAGTATAAATGACTGCCTATGAATTTTTGGCAAGACCAATAATTCCTCATGCGCCCGTGTATTTTTTATTTTATTTTTTTACTATCGTAGTGTAATTTTCTTTTATTTCTTATGTGATAGGAACAGTGGCCATCTGTTGTTATATTTTTTCGTTATTTTTCGAAATCATACCTTTCTGCCAAATTTTGGTCCAAATAGACCCAATAGTAATGAGAAAAACGGCTTTGACATACTTAAATGATCAGAAGGACGTACTATTTTATTATAAGTTATTTCTAAAATATCTACGGAACCCTGAAAATTTAATTTAAAACTTCAACGTTCCAGTAGCATTACTGCATTGAAATGTTTGCGGGCGTAATTGGGGAAACCCATTACGTCCTGGGATGTTAATGGGCGGATATTATTATCAAACCTTGACTCTGATCACGAGTTGAAGATAGTTTACTATACTATCTAGATGATAATAAATCTGTTTCGAATTTGTTTGTACAAATTCGAAACAGATTTATTATCATTGTTATTCATTGTTCAGTCTATTGTTAGACTTAAAAATAAGAAAAAATAACAGTGGGTCTAATTTAGACTAGCAGATTTCCCAAATACAATTTTTGGAATTGATATTTGTCTGTTAGAGAGTCTAATACGTGAAAATTACTGAACAGATGTCAATGAAACTTTACCCATAATTAGCTCCTATCCCACGGGGACACTTAGGATAATTTTTGGGATGATGATCATGTTGTTTCCGTGGATTGTTTTTGGCTATATTAGTAACCAAAAAAATATAGCGTTACCGTCGAGTTTTTGGTCCCACTGTTGCAGTTCACTAACAGGTACGTCATCTTCATCGCAACGCGAATGAATTTTCATTGGCTCATGGTAGTCTATAATCCCTATTCATATTATAAATGTGAAGGTAACTCTGTCTTTCTGTCTGATACGTTTTCACGGAAAAAATACTGGACCGATTTGGCTGAATTTTAATACCGAGGGTAGACAAGGGACACTTTTCATTCCGGATAGTGGGATAGATTTATGTAAAGGTTATCCCAGAAAGTAGGATAGGTTTTTTTGTGATTTGTCATTTTAAATTTACGTCACTGTCTTCCTTTTCGTCACTCATTTCGGTCATTTTCATCATTTTTATAGTTTACAGATGATAGATGAGACTTGACAGACGGCACTACTTTTTATCTTAAAAATAAAACTAGAACGGGTTGAGATAGGGGAAGGAAGCTTGTATGGAATGGGAGACCAATCATTTCTCACGTTAATGATATAAAAAATCATCATCTGTAATCATCTGTATACGATAGTAACTTGATAGACACATGTTAAACTTTCACGGAAAAACTACTTGATCGGGTTTGCTATAATTTTGTACATATTATGTAGTTTTTATACGGAAAATGGACATAGATACTTTTCATACCGGGAGATGGGATGTTTGCGATATAAAATGAAATAAAACTTCGGGGGCAAATAGCATTAATATATTTTTTTATACAATGTAACCTGTATTAATGCTTGCTCTTTAAACTAGAGGCACGCAATAGGGTTTAACCCGCGGCGCAACCGCGAGGTATATGGCCATGTAGGTGGAGCAAAAATAAAGAAAGTTTGAGATGTAATGTAATTACTGTTTTAATCCCTAAATTTTTAATTAAAATTATTCATCCGTTTAAGGGGCCTTCCGAGACAAAGTTTCTGATAGACTGTCAGAATTTTATTTTAAAAACGTTCATCTGTGATTATGCAACGCATTATTACCAGTTTTTATTTTAAGATTGGCGTTTACCTTTAAATGACAGACGGACATTTCTATTTTATTGATATGAATTGTGATTTGAGTGTAAAATCCATGTTACGGAATAGTTCAAGGTTTTCTATTCAATAGGCATATTATTAATGTTGTGTTTGTAATGAGCATTACATGACCACGCAATAATAAAGTGTAAACTATGGTAATACGTGGGTACTGTGTGTGACACGCACGTAAGTATTCCGATTATGGAGCAAAGAATTCATTCATGTCTCGTGGTTCTGTTAATTGAAATTTATAAAAATGTTTTGTTGTTTAAATTACTCTTAGGTTTTTAATTGATGTTAAAAATCAAATTTGGGTATTCAATTTTATTTTAAACACGCTTTTTTTTGTTAGAATTTTTGCTCTTATGCAGTAGTCGTCGTTACCGAATGATTAACCGTCAAGAGTCGATGCATAATATCCACTAGTATTTATATTTAATGCACACCATCCTCGGGCCTGGGGGAGGCTTTACGCTAAGGGATGTGTGGGACTCCTGAATGGCCGCATGCCCAGCGTGGCTCCAATCGGAAGGGATCGAACGGAGGATGTTCCACCGTCACACTACTCCCTAAAGTATAGTTATAACATCATTGGCACCTCTACGCTTGGCTCGCACTCAGGGCATCCCCGGGGAAGTGTATGCTCTTCACCACTAGGCAAGGGGGGGTTTCATGACTGTTACAACCAGTTAAAGTTGTATTTATCAGGGTACCTGGATATAACATTTTTATTAAACTAATTTATTTTTTTATGCTATCATTTTTCGTGGTTGTGTTACCTAAATGAATCAAATATTGTTGTACTCACATTTAAGCGTGAAAGGGATTTTGTTTTAATATTTGTATACTTTCATCAAGCCATACAACTATTAACTATTATAATTATATAAACATTGTACATCGCCATTATCTAATTTACCCACTTTCAAGATTTCAAGAACATTGGTTCATTGAGCAAGGACGTGAAAAAGGAACCAATTTTAACATGTGACCTATGAATCCATTAAAGAATATATATCCATTAAATTATTTTCTTTATCTCTAATAGTTATACCATGTATTTTTCTTTTTTTCAGATTAAACTGTTCGCTGCTTATCTGTACGAGGTTGGAAAACTTTCAAAGTAGTAATTAGTACACAAACACCGTATAATTATTATAAATACTAGGGTTAATAAGTTTTGTACATGAAGTATTTCTATGTATCACTACGATATATGCCCGCGACCTTGTCCAAGCTTGACTTGAAATTCCCGTGTGATAATGAAATTGAAAAATGAAATTACCGGGTCACGAAGTATCCCAGCATCTAAAAAAAGAATTAATTATATTGTTTTAGTAGATAACTGTACCTGTAACTACTGTAACACTGCTGTGATGTAACTGTATCGAAATAAGCTCATTTTTGTGCATCCTAACACCTCCAAACCGTTCCCGGGAAAACTCCCGCGGGATTCTCGGGACAAAAATGTCACACATTCTATAACATTAAATTTTCTATCGATCAGTAAAAAAAATCTCACTGGATTTTTTTTATATGGTCATTTTAAATTATATATCATTATATTCCCAGGATAACAAGTAGCGCAGGGTTTAAGTCTAAAATTAGTTGTCGATCAGCGAAAACCGCATCGAAATCGGTCCAGTAGTTTGTACGTGAATCCCGATCAAACAGACAAAACATCTAAAAAATGCACTGTGTTCTATATTGTTTATATAGTCTATTCAGTTGTTTTTTTATAGCTTTAATGTACAGACACGGCATGTTTAGAATGTTATAATATTATAGATAATAAAGAGCTCATTCCTTACAAGTACTGTAATAAATTACTATATCAATTCATGAAAATAGTAATATAACCAATGTTGCTTTAGGGTGCACCAAAGTAAAAATGTGGTCAATTATTTGTTGAGAATTTTTTATAATTTTGGTTACGAGGATTTTTAAACCAATTGCCAATAATTCTATTGAATTTTGGTGATAATCCTAACCTAATCAAAATTGTAAATCTTGAAATATAGTTGTTGGATATAGATCCAACAACTAATATTTTTGAAATCCACTGCAAAACATCATTGTTTAGATACCTACACTTACATAATGAGTACAATACAGATACAATAAGGAAATATCACTTAATACAGAATGCTACATACACTAACATAATCTTCTTTAAAGTTTTTGTCATAGATTAAATTTAAAAAATGTTTTTTTTCATTATAAGGATATAAATAGCTATCTGTCTAAATAGTGCCTTAACAGTACATATGTAAGTTTATACTTACTAATTGTACAAATTTGTAGTATATTAATATGTTTATTTTTCCACATGTTTCCTATACACATGTTTTGCTATCGTCTATAAATCTATTAATTCCTTTAGCCCATCATCATCGTCTTAACTTTAACCGTTAAATCCCGAAATCGTTCAGAGCCCAGGATTCAATTTTGAGAAAATAGGTATATATGCCATCCCTCAAGATGTCCAGCTATTATTTCTTAGTGCTAACTATTCTATATGGACACGGCGGAGGCGGCATGGCTAGTTTAGTTTTGGATATTTGTTTTCTACATAAACTAACCGGTTTCTGTAAAAATATTAATGCATAAATGCATAGTATGCATACATTCGTTTAAATTCAATTGTTGAAAAGGCCTCTGTCTGTTGGCCTTCTAAAACTCCGTATCATAATCATGACTCATGGACTAAGATGTCATTAAAATTTATTGATTTTGTATAATCACATTCACAATATTATAACTTATTTTAGAAGTACACGTGTTAAGTCTATATGGTATATACATATTTCTTATTTTAACTATTCATATAACAATTTATACCCAGTACATTTACTTTTGCATAATAAAATATATTGTTATTAATCTGTTTTTTATTAATAGCATATCTAATGCGTTACTTTTCCCTAATGACCTTTAAAGTGTGAAATTCAATTTCTTTTCAGCGATGATTGCCATTTTAGAAAGTGCTTACATACTGACAGTTGCTCGTATTGTTGTTTAATCAGTTTTATATCTATGAGGTCAAGTTTGAAAATATTTTAGTGGTGTTCTAGGTTAATAGTACAGACTGCATTCGAAATTGCGAGTGATTGATCTGCAATCGAAAATGGAGAGTATTTATGCGCTCACATTCTATCAAACCTCTTTACAATTTCCAAAAATGTCATTTAATACATTACAATACATTATTCATCACAAATGGTATTTGTGGGCATATCGTAATTAAGCTGCAGAAGAACGGTGATTTGCATACATCAGTAAATACCGTTATCCGATACGTAAACATAACGGTGTTATGCTACCGATTAATTTATATAAGATAATATCGACGTTAACATGCTTTTGATTCAAGTGGTGGGTATGTGGGTGCGCTTTAGAAAAAAAGTATTTTCTTTTTGTGTTTCCCGTTGACGTCGAAAGGTGCGCAAGCGCAGGCCGGTGAATACTTGCATAAAAGAGGATAGCGACCGGCGCTCATTCAGCCAGTCTGTCTTTGGGCTTTGCCACGGTATAACGTTGCGTGTTGCTCGTAATATTTTAACTAGTGCCCGATTTTACAATACATCCATTGAACTAAAACTACATGAAAGGACGACGTGTTTAAACATAATTTAAATGAAATTCAACCATACTCAGAAACTGAATTTTACTCTACAGAAATATACACAGTAAGTGGAAACATTGCATTCTATGTTAAGTTTAACGTTCATCATTATGGAAATATTAACGCAGTCCAGTACAATATATTATCAGTCAGAGCATAACGCATATTTACGTTTACTCTGGAATGGACTGTAAATCATACCAGGTATTTGGTGTTATTTCATCGACCGCATGCGCTTACATTACACAAGGCTCGTCGTCGGTCAGACCCAGATTATTATGCACGCTTTCTAATTCACTGTGACGAATCGTTGCAACTGTATGTGCGTAAAAACAACCATGTTGCGATTCGTCTCAGTTACTAAATTAATCATCAAACAGACTTACACATCTTTTGTGTTTCCCGCAATGGTTTTCGCCGCTTTATGTTCAACAATACAATAATATTGTGATTTTCCCGTCAATTGTTTATACAATCACATAAACAATAAGAAGATTTCACAAATTGTGCAAGTAGTCATTAAAGTAGACAATAGTAAATTCTGTACAATACAAACTTATCATTGTGTTTTCTTGTTGCGATTCTTGTCATTTTAGAATATAAAAGCGGCAAAGGGCGTGTTTTCTACTCAGAATGACTTGATACCTTGGAACTCATTTTAACATCGACTATTTAATTTTGACATATTTAAGTATGTGAATTACGGAACCCCAAAATGCATTATTTTTATTGTCACATACATTATATCTTCCTGCGTTATTGTCATCATTACTTAAGGTTACAGGTCAGTGTCGTCTTACATCCTGTTGTAACCTTACCTGTAGATAAAAATCTTTATCTTGGCATTATTAATGATATATATCCATCTACTATTTTCATTTAGGTATTATATTTTTTGTTTATCGATGATTACGATCTTATTTAATTTTAATAACTAAACACTTAAACAACTGGTAGTTTCTCAAATGCGTTGTCGCTCAATAGGCTTTGTCAAGACTCTATTTGTATCAGCTGCGCTTTTCTTATCTTCACCACTGATGCTGGGCCATCCTACCATTTCGTGTTGTTTCAGAACTTAGATACCAAGTGTCTCGTGGGTACAAGATTACTGATATATTATATACCTAATAGCTGTGCCAGCGACACTTCGTTCGCGTTGCAATGATGATGTTTACGCGTTTCTTAGTAAATGGCAATGCGACACCAAAAAACGTGACCGACATCTTTTTGTCTACATTCGTCTATCCCACGGAAACGACGTCATTTATCGGGATAAAAAGTATCCTAAGTGCTGACCCGGGATATAAGCTAACCTGTTGAGTTTAAATCCGTTCAGTAGTTTACACGTGATATTCTAACAGACGGACAACAGTTCTAAACGTTGCATTTTTAAATCTGCTGGTTTTAACTAGCACTTTAATTTTCTTACTTTTTTAAATTAATTATATAAACTCGCTCCTCCTACAGATTTATAATATATATAA
Organism: Dendrolimus punctatus; assembly: GCA_012273795.1. Lineage (NCBI taxonomy): Eukaryota > Metazoa > Arthropoda > Insecta > Lepidoptera > Lasiocampidae > Dendrolimus > Dendrolimus punctatus. The sequence goes on along the minus strand of CM022531.1, from coordinate 19,919,717 downwards.
GTTGTACTTATACTTAAGACATTTTCTAAAACAAACTACTTACATATACAAATTAAAATAAAACTAAGACAAACAAACAAAAAAATTCCTACCAATAGGTATATTATATACACTAAATAGGAAACACTATAAACTAGAATCCCAAGAGGATCTACGCCAAGTGAAAGATTGTTTTTATATATAACCGGTAGACAAACACACATATTGTAATCCCCAAATCACTCGGTAAGATTTGCTTGTGTTATAGGTAATATACAACAGACAACACTGGGGCCGATCCCGGACACCCAGGCCGTAGTAAAAATAATACATAATATCAGCTCATAAATGTTCCACTTCTGGGCACGGTGCTCCCATTATGGGGGAACGGACAGTATACCCGCCACGCTTGTCCAAGGCGGCTTGGCAGGTTTGACACATCCGTTATCTCGATGTGCAGGTTGCATCACGAGGTTTTCCTCCACCATTGTTAGCACGTGATAATTGTAACAATATGCAGATGGCCATAGTAAATGATGGCGAAAATTTAATTCCAAAATTTATCATGTCAGGAATTGAACCCCGAGTCTCTGCGTGGCAGTGAGCTAGGGCGGTAAAGGCTTCGCTCGCCGTCCATAGTATTCCATAGAATTCCATAGTAGTGCCGAATATCTGCTGTTTTCATTAGGCTACGGAACTTTATAATACTATATAGAAGTAACTACTACATAAGTTGGAAAGAGATAAACTAATTTTTTTCATATTATACTACATATTATAAACGGAATATTAACATCTTCATAAATTGATATATAGAGTGGTAATATTTTTCAATAAAAGTCGCTGTGATGTAAACAGGCGATCAAATTATGAACTCTTGCAACACCATACAGTGCTGGTAATATTTAGGGTGCGATATCTAATTAGTATTCCGTCAAGAGGTGTGCCTTCGAAGCGATGTGAATCTTATGCAATTGTTACGTAGATGCTGAGTGTGCGACCTCAATGCTTCTTAAAAACGGATCAACGGTTTCTTCGAGGTCAGAAAGAAACAATAGGAAACATTGTAATGCTCCTATAATATATACTTTAAAGTCTTTAAAAATAATATTCATTTAATAATCTAGGTCAGACTGAATACATAGTTTTCTCTATGCAAATGCGCTACGACCTAATGAACAATACTTATTTTTATATTAAATTTCGAGCACATTTTACCTTTTCCATGTAAATAGCTTGTAGTCCTGTGGCCCTACTCCACCTGCGCTAGTGTTAGTGACTGTGGCCAAATGTGTCTTGTTTATAGCGTTACAAAATAAAGCCGTTAATTATTAGATACACAAGTGCATATTTATCTCCGTACAGGAACGGAAAAGAACACTAGTTCTTGCGGGCGGCCTGTTTTCAGAGGCGACAAAACAACCCACAGCCAGGTGGTAGGGCACTACATAGTAATAGACTTATATTGTCATCTTTTAGATTGCAAAGATAATTGGTACCTATTGTCCTCATTCTTAGGGATTGGTATACGCTACTTCAATAAGATTCCGAATGAAATTTAGATCTGCCGTTCATTAAATTTAAAACCAAATTAAAAACTAGCTTGCTAAAAAAGGAATACTACATACACTATTGAACAATACTTAAACGGCAAAACGTCATTTACATAGCCAGCTCGCTCCAACCTCTTATATTTTGTATAACTTACTTTGCTATGCATGTTACGAACTTATGGAGATATGTTGCAGTATAAAATTTTAGTACGTCATGTCATTATTATAAGTATAACAATATTTTTCTTTAATTTTATTGGTAACCTAGGGCTACATCTGCTTGACACTGTCACTAACATTATCGCAGGTGAAGCACGGACATTAAAGTGCTCTATTAACATTAGTGATTAACCAGATATATTTCCAGTTTAGGAAACTTCATTTATTACCCTGAAAAAGTTTTGTTGTTTGCACAACATTCAAATATCTTGATGTAGTGTCCGGTTGTCTTTAATAATGTGGAAGGCATCGAAAAGATACCGTTACTGTAATAAACAATGATTGCAACGTTGCGCAGAGGATTTCACTGAATACATACATGCGGTCAGTACGTTGCACAATTGCGTTTTTCTGGTCGGTCAATGAAGAATATTTAAGATAATTCAAATAATTTCACGTACATATACCTACAAACATAAATAATAACAACCTAACAGGAAACATTTGGTGACCTTAAATAGTTTTGGTTTGTTTACCACGTCGTACCTATTATTTTTTATTTTAGCGCGTTGTCTGCTATAATCCGGTTACTAAGAGGGCGAGCATGAAAGATTTTGAATTCGGGATCCATGGGCGATGTTTTCTCATGATTTGTCGTCCAAATTAATTCGAGTATTAATATAGACCCTCTGCAGAAGTATGGGGTCTGCAGGATCAACAAAGTCGATTGGGCCAGCAGGAAACTCAATAGACAAAAAAGGCCCCGATCTGGCTGTATAGGGATAAAAGCTGGTTGTCATATCATTTACCTGACCAATACAATCAGACCCATGTATTATTCAATAATAGTAAATAATAACCGTCCATAAACAAATACTCGGCTTAGGTCTCTCCTAGACTGGCGGAAATACTGTAAGACATCCCATCGGTTATTTTCCATATGCAGTCGTTATCACAAAAAACTGCCTAAGATGTGAATGAGTGCATGCTTTTTCTGACAAGGTTATGAATCTACGTCACTTGAGTTTGGAATGCGAGTGTACAAACCACTGAGCTACCTCTACTGTTTTATTGTGTTGTATATTGTATTCAATAAATTGTAGATATAGTAAAATCCGCAATCGAAGAAAATTATTACACTTGTATTGTTGATACAGGCCGTTTTTGGACTTACTATAAACAAATGACACACTTTTGTGCTCCGGCTGTTGTGTAATAAATATGTCGAGTATGACGCGTTACTCAAACTTTCGCTGGAACACTATATTCTTCGACGAATGTTCAAGGGAAATCCGTAAATTATTTGTCTGAATACCGCTTTTGTTGTAATGACCTACTGCCGAACTCGGAATTCCCACTATCTTATGATAATTTCAGTATTTCACGCTTTACAATACGTCGTAAAATATTGAAAACTACCAGTGGTGTTAGTGGGATGTTGTACTTTTTATTTACAAACTATATGTAGTATGTATTTTACAAACAATGGTGTTTTTAACAATAGTTACTTGCTAGCTACTATCATGGAAAAGAATCCTATCTATTATTACGGGCTGGGCTATCGGCTAGGTAATAGTAAAATACTTTTATTGGTAGATGAAAAATGTCTTTTTAAATACGCTTTTGGTCAAATACTATTAGATATATTTACATTTATAATATTACTAGCCGTTCCCGCCCGCTTCGCCTGGCGAATGACATTATAGAATTTTTAAAAACGGATCACGGTTTGTTATAAGTGAAAATCATGTTGTTTCTAACATAGAGGTTATGTAAAATCATGTTCTTCTTTTATGAGCTAGAAAACAAATGAACCAAGGATAAATGCCTGTCTTTTGTTTTATGGGAGCAAATAAATTAATAAACAAACAAATTGAGAAAACGTGGCAAGGGGCTCATAGAATTTGAAAAATATATAGCCTACAACCATCTACGATTAGTTCCGCGTCGAATGGTTGTGGTTTCGTGCTGATCGGTCCAGTAGTTTTCGAGTTTACCTCGGACAAAGAAAACAAACTTTGCTTATATATATAGATAAGCAATAGGGTAGGTAGTTGGCAGTGGAAACAACTGACTGATAATCTTAAAAAATATTGCAGCCTACTATTTTTTACGAGTATAAGGAATTATAAAATGTAATTCTAATGAGTCAAAATATATCAATAACATTTAAAGAGTATTTGGATTAAAATATTTTTAAATGACATTTTAATTACAACAACAATAAGGTATTTTTACCCACTCTCTTATACAATTATAAACATAAGAGATTATTGCAATGTTTTTCATAAAATATAGGTACCCAATTTTTTTTATGCATTTCTTTGTATTTGGTATTAAAGGTACGGAAAAACAAAACCTATTGTTACGAGTCGCGAAACTCGAATTAAAATGCCGTTAGAATTACTATGGAGTTTATTAGAACTACAACAACATATTAGAACTAAAACAAGTATAACACACGTACAAATATAACCGAACACAACAAGTCCAAACGTAATGCAGAAGGTTGTAATTCAATAAAACGCGCAAAGTCCGTTACTTATGAAATTCGCGATTGTAGTACTTACTTCGCTCGTGGTTAATGCTCGACCGCCTCCCCTCCTCCATCAGGTCATTGTTTTATACTGCACAAATGCAATATGTCCGCCCGGTAACGTGGACCGAATTTCTGAGAATCAGCTTTTACTTTAAATCCGTAACACCTGGCTAATGATTACAATACAACAATAGGCCGTGTGCCAATAAGTAAAAAAGAATTTCAATGTTATTAGTTCAAATGACAACGGGTAATAAATGTGCTTTGTTTCAGATATGCAGGTTAATTTGGTTTTTGTCGGGACCTGAGTTGTAACGTTATAAATTATACTTAAAATAAAACTATACATACAAAATAACATATATCTATAAGTAAGAAATTGACTCCCAAATTGCTAATGGCGGGGATCGTGACCAAAATGCAGGCCGTATTTCCAGGTATTAATTCAACACCAAATAACCATATAAAGCAAAGTATCGACCGAGTGATTTAATATTCTGTGAATAGAATAGATGCAAGGAGGTTGAATCTTGTTTAAGCAAAACAGGTCTTCTATTTTTGTTTCCAAGTAGGTAACTTGCCCACGGTCAATGAGTGGTTTTACCCAAGCAAGTGTAGCGTATGCAGTCAACTTGTGAACAAATTCATTATCATAAACAATACATTTTCTGAATTCATAATGTGATGGGCTGTTTTAGAAAGTTGTTTTTAAGTCCGCCAAGCTTTTGTGAATGATTTGAAAAGTGAAATTAACAATCATAAATGAAGTAGAAAACTCCATTACTCACTGAAAAAGGCTAAGAGGCTTCTCTCAATTTTTTGCCTCAAATGTGAATATTTGTTGATGCGACTCTGTGGTTGCGGTCGGTGGCCCCGCTTGGCAATAGAGAAAGTTGCTGAGTACTTTTAGCTTCATCCAACCGGTCGAGTCCATTTCGTTATTTAATTTGATAGGCTAATTTCATTCCGAAAATTACGATCTCGGTAGTCGTCGGGTAACCGGATGACTAACAAATTCCTTACAATATTGTCCAGACATCCGGTTGCCGGACGACTATCATTCGTCCGGTTACGGATGACTAGACACTTCGAATAAAGTTTTGTAATATTTGCATGAAGAAATTAGGATAATACAAGTTGGTATTTCACAAAGTACAAGGTATAGAAAAAATATTACTTAGGTACCTAAAGTTTCAATATAGGATTCCACGCGACGTATCCCGCGGAAATCAGGAAAAAAGTATCTTATGTTCATTTCGTCCTATATAACTTCTGATAATTGAACTTTATTTGTGTAAATTTTACTTACTTATCCCATTTCATGTTTATAAAAAGGGCTTGAAGTTTGCAAGCTTAGGTATATTAGTCGTCTCGCTAACTGTTTATATACATACGTTGCTAACTAAATAAGCGCGAAACGTATCAACCCGCTTAACGAGTCTGTGTTCATATTTATAAAATAAGACCATTTTCATGGGAAATGATGATTCAAAAAGGACGAGAGAGACACTACAAGAAGAGTCCTAGTTACAACCTAAAATTGCAAATATTACCATGTTTTAAACTGTTATAGTTACACACACTTATATTTTATTTGCAGATAAAATGATCAAAATACTTGGGATAGTGCTTTTTGCTGCTGTAGCGGTGAACAGTCAATGTTTTTATAAAGATGATTCATCAAAGAAGCTGAACCCTGGAGCTCGCACTTCGTTGTACAGAGGACAACTCGAATTCACACTAAATCTCTTCAATGCTATCAACAAGGCTGTACCTGACGACAATATATTCTTTTCACCGTTCTCGGTGTACCATTCCTTATTGCTAGCCTACTTTGCTGCTGGCGGAGAAACAGAAGAAGCTTTACGCAAGTCTTTGGAAATCGATGAAGACCTGGTATGTTAAAATATATCTTATATATAAAATTCTCCTGTCACAATGTTTCCATCGTTCCCATACTCCTCCGAAACGGCTTGACCGATTCTCATGAAATTTTATATGCATATTCAGTAGGTCTGAGAATCGGCTACTATCTATTTTTCATACCCCCAAGTGATAGGGGTTGTCCACCCCTAATTTTTTTAAATTTTTAGATATTTTAAAATTTTTTTATGATACAACATTAAAAAATACATACAAGCCTAAATTTTTATCCGTGCAGGAACGGAGAAAGAATACAATTTCCTGTGGCCGGGCGGCCTGTCGTAAGAGGCGACTAAACAACCCGCAGCCAGGTGGTAGGGCATTTGCCCGACTGGATGGCTACCACCCCTGGTCTAGAGTATGCCGCCATAACAGCCTTGAGTTGTGTTCCGGTATGGGTGGCCAGGCTCCAGTTCCCCTTGTCCCGAAGTGAGTCAGTATTAGCGTAATTTGGACCAGGATTCGTGTTAAGGACACTTCAACCTTGTAGGCGTGATGAGGTGGGGCGGGGGTCAGGGAGACCCGGTGAAACGGTTGCCCGCTGGCCGCCCGCCAGGTAGAAGGGGTCCCGAACCCGGACTGACCGGTCTCGTGGAGGCTGCTACCCACCAACTGGCGCATAATCTTGGGGAGCATTGTCGTGCCGGTTGGTGACCGGACGTGGACCCGGCAATGCTCCCCGGGGAGGACCGGGGGCCCTTCCGTGCCCCGCATCAGCTTATCACATAACCTGCAGGTTTGTGTGGCCAAATCACTTTCCGCTTTATCCTCTTTGCGCTGATACTGTCACACTTCCAAGTCTCTTCTTGAACTTTATTTTCAATGAGCCGTAAAAGAAATGATAAGAGTAACTCAGCGGACCTGACTTCTACACTTCGAGTGGACTTCTGCAACATCAGAGGCATACACGCCAATCTTAACGCCATCCATCAACACCTCGAGACGGCGAAGCCGGCCTTATTATTTCTAACGGAGACGCAAATTTCCTCCCCTGCAGACACGTCATATCTAAACTACCCCGGCTACAGTCTGGAACACAAATTCCTTCCAAAAGCCGAAGAGGACTACCAAATCTTGGTCAGAGCTCCTCTAGGATCCTCTGACCACTGTTTGGTATCCTCTGAAGTGCCCATTCCGTTTCCCCAACGGGCTAATCCCAATGGGAAAAGGAAGGTGTGGCGATATCGGTCGGCAGATTGGGATGGATTGCGCGAGTTCTACGCTTCCTACCCTTGGAGGCGGCTTTGTTTCTCCACGCATGATCCTGACACTTGTGCAGACTTAGTCGCCGAAGTGGTGTTACAGGGTATGGAATGTTACATTCCTAACTCTGTAATCCCAATCGGGGGCTCAAACCAGCCATGGTTCGATAAGCTGTGTGCTGAGGCTGTTAGCCAAAAGCAGGCAGCTTATCGGACGTGGAAGGCAGCTAAACAATGTCAGGATCCGAAGACTTCCGATCTGAAAAAGAAGTACAATGCCGCCACCAGGTCCCTCAAAAAGCGGCTGGCGAGAGCAAAGTTTGAGCATATCGGCAGAATTGGCGAACGACTTGCTCGCTATCTTTCTGGAACGCGAGCATTTTGGTCGCTCGCTAAAGCTGTCGAGGGCAATTTCTGTTGGCCGTCCTTTCCATCGTTGCGCACAGCGGACGACCAACAGGCTCATACCGCAACAGATAAAGCCGAACTACTAGGCAACATTTTTGCGGCCAACTCGACACTTGACGACGGGGGAGCAACCCCACCTACAGTACCGCGGTGTGGAAGCTCTATGAAAGAGATTCGCTTCACCCAAAAAGCGGTTCGTAGAGCTCTTAGCTCCCTCGACGTCAAGAAGTCGTCCGGGCCTGACGGTATACCTGCAGTTGTGCTTAGGACATGCGCTCCAGAGCTGTCTCCAGTCCTGGCCCGTCTTTTTAAACTTTCTTACACCACTAGCTGTGTCCCGTCTTCGTGGAAGGTTGCCCTTGTGCATCCTATCCCAAAAAAAGGTGATAGAACTGACCCGTCCAACTACCGGCCTATAGCGATTACTTCCTTGCTCTCAAAGGTGATGGAGCGGATTATCAACGGACAACTTCTGGGTTACCTCGAATATTCCCAGCTACTCAACGACCGGCAATATGGCTTCCGCCATGGTCGTTCCGCTGGGGATCTCTTAGTATACTTAACCCACCGTTGGGCAGAAGCCGTATTTATAATTTTCTACTGGGATGATTTAGATTTTAATTTGAACCAGGTAGATGGCGCTGCAATCGGGTATAAGAAATTAGGTGTTCTTTTTGTTGTTGCATGTGTTAAAGTTTGACCCGGAATGGTTTAAATAAACGATTGGACCCAGTAGGAGGCGCCGCGATATTCCTCCTAAACGCTGGGCCTGATTTTGATGATTTTTTTGTTTGTTCAAGTGGATTTGAGCATAGTTTAGATTGACATTTGGTCCCGGTAGATGACGCTGGAATCGGGTTCTAGATTTTTTTTTGGCAGGACAACGTTATTTATTTTCATTAAATAGCCCACTAACAGTAAACACATTATTATGGCAAAGAACAAATCATTTACTATAAACGTCCTGATTAATATACCCATTATCCCGAACTTCTTATGTACCTATATAGAAATTACATATTATAGTAAATTTAATTATAATGGATACAATATCAAAACCAACGGAACAAACAAATATCCAATACATATTTTGATATACAATAAAATACCTATTTCATGATGTGATCATGTTTTATAAATAACTTAATATTTTGTTGCAAAATAATGAGAAATATAATCAATTGTTATTATATAGCTATTATTGTGTTTGTATTTGTGGTTTGCCTTGTGAAAATCCCTGTAATTGGGAAAATCAAAGAAAATCGAAACAATTTTAAAACATTATCTTATAGCGGCCAGAAGAATTTCTGCGAGCACTGTTTCATCTTATTGTTTTTTGTTCAGGATAAAATTAACTTGATGACGGCATACAAAGTGGACAAAAGATCTCGTTTAACAAACAACAACAGTGATAGTTACGAGTTTAACAACGCAAATAAGATATTTATCGATAATACATTGCAAGTCCGCGAATGCCTTTTTGACCTTTTTGGAGAAGAACTCGAAAAATTGGTAAGTCTTGTTTTCTTTTAATAGTTTTAAAATAATTAGTCTAAGGGCTGATTATTCAATCATCGCGTTAAAATTATTATAATTAAATTATAACTTAGCTGATTACAAAAGCGAAAGAATCGAAGATTTTTATTCATACAATTGTCATTTTTAGTTATTTACGTAGGTAGTATTTAATCTCTTGCATAACTTTTATCTGGTTACTGCAAAATGAACCCTAGTTAAACTTATCAAATTTACAAACACAAAAAAATGTGGCAACTTACGTCATTTTAGGAAGGCTAAAGATCAAGTATAATATTTCCAATGAGCCAGATTATTTTGATGGGCCAAATATCTTCCCAGACTCGTTAAGGTTTCCGCTGTATGAGGAAGCGCGAGAGCATTGAAAACCTCTTATTTTTTGAAATCGGTTTAAAACTACTGCACGAATCTTGTTATTTTTTATAATAATATGTGTACCTTATAGGTACATCAATATCATCATCATATACATCAATATAACAGCTCATAATTCCTTCATGTGACAAACATACACGAAGTCGTGGGCGGTTGCTACCACTTGATTCTTCTTAACAAGGTTAGTAGGATTCCCTAGAATTCTACTTAAATATTTTGTTGCATCATGTCTAAAACTTAAATTGAATGTTTTATACGGTTCATATCTTTTTGATGCTAATTACGTAAGGAAGAGTTAAATTAGTGGTTACTCGCTAACAAGTGGCCAGTGTCGGGATAACACTCTCAAGAAGTGGATCTTCTAGTGCCTTAATTCTTGAGTGAAGTCCTAGCATTAAAACGCGTAGTTAAGCACCATTTGTTATTTAAGGTGACCTTGTTTTAATATAACATACCAGAGTCGACATATACTTATAGGCATAATACTTCCGCGTCTCCCCAGTATTTGAGGATCGGCTCCTTTTTCACCTTCCTTTCTGAAAATGATGTTAAATAACATGGGATGGGGGCACTGAAGGTTGAGTCTCGTATTAAGTTACAATAGTCTAAAGAATAGCCAGTAATTGATGATGCGAATGACAAACTTCGAAGAAAATCGTGTGGTATCCGCACTAAGATAGTAAAGAAATAGCCTATACGCTGTCTACATGCGATTGCCTCAGTGACTGTATAATGGGAAGTATAGGAAACGCCCATAGGTGACGGTAACCACCTTCCATTAAAGGGGCCGTCCGCCTGTTTGCCGGCTTCAGTTAATAAAAAAAAGCATCTCTAAACTGCCGCCAGGCTGGGACTAGGTTATAAGCTACACCCGGCTCAGGAAGCGGCCTTAATAAGGTTTAACCTTACAATTCCATGACTAATTCAAAGTTCAATGGAAGGATCTCTTCTGTAGTTTCAATGGACATTCGCCGGTTACCGCGAACCAATGACACATAATTTTACTTTTATTCACAAGACTTGACACGATACCCTACAAAAGCTAACATAATTTTAAAATATGTAAGTTTTATATTTCGAAAACTTTAATTACAGAATTTTAGGGAAGACCCAGAAGGAGCTCGAAAGTCCATCAACGACTGGGTAGCTCGCGCTACTAAGAACAACATACAGGAACTGATCCCCAGTGACGGAGTATCAAAGTCATCGAAACTGGTACTTGCAAATGCCGCTTATTTCAAAGGAGTTTGGGCGTCTAAATTCCCCGCTGAAAGGACTAGAAAGGAACCTTTCTTTGTCTCAGAGACACACCAAACTCTGTCTCCATTCATGAAGCAAAAAGGAACATTCCCATATAGTAAGTAGGGTTAATTGTATATATGTATGCTTGATAATATTTTCAAACTATCTACGTGTATTACTTGTATTTTGCTATAAATTTAATTTAATGCAAACATTACTACCTACTTTATTTTCATATCAGTTTTTCTTATATTTAGGTGCTATCCAAAACAAACATTTCAAAAACAAAATCGATATGCAAAAATAGGACGATTTGGCTATTCATTGTTACCATTGTCTATTTTCAGTGGTAAACGATGAACTCGGCGCCCAAATTTTGGAGCTTCCGTACAAAGGAAATGATATAAGCATGTTTATTTTATTGCCTCCGTACTCCATGAAAGAAGGTTAGTTACAATTTTCCACCTAAAATAAAATATATAGAAATATATATCTTATAGTGGTTTTTCAAAACTCTATCTTTATTATTGTTTTTTTCAAACTTAGACGTGTTCTTAGTTAATTAAATTTGGTAATAGTCGTGTTCATCTTCCATGGTAATCTATCTATACTATAATAAATCTGGACATGATTCGAGTTTGTACATTGGCGTTTAAAAATGTGAAAAAATTCAGGGGGATAATTCGGACCAACAGATTAAAAGAGTAAAAACTACTGAATGGATTTAAAACTAAGGATATTTTTTATCCCGATAATTGATGTCATTTCCGTGGGATAGATGAAAATAGCGAAAAAAATGGCGCCACGATTGCATCTATTTTGGAAACTACTGAAGGTATACGAATATAACTCGATACAGAGGTGACGTATAACGCGAGTCAATTCTTAAGATACTTTTTAATCCCAATAAATCACGTCGTTTCGGTGGAATGGATTAGTAAAAAAGATTTCGCTGCAATCGCGATGTAGACAACCACCGCTGTGATACAGTAGCAAACACGTTGACAGGTTGCCCATATCTCATTAATTACGTATTAGATACTTTAAATCAGGTTGGCTGCAACTGTTATTTGTTTTTCTGTGCTGTCTACACTATATTGAATTAGTTTTTTTTTGTAATTGTAGTGAATTCACCAAGAAACTATAATAAACATCTTGGAACAAAAACTTAATTTTATTTGAACCTTTGGTGTATGTTACATATTTTGATATCTTACAGTGGTCTGAAGATAGTCACACGCCACTGATTGACGGATATATCCCGTACAGATAATTATTAATTCTAATTACAGGACAAAGATGACGTTATTATTGCTGTAGTTACAAAATAGTTCTAACAATTGAATCAATTATTTTCAGGAGTGACAAATATAATCGCCAACCTTACACCAGAAAGACTCGCTAGTGTCGTGGAGGAGAGCCACATGGTCCGCGAAGTTATTGTTGAAATACCCAAATTCACCATCGAAAGGACTGTCCAGTTAACACAAGTAAGATACACTAGCACATTATAATTGTTGGCTAGGGTAGTACTATTCAATTTATGCCGCTCTCTGTCCCGCTCCCGTAGTATATCGCGTTATGTTGTATATGACACTTATGACACTTCCTGTTAACGTAGCTTTCCAAGAGTATTTTTTTTTATCGGTTTAGTAGATCCGTAGATTACCCCCTACAACGTCACAACTTTATCTCTTTATAATATTAGTATAGATTACCAATAATATACCATCAATTTAAGAAATTCATCTTTATTTAACATGTATATTTTGTAGCCATACAATAATATCTAATAATTAAAGTAGTATAATTATTGTGTCGTTATAAATTATAAAATGTTTTAAGATTAAATTGAATAAATTGACAGTGCGGAACATATCGGTGGGTGAAAAGCTATTTGTTTTAAACGACACTTTTATAAATTGTCGAGAGAAAAGTTTAAAGTTTCTAATGGCCAGAAAAACATCACTAACGAACTATGTCCATATTTAAAAAAAAGAACATCTGTAGACTGAAACTAGAGATCAGGTTCTTTATATTTCTTTAAGTTGAGACATTAGGATTAAAAATCCATCGTGTTGAGTATCACACAAAATGTCGCTTAAAACAATAGCCTTTCACCCCTCGATATATTACCAACAACCCCATAGTTTACCCTAATTGGGAATCATTTGTCACCTAAATGTCGTGGAATTGGGTTTCATGTAAATAAGGTATTATTGTGGAGGCGTCTTATGAAACAAAAGTTCACAGTTTTGAACAAGTGGAAAACACATAATAATCGCCGGTTTCTATATTGCCATTAACTAAAATAATGACTGATAAAAAAAGAAATAATTCGGGAGACAAATTCAAACGTTGTTTCTTCAAACTAAGAAAGTTACGCTTTTGTTATGAGTAATATATAGCAAACAACTCTGGGCTAATCTTAGACCTCAGTAAATAGCGGAAAGTAAGTTCTCAAAACTTTTCTTTCCGGGAATTAAACATAGGTAATCTGCGTCTTATCACTTAACTCGATAAAGGCTCTCGATAAATGTGTAGTGGTTACTCTACAATCAACAAATAAGAAATAATACAGTTATGTTACATGAATCCAAGACGGCTGGATAGTTTTTTTACATACTATGAGAATGAAACACTGTATGTACAAGCGAAATACTTAGATCATCAGTTTTTGAAATATCTCACGAAGCTTTATATCTGTAATCTTGCAATAATTTATATTATAAAATGTAACTATTTAAATGTTACTTACAGGTTTTGGAGGCAGTGGGCGCTGGTGACTTGTTCAGTGAAAATACCGACTTCACTACACTAACAGACAATCTCGGTATTCAGTTTGATGACGCCGTGCATAAAGCTAAAATTCAACTGGACGAAGAAGGTATTCAAATTTTAATTAACAGCCAAATTATTGCTCGAGATTCCGTTTCTTTGATATATAAAAAAATAAATCTTTTTTTCAAATTTATTTCTACAAAATTGAATGCATCTTAATAATAATGAAACTTTGTGGTGAACTATTAACTACATCCTTGAATATAATGTGACACAGTTTTATAATTTCTTAAGACATATTTTCTCTCTGTTGATGATGATGATTGATGATTTCATATTTAATCGAAGATTTATGAAGATTCAACGTAGCAAAATAGATAAGACAGGAGACAGTGGTGACGGTTCTGTTCGTTAATTTAGAAAATGTTTTCTGCGTTATATATATGTACAAAACAAAAATGACTTGCAAACTTTGACCCTTCTTCACCTTAATATTTGACTTGAGCATAACATTAAGAAGAATAACAACTGGCAAAACACACAAGTTCGACTAACGCCGCACCGCAGTCTGAAATATTATAAAATAAAAAACATATTTTCTTTGTATAATTGTAACAGGGTAGAGTTATAATCAATAGTTTATCAACTGTGACATTTTTATCATCTTACGAAACGTTGCAGCTTATTTTGTGTAAGATAACTAAGTTATTACGTCAAAATTTTAATAAGTCAAATAAGTAATTATTATTATTTAAACCGCAATTAAAATTATTTATATCATTGTATTTTAAAAGAAAGCCGATAATAAGGTGTTTTATATAAGCTCTGTTTTAAAATTAATTGTAAAATGTTTACCTACCCAATTATGTATATTCAACAGGTACTGTAGCTGCTGCAGCGACCGCCATATTCGGGTTCAGATCGTCTCGGCCTGCAGAGCCGACCCGTTTCCAAGCAAATTTCCCCTTCGTATACTTCCTGTACGAACGCCCCACAAACTCTGTACTATTTATGGGAGTATACAGGGATCCCAAAAAATAGAATGTGTCGCATCATTCCTTTAGTTTAAAGTCGTTAATATTCTGAAACCAGATATCACTGACTGTATTCAACGAAATTGTTCAAAATGTTAGTAACACACGTTGTTGATTATTGAAAAATTATGACTCGATACACACAATATTTTTTTACACTTCAATTTTTTTAAACATGGTCCCTATTAATAAGAAACAAATAATGATGACGTATTAACTGATTTGTATTAAGTTTTTAAATGTAAATGAAAGTTAATTATTTACGCTGCAAAACAAGCAAGCACAGCGCTTCTCTTTACAAAAATAGAAAAAACAGAATCCATTAAATTTTGAATTAATATGGATAATATTTGTAACTTTTTTTTAGTTTCTACGTCAAATAGAGATATAAAATAGAAAAATAGTTCAATGAAAAAAATATATTTAAAGAATAAATAACTATTCATCTTTTTATAATTCATAACAAATTGAGTAATTATTATTCTTGTTTCTACTTCTGTATAGTACAAGAACTAAACATTTGGGACTATATAGTAAGTAATTCTATGATCCGTATTCGAGAAGAATTTTGAAAATTAAATAAAACCATATAATACTAGAATTAAAGTGGAGGGTCGATAAAGTTGTGAAGTAGCACTATCTTGTAAGCGCCCTGTGTATACGAATAGATTATTTAAGCCAAATTATTGTCTAAATTCAATAACTAATTCATTGATTTATTATGTCCTAAAAGATAATAGCTAGGAAGTTTTTATCGTTTCATTTATATTTATAAAATTATATAACATTGTAATATAATACAGATTAAATGAAAAAAAAATAGATACATAGATAACACTTTATTGTACACCAATACAGTCATGAACTTAAAGACTAAAATTATATCTAGTTATTAAAATTGTAAGTTATTAAGAATTATAAAAATATGCGGGCAGAAAACAAACAGTCAATCTATAGAGGCCGAAATATCCGAAAATTTTCGACTTTCGCTGAATGTATTATCTTTTACATAATGAGTTTTAGGTTCATTCGGTCGAATGATGTATAATAATTTTTTACCATTACCATAATGAAGATTGTTTTTAATTAATGCGATATTCTAGTGAATATATTTAATGTGTTTGATTAATGGTAACGTCTACTATTGTAATATTTATTTATTCTCAATGTTTTAGTCAAGTAAGATATTCTAGAACTAATTATACTAATACGTTTTTACAGTGATAAAATAATGAATAAGAATAAAGTAAGGAATTCAACCTTTGATTTTTATTTGATTCGCATTTTAAGATAATTTCGGAGCATTGTCAAGGTTCCAGAGTCAAAATTTAAAATGGAGTCCTTATAGTATCTTAATAGTAGTACCTTTGCCTGTGTATGATGTCACAGCCATTTTGATCAGAAATTAATGGCATATATAAATTATATTCTTATATGCTAATGATATTATGTTGATGAAATTTGGCAGGACGGTGTATTCTAATGTCACATTATACAATAATATACCTATATATAAAGGGTATCGTTTTTCTAAAATGGTTACGGAAACCTAATAAATTATTATAAAAGCAGCATACATATTTTATTGTACGGCTCGTGCCCCTTGCTTTTTTAGAAGGTCAAGGTCTAATTGGTGTATGCTCCTTGACTAGGATTCAGCGTCACGTCTTTGTAATGATTTTTACCAAACTATTACGACTAGAGATGTTATGGATATCAAATTTCGGATGTGGATAGGGATATATAAATAATATTATGTAGGTTTCAGATACGGCTACGGATATTAAATTATTTCGGATTATCCGTTAGTTTTCTGATAGTTTCTGTATTGGCCATATTAAAGAATTGGATCGCGTAATGATATTAGTGCCTTCTATGTGCCTTTCCTTCACACCTTTACAGCGCCTAATAATCCTTTCCTTATCCCTTAATTCGCCGATTAGAAATGCCGCGCCACCTAGCGGACGGCCCAGTCGTTATCGATCGTTACGGCGGAACTACCGTGCGCGTGCGCCACCCTATTGCTACCCTTACAAAATAACTGCTGTGCAAATAATTAATAAACTATAAAATCTAAATGTGCTGTGTCTTCAGGCTTCCGGCATCGTCATCAAGTAAAATAATCGGTGAGTCCTCTCTGGTATCCTGTCCTCTGTCAATAGAGGGTTACTTATATTTATTGCGTGATCCATTCTGCTATTTTTGCCAACGCGACGAGACCATCAAAAAACCAGCGCGTAACTACATTTATTGGTCACTTCGATTCGGATGGTTTAAATCGCGTTAATTAGCATTTACAATGGCTAAATCGAATAGGAACCCTGAGAGGGAACTCATGAGATTACAAGGCAAATTATCCGTATATTTCGAACACATTCAATCAATTTATGATTCTATGAATACATTAGATTTTAAAAATATGGTGGATGTCGAGTCATTTCTCGCGTCGAGTTGTACAATCGACTCAATACGTGAGCAATATATAGCAATTCTTGAAGAAAGATGTTGTTACGAATCATCAATAAGTGAAGCGGGCTTACCGTCATATAAATCGTTAATTGCTTTCGAACAACTTTATGCACAAATTAAATATAAGGTAAAATCATTAACTGAAAACAAAAATGGTAGCAATTCGTCAGATAATAAGGGCCATCTTAGGAATATTAAATTGCCTAGATTAGAGATGTGTTCTTTTGACGGGGAATATGAGAATTGGCCAATTTTTTACGAAACGTTCCGTACGGTGATTCACGAGAATCCCGATTTAACTGATAACGAGAAAATACAATATTTAGTAGGTAGGTTGAACGGTAAGGCGCTTGCTGTGTGCCACGGTATATTACCATCGGCTGATAATTATATTGTTATTTGGAATGCGTTGTTAAATAAATACAATGACACTCGTTTGTTAGCCGCGTCGTATTTAGATAAATTAATGAATTTACCGGCGGTTGAGTCGAATTCACCCGCTAGTTTGGAACAATTTATCGATAAATTTTCTTCGATTATTTCGGCATTAAAACAATTAAAAATTGACAATTTAGAAGATTTATTATTTATTTATCTGGGCTGTAAGAAAGTTAATTTAGAAATAGTTAAAGAATTTGAAATGTCATTAAATGATAATAAATCTCGTATGCCTACTTGTTCTGAATTTATCGATTTTGTCCGTAATCATTCACATATTTTACAACGCGCACACAATGTAACAAACGTAAAACTACCTTCTCAGTCTCGTAAAAATATTAGTTCTAATACTAATCAATTGTCAGTTAAATCTGTAAGATCGCGCTCAAATAATAACGTTAAAACATTTATGACCATACAGAAGGACGTGAAATGTCTTTCTTGTGGGAAAACTGACCACACTAAATTGGTCGAGTGTCCCACATTCCTGTCAATATCTCCTCATAAACGTTTTACATTAATTAAACGTAATAAATTATGTGTTAATTGTCTTAGTAATGATCATTCTATTAAAAATTGCAACTCGAAAATAAGATGCACGACGTGCTCGCGTAGTCATCACGCTCTTTTGCATTTCCCTTCCGATTCCGATAGTGTTGCTTCTCTTGTGCGTGCGCCGCCGGCAGTTGACGGCGCCCGCGCTATGAGCAACGGCAACGTCGCATCGACTCAGGCCGCCCCGTGTACGTCGGCGCCCGCCACTGTATCATTATGCGCACTCGACGACAATGTAATGAGTGTCGATACTCAGGCGCTCGCGGGATATTCATCTGTGCTACTCGGCACGGCTTTGTGCTACGTTATCGACGATTACGGAAATGTTACAAACACTGTGCGTGTTTTAGTAGACAGCGGGGCACAAAAGGACTTAATTACTATGGAATGTTGCAAATCATTGAATTTACCTTTATATACATCACAGACAAAATACATTTGTGGGGTTGGTGACGTCACAAATGCGATCGAAGGTGTTACTCGTCTTACGATTCGCTCTCGAATAAATGAGAACGTTCAATTTACGTTACAACCGTATGTAGTTAATAATATTACGACTGAATTACCGACTTCAACGATTGACGTTCAGAAGTTGGATTATTTACGTAATAAAAATATTATTTTGGCAGATTGTTATTATTACAAGCCGTCAAAAATCGACCTTATTGTGTCGTCAAATATTTTTGCCCGTATTATAGGGCCTAATAAAATCTCGCGTTTGGACAATGAGCCTGTGGCTATTGAGACCTCATTAGGTTATCTAATTATAGGCCAAGCTCCCGCATTAAATAATGCAACGTCAAATGTTGTACATATGTTTCATACATGTGAAATCGAAAGTTCTTTGAATAAGTTCTTCGAGATTGAAGATATCCCGAATATTTGTATACCACTTGATCCTAATGATCAACAATGCGAAGACATTTATAGTAATACTGTCTCTCGCGACATGAGCGGTCGGTATACCGTCAGCCTGCCATTTCAGGGTGATGAATGCTCATTAGGGGATTCAATGCAGTTATCACTGCGTAGATATTTATCTTTAGAGCGTAAGCTATTGTCGAGTGCCTCATTAAAGCAGGAGTACGACAGCGTATTTAAGGATTATTTAGAAAAAGGATTTCTAGAACCAATCACTGATAATATTGGCTCAGAACCTCATTACGTCATACCGCATCACGCCGTAGTGCGTCAAGATAAGACGACAACCAAGGTCCGCGTCGTGATGGATGCCAGTATGAAGTCTTCTTCTGGTTATTCGCTTAATGATATTTTACATACAGGGCCGAACTTGCAAAATGATTTATTTCAAATAATTTTGAATTTTCGTCTTTTCGCCATTGCGATAAGTGCAGACATCTCTCAAATGTATCTGCAAATAATTGTTGATGAAAAATATCGTCGGTTTCAAAGAGTTTTGTACCGATTCGACCCTAATGATAAAATACAACTTTATCAATTAACAAGAGTTCCATTTGGCCTGTGTTGCAGCCCTTATCTTGCTATTCGGACAGTACGTCAGCTAGTGAAGGACGAAGGTGCTCGCTATCCGGTAGCTGCCACGGTAGCAAATAGGGATATTTATATGGACGACCTGGTTACATCTTGTTCCGTTGTTTCGGAAGGCATTAAATTAGCCAAAGAGGCAGTTGCCCTATTCCGTGCTGGAGGCTTCGAATTAGTGAAGTTTTCTAGCAATTCTCCAGAAATTATGAATGCCATCCCAACCTCACATCGAATTACCGACGTCGTGGATTTTAATCTCGATTGCCATTTAAAAATATTGGGGTTACATTGGCAGCCGGCTGATGATTTCTTTACGTTTTCAATAAATCAGCAAGTGCGTGAATGCACAAAACGAAATATTTTGTCGACTATTGCCCGTCTTTGGGACCTAATGGGTTTTGTTGGCCCTGTCACTCTGTATGCTAAATTAATTGTAAAAACATTGTGGCAAATAAATATTGATTGGGACGAAACACCACCCCAACATATAGTTGTACTCTGGAAGCAGTTTGAATCAGAGTTACATTTATTAGAAAATATTAAGTTACCACGTCACTTGGGTGTGATTGCCAATTCAAAAATCACTATTTTAGGATTCGCAGACGCATCTGAGCGAGCGTATGGAGGCGTAGTATACATCCATGTTCTATTACCCGACAATAGTTATTGCATAAATTTGGTATGCTCTAAATCGCGAGTAGCTCCCATTCGAAATGTGTCTTTAGCGCGTCTTGAGCTGTGTGCTAATTTAATATTAGCTAAAATAATGCGCATTGTTATTGATACATATTCTGAAAGATATGAAATTAATAACATATATGCATTTACGGACAGCACGGTAGCGTTAGCGTGGATCCATTCGCCTCCATCTCGCTGGCAAACATTCGTGGCCAATCGAGTTACGAAAATACAGGACTTGATTGACTCACGTAACTTCTACCATATACCAGGCAGGGAGAATCCCGCAGACTGTCTATCTCGTGGCCTTACACCAGGGGAATTAATAAACCACCCTTTATGGTTTCGCGGACCTGCTTTTGCGCATATGCCAATTCATATGTGGCCCACGAGTCAGTTTGACTCTAGCGTGGTTATAGATCCACCTGAGATGCGAGCGCAGGTTATGGTTACGACGACCTCTGAAGAGCCTACGCCGTTGTATGCTCTTGCACAGCGAGTCTCTTCATGGCCAAAACTAATCAGGATTGTCATGTATGTTTTACGTTTCGTTAAAATCATACCAAGTAAGTTTGAGATTCGTCATTTAGACATTGCGGAATTAGCTATTATTAAAGCCTTGCAGTCTCTTTATTTTGCTGACGAATTTAAGAATTTGAAGGCTGGTAAAAAATTATCTCCTGCCTTCCAAAAACTTAACGCATTTATACATGAAGGTGTTTTTCGCGTTGGTGGGCGTTTGTCGAATGCAGACCTAGAATTCGATAGCCGGCATCCGATTTTACTTCCCAAACGCGACCATATTGTCGATCTTATTATCGATTACTACCACCGAAAATACCTGCATACTGGCCCCCAATTGTTATTGTCTTTGTTACGACAAAGGTACTGGATCCTGTCTGCTCGTAATATTGTACGGCAACGTATTCAGCGCTGCAACACTTGTTTTAGATGCTCTCCAAAAAATGAATTCCCGTTGATGGCTGATTTGCCCTCATATAGAGTGAAGGAAGCCAAACCCTTTTATCACGTCGGAACAGACTATGCCGGGCCGCTGCGTATAATACCTTACAGGCGAAGAGGGGTTCACAGCCTAAAGGCATACATATGTCTATTTGTATGTTTGGTTACGAAAGCCGTACATATCGAATTGGCGTCCGATTTAAGCACTGAAGCCTTTCTGAATGCCTTAAAGAGATTCATTGCGCGACGTGGGCCCATAGCAGTGATATATTCCGATTGTGGAACCAACTTCATTGGGGCCAGGACTTACCTTGACAACATGTACACTTTAATAGCTTCTGAAGAATATAAGGAAAAATTCGCTAATGAATTGAGAGATCAAAAAATAGAATTTAAATTCAATGTGCCGGCAGCGCCACATTTTGTCGGAATCTGGGAAAGCCAGATTAAATCTGTGAAGACTCATCTCGCAAGGGTAATTGGGCAACAACTTCTCACATTTGAGGAGATGTTAACCGTACTCACCCAAATAGAGGCCGTGTTAAATTCACGTCCGTTGTCGGTGCTCAGCTCGGATCCATCGGAGCCGCTTGCTTTGACGCCTGCTCATTTTCTCAATTTGACACCACTAAAATCTCTGCCTTCGGAAGACATCTCTAATGACAAATTATCCAATAGAAAACGAGTAGTAGATCAGCTTGTGCAATCCTTTTGGAAAAGGTGGAAACTTGAGTACCTTAATACGTTACAATCGCGTCAAAAATGGTTAAACTCCACTAAACCAATTGAGAAAGGAACTGTGGTTCTTTTGCGATCTGATAATAGCGCACCGTTGGATTGGCCAATCGGTGTAATAGAAGACGTTTTCCCTGGAAATGACGGAATCGTTAGGGTAGTTAACGTCCGAACCAAAACTGGTGTTTATCGTAGGCCAGTGGTTAAAATTTACCCCTTGCCTACACAATAATTACAGTCCATTTATTTAAATAAACGTAAATATTAACGTAAATGTAAACAATATATATAAATCTATTAAATAATAATCAAATATTCATAATTTACAAATAATATAACGGATAAACCTTGCCATGTAATCTAAATTTACTTATCTTTTACTACCTTTATATGCGTAAGTAATCGCATTACTAAATTAGTTAAATTTAATGACTAATAAGTTAGGTTGCGTAAATGGGGATAATTTTGGGGTTCATTTGTCCTTTATATGATCTGCTTTGAAATTAGCTTTGGTTTTGAAGGACTGGGTCCTGTCAAGCTGGGGGGAATATGTATTGGCCATATTAAAGAATTGGATCGCGTAATGATATTAGTGCCTTCTATGTGCCTTTCCTTCACACCTTTACAGCGCCTAATAATCCTTTCCTTATCCCTTAATTCGCCGATTAGAAATGCCGCGCCACCTAGCGGACGGCCCAGTCGTTATCGATCGTTACGGCGGAACTACCGTGCGCGTGCGCCACCCTATTGCTACCCTTACAAAATAACTGCTGTGCAAATAATTAATAAACTATAAAATCTAAATGTGCTGTGTCTTCAGGCTTCCGGCATCGTCATCAAGTAAAATAATCGGTGAGTCCTCTCTGGTATCCTGTCCTCTGTCAATAGAGGGTTACTTATATTTATTGCGTGATCCATTCTGCTATTTTTGCCAACGCGACGAGACCATCAAAAAACCAGCGCGTAACTAGTTTCAGTTACGGATATTAGATTTTAAAGAATTTGTAAAAGTAAAATACAAATATATAATGATTGGGCTTTATTTTAGTTATTATTTGGTACTCCAATTGGTCATATGATTGATTTGATTGATTTGATTGATATGATTATATTTTAAAACTCATTTGAAAGCATTACCTTTATATTGCAAAAATAAAATCATAAGTTCATTATAAATAAAATACTAACAGCCCATAAATGTCCCACGGCTGGTGCTCGTGCCTCCCATTATAGGGGAACGGACAGTATACCCGCCATGCTTGTCTAAGGCGACTTGGCAGGTTTGACACATCGGTTGTCTCGATACGTACTTCGGATATAATTTTATTGCGGATATCTGATAATTTCGGACACGATTGAGGAGCTCCATAGCATTCCTTTTTACGATTTATAATACCTCACTATGTAACGATGCAGGCAAATGCGAAACATCCATAAATTAGGAATAACACCATACTGAGCGCTGAAAAAGAGTTTAGTGTTCATAAGCGCGTGGGAAGTATCGCCAGACAGATCTCGAAAAATAATAGCGACTGTTTGTAATGAGTTTTTTAAGATTCCGTTGCTATTCTGGCAAAACCCTTGTAAAATCGATGTTCGATCGTCTGTCTATATAAGTTGTAGATATATTTCGGAAAAACAGCTGAGTTTGCATTATTGAAATTTAGCAGGAAAGTATTTTTCTTATATACCTCTTACACATAAAAAAATTGAAATTAGAGTAACTTTCATGTAACTGAGGAATAAAATCTTTTATACAAACGTAAGTTTTCTTATTTATTTTTTATTTTGGTAAATAAATTGGTGGAGAGAAAACTTCTTCGTAACTCCTAAAAACTATGTTCTCTTCTCTGCCCTCTTCGAAATTTCGAATTATGAGGGGGTAATTTACCAAAAATATAATAATATTTAAGGTAATATATTCAGTAGCCAAATACACACTGTATATCCCCAAGCGAAACAGATTAAATACAGAATAAATATTCCATGTGTACTTTTTTGTCTAATATTTTGGCTTACTTAGTTAACTGGAATGCAGAGGCTGCAGATTCGATTCTCGCAAGAGT
This sequence comes from Dendrolimus punctatus, assembly GCA_012273795.1. Classification (NCBI taxonomy): domain Eukaryota; kingdom Metazoa; phylum Arthropoda; class Insecta; order Lepidoptera; family Lasiocampidae; genus Dendrolimus; species Dendrolimus punctatus. The sequence goes on along the minus strand of CM022531.1, from coordinate 19,895,576 downwards.
AAGTTTCCTAAATGAACTTACAATAACACTCTGTATTAGTTGTCCGAGATCGTACCTATAACACATGTAGTATGACTTGCTTATGTTAGGACTATAAAATTTATATGGCGATTCATATTATTGTTATTACTATCAAGGATTTTTTTTTGAACAAGAAATCATTGAACACTTTTAAGATATATAATATTTTTAATTGAATGATTATTGTCCGGGATGCGTAGCCACACAATAAAAACAATGGACATTCTTCAGTTCTACGGAACCATTCGTAGTGCGTGGCGCCACGCACTTGTCTGGATTTATAATTTATATTTTTATACAAATTAATGTAGTACATAAAAAATTTAAATACGTAATTTGATATTGTTAGGCACACACTGATAAGACAAATATAAATGTCCAAACTGTTGTCTCAGAATAAAATTCTAATTCATATATCACGTGAGGTTTAGTCATACATTATAGTTGATACTTATCTGCCTATATATGCACATAAAAGCCAGACAACAAAGTGTAACCTTGACGATGCGATGCGATATAAACGCACTACCACTGGATTACACCGTGGTTTGAATATAAAACTTAGCATTAGAAAATGTAAGCAAAATATGTTATTGTCTGAATACATGTATATTAAATACTTAAAGGTGCGTGAGTATTTTTTATTGCCTCGAAGAGGTAAACAGCCCAAGTTATCAGCGCTGTTAATGGTTTGCAACAGACGTGCTGACGCCTAAGAACTTTTAGAACGCCCTTCTTAAACACCTCTATGTCGTAGTGCAGAAAAAGCTTCGGCGAGAATTAATCTCCAAATCTTTATTGTACTCAACCAAAAACTGGGAATATTATGGATTTGCTATAGGGTTGAGGGATGTTTCGTGACGTAATGTAGATGAAAAATAAAATATCGGGTATTAAATCAGTTGGTGTGATGTGCTTTAGAAGAATACCTAAGGCGAACTTTAGTAGCTATATTTTATCCGTTCCAAGGCCTTACTCTCACCCTCCTTTCGTTGATTGTTTTCTTTCTATAACCCCGAAAAAGTTAATGAAATTTAAGATAGAAGAAAGAAAAAACAAAGATTTCTTTAAAACTACAATCATATAATCTATACTAGGATATGCCCGTCGCTTCGTCCACGTACACTTGAAATTCCCACGGGATTCCTGGGATAACAAGCACACATTTCATTACGTAAAAAAATGCTATCGAGCAGTGGAAAAAGTCCCATTAGAAGTAGATTTTTTATATCTGGCATATTTAACATTCCCAGAAAATTTTCACCGAGATGCCAGGATGTAGAGCATCTGCCCTACATCCTGGGCATTAAAATCTTTTAAGTCTAAAATTTTCTGTTAATCAGCGAAAACCGCATCGAAATAGGTTTAGTAAGACACAGACAAAAAGACAAGAAATTAAAAAAATTACATCGTGTTCTCCATTATTAGTGTATACGAGTTGTTTTTTTTAATAGCTTCAATGTACAGATGGCATATTTACAATTTTATAATATTAATGATAACACAAAAATAAATGGAAACTTACTTCAATAAAGAAATAAATGTTCTACAACGAAAACGAACGACAAAAGCGTTTGAGAGTAAGACCGTTTGAGGGTATTTATACATCTGGATAGCTACCACCCTTGTGTAAAGTATACCACCATAACAACCTTGAATAGTATTCCGGCATTAATGGTCAGTTTCCAGTCCCCCTTAAGAGAGCGGCAGTGCATTGGCATCACTTTTGATTTTACAAATGTCCATAAGTGTTGGTGATATCCGTAAGAGATAAGGTAACCTACACAGCTTGCAAAATTAGCAAAATTGAAGTGGCAGTGGACCGGTCACCTCTGTCCCAGCAGTCCTGGACTGGAGATCGCGTCTCGGTAAATGTAGTGTCGGACGCTCTCCTGCCTGATGGACTGACGAACTGCGCAAGGTCGCCGTAGGCGCTGGATGAGGTAGGCGGAGAGCCGGGTAAGTTGCGCCGAATTGCGGCCAGGAGTGGACTGTGATTGGCTGACGACACACATAGACAATAGTGACCGCTTTTCATCATGCAATTGCAATGCATTCATGCAATAAATAAAAATGTTTATAGGGGCGTGTTAAGCATTAAACAGGACCTCAATCAAACAGAGCTTTATCAAAGGAAGATGTTTGCAATCGAAAAAACATTGTAATATGTATATGCAATCAGTTAACAGCTATAAGGAGTAAATATAGATTAACTCTCTATTAAATTTCTCAACTTTATTGAAGTAGGCACTTAGTGTTTAATAAGAATAGAGCAGACAGCGGCTGTTCGCAATTTTTAAGTACTGATTAAGTGTTTGCTAGACGTCAACATACGGTTTGAAATGCGAGACTGAAATATAGAGCCTAGTTTCTCTCATAATGTTCTATTTCCTGTTGCTGCGCTAATGATGCCTCAATGTCGAACCGTTGTGCTGTTGTTTTCACTTTGACTATAATTTATCATTTCAATTTTTTTCTGTTAAGTTAGTTGTAATTTTTGATCGATGGTCAAATTTTTACGTTCGCTTATTTAAAAAAAGAAATAAGAAAAACAAAACCGACTTCAAACTAAAAAGCAAAAAAATAATATTTAACTGACATTTTTCTACAACTTCTTAAAGTCCAAGTTAAATATAAAAAACAACAACAAATGTACAAAATATAGTAATTTTTATTTCAGTGAAATATTTATTATTTGCTTTTATAGATATAGATTGAAGTCGGTTTTGTTTTTGTTAAAAAAATATTTTTGCTTTTTAGTTCCGCAAGCACTTGAATAGCTTTAGAAATAGTATATTAAGCACCTGTAGAAGTTGTAATACTGGCACACTGGAAAAAAAAGTTTTTATTTCCGAAGAACGTAGGCACTCGGCGTTCGGGAATATACACTTACGTATGAAAAAAAATTAAAATCGGTTTTTTATGCACGGAGGGTATCGTGAAATAATTCCTGTAATAATTTTCGAGGGTTTCTACCAAATTCTCTAAGATCCACTCATCAGATTCTGATTTGGTGACTATGAGAGTAATTCGGGAGCATACCCTGTCGATTAAAAGAAAAATTTAAAAATCGGTTCATAATTGACGGACAAAACGAGTTATGGACAAAAAAAATACATACATACATACATACATAACTTCACGCCAGGTCCTTGCGGGTAGGCACGAACAACAGAGTCCATACAGGCTTATTCTTACATACCTCACTTGCTTCTTTGACATTCATAGCTCTTGTCATGCACGCTCGTCTATTCTTAAGGCTCCTGACATCACCTACTGCTAATACATGATTAATTTGATCATGGAAGGTGTGTCGTGGCCTTCCACGACTTCTGCATCCATCCAAAAAAAATTACAGACCAATAGATAGCCTCGTTCTTTTTGAAGTCGGTTAAAAAGGAACAGTTTGTTTCATACAAATGTATGAATCAGTCAAGCTGTAGTAACGATGTAACTTTACTGTTTATAGATTACTTAACTACGGAACCTTAAGGTTATCTAATGAACATTTTTCCATATCTAAAAACTACGTAAACTAAGTAATTTTTAATTTGTTTTTGTGTCTGACGATTTTGAATTTTTCAGAATGTTTCACCAAAGTTAGAGGTCTTTTTCATCCAAACGTTCTCTGGTAAAAATCGCTAAAAGTGATGCGACCATCTATTGTATTGTTAATTGTCATTATTGCTACCTGTAATTAATTATCTTTAAAGACACAATAGCATAATCAATTGTTCATTCCCTTTTCTATTTTTCATCCATACAAAGCTAATACTTTTTAAAACCAACTAGCGGCCCCGGCCGACGTTGTCCTGCTCCGAAAAAAATGTAGGACCCGATCCCAGTGCCACCTACCGGTTCCAATTGTGGATTTAAAACATCCGGGGACGCACTCAAACACACAAAAACAAAATCACCAAAAACGCTCCAGGTCATTAGGAGGATTCTAGAACCCGATCTCAGCGCCACCTACCGGTTCCAACGGGATAAAAAGTATCTCCTCGTAGCCACCTCAATAAAAACAATTTTCAGCCAAATTGGTACAGCCGTTCTTGAGTTATAAATAGTGTAACTAATACGACTTTCTTTTATCTATATAAATTACTCTAGCATATAATGATAGACGCAGCAGAACACAGAGATACCGCTGTGTGAATATATGTGACAATTTTTTGGTGGCGACAATCGATTTTTGCCAAAATGACTGCGAAACCCAAAAATATTTACAATGTATCCTCCCTTTCACAGGAGGCATTAGATGTTTACGATAGCTGGCATGTCACATTCATTCTGACTGCGTAATTCAAGAGTTGAATAGACCGATAAATCTTACGTTGTTCGCAACAAATCGACGGAATGACAACTTTGAAATCTCTACTATATCATTTCCAAGTAAACGATCGCCTTTGTGACACAGAAACCTTTAATTCCGTGCAAAGCTTATGTTGAAGTTATCCATGAGGAACTTTGTATTATTTTGAATATACTATCTATAGTATATTTAGGTATGATCGAAACGAACGAAATAATTTTTCTCCGTTATTTACTATGGTATGGGTATTACACATAACACAAGCGTAACTTCCTTAATTTGGGGATATACAATATGTGTTTGTCTGTCGGTTATGATAAGGACTATAAGAGTTATGACACGGAGGAACAATACTAGTAATGATGATAGAGCAGAACGTGCTAGAACGAGTTCTTACTGCACTCGAGGCAGGGGAAGGCTCTTGGCCATATCATGCTCCCTCTCTAAGATGAGCAAGACGGTATATGTAATGGGACCTTTAATCTACAACAGACTACCTTTCAATATAAAATAATCCGAAAGTCTCAGTTCAATTTAAGAAGAGATTAAATAGTTATCAAATCGAGCAGACGCCTTACTCAATAGAGGATTTTTTAATTCAAAAATTATTTAATTACTTTATGTATTTTTTCTTTCATGAAAATTGTAAATGTAACTGATATGGCGTGTACATATAATTGTGTATTAATGTACGAAATAAATACTTATGACTTTTGAAAGTAACAATATAGGTCTGAAAATCTGTGTCTCACAAGAAAAGATGACCTTAAAATCCCGCTCGCTCGCTCCCGCTTCTTCACGTGTTGCTGCTTTTGCCTGATTTACACGAATTTCAAAATAAGTGCATAATTTTGCCAGATGGTAGGGTATTTGCCCGTTTGGATGGCTACTACCCATGGTTTAGATTTAGAGTTTGCTGCCGTAACGACCTTGAGTTGTGGTATGGCCAGGTTCCAGTCCCGTCTACAGTACGGCATCACATCTACCACTTACGGTAACCACTTTCCATCAGAGTTAGACTATCAACTTTTCTGCTGTATTGCAGCAATAATAAAATAGGTTTTACGTTATTTTTTACCTGTGGCTCAAATATGTAGATTTTGGGAGCTTTTGTTAGCTAGGTAATTTGATATGATACTTTCCTTCTAGAAAATAGTAGTAAGGTTTCAAATTTCAAAGGAGCGAATGTGGAATAACTTAACCGATTATTAAGAAAGTTGATATAAGTGTATTTTGAATACAGATAACAACAGTAGGGTACTTTATATCCCGAAAAATGGAATAATTATCGTTACTAAATATTTGATATTTAGATGAAAGAAGGTCCGAGGAAAGTTCTAGTGTTTGTATAACGTGTCGAGCTTGTATCGAAGTGATAACTGGAAAATCTTCTCTAATTTATGATGATTGACGGCCCATCAAGTGGGGAAAGTTGGAGTGCCTCATAATATTCATATGTCTGTTTACATTAAATTCGTTCTGTTATGTCTATGAGGCGGATACCAGCATTGCATATCCGTTACATTTTCACGATTATAAAATATCAATGAAGCGTCCAAGTGCGTCTCAGCCCACGCATATAAGGTGTTTTCACTTCAACTTTTTATTTTAAACTGAACTAAGCCACTTTGTAATCGAAAATACCTCATACCTCGAAAATCTAATGAATCTTGATAAAAAAAAATTGTATTGAAAGATTTTTTTTAGTCCGTACTGTTTTATATGTTATATAAGTTTTTTTTACGTTTTCAAAACGTAAAAATAATTATTTCTGTCATAATCTTTTAAAAGTTAGATGATAAAATGAGATATTAGCGCTTATTCTTCTATGTATAAAATATTAGAATTTATTGTAACATGTGGCCGCTCTCCTATTGTCCAATAATTACATTTTAGCCAAATTACGGAACTGTAATCATATATACTCTTAAAAATTGAATCGCAACGGACAAGTTGAAAAACGAATGGCAACGGATGAGTGGAAATTATTTATTTTTTATTATTAATTAAATTATAAACAATTGTTGCTATTCATTTTGTCACATGTCAGTTGAAGATCTTCCTCTTGTCCGCTTCAATACGTTTTCCACTCATCCGTTGCCATTCGTTTTTCAACTTGTCCGTTGAAGTTTCACTTCTAATATGTGTCCCAGCACACATTTCGATTTCTCGCAGGCTTACTGCAAATTATGATTTGGTTAGGTTAGCTATATTTATATTTAATGGTGTAATTCGCTACACACGCACCGAGCATTTTTTACGTCAACACTTTTGTCGTTCGTTGTCGTTTACTTGTGACTTTCAAAAAACTGAACGCAAGTTCAGTTCGCAAAGTTTTTTTGTTATTAATTTGTTTCCTTAAGAAACTCTCTATTTAGTTATTATTATTTTTTACACAGACCACAAATGGAGGCAGTGATACCCAGCCACGTGGAGAGCAGAGGTATAGTTCTATGAAAACTTAAGTTTGCCTCCATTAATGGCGGATCGGAACATCGCACTTTCCGATGCGTAGAACGGGATTTTAGGTATTAGAGGGATTAGGTCGTCGGAGGACGATGTATATCCTCGCTCGCTTGCGCTGGATCGACTGTTGCGTAACTATGTTCTATATCTCAGTATTTCCAACACACAAAAGCGCAGGGTCGTCAGGGAGGAGGGGGTTTTTAGTGGGTATTGAGGTTGCTCGCCCATGCGGCATCACTCGGAGTCTCCACACTCCTCTGTGTAGTCCATAGCGGACGGAACGCAAAATAAAGCATACAATTGCTAGCGTTACCGCCCCCCGTGGATTCGTGCCGTTTCCTAGTGACGGCCCAGAGAGTGCGTAAATCGGTTAGTCATTTGCCCTCGCGTCAAAAAAAAAAAATATCCTCGCTCGCTCTCTCACTCGCTTTCTCGTTTACGGGATTTCCCCGGCGCTCGGTTACCAGGGCTGCCAATAGCGCTTTCGGAGCTAGGTATAGCGCTTTTTAGGGCAACCCAGCTCCCAATTTTATTATAGAACTTCCAGCGTAAAGTCTTGCGCTTTTTATAATATGCAAATATCTAATTAATTTTACTATAAATACGAATATATATGAATATCTATACTAATATTGTAAAACGGGAAGATTAGATTGTTTGTTTGCATTGAAGAGGCTCCGAAACTACTGAACCGATTTGCAAAATCCTTTCACAGTTGGCAAGCTACACTACCCCCGGGTGACATTATATTTACAAAAAAATAGTGATCCTTACTAAAACTCCAATAATGTAACCCAAGGTGTAAAACTATTGATTATAGAATAAAATAATGTACTACAACTTTCCAGAATACATAATTATTTACAAAAAGTGTCGGATAGTATATATAAAACTATTATAGTTATGCCTCAATAAGTGTTTAATTAAAATGTCGCCGCTAGAAAAGGTTCTTTATTTGTATCTCAGTATTCATCCTTATCAAAATAAATCACTTCATATTCAAGACTGCTTCAATACCTTTATACTACTTTTTGAATTATTCAATTCGGACATTCCATTCGAGAAATATTACGAGTTCAAAATGTAAGTATTAGAACACGCGGCCGTGACGCTTTTTCGTGAGCGAAAAATCGTAAGACTCCGTCTATATAGAAGTTTCACTTCAAAAAATAATCATGTTATGTTAATAGCCTTTCATTGATTAAAAACTTAACATAAATTACACTACAACTCAAAGGTATTGAAACCGTGGTTCAAAGCAAGTTTATTTATATGCGTATTTGTATAGGAAAAATAATAACATAGACATAAGAAGGTCAACTACTTACTAGTTCATTTCCGTTCTTTTTAGCTTTCTTGAACTTGGGTACTTTACTACGTAAGAAAAACTGGGTAGTCGTAAATTATGGCCTAATCGTAGTTTGGCGCACTTATAACTATACTAGGATATGCCCGCAACTTCACCCAAGCTTGACGTGAAATTCCCACAATGTTCCCGGGACACAGAACACCACAGCATTTAAAAAATAATGTGCTTTAGTTTTATTTACTTTAGTTAGCTTTATCGTTTTAGTGAAACTGTAGTTTTCACAAAAAGGATTAGCTTGTTCTAATACATTGGAATAAGCTAATTTTTATGCACCCGAACAACAAGAAACCGCTCCCGATTAAAAAAATATCACACATTTTATTACATAATATTTGCTATAGATCAGTATAATGTTTTTTTAATGGAATTTTGGGCATTTTATCTTTTTATCTGCCCATTTTAATAATTTCCTGAAATTTTCTCGCGCGATTCCCAAGATAGCGCAAAAAATAGCGCAGATTTTATCGGCCTAGTGGTTTTTACTTGAATCCCGAAAAATCTAGAAAAATGTATCGTTTATATAGGCTATTCCAGATGATTTTTAAAAATAGCTTTAATGTACAGACACATCATTTCTAGAATTTTATAATATTATAAACAGATATATTCGAGTTTTGCCTCCAGTGAGAACTTTCCTTTGCTAAAATATAATTCGTCTTTCGACGAATAATAATAACTAAAAATTTCCCTTAGTGCCATTAGCAATTTACCCTAATAGCCCGGTACTTTTTGTCCTCATTTCCCACAATAGTCCTATATTGGCCAGGGCTTGTCCTTGGGTCCATTATTATATGGTGTAGACAGGGATAACCTCAGGTCGGTGTCACGCCACATTTATATCAAATTTGTCAAGGGGCCTCTACGTGTAGGCCCTTCTATGGCCCCACGCAAGCCCATAGCCCAAGACATACAATATTATAAAGTAAATATATGTTGCTGGGGCGTTCGTTGCGCCACTCCTTTATTAAAAGTAACTAAAATTGTTAAAAACAGTTGTACTGAAAACAGTTAGTTAACTAGTGCTGGCGACTTATCATCATTTGGACAGTAATTTTTTAGTTAAGTAATGAGCTGTCGATTAAATAAATGTTTCTGCAAATGATGAATAAGGCTTTACTCGCAAGTTAACTAACCACTTAAGTAATCCAAATATAAATGATGCTTCACTGAATTGTCTTGGAATAAAATTTAATCTAAAAAATTCAATCAGCTGTCAATGGAAAATAGACGAATGACTACACAAACTATTTCACAACAACTTATTAGTGTTGGTCATTATTGCATATAATCAATATAAAATTTGATTAATAACGCAATTAACCTGCCGAGACATTAGTATTTCCATACACCACTCAAAGGACTTCATTGATAATGTTAATAAGTTATAATATAATGGTAATGTTGTTTTAAAAATGTTATTATCGTTAATCTATGTCATACATCTAATAACTTTTAGGCACCTGTGTACACGACATAACCACCATGCCGCCAAAATGTGTAGAATAGGTGTGAAAAAGCTATCATCACCGCACCGCCGCCACACATTGCAGTCGAGCGGGCGTCAGCGGTAGAGCGGCAATATGGGTAAGCGGCTAAAGTAACAGAATTGCAGCATGGCGGCGTGTGAACATGGTGCCGTCTACATGAGCGCTTACGTTTACCCAATTACATTTTAGTATATATTTTAGTATCGGTGTAGGAGAGAGACATAATACTAATCCCTGTGGCAATTTCATTGCAAGAGTTATTCTAGCATATGAAGGCGAAGTTTATGCAAGCAAAGCCGCATGAAAACATTAACGAATGTGAAAATGGGCCTTCTTCTCTGTATTCCTTGGAAAAGAACCAACTCTCATTAAATTTGATTCACAGACTGGAGATGAATACGAGATCTCCGAAAAGACAAGAGCTGTCTTGAATTATAAGACCGAAGAATAGGAGTAAGAAATGATCCTAAGTTGTATATATAATATCTCAGAGTATTAATTTAAACGCGATGCTTTATAACAGCAGATAAACAATGAATGGAAAGCTAGTACGTAAATCCATCGGAAGTATTCGTTGCCGCGATAAGATCTCGCCGTCGACAATGGAACTAATTACCACCTATAGACTGGTGCATGCGCGCCGGAACTGCCGGATGGGGAACAATGGACCTCGGGCTCCGTCGGCACCTCTCCTCACTGTTGATATCCGTGACTTTATCTGATACTTACTTATGCATATTACACTGAAAAAGCATTAGTTATTTTTTGTAATACCTCATTTAAATTGTTCTAAGTATTACATTTATTTATTATATTACATCACATTTGGAAATATATTTTTGGTTTTCGTTAATTTTCTCTCTGTGTAAGAATTTTCTGCCAATTTTGCAGCTTAAATTTCAGTTCTCTCAGTATGTAATATATATCTAAAATTTCATAAAAATTGGTTAGTTCTTAAGTGGTAATTTAGAATAAACAAACTTATTTGAAGACAAATTAAAATGGATTTATTTTTCTTTATTATTTTATTATCAAAGTAATTTCTGACAGAAAATGAAAGGTTTTGACATTTAATATACATAAAATTAAAGGTGTTATTAAGTCACTAATTGAAAAATTTAAAATTGCAATTATTGTAAGGAAAGGCTTGGATAAAAAGAAAACAAATCATATTACAAAAACATTTTATTAGCAAACTAACATAGGAAAGTAAAAATATAAGAAAATTCATTATAAAACTGCAAATCTTGTATAATTATGGTAGCTACATTATTATATTACACATACCTTAAGGCGTGATACTGATTTAACGTGACCAGATTATATCTAACAAATACGTAGACACTAACAGTCTTATTCATATTGAGTAAGAGTAATTTTGTATTCTTTAAGAACCTTAAAGAAGCTTACACTAACTGAATATGAATAAGACCGAATGGATACATCATTAAACAACGCTTTTGTGCTTTAGTGTACTTTTAAACCCAGATTTCAACTCCTATCAACGTGTTTTTGAAATATAGGTGTCAGAATTTAGTACTTTGTTCATGTACCTATTGTCAGGGCCGTCTTTAACCGGGGGTTCAGGGGCGCGTGGCACGCGGGTGCTAAGACCTACGGGGCGCAATCCGATTGGCTTCAATAAAAAGTCATTAGAATACATTCCCATAGTTTTTTGATATATGTCATATGACACCCGGTGCGACGTACGGTACGAAAGCCACACTCAGATTAAAGGACGGAAATTAAGAATGCACAGGGTTTCGTTTTTGCCTAAATTTTACTACTTCATTTTTTATCAAAACAGCATAATTAAATATCTACATTTTTACAAAAGAGATGAGATGATTTTTTAAATACTTCTGTATTTTATTCACAATAAAATAATAAAGCATCTAAAACACGACCGCATCTATAGAATCCCTAAATTGGAAAAATCCTTAAATACGTTGCCCTTACGTTGCGTTGAAGTGAAACATAAAAGTTAAATGCTTAACCTTACCCCACCCATGCTGATTTTCGCACCCCGATGCCCATTATTTTTAAGACGGCCCTGCCTATTGTATAGGAATTTTAAGATCCCGGTTACCCTTTCAAGCATTTACTAAACTATTTTATTATTTAATAAACTATTTTATTATTGAAGTGAAACTTCTTTAGAATCGTTATGATTTGAAAGTCAATGAAATGACACTACAAAGAGATAAACACATGAATCTATAGGAGCAAGCCTGCGAGAGAATGAGATACGAGTTTTACGCGCAGCACAGATCAGAAAGTCAGTAACTCCAATTATTAAACATAGGTCCAATTCGGACCGAAATAAAACTGATAGATATATTTTTAGACTAAAACAGTTAACATTTAAAGTAAGTGATGCTTAGGAAGTTTATTTTGAATTATAATATATTGACGGTTGTAGGTTAAAGGAGTTATATTTATATTAATAAAAGTTAGAGAAGAAATTATCTGTGAGTATATTCTGTGAAGTTTCACTTCTACTGCTTGTGAACTGCACACGTATTTGTTTATATTATTATTATTTGTTTTTGTACGCATGTACCATAATGATGATGAATTTTAAAGGATTTATTTAGAGAGTGGGTTTAATCATTCTTAGACTGTATTTTCTGTGCAACTGCATCTACATCTCTTTTAGAATCCATTCTATGTACATAAAGCATGTTTCATGGTAATTTTGTAAAAATGAGAATTTTGTAATCGACGACTATGAATACAGTATAACAGTGGGTATTGATTGTATGAAAGTACAGGATATCAGCACAATAGCGTTATAAAAAGAACCATTGCGAACATGGAAGACCTCACTGATTGAATCAGCGTCACCTGTTAAATGACATTCTTATCGACTGAAATAACTATGTCTAGCCATAAAGGGACACAGTTTCATAGGTGTAACAGATAAGCAAAAAATCACAGCTCCAGTTAATCAAAATAAAATTATATTTTCGTTTTCCATTTTTCATCTTATTCTTTAATACTATTAATAAATAATGAAGTATTGTACAGGACGGCTTCGGTTTAAGAGTGATGTAGAGGATTTAAAATTTCAAATCACCTTTTATAATTTACCAAATAATTGGGATTTATAATTCACAAAAGAAATTTTTAAAACTGTAAATTAGATTAAACTATTTCATCACGAATAAATAAATAATTAATGCTTGTTTTTTCTGTATACTCCAAATAGAGAGCGTATTATGAAGTGTTTGAATTCAAGTGTCACTTAACCTCGTCCTTATCAAACTATAATTTGTTACTGTGACAAATAAATTATAATTACATCCGTCTTTATAAAATGATAACTTATATTATTTCGTTAAAGTAACTATTGACTGAGTGATAAATTAAAATTTTACATCCAAATCAGTGCGTTTTCATGTTCAACTTGCGACATTAACTTTCAAGTGTGTTTTGCGCCAAGCCTATGTTACATTGATCATAAAATTCAGCGACAAGCGCTGTCATTCAACTAATTAACGCATGCGGTATTGCACGCGTTACGACGTTACAGGCATGCGTCAGAGGAAAATGCAAGATGAACCTGAAAGCGCACTAGTGTAAACACCTATTATCCTCCACGTCACTCTTAAGCAACGTGATCACTATATAGAGATTAATTTACTCATGCATTAATTACGCATAGAAATCTTAAACGAGACATAATCATTAATAAATTCTAATAATCAACTCAGGAACAAATGCAATAATAAATCATTCAATATAACCTTTTTAATAATAACATTTTCGTAATAATGTTCTCAGATACCAACAAAGTATAATATATTTCATGAATATATTACCAACCATACTATATGCACACACATAATTATAAAGGTAGCCATAGTCTCTTATCAAGTTAACTGGTAAATCTCTCAGTAACTTATATTAAGTACTTATTATAACTATAAATTCGCTAACGTCACAAAATACCGTCTAATGAGATACAAGTGATAGAGTATAATTTTAATTCTCAAATTAGTTCTCTCATAATTTAATCGTTACACATATTTACAATATAGTGAGTATTGTTAAAGGAGTTTCCTCTGGCTCTTAATTAAAAATAAAAATAATGTTGAGACAATTAAAGACAAGTGAAACATCTACTTGCAGATAGGAGTGTGATAGGCGTCGTGTAAAAATAGTACAATATTCAGTCTAAGGTTTTGATAGCTCGGCCACTCAAAGTTTTGGGAAAACATAACTTTCTTGAACAGAATTAAGATAAAAGGGATGACATATTATGCAATCAAATAAGGAAAAAATCTTATTTACTCAGCAAAATACGAACTTATCCATCATTTATTATCCAGAGAACACATTTAAAATATTCCCAAAAATATAATCTATCGACACATACAAGACTATTTAAAGGGCAGTGCTAGATTTCGTATACGTAGATACGTTATTATCAGTAACATTACTGGCAAGATGCATTTATAAAAGAGCTTGCTTCGTACGAATGATTCAACAACATAATAAAAGGAGATACTTTTTATATGTAACACAAAGATAAATTCCATAATGCGAATCGGTTAAAAATTCTAGAAGACTATTTTTTGTGTTGAGAGTACAAATTGTAACTTTATTATGTCATAGAAGAAAAGGCCACGTAGAAATGACATTGTTAAGAGCGAGCCGGTATGTACGCAGGGACTTGACGTGCTGAGGCCGAATAACTTTGTCGGTCAGCTTGACCTTAGGAGCTCTAGTTCAATTTCAATAACTGCATTTAATTGAACTATTAATAGCCACTGACTAATATACATTGTGTATTCTATTAAATGTCCAATAGTCGGATGCCAGTCATGTTATATAAATTTAAATTACTCATATACAATAATGTTTTATGGTGCATTACTATTGGTTTGCTTTTAGAATAAATATCAATTTATTTGCCGGTATTTAAATAATTTATCGTGATTTATTATTTAATTTAGGGCCAATTTTTCAATCGTCGAATAAATTATAACCTGATTTATACATTTTATTCTATAGAATAAAAAACTTTTGTTGATTATTATTTATGACATATATTAAAATTTTGAGTAGTTTTTGTGAAACTTGTATATTATTTTATAATGACAGACGATATCGTCTAATCGCACAAGATGTTTGGAAACCGCCCACATTTAGCTTCGTCACGATCTAACTTTTGTTGAAAATTACTTTTATGTTGTACCTAAAAGTCTCTTGTAATGTAGGTCGAGTCATTGCCTATCAGTTATTCTATATATAATTGACTATTAACGAAGAGTATATCCGTTTGCGGTTAAGCCTTAATACAATACAATAGAGATTGGTAAGTTTTAACTTATAGAATGATTGCAAAAAAACACCCAAATTAATCGCTTCGAGAAACTTTCATTAATTCAATATATTATTATTCTACCTATAATTCTGTTCAATTATTTAAAAGGAAACTACATAAAAGATCGCTTTAGTATTTACTCGAAAAACTTATTTGAACATATCATTAAACCAGTGTGGAATTTTGTTTACTTCAGATTTCCTGAAACAGTGCTACAGTTCTCTACAATTATCTCTCTAAAAAACATCAGTGGAATAATTTTAGACCAATCTATTAGATAATCACTTTCTCTGATAGTAGTGTATAAGTACGTATAAACTTTCATGTACTTTCATCTTTCTGATACACGACTAATAGCGGGGAGTTACTTAAAATTATAAGTCAGTTCCTGGTACCTCGGCTAAACAATATCCGAGTATCGATCTACGGTGATATAACGGTCAAAAATAATGATAGGGCGAGGCCTTGTGTTAAAAACACAGTGGATGAACAAAGAAAGGCCATTTCGTTAGACTAGAAAGGGAACACAGAATGAAATACCACTTGTATTTCTAATTTATAGCAATTTCAGCGCAATCAGCCAGCCTCTCCCAGTATGAGGAGAAAGA
This sequence comes from Dendrolimus punctatus, assembly GCA_012273795.1. Classification (NCBI taxonomy): domain Eukaryota; kingdom Metazoa; phylum Arthropoda; class Insecta; order Lepidoptera; family Lasiocampidae; genus Dendrolimus; species Dendrolimus punctatus. The sequence goes on along the minus strand of CM022531.1, from coordinate 19,879,981 downwards.
TCTAATATCAGGGAATGCGATACCGTTCACTATGTTTTAGTACACACCGGTTTTATTTACTATCAATCATAATATGTAGTTTGGTGTAATTTTGAGGGTGAATAAGAAAGACATTTTTAAATTGACATTTGAAAAAATAAAAACAAAATACGGTTACGACTAAAAGCAAGATTGTATAGAGATGCAATAGTGCTGCGGTGAAAGATGTAGGTTTTAACTGCTTGTTTTTTTACTCTGCATTTATTTTTTATTTTTAGAAAGTTTAGTCGGTCGCGCAGCGCAGCGGGGAGAAATTACTGCGGCGCGCCGGCCGACGGCCGACAGTAATCCGGGCCCAACACTGCTCATCACTTATTTAATCTTTCGTTTAACGTCCAAGCCTCTTCTTCTTAATTAATTATTGTTGTTTATAAATATTTTTGTACTCACAAATGCGGATTGATATAATAGATTAGAGTTAGCAATTTTTTACGACTATGTATGAAACAAAAGAAGTTTAATACAAGAGACCTATGATAACTAATTACTTTAAGTATACGGTAACGGGCGGAATTACATACGAATTAACAATAATAATTACAATAACGGCCGAGAACCTCCACATTTTCACAAATGTCTTATTTCAATAATTTCTACTTTATTAGCACCTTACCAAATTCATCTGTGATAATTCAGCCTTTAAGTATTCAAACACAAAATACATTAATAATATATAAATCAAATGACAATGTTCAATTGACTATCGGCTTGAGTGTCGGCTAAGGGGGCTGGTCGGCGCGGTTACCTTTGCTTTGTGGGCTTGACCGCGCCGTTGGCGGCGGCGGTCTTTTGCGCCACGTGCGTCTGGTAGTGTTTAGCTAAATGCGCCTTTTGGCGAAAACTCTTGCCGCACAGGGAACATGCAAATGGCTTCTCTCCTGTATGTGTCCGTACATGTACATTCACCGAGTATTTGTCTTTGAAGCCCTTGGAACAAATGGAACAGTAGTGTAGCGATCGCTCTTTCCTGACACCATTTGAGGTGGATGTAGCCGCCTGAATATTGGTTCTTGGCGGGACAGGAGGTGTTTTAGCTGGTGGTCTTCTTTTTTTGATATTACTTTTCGTACTAGTCACTGTAGGTGATGCAGTCACTATTTGCAAATGCTGCGGCAACTGAACTTCTCCAGTCGGTATCATTGTCACAACGTCGCCATTTAGATGATGAATATTGTAAACACTCCGTGTGGGGTCAATTGGTTCCACCGTACAATATGGTTGCATAGACTCACCAAGTTCTGTTGCTATTCGTTTGAGCTTCTCGTAGTCACCTGGATAAGTAGCGTCTAAATGTGATAACAATATATCGTCAACGCTCTGTTGCGTTGACGTTGGGTTTTCTCCATTGGTTATTATAGCCGTATTTGGATCTTCTAAGAGTATTGATATATTTACGTTACCATTTTGAGGTGAAATTGCCATCAACAATTCAGGATCTGCGTCCTTACCGTCTTGATACATAGAAGGCACATCTTTACTATTGTTATTGATAATTACCCTCTTTAACTCAGTATTACCGTCTATTTTAGTAATTGTATTCTTGTGTAAAGCACTATATCTAAGAACAGCTCTTCCCTGTAATGCACTTCTTAGTAATGACTCATTCGATTCCGTATTTTGGTCAGTTATTTTCCAGTCGTTATTATTGTTGTTGAACTCAATTTGACTTTCTAACAAAGCAGGAGAGCTTATTATAGACGGGCTGTGAGGATCTTCCTTTTTATCGCTCGTTTGAAACTCATTATCATCATAACTATATGGTTCTACTTTTATTACTGCCGTTGTTAAGTCAGAACTCTGGCTTTCGGAGTCACCATTTTCATAATTGAAGCCTTCGACTTTAGGTAAGTCCTGATTGAAGTCGTTAGGAAAACCATTCATGTTTAATATCGTTTCTAGATCTAAAGAGGGTTGTTCAATATCAGTTGGACTCGATATAGATACGTCTTCTTCTTTTCCCCAATACCGATTCGGACTCGTTCCAGTAATATCATGATTAAGAACAGTAAGTGTGTAAATTTGACCATCGGTATTATTAATTAATTTATTTGATATTGTAGTATCTGCACAAGAGTGGGCGCTATTAATTTCACTATCTTGGTTCCAATACGTGTATTTATTGAGATCTAACATGGCTGTATCTAAGCGATCACGTTCACGATCCACATTCCAAATGGAATCAAAACTTTGTAAAGCTGTGGAGGTTGTAGCTGTGGCCATTCCAGCGCTGGCATTTGATGGTGCAGCTGCTACACTTAGTAAGTTATTATTGTTCTGCTCTTTGGGCTCCTCCGAAAGTAACGGATTTGACCTTGAATCGGGAGACTCCATAAACACATTAACAGAACGCATCTGTTGCTTGTATTGGGCATCAGTAACCTCGTTCGATGTCACGAAATCAAAGAAATCCGACTTTGACAGTTCTGGGGCAGTGGCCGTCATGACTACCGTTTCAATATTAACCGAGGACGATATCTCGGTGCGTGTTCTCGTCGGTTCTGCTACATCAAGTTGTATGAAGTTTGTATTCAGTTTCTTTGTACTACAATAAATAAAACTAATTTTAAATAAGTGAATAACCCGGTATGACTTGTACTTTATTGGCAGTCGCTAGAGCGGCGGTAACTGATATTCCTAGTGCTCGGAGGCGGGCTGGGGTGCTACTCGGATGCACACAATGTGCTCGAGTCAATCGGCGGACCAATCGAGTGTGCGAACTTGATCCGTACGTGCCTTTTTCCCATTATTTACCCCAACCCTATGCCGCGCTTCTCAATAACTTAGCTTGTCTGGCTCTTGTTGCAAATAATTTTGCACATTGTTATAATTTCCATGGTTTGGTGAAGTCTCGACGTGGAGTGATCTGAAAAGAGAGAAAAATAAACCTGTTACTTATGTGTATCAAGAAAATATAAAATAATATACCTAACATGATTGTTATGGACACAATTATTAAGCGGAATAAAATCGTATCTGAATGTTTAATTAATAAGCTCGCTCCGTTCGTGTCTTTAGATCCTGTACGAAATCAGGGCGAGCGAGTCACGCGGCGCGCGCGCCTATCGGGCATCACGTACCGCCTGTGCTTTTGCTTTCAGAGCTGCACTCGCAGTTCTCAATGTGAATACAAAAAATAAAATTGTACATTACATTTTATTAAGATGAAAGCAGAAACGAGATCATCACACGGTTAATAATTCGGGTGGTTGTCCAAATGTTCGTTACTTTCTACGTCGTCATTAACATTTTCATATCCTATGCAAGTTAAAAACATGTTTGAATCGACTTCGCCGTTAGTTTATTTGTGTACAACAGATTTCCTTCATTCGTCGTCTGTGTGTGGAAGGTATACGTAACGTAAAATGAGAAAGGCTTGTCAAACGACACGATGAATTGGAGCAAACGCGAGGGAGCGAAACACCCCGTGTTGTATTTCACCTGACAGTTGATACAATGTTAACGCGTTGATATTTGACGAAACTATCTGATACTCAAATATTACTCATACAACACATTCATACATGTTTATTTTTTGCTCATTAGCATTCAACACATTTTTGTGATTTCAGCAAAAAATATGTTTTTTCCTCATGAATATGCATTTAAAGTTGCGATAACTTAGTGGCTAACCCTCCCACTTTTTATTCTGGTGCCGTGAATTTGAATACCTTCGGAAATCATGCATGGCAGTTTTTTTCCAACCTGCACATTGAGATAACCGATGTGTGAAACCCGCTAATCTGCTTTGGAATAGCGAGACGGGTATAATAGCCGTTCTTTTAAAACGAAGAGCCCGTGCTGCGGTGGGAAGTTCTTGGCCTGATATATTTTATTTACCATATTGAATTATTCAATCATATAGGTTATATTATGACCAGTTTATATATCTTACTATTTATTCATTTGTCTCAACTAATAGTAGAAATTTTTCATCACTTGTACATACATGTACATACAAGTGATGAAAAATTTAAAATTTTAACCAGTAGTAAGGCAAATAAAAGTTAGAAAAATATAAGAAAAAGGCTAATAGCCGGGTTCTTATATATATAAAGGTATGTGATTTACCATTTTCAATATATATAAAATTACTTCCTAGTGTTTAAAGTTTTTATGTGATGTTTATATCTTATTTGTCAGTCTTATTTGCAGTTAGTCAGGCAGAAGGTAGAAGATATTGAGACAACTTGCACGTTGATGAGCGTTAACTATAAAATAATATATTGACTGCCACAAGTAAAGTGGCCCATCAAATACTAAATTCAATCAGTACTTTATGTCATTGCATCACAAATACATTTTGAACTGTCCTAAATTGTGTACAGTCTATCATTACTTTGAACGAAATACTAAGTAAGCATGCGAATGTGTGTTGCAACTAACGTTGTTAAAAATAGTGTTTTAATATTACTTAAGAATATTTCGTAATTTCATAACAACCTACATGCGGTTAAAATTATATTGCTTACGGGAAATTAAGATTACAAGAGCGTTATTGTCATAGTATTGAGAAAATTATAAGTCGGTAATTGATAAGAAATTCAGTAAGACTCTCGATTTTAGATTCATTTGACCTAAAAAATAGGGTGGTTGACGGCTGATGGCATTCATTAGCCAGCTAAATTACTAGCTGGCTTTTTGGCTCATGGGTGGATGACTCGCTAACCGATAGCCGAGGGCTGACGGCTAAGCCGTAGATATATCAGCTGACGGTTTTTAGTATTATTAGACAACCACTAGCCAGTTAATGAATTTGTCAGTTACAGGTGTTGGGTTTTATTCGACAGCCATTAATTAGTCAGTCGGCGAAGTGGCTGAAAAAAGGCGTGGCTATTTTATGAACAACCGCTAATTAGCTGGTCAAAGGGCGAGAGATGTAGCGTCATTAAGGTTTTGTGGAGCTCCATTTTAGTACATTTGGTCATTTCTGGTATTTGTTCATGATAATACACATTGTTCATATCCACCATTGGGCGTCTAGTATTATATACCTTACGAAATTTTAGATATGTTTTCTATGTCTGACTGACTTCACCATCCACCACTCCACCACCATCAGCCATCACTCTTCTGGTCACAATTGACCTAAGTATCCGCTTTATTAATATATTGTTTATATTAAAAAAAAAAAAAAAAAAAAAAAAAAAAAAAAAAAAAAAAAAAAAAAAATGTCGTTTTATTAATTATTTGTTTTATTATCTAATTACTAAAAATTCATGCTCGCTCGTTTATGCAATATGTGACAAGCCGTGGAAGGAGCTCCCTCCTGCGGTTTTCCCAGAGCGCTACAATATGGGGCTCTTCAAAAAGGCCTAAACAGATTTTTAACTCTCAATGAGGTAGGCAACGCATCGGCTCCCTTAGTGTTGCAGATAGCCATGAGCGACGGCTACCGTCGGTCCACTTGCCATCAAGTGGACCTGTCTGCCAGTTGGCCTACACGCAAACATAAAAAAAACCAGTGCAACATCCGTGCTTGTTAAACACAAAGAAATATAAACCATAATTACACAAATTAGATACATAGATAAATAACTCTTTATTGTACACCAAAGCATAGATAAACAGAAGTAGAAAAATACTGAAGGAGACAACAGGCGTCCATATCGCTAAAAGCGATCTTTTCCAGTAACCCTTGGCTGGGATTAATAGATTGTGAGTGTTAGTAGTACAAATCTCGAACAATGGAATAAAATAAAAATAAGTTTAATAAAACGTTATAATGGGAATACGTTGAGTCATTTCGGAGCCTATTTTTTTTTAGATATAGCGAAAGACAAACATTCTAAAAAAGGTGACTAAGTGGACGTCGTTTAAGTGGCAGTTTTCACTTAAATATTGGAATTACGAAATTACAAATAGACAATTCAATTTTATTACTATAGACGGATGTTGGGTAGGTGTAGATATGATCACAACAATAGTCTACCGCTGAGTTTCGTTTTAACAGAAGAATATTTACTGTTTAAATACTCATAATTGCTGAGATTATAAATATAAATGAAAAATTCTCATTGTTAACTTCGCGTGGTATTGTTAGAAAGCCACGTTGTAAACAAAAAACAAATATAATAATAGTGTTTCATTCCAATACAACATCAGTGTCAGAATGGTATGTAACATTAGATAATTTTGAAACTTGTGTTATAATGGGCGTATACAACAGGGCCCATCTACTACCCTACAACTCAGGTAATTCAGGATTGTGAATGGTTTTGTAGCCTGCATTGCGTCCGGCAACACAGAGCAGGATGCCTCTAGAAACCTGTAAAGTCCGCCCATTGCAGGACTGCCATGCAGGGCCTTTTTATGCTGACTAATATTTCGATTGGTCACCTTTGATAAAATTTCCGTCGAAAACTTACTCAATTATAATTTTATTATAGGGATGTAATTTTGATGAGTTTAGTCGAGTGGCGGTGCCGCATGTGGGTTAACGAGCTCGGTTGCGCCACAAGGCTGCACTCGGGCCGGCGCGGGCGCAGCGCAAACCTCCGCCAACCAACTGGATCACGACTGCTGAGAAACTTTGTTAATAATAACGCTCGATACATAAAACGTTTCCTTTTAAAACAGTTATTTGTGTGACTTAACCTTTTAGCGGGAATTCATATTTTACTTGGAAAGAAAGTGGATCAATTCTTCTAAGTTTTATTTTAAAATTTTTGTTTTATTTTAAAAAGCCCTAACATTTGTATGTGATACAAGAAATTAGAACTATACTTAAGAATAGTAGCTAATAGGTAGCTTTAGTTATTATTCTGTGAAAGATAATATCTGATTAAATAAACATTGATGCATGTATAAGACTTCGAAAAAAAGCTTATGTGCCATTTATCTGAAAATAAATGTATGCAGTGCAATGCACTGTAATAATACTTGGGAAAGGCCTGCACAAAACTTCAGTTAAAAGTAAATTTTAAATAATTGTACAGAGATAAAAAATCTAACCATTAATCAAATACGTTATAATTTAGTTTTAATTATATATATCTAGGTGTCTCAAAAACGTAAAAAAATACTTGAACATTAATGTTATTTACTTTTAGGCAACTTTCAAATTACAAGCAAAACGTGTGATGGTTATCTAAATTTTTAATCGTACTATTGATACCAGTAAATTGTACTTTGTTTATTTACAATAAAGTATAAATTAAAAATTTCGATCAGGTAGATAGCAGCTTACGGTAAGTGGAGCAGTGACGCATTGCACGGCTCTGCTCAGATATCCTAAAGGCGATAAGGCACCAGACCACAATGCGACGATTTTAATTGGCAGTTTTACATAGAAACAAGTCAGCGTTTACACGGCCTTCGGCATAAATCGGGACGTGGTCAACACTGGCCTCAGTCCTCTTAAGTCTCACTGTGTTCAATGGAATACGTGAATTGTTGAATCTCACGAAGAAAGTATTTAGGAATAACCATTAGGTATATATTTAACTAGAGTTTTCACACCCTATTAAATAGTTCTATTTCATTTACATATAAACTTTTTATTAGGCTTTATATATCGCGAGCGAAGCAGCATCTATATAATAAATAAATATATAAATCTTTCTTAAAAAATTAGATAACTGACATTGGAAACCGCTTGAAAATCCGGACAGACAGACAGACCGGAAAGCGACTTTGTTTTATATAATGTAAAGAACATATATCAGATACCCTTTAAAAAGTTCGATCAAAACACTGTTCGAGTGAAAGTGACTTAGTCTGAATGTTTTTGAAGTGAAAATTCTTTAGATTCGTTGTGATTTGAAACTCGATGAAACGAAAAAGCGACAATAAAAAGAGATAAACACATAAATCTATGGGACTAAGTCTGCGAGAGGATGAAATAAAATACATACAGATAGAGTTGGAAATGTTTTGAAGTTTTTCGTTAATACTTCAAATTTCATGTTTTAAAGCTTAAATATATTTATAACATATATATTAAATGTGACGTCACGAAATTTAGAATCTCCCCCATCCCTTGTCACACTTTGATTCACTTCTTCTGCATGTGGACTGCACACACATACACAATTTTTTGCCTACTTGACAGCTTTACGTATAATAAAATTTGCTATAGATATATGTAAATTCGCTATGAGTATGAGTATAGAAGATATAGAAAAAGGTTAATATACAGATACAGTATACAGGTATGAAGCTATAAGGAAGCCGCATTGAAAGCTTCTATTAATAAACCAAACTTGGTGGAATGCGGTGCACCCAGTTGAAAAACACATTTGGAGGCCATTCTGTGTTTTTAATAGCATTTTAATTTCTGATGATGTTTTGATGTATATAATGTGGAATATTCTAGGCGCTATTTGGTATAATTAATCAAGATTTTTTCTTACCGTTTTCACACTACCTCGCCCACGTAAGTTGATTTCATATTCCGCGGGCCTCTTGAATTTTCTTGTTTTATATATAAGTATTATCTATGTTTGTGGTATAAAAATATTCCATTTTAATTTTTGATAGTCAATTGTTTCAAATCAGAAAGCGGTAAACTAAATTATAAATTACTTAATAAATTCTCTTTTACGTAAATACAATAAGCATGTTTAACATAGCGCAAAGCTCTCTATATATATATATATATATATATATATATATATTTTTTTATATATATATATATATTTATATTAATTATATAAATTAGTGTGTTTGTGTGTTTATATATATATATGTCTGGATGATTGAATTTAGCTATAAGACTTAGCCTGGAAGTTCTCTTAAGCATAGTGGTTTAATAAAGTTCTTGTATATATAGGTAGCATATACAAGGCTCAATAATTTAAGAACAAATAATAACAATCAACAGATTACTTTGCTTCTATTTATTTGCCAAAAACCTGATATATACTAAGATATGTTCGCGACTTCATCCAGCTTGAAATTGCCGCGGGATTCCCAATACACAAAGTACCACAGTATTGAGCAAAGAACCTAAGCTATCATTTTAGTAAAAACTGTGTTTAAATGAGCTAATTTTATGCACCCGAAAAACTACAGACCGCTCTCAGGAAAATTCCCGAGTGATTTCTGGGATAAAAAATTTCACGCAGCTCATTACGTAAAATTCGATAGAAAATTTACGTAATAAAATATTACATAAAATGTTCTATTGATCAGTTAAAAAAATCACATTGGAATTAGATTTTTTTTATTTGGCCATTTTAAATCATTTCCAGAAAAAATCTGCGACATGCTTAGGACAAAAAGTAGTAAATCTTATCTAAGAATTTGCTGTCGATCCGCGAAGACCCTATCGAAATCCGCCTAGTAGTTTTACGTGAATCTCAAACAAACAGACAAGAAATCTAAAAAAATGCATCATGCTCTCCTTCGTTTATGTAGTCCATTCCAAATTTTTGTTTTTTTTTCAAATAGCTTCACTGTATATACAAGGCATGTTTAGGATTTTATAATATTATAGATAGATATGGATAAATATTTCCAATACCTCTGTGATCAATTGCAATCTATATGTACGACTGGAACGGAATTTTGCATACCAGAGCGCATCGTCAGGCGATGCGAAGCTATTCGAGTTCACCTTTGGCATTTCACCGAAGACGTCCATTTACTACGTTGAGCTTTTGATCTTAATTATGTACCTTGCCGTTGTAATTTCATGCTTGATTATTATTATGTATCTACGTATAGGAATTTACAGTTTTTATTTTGTACCTACTAGAGTTTTATAGGTCGCCGGCAGGGGCTGAATGAGGATGACGGGAGGCTTACGTGGACTGAGACTGGATGTAGAAGAAGAAGATTTGGGACACAATTTCTTTAATTTTTTGGCGAAAGGAATTCATAAAGGTTATGGATATCTGGTCGGGATTAAGGATAAGTTTCGTTATGGATTACGATAAATAATTGAAGTAACAGATAAAATAACGCACATATTCAGTTCAGTCCCGCCATAACAAGCTTGAATTGTGGCCAGGTCCAGTCTGCCTTTAGAGAGCAGCAACACCACCTTGGGTGCTATAAATTCCATAGCCAATGTTAGCCGCTTTCCATCAGGTGGGCCATCTGCCTATCTGCCGAACTCATGCAATAAAAAAAAATGGGTACAAGCGGCGTCCTTATTGCTGGTAGCGATTTTTGCCAGTTAACCTAGACCTACATAGACAGATCTATTACATTATATTTTAATCTGTCATAATTTTCGCATTCAGTAAATTACCATAATTTAAAGTAGATATAGTTTCATTTATTAACGTTAAGCATGAACTATAATCACCTATTTTAGTTATATACGCGTTATCCAATATGTTAAACAGAGAACACTTTCACAAATAACGCTACAAGAGTTACATCTATCACAAACAAAAAAAAATTGGAATTAAATACTCGAGCTTTAATGTGCCAATATAATTTCATCAAAAGATTGGACAACTAATCGAATCGGTTTAATTCAAAAATCATGCAGTTATTTGTATCTTAATTAACATAGAATTAATAACTTGTACTTGTTATAATTAAATCGATGGTCGATAACCAACGATTCTATGCAACTGTGAAGGTGGCTGTTGCAAATGCCAGTGCGAGTCGATTGCGGCTTACGACCTGATTTATGGCACCAGGGACTGGTGACTCGAGGATGAACGATCTACTTGCAACGTTAATGGCTTATAGTGGATCCACATCTGATCACCTTGGTCTATATCTATCTATATCTCCGTTGGCTTGCATGATCCTATGTCTTAAGTAGGATTGAACGTATATTATCACGTAATATATATTGATAATTTTAATACTACATGCTATCAAAAAGAAAAAGTAATAAAAACATAGTTTATTGCAATTAATTTTTTTAAAGAAAATTTTCTGAACTGAAAGACTGAATAAATCAACTACTTAAAATATACTTAAGTATATAAATTCTAATTTTCTTATGAAAATATCATTCATTTTAGTCGCTCGAGATATAAGCATTATCTCTACTTATAATTTTTATATACACGCGCCAGTAATCAGTATTATCACTTTTAACACTAGTGGGGTGAAACGGTAGTCTTGCGATGGTTCACTCAAAAATTGTAAGCAAACAATGTTACATGTCTGTACAACGTATAAAAATCGTCACGACGATTCAAATATGGACGCTGGTTTAGGTTTTAGCACAACTAGACTGCGTCCAATTCGGACATGAAATATCGCTTGTTCGTTTATTGAATATTGGTGGCTCGAGTTTCCCACGGTGCTGTGAATAAGCTATCTGGGACTACACTAACGAAGTGCAATCCAAATGCCGCAAATGTATGGCAAGCATCTATTAGATTACAATAAAGATAATTAGCATAGCTTGTATCAGTAAAATATAATATTGATAAATATAAAATCATTAAATATATAAAACAGTCAGTTTCCGCATCTCTCTGTCTGTCTATCTGCTAATTCTTCCTAAACCACGTAACGGATTTATAAGTGGATTTCACCATAAGCTAGATAATTTTTCAAGGAAAGTTTATACTCGTACATATATACTAACTTTTTCTCGCGACTTCACTCGCGATTACATTCTGTCAAAAAATCTATCGGAAATGGATGATTTTGTTTATGGGAACCACAAACAAAATCAAAACTCATTTTTTTGTTGTTAGATTGGCAGAACTGTTTTTCATTTTGGCGCGGAGTTTGAATTGCATCGGTGATTTAGATAAAATACAATGCTGTTTTTAGTTAGATCATATCTAGTGTGTATTGCAATTTCATAATGTACAAAAAAATCGAACAAAGAGTTTGTCTTAAATTTTGCATTTTTCGTAAGATTCGTATTATTTCTAATAATCACTTGGGTATGAAACGTGTTGCCGCTCGCCTAGTCCCAAATGACCTGAATTTTCTCCAAAGACTCGATCGCATAGGAGTCGCTGAGAACATGTTAGAACGAGTCAATTCCGCTCAGCATTCATAAACCGCATTGTTACAGGTGACGAGACGTGGGTTCACGAGTTTGGCATGTAAACTAGTCAACAAGCTTCATAGTAGTGTCTTCCGACTGACCCGAAAAAACCCAGCCAAAGTCGATCAAAAGTCATAGTGATGTTGACTGTTTTCTTTGACTATCACTATATTGTGCACTCGCATTTCTTACCGAAAGGTCAAACAGTAAATCTAATATATAAAATTCTCGTGTCACAGTTTTCGTTGCCATACTCCTCCGAAACGGCTTGACCGATTCTCATGAAATTTTGTATGCATATTGGGTAGGTCTGAGTATCGGCCAACATCTATTTTTCATCCCCCTAAATGTTAGGGGTAGTCCACCCCTAAATTTTTATTTTTATTTTTTAGACAATATTTTTAATTTCTATTTTTTTATGATACAGCATACAAAAATACATACAATCCTCAATTTTCACCCTTCTACGATAAACCCCTATTTTTTACCGGGCAGGACGACGTCTGCCGGGACAACTAGTAAAGTATATTATTTAAGACTTATGCCGCGTTTAAGAAAGCAAATTCGACGAATAAGGCCAAATTTGTGAAAAGAATATATAATATATCCGTGTAATATAATAATTATATCCGTGCAGGAACGGAGAAAGAATACAATTTCCTGCGGCCGGGCGGCCTGTCGTAAGAGGCGACAAAACAACCCACAGCCAGGTGGTAGGGCATTTGCCCGACTGTATGGCTACCACCCCTCGTCTAAAGTATGTCGCCATAACAATCTTGAGTTGTGTTCCAGCATTGGTGACCAGGTTCCAGTCTCACTTAAGAGAGCAGCACCGTATTTGTAGCACCTTTGGTGTAGCAAATGTCCATAGGCGATGGTAACCGCTTTCCGTCAAGTGGGCCGTCTGCTTGTCTGCTGAACTCCTGCAATAAAGAAAAACCTTTGGTTTTGCAACAGGATAATGCGCCTTCACACCATGTGGCTACCATTGTTTACGAATTTATGAACAAAAACTCAGGAAAAACCATCGAAGAAACACCGTATGCACCAGATATGGCTCCAGCCAACTTCTTTTTTTTTCTCAAATTAACCATTTCGTGGCACCTGTTTTATTTGGTAGACAATAAAAACTAAATCAATATAATCGTTACAAATAAACCTAAACCCACTTATTTAACTTGCATACAACCGTCATACACTTGCGAATCTCCCATTCATAAAATCCATAACCCGGGTTGTCTGGAAGAGATCGCTCCTAAAGTGAGTCTAAAGCAATAAAGGTCACCCATTGTTCCTACTTTTACTGTTTAATGTGACTACTGTACGAGAAAATTGTTTATTACATGTGTATGTGACGAACAATAAAGTGGAAATTTTACTTAGGAATTGGAATATTTACCCAAAAAATTAACATCCATTACTTAATCAGTCTTTTAAAAAACCAGCGAGTAGATCGTTAACGTGCCCAAAGTACTTTTAGATAATATTTATTTGAAAAGAAAACAACAATTATACTATTAATGTAGGACGCACATTATTATTATTAGTTTTTATTTAAATTCAATGCATTAGGTATATAAAATAAATTCACAATAAGGTGTGGTATTAGTATTACCAGTATTTCAAGTTTTTCTAAATTAAGCACCAAAATAACATTAAGTCCCGCTTATCATTGCATAGCATTATTCCAATTAGCTAATTAAATATTATTTCGCATGTGGTTTTTTTTTTATTATTAAACCTGTTTTGTCATAATTTCTTATGCCAACGCCGTTCTCAATTTCAGACGGTGGAAGCACCCAGATACCGAATTAAAAAGCTTAAGCAATACTATTACATGTATAAACACTAATAAGAGGCTCGAAATGCGATTGCCTTTGAGAAGATGTGGATTTGTACCACTAGGACACGATCTTGAGGGAGAGGCTGGCTTTTTTATTTAAACTGTCTTTAACCTATCTTCTTTCTTGCTAGGTGACTTTATCTTACTATTTATTCATTTACCTTATTAATTATTAGACATATACTTTATACACCACCTACACACACCCACACACAGCCAGGTGGTATGGCATTTGCCCGACTGGACAGCAGCGCATGTGTAGCACTTTTGGTGTTACAAATAACCATAGGCGATGGTAACCGCTTTCCATCAAGTGGGCCATCTGCCTGTCTGCTGAACTTAAACAATAAAAGAAAACCCAAATAATGTCGATTTTCTAGTATTAGTGAGGTAAAAGAATTGGTAGTAAGATATGAAAGGCTTGATTAAAAAGAGAATTAATGACTGCTCGAGTAACCGTAGTTTTAAAATGTATGTAACATTAAATGCACGTAAAATAAATGTCCTATTAAAATATTGTGCAGAATTTGGAATAATGTATCAAGGGCATAAAACAAGTTCAATGTATTAATTTAAGATTAAAATCCATAACAAATAATGCAATATCATATTTGTGTAGAAGAGACCTAGTCGCCAACCTTTAAACCATTTGGATTGTTATTGGTTTTCAAGGTTCCGTTTTTGGCGAATAGGGAACCCTTATGTAATAGCTATGTTCGGCTGTCCACATGTCCGTGAATGTACCTGTGTCACAGGAATTTTTCTCAGAACTCTACAAGAAGAAATACCATATTTTAATTTACTGTTCCATAATATATAAAGACATATTAATTGATTGACTTTTTTAAATTACAATATTTATGTTAATTTAATTTTAAATTTGATTACATTCATTTTGTACACCACTATGTGTAGAATGTACTGTGCATCTACAATCGATTGATTAAATATTTCACCCGTTTTTTTTTATAAATTAAGTCGGGCATAATAATAATAAATCTAATTGTTTCATTATTAATCCACGTGGTTCATTGAAGCAAACGTTGAATTGGTATTACGTGCAAATTACCATAATTGGTATACTACCTATATATATATTAGGTGATCCAAAAAAAAATATATTTTCCAAACAGGCTCAAAAGTTTCTTTTAGGTGTAAAAAATTTCTGTGAAAAGATGAGACCTTAATATTAATATTAAGATTGTCCACATCGCATTTTTTAAATTCCCATAAGACACAGGAAAAATATTTTTTTTCTTCTGATTTTTGTACCGTTTATACGACTGATTGACTGATAAATCGCTGTTCCAATCTTTATAGAAAATTGAACGTTCTACAAAAAAGGTCTGATAACATTTTTTGATCTGTCCACGCGTTCAAAAGTTATTCAAGATCAAAGTTCAATTTAATCATTAAATTATATTATTTAAAAAATTGATTTACCCTCTGACTTCATAGAAAAAGATATTTCTACATGGCCCAATGATGACAGCTACAAAACATATCTGGAATTTTTCAAAACTCTGAAAGTAACGAACGACGTTGCTGAACGGGGTGTTGCATTAATTGAAGAATATAACGGCTGCCTAACTAAAGATGAAGAACAGTTGCAGTATTTATTGCAGGTTGTTCGGGGCCATCGACAACGTTTTCCAAATTGTTATAAAAAATCACTTCATTCATAAATATTAAATGTAAATAGATAAGCAATTTTTTAAGCAAAACTTATTAATAAAATGAATGTGAACATAATAATAGAATAAAATTGTTTATTTTTTGATTTATTGCAAAAAAAATCCTTAAAAGCATCATATTTATTTGATTGAATAAAAAAATTTATTGGTCAACATTTATCAGAAGTCTAATTCATGTTTGACAAAAAATTTGATTCTTATTTTGACACTAAAACCAACAGTTTCGGTGTAATTTATAAAATTCGATAAAATTTTTGAACAATTGAACTTTGACCTTGAATAACTTTTGAATGTGTGGACAAATCAAAAAATATTACCGGACCTTTTTTGTAGAACGTTCAATTCTCTATAAAGATTGGAACAGCAATTTATCAGTCAACCAGTCGTTTGAACGGTACAAAAATCAGAAGAAGCAAAAAAAATATTTCCTATGTTATTCTTATGGGAATTAAAAAAATGCGATGAGGACAATCTTAATATTAATATTATGGGCTCATCTTTTCACAGATATTTTTTTACTCCCAAAAGAAACTTTTAAGCCTGTGTGAAAAAAAAATTTTTTTGGATCACCCTAATATATATATATATATATATATATATATATATATATATATATATATATATATATATATATATATATATATATATGTGTGTGTTGATAATTTTTGGTATATACTTATAAACATAGGTACCTAATTTTCAGTTCATTTCAAGGCCTTTAAATTATAATAAACAAACCTATAAGTATAGAAACTGCTAAACGAAGATGAAAGTAGTAAGACAGCCGCGTCTCACTCCAATCTCGTGGGTTCGATTCATGACATGCGGAGTTTAGGCAGCTTTTCGTATTTAACATGCATTTTTTACAATAACTAAATAGAAATAGTAAATGAAAACATCGCAAAGAAACCTGCATATCACAATTACCTATGTAAAAAATCAACCAATCGTTCTTGGATAAGCAAGGCAGCTTATCCAAGATGCTCTGACCCAGAGGTAAGCTAATATTACTACTAATATATTAAATAAATACTATTTTAATTACTAGATTTCTTTTTAATGAAATATAATTATAAATAAAATACTTGATACGAAGATATTCCTTACAATAGTATGTTTTTGTTTAGGTGCCCTTAACGAATCGATGTTACAGTATAAAAGCAATTTATCCTATAAATGTCAATCACGTTTTTCTTTCGGAGCGTGTATAAGCCAAGCTTGTCCTACATCACAGGTGTACTCGTGAAAAGAGAAACTGCGGTATGGCAGTGTTCAAAAATTCTTATTATCGACATAAGGGGCGATATTTGAGACGGCCGTCTGTGTCTGCTCCAGTTACAGATAGCGCTCCCTCAGATTTGGATCCGGTTTGAGCTGGTTTCGTGCGAACCACCTACCTTCACTCTCTTATAGTGTTTTAATTACGGCAATTTAAGGGGCACTTTAACAGGCATTGTAAAAATAAAAACAAAAATTTTATATGTCAATAAACTCGATTTTCGTACCAGCAATATTCATATTTATAACACATTTAGTCATGTTTTGTGTTACACAAAAGTAAATAATTACAACTTCCATATTATATGCATAATATATATTAGGTACTAATAAACCTATGAAAAGCGTGAAATTAAAATGTGGCATATTTTCTAACATTATAAGTTTCGACTGATCCGAAAAAAGGAGTTTTTCTAATAGCCCAAAATTTATGTAACACTAAACAGGTGAGTTTTTCTTCACAATTCTAGCTTAAAAAAGATACATTTCCTACGAATATTTTGTTTTTGTTTGAAATCAGCCTTTTTTAAGTACAGAGCAGAAGCCATAAACTATTAGCTATGGCCCGTAAACAGTGGGAAAGATTACAACTATTCATTTACCGGCTGTCCAGCAACCTCATAGGCGGCCGTCTACGAGGCGGTCTCCCTTTTATCCGAATTTCTACCATGAGACCTCGAGGCGAGGGTCCTTGCGTGTTTGTGCCAGTGGCGCAAAGGAGTCCTTTGCCATGATCTCCGATCCGCTTTCAGAGAGATAAAAGGCAAAAGGTGCTCAGAAAAGAGCTCATGGTTGAGTGGGCGTACAGACTTGCGGATCCTAGTGCGAGCCACGCTACCATTGCGGCGGACAGGCTCGCGCTAAGACCTTAGATTGAAAGATGTCACGGCACCATGTCGTACTGCCTGACAAGGTCCTCTCGGGCACGGTTGCTTCGGAGATATCTGTGTCGCATAGGCAACTTTGTTTCCAACGGCAGGATGCCATCACTGTAGTGCCGACGTCAAAGACATGGCTCTGCGCAACCTGCAGGAGTGCACTGCAAGAGAGGAAGAGCACCGTGCCCTCGGCGCAATTATCAGTCAGTCAAAAGTCAGCGAAGGAGTGGAGCGGGAAAGGAAGAGAAATACACGGCTCCCTTCCCTCACACGATGGGAATGGCGACATCGAAGACTATCGAACGACCTTCGACCGCCATAGACGTATGACCGCGGGTGATTCTCCACGGGGATTTCTTACCCGTCACTAGCACTCAGAATACCAAGAGAATGCTGAAATTTTCTGCACGCATCCCTCTGAATTCAAACCGAAACCAATCGTTCTCCGACTTAAGGAGAGGCTTGCTCGCAGACGTAACCTCAGCATATAACGACGGAAAGAACAAAAAAAGGCTTGCCAGCAATCTAGCCCAGAAGTTTAAGCTCCTGATGATTTCGGTAAAAATAGCCCTTAGCCATGACGTTAAGTTGAGTATTTTTGCAAAATGTATATAATATGGCATTTATATAATTCTCTATCTTATACTACTTGCCATCTTCTATGCATTGGGTATACGTTGTAATGACAATAATAGCTCTGATATGTCAAAATTAAACAAAGGCCTATAATTAAAATATCATCTTAATTATGATAGAAATAAATGGCATAACATTAAGACATTAATCGAACGGAAACGTTTCTTTTCACCGACATGACAATTGATATACAAATAAAAGAAACAGCGAGTTAATGCTTTGACAGGCGCGCATCATCGTTATAAAGAGCTGCACAAAATAAATGAAGATATTGGTTAATTAGCGGCTAACATGAATGTTCAATTATGAATA
This sequence comes from Dendrolimus punctatus, assembly GCA_012273795.1. NCBI lineage: Eukaryota > Metazoa > Arthropoda > Insecta > Lepidoptera > Lasiocampidae > Dendrolimus > Dendrolimus punctatus. The sequence continues at coordinate 19,861,384 of CM022531.1, read as the reverse complement.
AAAGAATCGGTAAAATACAGGAGCGAATTCATTTATTTTGATGGACAGATGAATAATAAAAACATTGGATGAATAATATACTAATAGAAATTTAATAGACAAGATACATACGGTCTGTTTAGCTACGTCATGTTTGCCTTTCATCAATTTACATGAAATATTTACGCACATGAACCCATTTTAATATATGTATTTATTATAAATAAATTATTATCACATGAATATGAGACGAAACATTTAATACCTAGTTTTTCGTTCAAGCGCCTGAATTACTCAACTCAAATTCTAAAAGCACCTTGCTAGTTTGCAACATTCTTAACGACATCCTTTGCGTGTGTGTACATTTTGTTAAAAATGCTTAAGGTACGTTTGATATATGTATAGTAATATGTATTCAGTTCCTGTTATAAATTATTTTCAATGTAATATTCTAAATAATCAATAGCTAATAAGTATGCGATTTAAATATGTTATTCTTTTTTTTAAGTCGCTCGTTCACCTATGGGTGAACATCGGCGACATTTTCTGCAATTTTATTTGCAGAAAATGTCTAATACAGGTTAAAAGTGAACAATAAATGATAAATGTTGATTGAATATAAGAAGGAATTATATATATGCAGTCTTGCATTACGATTACTTATCCTAAAACTACCGATACTGCTAAGATACAAAAATCGTGCAAAAAAGAAATATTTAAAAAGGGAATTATCCCTTATTATTGATTATTAGTTCTCTTACGGATGTCCTCATTTCTGATTTTATCCATAAGAGAAACACCTAACATAGCTCGCTACATAGCCCGTTGAGCGACTTTGAATTTGTGGATCAGTCCCGCTGTCAGTGACATAGCTCGCAAAATTAGCAAGTTGAAGTGGCAGTGGGCCGGTCACGTCTGTCGCAGGACCGACGAAACAACAAACGAGTCCTGGAGTGGAGACCACGTCTCGGTAAACGTAGCGTAGGACGCCCGCCAGCCCGGTGGACTGACGACCTGCGCAAGATCGCCGGCAGGGGCTGGATGCGGAAGACAGGAGACTGAGAAATGCAGCGCGTACTTGGGGAGGCCTACGTCCAGCAGTGGACTGAATTTGGCTGAAGATGATTGATTATTACTTTCATATTAATGAAAGCAATTAATCAAGTGTGCATTAGAGAACTTAGTTCCTTTTACGTGTCAAAGGCGATATATCTTCTCTTTTATGTAAAAAAGACTCGTTTGATTAACTTACATAGGACATGTACGATCATTAAATTGCAAAGTGCAAGAGTCAATGCAATTATTCACTCGCGTATTGAACCTGCTATAAATTAACATTACTAGCTTAGTTATTGCAACTTGTAACTTGCCATTCGGGAAGTAAAATTATAGCATAATATTTTGATTGACTGTTCACGTTTATATTTAGCTGCATTTAACTATATTAAAACATTCCGGTCAATAGTAGTTAGGGCCACTACGGAATTACAGTATCAGTTAACATTACCAGTTGAGTTGGCTGTCTATTATATTTATTAATAAAATATTTTCAAGCGAGATGAAGAAATTCAAATAAATATTTAGATGTTATTTATTTCATTGGCGGTATCCCGTGTACGTCGGTCATTTAAGTAGCCATATTACAAATATCAGTAAGGCAAATAATTTTCAAGTCGTGATCTTACATCAGTTTATTTCGCCGCTAATAGTTTGTCCTTATTTATAGGTATTATCTCGTCTATCGGTTGGGTTCTATTTCGTAACGCAAGAGTTTAGCATCATTTGCATTTATACACGGCGTGTCGGTGCGGTGTTGTAGCGGTGCGGTGCGAATGGTGTCGAACACAACGCACCGTCAGTAATTATAACTTACCAGAATAGATATAGACCGGTATTATTTATGAGACACTACTCAAATTTTTTAAATTATTTATTGTAGAGATATTTCGCTATAACAGAAAATCCAAAGAGAAATGAGTACATAAAGTTGCACCTGAGAGCAGAAAGACTAAACTGTTATAGGCACGAAAGTCACGTGACAAAAATAATGTTAAACTGGAAGATTGATGGGTACAAATGTAATGGTAGTCCTAAAAGATATGGATGGATTGTGTGAATAATAGCTTTATGACATGTGACAGAAGACATATGCCAAAATACAGGAATATGGAAGAAAAAAGACATATTGTGCCGATTTCAAATAACTGGGAAAAGATAAAAGAAAGCAGAGATTAAAATTACTTAATAATTACATTTTGTACTAGTCTCCATGCTGGGCTCAGGCTTATTTCAAGAGACCAGATAGTATACCTGCCACGTTTCTAAGATGGATTGGTGAATTTCGTACATCGCTAATCTCAATGGGGTTTCATATAAATGAGTGATACTGACTAGTGCGCGACAATTGTAACAAAATATGAAAGCTAAAGGTTACTCTAAAATTCGTCTATGCTGTGCATGCTCCTTCACTATGATTCGAATCAAATCATTACACTAAAACTAGAGTTTCTTTTTCTTTAATTCGTAATTTTTCAGTTAAATTACACAGGACATGTTTTATTGCATGTGCAAATCGCGTGATTTAAATTCTAATATAATTCATTCATTTTCGAATAACAGGGTCATTTTTTTACTTCCACACCAGTGCAACTAAATATGTTGATAACTTCCTACCGCTTCTAGTCCCAGATCTACATTTTAGTAGGAGGGAAAGAGGAAGCATGTTTACTTTCCTCCTAGTAAGCAAACATTTAGAACAATCTGTCAGATGATTATGGTTGTTACATTTATCATCTTTGCTACCTAGGACAAACTCTCCTCTCGCCTTCTCACTCGATCCAACTATGTTAGCACGTTTGGAAGCGTTGTACATAGAGTTGAAAGTTGATAAAAAAATAATGTATATGTATGACCTATACATTTTGTTGGTGATCGTATTACTGTTACAGGGACAATCCAGATCTTCGTTAAAGATCCTTTCGCCACTCTATGCAGCCTTGAGCATTCTATGTCCCAGCGTGGACGGAACTGACCATTACTAACGACGCTGCGATGTAATGTACTATCGACTAACAGATCTAAACATAAAGATTTAGTGCACTCCGAACGCTGATGTCTTCAATATAAACCGATTGCATTGTGCTCGACTTCTACACTTTAACACATTCAATGCGTAAGTGGATCTTAAGGATCTCTTACGTTTTTATCATTCACTGCGATACCCGTTTTTTTTGTTTTGTTGTGTTGAAATCGTATGTTTGGTCATAAGGTTTAATTTATTGATAGCGTATTATTGATGGAAATTTAATTAAAATTATTTCTATCATAGTATTTAAAAAATATATGATAACATTAACGCCTGTGGTTTTACATGCATTTTTTTGGAATTTATTGTAATATGTGTCCGCATCTCTATTATAGACTGTAGTAAATATCAATGGAGAGCTTCAATATGGTGCGGCTTCATCTGGAATGAAGTTAAAGACATAGGCCGTTTTACGAAGATGGCAATGGCTGTAACGCACAATTTCAGCTTCGACATTGTTAAAGATGTAAGTATTGAAGGATATGTTTGTATATAATGTGGCTATGCGTTAACAATGTTATTTTTTTGTATATAAGGACACTTGCAGATATATTATTGAATATATCTTCCAAGCGTCAATATTAATATAATCAGTAAAATTAGAAATGTATAAAATAGTCACAGTATTATTTAGGATATCTAAACATAGAGGCGTATTGCACTAAGGAAATGGATATAAGAAAAAAAACGAAAGAAAATAGAAAACATGTTTATCCAAATTATGTTAAAATAATACTATCCAAAATTGTAACCAAATAATATTAAAAATGTAAATCGTAATTAATAATAATAATATAAGATTAATATAAGGTAAAATGTAATCTATAAATAGTAAGATAAATATATAAATATTGAGCACCAAGGTAAACATCTGATATTAAAATAAAAAGTTTTCCCTCCTTATTTATTCCAAGATATAAACTAATAAAAGAACGAAACAAAGAAAACAAGAGCTCCATATTTTCCACTAATGGAGATAAGCTGCAACAAGAAAAAAAATGTTACTTTTTAACGCCTTACATAGCCTAAAAATTAACACTAACATCGATGAAGCCCCAGCATTAAATATTAAACATCATTACTTGACAGTTCTTTTAAACTGGCACTGAACGTGTTAAGGAATAAATACAGCCGTCGAGCATAAAATAGGCTCGCAAAATGTTAGGCCGCTCTCAGGCCATCCGTGCGATGACGAAAAATACCGGACATGTTCTCCAATTAAAGCGGTACGAGCGAGACGCCCGAATCCGGCCCGGGATGTGACCGGCTCGTTTGCAATTTAAATCAAACAAGATCGTTATTTATGTCGATAATGGATCTTTTAATTGCTCACCACGAGTTTCTTCTTTTCTTATAACAATTCTTGAGAAGCTTCGAACTGCTGGTGGAGGTCAATTGGCTTGCTCATGGCCTTTTAATTTTACGAATTGTTAGTTTGAATTGCAAAGTAATGATAATGGATTAACTGCATTTTATTTTCCTGGTTATTTTCAGTTTTTTTATTGTAGTGTTAAAATTAAATGTCAGATATACTCGTAGACAAAACTATATCGTAAATTATCACTATACGCATAAAAACTGGAATTAATTCCAGCACGACGACTTTTGACTACATTTACGAGCGTGTCAAGAAAGCGTTTTTTTGAATAACTAATTATAATTAATTTGTATGTTTAGGTATTGGCTACTGTTAGACATAATTTAAACTGCGTTGTAATGGTACTTAAGCGTGATTTTTATTCTATTTTTTACTTTGAAGTTTTTTAATTTTTAATTAATTATCACAATTAAACGGCTATAACGTTATTCTGATTATTTCAATTTATTTATATTACGTAAATTAATGTACGTGCTTTCCAAGAAATTTAAAATTCTTGTCTTGTAGAAAATATCATACTTCCTGGAATTAAATATGCATATTCCATATTCATTTCTTTTATCCAAAGTATATATGGCACTAAAATTTATAATAATAGATTCATTTTAACCTCGGCAAAAATATACACAAATATGCAAGCATTCAAACAAGACTCCTTTTAATTTTTATTACGTAATATTATTATCTACTGCGTGTATACTTAACCATTTGAATCTACAGATTTTAAATTAATACTTTACATTTAGCGAAAGCTGCTATTTTTACGGAGTCTAATCATAAATATTTGTTATCTCCATCTTGTAGAGCTCAAAGGACATTAATAAAAATAACAGGAATTAAAACATAAAAAATATTTTAAATTGTTTTGTATGTTTCATTGACCTGTTAAAGGGTTCGGAGGATATGATTATAAATATATCATACATGTGTTCCGCACGAACAAAGTCGCACACAGGTATCGTTAGTTTTAAATAATGATAGATGACATGCTAATAAACATATAATTACAAAATTAAGAATATAATATTTAGGCAGGTATTTCATATTTTTCTTACTAATATAATTTGTATTAATACGTGAGGAAAAAACATTGCACCCCTTTTTAGGAAAATTGCGCGGACGGAGGAGGAGGATGAAATTTCGTACACTTATAGTTTATATAGAGGAGTGCACAATGCTATTTTTTTTAATATGCACAAAAAATACATTAAAACAATAAAAAAAACATTACACACGCACTGACATGTATTTGACACGCACAGACCCATATACATAATATACTCTTTTGTTTATTGTTAAAATCAAATAAATAATGTAGCCATGGTGAAATCTATGATTATAGAAGTATAGACTTTGATAACAGAACCTTAATAATGTTCAAACTTATAATTTAAATTAATTATGGTGGAATTTCGACCACTGGGGGCGGCCACTAGTAATAAATAATATTTTACCTAGTAATATAAGTACAATATATGTTTTTAAAGTGCTATAAATTACTTTTAATATGATTTCCGCATCTGCCATATATCGCGTTAAACACGACAATTGTTATTTACTTGTGTCACTTAGCAAAGTGACTTTCGTAATTAATATAGCCAAATTACAATTAAGTAAATTGTAGGTATGATCGACTGAATGCTTTATATACCTACTTGAATGCTTGTAGAACCGGAATTATTGATTTTAATTGAAGGGTCATTCCTTGCGGTGTATCAAGGCGACTGTAGCAGGTTTTAAGTGAAAACATTTTTTTTTGTTAAATAACTTTTCTTAAAACTGCTCCATATATTGACATTTAACTTGATACTGGCTCTCCGTCAGAATATGTAGGAAGAAAAATGACAGCTTGCTCAATGCTTTTAAAATAACGCAATGCCGGTTTAAGTTATATTTATAAACGTGTGATCTACTTACATTACTATCTGAAGTAATTCTTTATTCATTAATATATGTCTGACGATTTCTTAGGTTCAGACGTCAAAGATTTAGCCAACTGGAGGACTGAATAGAGAGATGCCAGACCTATAACATTATTCTGGATATCACTGAGATGAGTCCTAGTCATTAATATAATCTTATTTATTTTAAAACCCAAACATAATTAATTACCTTTGCTTGAGAACAGACTATATGCTTGTTTACCGAATATAACTTTCATAGCTATTGGGTAACGTTGATATTTTTATATTAGGTAAGAAAATTCGTAGTACTGACATCAGGACACCATATTTGCGAAGAACAAGCGACATATTAACTACGATACTCCAAACGAAGCAGGTTATACTCACCACTATATCTGTCTTATAAATAAAACTAGTGCTTGCCCTGCGGCTGCGCCGCGTGTCATACCCTGGCCAGTAGGTTTATTTTAGTTACAAAAATACTTAATTCAGTGTTTACTGTTATATATTTTTTTGTCTATCCCGCAGCATCATTTATCAGGGTAAAAAGTATCCTAAGCTACGTCCCGGGATATCAGCTAGTACTAGATCGAGTTTCATTTAAATCCGTTCAGTATTCTTCACGTCATGCTGTAACAGACAGATTTTTTTTAATACAAATTGTATTTTCAAAATTTGCTGGTCCGAATTAGCCACTCTGATTTATTCCGCATTTTTAAATGCTTTATACAAACTCGTACCATTTACTTATTTATTATAGTATAGACAGACATATGGCTAACCGTTACATTTCCTGTGGTAGGATTCGGAACTGCATTACCAAAATTAGACTCCATACTTTTACTTCATCATATATTTTATGTAAATATATGTTATATATATGTAATAATAATAATAATAATATATGTTTTTATAAATAACTATCGCAAGAGGCGAGATAACAAATGTGGCAGGACATTTGACGCCATAACAACCTTGAACTGTGTTCCGGCATCAGTATCACTCTCAGGCCAGCCGCACATGGTAGTAAACACGTTTGTTATCGTAAGTAGCTATAGGTGATAGTATCCACCTTCTATTGGGTGGGCCGTCATCCACTCTTCTATGCTCCAACAAAAATAATATAATGACTTTGATGGTATGTCTTCTGTTAAATATAATATATGGGTAGGTATTGGCGGTAAGCTATAATATAAAGATCTCGTAGAGATTTCTTATGTACTCTCACTAAACTGGCAATCATAATGTTGCACGATGGCACTCCGTGCCGGGTCATATTAGTCGCGTACGCATGCACGCGGCGTATACGTAATTCCTATATTAGTCTATAATTACCTAACATCCAATATCCTCATTTGTAAAGATCTCATATCGACTTTTCATTAGGATTTAAGGGATGTAGACATAATAAAGCCTTGGCAGCATAGTGAGTTACACTCTTCAGTCACAAACTCGCATTTAAAAAAAGACATAACTTCAAATACTGCGTGGGGAAGCATGCCGCATCACAGTAATTTTCTGACCTAATATACATATTGATACAATTAGCACTTGATAAAAGTGAAAGAAAACATCGTGTTAAAATCTGCACATTAAGAGAACTGAAGTGTCAAACCCGCCTTAGAAAAGCGGGGTGGCTGTATATTGCCCGTTCCCTTAAGTTGGGAAGCCCAAGAGTGCGATGTTTATGGACTGTTAAAACTACGTACGTGATTAAATTTTTTTTTTATGGAATTAAGTACTTGTTAAAATGTTGATTATTTATCTTGTAGCCCGAAGATTCGACTACTTTTACCAAAGAATGCCCGCAACTTAAGATAACAATAAAAATTGGTTTAAATCCATTATAAAGTATAAAGTTTATGTATAAAGTTTATAGTTTTAATTATTCATGTTTCTTGTAATGATTATTTTATTTTTATCCAGAATCTGGAAAAATACAGTCTCTAGATGGGGATTAAATAAGTTTAGGCAGAAATATTGATATTTTATGGTTCGGGATAGATTTCCAATTATACTCATTTTTCTATACAGGCAGTCTATTGTTCTTAGGGTTCCGTAGCCTTAATTTAAAACAAAACCCTTACGATTCCGTCATATCAGACTATGCTGCTAATGCTATGTAAATACCAATAAAATAAGAATTGTAAGTGGCGCTCTCATACATGATGTATGAGAAGCACAAAAAGTATTTTACATAATCGTGTGGGTTATCGTTCAAAAAACTTGAAATATAGTAACGATATCTCTAAGAGACTCCTTTATTTGAGGTAACATCTGGCGACATATGCGCTTCTAAAGCCATGAAAATATATTAACCTTAGACTTATGTACAATTTGGAAAAAGTTCGTTTGGACAAAGCATTTAGAATAGTTTTGAGATATGGAGCATCGATTATGTATACGATTTAGTGTTTTTAAGCAAATAGCAAAATCGTGAAGTCCCTTCCTTGCTAATATAGAACTCTTCTTTGTGTATAAGCATTTTAATTTTATTTAATTACTTATTAAAATTATTATCCTGATAGAAGTCATTTAAAATAAGACAAGAAGAAAGAAAGAAAACATTAAAGTAAATACTTAAAAATAAACGAAATTTTAAATAAATTTAAATTAAGTACGTACAAACAAGTAAACAATTTACTAGTTGGTTAATCTTTCTCTCTATTACATTGTTACGGTTGTTCGAAATTTCATTTTGAGAAAATAAAAACTCAACCGAACAGGATTTGAAAACAAAGGTTAAATTAATCAAGAGAAAGGTCATTTTTACTCCAATAAAATTACTAGTTTTATGTAGTAACTCGTTAGTAAACGATTCACACGCAATTCAGCCTGCATCGGTTGTTATGCACATTTGTGATGAATTAGACACGGCACTTGTACCAATCTCGGAGCTTAGCAATCGAATTTGCGAAACTAGGATCGTCCATACGTAAATCTTTAGTGGATTAGTCTGCATTCTCCATTAATGACCGGTTCTTGTATCTTACTATCCATTCATTTACCTTTCTATTGTTTTTTTATTAAAAAGGTGACAGTTATGCTTTCGTACGTTTTTGGGCCCAGATTGTAAAAAGATAAGAGTAATTTTAAAATGTTTTTGTTGTGTTGATATTTTGTGTAATTATAGTGGGTTTAGTTATTTTGAATGAAGTAATCGTGTGGTGTAAGTGTTTACATATTAATAAATGTGGAAATTCATTCACAGAAATCGTTTATGGTAATCGTTAAATTATTTTATTTGTGAGATTATTATAAAGATTCTCGTCTTACAAACACAACGCAGGGCTGATGTTTTCCATTTTGAAATAGAAAAATAAACATTTTTAAGGCATATCGGAAATCATTACATTGCTTTGTTCCAAGAGTCCCTGTTTTCTTTACTAGCCTAGTCTGTTTCAGAAGTAGAGAATTTCATCCTTATCTCTATCTGAATAACTATTTGCATCTTATGATCTATCCAAACATTAACTTAAGTTTATACGAATAATTTTTACAAATTTACTTTTATCTAAATCAGTATTATAAAGAGGAAAGATTTGTATTTTTGTGACGAATAAACCCAAAAACTGCTGGATCAATTTCTTTTAGATTTAGATTAATACAGGCTATATAAAAAAATCAGGGATCCCTACTAAAACTTCAATGTTACCCATCAAGCTAAACCAAATACTTGACGCTGGAATCGGGTTCTACGATTTTGATGAAATTTTATGATGAGTCCCGGGGTGGTTTAGATTCACAATTAGACTCAGTAGGTGGCGCTGGTAGGTGGGTTTTATATTAATATTTTTTCAGGGCAAGACAACGTCTACCGAGACCGCTAGTGTTTTATAAAGTTAGAACTTACATGTATGTAAAACATATTACTTGTTATTGCACTATTTTTTACTAAAATATATAAATATTCCACAATAAATATTCACTTGTAGCCAGTTACTATATCTTAATAACCGTTATTAACTTACTACTCGTTAAAATTTGACATATAATACGTATACGTAATGTCGAAATTCTACTACTAGTAGTGAACACTAACATCGAACAAGTTCACAAGTTGACGAGTCGTCCAACCGGTGACCAGACTTTATTTTAATGTTATTCATAAATAGACATGGCAATTTATTATGTCTTTATGGTATTAATCTATTTGTATGTACCAGACAGTGTAGTGATAATGAGTCATTGTTAAAATATTCATTTTAACTTTTTAACATATTTTGTAATATTAATAATCATGATATGAAAAACTAATAAATAATCTATAATATTATAAAATTCCAAACATGCCGTGTCTTTACATAGAAGCTATTTAAAAAAACAACTGGAATAGACTAAATAAACGATGGAGAACACGATGCATTTTTTTTAAAGATTTATGTCTTTTGTCCGGGTTTCACATAAAAACTGTTTCGCCCTTTCGATGCAGTTTTCGCTGATCGACGGCTAATTCTCAGACTTAAGATCTGCGCTACTTTTGTATACTGGGAATATCGCGGATTTTTTCTAGGAATGATTTAAAACGGCCAGATTGAAAAAAGGCCAAATTCTAGTGCGATTGTTTTACTGGTCGATAGCAAAAAATAAAATGTGAGATACTTTTTATTCCGGGAATCTCGCGGGAATTTTCTCGGGAATGTTTGAAGTTGTGCATCTGAACAACTTGCTTATTCCAACACAGTTTCTACTAAAACCATAGCTTATATTCTTTTTTCAATTTCAGGATACTTCGTGTCCTGGAAATCCCGCGGGTTTTTTCCACCTCAAACGTGGAACAAGTCGCGGACATATCCTAGTAAATCAATAAAATTAAATTATATACACATTTTTTTATGACCCTGACTCTTAATGTTTTCTCTTTGGCTGCTTCCCATCTTTCAGACATGGTCATGAGAGTTGTCGCAGCAGCCGAACGTCGGTAAAGACTGAAAGGTCGCAAATATGCATCTATTGGTAATGCATACATATTTATGGCTCTTATTGTAATAACTGTAGGGCCGACGCTTTTCGACTCTATCGAGACCTATTAACGTGTTTGGTAGAAGTCATGTGACCAAAAGGCTGGCCTATAGTTAGGGCAGCGTATTAGCGGTGCGATTCAACAAAGAAATACGGCCAACATTTTGGAGACATTCCCAAGTGACGGCTTTTTTGACTCCTATATTATTTGTGTGTAATTTAAGTTATTATTCTTGTTTTATTAATTTTAATTTGTATCATGATATTCATTTTCTATAAATCGTACGGTATAGTTTTCAAAGAATTAGTAAAATAACAATCATTTAAATAAATCAACACTAAAACTAATTCATGCACTAACAAAATAAGCAAAAACATAGGTGGCGGCTTGGCAGTTTGAAAATTGTGACACAGAATCGATCGAATCGACAGATCGAATTAATCACACGATAGGAGTGTATTTGAAACAAAAAGCTGCAATAGTTTACTTTCATTATGTTGCGTACAAAAAAAAATTGATATCGAGTACCTAGTATGTAGCGCCACATCACTAGAGAACTGCCATATCGACCTGTCATACTGTACATGCTTTGGTACCCACTATCAATATTATGTTCAAGTGACGATAGTAACGCTGACATAAAAGCGGTTGAGATATTTCATTAAAATTAAATTCTAATCTAGAACACAGTATTCAAGGTCACAATAATAAATTAATTATATCTACATAACTAACTATGCCCCAGAATAATATTTCGTAACGTGTTTTTGCTGCTCAAAAGTGTAACAAAGTTAAAAAAAGTGTCATACAAATAAATAACATTTTCATTATGATTAATTAATTGATAAAGGCAGATCATTACCACTAGCAGTCCAAGCAGACTTTGTTCTGACTTTAAAAATATTTCGAACCCGCTTTTTTAAATTAAATATAGCCTATGTTACTCAGGGATTATGTAATATTCTACTGGAGAAAGAATTGAAATTCGGTCCAGTAGTTTTAGAGGTTATTCATTACATACATATAAAAATAGAAACGTGTGCCCAAAGGCTTTACGCCAGAAAGAAGTTACTTCGCTTGATTACCATATCGATCCTTTATTCGAGTTAAGTACAAGTCTGATCACCTGAAAAATTAAATACACCTGTTAGGTGTTGACTACAGAAGCTCAAGACATTAGGACTACAGTCAAAGTGTATGAATAATAACTGGCATAAACATGTATGAAGTAACAGACTTATGATGTCTCTTTAAGTATTTTTGTATGTTGTGTGTGTAACATTTCAATCTTGCTGATTAAATTATCGCCTCCATGTGCCAGTTTGCACATTACTATTGGTATAGACGACGGTTCTAAGTTTTTTCTACCTTAAACTGTCTATTCCGCGGGAAGTCCAATAAATTTCGAAGTGTTACATCATCTAAAATAATAAAAAATATAAAAAGTATTATGTTTAGTTATAGAAACTATCTTATAACTAAAACTAACCTAAAGCTGTATGTATATATAATAGTAAAAAAATAGTTAAAATGAACTTACATATGGTTATCATAATATAATTGAGTTAATAAGAGAGATTAATAAATGTATAAATCAATTTGTGCTTTTGTGTAGCAGTGAACAATATTCGTGCTATAAAAGCACAAACATACGCTGGCTTGGTCTCAAAAAGCCGATATGCCAATGGTTTCACGATAAGGGAATAATAAGTCGTACACCGAACAAATTAAAAATAGTTCCCAAAGCAGAGAATCCGAGCACAACAGGAATTTAACGCTAGGGTTATGATGACGGGAGTTTAAAATAGTATCTCATCGATTTTTCGAGTATGGAGCTCACGTACTCAAGTAAAAATTAGTTTATAAGATTATCAGTGCTATAAAAATTATAAATTTTAGTAAAGCTCACCTTGATATAGCTGTGCTTCTAACAAGACTATAGGCGCTGCACCGGAAAATCTCTTGATAGTCGTAAAACAAAATAATGCATATTAAAGAGTAGCCAATAGCTGCTAAAGATTATGCAATATGGAACAGATGGACTGCAAAGCAAAATCCCGAGAGAAATTGATTTTCATAGATGCCAGCTAGAAAAGAAAAACACAACGTAATTGTGATAAAGGCATTTTCGTAATGAACCTTCAATCTTCCATTATAATGCGTGCCGCTTACAGTATTTTACAGTAGTAATAAGATTTCGATTAGTTTGTAAAAAAGTAACGGAAAAAGCGCTTGATTTTGTAGCCGTGAACTTGATAATGTAATGTTTAAAAAAGATTTACAATGGGTTTTACCAAACAAAGTCTTATTGTTAAAAGGCTATCAGATTAGTCACAGTCAATGTTAAAGGTAATAATATATTAGGAATGGATTACGTTTATAAAATTCCGTAAAGAAATACATTCAAAATGAATGAGTAAGTAACAATATTTGCCTTTATACGTCCTATAGGAAGCTTGAACCTGATATTTTAGAGGGAATCTTTGGTTTATGCATATGCATGATGTTGTGTTTCATCGCCAGTATGTGTTAGTTCAATTCATACGCATATTAGTTTAGTAAGCTGACGAAGTTTTGAAGCCGCGTTGTTTAAATAAGACGTAGTTCATAAATAAAATCCTAAATATTCATATTGTTAATATATTTTTAATATAAAACATTGATAGTCAGCCTATTCATTTGGTATAACCTAATAATATAAGCTACTGTAAATATATATATATAATATATATATTATCTGAATTTCACGATACACGGAAAAACACTTAATTAAAAATGCATTATTAAATTAAATCTCAAAAACTACTCAACGGATAAGATTCAAATCAATTTAAGTATTTTTCGGGTTGACGAACTTTATTTATCATAAAATATTTTTTACAATTCACTTAGACTATGAGAATATTTATAAGCTATTGAAAATAAATTGTAAATTATAACGAGATACATACATACATACATAACTTCACGCCAGGTCCCTTGCGGGGTAGGCACGAACGACAGAGCGCCATAGATATATAACGAGATAGTAAGCACTATAATTGCAGGTAGTTTTGATTTATATATTTGTAAATGCAAGTTACAAGTTCCTTCGAACTAATAAGAAACTATTATTACATTGTGTAACTTCTTAGTTTTTATTTATTTAATTTTATAACGTAATAATCATTTTTATATGAGTATTGTCTTTTGAAAAAACAATCTATTAAATCCTATAAAACTAGTAGTGTCTGAGAAATAGACTGTAAGATAAAAAGACAAATAAACGAACTATTGAAAGATCGACTAACATGACGATAAAATAATGGTTCCGTTTTTTGCTAAAACATCTGCAGAATTCTAAATAAACTAAACTGAAATCTACGCGAATTAAAATGGTCGAAACTGCGATCACTCATAGTTTGTAATACAATGGAAAATAATATAAAATGGCTAACAATAGGACAAGACAGAGTGTTTAGGGTGACGTCATCTCCACCGCTATACGAACAGTAGTTACCGCCACGCACGCGGCACGCCACGATGAGGAATTCGTAAGCCGATCATTTCTTCAACTGGAAAATCAATCTTAGTTGCTTTTAATACATATTTTATGTGTGCGTTACACGAAATAGTATTGCAGCAAAAATGTTAAGGTCGCCGCTGCGGCTACGTCGCTTACTACAAATAGCTCCATTACACTGCATAGCACTTGTAAATATTATATTAATTTTGTATCTTATAAAAGAGACTGTGTCTTTTCGGCCAAAAAATGTATTAGTCGAGATATCGCTTATACAAAGCGTTATATTTTTCTATTATAAAATGGAAACATCATAACAATTGCGATTCCCATAACACTTACACCACACTATTTATTCATTCAAAATAACTAAACTCCCTATAATAATTTAAAAAAATTAAACATATTAAAAATGTATTTTAAAATGACTCTCATCGTTGTATAATTTGTCCCCAATGTTTGAAAGCATGTCAGTCTTTTTAATAATAAGTATGTTTCTCTGTCCCCTTATTTTACAATGAAGGATGTTATTTTAAATCATGTTTACGCTTGTATATGTGTTTATTTACACTGACTAGACTGATTTCTATGCGGTTTCATGTTCCAACACTCCGAACATATTCGATAGAAAAACAAGTTAAAAGTCAATTTAATAACCTGTTATATCGTAAAAGGCATCTTATTATTTGGCATATCTTTTTATATCTTTTTAGAGTTCCGTGGCCCTTTTGGCAAAAACGAAACCCTTAGAAACCATCAGAGTCGTTCGTCTGTCTTTGTACTTCATAGATATTTTTCTCCAAAAACAACAACGTGTACATGGATGAAATCCAACAGTTAGGTGTACCAGTGGTCGCCCGTGGTCGAAATTCGACCATTACTATTAATGTCAACGACTATACTTCTATAATCACAGATTTCGCCAAGGCTGTACAGTGTACTGTTAATTTGGCTTGAACAATAAACAAAAGGTATATATGCGTGTGTAAGTCAAATACATGGGGTAATGTGTGCAATGTTTTTTATTGATTTCATGTATTTATTATGTATAATTTAAAAAAAAACATTCGTCGTTTCTTCTTTATTTGAATTATAAGTGTTCGAAATTTCATACACCTCCGCCAGCGCATTTTTCTTAAAAAGGGGTACAAAGTTTTGCTTCAAGTATTAGAATAGAATATAATATATTATTAATATATAGATATTATATACCACTATTCAATGAAATTACTTCAATGGATTGCCACCACGCAAAGTTTCATCGAGTCAGTATGCACATAAACATGTGGGATAAAAAAAATGTTCTTTATGACTTTTTTATTATTATTTCAAAAAAATCTATTGAAAAGTTTTTGAGATATAGTTTATTTTTGATGAATTATGGATGGAGTATCCTTAGTTCCGCAATCAAATAACAGCATCAGTGTACTTCCTTGTCTCTACGGAACCCTTGACTATAATTAATATATAGTTTTATGATTATAATAAACATCCGAGGTTACGTCATAAATTAATTTGCTTTAAATTATACTGCATTTTATTACTGTTTATAGCTATGTGAGCTTAGTCAGTCCACCTGTTGCCATAACATTTAATTACTTTGGTGGTACCATGACCTATCCTAAGACCGATCCCGCAGGCAATATTCTAATAGTACTGTTTGTTGACTTATGTAAGCAAACTATTGACTTGGAAATCAGCGTTCGCTCATACTATTTAAGACGGAGACGTAATGGCCAGCTCTTAAGCGGTATATGTTCATGCTGGGTGTTAATAACTTACCACCTTACCTTACAATGTTAAGGTAAACTCCATACAAGAAAAATATTTTTAGCAATGGCTAAAAAATATGTTTCTTGTATATATATTGTATATATTTTAAGCTATGCGCACTGAATATCGACCCACTATTATAAATGTGAAATTATCTCCAGAAGATTGTCTGGAAGAAATCGCTGTTAGTGATATGACCGCCGATTCTACCACTAGTTAAATTATTTTTAACTTATGTGTATTATTTTCTTGTGTGCAATAAAGAATATTCTACTCTATTCTAAACTTCAATGCTCTAAATACATATTGAACTATTGTCTTTTTAACTATAAGCAATAAGGATATTGTTTTTTTTTCAAACATATCTTAAGAAAAACTTTAAAGACACGTACTGTATTAAATCCGGTAGTAAGAAAACTTCTAGTATGATTGATACCAAACAGGATCTTAACACTGGTATTGTAATTACCGAGAAAAATACCAATGTCAAAATCATGAGTCGATCTGAATAATAATAGCGCGAAATAGCGGCCATGAACGCTATTTGCTAGGCATACTTTTAATTGATTTTAGTATAATGTTTGTTTTTAATCTGTAGTGTGTTAAATAAATTTTACTGGAAGATTCCTCGGGAAATTTTGACGTGGTACAACCATGCTGGAACCGTTATCTCAATTGCGGCACTAAGGCCTGCTCGATCAGTGTGATTCTACGCTCTCACAGAATATAGGACATAAACGGTTAGTTAATGTTAGCGGTTTCTAACCCGTGCAGGAATGGTGAAAGAAAACAATTTTCTACGGCCTTGCGGCCTGTAATGATGAGAGGTGGAGGAGGAGGATGGCTACTACACCTGGTTTAGAGTATACCACCAACCACCAGTGCCAGATGTCTGGCTCTCTTTAGAGAGCGGTAGCACATTGGTGTTACAAATGTCTATAGGCGATGGTAACCGCTTGAAAACACGAAAACTCTATCTAAATGAGCATAGTGTTTAACTTCTTTATTCTTTGTTCTCTTGCAAACTTAGTCCTACAGATTTATGTGTATATCTCTTTTTAGTGTTACTTTTTCGTTTCATCGAGTTTCAAACCACATCGATTCTAAACAAGTTTCACTTTAAAATCAGTCTTGCAAATTTCAAGACCATATCCATTTTTATTCTTGGGGAACAACAGACGTCCCACAAGATGGGTACAAAAAATTAGGTATAATAAATAATTGAAAGTGATACTTAAGAAGTTTATTTTGACGGATGTAAGCTAAAGGAATTATATTTATATTAATAAAATTTAGAGAAGAATTATCTGTGAATAATTCTCTCAAGTTTCACCTCTACTGCGAACTGGACACACGCATACATGTCTTTTCCTTATTACATTACTATACTGGATAATATCTCATATGCATGCCAATGGATGACGAGTTATTAAGTAATACCTCAAAACTTGGGGAGAGGCGCTGTATGACATTAATCGAAAACCACGCACAGGAGCTCAGTCATACATTGGAACTTTAAACTGGAATATGTATATTCCCTGTCTATATAACTATGAAAGTGCGATTAAATATGTTTGAGCCCGACAACGTCTTGAAATAACTCTAACAAAGCACCTTAATTTTAGAAATAAAAATATTCTATTTCAATGCATTTCCGTTACGTCTTAAAGAACGTAATGTATAAATATAAAACTAAAAATTATTTTAACACATTTCAGTCATACTTTGAGGTTTTCTATTTCCTTATTTTATTTGTATTCATGGCCTTGAGTAAATATTTTTGTTTAAAAATACAATAAGCTTCGATTTAAGCTTTCATTTGGGTTTTATGAGCTGTTGTTGTTATTCATTTATTAATGTTATGCATAATTATTCAAAGATGCAGTACAGTAAATCCACCAGTTTTAATTATATCTGCAAAAATAACCTTCAATATTACAAAGCTAAAAGAGTACTATATTTTTTTATTAAAAAATATGCATTTAAACAAATCAACATACATTACAAACCGTTTATTCTATTTTGCAATCGAGTAATTTTATTACGCCAATGACATGTTATGATAATATTTGTTTATTAAAAGTAATGAACACAAATAGTATAAATCGTAAAATACAAGCGTCATAATGATATCACATAAAAAAGTTGCAAAATGTTCAAGTGGATGCGCACGCGCAGCACAACCCGTTGAAGTCTTTTGTATTGCAACATACTTTTAAAGGCGGTGAAGCTATTACTCGCGCATAGGATAAAATAACTTTGTTCTGAATAATTTATATAATCGCTTACGAATACACACTATCCATAGAGATCAAATTATTTTTATACTAAATATCTATGTCCTACAAATAGATATAAACTTGAAAGAGACTTGTTTGTTGGTTCTTTCTTAACTGACTTAACAATAATACCTAATTACAAAAATAAGTATACTTATGTTTATACAACGGGAGTGAATATAGTTTAATTTTTATACTGGAAAGTAGTATAACACGAATAAAGTTGAACATACCGATTGTCGTTAATAGATGGTATACATGTTTAATTTTGATAATGGGAATAATATTAATATATATATATATATATATATATATATATATATATATATATATATATATATAATTCCGAGAGATAGGAAATTACCGCAGGATACTGTGTGGGAAGTTCTTGTATATTTATAATCATCTTAGGTATTTACTAGGCTAAGCTTTTTTTATAATCGATGAAGGCAAACAAGCTGATAGCTATTCATGCGTATATTAATCCGTGCTCTATATCGTAAGAGTAAATTAAAACAGTACCTGGAAACACGCATGAGCCGAAGGTAGTTCCGCGTTTGGTGACGTCCGGCAAACCTTCGACGTTTCCGAACAAACAGTTGCGTTGAATCATCGCGTTGAGTTGAGACGCGGCATCGTGGGTGCGCGGGATGCTGCGGGCGGCGGGGAAGCGGGGAGACGGGGAGGCGCACGCGGCCGACGGAGACACACCGTGCGAACACGCCAGCGAGGCCTTCTTACTGTCTATCTCAAATACGACAACGCTGACACATCCCATAGAACGTAACTTGTATTTTTTTTTAAAGTGATAATTTCTTATGGGAGGGTAAACCGCTTCGTTACGTAACGCGTTACGGCGCCAGTCTGTCTGGCTTCCCTATTTCTCTCACGCACACGGCAGCGGTAGGCAGGCTCCTCCTCTCTCACTCTTATTTAAAATTAGATTAAATAATGATACTAATGATTAAATAATTTACATACACAAAATTGTATGTAAATCATTAGGATCATTGTAACTAAGAATAAAATATATTTTATCATCAACAAAAGATTTTATTTATAAATAATCTTTCTTTACATTATCATCGTAATATACATAAAATTTAAGTAATAACCTAAGCTTTTCTCAAGTTAAACAATTTCGATATTAAATACTTCAACTATCTAAGTTGAACTATTAGTTTAAGTTATTACTTCTGTCGGGCGTCCCGAGACGTACACTTTTTTTAACAACTCTACGGACTTGAGTTCCGTACCCTTTTTTAAAATTTAATTTTTAGAGTTTATACATGCTTATTGGTTATTTTGGTTCTTGTGTGTGACATTAATTTAGTGATTTTTGTGTTGTGATGTACCTTACGAATAACTTTTTACATTAATTATTATATTTTTAATACTAAACTTATACTAATGTAGAGTGTATCTGTCACATGCTGGTGTTGTGAGGAAGTACATGTGCAGTGTGCCTTTTGTCTATACCTATATATATTATCCTGACTAGTGCCATGTGTGTTGTTTTTTCCTTTCTGTGTCTGGGTTATAATTTTTCAGGCTCTTTGTGTGTCTTGGTTTGTTTGTGAAGTGTGCGTGCAATGCACGTACGTCTATTAATTAACCAGTTAACCTAAAAGAGATAAAAAGTAATACATCGTAATAAAAATAGATAAGATAAATAAGTGTACATTTAAGCTTATATTTAGGTATATAGAGTAAAAATGTGTAAAATAAGGATAAAAAAGCAGGAGTGTTAAAAAATATATAGCAAATAATGTATAAGATGGATTGTATAAATAGGAAAAGTAGAACATCTAGGTTTAAGACAATGAAGAATGTAAGACTAGCATAAGGAAAAAGAATAAAATTAGAAAAGAAAATACAAACAAAACATAAAAACCCCTAAACGGTATAGAAAGCCGGATAATCTTGTTCGTCCAGTAGAAGAGAAAAAAACAACAACAGTCGATCTATTCAAGACGACCCCCGATAAATCTTTTACACTTGTCTTTATTAATTAGATACAAATTTTAATTATACCTATACAAGTATATTAATTAATACTTCTTACTGTTTAAAAACGACATATCATTAAATTCAGGATGTTTTCCTTTTGGTTTACCAAATTTTCTTATAACATTTTATTACTTACCAGATATTTTAAAGTTACGTACTAAGGGTATCTAGTGTAGTGAAAAGTATTCCCTTATAACTTTAAAACATCAGTTAATAATAAAATGTTACATAAACAATAGGTAAATAAACAGAAAATCATCGCGAATATAATTATAATGTTACTTTTATTTCTATAAATTAAAAATTGTATTTAATTCGTATGTTAAATATAAGATATTGTTACAAGTTACGTTCTGTGGGATATGTCACCCGTATGGCTGTCGTCGTATTTGAGATAGACAGTGCCCATATCACCTCCTGACATTCGAACTTAATGGCCTCATTGAAATTTAAGCAAAACGACTACCGATGCAATATAACAGAATTAGGTTATCGTAACGAGACAACGGTCTTCGAGTGGCCATCTTTGGCCTCTCGACTGTCCAATAAGAATTCGAAACATTTAACATGAGTCGTAAGCTCGAGGATTCCGGTTGTCTCGCTCTGAACGCCGGCTGCGTGCACGTGTCAGAGGAGAATAGATATAGGAATGTGCTCCTATCGAATAGTCATTGTTCTTGGTTGTAATGGCGCAAAATAAAGACAGAACAGCGGTTTTCGTGACTGTGAGACAGTAGTATGGGCAGGACGGCCGCGTAAACAGGATGGAATATAAGGTTTATAGGGTCGATGGCCGGGCGAAGGAACTTTAAATTTAATATTCACAAAAATTGTGCATTATTAAGGACTTTTGAATATATAGTCAAATATTGTCAAACATATTTCTAAACTTGATGATTAATATTGAATGGAGTTGTTTAAACGTCATGTTTGATAGTCTCTGTTTATTAAAGGGCTTACTTATAATTAATTAATTACAGAAAAAATAACAGTTCACATTTAACAAAATAATTAAATTATTTTAGCACATAAATTTAAAATTCATATTTAGTCCATATGTAAAAATTACCAGATAATTTTCCGTCAATCATTATAATTCAATCAGGTAAACGAACGTTCTGCTAATCATTACGGGAATAATAGCTATCAGAAAAGAACTGTGAAAACAGGAATTCGTGTAAACATACGAAGCTTCATTAAGAGTGAAGCTATAAGCAGTACCTATATCGACTGAATTTTTCTAAATCAGTGCATTGTTAATTAAACGTGAAATAAGAATAAACTGTTAATCCTATTCATATTCTAATAATATCTGATAATTATTTTAAAAAATAATGCAAGTTTTCTAACTCTCAGATAATAATTGTATAATTAACGAAACGAAACTTATAACTTATTTGTATGTCAATCTACAATGTATTTAATACAATGTATAGAATAAAAAATAAGACGGTTTTTGAGAAAATTGAAATCGTAAAGGACTATTTTAATTATCAAATTAAAAAATATGTGTCGGACTTAGCACGTTAATTAAAGCAAGAAGGTGATATGAGTCTGGAAACCTGGATAAGGTTGAGTGCAGTGAGGTGCGGGTCGGTGCGGTGCGGTGCGTAGCGGCGGTCGGGCCCGCCCGCGGACCGTTACGCCGGCGTCCTTGGCTGAGTTCTTTCTTGCGCGGGCGCAGCAGGTCGGTCTGAACTCGTTCCGCGCCGTTGGTACCACTGCGCACGTGTGCTCACCACTTTGAGTATAGTACACTAACCTATGTGTGCACTACTGCCACGCTGTGTGAGTGCATTGGATTAGTCCTAACGGATATTACGGAATTTCTTAGATAAAATATTTTATTGCGCTATTTCATGTATCATAAACTATATTTTTTATATCGAGCATATTTTTGTTGTTAACATGAATTGTAACTTAACATTATACTACAAGTTACTAGTATATATTTAGTCCTCCCTGTCCCGAGGAATATTGTATCTGTGATTCTGTATTTACAATAGTCACTGATGCCAGAAATATATAAGTAAGACTGTTATTTTGCTTTCTAGGATTATGTGCATCGTATTATGTTAAGCCCTGTCATCGTAAGTACTTAGATACATATATACAACATATATATAATGATCTATATAATTCCAAAGGCTGTTAAGGAGGAACAAACTATACATTTTTTTAAGCCAATATTGGTATTAATATTAATTTAGTATCAAGTTATTATTTATTTTAATGGAAAACAATCCAAATTTGATTTGATTTATTACAATATAGATATTTATACAAGCATTATTATTTTTTGATCTCTATATTATATTTTGGCAACACCCAGTTTCGTGTAGTTTATTCATATGTAATTAATAGTCGTAATTTAAGTACGCGTTAATTGGGTTGTAGCGTTAGTTAACTAGAACAAGTTTCTTACATTTTGGCTTAAATATTAATTATGTATTAACCAACGTGTAATTAACCAAATAAGATTATTTAAGTTGTAAACAATGGAGCACAATTAGTTAAATGTCCGGAAATCACGAATATTTCTCGTGAGGCCATTCATCGTTCGGAATTATTAACTAAATAATTGACGTAGATTATGATCGCCGTTAGATTTTTTGTCACGTCACAAATGACATTTGTCTTGAAATTGCACTGTGACCTTACGCAATATCGCTTTGGGAACAATAACATTACATTGCTAGTTCAATACGGTACAATTACACACAGAATATGTATTCCAATATTGTTATTTGATGATAAAGGTGTACTTTGTTATTGCGAAGCTGGCAAACAGGAAAACGATTCATATGGTGGAAAGTGGTTAACGTCACCTACGTTTGCAACATCAGAAGATCTTTCTTATCTCTTTTCCTACCTTTTTTTTGGTATACGATAAAGTAAACTAATACGGACCTTTCTAATACAAACTTGATGCACAATTAGATTAGGCAGCAAAATGATACTATTGATGCCTAGTATGAATTGAAATTTTATGCTGTGATGCTTTATGCACACCCTACTTCGGGACAAGTCGTGGGGTAGCGTGAAGCTCGCAGCTCTCTCAGATACCTACAAATAATGCTAAAGCGTTCTTTAAACGCTTCAAACCAAAGGTGCATCTCTGCAGGTACGGTAACAATATTTACATCCAAATTATACAAGTCTTGTAGTTTAGCTAATGGTAATGAGAAATTAATATTCGATTTAATGCAAATGTAGTTTTATAAGGTAACTGAAAATAAAATATGAAAGTAATAAAACACGTAATTGTATTGAATAACGCTTACATATAATTTAGCAAAAGTACTTCAGATACGGTTTTACTACATTTAACTTGACGTCTTCTTTTTGTACGTACACTTATAAAAACGCTTTCTACACTTTCACATTATGAGTATTTTTCACACTTGTCAATACTTTGTGGTGATTCAGGTAACTAAAAATTCGAACAAGCAAAGAAATTTAGACACTTAGACAGCATTTAGACAGTTATTTAGATAGGTATTTATTATACATAGTTCTTAGAGTTATTGTAAGTATAGGAAGATTATGTTTTTCCTAATAAAGTTCTCTTATTATAGTCATGGAGTCGCAGTGTGGTGAGAGAAGGGTTCAATTTTTTTTACCTGACGTCATTATGAACAATCTTAAAATAAATATTAAGTTCTAACACTTGCATTCTATATAACAATTCTCTACACTTTACGACTTTTAAACAAAAATTTTTGAAGACCTGTGTCACGACACTTCACATACTTCAACTACATGTATAGCAGATACCCCAGATATTCACTAATTTAGAATATAGCGGTATATAGAATATAATATCTTAATATATTGTCCTTTAACAAAAACTAAAATTGCTTTGGAAGCGGTGGTAGACTCATGACTAAAAAAGAAATAAGATTCCATTTTGAAATAAATACATTCATTGTCATTTTCTTATGTACATTTCTGCTAAAATTTTAGCAAAAATATTTTTGTTATTATTGGGTCTATCCGAGTAATTTTGACAAAAGTAGCTATAACATAGATACGGAGAGGCGTGTCTATATTTTAAGGGATTTCGTTTTAATCAGAGTCTACGGGGCCCTGAAAATCAAATCAAAATCGCGTTTTGAAATTGTTTTAATTGTGAAGTTTTTCGACAAATATGAGTTACTATGCCTGATTTTTAACCCTGTTAACTACATATAGTAGAATTGAAATTGATATAATGGGAATGAGGACATCACAAGCTAATCGCTTATGATAGCCTGTAAAAATCCATATAGATAACTGGTGTCGTTGACTGTACAACAAATGTCGAAATATCAGCAATCAAAGGTCAACGAGAACACTACAAGGCGCCACGCACCAACACTAACAGCGAACCACTTTAAACAATTACATCCGTCTTTAATTACTTTTTGTTCTTATTACGATTACTTTGCTCTCAAAATCTACTTATACGATGAGAATAATATTCGTATAGCGGTGGACTTATCGAGTGTTGGGTAAGTGAGCAAGGACGTGCACGACGCCGGTCGGCAAGTATCGCGAGCATTATTGAATTGCCGCAATACCATCAAATGGTGTTCAAATTTCCAATCTCAATTCTTCGTAACGCAAACCATAAAACCAATAAGGTGGCTTAAAGGAACTAAGTCCTTTTACTATATATAGTATTAAAATTCATTTTTCTTAATTCAAAAAAAGGTCCACTGGAGAACACTTTTTGAAGGTTACTTCCTAGTCTAAATAAATAAATAAATTAATAAATGCATAAATATATATATATATATATATATATATTAAAATATGGCAGCCGTTCTACATAAACAAACAAATTATATCAAAAAACTGTATGCATAGAAAAAATAAATAAATCAAACAATTAGACAAAAGCAGAAGAAAATAGTAGACAAAATCAAAGAAATGGAAGGGTTCGATATGGAATATATAGATGGCACAAAAATTACAATGCATTAACACAAGTACAAAGTTATACAATGTTTTTTAATACATAGTATTTTTTTAAATATAATAGTAAATTATTATACTCGAATTTCAAATTGCGCCTTTTTGAAAACTACCCGTATATAAGGATGATTAGTATACAACTCCAACAAAGTATAGTAGTATCGCGCAGAATCCACGGATGACGAAGTATACATTATACAGCGGTCAACATTTTTCATTGCAGTTACACTTTTTTCCATCTACATCCCATCTGCCGAGCGCCTAAGTACCATGCGATAAGGAACTCTATTCCAATATTATATACTACCTATGGCCCTACTTCGTTTGTTTTTTTTATAGTACAGCAGACAGGCTGATGGCTCATTTGGTGGAAAGTGGTTACCGTCGCCTGTAAATATTTGCAACAATCGAGGCGTTCATAACGTAGGTATTGCTGACCTCGAGAAAATTTTATGACACCGTTTTTGAAAAATCCCATATCGTAGCGCTGTGTATAAACCTTAGCTTGGATACAAGTACTTTTGGCAATCGGCGTGACATTAGATTGTTTTCATCTTGTAGGATGGGATAATATCAAATAACTCAGATTCAAATTTAAAGTGAGGGAATCTTCTTAATACTCTCTCCTACATAGTGTATGTTATCTAATCGCATTTTATAAGAAGTCCTGAAATAATGATAATTTATATTTCATAGCAGCAAAACAGAAGAATAGAATTATATAGTTATATATCCTCAACCAGCAGTGTTTACTAGGCTACGTTTCTTTGTGTGCTTACAAATCATATCAGCGTCGAGTATTTTTTTAATTAAATCTAGCTACACAATCAAAGTAATAATATTTATTATTGTATACTATATTTGACTCAGATTGACTTGAATTGTATCATATGAATCAATGAATCTCATATGAATTCAGTAAGGATTTTTTTTATATAGTTAAAATTTAATTGCACTAAATAGGAGCACGAAATCTATATACTATATAGATAAATAAAATTTAATTTTGTATTTGTAATTTCAAAATAACAGTATTTTACTAAAAGCATATGAAAGTATATATGGCACATATATAACAAATACAATATTTATTTATTTTTGTCTGTTTTTTTGCAGTTTCTGGCTGTCTGAAGCAGCTAAACTGATTTTGACGGGCTATGGCATATGCTGATATTATAAGGTGTAATTTAAACAACTTTTTTAGAGATTCCAAAAAAATACGAAACAACAAAATTCTATACATTACTAGCTGTCCCGGCAGACGTCGTCCTGCCCGGTAAAAAATAGGGGTTGATCGTAGAGGGTTGAAAATCTAGGGTTGTATGTATTTTTGTATGTTGTATCATAAAAAAATAGAAATTAAAAATTTTGTCTAAAAAATAAATAAAAAAATTTAGGGGTGGACTACCCCTAACATTTAGGGGGATGAAAAATAGATGTTGGCCGATTCTCATAGATACCGGATAAGCACAAAAAATTTCATCAAAATCGGTCAAGCCGTTTCGGAGGAGTATGGCAACGAAAACTGTGACACGAGAATTTTATATATTAGATATGGTTACACTGTCTGTTTTATTGCTGAAGGTTTAGATTATCCTGCATCCCAACAGACCAGCGATCTGCAAAAATCATTTGTATGAGCTGATTGAGGAAACTGGAAATCTAGGATGTAACGCCAATTTAAGAGGTCACATCAGACAATATCTATCTATACTGTATTATTATAAACATTATAAATACGAAAGTTTGGATGGATGTTTCCTGCTCAATCATGCCAGAACGACTGAACTGATCTAGATGAAATTTCGCACAGACATAGATTATAGTCTCGAATAGCATATAGGCTACTTGTGATTTTGGAAAATTTATCAACGCGAGGGAAGCTGTGGGCAAAAGCTATTACTATATATATATCTACAAGTATTATGTGACTCTGGCTTGGTGAATCGAAAATCTGGAGAGGGTACCTAACATTAACCACACTAATAAAAAGTCGAAATACATAGGAATTGATAATTAATTAAGAACTACATAGCCTTGGAAAAAAACCTGTACCTGCCTGGCAATGATGTTCAAGAAAATGTCATTTGATCGGGTTTTCGTGAAAATATTATTAACAAATTATGTGCCGTTTGCTGATGAGACGTTTGGCCTGCGAGGCCATGAACCTATGAGCCTATGAAGAGTACCAGAAAAGCAAAATTAACTTCCTAGGTTACTACCAGGACAATGCCAACTCCTGACAAGGTAACACTTACCATACCATTTCCAACTACAACCAACCCAATTCACACACCCAACCAATTCCCAATCCTAACCAACTCGAAAATCAGTCCCAACTATTCCCAACCAAAGCCAACCATAACCAACATCCCCCAAGTGTAAATTTATTTGCGTATTAGAAAAGTAGTTAATATATACGAAATGTAACATTTTTTATATAAATAGTAAAGAATAAAAATGGTAATGACTCTAGCCCCTTTTACATAAGCTGGAGCCTAAAGTAAAAAAAAATTCTGACAAGGATCAGTATAGCAATCCAGCGAGGTAACGTAGCCAGCCTTCGGCCACCTATAGCCCGTGGGTGACGGGGACCTAAGCTCATTTATTCCACTTTAGTGTTAAAGGACTATAAGTTGAATACAAACTAATAATATTTTTTTATAATTGTACTAAATTTAAACATAATATTCTAAAATTTCGGAAAATTGTAACGCAATAAGTTTCTCAGATCAGACGTAATGTTATATGCGAAAATATCGTCATGAATCAGATTAAATGTACGTACACTTTTAATAGACACCGACAACAGAGGATTGTGAGCTAGGGTTAGCAGGCTGTTAACAAAATGTTTAATTTTTTTGCACCAAACTCGCCTTTGTTTATGTTTGCTTTTTATGAGCTAAAATACATAATGTGACAAAGAAGTAAAACATCAGTATTCGTATTTCTAAGCAAATACATTAAAAGATAAGTTTATTTGTTTGCTTCCGTATGTAGGTTGTTAAACACTTTTGTAGTTTTGTTGCATAGCAAAAATATTGTAACAACATCCTTGCATAGTATAAAACAATGTCGCTAGCCGAGTCTGTGTCTGTATGTACCCTAAGTTCTCTTAAACCACGCAACGGATTCAAAGCGGTTTTATCATCAGTCAGATATTATTTCCCTGACGTTTTATATATAAAAAATATTAAGTTTTTCTGTAAGTATAATAGAGCTGCTCTTTTACCAACGGCGTAGCCGTGAGGAATTTTGTGTAATTTCAATCCTGCTTTTACATCTTATTTTATTTCATTTTTTTATCTTGAAGAGACACGTTAAATTTTATTATCAATTTGAAAACATGAGGACGTAAATAAAAAGATTTTTATTACATATTTAATTAAAATAATTTTGATTAGTATATAAATTATAATCCAAGAATCACCAACTAGTCTAACCTATGTAAAAACCTACGTTCGGATTATGTTGTTTTATATTCCTACATTCGACTTATTATATATTTCCAATAATAGTTGGATAAAAATAGATTTTATGATATTTTATTTATAGCGAAAAATGGGATAAAACTTAAACTTAATATTTAAAATAATTGAAATCTTTATGAAACCAAGATCTATATAATATATAATATACTGTTGTATGTCATTTGATAATACGATATGAACTGTTGTAGTTTTCTTTTGAGAATAAAGTTGTTTAAGCCCAAGGTGTTATGAAGCCGGCAGCCCTAGTAGCGGCGAGCACGCCGCGCGCTCATGTGCGCGTGGGGCCGGCGGTGTGCGCGTGCAGCGTGCACTGCACTACACGCACACGCGCGCGGCGCGCTCACACCGCCGCGTGTCCGGGAGGTTCAACGTACCAGTCGCCACTATGCGAGTTCCTTGTTCCACTTTACCACTGACACTATATTATTATTGTTCAAATGGAGTTTCCGACACGAGTTTAAACATTTTTTGTGAAAATGTCCTTATTTATAGCAGAAAACGAGTTTCTGAGGCGACTCGCGTTCCGTCTATAAGTATCTCTACACTATTCTAACTAGCTTCGTTAGAAATAAGAAATGCGCTTGCGATTTCTCTACTGTGTCATAATTTATATTATGTTAATTTAATAATTTTGTTTTGTATACTTTGGAAAAGTTGAAGCTAAAAAATATACAAGAAGTCGGTTTTAAGGTGTTTAAAATTCATATGTCTATCTTTGTGTCTATAATCTTGATTGCATGATGTTTCTTAATTTGGCAAATGGTTTAGCTGCTAGTATCAGTTTTAGGTTTTTGAAAATACTCATTAGCATCTCAGCTCACCCAATAGGAGGTGGTTTCGTTAGATATGTTAAATAAAATATTCAAAATATTTATGCCCAGGTACAGAAAAACTACCCAGTCTAGCAATTGTTGTAATCAGCTGCACCTGAGCCTAACCATAAGTGTTTAAGGTAGATGCAACGGGACCTGCAGTAAGGTATGCCATGACGGACAGAATGATATTTGCATATATGAGCCAGCCAACGACAAGACTCCTGAAGCTCTCAAAAGCAAAAAAGTCCCCGATTTTGAAACATTTCTCCTTGGCGCTCCTCTCCTATTGATCTTAGCGTGATGCTATATAGGCTATAGCCTTCCTTGATAAATGGGCTATCTAACATTGAAAGAATTTTTCAAATCAGACCAGTGATTAGTGCGTTCAAGCAAACAAACAAACCATCTCTTCAACTTTATATATTAGTATACATTAATTAAGGCCAGGCGCATATCGTGGGGCATATATTGTACTAGTGTCTAAAATAAGAATTAAAATGATATAAATAGTCTTAAGACACTGTTAAATAAAAATAGGTAGTAAGAAAACTTTGTAATAAAAATTAGTTAGATAAGCAAGAGCTCTATCTACCCTTGAGATGGAGGAGGCGAATTTAATAATAAAAAAGTACTATGACGCTTTGAAGCGAAGCCTCAGGAGTGTTCTAGTGGTAGTGGCGCCCTCTTAACGTGAGTAAATAAATACCTCCTGTTTTTATGTAAATTATTTAAGGTAATTTACTAAGCCAATAAAAAAGTGAAGACATCTTGTACTGTGGTTGCCAACGTTAAAAAGGAAAATGGGAGCAAAATTATGAGTATATTAATAAAGAATGAATCATCATTTCCTACAATTGTCCTATACTGACCGAGGCCTGTCCTTGGATACATTTTTATAAGGAGTAAACAGGGATAATTGCCGTTCAGTGGCACGCCAAATATACATTGAATTTTGTTAGGAGAGTAAGTCGTCATATAAAACATTTAACAGCCTTTATGATTTTTTCACCATTTGTAGATAATTTAAATAATTGTCATATATGCAAATATAGAGCGTAGGAAAAGGTTATATATTTATGCACTTTGAAGTTGAAACATTAGACCCGTGGGATCAATCGGCAAAGAGTTTGTTTTAAGACGTAGGAAAGTCTTTGACGCTACCCAAGATCGGAAAGTTGGCTCATATTCATACATCAAATAAGCACTACCATACAGCATGGCAATACAGCCAGACTTCTGGGCATGCTCGCCATGGGCAGTGATTTATAATATAATGTATTTTAGTTTTATTGTTTATTGATATTCAATATTTAATTTGTATACTTAGTTTATTTATAGCCATACCAATACTTATGTAATTCGAATCATATACATTGAAAATATTTACATCCTTGGACAAGGTTTGTGAGAAAACTTAATTTTACATCACCTACAAAGTTAGTATGAATGATTCTGGTTATAATGATTGAACCAACAAAAGCATAGAGCGCACCGCGCGCGGTCCCACTCGCTACAAACTTACACAATTTCATTAAAATTAATTAATACTTATCTCGTAATGAGCGTTTAGTTATAAGTTTACTACGTCCCTTGCTATAAACTATAAAATTGAACATAAATCAATAATTCTGATTACCTGTGTCATAATATTATAACTGCGTACCCAATCGTTGCTAATACTTTACCTAGTTTGCAAAAACGAGGTATCGTAACTCCTTCTAAAGTCATGAAACAATTTGTCGTTATAGCACAATCATTATAACACGTCTTGTTATTAAAATAAATGTCAGTTAACAAGACACAAAGGATCTTGCGGCGACCACAGACTTAAATGCCAAAGCCCCCGATTCATGTACTCTGGGCTATTAAAACTCCGCAATACAAAAGACATCAACGCGTGAACTATCGTTGTAGACAATGCTTTAAACGCATGCTGGTACCTGATTTATAGAGTATAGAATACTACAATAAATACTGTTCTACGCGAAAAGTATTTTTATATTATTTATAATAAAAACTATAATATCATCCATGTTATCAAAAGTACATTTGTAAGTTTATATAAAATTATTTGCCACTCCTAGTCTAAAGTATGTCGCCATAATAACCTTGAGTTGTGTTCCGGCATTAGTGACCAGGTTCCAGTCTCCCTTAAGAGAGCAGCAGCGCATTTGTAGCACCTTTGGTGTTGCAAATGTCCATAGGCGATGGTAACCGCTTTTCATCAAATGTGCCGTGTGCAAATGTCTGCTGAACTCATGTAATAAAAAAAACATGATCACGATTTATTTCAAAAGGCACGAAGAAAAGATTATCAAATATTCAAACAGTCACTTTCACATTTATTATTGTCAAAATAAAATATATAATTGACACTATAAACATTCTATTGCTGGGTTGTGCTTATGAGAGTGGACAGTATTCTCCATTATAAGAAGAGTAGACTTGACACGCTTAGGCAAGGCGGATTGACGAATTTAAAACCTTGGTGATCTGCCTTGGTGAGTTCGGGACTCGAATTAAAATGCCGTTGGAATTACTATAGAATTTATTAAAACTATACAAACACATATAACTCAGGTACAAATACAACTGGACACAACCAGTACAAACTACACGATTAAATAACATGCGCAAGGTCCGTCACTATATAGTTTATCGAATGTACACGTCTTGCTCGTATCGTAATCGTCGCTTGACTGCCTGACCCCTCCGTTCGGGCATTCTTTTATACTAAACTGTACAATACAACAATCGACCACGTGGACTGAACTTTCCAAGAAAACGTAATCTGCACAACTGTGGCCGAATACAATCACAATAGCATGTTTTTATTAATTACAAATTTTAAACACGAAGTAAACAAAAGAAGTCCAAATACGGTAAGGGTAATAAAGGTGTGCATTCAATTGGTCGGCGTGTATCAGTATTTATTTACCCTTTCGATATTTAGATATGAACCATTGCCCTCCTGGAGCAAGCGCCTTGGACAATATCCGACCCAACGTCATTGAAGACGGTGACGTCACTGAGCTACCGCGACAATAAAACGAATATTGAGTTTATATTGCAATTAGTTTCCAGCGCAGCAACGTTTTAATGAACTAATAAAAATTGTGCCCGACTATGTGCAACACAACTTCATAAAATTTTAAAACTGGTTTTGCAACATGCCGACTCTTGTGTGTTTTTACAGACAGTCGCGGGTTTTTTTCATATATGTTTTTTTATTTAAGCTTTATAAATAACCACTTCAAATTTTTAATTGACCAAGCCGATTTGTCATGTTACAACTTAGAATTAAAACGTTATGAAAAATACATTTTTAGTTATAGTTTTAGGGAAAAGTGTGTCAGAATAATCTCATTTATATGAACCCGAACTATTTCAAACCGCTTCAGGGAAAATTCCCGCGGCATTCCCGGGATAAAAAGTATTACAAATTTTATAACATAACATTTGTTTCATTGTTGAATTCTTTTTTGTAACCTGGCCTTTTTAAAACATTCCCAGAAAATTTGCTACGGGATTCCCAGGATAAAAAGCTTAGTTGAGTTTAAGTCTAAGAATTAGCTATCAAACAACAAAACCGCATCGAAATCGGCACATTAGTTTTTATGTGACTTCCGAACAAACAGCCAAGAAATCTAAAAGTAATTGCAACATGTTCTCCATCATTTATATAATCTATTCCAGTTGTTTTTATTTAATAGCTTTGATAGACATGGCATGTTTAGAATTTTGTAATATTATTGATAAATCATTTTAAATAACGTTAAATTGGATGATTGATGAATGTAAGGGGTATAGTGAGCCAAATAAGAAATAAATGAATCGTTAGATTTGTAGACAAGTTGTTGTCAGACAAGTAAATGAGAAAGATATAAGAACCGGCCATTAGTAATATTGATATTTGACTATATATACTGGCAGATGTCAGAATTAGTCTTGATATTTGTCATGTTCGTAATACGAATCTGCAAAAGCAGTCGATTTAGGCCCTTGGATACTGTTGAAAATAACTAAACAATCTGTTGAATAAATGATTAAGAAATAGTTAAAAGACCAGAAAAAATATTTTTACTTTTCAACTTTCATATTAGAGGTATAAAACAATAAACAGATAACACAAGTAATTTGTTTATTTAATAGTTTCTTAAGTTTTCGCGACTTGTACACATAATAAAACTACGTTTTAACGGTTTTAATCGCGGTAATTTATTTTATTTAGGTTTATCCGACGTTTCGGCCGCTTTTCAGTTGCCGTGGTCACGGAAGACAAAGATGACATTTGTCAAACGTGTATTGTCAAAGTTTTTATTCAGCCTACCGCCAACTTGTTCATTTTAATTATTTAGTTTTAATTTTGTTTATGGATATTATTTACTCTATGGGAGCCTAATCTAATTTACCACCGCTTCACAACATGTTGTGGCTTGAATAGAAGAAGCGGCGCAAGAAACTCTTCAGCAAACATGCCTAGTTCTAAATTTTTTTTATATAATATTAAAATGAGTGGAAATAGAATATAGAATATAGAAATAATGGAAAATATTTTTTTTTCCTTCCAACGGTTTACCGTTAAAACGTAGTTTTATAATTTGTTTATTATTATTATTTTTATCGTGGTAATTTTACCAAGTGTATAGTAATAGTTGAAATATCTTTAAGAATTTAACAAAAAAATACACGTATG
This sequence comes from Dendrolimus punctatus, assembly GCA_012273795.1. NCBI lineage: Eukaryota > Metazoa > Arthropoda > Insecta > Lepidoptera > Lasiocampidae > Dendrolimus > Dendrolimus punctatus. The sequence goes on along the minus strand of CM022531.1, from coordinate 19,826,550 downwards.
CTTAGTTTGTTAAAACGTAATTATAATTATGTGCACATATTGTAATCTATTTGTACGGTACGCGTAGCTCAAGTCTGTAATATGGGAAAGCCTTCTAAAGTTGTACCGGTTTTCTACCATATAATTCTTGTTTATGTCTTTGAAGCTAAAAATAGATTAGTGAGAGTGTGAATTAAATTCTATATGAATATTTTATGTTTAGTATGCGTAAATATAGATGATATTTATAAACCGTAAACTTTTTAAAGGAAGTTTTTCTACACGTGTCCAAATTCTACTTAATTAATTTGTGCCAAACAACAAATAAATTTTGCATAAAAATAATACACTTTTACGGTTTATGATTAAACATTACTCGAAATAGTTTGTGAAAAAAGGAAGCTAAGATATTTAGTTATACACACATATATATATTTAGTTGCTTAAATACTTGATCATGATGTTAAATACACAATTAATGCAACTTTGGAAGCGTATGTCTCGCTACCTATTAACTTCAATATAAAGATAACTAAGGAACACGATTTCATTGTGCAAGATCTGACTAACAAGATTATGTACACTGAAATGTAATTGTTCAATCCAATTACAGTTATAGCGACCAGCAGTCTTTGGTTTTTTCGCGAAGTCACTACAGCATTGTATGATGTCATAATCGTAGATTATATATCTTCATTAAATTTCATGCATATGTACACCGGCATGTTTTGAAATGTGAAATAAATAATAAATAAATTATAGGTAAGGTATAAATAATTCATAATAAATTATATATATATATATATATATATATATATATATCCAATATATAAAATTCTCGTGTCACAGTTGACACTTTGATCTTGAATAACTTTGAACGCGTGACAATCAAAAATGTTATCAGACCTTTTTGTAGAGCGTTCAATTCTCTATAAAGATTGAACAGCATTTATCATTCAACCAGTCGTATGAACGTACAAAAATCAGAAGAAGCAAAAAATGTTTTCCTGTTTTATTCTTATGGAATTAAAAAATGCGATGAGGACAATCTTAATATTAATATTAAGGCTCGTCTTTCACAGAAATTATTTACACCAAAAGAAACTTTGAGCCTGTTTGGAAAAAAATTAAAATGATTTTTTTTTTTTTGGATCACCCTAATGAATATATACATTTGTATAGATGTGTTAAAGAAGACGTATTTTCAAATAATGTACATGATAAATATTATATTAATATACTTTCATTATTATTTTTTGCACACCATGAAAAATGAACGAATAATAGAATGTATAAAACATCAACTTATCATTGTGACAACTTTTGTACTACATTCTGGCAAATAATAATAATTATAGATAGATAAATAGAAACTCACGTAGCCATGGTAGAAACAATAGGCGGCCTTATCGCTTAAAGCGATCTCTTCCAGGCATCCTAACTTAAGGAATAGTTTAACCTAATCTGGCGACGTACGTAGTGCGGGTTAATCATAAAGAAACATACTTGAACTACATATAATATTATTATCAAATTGATATGACAAAATAATAATAATAATAAAATTGTACTGTTAATATCCTGTACTGTAAATATATTGTACTAGAAGAATAATTTTGCACGTCAATATGGCTAGTACACGTGAAACTATCCACATGTAATTGTATTGTACCATCTGTTATATGGTTGTAACCGTGTCTAATGCAAAATAAACATTGTTTGATTTGATTTGAAAACCGAGGGTTCTTAATTGGCAAAATAGATATGGAATCTTTAAATATGTATAACAAAATACCGGTGACCCAAAATATAACACACAGGAAGAAAGCACTTCGAATTGTACCAATTTTGTCAACATTTAACAAATATTAAAATCTGATCAGTAATGTGATAAACCTACAGGCGTATCACCACAAAATAATAACATAACAAGTATTGTATAATCGATTGTAATATATATTATTATAATAAATAAAATTAAGTAAATATTTTGATTACCCTTATGGAGTCTATATTTGTTTTATAACAAATGTTGTATATATATCTAAGTAGGAACAGAGAAAGAATACAGTTTCCTGCGGCCGGGCGGCCTGTCTTAAGAGGCGACCAAACAACCAATAGCCAAGTGGTATGGCATTTGCCAGACTGGATGGCTACCATTCCTGGTCTAAATTATGTCGCCATAACAACCCTGAGTTTTGTTTCGGCATTAGTGACCAGGTTCCAGTCTCGCTTAAGAGAGCAGCGCATTTGTAGCACCTTTGGTGTTGCAAATGTCCATAGTCGATGGTAACCGCTTTTCATTAAGTAAGCTGGCTGTCTGCTGGACTCCTGCAATTAAAATTAAAAAAATATCATTGTAAATAAAAATACAATTTTATAAAAAAAAAATTGTATCTTCGATAAAAATAACTTTGAATCCTATGTTCATACGCATAATCAAATTAATGAAACCTAGTCAAAATAGGAAATGTTCATAAATATACTTGAATGGAGTGTCTCTATTGATCATTCATGATTGACAATCATCTAGTGAGTTTTGACTTGTTATGATTCAAAACACGAACACCGAATGTAAGTGGTGTATTATAAAAATGGCGAAAGCTGCCGTCGGGCATCTAATGAAAGCAAAACTTGTTTCACAAACGCACCGGTACAGAAAAATCTTTTATTTTTGATTTTATGCACCTTAATTACAGTGTTAAACATTTGAACATAGTCATTATGATATGCATGTATCAAGATAGACGGAAATATCTTCATGTTTTGATCGATAAAATGAACTTTCCAGTAATCTTAGTGTTTTTATTTAGATGTATGGTTTTATTTAAATAGTTAACATCATGTAATTTGATATTCATGGATAAAACTTTTCATTTGTTCACCTTATGAATTTATTAATTCTCATGAAATACTTTGTTTTTTAATTACTAGCGACCGCCCGTTCGCACGGTGCAATGCTGATACAAATTAATACGTTATATTATATTATTATAATATAACTTCTCTTGAATCACTCTATCTATTGGAAAAACCACATCAAATTCGTTGGGAGTTTTAAAGATTTAAGCGCACATAGGATATAGGATATAGCACAGAAAAGGCGACTTGTTTATACTATGTAGTGAAGTGATGATGATGATATTATATTTTGTTAACTTATCTTAGGACATTTCTGACAAGTATACTTAAAACGTTAAAACGCTTTAAAACTGTTGAAGCGCGTAAAACCGTTAAAACACAGTTTTATTGAGTATACTTACACTAATATTGATGTTTATTGCATTTTAATGAATGATAATGATGATTGTTAAAATTTTAAAGATTTTAAAAATGGATAAGAATTTGGAATCGAGTTGTAATCAAAAAATTTGAACAAATCAAGATTAAGAAACGAGTCCTTAATGACTATGTGGACGTGAATTCCTTTAAATAAAAATATGTTTAAAGATGGCAGGAGTGCCTAAACGAGTAGACTTACTGAAATCGGCCTTAATTCACACACTTCATACATTAATTTACATCCATATTATATAAACATGAAAGAGATTTTGTTTATAAGTTTATTTCATCTCAATTTGTAAAAGATGTTAATGAAACTTGATATGAATATATTACAGTAACCGATGATATACGTAGAATTCTTTTACTCTCAACAAAATCAATATATTTTGGTATTCTACCAATACCTAAACTTACGCGCACAAACTCACATGATTATACTATATATACGAGTATACTTGTCGAAGCTAATTTAGTGGAAAAAGCAGACGTCTATTACGATTAAAATCAACATATTGTTAGAATCTAGTTAAGCTTAGATCAGGGTTGGCTGCCATTGATTTCGTTGTTACTGCCCTTGACTTTTGCCCAAATTTACCGACATGAGCTCAGGGTTATAGCAATATATCTAGTTACTTTGTCTTACAATAAAGAATGCCTTATCTTGATGTGCATTGGAGATTGTTATTATGATTGAATCCTTTAAAATTGAAGTGACGGATTGGCATGTGCTCAATATACCTCACGTATTATTCAAACGATTAATTATTAGTATAACAAGTAGCAATTTCCAACATAGCATATGACATGTCTTTATATGAATAAATTTCTGCATTTATTATTTTATTGACCATTTGCTGATGTATTGTGTATTGCCAAAGCATATGAAAACTGTACTAAATAAAATATTATCGACATTGTTTTTCAACCGACTCCTTTTGGAAGAGGCGATTCTTAATTCGCCTGTATGTTTTTTATAAGAATATTTGTGCATTTATTGTCTTATTTGCAGAAGCATCGTTTACCAAAATATATGGAAAGTGTACCAAAATATGATATCGCTTTCAATAAGCTTAATAATTAGTTTTGGAATGATACGTATATTGTGTTAAATTTCGTGTATGTTTTGTGCTGTGGTTTTAAATTAGTTATAATACACTTGCAAGGTATTAAAATAGCACAGCTGAGCTCTGTCTGTGATTTTTGTAGTAACGTAGGGACTAGTTCACTCCTCCAGGGATGATTTTGCATAAACTGTCGAAAGTCTTAATTCTTTATTTAAAAAAAAACATGTTTACGTTTTAACATTCAATATAATAGCGTAAATATGATTTTTTCTGTTCTTAACTCAGGAATAATTTCCCATAAAAATACGTTTATTTCAAACGCATGATTTTTTTGGGAGGAAATGCAATCTACATCCCTTCCTTGGATAAAATCCATTTTTTATCAAATATCATCAATTTCATTTTGTTTAAAAAATTTCGATGACTGAGCTTTTATTATAATATTAACAACAAAATAGTTTATCAGTAATTAAATTGCATTAATCCGCTTGGTTTGATTAGTACAGTATGTTTAAAACTTAAAACCCTATAAATGTATAAGGTTTCCATTATTTATATTTTTGAAGTTAAAAGGATGTCTACATTTGTTATTATGCGAATTTTACAAAGAATAACAAAATGTTGTGCGGCTACTTTTCCTCTTGGAGGTAATTCAACCCGAGATATATTTTTTATCAGCGTCTTTTTAGGATTTCGTTGGATACAAAACACCCGAAGCCTTAGTCAATAAATCTTGTAAAAACCGCATATTTTCATCGAGAAGCTACGTACAGTAACAATGGGTTTTTTGCAGGTTATACTTATATATTTTTTAATTATATATTTTTTATATCATTGGTATCCTACTTGATCGTATTAAGAAGCCTTCTATTGCGTGTCACTATTGTTAATAAAACTAAATCATTACTCTAAAATCATCAATTTTATTACTTTGACTAACTTAATACCTTCTTTATGATCTTAGGAAGAAACAGATTGTCTTTAAATTTAATATAATAAATATATGTACATATGTATTTAATTCAGATAACGGAAATAAACATAAGAAACTTTATCTTGGTAAAGGGATGGTTTTCCCAGGACACCACTTCAAAGTTTATGAAGTTATCATGAAATTTGGTATATACCTATTTTTGCTTAATGAAAGTGTTTGTCACAAAAAAAGTCTATTTTAGAAATATGGTACATAGAAATATCTTAAGATAACATTGGAGAGTATATAAAAAATCCATTTTAGCTACCTTTCTAAGAAACATACTTTTAGATATAGCTTGGCGTTAATATTGATAGTTATTTTTAAGTACTGTAATATTACTTCAACGTAAGAAAGTTTCCAAGAGACATTTAGAGGCAATAAGTTTACTACCTAGAAAACATTGTGCAATATCTTTAAGCAATGTATATAATAAACAATATAGTAATTTAATTATGAAACGTCATGTTTTCAACCTAGTAATTGAATTCCTATTTATGTTTTAAGTTTTAATGTTATGTTAGTTTTGTATATAATACGATCAAGTCATAATATTGGTGTAAACAATAAATAAAATAATATCAGCCCACAAATGTCCCACTGCTGGGCTCGGGCCTCCCATTATAGGGGGTAACGGACAGTATACCTGCCACGCTTGTCCAAGGCAGCGTGGCAGGTTTGACACATGGATTATCTCCATGTGCAGGTTGCATCACGATGCTTTCCTTCACCATTGTTAGCAAGTGGTAATTGTAATAATATGCACATTAGATCAGAAAGCAATATTGGTGTACTACAGAGAAATTAGAAATTACTTATTGTATTAAATATATTATAGTTTTGGGTAAAATATTGCAACTGGTATGTTATTCTGTCACTTTATTTTAATAAGCAGCGTTAATAATGTTAGATATCTATAATTAGACATGTATAGCTACTTTCATGTTTACATATTGCCTAAATATGTCTTAGTTTTATTCAATATCACATCTGTATAATTAATTATACTCCTTACGTAATATATTCATCTAAATATGATAGAAATGTTTTTGCTTGTACTTTACGCCACAGAAAGTGTAGGCGATGGTATCTACTTTCCATCAAGTAGAACCTCAATCTGTCTGCCATAATCTAGCTATAAAGTAGTAGTATAGTATATAATTAAGTTCGCACAAAATATTTAAACAAATGATCGAGTCGAGAAAACGAGTTATTTTTAAGAATTTATAATGTTAACCTCGATGACGTCGTAATATAATACAAACCATATTAGACTTTAAAATAACGATTTTGAACTTGGTTTTAGAACTAGCAAGTGATGATGGAGTTATGCATGAAAGCAAAATTGGAATAAAAACACTACGTTGCTAATTTTCTCAATGTTTACAAATTATACCATGTGGTACCTCTATATATTTCTTAACAATAAAAAAACTTACAAGTTTCGGTACAATTTATGATGCATTTTAAACGCTACGTAATTTTGGTATTATTCCACTAATTAATTCCAACCGCAGAAGACTCAATAGATGCGAACGGAAGCGGGGGTGCATACAGACGAGATGAGTTGCCGTAAGTGACTTTCACCTTCGTTGTAAAATCATGCAACATTCACGTCACAGTAACGGGTGCGCACCGCGACGGCGACCGCGCCGGGGAATACGAAACGATCACAAGTTCAAGACATATGCATTGTCATACTTGCACTAGCTCACCTACAACCTGCTATAGTTGAAGTGCGTCTGTGACGGCCGGATTCTTGAACTAGCTCTGCCCGCCACTTCATTAGGATTGTATATTCAAATGTAAATTTTACATAACAAGCCACAAATTGAAATTCTGAATAACATAAAATAATGTACATGAATACATTACACAAAAAGTGTATTTATTTGGTTAATTAGTTATAATTAACTTTAAAAAAGATTCTATACACCTAAAGGCTTAGGCCGTTTCACGCAAATATGGCGATGAGTTCAATGACATTATTATTGATGTTAAATATTGAGAGATAACATATACACGAATGTGGCTATGCGTTAATGCCATTATTTTTTAACGTTTAAAATAAGACGTATTTGGCTATAGCTTAAATCTTTAATATTAACGCAGATGAAGTCCCAGCATTATAAATGTTTATTACTTTGGACACAGTTATTAGTATTTTTATATGAATATTGATTAATACTCAAGCTTTACCAATTTTATCTATATTAATATTATAAAGATGAAAGATTTGTTTGTTTGTATTGAATCGGCAGAATTGCAATTTGAATTGAATAGGAAGAACAGAATATTTTGATACCCATGCGATGCCAGGGTGGACCACTAATGTTTAATAAAATTGGTAAATACTTATTAATTTGGCCCGATTTTTGAAGCGAAACGTCTTCTGAATCGTTGTGATTTGAAACTCAATGAAACAAAAAAGCGACACTATAAAGAGAACACATAAATCTGTAGGACCAAGTCTGCGAGAGAATGAGATAGAATATATTATATTTAACCATTTATACAGTATGCTTATACAGATAAAGTTGGAAATGTTTTGAAGTTTTTCGTTAAACTTCAAATTTCAGGTTTTAAAGCTAAAATATATAATATATGAAATATGACGTCATGAAATTTTGAATCCCTTCCATACTTTGTCACATTTTGTTTCACTTCTACTGTATCTGAACTGTACACACACACACACTTTTTTCTTAAATTTCGAGTCACTAACTCGATTCAAAGGTTAGGTATTCTAGAATGAAATGCTTTTTTATTTAGTGCCGAAACAGGTCTAACATTGCAGGTACTAATGTAGGATAAGTTTCAAACAATACTTTAATTCTGTACATAGCTGTCCCCTTTTAAATTTGCGCTTTTAAAGAGAGAAAATTGAAGCCATTAACATTGTAAAGAGGGATAGATAAGTGATTAAATACATAAGTAATACAAAACATGATAATGCATAAAGTAATCTGTAATTAAATAATAACCTTGCCTTCATGTTAGATTAATATTGACTGACCCTTAAAAACAAGCTGAAAGATTGAACATTTACCTCTTAATGTGACGCTGAAGTGAAGCGACTATATGTTTGCACCTGAAAATAAAGAAACAATAAATCAATTTTTTTAAATAAGTTAATACCATGTTCATAGTTTAATTTCATCACTTCTGATTTTTAAATCAAACAAGATCAAACCAGTGAAAATAAAACCACGATAGATTTTTTTATTCAAGTTCAGTAAAGACTGTTTACGAAAAAATAAAATAAAGAGGTCGATAAACGAAAGGATACGGAAAATACGTACATTTAATTAACGTTTCAGAGAACGAAGCAAGGTCATCGTCGAATGACAAGTTTAAAACGACTACGTTTGAACCGCATTTACCTTTGTATTCTTATAAACAAGGTAGATATTTAATTCCGACATGTAGGTATCTACACTAATGAATAAAATGGATTGACTCCGAGCTCGATTCCTAGCATGATGAATTTCGTAAACTTTCCATTTCTTACTGTGGTTTGGTTATCTGGGATTGTCACCAGAATGCTCTGTTGCATGTCCATAGCAGAATTTGCATAGCTTGAAGATTTACATGTATAAGTTTGTCCGCCGATTATTGAATAATCACAAATCTAAGAAAAAACTGGTATTCATAAGCTGCCTAACCATAAATGACCGTATTAGAACTTTGTCTGCATGTGGGTCTGAAAGTTGATTTCGAAACAGTAAAAGAGATTTGGTAAGATTTTACTGCGATTTTACAGGACTTTTTTCTTAAAATTACATTATGTTTCATTTCGATATCTTGTACATTTCAGAAACTATCAATAAAAAGTCTTAACTTTTTATCCGAGCAGGAAACAAGAAAGAATACAATATCCTGTGGGTTGTTTTGTTGCCTATTACGACATGGGCGACTGTCGTAAGAGGCGACAAATAACCCATAGCCAAGTGGTAGGGCATTTTCCCGTCTGGATGGCTACCACCATACAGACAGGCATCTGGTCTATAGCATGCCGCCATAATTACTTTGAGTTGTGTTCCGGTATTAAGAGTCAGATTCTAGTCTCCCTTTAAAGAGTGGCAGTAAATTGGTAGCAACTTTGCTGGTATAAATGTCCATAAGCGCGATACCGCTTCCCATCAGGTGGGCCGTCTGCCTGTCTGCTAAACGCATGCAATAAAAAAAAATCGCGCGATTCGAAGTTGTGGTAAATATTCCGTAATATAGGTATGAGAATGACAACATGGTAACACTTACATTATTTTAAACACATAACAAAAATAATAGTTTTTGTTTTCGGTCAGTTATATATGTTATGTATATGTAATAAATGAACATGTTTTTTAACTTTTGCCAAATTTTATTGCTTAAATCCAGGACTCGATTCGATAACCAATGCAAATTACAGTTCACTGTGAGTAAGGTAACATTTTGTTTGTTACATTTTTATTTTGGGATTGCGTCTGTTTACTCAATTGTCGGTATATTGGTACTTTGAGAAATGGGATAGATAGATGGCCATTTATGAACACGAAACAAATGTAAAAGTTCCAGTCCTAAAATAAAAATCATGTAACAAGTGAAAGAAGGATAATTTAAATTCTCACTTTTGTTGAAATTGTCAAGGAATTGCGCCTGAATTGGTATTGAATTTTATTTTTATTGCAAAATGTTGCAACTTCTAGGGAACGTCAAGACACCTTTCTTTTTGTTATTGTGTACTTCAATATCATAAAATACTACGAGAAAGTATATTTAAGGTATTCGATATACTTAAGATGTTACAAGGTATATACAAGTTATTAGAAAATATTCTTCTGGTGGGTCATGTTTCGATTGGTCTGATTGTACATGAACATGACCACATACTACATGGAGATCTGAAATTTTAATACTGGCAGTTGGCGTGAGGAACCTCTAATTGACTCATATTACAGGTAAATTATACCTATTTTGAGAGTCAGAGTCAACTTAAGATCTCGTATAGTGTTTTTAGCCACTAAAATGTGTTTAATTCTTCATTGATTCTTTTTTGTACTTTGTTTTACTTAAAGGCTTAATAAAGATATTTTGTATTTATATTTGTACAAGTATACTGATGTTAATAATCACGTCACCCTACTAAGACGGCAAGACATACTGCAACTTAAAAACCAAAAGGCTTGTTTGAGACTGAAGACGTCTATGTTATATTTTTAAAATGTTAATAAAAACAGCTGAAACGTTGATCTTTATTTTTATATTATATCATCGTGCCTCGTATATATTATGTAGTATAGGAAGGGACAAATACGCTACACATGTACCGTATATCAGAAATAGAAAAAAAATGGTTAAATAGAACACTGTAATTCTATACTAGACATCATGTATCAAGAAATAAAAATGTCCCGGACTTTTGGAGGGCTTGCATGGAGCAATAAGGAAGGTCAACACGTAGAGGATTGTTGACAAATTTAATGTAACTGAAGCGTAACACTGAACGGTGACTATCCCTGTCAACATCATATAAAAATGCACCCAAGGACAAACCCCGGTCAGTAGGAAATGAGAATAAGAGGTACCGGGCTATTGGGATGAACTAGTGGAATTAGAGATCTGGGATACGAGGACTATGGCATATGCCCGTCGAAATGTTCGGGGAACATGGAAAAATTAGGCCAACGGTGACTCGCCACTCCCTGCATGGGCCCCAAAAACTACCATACAAATTTAATTTACTAGACACTGTTATTGTGATATCAAATCTTATCAAATGTAAGTTGATATTAAGCGTAGGTGTTTTCATTGTACTTGCGTGCTTAATGTGTGCGTTGACTGCTAAAAGGTTGTTCGCTTTGCATGCTTGGAAACTGGTACAGAATAAAGTGGTGCAAACGGCAGAACCTGTCCTGCGACAGGAAGCGGCCTCGAGGCCCCCCGCGCACCGCCCACCCCCCACCTGCGCTACAACCACCTGATCCAGACAAAGCGTGTCCTTCGCGCTGTGACGCATGCAAGTGCATTGCACTAATAATAACAACCAAGTCCTTTCCACGTCCGGTAGGCAACATGCCACTAATACAACATAATCGAACATTTAACGTCACAATTTCTTCAAAGACCTTGCACGAAAATAGATTTCATACGAAACTTTATGTTTTTAAGTTCCGTGATCGCATTTTATGTTCTCGTTTATCTTTTATTACTAATGCATTTTGGACAAACGAATGAATGAACACTTCTTAATTGTACACCATAAATATTTTACTATTCATTCTCTTGCCTTACCATTGGTTGAATTTTGACATTAGTTATGTGGAGCTTATGTCGAATTTTAACTGATAGCAAAGCAAATGAACGGTCGGAACATATAGGAACCAGCCAGTAAACTACAATTAATATGGATACATTTGCATGTAAACAACAGGCGGCCCTATCGCTCATAGCGATCTTTTCCACGCAACACAGTGTCTAGTGATTTTAAAATTATACATTATGTAACTATATATTAAAAAGAGATAAACATACAAATCCATAGGAATAAGCCTGCGAGGGAATGAGATACGAGTTTACACAGATTAGAGAGTCAAAAGACTAATGACCTAAACATAAGTGCAATTTGGACAGAAAAAAAATGACAGTAATATTTCCAGACTAAAATAAAATAAATTAAAGTGATAAGAAGCTTATTGTAAATTATAAAATATTGACGAATGTACGCTACGCTACGCTACGCTACGCTAAAGGTATTACATTTATATTAATAAAAGTTAGAGAAGAATTATCTGTCAGTATATTCCCTGACGTTTGACTTCTACTGCGTGTGCCTACACACACACAGAATTTGTATATTTTTAGTGCTTGCTAAGCTGACAAGCTAGCAGCAATAAATGAATATATAAATTCTGCTAGCAGCTCATAGAAAGTGGTTACTGACGCCTATAAGCGTTTGTTTTAGGATGGGATAGAGGGATGAGACAGAAGGAATAGAATAAAAGGGATGGAATATGGGATTGGTATGGGGGGGGGGGTGATGGGGTAGAGAAGATCGGATCGGAGGGAAAGTGGGCAATCGGATGTGTATTTCGAATTGTCGATTGATATGAACATCAGTTCTCATTTGATCAGTAACATTGCTTTTTGTATTATCATTTCGCTTTTCATTCACATTTTCGCTCACATAAAACTATTCTTTTCTATAATTAAAATTACGGTTTAACGATTGATTATTAACCATGTTTAAATTATTATTTTACACTAGCTGACCCGGCAAACTTCGTACCGCTCAGAATCAATAAATAAAAAACGTTGATTGCTAAACGACGCGACGGGACATAAAACGTTTGACATTCAAAACCAAAAAAAGAAAAAGAACTTCACTTTTAAATTTAATTTGGTTTCTGAACGACTTTGAAATTTAATTGATTTCTAAACGACGGGATGAACATCAAATGTTTGATACGTAGGTACAGTTTCTAAGGAAAAGTAAAATTGTTGTTTTTACTATATTCCAAGCATTTTTTTCATATTTACTCATCTTTTAAACCTTCCATAAATATTTCAAAACAAAAATTAGCCAAACCAGTCCAGCCGTTCTCGAGTTTTAGCGAGACTAACAAACAACAATTGGTTTTTATATATATAGATTATAATTTAACGATTTGGGCACTTTTCCGGAGTCGTGACCACAGAATGACTCAGATGTCAAACGTCAATATTAATTTTATTTTTGTCTATGCTCAAAACTTCTTGTGTTTTATTTACAATATTTAATTTTGTTAACGATTACTGTATTTTGTTTCTTTAGTTTATTTTTTTGGGTGTCTAATATAACTTAGTACCGTTTTACAACGTATTGTAATCGGAGACATTGCATGAAACGTGGAACGGGTTTTTTGTTGGATTTAATGGCGGTGGGATTATCTTGTGTTATATATACTTTTGTGGATGTATGATCAATTTACTTAATTCGATTAAACCAGCTGGCTAGGCGGTGGAAGCAGAAGTAATACAAGCGGCGTAAATACGCAATCCTCGGTAAGAAATATTTATTTTTACCGTATGCTGTTAAATTGTTCCATCTTGAGTTCTTGCGCCTTTATAATATGTAGACTTCAAAGCGCCTCACTGATTGAATAATCGGATGATTTAGGGGACCTTAAACAGTGAATCAGTAGAGTATAAACGATGCAAAGAGATAATATAAGTCGTAGTAGCGTAATGGCTAGCGCACGCGTCCCGAACTCAAAGGACGCGGGTTCGATCCTGGCCGAAACGCATGCACCACTTAGTCAATTTTCTGATCTAATGCGCATATTGTTGCAATTACCACGTGCACCGCCTTGGACAAGCGTGGCGGGTATAATGTCCATTCCCCTATAATGGAAGGCCCGAGCCCAGCAGTGGGACATTTATGGGCTGATACATTTATTTTTATATATTATATGTCTTTTGGGAACCTTACCTTTAATAGGTAAGATGCAGAACTAATATTAATAAATAATAAATATAGAGTCAGTTAGATTATATTATCGTTAATAAGAAATTAATAATTATTAGTGAGAATAAATGTACATCAAACTAAAAAAAAACATCTAAAAATAACAGGGTTCACTCGAAAAATAAAGACAGATATTTTATAAAACACAAAATATTTTGAAAAAAAGAATGTACATAACCTTCACGCAAGTTGTGTTAGATGATAATCTATGTGAATAAAATAGAAAAATTCATGAAAAAACTAATTAACATAGGCTTTAACTTGAAAAAAAATCAGTAAAAATGAATATCACTATATTTCTCGCAGATTACTCAGAAGCCAATAGATAAGAAAAAAAGTCACCGTCGTTTTTCTTTTGCTACTGAGGGGAATTACCTGAAATCACAGTAGATAGGAAAAACATTAGTACATTTAACGACGTTTATTTAAACTTGATAAGTTTCAAGGGGTTTTCGCAAATAAACATTTGGTAAATTCTCTAAAACTTCAACTACTTTTCTACTTTTTATAGTAAAAGTACCACGTTTGAATTTTCATTATTGATACTGTAAATAAATCGTTTTAAGATATTAACTACATACAGCCTCAGTCGTGTAAAATTCGCACCGCATCCCGCAGAAACTGTCCCATTATATCCCCCGAGTAAAAAATATCATATAAGTAATCTCAAGATCTGAAATAAATATACACCGAATTTCATGATTAGTCGTTGATTCTGGAGATAATGACAAAGGAACAAACAAACATTCGAACTTCCAAACAGTCACTTTCACATTTATTCTTGTTATTAATTGACTTGTTTGTGTATGTAATCTTACTTTCTACATGACAATTTAGGTATTATTGTAAGCCTACCTTCCTATTTCTATATACAATTATACATATATATACCTACTACTAATAATATCGTTCTTCTCTAGTTTTCCATATCTAACGTGCAGAGAAAATTGGGAGTCCATTATTTAATATGTAAACTGTGTATTGATTATTTTTAACAACTATTATATAATGGTATAAATAAAGGCATTTTTATTATTTATAATACTATCGTTATATATCCAGTAATCCATTATTCACGCGAAAAAAACTAACATTAAAAAACATCTGTATCATTTTATCGATCAACTTTTACTTGCAAAATGTATTGTTATCGAATCTTCGAAAGAAATCAGATAGGTAATGCCTATAAAAGTCGTGACCAAAATATTGCACTAAAACGTTAAAAATAGCTTCTTACATATAACGCGGGTAAAAGAACAACGCCGCCGCGTGGTGGTTGCCGCGTGGCGATAAGCCGCACAACGGCCAACGAACAAAGCCGATCTTGATGCCACAAGCCGCGGCATGCTCATCCGGACCGCCCATTGAAACGATCTCATAGAAAGTAGAACAGCTCATTTATTTATTCAGTGCAGCGGCCGGTGCGAGCGAGACCTCGACGTCGCTGCGAAACTGGCTCATTAAAATAAAACTCCGATTTTTGAGTGCACCTCGCAAGTTAAATAAAAATTTCCAACAAAATTTGCTCGAGTTATTCCATAAACGGTGCGCGAAACGCCTCTGCACTGCGATCGCGAGATACGGACGCGAAGTGAAACCGACCGACTTCGCAGCCTCCGACCGACGACGGCGCGGCGCACGCGCAGCACGAATGCGAGCACTCAGACTGGATGTTACATTATAAAACATTAAATTAAATCAATTACGTTGAATCAATTTTATATTCATTGTATGGCATTTCTTTTCTAATAATTTTCGTGGTGATTATTTCCACTGTATTATTTATATCAGCAGTTGTAGTAATAAATTACAAAAAAAAAACAAAAGCTCTAAAATGCTTTTTAAACAAAGCACGATTTGTAAAGAGATTTCTGGTCTGATGGCGTAACTATCAACAGCAAAAATTGGAGTTGGAGTACTTCAACTTGCTATTATGTTTATGTATATATAGTTTATTAAAACCATTTTATTATATAGGTATGTACTAGAGTTTTTCCAGCGACTAGTTCATGGGTCAAACTTTAGTAAGCAGCTCTATTTTGCTTATATATAAACTTAATTAGGTTTTTATATATCGTGAGAGAAGCCGCAGGAAAAAGCTAGTACATATATAAACCTTATTTGGAAAATTATCTACTGATGAAGAAAACCAGTTAAAAATCCGTCATATGATTTAGCATGAGTTATACAGACAAAAGCAGATAGCGATTTTGTTTTATACTATGTAAGGAAAAGCTACCTCTTTTTATGATGTACATAAAATAAGAACATTAAATTCCGCTTGCATAAAGATGCTTAAATTTATTTAAGAAACAGAAAACGTTTTTAACACCCTTAAATACAATTAGCGTCTTGCACAACGCAAAAATTGCCGCTAAATATGTTTAAAGAACTGTCGATACGTTTTGTGTACAACGTATTTAGACAGTTTAATATGATTAACTAATTCTATTTATAGGCTATCATTATGCCAGCGACCCTTAATCCTTAAATGGACAGTTTATTTCATGTATACATAATATTTTATTACAATAGTTCAACCTAACACACAACATAGATTAATGAATACGTCTTTGTACGGTTCTCGGCACCAGTATCCAATGTAGTGAAATCAGTGCCTAGCAATCGGATGCCTTCCCGCGTGGTACGAAATATTGTCTCAAAATTAAACACTTTAGCGTTACATTAGACGCACGATATAACGCGGAGGTATATAATCATAGTCACGAGTCACGTTATCCGCACGCTTATTTGCTATGTAAATAACACCATGCACGACATTCCGCCATCCGGCGAAATATAAATCGTTTTTAATAAATTTGCATCCATTCGCCGTGAGTCTCGCCGTTACGCTATCGAAAATGCATTTGTATCGATTGCGGAATCGACACGCTCAATTCGTGTCGGCGACTGCTCTGATTTTGATTTCTGAAAACAGCCAGAACAAGCTGTCCCTACGAGCTGTCGCTGTCATTATAAAATGATTTTATATTTCATTTATCAGTAAGGAAGCTTAATTTTTTTCAGAACATTGATTGTGGAAAATATTATTAATTAAAGGTATATTTACTTTTTAGTTAAGTGCTTATCGAGTTGGTGACCAAATTAATAGGTAAGATTTAAAAACACACACCTCCTTAGTATCGTATCGTTAAATTACAAATAGGTTAAGTTAAGCCAAATAGTTTGGCTAAATTGAATTTTGAAAAGGTGTTTTAACATGTATATAATGCAATAGAATGAACTTATTTGTACATAAGAAAATAAACATTAACAAACAACAACATTACGAAATAGTTCAAACAGCTCATTTATCACTTACAATAATTTCTTCTATACAACGTTCTGTTCTTATTTCGTTAATACCAAGTAATTGAAATCTACTCTAAGACAATATCATTAAGATGTAAACCCTTAATAACCATACGAAAAAAGTAAGCCGGAGTAATTGCAGATAAATTTAATAGGCCATTCAAAGTTTCTGTTTTAAATTTAAATATGAATTAATTGCATATTTGCCGAAATCCATTAGCGTAGCCTACATGCGTACTCCGAACACGTAACCAGTCGTTTTAATTAGATAAACGATAACAAAGAATTGTGTAACATTAATTATAAAGTAACGTTCATAATTTACATTTTGCAACTGTTTTTATCAGTTAAAATTTAGACCTCAATGTGACAAGTGTTATATTACTTAAGATTATATTGTTACGACCTGAATACCGACAAAAGAAAATTCTCACCTACGTACCTGTAGACATTTATTACCTTTTCGGCATTTGGACTTCTTTTGCTTATTTTGTGATTGAAATTTGTAATTAGAAAAACAGCCCATTGTGTATTGTAGTCTTATATGGTAGTCAGTAGCCAGGTGTGATTCTAAGAAATTCAGTCCACGCGGCCGAGAGACATATTGTACCTATTTGTGCAACGCCCCAATGGAGAGTACGGCAGTCGAGCGATAAGCACAAGCGAAGCAAGACTGTGTACACACACTACATTCGGCAATCTATTTAGTGACGGACTTTGCGCGTATTATTATATTTGTACCTGTGTTATACTGTTTATATAGTTCTATTTTTTTTCGTAATTCTAACGGCATTTAATTCAGTCCTGCAACTCATAACAATATATTATACTGTTTCCAAGCGTTTATTTTACTATTGACGTTTGCACGTCTATCAACTTACATATTTCTTAACAGTAAAGCCCACATGAAACTAATGACATAATTGTCATACTTTATTGTTGTGGTGACGTCTGCTCGCTGAGTCATGTAACGCACAGATATTAAACCATAACACTATACGTGAATAAATCGAAAGTAATCGATTAGAATCTACTGTAAAGGAAAAAACCGCAATTATTATAAGACGGTTTTAAATGGCTTTTTTATATATGTAAAATACGTTCATTGAAATGTGGCTATATTTATTACACGATATAGTATTTTAGCAAAAATATAGTAAATAGTAAGTTAAATTGATTAAAACTTAATTATAAATGGAGTCGACTTTTATAGCAAATCGACTTTGTCACCATTAGAAAATTACTGATTGATCCGTCATCGAGCTGTCAAAACTAAAATTAATGCTTGGAAAGTATATAATGCCCATTTTCCTGTTACTCTAAGAAAAAATATGTACATCAAAACACTTGCATATGTGTTTCTCTTGGTATAAGGGTATATTGAATTATTTATTATTGCATATGTTCCTGACATTATTATGTCTCGTTTAAGATTCTATGCGTAATTAATTCATGAGTAAATTAACGCATATATATAATTTTAATTTAAATTTGACTATTATATGAACGAAGTTACGAAATAAATATAATTCATTTAAGTCTAATGAAAAACATTAAGGGGTGCATGCATAACGATCGCCTTTAAATAAAATTAGTTAATCCTATTAAACTGCCTAAAACATTTTACACAAAACCTATGGACAGTTCTTTAAACATATTTAGCGTCAAATTTTGCGTTGTGCAAGAAGCTAATTGTATTTGTGTGTTAAAAACGTTTTCTGTTTCTTAAAAGTAACCATGCAAGCGGCTCTTAAGCTCTTTTCATATTATCATTATTTTAATACAGTATTTTATAATATTCACATTTATTGTAAAACTATTTCTTCGTTAGTAATTTCAATTTGTTTTGATGCTTAAGTTGTAGTTTAGAATGAAAATCAACTGTATCGTTAAACAGCAAATTCGCCTAATTAATGACTTCTTATAAAAAAACTGCATGTGTTTTAAATTTGAAAGTGCTGGTATTGGCACCACATCGCCACGGGAGATCACAGACGTTGTGTCATTTTCTATTAATGCAAAGTTCAGATATTAGACCTTTCTGTATTCTAGACTATAATATAGTGGTACTTATATAAGAGAAATACATTCTCTCTATCGAATGCTAATTTAACAGAAATGTTAGTAAAGATTTTTGAATTCTTTCCTGGACGTGTTTAATATTAAAGACCAAAACTATTCGAATAAACTATGAAACAGCAATATTCTAATATTCGTTGCAAAACATGTTTTAATGTTGATTAGAAATTATTTCGTATATATCTTACAATTGCATGACCGTGCTTATTCAAATTTAAAAATTAAACTATTTAAACTAAACCTAAAAGTAAGTATTAGCTTACCGCTTTCCATCAGGCGGGCCATCTGCTTATTTGCTGATCTCATGCAATAAAAGAAGAACCTATAGCGTAAGTATAATATGTATGATTGAAAACAAAAGTTATGTACATATATATTCGGTTATTTGTTCTTCCCAGTGCCAGGTAATTTTGTTTAATTTAAGTAAATATGATTAAAAACTTATTACACGTTTTATGGGTTATCTTACTACTAGTAGAACTATACACAATATGTGTTTGGTGCTATTTAGTCTTAAGTGCAAGGTTTCCATTAGTCTTTCAACAATTTCAACAGCGACAATCAAGACTGCTCAACTTCTCATTTGTCGCTTTTAGGGCACTGGGGTTATGTTGTACCACTTACTGGTAAATATCTTTTGTAAGTACTGTACTTACCTATCGACTATGACTAAAATTTGTTTGTTCAGAAAATAACTATGATAGTAATAGTATATTCAAATAATAAACAGATTAAAGTTGAATACAAAAATGTTTGTGGGTTCATCATCGATCAAGTTGTCATGTCATCATGTAGAGAAACGCACTTGCACTCCACTTTTTATTTCGTTTACTAACTTTTCACTTCTGGTCATATTAATCACGTTATTAAAACAACGATGCCAAGTTATGTTTCTTTTGAAATGAATATGAATATTCAATTTGCACTTGCCTTCTGCTTTGTTTTTAAAGGGTTCATGGCTGCAACGTAATTTGCATTGATTTTACCAATGTCACAGTAGCACATGGTTTACCTTGATTTCAAACTCTACTAAAACAACAATTGTTTCGAAAGGTAATTAATCAAAATAATTATTTTAGGTATAACATATTCGGATACTAGATGTTTTTTATATGACAATTGGATTACATGTTGTGTTGTGCTCTCATTTTCATCTTTAGTAAATAGGGCCGAGTACCACAAAAGTACCAATTTTCTAGGATATAAACTATTCATAATTAAACCCGCCATCTCGTTATCGTTAGGCAAGTTCAGTCTAATGCTGGACGTGGGCCTCTTCAAGTTTACGTCGTATACCCCTATGGAGAATGGGGATAGCACAGAGTTATCTCATCCAATGCCTACGGGCTACTTTACAAAAGTCTTAGACCCAGCGGGCTTGAGGACGAGCTAAACTTAGTTCCGTAATCAAAAGTATGTTTTTACTAGATTGTATAGTATTCAATTAATTCTTAACCTATAGAATATTAATTTAGATATTATTTAGATTTTATTTAATAAATGTAAAATTCATTGCGCGATATATATTTATTTTGATACCTCCATTAATTTAGCAAAAACACTGTTTTTAAAAGCTCTATTTAGCAAGTGTACTTGAAAACTATTGAACCGGATGCAATGAATTAACAATAAGCGACGATACGTAAATAAACATTTACTTACATATTGACCGCTTTACCATATGTGATGGAAAGTTATTTTAAAATTCATATGTATAGATGTGAAAAATTGATAGAAAAGGAGACAATAAGGTAATAATAAATGCAGCATGGCATGCATGCTGGCATGCAGCTGGGTTTATTTCATATGAGTTTTGGTATACCTAGAAGTCGATTGGAGTACGGATAATGATGACTCCACGGCATAGTCTTCAAATAATAACGCTGGTGAAATGCCCTACTACTAGTGTTACCTAAGATTTTAATTTGAAGTTGTTTTGAAAATTTCTGAAGTGTAAGAATTATCATGGTTACTAGAGGGGTGACCTTTAGCTATAACTTGCTACGATTTTGATACACACTTATTTCTTCACTGACGATAATAAATTAATCCTGCGTCCAAAATCTATTAATGAATCAGAAACTTCCAATTTGTTTATTGATATAGTATTTCAAGCTAATGGGAGGCTAGACAAGCTATCTGAGGAGCTATTTGGTGCTGTATACGTTGTCATTTTACCACGGCACTGGCTGGCGACTGGGTGTTCATGCACACTTCCTTGACACCTGGAAGTAATCCACGGTACGTGGCTCTCGCTCCTTTATGCCATACGTGAGAGCTATGGAATAAGCTCCCCCGCGGTTTTCCTAGAGAGCTACTATATTAGGCTCTTCAAAAAGGGCGTTAACTGATATCTGGTATCTGTTAGGTAGTGCATCGGCTAGTGTTTCAGATGCCCATGGGCGGCGGTAGCCACTTGCTATCAAGTGGACCCGTTTGCCAGTTTACCTACAAGCAAACGTTAACAAAATTATGAGTAAATTTTATTCTAAAAATAACAAAAAGTATTAAAACCATCAAAATTTGATGCTTAACGGCCCAACCACTAACTTGTTGCTATAAACAAGAAGTAAAAGCGAAGCTACGAGTGGCAAAATACTGAAGCACTCCACTGATCGCTTCGCCCGTTGCTAAGCCAAAGACGTGGCCGGGCTGTAATGCGTTTTAATATACGTATTATGCAAAAAATGAGTTAACAACATAGATTGCGTTGAGCAATGTTGTAATTGCATTCCCAGCTAATTGCCGTTAAGGGCTCTCGCAGACTAGTTACTCATAAATGACACCATTATACTGTTATAGTGATAAAAGCACACGGTCATAACAAGCGGTGGGCGTTGAATTAAATAATATCTATCTCATTAATTTACATGACGTTCTATATGATAAAACAGATTTCATCAATATTCAACAGTAATTTCGTGATCGGAGTTTATAGTAATTGGATATCGGGAAATGTTTACGCCCAAATAATATTCATCATTATTAGGTTTTTATTTTGTAATAATTTTATAATCTGTAAACGGAACTATTTTTAACATTTCAATATACCTACAAATTTAAATAATAAAAAATTTACCCCCGTGTACTTGACAGTTATATTATTATCCTATATTTTGTTTCTACGCTCTGGCTAAATCATTATTTATGAACTAAATATTCAACCGTAAGTATCTATTACAAATTCGAATACAGAAGTAACCACTTTTAAGCAATAAGGACTTTCATTGTACGATACATCTCCTTGTCATTTTATTTATTAATTTATGCTTTGCTATATAATAAAGAATTATGAATCTATTTATGGATAGTCCTCACACATTCAAGGCCTAAGATGACTCAAAATCGTTAAGTATTTGAATCCAAAAAACGTATATATAGATCTTCCATAATAAGATCTCAGTTAGATCGACTTCGTTCAACCACTACAATTATTGTCGATCGATTTTTACCGTGGGTAGAGAATATAACTCATGTGTACTACATATGGATCGCATACATACACTAATATTTTATTTTTGGAGACCCAGTTTGCTTACTAACACATTAGCAAAACAATGGCTTTACAAAACACTTTTTATAAAACAAGTGAGAAGAAAATATGAAAATTACAAGCCACTGTGCCGGTGTTCCGGTTACGCATATTTTCTTAGAATAAGTTATTAGCGTCTGCCAAACATCGTGTTGCATTGTGCCATGACTAGACGTATGGGCGTTATCTGTAAAGTACACTGAAGGCCAATATAGAGAGATACACATAAAAAATAATTATTAATAAAATTCTATATACTATTAGTAGCTATTTATTAGTATATATAGATTCCAATCGCTACATATGTATTGGAAATTCTTACAATTTTATTATTTACACGGCATTATTGAAATTACGTACATAACTAATTTTATAAGAATCTAAAAACTATATAGTATAATAAATAAACAATAGCCCACACGAGATCACTTTTTTGTATTAATTATAATTGAAAATAGATATTTAAGCAACCAAGTGTTTTGAAAAATTTCATCATTGTACTAGTATATTTGATAATAACTACTTAGAATCACGATGCTGCCGAGTTATTTTTTCCTTTCTAGACTTGATTGCTGTTCAATGTCTGCATGATACTGAAATAGTTTTAGATAGTACTAAAGAATGTATATTTATTAATAAGCTTTCGAGTGATTCCATATTCGTGATCAATGTTGTGTAATATTTTCTTACGCTTTCGCATAATAAAACTGTGTGTGTACACATATTTTTGTCTTAACTGTACAATAGTACATACAATCTTCAATAGGTGCAAATACTAGGCAAAATTGAACATTTAGTTGAAAACAAGCACGCGTGTGAGTAAACATTTCTGAATTCGTTCTACTTTTTCTTGGAAGGTACGTGTATAAATGGAAAATTCCAAACTTTGAACAGTTGACACAAGATATCATTACTGCTTATGATGATTATAGCAATGTTATAAACAACTTTTACTCAATGATCAGTTAATGCTAAAAATAACCGGGTGTTTATAAAGTCATTATTACATCTTACCGTTGGTAGCAGATTGACATGACTTGCATTATGCTTATGTCAAATTTTAACAAATGCTAAATGGATGGTAATGCTAATTTGAAAACATCTACCATATTAAATAAATTGTTTGAAAGACAACTGAAAAAACGTGACAGTATTCAAAGAAATGAAATGATTTAAGTTTATGTTTATATGGGTCAATAATAAGGATATGCCCGGGACTTCGTCCACGGTTGACTTGAATTTCCCGCGGGATTCCTGGGACATACCATAACTCAGCATTTAAAAATGAATATAATCTATCGTTTTAGTGAAAACTGTCGAAATAAGCTAAAATTTTTATGCCCCGAACAACTACAAATCGCTCCGGGGTAAATTCCTGTAGGAATCGGGGGTTTAAAAACATCACATTTTTATAACATATAAAAATTGCTATCAGTAAAAGAATAACTTTGGAATTCTTTTTTTTTTAATTTGGTTATTTAAAATTAATCCCAATAAATATTTCCAGGGATTCCCGGTATATACAGTAGCGCAGATTTCAAGTCTAAGAGTTTGCTATTGGTCAGTGAAAACGGAATAAAATATAGTCGTGATGGCTTAATATGAGTATCTTAGGAACTAGTTTTTCATTTAAACTGATTTTAATCTTCGCACGTCATACTGGTGGCAAAGCATTCATTACTGTCTGGACAGTATGTCTATTATAAAGTGCACACTGTAACCTATAACTGTAAACCTCTAATGTGTGTAATTCACCGATCTCTTTCCTTTCACATTTTGCCAGTAAATGTCTTCTTCATCCTTACTTTTCTACTTTTATATACGTCCTCTGACCCATACACACATGTTAGATTTTTATTGGGTCGTATAGATAAATATACACGCATATTTAATACACATGTTGGCAAAACTCTTTTACCTATTCCACAACATCGAAAGATATTTCATGGGTATTTTACTTTAAGTAAGCTATTTTTATTAAAAGCAAGTTAAACCAAAAAGGTAATTACCTTATTGATTTTATAGAACATGAAAATATTCCACGCTAACAAGAACATTAAATAATTCTCTAAATATTATTCATTCAAAATCATATGCAATGTATCTTTTCAATGTAAATACAGAAATTTATTTATTAAATATTTTCATATATATAATCTATTATATATATGTATATATATAAATATATATATATACATATACAACCCAAACCTTAATGTTCATGTCACCTTATTCATCATCCATTCGCATCTATATGAAACCCATCAATCCAATTTGGACAAGTCAGTGTAATCTAAGGGTGAGAAGTGTATGATGTATGGACTGATATTATAATATAAAGGAAATAGTTATTAAATTTATGTTTTGCATAATTATGAATTACCAAGAATTATGCTAAAATAATTAAGTTCTGAAAATAAAGAAATAATTGCATTAAGTTCCGGTTCTTGACTTGAAAAAGCAACTGTATTTTATTGTGTTATAATAAAACAACTATAAAATCCGCAATTCAAATAAACGGAACGTAACAAATGATTCAGGATACGACCAAACGTGTTCCAGGATATAATAAGATTCCAGTAAGAGAACGGTAATTTTAATATATTTGACTGAGCAGCCTATTTTCTTAGAAACTCAGTCAATTATTATAACATGTGTACATGAATAAGCAGTTGATTTTACGGAGAAGATATATCATGACATGACATTGCGAACACATCCGCCATCTACCTCCGACTGATCAGGATCGGACTGGTCACGAACTCGGGGCTTGTTCTACATAAATAATATTATAATACACTTACATTGTTCTAAACACCGAGTCCGGCTTATTGCATAATAAATGCGTTATACTATATACCTAAACAGTTAGCCTACCTGCCGCAACAACGCGCTTGTTACGTTAGCAAGTTGCAAATGCAATAGATTAAATAATTACTCCTCTACTAAAGGTTAGGTGAGCTCGAAATGGCTTCAATAGTTATATTATCTGATGAATAGGATTCCGTCGATTACAGCTTTAATCAAAGTAATCTTAGTGGCTTATTTAGTAAAGTAGACCAAACCATTTAAACCACAAAATTGTGTAATTTAAATATGTTTCTTTTTTTTAAACTGACTAGGTGTTCTACGTGGCTTTTTATATTATGAAACTAATTTTATTTATGGAGATAAAAAGTGTGTTAAGATCCGTCTAATTGAAATTAAAGATATTTATCGTTTCTAGTCGCTTGCACAAATTTTCAATTTGTATCCTTTGAAAATTAACCCCTAATCTGGAATAATATACATTATATTTATATCCGTAGGAGAGTATGTTTTCTTTCATTTCACCTTTCCTAATTTTTGGGTTCGGCACAGTATTTTTTCCTTGTATACTCTTTTGACACACGATACACGTGCGTTTTGACACACGTGCGTTGCATTCGTGAGGGAAAGATAGAAAAGAAGTTAGTGACGATTGATGGGTTAAAGGATAAAAATAGGACTAAAAAGAGATGAATGGACTGTATAAGGATGAGGGCCGATTATTATATCTTATCCACCGTTTATTTCCCTTACTACCAGTTAATATGTCATATAAGCCTGTACAAATAATGTCAAAATTCAACCCTAGTAAGGCAACGAATGAATAGTGTAATATAAGAACCGACCAATAATAATTTAAGTAGGGTAATAAGGAAGCAAATGGCATATTATACCGTCCTCAAAGATTGGGAAAAGGTAAAGTTGATTAAAAATTACCCTATCCCTAATTTGTATTTTTTTTCAAGAGAAACTTCTTTAGAACGTGATTTGAAATCGATGAACCGGAAAAGCGACACAAAAAGAGATAAACACATAAATCTATAGGACTAAGCCTACAGAGAATGAGATACAATTTTACATTGAGTAGCACAGATTAGAGAGTCAATAAGACCGATGATTAAACATAGGCTCGTTTTGGTCTAAATAAATCTGATAAAAATATTTTTTAGACTAAAACAGTGAAAAATGTAAAGTGATAATTGAAGAAGTTTATTTTGAATTAAAATATGTTAACGGACAGGAATTATATTTATATTAATAAAACTTAGAGAAGAATTATTTGTGAGTATATTCTCTGAAGTTTCACTTCTACTGCTGTAACTAACACGTTTATTTTCACTCATTACCTATTTGTACAGAAATATAGTATACATCTTCCTTTCAAATTGGATTTACAAAACCATAGTAGTGTCAAAAAAAATACTTAAACATATATAAACAAACGGATAGACGACGAACATTACTATTTTATAAAGTTTCCGTTTTTCCAAAATCACTGTTGAACCCTAACAAAACAATCAAAATTACAATTACGCTTTTATATTTTTATAAATTACAATTTTAGTCTCCAAAATACATAAGTGAATGTCGAAATAGTGTTAAAGACTACCAAATAAGTATAAATCACTTTTGTATTTTAAATAGTTTTGACTACCACTTTGATGCAAATTAAATAAGGATATAAAATTGTCTAGTTTAATAAATATCAAGAGAAACGTGGTATTGTGGCGATAATGTGGGTGGTGGGTCGCGGCTTTGCATCTCATCATGTTGGACCTCACCGCATGGTGCATTCCGTAGCCAGTGAGAGTGGACTTCATATTCAAATTATTTATGTAATGCGGCTACAAAGATAATATTATTTTCTTATTGCATTAATGTTTAGTTATTATAAGGCGTGGCATCACTTATTTATGAATACCGAGACCGGCTGACAGCTATAGTCACATTGATCACTCTGTGTTTTCTATTTAAAAATTTTGGACCTCAATTTGAAACGAGGGAAATCCAATTATGATTTATAAGGCAGCAACACAGTAACAATAAACTCAATATCTCTCTCTTTTTCACCATATCCTTATAAATTGGGGTCGGCACAATATGTCCTTTCCTTCCACACTCCTCATTCTGACATACATCTGCTGTCACACCACAAATCATCATATCATGCTTCACGCAATCCATCCATCCCTTTTTCGTCTACTTTACATGTGTACCCATCCATCTTGTAGTTTAACATTATTTTTGTCACGTGACTTTCATCCCTCCTCATTATATGCCCATACCAACTTAGTTTTCTGCCTCTCAACTTTTCAGTCACGGGTGCAAATTTCAAAGTGCCCCTTATGTACTCATTTATCACCTTATCCATTCTTGTAACACCACACATCCATCTCAACGTTCTCATCTCAGCTGATTGAGGCGTTTGTAGTTTATCACTTTAGTGGCCCAACATTCGGACCCGTAAAGCATAAAGCAAGGTTGTATGACAGATTTATATCTATATTAATGAATAAAATGAAATGTCTGTCTGGCTTTCAAAATATGTAAATAACAAAATGTAAGACAGAAAATATGAAATTTGGACTTAGCTGCTTTGACGTTGGTGATTGATATCTTAAATTCACCTGTTACAAAAAATCTTTTTTGCAATTTTTGTCTGTCTGTATGAAAGTTTATATGGAATAGGTTGCGAAACAGTTTAAAACAACAGCCCATAACCATCCCAGTGCTGGGCTCGAGCATATAGGAGGATCAGACGTATACCCGCCACTTTGTCCAAAGCAGTTGGCAGGATTTACATATCGGTTATCTCGATATGCATGTTTCATCATGATGATTTCCTTCACCGTTAGCACTTAGTAATTGTAATAGTATGCACGTTAGGTTAGAAACCTGCTACTTAGTTTAATAAATTTCAATCATAATTTTAGGGAATAAAGCAGAAATTATATTCAGTTTTCTTGTATATCCATTTCGATATCGAACAGGGTGCAGTTGTGAATATAAATAGAGTATTCGTCCCGCGCAAATAAAGTCACGGGCACAGATAGTATGTAATGAATGAATGAATGAATGAATAAATTTATTGCACATACATTAAAGTACAATGGGCGGTCTAACCGCTAAAGGCGGACTCCTCCAGACTACCCTATACAATTATTATCGACACCGACTACATTATTTACTGAATAATATCAACCCGTAACTATCCGCTGATGGCTACGGTGTCCTATGTTAGAGGAGCGGATCGACCGCTTTCTCTCACTTCTCGATGCAGGTTTCCTTCACCAACAGCATATAGTATTAATTGTAAATCAGAAAACTGCCTCAGTGATACACGCACCCCGATTTTGATTTGATTCCACGTCATTCAATTAAGATACGGGTGCCTTACTCACTGAGCCACAACCACCTTTATTTATGCGCATATTAGTTTAAATAAATATTATAAAGAGACATGCAATAATATAATAAAGATACAACAATATTTATTTATACGAACCATTTTTACCCTATTCAAGTGATATTACCTAATTATATGAGTATTTTGTAGTGTAATTATTTGATATTGCTAAAAGTCTTTTGCAGATTGGAAATATTTTGAAACCCTTAAAGGTATTTCCCAGTAGTGAGGCGGAATTACCAGATGAATCATTATAAGTGAGACTTTTAGGCTTTTTGTTCATACTGGCATGGAATGTGGTATATAGTATGTATAATTAATTTATATGACTATTGCATATTATATTTTTTTATATGTAACCACTTTTTCTCCAACACCTTATGTTAGAACTGATTATCAGGAAGTTCAGTTTAAATAGAACTTCCGTGAATGTAGTACATTATAATTCGAAACGTTTATATTCAATAGAAAAAATAAGCCAATTATTTTTCACTTGAGGATGAACGCACGATGTTATCATCAATCAAAATTGGATAGTTTTCATGGAATGTTTGTTTAAAGTTTATGATAGCGAAGTTGAGTAAACAGCCATCGTTAATAATTCAAAATAGAAATAGCTTACGAAATATAAACAATTTTTAACTAGATATGTTGCTGGGGAGCTTCTTACCGCTTCTTTTCCCTAAAAGCAATAACACATTTCGAAGCGGTGTACATACAATAGAAAGTAATTTTAAAATTTAACCTTAGAAGCACCTTTTGAAGGTCGTATATATATGACCTTAAAATGGTGTTTTTTTCTGAAAAACTTCAAAAAAACACTTGAATTTAAATTATCTTATAAGAACCTGAATTAAAAACAGAAACCCAATGAAAGTCCTCCTTTCATACTTCAGCCATGAAAGAAAGATTCTTATTCCATGTTGCAGGTAACGAAATATGGTGAGTTATAAAAATATCTCAATTCATTACTTACAACATTTAATATTTACCTATTATTCACGTTAATTGTTCTTCTACAATTTTTCACTAAATTTGGCGAAGGAGTCGTTAAATAATAATAATAATTATAATAATAAAATACTTTTTATTCTGAAATACAATATCTCTTCACAACAAATCTCCTTAAGCGGTGCGTACTTCCTGAGCAGAATTCGAGAAATAAAACGCGGAGCTACCACGGCTTTATTTAATAATTTATTAACAAAATAATTAACTTACATTTGAATGAAGTTCAACAGTCAAAAGAGAGATTTAATGCATTTAGTAATATTAATTTATTTTCACAAACAAACAGCCATTCAGTTTCTAGACTATGCAAGAATATCTCATACTAGTTGATCGCACGGTATTCTAAGCTTATGTAAGCTCTGTAGTTCATAAAAGGATAAGAATATATTAAGCAGCAAATTAAGTGAAACGATAAGAGCAAAGTTGTGAGAACGGCCACAATGCAACAGGTTTCGATGACAACAATTTGCATTATACATCGTTATTTCGGAATTTCCATTTGCATTAATGTAATCATAGAGAACTGGTTTTAATTTGTTTGACTTTATGAAATTCATTAATGGTTTTGAAGTTATTTTTGCATGTTACGTACTTATTGTGTTGTGGTGGTCTTTGTTTTAAAATTGATTTTGGTACAAATTTCGTGTTGGTTTTACCAACATACAGTTTTACTATGACTAAATAAACTTGTAAGGAAGAAGGATAATCTTTGTTTCTAAACAAAAAAATTATATGCTAGATTGCTGTTAGATATTTTTAGTAGGCACTAGAGGCAGCATGAATTCTTGTACAATATTTCTTTTATATTATAATTTTTTCTTCTAATTTCTAAAATAGTGGAAACTTTTCAATATTTAAAATTTTAAGACCTTGAGATTTAACAGTCTTGTTTTAAGAAAAAAATTGCAGAGAACTTAACCAGTGAAAAATTATTTTGCAAATGCCTTATTGTTATAGGGTTATAAAATAAAATAAAGCTCACTTTTTAACTTTTTTAACTGATCAAATAGAAAATTTTCAAAGGAAGCAAAAAATTTTATGCGAAATATATTTACTAATGTAAAAATGTTAAGGGTCATTCCCATTACCCTTGATCTAGCTTTGCGTCTTTTTATTCAGATATTATAAAAGAAGTATTATTCAAGCTTTCACGATACCTCAAGTACATACTCAAAAACGCTTTAAGCTCACTGAGCCATGTATATATATATATATATATATATATATACTCGAAGAAGAATGTCGTAATTAAACATGAAATTGAAGAGTTGTTAGACAAAAAAAATGTATCAGGCTTAACCTCATGGCAATCACCTAATATGAAGTAAGTAGAGCACGGTGTGATTTATAAAAACGTGCATTAGTGAAGTGCTTGGCCTTAATGGGTAATTAAAACGCCATTTTCGGAATTTCGTCGATGGCTCCGTTAGCACATCAATCACGCGTGATTTACGCTGGTAGTTTTGATATTCTTACCAAAGAGAAATTAAAACAATACGCTTTAGTTAAAAATTGAGTAGTTCGGTTCTAACTTAAACTAGACTGCAAAAAATTTAGATTACCATAAAAACAATGTGCCAATAACCTATTTAAAAATGTTTATAGATGACAAAGAAATATTTTAAAAGATTAAGCGGGTAAATTATAAAATATGTTATTTAAATCAACAACTATAAAATTGCACAATTTTATTTTTTCATTTAATTTATTTCGAACAAAATAAATAATTTTTAAGCTTACGGACTTACTTCCCGAAAACGATTAAAGACTTATTAGTTAATCTGAAATTCAGGTTATTTGACTGTTGGCTTTATTTATTAATATAGAGCATTTTGCTTTATGCATTTACAGCTAGAGCTGTAGCTGCAATTGTGTGTAGATTTTATATGTTTTACAGCAAATCTATAAGATCTAGAAAGATCAAAAACTAACTAACTATATGTTTGTATATTATTTTAACATTATACTTGGACAAGCACACAGTCATTTTTTAATGTTTGTAATAATGTCTTCCGTGATCAGAAGGCAACTTTCTGTTCATACTTACCTCTGGGAGTATACTAATACACCACATATAATTTTAATGTAATAAATTATGAAAGATGTTTTTTTTAATATGACTGACGTGATGGATTACACCGACTCGATACAAATTGTTTTGAATATGAAAAAAGAAGCAAATTTACCCACGCGTTTCGTACTTGCATGGTGTGAAAATGACGAATTTGGCGTGGTCCGGCGCGGGTGCCGCGGGAGGCGCACCCGCAGCCGCCTCTACCGGATGCCTCGCCAATGCACAATCACACTAACACAAACTCTCACGAATTTTTCTCCCAACGCTTTCACGTCTTCCACTAATTATTATCCACTTTATCGGGCATCTTCAATTTGATTTACGTCTAGCTCTTACACAGCTCGATTGGCATACTTTTCCTTTTCGTTACTTTATAACATTAGTTGTGTTTACGGGGTCTAAGCTACCGCCACGACCTCGTTCTCCTACACCAGCGAAATTACTATGGCCATTACCAGCCAGCAGATTGTAATTGCGTTATTACAGCTTTAGTCTAATGAGATTTTTCAACTTAATTGCTTATCGATATACACCGGTGAATAAGTGTTTATCACTATGTGGCTTCAGAGTCCCGTCCCGTCACGCACTGTTACTTAGTGTATAAGTGAAATTGACACGTGTCTAGATACATATACTGGTAATTGTAAGACATAGCTTAGTCCACTTTATGTTGATACTTGTCATATTGATATGAATCTGCGATAACGGTTTCTTTAGGCTCTCTATATTGTTACAACCTAGACACCGACAAACACAAATTCACACTCGCATATCTGTTCACACACAATACATTTTATTACCTCTCGGCATTTGAGCAAATTGTAATTCTTTTATGATCGTCTTTTGGTTTACTTATTTAATATTATGCGTTTACTAATTGTTCTATAAAACAGTCCATTTTTTAATTGTACTCCTTTATGACCGTTGCCGTCGAATCATTAACCAGATGCTACGGGTTAAGTTGACTACAATACAAGCACATTCGTACTTGCGAGGTATAAAACCAGGGCCATATGGAGAAACCAGAGAGTCGATCGAGAACCACGAGGGAAGCGAGACATCTGTACTACAATCGGGAATCGAATAAGTGATAGATTTTGCGTATTTTATTGAATTACGATCTTCTGCATTACGTTTGGACATGATGTGTTCGGTTATATTTGTGCCTGTGTCATACTTATTTGTATAGTTCTAATAAACTTTATAGTAATTCTAACGGCATTTTAATTCAAGTCTTGCGAATCGTAACAATATCTTTTATACGTTAAAATAAATGTAGATTGGTATATATCAATGGTAGTATAGGCTGTTAAATGCCTGCGTTTAATTTCACTGACATCGATTTAAAAACTGTTACATGCTATATATAATTCAGTTTCCTATTCTAATATGCTTATTATTACATTTACAACGTGATTACGAGGATGAAAAATTACGTGGGAAAAATTGCAATAAGAAGGTAACCGATCGATTAACAGTATGACCTCTACACTTGTCCAAGATAGATTGGCTTGCCGGTATGACATACCAGTTATTTCGATATACAAGTTTCACCACGATGTCTCCCTTCATCGTCAGAATTTGGCAGTTGTAACAATATTCATATCTAATCTATTCATCTACCTTACTATAGGCTAAAATATGTTTTAAACTCCCTAAAGTACCTACAGCCAATTTTCTACTAATAATAAGGTAAAATAATGCAGTCTTCTTCTTTCTTCTTATATATAAAAATGAATGTTTACCTGTATGTCCTTTACAGAATCGTAAAATACACATTTGAACATGTGCTGATCTTTATCAAAGGAGTTGGTTCACAATTGGACCCGGTAGGTGGCGCTGCTGTCGGCATATCGATTGAAACTGTTTCGGGCAGGACGGCGTCTGCCGGGATAGCTAGTAATATATATTAATAAATCAGAAAACTACTTTACTGTTGCCAGCTTCCCAGTCAGTGTTCAAACCTACGTTATTTGAGACGCAAGTGCATTACTGAGCCACCGTTGTTTTATGCTTAATTATTAGTAAAGATGTAAGCGAAGTTCGTAGAAAATTAGGACCCATCGTCTCTACCTAACTTTATGGGAAATGTATGTAATAATATGATGTTATGTACATATATATTATTTTATATTACCCACTGGTGTGATTCATAATTAGCAAAATAAATGTTTTGCAATCACCCTTAGAAAGTTTAAATTAACTCGTAAATTTATGTAGATACTTTGCGCTTTATAGTCATATTGTGTACTGTACTGTATTTTCATACGGATTATTAACTACAAAAAGAGTTAAATTTCTCTAATTATCTTATACACGGTCGTCACTTGTTCGTGCGGAAATTGGACTTTTATGGAGAACACATCTCTATAAATTTTATAAGTGCGAATTATAAACGCGAAAGTTTGTAAGAATGGACGTATGTTTGCTACTCCGTCACGCAAAAACTGCTGAATGGATTTTGATGAGACTTTCCAATAATATAGCTTACACATCAAATAATACATAATCTATAATTTGTAAAGATATAGTGTGAATTATCCAAAACAAAACGGTTTTCCATTACAGCAAATTACTACTATAATAATATGTGTTTGTAAGATCCAATGTGGGTAAATAAAACTGTTACGTATACAAAATGGCCGGAGCAGTGTCGTTAAAAAGAAAATATAGTTAATATAAAATTACTAAATATTAAATCTAGTTTAAAATTGAAAACACCAAGAAAGATGAACATGTAAACATAAACTGAGAATAGACTATGGCGTTATCCAAAGCCCGCAAAATTGGTGGAGTTTAGACAGCTCAAACTTACTCGACACAAAATAAAATATTTAAAAAAAATATAGTATTTCCAACATTATTTGAATTTTTACTATAACAAAACGATGTAAAAATTGAGTTAAAATACAATATAAAAATATGCATATTCCCCATTGTAACTGGGTAACTGTATGTAAATAACTTTAAGAAAAGACTTCAACGCGCTCGGCTTGAATTTTTATGTCGACTGTCCTTTGCAGTGTTCCGAATTCAAATAAATATAACAAAGTTATAAATATTAAACCATTAAATAAATTATATCATTAAGTTGATAACACTATTTAATATTAATGAATATAGAGAGGTATATAAAGTAATTAATTCCTGCCAAAAATTAGATCGATATTTTATAGAAAATCTAATATAATTTACTAAAAGGTCATCATTATCTTGTAAAGTTTCCTATTTTGATATTTGTGTGTGAATTTTTTTTATAAAATGTAAAAATTATGTATTCTGTCGTCTTTATATATTAGTATAAAATGGCTTAATTGATTTCATAAATAACATGCCGGATAAAAATTAGGTGTCGCTCTGGTCCCCTAAATGACACGAACATTTGAATCACATTAATCAAATATCAAGCTCGTGTTGGACATTAAATCAAAAAACTTGCTTTTTATTGATTAATACTCATCATGATTTTAAATAACCTTGTTTTAGATTTTTTTCAAGTCATTTCATCTATACTATAATAAATCTGTAAAGGGTTCAAGGTTGTACATAGCGTTTAAACATGAGATTCCGAATATGTAATTTTCAGATTTTTTTTCTGTCTGTTAGAGCATCAAAACTACTGAACGGATTTAAATGAAACTAGACATAAAGCTAGCTTATATCTCGGGATGTGAATTAGGATACTTTTATCCCGATAAATAACGTTGTTTTCGTGGGATAGACGCAAATAGCGAAAATGATGGCGATCTTTTTTGGAAACTACTGAATGTATATTTTTTATATATAAATGAAATTCGATATAGTGCTGGCTTGTAACCCGTGTTAACACGTTGAAACGGCGCACCTGCGTTTTTGAAAAAATTACTGTCATAAAGACGAAAATATAAATTTCGTATTTACCAAAGTGGGTGCTTATTCTTTGAAAAGTATGTGAAGGCACTACTTTCAATGCACTAATTGCGCGTCACCACTAATCACGAGGAAAAATAATTCTGTCGGATTTTGTGACGGAGTTCGTTTTCCTCCCTGCAAATAGTTATTATTTAATCTTTTGCTTTCGGAAAGAATAAATATTACTTATTCACGTATTCTGGATTTTTCCTTATCTCCGATTCATTTTATTTCCTGCCTTCCTGTAAATAGTTATTATTTTATCCTTCTGTCTTAATAATAAATGCCTTGTATTTCTTTAAGTATTCTGATTTTTTTATATCTCCGACCGACGAACCCATGATGCAGCATCCTCCACAAGTGTTATAACTTTTGATATAAAACGCAAAGTGATACTTAAATTATTTTATCTATACTAAACCGACTTAATAATATTTCACTGTTAAACTGATACGTTAACAGGGAGTGATATAGGCTATATAACATGACGCTAGGGAGCCGGACAGAGCGCGGGTGAAATCGCGCCGGGCCGCTACTTTATATATATAAAGCCATGAAGAAGGTATAAATAAACTCACTTTCTTATTTACACATTAGTTAAAAATGTCTATGCAAAATATACATTTCAAAAGTATAGAAAACATGTTACTGTATAGAGGGTCTGATGTCTGGTAGGCTATTCATTACGCACAGCGTGCATTATTCGCCGCTTAAAACAAATACAGTTAAAAATGCTTAGAGCTACAATGATTATGATATATTTAACAACTTTAGCTGTAATGCCTAAGCGCGTGCTCTGCATTGTTGGCCTGTCGTCATGAGTCATGACTTTCCTCCGTTGTCTCTTTCGGCGTCATCGGCCGACCGATGCGCCGCGTGTGACTTGTGTGACGCAATGCTTTTACGCTACTCTGTGGCTGCAACTCGCAAGTTGCAGCAACAAATGTGCATTATGCGTACGAAAATAGATTTTAATTTTAATGCTTGTATCATCAGGTGGTGATTAGTTCAAAATTTAAAAAATGGCAATTAATTTTTACATATAAAGATATAAAATCTCAAATTTTAATAAAAAAATATATATTGTCACTTGAACGAGTCAAGCTTCCACAGCGCTGCAACGGTATCTAGTTTTATTTCCAAATATCAACTTCATGTGACGTGGTAAGGTCATGCTGGAATCATTATCTCGATTACAGGCTCGATCGGTGCGATACTACGCTCTCACAGATATCGATTTTAATCGATATATTAATTATCGATTAAAATTTATTTAATCAATAAATTGAAGTGGCCGATCCTGCTCTGTGGTTGGTCACGTCTGTTGCAGTAGCGACGGCTGTTGGAGAATATATCCTGGAGTAATAAAACCACAGACCTACGTGGGCTAGCCGGCAAATTAGAAGCGGAAATCAGGGTACCTGGATATCTGATCATATGTGGCGCAGACTTATTAAGGCCTTAGACCAGCAGCCCGCTGCAAAAAGCGTGATGGTTAGCGCACCCGTCCCACAATCAAAGGGTTCAAATCCTAGCCAGAAGGGTGAGGTTACTATTACCACGTAACAGCAGTGAAGAAAATCATCGTGATGAAACCTGCACATCGACATAAACGTTGTGATAAACTAGCCAAGTCGTCTTGGACAAGCGTAGCGGGTATACTTGTCGTGTCTTTATAGTATGAGGCCCGAGCCCAGCGATGTGACATTTATGGGCTGTTAATATTATTATTGTTAGACCAGCAGTAGACATGGATACGCTGAAGATGAAGTAAGTAAACGTGCACCCTATCCGTCTGATCAGTGTCTTAAGAACATTTATACCAGTTATTTGATGGATTGCAAATCGAAGCATCTAGCTTCAAGTTATATAACTATTATTCCATTCTTATTTTTATTGTCGTCTAATGACATTGTTATATTATAAGATTCTGGTGAAGAAGTATACCTTGAGAGCTTGCCTTAGCATCAATGTACTTAAAACCCATCAATCGGTTTTTAAGTGCGTCTGGCAGGCTATGAAATATCTATTTCGAGAATAGCCAAGTTTCAGCTCTGGAGTTATTATTAAAACATAATTCTTGAGCAGAAATTATATACGACATGCAGTGCATAGCCGCGGCCGCACCTCTGTAATTTACCCAGCGAGTCCATTGACGGTGGCGTGAGAGTCACATCAAACAAATCGTGATGTGTACATAATAGCCCCAGTTGTTTTTATTTAAAACAACTATGAGCAATCATGCTGATTTGATGTTATTTCAGACTTTCTTTTTCAGCATCAGACGTGTTATTAAAGTAACCGCAATACTGACAGCATACTTATCATTACGTTTTAGCCGGTCGTTTTTCATTCAAATATTTATATAATTATCGATCCTTTTACACATAAAAGTCATGGTAGTTTAGTGGTTAGCGCACTCGTGAATCAATACAATATATTGCAATCATTTTCTAGCATATACATAAATTCTGGTAACAAGACAATAAGATGCTAACAGAGTATAAAGGCTATGATTCCGAAGAACCTCCAGACATTACCAAATTAACAACAAAACTACTTAGAGTAATTTTTCTATTTTTTTATTCCATGACTTCAGCGGACAGGGAAACGGCCCACCTAATGGTAAGCGATTACCATCGCCTATGGACATTCGCACACCTAACAACGTTACAACTACGCTGCCGCTCTCTTGAAGGAGTGAGGAACATGGCCACTAATGGAACACACCTTAAAGTTGTTATGGCGGCATACTCTAAACCAGGGTGGTAGCCATCCAGATGAGCAGTTACCATACCACCTGGCTGTGAGTTGTTTTATCGCCTCGTACGACAGGTCGCCCGACCGCTGGAAATTGTATTTTTTGTCCGTTCCTGCACGAAACTATTGTCATTGATAAAAATAAAAAGTATATTTTTCTAACTAGACGAGTTCACTTATTTTTCTTGTCTCAAACTCAAAGGGCGCGTGTCGAATCCTGACCGGAAAGCATGCACCACTTACGCGGCCTTCTGATCTAGTGTGTATTTGTTACAATTACAGCGTCCTAGATATCGTGATGAAACTTGCACATCGAATAACCGATGTGTAAAACCTGTCAACACGCCTGGACAAGCGGGGCGGGTATATGTTCCGTTCCCCTGTAAACGTGAGACCCGAGCCCAACAGTGAAATAAAAGATGAAATCATATACATTTATTGCATCTTCTAATATACTATTGATTTAAATAGTACTTAAAGTATGACCGAATAAAATACAGACGCGGGATATATTAAACGTTTCTCACGACAGTTGATAGACAAGTCCGAAAACCAATATTTGGATAAGCATAAACGCGTATGTATTAGTGTACGAGTCTTTATGTCGTTTGCTAATCCAAAATATATTGCTGCTGTTTTACTTAACTGTTGTATCTATGGATACCAATGTAATATAAGATAATATTTTTTGTTAGTGGTTTTTATGTTTTTTTGGTTCATCTTCATTACTTGAGGATTGAAATGATAACTATAAAAGATACCTGTGTACTTTTAGTAACGTAAATGAAAATAGGATTAACACTATTTCCTTATATCGCAAAAAAGAAAATAGTTTGCATAGGATAATAATCCAAAAGACTTATGAACAAAGTCGCGAAAACCCTCTGCGAATTGATAATTATGTAATACAATATTGTATGCATTATTCATGTTCGACTATTAATATTAAATCTAAAAATCGTATATTTTAGAATGAGACTAAATGGTTTTTTTTCGTCTACGTTTAAAATAACAAAGTTTCATTATAATGGCTTTCGAAACCGAACAAAAGTTAGAGAATAATAGTTGTGCAGTATGTCGAGTGATCATTTTGGCGTGATAATAGAGCAAAATAAGGCGTGGGCGCAACCGCGTTGCTTGCGCTAACCGGATCTAAGCTCGAGATAAATCATGCCGCGAGACCCTCGGCCTCCTCACCCCGCGCCGGTCCCACGCCAATGATCCCTCTTCGGATTTCATATACATCTTCGCAGTCAATACTTCTTCCAATCCACTCCAAATTACTCTATGCTTTTATTAGGTGCTCTTTACTCAACGGTGTATTAAAGCAATTAATAGCCTACCTACTATTGGATTCAGGGCTCCTTAGTTGACAAGAACCGTTTATATATCTGTCAAGTTGGTCCGAGACTAGTGAGATTGACATGATTCATATATCGTTTATCTTCAACTGCATTTTTTTGTAATGTTTGTGTTACAGACCGCACATGGTTATTGTAACAATAAACACTGCTTACATGATGTATGTACTCTCGTCAGACTTGAATTCTTCATATGCGTGATACAAAAGTGTTCTAGAAGATCAACCACCACTATTTTCTTCAAAGGCGTAAATGGTGGGGGATCTTGCATATTTTGTAATAAGACGACCACAAGATTTGATTCATTTTGATTTCTAAAAAATTCATAGTATCTATAATATTATACAATTCTTAATATGCCGTGTCTGTAAATTAAAGCTAGTATGTTAAAAAAACAATGCAGAACATGAGGCAATGTTTTTCGATTTCTTTTCTGTTTTTTCAGGATTCACGTAAAAACTACTGGGCTGATTTCAATATGGTTTTTGCTGATCGACAGCTCATTTGACTTGGCACTAATTTTTATCCCCTGTCGCCCGTCTCTATGACGGTCTGTTTTTGGATGTCAGTCATATTTTCAAAAATCTTCTGGGCCTGTATGAAATTGGCATGGCAGGTGTATTCTGTATGCTTACGTAATGTAGTAACATTACGAAAAACTAGGAACTAGGAATTGTCGCAATACCTATGTTATTTTTAACCAGTGCTTCAAAATCAAAATAATGTCTCATATTGTAAGTGACGTTTTTGTTTAATAGTAGGGAGATATTCGCTTTCAAAGTTGTGGGGCTTTCACCCTACCCTTTAATTACTGAACTAGGTTAAAAAAAGTGATATACGTTAATAATACACTCAAAGGACAGGTTTGAACAAGACCCATTGAGTAGTTTTTGAGATATGGAGTATTTACGATTAAAGGGGTTTTGGGTTTCTGTAGCCAACTAACAGAAATGTAGACGGTAGCTATTTTTTATTAATAAAGATACCACAATTTTTTAAATGTCAGTATTACGATTTTAGCGACACAGCCACATCATAAATACAAATTAAAACGTGTAATTAAAGCACTCAAATATAAATGTTAAATAGCACTTTTATTTTAGTGAAACTACACTTCATAGTGCATGCGATATAATTATATGTAGTGTCCATCACACGTGTAGAGTATTTTGCTGATTATTCATTATATAGTTAAATATTTGTCAAATCTATGGACAAGTGGGTTATTTTTCTTATTTGTATTATATACATATGTACAAAATAGGATACTTTTTATATAAATCAGTTCCATATGATGCGAATTCAAAATTGTATTAAAAGTTGTTTACATGTTGACACGTTCAATAACGAGAACAAAAGGTGAGACTTATCGCGAAAAACACGATGATTTTCACCTAACGCACATCTGATGTTTACGCAAGCGAAGTCCCGTTGTGATCATTTGCATAATCATTTTACATTCATGCTTACATCTGCCTGTTCACTAGCTGTCGCTAGTATCAATTTTTTGCATTTTTAAATACGCACCCATGTATGGAAATTGTTTATTTATTTCTGATAATGTTTAAATATGAAATTTATACAAAAGTTTTTCTTATATATTAATATTACAACTTTCAATTTTCCACTATTTTGGTCTAAAAAAATTTTGTTCAACGAAACGTTATATAATATATAAGTTTTAGAAGTTATTCATAGTAATGTTTTTGACTAGGCTATCATCATTCCCAATTTTATATTTCCACGTTCTGTGTTTATAATAAAGCAAAGCTACCGTTAACATAATATAAAAAATATTTAAAAATTATTACAGATTATTTAATTTTAATAAAATTAAATACATCGGAGACTTTTGTATACTGGCAACGGAAATATTAACATGCAGTGAATAATCTTATGACTATACATCTTGAGAATTACAGAACAAAACATGTTGTATTACGGAATAGAACATTCTTCATAGTCTAACAATCAAGTGAAACTACAAAGTCGTTGTTTTGCCTTAGATAATTAGTTTTTAGCTATGTGTTGCGGCCAGTTTAGATATACACAGATGCACGATATGTACATTGCCGTGATATACAGTGGCAATTTGCGGACAGAGACACCGTGACCATAGAATAAGTAACAGAATGTTCATTTAGCAGAAAGTTTCTAGATGCATAAATTAAGTGGTAAATTTTTAGCCTAACTTAAATTTAACCTTTTTTTCATCTCTCCGATGATTCCGCCTTGTAGAATTGATTTTGCATTCTACTTTTTATTTATTTTTATTATATTATTTATGTATATGTAATATTTTTGTTTTAATTTTATTTTTGTTTTTTCGTTTTTTCCGCACGGATACGTCAGCCTCATCGTATCCTAATCTCAGTTACTCTGCTTAAAGAATATTGCAAATAAAGGTACTCAGTATTGAAAGATTCCAATTAAGTCACCCAGCCATCAGGATATGTATTTCAGATGTGAGATCAGACATAATTGTTTTATTATATTATATACAGCTTATTTCTAATATAGTTTTTATTTTCACAATTTATTTTTATTTTTTCTGGCGCCGTTTCTTCTTTTCAAGCCACAACATGTTGCGAAGCGGTGGTAAATTAGATTAAGCTTCCATAGAGTAAATAATAACCATAAACGAAATTAAAACTAAATATCTAAAATGAACAAGTAAGCGGTATGCTAATTAAACTTTAACAATACTTATTGACACTTGACATCTTTGTCTTCCGTGATAACTCAATCAATAAAAATCAATAAATTACCGCGCTTAACACCCTTAAAACATAGTTTTATTGTCTATACTAATCGTGAAAACTTAAGAAAAAAATTTTTTTTCTTTAGGTGCTTTGAGCTCTTTATTTTGTGAGTATTGAATGAGACTGAACGTCACACTTGGCTATATGTCGCTCGTTCGGGTAAAGTCAGTTCGAGTTGATTAAAGGAGCGAGAGAGTCAACGCGTCACTGCTGGGTATAGCAGCTCGGGGAGCGTTACTCGCTTTGATTAAATTTTTATTTTTCTCGTGTGGTCTTAAGCACATACCGAATTTTTTACGCTACTTTTATATGAAATTCTTCTGTTATGTATTTTGTGGCTCGAGTGAGCATACCGCGGTGGCCGCATCGCGCCGCCCGCGTGACGGCGCGGCAATCGCCGCGCGCGCCGCGCCGCACCGGCCACTGCACTCGCTTCGATTTCACTTTTATTAGCAATCCACTTAATTGGATACCACTGTTGCGGTTTTATTCATTTTGCAGATTCATCTGGGACGCAATTCATTATTCTAATCAACATATTTTTGAAACTCAACTTTATTATCGTTTCTGTCTGGCATTAACAACAGAAATCAATAATTCATACTAATGCAAGCTGAAAGACAGTAGATTTATTTTATTTAACGTTTTTAATGGCTCGTAGATACATTTATAACATTTTAAATATAACTATTTGAAACCGGTTTTTTCAACCGGAAAACGAAATCATTCCCGTGGATCCTTAAGCCGAATTTTACGGTGTTAAAGTCGTCAGAACGCCCTAATGAAATCAACTCATTTACATTATATAGATATACTAGTTTTCGGTCATAAAGCAGCAATGCAGTGGCTGTTTTGATAATTACAATAAATGTATTTAATAATGTAAGTTCCACAACAAATACTTCGATTTAATCGTTAATACCGAAGGTCAATCGAACTACTGGAAAAGTACGCCACGAATTAAATTTTAATTTATACCTAAAACAGCACTCGTAATCCCACGCTCCACAGCACGATTAAATGACATTAATTTAGTTTTTGTTCTGCGCTGCAGGTCTGGTGAAACATTGATACATGACTTAGCTTGTGCTGTCGACTATTGT
Source organism: Dendrolimus punctatus (assembly GCA_012273795.1). Classification (NCBI taxonomy): domain Eukaryota; kingdom Metazoa; phylum Arthropoda; class Insecta; order Lepidoptera; family Lasiocampidae; genus Dendrolimus; species Dendrolimus punctatus. The sequence continues at coordinate 19,782,665 of CM022531.1, read as the reverse complement.
GAGCACATTTATATTATGTAAATTACTTAATTATATTAGTCACGGTGGCTTATCATACATATTACTCTAGATTTCTTCTGCAGCAATAGAAGATCGTGAAATATATTTTATTAATTACATACAGACAAATAATGTATTTATATACCTTCATAACGATAAACGATACTTAATTTATATAATTATACTAAGAAAACTAAATTTAAACTACAAATACAATTATGAAAATCTAATCTTACTAAACTTAATTTATTATTGTTACTAATTAAATATTTTACATAGAGGTCTAGAAAACTGTATTGGAATAACTGAACAGCAACGAACCTAGAACCTTATTTTACTCTAGCCCAAAAGGCTGTGTAACCTTGACGGATCATTATATTAAATCCTTGTCAGAGGTGTACACAAGCCCTCCAATCAGTTCAAAAATACAGTTAAACTTTAAAAGCTCTTTACGTCGGCTTACGATTTCAGGACTGCGCTCTATACACGTCACAGCAGTAAATGACACAATTATAAATAAAATAATATAAGTTTAAAATCTGAATGCGAAAAAAATACAAATAACAATGATCGCCAGATCATCGTCGCTAGTCAATATCAAAAGGGCACCATCCCGTGTTAGATTCCAATGATTATATTTTATATCGGCCAAAATATAAGCTAGCAGTCTTGATGTCTCACGAGAACATGAGACGTCAAGAAGTTGGGAACTTATTATCAATGTATATAAATATATATTGCTGACGACATCGTCGTCTTTGCAGAGACATTGGAGGGACTAGCCGACGTGCTGAACAGCCTAAATCAGGATTTCGGGAGGATACCCGACAAGAAGACTTGATATGAAATTGAACAAGATGAAAGTCATGTTTAACGAATACGTCATGCCGAGACCGGTAAACGCCGAGGGTTCAACTCTTGGAGTTTCGCAGGAATCTACCTTGCACAAGAATTCCAGATGGGTAGGTATTACTACTACTAGAAGATAGCCAATACTAGGATCCAGTTAGGCTGGGCGGCTTTTGATAGGCATCGACAAAATTTTTTCGACGACCATTCCGCAATGCTTGAAGACGAAAGTCTTCGAGCCCCTTAGTGTTGCAGATGTCCATGGGCAACAATAACCATTTGCCATCCAGTGGCCCTTTTTGCCAGTTTGCCTACAAGCAAACATGAAAAGGTGTTATTAATGTCTCATTTAAAATACCGAGCTTAATACTCAAATGATATTGAATAAACAGACACGTTTACATTTGCACTATTTTAACATATTCGGGTAAAATAATTGTATATTACAGGAAGCAAAACTACAAGGACGTCTGAGACGCAGTTTGCATGATTTAGTACTTCCTAATATCTAATTCAACTCACGTAGTTTTGACTAGCTTAAGGCCCCTGAAAACCGTAGAGTAATTCCAGATAAATACGTATCTTAAAAATAGCTGTGAGCTCATGAGACATAACGCACAAAATTAAATGCTAGACTGCAGGACGTAGGACATATTTTTATTTAACTACTAATAGATATTATTGTTGTGCCTGTTAGTTACACTTCGAATGTAGGTAGTAATTTAGCCGTTTAATTTCCGCATCACAGTGTCCCTGAAGGACGTTTGAAATGTCATTATCGAAATCAACGCGTGATCTCTTATTGTTGTTATTTTTAATTGTGCCTTATCTATGCTGTCATTTTGAACAATTATAAATGCTGATTGATTTTTTCTTATTGAACTAATTCTGTAGAGGTCTACAAGTAGGTCGTATAAACTGCACTCTTGAAATTCTATTACATCAATCCATTCCTTTGAGTATTTAATGAGCATTTGTCTAGAAAACTATTGGATCTACATTAATGAAATTTAGCAGAAAGGTGTCTTCAATGAATCCCTAAATAACGGTATAATAACTTTAGGATAAAAATAAAATTAATGCCAATACTACATATATGTAACTGATAATAAGTAAAATAATACACAGTATAAGATATCTACAGACATGTCATTATAAATGTCTCCTACTGGCATTTTTTGATCAGGGTTATATCACGATATTCGTTTTCTATCTAACTCTTAAACTAAATATAAGATGGGAAATTCTTTAACGGCCCAGCTGACTGATTGGTTTTAACATGACTGTTTAATTGAGTAGAACTCATAAACCCATAAACAAGTTTCTATTTTGAGATTTTTGGGTACATTTTTTTTAGTGTTGCATAGCAAAATAACGAATACAGTAGTCTTTCATCACGGAGCGCATAACAGTGTATGTACTGTGTACTGATACTTTTATTACTGGAAACGTACATATAAGTACAATACGTGTGCATTACTTACAATAAAAAGACACTGATATAATTAATATACGACTCATCGACTCTTCAGGTGATCAGAAGGCTGGTGCCTACCTCGGCCAACGTATCAGTATGGCGATCCAGCGAGGAAACGTAGCCAGCCTTCTGGGCACCTTACCCATAGAAGACGGTGATCTGGGCTCAGTATTCTACTTATAGTCTTGAGGGACTATGGGTAGAATACAATACAACTAAGTTAAGTTTTCTTACATTGTATTCAATAGTATGTAATTGTTTTAATAAATTATTATCTATATCAAAATCGCTATAACGAATATTAAGGTAAACCGGAACTGTTTATGTGTACTTCAATCATGACTTTCACTTACATTCTATCATCGAATATACCAATAACAAACCAGTTCGTGACTTTAAAGCTAGTCATACCTACAGCAAAGTTTTGTACATATTAACACTAACAGTCTGACACTAATTTGTTTATCATACGAAGATACGCTTTGAATATATTTTTTACTATTTAAATATTTTAATACATTATTTCGATTTAATTATCATAACTAAAACACTAGTCATAAATTAAAGAGTCTAGAAAATGCCAACTCAGTTGCGCATGACTAATGAAATGTAATTTTCTAAAGACTCTCGTGACAAACAAAAGAGTCAAAGCTGTCCGCTGCCTTGAACTAGCAATTAATTATGCATTACGTACACATGCCACGAAATAATAACCTGATGTATTATTAATAACACCCATAATTTACATGATTAACAATTAACGTTTTGAAACGATCGGTTTCTCCTGCGTGTGGGAAAGGCTACTTCCAAATCTTAGCTTACTTACAACGCATACAAAAATAAGTTAGTACAAAGTACAAAACGGGCTGGCCTCATTTACGGCTTTGCCAAACAGTCTGTTTGACTATTGACACAAATCTTATGTTCGGTGTCGGTGGTTCGATTTTTACTCACGAATACGTTTTTCAGTAGAATCTAAGTAAGTTTTAAACTTTATAAAGCTACGGGAATTTTCTGTATACTAAATGAACTCTAATGTTATCTTATGTATTTAATTTGCACACCACCGTCATTCACTTGAAATTCCCCTTCATAGAATCCATAGCCCGGTTGGTAAGGCCGCCCATTGCTCCTACTTTTACTGTTTAATGTGACTACTGTTAATTGTTTATTACATGTGTATGTGGTGAACAATAACGTGTTTCATATTCTATTCATTCACGAGTGCGGCTTTTGCTAAAGCTACGCATATCGTATACTTTACTGGGTTCGGACCTCTTTTTACAGGGGAACGGTTTTATAACAAGCTTATTTAAAGCGGATTGGCGGGTTTTATACATAATTAATCTATAAAGTTTCTTCCAATTTCCGATCATCATCAACCCGTGATAGTTGTAACAATATATACATTAGTTCAGAAGAACTGTCTAAACAGTACACGTTCTCCGGCTTCGATTTGAACCCATGCCACTGGAATAAGACGCGGGTGCTTTAGCCACTAAGCCGCCGTAACTTTTTAAATAAAATTACTAGGCATAAAATGTATAGTCGTACCGAATACATGTTAATTTGTTGCGGAATCTGAGAGCAATAACCGACGGCACTGCTAGCGGTATTTGGCGGTTTCTTCGACTCTAATATTCGACAAAAACAACCGTCTGATGAGTATGTGTGACTGTACGTATGCACAAACACATCAGCATCTGCTTGTATGTTTGGTTTCAGTGTATTTCGACATATTAAGCTTAATGTGCAGATTAGTCACGCCTCGGCCTTTAAAAGAAACGCGCCCGCGTACCACAAAACAATGCCAAAAAATTTAGAATAGTGTGATAGGTTGTGTTATTAAAAATAACACATATAGTGACGCATAATCTCTGCCAAAAAGCCACATTAGACTCACAAAAGAAGTAGAAAATGGGTTTAAAGTGTTCATAATCGTTTTATTAATATTATTATGAATAACACTTTTCGATTATTTTTTAACGAGTCTATAAACCTTTTAAAACTATTATGAATAAGAGGGGTGTTAAACAATAAACTATTGAGCTGGCCTATATCGAGTTTATGACTATTGTCTCGACTGCAATAACTCCATGGAAAATAAGAAATACTAGGATTTGCAATTGCCCAGCGGAGAGCCCAACTTTAAAAAGCTTCTAAATCACAGAGCTAACAAAATGATCGTGGATCCGTCGTTGCACCCCTACTCGCCCGGCGGGGATCCTCTATAGAAAGTACAAGACCGAGGCTAATCGAGTAACATCCAGATCAAAGTGAAAACAGGGATTTTTCCAAAATTAATCTTTAAAAGTAACGGTGCCTTTTTAAAACAATGAGCCTGTTAACATATAGGCGACTAATAAGCTACAACATATAATAGCAGCCCCTAAACGTCCCCACAGTTTGACACATCAGTTATCTCGAAGTACAGGTTTCATCACAATGTTTCCCTTTACCACTGTTAGCACTTGGTAATTGTAACAATAGGCACACGGTCAGAAAACTGCCTAAGCGGTGCATGCGTTCCGGCCAGGATCGATTCCGTGCCCTTTGAGTTTAGGACGCATTCGCTAGCTATTACGCTATCATGACTTCAAAAGAATAAGATAAATAAAGAAAAGAAAATTTTAGATTGACATGTTGCTGGGAACTTTCTTGCCGCTTCTTCACCTTAACAGCAATAACACATTGTGAAGCGAAGCGTACAGAGAATAGGAAGTAATATTAAATTTTAACTTATATGTATGACTTTCAAAAAGTCTTCTCCTGTGGAACTTATTTTGAATAAAAACTTTTGAATTTGAAACAAATAAGCAATCAAGTGTATGTCAATTCACACACAACAACAAAGGGTTCTGAAGAATGGACCTACGTCCTGTTATATTCTTGGAAGATTTTTTTTAATAGCACAAACATATTGTAACGGAAAGTTATATATTACCGCGGATGTACGTGTATATAAGTCTGATAAATAAATTCGTATAACAATATTTAATTCCCGAAAGCATAAAAAAAATCTCAACTTTCAGCTGATCTGAGATCATACAAATCATTAAGAAATGCGAAATTTCTCAAAGCTTTACATTCGTTAAAACCACAAACCGTGGGAAACTAAATTGTTAAGTTTAAAAAAATTGCAATTTAAGTCGATTCATGAATTGCTTGTTTTTATTTATTAATCGATTGTGTTTCTTTCAGGGGCAAAGGTCGTACATTTTATAGCGACAAGGACAAACGCTTTCTGCGCAGGAGTCCGTTTCGGTCGGGCGCGCACCAGCCTTCCGCCTAGCGCCTCGGAGCTTGCGGCTCGCCCGCCAGGCCGCAGCACACGCCACAGCGCGCGACGCGGCGGGTCAAGGCGCCACGTTGCCCATACTGCTCCAATTTACGTGCCAAACCTAATGCCTACATTCATTACACAATGCGTAATCATTGTGGTTGAATAAATTAATTATAATATGTATGTCTGCAATGTATAAACAAAAATATATTCGGCAGTATTAGACGAACCCAAGTTAAAAGTTATGGAGCTATCATTATTCATAGTTAACTTAGTAACAGATGTTTAATACAGGGAAGAGTGCTCAGAGATATAAGAAATACCAAAAAAATTAGAGTATTAATTCTTGAGATATTAGTGCGATATCCTTCATAAGTAAAACGTATAATATATTAGGACACATTACGTTTAATAATATAAAAGTAAAGCGCCAACCTGAATCTATATTATGCTAATATGGAGGCGGAATAACCATATATATTTTTACACATATAAATGTAAAAGTAACTTTGTTCAGATTTTGGATATTTCCTCTTCACAGCCTTGGGAATAAACCACTGATTGTAATATTAAGTAATAACGGGATTAAGAAATAATTATGATACAATATTATCCTCAACAAAGGTATAATGTGTAGACAGAAGCATAATTTTGTCTATAAGATTTAAGATTATCTGGAACCCTTTTATAATAAATAATTATAATAATACATTAGATCAAGTTTAAAGAAAGTTTCTACGCTGTGTACAATATAAATGTTTTCATAATCGATTGCCCTACGAAAATCTCCATGATAAATATGATTTCATTAAATTTGAGCACAGAAGGTCGCAGCTTGCTGTGATGTTTATGTCATAATAGATACGACTATAATAATGTATAATTAATAAATGGTGTTAAGGGGTCCTACAAGGGCGCATTGCCGGGGTCCTGCCGATTGTAGGAGTCTATCGTCTACGCATTGCCGAACAAATGCCGGTAAATGATCTCTGTGTGCTTTACCAGCTAGTGCATTCATACCATCACAATTTCTACTTAATAGATATAGCGGCAACTAAGCCCAGCACTTATAAACAATAGGTCTTTGAGTGTATGAAAAACAAAAAGGTAAACCATTATACCAAGTATTTCCGACAGTTAGCGTCTCCTTTGCGGCTCATCGCAGGCAATCGGTGTAGTTTTAGGTCCGGTTTTGCGTTCTGGTGAGATCGTCTTTCTTTCTTTCTATTCCATTATTGTATTCCAACTCTGTTGTTTTTACTTAAATTACAATATCTAGTATATTTTCAAGTTTCTCAATATGTGGCAAATGATATTAATCACACTACTTATATAAGACTCATAATACTAAATTCTGCAAAATACTGTTATGTCCAAATAAATTTAAAGAAAAAGATGTTTTAAAAATGTATAGAAATATAAGCTTTAAATAATAAGACTTACGAAAAATGTGATGACTGTTATTTCAAGTCTAAGAATGTGAGTTAAATTATGATAGTACAGAAAGGAAATTCTAATATTTACCGATAAAACTAACGGTAGCTTCCTACGTTTATTCTTTAGCATTACAAGGTTATTTTATATTAAATGTAAGCTACGATAAAAGTATATCGTATCGTTCAGGCTTGCACCTGTCAGGGACGCGGTGCTGGCTTAGCTGTTATGTTTAAGTTATTAAAAATGTTTGGTATTTTTTTTCGTGTTATGCGAACAAACCTCCTAATGGTTATTTCGGTTTCAAATTCGAAATTTTATGATTTATTATAGATAAATACGGTAATAATAAAATTAAAAGTCAGTTAAATTTCACTACAAGAATAACTAAAATAGACATCCTTTTTTGGTGGGAGTTGGGAACAATACGGGATTTTCTTTTACAAATATTGCAACTTCTTTAATATACATGCAAAGTTAAGTTAGCAGCTGGAGCTATTTAAAAATTGGCCTGCATGACTCTAGATAGAGTACGCTGCTAAGCGCTCGTACACATATATTTTGGTGCTAAGGTACTTTGTCTATCTACGTCACTCGAATTTCCCCACATAAGTATACCGTATTGAAGCACAGACCCAATATAACGGGTATACTTGAAGAACTGATTCTTGGGAAATAATGTTATCACCGGCATATAAATGTATCTCATGTTTAGTACCTAGTACACTTTGGTAATACATTTGTATATAGCAGAAATAGCATAGGGCGCAATATATTGCCTTGTGGCACTCCATAGCAATTATCCCGGTATTCAGATCGTCGGTTTTTTCAATAATTGACCTTACTGTAAATTTCCTTACATTGAGTCCTACCATTAAGATAGCTTGAAAACCAATCATAAGCAGACGAATGTCGTACTTATACTTGGATAAAAGAATATTGTGATGAACAAAGCCAAAAGCTTTTCTTTTATTTTTGCTTTATATTTAATTATAAAGTTCAATAAAACGAATTACCATTTATTAATCCTTTGTTCAATCCAATCAATGGTACAAGGTAAAACGTGATTTATAAATAAATACCAAATTTATAACTTGAAAAAACTTTAGTTGTTTATACTTATTATTTCCCAAATCACCTCTAATTTATCAATTAACTTTATCAAAAAATGTTCAAGTGTATTTTTGTTGTAATCCAAATAATATGTAACAACGTAATTACGATAATGCTTAACATATACTATAGGGCAAGTCTGTTGAACATTGAAGCAAGTCTTGGATTACATAAAGAACTCGTTTTATTATAGGTATCTATTTATATTATAAAAATGAAGAACTTCCCCCTTTTTTTGAGTTGGTTAATAAAGTAAATTTAGATTATAATTAAACCATGACATAGTTATAGGCGGTTAGGCTCTAGCGTCTAATATATCGAAAAGGCTATGTTTCCTGATAAATGCAGTCTGAGAAGTATGATGCACGTTATGTCTATGATTATATGTGGAGTTTTTGAAGGCCTGCATTTATCTTGGTGAGGATTCTATGTATTTTGAAATAAGCTAAATATAATTGAATGCTATCAATCAGTACAATTTTTTTTCTGATTCAAGGCTAGCTGCTATAATTGTATTACATTATAAAACATGTTTCCAGACAAACCTTGAACTAATTGAAAAACACCTATTATTTTAGACTTTAAATTTCAAATGGGATTGACTTAATTGCTTGATATTCTACAATATTAATCCGATGCAATACCCGAAATAGATTTTTTATTAACATTAAATTATTGCAATAATAAGGAAGCTCAGCTATATCCAATCATTATTATTAATATATCTGTATTGGAATGTTAAATCTTAACCTGTGTTGTTAACTTATTAACTGCTATCTGTGCCCAGCATTTCGTTCATAAACGATTTGGACTTTTTATTCATATATTGTGCACTATAAGAGATATCGATACGAAAGCATACACGAAAATTTAAGATAAAATTGTGTAAACCGTTAACATTTCATCAAACTCCGTTGAACGATTTCGAAATGATTTTAAGACAGGAATGTAAAATCTATTACAATCATATACCTAAGCTTAGGTATCGTATAAATAGCAGATTTGTTTTAATTTCGGAGTTTCTTTGGACATTAAAGACAGACACGTCAATCTTATTATTATAAAATAAGATAAGTTATCTTAAAATATTTAAATTTAAAGATTAGATAAGACACTACAGTTATAGTTAATTTTATGTAGATAAGAATCATGCCTTACTTAAATGTAATTCGGGGTCGCAGTAGTAATTTTTAATTTCGTCATTGCAAGTTCTATAACTTTAATTAATGTTTCAATAATACTTTTGTTTAGAAATAAGGCAAGAGATACGCCAAATACGTACCTTACAGTGTAATGTTCTAAAACTCTTTTACACAGTTAGCTAAATAAGAAAAAGATGTTAGTAAGTATCACAATTTGATAATCAATCTTAAGGTCCTGAAGTCAAGCATAAAGTTCAAAAAATTACTGATTTACAAATTTATTATTTAATTACTCGAACGAACTTTTGATTCTTTAAATAACTGTATTTCATTTTCATCCATTTGTGCATACATACATAAGCATGTACATGCATATAATGTAAACATTAGGTTAGTAAAACGCCGTTAATATTCCTAAAAAGTAAAACATAAAGTTTTCCAAATGATAATTATTGTCTAACAAAGTACATGTAAATTAGACGAAAGTTTTAATTACAGTTTAGAAAACATATTTAATTCATAACGTATTAATGATTCCACGATTGTGACGTATTGAATATGAGAAATTATATTTTGAACGATCATTATAACAAAAATTTGGGTACATATTTGGTTCAAAATTTTCTCATTCATAGCATCCATAGATAATAAATATATTATATGTTACATCCCTTCGCAGTAAAATTGTCAAGAAGTTAACTCAACCACCCATAGTGCGTAGCAAGTTCTTATTAATTTAACTTTTGCTAGTCTTCTAATAGCGCTATATATGTTTCCACACAAATTACCCACATTACCAATACTTTGTGTTGCAGTTCTGTATAATGTTAAAGAGTCAAGTAAGCAGTGGGTACAGTAGTTAGTGGAACGTGGGATAACCAGATTGGTGCTGACAAACTTATAACTAGTAAAGTACCAAAGCGCCTTAAACTTACCGCAGCCGATGAAAAAGCGATCCAATAAACAGTAAGAAATCGGATTAACACTCCAGTGAAATAAGCACGAGAAGTAGCACTTCGTCTCTAAGTTTAGGAATATACGTAATGTGAGTCTGTAAACAACCCCGTGGGATAGCACAAGGGGTCCCTAAGTCCTTGGGTCCTGGTGTGGTCCAGAGTATACGCAGGCAGCGTCAGGAAGCTTTAGGGTGCCGGCGGCGCGCGGGTGACGGTCCAGCGTCCGGCCGCACAACGCGCCTCGCAACGGTAAACTGGCTAGCAGCGCCAACACAGCCTCTCCCTCGCTTGTATGAGTGCCTTCAACCTCCCTCCCGAACAAATAGTACCGTATGCTGCGTTTGTGTCTTGGTAACATTTATTATACTTTTGTTTGTGTGGCTTCTTAGGCTGTGCTTGTGTGTACTGACTCCGGCACACAGCGGCAAGACGTGCCGAGTGCCGCGGCCGTGTGGGTGTTGGAGTAGGTAAAGTAACTATCTATGCGTGCTTTGATCTTACGATTCGGTATGCACGGCCGCACGTAGCACCGTGGCCATACTTTACTTCTACTATAATATCTAGTCAATAATTTTAGTTTGGGTTTGTGCAACCACATACATCGCACTGAACGAGTATATCTAGATTAGAAACCTGTCTACTGTACAAGCACTAGTATCTTCACTATGGAAATGAATTCTTTAATGTTACCTATCGCTACTAACTAAGATCAACTTGTTAACATACACAAAGTTTATTTTTTATTTTATTTTTATTTTTATTTTTTATCACGTATAGGTTCGCGTTTGACCATTATCTCGCACGATTTGAGCGGAGATATGGTCTAAGATCGAGCACGCTTACCTAGAAGGTACCTATTCACACGAGACTTGAAGACACCCAGGTTGTAGGTTTCGGGAAAAACAGACTCCGGCAGTGTATTCCACTCCTGTGCGGTGCGTATAATGAAGGTGGACTCAAAGCGCTTAGTCCGAATAGGAGGTATGTCCACCATATAACGGTGCCGCATGCCAGTGCGTCTGGTTGTCCGATGATGGAAGGGAGACGGCGGGATAAGATTGAAGAGCTCCGATGCACACTCTCCAAAATGTATCCGATAGAAAACCGACAAGCTGGCAACCCTGCGTCGATGTTCAAGACTTTGTAATTTGTCTCTAAATAGCTGGTCGTTGCCTATCAGCTTCCTGGATCTCCGCTCAATCGATTCTAGTGCCTCGAGTTGGTATTTAGCTGAGCCATCCCAAAGATGAGAACAGTACTCCATACATGCCCGTATTTGTGCTTTATACAGCATCAGCAACTGTTCTGTTTATTTGTTTGTTGATAAGTGTAAAGTTAATTAAACTTATCATAAGGATCCAATACACGCCCTATGAAAAGCCATTTAAATGTTTTCAATTAGCAGACGTTCTAATGTAAAAACTGCATGTTTGGAATTCAATTCATTGAAAATTTCGGTCTTGCTCTGACCAATTTTTTCTATTAATGAGCTTACTCTAATTGGGCTCCATTTTCCTCCAATCAAAATACCCCCTCTATTGTACACAATATCTACCTACCTTATTTTGTCATTAAATAATATGTTTCAAGTAGTATTTTGAAACTATTGCTGTGCTTAGATTTTCCCAACTTTAGAAAATTGGCCATCAGTCCTCCAACAGATGTCATTGAGTCCGACCACCATCTTACTAATTTAACTACTATAGATACTTTATACACTATATATACTATATATAGATACTTTAGTCACCTTTCAATTCCTCTTTCCCAATGAAAACACATCAGCAATACTTAAACTACCAGCGTAGATAATAATTAATACAACCTAAGTACTGTTAGAAGACTTCCATGTTCATGGAACTGGAAGCAGATGGGGAAATGTTTGCGTAATACCAGGCGATTTCATGGATTATATAGATACTGTTTTCATCGGTTCCATAAAATAGCATTTAATCGAACATACCGCATATTTCATAAAGTACGCAACAGACATTGGTCAAATTTGATAGATTTATAGGCCTTTCTTTTTTACTTAACCGGCCATTTCGGGTCACAAATGACATCTGTCACCTAACGCCACTTGGCCCTAGCTGCTGAGATACGGGTCTTGACGTCGTGGTCGATATTCCCGGACGCGCTAAGTACAGATTCAAGTACTTAAACTGACCGTGCGCTCGACCATATATTCGCCTATGCGTAAAGATGTAGGTGGGATCTGTAGTGTTACAGGCCAAGTACTCAATCTTCGCCACATTTAGTTTTAGACTGCCGTTCTCTAGCGAGCAAACATGTATATTTCTGTATATTCCATACGTGTATATAGAATGTAAATCTAATATATTAAACGTATAAATACAATGTACAAGAAATTAAGATAAGTAAAATGTAAACTAACATAATAAAATACTAATAGGATACGTAGTAAATTAGAAAGTATGCAGTGACAGTGTAATGTAAAAATAGTGACTGTGTGATCCTGGCAAAGCCTATTCGCTAGGAATGACGAGATTTTAATTAAAAAAAATTATGATGGAAACATAGGGGATCCGTTTTTGCAAAACAAAAACAGCCGACTTTAAACTGAAAAGCATGAAAACAAATATTTAACTGCCTTCTTTATACAGCATCTTTTCTTCCTTTTTTCTTGCATTTTAGTTTGAAGTAGTTTTAGTTAAGCACCTGTAGAAATTTTACCACTGGCAGGCGTGTCCAAGGTGACTTACTCTTCGGTCAACAAAGGTTTGTTCTCGACTTCCCTGTGATCATCAGATCCTAACTTGGTAATCACGGCAATACCTCGGTTGTATGGTATACTCTTACGAAAAAAGAAATAATATTGAAAAGCGATCCACAATAGTCAAAGAAATCGCATGCATGTATGCATATAAAAAATTAAGTGCCTGTAGAAAATGCAATACCTACATGCGTATACAACATTTTTATGCCAATAATTTACACGTACGGCGTACTTTAATAAATAATGGTTACTCTCGGTTTCCCTTGAATGCATTCACCAGATCTGAACTGACTTTGTCACCATAGCACCACCTCGGGACTATAGACTTATGAGTAAAGAAATAAATATAGCGTATTCCATCTCATTCTCACAGGCTTAGCCCTTTGAATTTTTGTATTTCTCTCTTTTTAGTGTCGCTTTTTCGTTTCATCGAGTTTCAAATTACAAGGATTCTAAATAAGTATAACTCCAAAACATTTTTGAAGATCGGTTCACAATTGACGGAGAAATCGAGTGACGAACATATAAAAAACAACAACATACAAACGAATTGAGAACCTCCTCTTTTTTGAAGTCGGTTAATATAGCTTCATAACCTTAAAAACATTACGGTCTTTGACACCGTTTCGTTATTACAATATTATAGAAGGTACCCATCTAAGGCTATCTATAATTGGTCCTGGGGAATGGCGAGAACGTATTTCTTATACCTACTCTATTTGTCTCTGTACTAGTAAGCAAAACGGAAATGTTATGAAATCAATACGCGTACATGTGCCTGGCCAGAATCGAAGATCATAAAAATCTATTGCTCAATTTTGTTCAAGTAAATTGTTAACATAATTATAAAATACAAACTTCACCCTTCTGAAATTATGCGAGATGTACAAGATACCCTATACAAAGTATCTGAATACAAAATACAAGATACTATTAAAATAAGTATTTGAGATACCAGATACAAGATACTTTTGAAAATTGTGTTTGAAATAATAGATACAAAATACATATCTTCTAAATAATTTTTAAAGATGAAAGATATTTTTGAAAGAAATCTCAATTTTATTGAACTTAAGTTTATTAAGTCAATAGTGAATAGATCACATGTGACAAAATATTATATTTTATTAGGTTTTAATTGAGAACTTTCTTCTTTCTTCAAACATTTTATCGCTCGTTTTTCTTCGATGAGGTTTCACTAGCATACCCCCAAAAGAGAAAACTCGCTACGTTGAGGCAGACCTCTGTAAACAAAAATTATTTTATTGTAGGGTAAACATTTAATTATAACAGACAAGACAAAGGTATAAGAACGAACAAATCCGCGACTGAGTAGCAAACCCAGCCGCAGTCGCAGCAAGTGGAGGAGGCAAAAAGGGCACCAAAAACTGGCCCGCGCTCTACGTTTCCCCCAGTTAGGGCACCGCAGTCCAATGCAGTTCCAAGTGCTCATGGAATGGGCGATCGAGTTAAGTCGCGTGGTCCTCAACCAGTATCTGCTTTCATGTGTGTACGCCAGCAGAGTAGGTTAGGTTGGAAAGCCGTGTCCAGGACCGGAGAGTACTGACGGCAGTGGTGGCGCTATCCGACCACTGGTACACACGATTTATCGTCTCCAACTGGAACTCGGGCCCTCAGGCCTTGGAACCTTCCCCAACCAAGGACTATCCACGCTGGGCTTTAAGTCGTCTAGATTTGGAGGCGTTACAAGAGGCTTTGAGGCGTACAGCAGCGGCAGTTACGGTTGCTGATGTCGGTAACGTGCGATGCGGCAATGCCAAGACCCTCAGCAGCCCAACCGCTAGGTGTACTGGGGGTGACGAGATAGCATAATTACACAGGGAGGAAATCTTAGTGCACCGCTAATACACCAGATTTAGCAGAAGGCACCGCCGTGCCCGTGCCGACGACGCAGTGATTTTGAGGACAAGGTACAGGTACAGAGGCACCAAGAACGCGCTTCAAAATGCCATCAGGACAGCCAAATCGGCAGCATGGGAGGAACTGCCGGTCAGCTTAAATTAAGATCCCTGGGAACGCTCATACCACATGATGAGGAAAAAAACCTTCACCCATGGTCACCCTGCAGATCCAGTAATTGACTATTGACAACCTCAGCAAATGTGTCTATCTCCTTGCAGGCTTTGAATACCTTTTGCTATTAATTTTGAAAAAATCACTTAGAAAGTATATATATATTATTATATATATATATATATATTTTTTATGATATTTTTCCATTTTCATGTTTAACTAGTTTTGCTGAAATTTTTATGATTTTAATAATTCACTGTTCCATGAATGTTTTTGATAGTTGATTTAATTTAGGTCGTTCAGTTATCTACACTATAGGTGCTGGTAATGTAAAATGTACTTAAAATGATATATTAATACAAGATACAAATACATTTAAAAGTATCTAGATACAAGATACAAAATATGTATTTTGTATCGGATAGTAGGATAAGTTTGGGGATAGATTTATATCTTTATATAAATCTACACCTAAACATATCCCATTATCCCAGAAAGTAGGTTTTAATTTAGTGATCATCATTTTGGTTTATTTTGTCGATTTTACCGATTTGGTCGATGGGGTTGATTTAGTCAAATAGGCCGATTTGGTCGTTGTGGTCGATGTGATCGGTGTGGTGGATGTGGTCGATTAATTTTCGGTAATTATGGTGTAAATATGTAATTTTAATACCGAAAATTGGCATATATACTTTTCATTCGAGATAGTTTGCAATATAAAACGAAGTGAATCTTTCTGAGCAAACAGCAGTAACATAAAATTTAACGTCACGCCTGTCCAACGTAGGTTGGCGGGTTTGATATATCGGTTTTCTCGATTTTCAGGTTTCATCGCGATGTTTTCGTTCACCGTTAGCACATAGTAATTGTAGCAACATACACAATGCATATTAGATCAGTAAACTGCATGCTTTCCGACCGGGTTTCAAGGCTATGAGTTAGACCAATGGCGAACATAATCTACATCACTTTGACATTAGATCTCAATTTATTTTTAATATTTATAATTAAAAATAACTTGGCTTTATTAGTCACTGACGGGTCCAGCAAATTTTACCCTATCTTGAAAACAAAAAATACCCTGCATCTACCGAGTCCGACTATAAGGGCCTGTCCGCACAGCGATTTTTCACAGCACGATTTTTATTCGCGCGAATTAAATTTCGCGACCGGAATTACACCTAGTACGCACTGCGAATAAAATTTCGTACTATTTTGTCAGTTTACTTCAGTTCTCGGCTGAGACACACGTGTGAAATGGACAACCGAACTAAAATTTAAATTATCTAATGCTAAGGCGACGTAACAGACGTATCAAAAGATGTCATGAACATTCGGCATTGAGACCCATGAAAAGATTTTTCTTCATAACATATCAAGAGTTGCGAAAAAACAGCAAAAAGTTTTTAGTATTTCTTGTAGTTTACTTAAATTACCCGTCAAACCAATATTCTCATTTAGTACCGTCGACATAGAAAATGTTCACAAAGAATGTTCTCGGATGTTCTATAATCTAATCCTTATTGTGGAGCCACCGCCATAATAATATTATCCAACAGAGGACGCAATATTAAACTTGAACATATGTACCTATAAAGATATATATATATATATATATATATATATATATATATATATATATATATATATACATACATACATACATACATACATAACTTCACGCCAGGTCCGTTGCGGGGTAGGCACGAACAACAGAGCGCCACATTTATATATATATATATACTAGCTGTACCCGGCAGATGATGTCCTGCCTTTAAAAAATAAAAATCTAGAAACTGATTCCAGCGTCATCTACCGGGACCAAATGTTAATAAACTATTCTCAAATCCACTTGAACAAACAAAAGTTTCATCAAAATCAAGCCCAGCGTTTAGGAGGAGTATCGCGGCGCCACTACTGGGTCCAATGGCTTATTTAAACCATTCCGGGACAAACTTCAACACATATAACAAAAAGAACACCTAAATTCTGGTACCTGATTGCAGCGCCATCTACCTGGTTCAAATTAAAATCTAAATCATCCCAGTAGAAAATTATAAAAATACTAATATCGCTATAAAAAATAGGGGTTGATCGTAGAGGGTTGAAAATTTAGGGTATAAAACCCTAAACTAAACTTTATGTATTTATTCTGTATCATAAAAAATAAAATTAAAACAAATATTTAGGGGTGGACTACCCTTAACATTTAGGGGGATGAAAAATAGATGTAGTCCGATTCTCAGACCTACCCAATATGAACTCAAAATTTCATGAGAATCGTTCAAATTAAAATCTAAATCATCCCAGTAGAAAATTGTAAAAATACTAATATCGCTATTAAACAATAGGGGTTGATCGTAGAGGGTTGAAAATTTAGGTTTGTATGTATTTTTTAATTTTGTATCATAAAAAAATAAAAATGAAAAAAAATATCAAAAAATTAAAAATATATATTTAAGGGTGGACTACCCTTAACATTTAGGGGGATGAAAAATAGATTATGGCCAATTCTCAGACCTACCCAATATGCATAAAAAATTTCATGAGAATCGGTCAAGCCATTTCGGAGGAGTTTGGTAAGAGTGTTAGCACTGTGACACGAGAATTTTAATTAATAATTTCGCCATTTTCTTGCACGGCCGGCGATCGGGCGGGAGAAGAAGCGCACGACATCTCTTCAATATCGACGTTGCACGACTGAGCGAATCGCGCGAATTTTATTCCACTGTGCGAACATAGCCATAATTACTCTATACGGTACAAAATAATCGCGCGAAAATAAATCGCACCGCTTCGCGATCAATTTGCAACAAATCACAGATTTGTTTCTCGCGCGATTTTTTATCGCCAGTGCGGCTACTCCTATAATACTCAATGTGTTACAGAATTACGGAAAAAAAACCGTGCTGTGAAAAATCGCTGTGCGGACAGGCTCTAAATGTAGACCATCCAGGGACCCACGCAAACAGGCACACTGATTAAATGAGAAAAGTAGTGGATATTTATCACTATGGAACCCTTCATAGTTCAATGCTACGCACTTGGCCAAGACCATAAAGGTGTGACGCTTTTTTAGCCGACTTCCAAAAAGGAGGAGGTTCTCAATTTGATCGGTATGTTTTTTTTATGTATGTACACCGATTACTCGGAGATTTATGATCCGATTTACGTAATCCTTTTTTGTTCGACGCAGAATAGCTGCCATTTGGTCCCTTAAGAATTTAATATAACTGTTTTGCATTCCAACAAAACAGATATTATGTGTTGAAAGAGACACACAGTGTTAATTGAAGAAAGCATGTAAAGATTTGCCTTTTATTTACTATTTATAACTTAAAAACTTACCATCTTTACCATGGTTTTATACCTTTCTCTCTTACTCACCAGCATGCTATCTCTTTCCTTAATGTGGCAGATGTGACAGATGTGACATAGCTGTCAATTCATATAGTTTTCAAAACACCAGCAAGAGACTTGCTCCGACACTGTGTGTCTCTTTCAACACATAATATCTGTTTTGTTGGAATGCAAAACAGTTATATTATGTGTCCTTCCGAGACACACAGTGTTAATTGAAGACCTGTTTGGTATCTGCTGGTGAAAACATAAGTAATACAACGCATATGATGATTAGAAATTTAAATAACTTCTCAAAGTAAATCAGCTTTATTTTAAGTATTTTAATCAGTCTGAACATTAAATTAACAAATTAATAGGAACTTCTTAATTAAACAATCATATTTATTGACCTTATGTCCATAATTCTTAATCATTTGTTATTATGATAAAATTTAAAATTAAATTAAAATACAATAAAAATTAAATAACTCTTCATGAGATCAAGGACTTCTGATAAGAAGTTTGAACAATTTATCTTTTCCTTTACATATAGGTATCTTTCTATCTAGAATAAGTAGCATAGAAAGAAAGAGAAATAATAATAATAATTGAATTAACACAAGAAAAAATAGAAAAAAAATAAAAAGAAACTAAAACTTTTAAATAACTTTGAAGTTGTTATATAATAAATCTTTACTAGATCTGATCTCTCTGACTGGACGACAATAAAATCTTCTGAATGTCTCCATGCTTTTCCAGTTACCTCTATCTAATATTGCTTGTACTGGTCTATCTTCTAACCAGCTTCTTGAAGCGACCGCTGATCGAATACTACCAGGTGTAGCCTCAACCTTGGCTTCTTTAAAAATACTACGTATCCAACCCGCAATCATTGTCCTTGAGGCTGGCTTTACTTTTCCAGACAGTGAAATAAACAAACTTGTGACATCTCTGTCTAGGCTCCTTCGCCTTTCAGATCTTTTTATAAGATCTCTAATATGTTTGACGGGGCATACACGATAATCTGGATGTTTCTGTAACATCCAACCCGATTGTCTGTGAGTATTCGAATCTGTTTTTGAACCGAATATGGGTCACAAGCTAATTGTGTCTTGATTGTCTATTAGACCCTCAGGGCTGCTATCTAATAAGGTGAGATCATGAATTCTCCTGCCAGAAGCCAGCAGTAGTATTACAGCTGTTCGTCTACTGATATCAAATAGTGATCCAGAATTCTCTGTCTCTTTTATCCAGTTAAACAGAATATTGGTGTCCCATACAGGTAGTTTTCTTATGCCAGGCCTAGTAACTGAAATTGCTTTCAGTACGTGATGAATAAAGAAATTTTTTGAGAGATCTATTTTAGATGTAGCGCAGTACGTAGACACAGCTGATTTATGTAATAATATAGTTCTGTATGCTAATTTATCTTGCAAAAATAATTTTGCCAAAAATCTAGCGACCTGTTCACCCTCAGGTTCTCTAGGGTTGACTCCATTAGTCTTACACCAACTTAACCAACGTTTAATTGGAGCTTTATATGTTAATAAAGTAGATGATCTCCAACTATTTTTCAATAGGTTTTGTTCCTCTGTTGTCCAATGAGAGACCTGATCGGCCCACCCATAATCTTCCAGGCAAAAAGAGTCAACCTGTCCACCTGTGGAGGGCAGCTGTTTGTTGTCAAATCTACTAAGACTTTCTTTAGGTTCTGAATCGGAATTGGGTCTGTTATGGTTCTCGCTTTCAGAACGGGTATCCAAAAGCATCTGGTCCACTCTGGTGCTATTAGGATGAATATTCCCTTGGCACTGTTCAAGTGCGCTAGTACTCTTGGTATTAGGTTGGGTGGGGGAAATATCCAACCCAGCTGATAATCCCATTGTTGACTGAAGGCGTCGCAGAAAACTGCATAACCATCTCTGGAGTCTAAGGTTGCGTACTTTGGTACAACTGCGGATTCTCTGGTTGCGAACAAGTCTATTTCTGGGACGCCCCACTATCTGAATATCTCTTCTGTGGCTTGCGGAAGAAGATGCCACTCTGGAATTCTGCGGCCTCTTGACAGGCGATCTGCAATTCCGTTTAACCTCCCTGGGAGGTAAGTGGCTGACAGGATTATGTTGTATTGTTCGGTAAGTTTCAGTAACTTGGCCGTTAATTTTAATAGGGCAAGAGATTGTGTCCCTCCCTCGTTTCTGAGATATGCTACCAGAGTCCTGTTGTCGGATTGTATCAGAATGTGTGCATCTCTTAAAGTTATCCGATGACTGTTTATTGCTGCAAACACAGCATACATTTCTTTCAAGTTTGAATGCCAAGGTGTTTGATAAGGAGCCCACTCTCCTGATAGGCAAGCATCGTTTAGCTGAGCCCCCCAGCCTGCATCTGCTGCATCTGTTGTCAAATAGTGAGTAATGCTCTCTTTGATTATTGGGGCTGAGTTCTGATTGAGTTTCATCAACCACCATTTCAGATCTTGTTGAACTAGTAAGGGTAGACATCTTCTCTCTTTTGGTTTGTTCTTTTTGAAGGATCTTAAGTATATTTGCATATAGCGACAATGAAGTCGACCTCTTTGAATTGCATAATTGGCAAAATTGAGTAAGCCTAGTAGAATCTGAGTCTCCTTTAAAGAGCTGTCTCCCTTGTTTAACATTTTTGAAATCAAATTTTTTATCTTTTCTATCTTCTTGTAAGTAATTTTAAAATGTTTTGTCTGGTGTCCCAAATAAGACCTAGGTATTCTATAGTTTGTGATGGCTCTAAGACTGATTTCATGTAATTTACATGCCATCCCAGCATCTCTAGTATTCTCAGTGTCTCTGTAACCTGAGAAATAAGGACAATTCTGTCCTGATTGGCTATAAGAAAATCGTCTAAATACACTACTACACGCAAACCCTGCCGTCTTAGGATCTCTGCATCCAGTTCGTTACGGTAGCAAAAATCTTTGGGGCTGATGACAGACCAAATGGAAGAGCAGTTAATTGGAGAATCTCTCCATTGTAAACCACTCGGAGGAATCGCCGATGAGATTCTGCTATTGGCAAGTGGAAATATGCCTGATGAATATCTATTTTCACTAGCCAGTCGTCTTTCTGTAGAAATTCTGCTACATCTGTTTGTGATATGAGGTGGAAATGCTTTCTTGTGACATATGAATTGAGACCTCGTAGGTCGAAGATTGGTCGGAAACCACCATCCGACTTTTTTATTAAAAACATTCGACACAAAAAACTTGGGTCTACTCTTGATGGAGTCTCTAGTATGTTTGTTGATTTTAATTGATGAATTGTGTCTGTCATGTCCCTTGTTATATTGGTAGCATATTTCCTTAATATTTGATTGTTTGGATATTGTAAAGGGGGTCTCTTTGTGAATGGAATGCGACAACCTGTTATCAGCTTTAAAATATAGTTGTTGGCTCCCAGTTGTTTCCATTGTTGAGTGTAATTTTCCAGACAACCCCCCCTGAAAGTCTTGGCCCTGCAGTCAAGACTGTTTATTGTTGATAGATGTGCTACTGGAGGTATGATTTTTACGAAAGGGCTGTTGATTATTAGTCTTTGAACTCTGTCTCCCCTGTGGCTTAAATCGTCTGTTTTGGGACTTATAGTCCCGTCCCTGTGATTTAAAAGATTGTCTCTTTTGGAATTGAGACACATTAACTTTCTTTTCTTTAATATAATTGGGTGTATTTAACCACACCTGAGAGCCACCCAATGATGCTATAATAGGTTGCAAAGCCTCACGACTAAAAAGATACTCCTGACTTGGTGGGACATTCCTAAGAGTGTTTTTTAAATTTGGATTTGTAATTTCTTTTAAAATACGTTCTCGTCTAATGTGAATGCATTCTGCCCTTTTTCCACAAATAATCTGCATAGCAGTTTCGGATTTTTTGAATGATGTAGAACCTGGTCCAAAATTTTGATTGATCTTTTCAAATAATGAGCAACATCTAGATGTTTAGGGTTTGATGAAGCCCAGTCAAGAACTTCTTGTAGTCCTGTTTTCAGTAATTGTCGTTGTTCTAAAATATTATGAGACAATCCTGCCAGTAATGCTCTGTAGAAGCTAAATAATCTTTGGTCTTATTGAAATGACATAACTCTTCATTAAGTTTGAGACCTGTAAAACCAGGACTGGCAAGGCAAGTTTGTAATGCCTTCTTGTAATGAACACTCTTCCATGCAGGTGTACAAAATTTTTGAAGTTGAGCTAATTCTTGTAATAACTCCTGGTTTGCTTGTGGGACAACTGACCTTTCATCAAATTTTGTGTCTAGTTCTCCTAGCGAGAATTCGCAATGTGAAGATGAAGTTGGCATATTTAAAAAGGGGGAGAAATAGGAGTATCGTTATGTTTGCAAGAAGATTGATCAATCTCGCTATATAATTGTGGCATTTGTGCTTGTGTTATGTACTGAGTTAAAAAACTTACCTGTTGCATCAGACAATCGACACGTGGGTCTGAACCGGTTTATATCTACGCCTCTTGTTCGGCGGAGGTGAAGCAAAACCCTCCTTGACCTCCGAGGATGAGGAAGATGATGATGATTTATTGGATCTGGAATCCCTCGAGTGCTGATCTTTATCCAAAGCATCAGCCTTCGAACTTTGTTCGCACTCTTCAACACTTTGACGCGCGTCATCTTTTGAACTCATTTTAATACTTTTAGCGATAAGTAGTATGTTTCACAATGAAGAAAACGATATTTTAGGCACTGTGTGACTTCAACAATAAAAATTTCTTTAGACTTTCTTTAGTCTTTACACTTTAAATAATTTTATAAATTTTGCGATACTTTATTGGCAAAAATTTACAACGCATATGAATTGACAGCTATGTCACATCTGTCACATCTGCCACATTAAGGAAAGAGATGGCATGCTGGTGAGTAAGAGAGAAAGGTATAAAACCATGGTAAAGATGGTAAGTGTTTAAGCTATAAATAGTAAATAAAAGGCAAATCTTTACATGCTTTCTTCAATTAACACTGTGTGTCTCGGAAGGACACATAATATACTTTGGCCCAGTAGTTTTCATTTTATGAACATTTTTCATGTAAAATTTTTCACTCCGTTCCATATGTACACCGATTACGCTGAGATTTATGATCCGATTTACGTGATTCTTTTTTTAGTTCGATGCGGAATAGTTGCCATTTAGTCCCCTAAAAATATAATATACTTTGGCCTAGTAGTTTTCATTTTATGAACATTTTTATGTTTATATATCTTACTAAATTTCACCACGTTACTGCGACGTCGATAAAGAAGTTTTAATAAATTACAGATAGTCCTGAAATCGTTACAGTTAAGGTGTCGAGTTCATAAAAATCCCACAGAAAAAGCACCTTCACACTTTTTCGAATTCCCAACTTTTATGACAAGTTTTTCAATTTTTGTACCTACCTAAAACCCAGCACGATTGCCAAATCAAATACCAAACCGATCCAGCTACTTTCTCGTATTCTGTTTACCAACCTTGTAATTTTTATAACATGTAAATATAAATAAGACAAAGCTAACAAGGTGAATTGGTGATATTATAACTAGAAGCTCTTAAATAAAATAAAAATAAATAAAAAAATATAAATAATAATATAATATAAATAATAAAATAAAAAAGTAACATACAGATAATATATTACACTAATTAGTTGCTGAGCACATTCTTAAAACTTAAGAAACGATTATAAGTAAGGCCATAAATAACTAGTAGTACCAGCGGTACTTCGTTGGCATTACCATGACGATGTAATTTGTTAATAAATTAAAACAGTGCAGCGGCACGAAAAAAGCCCTCCCGCTGCGCCACTTTTTTTCTAATTCGTCTATCGCAAACGAAGCCGTTTTGTCACGATAAAAAGTAATCTAAATGTTTACCCAAAATAGAAGACGGCTCTCTAACGATTTCATTTAAATCTGTTCTGTAATTTTCACTAAAGGACAAACATACAGACAAATTCTAAGACTTATAATATATTTTTATAATCAATCTGCTGATCCAAATGAGCCACCTGAATATTTTCTCTATTTCAAATTCATTGTACCTTTAACAAATATATTTATAACTAGGATATGCCCGTGACTTCGTCCACGCTTGACTTGAAATTCCCCCGGAATTTCTGGGACACATAGTACCGCAGTATTTAAAAAAGAATGTAAGCGATCGTTTTTGTGAAAACTGTGTCGGAATAAGCTTAATTAGCACCCAAGCAACTTCAAATCGCTCCCGGGGAATTTCCATGGGATTCCTGGAGTAAAAAAATGTGTGCGCGTACTAGTGTACACACGTAAGAAGTCAAACTTCATTCACGAAATTATTTTATTTAACTTATAATTACTCTTCGTTCGAATCGCCCGTGGTAGGGGCAAGAAAAAGATAGCGTGTGACGGAAAAAAGTGACATGTAACCGAAGAATGTGACGGTAATTTTTTTTGCAACGGATTAAAGGAATTTCACTTCAAAAATATATCACATTTTATTATAAATTTGCTTTCAATCAGTGAACAAATCACACTGGAATTGGAAATGGAGATATTTTCACTTTACTGACAAACATAAAAGACCACAGAGTACTTTATATATACGGGTATAAAAGACATTACTCTAGACGAAGTTGAGGAGGATGGTTCTTTGGTGTCAAATCGAAATCTAGAAACAATTGGAAGCCCTTAAGGACCATGGCCCTACCGCTGGTTGATGGATGCAGTACTGTTAATCTCACCAAAGACGCTAATGTGGTAGATATTGGTTTGATTCTCCATCGGATAAAGTGGAAAGCATCCTCCAATATATCATCAATTTGCCATCAGTACATACCTTATAGTGGTCTTTGATGGATATTGTGACATGCACAGTACAAAACGAGCACAGTAGAAGTGAATTGGGCTCACGAAAACTTAAGTTGACAACAATTTTAATGAAAGCACTACTATCCCAATTCAACAAGATTTTTTTCAATCTCGATTTGTTCACTGGAAAGATGACAACTGTAGGGACCGAAAACACGTCTTTCCATTCTGTACAAGGCCAGAACGCACGGGTATAAAACTAATCACGTATAGATTGGAAATATTTTTTTTACGAAGCTCTTCCAATCCATACAAGGGCAGTACGCAAATACTCGCGCATACTTTGTAGTAACATAGAAGTAGATCTTGTTTCATAATGTACAGCACCAGTACCTACGCATAGGGACTATTCGTGTATATTTCGGAATAAGCGCGCTAAAATATAGATTACAATTTGTACGCGAGCAGTTGCAGCACAGAGAGATTGACATGCGCAAAACTCGCCTGCGATGACCCAGTCCCTCATGAGTTTTACCAAAATATGGATAATAACGATAATATCGTTGAAAATAACGATCCGATTTCCGATACTCCCGTAGAGATGGCAACATCAGAAGAGTCCCAATGTATTATGCACCAATGATGATGATCCCGTTTTTCCTTTCACTTATAATGAAGCACTGACCGAAATGAAAGAAAGTTTCAACAAATTCACATCTATGGTGCGGTATAGATATACGGCACATTAATTTATTACTTGAGATATAAAATTATTTGTGGGTGGTTTAAAAAAAATAACAACGAAGGCTAAGGTGGGTGTGAAGCTAAGCGGAGCACCCACCTTAGCCTTCTAACCTATATTAAAAAAGTTCCGATTTGTTCATAATAAATAAATGTGCCGTGTATCTATACCCCGTCCTCATTTTTTTTCACATGTCACTACAGACCAACAGACATAATTTTATTTTCAACAATTTAAAAAAGGACTATCTCGCAAGATACATGACAGCCGACATCTCTATCAAGTCGAACCACGAAGACAAGGGGACGAGAAATAGGATACAAGCAGGGCGACCTTAGCACCTACCGCAAAAAATATAGAAAAGGGAAACGACCTAGCATTTAACGTATCGCTTAATATTAATAATGCTCGTTAAAAAGTACTTTTTAAATAAAAAATGTTATTATTAAAAGTTATTGTTATGTATTTAATCCTACCTAATAAAGTTCAAATATAATTTCATATTTTCTGGAGTCAAATATCTACCTACTTAGACTTTTAACACTCTTGTCAAGCGTAACTAATTCAGTATAGTTAGGAACGAAGACGCGAGCACCCACGATACAAACTATACACGATGAGTACTCAAAATTCTTGTATGCATTGTACCTAATAATAGATTTTTAAAACAACATTACAATATATACGCGAGGAGTTTCCTATGGCTACGTTCTGGCGTTGTATAGAATGTAAAGACGCACCGAAAACAACCTTTGCTGTGGAGGATGATGATCGTACTATCGTGAGGTGCGGATTAGACAAGCTGGATAGGATTGGCACCCCATCTCCCAACTTAGTATTTTTTTGAAACCAGGTCTTAGGAAGGTGGAGACCAAATTGTTTTCTGTGCAAAAACTCCAACAGCTTGCACTTGCCAAAATGATTCTTCTTCTCCATAGCTTCAGTAGATGTGACGCCACCTCTGCTATCCAGGGAAAAAACGTGGGAATTGCTAATTGTTTGTAGCTAAACCTGTTCTGGTCCAAGATTTACTAGTCCTTTCTCAACATCCTTAGGTGTTGAGAAAGGATTAGTAACTGAAATACGACGATATATGTATTCTCGCATATAGAGTACAAAAATCCAAACTCAAGAATCGGTGCGCACTTGCTGGTGCAGCAGTGGTTTACATCAATCTGCTAAGCGCGTTCTCGTCTCCCAAGCCCACCCCGCGCCAATACCGTCTCAAGTACTCGACTCTTCTGCCTCCTTCTCTTCTGCTTCCTTCTTCCTCTATACATGACACGATTACACTTGCTTGCTTTAAATTCACTAATACGTAGTCTGAATATAGTTCATTCATAATTGAAACTTGATTTTTAACAATAAATTTGTTTTTTTTAATTCTCCCCATCTTCCCCCCTCCATATCTCCTAAAGTATTGATCCCAGCAAAAAGCTTATATTGTCTTTATTGTAGAATTTTATGTAGATTAATTTAGTCATATGATACTTTTGCTGTAGATTGTAGTTTTTGAGCTTTTCGCAAAAAACGGAAAAAAAGGACCTTTATGCCCCCCATTAGCTCCACCCCTACCCATCAGTGCTTTTAGTATGTTGTTCAGGACACCTTTCTCTACGACTGTGCCAAAATTCGCTTCCACACGAATTATTTCCCCTATTCGGCCTTTTCGTGTCTTCGTTGCTTAGACTACTAGTGTAATTACCACTTTGAGATGTTACTACAGATTCTTTACTTCACAAGTCACATCAGTTGGATTCTTTTTTGACAAAAATCGATCGGCTAATTCTTCACAATATTTGTAACAAACGACGGGAACATAAATAATAAAAATTAAACAAATTTTTCACCAGGTGTCTGTTTTTGCTATACATTAATAAGAATTTATTGACTACAACGCCCTCTCTAGTGAACACTAGTGATATATGTAAAATCACTAGCTGTAATACCACATGATTAGTGCACACATATTACAGGTGAATCTTTGAACATGCATCGGTTTGTTAATTTATATACTTATCTCATAAAAACCACGAACAACACAATATGTAAAAAAATTAAATAATGCAAATTAAAATGTTTATACATTGTGTTTTGTATACCTTTGTTATGTATACCTAGCCTAATCTTATTTTATTTTTGACATTTAAAGATTTTTTTCAATACTGGCATCCCTGCCGGGTGTGTGTGAGCGACGCACTAATTCTGTCTATGTAATTTCTTAATTTTAAGTGTAAACAATGAATTTTGTAAAATATTTAATCATGTTATAGTGAAAAGTTATTAATTCAATTGCCAATGTCGTAAATTAGTGGTTTTTTATGCTTTTTACATTGATGTGAAATTCTCGTGCTTTGTCTTCGTGTGTGACAATAACTCAAAATGGCGCATACACTGGCACAGTCTGTAAATTGTTCTTTGGACGACATTGACCTAAGCGCACTAAAGGTAAGCTTTCAGAGATAATCTCTCTAGAAAAAAAATGAATTAGCAGTTAGGGCATTATTAACTTAAAATCACATATATTAATTAGGAAAGGGCAATGATCTCACAGGGCGTGAATCATAGTGATGGTTCTCTTCAAAATGCCTTGGTTAACTTCTCCTAGATACTTTAGTCGATACCCTCAATTTACGCTCTTTGCAGGACCCTGCTGGAATATTTGAACTCATAGAAGTGGTTGGAAATGGCACATATGGACAAGTATATAAGGTAAGTAACACTATAACACTAGCCCAGTCAAAATTATGTTGTAGGTGTTTTAAATGTAGGTACACAATTACAGAATACTTTAGTGATATCATTTAACATGAGGACTGAGTATAACCTCAGATATTAGTTGCAATTAGATATCCTTTTATTCCAGTCAAGTAATTACTTTATGTCAAAGATAATCATCACAGACTCCATTGAAAAAGCAAATATTAATAAGGTTGATGAACTCAATGTATTCCCATTGATTAGTCTACCCTATTGCTATACTAATTATAAGGCCATAAAGTTATTGAACATTTAATTTAGAAAAACTATTTTTTTGGCATACATTTTAAGTAATCAGACAAGTTTATCTCCATATAATTTAACATTTTTAAATAATCAGTTATCCTTAAAATATTAACAACCAATCAATTCTCAGTTACAAAAAAATAACCCCTAGTCTAAATGCAATATAACTATAGTATAAATCTTAAATTAGTGAAAGTTTACTATTTATCTCCTCAGTTAACTAATTCTAATTTATGCCTAATTAATGATGTAAAAGCTTTCACCAACAAAAAACATTGATGATCTTACAGCATTGTTCAGAATGTTAATAATAATTTAATTTTGACCAATTTATCAATGAGTAAGATTAGATACTGAACTCCATTACTCACTACTAAATAAGTAGTTAAACTGCTACCTATAATAATAATTTTAGTCATAATGCTTATATATTTCTTAAAAATACTGTTTAAACCAAAGATAGCAAACATTTTTCATAATATTTGTGTTTGCATATTCAAATGCTTTTATAGGTCCCGCCACATAAAAAGAACGTTGAGCAATAGTGGAGGGGATGTGTCTGCGCAGGTCTACAGTCGTATCCTAAAGTATCACCCCGTCTCACCCCCTTCATACCACCAATTGGATAGATAAAACGCTCACTGCGCAGTTTCAGAGCCAGCGTTCTTTTTATGTGGTGTGAACTATACTCAAAATAATTTCCACTGGAGAACACTTTTTGAAGGTCATACATATAAGTAAAATAATTTTACTTAGTCTATTTACACTGCTTTGCAGTGTGCAAGAAACTCCCCAGCAACACGTCTAGCTCTAAAATTGTTTTTCTTTTTATTTATCTCAATCTCTGTAATACTACTAGTAATCAAAAACTGTAATAAATTGTATACAGAAACATGTTACACATTTCGTTGTAATAACAATCTTGTGGGTAAATTAGTGCTATTATATTTCTTTGTATCTTTCAAATTAATTATAAGGTTTCCACATAATTTATATGGGTACTCTTTATTGTTTCAAGTAAGATATGTTTATTAAGATATGGCTGCAACATTGTCCGTGCTTGACTTGAAATTCCCGGGATACTAAGTATTATAAGCATTTAAAAAGGGATGTGAGCTATTGTTTTAGTGGAACTGTTGGAATATGCCAATTTTTATGCACCCAAACAACTTCAAACCTCAGAAAAATTCCCGTGATAAAAAATATTACACTTTCTATTACATAAACATTGATATAGAATTATAGATCAATAAAAAAATGCATTTTTCCCAGCAAAATTCCCGCAGGTTTCCTGAGATAAAAAGTAATGTGGATTTTAAGTCGAAGAATTTACTGCCGATCAGTGAAAATTGCATTGAAATCAGCTCAATAGTTTTTCAATGAATCATGATCAAACAGATAAGAATCTAAAAATACATGGTTTTTTCCATCGTTTACATAGTCTATTCCAGTTGTTTTTGTAAATAGTGTTAATATACAGACATGACATTTTTAGAACTTGATAATATTGTAGTTATTAAATAAAAATTAACTATTTATTATATTTCATTTTTATGTACACCTTATGTCCTTACTCTATCTCAGGTAGAGTTAGAGACTGTCATGCAGATGTAGCTAAGCGTTTGTTTTATTTGTGATGCAACATTTTTATTAATTGTAAGTTACATTAAACATTGACAGGTGACATATGTACATATACTGAGGTAACAAGTTATTAACAGAACTATATTTATTATTATAAACAAAACAGATTTGGCCACAGTCACTAACACTAACATTATCACATATAAAATAAAATAGATAAAACAGTGACATTACATAAATGTTTGGTTTAAATCATTTTTATTTTTTTAATGCACACTGATTTAAATGAAGAAATTGCATACAACTATTATTAGTCTACAAAATAACATGAAACATGTTAGTAATTATTATATTGATATAACTAATAGTTATACATTTTTTAAATTGCAAAATAATTGTACATAATATTGTGCTAAAATAAGGGTTCCTTATTGTATGTCTATAAAAAATAGTGGTCATATATAATACATATACCTTGTTTTTAATGAGAAAAAAAATCAAAAATTGTTTTGGTGATATTGTGGTTAATTTAAAACATTGACTACTTTAATATCTGCTAAGATATTCCATAAGATATTTAAATATCAATAAATAGTACAATTAATTACAAAAATGTTATTTGTGGTGTACTAAAATTATCTTATAAGCAAAAACAATGACTATGTAATTATGTGTGTCTCTGTATTTAAATGGTATTTTTAAATTAAAATATAGGAATTAAAAGAAGATTTTAATTACAAAGTTATTAATAAATAAATTCTACTTAATGGTAACGTTGTGCTTTATTACTTAACTTTCATCAATCTAATTTTATCATTGTAACACACAAACTTAAAAGGATAAATACAACTTAATAATATAATGCTTGCAGTATTAAAGTTTAAAATCCCTTTTTTGTATTTTGTAAAAAATAATCATGTGTGAATGAAATATTCTATCTTTTGAATAATGGCTAAAAAGTCTAAAAGAAAGGCAAACTGTAGGTTGGAAGCAGTGGTGATGTGCCATACATAAATAGTGAAAATGTTGTGCAATCACTTGCAGAGGAACTTGTGTTAAAAGTAGAGAACATAGAATATTGAGACTAAACTTTTCCATTTTATTATTAAGCCTACCATATAAAGACACTGGTCAGCATTATGTGCCAAGTCCAATTTCTGTATGTGCTAGAGTTCCAAAGAACACCCCTTACCACCTCTCAGATTATTGGATCCATCTTGTCTATATCATAAATTACACAGTTTGGAGTCAACTTGAAGGTTGTCTCCAAGAAGAGCTGGGAGTATTGAACTAGTCTACACAGTACTTCACAAAAAATCAAAATAGTAGTCTTCTGTAGATAAACTAGCATACAAAAACTTGATATCTATTAACACCAATATTTATCTGAAATATACTTATTAATTTTAATAGGTATAATAGAGCCAGCTGTTATAAAATAATTGTTTTAGGATTTTTGGTATCTATTTGGTAGGCAGTCAAATTGTTAATTTCTTTAACTTGTGAATTATAGGGTCGTCATACAAAGACTGGACAATTGGCTGCCATTAAAGTTATGGATGTCACACAAGATGAAGAGGAGGAGATTAAGCTTGAAATAAATGTACTAAAAAAATATTCTAATCATCGTAATATTGCCACATATTATGGGGCTTTCATTAAGAAAAGCCCACCAGGGAAAGATGATCAGCTTTGGTTGGTTATGGAGTATTGTGGAGCTGGTAAGTAGTGGTAGTAGTCTACATTTTAGTTCAATTGTCTAGTTTAATGATGAGAACATACTATTCATATGTGCTATTAAGGAATTATCAGTATCATTTTTTTTATGTTATCTGTTTCTTTATAAAACATTATCCAGCTGCTATCTATCTCATAGTTTGATTCCAAGTTAAAGGCCCAATGGTAATTTCACATAGATAAAACTACAGGATACTACTAAAATGTTGTCTACAATTATGTATAACTGCTATTTTAAAACATTACTTGGCTGATATGTTTTTGAATGTAATAAACCTAATAACAGTTTATTACTAATTTGTAGTATGCGTGAGATAGAGTGAAAGTGTATCTACACCAAATAGGTCATTTTCATTACAATAATATTACAGCTTTGAATTAATCTATAATTGGTGAGTCACAGTGTCAGCAAGGGGTCAAGACTATGGTGGGTGGAGATTTGATTATTTAGTCTGAGATGTCAATGCAACTTTGTTTCTTGTTTATGATTTAAATTCTTAATTTGTACTATTTAAGTTAGATAAGTTAAACATTAGTTACCAAAACCAATATTGATTTAAGGGATGGTGTATTTATCTTCATAGATATAATACCCAAGTATAGTAATATATAATATGTCAATTAAGTATAAAAAACGATATGGCTCAGTAGACACACCCCAATATGTTGTTGTATGTATATCACTGATGACATTTTAATGTGTGTCTTTAAAAGTTTAAAATATGTGAATATATGATTATACTTACTACATAATATGTCAGTACTGGCTCGAAAATTATTTAAGAATTGTCATGTTATCCTTAATAGAAACATTGTTGCAATTTGTATTTTACTTTGTTTCAGGATCGGTAACAGATTTAGTGAAATCTACAAAAGGTCAATCATTGAAAGAAGAATGGATATCTTACATTTGTAGAGAAATACTTAGAGGTCTTAGTTATTTACACTCCAACAAAGTTATACACAGGGACATTAAAGGTCAAAATGTATTATTGACTGATAATGCAGAAGTTAAACTTGGTAAGTATCATCTTTCCATGGTTACTTACTGATATCTAAAAAAGTTTCGTTTCTATATGGAAGATGATAACTATTAATATTATGTTTATATAAAATATGTTGAGAAACATTTTAAGTCTATATAAGAGAAAACTTTATGGATTTGTTATTGTTCTCGTTATTTTTAGTGTTTATGTATTTTTCATAGTAATATAAAAGTATATTTTATTTATCAATCAAGGAAAAAATCGCATAAACTCAGCTATATCTTAATGAGCATATATTTATAACTGGACTACATCATGCAGGCCTTCAGTTTTTCTAGAGTGTGATTATTGTTGCTTAAGTATATTATCAATCTGTTGTCGGCCTTGGAGGACTTTTAGATATAACATATGATGTATTTATTTATATTTTTGTTAAACATAAAAACATTTTACCAGTGATATTTTATGCTGTAATATAATTAAACTTGTAGCCAAAACAAAAAATTTCTATGAATACATTAGGGCTATTCATGTGATGTTATTTACCACCTTTGGATCTCTCTTTGACATAAACAGGCTCCATATTAATAGATCTTGCACAATGAAGCAATACTTTTGTAAGACTTGTAACCAAGAAGTGGCCTTATGAAGAATAGATGTCATATCAAAGAGCAATTCAATAACATGTTAGACATTCTATTTTTCATGTGTACGTACATAGTGTTACATGCCGACAAAAAGTGGATGCAGGACTGCCTGCCATAAAACCTGGTTTATTACCTTTCCCGCATTCTGAGCTCTTTTGTATACTTCGTGTTTAAAATTTACAATTAGACAATAGCCTATTGTTATTGTACTTGTTTACCCGTCGCAGGTGTTTACGGTGTCTCGGAAACCTCGGTCAACGCGGTCCTTTGTTGTATTGTACAGTTTAGTATAAAACGATGCCCAAATTTTGTGAGGCAGTCAAGTGAGGATTACAATACGAGCAAGACGTAAATTCGATAAGCTATATAGTGACGGACTGCGCGTTTTATTGAATCTTGCAGTTTGTACTAGTAGTGTCTAGTTATATTTGTACCTATGTTATACATGTTTGTATAGTTCTAATAAATTCTATAGTAATTCCAATGGCATTTTAATTCGAGTCCTGCGTAACTTGTTACAGTATATTAATATAACTTTGCAGTGGATTTTGGTGTGTCGGCACAATTGGACCGGACCATTGGTAGGAGAAATACCTTTATTGGTACGCCATATTGGATGGCGCCTGAAGTGATCGCATGCGACGAGAATCCCGATGCGACGTATGACAATCGCTCCGACCTCTGGTCCCTCGGCATCACCGCACTCGAGATGGCCGAGAGCCAACCACCCCTATGCGACCTGCACCCTATGAGGGCACTATTTCTTATTCCCAGGTATGCTTAATCTCGCTAGGTGCCAGATCAATAATGAATGAATGAAAACACTATTGTTCAACACAAATTAATACTACATTCTAAAAACTAGGTACTGTATTGCATTCTAGGAATCCACCTCCGCGTCTGAAGTCAAAGAAATGGGCAAAGAAGTTTCACAGTTTTATTGAGACGGTGCTGGTCAAAGATTACCATCAACGGCCCTACACTGAACAACTGCTGAAACATGCTTTTATAAGGTATGCTAGTAATTATATAATACACTAGGATATGCCCGGGACTTGCTCCACGCTTGACTTGTGATTCCCGCGGTATTCCCGCGATAACAAAATAACACACATTTGATCACATAATATTTGCTTTTTGCATTGGAATACGATTTTTTTTACAATTTGGCCACTTAAATCATTCTCAGAAAATCTCAACAAGATACCCAGGGTAAAGCAGATTTTAAGTTTAAAAATGTTGCATTTGATCAGCGAAAATCGCATAGAAATCGGCCCAGTTGTTTTTTTTAAATAGCCTCAATGTACAGACACGGCATGTTTAGAATTTTATAATATTATAGATATAAAATTGTGACTTTATATTACAGCTCCATGTAATGTTTAATATTTATATTTGGTAGTTACCATTGTATCCTACCAACAGCAAAAGCTTAGTTTGCATGACTTATAATAGAAGTATCATGCAAACAATGTATGTATGTCTCTGCCTTTCATAAATAAAAATCTGCCAAGGTTACATTGGACTACACTGTTTCATGTTTCTACCATTTGTATATGGAACCCTAAAAAAATGTTTAAGTGCTTGGCAGTCTGTGCACAGTGATGGGTTCTGGACAGGTGTTGTTTTCGTTATTTGGCTATGGAGTTATAAAATAAAATAAACTTTCAGTTGAAATGTACCCAGTTCAAATCATAATATCTTTGTTGAAAGTATTTTTTAAGTTGAGCTTGATTTGAAATTTCGAAAACTGGTTTATGTAAGGGACCTTCCTTCTGAGTTTCTTTTAATAGTGCCAATAGTCTCTTCATTAAAATGCTCATGGAATTATAGTCAATTGAAATGGATACTTACGATACAACTATAAAAGTGGGTCTTATTTTCTTCATTTGCCTTCTCCACAGGGATCAGCCAACAGAGCGACAAGTACGGATACAACTGAAGGATCACATAGACAGATGTAAGAAGAGAAAGCAGGAGAATTCGGTACGAGAAGACTACAAGTACTCAGGGTCAGAGGAGAAGAGGAGGAGAATGCGGTGGCCGGGGAACCATCCTCCATTGTTCACAACGCTGCAGCCCACCAAGCCAGTGACACGTTAAGGCGTAACTTCCAACAGATACAAGAGGGTACCCGGTTAGTGTTCACTGGTTTTGCATTTTTCCCACTAAGGTGTTTGTTGACAGAATGACTAATCACATAGAGTGTAATCATGCAGTGACACATTGATGTAGAGTCATCTCTATTTTGGTAAAGCTATAACTTAAAATGTAAATTGAGTAGAGCAAATTTTTAGATAGTTTTGAGAATACACAAGGCAGTTCGCAAATGCAGTGTTATGTTTCCTTCATTATAAATGTGCACTTAGTTTTGTACACACAAAATACCTTATATTATTTGTGTAGGTTTTCTTGACTGTTATGCATAATTAAATAACCAATAAAACAAGTTTTAATCTGATTTTGACATCGTGAGTTCCACTGTTTTTCAGTATCTGTGAACACAGTAAAAATAAACAATTTAATTAAAATCAGGCTTCGATCCGTTAAATTTTACTGAGTTTTCAATTATACAGAATTTTTATGTATAGTAAGTTATTTAACTGTTGCGTCTGTCTTTTCTTGATCTTAATATATAATACTAGCTGCGCCCCGCGGTCTCGCCCTCGTGGTAATGGAAAATCGTTATATTTTGGATAATTCACACTATAACTTTATAAATTACTAGCTGTCCCGGCAGACGTCGTCCTGCCCGGTAAAAAATAGGGGTTGATCGTAGAGGGTTGAAAATTTAGGGTTGTATGTATCTTTTAATGCTGTATCATAAAAAAATTGAAATTAAAAATTTTGTCTAAAAAATAAAATAAAAAATTTAGGGGTGGATTACCCCTAACATTTAGGGGGATGAAAAATAGATGTTGGCCGATTCTCAGACCTACCCAATATGCATACAAAATTTCATGAGAATCGGTCAAGCCGTTTCGGAGGAGTATGGCAACGAAAACCGAGAATTTTATATATTAGATAGCCTATGTGTTATTCTGATGTGTAAGATTATTGTAGTGTCATCAAAATCCATTCTGTAGTTTTTGTGTGAAATAGTAACAAATATAAATACATCTTTACAAACTTTCCCGTCCATAATATTATTAGTATTACAAATGTTGCATACATTTAATATTGATAACAAAGGAGCAACCCGTTTGATATTTATTTCTTGGACTTTAACTTGAGATTCAATTCATGTAATTGACATTATTTTTTCTTTTATTTATGATTAAAATTTGATCTACTCTCAAAGCTGGCACAGTGTGGAACATTCCGCAAAATAATGTTTTCATATTCTTTTACTCTCATCTAAAAATTCATAATTATAACTAACTTATACATTTTATGCGGATTGTAACTGATATCTAATCTAGGTACTATAAATACATCAAAGTCGTATTAAAGAGATGTCATAATTTTTGCTCGTCTTGAAGTTTGACTAATCCTTGTGTGTATAAACTCAGACCTGCGGAGGCACCTCAGCCCCAGCCACCACCCAAACGGAACAGCAAACGGGATGAACGCGAAGAGATACCAGGTAAAAAGCGCTAACATTTAAAATGTGCATTTGTAGTGATTTTTACATTCTAACATATTGTGTGTCTAATTATCAGAGCCTGGCCCACCCGCAAGGCCCTCCATTCCTCAAAGACTGATAGTTGTGCCAGACCCACAGGCGCAGCAACACAATAAATACAGGTAATTTAACAAATATAATGTCATAACAAACTATTGCTTACTGACTTTGTAGAATGATAGAGCATAAAATTATAAACTTTATGACGTGGCTTGCATGGCTGACATCTTTCAGAACTATACAATTCTTAGTATTGCTGAAATAGGAGGTGGACACGGAACAACAATATACAGACGATGTAATCACTTATTATATTTGTGACAGTGCAAGTGTCCCACGAGCCCATGGATGGGCTCAGTTCATCCTACTTTTTGGAAAATGATTGACAATTTAAACATACTTATTGAAGTCCGAATAAGGAATTGTCACATCTGAAGTCTTAATTTGATTTTTTGATATATTATGTATACCACCATTGCCATTATAATCTCAATTCAATTATGGGATTGTCTGGAAGAGATTGCATTTTAGTGACAAAACCAAAGTTAGTTTTTTTTAAGGCTGTAAGTTCATTTTTGTAAAGATGTACAGTACAATCCAAACTTAAATTCAACTAAAGATGATTCTGTGAATTTACATAAGTCCAGTCAAGTATTAACATTTACTACACCTTACAGTATGTTGTGCCAAAGAGATAGCTTGCGAGGACGGAGAGCGGCCTAGTGAGACCACAACACTCCTCTCAGTTCTGTCTGTAAACCATATAACTGTATTCTACGTAATGACGTGTATGAAATTCAAGGAGGCATTTCAGTTTTGCTCCTCCTGTATATTTCACCCCGCCGACGAAACTCGAAAGGCGACTGATCTTGCTCATGCACGTCATGTTAGTTCCCTATTTTTTTAAGTGAAACTTCTATATAGACGGGAGGGTATTAATTTTTTTTCTGTTACGAAAAAGCGTTACGACCGTTGTAAAAGCCGGCATATTTTAGAGTAAACTATCGATGTTTTTATTGGGTCCAGATCGAATTCAGTTTTTTTGTTTGATAAAATAAAAAATACATTAATTAAAATGTACCCAACTTAACGAAATCATAATTACCAGTAAACCTGCAAAATATCGAAAAGTGTGCTGGGACATGAGTCCCAGCGTCATTTGTACGAACTACTACGTAGTAGAAATTAAGCTTCAACGAACAAGTGGCAAAACGAATCGCAACAAAATTTTAACTTGAAGTTTTACGGGCGGTTTGTTAATGTACTTGTCCAATTTGACACCTATAAAACTTCAAATTAAAATTTTCTTGCGATTCGATTTTCCTTTTGTCCGTTGAAGTTTCACTTCTACTATGTGTCCCAGCACACATTTCGGTTTTTTTTAAACTGCCATACTAATCCGAGGCACTGTGGTCCAGGCCGTTGCCTCCGACGCCGAAGTCGTCCGGCTCTTCGAACAGCTCCGGGTCGAACAACGGCACGCCGCCGGCGAGCGGACCGCAGCCGCCCCAGAGGGGATCACATCACATATTCAAACCCATGGTAACATATAATAATAGCCTTTATTCCGATACAAATACACAATTGCTATACTACTATACAATCTTGTTAAACACCGTTCCCTACGTTCATTAGTTTCACCGCCGTGATAAGATATATTCCCTGAATCTTAGGTTAATAAGATTGTCTCCCCAACTTATAAGTATATATTAAGTTATAGTACTACAACTTGCTTGAGCAAGTTGTAGTACTATAACAGACACTAAACAATACAGTTCTTCTGGCAAGTACCAAATATACATATTTCACTAAACAGTTGAACTATATAAGACAATTAGACTTTCACCAA
Organism: Dendrolimus punctatus; assembly: GCA_012273795.1. NCBI lineage: Eukaryota > Metazoa > Arthropoda > Insecta > Lepidoptera > Lasiocampidae > Dendrolimus > Dendrolimus punctatus. The sequence goes on along the minus strand of CM022531.1, from coordinate 19,743,316 downwards.
AAATGTTTTTTAAATAATAAACTGTACTGTAAAATACACTCTTCAAGTTCCTGCTAAAAATTGTCTTTATTTAATTAAATACTTTTAGAATGTTGTATAAGATTTGTTTATCAACTACTCTATTAAAATATGTGTGGTTTGCTTGATGGTTTATTTGCAACTGTTTTATAACATACAGATAGTAAACACTCAATGCGCTCTCAAGGCTCGTTAAACGTCCTTTTAGAGTTTCGTATATATGCTTTGGATTATTTGTCGTTCTTTTAGTTGGAATAATTGTTTTTATTTGCCTAATGTTTATTTTATTAGCTTTGTGTTTCTTTTTTTCATGCCTCACCCCTTATGTTCCTTTGCACAACTGCAGCTTCCACCGCGAAGGCCAGAGGTAAGTTATACGATGACGTCAGCAAATATTTTAAATGAATACAGTAAAGAGCGTGAGAACTAAGTCTACCCATTGTTTGAAATATTCATAAACACATTAATTATAATGTGTGCAATATATTGCTGTCATGCAATGTTTTAGATTATTTTTAATTTGAGTAAATTCTTAATAGTTTCGAATCATTTTCAGGACTTGGACAAATTGGCTGCGCAACTGAACGAACTGGGCGTAGTGTCCGGAAATGAACCCCCTAATCGACCACCAAGAGCACCCACCAATGGACAAGGTTCGTTTCTCTATTTTTGGATTTTTGATCTATTAAGCATCACATAAATTAGAGATTCTACGTTGAATTTAACCTGTACACAGGGCTAGCTTATGTTCCATTTCAGAACTTGAACACTTGTAATCCTGACAAATGTCATTGTTCTATGGAGTAGATGAATAAAATCAAATATACGACACTGCAGTCGTGTTTTTCTTGACGCCTCTGTTGCAAATCACTAACTACTAACACTCGCAAACATTATGCCTATAAAAATTAGTCCGAATTTTAAAATAATAGGGCAGAAAGGTAATTGATAATCTACTGCTACGTAGAGTAGAAATTAGAATAAACTTATGCTTCAAATAAATGTATGGAATTTACCAATGGTAAATTATAAATCAGGCGCCCCAGCAGAAAGGAATCCGGCGGAACCTAATTTCGAAGATTCCGACAGCGACTCAGACGCCGAAGAGAGCGGCGGAAGGGTGCGGAACGACGGCACACTCTTGGCCAGCGATCCGCCCAAGCCACTGTATGTATTCTAAGAAGTACATTTTTTTTAAATTCAATTAACGCATAAGATATAATACTTATGAAACTAATGATCTTTTTATTTCATTCTCTTTCTTTTTGTTTCATTTTGTTTGTTGGTCCATATTTGTTTTGTATGCTCCCCCATTCGGTTGTCCCATCCCTTGGTTCAGTCCCGAGTTCTGCTACAGGCCGGGGTTGGCCGGCGCCGCGGAGGGCGGCGGTGGCGCGGGCGCCGCCCCGACGCGCCCCCTGCCGCCCACGCCCGACGACGACGACGCCCATCCGGACCGCACGCTTGTCATGAAACGGGTAAGTAACCACCGCGCGCCCCTCCCCCCAGCCCCCCGCTTACCCCGCGCTACCTGTGCTAACTGTACCACTTGCCATACACCCCGCGTCAGCTCAATGAGCAGCCGCGGCGAGGTCCCCTTCCTCATTATAAAAGACGTTCACGCCAAAGTAAGATTAGTGAGCATTATTCTAGTTAGGTCGCGTTCTTAATTGCTTAATTGATTTCTTTGTATTTATTTGTACTTTTTGTATCGGACATGTTTGAAAAACGTCAGAGAGAAGAAGGCGACCTCGATAAAAGGCAGTCCGACGTCGATGAAGCTGTTTTGCTCAAAGACTGGGACTTTGCGAGGTTCTTCCCTTCAAAGAAGACAGAAGCGCAAGAAACTAAGCGAGACCTCCCGAAGGAAATGGAACAGAAGAGAATGCACCTGCAACGACAGTCCCATTTGGAGATGGACGACGCTTGGGCCAAATACAAAGCTATCGCGACACCTCCCGCTCGCCACAAACAGCTGTTTCAAAAAGCGTCAGAGAAATCTAATCAAGACAAATTAACTGACATGATGAAGAACAAAAAAGACCTAGAAACAGATGCTCCTAACCGATTTTTCAGGGGGTTTAGGAGAGAAAACTCTGACCTGTTTCCATTACCGAGTACCCGGCACTCTGCTATTTATTTCCCAAAACATGATAATCAAGTAGGTGTGCAGAAGCAGTTGAGATCTAGCGGAATATTCAATAATCCTCGCAAGCAAGTTATAAAACCGCCATCTTCTGGTGAACCAATACTGACAGATTTTATAAAAATGAATGACAGTTTGAAGATGTCTAATCAAGGCGAAATAAGGAAGGTGGATAAAGTGAACCATGAAAGGAAAGCGATGGCATGCAATCCCACAGACGCGTTGAAAAGCGTAGCGGCACTTATCAGACAGAACAGCGAGAGCAATAGCCCGAGTAGGCAAAGCAGCGTGAACAGCGATTCGCCATCGACGAGTATCTGTTTCACGAGCGGCGCGTCATTCGAAAAGGCTGGAACTCCTGATCTCACTGCGAATACGTTCGATAGCAACTTAGCTTCTGAAAACTTGGCCGATGCGAACAATGTAATGAAACCACGTCGAGAAAAAACTGAATCAGACATAGTGTTCAGGAGTTCACAGTACATTCGACAAGCAGAACTCTTAGCAAGTGGGCAGGAAGCGGTACTCGCTTTGGATCAGGTAAATTGCTCCCTGCTCAGGACAAATTTATTAATACTTTTACACTTACATATTGGTTGGTATGAGGGTTCGTTTTCTAATATTGGTATTACAACTAACAGTTTGTATGGTGAGTCTGCTTTAATAAAGGATTGGTACTCTATTTAGTGGTTAGCTGTTGGTTTTGGTCTTAACAATATCTATTAACATGTGTGGGAATGGTTTATATTAATGCTAATTAGCCTTTTAGTACCAAATGTAATCTAATTTGAACAATGTTTTGGCAGAATAGTGATTGCTCACACGTCTTACATTTTGGCGTGACATAAACATGACTATGTATATTATTGGAAGTATCTCTTATATAGATTATGGGAAAAGACGGATTGACTTTTGTGAGTAGTAAATATATGAAATTAGAATGAGCATTTTACATCTGTAGTCCTAACAGCTTCTTTGTTCTAACGACTCCATTTAGTATTTATTTCATTACTAATAAAAGCTAACATACAATATGTGTGCGCGAATACCGTCTTCCTGCCAAGAGAGCTAAAGTTCGAAGCGTCGGCCACCAGTGCCATCTACGCCCAATTAACAACTTAAGAATGCTGCCTAACGAAACATCACAGAAGCTGAAAGTGACAACCATCAATTTTGTGAATGTGATTTAATAATGCATGTTTTGGCTGCCGTTTATGTTTGTCGCGGATTGTGACTGTCAATTTATTTATTAATGCTGCTACACGTTTACAGCTGTTGTTTGTTAATTTTTTTCTAATACATATTTTATACTATACAAAATTATTAATTCAGAGGCAATGAGTTTATATATATTTTTACTAATATAATATTCGTTAGAAATAAAATCCTCCAGGAGTACAATTTTGTTTCAATTCCTTTGTTGAAGTTAATTACTTTGTTGGTAGTATAAAAAATAAATATTTACAGTACTAGTTTTACATGAATTATATATTCGGGATTAGTCCCAGTTTAAACTCCCAAGCGTTGGGTGAAATATAATATTATATTAATGATTGTGTAATATCGGGAAGGGTCGTTCGAGTGGCGGGAACGATGGTAGCGGAGCACGAACGAGCTCAGTGCTGCCCGATTTACTCAGCCAAGCTGGGCAGCCCACGACGCCGCCTCGGCACGACAAATCCACCAGCGAGGAGGTGAGACTACCATTCCGTACCATGCTCATTCCATACATACAACTGTACACGCGTTACGCGCTATTGCTAAGTGACGTCGCACACCGGAAAGACAGAGACGCAAAATTGATTATGAACTGGAGCATAGATCTGTTAGTCTACAATTTATTTGCTACAACTGCAACGGGATGTTACGATGCAAAATAGATAAATACAGTAACTTCGCTTATGACTCTAGAACTTCAATCGAAAAAAAGTTGTGTTTTTAGTGAGTTGCGCTTCTGTATTTATTTGTAATCCGGTGTGCGGCTGGCCAAGTGCAGACGAACATTTGTCGAACGTGCCTTAGTGTACACTTAAACATGCTATAAAAAGGCAATGTATTTTTTTTTTTCGTGATTAGTTTATAGGTCCACAATAAAACCGTCTATAGGTCTGAATGTCCACCACCATTTTTATTGCCTGAAGCAGACAAACGGGCAGAAAGTAGTAACCGTTCCTATGGACATTTGCAGCAACGGGCGTTGCCGGCCTCTAAAAAGTTTTTTATAGCTCTGCAAAAAAGCAACATATTTTAAGTGCAATTTATGGGCAAATATTACATCTTTGTCAGAATGTCTAAAGCGCAACGGTACCTATATCCACACGTCGGCGCTATTATACAAGAACTCGACTCCTTGCCATCCAACCGCGTATGTGATGGAACTACGGTTTCACTAACAGTTCTGAATAATTATGCATACAAATAAAGTGGTGTACACTAAAGGCGCGTCGTCAAAAATATAGTCTGCTTAAGCAAGCGCCTAATAGTTGCCTCAACTTTATATCTAGTTGAACATACATTTATTTAAATAACACCATTCGAAAGCAATTAAATGTGGCTCTTTAATTATTCACTAATACACTTACAATTACAAAATCTGGTTTAAACAATACATGTTCATTTGTCTAGTTGATGACATATTCAATGATGGGAACATAAAATTACGCTAAATGTTCATGATTTTCCATTCCATCAATTACATGCTTACGGGTCTTATAGTCATCTAGAAACAATTTTGTCAAACAAAACATTTATGGAGCTTCCAACATCATAATTATGACAATATGTATAATTATACAAGCATAAACTGTTTATTTAACACTTTATCTTCAAACATTCATTGAAAGTAAAAATCCAACAAATCGGGCTATATTTTTGTATACTTACTAGTATCCGCTCTCGACTTCGTCCATGTTGGACAGAAATCGCGTCCAAACGACTGTTGTAGTTTCGAAGTTCAGAATTCCCAGGAAATATGTAAGTCTCAAAATAGTCATGTAGTTTCAAACCATGCCATAATTAGAGTAACACGGTCAATTTTTATGCTATTGTTAGCCGATGATCGATTATCAGGAAAATTAATTTTTCGAGAAAATAGTAAAATTTCCTAAAAATTTTCGATTCGCAGGACATAACATACCGCAATTAAAAAAAAATAAGCTATCATTCTATTGACAAACCGTAACCAGATCAGCTGATTCTTATACACTCTAAAGACCCACGAAATTTCCGGGATTTACAGTGTTTCAGATTTTAAATCAGAACAATTTGGTATCGATCACAGTGAGCACCGCATCGAAGTTACCCAATAGTTTTTCTGGACTCCTGAACAAAAAAGCTGTTTCATGTTCTTCGTTTTTCAATATAGATTGTTTTAACAGCTTCGATTTACAGACACAACATGTTTATAATATTTTATAGATTTATTGTTGGAAGCTCATAGTACGAATCATTTGTTGTGTGCCGTAAAGCTTGTGGTATATTGTATTAATGTGATAATGGTTGTCAATCATGCAAACAACATGGAGCCACTCCGAGGCCGGTTTGCAGACACCTGTTAGCACTGCGTAAGTATGAATCGAATTGATGCAAGCAAGCGGAGCTTTGTAAAGGTTCTCATAGATTGTTGATTTTTCAGTTTAGAATTTTCCACATCTTCATATTTATGCATTGTCTAGATATGCTTTCATGTATCAAATGTCATGTTGGTCATCGAATGCAGATCGATATTACTCAAGCTTGAAGGTAGTCATGTTTGAGGCCGCTTTTTAATATAAATGTGGATGGGAATAAAGCTTAAGACGAACTTAACAATATGCAGCTTGAATATTTCAATTGGGCCCTCAAGGCCAAATCCTAAACTATGCTAAATAGCGCAAAACTAAAATGACGTGGGGTTTATTTAATGTATGAAAATGTTTCCGTTTGACATTCTTTTATAGAGACTGATCTTTTCAGCTACATTATAATTTGGTGGTGTGTGTTTATTTGTTTCGATTCCATAGGGTAATTGTTTTTCAAAAATCTTATGATCACTTTAGTTTTGATCTAAATCGGCCTCGAAACTCCTTTGAGTGTTATTGCTATTTAGCATAGTTAAAGGTTTGGCCCTGAAGGTCCACTTGAAAAATTCACCTGTATTGAGTTCATATTGCCGAAAAATATCTATTTACAGTCCAGTCCAAACAAAATCCAGCATGCCGTTGTGTTGAAGGACACAAACAAATTAATAAACACTGGTTAGAATTTAGAATAATGTTATAAATTATAATGTGAAATGTAAAAAAATATATCTGTCACATTTGAGCCAGTGAAACAAGAAATGAACATTATATTTGAAAGTGACCATCTGTTGAACATTCATTTATCATTAAACTGGTAGGAACATTTATGCCGCCTGAATTCATCTGTTTAAATTCTTAGCTGTATTTATTGTCTGAATGCCTCCATACTGTTAAAAAAAATACAAGACTGGTATGCCTATTATCGTTTTCATGTGTCATCAAAAGTATATTACTTCACATTCAATAATCTGTAGATATATAGCAACACTGCAATAACTTTCAAACTCTATAAGAAATTGCAACTAATCGCTGGGAGATGGACTTATATGACTAACCGAACACATTATTAATCTGTGAAGTGGTGTATGTATCAAACAGTAAAATAAGACAACACTGTACATAAATGTACAATTTGATAGTGAATGGCATACGTTTTGTTCCTTTGCAGTATAGACAAGCGATTGGCGGCGGTACGCCCTTATCCCATCACCACCATCCTTTGCACCCTCCGACGCCGGCGTCGTCGGCGTCGGTTCACTCTACGCCGTCGAAGTCGTTCGTCGGTGGCGTCGCGTCCCCCCACCCCCTGCAGCATTCCCCCTCCAACTCCTCGGTGGGCTCGCAACAACAGTGCCACCCGTTGCAACAGAAGCAGCGGTCGTTCCTGACGTTTGGGTTCGGCGCGGGCTCGACGGGCAGCGGCACGGGCACGGGCGGCTCCGGCGGCAACGCGTCGCGCCGCGAGAGCCACGTCAACGTGAACGTGACGCCCACCTCGCACGACCTGTCCTCGGACACACCCGAGATACGCAAGTACAAGAAGAGGTTCAACTCGGAAATACTCTGCGCGGCCTTATGGGGTTTGTACAATGTTTTTTATTTAATTCCTGATGTTTTTGTTTATTTTTTACTTGAAATTTGTGTTTCCAATACCGAACTGGAACTGTCATGTTCATTTTAGTCTTGATTATGACAGTGTAGGAAAATTTCGCAATTCATCCTGAATAAGTAATTACAATTCTATACTGCTCTATCTTATATAGTCTATATTTTAATAGATTTAAGCATGTGAATAATTTGATTTTTCCTGTTGACTGCTCAGAAACTTGTAATCTGCAATACTTTTAATTCATTTTACTTATGATTATTACCACATTTCTCTGCCCAACTGCAAAATATTTTTTTCAATAACTTTGCCACAGACTGTAAAATACTTCTATAAACATTATAAATAAATTAATAAAGCCTAATATCATTGACAACAGCCAAGTTATCCTGTGAAAAAGAAAATGTTATCTGAGAAAGTAATTAAAATCCAAAGACACTATAAGATCCTTTTAGACATATTTTAATGTTATATTCCTTTCTGCAGGCGTCAACCTTCTCATTGGCACAGAAAATGGGTTGATGCTATTGGATCGGTCGGGTCAAGGGAAAGTTTATCAGCTGATCTCAAGACGCCGCTTCCAACAAATGGAGGTGTTAGAAGGACAAAATATTCTAGTGACAGTTTCTGGAAAGAAAAATCGTGTACGAGTCTATTATCTAAGTTGGCTTAAATCAAAGATATTGCGCACGGACGGCCTTAGTGATGTAAGTTCCTTTCTACTTTAATGACATCTTCTCATTAACTCATTGCTGTGGCCAATAAAATAAAATATTTTGTTATAGGCGAATTGAATATGTATCATAGATAATAATCGAGAACTCATTAACCCACCTGTAAATAATACTAGCCATTTAAATGACATTTTGTCTTTAATATTTTCGTCATGGTTTCAAATTTGGTCATGGAATTTGCTCTTGATGTGTGGAATCTCGCATAACGAACTCCCGCGTCAGCCGCAGTCTTCAAAGGCCGGCTGATTCAATTTAAGGGAGTCACTTCTACTGGTGTAGTCAAGTGTTATGAAAATCAGCTGATTGTATTGGAAACAAACCTGTCATTTTGCCACCCAGTGATATGCAGCTTTCTTTACAATATTCTTTTACATTGTCTTGTTCTTACATAATGTCCACATTACATTTGAAAAACAACGTAAGTGGATTATGATCATTGGAAAATCTTTATGGTGTATCGATAAAAGCAATGATAGGTTGTATGTTTCAGCAAGCAGAAAGAAGAAATGGCTGGATAAATGTAGGTGAATTGCAAGGTGCAGTTCATTTTCGTATTGTAAAATATGAAAGGATAAAGTTTCTAGTAATTGCCCTCAAGGATTCTATCGAAATATATGCATGGGCTCCGAAACCATATCACAAATTTATGGCCTTCAAGAGTTTTGGGGTACTCCAACATAGGTGAGTTTGCGTTCTTTTCAGTATATACAGTAATTGATGCCGATTTTTGTTGTTAATTTGTAAATTTTCTCTTAGGCCTCTATTGGTGGATCTGACAATTGAAGAAGGTACAAGACTGAAAGTAATCTATGGATCTGCAGATGGATTCCATGCTGTAGATTTAGATACTGCCAATGTTTATGATATTTATATTCCAAAACATGTAAGTAGTTGTTTTTTAAGTATGTTAACTATTTCAATTCTCTATAAAATTTCTTACACCAATATACAAATAGATCTGGTCAACCTGTTGTTAGAAATTTTTATTCAACCAAGATTTCTGACTAAATTTCAATTATTTCAATTCTCTTATATTTAGAAATCATAATTTTAGAATTTGTTTAAATTATAAATTGTTCCAGACACAGGGTGCTATTGTACCACATTGTATAGTACCACTACCAAACTCCAATGGGGTTCAATTATTGCTGTGTTATGACAATGAAGGTGTTTATGTTAACACATATGGACGAGTCAGCAAAAACATTGTTCTTCAGGTAAAGCGGTTTTCTAAATTGCATTTATATAACTATTTCTTATATACAATATTTATAGTGATTTTTCTTAGTTACCACTGTTGAAATAACCAAAGCTAGTTTTATTGTAGTTAATTAGTTATATGATAGTTCTGTTGTGAAATATTAGCTACATAATAAAACGATAAACAGTGACAACATGTTGAGGCTAGAACAAGAATAATGTAACATTAATTACTCAGTTGTTTTTGATATTCATGGTATTCCGTGTACAGTCTGCAAAAAAAATCGGTTGAAAGTTCAAGTTCAAAATTGAATATTTTAAATGCATCCAAATGGGGCGTAGGTTTAGTATCAACTATTATTATATATAATTTGGCAAAAATTTGCTACATGGTGTAGTGAAAATGTAGTTAATAAATATAATGCAAAACCTCTTACAGTACTAATAGACAAATATATATCACTAGCGTTATGACGCCTATGAAATTAATAAGAAAAGTGACCGTATATCCAGACAAAAATAAAATCATTCCAAAAGATTGTATTATTTACCCAAGTACAAAATAAAACTATTTTATGGATTTTTGCAATAGGTATTTCATTTGGGAATAGACCTCAGTACTCATCCTAAAAAAAACGCAAATGTTGGTTAGTGATTATTTGATCCCAAGCATATAACATAATGAAACCTGGGGCCCAGTTCTGTTATTGCAATATTTTGGTGTTGCAAAGAGCGGTTTTGACGAGATAGTAATAGCAGACTTGGGTCTCAGATTTGTAATACTAGTACAGCTTTAAATTTATAACACCCGTTTTTTACATTGCAGTGGGGTGAGATGCCTACTTCTGTGGCCTATATTGGAACTGGACAAATAATGGGCTGGGGTAATAAAGCAATTGAGATCCGCTCTGTTGAGAGTGGCCACCTTGATGGTGTGTTTATGCACAAAAAAGCACAACGGCTTAAATTTTTGTGTGAACGCAATGACAAAGTATTTTTCTCATCAGCCAAAGGTGGTTCTTCGTGTCAGATATATTTTATGACTTTAAACAAACCCGGGATGGCAAACTGGTAGTGCCCTTAAAGTGTCTCATCTGTGATTCCGGCAGCCACAACTTTCCTATTCATCAATGTACACTGAACTATGCATTGTGCATGTACACTACAAATGTACATCATACATGTACATTGTAATTGTACGACATATGTACATTATACTTGTACATCAAACATGTGTGTTGTTCACATACATACTCTCGGGGATAAATGCCACTAGATTAGTTGATACTATGAGCCATGTTTTTGGCCAATCCAAATTCAAAGACTTGTGATAGTGACAGATTTATAATATGTGCTCAAAAGACAATCCACAAATTTATTACATTCAAGTATTCGAGGACTTGTATCTTTTAGGTGAATGTGGCTATTTGTACTGAAGGTAGTAATTTCACTACAAGCTACTAAAACATTTATATTATTAAGCAATAACAATAACCTTTAGGATAAATGTTTTGATATTGACAATTATTCATAAGTTAATTTGCTTAGGTTTTACAATTATGTTGCAATTGTTTATTCTAAAAAAAATGTATTTCAAATCAAAACTATTAATTCATATATGCCATATATTGTTTGTAAAATTAAGGTAGTTGAGTGGTGATACAATAAATTTAACACTATCATATTTCTCAGAAAATAATCAAGGTAATTTAATACAAATTGTGTATTAAAATATTGAATTTATTTTAACATGAAATTCAAATATATATATGTATATATATATTAAGATATATATATATATATAAGCAGAAACCAGATTATAATTAATAACCCTGTAGGAGGCAGCAATTCCACAACACAGTGATCTCCAGTGATGAATTATAATGCAATTAAGAATTTTACTTCTACAAAAAATTTATGTAATTTAAGTTGCCTTATCAATTAATAGTTTAATTATGCTCTTACTAATATAATGAAATAAGTTTTAATAACACCCAAAACATTCCAGGATAATGCGCATTTAAAATACCTCAAATTCATGTCTTACTATGAACTGGAGTCTGAGAAATATGATATTGTTTAATTGGTCACATAGTTATGTTTATTACAATAACAAAGAACAATGCCATGTCCTGCAGACTTAATATTAATTGACAAACGAAAACACAATTAGAATTAATGTAAAATTATTATTCTTCAATCGTATTTTGTAAGGTACAATTCACATATAAATTGGCATTTAGTCAAGTCACTTGTATGATAATTATCACACCAAAACTGCAATTTTATTAATGGATAAATCCTAAAATTTGGTACTATTTATTATTTATTTGTTATGTACTATATTTTATTTACATGTATAAAGATGTAACTGTGCATATTGAAAATTATATATTTGATGACTTTTTATTTGAAGATTCCTTAGCCCAATAAAACATTAAAGAAATCTCAACTTTCCTTTTAAAAATACAAAATGCTACACTTGAGCATGAATTATTAAAATTTAGTATAAGCCTGGCCTTTAACCTGTGAGTGTTGCTTGCATAAGCTATTGAGGCTCGGCTGGCACTGATTTATCAATTCCAGACTGCTGTGAAAGAGTAAGTCCAATATTGATAAATTCTACTGCATGTTCAGCTTTATACACTTAGCAAAATTTGGATATGTGAGGCCAGGCAATGGAGATAAAAGATTTTCATAATTTCTAAAGAGTACAAGTTTTGTTCATCACTTGTTGCCTCTACCAAAAGTGGAATATAAGAAAAAACTAAATCAAGACTCCAATTATTTGTTTACTTTTAGTCTAGTATTATGTGCCATAATTTAACAAATAATGTAATATTTGTTTAAAATGGTCGAAAATGTGTTGAGTCATTAAAACTGCATGCGTCTCATGACATTGCATTTCCTTGAAATGAATTGTTAGAAATTTAAAATGTATCCCATATGAAACAACAACCATTTCAAGTATTTGTTTAGCTTTCAGTTTAAGCATGATATTAATGGGAGAATCACAAAGTGAATGCTACAGCCAGTTGGTTTGTGTGGTTAATTAATTTATCTTTGTAAGGAATAGCTAATGTTTATTATTTCCTCAATTGTTTGCATTTCAAGGTACTCATGCTTTCTGTAAATTGTTATGAACCACAGTGCACATGTCATACTGTATTTTAGAAAGATTAAAATCACCAGATGCAAGTTACCAGCTGCACCCCAGAGTTCTATGCCATAAGTCCAAACAGGCGTCAGAATAGCTTTTTAGTTAAGTAACTCATTACCAATACATAGCCTGGACTATCTTCCTAAAAGCCATGATAGTAAATGTAAATGAATACAGATTCTCTACTTTCCAATGACTTGTCTATCTAGATATATCCCAACACATATTGCTTGCCATATTATTATGAGGAAGTTAATCCATACTCAATAGTACCAGAGGCCAGTTCTCAATATTTTAGGTGAATGTTACATTGTGGACTTAGAAACACTAGCTCATATTTCCAATCTTTTCATCCATAGGTTAAAATGAAGGAGTTATCATCTCCCTTATGCAAAATGATGATAGATAGTTGTAACTATCTATTATTTTTTGTAAGGGTTGTCCCTTACAAAAAGAGTGATAAACATTCATTAGCAGAGGTGCAATTAAAGAATTAAGCCAAAACGTTTTCCTGCAAGCTAAGGGTGCAAGTCAATTTAGTTATATTTTCCTTAAAATTATTTGTTCATGGTTCTACTAGATATTTATTTAAAGATATTTGCTGGTGGCTTTTGGACATCCTGAAAAGTATGGTTTTGCCCTTTCAGTATTTGAAATCTCCATCATGAATATAATACTATTATTATTAAAAAAATAACGGCACACATCACAAGTTACATTAAGCCTGCTCTTGACATTCCTTCTCTTTCGTGCTGTGACATAGGTACTAACATCAAACCAGGTACAGGTGGTTGCATTTCCAGATCTCGTAAATTATTGATTTTTACTTTTAGATCACAACGAAGTTTATTTATATCGATACTAAGTTGTTTCTGATCAGCCTCGAGCAAAGATTTTGTAGCTTCTAAGTCGTGTTTCATAAGTACTGATCCTACTGTGACCCAGCACTTACGCTGTGAAGACTTATTCAAATCTCTCAAAGCTTCCCGATTGTGATTTCTCCTTCTGTCTAAGTTGATAATTTCACTTTTATTACTTAGAATCTCATCAGCAAGTTTTTCTACAGACACTAAATACTTCAAAACTTTGTCTTGTTCATTCATTTTTACAAAATGTAATTGACAGTCACAATGTTGGACATGTTGGTGTCACTAGTGTCAGTGTCAATTTTAAAATTGTAGCTTTTTTATTATTATTTTATGGGTTGTTTTCCATACCTTTAAGCCAAATCTGTGTTGGATATTCAGCACTTCACAAGTGGCGGGGGGTACAATTTAATTCAAAATTGTCAGTAAAAGTATTCTGTGATTCTCAGTGTCAGGTTTTAAAAATTTTAACAGAATCAGTACAAAACATGTTATCGGACGTGTCTACAAACTGTTGTGTATCTGTGGAGACTCAGGTCCCGCGCTTTTTTAAAAGAGTAAATTAGTACGAATACAACTAGTGTAGTTTTATTATTCCGCATACATAATACAAACATCAAATGATACGATGAATAACATGGTAGTTTATAAGTACCAGTATATATAAAGTACTCTGTGTTTATAAGGTGGTTCAGTACTATATACTGACCTCGTTATACCTTACAGTGACCAATATTTTAATTAATGCGATAATTGACATACAAAATTGTTACTTACGTTAAGCATTGCAAACCGTATAAGTAAAACGTATTTAGTCATAATACTCTAACAATAATGCTTGTGGAGCAGGGGTATTATTAATATTTATTTTGTAATTCGCGACATATTTTATTCAATAACATTGACATATTTTTCTTAACTACTGTCCACCCTGTTTCCGTCCACCATTTTGTTTTGATTTTAAGGTTTTCTTACGATTGGCCAAGAAGCTTTATAAGCTTCTTGCAATTGGCTAATGGTTGAGGGGTGATGGCGTCATGTCAACAGGCAGGCGTCGTATTTCGTTCATTTCCGTTCTTCACTTCTCGTAGTTGCGGTGGTAGTGAGTAGCATTGTTTTTTAATTTCACATAAATGGTCGCTATTATATTGACTACTAACAGTTTTAGGGCGACGTAATTTAAAGTTTTATATTAATTGGGATTATTTTTGACGTCAACTTGAATCGAAGTAGACATAGAAACACTAAAGGCAAACAAGTGTAAAGTAATTTCAGGTCTATATTAGAAACTTCAATTTATCATGGACGGGCCAGGACCACCAAACCGTGGCTTTCGTGGAGGTCGTGGTGGTCCACCTGGTGGCCTTCGAGGTCGTGGTGGATTTGATATGCGTGGACGGTAATACATTTACTATTTATTATCATAATTATAACTAGGTTTAGGTTATGTATTAATTTAGGTTATAATATATGATGAAGCATTAATCACAAGATATTTATTTAAACTTCTGCTCCTCTTGTAAGCTAAAGTAATCTCCTGTTTGTAATAAATGTAACTATTTCAATAAACAACATTATCTTTATTTCAAATTACGCCATTTTGTTCATGTGCGGATATGCCGTGTTCATATAACAAACAATGGAATTCCTTTGGGCTCCTTAGTAAAATAATATAACCTATCAATTCACAACATTGCATAGAATTTGTCTTTTTTATTACAAACTTGATTTATTTACAGTGGAGGTCCACCAATGAGAGGGCGTGGCGGACCGCCGCGTGGTATGCCTATGCGTGGTGGTCCACGAGGATTTAGGGGTGGACCCATGCGGGGCGGTGGTGGAGATAGGGGCGGACGAGGTTTCCCGCCAGGTCCTCAAGGTCCTGGACCCCATCCAGTGCCTACTATTGAATCTCGCGGAGCACCCCCACAACGTAGGTTCCAACATAACATCATTATCTGCTTAATGACATGTGGCAAATAAAGCCTCCTTTCTATATTTATTCTCCATGAAAGACCTGTCAGACATATATGTTTAACAATTATTGTAAAATGTATACCGTGTTTAATTTTTATAATACCCAAATTAGTAGAAATTTAAGATTTTATTGAATAAAGTTTTGCTGTGGAACATTCAGTGAAGGTCATGCATGTTAAATAGTCTGCAACCTAGTCTGTACACTGAATCACAACATATTAATTATATATAAATAACAACATTTCATAATTGGTATTGCATTTCACACATACATGTTCTCACTGCCTTTTAGTTTTTATGAATTTGATAGTTTTACTACATTGTTTAATTCCTTTATTACTTAGTTGCTTTGTTTTTATATTATTGGTCTTACAGTCACATAATTTTGTAGGTGGAGGATTTAATAACAGAGGAGGACCTGGAGGCATGAGAGGTAGAGGAGGCAGAGGGCGTGGTGATTTTGGCCCTCGAGATAGAGGTGGTGGCCGTGGCATGCCTATGAGAGGTAAAGACACTTTTCAAACAATGTTAAAGTAGGTTGGTGCATGCCAAGATTGTATGGTAATTTTGGCATGTAACAAAACATTGGTATTTTCTGTTAGTCATGAATCATGATGTCCTTAATATTCTTACACTGGTAACTCAAAAAATTAGTTAACTTCAAGAGCAGCCTAAGATAACTCAAAATGGTGCATGTATGCTGCACCTTGGCTTTTGGTGGAGAACAGTAGTAGTGCAGGCAACATATTTTGATGCATTACTAACAATATTTTGACTCCAGCTGTGCCAAAGTCAATTCGTACCAAACATTTGACATGTGTGTTAATGCACCACAGTAAACTGTTAGTACAATTGCTTAGTGTAGTTCATTGTTATCTAGATCTACAACCAACATTCTGTATAGGGAACTAAAAATGGGACAGAAATTGAACAAAATTGTTTACATATACTTTTATTAGATTAATCTTTATCTGTATGCACATTGACTTCAAGATGTCTGTTTTAATTCGATTTTTGCACATGAACAGTGACAGCATAATAATTTCGTAACTTTGTTAATAATAAACTATGTTTTAAGTTTTATTTTTTGTTTATGGTTATAATCTACTTTGGGAGCTTAAATTAATTCAAAACTTTTTAAACATCATTTTATTATGAATACACATAAAATGTTTAAACATGAAAAATATTAAGTCACAAAAACTTAAAACAAATACTTTGTTAATTTTGGTTTATTTGCATATAGTATGTGTGTATGAAATAATAGGACGTGGGCGAGGAGGGCCAGGGGGTCCGCCAGCTGGGCCTCCGCCAGGAGCACCGGGGAGTGCCCGGCCGGTCCGCTGCCCGTGCAAGCGGCGCCGCCGCGCCCTGCTCCCGCCCCACACCCTGCCGGTGGGCCACCGGCACAGGCGCAGGGAGGCCCGCCCTTCAAGAGAGGTGGTGGGCCCCCACACGGTGGGCCAGGAGGACCACCAAAACGTGGCAGGTTAGTGTTGAGTTTAACAATATTATTCAGTTTTAGGAAGTACAGTTTTTGATTTAATATATTTTAATTCAGCAAGTATCATAATGTTTGAACACCTTTAATTTATAATTTGACTACAATTTACCCATTGAATATGTCCCAGATCTATTTCTAAGGTGTAGTTTTTTTTTATTTACATAAAAATTTCATTAGGAGAAAACCACTTAGCAGCAATTCACAGATATACAGTCAGACAAAGAAAGCTCCTCTGTTTTAAACTGTTTTTTTTCTTTTTTTCAATGTAACCTCTTTCATGGTTTAAGAAACACTGACTTTATTCTATGTTACACTGATTGTCCCTTGTAGTCAACATAAGCCTAGCATTTTGTTACTATTTTTTTAAATTGTATATTCTAATGTGTATTAGATTTGAGGGTTCACGAGGTGGGGGTAGGCCGCCTCCACCTGGAGGCTACCAACAAGCTGCGCCCCCCCACTCTGTGCCACAACAAGCCAATGGTTATGGACCTGCGTAAGTTTATCTTGCTACTTACAATTTATTATACTACATTGCTTATCATTTTTATTTTATCTGACCCTTGGCTACTTTATTAAGCTTATCACAGAATGATTTGATTTACATATAATCATGTTTAACATTATTTTTGTGTAGTTTGAACTCGTTACATGAGCAGCGTGTTCCATTAGTAGCTCACAATGCCCAAAATGCTCCGTCAGCCATTCCACAAGGCAACCGCGGTCATCGTAGCCGTGGCGAAAACGTCACTAATGACGTCATCATTTTTGATTACACAACAACCCATTCCAAGAGGTGGGTCGAATAATGGTTCCACTTGGATTTACGATTATGACGTAGGCAAGCAAGGGGATTGGGAAAAATTGTGGTCATGTATGTTATCATTGTGAGTCTCTAATGGAATGTAGCCTTTGTGATAAGTCAAATTAACACTTCAAATTGCTTGTAAAGTAGGTTTAACAGATGTGAAAATACAAGAATACTTTTTTATTACAGACACTCTGGATATCAGCCATATGAACAGCCTGCCGCAGATCCTTATGCACAGGCGTCATACAACTCGGCCAGGTGAATTTCTTCAATGAATAATTAAATCCTATTTGTTGCTTTTTTTATTAATGATGATCACTTATCTAATTGATAGGAATTGCCGTCTGACACACATATGCAGATAAATTAGATTCTGAGAATATTAAGCTATATTATTGATGACTTTTAATTTTTTTTTATTGTTAAGTTTGTTTTTTTTATGTTTAGTACATATCAAGGAACCAATTACGCGGCGCCTGCGGCACCAGTCCAATCAACGACTGGATACAATTCTAGTGGATACGGCGCCGGTTATGGCTATTCTACAGGCGGCTATGAAAATGACACTTACAGGTATGAATTTTCTTTTTTTACATAATCAGAGAACATTACCTTAAAAAATTCTCACTTGTAATGCATGTATAATTTTCTAACGAATGGATTTTGTGACAATGTATGATATTCAACAGATTTTCTTAAGGAACACTAATATCACTACATAGTATAAAACAAAGTCGCCTTTTCTGTCCCTATATCCCTATGTGCGCTTAAATCTTTAAAACTACCCAACGAATTTTGATGTGGTTTTTTCCAATAGATAGAGTGATTCAAGAGGAAGGTTTATATGTATAATACATAATATAATATAACCGTAATTAATTTTGTATCAGCATTGCACCCGTGCGAAGCCGGGGCGGGTCGCTAGTACGGTATAATATGGAAATTGTGAATATGGGGCCTCCTTGCTTCAATAACGTGTTTGTTTTACAAATTGAAATTTTATAAGATTTTGTAAACTTTCAAGTAATGTATTGAAATGAATAACTTTTTTCTTTGTATCTACAATTTACTTAAGAGATACTAAGTTGTTTCATTACATTTAAATACAATTTTTGTAAGGTTGGTTAAAAAAGACTTCAAGATAACCATTATATAAGAGGCGATGTTTTCTATATTTGTATAGCTATATATTTATTCAGGGCATACCATTACTAGCTCACACGCCCAAAATGCTCCATGGCAGTTGGTGGTCGTGGCGAAAACGCCACTAATGGCGTCATCATTTTCGATCACATAACGTTCACAACGACCCATATCAAGAGGTGGGTCGTATCCATCCGTTCCACTTGGGTTTACGATTGTATCGCCGGCAAGCTACTGAAACGGGAAAAATCGCGGTCGTGAATGTGGACATTGTGTGTCCCTAATGGAACGTACCCTTTTAATGATAATAAAATTTGGTCTGGCTTAAAGGCCTAGCTGCCAAGCCATAAACCTAAAAAATAAACAATCGTGTCGTTTTATTGTTTTAGCTACCAAAGTCAAGTCAAGTTTTAATGAATAATGCCATTTTTGTACTCTGCGTTATGGTACTTAAGATTTTATTATTTTGATGTAAAGATAATTTTATGTTGTTTATACGATACACGTTTGAATGAAGCAGGTCTCAGTCTATTAAGGTTTAAAATTGTGAGAACTGCAAATTGGCTGAGGACAATGCAAATATAATATTAAGTGCCCTTATTTTTCAGTTTATATACCAATGACTATTAATGGTTAATTAGCAAGCCTTATAAACACTTAATATCCAATTAAACTTTTACCGTTTCTCCACATAAATAATCTAACACAGCAGAAAACTCCTATATTTTATTTTTTATTATATTTTATTCAAAACCATCAGAAATATATTTTTGTAGCTACTATTAGCATGCGCAACTAATCACCATGAATCATGATTTATTTTTTTTTAAAATGCATATTTTTTTTCTTTTTTTTTTTTGATATATTTATTCTTACTTTTAGCTTTACATACGCACAGAGTTTATTTATGTTATCATTTTTTTTAGATGGCATTTATTCTTTTCATTCACATATCTGTATTATTGTCTCATTATCTGATTTTTATTTTCATCATTCATTGACTAAATCATCTTACGTAGTGAGTTAAATGTATTTCAAACCAAAGATTTAAGAGTGATTCGAATTTGAACATTATACATCTTTAATCATCACTCTGAGTTAACATTTAGCATTTATATTAATTATTTAAAACATTGAATTATGTATGCCTCGAGTTAACAGTCGATTTTTGGCTTGACGTTACTTTGTTTGCAAATATGATTGGAAGTGTGGTGGGTTCTAGCAGCGCGGCCGCGGGAGGTGCGGGCGACGCGGGCTACGGGGCGGCCGACGCCGCGTACGGCAGCGCCGCCACCTACGACGCCTACGGGCAGCCCTCTTACAGCTACCAACAGCCACAGCAGCAGTACAGCAACAATTATGGTAAGTACCAACTGAACTAGATATCGACAGAAATGGTGTAGTCGAGTCGGACAGACTAAGGCTTTCTTCATGACTTCGTCCACTTAAACTTTGGAATCGAATAGCTAGGGCACTTCTGAACTACCTAGGCTTAACATCTTGTTCCTAGCATAAAGCAGATGCAAACCATATACAAATATTTCACATATTTTAATAAACTCTCTCTCATGATCACAAACTATGAATATTTATCAATGTAGTTGATTATTTTATCATTTATTTACTACACTGCGATTGTATTGTGGCATAAAATTAGTAATATAATTGTTATTACAAAACCTTCAATTCCAC
Source organism: Dendrolimus punctatus (assembly GCA_012273795.1). Lineage (NCBI taxonomy): Eukaryota > Metazoa > Arthropoda > Insecta > Lepidoptera > Lasiocampidae > Dendrolimus > Dendrolimus punctatus. Next base: position 19,722,899 of record CM022531.1, on the reverse strand, counting down.
TGCAATGAGTCTCGAATCATCCACAGCCACTGAAATGAAATATTAAGAGTAGTTAAATGAAAACTATGACCTAGTTACGAATGTATATAAAACAAGTTCTTACATATAAGTTTTAAATCGAAATGTTACCTGTATAAAACTAAGAATTACACTAAAGGGTTTTTATGATATTTCATAAGTTTTTGAAAAAGGTAATTCATATATAAAAAGGTTCAAGTAAAATAATATATTACATGAATAAAATTAATATCCAGCGTTTAAGAATTAAGAATGTTATGTATCTTTGTAATTGTTTGCATTACAGGCAGTTGGTGATCTGTTTAACAGAAAGTCATAATATATATGACAGTATCTCGATTCGCAATAAAATATCTGGATCAATTATAGAAGCAAAAAGGATATGCAGTCATATATTAGGTTAAAGGAGAATAAATTTAAGCTATACTGTGTTCTCTAATTTTGACACAAAATACCACTGATGAGAATATTTAATTTTATTGACTAAGAATCTTAAACAATATGACTTATCACTGATGATATATATAAAGAAGCTGATATATTGCGTCATAAATTCTAGTATTATTTTCATTTTAATTATATTTAGCCCAAGGCTTTGTGAAACCAGCTCTGTGTTGTAACTTATCTTTGTATTAGAAGGGTATTATTGTACCCAAATTTAGGTAAAAAACACATTTTATGTTCTAGACTATAAGGAACTTAATTCAGAATAAACAAAATGGCATAATTTTGTGTGTATACTTTATTTACATATCTGCAAAAACTTATATGGTATTGCTAATACTAAAATGAAACCATTTGTAGGAAAACATGAACATTGTGTTGTAAATGTAGTACCTTTGTTTCTAAGAAATCCATTGCCTTTAAATGTTAGATGGCAGGCTTAACATAATTATTTTAATGAGTCATATATTTAAGTGAATAATTAGGAAATATTAAATAGATCACAGTGCTTGAATTTTACGATAATATTTTGAAACATATTTCTCAAATACAATATGATTCCATATAACATATATACATACAAAATATTTCAATATTAGTACAAAATGACTGCATTGAGAATGTTTGAATGACAGAATATAAAGTAACAAATAATTTTAATGATTTACAACACTAGTAGTATTGCTGACCACCAGACATCAGGCAGTGTATTATTGGTAATAAAACTAATTCATCTTGCAAAATATACTTTTTGATAAGAACAATTTCAATTCTTAAGTTTGTTCACATCAGCCAAACGATCCTGTAGTTCACTAAAATATAAATTTACAGCATAAAATATGATAACTTAAAGTCTGAAAGCATCTACACATGGTATAGTTCATAATAGGCTGAAAGTACAAAAAGCTAGAAACTATGTTAAGAAAATTAATAATATTTTTTTTATGACAAAAAGAACTATTTCGACCCTGTTCTTACTGAAATTTAGTTATGTTGATTTAACGTATTCACAGTTTTTATTAGATTAATAGTTGTATACAATACACAAATTAGGTAATAAGTTAGTATTAAAAAATCAAATAGACAACCTGGACAGAACAAAATATGAAATGACGTGGAATCATTTGCTAGAAGCTTAAGTAAAACTTATATTATGGTTAAAACCAAAAATTTATAACTAGTCCTAACTAAATATAATTTTACTGAGGTAAAACTATAGTAAAACAGTTGCACTTAGAAGTATGATTACGGATGTCAATTGAAAGTATATTATTAACTGACAATTTGATATTTCAGCAGCAATAAGAAAAATGAATATATAATTTTAACAGTCATGTAACTACTTACCCAGACTAGTGAGTGGGTTATAATATATTCAAGCTACTACAATTTAAGTCGGCTCTAACACCAGCCGTTCACTAACATTACTTTAGAGAGCTACTTTTTACTTTATTTTTATTGAACTTTCATAAAGTGCAATATTCACTAAAAGGCTTGTAAAAATTTACAGTAAAATTGCACATGAGATTGATCTGCTTAGAGTAAGTATTATTATATCGATCACGTTTATGCAGTTTTTCTACTTTTGGATATTTGGAGAAAATATTATAGTTCATTTCTCACAATAAAAATAATATATAGGTTTCAGTTTTCTCTAAGGAAATGTCTGAAACGATAGGGAGTAGTGGCAACCAGTATTTGCACACTTAATTAATAAATAGAAAAATACAATATATTCGAAATATGTCACAAGAGCCAATGGATACCTACGCAGGATATAATCATTAAAGCGTAATAACATGTTAATATAAAACATATTTTTAAACTTAAATTAATAACTTTCATATTTTAAATAAAAGGTTGATTTGAAGTACTACTTGAGATGGGATATAAAAAAACGGACGCCTGAAGGACTGATAGCGAGCTAATTGTATCGAAAACATTATTACATGTTTTTACTGAGTGATGTTGTAATAGTTCCTTCTGTAATCAAATTAAAGCAGAGATAAACTAGAATGAGAATAAAACTACTCAAGTTATTCAATTCAAATCTTAAAAATATATAGTATCGAGTAATGAATAGTATGGTATAAAACATTGCTGAATAATATTAATTATATAAAACTGCACCATATTAGAATATTAAAATTATAGTAAGTATTTAATGACTAATCATTTTGCAAATATAAGATCGTGAAGCTTATACAAGTATATTTTTGAGTAGATAATATTTTGTAATGATTTATAAAACGCACGAAATATTGAACGATAACAGCAACAGGGTGATAAAATGGGCCACAACTATGACTGCCTGCTTTGAAGATGTCAATTGATTTTATGAAATAAACAGGTAACATTTTACTAATTTATAAATATCTTTTTTAATATTACAATAAGATGTTGCGGAGATCACACGTGAAACGATAGAGGTTTATTTTACTAATAATTGTATTTAATGGAAAAATGACAATACATTTTTATTAATGACAATCATAGAATCCTATAATATAATGTATCGACCTAACTATAAAATATATTAAAAAGGTACGTTAAAAAAGAGTACGCAACAAAAGGTCAATAAGTTTGTACTGAATACATGCGTGGGATTAAGTCCTTAGAAAATTTGCATAATCACTATATGATGTGTAAATACACGGATTCATATGTAGTTTTTAAGCATACAGTATCCATTTAGTAGGTCTCAAATATGACACTGTTAACCTCAGTGTGATAAAAGTAATATAGAACTGAATATGATGAAAGATAAATAAATATACAATAAGAGAAGAGTAAAGGGGAAAATAAGGCATTAATTAAATGATTAAACTATCATAGTCAGGGCAAGTAGGAAAGATTATACAAAGGGATGGTTCCATGATTCATTATAATTATTAAAGATGTTGCTCTTATAGAATTATACATTTGTACATAAGTCTATATAATAGGTGGTTTACCTCTGACAATAAACTAAATTAATTTTAAAATTCAGATTTGAATTGTCATTTGACAAAACAAACTTGTGATATTTATCATAAATAGTTACTGTTTAATTGGTACTGTTATAAGAAATTGAGCACTATTATGTACTGACAAGTACTGTTTCCTGTTGCACATTGGTGTTGTAATATTTAAAGCTGACGAAGAAAGCCAGTGCTGACTTCAAACTTGCGTCGTCATGTATATTGATTTAAAGTCAATATTTCTGATTGAATATTTTGAAGTCAGTACAAATGTTGTGATACATGAAACACAAGTTATTTATTAAACTAATATAAATGAAACTATAAACGTAGTAGGATTATTTTCTGTTTGATTTTTGATTGTGTAAACTAATTGTCTTTTTTGAATTTGCAGAGATGGGATAACATATAACAAGAAGCAATGGCTAATGCGAGCTATGCACATTCAATTTATAAAGCAAAGATATGCTATTAACATTTGGTGCACATTACATTGCGCAAGTGATATCTACAGCTCAGGTTGGTCCAATATATTTTATCTGTAAACATTTTTACAAGCCTTAAAAATGAAATCACAATATCCCATAATAATGTAGTAAAATCTTCAATTATTATACAATTTAACAAAGTACTTATAAAGTCTAACTAAATCAGGTAGGGTTCAAAGCATACACAGCTTGGGCAATTTCTGGCTTAATATATATTGTTACAATTAATATTTGCAACGGTGAAGGGTGAAGGAAAGCATCTTGATGAAACCTTCAAATTGTATTTACTGATGTGCCAAACTCATCAATTTGCTTTAGACAAGTTTGGTGGGTATACTGCCTGTTCTCTTATAAATGGAAAGCCCGAGCCCAGCAGTGGGATGCTTATGGGCTGTTATTACTATGAGGTCTGTCTGAACACAATTCGAAAAGGAACATCAGGGATAGTGTTTCAAATTACACAATAGTACTATTAATGCTGATTTGGACCTGTGTGTGACTCGGATGCGAATGTATATTATTGGGCATAATTAATATTGAATGATAGTCTGTATTTCACACAGTTAGGGCAACCACATATATGTGATGTTATTTTATTATTGTATAGGTTCGCGTTTGACCATTATCTCGCGCGGAAATGTGGTCTAGGATGAACACACTTACCTCGAAGATCTATTCACATGGGAACTGACGACAACCAGGTTGTAAGTCTCGGACTCCGGTAGTGAGTCCCACTCCTTTGCGGTGCGCATACTGAAGGTGTATTCAAAGCGCTTTATTTGTGTAGGTGGTATGTCCACACATATAGCGGTATCGCATTCCAGCGCGTCTGTTTGTCCGATAGTGGAATGATGATAAAGATGCTGTTACCCCTCACCCCGCCGACTAGTCTAACTACTTACTGCAGCCGCATTGTATTTGGGGTTCTCAATGATAATGCTACTATAAGTTACATTGTATTATCCCCGCAAATTGCTAATGCGCTGGAATCTTGTCAAATTAACATTCATGTGACGTCATCCGCAACTCGATATGTGCGCGTACTCGCCGGCCAGTGATTCTAACAGTACCGAGTGTTCGGCTACGGGTAAGTCACCAAAATGGCGGTCAGGTGCAATAGCAATTTGCGGGGATAACATGGATGTATCAGCGATAATGTCTTTATGTGAAGTAGACAAGAATATGCCTATTTTTGTAAATACGCTAGGTTTTAAAAGATAGTAAATTTTCTTAAAATAGCTGTGTATGTTAGAAAAACGACCAAAAGACATTGACTTTATTCTTAGATACAAGGAAATTGTTACATAGTGATAATTAAAGTTTTCTTACTTTTACAGGAAATGCTTGAGAAGGAACCCGGTCATCGAGTGTTGGCGTCGACGTCGAAAAAGGGACGAAATTGTACTAGCATCTAGTTTATTTATTTGATTATAACAGTAAATCGATGATTTTAAAAATAAAATATATTAATCGGAACGAACTTTTATTGCTTGCATTCCCCGCGTAATCGTTATCGGGCAATAGAAGTGCTTGCTACTAATACTAACAAATTAAAGGTAGTATCTTGATGGGCTTTTTCCCCCTGTCACTTTAAATACGCGAATTTTCAGAAGCGAAGATCGATGAGCCATAACGAGTACGTGCTCGCACATCGATGACCCGCTTTTAGTCATCTCATGGGAATACTTTAGTTATGGGGATTATAATACCAATATCTTGATCAAATTCTCATTTTATATAGCTTGATTTTCATCAGTAGGTTAATTTAATTTACTAGTTAACCCCTTATAGTTTAGACTGCATTTTTCCAGTTACACTAAAATGTTTGTCCAACCCTAAAAAGTTAAGGTACCGAAAAAAATATGAACTTAATCGCTAATGATCGACTCGATTATCATAAAATGTAAATCGGACAGTGCTGATTTCTCTAAACACAAAAATATTAGTTGCGTGTATAAAATAGTGTCACTATTGAATTCGTTCAAGTTATAATTTATTCGACTGTAGGTTGTGAAGTATGAACTTGTTATTTTTTAGGTTGTAATGTAATGTTACAAATCCGAGTATTACAGTGCTCAATCTGTAATGTTAAGGATTCTCCACATTCCCGCGATGATGTATTCGAGGACAATGGAGCTGAGAATGCGAGAAATCTATGAGAGTGTAGTGCAGGCTTTACAGGTTCGAGCATTACAGTTGTTCTGTGATTACAGTGCTCTGCAACAATGTACCGCTTCAACTTTGTAGAACCAACTATATGTTCAAAATCGAATCAAACGTATCGGTTACAGGGCCTAGGTTTCTCTGTCTACGCAAATGCCGAATATTGTAATATAATGATAGAAATCAAATATAACATTACACGGTACACGCGAATGATAGTTTTGGAGAGACAGTATTGTAACGTATATATATTATAAATGCGAAAGTAACTCTGTCTGTTTAGTTTTCACGTAAAAACTACTGGACCGATTTGGCTGAAACTCAGTAATGTATATGTTTTCGATGCCGAGAATGAGCATAAGATACTTTTTATCCCGAAAATGGGATAGTTTCCGGGATAAAAAATATATTTGTCTTTCTATTTGTTATGCTTTTACGGAAGAACTAATGGGCCGATTTGGCTAAAATTCGGTACGTATGTAAATTAAATACTGAGGGTGGACAAGGGATACTTTTCATTTTGGCTATTTTAGCCTTTTTACTCATTTCGGTCATTGTTGCCTTTTTGGTCATTTTGACCATATCGGTCACCGTGACCTTTTTGGTCAAGTTTTGTAATTTATGTTGTTTACAGATAGACGCGGGATGGTATAATTAGCGATATAAAATGAAGTGAATCTTTCGTGGGTAAATACATAAAAATTAATATAACCTGAAGCGCTTGCTCTATAAACAAGACACGCGCCGGAGGTTAACCCGCGGCGCAGCCGCGGGGTAAAATCTAGTTTGAATTATAAATGTTATTTTATATGCGAATGCCCACTGTGCGAGGACCTTCAAATTCGACAAATACTCATAAATATTCAGTGGTTTAAATAAAAGATAGTTTTGGTTTTAAAGCTATATTATATCATATTAGGGCTGTGCTTCAGGCAAAGTAGTGATGATATCTGAATCTCCAGGATCAGTGATGGCTAGTGTACATACTCTGTAGTATTTACCGCAAGCTGTACCTAACTCAATGTTGTTGCCACTGTAGTGATGTACTCCAGTCTTCGCCAGCAAAGCATAGTATTCAATCTCTGATTTCCTATAGCAAAAAAAACATTATTTGGTACATAAAACTGACACAAGGACGAAAAATCTCACTGAATAGTGCTGTGGCACTTTGGAGTTATTCATTACTACTATTGTTCAAATACAGTAATTTAAAACCTCATTAGTGACAAAAATTATCCATTTATATCATTTCTAACATCAATAATATGGGTTTTCGTAGCAATATGTATCACTAATGGCTAATTCCTATATCTTACAACTAGTTTAACCCGCAGCTGCACCGCATGTCAAACTATTGCATACCTCTTGTTTAAAGAGCAGGCATTAGTTAATATAAGGTACATTGTATTACATTTTTATAAATTTGCCTCCAGAAGATTAACTTCATTTTATATCGCAACTACCCATCTCCCAGTATGAAAAGTATATATATATATATATATATATATGTGTGTGTGTGTGTGTGTCCATTTTAGGCATTAAAGCTACATTTAAATGAAACTACAGCAAAACCCATCCAGTACTCCTAGTAGTTTTTCGTGAAAACCTGAATAATTCGAGTTACAATCACATTTTTTTTATGATGTTGCTTTTTTATATCTATAAACATGAGAAATGATTGGTCTCCCATACTTCCATCCCCTATTTCAACCAATACTAGTTTTTTCTCTATCCTGATTACCTATTATATATTACCTATCTGTAAACGATATAAACTACACAAATCACAAAAACGACCAAAAATTTTTCAATTGTCCAAAACGTCCAAGTCACCAACCGTACTGGCTAAAATAACAAAAAGGCAAATCACAAACAAACCAAAACCTATCCCACTTTCTGGGATAATTTCAGACCAAATAATAATATACATACGGCTAGAATTACCACATGCTGATGATGAAGACATTTCACATTAAAATCAACATCAGGTGATGTGGGAAACCATAGCAACTACGCCAAGCATGGTGGGTCTGTCGCCTTCAAAACAGGGAGAGAGCGAGAAGCAAGAGACCAGCAACAGGATTTTTATGAGACTGATATTATTTAAAACAACTTGTTTGAACATAAGGGATATAATAATTTAAGGGATGAAATGCTAAGTTAGATTATAAAAATATGTATAGTTATAATATAATATCAGCCCATACATATCCCATTGCTTGGCTTGGGCTTCCCATTATAGTTGGGAAACTGACAGTATACCACCACGCTTGTCCGAGGCGGCTTGGAAAGTTTAACACATTAGTTAACTCAATGGTTGTATCACAATGTTTTCCTTCACAGTTGTAAGCACATGGTAATTGAAACAATAAGAATAGTTACCACAAATTATAAACCCTATCTCGTAAAGTTACATTGTATTTTCTTACTTGAGAAAAGTATAATAAACTCATCATGTTAAATCATGAATAAAATGCAATCTATAGGAGAAAGTCTTCCTCACCTGCAAAATAGGACCATAGGATGGATTAAGACTACTCCATAGGTTTCCCACACATTGTGGTACATTGAATAAACCAACAAATGGAAGCTATTAAAGAAATTATTTCACAATCAAAAGTTTGAGATAATAATTTTCATTCAATGTACCACTATGAGGGAATCCATACTTCTTAGTCATAGAGACTCCATATGCTTCCCTTGACTGTAAATTAATTGGGGGAAACTCTACTTCTCAGTAGTCTCACCTTAGGGGAGGAGCATTCTTGGCGATGATCACGAGCTTGGCCTTCCCTTGACGTAATGTCTTCAGAGTTTGTTTGTAGCCTAAGCAGTATTTGCCCGATTTCATAACCAGGGCAAGACGCGAGTTAATAGACTCGATAGTCTTTTTCTGTAACGAAAATAATTAATGTAATTATTAAAATAATAGGTGTCTAGTCATGAGGATGAAAACTTTGGACATGGTTATAACCTCAAATTTGTAAGATACTTTCTCAGCCTCACTAATTATAGAATTGGCGAGTCTATCAAGAATCATAAACAATCTCGGACTAACACATAGGAGATTAATCAATATGAATTGATAAATCATGCCATAAGTCCATTCATACATAGCGTTAAGGAAAAATAGAAACACGTGTCACTTACCTGTTTTTTAGCTGCAACCATTTTGATAGTTGTGCTTAACAAAACCTAAAGAAAACAAAATCAATTAGTTTAAACGCGTTTTTCGAATCCAAAAGAAATACCAGAATTCAGATCTTTTTATATGACGAATCAATTCGTATTTCGTAGTTACCTCTCTCAAGCGAGCTCAAGTAAAAAAGAATTTAAAAAGAGTTGAGTAGTGATGTTGTAAAGTAATCGATTTGCGTCATCAAATATGTTGTATTAATATCGATTACGTACATTAAAAATATTTTATTTTTAACTTATTTTTACGGCATAACATAACATTAACCGAGTTCTGACTGACGCGAGACGCCATATGTTTCTTAACGTATTTATATTATCAAGTATCAACCTTTCAAAACAATATGTCAGAAATAATAAATTAAACTTACAACAGATTTCTGTGGAAACGAGTACATTCAAATACTACTATCTCTTTAAAAAAAGTTATACTCACCATTTTTATTATAGAAACTTTATTATAATCTCAAATATTTTTTATAAAATAAACAAAATTATGTAAATATTAGTGTTTATGTTATGGATGCCTTTTATGCTAAATAGAGTTACATATCTCAATTAGCTATTTTATAACTTCTACACACTTAAGAATTCTAATTTTTGCTATTATTCTACCGGCTTCTGATTTTTTATTAGTACATAATTACTGAATGGTGATTACTGCTGGCTGATGATCTCGATTATCTATAATTATGATTGTCGCTATTTTAGGGGTTTAATTTAATCTAAACTGTCAAATTTATTATTAAATCAAATTTCTGATGTATCCTGGAATTATTCCTTTGATTACAGCTCTTAAGGTCGGTTCAATTCTGTGTGATATCACAATTTCACAGAATGTCAGCATGAAACGGTTAGGTTAGATTAGGTTGAATGAAAATTCTAGTGGTTCTATCCCATTCTACTCCTGTAACCCACCTAACCCACGTCTCCTGACTGATCCCTCTATCTCATTCCCTTTGTCTTGCTCTCTCTATCCCATCATAAAAACTGGATGACTTCGGCCCTATAATTCCAGACAGTTGCAGACGACGGCAACAACTTTTCATTAGGTAGGCCGTCTTCCTGTTTGCTGGATTTGCAATAAAAACATTGTGGATTTATTTTAATACAAAATATATCAATTAACTGTATTTTAATCAACTGTATATCAATCATTTTTTTAAATTACATGGCCATCCCTAACCCTATGAAGAAGGTGGATATTAGTTAAGGCAGAAACATATTATATTTTAAACAGCATATCGTGTGACAATATGAATACTTTTCAAAAATGGCTTAAATCCAAGGAATATGGTCTATAATAACTTAAAAAAACGACCTTCATTAGTTTTCTTATTAATTAATTATTATTTATTTAAATTTTAAAATTTTATCCTCCTGACGCCCAGGTTATTTAACGCTTAGATATAGTAAACGCCCGAAGTCCTTAAAAATATTTTTGCTAAGTCTACTACACATCTCTGTCAAACTTTAAAAATCAATGGCCACGAGAGACATGGCATTGTTATATAGCGTATTTAATTATTTTTTAGCTGTTTTTGGACTCAGATCAACGTTAATATCAAAATAACACGAATAAATTCGCCGGAGAATTTAGCTTTGTTTATGATTGACAGATCTTGACGACAAATAAAATAAAATATTGCCAAAAGGTAGAAAAGTAGTTCTTGTTTCGTTCAGGTTATACTTAATTGTGAGAAAGCTTTACCAATAAACAAACTTACATTCTCATTTTTTAATATACATATTATTAAAAAAAAAATAACATGTAACTTCAAAGGAAATGGCCTCGATTTTCCTTCATGAAGGAGAAATTTCATCAACGTCACATTCACGAGTTCTCGCCAAGCCAAGCTAAATACTCGGTCATGATTTTAAAAATTAAAGCTTGATGGGGAGTTTTTGGCGCGAACTGAAAGGAGATGTTGTGCTGTGCAGTTTTACTTTCTAAAAATGTGTAAAATTACTCTAAAATGAACAATAGTTGTAGGATATTGATAGTTTTTGAGTAGTAATTATGTGTTTTGTAAGAAATGTCAACTGTACAGTCAATTATGGCCTTTTGAGTTGTCACAAGAACTCCGTTGAATGGCACTAGCTGATTACCTACAGTTCAGCTGTGCTACACATAGGCATAAGAAAGTGCAGAAACTATATTGTAAACTAAGATCTGGCTTACAGGCCTAGCTGCCAAACCATAAACCTAAATAATAAAAAAACATTAATTGTTGTTTTTCAAATTTGCCACAAAGGCAGGCAAAGGACTTAGTCCATACAGCCTTGTCAGTTGTATAGAAAACATTGATTTCTGACGTGCACAGCACACTTGACGTAGGCGTGTTTTTTTTCATCTAATTTGGAAGTAAACCTGGAATGGAATTTTTATAATTTTGAATTTGAATAAATTAGTTGAGTCAAGTTAAATAAATAAACATAAACTTTACGATAAAACTATAAATCCGTAACGTGCTGTTGCTAGTGATGATATTATTGTCAATGTACCAAGTAATATAAAAAGATTTCATGAAACATTATCAAGTTTTAGCTATTTAGATTTTATAATTATAAAACTAATTGTGCTAGAATTATGGCTGAAAATTATTCGCAGAAAGCAAGGAAATCTGAACCATCCCCCATCGGAAAACTTTATCTTTTAGCCTACAATGGTATACAGACTATAGGGTATGTACTGTTATAATTTTATTACCATATATACATAAATTATAAACTAAAGTTACGAAGAAATTTACGTTCGTTATAGGTGCGGTTTAGTTATAGGACGCATTTATCTTATACCAGCTATTATGAACTGATCTAAACTTTATAAAAGAGCTAGAAGGCTAAGGAGAGTGAAGTGGAAGTCTCACCATTGCCTTCATGCTTATTTTTTATATCCACCCAAATTCTCTGTATATCTCAAATAATAAATAAATGCGCCATATATCTATACCACACCCTAATAGCCATAGAATATTGATACTTATTCAGTATCTAGAAGTGAGCTGCCCTGTAAGATGGACATCTTGCCAGACCATCACATTTATCCATTATCTGAGGCAATGATTATATACTAGGTATTTAAATAATAATACATTTGTAATTATATTAAAGCTTTTATTAGCCATTGACTTTGTTTTCTTTCACTATTACTATCGATGTAAGTGTTAATACCATTATTCCAAATCAGAGACCATATTGACAGGCTCCTTAACTTAATGAAACTTAATGACTGAAAATTTCTGTGTAAGCTGAGATTTTTATGGTAATATACCCTTAGGGGTTATGGGTATATTACCTGGGATATAATTATTTTCTCCTTAAATAATAGGTAATAATAGCATAATTAAATTCCTTTTTTTAATACTTTTATAGTTAGCTTAGGCAGAAATGTTTTTATCAGTTTTATCAACTGTGGTTACAAACAAACATTTCATTCTTAAAACTATATATGGTATTAGGTATTGTGTCAGTGTCAGATATGCATAAATATACAAGTTTTAGAATGATCTTCACATCCCATTTCACCCATCTCAATGTTGGCCAATTGTAGGTCTTTAACAATACGAAACAACATAGTTTGGTGATAACTCTGTAGTATCCATTTGTAAACTTCAGATCCACTTTTCTACTTTTTCTTTTCAACTTCATATATTCTTCTGCATCTCTTATTGTCAGATTATTAACTCGCATATAATCCTCACAATATCAAGCCAGAGTATTTTGAGTTTACCTCTTCTATCAGGGTCTAGTGAAGATGGTATAACAAGCAATTTTTCTTTCTCACATAATCAGCTGATTTCCTTAAAACAATTTTATTTTTTTATACCCTTTATCTCACTTTTTCAGATGGACCTATATGTTAATTCAGACTTTATCCCACTTTCTCAACCGTGGAACATTAGACACCTTTTGGAATGAAATCAAATGGACTGTAGTAATATTTCAGAATGCTGCAGTACTTGAGGTAAATTTTATAATTTGTAATATCTAACTATTTTATTAGTTAGTTGACATTTCTAATAAGTTTTAGAACAGAATTATTTTTGTTTAAATTTTCATAACTATACCTGCATGAATTCAAACTTTTTTCTTTTGTAAGTTTGGAATTTTAAATATATCCTGTGTTTAATTTTTCATTACTAGGGTCAACTCAAAGGTGAAGATGTTTGAATAAATAAATAATAATTTAACTTGCTTTGATACATTACTGGGGGAAAACAAGGTTTGATTTCATGTTTAAAGTAATATTAATATAATATATAATATGGTAATATTACATTACAAAAAACTTTAGCTTTCATCTGATTTAGGTTTAAACCCAATTTAGTAAAGCTATTGTATGGAATTTCTTGATATAGTACCATTTGAATATGATTGATGAGAGATGAGCAAGTGAGTCTCATAAAGCAAGTATAGTATAAATTCATCTTAACAGAGGTGTGTAATTTGTGTGTATCATATATATATTTAATTATGTTTCATTGCCTGGTATTCATTGGTAAGCACAATACACACCAAAGCAACTGACCTGCTGACAATGGCCTATATGAAAGGAATCATGTTAGCAACATGTTGGCGGCTTGTATACACATTCGCTCACTCCTGGGGACAATCAAGCTGTAATGATCTGCTGTACTGTTTGTTCCTCATCTGGAGCCACTAACAAAGTTTTACGACTTGCTATTAGTGAAGTCGTCAAATAGCCCCCTGACAAAATGTTGTCCACATAGGTCGGCAGGTCGATGGCTTTGTTGTGTATTGCACTGTAGGATTACATAAAGTATTTTGAATAATTTCATGACTATTTGCATTCATGAGTTTTAAATTACTTCATTGTATGCAAATAGCACAAGTTTTCAATATACTCGAACTGTATTTCTAATGGTGATTTATTGCTTTGGTGAATTGAATTCTTCAAAATTTTACGGACTTATTAATATTGAGTTAGACTAAGTTTGAACGCTTCTTTAAGAACCATTAGAAACCTTCAGACTACTCTAACTCAATATGAATAAGACCGATAATGTATTACTATTTATTAATACTTTTAAACAATACTAAACCAATATAGTGATAATTTAATTAGTTGTTCAATACCTACAATACCGAGACTATAGGTAACAATCCAAAATTAAATAAAGAGACTATTACTCCAGTTAACAGAGTGATAACTGACAGAATGCGTTTTTAGATCGATTTCTCAACAGTTTTTTACAGTAGTTATACACACTTTATTGCGGTGAAAAAAATATATGTCAATCTTGATCATATTTCTGACGTAAACTTTGTACTCGGAACGCATTTGCGATAAATTTTCTCGATAGAAAATAATTGCAAAGTAACCTCTAAACGAGTTATTCAATCTTCGTTATTGTTATTACTGTTAATCGTACATCGCTAAAATAAATAACAGTAACATATCATATTATAACAAATACAATTATAGAGTTTTATTCGGTTACTTAACTTAATTTGGAAGTAATTAATTATTTTATTAAAAATGACTGCAAAAATCCCGCCTGCCGGTCCCAATGTATGGAATTTATCATTCCGCAGGACGGCTTCGTGCTTAACGGTCATGTCGCTTTTTGTAGCTCCGCTGCTAAAAAGTAATTTTAAATAAATGAAGGAGCAATAATAACCAGAATTTTGACGCGGTCGCGCTGTACTTTTTTGGCGTATACGGTAGAGGTTTGTTCTAAATCACAGGATGTGTGGGTTCCAACCCTATTAGTTTCACTTCATCTAGAAGATTTTTTTATTTTTATATGAAAGTTGATAAAATGCTCTGTTTCTCTTCCTAAATAATTTTATAAAATGAAAGAAAATACTTTTCTAAATTTTTATATTTCATTTCATCTGGACTTTTATACTATTGACATTAAAACGTATTTAAATCAATCTTACTGGTAAAATAAAAATTCGAAAGCGCCATCTATGTTTCTCAATAGAAAATTACGTTGACACGTGGATAGTTAGAAATAATATGAAGATTCAAATTCAAGTTGAGTGCTCGCTCCATTTTCCTTTTCCAACTATTTTTTTTATTTAGCCCTATTATGTTTTTAACACGCTTTTATTAGCTTCACCTGTATGTATGTTTGTAACCGACCCCTTTGAGCTCGATTTTGTCCTACTTTGAACGATCAGATTTAATTCAAACTTTGCACACCTGTCAAAGGTCGATGACAATGCAAATATATAGTACCATGGAGCTGATCTGATGATGGAGTCGGAAGGTGGCCATAGGAGCTCCTGTACTAAACAAGATAGACCCTTCGTGTTTGGGCTAGTATGTTTATATCGCGTGACAATGCAAAAATATGGTGCCATGGAGCTGATCTGATGATGGAGTCGGAAGGTGGCCAGAGGAACTCCTGTACTATAGAAGATAGACCCGTCGTGTTTGGGCTCGTATGTTTATATCGCGTGACAATGCAATAATATGGTACCATGGAGCTGATCTGATGATGGAGTTGGAAGGTGGCCATAGAAGCTCCTGTACTAAACAAGATAAACCCTTCGTGTTTGGGCTCATATGTTTATATCGCGTAACAATGCAATAATATGGTACCATGAAGCTGATCTGATCATGGAGTCGGAAGGTGGCTATAGGAACTCCTTTACTAAACAAGATAGACCCGTCGTGTGTGAGCTCGTTTTACTAATCTTGGCTAGCACTCTGCTGCTACATGATATGCAGGATCTCAAAAGATTGTTTTAAAAACATTAAAAAAAAACAACTAAAAAATGAAAAATAAATAATAGTTTAAAAAAAAGCGCTTTGAATACACCTCTCGCTTTTTTTAAGACTCCATTCATCAGAAACCAAATGTATTAAATTTTATTATCTGTTTTTTGTTGGATTTTTTATGAAAGCGTGTTTTTTTTAGTTTTTTTGAAACTATTATTTATATCTATTATTATTTACTTTATAGTTCTTATCTATACAGATAAATAAAAGTGAAGTGCCTGTTTGAAATCCCAAAATAAAATCTAAAAAAATCGGACCAGGCGATTCCGAAAATGCTATTTATAGAATTTTTGCCTGTCTGTCTGTGTGTCTGGATGTTCCGGCTAATCTCTGACACAGCTGGATCGATTTTGACGTAATGTTCATTGGCAGATAGCTGATGTTATAAGAAGTAACTTAGGCTACGTTTTTAGGGTTCCACGAAAAAAAATCCACAAGTATATTTGTCTCACTGTTTGTTATCCTTTTATGGAAAGACTATTGAACCGATTTGGCTGAAACTGGGTACATATGTTATGTTAATACTGAGGGTGGCCAAGAACTACTTTTTATCCCGAAAAATGAGATAGTTTCCGAGATGAAAATATATTTGGCCGAACGGGTCTAAATGATCAAACGGCTGAATAGCCCAAATGGTCGAATTGATCGAAATGACTGAAATGGCTGAAATGTCCGAAATGGCTGGAATGGCCCAAATCACCGAAATGGCTGAAATGCCCCAAATTTCTGAAATGACTGAAATGGTCGAAATGACTGAAATGGCTGGAATGGCCCAAATGACCGAAATGGCTGAAATGACTGAAATGGCCGAATGGGTCTAAATGAACAAACGGCCGAATGGCCCAAATGGTCGAATTGTCCGAAATGACTAAAATGACCCAAATTTGATATAGCCCAAATGGCTGAAATGGCCCAAATGGCAGAAATGGCTGCAATGACTAAAATGGTTGAAATGGCCCACGGGGCCGAAATGTCTGACATGACTGAAATGGCTGATATGGCCCAGATGGCCGAAATAACCGAAATGGCTGAAATGACTGAAATGGCTGATATGGCCCAGATGGCCGAAATAACCGAAATGGCTGAAATGACTGAAATGATTAAAATGGCTGAAATGGCCCAAATGGCTGAAATGGCCCAAATGGCTAAAATGGCCCAGATGGCCGAAATGGCCCAAATGCCCTAAATGAACGAAAAGGCTTAAATGGCTGAAATGACCGAAATGGCTAAAATGGCTGAAATGACTGAAATGGCTGAAATGGCCCAAATGACTAAAATGAGTGTAATGGCCGCAATGACCGAAATGGCTGAAATGACTGAAATAGCCGAAATGGTCGGAATAGCTGAAATGGTCGAAATGGCTGAAATGGTCGAAATGGCTGAAATGACCCAAATGGCCAAATGGTCGAAATGACCGAAATGGCTGAAATGACTAATATTTTTGATATGGCTGAAATGGCTGAAATGGCTGATATGGCCAAAATGAGTGAAATGGCTCAAATGGCCGAAATGACCGAAATGGCTGAAATGCCCCAAATCACCGAAATGCCTGAAATGACTGAAATGGCTGAAATGGCCGAAATGGCTGAAATGAATGAAATGGCTGATATGGCCCAAATGGCCCAAATAGCCGAAATGACCGAAATGGGTGAAATGGGTAAAATGACTGAAATGGCCCAAATGTCCGAAATGGCTGAAATGGCCCAAATGGCCGAAATAGCTGAATTGAGTGAATTGGCCCAAATGACTGAAATGGCCCAAATGGCTGAAATGGCCCGAATAGCCGAAATGGTCGAAATGACTGAAATGGCTGAAATGACTGAAATGGCCCTAATGGCCGAAATGACTGAAATGGCTGAAATTACTGAAATAGCCCAAATGGCTGAAATGGCCGAAATGGTCGAAATGGTCGAAATGGTTGAAATGACTGATATAGCCCAAATGGCCCTAATGGCCGAAATGACTGAAATGGCTGAAATGGCCCAAATGGTCCTAATGGCCGAAATGACTGAAATGGCCGAAATGGCTGAAATGACTGACATGGCCCAAATGACTGAAATGGCCCAAATGGCTGAAATGGCCCAAATGGCTTAAATGGCCCAAATGGCTAAAATGGCTGAAATGGCCAAAATGACTAAAATGGTTGAAATGGCCAAAATGGCCGAAATGGCTGAAATGGCTTTAATGGTCCAAATGGCTGAAATGGCTAAAATGACTGAAATGGCCCAAATTTCAGACAGACAGTTTCTTTCGCATTTATAATATTAATAGGGAAGAGCTAATATGAATTCATTGTTATTCCATAATACAATGAAATAATTTCAATAAAATTTACCTATCTAAAAACTAATATCATTAAAATATTTTTTACTGTATCAAATTTAGTTAGAAAAAGTGAAAAAAAGAACAAATTTTATGGGGATCGAGTCCTATACCTCCTCACCACCAGAGTATTAGAATACCATTAGGCTAAACATGTTTAATATTACATGTCGAATTTTCAATACTACTACAGTATTATCCATGTGAACTCCTCTCACTTTAGGATGTTTTGTCTCGCTTCCTCTTGTTCTCAGCCGCATGAATAGTATGATATCGGTGCCGTGGACGTTAGCTACGTACCTACTTATCACAGAGTACTTTATATACTACTTATGTTATGTAGCGCATGTTCGGTGATATACAATATTTTACCATACGCACGCACGCCTTAAACTGGCGCTGTTCCATCGAAGTAAACATTGGTTGCGCGGGGGTAAACTATGTGAAACACCGATTTGAATTAGGAATATACAGGCTCAACTCATTGTTGTTCCATAATACAATGAAATAATTTTAATAAAATTTACCTATCTAAAAAGTTTTTGGAAAAAAAACGTAAAGCCTGAGGGGAGGGTTCGAACCCTGT
The DNA here is from genome assembly GCA_012273795.1 of Dendrolimus punctatus. Lineage (NCBI taxonomy): Eukaryota > Metazoa > Arthropoda > Insecta > Lepidoptera > Lasiocampidae > Dendrolimus > Dendrolimus punctatus. The sequence continues at coordinate 19,703,966 of CM022531.1, read as the reverse complement.
AGTTACTGTTGAGCATGGTAAGCCGTTGGGCTAAAGACGCTTAGGAAGATATGTCAAAATTTCAATAGGAATTACGCATAAAAACGGTCTATCTTACTTTAGGACAGTTTGTCTCGCTCTCGTGGACCTTAGAATCAAATAAATTGAATCAAGTCGGCATGGTCGCGGTGCGCGTCGGTATGATCAATTGCAATATTTCACCACGGTCGAAGTTTTATTTGGCGCTGTTCCATCGAAGTAAATATCGGACGTGCGGGGTTGATTTTATGAAATGCCGATTTGAATTAGGTCTACATAGCCTCTTAAATAAGGTCTGAAATCATAATATTGCATTATAAGTACTTCGAATTGTAATTAACTTTACATGTTTATCGTTTTTACCTTGCGTCATAGATCGTGAATATCATAAAATATAGAGAGTGAGACTCACCGATAATGCCTTATTACTCTTACTCAGACATTGTAATGTCAGAGCATGTGCAATACGCTTCGTCAAGCATCCATGTGAGTAAGCAAGTAAGCAATATACTATAATCTTTTATACCTATAATTCACACCTGCCGAAATATACCGGGTAATATTTTTTTTACAATATATTTTAATAATAAATATATTTTAAAATTTAGTTAATTTTACGAGGCATTTAAATATGGCAAAAAATCACAACTTTTAAGCTTTCAAATTTCAGTGAGAAAATCAAGTAATTATATTTATTTAAGCAATAACAAAAACGAATCTGTCTCTAGAATGTAACATTAATAAGAATAATATTTTAACGCAAAAAAACATCGCTTAGTTTTATACTACCAACGATTTTTAAAAATTAACGTTCATCTTAAACTTAAAATCCGAACTCGGTCAATTCTGACCAAAAAAGGCATAGAATCTTATTCGTGTAAAATTTTAAGCTCTACAAATTTTAAATAGACTGTTTTGTCAAAATTTTACAGTTTATGAGTAATTGCAAAAGGACACTTAAAAAAATTTGAACCCTTGCCCGGGGTTGCGGATACGAAAACCTTGACCCATAGTTTTTAGATAGATAAGACTTTATTGTACACCATTACAGAAAGCACAGAAAAAAGAGGTTTTTGTATCATTAAAATTACATTATATCACAAATGCAAAGTTGAGTGCCAAAATTTTGATATCAGACCTTTTTCACTGGAGTATATGACTAATGCTTAGGTAACAACTAGGGTTGTAACGGAGGCCTTCTTAGCGGAGGCGGAGGCGGATGCGGAGGCGACGGGTTTCACCTCCGCGGATGCGGAGGTTAACGGAGGCGGAGGCGGAAGTGAAATTGGATGTAGAAAAAATAGTAGTTTATTGTTTATTAAAACTATCAATAGTACAACATATTTATTTTAAATCAAATAAGTATGCACTACGTCTAACGCGTCCAAGTAATGGGGATTGTTCACAAAAAATTACCCTCTGATTTTATATTTTTATTACGAAAAATAGGGTATTTTAAGATACTAATTTGAATATTTTTGTATTTAAGCGTTAGTTTTTTTATAATTTGATTTTAAAGTTATTTCTCCGATGACGTCATAAGGCACAAGTTTACATTGATTTCTTTGCCTAGAAAACAAAAATAATAAAAGCAAGTTTTATCTATATATAATCATAGTAATCTGTGCTACTTATTTAAATATCACTGTCATTACTCATTACGTATCGTGATCATTTTAGTGTATTTTGTCGCTAGGCTTATAATTTTTCGTTAAATCATTTTCGTGTTCAATCATTATTATTTTCTATAGTTATCGTTAAATTTTTTAAAGTGGTCTTTAGGGAAATCCATTTAACATAACTTAAATCAAATAATATACAGCTAGATTTTTTTTTACACCTGAAGCAGGCAAACAGGCAGACGGCCCATCTGATTGGATTTAGTAAAGTCAAATAAAGGTCAAACGCATTTCTTACAAAAAACAAGAAGATCGTACGTTTTTTGGAATTTTAACTAGACAGAAATGATTAGGGACACTATTCCTCGAAATGGTTTTTCAAATAGCCAGATTGAAAAAAAGTGAACAATCCCCATTCGACAGATTGATTCCTGTCGCGTATCATTTGACAAAAGACGTTTGCACGCCCTCTGCCCCGCCGCAACGGCGTTCCCGCCGCGCACGCTTTGATTCTTGTTCATTTGCCGCGCGCAGCTGGACGGCTGAGTCGTCGTGAGCTACGCTGCTTGCGTATGATTAGTAAATAAACCTCCGTTATGACTCCGCAAAAATTACACGGCTGCGGAGGCGGAGGCGGAGGTAAGATTTCTTGCGGAAGTTCCGCAGTAACGGAGGCGGAAGCGAAGTTCCGTTACAACCCTAGTAACAACATATTATTAGAAGTTTCAAACATGCATTGAAAATATATAAACAAAAATCTCTTAATCTTATAACATTTAGTTTCTTTCAAGATATGTGGGTTTAAAGTTTGCTTTGTATTCCTTCTAATAAAGGCAGTGTGCTGTGAAAACACTGAAATTATTTAATGGAACAGAAATATTTATATTTTTTCATTTATTATCTATAATAGGCTTAATTCCATTTTTAAATAATATTCAGGAATTTGTGGGTTCCAGAGTCTCTTTTGTATTTTATTCGTAAATTTTCATTGCAAAGCTGGCATACAGGCAAACGGACTGTTTGCAAATACCTTTATCTATTTTTGGCTATATTGCACATCATAAATTAACTACATAATTGGAGTATACATAAGCGAAAGAAGTAAGTAAGAGTAGAATTTTTGATTTCCAGGTGTTACATGCAGCAATTGGCCTGGTTCCCTCCAGCGCGTTTGTGGTTTTGATGCAGGTTTACTCTCGCGTGTTCTTAGTTTGTGGATCCTTACTGGCAACGCACGGTGCCACCGTGAGCCCCGGTCTTCCACTCGCGATTCTTGCTTGGTCCATCACTGAAATCATCAGATATGCCTACTACACCCTCAACATAGTCAACTTCGTACCACAACTTCTTTTATTTACGAGGTAGGAAGAATAGAAACTAAGATAATTTTGTGAAGTCAATTTTTATAAGTCCTATTTAATATGAAAATAATAGTGATTTTAATAAAACTTAGTTTTAGCGGTTTTATTAAAAATAATTAAATTTGTTTGATTTTGGTTATGCGGTTATTAAACGTCGGAATAACCAAAATCAAATAAATTATCGCGCTTAAAACCGTTAAAATGAAGTTTTATTATGTATACAAGTCGCGAAAACTTAAGAAAATAATAGTGATTTTGCTATATTAAAGCAATATATTTAATTTAAAATTGGTATTTAAATCCTGGTCGGAAATTATTCTCACTTGGGCAGATTTCTGACCTAATGTGCATTTTGTTGTAATTACTATGAGCTAAAAGCGTGCGGTGAAGGAAAACATTGATGAAACCTTCACATCGAGATAATCCGCCTTGGACATGAGTGGCAGGTATACTGTCCGTTCCCCTATAAATGGGAGGCCTTAGCCCAAAAGCGGGATGTTTGTAGGCTGTTAAAAACTTGTACGAAGCCTAACCATGACCAGTATTAGAATTTTTATCTTTTCAGTCAATCTGAAAGATTATCTTGTATAGGTTATAATAAAGCGCGTAGGAATTATATCTTTAGCTTTTTGTGTGTTCTATTTATATCTTCAAAATTGCGGAAGATATGAATATAAAATTCAAGAACCGTGGAACGAAGTCGTTGACACAGCTCGTTAATTATAATTACAATTAAAATGTAAATGATGTCTTGCAAATTACTTATTTCTAAAGTAATGTTAAAGTGAGGCTTCATCTGGGATGGTGTTAAGGATTTAGGATGTTTCACGCTGATTTTGCGATGGGCGTTAATTGAGATGCGAGATTGTTAATGACGTTTAGTATAGACAGATATTGTATACACTAATGCGGATATGCATTAGCGGCGTTATTTTTAACTTCTTAAATAAGATGCCTTCGGCCTCAGTTTAAATCTTTCGGACTAACAGAGATGATACCCCAGGAAAAGCAAAACTTTTAATATAAAAACTTGAGAGGTGTCAAGAGACACCCGGATGGAACGAAGTTAGTTATAATGCGAATCTTTACTGTTATTATTGTCTGTATAAAATCTCTACTTACCTATCTCCATCAGCAATATCCGGAACTTGTGCAGAAACACTGTCAGGATTCATTATTGTTATTAATTTTGTATTATTTATTATGTACCAAATACCTGTATACATACACTCAACAAAAATAATCGTCGCGACACCACACTGTTCAATGCGAAATAGAAATACGAAACGAAAATAACTGGCTTGCTTTATATCAGAGAGAGAGAGAGAGAGAGAGACAGACAGAGAGACAGAAACACGCGCACGCCGCTCGGCTTACAACTATAGCAAAAAGTGTCGTTACCACTTTTGGTCTTAATTTTTCCGTCTAGCACCCTTTCGCAACGCGCGATAAGCGAACTTCGTTCCAATTCTTACGTGGATAGTAACGGTCTTATTAATAGAGTCAGAGTAAGCCTAAACACTTGTTTATGTTTCTTAAAGAAGCGTTCAAACATATCTCTGTGAATAAGACCGTAAGAACTATGTTCAACAGTATTTCTTAACACAACCTTTGGGTGATACAAATTATAGATTGGAATACTAGGGATGTGTATGTAACTACACTCGCGTAAAATGTAAGTAAGTAAAAGTACGTAGTCCTATCTGATATAGTAAAGTATAATAATAACACCTAGTATAGTGTGGGAATCCGTGTGTCTGTGAAAAAGGAACAAAATCAAAACATACTCAAATGTGTCCGTGTATTAAAAATCGTCTTATCGCTCTATTCGTGAGCCAACCTCTTTAGAAGGATTTCTTTAAATAGCAAAGGTAATGCAGACATGTAGAAGTATGAACATTGAGAAAAGGTAGTATTTTCCTAAGTTGTCGCGAGTAGTATATATAGTAAAAGTAGGTACGTTTTAGCGGTTTCACACGCTCCGTGTACGCGCGGCATTTTGTTTGATTTTTATTTCGAAGTTCACTGTCAGTACACTTGACATCGTCGCCCGTGACCACGGCTACTGACAAGTGGCCGAAAAGGCGAAATTAAATGAAATAAAATGCCGCACTTAAAACGCTTAAAACGTAGTTTTAATTATATAAAAAAGTTAGATAGAGTAAGTGCAAGGTTACGGCTCAACTCCAGTAACTTGAATCAACACACATAATCGGCATTAAGTTTAATTAATTATACCCGTAATAATAAATAGTTTTTCTAAATAAAATTCAACGTACCTCAAAACTGAGCATCTGTTATTGTTTAAGAATGATTTTTTTATGAAACTTTTCTTGCTTATGTTACATGAATGTAATGTTTTAATGTGTGTTTTTCTGTTTCAGATATTCAACATTTCTATTACTATACCCCATCGGGATAACTGGTGAACTTCTGTGTATGTATCATTCTCTCGATGAAATCAAGGAGAAAGAGCTGCTTACAATTTCTATGCCTAATTCGTGGAATTTCATTTTCAATTATTACTACTTCTTAATCTTTTACATGTTCCTCTATTTGCCACTTTTCCCAGTTCTATTTGGTCATATGCTTGCTCAAAGAAGAAAAATGTTGGGCAAGGATACTAAGAAATCGAAATAATTAAAATTACCCGCAATCACATATTTTTCTTATCATATTGATAAATGGACAGTTAATAATGTTATTATAGAATTTCTAGTGCAAACACTTGACTACATACACATAATTGTGATTGTTTATAATTAAATAAAAATTTGAAAGTATAACTGGTATTGCCATTTGTCGTTATATTGATTGGTCTTGTATAATACTAAAAACATTTCTTAATGAGTTCATTATATTTACGCTAATTACAAAATAATAGGCCTGATTTGGCATTCCTCATTACAACAATTTAGGAATTTAAACCACCATATCGTTAACCAAGTTAGGCGACTATCACGACAAATTTATTAAAAATTATACAGCACTTTGTGATCGTATGACTTATTTTAAGGTAATTACTTTTGTCTCATATAAATACCTCCCAAATTGATATAGTGCGCGAGAGTTTGGTCTGGTCTTTGGTCATCGCCTTTCAAATATTTATGTATATTTATTTATACAAATAATGTATAAAAATTTATATATTTACTCTTTTTACTGATTTTAATTAAGGTAATGAAATACAACAACCCTTTGGTTGGTAATACAATACAGTAAGTAAAAAAAGACTACTTTTATTAATTTACAGAATTAATAAAGAGTGCATATTATTTCGGCATTTGCAGGAAAGTAACAATTGAAATATATAAAGCACAAGCAAAAATATTATATATGTTATCAACCAAATAAATTAATTGTTATGGGCTTAAGGCTTTCAGTTTTGTTGATTTTATTCAAGTTACGTTCTATTGACTCTCTTGAGTGTCACATCAGATTTTTTATTTTGTGATTATTATAGTATAAATATTCGAATAGTTAACTACTCTATAGTATTGTTCTAAAAGTATGTGGTGTATTTTTGGTTTATTACATTCCATAGTGTAGTCTAAAACACTAGAGAACCCTTTTCAATGTGCGTAATCTGAGACGTCCTATTGGGTTTTTTAGCTTTATTTATTTTTTGCAAATCATTATTAAATTTCGCGATATTCGTTTCACCGCGGTACTTTTATTCGCTCAATGATTTTCGTCCAGATCATTCTGCGAATTATTTTGCGCGATTTTTAATTCGCCTGTGCCTGTGCGGACACCTCCACATGATTCCTTGTGTTACAAACTGTCTGTGGAAAGATACTTGCTGTTATTTTATTTAGTGCGTAACCGTAAACAATGAAAGTGAATGGCAGTCAACGAAAGTCCCGACTATAAAAATTAATAACGACTATGACCTCCCCATGCATATATTCGTCTTGGCATGCTTTCCACCAGGTTTTTGATGGTGTCATGTGAAATGATTTCCCACTCAGCCGATATCACACGTTTAAGCTGATGTTTTATGGTTGGACAGATCGAACCTGCCTTTTTAGGAGGTCTCAAACGTGCTCAATGGGATTCGCGAAAATTAAGTAATATGTCACAAACTGAAAAAGGAATTATTATTTTGAAAAACAAATGTATCGAATTTAGTATTTGTTTTTTCATACCCAGACTCTATTAAATGCCAGTAAAATAGTTTGGCTATTAAAATATTAAAACCTCTTTAGAATACATTATTACCAATTATGTAGAAAAATCAAAACCGCCGTTTTATTACGAAGGAGTTTATTTATATAAATGGAAAATGGATGACAATTAAGCCGCAAGAAAAACAAATTGGAATTGTCATTACGTACAATAAAAAGTTATTATGTAACTATATAATAACAAAAAAATATAGTTAGGCACTTCACATCGGTATATAGGGTAAAGCATTATGCAATACAAGTTTCATTTCTTAATTAGCTTAGTGGTTGTTTGTATGCCCGCTTCTACGGCAGCAAGCAGAAAAATGGCGAGAGAATTGGGTAGAGTGAGTATGCAAACCAGAAATATATTTAACATATTCTTCTGCCCACTTCCCACGCCACTGTCTTGCTCAATTATATCAAATTATAAACGATGAATTGTTTTTTTTTATTAATTGGTAAGGGTTGCTAGGGACTATTTATATTAATTAGTTATAAGTTGTTAATAATGTATAATTATTACAAGGATAGTAATAATTTAAAGACTCTCTTTACACGTAAACTACTGCTTACCGATGGTAAACGGTAAAATTTAACCAACTCCTGGCTATAAATGTAGCCTGTTGCATTTGAAAATAGTTTTAATTTAGATGAATCATTATCTAAAGCAGTGGTTCCCAAACTTATTTGTATACCGCCCACTTTGAGAATAAATTATTTTTTAGCGCCCCCATTTTTTCACCTACTTAAAAAATACTATAACGTCAAATTAAATTAACTGATTATTAAGAGCTACGTTAGCGGAGAAACATTCATTCTAAACGAGACTTTTACTATAGCCCGCAAGAGTTAACTTGAGACCTAAGCGCAGTAGGTAGTACACAACGGCGCTGAGGTCTCAAGTTAACTCTTATGGGGCTACACCTGCCAATGCCTATTTTTTTTCTTGGACTCTTACCGCCCCCTTTTAGGCCTGCAGCGCCCACAAGGGGGCGTTATCTCCCACTTTAGGAACCGCTGATCTAGTGTGTAATTACCCGAAAATTTAACACTAAAATACAGCCGTAAATGTATAAGAGCGGCTGACAACATAATTTGCTGTAATTAAACAATTTGTTTGGCTAACTAAATTAATAAAATATTAATAAGTCACCGCAATAATGATAAGTGCAATGTTGTCAATTTTTTTTATCATTGAAATTATTTATGTACTATATTTTAGGTGTTGGTGCTATTGTCTAATTGTTTAAGCAATGAATGTATGTATTTAATTGTTTGAATTTTTTGGTAATGGGTGACGAATATTTAAATAAAGGTTACAAAAGGAACATTTTTTTTTAATAAACCTTATATTTTACACTGACTGATACCACAGAGAAAGAAGTTTCCATGCTAATTGTGGGGTTTGATGACCCCTGCCACCTGGCGAAAGCCCATAGATCAATAGCCCTAAACGGGAGTACATACAAAATAAGACGACGAGTTGTTGTACTCTAGTTGTAATTTCTTGCTTAATTGTTCTTAATAACTTGGACAATATATACAAAAACCTTATCATTTACGTGACTTGCACACCAATATTCTAATCACTATTAAATATATGTACCTACTCATTTATGAGATTGGCCATTTTTCTGGTACACACAGCGGTCTAATCTTATCGACAGCTCTAACACTGATATGTATTATCTGAATTTGCATAGCATCACGTTCATGTATTTGCTATGATGGTCTTAAACCGCTAAATTTAGCACAGTTTGATGGATGAAACATTTATGTAACACATTAATTAACACCTTATTCAGTTATTCTGTACGAAAACCGCATAATGCGCCATATACTTGTAGCCCGGGGGAGCGATAATTGGGATGCGCACACGTCACATTAAATTCTAATATTTTTACAGACTATAAAATAAGGTCATGCTTCAAAAATATCATGATAGAAATAATTTTAATTACTTGTCAAACAATAATTAAAATCTATAGGCTGCCACGTTGTGTAAGTTTATAGTCGCAGTTGATTTGGTTGTCCATTCCCCTATTACGGTATACGAGCTGCGAATATTTTGCACATGCACACCACCACATAAAGTGTACGTGTGTAGTAAGAAGAAATTGCTACAATCTCGAGTCGTAGTGGTTTGAGCACGGAGCTGGTAGCGAAAGTATTGAAATAACTAACGTTTAACTCTGGGATGGGAAATCTAGAAAAAAATCATCGCAGTGCTTTTTGGCATTCCGCAGACAAGAGGTAAACACTAAACAGTTCACGCTCATGATCTGCACGGAACCCTTTTAAGGAGGACTGATATGCATCATTTTTTATGTGTACTACGTACGACTACGTCGCGTGTCCAACTCTAGTGTTTATGGTGCTGCCCTTAGCTACGGCCAGTTTGTAATCCGTTGCTGAATTGGCAAGGCCTTTGTCTAACCGTTGAGGATAGCAGCAGAGGTCACAACCTGTGTCCATTAGGAACTTAAGCCCTGTCGTCTCATCTGTGACGAATAACTTGCGGCAGAAAGTGTCGCAGTCAGTCGCCGGGTCTACTGACTGCATTTTGGGTTTCCCTGGTTTTGATTACTCAGGAGCAGGGACTGACGCACTTCCTGGATTTTTTGTAGTATGGCCCGCGATACCAGCACAAGGAGATAGAGGGGGAGGAGCGTGTTGAATATCTGTGTGCTAACAAAGAGTATACAGCAGGAACAGCTCACGCGCTGTCATAGCGGCGTGCTATTTTGAATACTACGCATATTAATATTGGATTTGCGCCTGCGTAGTTGTTTATAATATTGGCACTAATGTCACCACAACATGGTATTTATGATAACGTAGTAAGATTATTTGTTAGTGAATTGAAAAACGCTATTGCAGCGCCATCTATTTTACTAATCCGTATATTCTAAGGAAAGACTTCATTTATCGGAATAACATGTATCCAAAGTGTTAAGTCGGGTTATAAGCCAGCTCTATGTCGCGTTTTATTTATATACGTTCAGTAGTTCTCAAAAAAGATGCGATTGCAGCGCCATCTTATTCGCTATTTTCGTCTATCCTATGAAAGCGACGTTACTTATCGGCATATCTATCCTAAGCTACGCCCCGGGATATACGCTAGCTCTATGTAGTTTCATTTAAATCCGTTCAATATTTTTCACGTGATGCTATAACAAACAGACAGACAATTTTTTTTAAATGTGTGCGTTTACTAATGTACACACGTAAGAAATGAAACTTCTTTATGACCTTATTTTTTTCGTAAACTTTTCTACTATGTGCCTCTTTACAGAAATTGGTTAAATAAATAAAGACCCTACCACGGTCGAATCGACAAATCGACCGTGTATCACGGTCGAATCGACCGTGGTAGGAGCAAGAAAAAGATGGCGCGTAGCGGAAAAAAAGTGACGCGTAACCGAAAAATGTGAAGGTAAATTTTTTCCAACGCCAATAAAGAAGTTTCGCTTCAAAAAATATTTTTGGAATCTCCAACAATCTCCCCAGATTTTTTCACATTTCAAACGTATTGTACATACATACAGACTCGACTCATTTATTATAGTGTAGATAGACAGATTACCTCAGTGCTCTCATTTACAGAAAACTTTCAACTGTGTACGTACCAGAATGCTGCCTCTGCTAGAAATTGAAAAAATGGATAAGTCCAAGAAAGCAGGCTTGATGTCATGAGGAATAATATACCTACATGCTAATGGTGACTCAAATAGGTTTGCCGAAGACCGCGCGATGTGGAGAAGAAAGAAAGTAGGTACAAAGTACATTGTACCCCTATATTGAGATAAGAAACCTGGTTCCGAATCCGAATCCCAAAACAAGAGAAGACAGAAATGTCAATGGACGTGAACAGAACATATCAATAAAAAGTGTTTCGTCATTGCTAATACAAGCTTATGATGCTCTGAACCAGTATTGAAGACTTCGTCGGTCTGCTCTGAAAGCGCTGGTCGTTACAATACCCACTTATTTATTTTTAAGGAAATGGTATTGTAAGCTCGCTGGCTCTAAAAATATTCGCTCCATCTCTTGAAGTGATTGCGGCACTTCTTTGTTTAAGCAGTACTGTGAGCTTGATTGAAAGTAATCGGATAAATAAAATGATTATAATTATCTTTCATACTCACGAATCAACATCGTGGTTTATACATGATAAGTATAGGTAAAGAAGGTAAATTAATTCGATTAGGCTTCCATAGAGTAAATAATTAATATCTAAGCTAAAATCTAACAACACTCATTGACACTTGACATCTTTGTCTTCCGCACAGAAGACACAGATCACGGCCACTGAAAAGTGGACAAAACGTCGGAATAATAAAAATCAAATAAATTGCCGCGGTTAAAACTTACTTGTATTATGCAATTAATTATAATTATAAAACTTCTTAACAGATACCAAACTATTTAAAGTTGTGGATATCGACATTTCACACAAAACTTTTCATACATTGATTTTTTTCTTTAATTGGTTTTATTTCCTTCACAATTAATTAAATTAATCTTGACACATTTCTTTAATGTTTTCAAATGCCAAATGAACTAATAAACCTCTTAAGCCCGCTTGCATAACGATCGCCGTTAAATAAAATTAGTTAATCATATTAAACTGCCTAAATACTTTTTACACAGAGCGTATTGACAGTTCTTTAAACATATTTAGCGTCATATTTGGCATTGTGCAAGAGGCTAATTGTATTTAATGGTGTTAAATACGCGTTGTGTTTCTTAAATAAATTTAAGCAACGTTGTGCAAGCGGCCCTTAGTTTAAGAAGTTTAAAGTTTAGAGGACAAAAATGGAAATGTAAATTTCGACATCTCAAGATCCCTTGTCCCTTCACTTCTCGAGGAGAACTTTCTTTAAAGATCCCAGCAATTTCTATAAACGATATATTGTTAAACTATATTTTGAAATTAATGTAGATCGCTATGAAGTGAACAGGATAACTCTCAGGAAAGAGTAAATACTTTCAAAATATTCAAACATGAGTAGGCTAAGATAGAAAATTTAAACTTATTAGTCTAAATACGGAAAAGAATATGATTGACAATTCCCAGTGAAAAAATGTAAGTTTTCTTGAAAACTCTTATCTTATAATATTACATTTCGTCTACTTCTCTGGGTTTTTGTAGTTTTATTGGGTGAAATCGAAAATATGTTTGGAGACCAAATCAGTCAAAAATTGTAATGAAACACTCTCTAAATGACGAGAAAAATGGTCCTTAGTTGCTTTTACGGAACCCATTGCGTGGGAGTGTGCGAGAACGTGTACTTGCCCGGTTTTTAACTGAGTAGGGAATAAAAAATTCGACAGACAAGCTTTTTTTAATTTGGTAAAATTTAATGTGCACATATTATGTATTTTTATGTATAGCGTCGTCTTTTTAATTCAATATTTTTTCTCTTTCCTCTTTCTAGTTTATACTTAAAGTGAGTGAATTGTAATGTTACATTTTAATATGTATATTATGCTATTGAAATAAATATTTTATTATTGTATTTCTCATCAAGATTTTCGAAACCGCCTCTGGGTCTGGAGCGATAGCCTGCCGGATAACGCAGGGTTATGTTTACTCCACTGAACTATAAAGCTCTTAGTGATAACATTTATTTATGTAAACAAACTAAAGGGTTTCTTTATCATAAGAAAACATATAAAAATGCGGATTACGATGGTAATCGTAAATAATGTCGCCGATTTAAATGATAAAAAATTCTATCAATTTATCCCAGGTAAACTTGCTATAAAATGCGATTGTTTAGTAGCTATTCTTTTCATAATCTTCTGAAGAAAGATTTGTAAAGATGGATAAGCAATATGTAGTTGCGTTTCTAATAGCGCTGCTCGTAGGCTCTGAAGCCTCTGTTTTAGCTCGAAGTGAATCGCTCCCAAAATCTAGTATAAGAACGTAAGTCTAACATCTTGTTTTCTACTCCTGCGCTTTGAAAAACGAACTCTTATATAGTATTATCTCTGTTTTATCCCTAAGATTTTTATTGAAATCTGTTGACCTGATTCATAGCCTTTTTGACGTATACCTACCTATGTAGGTATTTTCAGACAGACTGACAAACAAAAATCTAAAAATGGTAATTTAAGATTTGGCATCGTGTAACCCCGGTTTTTATTAATACCTAATGGCAGCCTTCACTTATTAGAATACACTTTGAAGACATAGACAATTTAATTTTAAAGGTCGAATTGGTTTTTCTTAACCGATATTGAATATATAAGGTTAAACCTTGCGAAATTAATTATATTTGTTGAATTTGCCATTGATTCCCAGAAACGAATATTGGGAAAGTCTTAGTGACCAAGCGGGCACCAATGAAATTGTGGACACAAGCGTTGAACTACTGAGATTATTCATCATAACACTTGGTCTTGATCCTGTGAATTTGCCCGATATCATCGAAGGATTTGAATTCGTGAGTCAATTAAAATATCATTTTTAGCATGGGAGCAAATTTTAGGAATGATAATACCACACAAAATATTATTTTTGGCGTAGGAGTAAAATTCGAAATTGAACGTTGATAGTAAGTGTTATCGAGTTCGCTACTATGATTCTATAAAATATTTATATAGTTTTAGATTGAATTTATTCACAATTTGATCTCAAAAGTGTATTTTAAATAATGAGAGTTTAAAACGTAAGACAAAAATCCTACATGACATTCAGGATCTTGTCGCGATTAACATTCCTAATAAATAAAAAAAATATTTTCCCATGTTTATAGATTTTTTATACTATTTACGTTTTTATAATATCGTCAGATTCACATATATTACCTAATATTACTATTTTTTTTATTCCAGGAGTTCAGCAGACAGACAGACAGCCCACTTGATGGAAGCGGTTACAATCGATTATGGACATTTGCAACACCAAAGGTGCTACACCTGTGCTGCTGGAACACAACTCACGGTTGTTATGGCGACATACTTTAGACCAGGGGTGGTAGCCATCCAGTCGGGCAAATGCCCCACACCTGGCTGTGGGTTGTTTTGTCGCCTCTTACGACAGGCCGCCCGGCCGCAGGAAATTGTATTCTTTCTCCGTTCCTGCACGGTTAAAATTAATTGATCAATAAGTAATGTCAAAATTCAACCGATGGTAGGGCAAGTGAATAAATAAGAATATTATATATAGAAACCGGCCATAAAGTCAACCTTTTCTCTTTTAGTTGAAGGAGGCAGGCACACCCCCTTTGTCTAGTCCCGGTTCTACCATGACCGCTTTCAAATGATTTAAACGAAGACGAGAATGAATTTGGAATTATAATTTCAGAAATACTTCCTAATAAACTACAACGCGTGGCTAAGGCTAAACAATGGTCACGCGAGTGGGTTACATAGTGTAACTCGTTCCGGGAATCAATTTCTCAGTTATTTTGCTAACATGTTGCGAGCTCGACTACAACTGAGGTTTACAAATGTACAGGTACTTAATTTTATTTCTCTTCAGGTTTGTGCAGTTAGTATGTATTATGACTCCTAATATTATGGAGTTATGGAGGCTAAAGGTAAGGAGAACTATCTCTAGGGGCCCTCTAGTATCTAGGCAGCAGAGGAGTCGTCACCCCTGTTGTCGAAGTGAGTTTCCCTTTCCCGGCGCATTCTCAAGTACTGATGCGCTAGGACCAGCGTGGACGTAACTACGTTCTAAGTCTCACGATCTTCCTGCCATAAGCGCGGGGCAGTTAGGAGGAGGGTGGTTTTAGTGGAGTATTGAGTGTCTTCGAGTCTCCACACAAGCCGGCAATTTGACTATGGTGCTCCATTCGTGGATGTCACCTCTCGCCGCTTTGGTCTACCTAATCCCTAGAAAAGGACCCGGTAGTGTGCGAAATGCATTTCCCCCGCCTCATAAAAAAAGGAGACCCATCTTTGTGCACGAAGAAGTGTCCATTGAAATGTATTAAATTAGGTTGGCCCCACATAAGCATCAGGGTGAATTTTAAAGAAACGCTAAAAGTTATTAAAGTTGTATTATAGAGTATTTAAGTTTTATAAAGATAAATATTAAAAAAATCACGCGTGTATGTATTAAATCACTCTTCACGTTTTCACGTAACAACTATTTGATGATATATTTACTAAATTATTTCGAACTACGTAAATAGTTGCCATTATTAATTGCGTATCTACTGTCGCCAACTACTCTAGTCGATAAAATATAAACATATTCATTTCTTTAACTAGGCATACTTCAATCTATAATTACTACATTCATACCATACCCTTTGTCTATACCAGCGCTATTCTGGACGGTTTTTCAGGTGTCATGTCATTTACAGCTTGAAATTGGACTTTTCTTCAACATTCTCACATATGAGATCTCTACCCTCCGTACATAGAGTTGATACGAACAGCGAGATTATGGTACAATTCTTACGAGAGAGCGAGATTCATCTAACTCTTTGTATATTTATTATCCCCGCGATATCGTTCGCATGGTGGCTTGGACTTTGTATCTGGTTGTCTTTTACCAGGGGTGCAAGAGTTGCGTGGCACCCGAGTGCAGGTACCTAGAGGGCGCAAGCTGATTGTCTGTGCGATTGAAACATACGATTCTTAATCTTTTTTTTTTTTTTTTTTTTCTGTACAGGGGAAATCCGTTTGAGGACCGTAGGCCGCGCGAGGGGGAAAGGTCGCGGTCCGTGTGTGGGATTCGCCAGGTCGGGGTGGCACTAGCGCCCCACGAGAGTGTGAAGAGCTATTGCCACGCCACAGTTAGGGATACCCACTAAAACCCCTGTCCGATCCCGAGCGTCCTTTGTCCGGGCTGTGGGCTCGCTCGCGCATTCACCACCAGCCCGGACGGCGGCCGGCCCTTGCGGCTGGCCTCACCATTTTGTGCCGGAGATCTGGTCTCTCCGGCTCCTCTTCCTCACGAGACGAGGTGAGAGGGGCGCGCGGATCGGCGCACGTCCTCCTCTCCGGCCTTAATGTGCGGGCGGATCCGGTTTCCCCGCCGGTCGTCCGCACGGCACGATTCTTAATCTGCTAGTTTTGGAAATTACTTTCAAAATAAAAACTAATCCGTAAAATAGATACACATTCATAGAGTTAAGAGTTGCTGTGGTTTTTTAAAAACATTACGACTTCCCTTTTTACTATAAATGGCACAGAAATTAATATTTTTCAATTCTAACAGGGGGGCGACTTGTCAGTATGTTTGCATATCAGCACCTAATATATAATAAAGACAGCCCCTATATTCATATGCTCAATCGTCGTCGTCAGCCACATTCGCAGTCCACTGCTGGATGTAGGCCTCTCCAAGACGGCGCCACGCCACATGTTCTCAATACTAAAACAATATATCGTAATGAATCATGTACAAAAATGTATGATAGCATTCCTTTTTAAAGTCTAAAGTTTTTAGAAATCCGTAGAATAAAGTGTAATCGGTTGAGCTCGGAACCTTTTCGGGACAAATTATACCAACATGTCAAAATTCTGTTTATGTTTTATGCATCCTATAAATTAGCAGCTTTCATTTAAATTTGGACATAGGTAGATAAATAAATAGATAGCACTCTATTGGTAACACAAATAAACAATTACAAAATGTTTAATCCCAATACATATAAGTTTTATACTTTTATTTTCACTTTTATTGTCTTGTTCATATAAATCAGACGATCTTTTGAATTCTTTTGCAACAGCAAATTATTATTTAGGCAACAGACACAGTTTGCAAACTTTAGATGAACATACAGATCGCTTAGATTAATATTTCTCTAAGACAGATCGTAACGATACTAGAATCAGTACAAAATTATATATCTATTGATTTTAATGTACTCGAAAAAGAGTACTACTTCACTTGCTGAGTGTCACGATGACTGGCCAAGATTGTACTTAATATATTCAAATAACAGTAGTTTGTATAAATATGTTGATATATGCACAAATATGGGCTGGTTCAAATCAACTTTTTTAATTTTCTTCACTATTTAATAAAATTATTTTCCAGTTTATGTATATATACTTGGTGATTATAATGAGCAATGGTCTCGATGGCGAAATACATGGAACAGTGAGCCAATTTGATGTTTATTTTGATTTTATTGTGGACTTAAATAACAATGAAATCCAGCTGCAGGCACTTTTATTACTGAATGTTGGGTGTGTACTATGTAACTCTTATAAGTACTAACGAGGATATGCTCGCGTCCATGCTTGAC
The DNA here is from genome assembly GCA_012273795.1 of Dendrolimus punctatus. Lineage (NCBI taxonomy): Eukaryota > Metazoa > Arthropoda > Insecta > Lepidoptera > Lasiocampidae > Dendrolimus > Dendrolimus punctatus. The sequence goes on along the minus strand of CM022531.1, from coordinate 19,686,579 downwards.
TTTAAATTCCCACGGCAGTCCCGAGACACGGAGTACCGCACAATTTAAAAAAGAACGTAAGCTATCGTTTTAGTGAATGAGTATTAGTAGTAGTTTAGTATGTGAGTGTTGGAATATGTTAATTTGTGTGTACCCGTACAACTACAAACCGCTTCTGGAAGAATTGCCGCAGGATTTCCGGGATAAAAAAATATGTTTATTTTTATTTGGCCATTTTAAATAATTCCCAAAAAAATCCCACCGGATTCCCAGGATAAAAAGTGGCGCAGAAAGTCTAAAAATGTTATATGGATCTGCTAAAACCGCTTCGAAATCGGACCAATTTGTTTTTACGTTAATCCCGAAAGGACAAGAAATCTAAAAGAAATTGCATTCTGTTTTCCGTCGTTTGCTTAAATAGTGAATTCCAAATGTTTTTCTAAATAGCTTCAATGTTGGTAGGGCATTTTTAGAATTTTATAATATTGAGTACAAATTATGTTAAAAGGGCAAAGGGTTCGTTTTCCAGTATGTTTCTTTATATCAGAAAGGACTGCTGGCTGTTTGAGTAAAACGGAAACATAAAAAAATCTTTATTTCCGCCTATGTCACAGTAAATTTTATTGAAAACTATATATAGAAAATATAGATATTTACAGAATGGCCGGAAAAGTGACGTTCAAAACAAATGTTTAGTTAGTTTACAGGAAGGGGTACCTGAATCACCCCCTTGTATGTTTTACCAACATTTTTAGTTTTCGAGTTATTAATTTTTTACACATTTAAAGGCTAGTTAACATAGAAAACGGCTCGTTATGGGTAATTTTTTGCATGATTATGAAAGCTTAGACTTTTGGGCAGTTTTTAAAAACACTCTCAATAGATGGAGTTACCTTTTCAATTTTTAATATAATCGCAATTCGTCGGAGGGCGAGATATGTATCTATTATATAAATATATCTATGTACTATATATATTATATAATAATCTATATCTGGATATAGCTCTATATGAATAAAAATCAATCAATTTATATAATAAAGTTTAAAAGGAGACAATATAAATTTTTATTAGGTAGGTCGGCCGGGTACCTAGTATTTTTAACAATGTGTGAAAGGTAGGTGTTTGAATTTTAAATTCCCAAACTGAATAAGAGTTCTATAATGACCTACAGATATATGATTGCGATATATTTTTGGTCATGAATGCATATTTTTATCGAGATATGTCAATTTTTATTTTTATGTTTACAGACAACTACGCGTAAATTTGAGTGGCAATCCAATGTTTGATTGGATGTTGACGCCAGTAGTGAACATATTTGTCGACATTTTTCATAATACTGTTATAAGTGTAATTGAAAGTAAAGTTCGTTCGTCTGTGCAAGATGCTATCGACGATCTCAATATACAAATAAAAGAACTTATAAGATTTGTACAATAAATTATTTCTGCCTTAACTGCATTTTTTTTACCTATTGGTATTTATTTTTCCTTTAAACTATTTAATGACTCCTAAAATGGCAAGGCTTTATAATTCTAAAAATTATCTGGATGGATATCTTCTATGGGTGGTTTCTGTCAAAATATGAAGGTAAAAGAGCCGGTACGTTAACGGTAGCAAGCGCTCTCCGTAAAGACATCATTCAAGGCGACGTATCGTGACCGTCTGCCAGCACTACGGCGACTACTTCTATCTCACATACACGTCCATGTAGTGCAGATGTGCAAGATCCCAGGTACAGGTTTACAGCTAATGAAAAGGATCTATTTTAAAGCAATAAGTAAATATTCGCTTTCCAATTGGAAAAAACGCATCCTAATATCTTTTTAACTACCATAACATGAAATCAGGTGGGGTGATATTCGCTTCTACTCGTAAATTGCTAAAAAGTATGTCGTTAGTATAGACTTACGACATACTTTCACCATAGTCATAGGACTATGGAATGCAATTAGATTAGAATTAGTTCTGGTACGTCAATGATGTAGCTAAAGTATATGTATATAGTATATTACATGATATAAGTACATATCTTAAAGTAAATAATTTAGATATAAAATACAATACCTGGTCAAGCCGAACCAGACATTAGTGAAGCAGCTTTCCGTACAAATTTTAACACTTATGGTTGATTTATGCTAGATCATTGTCCCCCAGGGGGTGCCGCCCTGGACTTTACTCCGTCCAGGAAGCGGTACGAGGGGACGCGTCCCCGGGGCCCCGAGCCGCCACTGTCACATCCCCCTTTCACTCCGTGACAGTGGTGTCCCACCTCTCCGCCTCCAAATCCCAATGCCTTCCCTTCCTTCCCAAACCTCCTCCCCAAACACCCATCCCTTCCGTTGCGACCGCCAGCGTCGAGGTTTTCTCCGCTGGCCGTCGAGGACGGCGGTGGTGATGTCCACCCCACCACCGCCGGCCTGACCGGCGACCTACCCTCCCCCGCTCCGTCCGCCGACGCTGCTGTGTGCGCGAGGCGGCGGGGAAAAGGGGAGGAAGGAGAGGGGAGGGGTGTTGGCGCAGGAGCAATCCTTCGCAGCCTCCCCCTCCCCCTATCGCGAGGCCCCCCGCCGCTGACGCTGCTGAGTGCGCGAGGCGGCGGGGGGGGCGGGGTGGAAGGAGAGGGGGGAGGGGTGTTGGCGCAGGAGCAATCCTTCGCAGCCTCCCCCTCCCCCCATCGCGAAGCCCCCCCGCCGCTGACGCTGCTGAGAGCGCGAGGCGGCGGAGGGGGAGAAAGGAGAGGGAGGGGTGATGGCGCAGGAGCAATCCTTCGCAGCCTCCCCCTCCCCCCCTATCGCGATGCCCCCCCCCCCCCCCCCCCGCTGACGCTGCTGAGTGCGCGAGGCGGCGGGGGGAGGAGGAAGGAGAGGGAGGGGTGATGGCGCAGGAGTAATCCTCGCAGCCTCCCCCTCCCGGCGGCAGCGGGCGTCGAGGTCTGGGGGATCCACATAGACCTCCGCCCGCACTAATGCCGCGAGAGGGCGCGAGAGGCAGCCGCGCGTCCCTCTCAGGGCCGGGGAAACGTCATTCCCCGGCCCGCACACAGGAGAGGCCGCCTCTGTTTACGAGGTGGCGTGCCTTAGCTCCATGTGGTGGAGGCCATGAGGGTTCCGGTGTTTGTGGCCGATCCGATTATTATAGGAATAGGTTCGTCGATTAAGTTCTAAGAAATCCGAACCTTGGCCGAGTCTCCTATAGAGTACAGATCTCACCTACATTCTCTAACGCCTGAGTTGTCTTACCGACCATTCATTTGCTCTTACTATCGGTTAACATTTGACATATAAGCCATATATAATATAATACAATACAAGTAGTGATAAAATTCAAACGTTACTAATGCAAATGAATAAAAACTTCAACGCACAAGTTGAAAAACGAATGGCAACGGATAAGCGGAAAAATGAATCGCAACAAAATTTTAACTTGAAGTTTTACGGGCAGGTTTTCAAATTGGACAGTACATTAACATTGGTACGATCCATATTAATTTACAAAAAGTGTCGCGACACTATATATCTAACTATTATAATTATGCCACAATAAGTGTTCTTTTATTTTAAAATTTTCATTGAAATGCCGCCTCTAGAAAATGCTCCTTATTTGTATCTTGGTATTAATCTTATCAAAATAAATTACTTCATATTCAGGACTGCTTCAATGCCTTTATACAACTTTTTGAATTATTCAATTTGGATATTCCATTCGAAAGATATCACGAGTTTAAACATGTAAGAATTAGTGACGGTAATCACGTGACCGTGACAACTTTTCGTGAGCGAAAAATCGTAAGACCCCCTCTATATAGAAGTTTCACTTCAAAAAGAAATAGGAACCGGCTATAAATATAAATCTGTTCAAAGGATGATACTTGGTTCTAAACTAATTAAAAAATAAATCGGGCTTTATAAATTTATTTTTATAAGGATTTAGCGGTGTAAACTAATTTGAATCTCAGAAACAATTGTTGATGAAGATAAGGCACTGACATTATTTTCGATTAAAATGATTTCGTTTTTGAGGCGAGTGTAAGGAATCCTAAAACTTAACGTAGGTAAACAGCTTATTTACGCCAAAGTCATTAATTATGATGTTTATCTTCACGAAATTTATCGACACTGATTTGGTAATAACGATTGTGATAAAGTATTTAATATCATATTTATCTATTAGCAAGGGGTTCATATAAAGTAATAAAATCAGATAGCCAAGTGATTCGTGTTCGTTATTGTAGAGGGCAAGATGGACAAGAAATACACGGCTGTGGTTTTGGCCATATTGCTGGTAACAGCAGAGGCGCAAAATGTTAATGTTAAAAGCACGTTCTTATCAAAATTAGCCAATGTACGGTAAGTGATTAGCTTGTTACAAATAGATAGACAACATTTTATTGCCTCTTAAACAAACTTACTTAGGCAACGTAGCTTAAAGTAGATACTTAAAAGCTAATCCGACGATATATTAACAAGTGATTCGTGAAATTACAATTATTATGGTGGTTATAATTATTAAGTCACAATGGCTGAGACGTCAGAGTCCCAGTGCACCAGCTTGAATATTTTTTCTGGTTTTATTAACCGACTTCAAAAAAAGGAGGAGGTTCTCAGTTCGTCGGAATATTTTCTTTTTGTATTTTTTTGTATGTTCACCGATTACTCCGAGAATTATGATCCGATTTACGTGATTTTTTGTTAGACGCGGAATAGCTTCCAATTGGTCCCCTAAAATTTTGACATAGTTTGGCCCAGTAGTTTACATTTTACGAACATTTTTATGTTCCCGTTTCTTGGGACCTATATTTTTTAAGGCGCGCGGCACCTTTCGTAGGCGTACCCATGCTAGACACTAAAAAGTAATAAATAAATAAAATAAAATTCGTTTATAAAAAGCCGACTTCAAAAACTAAATATAAAATAACTTATTTCTATAGCTATGTAATATTATTAATACAAATTATCTAAAACATCTCGAAGTCGGTGCAAAGTAAAACATAAAAATGACTATATTTTGTAAATTACTAAGCACCGACCTTAAGATGTTTTAGATAATTTATATTAATAATAATACATAGCTTTAGAAATAAGTTATTTTATACTTTTTTGTTATTTATTTTTGAAGTCGGGTTTTTTTATATTTACTAGCTGTCCCGGCAGATATCGTCGTGCCCGGAATAGCTTCAATCGATATGCTGACAGCATTAAAGTTTTAATTACAAATAAAAAATAGGGGTTGATCGTAGAGGGTTGAAAATTTGGTGGAAAGCGGTCACTATACTTATACTGAATTAGAAATGAATGCATTAGAAATGCGCTGTTACTCTCTTAAGGGAGACTGGAACCTAACCACTAATGCCGGAAAATGCCCTATCACTTGGTTGTGGGTTATTATGTCGCCTCTTACGACAAGCCGACCGGCCACAAGCAATTGTATTCTTTCTCCATTGCTGCACGTATAGGTGTTCCGCGAAACATTAGTTTCGAGGTATACCGGTCGTTAGAGGCGGCAAAACAACCCACAGCCAGGTGGTAGGGAATGAAATAAAACTTAAGTAAACTTGACTCATATTAGCGTCAAGTTCACTTGAACTTTATAGAAATAGTTAACTAACACTATACAAATACAGATACTGCTGCATAAGCAAACTGTATTATTTTTGAAGCATATCATATACTACTAAGAAAGTATAATTAATTAATACATATTAGTCGTCAAATACCCATGGATAATATTAGAGGGCACTTGCGATATGTGCCTGCATTCCCTTATGTGTGTAACAAGCCAATTTGCCTTGTGCCGGATTTTTATATTTTCTGTCGAATGGATAGTAGTACCTTAAGTACTTACTTACTGGTTAAAAATCGGTATAAACCTCGGACAAGTAGGTAATAACAATGCGCTATCAATAGTAAGGTAAATGAATGGATAGTAATATAATCCGGTATTGTATGTTAGGTTAAATTGCAAAGGCCCATGAGCCATTGGGTTATTTGTGGTATAATATTTTTTGTTCTTATTCTTAGAAATCATAACTGGCAAGGTCTTGGGCTGACCGCTGACATAAATGATTATATCGACAATACGATTTCTATGATGGTTCCATTCATTCAAGAAGTTGGCTTGGACCCTATGACTCTGCCTAACATTGAAGAAGGTTTCGAAGTGGTTTGTATAATTTACACACTATAAAATAAATCATAATGTAGAAATAACATGTAAACAAGGTACCTACGTGTTCAAATAGGACTCGTGTGTAGGGCGTTCTTCTATCATTGCAATGCGCTTATGAAAAGTATTCAAAACAACTCTGTAATTGAACTTTTTTCTTGAAAAACTTGGGTATGATCAGGGCCGGAACCCTTTTGCCGCCGTAGGTAAACTTGACAAATGTCGCTCCAACCGAAGCTTGAGGAAACATCGTTAACTAGAAATTCCATTGTAGGTGCACAGTTAGGTGCTTAATCAGCAGATTTGTGCACGAGCGTACTCTCGCCCCGCGCCGTGCCGCACCACACGCTTTACTGATGTTGTAATTTTATTGTATTTTAAAATTAATACATTTTTTATACAGGGGAATTCCGTTTATAGACCATAGGCCGCCCGAAGGGGAAAGGTCGCGACCCGTGTGTGGGATTCGCCAGGTTGGGGTGGCACTAGCACCTCACATATGAAGTGGTATTCCCACGCCGCAGTTAAGGATGCCCACTAAAAGTCCTGTCCGATCCTCCAACGCTCCTTGTGAGGGCTGTGAGTTCGCTCGCGAATTTAACTCCAACCCGGACGGACGACGTTCGGCCATTTTTCGGACGGGCGGGACGGGTCCCACCATTTACTAGTCGGAAAACTGGGTCTTTCCGGCTACTCGGTTCTCACCTACTTCCTATGCCAAAATTGTCTTTCTTTAGCCGGTTTTACTCTGAGAGCTCGCGCCTCGGTCTACCTATTGTGTTCACCTGAGACTGTATCAATTTCAACAGATACGATAACATTTAACTTCTAATTACAGAGACCTGCGCTAATTACATATAGCGCTTGGATGAAATTAACCGATGGAACTATGACTGGTTTGGTGAACGTGGGTCGTTCTGGAGATCAGATGGTCAACTACTTCGCCAAAATGCTGAGAACCCAAATCAAGCTGCAATTTACCAATCTTGAGGTTGGTATAGAATTAGACAAAAACTATAATATGAAATGATATTCAAATATTTAGCAATGTTTAGTGTGTGTATGCTTAGTAGGTAACGCATATAATGATGTAATTTTGATGATATAATTGATAATGGAATCGCGGCATGTGTATTATATTGTATCTATATACAAATAATTATCATGCCTTCAAAACCATCTCCTTTCCTGATGAGACGTACAAAAGTAAGACGTTTATGAGGTACTATCTCTATTTAAACTTTATCATAAATTATATTGTGTTTGGGTATTATAATATTATATCTATCAATCAGGTCTATCTATGCACTGAAAAATTAGAGTCAAACATAGTGGCTAACTATACCATCTGATGTCCATGGCAAATTCATCGGATGGGGCCCTCTAAAGATTCTCCAAAGCACGCATAACGTGTATTAGAACTCAACGATTTATATTCTACGAATCTGTTCAAGTCTTGATAATATTTGTATAATTCAGTAATGTTCTTGAGTAAGTACTAAACATAACTGACGTAAATAAAAAATAATCATTTCAACTAAATTTTCTAATTAATGTTAGATCCCTTCTGTGCTTACCGCTTCTCGGGTTGGAAGCCCGCGATAGCCGGCGGACCATGGTATTTTGCTCTCACTGCCACCCGATTGTTAAGCCACTAGTAAACGATTGGGCAATCTGAGTTGTCGCAAATAGAAACACCAGCAACAATGGAGATCTTATTGTTTACTGCTTTTTCTGTCCACCACATTCTCGCAAGAACAAAATGTTCTCGAGAGATTGTGGGTTCATAACAACACACAACAAGAAGTCAATAAAATTAAGGAAACTTGTGAACTTTTGTAATACTATTGATTAATATTAACTGGTTACAATTTTCTTTTCAGTTTAATTATAAATATTTGGTGCAAGTGATGAACATTGGTCCTACAGGTGGAATACGTGCTTCATTGAATAGATTTGTAGTCACCGTGGATTTGCTTTTCGATTTCAATAACGACGAAATCCATCTGCAGCTGTTTTCTCTAACCGATATTGGGTACGATAAGCCTAAAATTCATTCTTATATTATTCATTCTAGCATCATCGTTAACATAGAAATGAAAGTAGATTTGTTTGTGACATCTTTACAGTTTTAAAACTGAGTCATTTTCATGAAATTGACACTTTTAGAAGGACAGTAAGGGGAAGTCCTTAACTGTTGAGCTATACGAAAATAGTCCTTGGAGACTATCCATAACTTTTCGCGAAAATTTGATCCCCATTCACAGATTTTCAAAAAATGTTCAATTAGCAAGAAAATGGTAATTTTTCATTTAAAAACTTAATTCAGTTTTTTACATATTGTAATAACTAGCTGACCCGTCCCCAATTCGCTGGGCATCAGAAAAAAAACTTATTATTAATCACAATCAAATAAATCCCTATTGATATCATAAATGCGAAAGTAACTCTGTCTGTCTGTCTGTCTGTTCCGTTTTCACGTAAAAACTACTGGACCGATTTGGCTGAAACTCAGTATATATATGTTTTCGATACCGAGAATGAACATAGGATACTTTTTATCCCGAAAAATGGGATAGTTTCCGGGATAAAAATATATATGTCTTTCTGTTTGTTATGCTTTTACGGTCTTCCGTTCTACGGAACTTCGTACGGTCTGAAATTCATCGAAATTAAATTATTATAGTTATATAAATGTATTGAAGGAGTCTTGAATATGAAGTAATTTCTTTTGATAAATAAATAAATACCAAGATACAAATAAAGAGCCTTTTCTAGTGGAAGCATTTTATTATTTTTTAAAAAATAAAAATCACTTATTGTGGCATAACTATAATAGTTAGATATTTGCCGTCGCGACAATTTTTGTAAATAATTATGTGTTCTGCAAAGTTGTAGTACATTATTTTAATCTATCATCAATAGTAATCGCAGAGCACGCGATTTTAGGTAATATCTTCACCTTGGGTTACATTATTCGAGTTTTAGTAAGGATACATAATGTTTTTGAAAATATAATATAGCCTATATCAACCAAGGATAGCGTAGTTTGCCAAGAGTGAAATATTTTTTTATCGGTTTAGTAGTTTCGGAGCCTATTCAATGCAAAAAAAAAAACATTTTTTCCTCTTTATAATATTAGTATAGACAAAGAAACTAAGGCCATACCCATATTATTATAGTCTAGACAGCACAGAGGCTAGTCGATGCCAAGGTTATTTGCTTTTTTTACGTTTTTTAATGTATTGCACAAACTAGAACCATTTACAGATTTACCAAAGTATAGATTAGTAAATTAAACATGATCCACACGGCCGAACTCAACTTTAAGGGCCCTCTGGGGCACCGTGACAACTGACAAGTACCGCCCTAGTATCTTTGTACTGTATCTAGACTTCAAAACGTAAATATCTTATGAGAACTCGATTTTCAAGATTTGGCATGAAACAAATAACTGCCCAATTTTTGAAAATCATTAATTTTAATAGCAGAAAGTTGCAATATTTTTTTCTGATACGCGAAGTTTTGTCGCCCTCGGAAATTTCGCCGCCGTGGGCACTAACCCCTAGTGGCCCTAGTCGTCAATGATAGCCCAACTATTACTATAGGGATTATAATGTAAGCTGAAGTAAATTTTTTATTTTTATTTACAGTCGCCTTCAAGTCCGGTTGACAGGCAACATTTTGGTCGACTGGCTTGTCAATCCTGTTATCAACGTGTTCCTAAGAGTATTCGACGATATTATTATGAAGGTGGTTGAAGTCAATATTCGATCAGTCGTGCAAGACGTTATCAGTTTCCTTAACTCAAACATAAAAAATATTATCAATGTGATTGAAAATTTGTAACTTATAATAAGATTGCGAATATATAAAGTAAATGCAGGCCAAATACAATTTTGATTGAAAGCAAACAATTTTTTTATTTATTATATATTTTCAACACCTTTCTTATTCTATTTCGAGATTTCGACTCGCTCCCGCACAAGTACGACACACTTACTACCTCTTATTTTTTTATCAAGCAAGAACGGACAAAGAATATAATTTCCTGCGGCCGGGCGGTCTGTCGTAAAAGGCGACAAAACAACCCACAGCCTAGTGGTAGGGTATTTGCTCGAGTAAAACAATGTTGTGTGTTTGAATTGCAGTTCAGGAATGCATGATGTAGGCTCGCTCCGCGCTTACTAAAGTACTACAAAAATGCAGACGCTTAGCAGCTAACGGAGCGAGCTATGTCCGCGGTAGGCGGGCGTGGTCGCACGGGCTTTACGGGGGTGACGTCAGTGGAGTGATTCTGTCCGCAACAGTTTGTGAGCGGCCGCCGTGGCGATCGGACGTCTGCGGCTACACTCGATTATATGGCTAGACCTCTGGTCTAGAGTGATCTAGAGGCCGCCATAACAAGTTTGATTAGTGTACCGGCATTAGTGACCAGATTCCAGTCTACCATGAGAGAGCAGCAGCGCATTTGTATTACCTTTGGTGTTGCAAATGTTCATAGGCGATGGAAACTGCTTTTCATCAAGTGGTCGTCTGCCTGTCTACTGAACCCATTCAATAAAAAAAACCTTTTTTTACAAAACCTGATTGAGAACCATCAGCCGCGTGATGGAGAAAGTCACGGCCGACGTATGGGATTTGCCATTTTTGACTATGGATGTTTTTTTTTGTTCCGGATGGAATTTAGTCTTTTGTTTGATAAAATAAAATATGTTTAAATAAAAAATACATTAATTAAAACATACCTAGCCAAATCATAATTTGCAATAAACCTGCGAAAAATCTAAATGTATGTTGGGACACATAGTAGAATTTAGGTGAAAGTTTCACCGGACAAGTGGAGAAAAGAATGACAACGGATAAGTGGAAAAACGTAACACGTGTCCGATGCCATTCGTTTGTCCATCCACATGTCCATTTTTTTTTACAGCTACTATTAAATATATATAATTTTATCCGTGCAGGAACGGAGAAAGAATACAATTTCCTGCGGCCGGGCGGTCTGTCGTAAGAGGCGACAAAACAACCCACAGCCAGGTGGTAGGGCATTTGCCCGACTGGATGGCTACCACCCCTGGTCTAAAGTATGCCGCCATTGCAACCTTGAGTTGTGTTCCGGCATTAGTGGCTAGGTTCCAGTCTCCCTTAAGAGAGCAGCAGCGCATTTGTAGCACCTTTGGTGTTGCAAATGTCCATAGGCGATGGTGACCGCTTTCCATCAAATGGGCTGTCTGCCTGTCTGCTGATCTCCTGCAATAAAAAAAAATTAGTGGCAGAAATTGTACTAAAAAAAAGACTATATATAAATTTAACTAGAGTTTAACCCGTAGTAAGATTAGACTTTTCGAAAGTGGCGCTCCTATTATTTTCTACTTTATTTTACCGCCTTGTAGTACATAATCAGTGTGACCAGATTTTATTTCACGAATCTACTGCTTGTGAAGGTTAAAAACTATTAACATCTACCAATAGAGAACAAGAATATACTAAAAATCTACTAAAAAAATGTCTGTCGTGTCACAACGTAAAAACGTGACTGTTTTCTTGATTAAACGATAAAATAATAAAAATAACAAAGTAACCACCACAACTTAAAGAAACCAATGTTTTCTTTAATTAAATTATAGGATTTAATTTAAAGAAAACATTGGTTTCTTTAATTATCTAGACAAAAATATAATTAAAAATTACATTACATTCCACATATTAACGTAAGTTACTTACATACCTGAGAAGTGTGTGTGGTATTTTTTTTGAAAGATGGAGTAACAGTTGTGGAACAAGATGATGCTAGTGAAAGTAAGAATTAAGACAGGTTTGCTTTAGTGGTTTGGGCGATACATTGATTTTATTACGATACATTGATGTTAAAAAAAAGATGTTTGATTTGCATCGCAGAAACAAGCATCAAAAGTTTATGTAAATGGTGCTAAAAAAACATCATTCATAAACCGATGTTTTTTGACGATATATCGACGTTTGACGATATATATGTATCGTTCATAAACATCAATATTTTTAACATCGATGTTTCACTTTTGAAAACATAGATATCCTAACATCGATGTTTTTTATGAGCGATGTTGCATCCCTAGATATGCCAAAAAAGTACTAGAATAACTGAAAAGCGTGAATTCTACTAAAATGTAGCAAATTATTTTTACATACTAAATTCTTTATTCTATTAGCTTTCGCCAGAATACTCACATTCTCACATTACTTTATAACATATTATTTACCCCTAGTAGTCCTCCCTACCTTAAGGAACGTTTTGAATTCCTTCGCCTTTCTACTTCCCACAATTTGCGCACTCATACATATCGTAAACTCACTACGCCTGCACATACTTCATCAATTTATGCTAACTCTTTCACAGTGCAGGCTGTCAAACTTTGGAATGCGCTGCCTCTTACTGTCAGAGAGGCCAAAACATCGCCTATATTCAAGAACGCACTCAGAAAACACTACTTTTCCTTAAATAATTATGCCTAATTCTTATATTATAGACTATTTAATATATATGTATGTATGTATTTAATTTATAAACTAGTTTAAGTATGTGTATTTTTTTTATAAATTATTTAGTTTAAATATGTTTATTTATGTTATTTGATATTTAATGATCTGCATCACCTACAACGCCAGATTAGATTAAATTATTCCTTAAGTTAGGTTGCCTGGAAGAGATTGCTTTCAGCGATAAGGCCGCCTTTTGTTTCTACCATGACAATATTGTAATTGTATATTTTGAAATTGTGTATTTGGTGAACAATAAAGTGTTATCTATCTATCTATCTATCTTCTTTTGCCAGTACCTCAAAATCTACCAAAAAAGTAGTAATCTACTAAATCTGGTCACGCTGTACATAATATAGATTATACATCATGGTTTACAAGAACGGTTTGGTTTGGTACGAATAATCGATTATTTGAACAAACGATTTCAGATCAAGGTTGCGTAAATTCTTATGCCTAGCCTATACTTTCCTTTTATGTTTGATTACTGGCTTAAAGGCCTAGCTGCCAAGCCATAAACCTAAATTGAAATTTAATTATGTTTGGTTATATTTTAGTACTAGTTACATGTACATGTGATAACGTAAGGAATATACATTTTTTTTAAATTAAGTTGCTGAGTTACAATCTGTATACGGTAGGAATATATAAAATATCAAGGTACATTAAATATAAACATTTTGAGGGCCATTTATTGTTACTTAGATATTTGTGATTCTAGTAAAAATGGGGAAAGTAAAAAAGATGAAACCTTCACAAATAGGTAAAAATATTGCTCTTGCTGACCAAATAGAATCAGTGAACTCTGTGAAAATGAAAAACAGAGTTAAAGGAAGGAAAAGGCACGACGACGACGATGAGGTATGTGGCGATTTACTTAATATAGCCAGCAGGGTATAACATTCTCCAGCGAAACTTCAGGTATTCTAATAATAAGTAATCACGGCCACAAAAAAGTGGCCGAAACGTCGGAATAAAAAATCAAAAAAATTACTGCGCTTAAAACCGTTAAAACGTAGTTTTATTATGTATACAAGTCACGAAAACTTAAGAAAATATTATTCAGATATTCTATTTTTGTTTCTTATCCTATTTACTAAATACATATTTAATAGTTGGACTGAGTGGAATAATATCAAGATAAGCTAATTGTGTCATGGGTAAAATAAAAAATAACATTAGCAAAATAGAATCTCATTAATTGGGTCCACCAAACATATTTAAAAGATTGACCGATCTGCCAGCCAATGGCAAAGTAATCTCGAAGTGCATGTATAATATTTTCCTTCACTATGTGATAATTGTAACAATATCTGAATTAGGCCAGAAATACTGCCCATATGGTATATGCGTCCATGCAGAGAGTAGCCCATACATTATACATTAAAAAAATATTGTTTAACTGATAAATTAAAAAAAATTATAATATTGATTTATTAGAAACATTAACTTTTAAGAAGTGGCTACGCTTTTTGACCCAGACTGGCATGAGATTAAAGGTAATATGAGCTTAGAGCTGTACACTTCAAGTTAAACAAGTTTTGAATGAATAATGGGAGAACAAAACATGTTAGATAAAGAAGGTTATATCACTTATTGATAATGAAGTGTAATTTATATTTAGGAATATACTTAATATACAAACACTAAACCTGTTTTTGAGTTCAGTAAACTTTGACTTAGATTATTGATTTTTAAATAATATAATAGTTATTTTGTTTATATGTTGCATGAATGGTTACAAACCACAGCTGCTTTGACATATTCACTTAGCTTTTCATCTTTAGTTGAAATTGCTACCAGTGACTAGGAAGGTGACTTAGGTTAGACTGTCAACCAAAGTGCCAGAACACACAGGTCACCATTGACATAATATAATGAATGACATGAACGAAAAAAAGGAAACATCTCAAGAACTACATGTCTCTTAGACATGGGGATTGCAGAAGGGAGAAGAAAAGCAAATGGGAGAATAAAATGCTACATTTAAAGGTCTTAATCTTCTTCTTCTGGTCTTAATGAGTATAGATGCAATACTAAATGTCTATGTTCTAGTTTGTGAATCCAGATTTATCAAAGAAAATTCTAAAAGCTGCTCGACGGCAACAAGTTGAACTTGATGATTCTGATGCTGCACCATCACCTGCTAAACATGTCAGTCTTCCAGCTAAACTTACAGGTAACTTTAATTTAACTGATTTATATATATTTTTTTTAATCCTTAATTATTATTATGTGTTTATGGTATTTTGTCAGTTATTAAATTAGACTGTGTTATTATCTTCTGTGTATAATTTATTATTATTATTATCAGATTATGTTCATTGTAATGCTATAGGCATTATTGTGTATAATGTTTTAACAATGTGGGAGGAGTATTTTAAACAGAATATATGTATTTGGAATAGGGGGATGTGATAAGGAAAATATGATAGGTAGAGGGGGAAGGGGCCATCGGAACTTATTCAAGAATATAACATGATTAGGCTGTTTCACACACAATATACTGTGATATCAGTGTTTGAACCAGCCTTAAGAGCTGTAATTAAGATAATGAATGAGATGCTGGCTAGAGTCATAACTCCACAGTATGGCTCTACCACAAATAAATAATAATACAAATATTATGTTGTCTAAGCTTAACTAATTATCTTTGTTGACTTAGCAGTTTAGTATGTTTATTATTATTATTCTTATTAACATTTAGATAGATTATAATTTGTTTTATTGCTTGTCTATATATATATATATATATCTGTAATTGTTAATTACTTAGTGCAATATTTGTAGGACCTTACACTTGTATGTGGTTGTGACATTGAGTGCAGAGACTGATTTATTACTCTCCTTTTATCTCGTATTTTTTACATTTTGCTGAAATCAAATTTTTGAGCTCCAGGGTTGAACTTATCAAACGAAATTCTTTTAAGATAGCATCCTTAATATAAGATGGACCACTTGGATGGTAGACATAAGGAATATTAATAAGAATCTTTTTAGATGAAAATCTTGAAGCAGAGTCAGACTCTGACCATGATGACTTGGAGCCTGATACATACTATGACAATATTGAAATCAATGAAGAAGATGAAGCAGCATTAAGAATGTTTATGTCATCGAAGCCAGAAAGAACCCGAACATTGGCAGATATTATCAAAGAAAAGATTACAGAAAAAAATACTGAACTACAAACACAATTCTCCGATGTAGAAACAATGAAGTTACAAAATATTGACCCCAGGTAGGTTTCACATTAAAATAAATTGCAGTGGAAACTTGATTATCCAGACTTAAGTTATTTCTATCCATGAGTAGAGTGACATGTTGCAAATGGCAATATACTTTCACTCCTTATGGATAACCACCTCAAGTGTTTTGTTATTGTATGAGATAGTTACAGTAATTGTTCTGCTGCGTTATGTCACCTGTGAATATAAAAATATAAATCTACTAAAATATATACAAAAATCACTTTCCTGCATTTATTCAATTATCCAGATTTTCAATAATTATCTGAATACTTTACAACAATAGAATCAGTATGGGGTTAATTGAGCCTTTTCTGTATTGTAATTGAATGTGCTACATTAATTAAAACATGTGAAGTGAAAAAAGTAACAAATTAAAGCACAAGCTAGCTCAGAAGAGAATATTCCGGATATTGTAATCTTCAATTTCCGATTTTTGGATTGTTGATATATAGATATAATTGATATTTACAAATATTTGTCAGATTTTAAGTTTAACTCTCCATTTAGGGTGAAATCTATGTATGAAGGCGTAAGAGATGTCTTACAAAAGTATCGTTCCGGAAAGCTGCCAAAGGCATTCAAGATGATACCACATTTGCAAAATTGGGAACAAATTTTGTACCTTACGGAGCCTACAACTTGGTCAGCTGCTGCTATGTATCAGGTATTCATTCAATTTATTGTATTTATGGTTCCTATTAAATTTTATGGATGCTCTTGATTGGTAACACTGATAATGGATACTTTTTGTTATGTTCAATGAAGGTAGTTTGTTAGATTACAAATGATGATGAATGTGGATGAAGTGTCCGCTAAGATATGGGATTTGAACCCATACATGTAAAATGAACTGTTGCCAGAGCCTTCTTTCTGCAGCTAATCAGGCAAGGCCCCAAAGATTGAGATAAAACTATACTACACTGTTATTACTTGTGATGTTAGTATTAGTATATTATTAGTATTACTAGTATTACAAATTAAGCATTCATGGTGGTATATTGTTTCAAGGCTACAAGAATTTTTGCTTCAAATCTGAAGGAAAAAATGGCACAAAGATTCTACAATTTAGTACTGTTACCAAGAGTCAGAGATGATTTGGCAGAGTACAAACGATTAAATTTCCACTTATACCAAGCACTTAGAAAGTCTCTCTTCAAACCTGGAGCATTTATGAAGGGAATCCTCTTACCACTCTTAGAGGTAAGTTTATTTTGACTCGAATTACTGACATCATGGATCAAATTATTATCAATCTTTATTGAAAAGATAATGATTTCAGTTTTTTTTGCTTTATCTAGGCAGGAGACTGCACATTACGTGAGGCCATAATAGTGGGTTCTGTGTTAGCCAGGAACTCAGTACCAGTTTTGCATTCAAGTGCTGCAATGCTTAAGATTGCTGAAATGGACTACACTGGTGCAAACTCAATATTCTTGAGGATACTATTTGACAAAAAATATGCATTGCCTTATAGGGTTGTGGATTCAGTTGTGTTTCATTTCATCAGGTATTTTGTATTTCGTTTTCACTTAACAAATTAGTTATTATTAATTTTGCCAGTTTTGCTAGAATTTGGAACACCACTGAAAATTAAATGAAATTCTTAACTTAAATGTGGAAATGTTGGATGAACTAATTATAATGAAATTTTGTTGTGTACTTTTGATAATCTGTATAAGCTTTTATCCCAAAGTATGGGAGTTTCAATAAAACACAATTTGTAGATTATGCAAACAACACTGTATAGAAAGCCCGAGATAAAACAATAGTTTTGTTGTAGGTTCCAGAGGGACTCTCGTGATTTACCTGTGTTATGGCATCAAGCTTTATTGACTTTTGTACAGCGCTACAAAGCAGACATTTCTACAGAACAGAGAGATGCTCTCTTGGAATTACTGAGAAAAAAATCTCATCCTACAATAACACCTGAAGTGAGTAAGCTCTTTTATTTACAAATTATTACACTCATATTTTAATAGTCAATTGCTGATGTAATTCTTGTATTCTGTGTAATTTAAACAACCTGTGGTGTAACTTTTCTATTACAATAAACTAAAACTATGGTAATTTTGATTTTAGATTCGTCGGGAATTACAGGCAGCCCAGTGTAGAGATCTTGAAATTAATCAATCAACAGCAAACCTTATGACAGTGGAGTAAAAATAAATTATGTGATAATTATAAATATGTAGTAAATAATTTTTAAGTGTAACAAAATTGATTGTATTTAATTTCTTTTATTAAAAGTATATAAAATATTACAAACAAAACTGTTTTACCACTTTTTAAAAGTTTCTATATATTCCAAGAAAACTAAACCTACAGGTAGGTATCAATTGGAGGATAATATCAGGTGTTTACATGTGTAACAATGGTTATTGAAATGTTCTAGTATATAAGTTACTCTTCCGAAAGGCTATTAATGACAAGCAGACTTTCAATCAGAGACTTTAATTAACTGTAAACAAAAAATAACAAATCACAATGACTTATGAGTAATATTAACAGCTATCGGTCTGTCTACTTGACTTGCTACGAAATGAACAGGAGGTAAAACTGTTTCACCACAATCACATTTTCTACCCGAAACGTAGTCAAAGATGCCAACCCGGCAACCGCATTTTTCACAATTAAGTCTCCCTTTGGTCCACTGTTCAGTCTCAACTTTTTTTCTGATCCAATCTGGTAAGTTATCTTCAGAAACGTAAATAAAGTTACTTAAATTGTAGCTGTTGCACTTCTGTTGGTCACAAGTCGTATAATTGTTTATTACAGTTGACATGTCCAAAAGTACGCTTCGACACTTATGGCATTTGATCACACTTATATTCGGTGAAGTCATTATTTACATAATTTTATTTAGAGGGACGAAATAGTTCCCTAATATGTTGTTTTATAGGTTATCCGTTATTTGACAATCAATGAAAGTATACAAAGGTGTCTGCTGCTGTCAACGTCAACTTTAAAGTAGTAGAATACGCCACAAAGGCAAGCAAAGGAATCTTAGCCCATACAGCCAAGTCTGATGTATAAATCTTCGTATAGTAGCCCAGTTGTATTGTAGGCTACAACCCACGCCATTCAACGGAGTTCTTGTGAAAACTCGAAAGGCCAATTTGACCAAACAGTTCACATTTCTCACAAAAACATAATTATTACTCGAAAACTATCAATATCCTACAACTATTGTTCATTTTAGAGTATATTTACAAATTTTGAGAAAATAAAATTGCACAGCGCAACGTCCCTTTTCAGTTCCCGCCAAAAACTCCTCAACTTTAAACCTTTGAAATAAAGGCTGGTGTTAACACAATAAAATTACAGATCACATATTAAAGTATATAAATGATTAAAATCAAAGATGACAGTCATATATTGTTTGTTCTTAAAAAAATATATATTCTAATTTAATCATGCTTTGATTGGTAAATAAAATTGGCGGTGGTAAATTAGATTACCATAGAGGAAATAAAAACTTCAATGGACAAGTGGAAAAACGAATCGCAACGGACAAGTGGAAAAACGAATCGCAACGAACAAGTGGAAAATCTTCAACTGATAAGTGACAAAATGAATCGCAACAAAATTTTAACTTGAAGTTTTACGGGCAGGTTTTCAAATAATCAAATAAAAAAACAGTAAATCCTGTAAATACATATAATGTAACGCAAGGTGTAAAAAATACCTAAAATCGCGTGCACTGCGAAAACTATTGATGATAGAATGAAATAATGTACTACGACTTTGCAGAACACATCATCATCTACAAAAAGTGTCGCGACAGCATATTATGTCTACCTATTATAGTTATGCCACAATAAGTGTTCTTTTATTTAAAAAAAAAATGAAAATGCCGCCGCTAGAAAAGGCTCTTTATTTGTATTTTGGTATTAATCCTTATCAAAATAAATAATCATCAATCATATTCAAGACTGGTTCAATAACTTTTTGAATTATTCAATTCGGACATTCCATTCGAAAGATATCACGAGTTTAAAAATTAAGAATTAGTGACGGTGACCACGTGACTGTGACACCTTTTCGTGAGTGAAAAATCGTAAGACCCCCACTATATAGAAGTTTCACTTCAATAAACATAAACAAAATTAAAACTAAATAATTAAAATGTACAAGTTAAGGCTAAATAAAACTTTAACAATACTCGTTTACACTTGACATCTTTGTCTTCTGTGATCATAGCCACTGAAAAGTAGCTGAAAAGTCGGAATAATAAAAATCAAACAAATTACCGAACTTGAATCTGTTGAAACGTAATTTTATTACATACTTGATTATTCTACATTATTATATTTACACATCCTCTTTTTTGTAGATTCGTGATATTCCACTATCAGCGCGTTCCAGTTACAGCTCACAACGCCCAAAATGCTCCGGTAGCCGTTCCACAAGGCCACCGCGGTCGTAGTGGTTGTGGCGAAATGTCAATAATGACGTGTCAAGAGGTGGGTCGAATAACCGTTCCACTTGGATTTACGATTATAACGCCGGCAAGCAAGTGGAACGGGAAAAATCGCGGTCGTGAACGTGGTCGTTGTGAGTCTCTAACGGAACGTAGGCTTTATGTATCTCAGGAATCGCACCGTACAATACTTCGACGGGATGTTTACAGGCGTTTCTGTAGCCGTTCCATATAGCGACCACGGACGTTGTGATCCCCGTGAAAACGTCACTAATGACGTCATGATTTTCTTGCAGCGCTCAAAACGACTCATGACAAGAGGTGGGTCGAGTAATCCGTTCCACTTGAGTTTACGATTGTAACGCCCGTAAGCAGATGGAACAAATAAAATCGCAGTTGTGAGCGTGGTTTTTGTGAGCCTTATGTGGAAAGTAGCATGTAGGCTATGTAGGCGCCCTATGTATAGGGTCAACCACAGAGTGCATTAATATAATAGGAGAGGGTCAATGAAACTATTCGCTGGCCTTTGTTAGGGTTACGATAGACGCATTACAGGAGGACCACAATGACAATCACTCGGAAACAAAACAGCCAGACGGCGATAGGTTGCCCCCCTTTTTCAGCCTCTTATAGTTTAATGTCCCTCCCTGCTAAGGATGTCGGTCAAGCCCAGGTTGAACCTTACAGGTGCCTTAGCCCCCTGCTTCAGGATCGAACGCTTCCGCTCCCGCGGAGTCGGGAATCCAACCGAGCCCGATATCGCTGACGTCTGCTATCTGCGGTAATCCCAATCCAAAAAGAAAAAAAAAGTATTGCTTCTTGCTTCCTTGTTTGGTGTCATTAAAAGGCATAAGGAAAAAAAAAACGCGAGAAACTTCCAAAATTAGCGGTCGTGTTTTTTTAGAGAAATTTTAATTAATTAATTTCGTGAGGATAGCTTTTACTTATTAATTCTTCAGTAGTTTATCTGTTAGTTCTTTATTACACTTTACGCAGTTTATGTGCTTAAATAAGTCTTCTTCAGTTGGCAGTTTACTGAAGAAACATAATTTTAAAAACATTGTGAATAGAAATTTAAAGAGGATCGGTGGGAATAGATCTTTAGCTTTCTCTTCCTATATTAATGCTAACGCTTTTATAGATATCCAACGTCTTTTTATCAACTTCTCTCTTCCTATAACTTCAAACCTTACATCTCGTCACATAATGTAACGAGAATCGGTGTTGTCAGAGGTCTTCCTGTGGACTGATCAGTACAGGAGATCGTACAAACTCTGCATTCCTATAGGGCGAGGGAAAGTTATTAAAACTAGACGAATAAGGAGCAAAAAATATTTTAATGGTTCACCTCAATTTACTAACACTGAAACAGTGATTTTAATTTTTAACGGACAAATTTTGTCCAAATATGTGCTACACTTCATTGGCTGATGAATTATACTTACATTTATCCAACAATACAGTGTTGCGAGTGGTGCCGCTTTGGGCATACTAAACTCCAATGCCGTTCAAAGTCTTTGTGTTATAAATGTGGACCAGGCTACACTGGTGACTTGTACAACAGAACAAGAAGAGTCATACTGTCTGTGGTTTTAGGCATTTAGCTATTAATAAGCATGTTCTGAATTCGTTAACAAAAGAATATAAAAGTGTCAATGGCCCAAAACAGTGTTTCTTATTTAGAGACTTCTAAGCTTCATCCAGCTGTTACTCTTGCTGATTTTTCTTGGAACTTCTCAACAGTGCTAAACCTTCAACTTTTATTTTTCCATCGTCCAGGTTTCACATCTGTGTACCTACTGGGGGTTGGGATGTATCACTTGCAATGATATATGTCAAAAAGTTAAATTACCTGTGAGATCAGTTTTCACTGATGAATGTTTACTCGTAGGTTTACATAGCCGTAGAATATGTCCTTTTAAAATTAAAAAAGACAGTTACTGACTCGATGAGTGCTCTGCAATCTAAATAAATAAATATCTATTTAAAACTAAACTTGTTAGTCCGTTAATTAAAGAAACTCGGAATTTGATTAAAAAAAAGTATACAGAGGGGTTACTCTGTTATTTTTGTGTTGATACCAGGTCACAGGGGTATACTTAGAACTGAGAGGGCGATAAGCTTGCTAGTAGTGCAATCGAATGTATCGATAAAACTTACGATCACGACCTCGCAGCCTTATCTAAAACGTAGCGACGTAGTTCTCGGAATAAATTGTGCTCTGTCTCCTTTCACAACGAAGGTACATTTTATAGGTTAGTTTAATCCGTAATCCCTCTAAACATTGGTTCTCCGATTGACTTTGGGCAACAGAGTATCGTCTATCATTACTGTAGAAGAACCAATACACGCCTCTTATGGCTAAAAAAATAATTGATCTTGTTGTACCTTCTACAACAGTCTGATTGAGGTCTGTCGTATGCATGGCACAAAAATATACCTACAATAAGATTCTACAAAATATAAAATCGCTAAATACAATTTCTTTCAAATTTTATGTAAAAAGTTGCTTTCTAATAAATGCTATTACACTATAAATGAATAGATAAATGATAAACTATAATTCAACCTTACATTGATAATCATATTACCAATTACAAAATTATTTATATTGACTGTTAGAATTATCTGACTATGGGACTGTGAACGCCATTTATTTAATTTTAATTGAAATAATAATATAAATAATATTATATATACTGTAAATTGTACGAGATTAAATCTGCACGCCAATCTGGCACAAACACGTGTAATTATATATAATTATTGTAACACCTTTTAAACCATCTTTTTTGCAGTAAATCAATTTGATTTTGAGGGTTGTTCGCTTGACGGGTGAGCGGGTCTACTACTGCTACTGGCTATATGATATGTAAGGTCAACTAAGAACGTGAAATGAGATCCGTATAGCGCTGATTTTTTGTCGACGAGGACAAATGCATTTAAAGACTCAGCCGTGGCATGATTATTTTCCCCAGCATCTCCCGTCTCAATTTAGGATTGAGAGGGGCGCGTGCGGCACTTTAGATTAGCAATATTAAGTAAGTATATTCCCATACTTATAGCGGAAGTCAGAACGTGCCGGCTTGCTTGCGGGTGATGGCTTAACTAAACTTCACTTCTGTTTATAAATTTAGATAAAGCAACCAAAGTGATTCATATAAACATAATTTTGAATCATTCAATTGTTATTTTATGTAATTGTTTCGTCTCAATACTGCGCCTTTCAAACAAGTTGATACAATTTGGTTTAACTTTATCCCAGCGTAGGGTGATTGTGTTAGTTGCGTGTACTGCGTGATATTGAAATAAAACAACTTGTCGCATGTGCGTGATATTTTTATTTCACTGAACTTATTTCATGAGAATTTTGCGCTGTTCAATGATAGCAAAGTTTAGAATAACTATGTGACTAATGTGCTCCGTTTTTAATCTTCTATGTACATGTAAATATTTATCATGTACGCTTTCACAATAATGTTGAACAAATATTCTTTAATAATGTATAAAAAGTATACCTAAACTGAGAACATATGTGATGTCAATTTAAATTGACAGTTAAATTTTCGTTTCGTTCGTTGCTTCCATTAACGAACTTAAAACCATATTAATTTTGAAATTTGGGATAATATTATGGATCTTTTTTTGATAAGATATTTCAAAATAATCTTCCCAATTTATTAAGAAGAAATCTAGTAAGACACCAAGATTGTAGACAAAACTTATTTCTAGGCTCAGTGTCCATCGAAGATAAAATAATGGTAGGTATATTATTCAAATGTCAAACAAACGGTTTTATAAAACGTTAACAATCTTGATACTTGTGCGGTATTTTAAAAGTATTTTTAATTATAACTTCCGTTGTAGCTAATAATTAAATATAATTGTGTTTTCAAGTATCGATTACCAAAAATTAATATATAGAAAATTATGTTTTTACGATTTATAATTCAATCGTTGACTTTTTATAACGAAATTTTTTCAAGAACGTGAAAATTGAAAAGTCACTGAGATACAATGAAAACTATAATTTTTTAAGTCTTCATTTGCAAAGTACACACTTCCCGGAGGTGTCAAATTTTAGAAAAACGCTATAGTAAATAGGTAAGTCATAGATTTTGTCTCACGAATGAAGTCCTGCAGACGAGGCGCTACGGATATGTAACAGAATGTTAGAAAGTTAAAATAATTTTGAAAAGATTCCGATTTAGTGGTTATAGTAAATACAATAATAATAAAAGATAGTATTTTCATTAAAAACATCATAAAATAACATAACAACGTGGCTGGGCTGATGTTACAATTACTTCCATTATTTGCCGTGGGACTTTATCCGTGAGAGATCGATAGGTGCGACAGAATTACAGGACTTAAACACGCTCTCACCTAAAACCCTTATTACACTACTGATTTAGGGACTCAGTACCAGTAAGAAGGTGCGCATGACCTAGCTATAGATGCGAACACTTTTTTACTGCACTATCCCCATTTACCCTGACTAGAAAAAGGCTTCCAAAATAGTAGTGTAATAACCGCTATAAGGTGCTAAAGTGAAGAACATTTTATACCTTCCAAAATTTATAGTTAACAATAAATGATTTTAGAATATCATTTTGTTATCAGCCTATCTTTATTTTATCAATCAAAAAGTCATTATTACGTTCAAACATTTAAAAAATCATGATAAAGTGGTAATGTTAATCCGGTGGCAATCTTGCTTAATTGTATTAATAATATAAATAAAATTTATGAAAGCTATAGATTGTTGAATTTACTAGTCGAACTAAAGATTATGATTGTTATATAGGTACTTTAAAAAAGAGTGTATGAAGCAAATATTTGAACATTACAATAATTTGTTTGTTATACCCAAATAGGTGTAATTTACACCCTAAGTTTTCGTAAGTTAAAGTATTAACACAAACATAATATTCGCATCGTATTTTATAGAGGTGATGGATTACTAAGGAACTTCGCCACAGAGCAAGGAACTCTCCAAGTCCGACTTGTACATACTTATAATAAGAAAGAGAAACTAAGTTCAAGATTTTTGCCGCACATTTTTTTCATTAAATTAATATTTTATTAGACATTAGCTTAAAATACTGTAAATAAATCAATAGTATTAAACAAATATTCGATGATCATAATTAATTATTTACATGAATTAAAATCGATTTCGATAGTTTTGATGATCAGCTCCGCAATGCGTCGATTTAATAGACAAATTTTACATCAAGAGAAAAGTGACAATAGTAAAGTGAACTCCATTGAAAGCTGTTGAAGGTAAAACAGCTCAGCGCGAATCCATCTGCACCATAGAGTCGTATGCACGAAGTTATGGTCTGTTCCCTATATTTAATGAAACAGGGCTCGTGCGATGGGGTCGTGCACGTTTTAAATAAAACACCATAAATTCGTTGCGAGTAGCTCTTGTGGTGTATGTAAAAAGATCGCGTTGAATTATCGCCGGTTCCTATATATAACTATGCATACACTTGCCCTACCATCGGTTGAATTTTCATTTTAATTGTATGAGCTTATGTCAAATTTAAATTGGTGGTAAGGTAAATCGTTCGGTGAAATATAGGAACCGGGAGGAAGTAGGGTCGTATTAGTATATCACTTTAATTTAGCCTACATCGTATTTTACGTTTGGTTCGTAGATCAATCTCTGGTTGATGCTTCACTAATGACTAAAGGACACGTACCTAAACCTAAAAATATAGTTTTTACGAGTACATTGGTATTTTATGCGAGTGTATTCTGCAATCATAGCTCAGAACATATACCTATCGTCTAAGTCTGTAATAAATAAAAATCGGTTAGATTTCGATGTTTCCACGTTTATGGAGAGCCCAATAGTAGTTGAAAAGGAATGACTTTTGCCGGGTTTTTATATCTTACTATCCATTATGTTACCTTGTCAATGATAAGAGATTGATATTATAGTATGTAGTTTATATCCAAATTTAATTACTTGATAATAAGAGAAATGAATCAATACTAAGATGCAGAAACCAGCATTACAAACTACAAACAAAACTAGTAAAACAAACGTAAACTAAACGTAAAATATTATGTAGGAAAATTCCAACTATAAATACATACTAGTAGGTAGAATCCTAAAATAATTATGTTTGTTAAAGTTTACGCATATCTCCCACGAAACGACTACGGCGTAACAAAAAAATACTATGAATTTTACTTGTAAATTTTGACTAGAAAAGAATTATATTTTATTGTACAGAAATGTTATATAATATCAAGAACATAGGTTGAAGTAGAATTGGTGATCTTAACGCCAATGAATGACGATTTGATCCAAACAACCTTTCAATGAAGAATGAATAAAAACGACAATAAAATTCTAAAAGAAACAGAACTGAACCTAGCTTTCGCTAAAACGACAGCTGGCCAAAATTTCTTCGAGGCCCTCAACACATTAACACACTTGTGTTGTTGATGTCCTTGAGCGACAGTAGCCCGTTTTTCCCCAAAAATAAAAAAGGTTATATATATTTAAAAAGACGCTAAAAAGTTTTGGTAGTACCACAATGTTACTCATTGTTACCTTTCATTTTGAAAACCTATTTAGAAAAAGGTAGAAGATTCTGGAAGGAAAAGATAAGGACAGATACATTTTAGAAAGGGATAGACGATGAACGAAGTTCTATAATAGAAGGTTTGGGAAGGAAAAGATAGAGATAGATAGATGTTAGAAAGAGATAAATGAGGAATGAAAGTTCTGGAAGGAAAAGACTGACATAGATGTTTCGAAACGGATAGATAGTAAATAAAAGGAAAACGAAAAGAAGATCGAAATTATGGGTGGGATATAAGCACCGTAAGGCGCGCCTACCGGGCAGTTGAGTTCAGTTCAAGACAGCGACGCGATTAGAGCAATACGAAGGAGTTGAAAGAGAAGTTTGATAGAAGACAGTGACGAGCTTAGTGATGAATTTAGTGAAAAGTTTAGTCGACAGTTTAATGAGGGAGGAGTGTAGCGTAGTTCAAGAGGAGATCCAGAAGCGAGCTACACACGGTAAATTCAAGGGCGAGCACTGCAGTAGCAGGAGGTGGTCCAAGCAATATCGGCGACGGTATTGTGAGTGAAACATCTTATCGTCGGGACAGTGCATCGTTAGTCGTGCGTGTAGCGGCAACCCTGCGGAGAAGAATCACGTACGGTTATGTAAGTTAATAAAAGTATTTACTTGAATAACTGGTTTCCTTCCAAACATAAGTGCATACCCCCGCTCGCACGTAACAATATTCTTACTATGCTGCTATGTTATGCTTGCAACAATGAAACTGATGAATGGGAAGGGAAGGCTAAGGCGAATAGATATACCTCGATCAAATAAATAAAGAAGTGAAATAGTGTTCATAACGGGTACAGAATATTGGAGGATGCTCTGGTTGAGCCTTCTCCAATATTTCAACAAGAGTTTAGTTACCGTAGTCGTGTTCATGAAATATCGCGAAATATCAGACTGTTTGATATAATATGTAAAACACAAAGCTCTTAGGCATAATACAGCGACGTATTCAATGTGAGTACCTTACTTGTATATTTAATGTAATATATACTAATTATTATTTTAATTTCATAAAAGATTATATCTAATTTTGGAACAAAATGCTTCTACTATTTAAAATGCCTTACATTGATTACTGAAAAGCTCTGTTTTTATTTGAGCTCGAGCCATGTAATAAAGTTCAGTCTTCTGGTATGCCATGTAACCCTTTTCAAGTCAATGTAAAGATTTTAAGGCGAAGCAATACTTAGTTCGTCAAATAAATATTTCAAAACAAATAAAATAGGTTGAACAAGCTTTAAAGACTCGATAAACACGCAACATGCTTTAGAACGATATTTTGTAAATAACGTATCATATCATAGTGGGTATATAACAGAACATAATTTACAATATTATTATTATAGACAATGTGTGAAATTACGTAACCTTAAGATGAAATATTAGGAGATAAATTCATATTTATGATAGCATTTATACATTCTGTACAGTTTTTTTTGTATAATATTAATTAGCTAAGCTAATGCACGAGATAATCTAATTATGTGCAAGTTTGGAATGTCATAGGAATAGGACGTAAATTGAATTCATTATAGTCTATTTTCGGTATGAGATCTAAGATTACAACTTCAGGTTGAAACAAAGTCGATTTCCATATTAAATATCGTTCATTTAAATATGAAAACGAATGAAGATATCATTGAGAGAAGAAAGCTTCTTTAATTAAATCTAACCACTTTC
Source organism: Dendrolimus punctatus (assembly GCA_012273795.1). Classification (NCBI taxonomy): domain Eukaryota; kingdom Metazoa; phylum Arthropoda; class Insecta; order Lepidoptera; family Lasiocampidae; genus Dendrolimus; species Dendrolimus punctatus. The sequence continues at coordinate 19,657,960 of CM022531.1, read as the reverse complement.
TCCCTTACATGATCACTTTGGACCATCGGTATTTAAATTAGAATATAAAGTCTATACTATAATAAATCTGAGAAAGGTTCGAGTTTGTACATTTCGTTTAAATAGTGAAAAAAATCGTGTGGGATAATTAGGACCAAAGATTCTGAAAAATGCAAATTTTAGATTTTTGTCTGTCTGTCTATTAGAGCATTACGTGAAAACTATTGAACATATTTGAATGAAGCTTGACATACCACGCTAGTTCATACCATGGGGCGTAACTTTGTATCCCGATAAATTTCCCATTTCCGCAAAATAGATAACAATATCGAAAAAGGTGGCGCTGCGATCCAATCGTTTTTGGAAACTACTGAAAGTATACAATGAAACTCGATACAGTGCTGCTTATGCTGGCTTATATCTCGAGTTGAGACTTAGGATACATGTTAATTTGATAAATGATGTAGTTTCCATAAAATATACAGATTAGTTAAATAGATGGCGCTGCAGTCGCGTTTTTCAATTCACTTTCAAATACGTTGTCATAGGAAACAAGTCATTCATCGTATTACTTCGAATCAGGTTGGCTTCGACTCATCTCTATGTTTTGCTGGGCAGCTGTTTAGACTATATGGACTTAGTTTCTTTGTTATTGTAGTGAATTGAATCAAGTGCAGTAAAGTTTTAGTTGTAATATATATAAAAAAAACCTATGGTTATTGCGACATTATTTGATCTATAAATCGGCACTGACAAATCTTTAATTTAGCCTACTCTGACAGAAATTTCCCTACATTACATTGAGCGCTACTACTTTTGTTCTCAATATCTCATTACGTCTTATATGTTCGTCATTAGTAAAGCGAACCAATTAACTGTATTAAACATTAAAATGCAATGTTAAACGACATAATGTTATGAAAAACGTACAGAATGTATAAATAACACGATAAGCGTTTAAAACAATAACACGTGCGCTTTAATTTTCAGCTTAACAATATAAAATTTCGATCACAGACAAAATTACATAATACGATGCACGCGTTAACTTTGCGCTTATGTTGTTGAAATATAAAATACTTAACTTATCATTACAATATTCTAATATAATTGTGTGATTATTCAAAGCTGAAACAACCAGTTTTCTGTGACTAAAATATTTCAAGGCAACAATTTTCAAATGATTTAAGCGAACATTTCGCAAGGTGACGACTTAAAAGACTATACTTACGAATAGATATTCAGAAGGGCAGCCCCCGCTTAAGCCTCTATTCTTATCAGCTATTTTTACAATTCAGACTATGCACGCAGCAGGTACATGCATATACCTACATATTCATGTCGTACAAATTCCGCTTTCTATAGAATTATGTGCTTCAAATAGATTTTTAGGCGATTACAATCTGCTGTTAGACCATTCTTCATTACGCTATAAAGCTGCTCTCTATTTATATCAGTAATTATTCTTAACGAATGACTTGTGAGTTAATTAGTAGGGTTCGTTTTGTAAGCTTTTTCCGAATTTATAATTATAACAAATAATTTATTTGAAACGCTAATTATTAGTATTTTTTTATGTTAAAATTTAAGACCCTGAGAATTATAAAAAATATTGTATTCGTTTTTGATTATTTAATTTGATTATTCGGGTGGCCAGAGTTGGTTCTATTGAATAACTAATTAATATTAATAATGTATGTAAAACTGATTTGGGTTAGTAAAAACCTATATTTTAAGTTTAGGCCTAACAACCGCTTCGTTTGCAATATTTATCACATAAGGTATACTTATTATAGGTATAGGAGTAGGTACATATCAATAAATAGGATTTTGGGAAACAGTAAAAGATATTTAAAATGGACTTTTGGTTTAAAATAAACAAACAACTGCTGTTAATAACGAGTGTCCAAAATGTTTTTTAAATCAGAAATAATAGAAATAAGTAAGTTCTAAGAAATGATGATGGTCAACATTTCATACTACTTATTTCTACAGTTTTATGGTTTAACATATCCAGCTGAACATTTTGTCACGGATTTGATGACCTTTTTAATCATTAAGGTTTTTTGTTATATAGACACAATAGCTTTAAATTCGATTGGAGGGCTAATTATAACTGGTTTTTTGTTTTTAATTTGTTGTACCTCATTACCATTTCAAAATTTAATAAATTGACATAAAACTTGGCAGTGATCTCCCTTAATATTTAGGCTTATTTCGGGGTACAATATTGAAGTTTTAAAAGGATAGCTGCGGGTAACATTGCTAATGATGCTAGTAATTCTTCTAACAGCGCGTTCCACTAGTAGCTCACAACGCCCAAAATGCTCCGTTAGGCGTTCCACTTGACGACTACGGTCGTGTGGTCATGGCGAGAACCTCACTAATGACGTCATCAATTTCGATAAATTAACGCTCACAACGACCCATGTCAAGAGGTGGGTTGAATAACCGTTCCACTTGGGTTTACGATTGTAATTCCGGCAATTAAGTGGAACGGGAAAAATCGCGGTCTTGAACGTGGCCGTTGTGAGTCCTAATGGAACGTATCCAAGTGTTCCGAATTGGGTGACCATATTCGTGCCCTAATGCTTTAATTTTTATAGGAAATAATAATCATGTAATCATAATACAAAGTTACACTTCGGAAATATTTTTATTTCCAATTCACTTTATTATTATGTTTCCAATTAGCGATTACTTGTTTCGTTACCCTTCAATTTTATTGTGTGAATTTGATTATGTTTAACATTGAGCTAATTGAACACTATAGATTTACGAAGTGAAGCTTTGAAAATTTACATTACATGTATATCAGTGCAGGAACGGAAAAATATTAAAATTTCCTGCGGCAGGGCGGCCTGTCGTAAGAGGCGACAAAACAAACCACAGCTAGTCGGTAGGGCTTTTGCCCGTCAGGATGGTAACCACCGTAGTTTAGAGTATGCCGCCGCTAGAACCTTTGGTGTTGCAAATGTCCATAGACGATGGTAACCGCTTTCTATCAGTTGGACCATTTGCCTGTTTGCTGAACTTATGCAATAAAAAACAATGAAAACAACAGTCTGATGAAAAGTTTAGTCACTTTTTATTATCTGTCCGTGTTTACGTTTAGCGTTTGATATAAACGCAACGACAGAAATATTAATGATTTGTTTAAGAAGTGTATTTTTAAAGGTTATTTACACCAGTAAACGCTGAACTAGATCTTACAGCTAGGTAAAGTTGCGTATAGCGATGACCATTTATCCTCACAAAGTATTGAAGGATTAAAAAAAGGAGCGTGCCATGACGTGTACTATAAAATCACTCTACAAGCTTATTAGAAATCATGACGGTTAATGCCTAATATAAAATTATGTATAATTACTAATGGATACAATTGTAAGATATAACAAAGTAGATACTACGCTTCAACTTTCAGGCGATTGAAATCCTAAATCTACTAAAGCAAAATCCAATGCTTAAAGTGTAACATCTAATGCTTGGCTTATCATGGTTAGTTAAAGCAACGCTATGAATTTTGTTACACTAGAGAGATTGGAAAATAGGTGTATATTTGGAAATTGACAATTTACAAACCTAAATCTACACGCTAAACTATATACAACACCGCTATCTAGTTCGCGCATTTATTCAGGTGTTAACAAACATAGGCGTACCTAGATTTTGTTAGGCCCGTACTCTAGAGCAATAATCAGGAGGCAACTGATGCTGGAGATAATAATTAGTGTCAATTACAAAGTATTATTAAATTTACGAGGTGGTGTAAGGCTGCACAACATTTAATTTTAACAATTACCATCATCATACCATCGAGTTGAGTATGAATATTGTTCTATAAAACGGGTCTAAATATTAGCATGGAAGAAAACTACTAGGACTGACAATCGCCAAGTTAAAAATGCCTTAAATGCTACATGACTAGAGAGCGTTACAGTTCATTCGTCTCTTGCTTTTTGATACTTGTAGATCAAGAGGTAAAACATACTAAAACTTAAGTACTAAATCAGTCACAAATTGAAAATCTTAATAGATATTTTTTCAATTTCATATTTAAACAATGAAAACTAAATCGTACTAATCAAAGGAGAAAGAATACTATTTCCTACAGCCGGGCGACCTATTGTAAGAGGTGAAAAAACAACCCACAGCTAGGTGGTAGGGTATTTGCATATCTGAATGGCTACCACCTCTGGTCTAGCGTATGTCGCAATAACAATCTTGAGCTATGTTCCGGCATTAACTACCAGGTTCCCGTCTCATTTTAGAGAGCGACAAAACATTTGTAGCACCTTTGATATTACAAATGTCCATAGGTGATGGTGATAGCTTTATATTAGGTGAGCCGTCAGACTGTATCTGAACTGATGTAATATTTAAAAAACACTAGTTTCAGGGCCTTATTATGGTTATTAGAACCTAGCGAACGTATTGGAACTAATCATCAAATTCCATGATTATATTTGGACTGTCCTTTCTAGTAATGTTCTTTCATGGTACTATTTTCAATAGCTTTCCGATATAAAACTGTCAACCATTCCACGGCCTTTAATCGTTGTACACTATTTTCATCGTGCTTACACGCTTAACTTCTAGCGTTCGTTCAATAATTTAGGTAACAATTTTAACTTTAAGTGTCGAATTAATAATTAGTTGTAGTATATCATTAACGATCATGTCATAGCTAAAGCCAGTTTATTTTGGACGGTGTATTTATACATTTTGCAATACAGCTCGCTTTTGAAAAACAGATCTGTGAAATATTTATTTCATTCAATGGTGATTATAATTTAACGTACTTACTTTCGTATGTAAATTCAATAATATTTTACATTAAATACATGATGATATTAGGATGCAGCCAGATGACGAAGTAATTGCAATTAAATTGTTATGTAACTAATAAAATGGAACACGTAATATTATTTAACTACGGGAAATGTATGTAATGTATATTTCGAACGCAATGACATATTACATTATTGCCGCAATATCAAATGTCAGTTTAATATTCTTTTATTTTATACACCGAATTTGATGAGTACTACATACCTCTCAGACGACTTTCATATAAAACCTTCATCACGCACGAATTGGAATTATTGAAATTAATTTTTAAATTAAAACGTAATGTTAGAAGATTGCTTTTCAATAAATCACTTAAGTTGGCATGATATGATCCGATATTATTTATAACATTTCCAATAAATATATACATGAAAACATAACTATGTACATAAAAACAATTTGAATTGTAGCACTATCTGAAAAGAACAATTGCATGTGATTAGGTAATATAACCACAATGTAAACTTATTATTACCTAGTATGATAAAAGTATTACCGAAAGTCTTACACCATAACTAGGATACAAATAATAACATAATTTTATTTGAGCCACAATTTAGTTTATCTTATATAAATTACGGTGGAAAATGCGTCTTGAATGTATCAAAAATGTAATGATACAGTGGACTCCTCGTACGAAGCTATAGGTATACGATGCTCATCCAATTACAGGCTATAGATATATACATTTAAACAAACATGAAATACAGGAACTGGAAAGGGTGGGTGTTTGATAAAATTACAAGTGTTTAAAATTTCTAGTGCTTTATAGCCCTAAAGTGGTATAAGACATCACTTAGCTAATGTAATGTAAAGGCAAGAAGCAAGGACGGGTAGAAAGCGTTTATCGCATAGTATAGGTATTCTGTTCAATGATACAATTTGCAGTATTTACGTAGTGTCTCAGTCTTATAGGCCACATTCCAAAACTGCTCATAAGTTTTGAAACAGAAACATATAAATTATCCTTTAAAATGTCAAAATAATAGATACTGTCAGATAGTGCTATTGTGCATACATTATAATCGAGTTATAATAAGCATAAGTACATATTGTAATGTTGTGACTTTATGTATAATCTGTTAATTACATAAAAATAAAGCACCCGATATTTTCACCACTTATTGCATTCTAAACACTCTCATAAATTGTATGCTATCTTAATAATGCGAAGTTTTCGTGTCCGTCTTTCGAATTAAGTAATATTTTGCCGCTAGAACATTAGGCGAGGTATTAAGCCTTTATTAATGAATTTTTATACTTTAATACAAATGGACACAGTACTGGTGGGGCTAGCCACCGGTTCGCTGATCGCGAGGACGTGTTAGGTTAGGCGTTAACGGAAGTATAAAATTGGTCCATAAGACAGGTGGGGCCGCGTCAGAGGAAACTCCGGGCGTCGTCGTGCCGGGAACGCGCGATGCGGCGGCAAAAGTGGAAGCGCGCGCGAGCTGGTGGCGGGCGCGTGCCGCACGGCGCGGGCGGCTCGGCCGCGGCCGGCGAGCCGCACGCCAGCGAGCCGCACGAGGCGGACTCAGCGAGCGAGCGCGTCGAAGGCCGGGAGCGGGGAGCGCTCGTCTCGCCTGCCTCACACTACCTGTAGAAGGAGTGGGAGTGCGGTGGAGGTGGCAACGTCGGCGGCACCGGCGCATGGGGCTCCGATGCCGACCGTTGCACGCCCGGCGTGCGCTCCGACCGTTCACCTCGTCCGTACCGCGCGCTGTTGCGCTCGCGTTCCCGATCTCCGTTCCAATTCCACTCCCACTACAGTATTATGTTTATTGATTAATATGATATATATAAACGAAGTAAGCAAAACCCTTATGCTAATTACAAAAAAATATAGTTACCTCATTTCCTTGAGGCACGGACAGTGAAGATTTCGGTAAAACTTGCGATGGTGTATGCACTGGCTGTGCGTTATGTGCTGGATTATCACGAGCCTGCAGTAATTGAAGGATGCGGCGGACATCAGCTGTGAGGCCAGTTTCTAACACAGCTACTCGCCTACTTAGTTCTTCAAGCCTTGTTAACACAGTGGCTACTGACGCAGCACTGGCTGTTGCCCCTACATTTTGATATTGGGGTGAGACGGTATCCTATAAAAAATATTAGTAAAATTTATGTTGTATTATAACACTAACTATTAAGTGTAATCTTGGTATGTAAGTATAATATCTTACATGTACTCCTGTGTTGTGCATCTTTTCGGTAGTGAAAGAGAGAGCTGCCGGTCGACCCGCTTGGTGGAGGTTGACCGCAGAATGCGGTGCCGACCGGCAGGACGGAGTGCGCGCTACGGAGGGCGGGGCGGCTGGAGCAAGGATGTCGTCGCAAGACACGTGTTGCGGGCCTGGTGGTCCAGCAGGGGGGCTCGGTGATGCGTTTGTATAATATGAACTAGGATTTGTGCTAAGGCTGGAAACTGGCAGCGTGGCGCTGTGGGCCGGCGTGCTGACCGCCGGCTCTCCGGCCGCGGCCCCACCGGTCAACGGTGACGTGTCATTTAGTGGGCCTACCGAGGACTGTCTCCGAACGCCCGCGGCCCTTCCTCTATATGTTTGGGGAGTTGATTGTGCTGAAATTCATAGGAATGATAACAAGTTTATAAAACGTTAGGTTAGGTTCTATTTATTTAGCTTTAATATACATTGGTATTATATTTACAAACTTAAATTGGGATTGTTAACTAAACTTGTAGTTAACTATCAAACACGTGTCTTCTATTAACGGTTGTCATCGATCGCATGAAGTAACAATTTTTTAAATAAAATTTTGGTGATCGTCTAGTGTGTACTTCATGGGAGATGGATGTTTTGCAGTGGCATGCACTAATATTTGTATATGCATACTTACAGTACTTGTTGTGCAGCGGCTGGTGTGTTTTATGATGGTAGAGGTCGGGGAAGCTCCGTTTAAGTTGCGCTAGCATGCCTGCACACAAGGGCCGCGCTCAGAGCGGGCGGGGGCGGCGGGGTAGAGGGGTAGTAGAGGAATCAACGTCCATCGACAATATTAATGGGTGGGTCTTATTAATGCAAGACAGATTAAATATTTTTAATATAATCACTCCGCTTCCCCTTACCCCTAACGCCAGTAAACAGGAACAAAATAATAAAGGAAAAAAGCGAAACAATACATGCTGCCTTAAAAATAATTTTATAAATAAGTAGGTAGGTTTATTTTTATTATTATAATAAAACAAGTTTAGTATTGGTTTGCTCATTTAGCAAAAAGTTTTTAGCAAGTAGTTTTATAATTTTTGACATAATCATATCGTATGTCAATTATTATTAGTTGCGATAAATATCATAAAAAACTTTTTGCAAAATGTAATTCAGATTTAATTAACAATTTTAATATCCCTACTACACAGGGGCTAATGCTTAGTGGTCGTGACTGTGTCACCTAGATGTAGCCAAGTGTTTAATGCGGTATTAGAGATGAGACTTTGTTAAAGATGTTAAACATTGTCATATAACTATGTATTTTGTACATATATCTATATGTGTGTGCGCGCGCGCGCGCGTGTGTGTGTGTGTGTGTGTATATATATGAACACAGAACATTACCATTCCAAGGAACATTAACACAGGTGTAGCAGGGTCATTAAAATAATATATTACGTTTCTTACCCGTTTGAAATATATGGAGCTGATAAATCTTCAGGAGTTTTAAGAAAAAGGTATATATTATTAAAATATGACAAAGGGAAAAGTATCTACTCTATGAATAGATTAGGAAGATTTACCACAACATGCCACCCGACTACATATAAAGAACCAGTAGAATCGGTGAAATATACGTTTGGAAGTGGCTACAACATTTTTGTTTAAAAGTAAATCATAATTAAATTATTATTATTAGTTATTTTATTTTTATTCATTTTATTAGTTATTTAACTTACAATATTTTGTGTGTAAGGACTAGCTATCGCATCTAAAAAGATTGCCACAATGAAATTGAAGACAAATTAAGTAAAATTTAATAAATACCTAATTTTTAGAGGAATTGATATTTTTTAATTGAGTGCAAGTATAAAAAAAAGTGAACCTTTGTATTAAGTTAGTGGAAATATCATATCAGGAAGTAGGAACCTTTAAAAATGACTCTTTTATATACAGTCATGTGATTAATTCTTCCTTCCTTCCTTGGGGTCGACATAACGAACTACGGACAATTTCGGGGTAATCTGGAAGGACAAAGCCTCTATAACGCTCGGTGTGCTAAACCGGTCCAAGCAGTACTTCGTCCTGCGGCAACCACTTGCGCTACACAAAGCGCAAAACAGACTGCGTGTGGAGTACTGCTTACAACTAAGGGCCGGTGCACCCGCTTACTAGTACGAGACTCTTGACTCCACCCAGCGTCACGCCGTTCGTACCGTCACTAATCCCATACTAACAAGCAGTACAGGTAGTTAAGAATCGTTTCGCTTTCGGAATTTGCGTCCCTCTGCGTATTCTACCACCTGTACAGCGAAGATTGTTTGATCTGGTGCTAACGCCTCACTTTTACAACCGTAGTGCACACCAGCGACGGAAAGTTCAACCCCTATTTTTTGAGTACCCACGTTCAACTACGCAACGTTTCTTTAGAATATTCATTCCGCGGACAACAATTATCTGGAGGGAATTTCACGTCACGATTTTCCCCTTGCGCTATTACATGGGGTTTTTTAAGAAGGACATTAAAACATATCTTAGAGGTTGGAAACGCGTTGGTGACATCCCTGGTGTCGCAATCGTCCATTCGCGATGGTAACCGCTTTCCATCAGGTGGGCCGTCTGCCTTTTTAATTGCTTCATGCAATAAAAAAATAACAATACAATCTAAACGGCGGAGATCTAATACGAGTATATACTTTACTGCTAAAGTAACGGCCCTTCTGACGGAAAGTGGTTAACTTATCGCCTATGAATATTTGCAACACTAGAGGTGCTGGTGACCTCGAAAGGAGGAACACAACTCAATGTTGTTATGGCGGCATAAACTAGACCAGGAGTGGTATCAATCAAGACGGGCAAACGCCCTACCTCTAGGTTGTGGATTGATTCTTTGCTTCCTACGACAGGCCGGCCGACAAGGGATTAGTATTTTTGCTTTATTCAGCGATTTTAATTTTGATCAAAATATATATTTTTTTAAACATGAATCCTCAAGTGATGTTTGTATACATTATCACTGTATGTTTCACCAAATCTTTCATATAGATTTTATAAGGAATAAACGGGCGTTTGTGGTATGTCCCCGGTCAGAAGGTTGAAAAACTGAATCCGACATTCTCTACAGTTTTATGATATCTTACCTGTAATAGAGTTAAGCGTAGTTGAACGTTGCTTACTGAAGTTAAAATTGAGCGGTGTTACATCTTGGCCGGCTTTGTCAGCTGAAAATTCAAGGATACCACGGCTGGCTGGCGATTCGGTGTCGTCATCACTGCATTGGGAATCCTGCAATATAGGTGTAATACTCCTATTAAAAAAATATATCATTAGTTAGTTAAAAAAACTTGTTTTAAAAAGGTTTTCAAATACAAGCTTTTGAGATTCTGGATTATCATGTAGCATCAGAGTGCTTGCAAAGACGAGTAAAAGAGCCCAAACACGACGGGTCTATCTTGTTTAGTACAGGAGTTTCTATGGCCACCTTCCGACTCCATCATCAGATCAGCTCCATGGTATCATGTTGCATTATCACGCGATATACATATGCATGCAAAATTTCAGCTCAATCGAAAACCGGGAAGTTAGTCAAATTTAACTTGTAAGATTCCACCCGAACTTACATACATAGGTACATCCATTGCAAGTTAAATAAAAGCTCGTAAATACTAGTACTATGGAATCAAACTAAATCTTAGTATCTAATGTTATGTACATATTGAACGTGAGTCTATAAACTAACGTACGACACTAGAGAGACTACGTAACAAATTAGTGAAAGAGGGAGAAGAGAGAAAATTAATTGAAAACAGAAAACGGATAAATATTAAGAAATATTATTCTTTGATATCTATGTACTATATCTATATACTATTTTAAAATCTATATATTAATACTAGATTTGATAGACGGCTTTGTGTCCTAGCTCATAGATTGCGCTCCAGTCACATTCCACTAAATAAATTTTATCATCTTGTGGGAAGGAGCAATACTCCAAATTGTCTACATTGCCATGTAGTGGAAGACGTACAGCATCTGTTAGTGGAATGTGTTCGGACCAGAGATGGCAGGAAGAGGCTGGTGGATACGCTGGGAATTAATCTGATGGACGTGGGTGTTTTCCAGAGCATTTTGTCGCGGCCACAGTCTGCTGCGGCTCTTTTAATTTTTTAAATAGTTAAAACCATTTATATGATTTGTGGAATTGTACGATTAGGGTAAAATGAGGCTGACATGGTGACATTATCACTAAAAGCCCCTAAATAAATGAGATAATAAAAAAATATGTATTTATGTATTGACGGTTTCTATTGTTGGGTAATATAAGTCTTTAGCCGTCTATTTTACTGAAAGAAAGACCTTCCGGTATTTAATATGATTTTAGTGTCTGGGATCAGCCTCAGAATAGGGGAGCGGATAGTAAGTCCACTGAGCTAGTTTCTATCATATTATAAAATGTTGTAGCCTCATAAGTATGTACAACTCAAACCAATCAAATAGCAGTTTTATTAATAATTAAATCGTAATGCTACGAGTTACAGGACTCGAATTAAAATGCCGTTGGAATAACTATAGAATTTATTAGAACTATACAAACACGTATAACACAGGTACAAATAAAACTGGACGCAACCAGTACAAACGGCACGGTTATATTTTTATTATATATAACACGCGCAAAGTCCGTCACTATATAGCTTATCGAATGTACACACGTCTTGATGGTATCTTAATCGTCGCTTGACTGCCACACCCCTCCGTTCGGGCATTGTTTTATACTAAACTATACAATACAACACTTGACCGCGTGGACTGAATTTTCCAAGAATCACACCTGGCTCATGACTATCATAAAGGATTACAATACACAACAGGCTGCCATTCTAATTACAAATTTTAAACACAAAGTAAAAAAACAGTAATTTAAATTCTTTCATGGTGATATCTTAAAAGTAACATGATGAGATATTATTTTAATCGTCTAAGAGCTGGCAACGTTTTCGAGAGAGAATTTCAAGAAGGCCAGTTTTTAGATATGCTATTCCTCTCACTCTCCCGGACGTCATACGGGCCGTCTGGCTGGCGGTAGTGGTTGCGTTCATCAGTGCGCATCGTATCAGTACAGTGAAAATATCAATTTTTCAAATCATTTTAAGAAGGTTTTTTTGCTTATTATTTTAATTGGAATTTTTGACACATGAATCTATTATTGCCAGACATTTTTATTGTTATTTAAACTGTGCCAGACGCCAATTCAGAATTGATTTTTTAGTCAAATTATTTTAGTAAGGCTGAATTTTTTATATGACGTTATTTAACTAGCTACAAACCCAAAATTGATTTGCCAAATAGTAATTCAATTGTTAACCTTCAGCCAAACCGATCTTTTGTAACCGAAATTCTTGTTTTTCCGACGTTGCTCGCTCTCGTACCATAAGGGTTATTATTTTATATGTAAATAATGTTCGAATGTATTTTAACATGTATTCAACGCTATTGTCATATATAAAATATGATGCCCTGATTTTATTTCATTTATATTTTTACTATATTATTGTGAAGCTACGTATAGCGTAGGTACATCTTCCTACCTGATTTCATCTTATAGACCGGCTTTTGAATAAAATGGTTTTATTATGGAAGAACAGATATAATTACTTTATAACGCTGTTTACGCAAAAAAAGACGACGGGACGTCGAAATTCAAAGACCTGATAACAATACCACATTTATTTTTAAAAAAAATGGTTTTAAGACATTATTCATTTGTTGCCAATATTGCAAATGAGTAAATCACTGTAACTTACCACCTTCTCCGCGAACGTTTCTGTGTGGGGACGGCGCGTAGTCCGTGCGTAGGCTTCGCGTAGCAGACGTGCATCACAGGGGTTCTCGTAGCGCATCCTGCGACGGGGCTCAATCCCACTCAGTTCCTCCTATACAATTTTCATTATTTATTTACTATTATTAATATAATGCCAACTATTATTATTGTTGATTATCATCTTAGAGATATTGTATTCAATTATCAAAATAGCAAATAATACAAACCGATTTGTGCATATAATTAAAGAAGTTTATTTTAGTCACTAATCTATCTATAATATTATAAAATTCTAAGCATCCGTGCTTGTAACAACTGGAATAGATTATGTAATCAACGGAGAATACCATGCAATTTTTTTAGTTATTCTTCTCTTTGTTCAGGACTCTAACAAAATGCATACGTTACACCTGATGCTGTAACAGACAGACAAAAATTCTAAAAATTGCATTCTTCGAAATCGCAAATTTGAAATTTGAAAGCGCCTGGTCGGAAATAGCCCCCGATTTTTTTCCCATTTTAAACGCAATTTGCAAACTCGAACCACTTACAGATTTATTGTAGTCTGTAATAGACATATAACATACGGCAACTGAATAAAGGGATAAACTAAAGCGCTCGCGAATGCATGTGCGTTTTTTGCCCATTTCACACTAGTCGCTCTCACTATGTTTCTGCTTTATTGTCGGCGCATTTACGAATTTAATAAATATTATATTTTCGAATAATGGGTTAAGTTAACTGATTTACTTTTTACAGATACTCACATCTCGCATATTGTAGGTGATCTCAAGATTGTTAACAAATGAGGATCTAAATTCTGGGTAAAAGTCTAGGACGTCCAGCAAGTCATCCCTATGCACCCGGTGAAGGTCGCAGTATGTTAGTGCCCTCACTCTGCAGTTGCTGCGTCCCACTGTTGGGTACACGCATGGATTTTCGCCAAATATGTCATCTTTACCTAGAATAAAGAAAAAAATATTTTTTTTTGGATTAATCCATATTAATATCATAAATGAGAGAGTAATTTGTCTGTCTGTTACGATTTCACAAAAAAATTACTGGACCGATTTGGCTTAAATTCGAATTATGTTTAATTTTAATACCGAGAGTGGACAAGGGATACCTTTTATTACGGATATTGGGATACGGATTATGAAAAGGTTATCCCAGAATGTAGGACAGCTTTTGATTTTTTGGGATTTGCCATTTTTCCTATTTTGGTAGTACCTATTTCTAGTTTTGGTCGTTTATGTAGTTTACGGATAGATAGACGGGGGATAAAAAATAAAACTAGAACAGATTGAATTAGGGGATGAAAGTTTGTATGAGAGACCAATTTTTTCTCAAGTTTATAGATATAATAAATCATATTCTTTAAAAATGCGATAGTAACTCGATCTGTCTATCTGAATATCGAAAATATATAGTTACTTTTTATCCCAGGAGATGAGATAGTTTGCGACATCAAATGAAGTGAATTTTTCGGGTGCAAATAGCATCAACATAAAAATTTAATACAATATAACCTGTATCTATCTATACACAAGGAGTTAAGTCTGATACATTTTATAAACATTTAAGATCGAAATAGCAGTGGTAAAGTGTTTGGGTTTAACATAATAATTACTTATGTATGTAACAAGTATTCATGTTCAAAGATTTTGTACAATGGAATATGTGTGCATTTTCTTCTCTTCAGAAACTACTTTCTTCCATAACTTCATCTCCTTTTGATATCAAAGTTTAATATATCAAACATTCACAAAACCCCAAGGTTTCGAGTAGGCGAGGCGTGAAGCAAAATGATTTATAAATGTCAAGTTTTGTTCTTGATATTAGGAATGTATTATTTTATTTTTGGATAGACACATAGTAATCAACATGGCAAGAAACTTGGTACAAAATATAACTTACCTAGTATGGCCATCACTATATCGTCCTTAAGAATTTCAATAGATCCTCGTGATATGAAATAGAGTGAAGTGAGGACGTCACCGCGGTGAACTAAAGTTTCACCAGGTGGTGCGTGGGTCGTTTTGAATCTTAAGGATAACGCCCTGGAATTTGATATTAAATTCAATTCATTAAACTGTTTTGTTCCTGCCTCAGATTGTCTGAAAGAGATAGCTTTTTGCCGATAAGCGACCGACCATTGTGCATTTAAAACATTTTTAGCTTAAAAGTTTTGTGTGATGGTGTATAATAAAGAGTTATTATATCTATCTATCTATCTCCCTTGGAACGGGGACAATCATAGGTAACACTTCCCGAGAAAGGAGCTAGTTAACATGGTATACTAATTTGAAGTGTAAGGATGTCAATTTCCGTATAAAATTTTAATATGTTTTTTTACATTGACATATTTTATGGTACTGAACTAGGAAATATCTTGCTATCCTGAACGTTTCTAAGTGATTAAGGTATATTTTAAACTTAAATGCGGTAATAATATAGGTTTTGATTTGATTGTTATTTTTACCTCAGACATCCCGGGCTGGCACCTTCAAAAGCTGAGCAATTTGCTAGCAAGTTGCGATTCAAATGTAAGCAAATATCTGCTTGAAGGCATTCCGGAAAGCCCTTAAGAACACTTGATGTATCAATGCCATTGGTATAACTCCATGCATGTTGGAAATATTCTTCCAACCTTTGTCGGAGAGGATTTGCTATCTATAACAATAAAATGACCGATTTGCTATCTACAAATGGTATATGTATATATAAATCTATGTGTAGCTGGTATTCTATACAACAAAAAATACAACCACATATTTAAAGATTATCTTGGTTTTTACTTACTATCGCTACACTATTTAAATAACTTGTATTTTGAATTTAATTAAGTAATTTGCTTTTGTAATTTATTTAGCAAACATTATATAAGTATAATCTTACTTGATGGAACCGAATAAACTCTCGCACTCTTAATATTTGGGTGTGGTATCGAGCTGTTCCAGAGTACAGGCGCTGTATTATTGCGGATACATTCCCAAATATACTCGCATACATCAGAGCTGCAAAAGAAATAAATGAGAGATATTAATTACAATGACGACAAACTTCCATTTAGTTTAATGGTCAGTAGTGTCCACTTACATCCAACAAGCATTACGAATATTGTGAAACCTTTTTCCATATCAGTGTTAGGCGCCACGTTACCAAAGCCAACGCTTGTTAATGAAGTGCAGGTGAAATATAAAGCAGTGATGTAACGAGATCTGAAAAGAAAATTTAAGTTTAATATACTACAATCACTGCACGATTGCTGAGAGAACGGTGCAATATTGGGTGCGCTTTTACCTCATCGATGGACCGGTGGAGTTGCCATATGAGACCTGCACATCATTAGCCAAAGCATCTAACCATCCAATTGGAGCGTGCAGTTGTGGCCGTTCCCAACTACCAATGGCGTACCTACAAATTAACCAATGTACTAACTTAAACTGTTACTTGGTGTCTTCGAGTTATATAATAGGTAATTGAATTCTTACCACAAGCAAGCCAACCAATGAGCAATAAGCACAAAGGTAGCCATAAGTAGGAGAAGTACGGCAGTTCCATATTCGGAGTATCGGTCAATTTTACGTGCTACGCGCACCAACCGCAGCAGGCGCGCCGTCTTCAGCAGACCGATGAGGGTGGTCGTCTGCAAGCAGCACAACGAAGACTCAGAACTCTTGATCACACCGGCGGTGGAGAGTAGGTCGGCTAACTCATTAAACCCAACTCAAGCGTTATATGAACGTTTGCTCATAACTAAATAGCATCAACGAGGCCTCGCAGCGCAAAACACGCTAACTAAGCAAAAATTCGTCTATGAAATATGCTGTTGAGCTCAAACAAACTTAGACATATTTTGCAGAATACAAGCGCTTATTTCAAAACTATAAAATTAGCTGGCTTCTTACAGAATGCGGTGCAATATAATTCTTTTTGTCAAACAGTATAATTGAAAAAGTCAAAAACGACATAATTTGTTGAAATTGTGGATAGTAATATCAGTCAGGCACTCGGTGCTTAATTTTGAGCAAAAACATTAAATTCAGTATTTACATTTTAGTGAACACTAGAGAATACCGTGCATTTCATCAGATCTTTAGTAAAACATAGGTGGCTATCATTACTTTTTCAGAATTAAATGACAGACTTACCAATTTTGGAGTTAATATTGAAATTACACATAATATTAATAAACCTTTCTAATTCAATTGTTACACCAATTTATTCATTCTTAACCTGAGTTTAATATAATAGAAGTACTTATTAATAGCACCATTTCCTGACACGAACTTAAAAATAGTTAATAAATAGTGGTAAAAAATGTACTTCTATATCTAGATATTGATCTGAATTATAAATATACTTCATTTGAATATTTCATCTCATTTAGTTTCATATTAATATGTAGGATATAATATTTACTTTTTGAACTGTGGCTATGATAATTTATTAATTGATTATTTAATTTAATTGAAATGCGACATTTTCTTATTAGAAAGACTTGTTTTATTTAAATAGTGTACCGAAGGGCGAGGAAAAGGAAAACAAAATGAAAACTTTAAAAAACAATTTATTTCAATTATAAAAAACAAAATCTGGATTATATGTAATGCATGAAATTAAAATTAACAATGTACATGTTAAGTGAATACATCAATAAAATAAAGTTATGAATGAACATGATAAATAAATAAATCAAATTGGAACATACAAATTGATAGCTGATACATGAATCGGACATCAAAATATTGCTCGATTTAAGGTGGGTGCTATTAGTAGATAGATACGTATGTCGGGGACTGATACTGTAACTTGGTGCTTCAAATGTCGTGAATACAGGCGATTTATTGATTTGTACAAAAAAGTTTCGTCTGGGAAGTGTGAGCGTATAAACTTGCTACCAAGCTCTGTGCACGTTGTGACGTTTGCCTGTTTACTATGAGAAGCTAATGAGCGATGTACCGCCGATTTTTTCATTATTATTTCATTACCAGATCGACAGCCAAATTCAAAATTAAGCAATTTAATTTAGAACTTTTCTTGCAAGATTTTATCATAAAATGTATTTATAGTTTAACATATTCTGAATTAATAGAATAAAAGTATTTCAGAATCTACAAATTTTTTGTCATGCTTTTAACTACTTATGCCTTACATTCTAGATAAATTGTAATCGAAAGGGAACTTGAAAACTACAATATAGTTCAAACACTAACTAGCTTTTAGCTATTTTTATAGGAGTTTTCGAAATGTAGTACAATGCACTTATGTAAGTAACTGTACCCGCATAAAATCTTTGGGAAATTTTCTTATGAGCATGTGATTATTGTCAAATGTAATTAATATTCGATGCTTTATAAAATGAACGAGTCGATTCGGCGGGCAAGCTTGTGAAATAGCCAGTGAACTTTGTCAAATGTAAAACTGGAAACTCATTCATAATGTTTTGCTGATGGGAAGCGTCCATATCTTCCATTAACTCATTCGCGTAGTGGATTCGATGGCCAGTGGAAATCAATGAATAAAATATGTTAACATAAAATTGTAATAAAACTGAGTGGCAGCAACATAAAAATAGTTCACAAAGATGGTATACCTCATCACTTTCCAGCCCCTGCTGTAACAAGAAATGGGATTACAAATTCAATACGCACCCACCTTCGGGCTTTACCATTATTATGACTATTTAAAGGAAATGACAAAATAAATTGAAATTTATCAGGCAATTATTAGAAAAGTAAAACACCTATAAATAAAACATACACACAAATTAATACTGTTTACAAATAAATTATATTAATGATTTTGATGGTTTCGCATTTTTACAAGATTGAAAGCTTTATAGATATATTTAATCGGATATATAATTCATAATTTTATCTTTCGATTTATAAGTGAGATCGTCGTGTTTGGCAAGTGATACCTATATAGTGACACTTGTAGTAATTGCATTCCATTCATATCTACGTGAGACCTTAAATGTACCCAGAGCTTCATTTGTCCGAAGACTGTCTAAGGAAGTTTATTTAAATAAGTAAATACTATTGTTTCTTCTTGAAATGTTTGTCTTGCAGCCCTAACTTGACCCAGTTTGCTTTCATATTCTTATGACCTATTTTACACTTTACTATTGTGAATATACCGGCTTCGTCACCCTAATCTTGTTGTAGTGTATGGCCTCCATTATTGACCACTATGTAATACTAGTTTTAAATTATAACATAATATTAAATATTTACAATTTTGTGTGTTTGTAAATTTATAAGTTTTCGGACAATTGATCATCTGGTAATTACCATGAGAAGCAAACTTATATTTCTGACTTTGTATCATAGTCTAAATGCAAAATTGTTTTTTAAATGTTAGATTTGTTATAATATTGAGTTTGCAAATCACAGTAAGACCATAGTGTACGCTGTCGTCTAGATTTTTAGCCATTCCCTGTTTTCGTTAAGTAAATTGTGGTTTGTTTGTGATGTGGTATTAAAATGTAGTGTTTAATAGGTGTGAGTAAAAGCTCACTTCATCAGTATCGGTCCCGAAGAGCAGCAAATCGAAGGGTATAGCTGCGACGAGGTCTATAAGGAACCACCCTCGTAAATAGTGTAGGGCGATTTTGGCTGGATCAGATTCCACTTCGTCTGCCGCGTTCACGTACGTGGTGCGAAAATTTATTAGGATGTCAATTATGAACGTCACATCCACTGCAAAAAAAGATTCCCTTTAGCCATTTAGCTATCACCACACGTACTCATATTTTATTAAATATTTGCTCGCCTTGTGAAAGGAATTCACGGTTATTTTTTTTGTTAGTTCCGATTCAGAATTGAAGATTAAGCGTCATTTTCGTTACACATATATTTTTGATAGTAGTGACCGTATTTTGGACTTTTTGTATTTTTTTTATTGCAGTAGTTCAGCAGACAGGCAGACGGCGCACTTGATGGAAAGTGGCTACAAATGCGCTGCTGCCCTCTTAAGGTAGACTGGAACGTGGTCAATAATGCCGGAACACAACACAAGGTTGTTATGGCAGCGTACTCTAGACTAGGGGTGGTAGCCATCCAGTCGGGCAAATGCTCTACCATCTGTCTATGGGTTGTTTTGTAATCTTTTACGATAGGCCGCCCGGCCGCAGGAAATTGTATTCTTTCCTTGTTCCTGCACGGATACTTTATACAGACTTTTACAATTCGAAAATTATTAACCTTAAATTTCTAGCACCGATTGTAAATCTATGTAGCATACGTTCTAAGAAAATTGCGCTTACATGGATTGATAGACGAGAACAATTAATAATTTTGTATAAAAGTATTCAAATTACTTATTTATAATTAATGTACTTATATAAACTTACCTATCATATCGATAACTACTATAGGATCTTCACCAAAACTTCTGGAACGTTTGTCAAAATCTGGTTCATTTAATTGAAAGGCAGCCACGTACGGCGTGAATATTGCTGTATATATTACTAGTATTAGGATCAACCAGTCCCATGCTGCCTGTAAAGTAAATATATGAATTAGTTAATTAATTATATATAATATACGCAAATATCTTTTTTCCACTTTTTTCTTGGAGCAGTTACCTCCTCCTATATACTTTACATTCTGGCGAAAATCAGACATTATTTATATTACTATTATAATCTATCCATGTCTTTTGTAGCCTAATTTTACTCTTATAACTATCAATTTTACAGATAAACCATCTTACTATCACATAGTTTTCAGTCAAGTGTAGAATAATAAAGAATAAAATATTCTTTATTGCCCACAAGAAAATAATACACAGAGTTAACCATCATTTCACTAGTACAATCGGCGGTCTTATCGATAACAGCGATTTCTTCCAGACAACCTTCTGGAGATAATTTCTCATTTTTAATAATGGGTCGGTATTCAGTGCGCATGATTTAAAATATATACAATCACTAGCTGTCCCGGCAGACGTCGTCCTGCCCAGTAAAAATAAAAAAATAAAAATTTAGGGGTGGACTACCCCTAACATTTAGGGGGATGAAAAATAGATGTTGGCCGATTCTCATAGATACCGGATAAGCACAAAAAATTTCATCAAAATCGGTCAAGCCGTTTCGGAGGAGTATGGCAACGAAAACTGTGACACGAGAATTTTATATATTAGAAGATATACACATATATTAATAGTAAATAAAAATATACAAATTTATATGCAAATATAATATGTACATAGTGTTACATACACATATAGGAGTAAATTACTGTTTACAAATTTGGATAGTAATCTTACTAATCTAACTGTAAGTACTACTTTTTAAGATTCGCTTACACTGTGTTTTGTTACCTTAACTATATAATTCGTAACCTTCACCTGAACATACTCATTAAGACTAAGCGGATATACTTTTGTGGCCTGGACTTTGTGCAGTATTAGTTTATTACATGTTACGATTAATTTCCTCCATATTAGCTCTGCTATATTTATTCTCCTTCCATTATTGTATAGGTCCTGGGCTTTCTTGTCTGTCTGCCGTACGCGGGAGATTCAGGTGCCCGCCGGCCCCTAGTCGGATATAACCGAATGATGCTTGGATTCTGTCTTGTTTATACATTACGCGAATTATTGTGGTGCTAATGTTTAAGGTTGTGACTGCATACGTCTTATTAAAAGCATTAAAAATAAAACCGTTAACTAGTAGCCGCATTATTATTGAAACAAACGTTACCAGCCAATAGCGTTTTAATAATTCCGCATTCTCAAAAATTGCCTTAAACCCTTGACTACATCTGTATGAAACGGCGACCAATGAATAAATGTCAGTCTAAATAAACCTGCATCCATATAAGTTTTTACATGAATATGAATTTATATTGTGGCGATAAAGTCACTTGCGATAATGTTATAGTCAGACTACCGCGTATAGAGATCACCCAATATATTACCAAAGATCATACACCGCGTATATTCGCGAATACTGAAATAAGCTTAAAACCCGATGGTGGTGATGTCGTATAAGTTGTTGATTAATAATGCTTTTAATAATTCTAGTAGTGTTTTGTATGATGAATCAGAAAAATATAGAAAAACTACATACATTTCCACTTCTTATTTTTAGTATAAAAGCCGGAACATCCAAAGTTTTACATAATTTACCCCATATTTTATGCATATGAACTTGTATGTATATTATTATTATTTTTGTATGTTATGTATTTCTCATTTTTGATCTTTTTGTTGGTAGTCATTTTCACTATTACCTTCATGGCTAGCGAGTTGTAATATTTTGCTTTTTGATAAAGATAATTTATTTAAACTCGTTTTAAAAGTAGTTATGAGAATATATGTTTTTTCGCAATATTACGACGCAAAAGTTAGAGTAAAAAAAATGGATTTATACAAAATTTACTAGTAAGTACACAAAACATGCATAAATTATAGCAAAATTTTAATTAAATAAAATACGCTTAATAAATTTATTTGACAACAAATATTTTTTAAATTCAGGTTTTCAGCTATTTTGATGATAAATAAAAGATGGTTGAATACAAATGGAAGACATAATTGAAATAAAAAGAAACAATAGCCTAATTAATTTTGATAATGATGCCTTGGATTAAAAAAAAGGTCCAACATTCAGTGGAAACAACAGTTTTATGACAAAAGGTGTAAATAGAAAAACAGCTAAAGAATTTTGAATAAAGACATTGAACTTTAAATAATTGTATTTTTCATATTTATATACAACTACTTGCCTTTCTTTTAATTTTGTCTACGTATCTGTTATGCTATGGCGAAATCTTAATACTCGTCTCTAACTATGTGCTAAATTGCATAAAAGCAATTTTATGGGCTAATTATAAACAATCCCTTTCACGATAACGATTATTAACGAAGTTGACAATATTTGTATTGCATCATTGAGTTTTACTAGTTAAAAGCTTTTATTTAACTTGCAATGGATGTATGTATGAAGTTCGAGTGGAATCTTGCAAGCTTAGATCATATAGATATGTTATATACCTCAATGCTTGCAAGCTAAATTTGACCAACTTCCCGGTTTACGATTGAGCTGAAATTTTGCAAACATATGTATATCGCGTGACAATGCAATAATATGGTAATGGACCTGATCTGATAATGGAGTCGGAAGGTGGCCATCAGAACTCCTGTACTAAACAAGATAGACCCGTTGTGTCTTGTATTTAAAAAGCTTTTTAAAAAAGCTTATTTTAATTTATGAATTACTTCCACAATTTTACCCAAGAATAAGAGATCTCTAACAGTTCTGAGTCTCTTATTTTTAGGGTAAATTTGTGTACATAGCCACATTACGGTAAATGATCGGAGTATCATGTGCTGACATACCGGGGCTCTATTTATTTCTCTCTTTTCTCTCTATTTACCGATGTTCAATGAGTCCGTGCAATCCGAACGACGACATTTGGTTATTGACACTTGGGTGCGGGGTATCTGGATCTGCTACGCGGCAGACAAACAAGAGAGGCCAGGGTCTATATAGCACTATTTCTGTACTGCAGCAGTGATCCAAAGTAAGTTTGAACTCAGGTTGTATGACAATGCATGAATTTGGCTTAAGAAGTCGATTGCACATATTTTGTAAGTTATAAAAAAATAATTCACCTTTATTATATATATACCTAAAGTCATATCGTATGTCGTAGAACAAGATACACTAACATCTATATCTATGTATGTCTGTAGACATATTTTATCTTAAGTTGTGTACTATGCGTGATAAGGTAAAATCGGTCTTGATATATGTATTTGTTATTATATTAATCCATGCTGATGTATGAAAGTAAACGTGAATTTTTGAATGGTTGTTTCTTTACAAAGCGAAAGATACATTACATTACTTACTACCGTACTTGACGCACCTTGTTTATTAATTACCAAGTCAAGCAAATTACTCTCGTATTTACATATCTCTATAGGCATCGTTTATTTTTCCGAAATAAAAAGTAACCTATATGCTATTCCAGATTATAATCTACTACTGTACAAAACTTCATCCAGATTTGTTAGCTGCTCTGGCGTCAATGAGCAAATATACTTCCATCGAAACTTTGACATTTATCATATTACTAGCTAATACCCGCCCGCTTCGCGTGCCGTAATTTTTTTCTTAACTGACCTCTACTTAGCGAAAGGAAAGCCCATGCCAAATTTCAAGTCTATAGGTATTGTTACGAGCTACTCAGGACTCCCATTAAAATGTATGTAACAGTATTATAGTTGCTAAGATATCGTGATGAGTCACTATATACGTGGATTTCAATTATATATATTGTTACGCCCTTGACGCCGACAAAAACAAATCATACCTGCATATCTTTAAAAACACATTTTATTACCTTTCGCCATATGGACTTCTTTTGTTTACTTTGTGTTTAAAATTAGTGATTAGGAAACAGCCGATTGTGTATTGTTTATTGCCCATCTTTTACGACAGTCATTAGCAAAGTGTGTCGGATTTAAAGTACAAACTGATTCTAGGAAATTCGGTCCACGCGGCCGGCAGGCATATTAATCTGTGCAGTATAAAGCAATACCCCGAGTGAGGGACGACAGTCGAGCGATAACCACAAGCGAAGGGAAACTTGTGTACATTCGGTAATGTATTTAGTGACGGACTTTGCGCTTGTTATTGAATGACCATTTACGACCTTCCGCATTACGTTTGGGCTTGTTGTGTTCGGTTATATTTGTACCTGTGTATAGTGTTTGTATTAATAAACTCTATAATAATTCCAACGGCATTTTAATTCGAGCCCTGCAACTCGTAACAATATGTAGATTACTAGAGTATTCCAAACCAAGTCAAACAAAATCAAGTTTATTAGGTTTTTATATATCGCGAGCGTAGTCGTGAGCAAAGCTAGTATATGTATGTAAACCTTGCGTGAAAAATGATCTGAAAATGATTGTGAAAACCGCATAAAAATCTGTTGCGTGGTTTACGCAAAGTTAGCGGATATACAGACAGACGCGGAACGATACTTTGTTTTATACTATGTGAAGTAGATTAAAAGATTGCGAGTTTTCTCTGTCTGGATGTTGTGCCAAATGCATAATATTATGAAATTCAAAAAATGACGTGTATGTACATTTACCTAAATTATAAAAAACATGGGAATACATTATGTAAACGAAGACAAATACTACATATTTTTTTAGATTTGTGCTTATTTGTTCGAAATTCACGTCAAAACTATTAGGTCGAGTTCAATACGTTATTCGCTGATCGATAGCAAATTTTTAGACTTAAAATGTGTGCTCCTTTTTATCCTATAAATACCTCATAAATTTTGGGTGATTTAAAATGGCCAGAAAAAAATATATTCTAGTGTGACATTTTCACTGATCCATAGCAAATTTTATGTAATCAAATGTATGATTTTTTATCCGGGAATTTTCCTGGGCGCGGCTTGTATTTGTTCGGTGCGTAAAAATTAGCTTATTACACAGTTTTCTCTAAAACGATTTAACATTCTTTTTCAAATGCTGCGCTTTTTGTGTCCTGGGAATCCCACAGGAATTTCAAGTCAAGCGTAGACGAAGACGCGGGCCTATTTATTTATATAGGTACATATTAATATGGATTACATCAATTTGTTGAAACTCTTTGAACATTGACTATGGTTACTAATTTATTTTAATTTTAAAATAAATTTTATTTATAGTTGCCAATCAATTAAGATTTTTGAAATATGTATACATATATACATAATATTTATTTTCTTAAGGACTGATTTTCTAACCGTTAGATAAAAGTTATCGGTCGAATAAATTATAACCTGAGTGAATTTAAAAAGTAAAATTATTTAACTGTATTATTATTATTTTTAGTTTGGTAGTAGTAAATTTTTCCATCTTATAATTTATTGTATGAATAACTTTTATCTGGTGGTTGAAAACTCGTCGCTTAATGAATTAAAATATACGCCACACGCTGTTTACTATTTATCAATGTAAAGACTGATTTTATTTCAACAATGCCATAATAATGTTCATACTAAAATCTAAATTTTTCAAAATATAAATTCTAGGGGGCTGGAAATAAACGTAGTGTTTCGATAACCATGGCTCTGTTGGTTTTTAGTTAATACATAGCCTAGCACACAATTCTTCCTATAGGCCAAGTAACTCTAGAACAATAAGGACACGGTGCTGTACTTACTTTGTAAGGAGAATGATGAAGGATAGTACAAGGCGGAGAAGGCTGCGTGGTTCCCTTATGGCCGCCGGTCGCCCCCAGAGACAGTACCTGTGAACAACCATTACATTTCCTTATAAAAATTACGAGTTAATTATTGATTATTTCTTTTAACTTTGCGTATATATTTTTATTTGTTGAAATTTTCAAAGATATAAAACTACCAGACAATATTTGAATTGACTTTTCTTGAACATTGTTCTAAGAATTATTTAAGTTTGCTAAGATTATACAGTTGTTACTTTGTTGTTTAAAATATTACTATTTGTAATGTTATGTGTATTGTGCATTTGTCCGCAATGGCCTAAATGTATGCTATAAGCGTAAGCGGTACAAACAAAATGATTTTGCACTTAGTCTATAATTTCATGACATTATATCTCATGTCACTCAATACGGTGTTTGAACAGACATGCAATCACTGTTAATCTAAAATGCAGCAATTATTAAAATAAAAAATTATACTAAGGAGTGCATTCCGTCTGGTTTATGTCTACAGAACGTACTTACCTTGTCATTTACAAATAAATAAAAATACCTTTCATTCACTTCAGTAAATGTGCCTATTCGAGAAAACAATCAGGTATATTATTATAGCAATAAAATAATTTAAAACATTTTACAAATATTTAAAAAATATTTATTAAATTTTAGCGTTGCCAACAGAAGTGAGGTTGAAAGTAACGCGCGTTAAATGCCACATACACCTTCCATTATACATATAATAGTTTTAATTAAGACAATTAATTAATTCAATCTATTGGGAATCCTTCTTCTGCACAGACGCAGCGCGCCCTCCTAATTGCGAACAGAGGCCGAGTACAGAAAACACTAAACTGTAATTTTATTGTATAGTATTAATAACGGCTTTTACCCCAATGGCATCGTTAATTATAACAGAACCAGCTCTGTTTACGTATAATCCGTATGTTGTATTAATTAACTTTGTTTTGCTAACTTTAGAGCGACATCTGTCTAAGATATGCAGTTATTTAAAATAATGTAAGTCTGGTGACCGTGCAAGACATACATATAGGTATTCAAAATTATAGTACTATACAGCGTGTTTATAGTCTGATTGGTCTTGTGACAAAATAGAGGAAAGTCAAATGGCAACATTGAAACTGAAAGCACGAATTATTCTTTAAATTATCTGTTGCGTACGAGTATATCAGGCAAAGAGATAAGCGTATTACCTCCTTGCCGATGGCTGGCAGCCCGTTGAGACCATTACAGGGTGGTTCAAGGCGTACAACACTCTTGCGCGATCCGCGAAAACCGGAGTCACGCAGGCGCACCGAGGAGCGCCAAGTGGAAGGCGGAGGGTCATCGCGCGAACCGCGCGCGGAGGCTGCGCGCCTCGAGGTGGTGAGCGCTGCGCCCCCGCACGGCGGGGTCACTATCAACGGCACGTCGGGGGGCCCGCGCTCCATGCCGCTGCCGCGCCAACGTTCTCACCGGAACCCGCCGTGCTCCGACGCCTCCAGATGCTCACATTCCAGCACGGCCCGCTCGAACGCCGATGCCGACTCGAGAAGTGCGATCGCCGTGTTTTGCATAGATGCGCGCTTTATCCCCAATTAGATTCACGATTCTTCCGCTTTCGCTATTCCGATAATTTTATCACGTATTAGTATAGTATTATGATATAAATAAAATATGTTTCAGTGACGATATGTTTACGATGGTATGGTTTTTGAAATTACCACTCTTATTATGACATTTACTGTGACATAAGCTTTAAGCGATCATAATTGTGGAGAATAACGTTTACACAAGAGACGTCTGTAGAATAGAAAACCGGAGTAGTTTCCGTAAATGACGGCTAAGATTGTATGTATGTACCTCAAGAGTATAAAGCGTGCCTAATAGGCATAGAAACTCCGAGCGCCTGAAAGCGGAGAACGAGGCCGGGCCTCATTCAAGACACCGTGTCAATGGGTGGTCGGTTCTTTTAATCTTTTTATGCATACATTTCACGTGAACGGAACGTTTCTTCACAACTGAATACAGAGTTATGACAAAGATGACAATATTCATTGTTGCTTATATGCTCATACAAAAGTCAAATTATCCTGTGATCTGCCTATGGGTACGAATACCTTCACACAATTTCCTTCAATATTATTCTATTTGTAGAAACGATGTTATGTCCCTCAATTTATAGTACGGTTATTTTGAAATAATATAAATATTATTGAGGTTTATAAATTAGAAAAAATATTAAAAATAAGAAAGTTACAAGATTATGTAACAACAAATAATAGTTTAAAATAGATAGAATCGACTGCAAAATTCTACCTATAAAATATATCCGTTCGAATAACTCGCTAGCTACTTTTAATAAATGCATTTTTATTTTTCCACTCTACTAAGCTTTGCTGCATTGTCGTGGGCATGCGCATCTCGTTTTATAGAAATTTGTTTGAATATTTAATTTATCGTTTCGTTATTTATACAATTTATTTATAACAATATTGTGTTATTTGGCAATCGATATAAAATAAATTGCGAATGCTCACGGTACGTGAAATGCTTATATACCAGTACGTAATGGTATTTATCAACTTGAAATGCAAAGCTTAAGCTTTTAAATAAAATATTTCTTGGGCTTTTGCGGGGTCCATAGTCTTTGTTAGATTTAGAGTACAAGAGTTACAAGACAAGATTTTAATCCTGTGATATCAGAGTTTCTTATGATGAATAAAATATAACTTGAAGCATAGAAAACATTGAAAAAGAAAAACGAACCGGGCTTATAATGCCTTTGCAGGATATTTACTACACTGTAAAAAGTGGGAGGGGCTGCATGCTCAATACACTTCATAGAAGGTATGTAACAAAATATGTATAATACAGCGTTTATAGTTTAAAATCGGTTGAAAAAGCTTTCAAGCGAATAGCATTGGCTTATCATAAAACCATTTGGATGAGCTATAATAAAATACAAAGTGATTACAACGGTCTACTGTTTCAAGTCCTGAACTAAAAAAATCGAATGATTAAATATTAATGAAAATATGTTGATGTTTTCATATCATGTCACAGTATTCAATCTAAATGTTTCGATTCGATCGTGATTATGCCAATTAACTACCTCTTTGACAAAAATAGGAAAAAGATTAATGATTAATGTAGACAAAGAAAACCATACCATGGTAGTCATAACTCCAAGCATGGATCGCGTTTTCCACAAATATAAAAAGAAAAGCTGTATATAATTGAAAATATATTATTTTCAGACTCTCGCTAAGCTCGCAACCAATAGAATGAAGAAAAACACCTCAAGAATTGACGCACTTTATACTGAAGGAACTAAAACTAAGCACAGGACGGCACCACACACTTAACGCAATTGATACTCATTTATATATACAACTGGAATAATTTTATTTATCAAAATGTAAAAAAAATTAACTAAAAAACCCTAATGCATTGCAACAAAATCTGCAAAGGTTGTCTGCAAAACGATAATAATAGTTTTGACTTTTTAATGCAGTCGATCGATTGGGCGCTCGGCTCATTTACAGGACGTTCACACGCTCAACGGGATCGCGTTCGTATTTCTTGTATTACGTTTCAAAATGATTTTGCAGTACAGATCGCGGTGTTCGTTTTGTAATGGCGAGGAGCCCAGTTACTGTATTTAGATAATAATTTGATGGCAGTGGGAGAAGCGGCCGAGTCCGCAGCGTGATATCCGCACGTAAACTCGATGGGGCACCGTAGCGGCGCACGCAAGAGGTCGCTGTGCGCGCGTCGAGACTGTGTGGAGCCCCGACGGGCGGCGGCGACGCCCGAACACAGGCGTGACCTCGCACAACCACCCCTTCGCTCATCGAATATTTCAGCTGAAATTCATGGTGTCGCCAAGCTACTGAGTATCACCGTTGTTACGTCGCTACCGTCAAATTGTGCTACTAACGGATTGTCACGTGATGAACCGGTATTAATTCATAGGGCCGGCCCCCAACCAAAAAGAAAGTCTTAAAACTACCACAACCACCCCTAATTCTCACAATCAGGGGTGGTCGCTATGTATGTAATTGAGAGTTGAATTTTTTCGTAAGTTTCGTGGGAGTGTCAGTTCTTAAAATTATGACTATTTTCTTCAATGACTTTATTCAATCAAATATGTAGCCAGATAGTAATTTCTTAAATTGTAAAGATTGTGTCCACCTGTAGCTTTGGAACTATTAAGAAAAGGTTGGAAAATTACTTTTAATGAGATTTGTCTAAAATCAATTCAGCTATGATCAGTTTAAGGTAGGTATAATATACACAATTATATATGTTTTACTTTCGTGAAACCAAACAAATCACATTAAAACAAACAAATTTGAAATAAAAAATTTAAACATGTGTAAAAAATATAAACGTCAAGTTGGTTAATTAATCAATAAATTGGTTCATTCCATGAACTAAAACATTTTATTTGACAGCCTTTATTTTAACTTTTTTGAAATTTATTTATTGGATGGTTTCTAAATTATTGTATTCTTATAATGTCATGTATTAATTGCTTAATGTGTCGTACGTCAAATATGGGATATTTTCGATTAAAAATTGTTTTTAAGGTTTCGCGAACAAATTATAAAAACAGTGGACGTTAGTCGCCTCTATACAATCAATGTCTGGTCTGCAAGATCTGCCATGTACTTGGCCGATTCATTACGATCTACTTTCGAATATTGATTCAAAATATAGGCAAGTCTTCGCTTTTATATACGTAGTTGGTTTTTATTATTTGTGACAATATATATATATAGGTATAGGTATAATAGAAATGAACACGGTGATTCACGATTACATTCGTGAATAATTGGCACTTTGTATAATATTTCATTTAATAAACAAAAAAATCAAACAATAATATTTAATTAACCAGCCCATCGCAACCTTGGTGCTGCGACTGTAATACTACTAATATAATATAATCAGTTCACCAACAGTGAAAGGTTGGTAATAAAGGCATATAAAAGCAAAAGAATGATTTATATTGTGTAAACTATAAATAAAACAGCAGTGTTACAACAAATTGCAATGTAATAAGTACACCCCGCATTAGATATAAGTTAGCAAATAAATAAAATAGTAGATAGGTAAGCATTAAAAGAAAGAATAAAAAAATTGACATATTTAGAATTAAGTATATAGTAACAGCCCATAACTGTCCCACTGTAGGGGAATGGACAGTGTACCCGCCACGCTTGTCCAAGGCGGCTTGGCAGGTTTGACACATCGGTTATCTCGATGTGCAGATTGCATCACGATGTTTTCCTTCACCTTTGCTAGCACGTGGTAATTGTAACAATATGCACATTAGGTCAGAAAATAGCCTAAGTGGTGCATGCGTTCCGGCCAGGATCGAACCCGTGCCCTTTGAGTTTAGGACGCGTGCGCTTGCCATTACGCTACCACGACTTCATATCGATTATTAATATATTTCTTTGAAATTGATTTACTAGTTAATTTAGCAGTTATAGCATGAAAGAAGAACATTATCTTTAGTTTTAGTTGTAGTGAGAAAACGTGAAAGGTGACCAACGTTCATTATTATTTGCTTATGGTAATAAAAAATGATTTAACCGAAAATATCAGAACGGACAGGATAGCCTGTTTATCCAAATAAACACTGTTACGACCTAGGTGTCGACAAAGACAAATTCACACCTACATACCTGTAAAACACGTCTTATTACCTTTCAGCATTTGGGTTTCTTTTGTTTACTTTGTGTTTAAAATTTGTGATTAAAAACAGCCCATTGTGTATTGTAATCTTTTACGACCTATTGTTGTATTGTAATCACTGTCAGGTGTCTCCGATTTAAAGTACAAACTGATTCCAAGAAATTCGGTGCATGCGGCCGGTCAGACATATTGCATATGTGCAATATAAAGTAATGCCCCATTGAGGGATGGAACAGTCGAGCGATAACCATGAGCGAAGTAAGACTTGTGTACATTCGGTAATCTATTTAGTGACGAACTTTGCACATGTTATTGAATTGTGGATTACGTTTGGACTTGTTGTGTTCGGTTATATTTGTAGCTGTGTTATACGTGTTTGTTTAGTTCTAATAAACTCTATAGTAATTATAACGGCATTTTAATTCGAGTCATGCAACTCGTAACAATACTGTACTTAACGCATTTTTTTAAAGTTGTATTCTGATTCCAGTTTGCATAACTACATTTATGTTATAATTTTAAAAAATAAGAACGTATTATTTGGTTAACTTGTAACCTATGCTCCAGCAACAGGATATAATGCTAAAGTTAAAGTAAAACAATTAATTACATAATTCCAAATTCGCTAACTAACCGGAAAAGCGTCCAACCATGTCTTTATCTAAACATTATAAGCCATTGTGATTAATTTGATTGATTTGGGATAAACTGTAATACGAATTATTAAGTTGAGATTTGCATTATAGCATTTAAATGGTTTGACTCAATTGATAAGAGCTAAGATCTTATAAGATCTACTCCGTTCAATACTGGGCCATCTCATACACTTCTTTTTACGTGAGACGCACTAAAAGTTTCCGGAATGAATAAAACAAGAAAATACTATGAATGGTCAAATACAAATTTATTCTCTCAAAATATTCTCCGCTAGCGTACATACAAATATTTATTTAATTTCATGACCTTTGACCTCGCAAACATGGTTTTCATATTCTCCGACAGCCTCTTGTAGTGATGAAAATCGTTGACCGCGCAACTGGTTTTTAATTTTTGGGTACAAAAAAGTCAGAAGGTGCCGGTCGGGCCTGTAAAAGGTTTAGGTTTTGCACCTTCAAAAATTCATTTGTCTTTCTGGCGGTGTGAAAAATGGCATTATTGTGGTGCAAGATGCTACGGCGTCTACGGTTATTTTAGGGACTTCGTCAATACCTTACGGCAATAAAATGATCGTGTACCAATCAATATATACGGTAGATCGTACCGTGATGAATCTGCAAAGCAACAGTAGCCTCGTGTGCACTTAAATTAGAAAAGGAATCATGCACGCGCGCCAATCGGTTGGCTTCTTCTCAACAGACCCATACGCGCATTGCTGCTTTGTTTTTATTTTATTTTTATTGCAGGAGTTCAGCAGTGCTACAAATGCACTGCTGCTTTCTTAAGGGAGACTGGGACCTGGTCACTAATGCCGGAACACAACTCAAGGTTGTTATGGCGACATACTTTAGAGCAGGGGTGGTAGGCATCCAGTCGGGCAAATTCCCTACCACCTGGCAAAACCTTTGTTTTAGGATAGTAGCAATAAATCCATGTTTCGTCGCCAACCCTTTATGGCTGCTGGTAGATACCGCGCCTCCCAGTCACGCCTTCACCGCAAAACGAAGAACCTGGAACAAGGACGCGGTAGCCAAGGAGAGTTGTTCCCTGACAATTATCGGACTCTTTGCTCTGTAGGAAAACTTTATTATACGTTTATTTCTCTATTATTTTTTACATTCCAAAAACATGTCATTCTTATGATAGCTATTCGAAATTAATTTCTGTATTATTATGTTAAAACCAGAAATTAAATAATTTAACTTGAAACAAAGCCTATAATATTCTTCATTGCGCCCATCCGAGACAAGTATATTCAAATAAGTAAGTTGACGGAAAATCAAAACTACGATTGAATTGACCTCGTTATTAATATGAAGTTATTGTAACCCGCAGCTGAAGGCAGCACAGCACGCCCACTGCCCTCCAAGGCCGCACCATCGACCATGGCAGGTTACGCAACATCGCATAGGAGTTTATCTATAAGCTCTAGTGTTGCAATACACTCTTGCATAAATTAAATATGTATTTATAATCAAATTAAATAAAAAGAATTGTTCGTGTGATAATACGTTCTTATTTTAAGAAAACTATATTGCAGTAAAAAACACAAGACAATAATAATTAAAGAACCACAACACTTAAAAAATATGTCCTATGAGGTTTGGACACTCTTTAAATTCTTTCAATTTTACTTTTTTCACTCTTTTAAATTTACTTATGTGTATATTTTTATATATAGTATAGTTATATATTTATTTTTAAAATGTAAGTGATCGTACAAAATTATGTATATATCGCAACTCCTAATCAAAATATTTTTGCCACGGGTTGTCTGGAAGAGATCGCTATTTAGCGATACGACCGCCCTTTGTACCCAATTAGATTAATACTAGTACGTAAGTTTTCTGTAATGATGTACAATAAAGTGTTATCTTTCTATCTATCTATCTAAATTCTTAAATTACAGCCATCACTATATTAATGTCGGATCTTTAAAGACAAACTGTTACTAAATGAAATTTATTAAGAACTAGGCTGTGTCAGTGAAACTTCGTTCCCGTTGCCATAATGATGTTTGTACTAACAAATATCATCACATGCTGTGGCAGCAGTCTACTTTTTTTGGCTACATTCGTCTGCTTTACTAAAATAACTTCATTTAACCTGTTAAAAATGTCTTAAGATTTGATCCGCGATACCGCCATACATGACACAGAGCTACCTCATTAGCTATACGCTGATTTTTAATTTCCTTAACTAAACTGACAGCTGTGATCGACTTTTTATGTTTCAAGCTACATAGAAGCAATTCACCACTGTGAGTTAAATCCTATAGAATTTCTCTAGATATTCTGTAGGCTTCAATTCACAGTAGTGAATTGTTTGTTCAAATCGCATAACTCATTTTTATGAATCAAACAAGGTCGATCGCAGCTGTCGTTTTAGTCCGTGTTATACAAAATGAGTGTGAGGTACATATATGTAATTAAGATTTACACGCGACTTCGTCCACTCTTAACAGGTAACGAAGATAACCGTTACTTTGCCAGTAGGAATATAAATTCAAAGGGTATTTACAGCAGGGCAACGGATTGTATAAAAATACTAAATGAATAATGAATTCCGAAGATTCCCGTAAAACTCCGGGATAAGAAAGGTTTCTAAAGGCATACATAATTACATCTGTTCTACTAAACATGTTTAATAAATACAGAAACTTTTACATTAAGCAAGTTCTAATATCACGTGGTTTCGAAGTTAGGAGATCTCGGGAAATATAAAAAGTCCTGGATTATAAATTGTTTTAGTATAAATTGGATCTGAAACGGCATTTTTTATGCATATATTACTCACATCAAAATACTTCCGGGAAAATTCCCACGGGTTTCCCGAAATATAAAGTATTGCATCACTTAAAAAAGGACTAAATTATCGTTCTAGTGAAATCGTATCGAAATCATCTAATATTTATATAATCTAACTAATTTATATAACTCCTGGGAAAATTCCCGCGGAAGGGACACAAACTACCGCAGCGTTTAAAAAGAATTTAAGATATTGTTTTAGCGGAAACTATGTCGTGTGCAATACAGCTTACTATGGAAAATCACAGAACATCTGTATTTAGAGGTAGTTTGTGTTATGGGGCATCATGGTGCTGGAATAATATTCCTCCACTTATAAGAAACGACCCATCAGTGACACCAAAGCACCAAAACACTGTTACAATTGTACAATGCAAGACTTAGCACAAGTGTTATATGACTTTACTAATATGTTTTACAATAATTCTTTTTTTGTTGTACTCATATCTCACTATGCATAATTAATTATATTATGTATTATGAAACAACAAACAATCAATATGTTTTGTAAATACCATTTTTTTTGCATCGCTACTAAAGTAGTCCAATTTTAAACTTGTATGTGATATATATATAGATTAATTTGTCAATTTATTTAAATCAGTCAAATGCGGGTAGTTATGTATATGCTTATTATAATTTTGATGTAAAATTTTCTATTAATTCGTTTTATTTTTACCATTACTATAACTATAACTAAATCGATTTTATATTATTTCTGCCGTATTGTGCTCCGCGACTCGCATACCGGTCCCAGCGGAAGAACAAGGGTGGTCTTAGTGACCAGCATTACGCTGAATCTAAGTCTAATTTTATGACTCGTATTGTAAAAAGTATGTGTTTTCTAAATAACACATTTATTTATTTCTTTCTATTGTAGAAAACCGTTATAAAGTTCTTAGAGGCTCCTAGGAATAGGTATAAATTCAAGTCCCTCAAAGTTCAACCATACCACACGTGGGGGACGGACAAGTGATGCTAAAGTTTCTGACACTGCTAACATGGTCCTGGTAAGCCCAGTAAAATGGAGTATCAGAATAATGTAGTATGTATAGGATCCCTTCCCGGGGGCGACCGCCAGAGCACGTGTGGAGCTGACCCTAGACGCCTCGGCATGCGAACCGCCAGTGCCTCTCTGTTAAACAGGCAGTCGAGTGTCGGGGCACCAGAAAGCATCATAGTCGAACGGGTTGGGGAAGGGGCAGACGATGCTTTGCAGAGTAGGCTTCGCCGACAATCTCTGTTAGCGAGACGTAGAAAATGGTCAACAGAGGAGATGAAGGCGTTAATTTATTGTTTTTAAGAAGACACACACACCACACGCTAACTACCCTAACGGGATATTTATAACAACCGACAAAAGTCGAGAGAAGACTTAATTCAAATATAATATATACTATAATATAATAATTACTTTTCGAAGATTTGAGGGAGTCGAAGCAAACAGTCTACATAGTCTACAACAAGAAAACGAAAGAAAAGGAATTTGATGCTGTAATAAAAATTGCAATGGGATTGTTTGTTAGGGTTAGGCTACAAAGGCTACCGTTTGTCCACCAATATTAAAGAATCTGGAATTTTGTACAGGCAACCCATAATTTATTCATGTTAGAGATATGATTTAAATTAATAAAAAGTGATAAAATACGATCATATTGCTAACAACGGCACATTTACGTGGAGCTCTTATAGTTTGCAAAACGTTGATGTATTTGTGTGATGTCAGTGACCACTAGAACTAAAAAGCGCGCCAAATTGGCTGCGTTTATGCTTAATTATGTGTAAAATATTGCTATTTTTATGCTAAAAATTAATATTTCTACGATATTTTATTTTTACTACTACTATAAATAAATGATTAAAAATAATAAGTGTATGAACATTCTATATTTTGCGAGAGATAGCGCAGAACTTTGTACTAGGATATCTAGACACGTATCATTTTACTAAATAAACCTCCAACGAAAAACGGCCGCTTTAGAGCCTTTTGCATATATCTTAAGTGAGGATTGAAATACAAATTAAAAATTTTGACGTGTTTATACGTTTTAATTTCCTTCTTGTGAATTTCTCCACAGCAGGCTGTTACGAGTCTCGCGTCCTCGTTTTAATATCAAATATTAATGATATTAACCACGTAATCTGGTGCTCTGAACATCTTGTAAGTTTAATGGCTGAAGTCTTTGCGACACTATGTAGCGGCATGTTCTTAGGAATTTCTTGGATGATTACGGAGTCCTTGACATATAGCGTGTTGATCGCGGGCGGTTTACCAGCTCTAGCATTATCTAACCTTCACTGCACTACATACAAACTCTAAAGAATATATATACTCCCAACTGCGAAGTTTCTTTCTTTCTTTTCAATTGATTAGATCAGATGAGAATATCAGGTGAAATCCTTAAAAACTGTCTGTAAACAAATTGATAGTGTATTAAAACTGGCAACAATTTTGAATTTGACAGTAACATGTGCCAAAAACATGTGAAATATTTTGATTTTCATGTTTATTTCGTTCCGATAAAAAATATCTGATATTTGTTCAATTTTATAAATAGCTAGTAATTATTGCGATCATATATTCAATATACTCTTTGATTGCGATTGTCTAGCTGTTACCATTTTGTCTTAATGTGTTTGCATCGGTGAAAGAGCCGATCTTATTTGCATCAGAGGCAACATCTATGCGGAAGGGATGGTTTAAGACGTGTTCATCTCTTTGCGAAACCGGCTGGTTGATTTATTTCGACTAATGCACGACAATGCACACCCACACCCGGCTATAGAATCATAACACGCACTCTTGCCGATGCTTGCATTAACTTTCTGTCGTGGCCTGCTCAATCGCCAGACCTTGAGAGTAGGCCCTCTGTGACTTAAGGACAGACGTATTAGTAGTCTACTAACTGTACCCGGCAGACGTTGTCTTGCCTTAAAATATAAAAATCTAGAAATCGATTGCAGCGCCATCTACCGCGACCAAATGTTAATTTAAACTTTTCTCGAATCTACTTGAACAAAAATAAAATTTCATTAAAATCGGTCCACCGTTAAGGAGGAGTTTAGCGGCGCCACCTATCGAGTCCAATCGTGAATCTAAGCCCCCGGGACTGGGACTCACTTGAACATACAAAACCTAATTTCACCTAAATCCTGGTATCCGGTTGTAGCGCCATCTATCTACCAGGTTCAATTTTGAATCTAAACCATCTGGTTACTGAGATACCAAAACTAACGTTTTCTGAATAAAATGTCTACGAAAACATAAAAACATAATGTGAAGGCATTATAACATTGAATAAAAATATCAGCGTGAAAATGTCGATGTCAAAAAACTATCTAGTGTCTAGGCAGGGCCGCGTTTAAGGAAGGGGATGGTATACTCGCCAGTTTTGTCCAGGATGAATGTCATAATTGTGACTAACACAATGTCATATATAATCCCTATTAATATTATAAATGCGAAAGTAACTCTGTCTGTCTGTCTGTCTGTCTGTTCCGTTTTCACGTAAAACTACTGACCGATTTGGCTGAAACTCAGTATATATATATTTTCGATACGAGGATGAACATAGGATACTTTTTATCCCGAAAATGGATAGTTTCCGGATAAAATGATATTTGTCTGTTTGTTTGTTATGCTTTTACGGAAAAACTACTGGACCGATTTGGCTGAAATTCGGCACGTATGTAAATTAAATACTGAGGATGGACAAGGGATAATTTTCATTTTGGCCTTTTTTGGTAATTTTGGCCTATTTGGTCATTTTGGCCTTTTTGGTCATTTTGGCCTTTTTGGTCATTTTGGCGTTTTTGGTCATTTTGGCCTATTTGGTAATTTTTCATTTTTGGTCATTTTGGCCTATTTGATCATTTTGACCTTTTTGGTCATTTTGGCCTATTTGGTCATTTTGGTCTATTTGATCATTTTGGCCTATTCGGTCATTTTGGCCTATTTGGTCATTTTGGCCTTTTTGGTCATTTAGGCCTCTTTGGTCATTTTGACCTATTTGGTCATTTTGGCCTTTTTGGTAATTTTGGCCTTTTTGGTAACTTTGGCCTATTTGGTCATTTTGGCCTATTTGGTCATTTTGGTCGTTTTGGTCGTTTTTGCATATTCTGTCATTTTGGCCTATTTGGTCATTTTGGTCATTTTGGCCTATTTGGTCACTGTTGCCTTTCGGTCATTTTGGCATTGTCGTCAGTTTGGCTCTTTGTCATTTTGATTATTTTGGCCATTTTGGTCGTTTTTGCCTACTCCGTCATTTTGGCCATGTCGGTCACTGTGGTCTTTTGGTCATTTAGACATTTTGCCTTTTTGGTCAAGTTTTGTAATTTATTTTGTTGACATAGACGGGGATGGTATAATTAGCGATATAAAATGAAGTGAATCTTCCGTGGCAAATACATAAAAAATGTAATATAATATAACCTTAAGCACTTGCTCTATAAACAAGAAACACGCACTAGAGGTTAACCCGCCGCGCAGCCGCGGGGTAAACTCTAGTCATAAATAATAAACAAAATATCTACTTGTCGGGAGAAACAACTGAGGAACTTCTATCATCATACAAAATAGCGGGGGAGTGGAAAGTCAAATCAAACGAGATACTTATAAATTTACAGAATATTGCAGACTTTAGATTTTTTCGAGCGTGCCTACTTATGGCAACATAAATAGGTATACTTAAAAGGAAACAAATAGCGCATTAATTATTGTTTGAAAAGTTAGCGCCTGTTTTTTATATGTAAATTGTTTGGAATTTATTGTAGGTTGTATCCCTATTTCGTGTGTTGCGATTTTACGGTTATGTCGTCATAATTTTAAAGAGTCAAAAAGGTTATTTATCTTCAAACAGCAATCTTATTACCTATGATTAAAATAACGTTACTGCACATAAGATAGGACAGGTGTTTTCTCGGCACTTCTGGCCACAGCCAGGTTAGCCTAAAGTAACACGAGCCCAAGGTGTTTTACTGGGTTTGTTTGTATTTTTCATGTATGTTTTAGAATTCATTGTAAAATTTGATAAAATGTGTCCGTTCGATTGATTATTAAATAATCAATCGGACACACCAGCCTATAACGTCACAATCAACTGTTATGCAGCTGTTATGTCATTCCGCCTGCAAAACGGACCGCTTTATGGGGGCTGAATAAATAATTTTCAATCACAAGATTGAATTTTAAAGCATGTAACAAAAAGCAATTTCTTTTATTATTAAAAGACCAACTGTGCCCGCGAATTTCTTCGGGCAGTATTACAATATTCCATATGTTCTTAACCCTGCAAAATGTTAAATGAAATATGCATGAAAACTTAACATTCGTTTTCAATTGAAATCACTAAAATTGTCATTGAAATCTGTTGAACTGTTTTAAGGTCTATTCGAGAACTTTCAGAGAGACTTAAGATTAAAATTATTCATTATTTTTAAAAGTCTTTGGTTATTTTTCAATTAAATTTTGACATTGATTTAGAAATCCCAGATAGACATATAAATTTTAATAATATCGTCACGTTTGTCCGTCCGATTGTTCGTCTATGATTATAAATGTAACTTCCAACCATTTTTCTGAGAATCTTCTAGTTGTTCGATATTTATACAAGATTTGTATTCAATATCCACTGCACAATAGTGTCATAAAATAGCGAAAAATATACAAAATATGGGTTGCCATAGATGAAACTGCGGGTTGATTTATTTTTCAATGTACTTAGTCGTTAGTTACCTACATCTTGAAAAATACCGATTTTCTTTAATAGCTTTTTGAAGAACGAATTAATGTTCTTTATTGTATATACAAATCATAAATAGGTAATTAGGTATACAATAGATTGTATTCGCCGACGGCGATATCTT
The DNA here is from genome assembly GCA_012273795.1 of Dendrolimus punctatus. Classification (NCBI taxonomy): domain Eukaryota; kingdom Metazoa; phylum Arthropoda; class Insecta; order Lepidoptera; family Lasiocampidae; genus Dendrolimus; species Dendrolimus punctatus. The sequence goes on along the minus strand of CM022531.1, from coordinate 19,616,896 downwards.
CTGGGTCAGCTTCACAATTATTAAAACTTACTAAAATGTATGTACCTATATAATATTATATAGTATAACTAGCTGTCCCGGCAGACGTCGTCCTGCCCGGTAAAAATAGGGGTTGTCGCAGAGGGTTAATAATTTAGGGTTGTATGTATTTTTGTATGTTGTATCATAAAAAAATAGAAATTAAAAATTTTGACTAAAAAATAATAAAAAAATTTAGGGGAGGACTACCTCTAACATTTAGGGAGATGAACAATAGATGTTGGCCGATTCTCATACATACCGGATAAGCACAAAAAATTTCATCAAAATCGGTCCAGCCGTTTCGGAGGAGTATGGCAACGAAAACTGTCACACGAGAATTTTATATATTAGATATAAAAAGAAAATTTCAATGTCAGATTTCAAGTCAGTACACAAAGGGAACTTTACTCCCAAATTCGTAATCATTGCGTTTTCCTGTCTAAAGTTTGAATTGAAAATTAACACAAAATGAAGACTGAAGAACTTTTCACGGAAATTGATTTGAACAACATGTTTGTTAGTATAATAAGTTTGTATGGTGTATATTTTTGTCATTTATCTACATAAACCCCAAAAATCAATTATTCGAAAACAAACCTCAAAAATTACTTGACCAATATTATTTTCGTCGTCGTAAGTCGTGGTAGCGTAACGGCTGGCGCACACGTCTCAATGTCAAAGGGCGCGAGTTCGATTTTGGCCGGAACGCATACACCACTTGGGCAGTTTTCTGACCCAATGTGATGCACATTGCACATGTTACAATTATCACGTGCTAATCACGACGAAGGAAAATATCTTGATGTAATCTGCACATCGAGATAACCGATGTGTCAAACCTGCCAAGCCCCAGTGGCCCATGTTCTTAATTTTTAAAATCTTAGTTTATTTTCCTCATTTTTATTTATCTTCTTTTAACAAATTATATACTACTTTGACAATTTTCTACGTTATAGTACTTTTTCTTTTTTGAAAGGGTTATAGCCTAAACGAGAAAAAGGTTAGAGGAAACAAGCACAACTTCGTAAGGGTTTTTAAGATTCGACTGGCGGGAAAATATATAAAAAACTAATTCTCAGTGTATTCAAGTCGGGCACCCTGTATGGCTTTAGGTGTTCGTAAATCGAAAACATTTTTTTGTCATTCAATCATCATCATCATTTTTTACGTTTTAGCAGAATGGGTAGGGCATCTAAAAATAGTGACATTTAATTTTATGAAAAACGATTACATTAAATTAAAACATGAATATTTTTAGTTAGAAAACGACTTGTGAGTAAATTAGTACTCAATACAATTATGACTACTAATGCATTTGGCTTGATAAATTTTTTTGTCCAGGTATGTGAACTACACGATGATGCCAACATGCACTACCGAACACCAGCTTGGTCCATCTACTGGCTACATCATGCGGTACTCACCACCTTCTCTTCAACAATATCATTGTTGTTGTTGTTGCTCCCATATTTTAAGGCACCGTTTTCCATGACCACAACTGATTGTTGGGTTATTTACACATGTAACACTTACAACTATCCTCATTTATTACATACGTAGGTAAGTTTAAATGATTACTTGTTTATTTAAGTTAACATTTTAGACTTTTCCTTTACGACTATTGTAGCGACGCGTCTATTCTTACTTCATTGTTATCCTACACTAATTGCTTCCAAGTGGTGTTCCTATAATATTAATAACCAACTTCATTATTAAGCTCTGACGTGCAGAGTTTCAAGGTAAGAATTTAAATTGGCATAGCTTTTGCACTGAAGCATTCGGATTCAATACATTATTAAAATTCTAATTCCCTTCTGAATTAGAAATAAAAAATGTAAGTTCGCGATTGGCGTGCGATTAATTAGGAAAGCTGAAAATGTGTCCTCAGAATATTTAGGGCAGCTATTTTGATCTACTTTGATATCGATTGTTTGTCTTTGATGATGTTTTATCTTGGCTTGATTGTTTTATAAACAGAAATGTAAATCGAAATCATGGTACGACAATTGATAGGTAAGCAATTTTCAATATTTTGATTCAGTTCATTCGATATTATTAAGAAAAAATACTTTAATGTTATTTAGTAAAGAGATTTTTGACATAATACAACAATTTACTTTAGCTTCAGTGCTATTCGCAAGATCTGACTTTTGTTTAAATGTACTACCCGATACATGAACAGTGGCGGCCAAAAGTTTTGTAGTGATAGATTAACATTTACTGCGAAGTTACATAATGTGTTAATAACAATGGACATCCGTTGCTACGTTACTTTTCTTTGTAAACACATTTATTTGATTCATCATATATATACTACGGAGTAATTTTTAGTTTCAGATTATAAGATATAGCTATCCTAAAATCTGAATAAAATAATTTCTTGAAATAATTTACAGTCACAGTCAATTAAGTTTGAAACTGTTCTATATTTCATATCACTTCACAAAAATTCTTAGTGGACGCGTAAAAAACGTAAACTATTGATTTTGAAATAGTAGTGGAAAGGCACAAATCACATGATATTTATTTTCTGTGAATAGTTTTTATGGCGGTGTTAGCATGTGGTCGCGTGTCAAGTGTGTTTCGGGTGCAGTGAGGCGGGCGGGCGACTCGCGGGCCGCGTCAGCCGCGTCACACTGCGGCGGCCGGCGGCGGCACCGGCACCGACGCGCCGCATGCCCGCACCCGCACCGCACTACGTACTCCATTCCATCCTCAATTGAGGCTTTTCCCATTTAACCCCACTGCATATTCGAAATGAATGAAATATCTTAATGTAAAGTCAAGGTGGGGAGGAACTCCCTCAGCGGGAAAACTCGTTCCTCTTGTTATTTCCATCTTTGAATATTTAGGACGACAACAAATCAGTACAGGAGGCTAAGCCACTAGTGAATTCTGTCTTCAAATTGTAGTTAGCGTTAAATTTCGTACGAAAATACGAGAGCTGTACGAACTTAGCCTACTAACGGATTACCCAACCTTGTCTATATAAGACTGCTTCACTGTGTTTAATATTAAAGGGCCGCTAAACTCAAAAGTAGTTTAGCTCGACCATATACTTGTAAGTTTTGCCTCGCCAAGACTCAACCTTTCACAGCTGAGTGAGATATTGATAAATTATAGTGGTCCTTAGAATTAAAAGTATACTCGCAACCTACGCGAGCAATATACCTATATAGGTGTACAGCTAGCGTAACGTTGCATTATAATGGAAAAACTATCTATCTATCTATAACTTCACGCCAGGTAGGCATGAACAACAGAGCGCCATTCAGGCTTATTCTTACACACCTCACTTGCTTCTTTGACATTCATAGTTCTTGTCATGCACGCTCGTCTGTTTGTAATGGAAAAACATTTTTAGATATATACTATTATATACTTTAATTCCGAAGTTCCCATAAGACTGGAAAGTTCCAAGCGTTTTGAGGAGTTTAGAAATAATTGAATAAACGAAAAGCTGCCCAATGTGGTCGAGCTTATGGGATTACATTTTTTATTGTTACAAAAAGTAACCCTTCACTATGAATAACATTGCGAAACGGTGTAAAAAAATATAGTAGGAAGCAGTAATTGTGTAATTTATAATAATATGTTATAATGTAATCTTAAATGAAAGAGTTGCCATTATCGCAAAAAGTTGAGTTGTTAAAGAGCCAGCAATTTAAAGAACTCATACTTTATTCTCTAATTGTTGTTGCAGTAAATAAGACATACTTTATTCCCTAATTGTTATTTCAGTAAACAAGACGAGCAACTTAAGAGTCCGTAATGGGAAATACTCGGTAAATGCTACCGGCCACCCTGCAGGGCATCGCAACGCACACCAACGCCTTTGCTTTTCACGCACCACCATGTATCGACACTCGACCTTGGACTACATTATGTTTTACCGAACCGACTTAAGGGCCAATCAGGTCAATGGCATTACGGTGTTCTTGTCCAGGAAATTGATTCTTGTAATATTTATAATTATTCTTATAAGTAAAAGTATCTTCAGCATGTCTATAATCTTTGACAAATTTGTCTTCATAATTTTAAAATTTCAATGATCATAATAAAGGTTAAAAGGCGTTTAAAATTCAATTAGGTACTTTAATATTAATGTTTGCTTGGTCGATAAATTTCAAAATGTTTCTATTATATATTTTTGAAATAATGTATAAATTATTTTTATAATTATACTAATATTATTATAATACTATAAACTGAGATCCCACCTGTATACATTATATCTATAATATAACAATATCATATATGATGCATGTAAAAACTAGCTTTGCTACTTTGTTAACATGGTTTTTTTCTACCTTTGATACCTGCTACTTGAAAAACGCCTCGCTTTCAGATGAGTGAGTATCCGTTCCGTTCTAAGTTTATGTTAAACTACCGATCCTCCCCGTCTTAAAACATGATGGGGAACCCGGTTTAAAGAAAAAAAACTACCGGTCCTAAAACTTTTCATCTTTCCTAAAATCATGTAAGTCTGGGGTGACTGGGATCCTGGACTATATACTAGGATATGCCCGCAACTTCATCTACGCTTAACTTGGAATTCCCTCGGGATTCATGGAACACAAAATGCCGCAGCATTTAAAGATGAATGAAAGCTATCGTTTTAGTAAAAACTGTGGTGGAATCAGCTAATTTTTATGCATCCGAACACCTTTAAACCATTACCGGTAAAATTCCCGCGGGTACCCGGGATAAAAGATATCACACGTTTTATTACGTTACAATTGCTATCGATCAGTAAATCACATCGGAATTCGATTTTATAAATCTGGCCGTTTTAAATCGTTTCCGGAAAAATTCTTGCGGGATTCCCATTACATAAAGTAGTCAAGTAGTAGGTTTAAGTCTAAAAATTGGCTGTCGATCAGTGAACATAGCATCGGAACCGGCCTAGTAGTTTTTATCTGAGTCCGGAACAAACAGACAAAACCAAAAACAGTCAGACAAGAAATCTGAAAAAATGTATTGTGCTCTCCATTATTTATATTGTCTATTCCAGTTGTTTTTTTAATAGTTTCATTGTACAGAATACATGTTTAGAATTTTACAATATCACTATCTATGCCCGTGACGTCGTCCGCGTGGAATTTGTTTCCAAACCCCCCCGATTTTGAAACATTCTTCATTAGTGCTCCGCTCCTATTGGTTTTAGCGTGATGATATATAACTTATAGCCTTCCTCGATAAATGTACTATCCAAGACTGAAAGAATATTTTAAATCGGACTATACGGTTCCTGAGATTAGCGCGTTCAAACAAACAAACAAACTCTTCAGCTTTATAATATTAGTATAGTATAGTTTAAACTATTATGACGCACATTAATTATATAAAAAAAACAAATGACTTTGCGTTGATATAAAATTTGCAATTAAAATTTAATTTTTTGCTAATAATTTTAAATAGAAGCCGGCCAAGTGCGTGTCAGTGTATTTACATAAGTAGTACACATATCTGATTTATTCATTAATTCAATCACGTAACTAATTTTAGAAACAATAAATTCGATGTAAAGAAATATATATTTGCTTTAGACAGACCCTTTATGATAACTCTAGTTCAATGTTTTAGTTTAAGAGCCAGTGGTCGGCTACCTGTATGTATTTGACCAGACCTGAGGTTTTGTACATTGAGGCCCCTATACCTACCATGCATGGTACGGGGACTCACTAAGTTCAAAGTGGTGGACGCGGCTAGCGCTGAGGTAAGACAAGTATCGATTTTAGACGAATTTTAAATCCATTTGACAACGTCTCCCGTTTTGAAATTTGAAAATATAGGCTTACTATCGGAAAATTATCGGAAAATAAGAATGGCAGACCATTATCGCATTTTACTTTATCGCAGACATTTTAAATATACTAAAAAAAATCGAAAGTAATTGACCAGATCTGCCATTGATATATTTTGTTTATTATAGTCTTAAGAACATATAGACGTCTACTTTGCGTATACACATCAATATATATGTTTTCCGTTCGCTGTTTTACATCAATATACTAAATCGCAAGTAACAATATTTACGATTTACTTCATCACTGTATTTACAGAAATTAATATTTTTTAATATTCTTTATACTAGATTTTTTATAAAATATATAATATATTATATTACTCTTTAGTTTGAAGTCGGTTTTCTTTTTGTTAAATAAAATATATTCTACTTTTTAGTTGCGCAAATACTTGAATAGTTTTAGAAATGTACTTCTGACACGCGTATACAAATTTGCTTCCGATTTTCCTGTAATTCACTTATCAGATGAGAATGGGACCACCTCAGGAGAATACTCTTCAGAACAATTATTTTTAAATCGGTCCATAATTGTCGAAGAAATCGCATTACAAATATACAGAAAAACACACACCCAGTCGGATTGAGAAGCTTCTCAAAAACCTTCTCCTTTGTTGAATATCAAATAATTCTGGTATCAATAAGACCTATTCTATATCGATAGATAACTTCCGAAAATTTTCAGAAATATTTTGTTACTTTGTAAGCTATAATAATATCACTCTCATTTTTTTCGCGATCTAGTCTAGGCCCATGAATGTATGAAAACGTATCGTTTGCTATGGTTTGTCAATAGCAAGCCGAATGTGTCCAATAAATTAGTACTAATATTTATATAGGTCTAATAAATGTTTCAAAAAGTAATTTTCAAAACTAGGAATCTACGCATGGTAACTGCAGTTAGAAGGCAATTCGTTTGCCCCTAAGTCCCTGCGGCTGGGTGGTCATGCACCTCTTGAAACCCTGTATGTTGGAATTTCTAACAACGAGGTTCTAATGGGGTAGTAAGGCGTAGGACTGGCCACTAATATTATTTTTTAAATATAGAACATATTGACGTTATTTTGTTTTTTTCCTTCTATTATTAAAATCATCATAAAATATGCATAAACCGTGCCTAGTCATATCAAGCAAAAAAAATAAAAAATCATCATAATATTCGTACGTCCAGTTTCAATTAGGTAGAAGTCTTTTGCACTGGGTAAAGACGGTCCTGGTATTATATTGCGTGCTTATTGTATCTAATATTATAATATACATAATCCATGGTGGCAATATTGTATGTAGGTGTAACTATGGATCACCACTATTCTGACACTGACTAGTTGACGTTGTTTTATTAAACATATTTAAAATTTTCGCTGATTCACATACAATAAAATACTTTATTACATTATACAAAAAAACCAGACTATCAATTTAACAATAACAAGGTAACAAAATACACGTTTATGGATAATGGAAGTTATTATCAACAATTATAACCAGACTAGAGTTTTCTCTGCGGCTGCGCCTTGTGTGTAGCATTAATAAAGGTTATAAGTGTTGATGTATTTAATACGTACATTTTATTAAATTTTTATGTTAGTGATATTTGTCTCTGGAAGATTTAGTTTATTCTACATCGCAAACTATTCCATCTTCCGGTATGAAAAATATCTATGTCCATTTTCGGTATTAAAACATAATTATGTAGAAAATTACAGCAAAACCGATCCAATACTCGAATAATTTTCCGTGAAATCTTAACAGACCTAGTTACTATCGCATTTCTAGATGATATATTTTTGTATCTATAATCTTGAAAAATGTTTGGTTTCCCATGAAAATTGTCATCCCCTATAATAATAAATACCTAGGCTTTTCTATTATATTATAGATGACTTTATTCTTAGCTATTCTGATACTTAATCGTAATAATTCAATCTAAATTACACTTTACGTCACTAACATAAAGTTTAAAATTCGATGCACTGTTACGCACATATGTGTATCTACGTATCTGTTGATCTACGTATAAAAGAATATCTCCCTCAAGGATATACAGATAGAGCTAAAATTCACATGAAATCTTTTAAGTTTTATTTAAAATGAAAATTAATACTAACGGGTAAAGTGAAAAGTGGTATGTCGAAGCATATAAGATTGAATTTTATATGTTTATCTCTTTTTAGTGCCACTTTTGCATTTCGCTTGTTCATTTCATCAAGTTTCGAATCACTGCGATTTTAAAGAAGTTGTTCTTCAAAATATACGAGGAACTTTAAGACCCAATCTTGACGGCCTTGAGGTGGGTTATAGATAATGTATGTGTAAAAGGTAGTGGACCCCAACTTGTTGTTTAGTTTCTGCACGCGATGTTGCCAAACGAGGCATTTAATTCTGTACGAAAAAAATGTATTTTTATAAGATTGATTTTTATTTAAAGTGAATAAATATAATTTAAATTATTTATTATAGAACATTCAAAACTAAAACATTTCTAAGAATTGTTTAAATCTACAGCTGGTTTTTTATGATATTCAAATATAAATTAACGCTTTATCAGTACATTTTTCTTTTTATACACGTGACAAGTGCTTATTTGGCAATAACATTTTTAAAATATATAATTTTTCTTACGTTAAAGATTCAATATATGACAATCTTCATGTTACCTTGTTTACCATAAAAAGATATGTAGGCCATTATGGCATTTAAGAGCTGAGTTTGTGTTGTCGTAGCCTCCTATAATATGCTTGATGCTGAACCAGGTATTTTATTTCTTTATACGGTATGGTACCTACTGTTTTCTTTGTTAATATAGGAATGCCCTTCTCAACATTCTGATAATTTATGTATGTTTTAGGCATAATAAGAATGAATAAATATTGAGCAATGAGTTTCAGCAATCTCTTCCAGGGGTTCCCGTGCCCACGTAGATTTGTTCTTTTGTTTTGTTCATTTGGAGAAGTAATACTTTTTATTTATATTCAAACTATCTTTGAGTGGTTGTTTAGATTCATACCTAGCTTTCATTTTAAAGTACCGTAACCATTTAGGAAATAAATGACATCGATACATCTGCCCTACTAATTGCACTTGCGTAATCGATATTTTTGAGTTATAATTTTTTTGCAAATATGGTCACCCAAGGTGCTAATTAAATCTTTACATAAACCTTGATTTTTTAATTGTTTTTATAGATATAATAAAAATAACATGGACATTTGGATGTGTTTCTCGAGGGTGTCGGTCGGTGTGGAACGCGCTTGTCAGATTTATCTAAAATTGCATAATTAGCTGCCACGTGGATGTAACTGTGAATATTTGAAATGATTACTATCAAAAGAAGATATTAATCAAAGAGACAATAGGCTAGTGTTTCAGATGACATTGTTTTATACTTAAAAGTTTTAAATGAATCGTGTAAGGTTAAAATATATTACGTAAATAAATAATTAGTTTCGTCAGCCATGTGTTACGTATGAAGACAGAAATAATTTAAATTTAGCGACCTTAGCTACTCCTTTTTAAGCAGTCGCTATGGAGGGTAGAGATAACGACTACCATTTTAAATGGAGGGAAAGATGTAAAGTGTCTAGAAGTATGCTCAAAATGGAGGTTCAAATACCTACACAATAGTGCTAGCGTAAGAAAATATACGACATGAATTAAAAATTGTTGAAATGCCATAAAATTAATATAAAATAACAATATAGAAAACATCGACTATTTGTGTAGTCTAAAATAATTTAGTAAATATAATACTGTGAGACAATGTCTAGAGTGCTTTAATTATTATGAATTTTAATAAGAAAAAACAAAGCGGAAATCTTTCGGTCCTTGTTTATGTTTCTTGTCCACTCTAATTTAAGAGGCGACAAGCAACCCACAGCTAGATAGTAGGACATTTGCCCGACTGGATTGCTACCACCCCTGGTCTAAAGTGTGTCGCCATAAAAACCTTGAGTTGTGTTCCGGCATTAGTGACCCGGTTCCAGTCTCCCTTAAAAGAAGAACAGCATTTGTAGCACCGTTTGTGTAGAAAATGTCCATAGGCGATGGTAACCGCTTTCCATCAAGTGGGCCGTCTGCTTGTCAGGTGAACTCCTGCCATTAAAAAAAACTCCAATTACTTTTGGTGCTTCCTTTAAAATTTATCCTAAGCTACCGCGGCGCCACCCTTATTGACGGACGCTTTTTCAACACAGAGATTGTATGGCTTATCTTTACCCTACATAGCAGTTACCAAGTTAAACGTGTACGATTCGATTGTTTAATAAACAAACCGCAACTTATCACATTGAGATATATATATAGTACGTATTATATATAACTCAATGAATTATCATTATAAATAATGATAGTCAGTGTCAGTCAAGTGTAATAAATCGCTTAAAAGTAATGCTTCCCGATTATAAAAAAATATTGTTAAATATATGACTTATTAAAAATAATGTTTTGTTTAAAAACAAAAGTGTCGCTTCAATACAAATAGATTTTTATTTCCAACAATAACATCAATAATGTAAACTAATACAACAACAAGTCAAAACTAAATATATATACAGCATAAGTTAAAAAATATATATAATGAAAATTATATAATATGATATAAGTGTCCCAAGTCACCTTCCCAAGTACAAGTTAAATAATAATAGCAATATTTAAATAATCGACTTTATAGAACTATTATTTCTGTATCACTGATTAAAGCGTATAATTTTATCTAATAAAAGTATTATTAAAGCGGAACATTATACAGCCATTATTATATGAATATGATAAAAGCGGCAGTCTGAAAGGAACTCCTCACGCGTGCACACTCACTGTAAAATTTTATAATTACAACCACGTGTGTGTTAACTTGATAATAAATATCGAATTTATTATACAATGAGTTCTAAAAAAGAAAAAAATAGTAAAGAAAACAACACGAAGGAGCCACCTCCGAAAAAGGAGGTACCTGGGATACTTTCACGTGCTCTCTTCAGCTGGATGTTTCCGTTGTTCTATTATGGGAATCAACGCGATCTAGAAGAATACGATCTAGTGCCTGCGAGAGAAAAATATAATTCTAAAGTAGCCGGCGATCAACTGGAACGGTAAGTTTTTTTAAGAACACCTGTATTTTTGGTGCACGTATTAATTTAGTTTTTTTAACTTTATCAAATTTTATATTTGGAAAGGGTGTCTTCTTTTATTATCTGTTATAATCTTATTGAATGTTTTATAGATCCTTGACTTTTATTTATACATTGTCTATTACTGGAGTCCAATTCTGTTATTTCAATATCTTAACGTAGCGAAGATATACAATGTACGATACCATCGCGATAGTGTCAAAAATTTGTATTCTATTAAATACACAATATCACATCGCGGCAGCACATCTAATAGTAAAAAAATATTTCGTGAATTTTCGCTTATAAATACTGATAGAGTTGCGTGGCCATGGCATGCCATTGGAATTAACACAGTACCGAATACAGCAAAACCTACTATTGAGACGATAGTGTCCGGTGATTTTGTATGTTTATGTATGTATGTCTGTATGTATGAATGTGTGCGAATATACCTATTCTACTTATTAAATTATGTGTTATTGTATTATTATACTTTAGTTCGCTAGTTTGCTCACAATTTCTATAGCCGTAATCTAAACTAACACATTTTTCTTTTTGTTACTTGTAAAACACTAAAGGCTAATAAAGATTTATTTATTTAATTGCAGCACACAATTAGCACAAAAAATATGAACTGAAATGATATACCATTTCAAACATATTTATTAAGCTTATTGGGAACGATGAAATACTTTGATAGTTTTATATGTTTTAGCAAGCACAAAAGCTCTGCTCTACTAGTTGCACTTCCAGTAATCGACATATCTGGGTTTTTCATTCTTGGCAGAAATGGTATCCAAAGGCGCTAATCTATACATAAGGCTTGATTATTTTATTGTTTTTTTGATACACTAAAAAGTTGCAGCATGGAAATGATATCTAAAGATATGTTTATCGCGATTTTCTCGAAACCACCAGTTGCAAGTACTGCGTTTGTTCTAAGGAGGGCAGAGCTATTAAGACAATAAGTACAGAAATATTGATTTGAAAAACAGGGTCAGTTGCTTAAATTCAAAATTGGCCAGCTGATATATTGCGACGTAAATTATTATCTTTAAGTTGTTCAATATCTCGTCACAGCAATGGATACGATTTGGCATACTAGATTAAACGAAGATTAAAACCAACTGATTAAAAAACTAAGTACTTAATAGATCACCACACTATAACCCGTCTAAGCATATTATACTTTTCACGTTCGCATGCCCATCACGTTGCACATTTTTGACAGTAAAAGCCGTTGGATGAAACATATGTGAAGTTGTGAATATCTTCAAACAATAAGGAACGTCCAGGTTTCTTATTATTAGGTTACGGAACCCTAAGAATGTAAAATATATTATTGATGAGTCATATCAAACGGTATATTAACGCTTTGAACATTCTGTAACAAGTTTACGTTTATGCGAAACGTGACCTTTATATGGTAGTAACCATCTTAAGGGGCTACCTATGTTAGTGTGCTATCTCGCTCGCGTGAAAATGATTGAATATATAAATAGAAATTGATAGAAGTTACGATAAATTCATATTAGAAAAATCTTGACAGGTCCACAGTCCAACCCATATATGGACTGCAAGCCTAAAGTACGATTTCATACATGCATACATAAAATCACGCCAGTTTCCCATGGGGGTAGGCAGAGACTATGGATCTCCACTTGCGACGATCCTGACAAACAACTTTCGCTTCACCTACTTTCATTAACCTCTTCATACATGCGCGTTTATTTGAAATGTTTTTTACCTGGCCTTTTTTTAACAGTTCTGATATTTGTTCATGGTATGTTTGTCTCGGTCTACCGGCAACAGCTCTACCATTGACAATACTGTCATATACCTGTTTTGTGATTCTATTTTCATCCATCCCCTCTACATGCCCAAACCACCTTAACATTCCTTTTTCAACTCTTGTTATTACATCTTCTTTCAAACCACATCGTTCCCTTAGCACACTGTTTCATATCCTATCATTCAAGCTAACCGTACATATACTTCTCAAAGCTCTCATTTCAACTGCGTTTATCCTACTTTCATGCTTCTTCTGCCATACCCAACTTTCACTACCATACATCAGGGTCGGCACCAACACTCCTTTGTGGACAGCCAAGCGTGCCTTTACAGACACTTTCTGGCTATTAATAAAAGAATTTAGCGCTCCATTCACCCTATTACCTGCCATAACTCTCCTTTCAATATCCCTTTCATGCTTTGCGTCTGGTAAACATGCAGCCTAAGTAAACAAATTCACTAACTTGCTCTAACTTTTGATTTCCTATCTGTATATTACAACTTGTCATTCTTTCATCTCTTTCAAACACCAGAACTTTCGTCTTGTTCACATTAATTTTCATACCCTTTCTCTCAAAAGACTCATTCATAATTGTTACCATCTCCTGTAACTCCGTTTCCGATGACGCAAGTATAACTTGATCATCGGCGTAGAGTAGACATTTGATAAGTAACCCATTCATTCTTAAACCACTTTCACTTTCTTTCAAATCGTCCAAGCAACTGTCAAAGAATAGGTTGAACAGCCACGGCGACGCTACACAGCCCTGTCTAACACCTTTTTCAATGCTAAACCATTCAGTGTAGGCGCCGTTAACCCTTACACAAGCACTGGAATCGTTATAGAGGGACTTCAGTGATCGTATCAGATTGTCTGTTATCCGATACTTAGCTAGCGCTGACCACAGTTCACTCCTTATCACTCTATCATAAGCTTTCTCCAAATCTATAAATGCACAATACACATTTTGACCTTTGGCCAAACTTTTCATTTATGCCCCGTAAGGTAAAGATTTGGTCCACACATCCCATTCCCTGTCGAAAACCCGATTGTACATCCCATACTTTCTCTTCTGTTTCTTTCAATACCCGTTCAATTAACACTTTAGCATGCATTTGCCCGACAACGCTAAGAAGGCTGATGCCCGGATAATTTATACAGTCCTGTTTTGACCCTTTTTTCCTTTGAATAGTGGTACAATAACGGCTTTGCACCAATCTTTTGGTACACTGGCTGCTCTTCCAGCATATGTTAAAAAGGCGATATAAGAGACTTGCGACCAAACCTTGTCCAGCCTTTAGCATTTACACGGTTATCCTATCATACCCAGCAGCCATTCCTAGTTTCATATTATTCAATGCTTTCATAATTTCATCCATACCTATACTATCGCTACTGTCTTCTCTATTGTCCTTTTCATCAGTCATACTTTCCACATCCGCTTTATCTTTTTCAAACAATCCTTCAAAATATTCTTTCCAGCGATTCAATATGCATTTTTCTCCTTTCGCAATGTCTCCATTCTTTTCCCTGATTACATTGAGCTCAGACTGTACTGTCTTTCTTCTAGCTCTTTTTATAGATTTCCAGAAATACTTAATGTTACTCTGGAAATCTTCAGACATTCTTTCATTCAAATCATCTTTTTGCTCATTCTTTTTTACTGTAATTTTAACTATTACATTCTTTATTTTCATTCATCCTTTTATACAAAATTTTTGCCTCATCTATATCCTCCTTTTTTGTATTTTACAGTCTTAGGTCAGCTCTTAAAGCTAACCAATCCTTCCATGCTTTCTTTTTATCATTCACTACACTCCTTATCCCACCAAATATTCGTTACGCATTTACCCGTTTTTCTTTTAGTTATACCACACACATCAGTCGCAACACCCACAACTTCGGTTACGTAATACGATTTTAAAGGAATGTATAGGAATGCGATCGGAGGGATTGTCTTATTTTAATAATGGACTCAGCAGGTTAAATTCTAAGATACAAAAATGCCATGGGACATGCACATTTATTGACTCAATTTCATCAAAACAACAATAACTGTACTTGGAAGATATATATTAAACGCCGGACTGTGAACCTGAAACTATAATCTTTTAAACGTGATAGATATGTATAGATATTTAAGAAAAAATATCTGAATTTCATCTGTTAGGGCCGGCTCGATCGGTGTGATACGGCTTATGACTATCTACTTATATTACGGGGCGTAATTTAGGAGACTTTTTATCCCGCTTAATGACTTGGTTTCCGTGGGACAGACGGAAATAGTCAAAAGATAGCGCTGCGAACGCATATTTTTTTAAACTACTGTACACATATGAATGAAATGTGTGAGTGAAATGAAAAAATCACAAATGAGTGAAATGAAACGACACAATGCTGGCTTACACAGCCCGAATAAACATTTAAGATATGTTATGTCTATCTATTTATCTATACTGTAATAAATCTGTAAATGGGTCGAGTTTGTATATTGCGTTAAAAATGTAAAAAAAATCAGGGGGGCTAATTCGGATCAGGAGATTCTAAAATACAATGTTTAGAATTTTTATCTATCTAGAGCATCACATGAAACCTACGTGACATGAGCTACCTGCATGAGCTAGCTTATATCCCGGGGCGTAACTCAGGATTCTTTTTATCCCGATAAATTACGTCATTTCCGCGGTATAGACGAAAATATCGTGAAAGAAACGCTATTTACTAAGTATAATTATTATAGACTCTTCAAATGATATCCATTTATTAGGGACATATTATCTATCTTGATGCTAGTTATCTTGAGTACACAGATCAGGTATTTAAAGTTATTTAAATAAATATATTCACAAACCCGTTTTATTTTATGATCGTTGTATACATTAGTTGTCTTTAGAAGCCAATTTTGCTTATCATTTATTTACAAAGCTTAGCAAACAGCCAGATGACCCACGTAGGTTCTGGAAAGTGGTTACAGTCGCCTATAGACGTTTGCATCACTAGATGACCAGCTAACGTGTTGGAGTCCTTTAGGAAGGGACAGAAGTAATGGGGTTGGAAGATCAGATAAGACGAATGATATATTGAATAGCTAGGGGGAAGAAGAAGTAGGCAATCGGAATTCGTACTCATCGCACGAAACACGATTTTTAAGGATTACCATTTCACACCGACTTTCTGTAAGAGTGTGGTACCATACCAATAAAACCAGCCCTAATAACTGTTATCAAGATATTGTTTCCAGCATGGCTTCACCACATGTTATAAAGTAACCCAGAGTTTAAATCACAAAATTTGCTGTCTATCAGTAAAAAAGTCATAGCAGCTAATTTTTGGATTTCCTAAGCCCTTTCAGCTCACAGGACCTTATATGTATAAAAATTGAATCATTTTTTCCAATATAAACAAAACGTTACTATATAGTTTTCATAGAAACTTCCAAAAAGATCTAATTTTTGGCTTAAATTAATTAATTGAAATTTTCGACTTACCAAAAGAACTCCGTTCTTGGCTGTCGGCCAAAAGCTTAGTTTGGTTGAGGTGGAAGGAGGTGGAAGAAGAAGGTAGCGAGGTATACAAATTACGATTCCATTGCGAAAGTGTCAAAAATTCGTATTTATTAAATCCGCAATACGAGTCGTGTTAGTGCAATGGCTAGCGTCCCAGACTTAAAGCGGGTCCGATCCTGGCCGGAACGCATGCACCTCTTAGGGCTGTTTTCTGACTTATGTGCGTATTGTAAGAATTACAGCGTGCTAACGGTAAAGAAAAAACATCGTAATGCAACCTGCACATCGAGATAACCGATGTGTCAAACCTGCCAAGCCGCCTTGGACAAGCATGGCGGGTATACTGTCCGTTCCCCTACAGATGGGGGCCCGAGCTCAGCAGTGGGACATGTATGGGCTTATTATTTATATTCATAATATATTTCTCAATATCGTCGCAGTAGAATAATAGTAGAAATAAATTGGTAATACCGTGGAATAGAATATATTGCCACTAGCCAATTGCGTTAGCCAAAATGGATATTAGAAAGCTACCAAAATTTTAAACATTTATTTCGCAAGTTTTCGCTTATAAATATTTATTAAGAGCGGCATGCATGGGCACGCGATTGGGATTGACAGAATGCCGACCAAACCTACGATCGAGACGACAGTATTCGATGATTCCCGGCATGATGAATTTCGGAAACTCTCTTTTTGTTATTTACTATAATTTGGTGGGTGCCTGGGATCGGCCCCAGAATTGGCCGTTGTATATCATCCATAACACAAGCATAACTTGCTTAGTTTGGGGATATACAATGTGTGTGTTATCTGCCGATTATTACTATTTTTATTTTGACTAGATAGTAATATCAGAATTGGGTCCTTGTTGTTTGTTTGCAAAAATATTATTCTAAAACATGAATATTCATGAATACTCGATTCCGGCTAGAAGATACATAAATTGCGCAAAAATATATTAATTAAAACGAAAGAATACTTAAGTCGCACACCTAGCTATGTTATATTAAAATAAATTCACTTAAGAACATTACGTAAACAACGATAACAATTTAATAGGTGCTAATTACAATTTTTAAACAAATTAAATTGTTTACCTCGAAAGTGGGTGGTTAATTGTATCTTCATTGCATACAATATTTGTTTATCTCCTTCTATAGACAAAAACGAATGTGATTTTAAAATTAAACACAAAAAGGAGACCGCGAGTTTTGGGAAAGTTATATTTTGCTATTACCAAATGGATAACAACCGCCCTAAATTCTATCTGGAAGACGAGAAATTTTAAAAATAAAGTGATAAATATAATAAGTTATCGCTTAACTAAATTCAACCTATTAATAATATGAAAGCACTTACCAGCACACGATTATTTCATTCAAAATAAAAAAATATCACCAAGTGATTTCTTATATTGTAAAAAAAATCTTAAGATCCCTTCCATCTTTTTTATAATCTGGGCCCAAGAATATAAGAAAGAATATAAGTATCCGTCTCCTTCAAGTTAAAATTATCTCAAATCGTAAATTATCATTTTTCGAATGTTTTAAAATAAAGTTTTTTTTCGAATTTACTTAACGGTTTTCAGTGAAAGTTTATAATGTTTCTTTTCGACATTTAGCAGTGTTCAGAATATATGAGTGTAAACTCCTAGTCCCGCGCGAACATAGTCCTGTACTGATCCAGTTTATGTGGCTTCACCCGCGTTATATTTCAGTTTCCTACGGGAGTTAATGATTTTTCCTATATAACAATGTTTTATATATTTGTTTCTGGTCTTTGAACTCGTAAGAGTACCATGATAATCGATTCCACTTCATCCTCGTGAATAGGGAACCAAGAAATCACACTCACTTTTACATTACATTCCTGTATATAATTTTAAGTATTAATTAGCTGTGCAAGAATACTCTTTTAATTGCCTCGAAAAAATACTTTTTGTTTTCACGGTCATTTAAGTAATTTTTAATACTTGAAAAAATAAAAAGCGTCAATTATTATCATATCGGCCCAATTAAAATATTAAAACAAAAACAAAAGTATGGAAGTTTTCACTGTTTTAGTTTTTTTAGTGTGATAAACAAAGCCTAACCTGTGTAAATTAAAAAAATATTTCCACAAGACTATTTTAATTTGACCATTTATCATTTCAACCATCATAAAAATTTCTAACGAAAAAGAGACCTTCAAGATTCACTAAAACAATTCAACGCGTAGTATCTATGTTAAGGTAACATCTCGAATGCGGAGTGCTGTTAAATTTCTCATACAAATATGTCGTTATTATGATAAGGCAAGCGAAGTTTCGCTAGAACATGCTAGTCAGTGAATGAATGTATATCAGTCGGTTCTGGCACTCGCTGACCGCTACCGCGGTGCGCCTCGTGCATTTTGGTATACAGGATTTTCTGGGAACTATTTAAAATGGCCGGATTAAAAAAGACATTCATATTCATTTGTGATTTTTTTTACTGATCGATAGCAAATTTTATGTTATAAAATATGTAATAATTTTTATCCTGGGAATCCCGCGGAAATTTTCCTACGAGCGGTTCGTAGTTGTTCTGGTGCATGAAAATCAGCTTATTTCAACACAATTTTTTGCTTACACTCTTTTTTAAATGCTGCGGTAATTTGTGTCTCGGAATTCCCGCAGGAATTCAAGTGAAGTGGGAACGAAGTCGCGGGCATATCCTAGTTGTTTAATAAAATCATTTGAACCATCGTCTGGTTGCATGCAACATTTTCGTTTAAATTTCAACTTCGATCGTCGATGGTTTATACAACACGGATCTGAAACTCAATTTGGTCGTCCCGTTTATCGTTATGGATTTTCATTGTACGTCTTCTTAGTCGAGTCAGATACAGCATGTTAATGATTTACTTACTCCCATTTTAGACTTTCATTTACCTCACAATATTGTAATACGATTTCTATGTGTTTTTGAGGAATTTTCTACTATATCTTCGGAACCCAAGATTCAATGGCATTTTTTTTATTAAACTACTATGAAAGTACACTGAATCCAACGCAAAAAGAATCCTCGAAATCGGTTCAGAAACAACAAAGTCGTGGCTGAATATAAATTAAAACAAAATCTTACACAACAAAGTAAGAACCTCGTTGTTTAAAGTCGGTTAAAAACTAATGTACATTTTGCAAATTACCAAGTTAAAGATGTTGGAGAAAATAATATTTTTGCTGTTTAGTTAATTTTGAAGTTGGTTAGTTAGTCGGTTTTGCTTATTGTCGTTTTTTGATTTTATACTTTTTGCTTACGCAAATGCTTAAATAGTTTTAGCAAAAAATGATGAAACACGTTTTACGTGCTGAAGCGCCATTCATGAATTGTGTAAGGATAATTTCAACAAATTTTGATCCCTCTATCCCCATGTAGGGATACCTCCGTCTTCTTATGTAAGATTCAATCTTGTTTTTCCGACTAATGAAACATTGTTACAAAAGGATCACTTACACTAAAATTCACCGTTTAATGTAAATTAAAGGTCATTTAGGTTATACTCTTTCATTGCTATCAGATATATACTATCTTTATAAAATAATATTAATTTTCGATCTGTAAAACCCATTCTTACGTAGTAGTAAGAATGGGTTTTACCTCTACTCCGCCCCAGGTAAAGGCATGTATAGATTTTTATCTATACATTAGTTACTATGTTATTTTAAGATTTAAATATAGAAAAACAGGCGTTATAAACATCTTAGTACCGCTAATTTTTAAAATATCATCATAGGAGTAATTCTATCTATCTAATCTAATTACTAAAACTACTAAACTTACGGTACTTTACTAGTACCTATTTATGACGTCGTGGGTACCTACTTAGCGTAGATACGCTCATATAAAATCAAATAGATTTTATATGAGCGTCCCTATGCTCTTATAAAATCTATTTGATTGAATGTGAACTCCCTTGTTTTGCTAGTCTGTTGTGGTATGTGTAATTTTACTCGTTTTCCTCCATCATTAAAGTCACTTTATCTATATTGATATTGCGTGGTTGATATCACACGATCATCCAGACTGTGACTATCACCTCATTAAATGTTCAGTGACTCGTCAAATTGTTTTATATCATATTTTATCTATGTTGTAAGTAAATTGTAATTTACGTCATTAATTGTTTTTAAAGCCTAGTGCGCCCATGTCATTTTGTTTGCAAAAATATCCATGTGTCTTTTTTATTGAGGAGCAATTCACCATGGACACAGTAATCACCTTTTTTATTTTATATTAAAAAAAAAATCAAAATAGCGGAAAAATGTTGCGTCTTACAAATATTTGCATACAGCTCTTATATTGTCTCTATAGAGTCAGTATGTTCGGTAAAACACTATTCAACTTCTAAAAGGGGAGGTTCTCAACTCGTCTGTAATTTTTTTTGTATGTGTGTTACTCAATTTCTCCGTCAATTGGGGACCGTCTTCGATTTTTTTCTACAATCGCAAGTGTATACTCCCGAGATATCCCGAGAATTACGCTCATTAAAGAACATCGTGCCCCTAAATTTATAGAAAAAAGCTTATATACTCCTGTAGGTATTACATTTTCTACAGGCGCTAATTTTTTTTATATGCATGTTATGCGAATTTTCCATCTATTGGGGATCAAACTATTAGTGCCCTCGCTATGTTCATGCGCCAAACTATTTTATTCCTAAATAGGTCACTTTCATCGTCGTAACTACTATTTAAACATGTAATGCTGGTGTGCACCGTCATTTAACCGATAGTTAAAATAAAATAATCACTGTTTATACATACATTTTTAGCGGTTATTTATTTTAAT
The DNA here is from genome assembly GCA_012273795.1 of Dendrolimus punctatus. Lineage (NCBI taxonomy): Eukaryota > Metazoa > Arthropoda > Insecta > Lepidoptera > Lasiocampidae > Dendrolimus > Dendrolimus punctatus. Next base: position 19,595,849 of record CM022531.1, on the reverse strand, counting down.
CATCGGTTAAAAGTCGGTGTATACCAGCCTTTAGAATACTAAGGAATAACAGGCATTCAATAAAAAAATCACAACTAGCGCCACCAGTACGTTCTTGTTCTTATACAAAACCTATTAATACTTTGATAGTAAAACTTTCAAAATTTTAACCCTGAATTTCCTTAATATATTTTACGTAATGAATTTTGATAAATTACAGGAATTGGCTCTTGGAAGAACGAGCTGCAAAAGCGGCCGATCGGCAGCCATCTTTGCTCAGAGTTTATTTCAAGACGTTCTTCTGGTCGTTTTTACCAGGGGGAATATTGCAATTCTTGAACATCGGTTTAAGGTAAGAACCATTATTGTTTTATGCTGTCAGGTAAACGCTGCCATAGATGTTACGGTTTATCTATAATAATATAGATAAAAGTGTTAGCTGGAAGAAGATACAAATTTTCTTCTATAATCTCATCATCATCATCCGAGCGTTAAATCCCGGTTGCGTTCGGAGCGTTCACTCCGACGCCCAGGGTCCGCTTTCCTACTTTTTCTACTCCACTTCGCACGATCTTCAGCAACCACCGTTTTGAGACCATTGGTACACATGAGACCATTCTATTCTATTATATAATCTATATATATATGTCGGAGGGAAGCTATAATTATTGGATGTATTGTTGACTGGATGTATAACGCACAATATCATTTGTTTACATTTTAATTACTTCTAAAATTCTTAATTTAATTTAATTAGATTTGTTAAATGTTTCTATAACTTAAAGATCGTTCTAACCTAATAAAAGTTAAGAATATTGTAATTTAATAAACGACCAATCAGAATAGAGCATATGGCGGAGCGGGGTCAAGGACGCCCTCTATACTTTGGTAGTATTTAAATCGACTTCTCCTGATCATCGGTTAACTTGGATAATGATAGAACGTTTTAATCCCCAAATATGTTGTAACGAGATCTGTCAATTCGGGATTTTTACTTTGTGGTTATTATAGCAATGCTCTCTCTAGACATGGTTATGGTAAAAGTAATTGACATAACTATGTTATGCATCTTGACAAGACTTCTTGATGTTTGTGTAGTGATTAAATTTATATGAGCTGATTAAAAGTATGAACTGTTTATAGTGATTATATTATTATCAGATAAAATAAAGTTAATGTGTTCGTAACATAAATATTCTAGTAATCATAAAAAGTATTATGTTCTTAGCTAATATACTAAAGAATGTTAGTAATTAATTATAATTTTCGACAAGCATGGCGAGTAGATATGCTGCCCATTGTCCTGAAAACGTTTATTACGTGGGGTGATATTATTATTGTATTATAGTAGTACTTAAGGAACGTTTTGAATTTCTTCGCCTTTCTACTTCCCACAATTTGCGCTCTCATACGTATCGTAAACTCATTACACCTGCACACACTTCATCCGTTTATGATAAATTTTTTACAGTGCAGGCTGACAAACTTTGGAATACGCTGCCACTTATTGTCAGAGAGGCCAAAACTTCGCCTACATTTAAGAACGCACTCAGAACACACTACTTTTCTCTAAATAATTATGCCTAATTTTTATATTATAGACTATTTATGTATATATGTATGTATGTATTTCATTTATGAAGTAGTTTAAGTATGTGTATTTAATTTATAAATAATGTAGTTTAAGTATGTTTACTTATCATATATTTAATGATCTGCACTACCTACATCGCCAGATTAGGTTAAATTCCTTAAGTTAGGTTGCTTGGAAAAGATTGCATTTAGCAATAAGGCCGCCTATGGTTTCTACCATGACAATATTGTAATTGTATATTTTGAAATTGTATATTTGGTGAGCAATAAAGTCGTATCTAGCATATATCTTATAGGGGTGTAAGCGTCATAGAAACTTAGCATAATCTCTACAAATGTTACAAACGTGAAAGTTTGTAAGAATGGATGTATAGATGTATGGATGTATGTTTGTTACTCTTTCACGCAAAAACTACTGAATGTATTTTGATAAAACTTTACAGCAATATAGCTTACACATCAGAATAATACATAAGCTATAATTTATCAAGATATAGTGTGAATTATCCAAAATATAACAATTTTCCACCATCACGCGGGTGAAACGGCGGGCTCAGCTATTTAATCAATAAATACATGAATCATAACCACAAAAAGACTAGAAACACGAGAAAGATTAAGGGTGGGGTATAGTTATACGGCGCATTTATTTATTATGAACAAATTCGAACTTTTTAAATAGGTTAGAAGAGGATGCTCCGCTTCGCTTCGCACCCGCCTTAGACTTGGTGGTTATTTATTTATAACCCACCAACCCTAAGTTAATTTTATATCTCAAATAATAAATAAATGTTTTATATGCCCTATTATAACTATGGTTTAATTTTAAATTATATATATAGTTTATTTATTTATAATTTAGTTTATTTTTCAATAGGAGTTCACTATTGACAATAAAATAAAAATTGAATGAAATAAAAAATATTTTGAAGTAAAAAAACTAACTACACTACCGTACCCCAGAATATCAAAGATTTGATAGCCACACATTGAGATATATTACTGGTGACCTTCAATCTCCTCTTACAGTCTTACTATGTCAATTCTACACATTAACAATTTCATAAAAAAACTAATGTAACACTCGTTTTTCTGTAGATGGTAACGCGTGGCGAATGGCACCGCTTAAATATTATAAATTACTTGAGAGTACCGTCAATTAAATGTTCGCAGTCAAAAATGTTCAGCAACTTGTTAATACCTGTTACAAATGGCACCAAAATGTTAAGCAACTGTAATAGTATCGTATTCACTCATTAGATTTTTTTAACCACTGCGATTGATCAATAAAAATCTGCCTTAAAATAGCTATTGCTCTGTGACACTTAACAAAATCTGTTAAATTATGATATTATTAAACGAGTGACTACTACAACTGTACCTTTATAATATCTCCTATAAATACTCGTATATATATATATATATATATGACTTGATATGAATTTAGTTTTCCAAAAAGGGGAACTCCTCTATCTCTATAAGTTCAAGTACAACTAGCCCAGGGCTACTTATTATTGTAGAGATAAACTTTTCTCATTATAAGGTGCGTGATGATCGACATAGAAGCAGTCCAAACTGTCTCTGTGAGACTAATGTACACTTATTTTACACTTCAAGATGTTTTAGATAATATATATTAATAATAATAGCTTTAGAAATAAGTTATTTTATAAATTTTAGTTTTTTAGTTTTTGAAGTCGGTTTTGTTAAACGAAGTTTTTATTTTTTATTTGTTGCTTTTTAGTGTCTAGCTATGTATGGGTGGACTCACGAATGGTGCTGCGCTTCTTAAAAAATTATAGCTCCCAAGAAACAAGAACAAAAAAATGTTCGTAAAATGAAAACTACTGGGCCAAAGTATGTCAAATTGTTAGGGGACTACATGTCAGCTATTACGCGTCGAACAAAAAAAGAATCACGTAAATCGAATCATAAATCTCAGAATAATCGGTGTACATATGGAACGAAAAGAATTTTTTTTGCATAAAAAATGTTCATAAAATGAAAACTACTGAGCCAAACTATGTAAAATTTTTAGGGGGCTAATTGGAAGCTATTCCGCGTCGAAAAATAAAAGAATCACGTAAATCGGATCATAAACCACGGAATAATCGGCGAACATACATAAAAAGAGCAAATAAAAACCCGACGAATTGAGAACCTCCTCCTTTTTTCGAAGTCGGTTAAAAACTTAGATTGGAATACGACTTTTTTAATCCGGTAATTTTAAATTATTCTTAGAAATATTCCCGAGGGATATTCGCAGATTTTAAGTCTAAAAATTATCTGTCGAGCAGCGTAAACCACATCTAAATTAGCCCTATACTTTATACGTGAATTCCGAGCAAACAAACCATCTAAAAAAGCATTAATGCATCGTATTCTCGATCGTTTATATAGTGTATATAGTCTATGCCAGTTGGTTTTTTACATAGATTCAATGTGCATGGCAATGGCAATGGCATCTTTATAATTTTAATATTAAGATAATTAATAATATTACTATTTAATAATAATCTTATACTTTGAATAACATTATTTATTTATCAATTTACGTAATTTCTCCCATATCGTCCTATTTCTAACAGATTGTGGTAATATGCGGAATAAATGTTTAACTATGTCTTCTCCATCAAGGCCCCGGTAAAAAAGATAGTCCCAAGAAGTGCTTGCTGCCTTTATGTCTTGTAGGATCACACGTGTGTCAGTGGTTCCAATGAGGAAGTCCAAGAGGAGGAATAAAAAGTAGGAAAACGGACACGGGCTCCGAAGCGGACGCTCTGAATGTATGTGGCATTTAATGCTAGAGGGTTATAATGAGTGAAATCAGTAGATAGTAATTATATCCATACAATATAAAGTATCAGAAAATATATTTTACCACAATAATCATAAATTTGTAAAATTGTAATCGTGAACATTTTTAAGTCGTAATATGTGGAATCACTATTAATAAATTAACAATTAATTTTAATTTATTTAACTTTTAAGCCGTGAAGGTTACATAGGGGCTTCTGTTAACTCATACGTTTTCAAAATTAATACACGCAAATTATAATTACTTACTAATTAATTAATCACTGTTTAATTATTGTTTTTACGAATTTGTGGGATTTGAATATTAAATGATGTTCTTAAAGCAACAAATTTAAATCGTAAGGCAGAAAATTATAATACATAAAACGCGCAAAGTTTGTCAATATGGAATCGTTCGTTCGTACGTCATCCCGTACGGAATGTATAATAATTAATAAAAAAATTACAGTTAAACCTGCAACTACTTAAGCTGGTGTGCACCAACATTTAACCGACGGTTAAAATAAAATAATCGCTATTTATGCATACATTTTGATCGATTATTTTATTTTAATCACCGGTTAAATCATCGGTGCACACCAGACTTAGTTTCATCGGGCCGACCATTCGTAATATTGACATTCCTCTCCAGCAACATGCCCACTATTTCTTGGAAGTCTCGAACTTGTAAGCTTAATGGGTTCTACGAATGTGCAACGAAACTTAAACTTTAGAAGATAAGATATACGACGTTTTACTGGGAGGCAATACGTAGGAATTAACGCCAACAAATGTCTGAATAATTAAGACAATCATAAAAGGATTACAGTACAGGAGCGGTACTTTATTTGTAATAATATCAGAAGCCTGACCAAACTAAGACGAACCCCCCCCCCCCCCCCCGCCGGGGGACGCGGGATGACAGTCGTTCATGCCGATTGGGTTAGAAAAGAAAAGTACTACACACTAGGACTATGAAGATTGTATAATGTATAATGACTACCAAATCAAATAATACAATACAAAATAAATTCAGGTGCTGAATACCTCGAATATTAAAATTATTCTTTCCTACTTTATTAACTTTTTTCTACTTGATTATATAATTACTACTTTAATCAATTTTAATAAATTATTTAAAGTAGTAAATCATTGCAAAAAATATTTTAAATTTCATTACTTTTTTTTACTCCTTAATTCAAAAGTCACAGAAATTGCACAATTGTTACTATCTTGGAAGCTAATTTATCTGCCCTTAAAAAAGTGACTTATTTAACAATTGTTAGGAGTATCTCGTTAGTTGTGTTAAATATCGAGGGGTTAATAACAAATGGGCGTACAGACAAAAGTGCAGTTTTACACAAGGGACAAAATTGTGAATAAAACAAAACTAGTTGATTGTAGAAGGTTGAAATTTCGAATACGCTTCTTTTCCATAGTTTTTAGGAAACCACAAAAAATGGCATTTTTGCGTATACGCCTTAAGTTATGAAATCCTCGATAAGTATGTCGCTTATATAATAACAACAATAAGCATCCACATGTATATTTAATGTGCAGAACTGTTACACCACTACTGTTCAGCGAGCTGCTAAGTTACTGGTCGCCAGATACCTCCATGACTCAAACTAATGCTTCATACTACGCAATTAGTATGATCCTAGCAAACTGGTTAGCAGCATATTTCAATCACCATGGTAATCTGTACTGCAATCAATTTGGAATGAAGCTTAGAGTTGCAACTTCTACACTTATGTTCAGGAAAGTAAGTTTCTTTGCATGAAAATTAGTTTCAAATTAAATTAATTCATAACTATTTTGAAGGCCCAATTAAAACATTCAAACAATTCTTAAGTTACATCAGACAGTTTTTATTAAACACACATTTCTTATCGAAAATGTAAATTAAATATTATCAGAGTATGTATTTATTATATCGACACTGACAGCGAGACTAGTCCACAAATTCAAAATCGCTCAACGGGCTATGTTAGGTGTTTCTCTTATGGATAAAATCAGAAATGAGGACATCCGTAAGAGAACGAATTCAGAATTTTGTTTTCGACCTGGTCATTTTAAACCGCACCCAATAAAATTCCCACAGGATTTCCGGCATATAAAGTACCGCAGATATTTTAAGTCCTAGAGTTTGCTATCGATCAATGAAAAAAATAAATCCAAGAAACAAAAGTCTAATCTTTTACAATTTTATAATATTATAGATAAGTATTATATATTATCAACTGTACCCGACCTTAAGACTTATGAGCTCACATTTTACATTTAGAATGATAATCAGAAAATTTTAAAGACAAAAGTGGATGATTTACGATACACCTACTAACGTTATGTACATTGTATTTTACTTATAATCCCTATTAAGTAGAATAATGAGGCAAGATTACGTCTGTGCTATCCAGAAGCCACTACGTCAGCTCGCTGGATCGACATACTCCATTCTTCTTTATTTGAGATACCAACCTTCTGACCACTTCTAGAAATATTAATTAAATTGCATTTAAAACATATACTGATATAATAAAGAAATCATAGCTATGGACTCGAAGTCTTGTTGTTGGCATTAAGCACGCTTTGCTTGCTTGACCCTTTAGCGATATAATAAATATGAAACATTTTCTATTGTTATATCTAACTATACATGTGGCTTAAGTGGTCTAAGGGCCGATTTTGCATTCATCAGATAAAAGTTATTCAAAGAGTAACGAACAAAAATGACATTTTTTAAATGTCACTTGTATGAATTCGTCATGGCTGCCACCAGTCGAATGGCTTCGTTTATGAATTCATTCAGGTTATAATCTATTTGACTGATACCGTTTATCTGATGATTGCAAAATCGGCCCTAATAAGACATTTAAACATCACTTATTAACACTATACACACTAACACAGTCAGTTTAGTTTTATTTTTAAATCGGGTTATATGTAAATTATGTTTTTGTAATTTTCTTATCAAACAGATAATGCGAATGAGTAATGGGTCCCTTGGAGAAACGACAGCGGGCAAAGTGGTGAATCTAATGTCAAATGATCTGCAACGTTTCGACCTTACCTTTTTGTTTTTACACTATTTATGGATAATACCCCTACAACTGATAGCCATATCTTGGTTGGGTTACATTACAGCGGGCTACGCGGCTCTTATTGGATTGGTCGCTATGGCCATCATAGCTCTACCTATTCAAGGTAAACACTCTTGTACAATATGATAATTCATAAATTCTTATTTTAGAAAACAGGTTTATATAATTAAGTTTACCTCGCGGCTTAGCCATAGGTCTGATATAAACTCTGGTCTCCAATCAACTCAATTGGCCAAAATTTCCAAATGAAAAAAATGTCTAAAATGTCCAAAATGACCGAAATGGCAAAAATGTCCAGTGTCAAAAATAACAAAAATGACGAGAATGGCAAATCACAAAAAAAACCAAAACCTATCCCACTTTTTGGGATAACCTTTACATAAATCTATCCCATTATCTGGGTCCAATAGTTTTTCCGTTAAAACATAACCAACAGAGAGACAAATATGTTCTAAGAGTTCGTAACAAGTATTACCAGCGAAACACCAAACGATAAAAACCTCACATTAAACTTTTGAAGTATTGGACAGAAAACTCTGAAAACGACTAAAGGTTGTTAAGCTTAAAGATATCTATCTAGTTTTATCTAACAAATTATTATAATATAAGTACCTAGTTTGAATAAGATCAACAAAATAGCCTTTGAAATACGGAGTATTTACAATTAATTGTTTATTTTAGAGTTCCGTTGCCAAATAATTAAAAAGTTAGATGTTTACCTACTACTGAACCCTGCACTGACTGAGTGACTCACGGCACTGACGCCCGCCAGCCCGGTGGACTGATGACTTGCGCAACATCACCGGCAGAGGATGGATGAGGAAGACAGGAGACCGGGATATGTGGCGCGTACTTGGGAAGGCCTACGTCCAGCAGTGGACTGAATTTGGCTGAAGATGATGAACCCTGCACTGCTGTGGAATGTTTTGCATTTAGCTGGTGTTTCTAAACATTTACAAATCTGTTCTAAAGTCCAATAGCTATCGAATTTCACCAATGATTGCTGTCTTAAACTTAGGTTAAGTTAGTGTATTTTCGTTTCAGTTGTCGTGGGTCAATTATTAGGAAAAATCCGGATGCGTAATGCTGAAAAGACTGACAGCAGAATTAAAGTTATGAATGAAGTTATTAACGGTATCCAAGTAAGTTTAAAAATTTGTTTGAGTTTAGTTTTTTTGCTAATATGTAACAAGTAAACATCATGACAAAATTAAAGTTCAAAGTAAATTCTCGGAATAAAAATAATACGAAAAGGCGATAAACAAGCAGAAATTCAGGATTTCACCTGCTATGTATTTTATGTATGTATGTATCAACATTTATATTAATGAGGATTACACGCGGAAGGACAGCTTTATGAAGTCCTCCATCTTTGGCAGCATACATATCCGTAACATAACAGACTATAAGAGAGTCACCTACACTGCTGCAGCCTCATTTTACGGAAACTGGTAATAAATCTGTGCAGTACAAATAACAATGCAGGCTTAGCGAGATCCTTATGAAACGAGTACCCCTAGGAAATGTTTACGTAACGCTTTTTTGGTTAACAACAGTTACGTCTTAAAAATTATACTACAAACATAAGTAACAACTATAAAATATGGATAAAGATGCATAGATAGATTGAAGCTATTGATAAGCCTATACTAATGAAGTGAGTAATTAATTACCATAACAAAGAATCACTTCGCATTAACAAATGCTAGACTATCTGCAAATAAGTCTAGGTTCAATTTTCAATGTTGAATTCGTTGACTGTTCTGACAAAAGTTGTTTTGCGTCGGCAAACTGTGTAATTCAATTGCCGATATAGGTGCCAATGCTGATCAATGATCTCACAATACTTAAGAAAAACTGAAAGACCAGTATTCAACTCTATGACGATATTTGTTTAACATTGTATAATACAGCTTGTTTGTCTTTGTTACTATTAAGTCTCATTTTATACTTTCTTTTTAGGTAATTAAAATGTATGCTTGGGAGATACCTTTCCAGAAGCTTGTAGGAGAAAAAAGAGCAGATGAATTGGTTGAAGTAAGAAAGGCGACAAGATTGAGAACTTTGTTATTGGGTTTCTTATTATTTACTGAAAGAGCCGCACTTTTTCTTACAATACTCGCATATCTTTTGTTAGGGAACTCTATGAGTGCTAACGTGGTAAGTAAATTATTAGATTTCTTTATATATTAATGAAATTCTGTAGCTGTTTTAGTATTTTAGTTTATTTTACGTTGACCGACAAAAACAGTAAATAATTTAATTTTAATTAATTTTGTCAGGCAACGTGAGAATAATAACATTTAAATGAGCACGTAATTATATTTGCTAGTGAAACTATTGTTGGTTTTTCCTTTTTTGCACTGTTTTTTAATTATTTTCTTTATTGTTTACTACGCTTTTAAGCAGGTTTGATTAAAAAATAATTATGTCTGTTTCTTTTAAATTATTGTACTCAATTCTATTGTATTTCCATATATATTTCCATTTATACATAGAAATTGCTCAGTAAATCGCCAAGCCAGAAAAGTCTGGAATCGTGCATGATCCTACATTGTCATTCTTTTCTTCAAAAGTACATGCGAAACAAAATACATGCAGTTCATGCTAAAAAAATATTGCAAATAGAGCTTGTATTCATAAAGACATAGAAGATATAGCTCTAATTGTACGAATTATACTGCTAATGTATTTATTTTTTCAGATTTATCCATTACAACAATTCTTAAGCTCTGCACAAGTTAATATATCATTAATCCTACCCCTAGTGCTGTCTTTTACTGCTGAATTTATTGTGTCCGTCGGAAGAGTAGAAGAGTACATGGTTCTTCGTAAGTTTCGAAATACTATTTGTAGTCACTTGAATAATATAGCGATTGGACGATCGCATCAAGCCGTTTCAGAGATTAAAATCATTTCATGTCTATTTGTTCACTGAAATGCAGAGGACCTGTGTTCCAGCCCTGACTTAAAAGTTTCGTAAACGAACTTTCCACTATATACTGTAATCTGGGCGTGTGAAATTATCCAAAGTTGTTCTTTGTATTATATAGCATAAAAGTAACTTGCTTAGCCTAGAAATAAAAGTATGTGTTCATCAGATTTAGTAAAAAAAATACAGTCAAAGTTTGTCTTCCGTGTACAAAGAAGGATTCCGTGGTGTCAAGGAAACTCCACCTTATTATTCAAAATTGTAAAACCTAGATTAGGGTGAATGGATATTATTTTTCAGAATTTGTTAATAACCGGCATTTGTGGTTTCTTCATAAACAACATATTATTCTGATAATGGCTTCTCACTTTAAACTCTAATGCTTGAAGAAGACAGATAAATATTAGAGTACATAGTTATGCGTAAGTGCACACACAAGTACGCCAAACATTCGGAGCTTCGCGGGGGGAAATATTACCGAATGTTCGATGTTTAGTATTCGACCTTTCTGGGCCAGCGACTGTCTTGCCACAAGAACAACTATATTAAATATGTCCTTACAAAAAGTACCCGTACAGTAAATATCATCAAACTTCTTGCACTCGTTATTAATGCCGGGATTGCACCCAGAGGATTGAACCTAAGTTATATTATCCATAATCACCATCTATGTACAATTATTATCAGGAATAACTTGTCAGTTATAAATTACAGCTGATCGAGAGGATTTAGCACAAAGTGCAATTGCCTCAACTGGGACCGATGTGAAGCTATTTCGCAATATGTCGAATAGTTTCAAGGAGACTAATCCAATTCAGTGCGGCCGTTATCCTATCGCAAGAAGTCCGAATCCACAATTCCAAATCTTCCTATAAATGGTAAGTACTCTGAAATATTTGGACGAAGTTATATCATTACCATTCATGATTAGAATTCTGCATTAGAACTAAAATATTTTTGAAGTAATACTCAGAAATTAGTATAATATAGTCGTGGTAGCGAAATGGCTAGCGCAAGCGTCCTAAACTCAAAGGTCGCGGGTTTGATCCTGGCCGAAACGCATGCACCACTTAGGGTGTTTTCTGACCTACAATTACCACGAGCTAACAACGGTGAAGGAAAACATCGTGATGCAACCTGCACATCGAGATAACCGATGTGCCAAACCTGCCAAGCCACCTTGGACAAGCGTGGCGGGTATACCGTTCATTCCCCTACCGTGGGAGGCCCGAGCCCAGCAGTGGGACAGTTATGGGCTGTTGTTATTACTCAGAAATTAAAACATAATTGACGAAATTGAAAAAAATATTCTTGAATATTAGTTAACATCCCTACTGTTAATAAAAGTGTAAAAATTTGCTGTTGTAAAAGTATTTAATCTTAAATGAATAGGTCACGGACCGAGGAAAATAAGCCTTATGAGAAGCGTATCGCAACTAGATGACACGGCAGTTATGGTTCATGATGTATCAGCTAGCTGGACCGCTGACCCCAATTTCTTGGCACTAAAAAATATTTCCATGCGATTAAGAAAAGGAAAACTTTGCGCTATCATAGGCGCCGTTGGATCTGGTAAGGTACGTCGCACTTCCTGTTTGTATCAAAATATAACCAGTACATGCTCCATAGATACTTATACTAATGAAGAAATATGAATTTTTTTGTTGTTTGTTACCTTATGACGATCAAGTTACTAAGCGGTTATTGATGAAATTTGGCAAGGCAGATTATATAATCCTAGAAAAGGTAAAATCGTTTTCAATCTTTGGTTGGTCTGGCCTTAAATATTTTAAATAATGACATTTTAATACAAATGCTATTTCACGATCTTCACGACCTAAACTGCTAAATTAATGCGTTCATTATTTAAGCAGATAGCTGATAATATTATAAAATTCTAAACATGCTGTGTTTAACAACAACAACAACTGGAACAGACTATATAAACGATAGAGAACACGATGCATTTTTTACATTTCTTGTCTGTTTGTTTAACATTAACATAAAAACGACTGAGCCGATTGCGATGCGATAGTCACTGATCGACAGCTAATTCTTAGACTTAAAATTTGCGTGACTTTTTTATCCCGGTTACCCGCGGAATCCTTCCCGGGAGTGGTTTGAAGTTGTTCGGGTGCATATAATTAGCTTATTATTTTTTATTTTTACATTATTTTTAAATCCAGCAATACTTTGTGTCCCGTAATTGTCCCGGGTATGGTACAAATTAGTTGGATTGCATTAATATTATCTGATTTCGATATGATTTGACTAGAATGATAGCTTAAGTCCTTTTTCAAGTGATACGATATTTTATATTCCGGGAATTCCTCAGGAATTATCCTGGAAATGTTTTAAAGTGCGGGTGGCACTTCAAAACATTTGTACATAATAATTAGCTGATTGGGATCCAATTGATACCAAACAATGTAATCCGGGATTTTTATTAGTATTAAGTATATGTAATTTCCGGGATTCCCTAACTGCGAAACTTGCTTGATATGAACTAAACTTCGCTGTACCACGAGCTGGATGCTGTTTGCAAAATCTTAAAATATTCGCTCTAGCAGCATGTCGCACTTTGTACTGTCCTCTACCGAATTTGTACTGCCTACAATAATATCTGCCACGAGCTCGATATTTTCAATGCATCGGTTAAGCACATCAAGAAATTTTACACTCCTTTTTAATTCTTTAATTAAGTTCTTTATTTATATATTTCTCTTTTTTTTTGTAAATTAATATACACTCAATGCCTTTTGTATAATGCATGATGTGTTCGCACCAAGAAGGCCAATCAGCAAATATATTTTATCTGTATTCTAATTTTGTTTAAAAGTAAGCTGATTTGGCCAGTTTGCGAACCAAACTAAAAAAATTACAACGAAAATTTATATGTTTATTAGTTATCTTTAGTAGATTTAACTATGCCATTATTAACATTACTTATCCCGAGTTTTTACGCGAATCGTCGGAATTCATGTATTTTAACTAAGAAATCTGTTGCCTTGCTGAAAAAACCCTTTGGGATTTTGAAGACTGGGAAAATAATTGTAATCTGCATAACTTGTCAAGCATGGACAGAGTTGCGAGAACATCCTAGTGTTGGATAAAAATGGCTTCAAAGTATTTTATTTAGTCATGTGAAGTTTTCAAGCATTTCAGAAATATATTTACTGGGCTATTGTCATATCTAATATACTTATTTCATGTTGTTAGATTATGAATGGTTTTAATTAAAAATAATCCTGTTTTGTATTTCAAAAATTAGAATTCGTATTGTACAAACAGAAACGCGAAAAAATCTTGTCAGCTGTTTGTTTTTTATTCGCAGTCGTCGATGTTACAACTGCTACTAAAGGAATTGCCTGCGGCCACTGGCACCGTTTCAATATACGGCAAGACCTCGTACGCCTGCCAAGAATCATGGCTCTTCCCGAGCACTGTACGGGAGAACATTCTTTTCGGCCTGCCTTTTGAACCGGAAAAATATAAAAGGGTACGTAAATACGTCGAGATTTGCATTCACCTAGGGATACCTCTATCGTGCAAAATATCGAGTACATAGTTAACATTTTTGGTGCGGAATTTGAGTTGGAACGGTCATTAGGATTAAATACAGTGCCGTTTTTAGTTATATCATATCTAGTATGTATTTGCGTATTTCATAACGGACGAAAACATTTCACAAAGATTATGTCTTAAATTTTGCATCGCCAATGGAATTTCGTGTTTGGAGACACTGAAAATGTTACAGAAGGCTTAAGGTGAATCGACTTTATCAAAAACATTATTCAGATACACATTCACATCATGATACGAACACAGGCCATGATTGTGAACGAATTTTTGATCAAAACTAAACAAATACCATCGAGCAACCATCCTATTCACCATACATGGCTCCAGCCGACTTCATCCAGACGTTTTCATTAGTTAAAAGACATAACGGAAAATTCGAAACTCAATTCTGGAAAAAGCGTATAAAAATGTTTTGATGGTGTAAGTGTATCGTTTCTGAAGGAGCATAATTCAAAGGTGATAAAATAATTTGAATGAATAACCAACATTTTGTGTATTATTGACCTTTTCCCGGTACTTTTTGACAGAGTAGTATAATGTAAATATATGATAGGTACTTTTTGTCCTCGAAAATGGGATAGTTTTGTGGAAATGTATGTAAATCCAACACTCATATGAGATAAGCTTCATGAAAAGGCCTTTAAGATTATATGTAGTAGAAATTATTCTTACAATTTTGTACAATTTTTACTAGCCGTACTGGTACTTGCTGTAAAGGCGATAGTAACTCTGTTTGATTTCTTTTACTATCTCTGAACGGATAACTAAAGGAATTTGAACGTAATGATATCGGACATGAACAATAACCGTAGGATTCTTACTTTTTTCAAGCTTTAAATCAACATACCAGTCCGTAGCATTCGTTTAGCAAACCACGAAAATGCCTTAGTAATTTATTTACTACAATAGAAATACCATTTGGATTGAATTTCATTCGTGAGTAGACTAATGGATCCTATATCTTACCGAACCGATGACAAGGCAAGAGAAAAAATAATAAGATATAGGGACCGACCCTAAATGCAAATCGATTTTTGCAATGAATGGAATTTGTTTAGGTATGCAGAGTGTGTGCATTAGAAAAGGACTTCAAGCAGTTTCCATATGGTGACCAGACCCTAGTGGGTGAAAGAGGGGTGTCCCTCTCGGGGGGCCAGCGCGCCAGAATCAATTTGGCCCGCTCCGTCTACAGGGAGGTAAATTGATTTTATATTTGTAGTAAACACTGGCTTCATAACTCGAGGGGAGCTTTTCTTTATTAGTTTGTGAATTTTGATATAGAAACTATTTTTCCTATGAACAAAATAATCATACTTGCTAGAACCGATGTTGATAATAGTGTGGCTATGTATTGGTCCGTTAGTGCGGTCCTGCATTCTATAACCTTAACATATTAAAAGCACATTTATATATCACGAATCAAATTAAAATTTCAATTAAAACAGTTTAATAGTTTTATTAATAATGTCTTCAACAGATGAGTTGTCATAAAATTATAATTATTCGCTCTCGTATAAAATATATATTTTGGAGTTACAATAATATACTTCAGAGGTACATATTATATTACATAACACTCTAATGTATAATAGCTATTTTGCCAACGAGCTTACAAGTCCGGTAACGTTACGCAAGTCATTTGTCCACCGGACAGGTCGGTGTCCTTCGCTACGCCTACCAAGTTCATTGTATTTTGGTTGTTACAATTGTCACGCATTACATACATTCTTATTTAGAAAATGTTATGTTGTATTGGGCATAAAATGTCATACCAAGAATTATAATCACAACGCTTTATTTATCCTTTTTAAAGTCTTTAATGTGCCTAATGCTTAACATTGTTATACATATCTATATCTAGCATGGTTTTAGTTTGTCGAAATAATGTGAAAATAAAACGAACTGTATTTCAAACTAGAGAAACTCATTAAATTATCGAGCTTGAGCGAGCAACTACAAGAGATTTCCAAGCTTTATTCTAGGCAAAATGTGATAAATGGTATTTTATAATGCAAGATTATAAATACGAACATTAAGGTATATACTTGAAATAAAACACTACTATAAAAATAAATCAAGAAACCAAGATAGAAAATCTTAGTTTCTTAATTTATTTTTATAGTGATAACTTTCTGACAACATAAAATTAAAAGAAATTGAACTATTATAAGAGTCTAAAGTAATTATAGCATACGAAACAATCGATGACTATAGTCATTTATTATAACATCGATTAGTCTTACAAATTATAGACATCAATTATTTTAATCGCATCTTATATTTAGATACGAAAACAATAAATGGTCAAAAATATTTTTTTAACAACGCAAATTTTTTAATTTTGTGAAAACAGACTATTTTAATATGTAAATCAATATAAAATAATATGTTCCATTTTCACAATCTTGAGTTGGATATAGTCATAGATGTTACGTACCTATAAAACAAGTATAACTAGATTGTAAGTTTGGGAGTTAGTAGTCTGTCTGCCTATTTTTTTTCTTACGGAGGACGACGAGCTTTCTGGAAATCAACGACTAGGTGCACTTTTTTTGTATACAAAATTGAAAGACTGGCGCTACTCTTAGTATCTTAGCTCCAAGAAATGTCCTAGCTTCTTAATGTTACCGAAGACCTCTCGAAAATTACTATGTGTTTGTTTTTGTATTTCGACCGATATTTTTAATTTGATTTCACAGGCTGATATTTATCTATTGGACGATCCGCTGTCAGCAGTAGATGCAAATGTGGGAAGACAACTATTTGATGGATGTATTAATGGGTACCTCAGAGGTCGTACAAGGATTCTTGTTACACACCAAATCCATTTCCTAAAAGCTGCAGATTTTATTATAGTCTTGAACGAGGTAAATAAAAATAATCTTAATTCGTTAGTTACAGTGCTTAAATGACTTGCCTTATTATAATTCGATTCTAATAGATGTTTTTAGATAGAAAATAAAAGTAAAAGTCGAGCTTAATTACCATTAAAACGTAAATTAATTGTGTTCAGATGTCAGAAAACATACCCTTGCTTTAATAATAAAGTAAGTACATAGCTACTTCGTTTAAACTAATTATTTACGCATAGTTTATATGATCATATCATATGGTTTATGTCCAATAACATTTCACTAAGCCATACTAACACATTTCACACACTGTTTTTCCTGAAACCTACAACTTGGGTGTCATCAAGTCTCGTGTGAATAGGTGTACCTTCTAGGTAAGCATGCTCGATCTTAGACCATATATCCGCTCAAATCGAGCGAGATAATGGTCAAACGTGAACCTATATGTGATAAAAAAAAACTAAATTTGGGAATAGTGTAGCAAAACATCACCCCTCAAACTTCCTTCGAGACTTCTACTCTAGACATTGTGGATTATTTCTAAATATTACAGGGACAAATAGAAAATATGGGTACCTTTGACGAGCTCGCAGCTATGGGTAAAGAATTCTCACTGACGCTTTCATCTTTGCAAGAAGGCAAAGAAAAGGACAACGAGAGCTTGAGTTCACGCGTATGTATCTCCTATTCTAATAATTTTAATATGAGATATTTCCATTGTTGTTGTTAATGAGACATACATTTAACCACTGTCTCTTTCCTCTGAGTGCTTAAAAAGGTTATTATCGCAGATTCATATGATTATCATGACAAGTATTAATATAAAGTGAAACTTTATGCTAATACTTACAATTATGAGTGTATACCTATATAGATACGTGTCAATTTCACTAAGAGATTCCTTAAAGGCGACTGCTTAAGGCCCTCTAAAGTAACAATGTGGTACTTACATGCTGTAGCATGCTTTGAGAGTAATAAAGGTAAAACATTTTGAAGACATGTCGACTGCTATAACTATGCTGCATTACCCCGTTTTTTATAACTGACTTCTCATTGTATCACGATGGGAGTGAACGTTTTGTAAGGCTTATTTAGCCTTATGAGATATTGAATCGCAATTTTCTTCATTGTGTTTGATATGTGACGATATGTAACTTTGTCTTGATATACAACATTAAATTAAACCCCTTTTAAAGTTAATTATGAATGTATATTTAACCAGGGCTCAGACAAGACAGCATTACTACGGAGTCAGTCAAGCATGAACGAAAGTGAAGAACTTGAAATTTTTGAAAAACAGAAAATGGCTGATGAAGAAAGACAGTCTGGAAATTTGCGTTGGGAAGTTATTGCCGCTTATTTTCGCTCTGGAGGCAGTATTTGCTTAATTATACTAGTATTTTCACTTAATATAATTGCTGCCGCGGCAGCAGCGGGGGCTGATTACTGGGTTAGTTACTGGTAAGTTTTATTTTTAGGAATCATATTTTTAGCATTTATATGTAAGTATGCTGTGGAAATTCATAATATTATTGTTTTCAAATTCGCTATATTATGGTGTAAGAGTATATAAAAATTCATCCGTATTGAATATGGTGAAAATTAATGTTTTAAGAAAAATTGCTGTGACATAGTATACAAACAGACGTTTTGTTTTAAAATGAATGGACTAAAGTAAATTCTATTGCCGATTCCAATATCATACTATTCATTCATTGGCCTTACTATCGGTTCAATTTTGACATTACTTATACGCAGGCCTTTTATTTCACTTTTTGGGGGCAAATGTTAACAGTAATTCTCGAAAGTTGCAGGTCTATATTTTTTTCTTTGTAGCTCCACTCCAAAACACCTATTAAAGAAATCCATTTTTTTGTGAAGGTTACTAAAATTGTTTTATTAAAATTTCATTTTTCAGTTTTATTTGGACAATTTTTCGATATTTTCAAAATTTCTTTTAAGGACACTGCGTTCCCCTGCATGCCTCCACAAAAAAGCCCTGATTATATCAATATTTTTACAAATAGTAAAGCAAATGACCGTTTGATAAGATGTAGGAACGGGCCTTAAAGGATTCCGTTTTTGCTAAAGAACTCTAAAAATTCATATATGTAATTCCATACGAAATATTGTTTGATTCAGTAAACCTTATTATACGAGTACCAATTTTATGCTTCCGTCGCGTCGTGGCAAAGGTAAAAGTAATGTGTGTTGCATGTTCCGGTTTTGATATTTGCCGCATGACATTGTATGTATAGGTATGTGTTATATTATGATGTATTTTTATCAGAGTTACGAGGGTGCTTTAATGACTCCTGTTTTCCGGAAACACCGCGGCCATGGGGAACGTGCGGGTTAAATGTTCAGTCAGAGAGAAACTGAAATATTTTTTTATGAAAGTCGTTGCCAGTTCCGTGTCGCGTTAATTTAATTACATGGCGAGCGGTTCTGTTCTGGAATCCGATTGCATTGGAGTAAATCTTTGAGGTCTTATTTTTTCCCACCCTCTGAATTTCTACATCCTTTCCGTTTCTTATTTATCTGTTATCTGTCTATATTATAAAATTCTAAACATACCGCGTATGTACAAAGAAGTTATTAAAAAACTGTAATGTACCATAAAAACAATGAAGAATACGGTGCCATTTTTTTAGATTTGTGTAAGTACTGGACCGATTTAGATGCGGCTTCGCTGATCGACAGCTAATTATTGGACTTTAACGCTGTGCTACTTTTTATTCTGGAAATACCATGAGATATTTTCAGGGAATGATTTAAAATGGCTAGATTTAAAAAATCGCATTCCAATGTGTTTTTACACTGATCGATGGGAAATGTAATGTAACAAAATGTGTGATACATTTATCCCGGGAATCCCGCGGCAATTTTCTTAGGAGCCTTTGGTAGGCCTAGAGGCCCCACCCGCGCCGCCCGCTTACGGTGGCCGAAGGTCTAGGTCCGACCTCCGGCGTCGGCGCGTCCTCCTTTATCGGGAGCGGAGCAAAGACGTCGCTCACACTCCCGTTCACGTTGGCACCACCAGGGGCAAGGCCAATGCGTATCCAACCGTTAACATGGGACAGACGGAGAGGCATAAGTTAACAGAGATGGGATAGAATGAAAAAGCTATAATAAGATAAAGAGATCAGACAGAAGGAATGGGACAAACAGGATGGGATAAAGGAATGCATGCAATATGGCAATGGCAGCGGGAAGACAGGATAGGGGGAGAGTTGCCATCGGAACTCTCATTGATTGCACAAAATACGATTAGCTCAAGGCGAACTGTATCAAACTGATATGTTATGAGTGGGTGGTATCATACCGATCGAGCTGACCCTAAGAGCTATAATCAAAATAATGATTCCACCATGACTCTTCCATGTCATGAGTAAAGACTTTGTTTGTTTGTTTGTTTTAAGGTCGAATGAAGTAGCTGCGTATGAAGAGCAATTAAACGGTACTACTATCGGTGAGTATTAAATAGATAATATGACGAAGATAAAAAGATTAGATAAGAAATTAAATAGTATTATAGGCGAGGCAATAATCCTAATACGCATTTACTTGTGGCAAATATTTGTCACAAATTTTAATATCTGTGTTTACTTATTACTATTGCGAACGATTATGTATCAAGTAATATTATAGTATAATAAGATAATATTATAAAACCAAAGTACATAGATAGGTATATCTTACAAGGAAAATATGAATTTACTTTGAATAACTTGATTTGTTTGCCAATTCGCTCGTTTAGTCTCAAACTCGCAATTACCAGAATAAAAATTATTGGATATTTAGTTGAGAGCTCTCAAATGCCTAATGTCATATTTCATGAAAATTGGTCATAAGTTCGCTTTCATGTCTTTTATAGATGGAGATATTCTTCTTGAGTGCCATTATACGAGAATATGATTGTTCTTAGATATCAAAATCGTGAATTACATTGTTACGTTGTGTAGCAATTCAAAACAAACAATTCATTAGCATTTGGTCGACAAATTTATTTCATAATTAGAATTCTTCTTACTTCTTTCAGCGCCATCTAAATGCTTATATTATTATCATCTACTTCTATTATATATATATATATATATATATATATATATATATATATATATATATATATATATATATATATATATAATTCTTCAATTCATCTAATTGTATATATAATTACTTCTGATTTATAATCTACCCAAGTGTTTAACCGCGTAAATTTTCTTTGATTTCCTTCATTCTTCCCTATTACTTATTTCTTGTCCGGTAAGACTGTTTTATTGACAAAACCTCCGTTTTTTATTTGGTCTGCCCCTTTTGTCTTTACCATCTCGATGTATCTATCTCTCTAAACCTTTCTTTGTTCATTATGCTGTTCTTCTTCTATTACTATACTTCTATTTATTCTGTACACACTTCCTACCCATGTCCATTACTGTCACCATATATTTTTTATTGGGACCATGGGGGCCTGAAGAGGACTAAACTTTATCGAGACACAGCAAAACACCTGGTAGACGTCTCAAGTGGCCAAAAGACTACTTATAGGTACCTCAGACAACGTATTGGCATTGCCAGGTAATTTAGCCAGTCTTATGGGCACGGTTCCAACTGACAGCGGTCTGGCACTAGATTTCATAGATTCTTTTTAATTTGTATATATAGTTTAATTGTATAATTAAATTGCTTATTACTTTTTTACTATGTTACTAACTATATTTACATTATATTATTATAGTATGGATTCAATCTATACTATGAATTGTAATATCGATGTTTGAATTAAATAAATTATTAACTTGTACTATTTCTTGCAGATCCAGGCTTAGATGTCCAAGTTGGCAACTTCACAACAGCTGAATACCTAATTATCCATGGTGCAATTGTAGGGCTAACTATTCTATTAACTAACATACGAATATTCCCCTTTACTGAGCTATGCGTGTCTGCTTCGAACAACCTTCACAATAATATGTTTTCAACTATGATAAAGGGTATCATGAGATTCTTTGATACTAGTTCCTCAGGTAACTGAAATTGTATAACTCTAAACACTTTTATGTTGTATATATAATAGATAAAATTGTAAGAGTTATATATTGTTACTTAATATTTTTTGATGAATTGCACCTATAATCACAGTTTTACTTTACAATCTGAGTAAAAAATAAATAAAAAACAAATGTTACAAAAAAAGCATTCAACATAATAATATTATTTGAGATTACAAATGTATTCTTTAGAGTTTTAATTCTTTTTAGGCCGCATTCTGAATCGTTTCACAAAGGACATGGGTGCGTTGGACGAGATTTTACCTAGAACGTTGTTGGACGTATTCCAGATTTATACCACCCTCGCGGCAATTTTAGTTCTGAATGCAATAGCTCTGTACTGGACGCTGATACCATCTGCCATACTACTAGTATTATTTGCCTTTTTTGTGAAAATTTATTTGAATACTGCTCAAAGTGTTAAGCGACTGGAAGGAACAAGTAAGTTTTATCTTTATAAAAGTGACAAAGTTTTATTATTATAATCTTATAATTTATACAAATATTACGTGTCGATGAATGACGAAGCTACAGAATTGACTAGCTAAACCAATGTCTTGTAAAACGTTTAGATTAAAGAATTAATTAATTCTTTAATCTTTTACCTTTAATTTTTAAAGGTAAAGTAAAGTTAATTTTCTACCTTTTTTCGATATTTGACTAATGAATTTATCTCTATCCTAATATTAATCAGCTTAGATAGGCAAACGCCGAAATTCAATTTGATGAAGTTGGGGTTTGACCAGTCAATCTTAGTAGCGCCGGAGCTTCAATGTTCGCCTATAACGTATTTTGAACCTTGCGATGCATAATATGTAGATAAATCTTATGTGCCTAAAATTCAGAAGCTTAATTTTTTGTGTGACTGCAACATTCGTTCTTATAGGTTAAATATGTGAATATTCAAAACTATTGCCCAGAGAATTTCGAATAGTTTCTACCTCAGAACAATATCTAAAGCAAGTTTTAAATGAACCATGGCCTTACGATAAGCGGCACCAAATTTCTAGACCAATATTGCCTGCAGTTTTTTTTACAAAAATTGCGCTAATAATGATCTTCATTGTTTATCACCGTAGTAATAAGCGTCACTGAATCAAATATTAGCCATCATAAACCATATCAATGAAATCGAGGTTACCTTTTTATACGCGAGGCGTTGACATTAATCGCTTGTGTTACCGTTGTATGATTATTACATATGTACTACATATCTAACCTAGATTATGACTGATTTGGATTATCGAGACTAATGAATCATTTACCTATACATGTATATTTCGGACAACGGCAAATCTTTAATTATTTTTGTATTTTCAATTTTAGCAAAGAGCCCAGTTTTTAGTATGGTCACAGCATCTTTAAATGGTATTGCAACAATTCGATCATCAAGTGCCCAAAACCGATTAATAGAAGAATTTGATTCCGCACAGGTAGCCAAAATTGTTCATTATATTAGTCGTCATAATAGGGATTATTTATAATAAATGTTCATCTCAGCATCTTGGGTTAAATGTCGTGATGTGACTGGGGTCATGTTGTGAACTTAAAACGTTAGTTAAACCTTAGGTCGTCCTTTTGGATAGATGCTTTACTAATCCTAATGTTTTTTTTATATGTGCACAGTATAGTGTACTTGTGTACGTGACATGTATGTACGGATACGATTACACTGCAGTAGGTATGTGATGTCACGCAGAAAGACCATATGTGAAACTGCCGCGGTTGCAAGAGTTCTTGATGCGGTTTTTTAATTGGCAGTTCAAATTTCTAGCCTTGTAAGCCGAAAAAATAGTTGCTTGACGTTGTGAGAATAATTATCATTCTTACAAAGAAGGAAGTTAAATTAGTATTAAACAGAAAACGAAAAGTTGTATAGCAGACCCCGGGTCAGGAATAAATGCTAATGGTTTATAAAACTAGTATGTTAAAAAAATGTTCTAACTGAACTAGCAGAAAAACGATGGTTTGTCGACATGACTAGCAAAATTGCCCCCACAAAACAGTTAAATGGTTGTTTATACACTAGTTTTAATAGAGTCAAATTAACTGAGATATATTTTATCATCTCACAAAAGGTCACAGCCTCCTTAATGTTGTAAGCGAGATATGGTTTCATAATTGTAAGTAGTTATCAAATAAACTATTGTTTAAACAGTAATTAGAATTAATTTTATCACGATATTCTAAAAGATAAAAGATATTTATTTTAATACTGTTTTTATGGTAATGTGTTTATTGTAAAAATGCCTGTACAGGCACTATCTTAAGTACAGTGTCCCAGCAATCTTACTCTAATTTATCAATTCAAAAAACCGCAACAATATGCTTAAGACGACTTGTTGTCGAAGAAGTCTATATTTTAATTGGAGTGCATTAAATGTTGTTTTCTTTTGGGTAACAGTTGGTGTAAAATACAACCAAGCAAATACAATAATTTTCTTTGTTTAGAATTAATCATGAAAGTAATTTTATAACACAGTTCTGTATGTACTTATATAAAAATAGAGTTTGAGATAAATATGAAGTAAAATTATTTTTGCAAGACTTATTACTGGGGTGTTTCTTGCCTCTCCTTAAACAGCAATAACACATTGCGACGCGTTTGAATAGAATAGGAAGTAAATTTAATTTTTAGCTTATATGTAATATCCTCCAGTGGAACTTATTTCGATTTTTTTAAATATATTAATAAGTACCTATAGAATTTCCGGGTATCGATACATGATATATTTATGTTACATGGTAGAATATATGACGCTTTAGATTACACAAGATACAGTGTAATTAATAATTATGTTATTATTTTTAGGACTTGCACACCTCAGCTTGGAATGGTTACTTAGGCGGTGGAACTTGTTTTGGTTTCTATTTGGATACCGTATGCTTAATTTATTTGACTACAATCATATTTGTTTTCTTATACGTTGATTTTGGTAAGTTATATCTATTTAATGATGAATATATTAGGAAGTATAAGCAAGTAAAGACATTGTGCCGATCGCAAATAATTAGGAGAAGGTGAAATGAAAGAGAGACAAGAGCAAGTACTAATTAATTCTCAACAGTTATTAAGTGATGGTTTATTATACCTTCAAGGCTTAACCAACGTACGTTTCGATTTCTTAACCCGAGGGGTTCCTGTTTATTTGATGCCAAACATCCATAATAAAAATCAATCTACATTTATAACGTACTAGCTTCTGCCCGCGATTTCGTTCGCGTGGAATAGTAAAAAAGAAGTAAGTTAAAAAAACCCGCGATTTTCAAACATTCTTCATTGGTGCTCCGCTCTTATTGCTCTTAGCGTGATGGTATATAGCCTATAACCTTCCTCGATAAATGGGCTATCTAACACATTTTTTTCAAATCAGACTAGTAGTTCCTGAAATTTGCGCGTTCAAGCAAACAAACAAAGAAACACTTCAGCTTTATATATTAAAATAGGATAAGATTTTAGCAACTTTATTTCATATGCAAGAACGTGAAAAGTAAGCAATGAAATCCACTTTCACATTTAATACTAGGTAATATAAATTGGAACAACCACTTCAATGTCGCACCTGACACCTCTGGGTTTTAGGGTTTCAAGAAGGTCATCGCTATCATAGATAATAGAATCGCTATGATCAAATGACAGTTTATAAAGCCAGGCGAAATTTTAATATTAGTAAAACTATCGTGATCTGAAATTGACACTTTGCTGTAACCTATAACATTTTCAGGTAGCTTAATCCCAGTGGGTAGTGTAGGGTTAGCAGTAACACAGACCCAGGCACTGACTACGATGTTGCAACACGGCGCGCGGATGCTGGTTGAATTTCTAGCCCAACTCACGAGCGTAGAGCGTATACTCGAATACACGCGTATTGAGAAGGAATCTAATCTTTTCCAAGGACGTAAGTATCGATTTATTCTACCGACGTTTTTTATGGCTTCACTTGCCTTACGGTTCATTTTCATTGGTCGATAACTGGGTCGATATCCAACATACGATAATTACTGACAGGGGAGAAAACAACAAATGAAAGTCGATAATGTGATAGTTATATCGCCTGCTGGTATTCCCTGCAAACGGTGGGAAGACCAACAAAATTATTGGTATGAGTAATGCGAAGTAAGGGTAAACGTACGCTATTACCGAGTATCATATTTTCGAAGTTACATCCAAGCGTGCGGTTCAGGATCTCCAGCACACCACATACGAGTAACGGTACTCGTATGTGACTGACTAGAGGAAACGGTTCTTACACACGAGCCCTAGGGTACGAGTAAACAGAAATCTTTCGCATCCCGAATGTAGGCAATAACACGAGATATATGAAGTTTTGTTTAGAAGACTACCGTCTTATATGGAATTTAGAATTCTTCTATCGAAATAAGCCATTTACTTAGTTTTTTTTACTTCTTTAATAATAAAAATATGTTCTATATTATTGACAGAGATAGCCATGCCTCCAACATGGCCGTCGGAAGGCAGAATCGAATTTCAAAACGTTGACTTACGATATGCTCCTGGCGAGAGTCCCGTTTTGAAAAATCTGAACATAACTGTTGAAAGTGGATGGAAGGTAAATTTTTTGTGTTGTTAAAATAGGAAATCATCAATTCGTGTTTGCAATTTGCAATTATATGTTGCAAGTTTTAGAATTTTTGTCTGTCTGACTGTAAGAGTATCACGTAAAAATTACTGAACCGATTTAAATGAAATTCAAAACGGAGCTAGCTTAGATCATGCAAAGTAATTTAGGATACTTTTTATCTTGATAAATGACGTCGTTTCCTTGGGATGGATAAAATATTCAAAAGATGTCCCTGCGAACTAGCGATTCATATGCGGCGTAGCCGCAGGCCAATCCCTAGTAGGAAACAATTTTACCAATCATTAAACTATGTATATTTGACATATAGTATTTGTTAAGGTCACACGTTAATTGACAACGTTATCGACTGTTACTAGCAGTAGTTTATTGTAAGTTTAGTCGAGTTTTGTAGTACTAGTAATCCAATGCACTTACGCAGAACAGTATGTTTATTCATAAGTATGTTATTTTGATTACAGGTGGGCATAGTAGGTCGAACTGGGGCCGGAAAATCCTCGTTGATGTCGGCCATATTTCGATTTGCATATCTCGATGGCAAGATATTGATTGATGGGCTCAACACGGAGTTGATTTCTAAACAGGTACAAATCCTTTTTGTTGTATCTTAGCCATTTCTGCAAATTAGAACTTCCATGCTTTCGTCACGTTCATTCGTCTGTCTGCCTCTTTCTTTCTATATTACAGCTTTTTTTTAAATTACTGGACTTGAAATTTCACACGAATAGAGAAATAATATATTATTCTGTATGTCACTACACGATAGTAAATTATTTGACTCAGTTGATTTTCAGTCAGATTTGTTTTTACTCGAATTCAAAAAAACAACCCTCAACTGTTAAACTATAATATTATGTGGGAAACTCTTGTAAAACTTGCAAAATACTTTAAACAAAATTTGGATTGGGTAAAATCTGTAGAACAATTTTTGAGATATGCGCTTTTCGAGCAACATTTTAGAGACTTTATCCCAAAATAAATGCAAATGCAGTGGAGATTGATCCCTTTGCGGAATGGTTAATTGCGCGAGGTATGACACGCATTTGGCTAACTTTTTAAGAAATCGATACATAACCTACGAACTAACAAGAAACTGTTTGGTACTTTTTCAGAGCTTGAGATCAAAAATTTCTATAATACCTCAAGAACCAGTATTATTTTCAGCATCTATTAGATATAATTTAGATCCATTCAACATCTATAGTGATGATGATCTTTGGAGGGCGCTTGAACAGGTCAGTAACACCAAATACCTATACTGTTTCATTTATTTATTCTTTTACATTATTTATATATTTTATTTTATATTTTCAGGTCGATTTAAAGTCGGCAATTCCCTCGTTAGATTTTAAGGTTACGGAAGGCGGGACTAATTTTTCCGTCGGTCAGAGACAGTTGATGTGCTTGGCACGAGCTGTGCTCAGGTCAAATAAAATTTTAATTATGGACGAAGCAACGGCAAACGTGGATCCGCAGTAAGTTAATAACGAGATTACATTTTTAGGTTGCAATAACATGATTTCTTTAACTTCTTATATCGTTTCAGGACGGACAATTTCATACAGCAAACAATACGTCGAGAGTTTTCAGACTGTACTGTGCTGACGATAGCGCATCGTCTTAATACTATTATGGACTCTGACAAGGTGATGGTAATGAGCTTCGGCCAGGTCCTCGAATACGATCATCCGTACATTTTACTCACGGATCCGAACAGTCACTTGTCCTCGATGGTTCGTGAAACTGGTGAAAAGAATAGTGCTAAGCTCTTCCAGATGTCAAAGGAAGCATATTTCCAAAGTAACCTAAAAGAGAATAGTAGATGATGAAACAAATTGTAGTCAATAAATCGAACTTTATGTCGAATCCCAGTGCTGGTAGACAAACAGACAAAACGTATTATTAAATTTATAAAAAAATATATTCATGCTTTTATGTTTCCGCAGCCAGTTTGGCAAAAAGATCCCTTAAGCGTCACGTGCGCCTATGTCTATGCAAAAGTGTGTATTACAGCTACTTTATTCAAAATTCCTGAGTCTATATAAATGGAATTTTAGCAGAAAGATGTATTAAATTCCTATTAATATCGTGAAAGCACGAAAATAAAGGTTAAACAAAGTCCTTATATAAACGTGTAGGCCTCCCAAAGGTTTATAAAAGGATTTTGTTTATTATTGCAGACCTGTCGAACGATTGCCTAATCATTTAACAGGTATCCAAAAAACATTAATATGTTTCTGAGTAAAATTTTGTATTCAAGTCAACATATTATAGTGATA
Organism: Dendrolimus punctatus; assembly: GCA_012273795.1. Lineage (NCBI taxonomy): Eukaryota > Metazoa > Arthropoda > Insecta > Lepidoptera > Lasiocampidae > Dendrolimus > Dendrolimus punctatus. The sequence continues at coordinate 19,567,077 of CM022531.1, read as the reverse complement.
TTAAGATATTCCCGTGGCTTTGACCCTACTTGACTTGAAATTCCCGCGGGGTTCTCGGGATGAAGAATCGTACATTTTATTACAATAAATTTGTGATCGATGAGTAAAAAATATCACATGGGCATTTGATTTTTTTTAATCTGGCCATTTTAAATAATTCCTTGAAAAGCTGCCGTGGAATTTCCAGGATAAAAAGCGCAGAGTTTAAGTCTAAGTATTTGCTGTCGATGAACGAAAAAACCACACCGAAATTCGCCCAGTCTTTAGTGAATTCCGAACACATAGACAAGAAATCTAAAAAAATGCATCGTGTTCTCCGTTGTTTATATAGTCTATTCCAGTTGTTTTATTTTGATAGCTTCAATGCAAAGACACGGCATGTTTATAATTGTATAACATTTTAGATAATCGCTTTCTGTTTTAAAAATAATTCACCCCTCTCACTTTTGAACTGTGAGGAGGAAAACAAAAAAAAACAAAGTAATAATAGCCTGTAACTATATTATAGTTCGTACAAGTTTCATCATCGACGTGGTCAGCCAGCCGTAGTCTACTATTGGACATAGGTCTTCCCGAATTTGTTCCCCATACTCCAAGATGCAGGGTTTTATCGAATAAATGACAAAACATTCAATTGATAATAAATACCCTGCATAAGATTCATAGTCTAATTAATACAATGGAAGTTTATCGTGTCAGGACCCGTGCGTGGTTTGACGCTCGTGACAGATTCTCTTAGATAGATTAGACGAACTGCAGTCGTATTCTTAGAGAGTTACAGTACACACTTCTTTAAGTACCATAAAGAAGCGTTCAAACTTACTCCAACTTTCTATGAATAAGACCGTAAAACCGGAAATAAAATAGTCGCAGTTCACTTTTAATGGACCGTTAACAGGCTCTAAGGGCAGCAGTAAGGATAGCTATATACAATTTTTTGTGTTCACATTATTTAGATTATTTTTAAACTACTTGCAAAAAGAGGCGGTTCTTTTTAATTGGTCTGCATGTTTTTTCGTATGTTCGTTACCTGACTTCCCAATTAATTGTGGACCGATTTTCAAAATTTTCTTTTAATCGAAAGGTATACTCCCGAATTGGTGCCTTAGTCACCATATCAGAATCTGATAAGTGGGTTCCAGGGAAATCGAGAGTAACTCTCGAAAACTGTTAATAGACATGTATGTTACACGATACATCCGTCAATTGTCGAGCGGTTGTTAATTATTGTTTTTAGTTCTACTCCCGAAGTAGTCCTGAGGTCACCAAGCCAGAATCTAATGATAGGATCTCAGGAAAATCAAGAGAAACCCTCGAGCTACACGATATCTCCGTCAAATGTAGTCCGATTTTATTTATTTTTATTCGTAATAGTATATTCCCGAAGTGGTCCCATAGTCACCGAGTCAGGATATAATTAGTGGATCCTAGGGAAATCGAGATTAACTCTTGGTTACGAGCGTCTACGACAAATGACATAGCAATTTTGTATACGCGCGCGAGAGCACAATTTCTAAAGACGCTTAATATATTACTATTTCTAAAGGTATTTGCACAAGAAAAAATATTTTTTTTAACATAAACAAAACCAACTTCTTTCTACGGCATCTTTAAGTCGTGCGAAGTAAAACGTAAAATTTACTATGTTTTGCATATTAGTTGTCGATTTTTCTTTGTTTTACTTGGCACCGACTTGAAAAACATGATTATTTTAAATAATGTTTTTGACACATTGTTGAATTGAGTTTACATAATTTACCAACTTAATAATCTGCTTCTGGGATGACGGCACCTGAACAAGCGGTAAGCCAGAATAAACGTGAGCATGACTAATCCAAACAAAACTCCTTCTGTTCTGTGGTCAAACAAAAAAGATTCCCAATTTTGATCACTGCAGCCTTGGCAGCAACTCATCTTTGCTGTGTATAATGGACATTTTTATAATTATTGCAGCCAAACATTTTAATTTTATTTGTACTTTAATTTTCTTATTAAAAATTTGTCAACATCATTTTGGATGTCATATTGACAATTGCTAAGATTGCAGATGAAAGGAGGGATAAAGAAATGCGCCCTATGTAGAAGTATCAGTAAAAGACTACATGGTACAATAAAATTATGGTACAAATTTTTCATATTTCTATCGCTATAAAAAATCTCTATTAATATTATAAACGCGAAAGTAACTGTCTGTCTGTTACGCTTTTACGGAAACTACTGGACCGATTTGGCTGAAATTCGGTATATATATAACTAGAGTTTACCCCGCGGCTGCGCCGCGGGTTAACCTCTAGTACGTGTCTCTTGTTTATAGAGCAAGTGCAAGTGCAAGTGGTTATATTATATTACATTTTTATGTATTTGCCTACGGAAGATTCACTTCATTTTATATCGCTAATTATACCCTACCCCGTCTATCTGTCAACAAAATAAATTACAAAAGTGATCAAAAAGGCCAAAATGGTCTAAAGGACCAAAAGATCACAGTTACCGACATGGCCAAAATGACGGAATAGGCAAAAACGACCAAAAAGGCTAAAATAATCAAAATGGTCAAAATGACCAGAGGCCAAAATGACCGAAAAGGCTAGTGACCAAAAAGGCCAAAATGACCAAAAAGGCCAAAATGACTAAAAAGGAAATATTACCAAAAAGGCCAAAATAACCAAATAGGCCAAAATTACCAAAAAGGCCAAAAAGGCCAAAAGGACCAAAAAGAAAAAATTACCAAATAGGCCAAAATGACCAAATAGGCCAAAATGACCAAATAGGCCAAAATGACCAAAATGACCAAAAAGGAAAAATTACCAAATAGGCCAAAATTACCACAAAGGCCAAAATGACCGAATAGGCCAAAATGACCGAATAGGCAAAAGGAACAAAAAGGCCAAAATGACCAAATAGGCCAAATGACCAAATAGGCCAAAATGACCAAGTAGGCCAAAATGACCAAAAAGGTCAAAATGATCAAAAAGGCCAAAATGATCAAATAGGCCAAAATGACCAAAAAGGCCAAAATGACCAAAAAGGCCAAAAGGACCAAAAAGGAAAAATTACCAAATAGGCCAAAATGACCAAAAAGGCCAAAATTACCAAAAAGGCCAAAATGACCAAAAAGGCCAAAATGACTAAAAAGGAAATATTACCAAATAGGTCAAAATAACCAAAAAGGCTAAAATAATCAAAAGGGCCAAAATGACCAAATAGGCCAAAATTACCAAAAAGGCCAAAATGACCAAAAAAGGCCAAAAGGACCAAAAAGGAAAAATTACCAAATAGGCCAAAATGACCAAAAAGGCCAAAATTACCAAAAAGGCCAAAATTACCAAATAGGCCAAAATTACCAAAAAGACCAAAATGAAAATTATCTTTTGTCCATCCTCAGTATTTAATTTACATACGTACCGAGTTTCATCCAAATCGGTCCAGTAGTTTTTCCGTAAAAGCATAACAAATAAACAGACAAATATCATTTTATCCCGGAAACTATCCCATTTTTCGGGATAAAAAGTATCCTATGTTCATCCTCGGTATCGAAAACATATATATACTGAGTTTCAGCCAAATCGGTCCAGTAGTTTTTACGTGAAAACGGAACAGACAGACAGACAGACAGACAGAGTTACTTTCGCATTTATAATATTAATATATAATATGTCGTTTTAATACCGAGGGTGGGTAAGTTATGTTTAACAAAAAATAATATTTCAAGATATTTGGACCATAACACCCCCCGTTTACAGAAATGATACGTATATCTACCCCTATTCAACCACTAATTAAAATGCATGTGTTACAAATCTATACACTTACTAACTTCAGTTTGAAATTAGTGCAACTATATAACAAAGAGCATGATTTTCAAATACCTGCTTTTTCGTCATTAGCTTCCACAAAATTGGCACTTATAGAGTGACCAAGAAAGGTAAGCTATAACCATTACGAGAACTGCCACTATTGGAAATATTTTAGGGCTTTTGAATACCGCAAACGGATTGCAGCAACCTGGTCCACCACTGCAAGCCATTCTGGGTTGAATATTTTGAAAATTCTTCTAACTCTATTGATTACATTATTATTTTAAGTTGATTCTTACATGTTTATATATGTCACAGATTTTAAGTTTCGAACAAATTAGCTGGAAAAAATATCACTATTAACTTATAGATTTAAGAATGTTTTCGATTTCCTGTTATTGCGCATATCTTTCAGTCATTTTAATTTACTCAGGATATTCGTAGAATGATTATTTTGTTTCCATAACAGATAGCACTATTAGCATTCATAAGTTTTTCTTCTCATGTATTGTTTTCTAAGTTTTTATGGTAAATATGCATAAACACGGAACGAGAAAGTTACGCGTTTTTATAATGCAAGACTGTAAATATGCTTTGCTATGGTGTAATAACGCATATGGTTTGTTAAAATCGTCGGAAAGCTTTCATTTAGACAAATAATTATTAAACAATACAATCAATTAGAGTATACACGCAGTGCCTACTATGTTATTATTATTATTAAAATTTATTTGCCCCAGTTACTAAGCACTTGTTATTTTAAGCATAAATATGTAAATCAACTTAAAAGCAGTTAAAATATCTTACAACTTTAGTCAATTTTAAAGCAATATTACACATTTTATTAAATATAAAAGTACAAAACATTATCTTCCCAGTTCCTCAAAAACTATAACTTTTGAGTTGAACTTTCCTGGACAAGACTTCATTAAGAAAAATACTAAAAGAAAAGCTAGGCTACGAAGAAAATAAAAATACTAGAGATTTTCTTGTACAGAAACCGGATATAGCAAGAAAATTACAAACTTGGCGCTGAAAGGAAAAAGCTTGCTCCGAACCTACCGCCAAATGGCATACTAGTTATTGCTAACGCTCCATATCATAGTAAGCAAATAGAAAAAGACCGACTTTCGCATCACGTAAAGAAAACACGCAGAATTGGTTACGTGACCAAAATGTCACATATAATGTAAAAATTACCAAAACAGAATTAAACCATATCATCAAAATGTCACTGCCACCTAATTACGAGTATATATGTATAGGCACGTTTATATAGCAGTTAGTTCTATGGTTTACACGCTAGGTAGTGCTAGTAGTACAATGTACTCTTTGATATATGCTAAGTGTACTATTATGATACAATTAACTATAGAGCGAAGTTTCATCATAATAGATCATGGGCACGTTCCTCTAGTAGCTCACAACACCCAGAATGCTTCGTCAAACGTTCCACATAGCAACCACAATTGTTTCGGTCGTGGTTAAAACGTCTCTAATTACGTTATTATTTTCTATCACACAACGCTCACAACGACCCATATCAAGATCAATAGATAAGTCGAAGTGGGTGCTGACCACAGTGAAACGTAGCCCATGTGTGACAATGGCTACGTTCCACGTGAGACTATCGATCACGTTCATGACCGCGATTTTTCATCTTCCACGTGCTTATGGGCAATCATAAACTCTAGTGGAAAGGATCCATTAATGACGAAATACACAAACATCATTGGTTGATTTCAAAAGGATAATCGATATAGAGATTTAATGCTCTTGGTCAACGCCCATTTCGATCCATCACTTCTTGACATGGGTGATTGTGAGCCCTGTGTGATTGAAAATAATGACGTCAATATTGACGTTTTCACCACGAAATGACCGTGGTTGCTGTGTGAAACGGCTGACGGAGCATTTTGGGTGTTGTGAGCTACTGGAGCAACACGCCGTATGCGTGACATTTCGTCATTAGTCATATTAGATACTCATAAACAAAGAGTACATTGAATATATAGAGACTCATAAAATACAACCTCAGACCAGTAACTAAATATAATAATTATTATATTTAGTTTTAATTAAATAACATGCACCAAAGAGTACATTGAATAATTGACATGAACTTTTTGGACAATAAAACTTACTTCGTTTGTCTCAGGCCTTTCCTTTTTCAGGAGAACGGGCAATATACTCGTTGCATTTTCCAAGGTGGGTTGGCAATGGACACTCGCAGGGTCCATAGCAACTCTCATGGCTCGTGGTACCGCTCAGGGTGCCAACAAAATATAGGAGCCATGGTAAAGAAAGCTCTCGGGCAGGCAGAAGTATGATTACGCAAGCCAGTAGCTAGAGCATATTCGCGTAAACCTGCAAAAAACGGCCCTGCGTGATGGCGTCGAACATTGACGGAGCTACATGGCTCTCAACACATCGAATACTTATTTCAATATGCCGATTTCATCACGAGGTTTTCCTCCACCGTCGACAAATGTAACTGTGATGATGTACTCAATGTTTACATTAAGTCCGAAAACTGCATAACTGGTGCATGCTTCCTAAGTCATTCTAATAATGTTCTCCAGTGGAAATTAGTTTGAATAAAACTCTGGAATTAGACGCGATTTAGTAAAAGAACTAAAACTATGTGTTAAGTATATGCAAGAAAGAAAACATCTTAGTGTGGTACTTAAATATAAGGTATTTTATTTAAATAGTACTAATTGAATATTATATTAACTAATTAGGTGGTCTATTATTGAAGTATTTTTCTTTGGCTACGTCAAAAAGTATTTTACTCATACTTTCGCCTGTTTCTTTAACCATGAAGCTGAACAAGGTATCTGGATTTAAGAGGAGCCGATAAGGTTCGTCAAACTCCACTGCGTTGCCACCACTCATAACCAGGATGCGATCTGAATCCATCACGGTGTTTAATCTGTGCGCGATAGTTACCACTGTGCAATTTGCGAATTCGCGACGAATAGTCTTCTGTATTAACGCATCCGTTCTGCAAAATCACAAGAATATAAAATAAATTTATGTTCTGAGTGCATACACCAGTTTACCAGGCAAAGACCAGATAGTCACATATAACTGATTAATTATTATCAGTATACCTATTATTATCAATATCTGGTCAGTGAAGTGATAGTTTTTTACTGACAGCTAGACAATAGAATTCTTAAAACAATTCCAAAAGCCACAATATTCAACTGTTATATTTTCCACACAAAAATATATTATACAACTACTTCTGATGCCTCTGCTCCATCTGGGCTAATGTTAGTGTTAGTGATAATGATCAAATGCGTCTAGTTCATAGCATTAAAAAAAACCCCGTTTCTGGTTAGATACTATACATACCTGATCTGTTAATATTTAACGTCATTAATAATAAATAACAATGTTCATCACAAATAACGCATGGAGCTCATTGTTACTTCTGAGTGAAACGGCCACAGTGACATTATCCCAGATAGAGCAGGGCCCTAACATATACACATTTGTAGCCAATAAAATAGTACAGGACAACAACCCTTTAAATTTCCACCAAAACTCTTATTATATGTATAAAAATCGAATAGATATATGAACTTACTGTGGGTCGACGTTGGCAGTAGCTTCGTCCATAATGAGAATTTTGTTAGAACGCAAAATAGCACGAGCTAAGCAGATCAACTGACGTTGACCCATTGAGAAATTGTTACCACCTTCAGCTACTTTGTAATCCAATGCCGGAATTGCTTCTTTCATTTCAACCTGCAATATATTATGATATATAGGTGAATTTGTTAAGTAGGTCTTCAGGGCCAAATCCTAAACTATGCCAAATATAAAATTAATTAATATACTAAGTTATTCGTAAGGCAACTACACCTCAACACAAAAATCACTAAATGTCACACACAATAACCAATAAGCGTGTTTAAATGCTAAAAACTAAATCTAGAAAAAAAATGTAAAAAAGGGTACGGAACTCGAGTCGGTAGAGTTGTTAAACAAACAAAAAAAACTATGTCAAATAGCGAAAAACACTCAAAGGAGACTGTAGACCGATTTGGTCGACTAAAGTGGTATCATTAAATTTTTGAGAAATAAATTACCCTTATCAGAAATCGAATTGTCTGATTTTCAAAAATAAACACATGCTGTATATTATATTAAATCATAGTGTAGCTTGAAATGATCAATTTCTGTAAAGGAATATCAAACGGCAAATCAAGGTACAGGATTATTTTTTAACAAAATGTTTTATTCTCCATACATTCATTGAAGAAATTTGATTAGTTCTTCAATTAAATAGTATAATGAAAAGTTTCCAAAATACCTGTTCCAAAGCTCTCCAAATATCATCATCACTGTAATGATTGAATGGATCCAAATTGTACCTTATAGTCGCAGAAAACAAAACCGGTTCTTGTGGAATGATAGCTATTTTCGATCGTAATTCCTGCAAGAAAAGTTAAGACAGTATTTACCCTGAATAAAATATTATTAAGACACTGGCCTGTTTTATTTTCAATCTGTATTATAATTACATCAACTGTGTGTTTTTTTGTGTGTGCCAGACGTGCGTACTTTCGCAAATGTATAAATGTAAAGTTGAAAAATAATTTAGACATCAATCCCAACTCAATTAGATTGCGTTAAAGGAGTTTTCCGAATTTTCCCATGTTAGATCGAAAATGTATGTAACCATATTAAAAGTATATAGTTTGAAATTTTGAAATAATTGTACTTACAAAATCATTTATTTCCTCTAAAACATGGTTACAAACATTACATGACAATATTATTTTGTGTTTCACATGTTTTTGCCCTTTCACGCATGCAAATAGTGATTACAAGTTGAAAATCAACTAATTAGTAGAAACAAATTGTAATCCACTCAATTAACAAACATTAATTTAACTTTTTATCCAAAATCCGAACATATTTCGGAAAAAGAAGTATATTGCATTGCATGGCATTGTATGAATTTGTTTAAAAAATCGAATTTACACCAAAGGTATTGCACATATAACTTAGCAGTAATATGAAAGTGTAATCATACCTTTTTCGAAATGTGGTTACAATCTATACCATCAATCTTAATACTGCCCTGCACGCTGTATAAACGGAACAGAGCTGATATTAAAGACGATTTTCCTGCGCCAGTCCGGCCGACCACACCCACCTACGAAATGTAAATATTTTCATTAAAAACAAGCATTTCTGCTTCGCATTGTGAAACAATTATAATATCGGTCCGGTTCACCGGCCCATTGCCACTTCAGCTTTTTATTTTTATATATTTATATTTTATTTTATTACAATTTTACAATTTTACTAGTTGCGTCAGTTAACTTGAGTTTATTTCGGATATTCTCATTGCCATTTATCCATAAGAGATACACCCCACATATGTAGCTAGCTTAGCGACTTTTTTCATTGCATGAGTTCGACAGACAGGCAGACGGCCCACTTGATGGAAAGCGGTTACTTGCTTGTGGACTTACTTAACACTAAAGATGCTACGCTGCTTCTCTCTTAAGGGAGACTGGAACCTGGACACTAATACCGGAAGACACCTCCAGGTTGTTATGGCGGCATATGTACTCTAGACCAGGGGTGATAGCGATCCAGTCGGGCAAACAACCTACCACCTGGCTGTGGGGTATTTGTCGCCTCTTACGACAGGCCGCTCGGCCGCAGGGAATTGTATTCTTTCTCCGTTCTTGCACGGATGAAAAGTTGGAGTTTCAGATACAGTATTACGGTAAGACGTATTGCTCGAAGACTGTCGTCTTCTAGCACTTCGGAACGCTCATCTAGAAGACAAGAAGAAGACTATCGACGTTTATCAGCCGAACTTATATATATACTCGTACTTCAGTAAAATTACACAAATTATATCAATTGTGCATCTTTTCTGTTTTGGATTAAGTTTAAGAGAAGTCCAAACATTATATTTCTTATACAAAGTTTATATTATATAAATGGAATTGTTTCACGCTAGGTCCCTTGCGGGGTAGGCACGAACATGTATGTATGTAGAATTGTTTCACAATATTACTCACCCATTAAAATGGTCACTATTCATGTTTGCGTATAAACCTTTTACATACATTGTAATCAGGTGGTATTTTAGTACGTTAATTTTGAAAACAACTATAATAACAAACCAACACGTGTACTTACTTTCCAGCTACTATTGATTTCGAAGTTCAAATTTTTCAATACAGGTGGATCCTCTAGGCCATAGTTCAAAAATACATTTTCAAACGTTATATGTCCCTCAGTTGGCCATTCTTTTGGTGGTGTAGTCGCTGAAAGCAAATACAATTAATTGTACCCTTCTTAGGAACTTTAAAGCAATAAAAATAAATAAATAAAATCTATTGAGTAATGTATTATTTATTCATTATTTTGTATTTATTAAGTGACTCGAAATACAGACAATAAAAGATGTAAAAAGTTAGAAAATTCAATCCTAGCTGACTGATGGCCGGTTCCTATATCTTATGATTCATTCATCATGAATTTTGACACTACTTGTATGGAGCTCATGTCAAATTTTAACCGATAGTAGGGCAAACGAATGGTCAGTAAGATACAGTCCCCGCGCTTAAGTGTGATAGTGAAATTGAAAAGATGAATTATTTCAATTAGGTATATTATATTATGTGAGCACTGAAAATAGAATTTGACTTTGGCTTTGGTTTTATTTATTTTATGTTGTTTTTATTTGCTGATTTTTAATATTAAATTCCATTTGAAAGGTATTAAATACTTGGGTGGTTTGGGCATGTAGAGAGGATGGATGAAAATAGAATCACAAAACAGGTATATGGCAGTATTGTTAATGGTAGAGCTGTAGCCGGTAGACCGAGACGAACATACCATGAACAAATATCAGAATTGTTAAAAAAAGGTTAGGTAAAAAGCATTTCAAATAAACGCGCATGTATGAAGAGGTTAATGAAAGTAGGTGAAGCGAAAGTTGTTTGTCAGGATCGTCGCAAGTGGAGATCCATAGTCTCTGCCTACCCCCATGGGAAACAGGCGTGATTTTATGTATGTATGTATGTATGTAAATACTTACGACCGTGTTCCATATTTTCCTCAGTTGGTACTTGAGTGTACTCTAGAACTCTTTCAACTGCAGTCATTTGAGCTAGAAAATCTGCCGTGAATCGAGCAGCCATTTGTAGCTTCATTGTTAGCACCATGGATTGACTTACGGCTAAAGCTACACTACCCACTGGGATTACAGAACCTGAAAGACATCAAACCTTGTAACAAAAGTTATGTATAAGAACTTTTTCGCGCAAAAGTAAAATAACACTATACACACACTAACAGTTTATATAATAATATAAACAGTAGAGACATTCAAAAAAATAGATTCACTCACATATAAGTTAATAAAACTTAATTCTAGCGTTTTACCCTTATTTTTTTAGTATGTTTTCTTATATTAATCAAGTTATGTTTGCCTGAAAGAGACTGTACATTTAGTATAAGATAATTAACATGAATATTCAATTTAAGCAGATCAATATCTCATTGTTGGCAAGCTTAATAAATTAAAAAAACACTATGGAGTGTGAAAGATTTAGACATGTATTTTGTGTCTTAAACTAAAAATATTAATAATTATTTAATATTTCACGAGAATACCAATTTATTTGACATATTGAATTATTGGAAACAAGTCATACTCACTTATATCTACCCAAAGGAAAATTCCTATAATTATTCCGAGATAAACTAGGCACAAAGCGTCTAAATATAAACCAAAAGCAGTAGAACCACCCACAAATGTATAAAAAGCACTGGAATGAAGATCCTGGAAAAACATCACATTTTATATTTAGGCTGTTTAATGCGGTCGAATACATTAATCACAACTTGCTAGTTCATTCATTTTTTAAAAATTTAAATGTCAGCTTTTGTCCGCAGCTTCACTCGTATGAATATTATCCCACGGGGATCGTAGATTTTTCCGGGATAATAAGTTGTTATGTGGTATTTATTCCTCACTATAGTCTATCGCTGTGGCAAATTTCATTCAGCTCGGTGTGTATGTATAATCAATAGTATCAATACTACCAGTATATGATAAAGTTTGTGATTTTGTTTGTAAGAAGTTAATTTCTTGAATTACTGAACCGATTTTGAAAGTTCTTTCACTATTACAAACCTATATTAGTCACTAGGCTATATTTAATTATTATTAATATATTTTGTATTGACGTCCAGCTGAGTGGGCACTGGTCATAGTAATATATGTAAGTATATATATATATATACTTACATATATGTATAACGAACTTGAACTTGAATAATAAAAGACATCTGTTGCTTTACCTGTGCACCATCGAATACTCCTATAAGCCTATTTTGAGAATTAGAGCTTCTTATTGTTGATAGCCCGGTGAGCGTAGAATTAATCATACCAAACACAGGACTTTTCGCTGTAAAAACCACATCAACATACTTGTAAAAATATTAATTAATATTACGTAATACATAAAAAAAACAATGGTTAAGAGAAATAGATATGAGCGATAAGAACGCTCGCTCTTTTAACAATACTATTATATATAGGTATTTATATGTGTAGATTTAATGAAGTGGTGATGTGTAAACAATAATGTACTCATTAACAATAACGTTAAAATATTTCAAAAGACCAAAATATAAGAGTAACTTTGTCTTGAGTTTATTTGACAATAGCAGAATTTGTGTATTTATAAACATGGATACTGACTTGTTCCTTCCAGACGCTTTACTGCTTGGGCTGCATTTAGATACCACTTAAGCAACGTTACGAAGAGAATTAGCAAAATAATGGTTGGAATCATGGTCCATGGTAGAGCTATCGCATTCAGTATAAGTGCGCTGGCCATCGCAAAGTACATTTGTATAGTGTCCAAGAAGCTGCGAGGTAGAAATTCATCCATTGCTCCCATATCTTTGGAAAACCTATTTAAGACACGACCTGCCAATAATAAATAATCATTTATATCTAAGGTTTCACCATTGAACAGTTGTCATGAAGTTATCTAGATTTATTGTATATTATTTATTATACGATTGTTCGAGGCCACAGGCGACCGGAATGCTGGAGCTTACTTCGCCAAAAGAATTATCGTATGTATTCAGCGAGGCAATGCTGCCAGCCTTCTGGGCACACAGCTCGACGACAGTGGTCTGGTTGAGCTGGACCAATTGTGTTTTATTTTAGTGTATAAATTTGTTAGGGGTTTTTCTATTAGTGTGTATTAATTTTATTGTAATTTGTGAATTACTTTATTGTAAGACCATGCCAAATTAAATATATTGATACACAAAATACTGAAATAAAATAGGTACGTCCTAAAATAGGTAAGCCTTTGCCAATTTTTATTATTATAGGGCAATATCTATTAGATTAAATAAATAATGCAGTTCTTTTTACTACAAAAATGTAAACAAATTATAGAAAAGTATAGTAAGGGATAACTGAAAGTATTGATGGTCACATCTTATAAATCGCTATAACGCGATTCTCTGTGTCATCACGATTGGCGTGCTAATCATTTCCCATGACGTAAACCCATCATTTATTGGACCTACCGTTTCTGCCGGCACCTAACTAACGAAGCTATCACTAATTAAAATGTAATTACCTGAAGGATTTGTATCAAAGAAACGCATAAGTCCAACGATTAATTTCTTGTAAATAGTATTATGCAAGTTTTGCGATGCTCTCATAGTCATTACAACGAAGTATACAATTCTAACATGAGATATTATAATTAGTCCTAATATTACACTGCCATAGATCCACAAGTATTGAGCAGTAGTGAGCAAGCCAACTTGCGTTCCCAGGCTAGGGTCTGAAAAAAGAACACAATTATAATTAGTATACCTATACTACCGAGACGTCACACGCGACCAGAAGGCTGGTGTCTATTTTGAGCAATGCTCAATCGTTGAGCAAACATACATACAACGTGGCAACGCCGCCAGCCTTTTTGGGAACGTGCCCGGTAAGTGACAGTGGTTAGAGACCAATATTTTTTCTTTAGGTACTTTCCCTTTTTTATTTAGTTTTAGTTTTTAATATACTTGTTTAATGTAGTTTATTTTTAAGTTTATATTTTATTTTCCATCAGTAAAGTACATACATAGTTTAAAAAAAATAAAAAATAGTGTAGGTTAATTATATTTTGTAAATCGATTTTCATCTTTTATTTGTTGAATATAATTTTATACAATCCTTTATGCGGGTAATCTATTCATAACAACTATATTTGTTAAAGGATGAAACGCGTTGTTAAGTCTCTGGTGTTGCAAACGTCCGTAGGTGTCGGTGACAAGTTTTCAACAACTAGATCGTCCATTTTATTGCTTGCTTTGGCAATAAGAACATCCCATCTACAGTATTTTTATAATTTAATACAGTAACTAATAATATAATAATACACAGCAGTAAGTAAATCTAAAACCATTAAAAGTAATTACAAAAATAAAAAAATGAAATATTGATGTTAATATTTAATATATTTCCATAAATATTTATCTATTATTATGCAGCCATATCTCTATAGTCTGCGAGTTTCGTTCACACTTAAAATTCCCGTGGATTTACCGGGACACAAAGTTTCGCAGCATTTAAAAAATAATGAAACCATCATTTTAGTGGAAACTGTGGCGGAGTACTCAAATTTTCATGAATTCGAAACACTTCAAACCACTCCCTCGAAAAAATCCCACGGGATTCCCGGAATAAAAATATAACACATTTTATTACATTAAATTTGCTGTCGGTCACTAAAAAAATCACATTGGATTCGAATTTTTCATTAATCTAATAATTTTAAACCATTCCCAGAAAAATTCCAGGGTAAAGTAAGTCTAATAATTATCTGTCGATCAGCGAAAACTGCATCAAAATCAGCCCAGTAGTTTTTACGTGAATCCTGAACAAACAGACAACAAATATAAAAAAATGAATCTTATTCTGCATCGTTTTTATAGTCTATTCCAGCATTTTTTTTCAATAGTTTCAATGTACAGACACAGTATTTTTTTAAATTTTATAGTATTATAGATAAAGGTCATTATGGTCGCACGGCAGGATTAGCAAGTAGTTTCATGTTTATGAGTGTGTACACACATCATGCTGTGTATATATGAATGTACTGAAGCTGTTATTAAAACATTGTCATTCATTTATTATCATTTACCTATTCCGTAACACATAGTGATGTAATAAGAAAAAGAGATTCGAAATGTTTGACTAGGTCACGTCTACGTAGTGTATCGGGTCCTTAAATTAGTGTATCTATAGTGTAATAAAATCTTTATACGTAAACGTACCAGGCTCTTGACCCGCTGGCAATGATTGCTCGTACTCGTCAACTTGGTTGGTCCTGAAATCATAAATTATTGAATTGTTTTTAACATTGATAGTTTTGATTTTTATATTAAGTCAGGATATTTGTGATATTTATAAGGTAAATCTTATTTAAAATTTGATTTAGTGCTTTCATACTTAAATCAGACAATCCCACAAAAATTCAAAACATGGAATTCATTTAGAAATTTTAGTAGGTAAAGGTACAAACTTACCAAAAACTGAGCCAGTAATCTGCGGTCGTTGCAGCACCCTGAGTAATGATCAAAGTCAAAATGGAAAGGAATACAATGCACCAAGATTGTACCGATGACAAATATTTAAAAAGCACCTCCCATTTCAAATTGCCCTTAGCCCGTTCTTCAGCCTTGAGAACTTGTACCTTTTCATTTCCAGTATTTTGTCCACTTAAGGTGGACATTTTTGAAATGGTTCTAGTAAGTGATGTCCTTTTCTGTATAACAGGTTTAATGTTAATTATTACAGTACCTTTAAAAATATATATCAAATAGGCAGAATTCGAAATGAGCAGTGTTTAATAAACTTACTTTTTTTTCTTCAGTTGTGCTGTCTTCTTCTTGATTGGACAAGAATTGAGAGAACTCATTTCCTAGCTTCATTAGTTCATCATAGGTTCCCATATTTTCAATAATACCCTGCGAGTTGTTGAGATATCAAATATACAGTATATATAGTATCTTAACCGGTAAATTACCTTCGAGACGTCTTTGCGTTTGTAGTAGTGTACTGTCAGGAGATAAATAAATTTTATATATATTTTATAGGCAGGTACTTAATATAATATTATTATATTAATTACCTGCTGTTATTAAAAAAATAAATATTAAACTTAATTTAAATTTCAAAAATAAATCAATTTGATCTTTAAAAGTCCTGTAAATAATACAAATACTACAAATGTAAAAGTACTTCGAGGAACATTCCTACATGACAGCGATCTTTACACATAATTTGTTTAGTATTTATTATTAGCTTTATTTATAACTTTCAGTATTATTTTTGGTATTTATTAAAAACTCTTACAATAATATATGCATATTGTTTACCTCATTCATTACTATAATAGTGTCTGCAGTTTTCAGATAGTGTATCTGGTGTGTGACTAAGATACAAGTTTTTTCATGCAGATAGCCTTTGATACATCCTTCAAATAGTTGCCGGCCCACATTAGCATCAACAGCTGAGAGGGGATCGTCCAATAGGTATATATCTGCCTGTTGATATTATATTCATTAAAAAAAAGTTTTACGGATGTAGGCTAAAGGAATTATATGTATAATAATAAAAGTTAGAGAATACTTGCACAGTTTCTACTCTTATCAGTTAATTCATATTATCATTTGATCGTAAATATTTTTTTGGCAAATTTACGTTATCTCTTTGTTATTGTATATTGTGTTTGTTCTTACCTCTCTATAAATGGCTCTAGCTAAATTGATCCTCGCTCTTTGTCCTCCTGACAAGGATACTCCTCTCTCTCCTACAAGTGATTGATCGCCGTATGGGAATTGGGTGAAATCGGGAATCAACGAGCAGACGTTGCAAACCTTTAAAAAATTGCTGTCATTCTTATGTTGTTTAGGAGATGAGAACACGTAAATACGCCCTAACTGACTAGCACTAAATAAAGTGCCATTGGACACAATCTTAGATATAATTTATTAGATTTAAAAATTAATACTTAGGTAGTCTCTGTAAGTTAGATCGCATATTTAGAAAACAGTTGATAACGAATTACTTTTTCAGATTAGAAAAAAAATATTTGTGCTAAGTAAATCTGTAAAATTTAGGTTATATCCAGTCCAAAATCTGAGAAACGACAAAACAATGCAACGATAGTTTCGCCCAAAAACGGGCGGCTTGTTATGTTCAAACCAGCAAGCTTGGAATATTTACAAAAAGAATAATACTACAAAAAGAATAAACCGATTTTAGTAGATAACAGGAAGTATTTTTAATATTTATAATGGTGTGAAAATAAAAACAGAAGTTTGTGTATTGTTTTATAAGTACTTAAATGTAGCAGCCGTGTCATAACTAAAACTCTCTATATGCTATCGTTTATGAAGAAAATGCATTTCTTACCTCTTTATACCTAGCAGGTTCATAAGGCAATCCAAAAAGAATGTTTTCTCGTACAGTAGCTGGGAATAGCCACGATTCTTGACATGCATACGAAATACGTCCATTAACAGTCAACTTACCATTTAATACAGGTAACTCTTTCAGAAGTACTTGTAAAATAGATGTCTGTAATTTAAACTCAATATTAGATATTTTAACGTGAATACTAAAACTCTGGTTGATGAATTATTATCAACTAGCCAAGTTGGCATAGATCATTCTTTTATCCTCATTAAATAATGAGTAAAGCCGTATCATCAAACTGACAATCACCTTACAATGATTGCGGACTGATTCATATTGAGTTAGAGCAAGTTTGTAGGCTTCTTTATGGTTCTTAAAGCATCCTTTAAATTTACTCTAACTCAATATGAAGAAGACCGTTAAAATATCTAATTGTGCACAAAGGTCGGTGTTATGGCTAAGAAGCGCCAGGAATTAATTAAAATGACCATGGCGACAAGGTGTTTCTTTTTATTAAATCATTCATTTAAAAAAATGAAATTAAAAAAATATCCAACAATTGCTCATGGACTGTGCCAAAATAACAAGAAAAAGAAAAGTTGTTCCAGAAAATAAAGGGCGGTCACTAACGAGATACTTCAGTCTAAATTCTATTGATGAAATGCCTCGACGGCTGTGTGGTTTGATGGAGTTTTTCACTAGCGACTACCTTTTTATAATTTGGTAGTAGTAGTAATTGTTCTAGAAGTATAATTAGGAAGTTTGAGTACGTGTCCTTGTAAATAAATCTCCCCCGTATTGAACGGGAACATATATAAATTATAGTCGTGATATTTTAGTGGCTAATATAGTCGCCTTTCATTTCAATGATGAAACGACGATATTCACTGACTAAGCAATTTTTCTGATATACTGTGCATATTTACAATTGAGACGCGTTGATGAATACATCGTGAAATATACCGGCAAGAGTACCGAATGAAAACTCGCTGATCTGGCGATCCACAAGAGTGGCTTGGGTAATGTCCACTCCCCTAAAATGGGACGGTTCGAAGCCAACTGTGGAAGTCTTAGTTTTAAGCTAGAATTATTTTTATATTAGAGTAACCTTGCCAGATCCAACAGACCCCACAATTGCACATAATTTGCCCTTTTCGACACGCATAGATATATTTTTCAGGGTCATGGTACTGATTTCTTCAGAATTGTTCCAAGACGCATTAACATTTGATAATTGAATCGCTAATTCATTAACGGGTCTGTTATTTGAGGAATACCCTGTAAATGTAAAAATAGCATATAATTTATACGTTAAAGGCATGTTATTTTGGAACTAATTGGCATTATTAACATTAAGGCCATTAAATTAATTAATTATATAAATATTAAGTATTAAGAAATTTTCTGATCCTGTCACGGTTATTGAGCCGTAATTAAAGAACGATCGGGCAAATTGTTATTTGTCTTGTTTCGTTTGAAATAAAATTTAGGCTTGCGCGAGTTAAAACTTTATCATCGTTTGGACCGTTGCATTCAGTTACGTAATAAAGTTGCCCTGTAGGTAAAATGATAAGATAGAATGACAAGAAAATCGGTATTACGACGGTCGCCTGCCAATATATTTATAATATAATTTGTATTCGTATTAGTTTAATTGCCTGCAAGCAGTATAAGGATTCTCACAATTTCAACACCAGGCATTGTATTAGACTTATGTTATTACTATACACTCACCCGGTAATGCCTGGAATTGGATCTGTTCATCTTTCATGGAATATTTTTTCAAGGAAATTTCAGTACTATCTCCGATTTTTCTTTATTACTATTAAATTTTAATCCATTTGCAACATAACTGGTTTTTGGTGTTACAAGAAGATCTTCGCGTTCATCTATGAATAGATATGCTACATTTTTTATTAAATCACATGGCTGGGTGGTTTATTTATTTTTTTATTGCAGGAGTTCAGTAGACAGGTAAACGGCCCACTTGATGGAAAGCAGTTACCATCTCTTCTTATGATAATGGCATGGATATAAATGTTGATATTGGATTACACTTTCTTTTTAATTAGCTGTTTCCGCCAGTTCGTTCACATGGGAATTGGGCTTTAAATTAATATAACAAGATATCAAAATGTATACAAATTTTAGATTAATTTCGTATTTAATACCTGAAACTTTCATTGCAACCTTTTCGGAGCCCTTACTAGAGTACATAATACGATTGGAATGATAATCATATATTTGTTATTTCGATACAGTTAAAACACATGTACACCAGTTTCATTTAAAGGTTTTAAAATGTTTATGTACGGCCTATTTCGGCTAGTCTTTCTCCATTATACGACAAATAATAAAATTTATACAAACCTAAACAAAGAAAATTCTGAATACGTTCCAAGGATACAAACATTTCAGATAAACTAGAAATTGCGAGAGGTAAAATTAGTGTGAGATTTATCTGAATAAGACTGAAATACTGGTTGATGGGATAAATCTGTAAAAATGATAAAAGTAACCCATAATTATTCATAATACATGATTTTTTAACATATTGCACAAAATAACAATCGATAGCCTTCAAACTGTATAAAACAATAAGAAAGATAACTTTAGCAAATGATAATTTATCAATTTATTATGGTTATTATTCAGTCTGTAATAATTATGTTTAGCCAATCGCGTTTAATTCTTTCTACGCTTCTTTACTTTCGCTGGTATCGGTCAAGCTAGTTTAAGGATTCACTCTTGCGGGATAGTCAATATAGAACAAGTAGTATGTGCCATCATAATAATGTTTTATTTGAGATTCTGTCATACCTATTCATAGCGAACATGTTCGCTTATCCTTGAATTCGCAACCTCAAACCGCAAAGTATTACATTTACCAAGATAAATATCTCGATTTGTAAGATCGTCCTATTACATAATTACCATAATATATTTAGATTCAATTTTTTTAATTGAAAATTATGTATGTAAATATTTACAAATAGTATAAAACTAACCAGTGTTGCAGTCAACATAGATCCAGTCAATACAATGGCTAAGCATGTAACGAATAGCACACTTCTTTCAGTAATCAGCATAAAGCCCATGAACACACTGCGTACAAATAAAGCTTTTCGTAAGGCATTCATTTCATATGCCCTGGCTGCCTTCACAACTGTCTGGAAGGGCTTTTCCCATGCGTACATTTTGATTATCTGAAAATAAAATAGGTATATTTTGTTTTTAAAAATACACAAAATCATTGGCAATAAGCAAGTTAAAGGTTTCATTTTCATCGAGTGTTTGATTATCTTGGGCTTTAATTTGGTAGGTATAGGCCGTATCGCAATCTCATTTACACACAGCCACTACATCTAGATAGATCTTCCCTTACATTTCGAAGATTTTTGAAGTGAAACTTCTTTATCGGCGTTGGAAAAAATTTACCGTCACAAGGCGTTTTCGGTTACGCGTCACATTTTTTCCATTACGCGCCATCTTTTTCTCATCTTTTTCTTTTTTGCTTTATTTATTTTTTCACATAAAAAAATATTAGAATATAAGTTTTACATAATAGAACGTTTAAGAAGTGAAAGAAAATCATTTGTGGGCTTGTGGCATATACTCAAGAGCCATCTATGTAAGAGATTACTAGGTTATGTGTCTTACTATGTTATTGACTTTCTTACCAATGATAATGTGCAGTGTGCATTCAAGATACTCGACAAGCAGGATAGAATAACTTGACTATTACAAAACGTAAATCAATATTTATTTTTTAGGAACATATTCAAGTAATTGTATCGATTTTAGCATTTTTTGACTTAGCTTTAAAATTATAGAGAGTTGTAACCCTGCATATCAAGTTATCGTGAATATATTACTAAACCCTTCATTATAGATACCAACAACATTTAAGAAATTGGAAGATTTAATTTTAATTATACTAATTAGTCGTTATTTTAAATTTTGTAAATAACCTTTATTCCACTAACGATTTCACTCATTAACTTAATACGTTTGTCAGTTCTTTGGGCAGTTTCTCGTCTCATTACCGCAGTTAGTTTTGTAAGGCCAGCTGAAAATTGAAATAATATTATATAAATACGAATATAATATACGCTTAAATGTTATTTTATAAGAGTTTTCTATCTACTACTCCATGTAAATTTCGACTCGATCAACAGAGCAAAGTTCGTCGCGCCGCACCGGCCCATTGGCAACAGATGCGCAGCGGGTTTATTTTCTCTGTGATTTGAGCCAAGGATCCTCTTTCTGTTTGTGAATTAAAGGAGTTTATGTTCGCCACCGTACATATGCACTAAAGATAATGAAATTACATTCATATCAACTGCCTTTAAGATGAAGAGACCTACTTCACATAAAATCTCTAAACACAAATACACAAACAAACATGTTTTTATAAAACTGGGGATGGATGAATACTTAAATTATGAAGTCGTTTTGTGTCTAATATCGGCTAGTTATTGTAGGGAGTGAGTGTCAAGCTACGACGCTTTAGCTAGTTTTCGGTAAAGGGGGTTGCAAGTGCGGGCTTAAAACTACGTGTGATATGTTAATGATATGCATGCAAATTATTTCACAATAAAGGGATCCAGGAAATCCTGCTAATTGAAGAAGATAAATTTAAAAAGTAGACGGCGCGCTCCGCACGGACGTACCGAGTAAAACCAAGATTTAACGCTAAGCTATTTATAAGTTTTTCATTCTCAAATTGTTATGGTTGCAAATCAATATATTAATAATTTTCAAAGTAATAAAAGTTATTTATTTTTGTGTGCCTCTCTAGACGACGTGTCATAAAAATAGCTCGGACTTTTGGAGGGCTTGCGTGGGTCCACGGAAAAGCCAGCACGTAGAGGCCCCTTGACAATTTAAGCTAAACGTGGCATGACACTGACCGGCGATTGTCCCAGTCCTCGCCATATAAAAATGCGCCAAGGTCAAGCCTCGTTAAGTGCAGGACTATTGAAGGGAAAGACAACAAAATATATCGGGCTATTGAAATAAACTGCTAGTAGAGTTACAGTTCAGGGACTGTGGAGACTGGGGTCTGCCCGTCGCAATGTTGAAAGAACATGGAAAAAATGGGCAGACAATAACTCTTCATTCACTGCATGGGTACCTAAAAATGCCAAGATTGACGAGGGAAAACATGGGTGTGAATGGCTAAGGGGTGTCCAGAGGTGGGCGGCAGGTTCACTGGAGCTACTTCCGATGTTATTCCATTTACACTTCCATCCACTTGGAGCTTAAAGTCTTAGCTCTAGCGATCTACACTCCGTGCCGGCTTGCTAAGGGAACAACGGAGGCGGGGGCCTGGAGGCCTTACCTTGGCCTCCGGAGTCAGGTCAGTTATTTATTATTATTATATTTATAATAGTTACCTTGAACAGGAAGGATAATTGTGATCACAGAAAACAGACCAATAAATGGTGCATACCCTGCAGCTTCGTACAATAAATACAATACTACAACTGCTTGTATTGGTACCAGCCAGAGATAATGCAAGAACATGAACGAATAATCAAATCTTGCGACATCATTCGATAATAAATTTACAAGCTTTCCACCGGCAATATCACCTAGTGCAACTTGATTGACTCGTAGAAGCTGAAAATGAATAATTATAATACCATATCCTAATAAGAAAAATCAAGTAAAATTTGATAATAATAATTAATTGCCAGACAAATACATAAATGTATATCCCTAAGCTAGGCAAGTTACGCTTGTATTACGTGTAATATACAGGCTTAAACCTTTATGACTAGCCAACCAAACCCTTAGTGGACGGGTCCCCAAACAACCTCAATCCCCGGCCCTGAGAGGGACGCGCGGCTACCTCTCGCGCCTTCTCGCGGCATTAGTGCGGGCGGAGGTCTATATTGATCCCCCAGACCTCGACGCCCGCTGCCGCCGGGAGGGGGAGGCTGCAAGGAATACTCCTGCGCCATCACCCCTCCCTCTCCTTCCTCCTCCCCCCGCCGCCTCGCGCACTCAGCAGCGTCAGCGGCGGGGGGGAGTGTCTTCGCGATGGGGGGGGGAGGGGGAGGCTGCGAAGGATTGCTCCTGCGCCAACACCCCTCCCCCCTCTTCTTCCACCCCGCCCCCCCCACCACCTCGCGCAATCGGCAGCGTCAGCGGCGGCGGGGGCCTCGCGATAGGAGGGAGGGGGAGGCCGCGAAGGATTTCTCCTGCGCCATCACCCCTCCCTCTCCTTTCTCCCCCTCCGCCGCCTCGCGCTCTAAGCAGCGTCAGCGGCGGGGGGGGCTTCGCGATGGGGGGAGGGGGAGGCTGCGAAGGATTGCTCCTGCGCCAACACTCTCCTTCCTTTTCCGTCGCTCGCGCACACAGCAGCGTTGGCAGACGGGTCGGGGGATAGGTCGCTGTCAGGAGGGGGTGGGGTGGACATCACACGCGTCTGACAGCAGCGGAGAACCTCGACGCTGGCGGTCGCATCGGAAGGAGGGGTATTGGGGGGAGGTGGAAGGGGGCAGGATTGGAGGCGGAAGGTGGACACCACTATACGGAGTGAAAGGGAATGTGACAGTGGCGCTCGGGCCCGGGACGCTCCCTGTGCGCTACTGGACGGGGGGAGAAGTCAGGCGGCACCCCTGGGGAAACACCAAACCATAGTAACTAATGACAAGTTGTTTTCTATACTATACCACGCCAGGAATCGAACATGTTACCTTTGCATTTTTGACAAACTTATTTTTATATTAATATAAAGTTTTCCTTGAATATTATTGTTTTAAAATTAACGTCATGAGGGTAAATAAATTATTCGTTTCAATCAATTCTGATTTGACGCAGGCTGGGACTGACAAATAGCGAAATGTTATGGTGTTGAGTTACTAGCCCCCTTGATATAAATTTTCTGTATACACTAGGATATGCCCGCGACAAAAAGTACCGCAACACTTAAAAAAGAAAACTCTGTCGGATTAATCTAATTTTTGCACCCCAACAACCTCAAAACGCCCCTGAGAAAATTCAATCGGGATTTCCGGTATATAAAATCACACATTTTATTACATAACATTTGCTGTCGATCATTAAAAAAATGATATTGGATTTTTATTTATTTAATCATTTAAAATAATTCCCAGAAAAATGCGGGATGCCCAATCTAAGAATTTCCTGTCGATTAGCAAAAATCGCAACGCAATCGGCCCCGCCCTTTTTACGTGAATTCCGAACTAAAAGACAAACCGACAAACAGATAAACAGACACGAAATCGTAATAGCTGTCCTGGCAGACGTCTTCCTGCCCGCAAAAGCTTCAATCGTTATGCCGACAGCAGCGCCACCTACCGGGTCCAATTGTGAACCAACTCAGAAACCTTCTCTGGCTCACGCACTTTGCTAAAGATCATCACATGATCAAATATATACCTATAGTTTACGATTCTATAAAGGACATACAGATAAACATTCATTTTTATATGTAGTCTATTACAGTTGGTTTTTTTTAAATAGCTTCAATGTACAAATACGGTATGATAATAATTTTATAATATTATATAATTTCATATATATTTTACTTTCTAAAATTGTTTGTTTTTATAAATTATAGCCTCATGTTTTATGTATTTGCAACAATAAACACTTTTCTTCTTTCTATATAAGCCTAAATAAGTGCACGAAGTGCCTTTCAATTGAAAATTTCAAATCTAGATTGATGATATTACTGACCTTTCTATACAGAAGAGAAGAGCACGCAACCCGCATTCTCATACCAAAACGCGCTACAAACATCGAGTTGTGATGATGGCACAACATAACCAAAAAGTTTAATCCAAGCATAGCCAAAGCGTACATGCCAGCATCCTCTCTAGTCATTGTTGTGTCGGCTGACCAATAGGATAAAAGCTGGGCAAACAGCATTGGTTGGAATATCCTGTATAAAATGAAAATTTGTTAAAAGACATTGTTGGACACAAAAATAAGTTGTTCCGGGAAAATCTAAAAGACATACATATAAAGTTATTGTTAGGAATTTGCTATTAAGACGCTTGAACCATAGGTTCCTGTGCCTATGAGCCTCTCTGTACAATGTGTTCTCTGGGCCTAGACTCTCCAGTTGATCCGAGGCCTGGTCCCTAACTGCCACCTCGGACAACGGATCAATATGGCGATCTAACATAGTAAAGCAGCAGTCTTAAGAGAACCATACCCATTCAATCATCTCAAGGAAATATATATAGTATAACTATTAGAATTAATTAATTGGGTTCAGTTTTCTTCATTGTAATATTTATAATTAATCACTATTGCTTAAATTTTAACAAATGTTAAAAAAATAATGTAAATATTCTACTAATAATTATATAATGGTTTCATTCAGTCATTAGACGTTTTGCTACGACAGTACGTTTTAAATATCATCTAATTAATCTACAGCTACTGTTCTAACAAATCCGAAGCCTTTAACTACAATACGACTCTATACTTAAGGTAAATAGTGAATTTTGCTTTTGTACTGTGATGATGTAAATTAGTTCTTACCTGATAATAGCAACAATTGTAACGTAAAAAGCACTTGGCATATACGCCAGCCAATATCCTCTGCACATAGCTTTCCATAACGAGGGTTTCCTATTTTCTGATATTGCGCGTTCATATTCTTCTAACCAGTACCTTAGAAAATAATTAATGCTTAAAAAGTTAGTTAACCGCTTAGCACAAGTTGTTATTATTACCTATTGTTATTATTATAAAATTTTAGTAGAAATTGGGATATGTACTATATACTATGTCTTCTGTTTCTATCATTTGAATTGCATCCATCGGCAAATTGTTTCTTCAAATAAATTTGTAAGAAACTCTTTGGTGCCACCAGTGATCAGAAGGCTAACCAGCTCCTCGATTACCTACGGGCGTGACCACAACGTTATTTCGCCCAACGAATCACCAGTGCCATATAGCGTGGCAATACAGCCAGCCTTCTAGACACGCTTAATTTACATTAATTTATTTATTTATAAGTTAGTTCATTTTCAATACGCTTTTATTAGCTTCACCTGTATGTATGTATGTTTGTAACCGACCCCTTTGAGCTCGATTTTGTCCTACTTTGAAAGATCAGATTTAATTCAAACTTTGCACACCTGGCAAAGGTCGATGACAATGCAATAATATAGTACCATGGAGCTGAACTGATGATGGAGTGGGAAGGTGGCCATAGGAACTCCTGTACTAAACAAGGTAGACCTTTCGTGTTTGGGCTCGTATGTTTATATCGCGTGAAAATGCAATAATATGGTACCATGGAGCTGATCTGATGATGGAGTTGGAAGGTGGCCATACGAACTCCTGTACTAAACAAAACAGACCCGTCGTGTTTGGGCTCGTATGTTTATATCACGTGACAGTGCAATAATATGGTACCATGGAGCTGATCTAATGATGGAATCGGAAGGTGGCCATAGGAACTCCTGTACTAAACAAGGTAGACCCGTCGTGTTTGGGCTCGTTTTACTTGTCTTGGCTAGCACTCTGCTGCTACATGATATGCAGTATCTCAAAAGCTTGTCTTTATAAATATTTAAAAAAAATCAACTAAAAAATGAAAAATAAATAATAGTTAAAAAAAAAAAACACGCTTTCATAAAAAATCCAAGTAAAAAACAGAAAATAAAATTTAATAAATTTGGTTTCTGATGAATGGGGTCTTAAAAATAAGCGTGGGGTGTATTCAAAGCGCTTTTTCTTCTTCTTTAATATTTTAAAAAGCGCATGACCTCTGTAAGTTGTCATAGGTGGAGGCGAAGTTTTAATCAATCGTTTCACTTGATACTCTCATGAAAGAGGTATTACAACTCGTATACAATGACCACACCGTGTCTTCCTTTATACTACTCCCGTTTCTGAATTGACATACCCTATTATAGCTGCTTCCACTTCAGTCGATCCAGAATTATCTCGATTACTGATTATGACTGTATGCAATGGTAAATGCTCTGAAGAACTTCTAGAAGAGGTGCCATTGTCGCCTTTTTAATCAAGGCACTATTCATCAACGACTGGAAACTTATATATATTTTTATAGACCTACACAGGCCACACCTCCTTGAAACGCGCATTTGTTATAGATGCGAGTTCCTCCCTTTTTGTCGTATATGTGCATGTTTTGGAATTAATTTCCTTCCGCTGTTTTCTAGGATCGCTGCAATAGCTCTCTCTCTTCAAAAAGGGGTAAATAGATATTTAAGTTTCAAGGAAGTAGACAGCACGTAAAGTTCGTTTAATATTACAAAATGCTACTAACAGTATTTTACACGATGATAAACCTATTTCCAGTTGACGTACTAGCAATGGTTAAAAATAAGCTAACTCATCACACGTTAGAGTAAAGAATACTGTCGTCGCGGAAAACTTTTACAATTGGTCTATGAAACGCGACACATTGTCGTCATCATCATCATCCGAGCGTTAAATCCCGGTTGCGTTCGGAGCGTTCACTCCAACGCCCAGGGTCCGCTTTCCTACTTTTTCTACTCCACTTCGCGCGGTCTTCGGCATCCCCCGTTTGAGACCATTGGCACGCATGTCATCCTTCACGACATCAAGCCAACATTTCTTGGGCCTTCCCTTTCGACCGGGACCTGGCGGAGGTGGCATGGCTAGACATTTGTTCCCACATAATTAGCCGGTCTCCGTAAAACGTGGCCGTACCAACGTAAGCGACACTCTTGCAATTTGTCTGCTATGTCACGGACATAAAGACTGCCACGGATGCGGGAGTTTCTGATACGGTCTTTCCGCGTCACTCCACACATCCTCGAAACTCGACACATTGTGTATTGTAGATATTTTATTCATACCAATAAGTATTACTTGAAAATGATTTTCAAGCTTTACCCCTTTCATTTTTTTAGAAAGTATCGCCCAATAACCATTAATTTGCCATGACCAAACATGACTATAATAGATAATATAAGACATCACAATTAAACTAATTTCTCATTTTTTAAGTCATATCTAACAATACCCAGAGAGAACCACCCTTGCCTACAGAATTTTCTTGATCCTCTATTACATGCGCTTCCCCGATTTCTCTACATCATTATTAGCGACCTTTAAACAACTTTCTTTCATCCGTATAAGATAATAGTCTGAAAAAACGAATGTGATATACATACATAGACGGGCAGACTAACAAAAGGATATGACTAGTTTATTAGGGTTCCAATAAACTCGTCAAAGGTTCCAAAATTGGCTAGGGAACATTTTTTTTTCTTATTTATTTGGAGCTTATAACCGTTAAAATAAGCAATGACGCGCACCTTTAACACTTCGTTAATTCTAAAATATATTTAAATTTGGACTAATTGTTATTACATACACTATTTGCGTATGAGCATTTTCTAGAACAAGGGCGTAAGTCACGGGGTAAGTAATTGATCAAACATGGATAACCTAGTATTTTTAGGATCTGTCATTATACCTACTAAAAATTGTTAAAAGTAAGATCAATGATTATTTTTTTATTAAAAACAACTTACTCTACAGAAAATATAAAACTTCAATCCTTTATGTGGTTCTCTGTTTTGAACATACGATATTATTTGAATGTTTTTAACACCTTAAATCACAATCTTTGTTTAAGAATGTATAAATAATTACTTGCCTCTCTAAATATGCACCCAGTCTATCAGAATCATACTTCTTCGTAGGAATAATCAGATCCTCTTCTTCTACGTCTCTTTTATTCCCTTTTATAAGCACCGGACAAACCCACCAAATAAAGACTTTTGAAAATAAATTTGGTTTATTTCTTTGGCTTTTACGTTCATTACCGTTGTCGTCATCAATCGTTTCCTTGGTATTTTCCATTACACTTACTTGAAAAACTAATATTCACTAAGTACACTATTACTTACTATTATTTATCTTTCTATTAATGTTTAAAATATTCTTATGTATAAATAATGAAACATAAATTAGTTTTCACGACACCAAACTACCAGGCGATGTCTCTGTAACGTTGTTCACCAAACACTTTCAAAGAGTCAAATATTATATTCTATTTAAACATTAATCGAGTAACGTATATCTGATAAACTTAATGTTGTATAGCAAACAAAGTTAAAGAAATATTGCATGATGAGAAACGGCTTCTTATCTAAGAAATTTATCGGTGTGATTATGTTAGTACATTAAATGATGCTAATATATATAATAAGCAAGAAGGCCATTTAATGAGTATATTAGTATTTGAGATTGGAAAAACATTATGCGATAGCAAATTGTTTCCGTTTACAATATCCAAAATATTACACGTACAATATTAAATAGTTTAAGCCCATCGTATTCATTGTATAGTAACCATAGTAAGTTAAACTCACGGAGGGTGTGTTTGGGAGGAGCTTATAAACTAAAAAAATAATTTCAGCTCCTGAGTGACAGGAAAGTTCAAAATAATATCAACTGCACATAAATTAAGTTTGTTTATATTTAATTACTATCTGAAAACCGCTCGCTTCGCGTGCTGTAAAATCCGTTCTTAGCTGACCTCTACTTGGCGAAAGGAACGTCCGTGCCAAATTTCAAGTCTATAGGTATTATAGTCCCTGAGATATCGTGATGAGTCACTATTTACGTGGATTTCAATTATACAGATATGTGTTCTTCAGTCCTACTGTTTTTTCCAAACATAGAAGATATGTAATCTTATATAAAATTTTGCAGTCAAGACTGGAACGGGAATTATTCCTAATGCTAGCTATGGTCAATCCCTTCTTCCCGCAATTAAACTAATTTAGCAAGTATTAAAAAAATATTAATATTGATTTAAAGACTCACGATGACTTGATAATTTTTAATTACTGAGGTATAGTAGTTATGACAGGGAAGATAAAACGACATTTCGAAACAACATTATTTATTATGAAATAATACTTATGGACTACCTTAAAATAACAATTGAGCTATAATTTAATAATAACTTTTAATTCGGATTATCACTAAAGTATTTGGTTTTTGCAACCTCGAAAAGTGTTGCACTCATGCTCTCACCAGTTTCCCTCACCATAAAACTGAATATACTGTTGGGATTTGAGAGCAGAGCGTATGGTGTGTCAAACTCAGCCGCCGTGCCTTTGTCCATAACCAGAACGCGGTCCGAATCCATAATTGTGTTTAATCTATGGGCGATTGTTAGCACCGTGCAGTTCGCAAATTCGCGTCTAATTGTCTTTTGGATCAAGGCATCAGTCCTAGGAAAAAATTGAAACATTAGCACTGTTTATGTTCACATAATCGCGAATATAATGTGTTTTCAATAGAACATTATCGACATTTTGGGTTAATCATCTGTGAGTAATGTGAAACAAATTTAGTCACCAGGGATGAAGAAGAATTCTAGAAATGAAAAAAAAGTTACCAAAACTAAGAGAAAAATAACTCGTGTTTAGTAGACACTTCATAATAACAGCGCATAGACGGGTGTCCCACTATAGGGGTAACAGACAGTATACCCGCTATGCTTGTCCAAGGTGGCTTGGCAGGTTTAATACATCGGTTTACTCGATCTGCACATTTCATCAGGATGTTTTTCCTTCATTGTTGTTAGCTCGTGGTAATTGTAACAATATACAACTTATGGTCAGAAAACTGCCTAAGTGATACACGCGTTCCGGCCAGGTTTAGAATACACCGGACAATAGTAGTAGACCCTTTAGCCAAGAGAATAAAATGGGATGTTTTACTAGGCGATTATTTATCATTCCTAACATTCTTCAGTTATTGTGATTAGTTCACTTTTAATTTGATTTAAATTATTCTAACTGACTAACTAAATGATCATTATTTAAGAAATTATGATAATTATTTTCTATGCAATGTTTCGTGTAAAAAAGTACACTAAGATACAATATGCTATATGCCACTTACTGCGGGTCTACATTAGCTGTAGCCTCGTCCATCACCAATACTTTGTTAGATCTTAAAACTGCCCGAGCCAAGCATATCAACTGACGCTGGCCCATTGAAAAATTACTACCACCTTCAGATACTTTAAAGTCTAGAGCGGGAATGGCTTCTTTCAGCTCCACCTGAAAAATATAATAAATATAAAGTTAATTTTTGTTAACATAATGTATTTATTTTTTAAATATTTTAAAGGACGTATTTGATTTACATACCAAGTGTTTCCGTGTAGCACAAAATCACATCATAATGAGAACAGTATACCAGATTTAATGATATTTAAGTAATAAGATACATTACTGTGGAATATTCCAGGAGCAAAAGTAATAAAGCATTTGAATGACTACATAAACTATGGATTTATAGCATTTGTCTACAGTACGTTAAAGTAAAGTAACAAATTTTAAAACCCTATAGTTATATATAATTGGGATTTCAAAATTAATAAGTACACATATACAGTAGCTTTTTACCTGTTCCAATGCTTTCCAAATTTCATCATCACTATAAGTATTGAATGGATCCAAGTTATATCTCAGCGTAGCAGAGAAGAGCACAGGTTCTTGCGGAATAATCGAAATTTTGGATCTTAGGTCCTAAAATTAAAAAATATATACATAAAACTTGCTTACAACAGTCTTGTGTTAGATATTAATATTATAAATATTTATTTTAATTAAAATATATGAAGTAAATAACCTTTTTGGCCACACCATTGGTTTCAATGCCGTCTATTTTGATCTTGCCATCTAAGTCATATAACCTGAACAACGCTGATATTAATGATGATTTTCCGGCACCTGTCCTTCCCACTATACCGACCTAGAAAACCAATTGATACTTTAGCAATACGTTCATGGATATTGTTTTTCAATATTAAGCCAGAGTATAATCAACCTTCCAACCACTCTTGATTTCAAAGTTCAAATTCTTCAACACTGGCGCCTCTTCAGGGTCATATCTCAATGACAGATCCTCAAATTGTATATGGCCAGCTATAGGCCATTCTTTAGGAGGATTGGTTGCTGCAAACAAAAATAGTGTTATATTTCCAGTGTTAGTGAATGTGGACTAATTTGTGAGACAGATTTAGATGCGAGTGATATTTTAAAAAATCTTTACATTAGCCTGGGTACGTAAGGTAAGCTTCATCTTTTCACTGAGCCCAGTATCGATAAATAACTTTAACGCTTATGCAAGTATAACTACAGGTATATATGCGGGCTAAACAGTATTAATTCTTGTAATATTAATTAAGTATGTAATATAATAAAATTACATATATTAATCCATGAAGTTGGGTGAAATATAAAAAAATGTCTTGTTATGGATCTTTATTCTTGTATACATACGTCCATGTTCCATGTTTTCTTCGGTTGGCAGTTTGGTGTATTCTAACACTCTTTCGACGGCTGTCATCTGTCCTAAAAAGTCTGCCGTGAACCTTGCAGCCATCTGGAGCAACATAGTTAACATCATAGACTGACTCACAGCGAGACCAACGCTTCCAACTGGTATGATTGATCCTGAAAATTACAAGGTGGCATATTAAACTGTATAAAGTGTAAACATCATTTGTGCTAATCATGGAGTTTGAACTAATCGTTTCCTTTATTTCAACCTTGAAAATCTAATCGGTCTTCCATTTACGCATTATGCTGTAAGTTATGAATATATTTTAATTAGAATTGACACAAAGTTAGATTGTATTAGTCACTGTTTAAGTAATAGAAATTTTTAATTCTATACATCCTATGGCATAGGGGAACAAACTCGCTACGAGCTTTGCTTCATCATTTTTTCCTTTCACCATCACCCAATCAATTGGTGTCGTTACAATATTTACCCACATCCACCTTCTATCGTACCAAACAATATCATCCTTCACAATCAAAATATCATCCTTCCAGCTATTATTATCGTAAACAGAAATAAGAACTTAATAGCATACACCTTACATCGCCTTATAATAGCGTCCTTCGTAAGATTAAATTACACGCAGAGTTTGCGGTTTGTTACTTTAAAACAACTCTCCCTGGGGGAGTTATTAAAGCACACAAGCATAAGCGATTTAGTTTCAACTTAGTGTAAACAGTAAACTTACCAAAATCCACCATAAGGAACAGGGTAAAGATTACTCCAAGGTATACCATGCAAAGTACGTCCAAGTACATACCAAACGCGTTTGACCCTCCAATAAAGGTGTAAAAGGCACTTGAGTGAAGATCCTGAAAGTTTTAAGATCAACACATATCTAATGTACTAAAAACATGTGGAGAACTGTAAGGAAAATATAATGGTTTACTTTTACTTATGTTGTAATCATTTTGGCAACTTATGATATCCTGTCCATCTGTCAGTGCATAACACCGATGTTACTCTCAGAAACTACTGAGCATATATGAATGATATTTGACTGGAAGGCACTCCTTCTAGTCAAATTTCATTACTATTATATAGTACAGTACGTATCTGTATAGTGTTACAAAATTGTATAGTGTAATCGCAAAAAATAGTGACTGTAGCTATACATGTAACTGTGTTACTGCTTTCAGTGTGCACCATATCTAACATTGTATCAATAAGTAAATCTATATTTATCACATAATTATTTATAAAATCATTATTTAAAATAATGTGATATTTTTTAACTGTTCGCGACTAGTATACACAATAAAAAACACGGCTAAAAGAACACATTGCTGACATGACTTACAAGTTTTACAAAGTTTGCGATCAGTGAACACACGCTGGATAAATCCAACCACTTTCGATATACCACAAATTCTCGCAAAAGAAAATCGTTTCATATCTAGAATAATGCGTGAGGTTATTGAAATAAAAAAACACCCAAATTTCAATAGAGAGCTCTTATTATTTTACCTCCCACCCATTTTCATAATATATAAAATTGATAGAGCTAGGCATGTTTGCTGAATACTTTCTTGCATGCATGTTGTGTGTGCATACACAACATATTGCGCGGCGGTAAATTTAATTAAGCTCCGTTAGAATAAATAATAACCATACACAAAATTAAAACTAAATAATTAAAATGAACAAGTTGGCGGTAAGTTGTTATGGTTCCCTTGCTAAATGACAAAAATAGCGGATTAATGTAAATGAGTGAACAGACGTATTTGCATTGCGATACTAACCTGTGCATTGTCAAAAGCATTTAATAATCTGTGTTGAGAGTTCGAACTTCTTATAGTTGAAAGGCCAGAAAGCGTAGAGTTGATCATTCCAAACACGGGGCTTTTTGCTAAGAAAAAACAAAAGACATACATCTCGGAAAATCTATACCAACTAAATGTCTACATAAATAAATAAAATTGAAGTGTCTGTTTGTAATGTCAATATAACAGCTTATTACTTATTGCACATGAAAGAAATCCGGAAGTTCTTTTGTCTGTCTGAAGGCTTGTTTCGGCTAATCTCAGAAACAGCTGGACCGATTTTGAAGGACTTTCATTGGTATATCGCTGATGTTATAAAAAGTAACTTATGCTACTTTTATTTTAGATGCCGTAGCAGTCCCCGCATCGGAAGGCAAGTTCCACGCGGACGAAGCCGAGGGTAACAACTAGTCAACCTATAAATATCTCAGGGTTTGGAACAGCCTATTAATTATCAAGAAAACAGACGCTATACGAGCCACGTTTTTCCAAGGCGGATATAAGAGAGCTTATACTTATATATAGTGTCTTTAGAACGAGAAGCTGCTACATTAGTCACTAAGCTACCATTAGATACTACATTATATGTATGTTTTCTTCCATTTTGTGAGGGAATATAATAGCCATATATTAGCTATAGTGAATTTATTAATCTTAAAATACTGACAATAAAACACATGCTTACTTGTCCCTTCCAAACGTTTGACAGCTTGTGCGGCATTTAAATACCATTTCAGAAGGAAAATAAACACTATTAATAATACAAAGGAAGGTATCAAAGTCCATGGAAGAGCAATTGCATTCAACAGGAGTATACTTGCCATTGACAAGTACATCTGTAATGTTTCCAATGTACTACGTGGTAAGAACTCGTCGACGGCACCAATGTCTTTTGAAATTCTGTTCAAAATTCTACCTAAAAACAATAATTGAAAATAATATTTATTATAAGTACTCAAAAGTGGAATCAGAAATAGTCATTCGCCAG
This sequence comes from Dendrolimus punctatus, assembly GCA_012273795.1. Lineage (NCBI taxonomy): Eukaryota > Metazoa > Arthropoda > Insecta > Lepidoptera > Lasiocampidae > Dendrolimus > Dendrolimus punctatus. The sequence goes on along the minus strand of CM022531.1, from coordinate 19,531,665 downwards.
AATCTGAAACCATTCATAGAAGGCAAGCACAACATGTGGTGCAAAACAAAAAGTTGGGCAAATATTTTTCCTCTCTATACACAATGAAGTTTTCAATATTATAAGTGACCAATAGCCACAGATTTTTATTATATGGCTATGGAATCCTAAGAAAAAGGATTTATTTAAAAAGATCCCATAATAAAACTACGTTTTAACGGTTTTAAGCGTGGTAATTTATTTGATTTTGGTGATTCCGACGTTTCGGCCGCTTTTCAGTGGCCGTGGTAGCGGACGACAAAGATGAAAGTGACCACAGCCACTGCAAAGCGGCCGAAACGAAACCGTTAGTCCCATAAGCCAAAAACTAGTCAATGAATCTTGTTCAAACCAATTTTAATTATATTTTTACGGACTTATTCTAATATCTAACTTAATATGAATAAAGACCATTAAGCTGTACCATACTTAATGTATTTTTACAATTTTCTAAGAGGTTGCGTATATTATTCACCGTTTTGGAAACGAATATTCATTGACTTTGGGTAAAATTAAAGTAACTAAGAAAGTTTCCCACTGAGTATTAAGAATGGATATCTTTATTTTATATTGGAAATGAGATACTTTTAAAATTTAAAAATGCGTTACTTTTTAATAACATTAAAATATCATTCTACGATGTATAAAATTAAATGAAGAACCAGTGCTTGGGAATTTTAATGAATTTTGATAATTGAGATAAAAAAATGGCAAATAAAAACAATTTACCTGATGGATTGGTATCAAAGAACCTCATAACAGCAACAATAAGCTTTTTATAAACGGTGTCGTAAAGATTTTGTGAAGCTCTCATTGTCATCATGACAAATCCTACTATTCTTCCGTGAACTAATATAATAAGAGCTATGATGACTCCACCGTAAACATATAAATATTCTGCTGTTGTTAGTATTCCTATTTGAGCGTCCATACTGGTATCTGAAAAGTCTTATTTATCAACCCTTGTTTCCATGCAAACGACTTAACACGTAGAAGGTAAAATGCGATTTCATAAATTGTTTTAGTATTTATTTTCATTTGAAATCATTTAGATACTGTAAATAACAATCCAATACCGAGAGGACCATAAAATAATTAAATAAATTGGGACATTGTTCAGTGTATATAATTAAAAATGAAATGAATGATGAAGTGGAGTTTGAAATAAATGAAAATTTAATTTTAGCAACATGCCTGCTTTTATTGGAGTAACCCACATTTAAGGATGACAGAGTGGCAAGTCCCTTAGAAGAATTTGTTATACAGGCTATCACTCTCATTGCACCACGTCAATATCAACTTGTATAGCTACAGTCATATGAATCACATGAAGAGTTCCTAACTACAATATAACATTTTAATCTCACCTGGTTCCTGGTCTTCAGGTAAAGACTGTACATATTCATCCACTGCATTTGTCCTGCAATAGATTACGTAGTAATATTGTGTGTAATAAACTGTACTTATCATCTTCATGTATATATAATTTTTAATTACTTTTTATGAAATAAAGCATAATGTGTACATACCAAAAACTCAACCAATAATCCGCAGTAGTAGCCACCGCTTGAGTAAGAAGCAAAACAAACAATGCCGTACCAACTATGCACCACGATTGCACCGATGCTATATATTTGAATACTACTTCCCATTTCAAATTGCCTTTTTGTCGCTCTTCAGCTTTTAATTCTTGAGCCTGTTCATCACTCTGATCACCGCCACTTGCAGTAGATATTTTTGATATGTTACGGTTGAAAGACGGTCTTTTCTGTAATTTTACAACCAATCAATTTTAATTTCAAATTAGACTTGAAAATACCTAAATATAATTTGTATTGAATCATGTTTACTAATAAAATCAATTTTCAGAGAATTACGCTGTCTTTCTGGTTATAGATAGACATATATACAAAACTTTATTGTACATCCAATATAGATAAACAGTAACAGAAAAATACTATACATAGAACAACGGGCGGCTTTATCGTTAAAAAGCGATCTTTTCCAGGCAACCCTTGGCAGGGATTAATGGATTTTTAATACTGACTGACTGTGGTGATGTTTTAAACACGAACAATAGATTATATTTATTAGAAACTTACTTTAATACCACCGCCATCTTCATTATCATCATTGTTTTCTTGATTAGATAACAATTTAGAGAATTCTTTTCCAGATTTTATTAGGTCATCGTAAGTGCCCATGTTTTCAATAGCACCCTGAAAGCATTAGTCTGATATCATTTTGTCCCATTAATCACATGACAATGATGTCAGTAGGAACAAACAATTATGGGGCAAAACATTAAAGACATTCTTTATATATAGTATTTGCTACTTACTGGCGTACTTAAAGGCCTCCATATTATTAAATATTTAACACATTAATACTCATGTTCAAAACAAATTGCTATTATCTAAAGCATTTTTTTTTAAATAAAACGTTGTATTTAATCATGAAATTTAATTTTACGGTAAATGGAGCACTACTGAATACGACAGTAAGACATTTTTCACCAAGAAGGTGCTTGCATACGATTTAAACATGCCAATTTTGAAGTTAAAATCACGATAACGTTTTATGAATGTTTTGAATATAATGTAATTATTGTAAATGTATAATATTTACCTCATTCAAGACAACTATAATATCAGCTGCTTTTAGATAATGGATTTGATGTGTTACCAGTATACAAGTGCGGCCGCGCAAGTACCCTCTAATACAACCATCAAATAATTGTCTTCCAACATTGGCGTCGACTGCAGACAAGGGATCGTCCAACAAATATATATCGGCCTGTTAATAAAATATTGCTTCAAAAATTCGTTCCAACAATATATTGATGTAACAGCTGTACTTGTGCATATACTTAGGGTACTTATGGTTATCCCTTGCTAAGCAAGAACCAATTAGGTAAACGTAACCTTATAAAACTGAAAGAGAGTATGCGAAAGTAGATAATAAAGGTAAAGTGTTAAAGTTCATATTTACCTCTCTATAAATAGATCTAGCTAGATTTATTCTAGCTCTCTGACCCCCAGATAATGACACGCCTCGTTCTCCAACAAGTGAAAGATCGCCATAAGGGAATTGTTTAAAATCAGGCAACAAAGAGCAAACTCTGCAAACCTAAAAGAAAGTAATGTATCTATAGTTAATATATTAAGTTTATTGAATTAATGTCAACAAGTAAGATTTTGATATTGTTTAACTAATTTACCAACCTCTTTATACTTCACTGGGTCGTAAGGTACTCCAAAAAGAATATTTCCCCTCACAGTGTCTGGGAATAGCCAAGGTTCTTGAGAGGCATAAGAAACTTTTCCTTTCACATTTACGACGCCCTCAGCTGCGGGCAGCTCTTTCAGAATTAATTGAAGAATAGAGGACTGAAATTAAAGGGTTTATATTGATTATGTTGGCAAATTTACTAAAATCATTAATACGCAGATGGTGAAATTGAATGCATACCTTTCCTGAACCAACTGGGCCTATGATAGCGCATAATTTGCCTTTACGTATCCGTAATGATAAGTTTTTAAGAGTCATTTCATCAGTAGGATTTTTTGTATCACTCCATGTAGCACTCACTTTAGCAAGTTCTATTGGATATTCTCCAGCAGGTATTTGCGCAATTGTAACGTCTGTCAAACCAAACATTACTGTGTAAGCAATTATGAATGAAAAGAAGTACCCATAAAGCAGTTTTATTTCAAAGGCAATTTAAAATAAGGTATGTAGTACTTTGAATAGGTACGTCAAAAAGATAAGATATGAAGTTGTAAAAAATAATGTATGTTTAGACTTATCACCTGAAACAGGTTTGATAAGATCAATTTTAGAAGAGTATTTCCTAGGCATGATATCTGCAGAATCATCTGATATCTCTCTATTGTTAGTAAACAGTGATCTATTTGCATTTGCGAATCCTTTCGGTGTCGACATTAGGTCTTCTCTTTCCTCTGAAAACGAACACATCAGATATAGTTAGTTTATTTAGTTTTACTGATAATGGTGAATACTGATAATTTATGTTCAAATTTATATGAACAATCCGAGAATATCTATAAATAGGAAAGCGACAGCAATCTTAAAACATCGACAGCAGTTTTAGCACCTGTTTTTCAGAAACTTCAATCAGAGAGCCTTTTGAAGGGACTAAATAAGAACGTGACGTCGTAAGACGGAGTAAATAAGAACGACCGAACTTACATAAATCATAATCATTTTGTTTTTATATCGATTACATCATGTATGTAATAAATTATGAGATTTCTTACCCATTACGAGGAAGTTTTGAATACGCTCCAGTGTAACCATCATCTCAGACAAACTGGAGATAGCAAGTGGTACTAAAAGAGTCAAGTTCACTTGAATAATGCTAAAATATTGCTGGATTGGGTAAATCTAAAACATACAAAACTAGGTATTAGAAACACATGGTAATAAACTTTCATTTTTGTCACTTATTACGATAATCTGAAATTTAAAAAATATTGGTTTATAATTTTACTGTTGCTGCAAAAAGTTTTTCCTGACACACAGCGACTGTGCCCATACTGTCCATTTTGGGTTTTGTTTAATTTTGGGAATCCCGCGTACAGGCAGTTACCATCGTCTATAGACATTTGCACCACCAATGTCAAATACGAATAATAATCTTATAAAATAAATTATAATAATATATAAGATAAATTAATGTCTAATACATTTTATTATTTTCAGGATGTGCAAACATCAATCTATATTTGTCATGTACATCATTTAAAAATTCGAAGTCATCGCGTTGCTGTCGTGTATATGATAGGACTAGAGAGTTTACAGGGTGGGTGCGCCGCGAGTTCACCTATGGTGCGTCTCTCGTGTTTAAACAACAGGCGTTAATACAGGTTACATTGTATATAAAAAATATGTAAGTGCTATTATCCCCTGGCAGATTCACTTCATTTTATATCGAAAACTATCCCATCCCGCGTCTATCTGTGAAATACAGAAATGACAAAACTTGTCAAAAATTACAAAAAAGACAAATTAGACGAAATGGGCGAAATCGATGAAATGGCAAAAAATCACAAAACCACAAAACAAATCCTACTTTCCTGGATAACGTTTACATAAATCTATGCTTTCTTCCAGGCTGAAAAGAAATCGGTCTGATCGTTTTTCCGTGAAAGCATAAAAGCCAAACAGAGAAATATAACTTTATCCTGGAAATTATCAAATTTTCCGGGATGACAGTATCCTATGTTTATCCTCGGCATCGAAAAAATAAGAATATACTTAGTTTCAGCCAAATTGGTCCCGTAGCTTTTCAGTGAAATAACAACAAACAGAGTTACTTTTTATAATATTAAAAAGTATAAATAAAGGCTTATGATATAGAGGAGGAATGAGACATGAGATTGGAATAGGGGGATAGGGTGGGTAAGGGTGGACAGGGGAAGATGGAAGTGGGCCATCTGGACTCTCATACATCGCATGAAACACGATTAGCTCAAATTTAACCACTGAGAGCGCGGTATTACACCGATCTAGCCGGCTCCAAGAGCTGTTATCAAGGTAGTGATTCCAGCATACTGTACCACTTTAAAAGCTACGTCAATCAACTACTACATATTTATAAGAATTAACATAAACTGATAAGTTTATGTTAAGATGATAATCTTGCATATGAAAATCACATTATGTATTACTTACCAGTGCTGCAGTCACCAGATTTCCAGTAAGAGCGAGAGTTAATGTTGTCACGAATAAAATACTTCTCTCAGTGAATAGCATAAATCCAAGGAATACACTTCTTATAAATATGGCCTTCGTAAGAACTTTCATTTCGTGAGCACGTGCTGCTTTCACCACTGCTTCGAATGGCTTCTCCCAAGCGTACATTTTAATGACCTATATCAAATAAAGACTTTAATTAAAATGGCATCAAAACACAGATAGGTTTCTTAAGGTCATCAATTTAATTAACTATCAATATTTTGCTAGTTAATCCATAGTGTACAAATTTTAACCATAATTTATAAGCTGGATGACCGATTGATAATAATATTTCAATAAAGTAAGTAAGTAAGAAATTTCGTTCAAAAAACACAATATGTGTCATTGAAGCGTATGTTTCACTTAACCAATCAAATTCAATAAACTGCTCATGAAACTAAATTGGCAAAGCCAGGAATTACTTTGATTTTATGATCATCTACCTGTATTCCGTTTACAATTTCACTCATTAGCTTGATACGTTTGTCTGTTCTTTGGGCAGCAGCGCGTCTCACTATTGCAGTCATCTTTGTCAAAAAAGCTGAAATTTTAAAGGGTTCGATGTGTATTCTTATCTCAGTCCTAGGTTTTCACTTAAAATTCTATTGGCGAAATAATATTAAATACTTTAAATTTCATACTGGCATCGCGTAAATTGATTAGAAGTCAGTACAGCGCTACCAACTCAGTAACTGGATCAATGTAAATCAGCCTTTAAATCTAATCGATATCAAGTAAACGTGAAACATATCACTATTCACATGACTTATATCGGTTTATACCAAAGAGTACATTGAATATACAACTGTCAAAAAAGAAGTACTTACCTTGTATCGGAAGAATAAGTATGATAACTCCAAACAATCCCACGAATGGGGCAAATCCTGCAGCTTGGAACAAAAAATAGAGAACAACCGCTGCTTGAATTGGCACAACCCAAAGGTAGTGCATAAACGCGAATGAGTAATCAAATCTTGCCATATCGTTGGAGAGTAAATTGACTAGTTTTCCACCAGCAATATCGCCAGCGGACACCTGATTTATACGTAGTACCTAAAAATGATAGATGAGAGAGAAATCTAATAAGAGGTATTTATGTAACCAACCATTGAATGCACCTTAAACCATAGTACCTGTCGAATTATCTTAGGGAAATTTATCTAGATTTTAATTTTATTATTCGTTTCGTGCAATAAATACTAAGAAAACCAATAAAATATAAAAGTAGGATATGTCCACGAGACTTCGTCCACGCTTGACTTCAAATTCCCGCTGGTCTCCCAGGACACAAAGTACCATAGCATAAAAAAAGAATGTAAGCTAACATTTTAGTGAAAACTGTGCGGAATAAGTTATTTTTTATATACTCAAACAACTACAAACCGCTCTCGGGAAGAACTTACACAAGATGTACTTTCAACAACAAGAATGAATATACGTTTTACATCAGGAAGTTACATTATTTAGGTAGTTTCCAAGAATACAGATTCAAAACCACGTGAATTTCTCTAAATTTCTATTAATGATCCGAGTTATAAATATAAAATGTGCAAGTGAATTTTTAATAAAATTCATGCACATAATATTATTAAATTTTGAGTGTTTTATCATATTATCGATGCTGATGGATCATATGATAAAAATTGAAATCATATTCGCTTTAAATAGTTACTGATAGCAAAAGCGTAAACATAACTCACCTTTCTATACAAAAGTGCTGAACACGCCACTTTGACTTTCATACCGAAGCGTGAAACAAACAGATTATTGTGGTGCTGACACATCATTACGGTAAAGTTTAAACCAAGCATAGCCAGTGCATACATGCCTGCTTCGAATCGATCCACGCTCTCTTCAACTGACCAATATGAAAGAAGTTGGGCGAATAACATAGGCTGGACCACTCTGTACGAAAAATAGAAGATCCTTCATATAATTAAACCAAAATTTGAAAATTTCATGAAATTAATCATGTTTCCTTGTATTTATATTTAGGCCCCTATTCTAAAACAGCATACTTCGTTATATAAAGCGGTACCTGAGATATTAATCTATACCAATTTACAAGTATGTTTTCAACGCAATAGGCATTTAAAGGTAAATATGTACTTCTAGCAACCTTTTTGCATCATCATCATAATCATCTTCAGAGCGTTAAGTCCCGGTTGCGTGAGGCGGTCACTCCGACACCCAGGGTCCGCTTTCCTATTATTTCTACTCCACTTCGCGCGTTCTTCAGCATCCCGTTTTGAGACTATTGCAACTCGCAGCCTTTTTGCATATGAGTAAATATTTAAAAAACTAAAAATATGATACTCCAATTAGGTGCGTTAAAATTCTAGTTCACAACATTCAGTGCTTACCTAGCTCTTCTAGGTTAAACTGCTTATTATATAGAAATAGCATATGCTGTCGATGATGGAAAACATCATAAAGTAATAACCCGCACATCGAGATTATCGATGCGTCGAGATGAACCAATTTGAATCACTGAATACCGTCGCGAGTCGTATCCTTCCGCTTTTGTATCTTTCAGCCAAATTTATTCAATTTGGTTAATACGTGTAATGTTAGCATTAATATAACTTATATACTAATGTGTGTTGTGTTTAGCTTTGGATTTAGATTATTGGCATACCGTGATAGATATAATATTAAGGACAGCGAAAAACTTATCAGTTATTGCGATGTTTGTGCAAATTTATACACGATTAAAACTCAAACATTAACATGACAATAAAATTTTTCAATTTTATACGCATTATATAGTTAGAAGGGATATTTAATGTTATTTAATTTAAATATTCCCTTGCTACACAACCAGGGGGTGGCGGATCTCCCTAGTGATCAGGTTCCAATCTCCCTTTTCAACAAGTGGTCAACTATCTGATGTTTTCCAGTAAAAAGCCGGAGAGTAAAAAAGCGCAACGTTTCGCCCACCCCCTCTCACTTCGTATGGACCGAGGAAGATGGAGAAACCCGGCTCTCCGCTCTATAAAATGGAAGGGCCGGGTCGTAAAGGGGCTGCTTATTATCTGTCCGGACTGCAGGTGAATGCGGAAGCGAACACACAGCATGGACATAAGACGCCTAGAAGAAACGGCGAGAGGTTCAACAGATATTTCCGGTCTGGGTGATAATAGCTTAGTATTATCATTATAACGAAATAGTTCACTACAGCATTTATCAAGCTTTTTTATAAATTTGTAAGGACACGTGTCGTGATTATGCATTCAATTCCATGTGTTTAGAAAACTTTGTGATAATGTAGATAAATTTGTGAGTAATAAAGAGTTATTTGTGAGTAATAACTCTATATTACTCACAAATTTATCTAGAATTATAATCTATATATAATATAATAATTCTGTTGGGGACATTATCTGGTACATTTAAAAATAATATAATATTCTGGGGGTTCATTCGGATCAACATATTTTGAAAATGCAATTTTTATCATTTTTATGTCTGTTAAAATTTCACGCGAAAACTATTTAACAGATTTAAATGATAATCAACACAGAGGTATTTTATATTCCCGGTCCACACTTAGGACAGAATTCTTTATTTATAAATGACATACTTTTATCCAAGAATACGATAACGATGGCGCTGCAGTTTCATTCTTTTAGGGTCAATTTATACTAGTGCAAAGTCGAAGCGCATCGAAGCGTCAAACTCTTTACAACTAAAGGGAAGCCGCACGCATGCGTGCATATTCGCCATAATACGCGCGCACTCTTTTACATGTAGTAATGGGCATCAACAGCAGTGCTATTGAATCACCTGCCAGTTATAACGCGTAGCTGAAACGTGTGTAAAATGGTTGACGTTGATCTTGCTATGATATTACTTATATCGGAGGTTGAAGAAGAAAACGAAGAGAGAAGAAAAAGAAAACGGAATTATCTATACATGAACCTTGAATAAAATAAATTGCAAATGGGGACTTTTCATATTTAATTTATAATTGTGTTCCGAACATTCGTTCCAATTTTTAGCTCTATGCTATATATATATACCTTACCCTTAGTTTTTGGGCTAACTTAACCAGGTTAACACATGATTTGGCAATTAAAGAAGATACTTTTATAAATTAATTCATCTACCCACTTGAGAAAAAAATAGAATTTTAAGATGCATGCCAGGCCATTTCACTAGGTGAATTCCAAAGAATTCCATGATCGATGTCAACTTTCAAAAGAGTTTGTACAATATTTAATTCCTGTGATCATAAATAAAATCAAATACAAAACACAATAAATAATTCCCCAATTTCTCGTGCTAAAATGTCCTGCCCCAATTCAATTCCTCAAATAAGAATCATTCGCCAAAATCCCACTAAAAATTAAAATTAAAACCCACATTTCAATTTTGATCGAATTTAACCATTGATGTACATGGAAGTAGTCTGTCCTGCTCTAACGTATGTTTAACCAGTATATTTGTTTCAGCTGCCTGAAGTTAGCATTGTCTCAACCAACCATATGGCTATCCATCAGTTAAATATCCATTGAAAAATCCATAGCCCTCTATTGGATAGACAAACAGTTTGACTACTATATTCCTTAGGTAGTTATCAAACGATTTATCTGACTATTAAAAAATCGGCCCTTAGGATAATAAACAGATATACATTAAAATAACATAATAATAAAAAAATAATAGTTAATACCTTAATGATGAGATTGTTACTATAAAAAAAGCACTCGGTATATAAGATACCCAAAAAGCCTTTCTCAGAGCGGTCCATAATGATGGTTTCCGGTTTTTCCTTACAGCGCGTTCACATTCTTCGAACCAGTACCTTGAACAAAGCCAATATTTATCAATAAAAGACAGAAAAGGTTTATGTAGACTAAAAGAAAAAATATATACATAAAACGTTGATAAGTATATAAAAATTCATTCTAAACAGGCTTTAGGTCACCTTATAATGTTCATGCGTTAAGGCCTGGGCACGACCCTGGCGCCATAAGTATAGTTAGCGGGACACAACGGGTGGCAAAAACAATAATGTATGAAGCATGTTATGTGCCAATCTCCATCGCGCGCCCGTCGCTAAGCTCAAACTAGTGGCTAGTCCGTTAGGGCCAACATATTTACGAAAAAAATATTATATACTCTGAGAGAAAATGCATACAATCTGCGGAGTGACGCTAGCGGACCGCGTTCGTAATATCGGAGTAAGAAAGAGAGTTGGTCTCAAAGAGAATGTTGGGGTGAAGGTAAGGAAAGGAATGCTCCGGTGGTTCGGGCATGTGGCAAGAATGTATGATAAAAGAATGACTAAACAGATATACAATGCAAAAGTGGATGGATGCAGAAGTCGCGAAATACCACGACACACCTTCCATTATCAAATTGATCGTGTACTAGCAGAAGGTGATGTCAGGAGCCTTAAGAGCAGACGAGCGTGCATGACAAGAGCTATGAATGTCAAAGAAGCAAGTGAGGTGTGTAAGAATAAGTAGAATGAAGCTCTGTTGTTCGTGCCTACCCTGCAAGAGACCTCGCGTGAAGTTATGTATGTATGTATGTTTGTATGAGAAAATACATGCATTAAAGAAATTCAAATGATGGCTAAACTTATTTTTTCTGTCATCTGTGGAGGCTTATAAATAACGAAGCTTTACTTATCTCTGTAACAATTTGCTCTCGATCAGCGAAAATTGTAACAAAATCGGCCCAATACTTTTCACGTTAATACGAACAAAGAGACAAGAAATGAAAAAAATGCTTCGTGTTCTCCATCATTTATATAGTCTATTCCCGTTGTTTAAATAGTTACAATGTTACAGACACGGCATTTTTAGAATTTATAATATTATTGACAGGTATGAAACCCCGGACTTTTTGTTATCTTAATGTGATTGTAATCTTAGTGACAAAATATGTCGTCACGATAAATATCTTACTTCTTATACTTCCTTTTATTAATATTTAAATATGGTGATGACTTAAGCTTGACTTAAGCTTCCCGCGGGATTCCTGGGTTACAAAGTAAGTTTTAATGAAAACTGTGTCGGACAAACTAACATTTATGCAATCAAAGAAACAAAATTAAAACTAAATAATTAAAACGAACAAGTTGGCGGTAGGTTGGCTATATAAAACTTTAACAATACTGGCCACTAAAAAGTGGCCGAAACGTCGGAATAACCAAAACCAAATAAATTACCGCGTTTAAAACCGTTACACGTAGTTTATGAAAATAATACATTTTTATAAAGTTTAATCATTTCAATTCTCCCCGAACATTGCGACGGGCAGACGCCAAAGTCCCCATATTACCCCCCTAGTAGTACCACTAGCCAGTTCATATGACTAGCCCGGTACTTTTTGACCTCATGTTCCACAATAGTCCTACACTGGCTGGGGCTTGTCCTTGGGTGCATTAGTATATGGTGTTGTTAGCGACAATCGCCAGTGAGTGTCACGCCACATTTACAATAAATTTGTCAAGGGGCCTCTACGTGTTGGCCTTCTCATGGCCCCCCGCAAGCCCTCCAGAAGTCCGGGCCAATTTTATGGCCCATGGGTTTGAAATACTTTTACTTTCTGTTTAATTCAGAACTATGTTTAAATCATAGCTATTTGACTCGTTAAAATGGTGACGTTATAATTTGCTTATACAAAGTCTAGGAAGCTGCGGAATTTTGACTGTCATTACTTTATTGCGGAGTTGGGACTAAATCGTTTTGATGTAGGTATTTATATAGAAATTCTGAAAGAGGCAGCCTCAAAGAAGGCTAGTTTTTAGCCAGCTCATTATTTAAAATTTAATATATAAGTTATTGTATGGTTAAGAGATGATGGGGCTGACATGCTTATTGAGAAAAGTTCCAAACACTTAAAGAGAAAAGAATACCTTATAGCGTTTTACTGTTCCTTCACTTGCCTTATAATCGGTTGAAATTTGCCATTACTTATATGGCGCTTATATAAATTTACTTTTTAACTGATAGGAACATATGAGCGGTTGGTACGATATAGAAACGGGCCATAAGTCAATGCCTTATTTGCACCTTTTAAATTAACGTATGATACCAATTATATTGACAATAATAACAGTCAGAAATTATCAATAATTAGTTAAATAAAAGTCATGTGTTGATTTTTTTAATTATTCTTTGTTTTCGAAGTAATTATAGTGTTAGTTCATTGAAATCTTACAATTTAAGACCGAATATTGCATTTTTTAGAGGACGTAATTTTATTTTTGGGACATGTGTGGGTGGTCAATAGAAGCTTAACCTCAAGTTTGTGGGGTCGCCACCCTTGTCCCCCGGCGCCATCTTGGAAAAAGGGGTAAAACACTTTTTTCACGATATCTCGGAAAATGTGCGTCTTACAAAAAATTTATACAGTCATAATTTGTAGCAAACTATTTTGCCTATATAACTTTTTCACCTAAATTAAAAGTTAAAGAAGTTATAAGCAAAAAAGTGAGAAATGTTTAATTCCTTCCTCACTCTTTTCTTTACTATAGAACTTACCAAATTTAACTTATCGAATGTTAAGTAGGTAGAAAAGGTTCCCGTTTTCCCTGCCACCTATGAGGTAGAGTCCGTAGGTGCGTTTTTTTACGTGGTACCCCAGTAGGCCTACTCCACGGACATCTTGCTTATAAGATAATCCTCCCGAGAGCATTTTAAAGTTGTTTGGATGGATAAAAATTAGGTAATTGCAATACAATTTTCACTAAGACGATGGCTTGCATTATTTTTTGAATGCTGCGATACTTCGTAACCCGGGAATCCCGCGAGAATGTAGATGATCAAGCGTATACGAAGTTGCGGGCATGTCTTAGTTATTAATAATATTGTAACTGATCAAAAAGTTCACAATTTGATTTCAATAAACTTACTTTTCCAAATAAGCTCCCAACTTTTCAGAATCGTAGCTCTTGTTGGGAAGTATAAGATCCTCTTCTTCCACATCCCGTTGATTACCTTTTATAAGAACAGGACACACCCACCACAGGAAAAGTCTTGAGAACACATTAGGATTGCTCCTTTTTTTTGTATTTCCCTTTTCTTCGCCATTTTGAAATGTCTTACCATTACTTTCCATGCTGGATGTACCTCACTTGCTCTATTCTAATAATTTTGCGTAACTATTAATTATATTTAAAAAATATATTTTAATGATAAGCATTTAGTTTTTATAAAAACTATAGATTAAACTTGCGTCAAACAGTCGTAAGGTGACGCAGCGAAGTTGAAACAACCAGCGATGAGTAAAATATTTTATATGTTAAATATGTATTTAGACCAAACGAAACTGCTAATCGTGAGCCATTAAACTGATAATAATTATTATTATGATAAAAGTAGTGATAGCTACAGATACGATACCCTGTTAGTGTCTTTGGCGAATCACTTACTGTCAACCTGAATATTGGATACTACCGTGAGAGATTTTCTTTATTAGGAACCTAGGACTTATGACTAAGGACCTTACTAGGAACAACAATCATTTAGGGAAAAATATAATTTTAGCAACATTCCTTATGTGAGAAGAAAGCCTTGGCATTCTCTATTATTTATTTCTACACTTAGAAAGGTCACGACAAGCGCCTCGTATTGTACGTTTTAATAGCAAAACACTTCTAGATGTACCTCAATAACAAATATTATTGTTTTTTTTTAAATACTTGAGATATAAACAGAATAATAAATATAAATAAAAACAATTTTTAGCAAGAGGTTGGGAGTTTTTTGCCGCTTCTTCTCTTTATCAGCAAACACGTTGCGAAGCGGTGTACATAGACTACTAGGAAGTAAAATTAATTTTTAACCTATATGCATGACCTTCAGTGGAACTTATTATGAATAAAAACTTTTGAATTAAAAATATTTTTCGACCATCCCATAAAGAAGTCAATCCAAAATGATTTTTAATTAATTAAATAATACATAATCGGCAGCAAACTCCGTATTGGCCGGCGTCCAGCCCATTGAAATAATGACCTGAGTAAGGCGTTGGATGAATAAGCTGAAAGGCGTAAGGACCAGAAGACTTTTTTTTTATTGCAAGAGTTCAGCAAACAGGCAGAGGGCCCACTTGATGGAAAGCGGTTACCATCGCCTATGGACATTAGCAACACCAAAGGTGCTACAAACCGAGTAATTTTGAGAAAAATGACTATAGTTTCTATGGAACGACGACAGGGTTTCCGATTTAGCCGAAATGGCCACGAAGCCCTAAACATGTAATTGCATATTTTTGAATGATTTAATATAAATTAGATTATTCTTAGTCTTTACCAAGTTGTAGATGTACGAGTAAATACTAGCTGTGCCCGCGACGTCGTCCGCGTGGAATTTGTTGTCAAAACCCCCTGATTTTGAAACATTCTTCATTAGTGCTCTGCTCTTATTGGTCTTGGCGTGATGATAACAATTAAGCCTTCCTCGATAATTGGGCTATCTAACACCGAAATAATTTTTCAAATCAGACCAGTAGTTCCTGAGATTAGCGCATTCAATCAACCAAACAAACTCTTCAGCTTTATATATTAGTATAAAATATAATATACATACTCATAATAGATACGACAAAGTGATTATTTTAAATTGTATGTATGTACATATGTATAAAAAAATAATTGAATTATATTGTATAAATATATCATTATATCATTGACATATAACATTGAAAAATGACACGTCACAATTACTACTTTATATTGAGCGATGACTAACCATAGTTTGATGGATTAAGAATGATAATATGTATATTGTACAACTTTATATTTGACACTAGTTTTCTACTACTTTAATATTAAGAAAGTAATACCTTGTGGGCCGACACCAGCCAGTATCAGCGACTGGCGGCTTCTAAACTTAATCCCTATTTATATTATAAATGCGAAAGTAACTCTGTCTGGCGACAGACAGTTTTTATCCCACTAAATGGGATGGTTTCTGGTATAAAATATATTTTTCTCTCCGTTTGTTATGCTTTTACAGAAAAACTATTGGACCGATAAATTAATTTAAATATAGTTATAATATCGAAAATGAAAATAAATGCTTCTCATGCCGGAAGAGGAGATAGTTTGCAAATAGCACTAACATAAAAATGTAGTACAATGAAACCTGTATTAGCGCCTGCTTTTTAAACAAGAGGCATGCACTAGAGGTTGACCCGCGGCAGAGCCACGGGTTAAACTTTAGGTATGTATAATCGCGCGGTGAGTTCAGGTTATCAAGGCACCGCCAGGGCCTCGCGGAGTGGTGAGACTATGTACTATCCGTGCAGGAACGGAGAAAGAATACAATTTCCTGCGGCCGGGCGGCCTGTCGTAAGAGGCGACAAAACAACCCACAGTGGTAGGGTATTTGCCCGACTGGATAGCAACCCCTGGTCTAAAGTAAGTCGCTAAAACAACCTTGAGTTGTGTTTCGGCATTAGTGAGCAGGTTCCAGTCTCCCTTAAAAGAGCAGCAGCACATTTGTAGCACCTTTGATGTTGCAAATGTCCATAGACGATGGTAACCACTTTCCATCAAGTGGGCCGTCTGCTTGTCTGCTGAACTCATGGAATAAGTAAAAAATGTAACCGTAGCCCTGACATTAAGGCGAAGGACGTAGCACTGAGGGGTCTTAGTAGGTATCCTAGACTCGGGTAGCAATAGCACTTTATTTATCAAAAAATCTTTAACTTACTGTAGTGATAGTAGCACCCCAACGTGGCGACTCCCACACACCGACCGCGATTCCCCGCGCGTTTGAAAATATTAAAGCGAATTTCCCCGCGATAAAAAAATATTTAAAAAAACAGGCTTCAACGCAGGTTTAGTGGATCAGTGGCCTTCAGTTAACTTCAGCTATTATAGTATTTATTTTAAAACAAAGGAATACACGCAAAGCAGTTTTACTTCGACAAAAAATTGGGTATCGAGAACAGTATGCACTTACATTGTACGCAAAGATGGACTAGAATAAGGATTTCAATAAATAAACATGTTTCAAAAAAGTATTTAACAAACGATTATAATTGTTCTTCGTATATAAGCATTAAAATTCACATAGATGGTTAAAAACATAAATAGTAAAAAAAACAATAAAAATTTAACTTTATCGCTGAATGAAAGTGGAACATCACGAAATATTAATTTGTCACAAGGAAGTTTTAGCAGCATGAACTGGACATACTTTTGAAATTAAAGAGTCACAAGTACATTGCTCATTGGCGAGTTTTTTTTCTATACTTTCCACCAACATTTTTACATGACACACCGGCACAGTGTTGCAATCACAAGTTGTCAATTCAGAATGTAAACTTGGGCTCTCTCCGATATTCAATAGATTTACTCTGCCACTGTTACTTGTCTTAGGTACACTTAAATCAATTATTTCTTCTCTCAAACTTACTCGAGACTTATCAAAGAGTTTACAATCGTATCAATTAGCCGCGACATCAATGTTCGAATAGTCACTGCTAAAATTGTCACTATATGTATTAGTCATGTGATGACTTTGATCCAAGATTTCTTTTGAATTTTTCAAGACAATATCTTCATTCGTTTGCAAAGGGCTTACTTTAATATCACATGAGGGTGGATGTTCCTGCAATGAATTTGGTTCAGGGAAATTGCTTGCGTAAATATCTGTCATTAGATTCATTATGTCACTTTTCTCCTGTTCTGATCTATCAATAATACTATTCATGATATAAGATACTTTTGGTTGACATTTAATATTTTGAGTAAACATTTTCCATATGCTTACAATTTCGTCATAATTTGTTTGTACAACAGACTTCATGCAAACACAAGAGCTAATTTTTCCGTTACATGAGCAATCTACTGTCTTCCCCACATAGGGTAATTTTGTTTCTTGTACACAATTACTTTCTTTTTTTATACATTTGTCTGTATTGGTATACTTAATTCTACTCAAATCTTGAACAGACGTTTTGTCCAATACAAAATTTTCATTATTATTTTTTTCCAGTGATTGAGAAAAGATTACACTGTTTGGTAGTTTATTGGTTGTTTCAATTTCGGTGCAATGAGTAACATATAATTCATTGGTTCCTAATAGTTCCAAAAACGGCCCATCGTTCTGTTTTTTTGAACAACTACATAAAGAAGTCTTACAACTTTTACTAAAAAGTATGTTCTTTGATTCTTGGGTTTGAATATTTTTAATACCTTTCTCCATGGCATTACAAGATTTATTTTCCATACCAAGATTTTGTGGCACTTGCGAAGATATGCTTCGTGCAAAAATTATTGACTTATTAGAATTTTGTTTAGATTTTTTATCTGAATTTGTATCACTATTATTTTTTGTACACTTAGATATTGGACCGTTATTACATGTGCTGTGAGTATCCCTTTCTGGTAAATCATTCAGGCAAATGTTTGTATTTATTAAACTGTTTATTTGAAATGTACTTGAATTCATAAGATTTTTACAATTACAAATATTTTTGAGTCGTTCAAAATCATTTTCAATTAATAAACAGACTTTTTCTAAAACATTATTCAAGGGGAGCATCATGTCGTCATTCTTCGAAGTGGAACCACAAGAGCACTGAATACGTTTTAATTTTATTTTCAGGTACTCCTTTAATAATCCGTATGCCCTGTTCCAGCTTCCTTCAAATTTTGTGTCATCTGAACACTTGCAGACCATTTCTTTTGTACTACTTGAAATAACTTGTTTTACTCTGCGAAGTATAACTGAAAATAATTTATCTTCTTCGTTTGGAGGTATACATGTGGATTTGCAAAAAGATATCTTGAATTCATCAAGTTTTTCTTTTAAATGTTGTTCTATCAGTTGGAATGTGTTCTCTTCCAAGTTTTTTGATTCTTCTAAATCATGATTATTACAACAAACACAATTTCCATTAGTAGATGGACTTAATTGCATATTTTCCGTATCCATAGATTTATCTTCGTTTGTCATTTTTTTTTTCTCCGTTTTTGCATCTAACATGTTATGAATTAAATCCTTCAGTTCTTGAAATTTTGTCATACAATCACAATCCAATAACTTTTTATTAGAAATACTTTGTAAAAGTGTCGACTTTTCGGTATTGCATTTTCCGTTATACAAATTTTCTGGTATCATACTTACTGACGATTGTAACACAGACGTTTTACTTGGATTATCGTGAAATATTTCTTCTTTGTCTTTTTTACTATTAAGCATGTCCGTAATAGCTTTAGTACCGTGCTCAGTAGGTTGAGTATCAGCTAAAGTTATTCCTAAAAAATTTACATAATAATCACTGTCGCAAGAAAATAAGCCTTTCTGTTTCTTATCACATGATTTTAAAATATTTTCTAAGACTACACTCGGCTCCATCTCTTCCAGTTTTGTTTCGTTTGATAATTCATTGTTTGAAATTATTTGCATGTCAGAAAGTTTAGTTTCTTCGGTATGCGGTGTTTGATTTAACGAATTTTTATCTGTGTCCGTGTTATTTAACACTTCAGGTTGTTTACAATTACATATAGCAGAAATCATACATTTCAATGGGATTCCTTTATTACTTTTAATGCTGATACTATCGATTTTTGAATTTTCGCTACCAACATCTTTAACACATTTACAAAAATTTTCATTACTTTTGTCCAAATTAATCGCACCCATATATTCGGACTCAGTTGTTCTTGGTAATATGCTCTCAATATTACCATCTTCATGTTTATTCATATTTAGCTGTATTTTGTCATCGAAAATAATATTACTCTCATTTAGCGGAATTTTTCCATTATGAGTAGACTGTTTGTCACTTTTTGAGAAGTTTTTCAAATAAGAGGAGCATTTTGTTGAAAATATATTATTCATATCAGTGGCAATTAAGGTACCTTGCTCCACAGTGTTCTTTGTTTTGGCATTAGAATGGTCCAAATCACACTTCCATTTAGCTAAAGCCTCTAATAATTTATCTATCGATGTATTTGACGGCATTTTATGAAAACAAACACAATTGCTTAAGCACGAAAACTGTGCTGACTCTTTGCCACTTCCTAAAGTAGCTATTTCAGCAGAAGAAGGTAAAAGCGTATTTATTGGTTTTGTTTGTCTGATGCTAGATGATATCTGTGATATTATATTATCCTTAGATGGTTTTTGTTTTAAACAATTCCTATTATTTTCATCGGTAACCAACACGTTTTGTAACAGTTTTGGTTGCTGTTTTTTACTTTTTGCGTTACTGCATAAACACATATTTACTGCGTAGTCTTGTCTGAATCTTTTATGTGGCTTTATAGACTTATTATCCATCTGTGCCTGCAGTAACTTTTTTGGCTGTTCTTTCTTAAATGACGTAGTGACCAGCTGCTTTTTCTGTGTAGTACACGGTTTATCAGAAGTGACGAAATTGCTAGATAATTCCGTATTCGTTTTAAGTGATTTGTGTTCGTTCTTTGTGTGATCATCCAAATGATTTGGTTTCGTATTAGTATTACAAGTAAACTCGAGCTTCTCTAGTCCCTGTAATAATAATAAAAAATATTTATCGAAGTGGGAGAAAAACGAAATGAATGATTGTGTTTCCCGCGTGTACTACATGTGAATAATTCTTACATAATACTCATTGATTTGTAATCACTCACCGATGTTCGTTGGACCACCTTCATTAAGTTATCCTCCATTGTTTTAAGGTCTTGTTTCTTTATAGACTCCTGAAATAAATAAATGTAACGAGTACTAGTTCACTATAGAAATCTTCAAAAAGAGCTTCAACAAATATTTAAAGTCTCAACGACGTTGACAACGCATTGGCTCCCTTAGTACTGATATCTTGTGCGATTGTAACTACTTAACATCAGATGGACTGTGTACTAGTTTTTCTACAAGTCAACATAAAAAAACTGAAAGAAAGAAATGTGATTGGATCGCATTATAATTTTTAATAGTCGTAATTGTAGGTATGCACTTATTGAAACTTGCTTTCATTCAATATTAAATTTACATTATTGGATAATTTTTATATAATTCTTGCAGTCAACCTACCACTTATTTTGCGCTAATTTTGTGAGAATTACAAATAAATTTTTACTTAATAATGATCGGTGTTTTTCCAACTCAGTAGTGATATTTTATAAAACTCATATGAGAAATATATATTTCGCAAGACACTGTAATGCTTAATTACATATTTTAATTAAATTATCTAAGACATGATTTTAGAGTATAAAATAGTTATAATATCTGTAATTTACTATATAAAAACAAACCTTTTTAAGAGCTTCTATTTGCAATCTCAGCTGAGTAACATCTTGAACCGTGCGTTGCCAATAAGCCGGAGGGGCAGTTCTCCTTTCATTAACATGCATGTTTTGCCTTACCATACAAGTGAAAGCCGCTGCAAAACATAAAACATTATAATCAAAAACTACTAAGTGTTATCTAACTAGGTCTAGTAAAATAAAACACATTACAGTGGTGAATGAAGCCGTGTACATAGACTAGGAAGTAACATTAAATTTTAAGGTCATGTCATACATACATACAATGACCTTCAAAAAGTGTTCTCCAGTGGAACTTGCTTTGATTAAAAACTTTTGAATTTGAATGAAGAGGCCCAAATTCAGAAGCAGGAGAATATTATTCAAAAGTTATATAACCATTGTTTTTAAATTTATTGCATGGGTTTAGCAGATAGGCAGACGGCTTACCTGATTGAAGCAGGAACGGAGAAAGAATCAATTTTTCTGCGGCCGGGCATCCTACCGTACGAGGCGACAAAACAACCCACAGCCAGGTGGTAGATTATTTGCCAGTTTGGATAGCCATCCAGACGGGCAAATATACATACACAATAAATATACTCTAGACCAACCCTGGTCTAGAGTATGCCGCCATAACAATCATGAGCTGTATTCCGACAGTAATGGCCAGGTTCCAGCATCCCTTAAGAGAGCAGCAGCACATTTGTAGCACCTTTGGTGTTGTAAATATCCATAGGCGATGATTACCACTGTCCATCAGGTGGGCCGTCTGTCTGTCTGGTGAACTTATTCAATAAAAATAATTTTGGACAAAATAGACTACTCATCGGCTTTCTTTATGATAGAAATGTACATTAGTGACGATAATCTGATCTGCTCGTTTACTTACAAATGAACACAAAAAAGTACCTGTCTTCGGAGAACATTCGCAAGGAGGTGGACCAGATGCAACAATATCTTTGACTCTCTTTTCTAATTGCTCAGCTCTCTCCTTGAATAATTGTTCCGCTAGTTGGGTGGCTAGTTTCTGAGCTTTGCGCTCTAATGCTCGCTCTTGCCATCCTTCATTTTCAAGCTCATCTGGATCTGGTGTTAGTTTAGCTTGATCAGCGCATGACGCACCTACCCACTAGATTATCAAAATAAACTGATTATTTCGTATTTCTGTTAGTTTTATCGAATTACCCCAAACATCCAAACTTTACATGTTTATAATATTGGTATAGATTTTAGAAATGTATTTTAAATATTAATTTTAGAATTTTCCCTGGATAAATGTTACTTTTTTATTGTAAAACTAAAAAAAGATTTTTCAAATTTCGAACTTCTTACCATTCTCATTCATTGTCATTAGGACATAATAAAAGTGCTCAAGTGTAAATAAACTGCTTCTAATTTAGCTTACAAGATTTAACAAAAAAAACGAACTAACTAATAAGTTAAATAAAAATATTTAAACAGGTTAGGTGCATTATGACGAAACGATTGTGACACCTGAGGAACCAATTGGAACTCGATATCAAAGCAACACATTAATGTGCCGGAATTATCATACCTAATAATAATGTTAAAAAATTAACCTAATTACGATGAAACAATGATAACAAGTTTATTTATATATCAAGAACAGTAACAAACTTAATATTAAAACAAGCGAGATTCATTTACCTTCGCATGGTATTTCTCTATTGCAGTAGCAATTGCAATGTCCAGTTCTCCAATCAGTAACTTAGAAAAGTAGTTCCGTAGATTGGTTTTAACGATGCTAGCACGATCCCAATTGTGTTTATCTTCAAGACATTTTAGTAATTGACACGGCATCTGACTTCCTGACCCACCGAGCTCTGCTTGTAATCCTCCAAAAAGATCCGAGAACAGGTTGGATAGCAATTTGCTCCTTAAAGATGTACAAGAGCACGATTCCTAAAAACATTCAAAATCTGAATCACATAACAGAATTAATTAAATATTAATTAATCACATACAGTAAGGAAGAGAGTTGATCTGAAAGAGAGTGTCGGGGTGAAGGTAAGGAAAGGAATGCTTCGGTGGTTCGGGCATGTGGAAAGAATGTATGATGAAAGAATGACTAAACAGATATACAATGCAAAAGTGGATGGATGCAGAAGTCGCGGAAGGCCACGACACACCTTCCATGATCAAATTGATCATGTATTAGCAGAATGTGATGTTACCATCGTAACCGCTTGCCATTTGGTAGGCCGTCTACTTGTCTGTTGAACTCATGCATAAAAAAATACAAACATATAATAAAATAAAACATACACTTACCACCAATTTATCCTCTGGTGAACAGCGACAAAGTGCTGCTAAGGAAGGCGTACGTTTCACCTCCACAGATTCGTCAACAGGCAGTTTGCACCGACACTCCATAACCTTCTCTTTTAAAACCTTCAGCTGCTCCCTACGCTTTTTCAATTCGTCCACCCGACCTTGCATACGATTGTCGCACATAACTTTACATCCTTCTAGATCTTCGACCAACTCAATTTTTTCTGTCCGTAACTGTTCTAACTGTACTTGTAAGAGAAACAGAATTAATGCATTTATTGTTTATCGTTAAATACTCAACTTTCTGTTTCGTATAAATTTTCTATTTCTGTATAAATATTAACTCTGATAATTTTGTATTTAATTTATTGTATAAAAAGCTTGGTGCTTCAAAGAAACACGCCGTTGTGGAAAATCCAAAATATATGTTTGTTATCCAAAATTGTTTAGGTTTGATGATAGCGTACAACAACTACGGGGAACTTCTCGCCGAGAATAACCTCGTAACACTAGTCGTTTAAGGGAATCATGAAATTATCTATCATTCAAGTGAGTAGTCTACCTGTTTGCATGCTTTAGTCAATAAAAAAGATTTTCAACATTAACTTCGATCCAACGAGAACGAAGCCGTCGGCTTATAGTGGTTAAATGCTTCCAGTATATTTTCCGTTACAGTTTAAAAAAGATAAGTCAGAAGAAACACGGGCTAAATTTGGTAGTATTTATCTTATAATCAAAACGCAACTGAAGAATTATTTGTAACGCCTTCCAGAAATGTAAGATTCAGAGATTTTTCAGTTATATTTTAACTTCGTGATAAGGAACACGGCGGACAGTTAAATCTATAATATTACAAAATTTTAAACATTGTCTATATATTGAAGTTATATAAACAAAGGAGAACGCGATGCTATTTTTTTTAGATTTCTTGACTGTTCCGGGATTCCCGTTACATCTACTGGGCCGATTGCGGTGGGGTTTTCACTAATCGACAGCAAATTTTTATTTATTTATTTTTTTGCAAAACATACAATAATTAATACTCTTAAATATAAAACTCAAAATTAATACATATTATTATTCCAGTTAAAAATAATTTATAAAATGAAAATTCGGCTCGAACAATTAATGACAAAAAAAATACATTTATACGAAAATCACATAAAATTCTATTTTTACACGTTTAAAAACATATTAATACGTCATAAGTTTGTACAAGTAAAAGCAGTGCAATAGCGCATTCATTATAGTTTGAACAGTAATAAAAATTATTTCTATCACCAATTTTGTAACTAAGATGATAAGATGTTTCTTTATATTTAAATACGTTTAAGTTGTAAGAATTGATTATAACATTATGTCTGCATTCCTAGTCAATAGACATGTGTATTATTTTAATATCCTTGTTCGGTACTACTACTACTGATTTTTTGGTCGATAACGGGAATTCTCTAGATGTGGTCCTTTTTCAGTTGCATTATTACTTTATGAATTTATATCGATTTATTAAATTAATATTTAAAAAAAAAACCAAATGATTCATTTTTCATTTATAAAAATCTTTGTATTTTCTAAACAATATACTATCGGTGTACATGACGAGTAATGTCAAAATTCAACCGATATTAAGTTAAATGAATGAATAGTTAAAATTTAGGAACCGTCCATTAAAATGTTTTCAATGTTTCTTGATGGTGAATGGATGACATTTACCAAGATTTAAAATTTTCTTATAGCACAAAATACACATAGCAATCTTTATGAAAATCATTGCTGCGATTGTTGGCAAGGCACTAGTTTTAATATGTTTTAGTTGTGTATAAACTAAAAAAAACTAGGCATGACAATGCCCAGTAAAAATGATGAGAAATTCATTTAATGTAATTCATTGACGTTTTATTATTTAAAACATATCTTGACCAAATGACTAAAAAAATTATTTTTTTTTCTGGACTATTATTGTTATTCCTTATATTCTTCTTCCATTACTTTGCAAAAGTTTTTAGTTTATGCATAAAAAAATAGAGGAGGACTGTTAAGACGGTAGAAAAATATTCAGTTTACATACCACTGTCATAAACTGTGATTCCATACATCAAGTCTGTAACTTGGATAGTCTAGAATAGATCGCTAATAAGCAATAAAACTGTCTACTGTTTTTGCCTTCATTTGACCGAAAAACAGAGGGATGGATTGTATGAGGGACACAAGAAGATTAGTACTGTAATAAAGAACTATGTCTGAATAACGGAATATAGAGAGAAAAGACATACTCTGCTAAATCATTGGGAAAAAGGTGAAAGGAATCAGACGAATATTATTTATTATACTTACATGAACTCTTTCGTTATTATCTTTAATTTAAAGAAGTAATAACAAAACCGATGAGTTATTTAATATATTACAGTCTATTATTGGATTTTATTTAGATTTCTTACGTATATGAATCAAATGAGACATACCGCTACTTTGATAAGACTGTTGTCTTTATCTTCACTCAATAGCTGGCTTGACACTTCGGAAATTTGATCACGGAGTGCGCCTAGTTCAGCGCGCATTGCACGCTCAACTTCATGTGTAAGCGTCCGCGCCGACTCCGCTTCGCTTTCCAGTGATAATATCTTTCTGCGTGCTTGTTCTTCTTTGAACTATAATATATTTATATAATTAGCATAGTTGCATGTTATAAAAAGCTTGTAGATTCTCTACCTGGGATATTATAATAAAAATAAACTTTAACATATTTATGTCATGGTGACAGGCGCAAAGTTCGGATCTGCGCTGTTTGTACATGCGGCAGTTGGCACGAATACTACAGTACCTCACTCTTTTTACTCGAGTTGTATAATATAATATATATAAGCATATCCAAGTATAGGAGAATAGAGTATAAATTATTATTCTTATTATTAATGAAGATTTTATTATATTTTATTGCTAATACTTTTTACAAAGGGGACATTTTTATTGAAGAGGCCTGAGGTACCTACTGGTGGGCCAGATTCATGAAATAGTCAAAAATGCAATCTTGTTAAAATATATATATATTGATCCACGTAATCATCAACATCATGGAATCATAGGCGCCTTAAGAAAATAGTAAAAGCACCTGATACCTGTCTTTTGTTCAGAATGTGCGATTAGGCCATAGCAAGTGCGTCGCTCACCATGCGTACTTTCATTCATTCTCTCTAAACGGCCAATCCATCTCAACCTTCCTTCTTCAGTCATTGTGTATTAATACCAACATATTCAATCCTATTTTTACAATAATCAAAAAAATATTGAGTCGTCTTAACTAACTTGCAGATCTCTATCAAGCTGCGCGGCTTTACATTGTTGCTCAGCAACCGCCGCGTCGCACCGAGCTGCTTCCTCGCTCAAACGCAACCGAATACAAGCTCGGTCATACACGTCTTTTTCAATTTTAGTAAGACGCGAACGTTCTTTCTCAGCGACATCTCCTCTTTCTTTTAGCTGTTTGGCCAAAACTGTACAAGCATTTTTGTTTCCATTACGCTCTTCAATTAACTTCCGAATCTGAAAATGATTTACAAACAACCATGAAATGATTTACTAACCAAACCAGAAGAAAATCAACGCTATTTTTAAACTGTTTATTATATCAGTCGAAAACGATTTTACTTGTTTGGCCATATCTTCTTCTTTTTCCTCGGCTAATCCAAGTCTTCTTGATAACCAATCTCAAGGTCTTTCCATGCGGCTTCTGCTCGCTCCAAAAGTTCTACCCTCTCCGATTCACGTTTCGCGAGTCTAGCAGCGCGGGAACGTAGCTCATAGGTCGTTTTATCTAGTGCTGATAATCTCTCTAAACATCCAGACTCTAAACAACAAGCCTTTAAACATATAACATGTTATTAATAAAAAGGGCAAGTAAAAAATGTAAATATATTAAAAATTTACAACCGTACTACAACTTTCTAAGCTGCTTCACTCGTGTAAAATCCAAATCTGTCTTAGACGGAATCTAACACATGTTTCACAATTAAAAATTATCTCATTTTCATCTCCGTTGTCATGTGTATCTAAGATCCATGACAGACTCTAGTTTTCTAGGGCGGAAAAGAAACACTAACAAAATCATTTTCTCGTTTATATTTCAGGAGGTATAAATAATTACCGCGTCAATTTTGTCCATAATATCCTTTTCTTGCGCTCGTGGCATCTTGGGACGTGTATTAAGAACACTTTCCAATCTCATCACAATATTGGTTTGAATGGGTAACTTTACTACGGGACCCATGGTGCATGAATTGATACTGACAGAATCAGTCGCCATAGAACATGTTGCATCTTGAAAATGTATTTCATTACGACTAGTATCTCTCGGTGAAATGTTAATTTCTCCTTTTTTCCTTTCTATAAATCTACAATTTTTTCACAAAGTAACAGTTTCTTAGTCATGACCATGTTCTTCAGATTTTACGCAATTTTCTCGTGTACAATTAATAAAACGGTCTTTGAGGCGATAAAGAAGATTAATGGTCGGTTCCGATATCTTACTATTCTTTCACTTGCCCTACCATCGGTTGAATTTTTACATTAATTGTATGGAACTTATGTCCAATTTTAACCGATAATAAGGCAAATGAACGGTCGATAAAATATAAGATAAATTTTAACTTGAGGCTATTCTCGTATCTATAACATCAGAAAAATACTGCGCATTCAATTGTGCGTTTTTTAATAAAAAATGAAAGCTTTGTATGCAAAATTCTAACAAGTGGAGATCTATTATATCTGCCCATCTGATCTTCGAGAAACACGCGTGAAAGTTTATATGTATATACTTAAATATTATTTAGGTCTTTGAAGCGACATTGAAATTAATGAACAACTGAACCCTGGACCCGCATCGAGCATTTATCGATTTTATTTTCATAATTAGAACTAACATTCATAACAGAAATATTTCTTTTTTTAACAGATACTGTAAATTCATGTGATCAATGACATACTGGTAAAGGCTGTCGACATCATGGTGTCCAAGTTGTTGCCAAGCGAGTACAGCACAAGCCAAATGTCGCTCCTCAGGGTATTGAAAAATCATCATATCCAAATCGCGGGGGTCGTGGTCTAAACGTTCTTGGACTTCTCTTATCGCACTCTACATCATATACAATGATATAAACAATTCTACAATATAAACATAATAACAGAAGAAGAATATTTAGATTTCCATGCCGAATGAAGGAGTGGTGTGTGTGCTAGGGTTTCGGACAAATATTTACAGTATATGAATAGCATCCGTCGACTAAACAACATAATTTTGAAAATGATCTAAATTCTACATAAATCGTTGAAACAACATATATTTCTTCTTTCGTTTTTTAGATGTTTTATTATTTAAAACACCTTTCTTTACTGCTTGAAGCTGGTAAAGAGACAGATGACCCACGTTGCCGTGATAGGGAATATGGAAGAGGGGACAGTGGGTCACCGGTACTAGAAATAGAACTTGGACTAACTCGGTCGCACAAAGCACACGAAAGCACTCGCAGTGCCTTGTACGAAAATGTGCGCAATTCTAGCATGGAACGTTATTGCTGTTACATATTTGACAAGCGTTACCATGCCCTCGTCACCGGGGCTCATTAATAAATTAGTCTAAAGTAAAGTATTATTAGTCGCAATCAAATATAGCCTATGTTACCCAGGAACAGTGGAGCTTTCTACTGGTGAAAGAAGTTTTAAAATCAGTTCAGTAGTACCGAAGATTACTCTGAACGTCCAAACTCACAAACTTTACCTCTTTATAACATTAATATAGATAGGGAAGCGGAAAATTAAATAACTGAGATACTTTTAACAAACTTAAACCACGTCGCAACCTGTTTTTTCATATATGTAAAAAATAATATAATTTATTTAACATGTGTGTGCATCCTAATTTAGCAACTTTTTATAATTATAAAAGTTTTTTTACTGGGCTATTGGCATTCCCAATATTCTTCTTCTATGATACGAAGAAAGACACTCACTCTTAAATCAATGCAAGGATTACTTTTCAAAGCTTTAGAGATATTCCAAACGATTAGGGTGCTCATTGATGTCTCTTTTTTAAGCGTTGGTAAAAAAATCAATTTCTTTTCAGTTCCGCTTTCCGTGTTTTCCTGTTGAATACAAATAACAAATATTTATTAAAACCTCAAAAAAAAAATGTCACAAAAATAATATCAGCCTACGGTTTTTAGGGCCAAGGACAGTATATTCGCCATGATTGTCTAAATTGGATTAACGGATTTCATGCAAAGGTAATGTCGATATGCAAGTTTTCTCAAGATATTTTTTCATCATTGCTAGCAGATAGTAATTGTACCAATATGTAAATTAGGTAAAAAATGTATCAGCAGGACGGGCATTCTTCATGATCGGTATTTGAATTCTAGTATTCGGAACGACATTTGTGTCTAACACACGAAGCTGCCATGACAACGAAGAAATAAGTTCCATGGTTATCTTATATATATATAAATCTCCTGTCACAATGTTTGTCCGCGATGGACTCCTAAACTACTCAACCGATTTTAATCAAATTTGCACACCGTGTGCAGTTTGATCCAACTAGAAAGATAGGATAGTTTTTATACCGTTGGAACCGGTGGTGGCGCTGGGATCGGGTCATATTTTTTCAGAGCAGGACAACGTCTGATGGGGCTGCTAGTATTATTATAAGACACAAGAGTGCAGTGCCTTTATTTTATTACACAAAAATTTAATTCGGTTTTTTCTTATAATACCAAATCATAGAATAGTAAGATACTAAATACATATAATCTAAGACAACTGCCCGGCAAAACATAAAAGTGAGTCAAAACCAACCTGATTTGAAGTAATATAGTGAATAATACTTCCGGAAAATTCTTGCGGGATTCCCTAAGTATATATCGCATCACTTAAAAAAGGTTAATATCTAGCTATCGTTTTAATGAGATCATATCGAAAACAGCTAATATTTATGCAATCTAACTAATTTGTACCATACCCGGTAATATTCTGCGGAAGTCCCGGTGCGCAAAGTATCGTAGCAATTAAAAAAGAATGTAAGCTATCGTTTTAGAGAAAACTCCGTCGGAGTAAGCAAATTTTATGCACCCCGCATGACTTCAAACCGCTCCCGGGAAAATGTCCGCGGGATTCCCGAGATAAAAATGTTATACCACAAAGTTTGCTATCGATCAGCGGAAAAATTGCATTGGAATCCTATTTTTTTGAGGTGAAAATTCTTTGAAATCGTTTTCAATTTTACCGTTTCATATCATCGCAGAAAAAATTCCGCGAGATTTCTAGGATAGAACGTAGCAGACTTTAAATAAATTTAAATTTGCTGTCGATCAGCGATAGCCACATCGAAATCAGCTCAGCAGTATTTGCGTGAATCATAAACAAACAGACAAGAAAACTACAACCAGTTCATTTTTTATATCTTCAATGTGCAGACACGGCATGTTTCGAATTTATAATATTATACATAATCAAATTAGGAATGGTTATAACCGACCTGTCTTCCATCCATATTTTAAATAATTTTGTAAATTCATGAGTTGAAATATTCAGTGGTATATTTTATACACTCATAAGTTATAAAGGCATGTGTACTTGAATGTAAGATAAAGTTTTAATTGAGGAAAAAAGCGAATATTTTAAATTTTGTTAACCATTTTTATACTGTATAAAAAGAATGTCAGATAAATACGAAATGACGTCCGGCTTAATAATTCTATCAAAAACTAAAGTCGAAAGAAAGAAAAGGTTTTAAATATAAAAAGAAAAGTTTTTCAAAATATATACAATGTACTCTATGGTTTTCATAGCAAGAAGTTCGTAGAGATGACAATATAGTTATTTTTAACACATTACTCAAAAAATGCATTTATGAAGCCTGTGTAGATTGTTCGAAAGTTTAAAAATTACGCTCCACACAATGGAAGGTATAGTAAAATAAGCACTCTCGCCTAAGTAGCTATTTACCGACCGCACCCCATGCGGTAAATAGGTGGTGAAAAGGTATTTTTTACTTTGAAAAAAAAATTACATTCCATCACCAAGGAGTTTCACATTATAATAATAAATAATGGATGACTACCACCCCTGGTCTAAAGTATGTCGCCATAGCAACCTTGAGTTGTGTTCCGGTTTTAGTATGTATTAGTATAACTATTATGATATTAGTGCGGTAAGTTGCTTTTTAATCAAAAGCTCTTCCGAGTAGGTCAAATTATGCATCTTATTTATTTTTATAATGTGAGATGAGAAAGCGAATTAGAATTGCGGAGGACTGCGATAGGTGACGCAAACTTGGAGAGGCCTATGTCCAGCAGTAGACAACGGTTAGCTGACGACAATGTGAAGCTCCTTGTTGGAATACTTACAAAATACATAGATTTTTTTAAAGGAAAAAGACTTTCCACCTAAGTAACTATTTTGTCGGGGATCGATTGGCAAATAGGTACTTAGGTGAAAGTACTTATTTTCTACCCGCGTGGTGCGTAATTTTCAACTTTCAAACAATGTATACAGACTTTTTAAATACATTTTTTGAGCAAATGTGTTCGTCCGCCTATTTCCCTGGTACACACAGGTGCTATTCCCTACAGGGTAAACAAACTTTTTGTTATTCACTGTAATCAGAGCATCTGTGATCAACCCCATATTTGTCCATAATATACGAGTATTGTCTTTGGAATATGTGCGTTTGCCTGTCAATTTAAGACTATTATTTCAAATTGTCATTTATTATCAACTTAATAACCATCCGACAGTTCTTACATGTATTAAGAATAAAATTTTAATTAGTTTTACTAACTAAACAGTTATTACACATATAAAAAAAATATTAGCAGATAACTAGTATTATAGTAATAATATTAAATTTACGATGTGACTATTTGTACGGGTACTGGACGAATAAATTATATTTATTCGTACAGTCATTCAATTATTTTTTTAAAATTAAGAATGAATTGGATGATTAGCTTGTTTTTTAATTAGGTTAGGTTACGTTTTTTTTAATGACATGTATTAAAGAATTATTGAAAACATGAAAATAAAAATAAATTCTATAATGAGGGTGGGGTATAGATACACGGCACATTTATTTATTATGAACAAATCGGAACATTTTTAATATAGGTTAGATTGGTTATTTTTTTTATAACCACCCAAAAATAATTTTCCGACACATACACGATTAGTCCCTATGTGTACTGGCGCTGTACATTACGGAACAAGATCTGCTTATATGTTACTACAAAGTATACGTGAGTATTTGCGTACTGCTCTTGTATGGATTGGAAGAACTTCGTAAAATACTTATTTTCAATCTTTAATTAGGTTAGGTTAGGTTTTTTTTTGCCGAGCCTTTTTAAGAACATTTTCAGTACCCGTATTAATAATTATAAATTTTTCGTACAGTACCCGTATTAATAACTATAAATTGTTCGTACAGTACCCGTATTAATAGACTCAGCCTTAAATTTATGGCAGAAAGTAAAACAGATTTCTGGAAAGTGATTCGTCTCGAAGAGTGTGCATTCGACAAAGCCAGTGATCTGTGGACAAAAAGCAAAAGAGAAGGTTCGACACACCCGCGCAGGCGTCGTCCTGGGGATCAATTCTGCTATTTCGATGTCTTTCTCGTTCCGAAGATATTCAAAATACCAGATACCATTGCCATAGTGTCCAAAATTCGTATTCTACTAAATCCACAAAACCTTTTTGGTTTCGTCCCGGCGGATTAATAGTAGAAAAAAATTGGCATTACCATGGTAAAAGAGTTCCATGATATAACTATCAGCAGAAATGGTGTTAACTGAAATGAGTATCGAAAAGCTATCAAAACTTTTAATCATTATTTCGCGAGTTTTAACTTCTGTTAATTCCAATAGCGTGACGCCAATGTCAAAATTAGAGATCGTATAATGAAAATGAAAACATGTAGCTGTCACTTTCATAAAAGTGACAATCCAAAAATGCCGCATCGCCCTCGCAACGATGGATTCGTAAAACAGATCAACGTAACGATCCATGGATCGAATATTAAAATCATAAAAGTAGGAAATAGATTAAAAATATCGATTTTAGATAAGAGATTAGAGATTGAGATTAAATACATAAAGCCGCCGTAAGGAAATAGTGTCCGGCAATTTTGACTAGGTAGTAATGGCAGAATTGGGCCCCTGGCCTGCAGGCGGCGGCGGCGGCGCCGGCGCCATCGCCCGGCTCCCATATTAACGGTTAAAGCCTTCCAAGTATAGCGCACATTAGCTTCGATGTTGCTACTATTTTTAGCACTAACTTCGTGTCAGCACGATTTCTGAGATCTCGCTAGCTGCACCGCATGCGAGTAAAATTAACATCAAATAAAAGCCATGATTTTATAGCGTAAATCCAAGGTGTGATCTAGCGATTACGATACCTTTTATTCATTTGATGGGGTGAATTTTAAGATGCGAGCAGGACACAAAACTTTCAGTATTCTTGTAGTGAAATTCCTTATCACAATATTTTCAAATTTCAAAACAAAAGCCATGAAATTTGATTAATTTCAGATAATTTAGCCATAAATAAAGAATGGGTGTTCGTTTGATCCTTTTTTGCGACCTTGGAAATTCACCAATTTAGCGTATCCAATACCTAACGCGTATCAAATCTGTAGCCCCATTTTAGTGTAAGGTTTAAAAAAAGGATTACTTAATTAGGTAGGTACTAACTTTATTCAACCGAAAAAAGGCCCATTATCATTCATAATTGACAAATCATAATTGTGTCCAAATTGAAGCCTCCGAAATAACGATCGAGAGTATCAAAATGCATTAAAATTCTCTATGATATCTATCGACATGTGACGAATAGTGACATGTTGTCAATATGTACAATATAAGTTGGTACAGATTGGATTAGCATTACAATTGAGGGCATAATTAATCAGCATGAAGCTCCGTTATTTGAGAATGGACATGTATCAATACTAGGTCTCGGTTTTTTCCAGCTCGATTAAGTATATCAATACATGTAAGGCGAGCGAGGCAAGAGACGCAACAGCGAGCACAATTGAACAGACAAAACAAATTACGGAGGCCTTGCCACAAACTCCGAGTTGTTTACCTTTACGACTTCCAGTATCGATTTTAAATTAATAAATCGAACAGAAAGAAATTTATAGGTAAATTTAGTAGGTTATAAAACAATTTTATAGAGGACTTCTAACGAACACTTAACCCATATATAAACGATTTTTTTTATTTCTTACGAAACAAAATATAAGAACTACTAATGTAATATCCATGTTGTCATATTGGCTTAGACAAGTCGTGACGTATATACTCACTTCCCCTCTAAAAATATAAATAAAATAAATATTTACTATTTCAGATTCATATTATCAGTAGAATTCATAAACTTCTACGAAATTGGTTAAGTAAAATCCGTAGCAAAATAATAAAAACAAAATTATATTTTATCGTAGCGATTTCACGAGGAAAACAATAATAATATACAACAGTCTTAATATGTTTTTATACTGAATTGTAATATTAAAACTTAATTTATATGTAGAATAATGTTAATTCTTCATTTTAATTATATTAATTAAACAAATTTGTTAAAATAATGCTTAATACCCGTGAAAACGTAATTTTAATTAGTTTTTTGAACTTCGAGACTAGGTAGATTTGAGCATGGATATTTTTATTTCTGAAAATCCAAATATTACCGTGAGTAATGAAATAGACGAGTGTGATAGTAAAATATCTAGGTAATATTATATTTGTCTAGTTATACATAAAGGAATCGGGAATGTTTCATTCGAAACATAGATAACCCAGAGCTGTATTAATTATAGAAAAGCAATATTAGAAATAGCGCAACTCTTAACAGTTTCTAAATCATACATGATTAGATGTCGGAAATATGTTTCTTTCGCTGTATGTCGTTTTATTATTTAAATAATATATGTAAATATAATATACGTATGTGTAATTATATTTTTGACATTCACACAGTATGTTATGTAGGTATATATTAAGCTTACGAGGTTAAACAATAGTGATAAAAAATAGAATTATTTTTGTCTAAATATAGCATGGCTTTGGATACTTAATTTACGCGAGCGACGCGCAAATCTAATAAGATTGTAATAAGTGTAAACGGTAGAATTGTGAAGGGATTAGTGGGTTTGGCCGTCACGGGGTCAGTCAATATAGTCTTTTATGGTGTCGGGCGTATACACTAGACAGACTGATGACCCCACATCATGAATATGAACACTCATCACATGCTACTGGAACACTACCAACTACGCATGTGACACTACTATGTACAATACAACGAATGTATTTGGAAATCAATGTATAGTAAGTACTTTATACAACGAGAGATGTCAAGGTTGTTTTTTTATATTGATATCTTATGTATTAAAAGCCCTACAGTCAGTACTTACATTAGGTAATAACTGCTATTAATGCTTTGGGATTGTTCACTTTTTTTCAATCTAGCTATTTCAAAAACCATTTCGAGGAATAGTGTCCCTAGTCATTTCTGTCTAGTTAAAATTCCAAAAAAAGTACGATCTTCTTGTATTTTGTAAGAAATGTGTTTGACCTTTATTTGACCTTACTAAATCCAATCAGGTGGGCTGTCTGCCTGTTTGCCTGCTTCAGGTGTAAAAAAAATTCTAGCTGTACATTATTTGATTTAAGTTTCGTAACATGGATTTTTCCCTAAAGATCACTTTAAAAAAACTAACAATAACTATATAAAATAATAATGGTTGAACACGAAAAATTATAAGCGACAAAAAACACTAAAATGATCACGATACGTAATGAGTAATTACAGTGACATTTAAATAGTAGTATTACAGATTACTATGATTAGTAAGTTTTATTATTTTTGTTTTTTAAGCAAAGAAATCAATTTAAACTTGTCCCTTATGACGTCATCGGAGAATAATTTTAAAATCGAATTATAGAAAAACTAACGCTTAAAATACAAAAATATTCAAATTAGTATCTTAAAATACCCTATTTTACGTAATAAAAATATAAAATCAGAGGGTAATTTTTTGTGAACAATCCCCATTGGTAGGTACTGTATTGACTAACCTTCTTATGCTGGTGTGCACTGAAATTTGACCGGCAGTTAATATAAAATAATCACTGTTTATGCATATATTTTTAGCGATTAATTTATATTAACCTTCGGTTAAAAGTCGGTTGAGTTTTGTTATACAGAAGTTAGTTTGGACTAAGATTCGTTTTAGACAGGTAAGCAAACTTAAAATAAAAAAGTAAAAGTAAAGATACATTACAATGAAACCACTTTAATATTTATTTATGTACCCTACAATACTAAACATCACTTTATTATGAAAGTTTAAATTCCTGGATTGTCTTACGGTAAACGAATATAGTCATTATACCTACAATACGTTCTATTTATGTTTTGCAACCATTGCAAATTCGTTATACAGAGGTTTTTACACAGTGCATTCGTAGTGTAAAGGTATATTTTGTATTAACTCGTGCGGCCGGGCCGGTTCTGGGAATCGTTATATTGAGGTTCGCTGTACTAAGGTTTCACTGTATTTAGCAAATAAATGTATTTGAATAATTTCTGTGGAATATTTTTGTAATTGTGTGGTTTCGTAGTCAAATGATGAAAACAGTGGACTTTTTTCACCTCTACGAAAACGTTCATAGTTCAGGGACCGCCATGCACTTGTGTTTTTATTATTTGGTTGTTCAATTTTGTTCGGTCAGCGATACTTATTTGGATCATTGTAAATAAAGGTCAGCCGTCATACAATACTATACTGTACAGGGGCCCGGCTCGGTATTGTCATCAAGGTATTATCTAATATTACTGTTATTTTTATATTAATGCAACTGTGTGACCTTGCAAATCATGAGGACGCCCTAAAGACAGTGTTAATCAGCAGCTAAAATTCAATATTAAATCATACGAATTGTTAAGCTTTAGGATATGCCTGCGACTTCATCCACGTATGACTTGATATTCCCGCGGGATTCCCGGGATAAATAATATCACAGATTTTAAAAGCTCCTCAACCTCAGTTTTTGACAGAATTTTCACCTGATAATACAAAAAAGGGATCTTAATTTTAACAAATTTGGAAGCAGATATCTGTTAACCTTAACAAGAGGTTACTAAAGACTAAATAAAAAATAACTAAAGCTTAGAACGACTGACTAAAATTTCAACGCTCAGTTTCATGTATCAGGGCCACTCCTAATTTTTATTAAATATCATAGTTTTACTACTCTATTGTGTAGTGCCATATAAACTAGAACTCCTTGTAAAATTCCGTCCATGTAGCCAGTTGTTTCCGAGAAATATTACTGTGACACACAAGGAAAGGTTAATTTTGACCAAAATGGTTACGAAATCCTAAAATTTGTCTTTTATTTTTAGAATAAAACATTCAGAACAGAAAATCCATTATTTATATACATAGTAGTGGCCCGGCAGACGTTCTTTGCCCTGAAAAAATAGAACCCGATTACAGTGCTACCTACTAGGTCCAATTGCAAATCTAAACCATCCCCGAATCCAATTGAATACATACAAAACATTTCATAGAAATCGGTACTACCGTTTAGGAGTTTAATGATATACACACGAACAGAAGTTTATATATAAAGAAGATGATGTATGTGCAATATGTAGATAAAGTCTTATGGCTCATCTCGACGCCAGTTCTTGTGACGACAAAGCTGCTGCATCAATGCAAGCTCGCTATGAGGTTCATATAAACCAAAGAAATGCGCGCGCGCCAGTCAGTAGGAGGGAGGTTAGCGATCACTTTGTGTCGTTGGCAATCGAGTGCTTCGCGCACGCGCACGCGCAGCCGGCCTTCGCGCCAATATCGCGTCTTCTGCTCATCTTACAATATGACGATTTACAAATCGTACTGATTTGTGTGAGAAACCTAAGTTGCGTGAGAAACCTAAATACTCTCGGACTCACGGTCACATAAATAAACTTTAGCAGTTTATAAATAATATTGTCAGTTTTCATATTATTTCAAACTTTCAAAATGGTTAGTGGAAATAAAGATACAAGCGATCCAAAAAAAATTCCACCGAAAAATCGTGAAAAGAAAACAAACAATTACAAACGAGCTAATTTTTGTCTAAAACATGGTTCTTCTGGATGATGCCGACGTTCTGGCGTGGCTACAAGCGGGACCTGTATGACGCCGATCTCACAAAACCAAAAGAAAGCCATCTCTCTGACAAACTTGGAGATCGACTTGAAAAGTAAGTTTATTATTTATTTAATATTGAATAAATTATATATAAGATTTTTCTTATAATTACAATGTATCACTGACCTTAAGCTGTACAAGGTGACGTGCAAAAATCTTGCATGTACTTCTCCGGCGTTTAACCAGCAATACATGTTAATAAAAATGTTTGGGCCAGGGCCGAATTCACCACTCATACTCTTCAATATACCTACAAAATCTCATCACATTTAATAAATACCACATAATCTTATTAAATTAGAAGCTTATTCAGATATATACAACTAATGAGCCTAGCAGACGTTGTCCTGCCTTGAAAATAGAAAATAAGAGCGCAACGCCACCTTCCAGTCCAATTGTGAATTTTATATTCAGGGATCTACTCAAACAAAATCGGTCCAACCATTTAGGAGTTCAGCGACAAACACACGTACATAAGAATACGTGCATTTATATATGTACCTAAAACATTAAAATATGAATGCAGTATTCTAATGTATCAGACAATGAATTAAAACAATAACATTTAATTGCAGAAAACTTACACAATCAAAGGGGTAAATCCATGTGTTTAGTGTAAATTAACACATATGGTACTCATTATTTGTATTGATGCAGGTAGTAGTTCTTTGTAATTCATATAAGGTCATTTTGAGATGCAGGAGTAAACAGACAGTGAACGGTGGCACTTATAATGCAGTAGAGTCGATTAATTATTATGTAATATATTTTTGACAATTAATTTATTTAAAAAATAACAAAGTATACTTTGTAAAAGTTAAAACATTTTATGCTGTTTATTATGACAGGCAAAGAAATAAACACACTTATGTGTACTTAAAATCCCTTTACATCAAGTGTACGGAGCCTTAAAATGAATAGAGAGCTATTTTATAACTTTGTTACTGATGCATAAAAACCATTATATTTTACCAGACCAATACCCGCAATGGCCTTGTGTACTAATATAGTATTTATCTTAAACATTAGGTAATTTAGCACTAGTATAATTATATTCATTTGTATAATGTTAATAACATATACTTAAGGATTATAATTATTCTTCTGCATACAATAGCCACTACTAATCTGCAATAAAACCACTATAAACTGTAGGAAACTAATCAAAAATCTATCTTAAATTACAGTTATTTCAAAGCATAACAGCAACGCAAATTTTGCAATCAGCCAGTTAAAACAACAATAATATAATTAATTACTCTTATGAATCATAAGTTTACATAGTATGGTAGATACACTACAGATACAGTCCCCGTTTTGTTGTAATATAAATATTGCACTAGCATATACTTTTCTGCCGTATGCAATAGTTAATAGACAAATGAACTAACGGCCATTTCCTATATCTTACTATTCTTTCACCTGCCGTATCATCGGTTGCATTGTGGCATTACTTGTATGGAACTTATGCAAAATTTAACTGATAATAAGGCAAATGAAAGGTCGTTAAGATATATACAATAAAATTAAAGCGTGTCAAATAGCGTACTAATTATATTGTTTCAAAAATACTTATTAAAAATAAAGATACGGTTTGTTAGCGCGTATTCTTTTATGTGAAAATAATTTTAGTATTTATTTTAATATATTAATGTGTCACCGAGCCATTTAATAAATAAAAATAAACTTAAATAATAATTAACAAATTATAAAGCATTCTAGATGATCTTACTAGAGATTCACGCGGATATGGCCATGGTTTTAGTGCGTTGTTTGAGATGTTACATTGTGTTAATGACGTTATATTGACAAATAACGTGTACAAATATATGATAATTGAATTCAATAAATATATATGTATAATTGTATATGTATATATATATATATATATATATATATATATATATATATATATATTCCACTTTGCCTACATAAAAAATATGTAAAGAAAATTTTAGTCTTTAAATAAGACCAATTCGTGGCTAAACGCGTCTCAGTTATAGCGTTTAAATAAAACTAACTAAGCCAATCTAAATCTTTAACACCATGTGTGGCTGTAGCATAAAAGGAACAAAAAATGATTGTTTATTTTCGGGATTTTTTAAAGTGCTTTTACACGAAAAATATATGCATTAAAAAAAATATTATTATTATTTATTTCTATGTATTGGCCACTTTTTAGTAGCCGTGACCATGGAAGAGAAAGATGGCAAGTGTCAATGAGTAAACGAAAATTTTAGTCTTTGTGCTCTCCTAGGAGAGCCTAATCTATATAAATAAAAATCAATCGTAGAAATGTTTGTATGTGCTTAACTTGAGAACGACATTACCGATTTAGATAAAAAAATGTGAATGTTTGAGTGGGTCCCCGAATGGTTTAGAATTTAGATTTATAAATGGAATCGAAGGTGACGCTGGAATCGGGTTCTAGAATCATTCTTATCTCCTGGACTATATATTATTCATTTATCTTGTTCAAAATATGTTTGTAACTCTAAGCTACATATTTAATTTTTCCATAATTTACACCCAAACTGTACACAATATTTACGATTTTGGGAGCTAATATCTAGCGATCTATTGACATCAAAATACCTATTTATGATACTAGTGCGGTAAGTTGGTGTTTACTAACGAGTAGAACATAGTCACGAGTTTGTAAAACCAACAACCACTCCTGTATCATACAATGATTTTCAACACATTCGCGAAAAAAAACCAGTAAAGTAAGTAATAAAACACATAAAATATAAATATCAATCGCAATCGCAACAATCTTTGACGTTTGTAATACGAAAATGGCGCGCATTTTCAAATGGTGCCACATGCGCGTGGTGAAAATTAGAACTACATATTTCGTCTCATTTTATCTTTAGTATTAAAGTGAGAGAAACGTATTTATTAAAAGCGCTTCCAAGGAGGTTCGATAGTTAATCATATTCATTCTCGTTATGTGCAACTCCTTGGTGGAATTTTTATGTTTCACTTAATTACCTATTTTCTGCACTTCCGTTGTATGGTGCGTAATTTTTAACTTTCGAACAATGTACACAGGCTTTATTAATGCATTTTTTGAGCAAACGTGTTGAAAAAATCGTAAAGAAATACAGCTAAGTTTATTTTTTCAAGATCTGACTAACGATGACCTATCTGATGATTAGGTATGTAATACACGTAAAAAAACTCAATCGTCATATATGGCAACCATCTTAACTTTTTATTTTTTCCGCGATTTCACTGCAACATTGTGTAGCAGCATACAGATTACATAATGAGACAAATGCCTCATATTACCATAACTTTTGAAAAATATTCATATAAGAGCGGGCGTTAAACCACTATACTACATATTATACTATCTTATTTTTATCATATCAGCACAAAAATAATTTTATAACACATTTACTCAAAAAATACATTTACGAAGCCTGTATACATTGTTCGAAAGTTGATCATTACTCACTACGGAATGGAACATGCGGTACAATTACTCTTACCTAAGTAGCCATTTTAGCGTACGCCTAAAAGAGGCGAGAAAAAAGAGATGAAAAAGGAGTTCCACCAAAGAGTTTCACATTGCGAAAATAAATAAGCTGAATAATCGAACTTCCTTGGAAGCGGTTTTGATAAATACATTTGTGTAACTTTAATACTATTGATAAAATGAGACGAAAGATGTAGTCCTATTTATTACCACACGCACGTCGTGACATTTTCATATTGGAAACATCAAAGTTTTTTGTCACTTTCCGGCTGATATTTGTTTGTGTCAAAATGTGCTGAAAAACGAGGTATGACACAGGTACGGTTGTTGGTTTTAACAAACTCGTGACTATGGTGCATTGGTCTACTCATTACTCACTCATTCACATCAATCGATATGTATAGCGATAGAATACGGCTTATATTTGTAAAATAATTGTAAAATGTACATAATACCAGCGGGCCCGGCAGATATTGTCCTGCTCTAAAAAAACAAAATCTAAAACTAATCCAATGCTACCTACCGGATATAATAGTGAATCCAAATCATCCCAAGAACCACTCAATTACTTATAAAACATTTCATCAAAATCATGAAATCCGATTCCAGCGCGATCTACCGGATCCAATTTTGAATCTAAACCAGTCCAAAACCCACTCAATTACACATAAAAAATTACATCAAATCCTGGAATCCGATAGTGTATATGGATATTATTTAAGTTGCGAGTTAAAAATAACCACTGGGCGTGAGACATTTCCAAAATACGTTGCATAAGGGCAGGGCTGCTAAAAGTTACCCAGATAGGTTGCATAAAAGTCAATCTCCAGCGCAAATTAATTATTATTAAATAGTTTAATATGTATAAAACTACGGAATAATCCAGTTGAATATTTTTTCTTGATTCATCCATTACGTACGTACATATCATAATATGTGCTGTAATTATGAGACAACCCCTACAACCGGCTCGAGTCTCACAGACTATTAAATTGACGTAGAGTTTTTGTACTATTTCTATTTAAAACCGGCGTGTGCACATTATAGCGGCGCCTAAGTGCATTTACCCCGTTTAGACAAGTTCTTCTGCAATAAAGTTTATGCTTTGTGAGCTAGAAATAGCCTGCTCATCGCCGGGAACTAGTCTGGGAAACAGGTATTGGCCCGCCGACAGGGGTTCTCGTAGCAACAAGCTAGATTTCTTTTTGCAATTATTACTCAGTCACGTAGAAATATCTGGAGAATTATTATACAAGTATTTATTCTCATCACAAAAACTTAGCATTTTTTTCAAAATCAGTATAAAATGTTATTTCATAAAAAAACACCCAAAATACAATATTAAATATAATCTTGTAGTTTGCCGGTAGCGGGAATTGGGGTCTAAACTGCCGTTGGTTAGGGCTCCAGAGGCAGGAGCTTCCTCACAATTTGAGCTGTGTCCATGAGTGCATGCCCGATGCCTTCTGTATTTAGCCCTTCACCCAGCTTCCTAGCGAGAACCTCCAGATGACGTTCGAGGTTCTTCGCTATAAGACCGTTGACGCTGAAAAATGATCTTCGACTCCAGACGCTACATAGCGGTATCCTCTTGAGCAAGATCTGTTTATTTTGAAGAATTGTTATCAAACCAAACAAAGCATGTTCTCACATTAAGTTTTCGATTAGACTCACAATTTTATACATGATTTTTTTGAATGACAATAAGGAAGCTGAAATCGAGTTTGATTCTTTGTCGTAATATAATTACTGAAAACATTACATTAAATAATATGAGATTGCATGTATAATAACACTTCCTAGTTGTTTTTACGACAAAAACCTTTGCGAAAATATTTATACTTTTAGCTATTTAATTAAATGAGGCTTGTAATTTAGAAGCTTAGCCGTCGATTTTTAAATCAAATTTAAATAGCATAGCATTGTTATAATTTTAACTTATGTATGATGTTCATCTGAACGATTTTGAAGCAAAAACTTTAACCATACTCGTATATGATGTTTATTTTCACGTTTCGGCCACTTTTTAGTAGCCGTGATCACGGTAGACTACTTTATCTACTGAAAACTGAATATGAAAAATATCGCGCTTAAACCCGTTAAAACAGTTTTAACTTGGTATGCGTTTCAGAAATTTTTAGTTTGTATTTATAGCAAATTTATTGCGTGTCTACTTCTGCGCTTTGGCCTCCCACTTATAGGGCGGGAACAGACAGTACACCCGCCATGCTCTTTCGAGGTGGATTGGTGGGTTTGGAACATCGCTTATCTCGATGTTCTTGTTTCATCACGATGTTTACCTTGACTGTTAGCACGTTGTAATAATAACAATATGAACTTCTTCAGTCTCTATTCACTGCTGGGCATAGACCTCCCCTACTTTGCGCCACATATCCCAGTCACCTGTCTTTCTCATCCAGACCTTGCCGGCGACCTTGTGTAGGTTGTAGGTCCACCGGGCTGGAGGCGGGCGTCCCACGCTACATTTGCCGAGACGTGGCTTCCACTCCAGGACACGTTTGCTTCATCGACCGTCAGTCCTGCAACCAACGTGATCGGCCCACTGCCGCTTCAACTTGCTAATTTGCGAGCTAC
This sequence comes from Dendrolimus punctatus, assembly GCA_012273795.1. Lineage (NCBI taxonomy): Eukaryota > Metazoa > Arthropoda > Insecta > Lepidoptera > Lasiocampidae > Dendrolimus > Dendrolimus punctatus. Next base: position 19,487,058 of record CM022531.1, on the reverse strand, counting down.
GTCAGTTACCCTCGACCTGTTACGGATATCATCATTTCTGATTCAATCCATAAGAGTAAAACCTAACATAGCTCACTCTATAACACCATGAGCGACTTTCAATTAGTTGACCAGGCACACAGTCAGTGTCCATGTCTAGGCACCGTATGTCATTATGGGTAGAACGCACTGCTCGTAGAGTTTCATCTTCAAGCATTGCGGAACGATGGACAACAAGAACTATCGGAGCTTACTGACGAAACGAAAAGCACATTAGCTCAGAAAACTAAGCCTCAGCGGAGCATGCGTTTTGGTCAGTATACGAAATTTGAATTCAGGACGCGAGTGATTTAAAAATATATTATAAATGTAAACGGTATAAATATCTACATTTATATTGCTACGATTGTTTACAGTTTTATTATAACGCCTACATTTCAGAGAACTGTTTATTATCCTAGCATAAAATTCACTATCATCCTACGAGTAATTCACTCCGAAATCCTGAGTCTGCTTTCATGCGTTTGCTTCTTCACTTTTCACATTTGAACATATATTTTCACACCAAAGGGTTGCAACAAGGGTTTTCCACCTATACTAAGATGTATACTATACTATATTTTAGCCAGTTCTCGTATATATTATTATATAAAAATAATATAGTACGAAGTGTACCAATTTTCATGGCCAATTTAACTGTCGAAGTATTTGTTCAGATTCCTGTGATTATTTTAAAATAATAGATCTTTGCTGGTCAAAGTGACATCAACAACAAGTCGTATCGTACAAGTAGTTAAAATCTATAATATTATAATATTCTAAACATGCCGTATCTGTACATTGAATCTATTTAAAAAAACAACTGAAATACACTGTATAAACGATGGAGAAGGCGATGCAATTTTTTTGGATTTCTTATTTGTTTGTATGTTTTTTCGGCTTCAAGTAAAAACTACTGGGCCGATTTCGATACAGTATTTACTGATCGACAGCAAATTCCTAGATTTAATATCTGCTTTGTATTCTGGAAATCCCGCGGGAAAATTTCTGGGAATTTTCTGGGAAAACGACAAATTAAAAAAAATCAAATATTGTGATAGTGATATTATTTTCCCGGGAGTCCTGCGGGAATTTTCCTGGGAGCGGTTTTAAGTTTTTCAGATGCATATAAATTAGCTTATTCCAACACAGTTTCCATTAAAACGCTATAGCTTACATTCTTTTTTAAATTCTGCGATACTTTATATCCTGGGAATTTCAAGTCAAGTGTGAACGAAGTTGCGGGCATATCCCAGTATAAAATAAATGTGTACTAATTTTTCTCATATATTTCCTATTTTTAACCGACTTCGAAAAAAGGAGGAGGTTCTCAATTCGTGAGGATCTTTTTTTATGTATGTTCACCGATTACTCCGTGATTTATGATCCGATTTACGCGATTCTTTTTTGTTCGACGCGAAATAGCTTCCAATTAGTCCCCTAAAAATTTTACATAGTTTGCCCCAGAAGTTTTCATTTTATGAACATTTTTTATGAAAAAAAATCCTTTTCGTTCCATGGGTACACCGATTACTCTGAGTTTTATGGTTCGATTAGCGTCATTCTTTTTTTGTTCGACGCAGAATAGCTACCATGTGGTCCCCTAAAAATTTGACATAGTTTGGCCTAGTAGTTTTCATTTTACAAATATTTTTTGTTCCCGTTTCTTGGGACCTATATTTTTTAAGAAGCGCGGCACCATTCGTAGGTCCACCCATACATAGCTAGACACTAAAAAGTAACAAATAAAAAATATAAACTTCGTTTAAAAAAACCGACTTCAAAAACTAAAAAACTAAAATGTATAAAATAGTAAAACATAAACATTACTATATTTTGAAAATTACTAAGCACCGACTTTAAGATGTTTTAGATAATATATATTAATAATAATAGCTTTAGAAATAAGTTATTTTACACATTTTAGTTTTTTGGTTTTTGAAGTCGGTTTTTTTAAACGAAGTTTTTATTTTTTTTACAGGTTTCAAAATAAAAATATTATATATACATTTTCTAAGAGAAGGTCAAATTTCCTTAGCCACAAATCATTTGTTATTATTGGAGAAACAACAAACTTAGGCTTGTGTGCACCGACTTTTAAACAATAGTTAAAATAAAATAATCTCTAAAAATGTATGGAAAAACAGTGATTATATTTGGTTAACCGTCGGCTAAATTTCGGTGCACACCAGCCTTAAAATCCTAACCAGTGATAAGTTTTAGAAGAGTTCTTATTTTTTATTGACAAAATTAATAAAATACATTGCCTTAGACATACGTATTTGGAAAAAACAAAAACCCCTTAAATCATCTTCAACACCAAGTTCCGCTTAATATCATTGATGAGCTAATTGTTTGCATTCAATATTAAAATAAGGCTTCCAAAAACTGGCATAGACCTGATAAAAGTTAAATTACGCTAATGGTATTTCTAAGGTCAATCATTTAATATGCTCGCAGAAACACGTGATAAATACAATCAACAGTAATCTGCATTTTATTTAACAAATTAACGTTTCTTCGCAACCCACGAACGACAAACCATTTGTAGTGTTAAATAGTAAACATCTGTTTATACAACCATTAAATAATAACAATAATGTCATTTTCAAGTTTTTCTATAAATTGTTGTTTCATAAATTTTCCTACAGTTAACTATGTTTGTAAGAACTTACATTACTTAATGGAAGTGAACTTTAGAGAGAAGCAAAAAATCTTACAGCAAAATAACGTTGCTTATGTATATTTAATTTTATGATGTAAAACACTACTTTAACATAAATATTTTAGTCTTTCAGTGAAAAACATTTCCATGAAATTAAATTAAAATGCTCTTCAAAGAATAAATTAACCACAAATACGCTATAGGTAAATAACCTTTCTCTTATATCCAATACTAGCTCCGCGTGGAATTTTCTTTCATGGATCCCTAATTTTAAAAGTAGCCTAAGTTAGTCCTTACAACATCAGCTATCTACCAGTGATCGTCGTGAATCGTGAAAATCGGTCCAGCGGTTTCGGAGACTAGCCGGAACAAAGAGACAGACAAACAAAAAATAAAAACAAATTATTTTTTGATATAATTACCGTTAAGTACTTTCATATGTATTTAGTATAAATGCTGCTATTTTGAGATAACAAACAGACACTTCAATATTATTTATTTGAGTAGATATATATAGACTATCATATGCTAGTGAACTTCATTCACGTTGTCATGACAAAAAAAGCGCGACCGTAACGTCAGCTTTCTCCCTACATTCGTCTACCTCAAGGAAACGATGTCATTTATCAGGATAAAAAGTATCCGAAGTGTTGTGTTGGATATAAGTGAGCCCTCTGTCGAGTTATGTTTTAATCCTTTTAGTCTGTTTCACGTGATGCTCTAAAATACAGACAAAGCATATGGATGCTAATGAGACAGACAGAAAAATCCAACAACTATATATTTGGAATCTGCTGTTCCGAATTAGCTACCCAGTTTTATTTGTCATTTATAAATTAATTGTACAAACTAAATCCCTCTTGAGATTTATTAAATTACAACTAGGATAGTCTGTAAAATACCTGCAAAAGTAAAATTTAAAAAAGTAAAATACTAATTTGCTAATAACCGCAACATTTTCAGAAGTCATTACAGTAATAAAACAATTTACTTAAGTTGTTTATATTTATGCGAGGTAATTTAAAAATTCTTAGAAGTGCATATATAGGTATAAAACCTTTTTGTGAGAAGTGCAATGTTCATATTAAAGAGTGTCAATCACACAGTATTTATGACAACTGTATATTGTTTTTGTCAGTTCATTCGCCCGTAATAAATCGTTTTGTGTAACGAGTTTCTAAAAACGCAAAATTATGGATAAAAGTGAGTTACGTGCGGTGATAAAATATCACAGCTTGAAAAAAATTAACAACGAAAGGATTATTCCGGACATTCAGCAGACATTAGAGAATGATATTCCTGCTACGGTTGCATACTGGGTGACTGAATGCAAAAGAGATAGATCAAGCTGTAAAGATAACCCACGTTCTGGGCGGCCTTCAACCTGCGTTACGAAAATGTCACAAAGGTTGAGAATCTGCTTCTGAAAGACAGAAGAAGGATCATATAGCTGATATCCTAAAGATATCTTTTGGTAGCGTTTACTCCTTTTAATTGATTCACTGGCGTTTAAAAAAATGTCGGCAAGATGGCTTCCACGAATTTTAATCGACGAAAACAAAAAGGGACATTTGGAAATTTCTAAGCGTAATCTTAAAATGTCCCAGCGTGATTTGGATAATTTTTGCCATGCGTTATCACCATGGATGATGTGGGTCCACCATTTCGATCCTGATACTGAGAGATCCTGATACTGATACTACAACACATGGAAGATCCATACTTGTATCATTATCTTGCTCGGAATTTTTCGCAGTCTTAACATATCTCCAACAGTAATGGACTGGTTTCACAGTTACCTACATGGACGCCGGCAGCGAGTTCGTGTTGATGACGATTTTTCGTCATGGTGCAATTTAGCTGCCGGAGTTCCGCAGGGCGGCGTTTTATCTCCACTTTTGTTCGCTGTGTTCATTAACTCCATTTCCGATAATTTGACTTCATCCTATCACCTCTATGCAGACGACTTACAAATCTACACCCAAGCTGCTCCAGATGACTTACCTAATGCTGTTGACCGAATTAATTTCGATCTGAATTACATTCATCATTGGAGTACAATGTTTGGTCTCGCAGTCAAAAGTCTCAAGTGACAGTCATCGGTAGCCCAAGAATGAGAGCCAAAGTAAACTGGCCAGCTTTACCGAAGGTTGTTTTTGACGGTACTACTATCCCTCTGAGTGAAACAGTTAAAAACTTGGGAATAGTAATCGATAGTGAACTGTCTTGGAGGCCCCACACGTCCGAATTGAGTCGCAGAGTTTTTCTATCGTCTAGGTCTGTTAGAAGGCTGAGAAACTTTTTGCCCACTGCCACCAAAATTATGCTTGCAGAGTCCCTCCTACTTCCCATATTTGATTATGCTGACGCCTGCTATCTAGACATAACCTTAGAACAGCTAAATAAACTTGAGCGACTTCAGAATTTCTGTATCAGGTTCATATTTGGTTTGCGAAAATATGACCATGTTTCTGAATTTCGTATGAAGCTCAAGTGGCTTCCTATTCGTTTTCGCCGGTATACTCACATTCTAACTCTCCTTTATAATATACTATTTAATCCTAATAGTCCTCCATACCTTAAGGAACGTTTTGATTTCCTTCGCCTCTCCACTTCTCACAATTTGCGTTCCGACACATATCGTAGACTCCTGACACCTGCACACACTTCATCCTTTTACGGTAACTCTTTTACAGTGCAGGCTGTCAAACTCTGGAATGCGTTGCCTCTTACTGTCAGAGAGGCCAAAACATTATCTACTTTTCGGAACTCCTTTCGAAAGCACTATCTGTCTTTAAATAAATTTGTCTAATATATAGGTAATACATTTACTTATTTATCTATTGTAATATTGTTAATTAATATAAAGTGCTTGTCACATATAATGTTAACAAATATATTTATCTAGATTGTTTTGTATATACGTATATATATATATATATATATATATATATATATTACTATTATATATATTGTAAGTATGTATATTTAAATTGTACAGTCCTATATTTTTCTGCTCCACCTACATCGCCAGATTAGTTAAGAATTTCTTTTAAGCTAGGTTGCCTGGAAGAGATCGCTTTTAGCGATAAGGCCGCCTGTTGTTTTGCCAAGTAGTATTGTAATTATGCATTTTGTTTTTGTACTTGTTTTTTTGGTGAGCAATAAAGTGTTATCTATTATCTATATATCTTGGTAAGAATAGGAAGTAAATTAAAATTTTACCTTAAGGCGGAACTTATTTTAAATAAAAACTTTTGTATTTGAATTTGAAAACAGCTGGCCGGCACGATCGATGTGATGCCACGTTCTCACAGGATATCGGCGTGAAACGATAAGCGTTGAGATAATCGTGCTTCGTGCGATGAGTGACAGTTTCCTCATTCCATTCCAATCCCATTCCTCGCGTTTGATCCCTCCAGCTCATCTCCCTATGGTGTTGCAAACGTCTATAGACGACAGTAACCACTCTCCATGAGCTGGGCCTGCTGGCCAGATTCGCGACACTGTCTCATTATAAAAAATGTCCCCCGAATGTGTTTTAGCCAAAGTCAAGGGCAACGTATTACGTCTACATTCATACTTGAAAATTCTTTAACCGTACTCGTTATGCATGTGAATTCTCAATAGCATCACACGAAATATCTTATTGTACATTACTTCGCAGAGACGACAGTAAATAAAACAACGTTTGTTACAAGCCAGTTTCCTGTCTAATTCAGAGTGCGTTCCGGGTAATTGTGATTAGGTACCAGCCATCTCATTGGGTAATGTGGGCGATGACGAAGGCGCTTCGATAACTGTCCCGTACGACACAGGAACCGGGCCATCATTAACCAATTTAAGACTAGACTTTGGACTCGTTCGACGTAACGCATCCACAAATATGACACTTTTCACTGAATACAATTTTTGTTTCAACTGTACACAACGACACACGACTACGGTCAAACCCTAGTTAGTAGAGCTGTTTGACTTACATATATACTTAATTAAGATTTTGTATATTTCGAGCGAAGTCGCCGACAAAAGATAGTATGTATAAAAATCTTCGTTGAAATACTATCTAACTGATAGGAGAAAACTGCTTAAAATCCGTTGCGTGTCTTAGGAGAAGTAAACGGACATACAGACAGACTTGTTTTATACTACGTAAAGATATTTTTTTACTACGTTGGTGTGTACGTGGTAGAGCCATGTCGGAATCTTTATTATGATGTCAGCTACTATGATTGGCTGAATTAGTGTGATACCACGTTCTTACGGAATATCGGCGTGGAACGGTTAGCCTTGAGCTCTCGTTTCGTGACGTAAGTGATAGTTCCAATAACTCACTTTCCTATCTATTTCATATCCAATTATTCTTGTCTGATACTGATACACTACTGGTATACTGATATACTATCATATCCCTCAATCCCATTCCCCTATCCCATCCTAAAGGCAGTAACATGTTGGCTTCGCACCCGATGTTACAAACGTCTATGGCAACGCGACCACTTTCCAGTATATACTTTGGCCATTTGCGTGTTTGCCAGCTTTGCAATATAAAATCTATTTCAGTTTTAATCATGGAAGAAAATACTATCTTTTAAATAATTGTATTTGTTGGAAATAAAAAATGTTATTTATTCAATTGATAAAGATTCAACAATAAGATATATCTTATCGATATTATTATAAAATACAAACATACTGTGTCTCTACATTTAAGTTGTTTAAAAAAACAACAAGAATAGACTATATAAACGATGAAGAACACGGTGCATTTTTTTTAGATTTCTTTTTTGTTTGTTCGACGTAAAAAATTCTGGACTCATTTCGATGAAGTTCTCGCTGATCAACAGCTATTCCTAAATTTAACTCTGCGCCCATTTTTATCCTGGGGTTCCGGGGATTTTTTTTGGATATGATTTAAAACGGCCAGATTAAAAAAATGACGAATTCCAATGTGATTTTTTACTGATCGATAGCAAATTTAATGTAATAAAATATGTTACATTATTATCCCGGGAATCCCGCGTGAATTTTCCCGGGAGCGTTTGTAAGTGTTGGGGTGTATAAAAATTAGCCTTTTCAACATAATTTTTACTAAAACTAATTTACATCCTTTTTTAAATGTTGCGATACATGGTGTCGCAGGAATCCTGAGGGAATTTCAAGTCAAGCGTGGACGAAGTCGCGGGTATATCTCAGTAACAAATAAAATTGTACAGGTACAATGCCCAGCACAGTGGTCTGGTAGTGCTGGACGGGCTTTAGTATAGTTTTTTTATTTTTCTACTATTGTATATGTATTTTAAAGTTAGTTTTATTTATAGGATAGTTTTATTTTTAGTAGTTCAATGTTTTAAATGAATTATTAAAATTCTACATAGATATCTTATATAATCTACGATCCTACTAATATTATAAGCGAGAAAGTTTGTAAGAATGTTTGTTACTCTTTCACGTAAAAACTACTAAATGGAGTTTGATGAAACTACAATAATATAGCGTTCATATCAGAATGACATATAGGCTATAATTTATAAAGATATAGTGTGAATTATTCAAAATATAACGATTTCCCATCACCGCGGGGCGCTGGTAAATAATATATAATTAAAGTCTTGACGAGGTAGTAACACATCAGCTATGGCACTTGTCCTTAGGCGACGGGAACCACATACCATGAGGCGGACCGTTTGCCGATTGCCACTAGGAAACACGAAGGGAAACAGTAAATTTACGGAGCGTCCACATTTATTAAAATTATTTTATTTATTATACCATTTTGATTGAACCGATAATGGCACTGACAGGCTTGTTTGGATGAAAAATTTGTCCGATCATTTATAACGACAAAAAAAATTACCGCTTCGCTCGTACAATCAGAGAGATGTCTATGCGGCAATCATGCAACGCTACGATTATCGGCCCTATCAAATGATACAACATATAGAAGAAACTAGTGTTCGTCAGTATCTGTGATTATCATACATTGTAAATAATATACCAAGTTAAAGTTTATTATTTATTTTAAGACCAGTTCAGGCTATTTACTCAACAGCTGAGATTAAATATAGACCAACGTCAAACTGCAATTAGTATTGTAAACTTTTCCAAAGAAATAAAACCTAGAATGTTTGCGTTGGTCTTTATACAATCATATCTTAGAACAAATTATTTATCTTCCAGAAATTTAACCTACGTCATTAGAATAAGATGCATTGCCTACCTAGCTATTATAAATTTTCGTATACATGTTAATTTAATTTGAATTTCCTGTACATTTACTTAATTAAACTTTTAACTCGTTTATTGTTAAGAGGTTAAATTATAAATAAGTGTATAATGCTGTTTTCTCAACATTATCTGCTTATTCATACTTTTAAAACAAAGGAAACATTTCAAGTGCAATACATAAAAAAATAAAATATATGTGTTGGGGCTTCGTTTACCCTTTTATTATTTTAATTAAGTTATTATTTTTAAATAAATAAACTACAAAAATATCTGTAGGTAGTACCTGTTAATAATAAATAAAAAACAAAAGGTTTAATATATTCATAATTTACGTCAACAGCTGTTTAGTTGCTCGATTACACTTATAATAATAGATCACGAGAAACATGCATGCCTATATTATCCACATATTTAAAAATGTACTTACATGTTATGCTTCTTTACATTTTAACATATATGACATTACCAGATGACATACTTCAAATACCTGCATGTAACGAAAACAAAGAAAGCAAGGTAAATAAAAGTTGGCAACTTGATCGAATAGGATTCTATTGGTATTATTTAACAAAGTAAAAGTCGAGAATATCGTTAATTTCGATTATCATATCACAACACATAAAAAGTTACGTAACTACTGCTCATTCCTATTTATCAAAAGCCCGTGAGATTTTAATGCGGTGACCGTCATACAATACAATAAAATAGGTAAGATTCCGGGATTAAAATATATTTGTCTAACTGTTACTTATGGAAAACTATTGGACCGATTTGGCTGAAACTACTAGATAAAGATACTTTTCATCCGGATAATGGGACAGATTTATGTAAAGGTTATCCCAGAAAGTAGGATAGGTACTGTTTTTATTAATTGCCATTTTCATATCGGTCGTTTCGGACATTTTGGTCGTTTCGGTCAATTCGGTCATTTCAGTAATTTTGGTCATTTTGTTGCGAAAATCAAAAATGCGATAGTAACTCGGTGTATTTTGTAAGCTTTCACAGAAAAACTACTGGAGTACTGAATTGGTTTTGCTATAAATTTGAATATGTGTAGTTTTAAAACCGAAAATAGACATAGATACTATTCATCACGGGAAATGGGATAGTTCGCGATATAAAATGAAGTGAATTCCGAGGGCAAATAGCACTAACATAAAAATTTAACACTATTTAACCTGTATAAATACCTTGCTCTTTAAACTAGAGGTAAGTACTAGGATTAACCCACGGTGCAGCCGCGGGAAAAACTCTAGTAACCAATAAACACGATATTCCTCTGATGTTGGCGCTCATGCAGATAACCAAATCGATATTCTTTGTAAATTACTAAGACATATTTTTAAGGTCTACTATCTTTATCTGGGTCTAGTTTTCTATATATTTAAATAAATAAATAAATAATAATGCGTGTGTTGACTTTATTACATTCTAAAACCAAGAGACATAAACAGTAGAAATTCTTCGCTACTACTGCGGACTTATTCACTCTGCATAACACTCATCTGAACAACTTTTTATATGTTATTGGCGAAACCAATACATAAAACGTTAAAACCATTTCATTAAAGAAGTGAAGTGAATGAGTACACCAAGCTACAATGTAACAAAGAAGCCAAGCATGGGACTGCATGCTTGAGAATGACGTGCTCGGAATAATACAAAAGACCTAGAATCTGTGCGAAAGGGAAGTACTAATCAAGACGGCGTGAGTCTTGTTAACATAACGCATTGTGTGCGTATCACTCAGTGGTGTTTAAAGCTTACTCACCGTATTATGCATGTCACAGTACTCGTTAAAAGTTAATCTGTTTATTTCGCCTTGAGTCATAATATCTTTTACTATTATTATTACTGTGAAATATGGTGAGTTAAAAGATAATATTACCTATGTCGTATATTAACTAACTTTGTTGGCTGAGGGACTTGAAGTGTTGTCTTCTCCAAAAAACAACATGTCTCTTTTCCCCGTCCTGCGCAATTTATGACCAATTACAGGCTTGCGCCTCGCCAGCCACACTTCTGTTCTATCCACCCAGCGTTACTTAGGACGTCCAACCAGTCACTGACATACTGATAACCGTAACAAGCCGATTCGATTCCTGACAAGGGTAATCAATTTTTCAAAAAAGTAATTATACCACTTTAGATGTCGTTAAAATTGGCCTCGAGACCAGTGTTTTTCGCCCTGAAGACCAACTTAAAAAGGTCAACCATATAGTCAAGGTCGTAAAGATCAACCAAACAAACAGAAAATCAATAATAAAAAGTATTAAACATTACTTGAACATATTTTTGACGGACTGTTTTAGGAAATCTCAAAAGGGTTTCCGTTCTAGACAACTGTACATTTGTAAGTCTATGACTAGTAAACTTAAAATATGCAGTTATTATTAGTTGTTAGTTATTAGCGCAATTATCAATTAGTTGAAGCGTTCATCATAATACAAATGATAAGAATATACTCTACTATTGTTAGAAGCACCAATACTTAACATATTTAACTAAACAATGACGCAAACACGTGTTATTTTTTTATATTAATAGAGACAGACTGTATAATCCAGTTCTGTATCTAATGTGAAATGTTAGGGCCGGTTTATATAATAAATTACTTCGAGTATTAAAGCAATTTAAAAATTCTTGGTAATAATAAATGTGATATAAAAAAATGCTTTAAGAAATAAAAGCAATACATTAATTATTTTTTAAATAATTTTATAAGCACGAAATTTATATTACACAGTAAATAAAGGTACTTGTTGAATATTGTTTTAACTTTTAACCAGTTTTCACTGATCAACTACTGCAAATTCTTAGACTTAAAATTTGCGCTATTTTTTAACCCGGAATATCCGCGATTTTTTTCCGAAAATAACTTAAAATCGCCAGGTTGAAAATCTTTTACAAATTCCTATGCGATTTTTTAATGATCGACAGCAAATACATAATAAAATTTGTGGTTCTTTTTAATCCCGGGAATCTCGCGGGTACTTTTCCGGGAGCATTTTGAAGTTGTTCGAGTGCATAAAAATTAGGCTTATCAGGAGGCTGGTTTTAGTTTCCACTAAAACCATAGCTTACGTTATTTTCAATTGCTGCGATACTTTGTGTCCCGGGAATCATGCAGAAATTTTCCCAGGCATGGAACAGATTAGTTATCTTGCATAAATATTGGCTGATTTCGATACGATTTCACTAGAACGATGGCGAAGTGCTTTTTAAAGTAATGCGTTACTTTATTTTCCGGGAATATCACGAGAATTTTCCCGCGAGTGTTTTAAAGTGGATAATATACATAAAAATTAGCTAATCTGAATCCGATTGACACTAAAACAATATAATCCGAAGCGTTTTATATTCCCCGTTTTTATTCACCACGTGACATTAATACTTGCTTGATATGACAGTTTATATCTTTAGTAGAACAGATTTTATTTATGTAATATAGTTCACGCCTATCTCATTTGGTGTCCCTGGTGTAATTAGAGATGTCAGATGTATTCGAAAAAAAGGGACAAGTTTTTTTTAAATTATAAATTTACTGAAAACTAAAGTTTTAGTTACACATTTCTGCAAATAGAGTTTTTCTTTCTTTCTTTCAGATATACTTTTTAACACATTTAGTACTCGATGCTTTTTATTTATTTTTTGCTTTGTGCTTTTAATAAAGTTTTATTGCCTGAGATGGCATCTTTCAATTCAGTGCAACTAGTAATGATATTAAAGAAAACGCACAACTCACCTTTTGCAATCAATATCTACGGGAGACGCAAGATCGCCAGAAAATTAAGGAATTAGCTTTAAAACTGGACAATCTTTTCCATTCTTTTCATTCGTGGCTAAGAGTGGCCCTAAAATATGTTGTTACATATGTACCATACATAAAAATAAATCCCCATAAGTTTAACCCCGTTGAAAAACATCAAGCAACCTTCGAAGAGTTAGTAAGCACATAGCTTACAAAGAACACACCTCTGCAAACGGCGACTGAGTACGCAATAATCATGGGACATTACAGGACTCTCTGAAGAATATCAAACAATCTTCAAGAGAGTAAGCCAACAACCAACCAACCAAGCCAAAAAAACACTTCAAAGCGGCTGAGAAACATTTTTCCATCTAGAATATATATATAAACATGGGGCAAAACGAACCCGCAGAAAAAAAAAAGTTAAATTCAAATTACAACAACACTAGCAAAATAAAACACTTCAAAGCAATAGTAGCAAATTTCTCCCATTGTAACTAAATATCAATCAAAATATGAAGATACTCCAGCACCGTACTTCGCAAAAATTTATTATTTAAAAGTAAGACATGGCAAGAACATCACACTTGTACAATAAAGGATCAAGACATTTTCAAACAACTTTTTCAACAAAAGGTGATTCTAATAATCAACAACAGCAGCTCACAACAAGACACTACAGAATAAAAAGTAATAATAATAATATAATTGCAGCACAGCATTTGACAAGCATAGAAAGAAGCAGCATTTTAGCCATAATACGGAATAAAAAATGCCGCTGACAGTGCGAAATGTGTACATAGTACGTATGTACTTAGTATGTAGTATTTGTATAAATACTCGTCAAACCGCCATATATTTATCGACTGACAAAGTGATATAAGGTGAACGGTCGAGAGTTAAATATATTGGTTTTTAATAAAAGACTAAAAATAGTCAGTAATTATGACTATCAAATAAAGGCTTGCATTTCACTATGGACTCCACTATGATATCAAACACGATGTACCCGTCGAAGACATTATGAAGATGCTACATATTATGAAGCTGACACAATTATGCGAGCATCACCGCATACTTGATCTACAAAGAAAATAACATTGAGCCGAACTACGTGCCTATTGCACAATGCAAAAATTAACTTCGTCATCATACAATGAGCCATGGAAATGAATTTACGTGCAGATATAAGAATTTACAAATGAAAAAGTCATGAAGGTTTTTATAACATACTATTTAATTTATGTGGGGGATTTTTTATGCGTGTGGTGCGTCGATGATGTTACCACGCTGGAAGATCGGGTCACACCACTAGCCCTCCATTACAGTACAAAATAAGATGACGAGTGTTAATAGACTATATATATATATATATAGTAAATCTTATCTGCTACGTGAAACTTTGTAAAACCTAAACATGTTGGTAGATGTATCTCCGATCTCTGCCGCGATGGTTGCCTGGGGGGATGTTCGCGACCCGTGAAGTGTGGGACTCGACAGATCGGGGGTGGCACTACCGTGCCCAGTCAGAACTGGTGCCACGCTATTGCCACTCCCCAGTTAGGGGTACCCACGAAAACCCCTAGGTGTTCCGTCCTGCGCCTTATGCCAGCGCTACGGGTACTTGGGCTTCCCGACTCCGCGATGCCCTGGAAGGCGTGGGCCACTCTCACGAGGCCTCTTCCAATGCCAGGAGACTAGGCCCCCGACCACAACTAGGTCTAGGGGCAAGCTTACGGCTACCGAAGGTCGAAATCTGATCTGAATCGAAATCGCAGAAGGCGTGGTGCGTCACCTCATCCAACGGGTTAACAGCATAGACGCACCACACACATAAATATACAATACAATACTCTTTATTGTACAGCAACATTACATGGAAAAAAATTCAAATACACAAAAAACTTACTTACTAAAAGGTAGTAACAATGGGCGGCCTTATTGCTAAAAGCAATCTCTTCCAGGCAACCTTTGGATGGACAAGATTTTATTACACAGAAAGCGTTAAATGTTGCAGGATCAACAGAATATGATTAGTTACACGGCTAATTGTGATTTGCGCTGTTGAATTGGCACTCTTGTATGGTGAATGTATCATCAGTAATATCATAATGCAGGCAATTATTTTATAAAGAACATACGCGTCGCACGATAGTCATTGACCCAATCGTACTTGCACTTGTAGCCTTCAATACACAGAACTCGTATTACTAAAGTTTTAAATAAAATTTATGGTTAACACTTCGATGAACACTTATTATTTATTTAATACATCAGTGTTTTTCAACGTGTGGGTCGCGACCCCCTCGGTGGTCGCGAAGCCTCTTTGGGGGGGTCGCGAAGCTTCTGTAGCGGAGTTGCAATAGGTTGGGAAAGCCACTGCAGTAAAGTCTGTGCAACATTTGTAGATTCATCAAATTACACGGACACAAAAGTATTTCTTTTATTTCTTCTATTACTTGATTACGAACATCAGTCGCCATATCGCTTATCTCGCGTTGAATGGTACTTCCAGACAGAGGTATACTTTTGAGTTTTTCGACCTCTTGTTTGCCAAACATAATCTCCGCCGTATCTAAAGCCGCTGGTAAAATCAAACTTTCGGCAGTAGTATTAGGTTTTTCTGCATTAGATACACGCAGAGCTACTTGACAGCAACGCTTTCTCATTTATGCGGAGCAGGGGCGGGGCGGCCGGCATCCGCCGTGGTCGTACGTATGCGCGTAAATTACGTTATCTAATGGCGACGCATTAGATGTAAAAAATATTGTTTTACGTACTTAATTATGTATTTAGTCGAACTCCTGATTATGAAAATGAATAAAAATGTTGGATTGAATATTTGTCACAAAATAAAATACATAAAAAAAGATTCCGACGAATTGAGAACCTCCTCCTTTTTTTAAGTCGGTTAAAAAAGCAACGTGTAGGGGGGTCACGAAATATTTCTTCATACTAAAGGGGTCGTGTCATGAAAAAGGTTGAAAAACACTGTATTACAATATCTATTGCTAGATGCCTACTAAATATGATGGAATGATTCCATGGAAAAACTAGAACTCATGTATTTTTCATGGCCTTATTTCCATATTTCAAATTGAGGGCAATGTCAGTCCCCGGCCAATCATAATTAAAGGATAATCCATTATGTTTACTTTTAATTGTTTTTTTAATAGTTGTCTCGGTTTTACTATTAAATTAGTTGTCTAGGTTTATCTTTTAAGTATGGTAACAATAACGAGTTTTCATTCATTCGGTCATTCATTCAAGGTGTAGTATTACATCACAAATACTTACTAAAAACTAAATCTAAAACTCTCCTCTAGATATCTTTTTCATGGAAATATTCCTCTATGCTGAGAGGTATCTCTTTGAACTTTAAAAGATTAACTCAAACCCGTACACAATTATCAAGCTGTAGATCGATTAACTGACGGTGATTACTTCCTAGTTCGTAACAATTTTATAATAATATTTCCATATTATCTTCTTTTAGCAATGGAAATACATAGATTATAATAAATGATATTCACCTTCATCATATATTTATACAGATGCAATACAGTAACACTCCATAAACGTCCCATTGTTAGGCTCGGTCCTCCCATAATAGGGGAAACAGATAATATACCCGCTTCGCTTGACCAAGACGGCTTGGCAGGTTTAACACATCGGTTATCTCAATGTCACCTGCACATTCTGATTAAATCATCACGATGTTTTCCGTCACCGTTAACACGTGGTAATTGTAACAATATACACGATAGATCAGAAAACTGCCTAAGTAGTCCCTGCTTTCCGGCCAAGAATCGAGCCCGCGCCTTTAAAATTCGTAACGCGTGTGCCAACCACTATGCTACCACGGCAGATGCAATTTACCTCTTTGTAATTACAAAATTTTAAGATCATTCACTTGTAAAATAAAAGTAACATATTATTTTATTAAACCACGTTACAAGAATGGGTTAATGACGTCACTGTCACATCAAGCGAATTCCAAGACATGTTGTGACGTGATATTTTTCATGGAATGTATGCTTCCTAGATACAAGATTAATGTGAATCTACATTAGTTACATATTATTATGGAATACTCCTTTGAGCAGTTTCCTATTCAAAAATGTATAATATGTACCGTTTCAAAGTGAAATGTAGTGTTCTTAACGAATATTTGTGTTAAAAAATCAACTGTTTATCAAATGTGCTATGTCGAGCTTTTTTTATTGCTGGAGTTCAGCAGACAGGCAGACGGCCCACTTGTTGGACAGCGGTTACCATCGCCTGTGAACATACGGAACACCAAAGGTGCTACAAACGCGCTGCTGCTCTTTAAGAGAGCTGGAACCTGGTCACTAATGCCGAAACACAACTCAAGGTTGTTATGGCGACATACTTAAGACCAGGGGTGGTAGCCATCCAATCGGGCAAATGCCCTACCACGTGGCTGTGGGTTATTTTGTCGCCTCTTACGACAGGCCAACCGGCCGCAGAAAATTGTGTTCTTTCTCCGTTCCTGCACGGATAAAGCAGAGCTACCACAACAACTCTTTCTTTCGGCCTCACTCAAAGGCCTACTATTTGGCTGAAGCTTTTACTTGAAGATTATTCTTAAACTTTAATATTCATTGATATTTGAGACTGACTAGAGAAGAAAAGATGAAACTAAAATATTATTTTTGTTCAATGCAAAGAAGAATAATTAAATCATAGATTCTATCGAATCATTTAGTTTATTAGCCGGAGGTAAATTTAGTAAGAAATTTTCTCGCCTCACTATTCTAAAATTATTGCACTAGCATAGAAGAAATCAATAATGCATGATGCTGATTCGCATGCCCAATGCATTTTAAATTAAAGATAAAAATATTCAACTGAGTCTTATTCATGTATTCAGAAACACCTCACATATTTATAAGGTTTCCGTAGCTATTTTGGTAAAACGGAACCCTTTTAAAATCGTCAAGTCCGTTCGTCCAACTATCTTGCATGTTTCAGTCATTTTCTTCGGAAACTGCTAAGTCTATATGGTTGAAATGTACATATATATAATACAAAAATGCCGTTACATGAAGGTGTAGTGAATTTGCGAAAAAAAAATTAGAACTCATTACTTGGACTCGGCGCAAATGGTCCACCGACCACAGCCATCGGTGACCAGCGACAAGCAGCTGACAGGCTTTTTCATACATTTTGTAGGGACTTGCTATCACCTATATACACGCAGTGGCGCGTGGCCCTCAGTGGTGACTGTTGTCAGTGAGTTGGGTGGTGTCGTCAAGATCTCAAAAAAATCACAACTGATAAATTTCGTATTTAAACCTATTGATTACGAGTATTAATCGTAATCTCTAAAGTTGTAAAGAAACCAAAGCGAAACATTTTCAATAAAAATTATTTTGAACAAAAACTGAATAATTTATAATAGTGAATTTGTTATTTATTATTGTGTAACAATAATTATGGCTGTCGTTTGTGTCACTTACCATCAATGTTCTATCTGTAATGTAAGATTTAAAACATCAGTCTTATCTAATAAGACGAACCGTGTTTTTGGTTTGATAAATTTAAATTTACCAATAAGAGAACTCAGAGCTGCCGTCATTGAACATTTTATAAAGTGATGAATATATTCACATTAACATGTGCAATTTATGTACTTGATCGACTGTCACGGACTGAGAACATAGCGTTCAGTGTGAACAAGTTCACATTATGTTTATGTCATTGTTCATGAATGCAGTTGAAGCTAATCAGATGCGTAAATTATAAGTCTCGCTCTTAATAGCGCTTTGATAAATTCATTTAATTGTATTTTTAAACTTATGCATAATAAGCACTACATTAGAGATATGTTATATAAAAATTAATATAATAATGACATAATCTTCATTTTCATTGTTTTTGCACGTGGTATGTTATGACTAAATTTATAATCTAAGTAATTTATACATAAGCTAAATTAAATACAAATTATTCTCAGAATATGTTCATTAACACCTTTCGTATAACAAGAACGAGTCTCTATTACGTAGATACTTTGTTCGCGGGTTCTTATAAAATCCAAGTCTCGTTCGAACGAAGTCTTGGGCAAATCTACTATTGATTCGGTTACTATTTTCATGTCGAGTTTGAGTACGTTAGTAGCAGTTACAAGTAGGCTTGTTTGATTTTTTTCAGTCGTGTATAAATGTAATGACTTATACAATAATGATAAGTGGTTATAATAACAAAGCGTTGACCTTGAAGCTAGGTCATACCTACAGTACGAATCTCACAGCGTATCGCAGTCTTTTCAACAGTTTATGAGAAAAAAGTATAACTTATTAAAACATATCAGTATAAATACTTACAGATTCGATATCTAGTTCTACTTATTACAATTTTTCATTAAAACATCTAAAATCAGAAATAGCAACATCATCGTAGTTCAAATGAACACCTACATACATTATTACATTTAACAATTTAATTATAATAATGTTTAATCTTACAAAATGTAAATTATATTCTTTTTTATTGTTGAAGCACAGCAGACACGCCCAAGCACAGTTCCAACTGTGATGGAAAGTGGTAACCATCGCCCTTAGATCATATACCTCAATGCCATCGCCTATGGACATAAGTAATACCAGAAGTACTGTCAATTTGCTGCCGAACTTGAATAAGATACTGGAACCTGGCCACTGATCAGCGAACACAACTCAAAGTTGTTATAGCGGCATACTCTAGACCAGAGGTGGTTGGCAACCATCCAGACGAGCAAATACCATACCACCTGACAATTCCGATTATAATTACGTAATCAATTGCCTAGTCCCAAAGTTAGGTTGTTTTATTACAATAATTTGTAAAGCTTTGTTCTCTGATTAAATGTTGGCTTTCCATAATAGAATAATAAAAGCAAACCTATTGCGGAAAAACTAAACACAGAAACTGTTGGTATTAGTGGAGCAATGGAAGCTATTTACATCGACGAACATCTGACTCCTATGTTAAGAAAACTAATGTATGAAACACGCTTAATGGCAAAGGTTCATAACTACTCTTGTTGGCACGCAAATGGAAAGATTCTTGTTCGCACACACCCGCATGGGAAGCCAATCCAAATTAAATCAGAAAAATGTCTCACTTTTTTAGTAAAAAAACCGTAACTGTTACTGATTTTGTTACTTTTCTTATTATTACGTTACTGTTAAGTTAAAATAACTATTTTTTTCATGTAACCTATTTTCATTTTTTATTATTTTTTTGTGTAATTGCCAGGCTACCTTTGTAATTTCTGAACTCGCTATCTACCTAGTACAACATACTCTACAAAATACGGTGCATGTTTATGTCTCCAAATAATGTTTATATGTAATATCTGTCATATCATATGTGTACACTGTATTAGTTATTTGGGAAAAGCAGATTTTGTTTTCAAAGTCAATAACTCTGAACATCTCAAGCAAGTTCCTTTTTATATCAGTCACTAAATTAATATAAAATATAATGGCTAACTTAAAGGATCTTTCAAACAATATTGACAATTGCGAATGTTGGCTTAAAAATCTGGTGCAAATACCTACACTACCAGGATATATTTCACATGCTACAAAAAATAATCCAATTCAAAATGATGGAGTTGTTATTTATGTCAAAGACTCTCTAAATTATAAAGTACAGGAACCAGATTTTGTAAATGCTAACTGTTTGACACTATACATAGGTAGTAACGCCTTTTTATGTATATACCGTTCTCCTTCCTACAAAGATCTTAATAACTTCTATAATAATCTTGAGAAATTAATACTAACTCTACAATCATTCAAAAATGTAATCTTAATAGGAGATATGAATGTTGATATAAAGCCCAGTGGTACCGATACTAACCGTAGTTAATATCTAAACACTATGGCCTCTTTAGGACTTTGGCCAGCCCACTTATTACCCACTAGAGTTGACAACTGCCTTGACCATGTATTAATCAACTCGATGGTAAGTGCTCATATACTTGTATTGGATTCTCATATTACTGATCACCTTCCAGTTCTTCTATTTTTACACGCTGGTGACAACAAATCCGAAATTCGCTCAACATCACTGCGGATAAATTTTATTGCTCTTAAGAAAGAAATAGAAACCACTGACTTTAGTCTTGTCTCAAAGGAAAGTGATCCTAACATTGCTACGAACAACTTAATTAGTATTATTCAAAATATTATCAATAATAACTCTACGACCATTAACTATTCTAGAAAGTTTAAAACTATAAAGCCATGGATGACGCCTGGGTTAATTCGTTGTGTACGAAATCGCGATAATATGCACAAAAAACTGAGAAAAGACCCTGATAATGCTATATTAAAATTAACTTATTCCAGATACCGTAATTTTTGCAATGCTCTGATTAGAAAACAAAAGATAGTGTATGAAAAGACTGAACTAGAAAAAGCTAAAAATAACCCTAAAGCTACCTGGAAAGTAATTAAGTCTATAACTAACACAGATTCCCCGACTCGACAACCTAAAGAATTACTTGAACTCAGTGGTGACTTGTCTTCATCCCTAGATACGGTAAACTCATTTTTCGTCAATATTGGCAAGGAATTAGCTCGCAAAATTACTTCCTCTGGCACTAATATAATTTCAAATGCAAACATCCTCGCACGCTTCACTTTGTGACTCCCTTGTAATCCTGCCCGTTGATAAAAGTGATGTTGAAAAATTAATTATCAGTTTAAATAGCGACAGTGCAACAGGATGGGACAATATTCTTACCAAAGTTTTGAAAATATGCAGTTACACTCTAGTTTAATCCTTTAATCACTCATATATGTAATCTGGCTATTAACTCAGGTGTTTTTCCTAAAGCTTTTAAGAAAGCCGTTGTAAGCCCGATCTACAAAAGTGGGGATAGAGGCAGCGTCACAAACTACAGACCAATCTCGATGCTTAGTTCTTTATCAAAAATACTCGAACGAATTCTTAATAATTCCCTTTGTAATTTTTTGACTAAAAACAACATCATTGCCGATAACCAATTTGGATTTGTAAGAGGGAAATCAACTGAAGACGCCGTAATCTCTTTCACTAACACGTTAGTAAGTAAATTAGATAATCAATTTAAATGTTACGGAGTCTTCCTTGATCTCTCCAAAGCATTTGACACTGTCTCGATTCCAATTCTACTAAATAAGCTGGAAAACATTGGTGTTCGAGGTATCGTGCTCAAAATCTTCGAGGATTACCTATCTGATCGCACACAACGTGTTAAAATTAATAATTTTGTTAGTTCAGAGGAATTAGTCGAATTTGGCGTTCCCCAGGGTAGTATTTTAGGTCCTACGCTTTTTTTGATATATATCAATGATTTATGTAAACTCCAGCTTAAAAATTGTAACATTTTTACATATGCAGATCATACTGCACTTTTAATTTATGGCAAGGACTGGGAACGTGCTAAAGAAAATTCCGAATCTGCACTTCGCACTGTCATGGAATGGTTGTCTAGGAATTTGCTTACACTTAATATCGAAAAGACAGGCGTTATTCGATTTACTCTTCCAAATTTCCATATTACAGCTAATTACCATCACCCAATTAAAGCTCATTCATGTGCAAACCTTTTAACGTGTTGTGATTGTCAAAAATTAACATTTCTCTCTAAAACGAAGTATCTTGGAGTATACATTGACGATAACCTGAATTGGAGATCACATATTGAAGTCATGTGTGGTCGAGTGAGACGTTTAATTCACCTTTTTAAATCTCTACGACTCTCTGCTGATAGGGAAACTATATTTCTTGCATATTGTAGTCTAGCAGAATCTATAATTACTTACTGTATTCCTGTCTGGGGTGGTGCTTGCAAAACTACTCTTATACAGCTAGAACGGGCACAGAGAGCAGTACTGAAAGTAATGCAGTTTAAACGAATGGACTATCCTACCACCCAACTCTATACTGACGCAAATGTATTAACAATGCGGCAACTGTCCATACTTCGTGTAGTTTTGCGACGCCACTCAGGCCTTCCCCTAGACTCAATTGTTTTTCTGAAGCGTCAAGGTCACTCAGTATGTGATGTACCTGCTAGACCTTTGCCAACCGTCATTATGTCTCCCTAAGTTCGCTTTTATATAATAAAATAAACAAAAAAATATCTATTTACTCCCTAACTTCATTCGAAATTAAAAAGAAACTTGCTGAGTACTTGCAAACATTAAATTATTACGAAACTGAAAATCTGCTTAATAAAATTGGAGCCTAATTGTACACTAATCTGCCATAAATGAATGTAATAATATGTTATATGTATATTGTATATACACTCATGAGAACCGACAACTAACCCCCAAGACAGGTGCAAACCTAGTTTGGGGGTTAGGGAATTGACACGTGAATTAGTTAGATTTATATGAACTTGTAATTATATGTCACTGTATCTGGTTTTTTGCTGTTATAAATAAATTATTATTATTATTATTATATAAAAAGGCGCTAATATTATTATTAATTTAAACTAGAAAAGTGCGAAAAAGATTATGATTTTGTTTAAGAACCTTTAAAAGTATAAGTAATTAATTAAAATTTCCCACCTCCGTAGCTCCGTCGTCCATTTTCTTTAGAACCGTAGTCATTTTACTAATAACGAAAGATGATACAATCTTACTCGGTGTTCCAAAGAACGTCGGCTAATGCTTAAACCCGTAGTGGATTAAGGATGTGTGCCTGGACGCCTTTGTGTTTGCGTATTTGTATATCTTTAAAATGCTGAAATGTAATTATCACAGCTCCGGAAATATTTAGTTTAGGTCACACACAATTTACTGAAACATTTTGATTGCATTTTCCTTTAGGCAAAGCTATTATAGTATCCTTCAACATCGATGCCTTTAAGTGGGTGATAGGCGTGCGAGCAATTATTAGAGGCTCGACAAACTTTTTCACCAGTGACAGTCCGCGTACTTGGTCACACATAGGTGAAAAATATTGTCGAGCCATGCGTACGCGTAGTTACTCACATATATATTACCCACTTTAGGTATGGAAACACTTGACAGAAATATCATTGTGTAAGAAATTAAATAAACTTTTGAGATTAAGATCAAACTTATATGGCTCAACACAAACTTCTTAATTTGTAATTATAAGATTTGTTTAAAGAATTAGTACTTTCAATATTTAATTTTGTGTGAAAGTCATTTAAAACCCAAAGCCTTTCAAATATAAATAAAATGTAATGATTTCTCATTAACTCTCACATTAACATGTTACTAGATAATAACTAGAATGTTTTACAAATTGCAAAGTCATTTCTCGATATTTTTTCTTATTTTTTGTCCATCCAGCTCAAGAGCCACCTATTTTGCAATAACTACTAATTTCCAATTTGACCGCATGATGGCCAAAAAGTACTGGTAAAAATGCTTGACTACGTTAGGGGAAGATGACAGACTTCAAGGGTGTTTAAATAAAAAATATAAAACCTTGAACGGATGAACGGTATGAGAACGTATTGAATGTACATACAAACATTCATTTTTATATAGTATACCATTATCTATTTATCTCTTAAATAACTAATGTAGGTATTGCTCGCGGATATCTACTTTCTTTCCTTCAACTGGAATTAATTTGATACATCGCCAATGTGTAATTCAGAATTAATCAATCTTTAAAAATGTATTTTATCTTTGACATTGATACTTAAGTTAAGATCATTTATGCAGTATGAAAATCTACTGTGACGTTTATCTTTTAACTAGCGACTGCTGCTAATAGCTCCTTGGCAAGAAAAGCAAGGCCGATGCATCTTATAAACAGGCGGATATTATGCATAAGAGATTTAACCTTAAAAATAAAAACATATTAAATTAAGAACTAGTTTTTAGCCGGCTATCGAACGTCTACGTAATATGGAAGTGAAAACGAAATACCTTCTAATAAATTATCAAACGTTTCTTACTTTAGATGTAACTAAAGTATATAGCTACTCTACTAGAAGAATGTTAAGTGAATATTGTAAGTATATTCTTATTGAATGAAAACTACTTAAAGCTTTCCACACCTTTTAGGTGTGAGAGGCATAGTAATCTGATATGGTTGAGTATCTACTTATATATTTACGTCCGTCTTCTAAAGTCTGGGAATAGTCTAATTAATAAATATTCAAGTACGCGTGTATCGTGAAACATAATAAATATAGAAATCACAGGTTCCCAAAGATGCTATTGGCTCACGGTCAAGTCCATTATATTAAAAATGTTGGTAATTTGAAATAGAAGCGACACCAAGGAGAGCAATGTGCCTACTAAATAAACAAAAACTTCAATTATTATGGTAATTGTTAAAATTATCAATTATAAACAATGTTTGTTATAATGATTAAAATATAATGACGTATTAACATTTTATTTTCAAACTAAATATGTCGTGCATAAGTCGTGATAGCGTGATGACTAGCGCACGCATCCCAAACTCAAAGGGCGCTAGTTCAAGACCTGCTGGAGCGCATGTATCTCTTAGGCAGTTTTCTGACTTAATGTACATATTGTTACAATTACTAGGGGAAATCAACCGTGAAGGAAAACATACTAATGAAACCTGCACATCAAAATAACCGATGTGACAAACCAACCGATCCGCCTTGGAAAAGCGTGGCAGGTATACTGTCCGTTCCCCTAAAAAAATTGGAAGAACCGAGCCCAGTAGTGGGATATTTATGCCCTACACTTCGTTGGCATTTAAATTTTATATTTCTATCTTCTAAGTTAAATATTATCATTTATACTAAAATCACAAACAGACATATCATTTTTATTTATTAGTATACAAAAGGGGCGCTCAAGCGAAGAAGTTTGAGAATCTATTACATGAATCAAAAGTCTAGATTCGAAACAGTTATCGCCATATGACATTCAGGTTATAATGAATAGTGTAACATAATACGAAATACGCGTGTGAAATTGATGACGAATCAACAAGTTTATCTGGTGTCGAAACCAAAATTTATGTAAAGAATTATTTTCAATCTTATAAAATATCGACATAAACTTACCTAAAGGAATTTTTTCCCCATTAACATTTCATATACCATAGTTGTCATAGTTATGTTTGTATGAACATATGTTTTTTGCACACAGTTATAGTTTCATTTTCGATCAGTAAAGGTACAATAAATAGTTATTTATTCATCTCTCTCTTTAGTATTCTAGATACAAAGTGATGGCTCGTTGTATTTCATTCCAATGACATGGGATCGAATCCTGACCGAAAGTTCACATGCTCAGTCAGATTCCTTCGTCTGATTTACTTACTGTTTTATTAATATTCACAAAAGACGTTATTAAGTTAATTTAAAAATAGTAGATTAGATGTTACACGAAAGGTGAAAGTAGCATATCTAGGCACAAGATAGTTTGGCGCATCAGTATTGCGGGAACGCTAATAGTTCGAGTGCCTAAATAGGCCTTTCATCCGAGGTCAACACTCTGCTTCTGCTGTCATTTCGAATATGAGGAAAGTAAATGAAAACTAATTAGTTAAACAGACAACTACTTCTCAAATTAAAGACTTTAAATACATGTCTAAAACTGATGAAACGTCATGATATACGTCATGTATAAAACGTCAAGTCATTACTTATTTTTGTGGCATTCTACCAGCCAGTATTTTTTTATCATTGTTAAAACACAAATATTTACATACATACATACATACATAACTTCACGCCAGGTCCCTTGCGGGGTAGGCACGAACAACAGAGTGCCATACAGGCTTATTCTTACACACCTCACTTGCTTCTTTGACATTCATAGCTCTTGTCATGCATGCTCGTCTATTCTTAAGGCTCCTGACATCACCTTCTGCTAATACACGATCAATTTGATCATGGAAGGTGTGTCGTGGCCTTCCGCGACTTCTGCATCCATCCACTTTTGCATTGTATATCTGTTTAGTCATTCTTTCATCATACATTCCTTCCACATGCCCGAACCACCGGAGCATTCCTTTCCTTACCTTTACCCCGACACTCTCTTTCAGACCAGCTCTCTTTCTTGCTTCGGTATTACGAACGCGGTCCGCGAGCGTCACTCCGCAGATTTTGCGTAGTGCTCGCATCTCGACTGCGTTTACTCTACTTTCATGCTCTCTGTTCCATATATATATATTTAATAGCTCTTTATGTAAATTAAATAATAGTTTAGTTAAAAGTAATTTATATGTATAAAATGAGTTTACAAAATTGTTGATATTATTTTATTACAATTTATGCCGCGATCTAACAGTGGCTGTAAAAGAAGTTGGGACATGAGTCACATCTACGGTTCGTATAGTTTTCTAAATTTTTTGATAGCAGCTAAAAGCATTTCCCAGGGGCGAAAAGTGCTGATTCCATCCCTGTGATTAAGCAACTTCAAAAGTACTCTCAGAATGTGAGAAATGAAAGATATATTGACAACTCGCAATTTTTCAAGTTAGACATATGAAAATGTTTAAACTTTTTATAATGATTATAATAATAAAGAAATACGCGTTCCACGTGTGTTTTTAATTCATCCAGAAAGTATAAATATAATAGCGGACTAAGTTGCGGGCAAAAACTAGTGTAATATGTGAGCACTTAAAGTGGAAATAAATATGAAGAGAAGCTACGGTGTCAATATGGAACGTGAGGATGAGTAAAGTTATGCATTAAAACGAATGCAATTCAAGATGTATCTTAACATAACGTGAAGGATCAACATATTTATATTCAAGTCAGTAAAAGAATTTCTTTAAAAGTTATAATCCTACGTATGAATGACATAATTATATTTCGAGTGTTTTAAGTATAAAAGTTTTTTTGTAACCAATACACGTCGAGGCCAACTTGATTTGGTCAATATTTAAAAAACGTGAAGAATGATTTTTGGCTGTAATTTCATTATTTCCAACATCGTGAAAAACCCCAACACATCTGACATTTAAATTAAAATGGAGAAATTTATAATAAAAATTGAGGTAATAATGCTTATAAATTAGACTTACTTTAAACGAAAATGGCTTGATCCATTCAGTAGTTTTTAAATATATGTTTTTTATGATGGTGGTAGAATTCGGAAAATATTTTTTACCAAATTTTTTTGTATAAGTAGACTACACTGAGTAGATAGGTAGGGTATAAGCTATACTGTATTTTTAAGTGTGCACATTCGTCATCGTCACTGAATTCTACGTGGCTCTTCAATATTCGAAAGATGTTTTCAAAATCTAAAAATAAAACATCATTAGCATAAGAATGCTATAGGGCCAACATTCTAGCATTTTAAAAACGTTTTCGTTGTCAAGCCTATTATGTAAAACAAACAGATAAGACTGTCATAATTTGATTAGCGTTTGGGTTTAACGGTAAACCTGCTCGATCAATTTACAACTTTAGATACACATACATTAACGTTGCATACAATCGTTAAGAAACATCTAAAAGTATGTGAACTCACACCTGCTGTATATTTGTGTTTATACAACAGTCAATTTTCGTCTTAAATCGCTTTAACTTAAGCATCAAAACTAATACTTATAAATTTCCTAAAAATCTTTCATAATTTAAATATATTACCGGTATATACATGTAACCGGTATAGCAGAAGAAATGCAACCGATATTAACATGGGATTGCATTTCTTCGGCGATACCGGTAATATGTATGTAGAGATAAAGAATATTTTAAGAAATTACGTTACGTACTGTACGTTTTGTTCATATTTTTTATTTCTATTTAATCAATGTAATCCGCCACGCAATCGATAAATCTTTGCCAACGCAGTGGCAGTTTATTGATTTCTCCAAGAAGGGCCCTTAGGTATCATATTCTTCAAAGAAAATCAAATTTAGGTATTATAAGCTCAGTAGTTTCAGTCAAATCGGTCTAGTAGTTTTTCGTTGAAAACGGAACAGACAGACAGAGTTACTTTTGCGTTTATAATATAAATAATTCATTGATTAATAAGGATTTATTATTAGCCGGCCATCAGTTATTTCCGCGGCCGATTGCAACGAAATAAACATACCAAAGCAGTTGAACTTGAAAATTGCAGGTTAAAATGATTCTCTTATGGCCGGTTCCTATGTCTTACTATTCATTCAATTGCCTTGCTGTTGGTAGAAATTTGATGTGACTTGTATGGAGCTTATGTCAATTTTTAACCGATAGTAAGGCAAATAAGTGGTCGGTAAGGCGCAGGAACTGGCCATCAATGTTAATTATTAGCTTGATCTGTTATGTAATTACAATGTGACTTTAGCTGGCCCGGTCTACCTTCGGTTTACGGTTAGCTAATCTATGAGGCATGATTAATATATGCGGTGTTTCGTAAAACAGTTATTTTTTGTCGCAACAGTGCTCCTATGTCTTGTTTACTTATCTCTTCTGGTCATGGTGTCTGACACTGCCAATGACGCAGTTGCCATTAGTATGTCAATGATCGACATGGGAGTGTGCGTACTTAACCATCAAATGCCAGTTAGGTAGCACACTTATTTCCGATTTATATACACTTTCACTTCTAAGATGTTTTGAGTTATTTTTGTCCTTATATAAGAAAATAATTATAGTTAACAATAATGATTTCCGTATTGACTCCTCTTACTGTACAGTCGCGTAATGAAAATGGTCGTCACATTAAAATCGACTCTTGTTTGCACGAGTACAATAAAAATTATTACCAACATTTTAAATATTAGGTTAATATAATATACTAGCTGTCCCGGCAGACGTTGTCTTGCCCTGAAGAAATAAAATTTAGAACCCGACTGCAGGGCCATGTGCTGGATGTAAACTATCCTATCTTTCAAGTTGGATCAAACTACATACGGTGTGCAAATTTGATTTAAATCGGTTCAGTAGTTTTGCAGTTTATTGGCAACATACATCGTGACACAAGATTTTTATATATATAAGATATACCTGAAAAAATAAAATAACAATTTGACAATGACAGACGCTGAGATTAACAAGAAGAAACAAAGAGGATATATCACTACACTTAACATAAATATTAAAACCAATAAACTGTTTAAGATGTCTAGACAATCTCTAAGGCAAGATAGAAAATCAAACAACTTTGACGGTTTCAAGCGCAGTAATTTATTTGATTTTGATTATTCCGACGTTTTGGCCGCTTTTCAGTAACTTTTGATCTGAGTAATTTTAAACTTTATTGTCAAATATAAACATAATTTTCTGTGGGACAGTGTGTTCTGTGTTTAGTTTAAAAGGTAACATGTGCTCGCAGAACTTAAATTGTATCAATTTGAAAATTGGCGAACATTTTCATACCACGACTGTACATACACATGTACTTATGACATCATAAGTACAAGTGTATATACGCTCGTAGTACAAATTCTATAAAGTTATCAGATTTTGTAAGATAATATAAAGTATCTGAGTTAACTTGAATGTCCGCTTCCTTATTACGAGTATATACATTTGGTAACTCTTATAAACAAATATTACTTTTACTCAGAATATGAAATATTTCCAAGGCGTACGAAAAATACAAAAAACTATTGTTATTGACAATCCATAGTATAGTAAGTAGCAGTTAATGTTTTAAAGAATAATCAAAGCTTGGAGACGGGTGTGCTCGTGTACCAAAATTTAAATAATAATATGCAAAACTCACTACTCGTACAGCGACCGTAATATAAAACATCTCAAAACTGGTCATGTGACCCGTGGCACACTAACCCGCTAAACTCTAGCATACTTTTAATTTTTTGCCATATACCTAATCACTCATCTCATTACACCTGTAAGTAAGCACTTGTTGGCCCAAATTTTAGTATGTAATTTATCCTTATTCGACGGAGCGTCGTCTATTTTTTGCTCTAGATTTCTCTTACAGCTTACATTCATCATAATGGAAATCTTTTTTGCATATAAACCCTTCGCTCAGTATCTATAATGTCAAAAACATTATAAACTTGATTCTATACATGTATACTATGACCGTATTATATAATTAGGCAGTAGGGATAGGTATCTTAACTTGGAACGTGCGTCGGTCATAATAGGTACTATACTTGCACATCGAGCTTTTACCGTCATTTTATCGTAAATGACATGTTGACCTAAATATATTATTTGTTGCAAAAGGTATTTTAAACTATTATGTTGCTTTAAGACTTTCAGTTTTTGATTCAGTAGAGTCTAATATAACTAAAACCGAAATTTTAAAACAAAATAGTAGTTTTCAAATAACTTTTACAATAAAAAATATACTTAGGCCCAAATGTCCCTTACGATAAAATGGCGATAAAGGCTCGATATCATGAATGAGACGACTGATTCTCTCCGTGTAGGAACGGAAAAAGAATGCTTATTTCTGCGGAAAAAGAATGCTTATTTCTGCGGCTGGGCGACAAAACAACCACAGCCAGGTGGTAGGGCATTTGCCCGACTGGTTGGTTACCACCCCTGGTCTAGTATATGCCACCATAAGAACTTTGAGTTCCATTTTCGGCATCAGTAGCCAGGCTCCAGTTTTTCCTTCAAGGCCGGCAGCACGTTAGCAGCACTTCTCGTATTGCTACTGTCCATAAGCGATGCGAGGCGATCAGTTGGGTCGTCAGCCTGTCATTTAAAGAAGAATGAATATTTTATGAATATTTTTTTTTTTTTATTTGTGTTTGTTTATCTATACTACAATAAATCTTAAATATTTTATTTATCTTAATATTTAGATTTATAAATCTTAATATTCATTAATTTAATAAATATTAAGATTATATAATCTTAATGTTTGTATTTTTTTTACTAAGCTGTTATTAGTAGATACCTATATGTAATTTTCTAATTTAATGTGAGTTAAAAAATTATAATTAAATATGCACATTGTTTTATTTTTCATAAAAAAAATAAAACAATTTGCACATTTAACTAATGAAAGAGTTGTGTTTATCGCAAACAAGAATTATTTACAAGTTCCGTTTCAAATTAATTAAATTAAAGTTTTAATTGATGTGGTGTTAACATTTTTTTGAAATAACAGAATGTTCTTTAAACTAGTTCGTTCTTTCTTCTAGTGATATCGATTATCTAAACCTTAAAGTGTATGAGATCTGAATTTGACCAAATCTAACAATGGTATCCTAATTTGAAACAGCTTAATGGGAATTTTACAACTGATAAACTATGAACATAGCCAATGATGATGTCTAAAGGCAATTACATTGGTTCACCTGTGATGAATAGTCATACAACTCATAATTATCACTAAACGCATTTATTATATTAATTGCGAGCACGATCTCACACAATCAACCGATCAACGTGCTCGCATATTTTATAAACAGTGTCACGATCGCGAATCAATTCTTATTTAGTGTGCGTCGGGGAAACTCAGTTGAGTAGTGACGCCGCAAACTAACCGACCGTGATATATTCAAAGGTTTGCTCAAATAAGAACATGTTTACTATGCACCATTTCAAAATATATCTACATGTAAATCAGATCAATTTATTTATACAAAGCTAAGTAAACATATAATAGAGAAATGTTCAAAATAATTACAGTTCGCGATATTCTGTTTTTAAGAAACTTATGAGGATAAGGTAAACAGAATTATACTCGAATGGCCCATTTTTCTCCAAGGTCGTCTTCGTCTTTATCTATAATTAGGAAGTTGGAGCCTCAATATTTTACCTCTTTACTGCACTGCACCCCGCTGCAACTCAGTGGGAAACTACCCACCGGTAACTGGGTTTGGAGCTGCTGGAGTCTTTTCTGCGTTTGATCTAATATCAAAACTTACGACTATTTTAAATAAAATATATGAAAGGAGTCTGATTGGTTATTATAGGTTTATAAGTAGGTATGCTTGTTTTTTTTCACAGTCTTTAAGTATAAACCCTTTGTCATGAAATTTCATTTATGGGAGGTGCTTACTAACAACGCATGAACTAACAATCCAGGTACCATTAAAGTTATTTTATCTATTACAAATATACGCTTGTTGGATGGTCGATCATGAGTTTGGAGGCCGGACGGAATGTATTCCTTGGAAGATGGGATGGCCGCTTGTTGGGACGCGACTTGCGTCGACACTCTGGCACCATCACATTTCCCATTGGCTAAGTCAGGAGCTGGTAACGCTGCTTCACAAGCTGAAGCTCTCAAACGCCACAAATATGACCCTAGAAAGAGGTAACATATTTGTGCCGTTTGGAATGGAAACTTTAGGTCCATAGAGTCCGTGAGATCCATCGGTAGGGTTTCTTCTTTGATGTCACCCCTAATCGGAAGACTAGTTCGTAAATCGCGCAACGAATCAGCATTGCCAAACAGTGTGACAATGCAGCCAGCCTTCTGGGCACGCTCCCCGCTGTCAGCAATTTGTTACATAATACTTAAATATTAACTTATTTATAAATTTATTTTTAGTATTTCATTATATTTTTTCAAGTTACTTTACCTATATTCCTATGGATGTTAATAAAATTATATACTATGCATATACGCCAGGTGGTAAGGTATTTACCCGTCTGGATGGCCACCACCCTTGATTTAGAGTATGCCGCCATAATATCATTAAGTTGTTTCCGGCATCAGTGGCCAGGTTCCTTTAGAGTGCAGCAGCGCATTAGTATCAGCACCTTTGGTGTTACAAATATCTATAGGCGTGGCAACCGCTTTCCATCAGGCGGGCCGTCTACCTGTCTGCTGAGCTAAAGCAATAAAAATCCTATAAATAAAAATAACCATATCGATGTTAAAATTAATTCTAAAATCTATTCCATTTCACCATTAGCATTAAATTCAAATACTTTAATCTAGCCAGAATTACTTAAAATTGTACTGTGTATTAGCAATAAAGGGTTATGGGTGAAAAACAAAACCATATGTCATTTTGTACGTATTTCCCCTACTTTATTTTGTGCATTATGAATTACCTCTTTATATTCTGTTGATGTAAGAAACAATATAAAAGTTTTTATAAGTGATTGTATGCTGCATATATTACCAGTGTCTCGTTTTAAGCGACGATTCTAGATTTTTAAGTTACTGTGCTCAGTCATAGGAAACTTTAGGTCTCTTCTCATTGTCGTTTCGTTGCTTGTTTTCTATAAAAACTTGGAGGAAACAACTGGTTTCCAGGATTATTCTTTCACAAAAAATTGCTTGCTCTATTAGGGTCAATATAAATATAATAAGTTAAGAACATCACAAAGTCATGATGCAAACTTACTGCATTATAATTCAGTACAAAAGATGACAGAGGGTTAACGGATGCGACCATTAAAATTATTGAAATATCAAAAATACTATTCAAGTTTTGTATGCTGTACAATTTACTAGTAGTAAACAGTGACTCAGTAACCTAAGCTCAGTCTTTAACTTATATTCTTAAGGAATTATAGACAAAATTTCATTGATATTGTTGTATTATTCAAAATAGACTTACGAGATTTTTGGCCGACACTAAATAACTATTTTATATACATTTTATTGCTACAAAATGCTTTTACTGGATTATTTTATTTAAATGAATTGAACATATCTTACACATCTAAATTGTTTGAAGGTAAATGATCTTAAAACCTTCCTGACCGCTACTACGAGTAGTACCTATACCATCTCAAGAATTAGCACTTCATTAAAAAATCAACTACCATTTACTAAAAAAAGTTCATGGATATTATCTATAAGGAGATTTTCATTGTTTCAGAAAATGGATAGAAGAAATTGCACTAGCGGACAAACAGGGAAGGAAACCTTCGCTACTGCGTGCCATGACAAAGGCCTTTTGGATGAGCTACGCCCCGTCCGGAGTCATGTTCCTGATACAAGCCCTTTTACTAAAGTAGGTCTTGTATTTATCTAAAGTGTTATACGTGCTTATGCAAACCGGAACTATACATATATATTAAAATTTATTGAGAAAACAGTACAAAAGAAGTACATTAATTTTAGGCCAAATAATATTTATATTAATATCTGAAACTAAAACTCAGAATAAATTTTCTTACATCGCTTACCTAGAAAATATTTAACTAAATATTGTAAATTGATGTATAGAATAAAGCATAAAAAAATTATAAGAGCTAAGACGTGTCCTCTGTATGACAAGAAGATGGAGGTTTTGAAATAATTACGATGTCAATATAAAGATTTATGGAACGGTCAAGGACACCGGTTTGCTATAAATATGTTGGGTAATGAATATGAATGAGAAAATTAAAAAAAAATGATACACAGCTAAAATAAACTCATTAAAATCGATGTAACTTGATTTTGCCAACACTGTAACTGTTTTCAGTTTGCAATACTACGTCCAATTATAGTTTTTAATCTCATGAGAATAACAGCATTTGTTTAGACTGAGAATCAAATTACTACCTTCTTTGTTTCTTTTTAACTGTATATTGTAAAAGCAATAAATACTCTTAATGAATACTGTGAATTGCGGCAAAAGTAATTTAGATTTTAAATTTTTTTAACCATAAATACGCTAGAGCACCTTTCTTTACTTAAATATGTATGTGGGAGAGAGAGGTAGAGAAAATTTGCATAAAAGTAATTGCGTGTAACAGTTCACCGACGAATAACTACTCGTAGATATAGAATGCGTACAATTGCAATGTCAAAGACTTGGCACAGTTACCTTATCGTTAATCGTTATTATTTAATTACTTACTCACTGTTACAATACATGTTGCTTCGAAACAACAATTTTTTGTACAGAAAATATTTTTTTAGCATTCTACAGCAACCTATGAAGTGAATGCATTATGAAATAAACTATAAAACAGTTTTTATTTCACAATAGCTTGCAATCATGGCTATCTCTGTGAGTGTACATTTTAGAGGTACAATAAATGCTTCTCATAAAGAGAATTTCCCTAAACAAATTATTTTAATTAGCTAGTTAAATATTACCGATAAAGGAGACGGATACGCTTTCACAAATGCTTGGGCCCAGATTGTAAAAAGATGACAGTGATTTTAAGATTTCTTTTTATTATGTTGATGTTTTTTACAATTATAAACTCATTTATTCTTAACTATATTACACCTCAGGGTTATAATGTATGTAATAATGTGAAATGGTTTAGTTATTTTGAAAGCATTAATCGTGTGATCTAAGTATTTTTCATTTAAATATTGTTGATTCACAAATCTCGATTATAGAAATCAATTACTTATTTTATTTGAGGCTCTTTTTTAAGATTCTTATGCAATTCCAGATAGAATTTAAGACGAATGTTTACTACATTTCATTTCATTTCATTCATTCATTCATTTTCATTTATCATTTAAGAGCATGTTCTTGTCGGTGGAGCTTCTTCCAATCTTCTCTATAATAGAAACTTTAACCTTATAATAGAAAAATATAACGCTCTTTTTTAAAGCCATATCTCTTTACATCTTTCACTCATTCCCAAAATTTCCCGTCTCCTTTTTACAGTCAACAAGTCATTAATTGTTAATATGAATACGATAATATCTGACACAGAACTCTGCATTATTTAGATCTTTGAAACATTAAGGTAGGTTAAAAATACTTCTTTGTCACCAGACCATTTCAACCAGTGGCGCTTAGCATGATGTTAGCATACTGGGAGCCAGGCTCCGATATGTCTTATGAGCAAGCGATATATTGTGCATCAGCTGTGATCCTAATGTCGCTGCTCATAGCATTCCTCAATCACCACGGAGCCTATTCCACTCAGCAGTTTGGCATGAAAGTCAGAATTGCTGCCTGTTCACTTATCTATCGTAAGGTAAGTATTTAAACAATAATTAATTAATTATCGATTTTCTTCTTTTTAGAGTTCCTCATTTGGGCGAAAAAATCCTCATGAAATACAGTGTTCCTCAGTTTTTAATTTCCGTAATACATAATAATAATACGTAATAACAATACATAATTATCACTTTAACCAAAATTAATTTAGACAATAATGAATTAACTTGTCATAAACATTTTTTTATTCATTCAGGTAATGCGCATGAGTTCCGGCGCATTAGCACAGACAACAGCGGGTCAAGTGGTGAACCTGCTCTCAAACGACGTAAATCGCTTTGACTATGCATTTATTTACACACACTTTATATGGTTGTTGCCATTACAAGTAATCGTGGTGTGCTACCTCATCTACATCAAAATCGGATATGCAGCCATTGTTGGAGTCATTGGCATCGTACTCCAGACTATTCCCGTTCAATGTAAGCATTTAAAACTTTCATCTTGTACAACCAAAACAACATTTCGTATGGCATCTTATTCATTTATTTAAAACATTAATAAATTTTAATATTTGTGTTATATTATTGCCACACAATAATAGTATTGATATTGTGTGACAACGATATGGAAAATATAACACTTTTTAATATTTTTGAAAAATTAACATAATGCCAATAATGGTATCCGTGCAGGAAAGGAGAAAGAATACAATTTCCTGCGGCCGGGCGGCCTGTCGTAAGAGGCGACAAAACAACCCACAGCCAGGTGGTAGGGCATTTTCCCGCCTGGATGCCTACCACCCCTGGTCTAAAGTACGTCGCCATAACAACCTTGAGTTGTGTTTCGGCATTGGTGACCAGGTTTCAGTCTCCCTTAAGAGAGCAGCATCTTATTTGTAGCACCTTTGGTGTTGCAAATGTCCATAGGCGACGGTAACCGCTTGCCAACAAGTGGGCCATCTGCCTGTCTGCTGAACTCCTGCAATAAAAAAATAAATAAAAAAAGTGGTATAGTATCCCAATTCGGTTATCGTAGTTCAGTTAGAAAATGACTGTAGTTGGGTTTCTATATCTATTATCCATTCATTTGCCGTATTACTTATTTAACATTGGGCATAAAATCCGGCTTATGATGTTTATAACCTTAACCAAATACGTATGTGATGATTAAGAAAACCAACATATTTGGGACGGTTAAAAAAGTCGTTGTACATTGACAAAACCTGAATATTGTTGCAGCTTACATGAGTAAATTGGCTGCAAGGTTAAGAATGAAGACAGCGTGCAAAACCGACGAACGCGTGCGAATTATGGATGAAATTATTAGCGGCATGCAAGTAAGATCTACTTTTTTATGAGATAACAATTAATTATGCATATACCCATTTACCGGGGACTAGTATTCATGGACTAGTCAAGATAATATAGCCTTTTTTTACTGAGCTACATTACATTTATTTATACTGACTATCCAACTATTTAATATCGCAACTCTTCTCATCTTATCTTGGCGATAAAGAACTCCTCCAAAATCCTCTACTGATACTGATGATTAATAAACATTAACTTTTTCTATCCAAGTAGTAATGATGTATAGATACCACATGGACCGGGGACAAATAGTGACGTAACGTAGGCAGCGACTGTTGGATAGTGTCGAGTGATCCAGTGTCGAAGAACCTGAACTGAGTCGAATTTATGAACTTATCAGATCAATCAAAGTACTTTTAATTTATTTGACATTTAATTAACCTGGTTTTATGTGGTTGCATATTGTTAAATTTATTTTATAACTGACAACAATTTTTGATAAGTCCGTATAAATTAAATTATATGGCAATTTATAATCGGTTATCTCTTTAATCCCAAATAAAAAGAAAACAGATAATTTATCTTGCTTAAGTATATTGTGCAGTGAATCATTTACTTTCTGCTTAGTTAATTATAAGGAAAACAATTTACCTAAGGTATATTATACCTAAATAAATACATTCACAATTTCTCCAACATTACTAATGTAGCCAAATATAAATCTAAACTTTATGAACAAGGTGTACTCGTATCTACACAAACAGTAAGAATACGTGACCTCATAGTAAATGCTAAAGTGAGTTCTAGTTGACAGTAAATAATTACAAAACATTGTTCAGGTAATAAAAATGTACGCATGGGAGAAACCGTTTGAGCACGTGGTGGCAATGGCCCGCCGGAACGAGATCAACTGCATCACGTCTGCGTCGTACTTGCGTGGAGTCTATCTCAGCTTCATGGTGTTCACGGAGCGACTAACACTTTACATTACTCTACTTTCATATTCGTTATTCGGCTATCAAGTGACCGCTGATATAGTAAGTAACATCAAGAAGCTTAATTAACTTGTCAGGAACGGAGAAAGAATACAATTTTCTGCGGCCGGGCGGCTTATCGTAAGAGCGATAAAACAATCCACAGCCAGATAGTAGTGTATATGCCCGTCTGGATTGCTGCCACCCCTGATCCAGAGTATGCGACCATAACAACCTTGAGTTGTATACCGGCATTAGTGGCCATGTTCCTGTATCCCTTAAAAGAGCAGCAGCGTATTTGTGGCACCTTTGGTGCTGCTAATGTTCATTGGCGATGGTAACCACTTTCCGTCAGGTGGGCCGTCTACTGTATGTAAAAACAAAACATCATTATTGCTTTCACACAGACTATTTAGATAAATTTGAATAGCAGTTGCAACATTTAACATAAATAGATACACAATTCTTACACTTGTTTCACTAAAGCGTAGATAAACGAAGGAAACGTAGACAACTGGCGGTCTTATCGCTAAAAACAATATCTTGCCGACATCCCTAGGCTAACATTGACAGATACTAAACTAATAATATCTAAACTGACAGTGGATTTTAATTATTTGTTGTTCCCTTGCGTATTGCTACACTTAAACTACCTATATTTATATTTCCAAGGTCAACTTTTATATCTGCAATAAAAGGTATCCTAACCCAAGCAAACTTACTTTCATATTTATATATTAGTGTAGACAGCTGCTACAATAAGATAGATATGACATATATATGATTTACAGGTATTCCCATTGGCGCAATTCTTCAACACACTGCAAGGCACACTTTCGATAATTATGTCAAACGCTGTTTCGTTTTTGGCCGAGGCGCTGATTTCTGTCCAACGCCTCGAAGCGTTCATGCTATTCGGTACGTGAACTTAATGGCCCCATGTTTGGTCATTGAGTGCCACTTGCATGAGAACCTATTTCTATGAGTAATATATCATAGAGGGCCGCGTATCTCTTAATCCAACGAGTCCATACTATAACAAAGACTCGAGTTTGTTTATAACAATAACTGATTCAAGCTTATTAACTTTGCCAACTCTAACCAGAATAATTATAGTTTAATTAATTTTGAATGGCCACTGAAATAACACGATCATATGGCAACTCTGTGCCAAAACAACAATACACAATAATTCAAGTATATTTAACTTCCTCCTTTCAAATTTTAAGATTAGATTCAGTAATTACTGAACTATTTTTTATAGTCTATATGATTATTCTTTTGAAAATAATAATAAATTAAACGACTGTGATTATAAACTATAAATAATTATTGACATTCTTTAAACTGATACATTAGGTACTTACGTTGGGTTTTAAGTTGGAAAAACGTAATATACCAATTAAACCAATTTACTTCTTTACTGCTAACGAATAATAAACTAATTAATATCGTGTGGATTTGCGTTCTTAAGGCACAAAGATATCCTAAACAAATAAATAGATTTACAATAAGTTTAATACATATTCATTTAATATGAATGAAAACTATTGAAACAGTCCAATTCAAATATAATGTCAATTCTTTAAATAAGGAAATCCTTAGTATTAATTTTTAAATCATAGAGCGTTCTTTTACAGCGTGTTCGACATCAATAAAATGTAAATAATTAATAATTATGCTCTATTGTGGATTGAAACTAATATTCTAATTTAATTTGCATCGAAATCAGATAAGGTACGTACAAACAATTGGTGTGATGATGTTTGCAGGCGTTCCCGATATCCCAAATGTTCAACATGCTCCAATTGACCCTAGCTATATCTCTGCCGCAGAGTATTTCAATGTCGATGGAGTCTATCACTTCTATCCGTCGTATTCAGGCCCTTCTACTTTTGGGTACGAGATTTATTAATACAATGCCGTGGGAATAATGTAAATATTATAACTATAAAATCGTCATTTCAATATTTTATACATTCAATTATATATTTTTATATAATTATACAAATATAAGGTTAATTATAGTTAATTGGCAGACGTATGTTTCTAGTACTTTGTGGCTAACTCGGCGTTGTATTTGTCTTAAAACGTGGGAACAGACCACTGAATTTAAGTTATATACTTATTTTTAAATTCTTAGTTTGGTTTGTCGTTAATGATAATGCTTTTGCATGTTGCTGTTTTATTACTAAAACTAATGCCTATATTTCAGAACGACATTCACGTCTTGATTGAATCTTAAACAAAGTATATAATCACTGAGCCTTGTTCTAGAAATGTAAGCATTTTTTTTCTTAAGTGTTGAGGGTTGGTATTAAAAGCAACCAAGCATGAGCAGAAAGTGTACTTACTAACAAAACTTGTTTACTAAAACTTCCTACTAGATACTAACTGAAGGTATAATGGACTCTGTTTTCTAGTGGTCTAAGAGTTGGGACGTTTAATTCACTGTAACGGTCCCGGATTCAATCCTGATATGGTAAATTTCGTAAACGAATCTTCCATTTTTACTAGATTTCATCTGCGAGTCTGGGAACACCACTAGAGTGGTCCGTTATATATTAAATATACATACCTACAATGTGTATTTGTGTAGCGATTCAACAAAAAAATATTTTAGGATAATTAATAATTTAAAGTACAATTTTAATTATTCGCATTATATAAGATATCTATAATATGTATTATAAACATGCTGTGTCTGTACATTGAAGCTATAAAAAAAACTGGAACAGACTATATAAACGATTGGAGAGTATCATTTTTTTTTATTTCTTGTGAAACCTACTGGGCTGACTTCAATGCGATTTTCGCTTATCGACAGCAAATTTTAGACTTAAACTCTGCGCTAAGTACTAGCTAGTAGTCATTTTTCCGGGAATGATATAAAATGACGAGATTGAAGAAAAAAATTGATTTTCAATATGATTTTTCACTGATCTATAGTAAATATTATGTAATAAACTTTATGGTATTTTTTATCCCGGGAATCCTGCGGGAATTTCCCGGAAGTGGTTTTTAATTTGTTCGGATGCATAAAAATTTGCTGATTCCGACACAGTTTCCACTAAAACGATACCTTGCATGCTTACGTTCTTTTTTAAATGCTGCGATACTTTGTGT
Source organism: Dendrolimus punctatus (assembly GCA_012273795.1). Classification (NCBI taxonomy): domain Eukaryota; kingdom Metazoa; phylum Arthropoda; class Insecta; order Lepidoptera; family Lasiocampidae; genus Dendrolimus; species Dendrolimus punctatus. The sequence goes on along the minus strand of CM022531.1, from coordinate 19,445,265 downwards.
CCCGGGAATTTCAATTCAATCGTCGACGAATTCGCGAGCATCTCCAAGTTTCTTTATAGAAATGCATTTCAATTTGTTATTTTTACTAATTACAATAATACAGATGAGAGGGAAGATCTCCGTAGCGTTCCAGATGTGGATATTGCAAAGTTAGTGCAAAGTGTGGAAAAACAGAAAATGAAAAATTTAAGCGAGGTGGACTTACGACCAAACACCTTTAAGAAAATCGAAGAAGAAGGCATATATAATCCTGGTAAGTTAGCCATCTATTTTATAAGTGTCATGTTAAATTATAATGACATAGAAAAAAATAAATCCATTAGAACCAGAGAGGCCTAATTAACTAATTAATTAAGCTTATTTATTAACCTGAAACTGATGGGAGCAGAAAGATTCGTTTTCCCAAAATAAGACCTGGGTCACAGTGCCATAGAAACCTAACAATTATATGCTGGTATGATTTGCTTTCTTAGAAAGGCTAGACTGGCTTTCAAGGCCCCATTGAAGACCTCAATGATATGACATAACTAGTGAACATTGAGAAAGTGGGTACAAAGTTAAGTTTGCTTATTGTTTTGTATTTATACGTATGTCCATAAATCCATCATCACTTGTTATTTCCAAATCCTGTAATGCGTGCGTGTAAGTTTGTTATTTATACATTCATTTCTTAAGTACAGTTTAATTACCCGCTACATATAAATATTTATATCCGCGTGAGAACGGAGTAAAAATTCACATTTTAATATTATTGTTTCCTGGAATGTGATCGGCTATTGTTATGAAATTTTATCTATACTTTCAACCTTTCATTGACGTTGATGAGCATAGGATAGATACATAATAAAACTACGTTTTAACGGTTTTAAGCGCAGTAACTTATTTATCAGACACGACGAAATATAATTTTTCATTTCTCATATTCTGAAAGTTCGCTTGGAGTTGCCTAATTTCGGGATGAAAATAGCACTTTTTGTTCCTAGGAAACGATTGTCCCTACTGTTAAAAATTTAAAACAACTATGCTACCCATAGATAATACGTGCGACTCATATCTCATTTTTTTTTTTTACAGCCACTGTTAATTTGCGGCATAAATTGTAATAAAAAAAACATCAACAATTTTGTTACACCATGTTATACTTATAAATTACTTTTCACTAAATTATTATTTAATTTACACTTTGAGCTAAATATCATCAATTATAAAAAAAAAATACCGGCTAGTAGAATGCCACAGATAAAAAAATTGGACGTTTCATATATGATGTACCGACATAATGACTTTTCATCAGATTTAGATATGGATTTAACGCCTGACTTTATTAGAAAAGTAGTTGTTTGTTTAACTAATGAATTTTTATTTACTTTCCTCATATTCGAAATGAAAAGCAGAGTGTTAAACTCCTAGGGTGAAAGGCCTATTTACGCACTGCAATTATTAGCGCCCTCACTACGCTTGTGCGCCAAACCATCTCGTGCCTAAATAGGTCACTTTCACCTCTCGTATCACAATCTACTATTGCAGTCCTATTTTTATAACCTATTGTTTATAGTATAGTTATTGACCTGATCGAAGTACATATTTTTTGCCCTACTGGTTCAAAGATAGATCTAAATTGACTCAAACTAAACAAACACACCTGCCAAAAATATAAACACCAGTATTTTACTCAATAATAATAATAATGAAACAACTTGCCTGTACAAATATAATTTTTCCGTCTTTCAGGATTCGAAAGCTCAGAGAAGGGACTAATGAACCAAGGATTAAGTTTGCCAGTCCATCCGGACGTGGGTATATTTATCCAAAATGTATGTGCCAACTGGACTGAGGACGGGCCCGTCACATTACGCAACCTTAACATTACAGTGCCCAAGGGGAAGCTTTGCGCCATTATCGGCTCAGTGGGATCAGGAAAGGTATTTGCGTTAATAATATTCCTATACGTATTTTTCCGACACATTCTCAAAATACTCAAATGGGTATTGTTATATGTACATTATATTCTTATTAAAAATATTAAACAATTAATTCACAATTAATAATTGAAATCAGTAACTTCATTTTAGTAAATATAATTCACAATTTGTTTATAATAAAAAGTAGCCGCCATTAATTTAACTCTGGAAACTAAAGTTTTATCACTGTACAATGACAAAACGGTACATAAGCGAGTGGAGTTTCATTAGATAAGTCTTGTTAACTTGTTAAGTGTTGTAAGAAAAACGATATTCTTTATTGTGTTGTTTATTTATACAGATAAATTAAATTGTAATCTCCGTTTGTAATGTCAAAATGAAAATGTAAAAAATCAGGTATAATTGGGACCAGGAGATTCCGAATGCAAGTGTTATAACTTTTGTCTGGTTGTTCCGGCTAATCTCTGAAAGGGCTGGATTGATTTTGATGAGACTTTTAGTAGCAGATAACAGTGGTTATGAGAAATAACAGCCTTTTTTAGAATTCTTCGAAATAATCCCACGCGGACGAAGTCACGGGCGCAGCTAGTATTCAGTAAATAAGAAGTTAGAGATTCGCTTCCGAAGCAATAAAAAAGCACCTCCCTCCAACTTTCATCAGACGCCTACAAATGGACACGCGTGCGTCTGGTTTTTAACCTATGCTTACGCTCCTCGCGAAAAGTAGTTTATGTGCTTAAAGTACTGAACGTCTCAGTTGTCAAAGTTGCGTTAATAATGAATTGTGTATTTGTCTATGAAGTTTCCATTTGCCGCCATCTGAATTAGCCGCCCGAGGCATGGGGCCTATACAATTTTCCCTATCCCGTTCTCCTATTCCAATCCCAAATACTATTCCCTTTATGCAATTCCTCCTGTCTGATCCGTCTCTCATTCCCCTATTATCTCTATCCCATTATTATCTCATCCCAAAGGCTGGTATCGGATTGGTGGCGCCATTGATGCTTTAAACGTGTATACTCTATAGGGTACAGTAATAAATTGTTGTACCAAAATATCATATTTTTACAGAGTTCGGTTCTTCAACTGCTACTAAATGAACTCAGATCTACCAGCGGTCGTATTTATCTCTCTGGACCGCTTTCGTATGCCTGTCAAGAACCGTGGTTATTTGTAGCCACTGTTAGACAAAACATTCTATTTGGACTGCCATATAACCCTAAAAAATATAAAGAGGTAAATCTAAAACTTTGTTTACCTAACACCTTACGGTCTTACCTTACAGGTACCTAAGTTAGTGCTCTTTGAAATATCGACGGATGAGAAATTATAGCTAGGCAATAATGTGACGATAGCACTTTTACTTTTAAAATATTTTAATGATGATATTTGATGAAACATTGTACTAAAAACATAATGTATATAATTCGGTAATTTAATCAAACTTATCCAAATCATTCTAGAATTGCTATATTTTCTCGAAAAAATGTTTATTTCTAATATGTAATAAAATGTCTGTTTATTTAAAAATACTTGTATATAAACAAACAGTGTATATATACATAATATAGTAAAATTATTCGAAATAGCGAACATTCTTGTGATGTACTTTAAAAGTCTACAATATTATTGATGTACAGCTGTTTAGATATTTTAAAAGAATCTTTTATTTACATATTTACCTCCATAAATCAATCTATTTGTAAAAGTCTATATTCTGGTATAAAACTTGCCTTCAGTAGCTATATGCCACATATTTAAGCTGAAATCTTTATAACCTTTATCATGCAGGTCGTTAGAGTATGTGCCCTTCAAAAGGATTTTCAGCAGTTTCCACATGGCGACCAAACGTTAGTCGGTGAAAGGGGTGCCTCCTTGTCTGGTGGACAACGAGCGCGTATTAACCTCGCTAGAGCTGTCTACAGACAGGTAAGACTGGAATTACAGACCACATTACACGCTTATTGGTCATTCTTTAACATTACTTTACTTAGTAGGCCAACTAAATGTTCTCTGTATTAATGAACGCTTTCATAGGTGCATGTTTTTTGCACAATTACTATTTAAACATGGCCACGCTTCGCTGTGGCTCAGTTTGAATTAGCGAAGTTAAACCCATCTACTACTTTTCGAGTTTTGTGAATATAAAATAAAAAGTATAATATATTTTTTTTAATCTAACTTTTAATTACATTTAATTTTATTTTTTAGCTTTTGTAAGAATAATTCAACAAATTGGATTAAGGCCCCTTAGAACATTCTAGCTAAATTTTTATAGCATCTCATCAAGGGTTAAGAGTGGTTACCCCCGCGGGGTTACTGACCCAAAATACAGAAAATACAACCAAAGAACTTTTTATTTTATGTAGCATTACAAGGCATACCGGGTACAGTTAGTTAGTTAATTTATGTAATGAGAAACTATAAATTTCATAACAAAACAACGGGTTCCTAATTAGTTTATATAATCGTACAGAATCTTGGCAATTAAAATAAGAAAAAAACTAACAATTCTTCGACGACGCGGGTTTTCAGTTTTGTTAATAGCTGCCAAAATCATCATTTTAATCTCACTTGCAGCGCAAGTATGCTAATTTTGTAATATCAAGTGACAAAAATAAGAAATAAATAGATAGATTCATCACGCTGATACAGAATCTAAATAACCAGTTCAAAAATAATGATGTGTTGATTATACCAAATTTAATGATTAATTACGGAATTCATTATCAAATGAATGGTACATATATATACAAAATAATAAACTAAATTTCAATTCCAATTAAAATTTGACTGCTGGATTGTAAAAAACTATAAAATATAAAAAATATTAAATTTCCGTCTGCGCCACATGGGATTATTTGATTATGATATGATATTTAAGATTAACAAAGTGTTTATGAGGCCTTCAATGCGTTGGCACGTTCCCTGGTTTTGCAAACTTCCATAAGTGCGGTGACTACTTTCCATCACGTGGAGCGTTTATCTATTTGCTATCTTTTGGCAATAAAACAACCTACAAGTATATTCATATACTGTTCAAGTATATCAATTCAAGGGGGCTTAAAAAATTAATGGAGTGCATTCCATATATCTATTAATGTGACGTCAGAGGCTTCATTTCAGATTTCTTAAATTTCTTTTCAATTATTCGGCCAGCATATAAAGATAGTTCAAAGCTTTCTTTTTAATTAAAAATTTGTTGTTGAATATAATTCGGTGAATATTAGATATAGATTTACGCGGAAAGATCGAGTTAGAATCTCTAGTATCCACGCTCATTATCTATACTATACTAATATTATAAAGAGGAAAAAAATGTATTTGTTATCTATATTAATTCTTTCCCCATTCGAATGCTACATTATCCCTGATTAATATATTGATCAATTTATATAAAATTAGGGATACTACTAAAACTCCAATAATGCAATCCATCAATCTAAATAAAATACTTGTCGCTGGAATCGGGTTCCACGATTTTTATGAAATTTTATGTGTGTTTGAGTCGGTCACGGGGTGCCTTAGATTCACAATTAAGCCCAGTAGGTTGCGCTGAAATCAGGTTCTAGATTATTACTTTTTTTAGGGCAGGACAACGTCTGCCGAAAACGCTAGTTACTTAAGTAATAATTTGCCTAAAATGATGTATGTAGTCTTTTGACAGCGCCGCCTCCGCCGAGAATTGTCGTTTTGGAGTCTTAAAAAATCTAAGACAACCTAAGAGATGCCAAAGACCGCGTGAAATGCACTCTACTTTAGACCCTCGGACCACAACCAGTGTTGGAAACGGGGATGATGATGACTTTAAAGTTGTTTTCATAGACTTTACTCATGGTACATGATGTTTTCAGGCAGAAATATACTTACTAGACGACCCACTATCTGCAGTGGATGCCCATGTCGGCCGTCAGTTGTTCGACGAGTGCATCAACGGATACCTGCGGCACACCACTCGTATTCTTGTGACACACCAACTGCACTACCTGAAAGATGCGGAGTACATCGTTATAATGAACAACGTAAATAATTGTTATGATTATTCAAATTAAATTTATTCGCCTGATAATTATATTGGAATCACAAAGCAAAAAGGGCCAATGCGCGTCTCACGTGCATCACCTCTGTTTAACCCTTCATTCACATTGAAGAATTTAACTGATATCAGACGGTTGATTACTGCCTTTCATTTTGGATGAATCAACCAAAGTAATATCCGTATAAACATAAACTTGAATCATTCAATGTCACTGAATATCGTCGTATCTTTCAGTTCTGTGCTCTTTATTTGGGGTTAAACCGTCTAATATGAGCCTCATACAGCGTTGACGAACGACTACTGTTTTTGTAATTTACCTGCTAGCCCTAAAAATTCTTTTGAGAATACTTTAGGTTTATCTCAAAAACAAATTCCATTGTGTAACGGCATACAGAATGCACTTTTACATATTTTATCCATATAATTAGGTAGGTATGTATTATTTTACATATCTATAATAATAGTACATACCTACCTAATTACATATGTATGTATGTAATTAGGTAGGTATGTATTATTATAAAATAGTTTTGGAAAAGCTATATTTATTATAGACGACAACCTGTTACTTTTACTAAATTTAAAATATGTACATAGAGAGTGCCGTCATTTCCAATTTCAGCAATCGGTGCTATTTGTCAACCTGTTTATTCAATTCAACCGTTTAATGGGCGATTTTTCAATCATCTGATAAAAGTCATCAGTGGAATAAATTACAACCTAAGTGAATTGAAAAGTAAATTCATTCCACTGTTTTATTCATACAACTGATATTTGATAATATGACTAACTTTGAAACCAAAGCCTTAAATCTGATATTTCCTGCATAGAATGAGGTTGTCATTAAAAAAAACCAAACGGTTATTACTATCAGCTACCGCAAATATAAGAATAAAAAGATTTTATATCTATTTCCTAGGATATATTCCAATAAAAAATTACTAAAATGTTTCTTATATACTAATATAATTATCGATAGCGACAAAAGTAAATGATTTTTTTTCCTTTGAAACAGGGCTCAGTGGAAGCAAGCGGAACTTATGACGAACTAATTATTTCTGGCAAAGACTTTGCGAAATTGCTCTCCTCAACTCACGATGAAAATGAAGATAAAAAAGATGTCGAAAAACTGGCGCCGCTGTCAAGGAGAACTTCCGCGAGGGTTAGTCCGAATTTTTATATAAATAGTGCCAACTTCCACGACAAATATCGAAACTAAAAGAGCGCTCTCTTTCAACTGTAACTGAAACTTTTACTCTAGGTAGTTGACAGTAAAATCAACCGAGACTTTGATAAATTTATTATGGCAGAAGTTACATGACATCCAAACCGTCGTCATTAATAAATACTTCCATTTTAGTGTTTGACTTGAATCTTTCCAGCCCCGATAGTTATTATACCTAAGTATAACCTACCCTAAATTTTAAAAACCCAAATATTATTTTTCAGGTAGATATTTCAATCCGTGCCCTGCTACAGTCACTAACTAATGTATTCTGATTACCAACATTGAACATTTTATTTAACACTGTATTTTCATCATGTGTATCTAGCCAATTTTGAGTTAAATTGTTATTTATTTATCTACGATTGTTTTTACCTAGTAACGTAAACTTCAACTACACCAGTATGAAAGACAGGTGGCTTAAACGCCATTAAATTGTTTAGTTATCGACGACGCGGCGTCCTTCTCTCACTGAATCAACTCTCGGGTGCGAAGGTCCAGCTCAGGAGATGGAGGAAGAGGAGCGTGAGTCCGGGTCCATGGGATGGCACGTGTACGGTGCATACCTAAGGGCAGGGGGGAAACCCCGCGGCTGGTCTTCATGGTGCTGCTACTCGTCATAGGCCAGTTGTCTGCGACATTATGCGACTATTGGGTCACCCTATGGTAATATCCACCTCCTATATATAATAAACAATATTATAAATTAACGGTCTAGTAGCGAAAAGTCTCCCATGATATCTAGAGCGGCACTCGCTTGGTAAATGAGTGAAGGGCCAGATACAGAAGGCGGTTCTCCTAAGGACGGCACGCATTGCGAGGAAGTTCCTGTCTCTGGAGCCCTAGCCTCCGGTAGCCTAGAACCTAGGTCCCACTGCCCACGGACGTCATCTTCTTAAATTTTCTAATGTTCGTTTTTTTATATATACGATAAGATATTAATTAAACATACATGTGTAATATAAATAATAAAGACGACCTAGACTTTTAGGAATACATTTTACAAGTAGTTAGGTAGTATATATTTTAAATCATATTTAGTTCATTATGTTTATTTTATATAAAATTTTGGTAGCAATAAAATCAATAAGGAGGGCGTGTACGTTTTGTATTGACTTACAAAAATTTACTTATCCCGCACTCAAACAACTCAGACCTATGGAGACATAGAGCATCATCCATAGGTCGCTGGGTCATATCCAGCTCGAAGGACCAATTTGGATACGATACTATGCAAGGACAAATATAGAAAGAATTAAAAGAAAAAAAGAAAAGAACGTTGACACTTTCAAATTATAAGAAAGGCAAACTACTAATAAGGTTTGCTTCCAACAAGATCCCAAAACAATATTATTTTGTTTATTTGTTATTTTAGGACAAATGAAGTAACTACTAAAAAGGACAAAGAAAGTAACGCGACTACAAAAGATTACGATGAAATATTAACTCCAAGAAATAGCACTTTTAACTTCGCAAGCTACTTCTCTGGTGTTGATCTTCAACCAGGTTCGTTTTCACATATTCTTATCTTCATAGTTTTGTTAAAAATATCGCTAAGACTTTAACTTAAACTGGGTATTGCTTATACGGTCTTATAATAATATTTATCTTACGAACGATTTTAAAATAGACTTTTAATTAGTAACTTTAAGTACAAATATTATTTCAATTTAATTTAATTTTCAATAATTGAGTAATCTTTAACTTTTTCGTGTGTCTCTGAGTGCGGCAGCAGAGTTTCAGGTTTATTAGCCACTAGCTTCTGCCCGCAACTTCATTCACGTGGCATTGTTACTTTGGGCTAACACTAAGTTTATCCCACGACTTTGTTTACGTAGAAGGTGTAACGCACGCGGCGGAAGCTCTCAAAAAGAAAAAACCCCGATTTTGAAACAATCTTCATTAGTGCTCCGTTCTTATTAGTTTTAGCGTGATGATATAGCCTTCCTCGATGTATGTATCTAACACAGAAAGAATTTTTCAATTCAAATTAGTAGTTCTTAAGATTAGCGCGTTCAAACAAACACGCTCTTCAGCTTTATATATTAGTATAGATACTAAACTACATGGTACATACACAATATTAATATCATTACAGATCTAGATATCCACGCATATATCGGCCCTCTAGACACGGCTCAGTACTTGTACGTCTATTCGGCCCTCATAGTGTGCTGCATCTTCTTCATAACGGCGCGAGCCTTCATGTTCTTCAAGGTGTGCATGACCTCATCGCGGAACCTCCATAATGACATGTTCCATTCTATGTTACGAGGGGTCATGCGGTTCTTTGATACCAATTCTTCTGGTGAGTGTTTTCAAGTTCTATTTATCCTCATCAATAAAAACTGTTTAGTACTTAAGTTGTTCCCTTTTAGCTTAATTTTCATATATACCTATATATTTATACGAGTCGATAGAAGTATATAGGTATAGGTATATATGAAATCAGTTTCGGTAATGAACCATTATTATGAAATTATTAATATAAAAATATGCATGTAAATGTGATTATGTTACTTTTGTCAAAAGTAAATATTATTACGTATTTGAAATCTAATATTCTACGTTTACAGGTACAGGTTTACCTGTTTTTTTTTGTTACAAGATAACTTTAAATATTTCTGTAAAAAAACAATTTTTTTTATTTGATTCCTCTTTAGTTATGGATTTTTATCAATAAAAGTGTAAAATACTCGGGAAATATAAATTACGTAATAGAAGCACACATTCAGATTCTAATCAAAGACATATATTATCTATATAGGTGTTTTATGTACTTTATAATATACCAACATTATTGTGTGACGTCAATATTCACATCCCGTAAGCACGCCAAAAGGGCGGCGTTGAAATCATTCGAACTTGATTCCAGATTTTAAATATTTATCATTAGTATTTTATACTAAATTTATATTTTACAGTTACTACCCGTGCGCAGAAGCTTTGCCGATAGCCTCATAATGTCACGCGTCGATGGTCAGTAGTCATTTATTATTGTATATACTTTTCATGAGTATATACAATAATAGTAAGTAATAAAATACAATAATAGTAAGTAGTCGTCGGCAAATCTTCTGCGCGCGGCTCATGCATTAAAATATTAATCTATTTTGTGCATATTCGCACAGAATACAAAACCGATATTTCATGCTAAATCACAATTATTACATTTTGTTTCATGTTTAGCTCAAACTTGTTTTATTCGCAGGTCGCATTTTAAATCGCTTCTCAAAAGATATTGGCGCATTGGATGAATTATTACCTCGTTTCTTGTTGGAGTGCATCCAAATATACCTTGTCATGTTCAGCATCTTAGCACTAAATGCGGCAGCATTGATATGGACTCTACTGCCTACTACAATCATTCTATTATTGTTCTACACCATTCTTCAGATTTATTTGAAATCCGCACAATCTATCAAGCGATTGGAAGGCACTAGTAAGTTGCTTAATAGTCTAATTATAAGATTAACAATGCTACTTAGCATTTGGCAATTCAAAAATGATTGCATATTACACAATAGGAGTAACCCTCACTTACTTTCCATAATAACTAAGTTTCTAAAATATATAGATACTTACATATATATTAAAGATACTTTTTTAAAGTAATGTGATGTAGGTAACCCGCTTGTAAGCACAAAAGCTCAATTTCAACAGTTCTACAAGTTTTGTCAGCAACAAACGATTATAGCAGACAAATTTACAAATTAGGTAACTATCTTCCATGTCCTGACATAGCCACCTACTTTAATACAATCATATTTTGTGGAAAACAGCTTTATATTAGTTATACGAGGAACAAAATTAGATATCCAGGCATGTTGTCTCTACTAAATCTCGGTACATTGGACCAATGTCCGACTGCATAGCGATTTACGGTTGCCAAACAGAAAAAAAAGCATTATAAGAAGGCGGAGCTCAAGCTTCGAAGCTCGGGCAGTTCAGAAGCAACCAGGTTTTATAATAATTAGGACTAAGGATGATCAAACAAACGATGCGAATTTGGTAAGATTAATTTTAAATCCAAACTGATATATGTAGGTGCGAGTGATTTTGTTTGACTATTTGGTACGCTAGGTATATTTTCATCCAAGAATATGGCAAAGTTTTTGCAGCATTCAGATACAAAGCTTACCCAATCAAAGGCGTGTGAGAATCTCTTATAAATAATAACTTAACTAAACAAAATTATCGTTTTTCATAGCTCGCAGTCCGGTATTTTCGCACATGTCGGCCACTCTTAACGGCATTAGTACAATAAGGTCATCTGGAGCACAACAAAGGCTTATTCAAGAGTTCGATAGATTTCAGGTAATATTTGTATTTGATTATAATATTTCGCTTTTATAATGCAATAGCACATAAAATAAATTACTATATCTTTAGGACATTCACACATCGACTTGGAGCAGTTATTTGGCGAGTGGAGTAACCCTTGGTTTTTGGCTGGATCTTATTTGCGTACTATATTTGACGATAGTCATAGTGGCTTTCCTCGTCATTGACAGCAGTGAGTGTTTTATAATAATATAGTTATGAATATATCTCAATGATCTTCGACCCAATCTTGCCTAATTCAATATGAAACATCTCGCATTTTGTATTCTAAGTAGCTTTTTTAAAATCATAAGCAAACCAAATTTCATAAAAATCGTGAAGGCCTTAAAATGGATTTTTAAGGAAAATTAAGGAAACTCCGACCAATTTACCTAACTTTATCAGTATTTACTGTGTGAATAAATTTAAAACTATCCAATAAAATTCTAAAGTATACGGCACAATATGGAACCAATATGGGAAAGTTTGTGGAAAATTATTTTCAAGTAGGTACCTATTCTAAATGTTTTATCAGTGTTAAACTTAGTGATGAAGGAAAACTATACTTTTTAATACATACCTATATTTATGCGTGAAATTTAGTATCTTTTATTTCATTTATGATCCTTTAAAAAAGAATGTTAGCTATCGTTTTAGTAGAAACTGTGTCGGGCTAAGCTAATTTTTATGCTCCCGAACAACTTCAAACTATTCCTGATAAAATTCTCGCGAGATTTCCGGGATAAAAAGTAGCGTTGATTTATATAAGTCTAAGAATTAGATGTCGATCAGCGGAAACCGCATAGAAATCGGCCCTATAGTTTTATGTGAATCCCGAACAAACTAGCAAACAGACGAGAAATCTAAAAAAAATTATAGTGTTTTCCGTCGTTTGTATAATCTATTCCAGTTGAATTTTTTTAATATGCTTCAATGTTCAAACACGGTATGTTTAGAATTTTACAATATTATAGATGATAGATCATGGAAGAAGCTATTGTATGATATAATATTATACGGACGGCGTAACTTGGCAAATGTGTACATAGGCTCTGCGAACTTTAGAGCATGTACACTCGTGTCATGAGTGGGTATACGACTCGTCAGTGAATACAACTAGTCGCCCTTCATCCCTGTGTTTTTTCATTGCGTTGTACTAGTTGGTCACTGTATTTTCTTTACGAGTTAACATGCGCTAACGTTCGCAGAGCCTATGTTCACATTCACCAAGTTACGCCGGCCGTATTATATATAGTATTTTTTCCATGATATTTTACATAGAAGATTTCATACAATTTAGGTATTTAAGAACATGCAATGTTTTCCACTGAGTACAGATTTTTATAAAGACTCAAATTTGTTATTTATGATGATGATAATTTTATCGTTATTCCGCCTTAGGAACAATATTTTCCGGCAACGTCGGCTTAGCCATATCGCAGACACTCATTCTGACGGGGATGCTCCAGTTCGGTGTCCGACAGACTGCTGAGGTGATTTCACAGATGACCAGCGTCGAGCGCATCTTGCAGTATACGCACATTGAACGGGAACCTCAGTGGGATAAAGGAGGTACTTAAACATTTTTATTCAAATGTTTCTTATGATGTTAGCGTGAAAATATTTAGAAACCAAATACTTCTGAATAGTCTATACAATGTAATATTTAAGGTACGGAAGAACGGGATCTTCTGATACAAGTAAAATTTGCTTTAAAAAAGCAACAGACTATAAATAGTCCATGTGTTCCTTAAAAAATAAATATTTTCATATTTCCTTTATTCAACTGGTAGGGTGTATCCCGAACTTTTTTTCTCTACATGGCGACGCCTACCCTGATCCTGTCCGTTATACGCATAATGATCTAACCTCATTTTTGATCATCAATTGCCTAAGTTGCCTAATTTTTTTATTACATCGAAGAATAAAGCGTATATATTGTTTTGTATCTTAAGATCAACTTTGCAGAGAACAAATATGTAGGTACTTATATGAATACGCATTATTATCTATACTTTTGTTTTTTACAGAGAGAGAAACTCCAAAAGGTTGGCCGTGGAGTGGTCGTGTTGAGTTCCGCAATTGTTATATGAAATATACGCCGGAAGACGTGCCAATTCTAAAGAATCTCAATTTAGTAATAGAAAGTGGTTGGAAGGTAAGAAATGTAATTGCCAAGTATTGTCTTTCGTCTTATACGAATACACAATATATACAAACCTTTTCCTTGTACTAAATAAAATTTTGGATTACTTATAATTAACATTTTGTAGCATCTTAATACGACTAAACATTTTTTTCTTATTTGACCATTTTTTTTTAGGGTAGTAAAGCTATTTTAGAAAGACTGAACCGTTATGAACCTATCGTACCTATCCGGCCGTCTGCACTTTATGCCACGGTTATTTTTCTCAGACTACGGACTCTACAATCAACATGCATGATGTTTTATAGAAATATGTGTAAACTGTAAAGAACTATCAAGTTATTTAAGTAGTGAAAACTCGAAAAATAAAGCCGCAGGTACTTAGAGTGGTAGCGATACATAAAAGCTTCAAATTGTTTTTCCGCCTACATACACCTGTGGGATATCGTCAGTCAGATTATTAACAAAAAACATAAGCATCTTGGTTAACGGCTTTGTTATTTATGTCAATAGATGGCAAAATTCTTCCCCAAGTCGTCCAAATTATGGCTCTTCCTGTCTCTCAATTTTTTTTTTCACAAAAAATCTACTTTGTAGAGCTTTACAAATACTGTTCCTACAAATTGTTTTGAGCAAAATTCATTTTTTGTATTGTTTATTGTTATACTCTCTCTGTTTTCGTTATTAGGCTAAAGATAGCCTAATAACGAAAACAGAGAGAGTATATGACACCTTTATTGCCCTTCCTCGTGCGAGGGCAATAAAGCCAAGCCAAGCACTTATCAATTTGTTTTCGGCAATGTTTTATTACTTTTTTCTATTAAGGCCTTTCAGGGCTTAACTCCGTATCTACTGAAATGCAGTCATTCCGTCAAAATTAACATACTATATAGTTACTTACTGTGTAATGATAAATTAATTAATTAAGCGAAAACCTTGATTAGTATACCGATTACAGGTGGGCATAGTCGGTCGGACGGGTGCTGGAAAGTCTTCTCTTATCTCGTCCCTATTCCGGCTTGCCATTGTAGAGGGCGAGGTGCTCATCGATGGCATTGACACCGGCTACTTGGCGCTACAGGTGAGATATATTTGCCATTAAAACTGACTGGGATTTGATGGATTTTATGAAAAACTAAATTATAAATAATATAAATATACATATATATTTCTTTTTTTCTAGTATTCCTCTTTTCCTATTAGCTACTTCCTAAAATAAGGTTTGAAGACCACAAACCACTCCCAAACCGGAAACAAACATCTTGTAAATTTTACATTTATGTTAAACATAAACTTAATAATAACAAGACGTTAAACAACCCAACTAATGTTTATTGGTTTCCAGTCCAGTCGTAGTAACCTAGCGTCTTTCCACAGGAACTACGTTCGAAAATATCAATAATTCCGCAAGAGCCAGTTTTATTCTCCGCAACAGTTAGATATAATTTAGATCCGTTCAATAACTATAGCGATGAGGAACTTTGGAATGCGCTGGAGGCTGTAAGTAATAATTTCTATCGTAATAACTATAATGTTTATAACAATAACATTGTTATTAAGTCACCCAATCTCAGCAAAATCATTGATTAAAGTTATTAAACTTTATAACAATCTCCTCATACAGTGTAATGAGTTTGCTTACTTTAATTTGTTAGTATATACTTACCTAAGTGAATATTAATTAATGTCTTTAATTAAATAAAGTGATGTCTATAGAGATTTTTAAATATTTTCTAAGATAAAACCTCAGCGTCACCACTTTCACCCTCAATATCAAAAACACGTAGAAAACCCAACTGACGTGGCTGACCCAAGTGGTTATAACCGCCTATGGACGTCTCTATTTTTCATCAATCTCAGAAACAGTCTAGAACCTGACTTGAGTTTTCCTATAGTGTAAGTAACGTTGCTACATGTTTAATGATAATATTTTCCATTGTTGATCATTGTTCTACTTATTATAACCATAAAGGTGGACCTAAAAGCAGCCGTGCCAGCGCTTGACTTTAAGGTGTCTGAGGGCGGCTCTAATTTCTCGTTGGGGCAGCGGCAACTGGTGTGCTTGGCGCGCGCCATACTTCGCGGCAACCGCATCCTTGTACTCGACGAAGCCACTGCTAATGTTGACCCTAGGTACGATCTCATTATTGGCGTTATTTTTTATACACATCTCATTCAAAGATAAAGGTTTCACACATACAAATAAGCTTAAAGTGCCAGTATAGATTTTATACCAAAACAGTCTTCCTTATCAAAAGGGTATTCAGTATAACTTCCTTTAAAAATACTTATATATTTATAATATGAGGATTTTATAGAGATCGGACTTTCGCCTTATACAAGTAAGCAAATAAGTGACTTACAAATATCTAAAACAAATATTGATGAATTAACGAAACATATTTCTATATAAGTATTCTTTTATCTTTTATTTTCCTTCCATCTACTTTAATATTATATAAAATTATTAGAGCTAGGTGTGTTTGCTGAAGAGTTTCTTGTTTCTTGTGCCACTTCTTTTCTTCAAGCCATAACATGTTGCGAAGCGGTGATAAATTACATTAGGCTCCCATAGAGTAAATAATAATCATATGCAAAATTTAAACTAAACAATTAAAATGAACAAGTCGGCGTTAGGCTAAATAAAACTTTAACAATACTGCTTGACAGTTGACATCTTTGTCTTCCGTTATCAAGGCCACTGAAAAGTGGTCGAAACGTCGAATAACCAAAATTAAATAAATTACTGCGCTTAAAACCATTAAAACGTAGTTTTATTGTGTATACAAGTCGCGAGAACTTAAGAAAATATTATGTAAGCATATTAATTGACTGCCAACTAGATTAAAAGGGATAGTCCTTTGATAAGGAAGACTGTTTTGGTACAAAATCTAGGTCTTTGATTATTGCCATAAAACGCAATTTATGTTCATGTGGGTAACTCGAAATTACAATCCCACTAAATACAATTCCAGAATCTTGCTTAAAAATACTGAATAAAACATTCATACATGTTTCATAATAAACCTGCACAAAAATACATTATCACTTTTCAGTATCACATTACAAATTCATCACGTAATGTCCGATACAGCACCTACCTACCTACACTTCTTAATATTATTTAAACGTTGTTTCCTGTTTATACACAGAACTGACGAATTCATCCAAAGAACAATACGGACACGTTTCGCGGAGTGCACGGTGCTAACGGTGGCCCACCGGCTGAACACCATCATGGACTCGGACCGGGTGATGGTGATGGACGCCGGCCGGCTGGTCGAGTTCGATCATCCCTACACGCTGCTCAACAACGCCAATGGCTACTTTACCAAAATGGTCAACGAAACCAGTGATAAAATGTCTTCTCAATTGTACCAGATCGCCAAGAACACATTCCTAAACAATGGTGGTCTCATAGAATAGTGTATCTACAATTATGTATATATTAAAGTCAGGTTTCTATATCTTACCATCAATTCTTTACCATAAAATTGGTAGACATTACTTTACAATTTGACATAATCGCTATACAGAGATTCTATCAAATTATAACCAGCAGTAAGTAAGGCAAATGGTATCTAGTTAAGTATAGAAACGGGCTGATAGTGAGCTCCTGAATTGATAATAATCGATACTATAAATTCTGTTCTGCACCTATGGCAATGAACAACATGGGGCCAATTTATAGATAGGAGGTATATTTACTTCATTAGTGTAATATACTATTTTATATTTTTTTATAATTTTATTTCTAGAATATTTCGGATCTCTAAGACATAAAGATGTATATGTGCATAGTACCTCAGTACGTCAATGAGGGTCCATATCGATTGTGCAACGCTTTCTTGCAAGACAGTGTTTGATCTACTAAATGAAAACGGCCATTTTTGACACATCATATCTGCCAAGTGTTATCTGTACCCTTCCCTAATATATGAATTTCTTCCTATGTATACTATGTAACGCTTGTTAAGGATCATTGCGGTCTATTACTGAGATCAAACCCAGACTAAAGTTACCCATAATCTGAGCGGACTATTTCTACATTGTTTAAAGGAATCTTGATATAGTTGTCTTTGTAGAAAGTCGTATTTGGAGTCAAGTGACGCAAGAAACCACCTGCCCTGGATACCAGAAAACCAACGCCATCAGCTAGGTTGATCTAACTTTTTATCTAAAAAAAGCTGCAAATTGGCACTTTGTTACGCCAACTTCTACTTAGCATCACCCACCTTAGCTGATCTAGATGGATATGAGAGCAAATGACCTAACAATTGAAGAAGGATCTAAAAGCATTTAAAAGATTAACTAAACTGTTAGAATATCTAGATAATGGTTGAAAATAATAACTGCCTAGTAAAAAGCGACGGGGTATTCCTATGTAATACCTATATAAGGTATATACTTATAAACATACTTCTAAGGAGCTTACAGAAAGTGAATCGAAAATCGTTTCTTTATAAGTATTAAAACATTTATATAAATACCTAACATAAAAATGATGTTAATTGCAGTGTTAAAGATAGGTAACGTATTAAGTAAAACCTTATTAAAATATTAATTTTATAGGTAAGTATTAGTAATTCAAATAAAAATGTTGTTTAAATATTTATTTTAAAGGTAAACTGTGTTATACCATTATTCATTTTAATGCCATAGAGGTCATCCTCAACCAAATAAAAAATGTAAATATTGAGCCACTTTTATTGATTAATACCCCAGGTTTTTTAAGAGTAAGTAATATTACTTATATTTAGAAAATAAAACTGAATAACACATTGGAGTTTTTGACGGGACCTGTAAAGGGACGTTGTGCTGTGATATTTTTAATTTTTTATTAAAAAATAAAAAATGTATAAAATTACTTAATTAAACAATAGTTGTAGAATATTGACAGTATTTGAGTAGTAATTATGAGTTTTGTGAGAAATTTGAACTGTATAGTCAAATATGACCTTTGAGTTTTCACAGGAAAGCGTCGGTTGTAGCCTACAATACAACTGCGCTACTATACGAAAGCTTATGCCAGAATTGGCTATATAGACTAAGATTCCTTTGCCTGCCTTTGAAAATCTCTCACTGTATAACACATCACACCTTAGACCATTCAACCATGGTCTATGCATCACACCCTTTAAAATCCACAGTTCCCGCCAAAAACTCCTATGGGTAACGCAACAAAATTCTTTGTGTTAACTCATTAAATGAAGCACATCACTGCACCAGCATTTGAAGTTGGCTCTTGTGCAGCATACGGTGCAGCATAATACTACGCGCTGAGTCGAATGCAAAGCATGTGCCGCTCGTGCCATATATGCTTCCTGCTCCAAGCACAGACAGTAACACTTTGGTACTTTGGACTTCTAGACCTGAGAAATGTAATGAATTGAGATAGGGCTTAAGAAAAGCATTATAATATTCTATTAGAAAATGGAAAACATTAGCCTAAAAGAAGACAAATCTTAAAAATAATAACCGATTATGAAAATGAATTTTAACAATTAAAAAAAACAACTTACAATCTAGGCCAAAGAACGTATGAAAGCGTTTGCGTCTCCTTTAAAGTTTTAGTTTAAAGATACGGCTTCATCTGCAATAGTGTTACAGATGTAGGCTGATTCGCGCAGATATGGCGATGGGCTTAATACGCTATTTGAAAAGCGACATTGTTTTAAACAAAATTAAAAATTGACGTTAAATATTGACAGATAACGTATGTATACGTTGTATACACTAATGTGGCTATGCGTTAACGACATTAAACTTTATCAAGCGTTTATAAATACGTCTTATTTAAAACACAAAACCTTTAACATTATTCACGCAGATGATGAAGCAGCCTAACTATAATGTACCCTGAAATGAGTTAAGCGCCAAGATTCAATGAACTGAGTTAGCACAACTGCGCGGCGCATATATACTCCGAAGTCAAAGTGTCAGTGTCATTTGGTTGATTTTTAAGGCTTGACATCTTTGATCTTTGAAAGATTGTCAGTACTTGTCACCTACTCCCTGGCCCTCGAACTCGAATATTCTGTTGCAGTTGATTTGTGGTTTTCAGAATCGGTTTATTCGTTCAGTGATTTGGTGAGATTTTATAATAAAATACCTAACTTTCTGTAAGTATGCTTATTATGCTATTACATGGGTCTTTGTTAATACAAGGACCCATGTAATAGCATAATAATAATACCAAAATTATCGTACAATTACTAATAAAAACTTAAAAGTTTCAGATAAAATGACTGAAAATTTAATTGCTACTCCTCCGTCGGTCTCATGGGCCCAGAGAAACGCTTGTGTATTTTTGACGTTTAATGTTGAATGTGATAAACCAGATATTAAAATTGAAAAGAAAACAGTTTCGTTCAAAGGAATATGTGCACCAGACAACAAGCTACATGAAGTTGTAATACCTCTATATGCAGATATAGATCCAGAAAAGAGTGCTTATAATAATAAAGGGCGACTTATCGAAATCGTTTTAGCCAAAGAAAATATTGAGGAGCCATTCTGGCCTTTCCTTACAAATGATAAGAAAAAGCATCATTGGCTGAAGGTGGATTTCAACCGCTGGCAAGATGAAGATGATAGTGAACCTGAATACGAAGATGATATGTTTAAAGGCAAAGTCAATGATTATGTTGATGATTATGAAAAAGATGACTCCAGCTCGGAAGATGAGGAAGATCTTCCTGATATAGAATAAAAACTTATTATCATTTAGTTATATATCAGCTAGTGATAAATTAACCTGGACAATATTTGTGCTTTTATACAGGGAAAATATGGTATTGGTAGCTGCTAGTATGACTTTGTAGTTTGTATCTGTTATTATACTTATTAGTATACTACAGTTTCTTAATCTTGACTAGTATATTTTAAACAATAGATTTAATGTGTTCATTGGTATTATGTCTATTTAGAAAGATAATTCTTTACTATTTTATTAACAACTAAATTCCACATCTGAGGATAATTGAAAAATAAGTATGTAAGCGCTATTTAATTTAACATGTGTGCATTCAGGACATTGAGATAATAATATAGATAGAAACAACAGAGTATCAATTTTCGAAGATCCTTAACACCTTTTTTTTATACACAAAATAAAATACACAATCATAAAGAAAACATAAACAAAATTTTAACATTCACTATCCAGAGTGAATGTTAATTTGTTATACAAATTTCGTATGTGCACAATGAAAATTCATATGTAACAAATATTATTTTACTTGTTATCATTATGAATATTAAACTTATTGAGAATGCAATTATGGATTTTAAAATGTGTCAATATTTTCTACTACTAAATGTACTAACACTTAAATTATGTAATGGCTAGGATGCATATAATTCATATATTATTGTAAAATGTTTTATTTTTTTGGTGCCACAAAATTAATCAATGCATTCCAAATATTATTAGTTATTCAATTAATTGTTTACTTGCCGCTAGTAACCAAGTATATAATAGCATGCACAGAGTTCAGTAATTATACCTGCTATATATATTACCCACCTTTTAAAACTTTAGTTTTGAACAATTTGTTACTTTTACATTAAAAGATATGTGGGAAATCTCATTATTTTAACTTTCAAAGTAAATAAAGTTTTATGTTCTACATTACAATGTTGCCTTTGTTTCATAAATGGTATATTAAACAATATAGCAATAAGAGTTTTACCAGTATAACTGTTATTGCTTTTGATAAGTGCCACTTGCTTGGTCGTTCGATAACAATGATCAGTAAATATTGTAAACAAATCAATAGTGCCAGACTTAACACTATATTAATATTATATTAAAATAAAAGAATCCTCCATGCAGAAGACTGACTTGCAAATGGCCAGGTGTTTGATTGTTATTATTGTTGTCATAACTTATGTTTTCATTATAAATATTTACTGTTTGTTTGCAGGCAATGTTTGTGTTTATTTTCCCTTAAATCATGGAGAATTTTATGAATAATAATCCCTCCCAGTCGTAATGTGTTGTCTGAATGGTTCAGCTCAGTATTACGCGGGCATATCCTAGTCAAACAATACACTATATTTAAGAGAGATAAGTATTCTTTTCCACAATAGTAATCTGGGAGATTTTGGCGGGAACTGATGCTATGCAATTTTATTTTCTTAAAATGTGTAAAATTACTCTTAAATGAACAATAGCTGTGGCATATTTTAATAGTAATTATGTATTTTTGTGAGAAATTTAACCTGTGAAGTCAAAAATGGCGGCAGTTGTAGCCTACAATTTAACTGCGCCACCTAAAAAAGATTAAATACGTCCGAGTTGGCTGTATGGACAAATTGCTTTGCCTGCCTTTGTGGCGAATTCTACTCGTATATAAAATAGATCCCGAAAAATGGCATAATTTCCGGAGTAAAAATATATTTGTCTCTCTGTTTATTTATTTTTTTACATACTTTTATCGAAATCTATTGGATTGCTTTGGCTGAAATTCGACAAATATATGTTATTTTAAATACCAAGGGTGGACAAGGGATACTTTTCATTCCGAAAACTGGAATAGTTCCGGGTAAAGAAATATTTGTTTGTCTTTTATGCTTTATGGAAAAACTATTGCATTGATTTGGCTGAAATTCGGTATATATTATATGACATTATATAAAGATTTAAATTGAATATGAATTTCTTTCATTGTGAAGCGAGAGTGCATTTGCAGATATCACTAAAACAATTGGCAAAATTACAACAAAACTCTGTGTAAGTGATAGGAGTAAATTTTAAGGATGACAATAGTAGTGCTTCTGAATTCGAGACCGACTAAGATGATGTTGCGGGCAGCTCCTATCAGAAGATGGTGCATTTAGCGAGATAGAATAATAAAAGGCCCTTTGTCGTTGTTTGTATATTTGTATGGTTCATTCAGAGAAGGATGAGTCCATACCCCACTGATTGAGGCTGGCGTTTTACTTGAACGTCCGTCCACATCATCCGGATCGAGCCGTCTTTTGAGCGTTGAGGAAAATATATTTCCTGACGGTGGTATAATCTCCATATCAATAGACAGATTTTGAGATGGATCCGGAGGAGCTGGGGGGATCTCCGACATGATCGGAGTCCCCGGGGTTCCTAAAAAATAAAAAAACACTTACCGAGGGTAGTTGAAAAAACACTCGGACACAAATAAGAATATCACAATAGGAATAAGATAATAAGATATTAGTAAAAAAAACCACCATAAATATTAATATTAGTTATGCCATAAACGTAACAAGTTAAAATACAACGTGATTAAATGTAAAAACTTAAATTTATATAGTGTAACCGCGAAAGCTTGCGTTATCCACGACACCAACTGTGACAGTCTTGGGGTTTTTTGAAAAAATTTGATATAAACTGGCTTGGTCATCTGGTAACATTCTTTATGAATGTCAATGTCATTGTCAACTTAAAACTGGAAAATGGTATTTTATATCATTAATCATATATGTTATGTACGGGTGGTACATATAAACACAGTTTTAAATGTTTACAATATTTAATTATACTAAATTTATGTAATTACAAATAGTTTTGATATAAATTATATGCAATAGCGCTACTTGGCTTACGTACGTACGCCACGTAGGTATTGATTGTACAATGAAGAAATTTAAAAATATTCAATTTCTTTAAATAATAAATAATTACTAGACCCCACATCGTGTATTCGAAGTGTATAGAGCACAATAATTATAACCAAAAAAACTATTTACCTGTCGCAAGCATAATAGCACTAAAAGAGGAGGATCTCGAATCATCAGAAAAAAAGCATCAGGAACTTCACATCACCTTAATCACAGATCATATGCACCTACTTGTGATATGTTGTTTATACTTTAATCAAGATGTTCCAAAACAGTTTCGAACGTAAAAAGGAAACTTTACAGAACTATCCTATTCTGAAAAAGCCCTTTATAGTTGGATATATGAGTGTAAATGAATCAAGAGAATATTATTCAAATTTGACACAACTTAAGTTTTTAAACAGTATTCCTATGGGAAGACTATCACTTAATTTAAACCATAATATAGAAAAGGCTAAAAAAAGAACAACAGAAAATAACAATGAAAAAATTGATTTATTATTGAAATTCCTCCTAGATCAGAAACATCGGATGAATTTCTCAGACACAGTTTTTACATTTATTACTTACAGGAGAACACTGATAAGTGTAATGTGTAGTGCTTTTGGAAATTCTGAATCATTGTGTATTATGGCAACTTTATACAAAAATTGTATTTACTTATGCTCTTTAGACACTGAACAAGATATACAGAAGAGACAATCTAGAAGTAAACAGCAAGATAAATTTTGTGCTTGGGGATACAAATTTGAGCAATATATTCTATCAGGTTATCTGCACTGCTTAGGAAATTTTTATTCAATTGTTAAATTATTAATTTTAATTAATTGTCTTTATACCCATTTAAATTGCAATGTTTCAGACCTACCAGGCCAGCAACCAGATATAGAAAAACCTGTCATAGAAAATGAAGAATTTTCATTGTATTACTACAGTGAGTTGAATACACATACACTTCTCTATGGAGCTCAAATAGATGGCCTACTATCTACAAACAACTGTGCAAATAAACCACCTAAGACTACTGATATAGATGCAATTTTGGATTATTTGAGAAGTAATTCATTTGTAGAACTAAAAACTAACAGAGTAATACAACATTGGAAACAAGAACAAAACTTTAAGTATGTTTATTATTACTCTTCACTTTAAGGTATTTTATAGACTGCATGGGATAGCTATCTATTGTTACAAATTTATGGGATGTGGATTCAAAATGCTATTGGAATGATTGATCATACTCAATATTAGAGGTACACACACACACATAATATAGTTCTTTCTTCAAAACTGAATGTAACAAGCCCAAACCGTAAAGCAGATAATATTAATGATAAATCATAATAACACGTAGGTTCCTAAAGTACATTAGGGGTAACACATCAATTTCATTTCAAACCCTACTAACTCAGTCCTGACTGACTGACCTTATATATTTATAAAATAGACTAGGCCGCCAAGCAACATGCCCATCATTTCTTGGAATTAACTTGTAAGAATGTGTAATAAAATGTAAAAAAGAGGATTTATAATGATTTGCTGAAAGTCATGTAAAGGGATAGTGGCGCCTGTGACGTCGTCCGCGTGGAATTAGCTTTCAAAACGCCCCGCTTTTAGAGACATTCTTCATTGCTGCTCTGCTCCTTTTGGTCTTAGCGTGATGATACTAACAATTAATATTGTTTCAGAAAATATAAACTGTTGAGATGTTGGTGTCAGTGTTATTTGGCTAACCTTAAAGGTTTGCTTGTTGGCTTCAGAAATGATGATGGTATTATCCAAAGGCTACAGTGCTATGACACTGAAGAATTAGTACACTATTGCAAGGTAGTATATATTTTTAATGTTCTGTTTTTATATCTATATCTTAATATGTATTTAGAGTATAAGTATATATATTATAGAGTATAGGCCATAACAACCTTGTGTTGTTTTCAGGCATTAGTAACCAGGTTCCAGTCTCCCTTAAGAGAGCAGCAGCGCATTCGTAGCACCTTTGGTGTTGCAAATGTCCATAGGCGATGGTAACCGCTTTCCATCAAGTGGGCTGTCTATTTGTCTGCTGAACTCCTGCAATAAAAAAATGTACTCATAAATTTCTGTATTTATTAAAATGAAGCTAATAAAAGCGTGTTAAAAAAAAGAACTTGAGATAAATAAAATTAAATAAATAAAAATAATTTTAATGAACTTGTTGCTGAGTTTCTTGCCATTTCTTTTCCTTAAACAAATGATAACGCATATTGAAGTGGTGTACATAGGAGTAGATTTAAATTTTAACTTATTTATATGATCTTAAAAAAATCTTCTCCAGTAGAACTTATTTTGAATATAAACTTATTATTATTTGTTTACTTTATAGGAGAGAACTCTGTCTCTTGATGTACAGTAAAAACTTGTTTTTGGATCAATAGAATCAATTCATTGCTATACTATGTAATCTATATCTATTTTAAAATTATAATGTATATAATTATGCTATCATAGAAAAAAGACTAACATACAAAAAATATGTAACATACATGTAAGCTATTGATATGTAATGTAACATGTAACATTATAAAAAAAATATCAATGATTACTACAAAGTAGCTGTGGAATTATCAAAAAATATATCTATTTTCAGCTATGACACTGGCTGTGATAGAATGAGCACTCATAGTATGACTTTTAAGAGAATCATTATAAAACAACCTGTTTTGTCTTTCAGGATGAATGGGACCCAGGAACTGCATTACAATATTTAGACTATTTCCTTACATTTGTCAAAGATTCATTCAGGAATGAGATTAAACAATGTTCTCCAAACAAGCCAGTATCTTTACAATTTCATGTGGATAATAAAAACATCTCAGTTAGCACAAAGTATAGCAAGAAAGATGTTATATTACCAGATTGGTTTATAAACAATTTTTAAATATATTTTCTTTTAATTTCAACATTCATATAAATTGTATAACACAACAACACAGAGTTCCTGTGATGTAAACAAAGTCAAGATAACCGCCGTGAGTCTTGTCGGCATTACCCGCGCCCCTAATAAAGAAGGTAGTTAGTAATAACAACATTCGTGACCAAATTATGCGCTAAGCGCAAACTTCCGTTATTCCCAATTCGCACGTCATAGACAAAAAGTCCTCAAAAATAGTGGTAATTATGCCTATTTTATGTTTTATTATAATCAAAGTTAAAACGTTTATAAATCAAATTCTAGCGTATCATATCACAGGAAACTAATCAAAAGAAAGTATTAGTAATAAAACTTAATGGTTTTAGCGTAGTTTTAATATGCATATTAGTAGCTAAAACTTAAGAAAATATTATGTGAAAGTATTAGGCTTTTGCAAAAACGCGATATAAAGATATTTTGGAACACAACATTTCAACCCCGCGTTAGTTTGTATGGAAAGTGTTGACTACGCCCTCTCTTATGTTAATGTACTCTATGGCCACGTCCTCTCTATTAGAGGTCGGTGCGAACTTGTATGTTTTGTGGTAAAGACTTGCCAGTCTCACCAAGGAGAAGAGTACCATTTCAAGATTTCATCTATTACAAAGAGTATATTGAATTACGAAAAAATACTTGTTCTGACAAGTACAAATCAATAATTGACACTGTCATAACACCGCCCAAAATTTCAGTAAAATGAAATATGCAAATTCTTCTGTAAAAATACCAATATCATAACCACAGCAAACCTTTCACATTATAATGAAAGATGGAACATAATTTCTAATTAACCAGTCCAAACTACAAAATGGGGGAAATAGATGATGCCAGGTCATCATCCCGAATGGCAAAGAGCGCCTCTGGCGTAAAAAAAGCGTCGTCAGGAAGTACTAAAGCGACCAAACCTAGTAAAGGTAAACCCGCCGCAACTTCAAGCAACTTAAATTTGTCTGATCCAAAAGTTCAAGGCGCGGTACTTGTCGCCCTATTAGCTGTCCTTGTATTGGCGCTCTGGTATGGTTTCACGCACGGCTGTTTGGGAACCCGTCGACGTCGCAGGCGATCATCTTGTACCCAGTAAACCCACGATTTTAAAAAGGTAATATTTATACCTCTAGTTTACATCTATAATAATCATGCCATGAAAAATGATTGCACATAAGGGTTTGTTCCTTTCTCTCATTTTGGGAGATCAAGGCAAGTAGGGGGGGGGCTTGGTTGGCTTTGAGCCAAAGCTCTTCTAGCTTGAACTGGTCGGATTAACCCGACTGTAGCGAGGTATGGAGCAACTGGACCTGATCTTTCAAGTTGTTATCACAGCAGCTCTCGTTAGCCTACAGCATTCGGTGGCCTTCTGTCCTATATGCAGCTTTACATCGCAATTTCTTAGTGTCGCCCTGATCTAAATGTACGGGACCTTTGTGGTTTAAAAATAAATGCTTATAATTAAGTGCTCATACGACACCTAATCATAAAATGAGTTTTCATTGAATTTTTATCTGTCAATCTGTACCAAAGTTACTATAACTGGCTAAATACGCAACGGATTTCAATGAAATAGGAATTTTATGTTAATTTTTGGAGTTGTAATATAAAGTCCAAATTACGGTTGGAATTGAAGCGGCGGTCAGCTATCCCATAAAAATTTTCATGCGTAATCAAGTACTCCAACGCACTACAGTTTTGAAGAGATTGATTATTGAAACTAAACGGACCGGGTTCTATTCCCGGTAAGGTTAATAGTAGAATTCTAATATTTACTCTGATTCGAATGTTCTTAAAAACGTGCCGAGCTGTTCATAATGTATTATACCTAAATAAGCGTAAATTGTTGGGCTTTAGATAAACGTGTGCTCATTTAGCGCTAGAAAGTGTAGATGTATATTTTATTCAACTTTCATCACCTTTTCTTGAATAATGTGCATGCTGCATACATACAAGAAATGAATTAAATAATAGTTTTCATATTCAAAAAGAGATAGATTGACATGTGGCGCCATCTAGTCGTAGACATTTTCAGAGTCACGTTCTTATGGACGACTGTCACTAATTCAACCATGCCAACCTTTTTGTTAAAACCTATGTTTTCATATAATCAAAGCACTAGCGACTTTTGGAAAAGTATTCAAATATTGACTTGACTTAATTGTTATTCCTTCTGTCACTGTATTATAAAATACATATAAAATTGCATCTGGCTCAAACAAATGCATTATTTTCGCCTAAAATAGTTACAGCTTAATAAAGTGCAACTGTGTGGGACTCAAGTCTCACACTTATGTTCAATATTAAATTATTACAAGGCATTTCCGTAATTTTTTTGAAATGTTTAGGTATTTAAATTAAACTTCAAAATGTAGATGAAAAATTTATTGTAAGTTACATGACTTAAATGTTTAATTTCTAGGTACACAAAAGTACTGTATTACTTTCCGAAGACCCGCTTTCAATCATGGAATTGGAAACAACTAGATGTGTTGTATCCGCATAAACATCTGGAAAAATAAAAATATATAAAAAAATGTTTAAAGTAAAATAAATTTCTTTTTTTTAATTTTTAGGGTAGTGTTTTCTTGTGTTTTCGCGACTAATTCATATAAATAAAAATTAATAAAACGATGTTTTAAAAGTTTTTAAATGCGGCATTTTTCTTGTCTACCCTGATCACGGACACAGAAAAGTGGCCGGTACGTCAGAGAAAATAAAATGAAATGCCGTGCTTAAATCCGTAAAAACGAAGTCCTATTATTTTTAAGCTGGCTAATTGTTCATGACTATTTAAATCTTAGTCAATTTTATGAAGCTCAGAGCTGGAGTAACGAAAACTATCGGAAAACCGAAATTAAATTGTAATCGAAACTATAACCGAATTAAATTTAAAATTTCGGATTCAATTTCGGATAAGAGCAGTGGTTAAAATTTAGACTCATTTAGAGTATTTATTAATAAGAGAAAGGAGACAGATATGCTTTCATACATTCTTGGGCCCGGATTGTAAAAAGAACATATTTTAAAATTTCTTTTTAGTTTGTTGATATTTTTTATAATTGTAGTGGGTTTAATTATTTTGAAAAAAATTATTGTGGACTATATTTTTATATTATTAATTGTTGAAATTCACATAAATCGATTGTGGTAATCGATTACTTATTTTATTTGTGACCTTATTTTTAAGATTTTCTATTTGAGAGATCTATTTTAATAGATTAATGGCCGGCTCATAATCTTAACTACCGTTCACTTGAACGTTTAACCTTATGATCGGTTAAAATTTGACATAAGCTCCATACAAGTAACCGCACATTAATCGATATTTACCTTTAATATATGGAGGCGTCGTCCCACTTCTCGCCATTGTTCTCCCAGTCGTCACTGATATTCTTCTCTTCTGCATTATCTTCCTCTTTGTTATCCTCCTCTTCTTGCTCCTCGGCTTCTGCCTCTTTATCTTCAGCTGGAGATAAAACACTTATCTTATTTACTACAATTTTAAACCCAAAAATGGTAGACGGAGAGTACGTAATCAAAAGGCACAAATGAAGTCTGTTTTACAGTCGTGTGTAAATAAATCTGTTGTAATATCTACCTAAACTACCTACATTTTGGACTTGGGTAGCTCGCGAATGAGATATAAAATGAGCTTTATCCCATTTTAAAACTTATCTATCAATCGCTCAGTTAGTAAGCGGAACTCAATCGGCTCAGTTGCCAACACACAGCACAATGTCGGCAATACATAATATAGTGTAAACAGATCTTTGTGCCTAAAAAATAAAGTTGAGACTACCTTTCTGTTTATAAAACAGAACATAGATATTGCATAATCTTTACTTCTTTTGTAGTTCTGTCAAGAATATTTTGTTTACATAAGAGCATGGAGGATAGAGGTAAGGAGAACCATCTCAGTATATTAAAAAGTGTCCACTGAAGGGCGGCAAATTAAGATGGCGCCATAATAGCAAGTGTAAAGTAAAAATAGCGCCACAAATAATTAGAGTAGGATACTACATTACAGAAGGAAAGAAAGAGTTACTCTTTGTCACCGCGCATGCGTTTTTCAACCCAGCACACTAGCACTACTTTGACAAGTTTTCGAACATCACAATTTGCTGTTTACGGGTAGACACTTTTTCAAATGATCTAGATGATACTAGATGGTCCTCCTTACCTCTACCCTCCATACATAAGAGACAACATGAAGCAAAATTTCGCCGTGTGTGCAACAACGCCGCTGTTTTTTGTATTTGGAAGTTCCAGCTTTTCGGCTTTTAAAAGAGCTACAGCGAAAGGTGTGCCGATTTCAAATCTGCGTTTCTAGTGAGCTTAAAGGAGTGATACAGTGATTTTATGCATATCTACTAGACATGATTTGTGTCTTTTGTGAATATAAATGTTGGCACCAAAAACTATATCCACTGTTATTGAATGTTAATTTATTATATTTTAAGAACTAGAAATATTATTTAAAAAAATTCATTTAAAGAAAATTTTGAACAACCCTTGTTTTGCGTCAATGTTTCTCGTTTTGTATATTAACTTCGGGATAGAAAATCTAGGCCCGTTACATGGTTAAATCTGATGTGCTTTGGCAATTGTCCTGCAAAGGGGTAGGTATAAAATTGTTATATACACAAAAACTTAATATGGTAAAATACTTTTTGAGATATGGGATATTTTTAATTAATTTTTTTTTTATAATTTCATAGGCACATGAAAAACTAAACAGTTGATGTCATCTACGCTTTAGAGTTTTGTGCGTACTGTACGTTGAAACTAGATTCTTCTATAGTTTTGTTCAAGTTTGGATAATATAAGTTACCTTCGTCAGGGGCATCTGCAGTTTTCGCTTCCATTGTTGTTTTTTCTGTAACATTTTAGAAATAGATTATATAAACTATGTAGAATGACAAACATAAAGAAAAAAACAAGAGGAAAGATAAAACATTTGTTTGTTTTCACAAACAATATTGCGGGAGACATTGGTAAGAAAATATTATAAAATGAAGTATAACATTACATATTATTAATTATGTAAGTCTCGCGATGGCATCTACTAAATGTATGAAGTTCAGCAAATGTCAGACAACAATTAAATAAATATTATTCAATTTTAACTTACAACAAACAAAATTAGAAAATAAAACATGTGGCACAAAATCAGTCTTCAAGTTCCCATCATTAACATTTTAAATATTTAGATAAATAAATAACTCACTAGGACCGCCGTTATCTCCCTTCATCATCTTGAGGATGTACTGCTTCTCTTTGGTGAGATGTCTTTTACCATTCAAGTGCATTGTCATTTGCTCCGTGCAAGTCACACAAGTCTGAAACAAAACCATTATTATTATAATAACTTCATCCCTTGCGGGGTAGGCACGAACAACAGAGCGCCATTCAGGCTTATTCTTACACACCTCACTTGCTTCTTTGACATTCATAGCTCTTGTCATGCACGCTCGTCTGTTCTTAAGGCTCCTGACATCACCTGCTAATACACGATCAATTTGATCATGGAAGGTGTGTCGTGGCCTTCCGCGACTTCTGCATCCATACACTTTTGCATTGTATATCTGTTTAGTCATTCGTTCATCATACATTCTTTCCACATGCCCGAACCCCGGAGCATTCCTTTCCTTACCTTGACCCCGACACTCTTTCAGACCAACTCTCTTTCTTACTTCGGTATTACGAACGCGGTCCGCGAGCGTCATCAAACCATCTTCTCTAGAATACCGCAACTACATATGCTATTCTTTGTTTTTATAGGTAGCAATGTTTATCTATCCATCTTTAGACAATATACAGGAATAGGTGCGAAGAGCCCAATCAACTGAGGTACTTTTTTATAAATATCGAGGGCTTCATAACAAATGGGCGTATACGCAAAAATGCTATTTTTTGCTATTTACTAAAATCTACGCATGTACAATTTAGAAAGTCTTAACAGTATGCAAGTGTACCTAAATAGAAGGGTGATCCAAAATTCAGCCTTATACAATCAACCAGTTTTGTTTCATTCACAATTTTGTCCCTTGTGTAAAACTGCACTTTTGTCTGTACGGCCATTTGTTATGAAGGCCTCGATATGTAGACAGTAGAATGTAAAACGCTGCGTCGCAGCCTCAAATTTGTATGAGCGTATTTACCATGACTTGATAAGTAGGTGCAAGAAAATGGAGTTTAAAGTAAGAGTGTTAAAATAACATCTTATCGAGGTTATTTTAATACCTGTTCTTTGATAAGTAATTCTTTTAGAGTTTATTGTAACATGTGTGCACATCCCTATTATGAATAATAGCAGAAGAGCTGACTCAAGAGACACTGCAAATTAAAAGCCTATGGAGCACTAAAAACGAGAAGGATTATAACGATTCACAAAACTTATAACAATTGTTTAATCAGCAATTAAAATAAATTTATCTTTTCAATGAGTATCTGTAAAAGATATATAGATCGCAGTACGAATGGTGAACGGTAGCCTTGGCCTCCGCAGAAATTGAGTTTTGGGTCACTTTCCAAGTACAAATTTGGGGACGAATGATGGAGTAGGCCAGTTTAAGCCGCGTTTTCACAATAAGAGTTGGCTCGGACCGAGTGCACTCGGATGTCTACTCGGACGATACTCGTATTGTGTAAACACCGTACTCGGACGTGGGTACGCTCGGATTAGGCAAACTCTTATTGTGAAAACGCGGCTTTAGCCTTACAATATCACGCGATTAAATAATAATACGGTGCATGATCTTGATTGGAGTTTCGTCCTAGTGATGTCCAAGCAATCTTGTATATCTACATATTTCAGAGTTTTGGCGGAAACTTTAAGAAGACCTGCATATGTAGTTCTCCTTAAAGTTCTCGCCAAATCTGTTCTCCCAGTAACTGATCTAAATATTTTTATATTAATACTTTGTATTCAACTCATAATTTATTACAAGCTTCTTTGAGATGTAATAATTTATGTGACGAAACATACTATATTTACCTGCATTGTTATTTTAGATAGTTTTTATTTTATCTTCAGAAGCGTCAAATATAAAATACCAGGGAACAAATACATGATATGTGAATTAAGATTTTTTTATTTTTGTTATAGTGCTTTTTTTATATTCCTTATTTTCGAGTATAACATTTTATATGTTTGCATCCTATCTATGATGATTTACAATTGAAAAAAACATTGTTGCTTTTGTCAATTTCAAATATAAATTATATAAATAAAATGATCGAAATATCGATATATAGCATTGCATCGGTAACGCTCCATGCGCAAAGCAATCCTCGCTTTGTCGGCGACCGCTCAAGATATGTGTGTGTCGGAACTATACTAAAACAAGAAATAGTGGGCCACTGTGTAACTAAGACTTAATACTTCTTCATCAGGGGCTACCTAAATAGAATTCGCCATCTCGTACACGCATTACTATTATTTTGAAGATATAAATTAACAAAGCTTAAGCGTCCGCACCGGCTTACTAGGATTTGTATTATTTTTAGTGCTATAAATACTAGATAATAAGGCAAGCTGTGTCTTCATATAAAATACCACATTCTAAAAATTACAAAATATTATATTTCTAATGTATTTAAACATGTGTCTGAATGTGTTCAGTTTTGAAGACCGTAATATTAAAAAAAAAAGTTCAAGTCTCAGTATTGTTAAGTTTTTTCAAGCCAGCGCAAGGGCCGCAAAAGACTACTGCTGTGCGCTTGGGGGGGTCAAGCGACGCATATAATATAACCTGTGCCATATGCGCAACTTTCGAGTTTTCTCAAAAAGTTGGCGCAATCATCTGTGGCTGAGATACTGAGTTGCTTAAACAATGAAAGAAACGTGACCGTGATGGATAGGTGAAGGTTACGAGTACAACGGTCATACCTTGCAGATTTCGCAAAAAAGCTCGGGTGGTGTTGTGACTTTCTTGTCGGCCTCCTTTTCCAAACGCGTCTCCTCGGATTCATCCACTGTCTTCATGAACCTTTTCTCACGGCGAATCAGTTGTTGCCTATTGTTGATAATAATATTTATTACGAACTACGGAACCTAACAAACGTGTTGTCATCGAACACTACCAAAACATCATGTAGTCATGACCACTTGATTGTTAGTGGATTGCCAAAAAAGTGCAACTGCAGCGCCATCTATTTGGTTTTAGTTTTATTTGTCGGAGACTGTACTTTTTCCTGGATGAAAGGTATCCCTGCGTCCTTTAGTGACGATGACGTATATAAAAGACTAGCCGTTCCCGCCTGCTTCGCCGGGCGAATGACATTATAGAATTTTTAAAAACGGATCACGGTTTGTTATATGTGAAAACCATCCGCATGGAGAGCGCTATTTAAGTAGCTAAAAAATTAGGCAACGTCAAGTTCGTAATTAATTTCCTCCTCTGAGGTTCACATAAAAAAGGTAGTGTAAACATGAACAAATGACTATAGTTGTTTCTAACATAGAGGTTATGTTAAATCATGTTCCTCTTTTATGAGCTAGAAAACAAATGAACCGAGGATAAATGCCTCTTTTGTTTATGGAGCAAATAAATTAATAAACAAACAAATTGAGAAAACATTTTTTTTTTTTTTTTATTGCAGGAATCAGCTGACAGGCAGACGGCCACTGATGACAGCGTACATCGCTATGACATTGAACACAAAGGTGCTACAAATGCGCTGTGCTCTTTAGGAGCCTGGAACTGTCATAATGCGAAACAAACAAGTGTTATGCACATACTCTAGACAGGGGTAGCATCCAGTCGGCAAATGCCTACACTGGCAAACATGGCAAAGGGCTCATAGAATTTGAAAAATATATAGCCTATAACCATCTACGATTAATTCCGCGTCGGATGGTTGTGGTTTCATGCTGATCGGTCCAGTAGTTTTCGAGTTTACCTCGGACAAATAAAACAAACTTTGCTTATATATATATATATATATATATATATATATATATATTTGATAATGGTCAGTTGAGAATATAAAGAGTGAAAGCGTAAGAAACAAACACACATTTGTATTTATAATATTGGTAGTAATGTTTGTGAAAGTTCCTGGCTGTGTAGCCGTAATAACCGATAGCATGGATCCAAAACCCTGCTGCCGGTGGACATCAAGACATCACCAATGGAATTGTTCACCCTATAACAATTTTTGTTACACTTGGAGCTTGTGTTTGTGTGATTGTTTCCCGTGACATAAAAAGTTGAAGTATAGAACAATAAAGTAACTTACATGCGACCTTCCTTGCCGCTTTGTAACAGAGCTGGATTCTTAGGGTTCTTGCGACCCTCGACGATTCTGATGAAGATATTATTTATTAAAAAAAATAGGTTTTTGCAACTGTTACATAAGATTAGATAGATATGCATGTGTGTGTAGTAAAATACAATTTATTTATTTGCTTAAAAATAAAGTACTCATTAGAGAGATTAAACGGAAATAAACTCTGAAAAATTGCCTACATTTTTATAGGACGCCGAAGTCATACTTTCTAATTTTAATGTAGAAAAACACCATACTCTACTATTTATAACATATAATATTTTATACCAAATCAGTAAAATGTTGAAAGTCTTGTTAATCATTCAATATCAGAACTAAAGCATTGTTTCTAGATATTATTTACAAAAAACTATTGGTCCAAAGTACGTTATATTTTTAGGGGACCATATGGCAACTATTTCGCATCGAACTAAGAAAGAATCACGTAAATCGGATCATAAATCTCAGAGTAATCGGTGTACATACATACAAAAAATAAACACATACCGGCCAAGTTGAGAACCTTCTTTTGGAAGTCGGTTACAAAACTGCTATCATTCTGTACTAGCATAATAATATAGCGAATAAGGAGAAATTAATAATTAAGACAAGCCTTAAAATATCGGGTGTTCCGTGTAGTTTTTGTTTCACGACATACAGTCACACATATATGTGTGACTGTATGTCGGTATATGTATGGTGCACGCACGTGTGAGCTTGTCCAGGCGACTGGAACTTGGCCAATTGGCGAGTTTGTATCTTCTGTCTTGGATATAATCAAATTTTCATTCGTTTTGGTATTACATAATTTTTATAATGGAAATGAATAGGCTACTTTTGATCTGAAAAATGAGGACTCGCTTTTTAACACGCTTTTATTAGCTTCACCTGTATGTTTGTATGTATGTATGTTTGTAACAGACCCCTTTGAGCTCGATTTTGTCCTACTTTGAACGATCAGATTTAATTCAAACTTTGCACACCTGTCAAAGGTCGATGACAATGCAATAATATAGTACCATGGAGCTGATCTGATGATGGAGTCGGAAGGTGGCCATAGGAACTCCTGTACTAAACAAGATAGACCCGTCGTGTTTGGGCTCGTTTTACTTGTCTTGGCTAGCACTCTGCTGCTACATGATATGCAGGATCTCAAAAGCTTGTATTTATAAACATTTTAAAAAAATCAACTAAAAAATGAAAAATAAATAATAGTTAAAAAAAACACACTTTCATAAAAAATCCAAGTAAAAAACAGAAAATAAAATTTAATAAATTTGGTTTCCGATGAATGGGGTCTAAAAAAAAAACGTGGGGTGTATTCAAAGCGCTTTTTAAGATATTAAAGAGGAAAAAGCGCTTTGAATACACCATTTTATGAAAGTGTGTTTTTTTAGTTTTTTTTGTAATAATAATAATAAATTCCAGTACTAATCGATACTTACGAGCGATGAGATTTGCCAGCGTAGTGCGCACTGGCGTGGGGCTTGGAAGTGATTTGGACATCGCACAACTCGCAGTACAGCTCGCGAGCTTTCAGGGGAGTCTAAACATTCATTCATTTCTATTATAATACTATTACTAATTAATTTTCTAAGTTTATTTCAGTTTTGCATGGAATAGATAAAGAATTGGACATAAAATCAAAAATGGTATCGAGCCTCACGTCAACACAACGTGGGACCAGACAATTGGTTACAATGTAAGATTTTATCCTGGCGACAATATGTTCACATAATTTTCACTTGATATATGCTATCGGCCACCAGATTAAGCTTACTGTGGTGCGACAGCGGCACAAGTGAAAGAATATATTCCTCAATATGCATCCCTCAATCTTGTATTAGTGAGACACTACCTTTGTGCACAGAGAATCAATTTCACACAAATAGGTTTTTCTAATCTTATGACTTTGACAGATATATTTGCAATAAGCATATAGAACTCTCGCCAATTTTAAAGTTAAATTAACAGCAAACGCTAGGGCAAAATATATTTTTTTTTGTAAAAAAAATATCACTTTTATTGTATTATATTAAGAGAAGCCTAAGAAGGCTATAGGAAGACCTATATTATGTGAACAAACGTGTTGTTTGTCGTCGTCAAAATACCTACGAAATATTACATTGCCAAATTGTCTTTTTACCTCCTTAGCACGGGGAACTTCGGCGTCGAGGTCTCGTTTCAAATTCAAAAACTTCTTCGTATTTTTGGCGTGGTTTTTTGATATGTAATGCATACGAGCTGTAAAAAAATGTAATAAACACTTTAAACCACAGAGCAGAGTAAATCGCCAAGCGTCTATCGTCGCACCGCTACTACAGAGGGCACTACTAATAACAATTGTGCCTCACTAATGCGCTGACTCGAGCGCAAGCGACCGCCAGTCTCAATTCGCACGTCATAGCCAAAACATCCTCAAGACACGCCTAATGTTGTAATCTGATGTTCTAATCAAAGTAAAAACTTGAATAAATAAAATCTGACACATCACATCACAAGTAAACAAAAGCAAGGTGCTTAGCAGTATCGTGGGTGGCACAAAGTCCGCCACCCACGTGGCCTTTCTGTGCCACAGTCGAATATGTTTTATGTGTAAAGTATATTAGAAAATTATTTTCAAAAGAGACGGTTTTAAGCGCAGCATTTATTTTATGTTTATCCAGATGTTTCAACCCCCTTTTACATACATAACTTCACGCCAGGTCCCTTGCGGGGTAAGCATGAACAACAGAGCGCCATTCAGGCTTATTCTTACACACCTCACTTGCTTCTTTATCATTCATAGCTCTTGTCATGCACGCTCGTCTGTTCTTAAGGCTCTTGGCATCACCTTCTGCTAGTACACGATCGATTTGATCATGGAAGGTGTTTCGTGGCCTTCCGCGACTTCTGCATCCATCCACTTTTGCATTATATATCTGTTTAGTCATTCTTTCATCATACAGTCTTTCCACATGCCCGAACCCCGGAGCATCTTTCCTTACCTTCACCCCGACACTCTCTTTCAGACCAACTCTCTTTCTTACTTCGGTATTACAACCCTCTTTTAGTAGTATATAGCGAAAAAGATAGCTCTGCTGTAACGGTTCTTGGTACGCCATTGCAATTCGGCGACAAACGCGACGTTGGCATCGTCGCACGTCGCCGCGTCGTCATGAGCAAAGTTTCGCTGGTACACGCCAATCATTCATAAATTGAAAGTCCTAATTAGCTCCTTTACCGTTTCGTAAATTACATGATTTTAGGGAGGCGTTAATTGCGACTTTTCATTTGTTTTTTATTCATGTATTTTTCCATTTTTAATAACTATTGCAACATTCTCTCCCTTTGATTGTATAAGAGACATACTATTCGTCAAAAAAATCCTAACAAAAAGGACGTCAAAATTGTCGTTCATATAGCAACACAGGTAGTCAATAGAAATGCAGTTTAAGTACCATAGCGACTACAAGATATTATAGAGAATTTTATTTTTTGCTTTTTACTCTCGAAGTCCTTTTTTTTGGAACTCATGTAATAATAAATATAACACTTTTTTAAACCATGTCTTGAACAACAATAGACTTACACATTACGAAGGAGTCAAAGTGAATCCCGCACAACCCGCAGAATTTTTGATCAATCATCTTCAACAGGTCTCTGGGTAGACCCCTCAAATTTTCTGCGGGAATACCACAACCTGAAATGTACAAAAGCCACATCAAATTTCTCTACTGGGCACTATTTACTTGCATTATCAATCCATATCTAAATCTAATGAACTCATTTACTCACACATGAAATTTCAAGTTTTTTTTGCTCATGGCATTCTACCAGGCAGTATTTTTTTGGCATTGATAATGGTAAATATTTAAATTAAATAATAATTTAGTCGAAAGTAATTTATAAGTATAAAACGATTGTTGATGATGGCCTCCTTAAGCTAAGTTGCAATGGTCAACAAGAAACAACATGAAAAAATAGCCTCGAGCAAAGTGCATTTCGCAATCAATGATGTTACAATATTGTTGAAATTTTTGTATTACAATTTATGCTGCGATTTAACAGTGACTGAAAAAAGTTGGGACATGAGTCTCATGAATTATCTGTTTCGCATATGTTTTAAGTTTTTTGACAGCAAGGATAATCCCAGGGAGGAAAAATACTGCGTTCACCACTGTCATCTTGCAACTCCAAGCGTACTTTGAAGAAAATGAGAAAAATGGACTATTAAAAATAACTTACTGAAATTTTATTGAACGAAAACTTCAGTAACTGTGATTACTTGAAAAGCAAATGGGTCTCTTGCTATCTATTGTCTTAGATATAATTTTAGTAAGGCTATGCGCAAACAGGCCACCAACCACAGCCACTGGAGGTGGCCACACATGTGCGGTGAGTCCCTAAACAACATGAAAAAGTGACTTAGCTGCTTGTCGTTAGGCACAGGTGACTGTAGTCGGTAGCATATTTGCGTCCAGCCTAAGAAAGGACATTATATTTTTTGTAAATCAATAGTATTGATACGCCATATGCTAGTGAATACTCAGTTTTGTTTACCCCTCACTTATAATTCTGTATGGTGTCCATCCCAACTTTTATTTGTTTTGCCATCTACTAAATTTATACATGAAGTAGTACACTTGCCTACAAGTTTCAACTGTATAAGACAAGTCGCTTTTGCTAAATATGGCTGTGACATTCAATTGTATAAGACAGTCCCCACACCGATTGGCACAGATTCGGCAAATACAGGCCAAAAAGAGCTTTATGCCTTCAACATCAGTGAGAACAATAGCACTGATGTGCTTATTTCGTTTCGTGTTTGGCTAATCTGTGGTGATTAGTATTAGAGTTAGAACATACTTACGTATAAGGTACTTCACTGCTCTATCATCAAAATGCTTCCTCCTCATTGGTGGTCCATTAGGACCAAAGCCCTGACCCATGAGTGGTGGTGGTCCATTATAGAAATTAGGTCCATTGAACACGGCTTGTGGAGGTCCAAAACCACTGCCTGGACCATACCCTCCCCTATAGTCGCCATATGCATTGTTATAGCGGTCATTGCTGTAACAAATGAATTTGAGATTAGGATATGAAATATAATTACAAAGCTAGATGGCTGGACATTATAAAAACATAAGGGTTCTACTTTTGGCAAAATGGTTCTAGAACCTTAAAATTGACTTTTATATATTATGTATAACTATAATATATATTATATTACATAAATTATTACACACTCGAAATTTCTAGAAAAGCCACGTCCGCGGCCACCGCCTCCTCGGCCACCCATTACACCACACCCCCAGCGCCTCTCCTTATAGGCAATGGTGGGTAACTAATGAGTTCACCCATGTACTCATCTTCATCCCAATCACCAGGTAAATCATCTCCCATATAGCTATTCATTGCAAAAACCTGTGAAATAAAATAAAGTAAAAAATGAAATAAGTGTATGAACCAGACATGAATCATAAAAATTTGAAATATAAATTAACTCAAAGACGGCGTTAATTGATAACATCCCAAACTGGTATAGAAATTTACAATTATGAAATATTTCTGATTTAGTCCTTTCCAAGTAGAGACAAAAACAATATTATTGATAATATATCAAATCACCTTGGCTATTCGTAATGTGCCAAGTGATCCTCACTTTTACGCCAAATACTTAGACTACTTAACTATGTAAGAAATTAGAAGAGCTAGCCTTATTAACCACCTAGGCACCTCATAATGCATTTGGTGTCTTATACTACTTATGTCCATCCCTTGAGTACCATTCTAGCACTTTTGAGGGGTCGTCAAGCTGAAAGATGGGCATTTTGAGCTCTATGTCGAGGACATGCGGCCAAATAAGCTTCTGATATAATTTTAATAACAGCAGAATAAAGGCTCATTTTATTTGTATCCTACAAATATTACGAATGAAAGATTGGGAGGATGTATGGATGCATGTTTGTCACTTTCCCAGGCAAAATCTATTCAATGAATTTGATGAAACTTCACAATAATATACTTATATTATTGTGAACCCCTTACCTCACCCCTTAAGCTGTGTATCGCCATACTAGCGCGAACGCAATAAATCAGCTTTATTATTATTAATTCATTGGGAAATAAAAAACGAAGAAAACCTCGTTGGTGGGTTAAACAGATATATCGTAACAGAACATGGACACGGGAACAAGTGATTAGAGTACATAAAATATGAAAATTCCACGCCAAGCGTGAATTCTTGAATTTGCTACAGTAAAACGGGTGGTTATGACCTCATAAATGTATGTAAAGTTTTAAATAATTAATTAATCAAAGTATTATATAATAAATATTAATTAAATAAGTCCTTAAGTTTTTTCGCGATCTTCTGTCCTCCCCACAATCTGCGTGACTCAGATTGAGTGCCATAAATAATACTCTATGTATAAAACTCAGAGCCCCTTGAGCAATGCCAAAAAACCGGTAACGTGCGGGTCTGGGCTGAGCCCCTCGTTTCGAGCAGACCGGTATCGAGATGTGAGCTGAGCTGCTCTCAGACCACGTGCTCGCATATCGATACATACCATAAAGCTGGCACTGAGGCGGCACCAACTGCAATATTTAATAAGCAGCAGAAGGGAGCAGTATGCGAATATCACTATATTGATACTAAATATTTTGCGGTTGGATATATAATCTTGAGATAATACATGCGATATTGTGAGTCATACATTTAGATTATGAATTAAATATATTGTAATGTCTTTGTTTAAAAGTAAAATCTAACAAACTTCATAAACAACATATTTTTAGGGTTACATAGCCATTTTGATAAAAATGGAATCCTTATGTAATTATCACATCCTTATGTCTTTGTATGTTACTTATTTTTCTCAAAGAAACTACTGGGTATGGATATAGTTTGTAAGGCACTACAAAGCTATTTGACAAAATTGAAAAAAAACTACATATTAAGGGTGGTCACCATATAATATGTACCTATGGGTTGTAAAAATATAGTATCTATAGTCATGTGGGGTTAGGCAGATCTTTGAAAA
This sequence comes from Dendrolimus punctatus, assembly GCA_012273795.1. Classification (NCBI taxonomy): domain Eukaryota; kingdom Metazoa; phylum Arthropoda; class Insecta; order Lepidoptera; family Lasiocampidae; genus Dendrolimus; species Dendrolimus punctatus. The sequence continues at coordinate 19,402,771 of CM022531.1, read as the reverse complement.
ACATAGCAATGTTTCATATTGACTTTTTAATTAAGCCAATAGGTAGTCTCAAAGTCAATAAAACCATGTAACATTCTTTAATTTTGAAACTTATTATAGTTTCAAAGTTAATGGTTAAGTCCAAAGTAAAAAAAAATAACAATTTAAAAATAGAGTTTTATATGGGAACTGAAAATAAGGTTGTGCTGAGCAGTTTTATTTTCTAAAAAATGTGGAAAATTACTCTAAAATGAATAATAGTTATAGGATATTGATATTTTTTAAGTAGTCACAAGAACTCTGTTGAATGGTGTCAGTTGATAACCTACAATTCAGCTGAGCTATACATAGTAGTGATGTGGAATTCATACTATTTGATGCCCTATACCCTACATTTAACTAGCAACCAAGAGGTCAAAAGCGCCATGTGTTCATTGGCATTTATGTTTATTCAAACATATTATTACTAGATCTCTATAAGTTAAGCAGTGACCAAAAGTTCGTACACACCTTAAATATATTAGCACTGTTTTTTATTCATGCATATAATATTACTATATCGTACAAATGCAGTGAGATTGTAAAATTAAATATAGTACAACTCTATTTTATGTTTTTATTTAGAAGTGTAAATTTTATAATAAAACTATGTTTAACAGTTTTAAGCGCAGTAATATATTTCATTTAGGTTAATCTGACGTTTCGGCCGTTCTTCAGTGGCCATGGTTACGGACGACAAACATGACATTTGTCCAACGAGTAGTAAAATTAGTTAATTAGTAAATCAAATAAATTACAGTGCTTAAAACTGTTAAAACATAGTTTTATTATATATACAAGTCATTGCCACCTTTTTTGAGGATAAAGTTGTATAAATTATAAATAATATTCTTGACTGATAATCTTCTTGTTAAACTGTTTAAGGTTTAAATATTGTGTATCTTTTAAACAGATTGTCTATTGCAATTAAATCTAATAAATTTCACAGGAGTCTAAAACAGAATGGTGGAGCAGGCTGCTTGACACACTCCCATTTCCTGTCGCCCACATGCTACAGAATGTAACTAAACCTAATAATATGTATGCTATAAAAGAATGAACTCTATATAACTGGTGGTCCTACTGAACTGCTTACATTGAGCTAATAAGGGCAACAATACATTATATAGATATTACACAAAGTAACAATGAGCTTAACTCTAAAATTTAAAGTAGAATAAACCCAAACCGACGCAAATAATATATATTGAGCTAAGAACAATAATTTTTAGTTTTAAGGTTAACTTAAACTGGAAAATTCAATCATTTAATTATAAGATGGTCCACGAGCACAAAATGGACTTTTATGTAAGTTATTTAAAAGTAGCTTTCTTCTTTTTTGGAGGATTATGGCTCCAACGCAATTAGCATTGATTTTGCCAGCAAAGTAGCTTTCTTTATAGATAATAAAAAAAGAACTTATATGATATCCATATTACTACAAATTTAGGACAGTCAAATCTACTATTAAATAAAAGTATACCTGCGTGTCCTTTCCAAAATTGAAATATTCAAAAGAAAGATTTACAATGTACTCTGGATTACTGAGGGTAGAAAGATAAGTGCTTTTATTAAAATTTAAGCCAAGATTCTTATAAAATTACAGCGTAGGTATCACCTATTCCTATTATGGCTTAGATTTTAGATAAGTCAATCAAACTTCAAAGACTTCAAACCAAAGCAAAGCCAAGCCATTAAGTTTTTTTTTAATATTTATGGCTTGGCAACTAGGTCTTTAAGCCAGCCAAGCCATTAGCCAACCAAATGAATGACTAGAGATGCACAATACATCGATGTTTTTACAAACACCGATTTTATATGAGAAAAACATTGATGTACAAATTCACATAACATCGATATATCTATGTTACTTCGAGTGATGTTTTATTAAAAAAATTCCAATCTCAGTAATTTGACTTCAGAATAACATTTCAAATAGGTCTCTATTAGGGTTGTAACGGAGGCGGAAGCGGAAGTGGAAGTGGATGTAGAAAAAATAGTAGTTTATAGTTTATTAAAACTATCAATAGTATAAAATATTTATTTTAAATCAAATACATTATGTACTACGTCTAACACGTCCAAACAATTCGACAGGTTGATTTCTGTCGCGTATAATTCATTTGACAAATGACGTTTGGACGCCCCCCGCCCCACCCCAACCGCGTTCCCGCCGCGCACGCGTTGACTTTTGTTCTTGTTCATTTCCCGCGCGCGGCCGGACCGCTGAGTCGCCGCGAGCGTCGCTGCTTGTGTTAAGATTAAAACATTGTGAACCTATTTAGTAGTTACAATGAATAAAGAATAGAGACGTGACATTGACATTGTCTCTCTCAAAACTATCAGAAAATTATATTGTTGCTTTTTATTTTCTCCTTATCTCGACCACACATTTTAAGTGCTTGCGTATGATTGGTAAATAAACCTCCGTTATAACTCCGCCAATATTACACGGATGCGGAGGCGGAGGCGGAGGTACGATTTCTTGCGGAACTTCCGCAGTAACGGAGGCGGAAGCGAAGTTCCGTTACAACCCTAGTCTCTATCTAATTAAAACTATAGACATTTTAAACTGACTTTAACTCATATAAAGTTTACTCATATCATAATAGTCATGTAATTTACGTAATGACAAACGTTCATAATGTACATTATTATAATTAAGATTGTTCAATCCGTTCGTGAGTTATAAAAGGACATACAATCATACATGTACAGAGAGAAACATTAAAAAAATTGCAGAATTTGGTAATTCAATCAGTCAGTATATCTATCGCAAATTTGATTTTTTTTAATAGGTGTTGGAGACATATTCAGACAAAATCGCTTTGTCTGCATTGAAGCAAAAAAAAAGCTGGGATATATTATTTCATTATACAATGAAGACAATGAAACATTTTTTTAGATTTTTTGTCTAGTTTGTTAAGATATACGTGAATTTTAATGCGGTTTTTATTGATGAATAGAAAAATTTCTGACATGATTTGCAGGCAATTTACATCCCGAGAATCCTGCGGTTTTTTCTTTTGAATCGTGTGGAATGAGTGCAAAGAGTATGTTGAATATATGGAGAAATGAGTGCATAAAAATTTGCTGTTCTAATTTATATATTTTATTATATAGATCATAGGCAACAAACTTTCTGACATAAAATCTAGGGCACTTTATCTCTTAGGAGTTTCACGGGTTTTTTTCAGAAATGGTTCAAAGTCCTTAAGTTGCACAAAATAAGGTCCTTAAGGTCTTATTCATACTGAGTTAAAGTAAGTTTGAAGGTTTCTATACGAATCTTAAGCAAATCCACAAAGTTACTCTAACTCAATATAAATAGGCCTGTTATAATATTATCATCTTACGTTTTTTTCAAATGCTGTGGTACTTACTGTATGTGCTGGGAATCCTGGGTTTTTCCGGAAATATTAAATAAATTTTCCTTAAGTTTTCGTATACATATTATTTCCGGAAACGACCCATGTCAAGAGGTGGGTCGAATAGTCGTTACACTTGGGCTTAAAATTTTAACGCCAGCAAGAACGGGGAACGGGAAAATTCGCGCTCGTGAACATGGTCTTTTTGAGTCCCTAGTAGTAGAACGTAGCCATAAAGTGCTACTGTCACAAAGTGACACTTGGCAGTTTTTGGTGATGTCAGAGATTTTCGCCAGATATCTCAGTATGTCTATCTATTATCAATCACAAATTCACAATTTATCGAGTACATTGTACAAATTTTCCAAAGTTAAGCCCAAGCCCTATAATCTTTAATATGGGTTGTTGTCTCGATGTTTTTTTAGTATTATTTTAACTAATCACTTTTAGTAATTTTAATAAGTTCATATAACATATGTAAGTTGATTGAGTAAATGATAATAAGAAAACCTGACGATGTTCAAAAAACTAAAAGATAAATTGGCTGAGGAAGTGAAATCTTCGCCACAAAGGATCCAACAATTTGCTCAGGCTGCCCAGGTAAGCTAGTGCAGTTTTAAGTTTGCCAAACTTTAGTGATTAATATGATAAGCAAAAAAGCACTTTTAACATTTTAGTAAAGATCTCATTAATATACTTTTTGGTTCCTTGATTTAGAGGTATAGTTTTTTCAACAATATTAAAATAATATTTATTAGAAAGCCAAGTATAAAAAACAATTTAATCTAAATCTTAAAGTGTCAGCATTGAAAATTGATATATAAAAAATTATATATCAATGAGTGACAAACAATATTGAGTAAACAAACAAGAATTTATACATTATGCTAAATATCAGTATACCAATAAAGGGTATGGGCCTAAATCTTATTAATAAAAAAATCTATTCATAGATAATATGTCCAAAATCAGGGTGTGGTTTACATATATGTCCCCGGAATCATAAGTAATGTGCGGGGGATGGGGTAGGGGGGGAGGAAAACTCACCCCTTCTGCAACTCATATGTGTCGGAAATGTGTAGTTCCTGAGTTATTAATGTTTTTGTCAATCTAACCTCACTTCTGTTTTTCACTAATATATAAGATAAATAGTGAATGGTTACCAGTCGGTTCTGGCTGGCGCTTTGGTCTACACAAAATCTAACCTAACCGACTCTTTAAAACTCCACATATTTAAATTTTCGGATACACACAGTCTCCTATTTCGGTAAATCCTGTCAAAAAACGTAAAAAAACATCTTGTCGACAAAATTACCAGATCATTGTCATGAATTTCAAACTTCGATAATTAATTGAATATGTATTTTTTCCACTCAAAACCGTTGTTATTAATAAGTCTTAAATATATTCCTAAATACATTAACCATTAAAATCACCCAGGAAATCATTCGGGGACATATATATAAACCCAACCCAAAATGCAAGTTGCAACAACATTCATAGTCCTGCATTACATGGCATGGCAAACTGCTATGCAGGGTATTGAATGGACCCCTTTAGCAGCACCACAACATTAGCAATGCACATTTGATGTGTATGTGTGTAAATGATGTGTGTAAATGATGTGTGTATGTGTGATATGTACCTCTTCAGATTAGGCAAGAAAATTTGTATGGTTTGTACAGCAGCAGTACATTTGAAGTGATGCTGTGACATCATTCTGTATTTGTCATCATTCCATACATAACTTCTAGTACAGAAATGTTTGTTAGGAATTGGATGTGTTTAGCCTCGCTCACCTAATTTTACTAGCAGTCGTACATGTCATGCTATCCCTCTTTGTCATGTAAACAACCATAGAGGTAGTATTGTACTGTTGTAACATAAACATTGTTCCATCCTTCTCTTATGTTTGACGTGTGAGTACTAGCAGCACAAAAATGTTTAAGTATTACATTTCCAAATTGTGAGGTGTATCAGTATAAATGTATTTTGTACAGGCACAGTACTGGCTCACATGTATACTACTTATCTCTATAATATGTCAGTAAAATGAGAGGTTTTATGTTGTTTCTTATCAATTTGAAACAGATTGAGTCAAGAAATCTTAAACATATCGCAAATTTTTTATTGTTATTAAATTTATTGTTTACTCTTTGCTTATTAATTGGCTAAACCTGAAACTTAATATTTCAAATTTCCAGGCAGCTGTTACTTCAGCATCTAGCAGTATATCTGACATTACTAATAGTGATCTGTTCTCCATTGGAGACAATGGTAAGCAACTTTATTTTAATCTCATAGTAAATTATGGCAATCATTAGCAGCAACTATAATTGTGTAAGAAACGAGGTTAGGGCTAAAATTGAAGTAGATAATAACTTATCATAAATTACTTAAGATACATTGATGTATCCGACTGATCAAAAAATTTGGGAAATGATTTTATTAAGGCTAAAGTTAAGAACTGTTAACTTCATATTTCAATTATTTGTGTGCATGTAATGTAATGCATAAATTCCAGCCTTGATTAGATGACACAAAGAATTTCTGGAAAGGTTTTCAAGTATCACTCAGCTGCTTTGTTAAAGTTGAAAATAGTATCAAAATATTTTCCTTCTAACATAATTTTTATTTTTATAAGAGTCAAAAATCTTACAGATGAATATAGAGCTGCAGTGTTGTAGGATGTGTTGCATGCACAAAAGACATGGTGAATACAACTTCATTCTTGACTCTAAAACCAACTGAAAGGTCATAATTTGTTCAGGTTTATTATTTAAAATTAATGTAGTTCCAGCAACTGTTAAAGAATTAATTTACTTTATTTTTTGATATTAAATTTGAATGAAAGTGCATAGTATACACCAATAACGGTTATAGGCTTGCGTCACACTATGATACCATTAATAATTCAATCTCACTCTAGTCTTGGCCCAATTAAATCTCCGTGTCTGCAGTACTAGTCTGGAGTTGAATCAAAAGTGTGTTTGCATATAATAGTGAAAATTTTCTGATTCTTTCTTGTTTAAGAATGTGACTGCAGTGAGATAGGAGTATAATTGAACCTTTAACAGCATCACAGTGTGTATTGAGCCTTATGGGCTAATATTGTAATTAGATAAATATACTGACAAAAATAAATAATGCATTTATTTATTTTTGTGAGTATATTTATTGTGTCTATTTTAAGAAAAGTAATATTGTAAATGTATCCTAAAAAGGAAAATGGCAAATACTGTAAATTTGGTCTTCATTTAATTATTTCTCTACTTGAGAAAGTCTGCCAGTCTTATTTATTTTACTAATGTACAACTGTTTATCTTAATAATCTACTATTAAAATAAAGAGGTACAAATCCCTTTACATACCACAGAAAGCACTACACCAGCGGTCGGCAACACACTTTGTTTTGTAAATAATTTTTTATAGGTACCTACCAAAATTAATTTTAAAGTAATTAGAGTTTGTGCCCTGTGGCTGGGTCGCGGATTAACCTGTAGTGCGTGCCTCTTCTTTAAAGAGCAGCCATTAATACAGGCTGTACTAAATTTTTATGTTAGTGCTATTTGCACCCGGAAAATTCACTTCATTTTATATCGCAAACTCTCCCATCTCCCAACATGAAAAGTGTTTATATTATTAAAACTACATTTAAACAAAATTACAGCAACACGAATCCCGTATTCCTAGTAGTTTTTCTGTGAATACTTAACAGATAGACATATCGAGTTACTGTCGCATTTTTCTAGATGATGAATTTTTATATCTATCTATAAACTTAAGAAAAATGACCACAATTACCAAATTGACCAAAATAACCAAATTGACCAAAGTGACCAAAATAACCAAATTGACCAAAGTGACCAAAATACCCAAAATGGCAAATCACAAAAAAACCTATCCTACTTTTTGGGATAACCTTTTCATAAATATATCCCAAAATCGATCCCATTATCCGGGATAAAAAGTATCCCTTGTCAGTGGACTCAGTATTAAAATTACATATATACCGAATTTCAGCCAAATCGGTCCAGTAGTTTTTCCGTGACAATGAATCAGGCAGATGGGCAGACAGATTTACTTTCGCCTTTATATTAATAGGGATTATTAAGTAGACGCTAAATTTAAGCAATAGTGCATTACGGTGAACACTTTATAATGTGTGAATTGAAAAGGCTTGCTCAGCAATTCATTAAAAATTTTAGTAGTTCTTATTTATGCAAACTTTTTCAATCCTTAATTACCGAAAACATAAATATGCTTCTCGTCTCACAGATGAGCATATAATAATATCACAACTGCATTTGCTACATTTTGCCACCTTGTGACCCCTGCCTGTCGAAAAGTTGCCGACCGCTGCACTAACCGATAAAAAAATGGACTTGCTTATGATCTAGATTGTTTGCTTTTATAGACAGTCAACAGATCCGCACATTAAGGTCTCAAACATCACCAAACAACCAACAAAATACATTCCAAGATGTTTCCCTTTTACAAACAAACCCTGAACCCACGGATGTGCATCAAGACTTACTGGTGAGTAGTATGTATTGAAGATTACATGCCTCGTCATACTATTTCACTAGATGAAACTTGGATGTTGTCAAGGGTGCAGTTTTACAAAAGTATTGAATTCCTCCCAATGTACCTGCCCTGCAGGCTAATTTCAGTAGTGCGCATCTGTCTATGAATTATGTTGGTGAGACAAATCTAAAAATGCATAACTAGCAACACTCTGCCATTTCTGCGTGCAAACACAGTTCAATGTGCATTTTTCTGCACAAACGAAAACTGCCTATCGGAATTATAAGTCATATAAAACTTAATCACAATTAATAGGGTATTTCACATGATGGTTACCTCCTTGGTTGGGGTGATGCAACACTAAGCGAGAGCCCATGGTTACTCAGTTTTAATCTTACTAATTATGTAGCATAATTATTCTATACACGTGACGTAACAAATTACTTGGTATCACATTTTTATAGATGATAACTTTTTATATCTATAAAGTTGAGAAATGATTGATCTCTAATACAAATTTTCATCCCTTTTTCAATCCATTCTTCTTTTATGTTTGCTATAAAAAGTAGTAGTGTGTGTCAAGTCCCGTCTATCTATCTGTAAACTACAAAAATCACAAAAAAAAACAAAACCTACCCTACTTTCTGGGATAACCTTTACATAAATCTATCCCTTTTTCCGGGATGTGAAGTATCCAATATCCATCAATCAACATCATCATGAATCCAAATCGGTCCAATCGTTATCCGTAAAAGCATAACAGCCAAACAGAAAATGTGATTTTTTGTATTACATTATTTAACGAGCGCAACGTATAAAAGTCGTTTAAGTATTATCAATAAAGGTGTTAATAGTTGACAATATTAACATTTACAGGAAAATCCGAGACAACGAAGGCTGTCGAACAGCTCATTTGCCAGTGACATATCTTTCAGGCTGCCCACCTATGAGACTCCATCAATGTACCACCTGCAGGTATGATTTCATATTTTGAATATTTATTTAAGACTAGGGTTATTTAGGTAGACTTAATAGACTCTCTCTGTGGTGGTATTTATTATATGGTAGGGGGGGAATTATTGATTTAGTATCTATTTCAGAAATAAATATTAATAAAATGAAAATTTTTAAACAAATTCCTGCTGATTAATTAAATTAAATTTAAAATTGTATAAAAACAAAATTTTCCAAGGTGGAGAGGTATGTTTGATAAAAAAGGCAATTTAGACTTCTAAAAATGTATGGGAAAGATTTTTGCGATTTCCGACTTTACTAGTGGGTACTACTCCAACGATGTTTAGTCCTATAAAAGTTCTTGATTAGTATTAGAAACAGGATCAATTGACATCACAAATATGTTTATTTCTGTTTGGGATTCGATCATCAAAACTATAAAGACCCAAACCCAGCAAAAACCAACTGCCAGACCACAAGACACTGTGATCTGTTTCTGTGTGCACCGAAACACAAATCAACTTAATTGATAATTTCTTTTAGTTTTCCTTCCACCCTTTTAATATTATATAAAATTATTGGAGCTAGGCTTGTTTGCTGCACAATTTCTTCCGCCGCTTCTCTTCAAGCCGCAACATGTTGCGAAGCGGTGGTAAATTAAATTAGGCTCCTATAGAGTAAATAATAACCTTAAACAAAATTAAAAGTAAATAATTAAAATGAACAAGTGGCATGGCTAAATAAATCAAAAACGACCAGGCTTCATGGTCAAATGACCAGAGGCCAAATGACCAAAAGGCCAAATGACCCATGGCCATGCTTGCGGACGTTACAATCCAAAAGCTATGAACGTTATGGGCGTTGATCATTAATGTCAGACGCAAATGTCATTGGTTGATATGAAAATCGGCCTTTTCAATGTAGGGTTGACTAATTTATGTTAAAAATATATAGCTATTTATACAAAATGTCTTTATTGGGTCAATTGGTATGGCTACCATCGGGTAATAATTTAGAAGAAAGCAAATGCCTAGCTCAGTGAAAGTGGACGTAAGTTTATAAAAAGTAATATTAAAAACTGACTCAGGCCATATTACCAAATAAAAATGGCATAGGCAAAATGATCAAAAGCCAAATGATCAAAAAGGCCAAATGACCAAATAGACAAAATGACCAAAAGCCAAATTCAATAGGCCAAAATGACCAAAAAGGAAAATTACAAATCAATGACCAAAAATAAAATTTCCAAAAATCAATAATGAAAATGCATTAGAAATACAAATGAAATAAATTAATGACAAATAAAGACAAATAGGAAATGACAGGTCAAAATATCAAAAAATGAATTACCAAAATAAAAAGAAAATACCAATTGCCATCATGGTCAAAATGCGCCATTGACAATACAATGACAAAAGGAAAATGACCATAGGCCAAATGACCATGTTACCAATGGCCATGACAAAAGGACAAATGACCAAAAGGCAATGACCATAGGCAATTACGGCCAATGAAAATTATCCTGTCATCTCAGTATTTTACTACGTGCCGAACAGCCAATCGTCCGTGTTTCCGTAAGCATAACCACAGCATATCTTTATCCCGGAACTATCCCATTTTTCGGATAAAGTATCCTATGTTCTCCTTATCGAAAATATATATAAAACCAAATAAATTACCGTGAAAACCGCTAAAACGTAGTTTTATTAAATATGTTTGTGTAAAATTTTCATAAACAATGTACAAGAAAACTTTTTAGGAATTTCTGACTTTTACTACTCCAACCTGGGTTGGCCCCATAAAGTTATTTGATCGGTATCAGAAACAGGATCAATTGACACGTTCTTTTTTTGTGTAACATGGGCATTTTCTTGCTAATTGTAGGTTATTTTGAAAATGATAATAATCTTTATTGAGAAAAAAAAATTGATACAATAACTTATGGAAGTACCTTACTCCCGAGCTAGACATGAAGCATGTGTTTCGGGAATCCGTGCCCTCTCACATTAGTATGTAGTTTTAAACACAAAAAATACAGATCGTTAACAGAGTGTTTATGTCTGAATGTATGAAAACCTGTAAATGTCGATCAAAAATTCACAAAAAAATATGGATAGTCTCCTAAGACCATTTTCGTGTAGCTGCAATGCTTAAGTACTTCCCATTAGCGCCCCCAGAAAAGTTTCCACAGTGTATATTACCATTCTGTGTATGTATTTCATAAATGTAACTTCTTTGGCTTTGGGATATGTAATGTGTGTGTTCATCTTTATATATTTTTTATATAGTTGACTTCATTATAACGCAAAAAGTATACACAAAACTTTCAAAAATTATACATACATACATAACTTCACGCCAGGTCCCTTGCGGGGTAGGCACGAACAACAGAGCGCCATTCAGGCTTATTCTTACACACCTCACTTGCCTCTTTGACATTCATAGCTCTTGTCATGCACGTTCGTCTGTTCTTAAGGCTCCTGACATCACCTTCTGCTAGTACACGATCAATTTGGTGTGTCGTGGCCTTCCGCGACTTCTGCATCCATCCACTTTTGCATTGTCTATCTGTTTAGTCATTCTTTCATCATACATTCGTTCCACATGCCCGAACCACCGGAGCATTCCTTTCCTTACATTCACCCCAACACTCTCTTTCAGACCAACTCTCTTTCTTACTTCGGTATTACGAACGCGGTCCGCGAGCGTCACCCTGCATATTTTGCGCAGCGTTTTCAAAAATTATCTTATGTTTTATTCATGATAATAATGCATAATTATCACCCAATATTTATTTATTTACATACTGGACAATTTAAATAATAACTTCAACGCCTTAAATACTCTATCTAATATGCAAAGTTTCTGCGTTCAGTATATTTAAGTTCATTGTATTACTTTTAGTCTGACATGGATGTATCTGCAAGTGAAGCGGAAGAAAGAGGCCTATCTGGTAGCGCCGTGAGCTTAGACCGCGTGACAAAGGAACAACTTTACGCCGCTTACCGACGAACTCAGGAGAGATATACGAAATATAGGACGCAATATGGTGACCTTGCCAGACATTATAAGCTCTTAGAAAGAGAAAATGCTAAGGCCAGGGTATTTATTACGATGTTCTCATACACTTTACGCTTTAATGAATTTCATTAACTTCTTCATAATAATATCAGCATTCTATTTTTCTTGTCCTTTTCTACATATGGCAGTAATGTGGTAGCTAACACCACATTGCTGATTATAAGAAGATCTGACCATGTGTATAACTATTTTTACAGAGTGTATTAGTTGAAACACAAGACAAGGCATTAAGAAGAATATCAGAGTTAAAAGAACAATGTTCATTAGAGCAAAGTGCAAAGGTAAGCTAATCTATAAATGGTTCGAGTTTCTACAATGCACTTACAAATTTAAAGATCCGACTACAAGGAAGACAATTTATTTCATATTTTCTGAAGTTTTCGTGACTTGTATACATAATAAAACTACCTTGATCACGGAATTACCGTGCTTAAAACCGTTACAAACCATATGATGGCACGAGGTCCGACACACAAATGGCCCATTTTGAAGCTATCAAAAACTTTAAACCAATTTATTATTGCTAATTTATATATATATATATAGTCATTCATTCAATCCCACTCAATAGATTTGGTTATTATTTTTATTGATGAATTAAGTAATTATTAAGTTATTTCACTTAATAATTTAATCAAAAATATATGACATCTTTTTTTATTTTCAGGCACATTTAGAAAAGGCTCTTAGAGTTGAAATAGAAGAAAGAAATATGAAAATAGAGGCATTAAATACTAAAATACAACTGTTACAGAGCAACACCCATTTAAACAGGGATGATAATATAAATAATGTATCTAAAATAAAACAAAATGAGAATGACGTACAATTAATAAACTTATCTGCTGACAATGAAACGAAGACCGTAAATGAGGAAACTACATCCACAGACATGTCTAGTTTGAATATCAAAATTGAAAAAATGGAGCAATTATTGAACAAATATAAAGAGTCATTAAAAGTAAGCAAAGAAAAAAATTCACAACTGTCATCTGAATTACAAATAATATCAAATGAACTTGAAAGTAAAAATAAAGAATTTCAGCAAATGAAATTTGTAGTTGATCAATTAGAAGAAGCCAAACAAAAAATTCAGGATATCAACAGCATGAACGAAGAGTTACAAAACAAAGTAAATGCTTTTGATTTTGCAAAAACAAAAGAGGTATCAACACTAGAAACAGACTTGCAAAAAGCATTGGAAGAAATAACCCAGTTAAAAAGTAAAATACAAATCTTTTCAAAAAGGGAAGAAGAATATGCTATATCACTTGCTGAAAATAAACTAAGTATTCATAAAGAACTCGAGAGTAAAGAAGCAGAAATTAAATCTCTCAAAGAAGGTCTGTCTACAAGTAAACAAGAAATTCAATCTTTGGCAATTATTATTAATGATTATAAAAATAGTATTTCCGTTCTTGAAGAAGAAAAATTGAAATTAACCACGGAAGTTAATGATTATAACGCCGCTAAAACGAAAATTAATGAATTAGAAGCAAACTTACTTGAAATTAGTAAAAAGTGTCAAACGTTGGAGCAAATCAAATCAAAGGCTGACGAGGAGTATAAGTGTCTGCAGTTACAACTTAAACAAGAAACAGCTGAAAAATTAGCTATGGTTGACAGAAATACATACTTGGAAAATAGAAACAAACAGTTAACTGACGAAAATACAAAAAGAAGTTCACAGATAAGTTCGTTGAGAGCGAAGTACAGAATTTCAAGAAAAATCTTGAAAATTCAAAGCCAGACGACTCTGAGAAACAATCTATCCTGGAAGAATTAGATATGTGGAGAGATAAATATGAAAAACTGGAGTTAGAGGTTCAAGATGAAAGGGATGAGCTAGTGAAGTTGCAAGCTGAAATAGAAAAGCTAATAACTAACCATGAATCTATTCAAGAACAAAATTCTCAATACCGAGCTAATATTACTGAACTGAAATCTGAAAATTGCATTCTAAAACAGCAACTAATAAAAAGTAATAAGATAAAAGATTCATGCCAAAATATGGCTAATGGACTTGGGCATCTCAAACAGTGTATAGATATGATGTCAAAAGAAACTCGTATGTTTAAAATTGATAATAATAATATGTTGGATATAATGAAAAAGCAAATTGATATAACTTTAGGTACATTCCTAAAACAGGAGATTAATTTGGCAACAATTGAACACAATGCATTGAAAACACAGTTTACTATATTAGAAGAAGAAAATAATGAACTCAAGTCGAAAATTATAGAATACAAGTCAGAAATTGATCAATTGAATCAAAATCTTGGCAGTATTAAATCTGCTTATGAAGCTGATATAGAGAATATAAAGCTGTTGCAAATCCAAAAAGAAGAACTTACAAGTAAACTCGAATATCTTGAGCAAAAATCAAAACATTTGCAGCTCACCGTAAATGAAACAAATATAAATGATACAGAGATAAACAAATTGGAGGATAAACATAATCAATTGGAAAGTCAATTTATTGAGCTTGAAAAACTAAACATTGAGTTGCAAGCAAAATGCAATGACTTAGAAAATGAAAAAGATTCTTTGACTCAGCAACTGTTTAATTTTAAAAATATTGAATTAATAAAAAATGAAGATATGAAACAGCTTCAAACCGATAATGAGAGTCTAAGGGAGAAAATGTTGGATTTAGAAAATTTAACATCATCATTGAATGAAAAACACAATATAGTGATTGAAGAAAAGAGACTGTATCAAATAAGTTGACCGAAGCGGAAAAGACGAATAGTAATCTTCGAGATGAAATAACTAAACTTATCGCCGAAAAGGGAACATTAACAAGTAAATTAATAGAGCTAGAGTCATTAAAGAAATCAACGCAGCAAAAAATAAAAACTTTAGAGAAAGAAAAAGAAAAATTGGCGACGAAATTAATGCAAGCAGAAAAAGCAAATGCTTCATTACAAGAGGAAATTAATGAGGTGGATACTGACAAAGAAATTACGTCCAGGAAATTAATAGACTTAGAAAATTTTAAAGATTGTTTAGAAACTGAACTAGAAGCTAAAAAAGATGAGATCAAAACACTTCTTGACGATCTTAATGGTGTTAAGAAAGAAAATGTGGAACTAGTAAATTTATCTCAAGAAATAAACAGCAAATTGATGCATATAAGAACATTAGAGGAAAGTAACAAGTCATTATCTGAAGAAAATATTTTATTGAAAAGTCAGTTACAAAATATTTCGTCCGATGTTATAGATCTAGAAAAGGAAATTAATGATATAAGACAATCTCATGAAGAATTAGAGAGGGAAAAGGATCATCTGAATGACATCATTGAAAAGTTGGAGAATAGTGAATCTAATAAGGTACTAACTATGACTTGTAGTAAAGATATACAAACAGACGTTGTAGAAAATAATCATGAAGCCGATATAATTGAGACTGCCGAAAAGGAGCACTTTGGTGACCTAAATTCTGCTAACAAAAACGTAGACGAAACGGAGCAAATTATTATATATAATGAATTAAAGGCAGATAATGATATATTAAAAGAAGAAAATAGACGTCTACAATCAGATATTGAGGGGCTTCAAACATATTTAGCAAAAATATCTAAAGAAAACAGTGTCTTGAATGACAAGCTACGAGAATTATTAGCAACGAGTGAACATTTCACAGAAAATAGTGATCTCACACAGAATTTGTCTGATCTGACGAATGAAGTGCAATCTGGTAAAGAGAAGATAGATAACTTACTAAGAGAAAATAGCTTATTGGTTGAAGAGAACTTGGAACTTAAAGATCAATTACTAAATCAGAATTATTCACCAAGTGTGAAAGGGAATAATATTGAAAATGGTCAGGAACTTACGTTACTCACAGCAAAATACAATCATTTACAGCAAGTATATAATAGCGCAGAGAGTCGATTACAAGAGTTAGAGCAAATGAACAAATCAATATCTGCAAATATGACTCAAGTACATGAGAAAAATGAAAAGCTAAAAGTTTCAAATGAAAAATTAGAAAGACGACTCGATGAGGCTTTAGTTAGCCTAAGGCATTTGCATTCTTTGCAAGAAAATACAGAACTTGAATATTTAAGGAATATATTATATGAATATTTGACCGGTTCTGGGACACATTCTGTTACGTTAGCCAAGGTGTTGGCGGCCATTGTCAAATTTGATGATTCCCAAACTCAACTGGTCCTTCAGAAGGAGAAAGAGCGACAAGGCTTTGTAAGTATCAATTGAAAATTTTGTGAAAGGGTAACTTTGTATGGACTAATGGCGTCATTTTTGTTTTTAAGCGGCCACTAATAATTTTAATGTAATTTCATAGTACTATTTTTGTTAAACACATAATGGGTTTCATTTTCGCTAAGGAATATCGTTGCTGAGATAATTGCATGTGCAGATGTCAATTTAAGCATTAATATTTTTTAGGGTAAAATTGGATTTAGAATTGAGTTGTAATATTGTCTAAATTTCTGCATATCTGAACATTGTGTTAATGTATACTTTCATATTTTTTTGTTTTGTTTCAGTTGCGACAACTGGGTCTTATATGATATAACTTAAATAATGTATTATAATAAGGTATTAATGTTATTGTTATATACAATTCATGTAATATATAGTTTATGTCACTTCTAAAAGTACCTAATCAATATAGTACCATAATTCAGTGGTTTATTGGTAGATTTTTAAATTATCATATTAATTAGTTAATTATTTAATAAATTATGTATATTATAGTAAAAATTGTTTTAATCTATATTTCGAAGTGTTTTGAAATTTAAATCAATTAATCCATACATTATGCCCACTTCGACTGCAGCGAGTAGGAAAGCGGCGAAGAAAGTGGGAATCGTGACTGTAGACAACAATAGGCGAGCAGACAGTCAAATCAACTGAGATACTTTTTATAGACTGCAAAACGTTGCAGCTTCATGATTTTGTTCGAACACGTCTACTTATAACGTCATCAGTAGGTACAGTAAAAGGAGTCTATTAGAACAGTGGTTTGAAAAGTAAAAATAATGATTTCTACCATGATATTTATAAGTCGGATAATAAGATGTTACTTTAACGTGGTTTTTGCTTTAGTGGTCTTATATTAAGACTAGCTGTCCCGGCAGACGTCGTCCTGCCCGGTAAAAAATAGGGGTTTATCGTAGAAGGGTGAAAATTGAGGATTGTATGTATTTTTGTATGTTGTATCATAAAAAAATAGAAATTAAAAATTTTGTCTAAAAAATAAAATAAAAAATTTAGGGGTGGACTACCCCTAACATTTAGGGGGATGAAAAATAGATGTTGGCCGATTCTCAGACCTACCCAATATGCATACAAAATTTCATGAGAATCGGTCAAGCCATTTCGGAGGAGTATGGCAACGAAAACTGTGACACGAGAATTTTATATATTAGATATTAGAATTTATAGTAAAATGTGTCTGTCCGCATCCCTATTATTTCGAACATGCCATACTTGCGCAGCCCCTTTCCCCAAAGAAATATACAAATGTCATTAGTTGCTGTATGGTTGATTTTAAAATAGCGTCTTTGTCAATATCGATAGAGATGATTAATGCTTTGTGGCCAACTCCCACTTCGACCCACCTCTTGATGTATTGTGAGCGCTGTACACAGAACACCAGTACTCTCTAACGAGGCGTGATCGAAAATAACGATGTTAACAGTCACGTTTTCCCAGCGACCATATAGCCATATATAGACGATATGTGGAACTGCTGACGGAGCACTTGGAGCGTTGTGAGGCACCAGCGAAATGTGCCTTGAAAATAAACTACGACGTCATCAAACCAAAGCCCAAGAAAATAATGGCGTTTAAGTAGCCCAAATTTATTTAAAAGTGTATAATTATGATTAGTGTATGATATAGTGATGTAAATAATGATTTTAAAATATAACAAAAAATGTATATTTCCTATTGCAAGTTCCGCAACGAAATTTGGAAATTTAAAACAATTTTAAAAACATTATGATGTAATAGTATTAGTACATAGAAAAATAATATAACATTTACATCAAATCAACATAAAGTATCATCGCGACCAGGCTGATCTGTACGATTTGTTATTTTTTTTCAGTAAGACTTTCTTCGTGGGACGCACTCTACGTGCTATGATTGTACTCGCTTCGTGCATGTAATGTTAAGGTGACCAACTGTACTCATTTACTGAGTTTTGTACTCTTTTTTCGCAAACCGTACTCTTTTCAAATCCTGTACTCTGAAAGTACTCATTTGTATGTTAATTAAATTTTTTTTTTTTTTTTTTTGGTGGGTAGATTTGGAAAAGGTAACATCTTTGAAAATAACTTGTGCAATTATTTAACCTTTTTAATTAACTAAATAAGAATTAGTGAGTGATTATTACATGATTACTTACAGTTTGTAGCAATAATAACTGTCAGGTGTTATCTCCTACCAATTCACAACACAACACACATTTTTTCTTGTAAGTACATATTCCTACAATATGGATGCCATAC
Organism: Dendrolimus punctatus; assembly: GCA_012273795.1. NCBI lineage: Eukaryota > Metazoa > Arthropoda > Insecta > Lepidoptera > Lasiocampidae > Dendrolimus > Dendrolimus punctatus. Next base: position 19,384,330 of record CM022531.1, on the reverse strand, counting down.
AGGAAGCTATGAATCAGCTTTCTTCAACATTTGCTGAACGCATGGATGCCCTGGAGGGTGAACTACACAAGGGTGCACCAGCAAATACTTCTACTTCTGCTCTGAGTAGTGACTTCTACAATTTTAAGACCTTTATATTGAAGTCTCTTCGGGCTCTACAGGAGCAGATAGACCTTGTGCAGCAGTCGGTAGACCAGGTGGAGATGCGGTCTAGAAGAAAAATTCTTTTGTCACATGGAGTCCCTGAGAATAAACAAGAGGATACCACATCTGCTGTTACTAACATCATTTGTGAAAAACTCAAGTTAGAAGGCTTCAAAGAAACTGACATCCGCCGGTCGCACAGAATGGGTAAGGCACCAGCTCCAGCCGAGCGTCCGCGACCTATTCTATTCAAGCTCTGTGATGCAGTGGACCGTAACAAAATCTGGTTTGCTAAAACTAAGCTCAAGGGCACCGGGATCACCATATCGGAGTTTTTAACTAAACGACGACATCAACTCTTTATCCAAGCTAGGCAGCGCCTAGGAGTGAGGAACTGCTGGACGCGGGAGGGCACTATCTATGTGTTAGCCCGCGACGGTACACGCCAACGCATCGAAAAGTTAATCGACTTGGAAAGCTTCCCCGCTTCGTCTAATTTAGACCAGGTTGCAGCACAGGTTGTGACCAAAGAACCTGTAGTTGTTCCCAAAACTCGTCATCCGACAGCAGGAGCTAAGAAGTAGCGATTCTCAAACGAGCCTTTTGCTTGTTTTATTTCGCTCCGCTTTATACATTTCCGTTTATTAATTGTTCTGTACTCCATTTCTTGTTGTGTAATTTATAAAATATGACAAAAATCTCATTACTATTATAACTTTCGTTCTTTTATAGTTTTCGCACATTGACTTTACATTAACTTAATTATTATTATGTTGGTTTGTTTACCTTTTTTTTTTTCTCTAGTCTCTTTTTCTTGTAATTCTGTCATAATTGTCAATGTCATTCATATAATTTACTTTTTTGCCCTGTGTCATTTGTTGCGTTTTGTTTTTGCTATTATTGTGTTGTTATACTCATATCAGCTATCTCATCCGCACACCTGGCAGACACATTCTGACTGATTTCTATTTTTATAAACAATATTTGTGTATTATTATATATTTGATTATTTATATATTTGAAATTGTAATTTATTTATATAAAGTATTTATTTTATTTTATGGATAACTATGAGAGTTATAGTGATTCTGACTCAGATTTTCATTCCTGTTTGTCTTCATCTGACAGTTCACATGGCAGCAACCATGATTTATCTTCACTACAAGAAGTAATTGAAAATCAATTTTCAGGCCTTTCCCGTAATTTCAATGTGGCACACATAAATGCTCAGAGTATTCCAGCTCATTTCCCCGATATGCTGGCGTCATTTAGTCATAATAATTTGCACGCTGTATTAGTTTCGGAATCTTGGCTTAAACCTTGCCTGTCCTCTACTTCATACTCTTTGCCAGGATATCGTCTAATTAGAAATGACCGTATCGGTACTGGTGGTGGGGGTGTTGCTATATACTTGCGCTCCCATCTAGCATACAAAATCTTAAGTGCATCCTCACAACCCCCAACACCGGATAACGGTGAGTATTTATTTATAGAAGTAGAACTTACGCATACCAAAATTTTACTAGGAGTATTTTACGCATCGTCTGTTCGCATTAATTACTTCTCCTCTTTTGAAACTTTACTAGAAAAGTTTTCTCCTTTATATATGCATAGTATCATCATGGGTGATTTCAACACTTGCCTCCTTAAACAAGACCATCGTTCTTCTGCTTTAGAAACTTTAACAAGATCCCTTAACATACATATACTTCCTCTGAGTGCTACTCATCGTTTCCCTAATTCATCCCCTTCTCTTCTCGACCTAATAATGGTTTCATCACAACCTCACGTATCTCATTATGGTCAATGTTCGGCGGATGCTTTTTCCTATCATGACATGATTTTTCTCTCATATAACTTACACCCGCCGAAAGCTAAGCCCAAAATCATCCTGCAGCGTAATTTTGGCGGCATGAGCCTAGATGCCTTACTTAAAGACGCTCAGGAAGTTGACTGGTCTGGGGTGGTCAGTGCACTCACTATTGATGATAAGGTTCATGTGTTTCATGCTGCTTTGATGAAGCTGTATGATACTCATGCGCCTTTACGCCGTATCAAGGTCAAACACTTGCCTGCACCGTGGCTTACCGATGATATTAAATCGCAGATGCACAAGAAATCTAAAGCTAAAACTCGATACAAAATGAAGCCAACCGAAGCAAACAAAGCTGCTTATGTGAGCATTCGTAATCGCTGTAATAGAGTGTGTAGGGACGCTCAACGCCGTTATATTCACGAATCAGTTCAAAATGATGATCCAGCTAAAGTATGGAAGTTTCTACGCTCTTTGGGGATTGGCAAACAAACAGAAAACTCAGTCAGTCAAAAATTCAATATTGATGATTTAAATCAACACTTCTCAACCACTTCTGACGTTGATGTAATAATAAAGTCTGAAACTTTGAAAAGAATCTCGTCCAAGCCAACACCCAAGCATTCTCCTTTTCTTTTTAGTCGATTTACTGATAGTGATGTTAAGAAAGCTGTAAAATCCATTACATCAAATGCTGTCGGCAGTGATAGCATTAGTCGCAACATGATCCTACCCATACTGGATGTCATAAATCCTACCCTTACCCATATCCTTAACACATCCATAACATCTTGTGTATTCCCATCTGCCTGGAAGGAAGCCCAGGTTACTCCTCTACCAAAAAAACCCAACCCCGCTTCCTTTTCTCAATTTCGTCCTATTTCCATACTACCTTTCCTTTCCAAAGTCCTCGAACGCTTAGTTCATCAGCAGCTAAGTGTTTTCCTGAACCGTAATTCCCTTTTGAATCCTTACCAGTCTGGTTTTCGTCCTGGCCACAGCACCACCACAGCCCTCATTAAAATCACAGATGACATCCGGCATGGCATGGACAATGGCTTGCTGACTGTGCTATCGCTGCTCGATTTCAGCAGTGCTTTTAATAATGTTGACTTTGAAGTGTTACTCGGCATCCTACGCTCTATTAACATATCTCCTGAAGTAATCGACTGGTTTCATAGTTACCTGTATGGACGCCGACAGCGCATTCGAGTTAATGACGACTATTCGTCGTGGTGTGATCTCTCTGCCGGTGTTCCACAGGGCGGCGTACTATCTCCTTTATTATTCGCTGTTTTTATAAACTCAATTTCCAATGAACTTACTTCATCCTATCACCTCTATGCAGACGATCTGCAAATTTACACGCAGGCACCGGTTGCTACACTAAATCAAGCAGTCGCAACGATAAACACTGACTTTGACCGCATACTGCAATGGAGTAAATCGAACGGACTTCTTGTGAATCCTGAGAAAACTCAAGTAATTATCATCGGTAGCTCGCGGATGCTGTGTAAAGTTGACTGGACCTGTATGCCAAGTTTTCTTTTTGATGGGAAGCTTATCCCTATCAGTGATAAGGTCAGAAACCTAGGAGTTATATTTGATAGTGAGCTGTCCTGGAGACCCCATATAACGGAGTTGAGTCGGCGTTTGTTTCTCTCCTCCAGATCACTCTGGCGGCTGAAAAACTTCCTGCCCATCGCCACCAAAATTAAGCTAGCAGAGTCGCTACTTTTGCCCATACTTGATTATGCCGACGCCAGCTATCTAGATTTAACTCAAGAACAGCTTAATAAACTTGAGCGACTCCAAAACTTTTCCATAAGGTTCATATTTGGATTACGCAAGTATGACCACGTTTCTGAATTTCGAAAAAAGCTCAAGTGGTTGCCAATCCGTATTCGCCGGAATACTCATATTCTTTCATTGCTTTACAGTATTTTATTCATCCCTACTACTCCGCAGTACCTTAAAGAACGCTTCGAATTTATTTCTTGCTCTCACAATTTACGCCCTTCCAGTCAACATAGACTTATTACTCCTATTCATAGTACAACGTTCTTCAATAATTCTTTCACGGTTAAGGCTGTCCAACTTTGGAATTCATTGCCTGTTGCTGTCAGACAAGCAAAATCCCTAATAATATTTAAGAATTTAGTCAGAAAATTCTATCTGCAATATAATGATATGTAATTTTATGTAATTAGTATATATTATATTGCATATAGCTATATGTCTATTATGTTTAAATAGTTGCATATTATCGCTATACATTATATATGTATATAACTTATGTGTATATTTGTATATATAGTATAGTTATATATTTATTAATAAAATTTAAGTAATCGTACAATAATTATGTATACCACCGTCGCCACTTCAAATCAGAATATTCTTGCCACGGGTTGTCTGGAAGAGATCGCTTTTTAGCGATAAGACCGCCCTTTGTACCCTACTATAATAATACTAGTTCGTAAGCTTTTCTGTAATGGTGTACAATAAAGTGTTATCTATCTATCTATCTATCTATCTATCTAAATAAGAGAAAATTTATATTTAAATGAAGAAAAATTGAAGAAATGGAACGATGAGAAAATAGAACTTGACAAAAGATGGCTAGAAATCTTTCGGCATTTTAGAGTAGAACATATCCCACATGAAAATTTAAAAGTTTTAATAGAAATTTCCTTATGTTGTCCAGGCACTGATGCTGCTGTTGAAAGAGTATTTTCACTAGGGAATGATTATTGGAGAAGTGAGAAGTCGCAACTATCTGTAAAAACATTATCTGCCGTCTTAACATGCAAAATGAAAGTTGTTCGGATGTGGCTACATTATTAAACAAACATCCTCATTTAGCAAAAAAAGTCCACTTCAAAGAAAAGTGTGTTTTCAAAAGAAAATAAAGTTTTTATCGTTTTTTCTTCTTTTTTTTCACCTATGAAATATTTGCAGTGTACTCTTTTTGAACAAGAAATAGTTGGTCACCTTAGTAATGTCAATTGGTCGAGGATGTAGGCTTATCCAAGTTTGCGCCGTATGGCTCTCCGCTTTCAGGTTCGACCACAATTTGGATGTGACAGCTTTAGTTATCTTAAAGGTTTAAATTAACGCACATTTGGGTAAAATGGTCTTTTTCCGAACACAATATCCTTGTAGAAATTATATTGCTATCAAGTCATGCGCAATTTAAAGATGTGGAATAACTTGGCCGGTCCTATATTTTACCAACCATTCGCTTGCATGACTATCAATTAAAATTTAAAATAAGCTCAATCAATAGTAAGATATAGCAACCGGTGATAAGGAAATTTATAAGGATTAAATTAAAAATAATTATTATTATACAGTTTTTTTTATTCTTCATCCAAATCACTATCAGATATACTAAAATTATCATCTGAAAATGGATCATCACTACCTAAACTAACTTTATCCATTCTAGACAATACATCCTCCAAATGTGCCATTGCTTCAGGTGACACCTTATTTTGATCAACTTCTAATTTATTCATATGCCTGTAAATTACAAAACAAGTTTACTCTTTATTTTCATCTTGCATGAAATATTAATCATATTCTGATGTAGGCCTACGCCACGGAGGCAACCTAACAGATGTTATTGTGTTAAAATAAAATTTCATAAAAAAGTCAGTGGAAAAATAGGCTATTATTATTTTTATCTATACATATAATAAAATTGTAGAGGTTGAATTTCTTAACAATGAAATAAAATGCTAAAAACCGAGTCAGGGGGGTGTAAAAAGTGAAATAGAACTAATTTAGTTTTTTTTTTAATTTTTTGATTCTCTGTTTGTGTTTCTACAGGCTAATCTCCGAAACGACTGGGCCGATTTACATGAAATTTTGTATGGTGATAGCTTATATCCCTGGTCAACATATAGGATACTTTTGATCCTGAAAAATTAAAGAGTTCCCGGGATAGTTAAAAACCTATAATTACTTAAACAGCTTACTTATAACAGACTTTTTCAATATTAACCGGGAGTTTTTTTTTATAAAACCTATTCCCACCGCCGGAAACCAAAAGGTTCCCCAGGGCCAGAGAAGCTAGTTTATAATAAAAGTCGTTTTACTACCTGAGCTTATTATTTAGAGCTCTTATAAACTTGGCCACAATAATGATTTAGAGAGAGAGAGAGATAGAGATGATTTATACAATAATAAATCTGTAAATGGTTCGAGTTTATACAATGGCTTTAAAAATGTGAAAAAATCAGGAAAGGCTAATTCAAAGCAGATTCTGAAAATAATTTATTTTGCAAAATAGAAACTGGTCATTACTTTCTTATTATATGTAAAAAAAACCAAATTAATTTTATGTGTTAGTAAAACAAAGTTACTCCCTAGGGCTTGACACACAGACTGGCCGCAAGGCAAACTCGAATAACATATATAATTCAAAATCTCTCAGAACGGAATTAAATTTCTTATAGTATCTTATATGTATCTTAGGGTTGTAACGGAGGCCTTCTTAGCGGAGGCGGATGCGGAGCCGACGGGTTTCACCTCCGCGGATGCGGAGGTTAACGGAGGCGGAAGTGAAAGTGGATGTAGAAATAATAGTAGTTTATGGTTTATTATAACTATCAATAGTACAAAATATTTATTTTAAATCAAATACGTATGTACTACGTCTAACGCGTCCAAGCAATTCGACAGGTTGATTCATTTGTCAAATGACGTTTGCATGCCCCTGCCCCACCCCAACCGCACTCCCGCCGCGCACGCGTTGATTCAACTTGATTCTTGGTCGTCGCGAGCCTCGCTGCTTACGTATGATCGGTAAATAAACCTTTTTTTTTTCTTTTTTTTGTGGCGAGGGAAAATACTACCGATTTACGCACAGATTGGGTCGTTGCCAGGAAACGACACACGGCGGTCGGAGAAGGCATCACTGCAGCAATAGTATGCTCTTGACAGTGATCCGCCCGCGATCGACTCAGCTAGTGTGGAAAGACTCAGAGGAAGCTGCACGGGCAAGCAACCCTAATACCCACTAAAAACCCCCTCCTCCCTGTCGAACCTGCGCTTTTGTTTGTGAAGGAAAGGCTGAGATTTAGAACATAGTTACGCCCAGCCGATCCAGCGCATTAAAGTGCCTGGAGTGTGCCCTGGGAGAACACACCCCACTTCATTAGACGGGGGTCGATGGTCCCTTGCTTTCCTAACTAGCTAAGGGCCCCCCGTAAAGGAACGTAACTCAGGGAGGGAAGTAGTGCGCCTATCTGCCTCTCTGGGTGCCAGCTGAAGGCCGGCGACCTCGAGTAGACGCATTAGCACGCGCTGCAGGGCTTCTCTCCGTATGGCGTTCTGCGGCCTCCTTGAGAGACATTACTGTCTCACAAAAAGTGACCGCAGTCCCCCCCCCAGTGGTCGCTGCTCTGTAACATAGCTCTTAACAGGTCGCAGGGCGAGTCGACCAGACCTACGTGCGTCTCAAGTTCGGAGCGCTGCGGCGCATTCGACTAGCGTATGAAGCGCCGTGTCGGGCGCGCCACATTGTCGACAGTCCGGGGAAGGCAAGTCAGGGTGCCGCTGGTGCGGTTGACCCATTCCGTCAGCTGCGGCCTGATTGCATCCACTATGTAGTCGCCGGCCACAGGGCTCTCGAGCTCTTGAGACCAGATGGCGATCATGGAAGTGGTTTCCCGCTTCCTGATCGCCTCGATTTCGACCTGACAGAAGGTCAGGCCTCTAGCTAGGGCATCCTGCCGGGTGCGACGCACTGCTGTCAGGACGTCCGCCTGGAGGTGCCAGGGCGGATTGCCTGCCAGAAGAGTGTCCGCCATCCGCGACACTGTGCGATACTCCCATATGGTCCTCACGGCCAGAACCCGCTGCGCTCGGTGCAGCAGATTTCTATTGTGGATTTGTAAATAAACCTCCGTTATGACTCCGCAAAGTTTACAAGGATGCGGAGGCACGATTTCTTGTGGAACTTCGCAGTAGCGGAGGTGGATGCGAAGTTCCGTTATAACCCTAATATATCTTATAGCCTTATAACAGATTGTAATCTTACAAATAATTAGTACTAGTCTACTAATAAACTATTATAAATTTATATTACTATTTATAAATTGTTAAACACTAGTGTGTTTAACAATTTTTTTTTATACCAAACTAAGCTTGAATGAAAATATGTACCTAATCAATGTTCTCCTTTTCCTTTCTGGTAATGTTTTCAGTAATGCTTTTATATCTTGTGTCTGGTCTGTAATGTCTTGTCCTGCTAATGTCTCTTGTGTCTGTAAAATAACAATAATTATAAACTAAAAAAACTTGTATATCAATTTTGTTGCTTTTACATAGAGAGAAAACATAATGTTTAAAAGTGACAAAATATGTTATACTTTTTTTAACCCATAATTTAATACATTTAACAATTATAAAATTACATACTATTGAATACAATGTAAGAAAACTTAACTTATTCTATTGTACTTAAGTACTTGTAAGTCTATAATAGATTAATTAATTATAATCATGTAACCTAATAATTTAAAAGATGGTTAAACGGTGATGGCCAATTAAAGTGTCTTGCCTTTATCTAGGATAAATCAAGAATACTATTATGTGGAAAAACTTGTATAAGTATATTACAAATGATCATGCTGAGTGAACATCATAATTGCACATCCATTCTGAGGTTGCGATGTCATATACATTTTCAACTTCAAGTGACTGGTGAAGCACAGTGTCACACTCCCCTTTCCTACAGCCCACATACTGATGGTGACTAGCACATATTTTTACTTAAATTAACCATACTTTTTTGCACATTATGTCATAAGCCAATAGCCAAAAACTATATAGTAACCATGGTCTTGTTACCTCAACAGGTTTGAAGCACTTAGCACAAACATTCTTTTCTGTAGCACATTTTCCACATAGCAAATTATAAGCATGTTTGACTGTCTTCTGCTCACATCCAACACATTTTCTTGGTGCTGTCAGAGGCTTATACTTCTTATATTTAATCTTCCACTCAATAATATCTTTACACCGTTTACAAACCCCAAATACTTCAAGTGAATTTAATAACTTGGTTTTATGACTTGTATCATGTAAATCATTTTTAAAAGCTGTTCTATTTTGATATTTTTGGGGCCGCTTCCTATTACTGTTTCCTCTGGATGTACTCATCATGGGGCAGTTACACTGTAACCAAAACACGGATCACATGGATAACAAATTACTTATTAGAAACGTTAACTTGATTGAATGTTTTATAGATTATAATATATTAGAGATTAGATAATAGTAAAACCTACTGTTAAAATATTCATAAATAGACATCCTAGCAATAAATAATTAAAACTTACCAATAAGGTACTCTGTGCTTACCAATAAAATCTACATTCTACACATTACAACAAAACACAATTTGAAGTTGAACTAGAGATGGTCGTTTTTGTAAAAACGTTTTTGAGCAACGATGCCAGTAAACGATGCCGGCATCCGATGCCGATATATTGAAAAACGGATGCCCGCAATATCCGATGCGGACTTCACCGAATGCGAACGAGCGAGAGGCACCGTTGACCACGCCACGGAAAACGCAACGATGACAAACCGAAGACTCGACGTATCGCTCGCTCGCTCACTCTCGGGTGCTCTCGGTACGATCGGTGGTTGTGCAAGGCAAACAATCAACGTAATACAACGCTAGGAGCGTGTGTAACTGTTAGAAAATTTTATAATAATATAGGTACTTACTTATTTTTTAAAGTATCTCATGTATTTTTTAACAATCCTACTGAATGGTGGCTTCGTCATTCCAAAATATACTCGACGTTGGCAGAAATATACCGTTCTAGGTGCAGTATTATCATAACATCTGTGCCATGCGAACAGATATTCTTCAAAGCCATATTTTGAATGAACGAAGAACTCGTCTTACAAGTTCCAAATTTGTTCAAACTTGGTTTTTCTTAATGTAAACTCTAATTTTGTTAAAAATAACGACTAATATTAATTAACTTATGTTTATTTTTAACTTCCACACTTTTAAAACAATATACCAGTAGAAGTCGTAATGTTGAATATCGTATCTAAATAATTTACATAACTACTAGACAACAGGCATCCAATGTTATACGCAGAGTTGCAGATACTTTAGCCGGCAACTAATTTTGGCAACTCGTATCATTCAATATACTCTTTGCTCGTATCGATGCCAGAAATAACGATGCCGGGATCGGATGCGGTTTACAATTAACGATGCGCATCGGATGACAAAATTTAACGAAAACGCCCATCGCTAAGTTGAACGCACATTAGAGGTGTGTAACTCTTTGCTGAACCGACTCACTGATCCGAAACATTTAGGTGGTTCAAAAAATTGGAACATCAACAATGTTTCAAATGCTTCATTTGGATCTGGAACATCGCGATCTCTCTGACTTTCTGTTCAGCGCGATCATGACGCTTACGTGTGAGAGAGACCGACCAGAGCAACAAGAGTAGCGAGAGAGCAGGAAAACAATAAAATATAAGCAAATGAGAATGAGATAACAAATGAGAAAATACGCCAGCCAGGGTAAGCGTCTGGCCGCCAGTCCTAAGCCTGGATAAAGTATGAAGGGAAATCGGTTTTATTAATAATCTCACAATTTGTATTTTTTTTTTAATATTACTATGAATATTCATCTTTGTTTCAACCTTAACACCGTCTGCCTCAATATGCCTGCAAATGACATATATATCTGTATTTTTATCTTTGACAAGTTTGACACGATGTTTCAAATGAAACCGTATGTATCATAGCAAGAGAACCATGATTTCATATCTTTGACTCAATGTTCAAAATGAATCATATCAGTGATTCGGAACATTTTACTGTTCCAGATACAAATGTTCCAATTTCAAAAATGTGACATTTCTCCCACGCCTAACGCACAAACTAATATGGATACTATAATATTATTATACGTATGTTGAACGTAGACATGGAAACGTTCCACCAGAGTTTAGAGACAACGACCACGCTCACGACCGCGATTTAGATTTGGCCCGATCCACCTGCTTGCCAGCGTTACAATCATGAATCCAGGTGGAACGGTTATTCAACCCACCTTGTAAAATGGATTATTGTGAGCGTTGTGTGATCGAAAATGATGACATTATAAGTGAAGACGTTTTTGCCACGACTACGACGACCACGATTGCCTTGTGAAACGGTTATCGGAGAATTTTGGGCGTTGTGAGCTACATGAGCAACGCGATGATGTATTACAAAAAGGCTACGGACCTCCTGCAGCTCACAACGACCACGCTCACTATCGCGATGTTCTTGTTCGTCTTGCTTGCGGACTCTGAAACCGTAAACTCAAGTGGAAGGAATTAATCGACTCACCTCTTGACACTGGTCGTTGTGAGCGGTGTGTGAGCGACAGTGGTCGCCATGTGGAACGTCAGATGGATTTATTTTTATTTAGGTCTTGCTTGGCTTGGCAGCTAGGCCTTTAAGCCAGATCTTAGTTTACAATATAGTTTCTTCGTTTTCTAGCCTATGTGTAGCACAGCTGAACTCTTAACTGTAGGTTATCAGCTGGTGCTATTCAACGGAGCTATTGCGACACTTACAAGGGCCAAATTTGACTATACAGTTCATATTTCTGACAAATAACATAATTATTACGCAAAAACTATCAACATTCTACAACTATTGTTCGTTTTATAGTAATTTTACACATTTTTAGGAAATAAAACTGCACAGCAAAACATTTTTCAGTTCCCGCCAAAAACTGTAACGCACAGAACACAAGTGCTCTAACGGCAGATGAAGTATTTTGGGCGGTATAGATAATGCAAGAACGCGCTCTTTATTAAGATCTATGACTTAATGACATTTACATTAATCATTAAAGTTATATGTAATAATATGTATATTAGGTCTAGGTATATATACTTTTATATACTGGAATATAGCGATGCGCAAACTAAATAACCAATGAGATCAGTGATTTATAAATCTTTTTCCTTAAAAGATGTAAATCACTCTTTTAAATCTTTAACTCTTTTAAATCTTTGGTTCCAATGATATAATTTATTCAGTTGACCGGTTTTAAGCTTTACAATAACGCCAGAGAGTTTAATTTACTGTGTATCATCATTGTATTTCTTAGAGTGCGCATGCTATCTCTTTTCAATTCACAATATCCTGTATCTATTGTCTCATACTACATCTAAGTATTTGATTTGGCTGCGACTTAACAATCCGGTACACAAATGTTAAGTTGTGGGTGGGCGAAGTGAATAGGGGGGAGGTATACTCACCCCTACGACAACCCCTAAGGTCAGGAGAGTTTAAATTTTTTTTTAGTTTGTAATTTTAAACTCACTTATTTATGTTGTAAAATTGTGCCACTTTTGATAATAAAAAACCGTGATTTGAGTTTATTGATTGTTTGTTTGTTTATGAATGTACTCATGAATAACATATAACCACTATAACTTTTGTAATACTAAAACTGTTTTTAATGTAGAAATAAACTTTCAAATTTAATTGACGCATAAATAAAAATTCATGTTAGACATATATAATCGATTGATTAAAAAGTGCCATTTTTTAGTGTCACTTTGTTTTTAATGGCTTGGCTATCAAGGTGTGATTATAAAAATAAATTAATGAATATGTCATTAATACTTATCGATTTGTAATTAAGAAATTCGAAATCTTGTAGGTCAAGATTTACAATTAATTAACATATTGTTTTATATAATTTTCGGAAATCGATATATTTCTATGAAAAAAAATATTCATAAATATTTTTGTTTGCCGCCTTGATTGGGCAAAACAGGCGGCATTTTTAGTCAGTAGCATTGACTACCGGCTTTCTTTGGACTTTGGATTGCTTAATTTTGGACCTTGGCTTTTTTATTTAATTTCATAATGAGCGATAACAAAATGGCCGCGGCAGCCGGCCGGCGAGTGCCAGATTTGACTGGTAACCATTTACTACTTATTTTATACACAAACAGTCTGTTATGTTAGGTGATATTCAGACCAAAGCGCACGAGCCTAGCGAGCGAAGCGAGCGTGCCGCGGCAGCGGCCGGCGAGTGCCAGAACTGACTGGTAACCATTTACTATTAATTTTATACACAAACAGTCGGTTATGTTAGGTGTTAATATGACAATGAATCAATATATTAATGATATTTTTATTTCAATTTCAATACACTGCTGTTTTTTTATATTGGTTTAATATAAATTAATGCGATTACGTAAAAAAAATCTTCTTTATTGGTGGCCATTTTGAATGGTTACTCTTGTATTGTATACAAATGTGCTCTATTGTGTTTTTTCTTCATTTTTCTCCAATTAAGTTGGTTTTTGGGTTATTTTGGCTGTTTTTATGTTGATTACTGGCTTTTTTGGAACTTTGAAAGGATTTTTCGATTTCGGACCTATGATAGAAGTGCAACATTAGCAAAAAAATCAGTGAAAATAAGTTAGGTTATGTTTATTAAAAAAAAAATATTTTAAGATCGCCGGACCTTAAAGGTTGAAGTAAAGGTAAGTATGCCTCTCCCCTTCCCCATTTCACCACCCCGCTACTTAAAATTCGTATACTGGAAAGCTATACATTTACCTTTGATTTGTTAGCTTTCATCATTCCATGTGACTAAAATCAATCTTAACGTGGTGCGTTAAAGATATATTTTCCAAACCAAAGATTTAAAGAGTGATTTCGAATTTTGAAAGATTATACATCTTTTAAATCAATCACTCGAATCACTCCTGAGTTACACATCTTTACTGGAATATTTTGAGCCATTTTGAGTATTTTTGAGGTTATGCTTTGAAAAAGTGCTTATTATACTTTTCGTCCTAAAGACAAATAGTCTTTATAAATAAAATCTTTTATATCGTCGACACACTTTTCACGTAATTATTAATTTTCATGATTTTGAATCAATATGACTGTATCAAATAGAACTCTAGTACAAATTGCATCTTGGGGCGCCCTAGTAGTTGTATCTACAGGCTATTATTTGCAAAGTTGTATTATTGAAAGATGTAGAGGATCCGAATACTACAAAAATGCATTAAAAACGCTAAGAACAAATGCTGGTGCAGTACACCATCTTGGAGAACCTATTAAAGATAAAAAATTCAAATTGAGTGATTCAGAAAATAACTTCTCTGATGGGAACACAGCTAGATTTTGTATCCCAGTATCGGGTCCTAAAGATAGAGGAAGCTATTATTTCTGGGCGCATAAAATAAATGACAAGTGGACCATTACTAAGGCAGAATTAGAATTAAAATCAAAACCAGATATGAGATTAGTTATAGTTAAAGAAAAATAATTATAAAGAAGTATTTATGTAGTGCTTGTAAAATGAATTTTAAGAAAATAATTGATGTAATAAAAATAATGATACTTGAAAAACACTTTTATTTTCATAATAATAGATAGTTATAAAATATAATAATTTTATTTACAGAAACCTGGTGGCTAAACCTAAATAATTCAAAATGTTTCAAGGCACATCAAAAGAAAGGTTTTTCTATCACAATACTTTGCTTTGTTTAGTGAATTCTCTACAAGGACAGAAAATTACTTTAGATGTTCGAAATGATGCATATATTTGTGGAGAAGTTGACTCTGTAGATGGGTAAAGATTTTTTAATTAAACAATAGCAATAATATGATAATGAAACCTGTTCAAACAGCTGTAGCAGCCATTCTCAACCTTTTTTGTATAGGGGCCACATACATGTATTAGATAAGGTGCTGTAGGACACAAAAAATTATTAAGGTGTTATTTTATTGCTAGAGCATAATTAAGAGGCTTTGCAGCCCACCTAATGGAAAGTGATTACAATCTTCTGGATTTTTGCAACACCTTATTTTTATATTAATATTTGTATTTGTTACAGCTTTATGAATATTACATTTAAAAATGCTGTATACTGTGACAGCCAGGGTAATGAATTTGCATTCGATAATTTATATATACAGGCTCGAAATATTAGATATGTCCACATTCCGGACAATGTGAGTAATACTTTATTATATTAAAAACAAAAACACTACAGCCTCACCAGGTTAGCTATAACCTTGCAATATAGAAAGAAAAAGTATTATCATAAATACAATATATTGCATATCTGATTTTATATAATTTTGAATAAAAACCACTGCTTGGGCAGCTACTTATTGCTAATTTAATCAGAGATTAAGTAATGAACAGAAATTATATAAGTTAATAGTTTAGCTCTTTAAGCTTTGTGTCTGGAAGTGAATTTTTTGTCTTGGAAAATACATGGAACCCAAATTGTATGAATTAAGCTAATGGGAATTTTATAGAAACTTGATCAATAATCAGTTTATCAAAAAGGAGACTTAAATTGAAGAGAGTATTCCTTTTATTAGAATGCAGTGTTCAATGATGTATGTAAGTTCAAAAGAACTTTACAAATTTTTGTGTGCAGGTTCTATTATACTAACATAGCTAAAAAATAGCCTGTACCTACTACTACGTACAGTATGTTGTATTAATATACTATTTTCTTTCTAGATATCAATGGTATCAGCTATCAAAAATGAAGCGACTAGGACAAAAATGAAACCAGAATCTACCAAGAAACTAACAGAAAAGACAAGGAAAACTAAGAAGGCATTACAACAACACCTGCAGACAGTTGCTTCTTTAGATATATGAATAATTTTAAGTATTCATTGTGGTTTTGCTTGCATATATATCACAATCAAATTCATTCCAAGAAATCTTATCACAAAAGAGTTTAAATAATCTTATTTAAGAAACTATTCAGTTTCATCCATATTATTGAAAGTTACATAATTATTATATTATATGACAGCCTCTGGTTGAGTGGGCTAAGCCTTTGACGGCTTACCTTACTACTATGCAGAGGCTCCGGGTTCGATTCATGGTATGGTAAATGTCTCCGTTATTTGCTATGGTCAGGGTGTCTGGGATCGGCCTCAGAGTACTCCGTTGAATATTACCCATAACAAAAGCGTAACTCGCTTAATTTGGGGATATACAATTATATGTGTTTGTCTTCCGATAATTACAAAATGATAATTTTCAGTTTGCTCCTAAGGCCGTGAAAAAGAAATACCTTCATGGAAATCCAAATAAGCATAAAAAGTCATGTTTACACAGTGTATGTATTAATATTTTTTTAAACCATAAAACAAAACTGTTACTCTTTAAAACCTTAATACGATCAGGTCTTGAATACAATAGTCAGATATGGTCTCCCTTTTATGATGTCCATATTAAAAGAATTGAATCTGTACAAAAGCGAGTCCTCTGGCATTTATGCTATAGCGAGCACAAGGCAAAACTTTTACCATCTTACACATCTCGATTTAAACACTACAAACTTCATAGCCTTCAACAACGAAGAACATTACTTGACTAAATTTTTCTGTATAAAGTTATAAAATATAAATGGTAACATTGACTGTCCACCCTTATTAGAATTATTTAATATACGCGTGCCGTCTAGACTTCCTAGAATTAACAAATTTCTACCCTTTTATACAGCGTCTACCAAATCCAACCTGGGTTTTCACGCCACTTGCAACCGTTTGATGAGGCAATATAATAATAGTGTAACAAAAAATAAAGATTTAGATATTTTTTCGGGTAAAATCAACAAATTTCGGCAAATTATTCTAAATCCATTTCAATCAAATCAACAGTAAATTCTTTGTATATATTATGTATAGGATATACCAAACACGCACGCACACGACACACCACACACACACGTTAACATTACAAACGTACTAATGAATTATCGTAAACAAATAATAATTTAAAAAAAAATGTATGTTCCTTTCAGCACGATGTGACAACCTATAATTAAGTTTGCACTGTATATAAATAACTCAATATTATAATATAAACAAATGTATGTATAAGTGTAATACTTGTTGGTTGTTCTCAATAAATTAAAAAAAAATCTAGATGAATAATATGTAAAAACGCTAAATGTGTGGTGTGTGGGTCTATAATCTGGAGGGAAGATCCAAGTCGCGATGCAGGTGGACGTTCCGCATATAGAGCGGAGTGTCGACCACAGAGTACTTTATATTGGTGTCGACTGCAGTACGCAAAGATCTTGATTTGTAATTTTGATGTTTGTAGGTGGTCGAATCGCAGGCATGGGCGAAGACCACACTCGCGTACGTCATGAGGGTCGAGTCATTTTTAAAGAATTAAAAAAACAAGGCTGTGGATTTTTCTTAATCTTTGAGACCGTTACGTAATTAGTTGGGGACTAAGGGACCATTTAGGGCAAGAAATCGTAACATGCAAACTCGCCTTCGCATTTATATTAGATTTAAAAATAAATTTGAATGGCTCTATACAACGGCATAGAGAAGAGTTAAATTGTTATTGCACATGGGTGCAGTAACAACTCCTTCAGTTTTTCACTCATGAATACGAATGTAGGTACATTATAGGTAGGTATTCACCTTAATCTTTATAAGAAATAAAACACGTTATATATGATTTAGAAATGTTTATTTCAGTTTTCTTGTCTATTTGAGAAGCCAAACTGATATGTACAACAGAAACATACAACTTTTACCTTGTCAATAGCATATTCTCAACGACAGGGACTGAGAAGTATTACTGCTTAATTATAGAAATAAAACCTTGTTTATTCGTGTCAAATGGCTTTCTCCAGTATGGGTGCCAGCCATCCATTGCTAAAATCCGCAATAAATTTTGGCAATGACTAAATTGTTTCCACTCTTATCACAGAAATTGAGACAGTCAATAGCTTGACCATCGGGGAAATCTTCAATAGAAAATACTTATTTGTAATTGTAACAAACATCATTATCATGTATAAACATCAATTAATATGTCAAATATTTATCATTAAAGACTGTCTTATTCATATTGAATTAGAGTAAAATTGTAGGCTTCTTTAATTAAAGTTCTTAAAGAAGCCTCAAACTTACTTAACTCAATATGAATAAAACCGTAACAAAATTATCACATCGTAAAAATCGAATTATGGCGCACGTTACCGCCCGTTTTACGTGACAATTTCAAATCTGTTTAATATTATATAGAACTAACCAGAATCAATCTCAAGGTGTTTATGAAACATCAAACACTTTCCAAACTATTGTTAGTATTTAACTATAGGTGTGTTGTGACTTCCAAGTCTATTTGAAAACGGTCAGATGATAACGCTCCAGAAATCGTTTTCGATCCATTCTTGTAATAATATGAATAAATAATTTAACATATCTATAATATTCTAAAAATGCCGTGTCTTACATTAAAGCTATTAAAAACATCTGACATACACTATAAACAGTTTAGTGTTCTAAATGGATCGATGCGATTTTTTTAGATTTCTGGGATTCGGGATTTCGATACAGTTTTTGGTGATGAACAGGAAATTCTTGGACTTAAAATATGCTGATTGCGCAACGATTTCATTAGAACGATAGTTTGTCTTTTTTTAGTGGTGCGATACTATACATTCCGAGAATTGCGGGAATTTTCCCGGCAGTGTTTTAAAGTGAGTGTTAGTAGTATACATAAAAGTTAGCTAATTCGGATACAATTGATGCTAAAGCACTATAATTTGAGACTATATATTTCCCGGGATTTCCTAACTTCAAAACCACGTGTTATTAGGATTTGCTAGATATTATATTTTTTAAACATTTTTATACAGATGTTTACCACATATGTATGATTTTATTAACATTACTTATTCCGGGTTTTTACGGGAATCTTCGGAATGCATAATAAAAAATCGTTGTCCTGCTAAAAATGCCCTTTGATTTTAAATACTGGCAAAATAACTAATCTATGTAACCCATCCAACGTGGACGAAGTCACGTGCATATCCTAGTTAAAACATATATTTATTTAAGACTGATATTAACTGTCCTAACTTGGTATGAAACAACTAGTGATCTATAATGCTGTTATTAGGCATATTAAACAAATTCAATTGATTTAATTGAAAGACACAGTATTCTATTCTACATCATTGAATGATGAGTCATTCAACTTGAGAGTTTAAGTTTATATACAACATCACTTTGGTTGATTTACCCAAATTAAAAGACAGAAATGAACAGTCTAATATCGGCTTAGACATAAAATTGATCAATGTGACTGAATGTCGTAGTTTTCATTCAATTATGCGCCTTTCAACAAAATTGATTTAATTTAACTGAACCGTGTAATGTCACCTTAAACATACAGTTATAACAGGCGGCTTTATTTTTTTTATATCTCGACAAGGAAGATGAGATGAGATTATCTTTACAATTACCGAATATTACTACTTGCAGCCCAACTTCGAAGCAATGGCTGCAATGTGCGCCTTATATAAAAGAGCTGCGGTGTAGTGAACAACGGCGTCATATTATTCTTTGCTTTCGTGGAATTCGCCAGCCTCATCATTTTTATTATTTTCTCCATTGTATCCGTCCGAATTATTTCCCATTGCACGCAGATCTGAACTTTTGTCATCCTTGTTTGAACTATCGTTATTAACTTCAACCTTGAAATTTAGAGCCGTGTCTTCATGGTTCTCGAGTTTGCTATCATATGTTTGGCTGCCATCTTGCACGCCGACACTATCCATGTAATTGGGTATGTAAAATTTAGGTCCATCATATCCGTAATTATTTAATTTCACTGTTTGATTGTAGACAATGTTTGGATTTTGCTGATTTGCGTACATTTCTAGAGATTGCGAATAGCCCGGAATGTAATTGTTGATGGCCAAATTTTTAAAGGCATAATTGTTTTGTTTGTCTGGTGTTTGAGGCTGTTGTTGGCTTTGTTGGTCGGTGTTGGTGTTCGGTTCTTTGTAAGTGCCATCTACTTGTTCATGTATAGTATAGTTTTCTCTTTGGGAGCATTGTGTGTTATGATCGGATATTGGTCTTGTCAATATAGGAAGGTGTTGTATTTTTTGAAGGATAACCACTCGTTTGTAACGTCTATGCTTCGACTCGGGTAGACTGCTGTTCCTTGGCCGTTGGAATACGTCTGCGTTGTCGTTGTTCGGTGTGGTCATTGGTGGCAATTGTGAACTACTAGTGTTACATAAGTAGTTTGACTGATTTATGCTAGCTATTATTGATGTAGGACTCGGTGAGGACGGCATAACATTGGCCTATGAACAGCGTTCGGATTATATGTCCCTGTAAATAACAAATTAGTGAATAGTTTAAAATATTCAAATTTGCTAATTTGACCATTTCGAATCGAATTTCGATTTCAAAGCACAAACATTCCCAGAGGTGCAAAATGTCCGAAGAGTACAAAAAACAATAGTAGTCGACGAAGTCACTAAAACCAGTAGTTACTAATTAGACTTTAGTACTTAGTAGTTGTAGCAAGAAGCGCCATGCAGAAATTATCCCATGCTCCGAGATCAAAAGTATCATATATACATGCTTGGTCTGTACCTTGGTTATTATAAACTGCATATATGTATACAATATTTTAGCCAAAATGCTTCCTTGGTTGTACTTTGGCAATCGTGAAAGCGTGACAGGCATACGATTTCCTTCGGCATTTATAATATTAATATAGCCAACAAGGTCCCCTGAAAGAGCTAAGCGAGCGGCGGCCAAGTGCCACAAATTATTTAAAAAAAATAAAAAACACCTGGTCGATACAACAGGAGACCGGAAAGCTGGAGCTTACTTCGCTCAAAGATTAGCCTCTGTATCCAGCGAGGAAATGTTGCCAGCCTTCTAGGCACAATGCCCAGCGATAGTGGTCTGGTGGGGCTGGACCACTTTTAATATAGGTTTTTATTTTTCTTTTAGTTTTTTACTATTGCATATTTAAGTTAGGTTTATTTATAGGATATTTTAGTTTTTATTTTAGAATAATGTTCATTATTGCCATTATTGCTACTTATCATTAAAGAAGGAAATGTGGAAAGAATGTATGATGAAAGAATCACTAAGCAGATATATAATGCAAAAGTGGATGGATGCAGAAGTCGCATCGCGTACTAGCAGAAGGTGATGTCAGGAGCCTTAAGAACAGACGAGCGTGCATGACAAGAGCTACGAATGTCAAAGAAGCAGGTGAGGTGGGTAAGAATAGGCCTGAATGGCGCTCTGTTGTTCGTGCCTACCCCGCAAGGGACCTGGCGTGAGGTGGAGAAATATGGAATGAATAAAAAGGCGTAGTTACCGTGGGGCTTGTACTTGGCGAGCTGGGCGTAGACCTGTTTGATGCGCTCGATGTTGATCTGCGAGACCTTGCGTGGTCGACGATGGGCAGCGGGTAGTCGCGGCCGACGACGCAGCGCGCCAGCCGCTGCACCGCCTCCGGCGCCACCCACGGCTCGTGGATGTAGCGCGTCGGCATGTTCTTCAGCGCCGGGATGTAGCGTCTGCATGGGTTACAATATTTGCCTATAATTGACTCCTATAATTCCAATATCAGCTAACTCCACACGCAACATATTCTCAGTAAAAGCAAAAAAGTGTTCTAATATCTCGGATTTTGGAGTGGTTTGTTGTCAAATTTAGTTGGAAGTTGGCGGTTTTAGGTATAAAACGAACAAAACGACATACAAGAAATTTCATAGACTATCCAGAAACATACAAAACTTAATTTTGTTTTTTAAGGGAGTTGGCGGGTATTGGAATTATACGACTCAATTCTTCCATGTTATATTAAAATTTATTGTGGCTGGTATACACATCATGATGAAATAGCACAAGTGTTAAAACGAAGTGGTGAATAGCTGCAAGGCACCATCTATTTATCATTAAGGATTACTATTTTTTTAACGTATTCCTGATTCTTAAGAGGTTCTTGCGACATAATTATGGAATGTTATGAAATCCCTAATGAATATGAAATGATTTATGATTACCTGATGAAATCTCCGTTGGGGTCGGTCTTCCTGCCGAAGCGCACGGGGCAGTAGCAGTGGAAGAACTGCTGGAAGAAGGAGGAGCACGAGAGCCACATCCACATGCCGGCGTTCACCGACCAGTCCGCGTCCAGCAGCAGCTCGTCGAACACCTGCCCACCATTACACGCCCTCCTCACATTAGCACTTGTGGAACAAAAGCGCTAAGGAACGACAATCCACCACCTCATATTGTAAAAAGCATAGCTAAAAAAGTTGGCACCATCAGGTGTGCTTATTTTTATATACCTAAAAAAACTTCCAACAACTACTATTATTATTTTTAAACTTGTTTATTCACGAAGTTGATAAAAAGCTCATTAGGACATTCCTAAAATTGAAAAAAAAACATGTAGGACAATTCAATTTGTGACTGACTTCAGTTGGCCGGAGCCCACTTGAGACTTTGTTTTAATAATTTTAATAAAGCCATAATAATATATGAGTGTTTGTTCTAGTTGCCTGGATGGTCAAGTCCGAAACTAATAAAATGGAGACTGAAAGCGTGGAAACAGAAAGTTATAGAAATCTCGAAGCTGATTTTGGCATTGAACTACATTATCCTTAAATTTTTGATAAATTTATTATTCAACTCCGGTTAATTTCGAAAAAAATTACACATATTTTATATTATTATACTACCAGTCTATAATGAAGCTTATAACTTATGAGAATCAATATCTGTGAAGAAAGGTCGAACACTCATCAAAATTGACACAAAGAAATTTTATGGAGTATCTTTACTATTTCTTACACTTTCGGATATCACCATCCAGGCACACTTGAAATATTTACCTGCATAAATAAAAAACTGACTTTTTTAACTTGTCCCTTCTGCAGAGCTTTAGGTAGGAGGTGGTTATTATAAAGCTAACTAACTAAGAGCTATCTTACTTTTGACATGCCCATGAACATAAAATCATTTTATTCCGGAAAATGGAATAGTTCCCACGGGATAATGATTT
Organism: Dendrolimus punctatus; assembly: GCA_012273795.1. Classification (NCBI taxonomy): domain Eukaryota; kingdom Metazoa; phylum Arthropoda; class Insecta; order Lepidoptera; family Lasiocampidae; genus Dendrolimus; species Dendrolimus punctatus. Next base: position 19,361,455 of record CM022531.1, on the reverse strand, counting down.
CGAGATTATGCGAGTGAAGTTGCATGAATAGACAAAAATGATGGCAACAAACAGCCAATCATGTCCACATTTAAATATGGCACTAGAGCTTACGACTTTGCCTAGCAAAACATCTCACGGTTACTTTTCCATGTTCCAGAAAAATAGTTATACATATATGTTCATGTGTCTAAAATACTTTATAACAAAGTAAAGACAAACCGACATCCACATATACTCACATTAATACATTAACATTTCTTATAAAAATATTCCTTGCCTTCATTCCTTCTTCCCACGAGATCCAAAGGTCACCTCTGGTAAGAAAACAAGCCACGGCGTGTCTCGCCAAGTGGTGGATCCAACCCTCCTCTCTCAATTGTATCATGATAGCATCAATCCAAGGATATCCGGTTTGACCCTGAACATATATATTTCATAAATTTTAATTATTCAACTACCCACATTTACAGATAAAAATGGGTGCAATAAATAGACGGTTAGTCGAAGTGTGCATAGACGCAAAAAGCGATTTACAGAAACACATTTTTTTTAAACAAATGTCAACGTCAAACTCTAAATGAAAAATAATTATTAGTTTTCAATTTTAATGAGTAAATACGTACATAAAAATAAATACAAACCAGGTAGGACAATACAAGCACTTTCTAAAAGAACTCGATTTTGTATACTACCATAACACTTTCATTTTGATCGATTGCACTAACAATTTTAAATAAATTGAACACAGTAAACAAATTTTTTTTTTAATCAATGTTTAATTTATGCAGCATTGTAGGAATATTATCTTGCGTAGATTAAACCTAGATTCCAGATTACATGACAATGCTCGTCCAAAATATTAATATTGCATTGTACAAGGTTAAATAATCTTAAATATCTTTGTTAAAGGTGTGTAAAGAATCTATTACCTCTGCTTGATTTACTCAATTCATTGTTGATGAACATGACATTTTTGGATTTATGTGCATGTTGTTACATTTGGGGGGGGGGGGGGGGATCCATATAATTATAATGATAAATAACAAAAGCGATTTACTTTAATACTATCGATTTTGTTCATAGAGAGTTAGAGTAAGTCTGAACACCTCTTTAGAACCATAAATAAGTGTTCAAACTTACTCAGTTCAATGCATAAGCAGTTGTGTTTAAGCAAGCAGTTATCTATCATCTGTTTCATATGCAGTATATTAGAAGATTAGTATAAGTACAAAAGGTTTAAAAAAGTAATTTTCACATTCATATGACGAATCTAACGAGTATCAAAAGAATGTCTAATGTCATGTTGTATAACACAAGTATATCAAGACACGTTTCAATTTCACTAAGGGATTCTCCAAAGACGATCGCTTTAGGTGCTTAAATCTGGTTTAGAAAACTGAACTGATATATATATAAGGTCGAATATAGATTATTTCCCAGTAAAAAATATGTACAATGAGTAAATTGCAGAACATGAGAATGACATTTATCTAACAATATGTAACAATACAAACTGCGTACAAAGATAGCTTGGGTTAGATTCCACGTTTACTCACGTTCGCCCACTTTGCGAGGCTATCTTGATTCTTTTCCCAAGGTATTTGAACGCATATAGGGTTCCCTTCCATTCTGTCGAAGTTTGGATTTCGCGTCGCCGCACAGTAAAAAAACTCCCTCCATAATATTTGCCCGTGAAGGGATAATGGGGGTTGTACTTGCTTTACTCTTTCATATAACTCAGTTAATTGATAATAAAATAGCCGCGTAGACAAACAACCGAACCTGAAACAATTATACGATTAATTACATAGTGATGTATGAATTTTTGTCAAACAGTACAATGAACGTGCATGCAATGTATTGTATAATAGTAGGGTAGGTGACAGTTAAATCAACTCGCGAGACTTTTTGTCATCTTACAAAAACATCGAAGCCTCATATATTTTGTAAGGAAATAACGAGTTAGGAATTAAATGAATCAAATACTTAACAGCAATTACCATAACCACAAAAAAGTATGCAATTTTCTGCTATATTTTTTCTTGCTGAAGATGAATCTGAACTAAGAATCGGGGACCCATGAGCAAATTATCGAGAAAAACCACTAGGAATCAAGATTCTTCAGTCGACGATCGGTTTTGGGTTTTTTTCGATTATTTGCTCAATGTCCCATTTTTCACTTCAGATTCGTTTTCAACGGGGAAAAATACCAGAAAACCATAGTCTAACACCCAGCACACACAACTATTTTTGTAGATCTGTGTTATTGTTTAAACATTTATAGTATAATAAATAGATAATAACAGCACATAAACGTCCCACTGCTGGGCGCGGGTCTCCTAGTATAGGGTTGGCACTTGGCAAGGTGGCTTGGCAGGTTCAACAAATCAGTTGTCTCGATGTGCAGGTTTCATCACGATGTTTTCCTTCACCGCTGTTAGCACGTGGTAATTGTAACAATATGCACATTTGTTACAATTACCAGAAAATTGGCTAAGCGGTACACAGTTATAGTATTACACAAAACATAATTCTGATCGGCAGTTTTCGTTTGCGCAGATAAGGCGGATCGGTTTCCGACATGTAAATAATCTATATTGAAATTTATGCGCAAGGGCAAAAAACTGTTGATTGTTATACATTCAAAGCTCTGTCCCGCTTACACGATTTCGTACACTGTCGAGTGTATTAAAATTGTTTTACTGCGCAGGGAGGAATTATTAGTTACGTATTTCTACATTATTTTATTTAAACAGTTTGTGTTAAGTTTTTTTGAAGTACTTATTTATTTATTTAAGGGTGGTTGGTATATTTGCCGATATGGAATGTTCAATGTATTGAGAAAAATTGCGTTAACCAGAGCAGCGTGCAGCGGGCGATCTGTGTTCGACAATGAATTCTAACTATACAATAGTCGATTTACTTTCAAAAACATTGGTCAACATAGAGCTGGCGCGCTCTGTACTGAGCAGATTTTTCTGTCTTTGTGAACTGTGTGGTACAGTACATTTTAGTTCTGAGTTCAACAATGTTTTTTAAATGACCGGCCGTCATTTGCGAAATCCGTTCAGCCTTGCCAGTTTCCTACTCGAGATAAACTGAAAGGCAAGAATCCTAAAAACAATAATATGATTACGCATCGTGTAAATCTCAATCAGTTAAATAAACTTAAATATTTGCATTTATTTTTCACCGCAAACCGTGACAAACAGACACTTCAATTCTATTTATTCGTTTAGTTAGAGATATATATATATATCTCTCACTTAGTTCAAGCTAAGCAATATTAGCTGTATGTAAGTAAATACGTATTAGATAAATATATACAGATTTTTTTATTAGGGACTATCCATAAATTACGTCTCACGTTAAGGGGGGAAGAGGGGGTCGATGAAGTGACCTTTATTTGACAAGGGGTGGGAGGGGTCCTAAATTTCGTAACGCCAATTTTCAAACTCTAATATATTTAACCTTTAAAACACGAAATTTGAACTATTAAAGAAAAACTTCAAAATATTTCCAACTATCTGTACGATATATAATTTAATAATTTCTTGATAGAGTTTCAAAATATGTGATGTCACGCTAGGGAGGGAGGAGCCTATATATATATAACATATCGTAAGTCAGAATATCGTAAGAACATAAAGCGTGAAATGGCTGACGATGTGAAATCCATCCATTTTCACACATGTCTCAAGCGCACTTAAAACTTCTAACTATGATTTTTCAGGCTGACTTTATATAATCACTAAATAAACATGCATAGAATATCTATTAACATTCTAAAACTTGTAAAGCATTAATGCAAAACAAGACGACTTTTATGAACTTACAACGAAAATGAACAACAAAACAGTTTATAATGTCTTGCTTGAAGGTCGACAATAAACATAAAAAGATCAGTGATAAGCAATCATTGATTAAATTTCAAATTTCAATACTTTGAAAATTAGCGCATGCAAATGGCAAGGCAACCCTTTAAAGAAGATAACATAATGTAACCGTCAAACGTACTACAGTACAGCACGTGTACGCCCACGGGGTAAAGATCACAAGTTCTTAGAATACGCCAGACGTAAAAATATTACAAATTAATTTGTTTGTTTACTTTCCACGTCTAAATTAACAATTTTTATCAATCGATCGCTCCACTTATATTGGGGAAAAAACAACATACATCCACCCCCTCCCCCCTTTTGATTATTTGACTTTTGTATCGGCCATAACATGAGTAAATTTGCGAGCAAACTTTTGTTAATAAATAATTATAATAAAGAAATGTAATAAGAACCAAAAAAATACTGCTGAGCTCTTGGATTCAATGAGTTGCACATTCGATTACGTAATCGAAAGGTTATTGGTATTGCATAAGTGCATCATGCGCTTGCGCACGAAGTGTGCACGTGTAGAGTTCATAATCGATTCGTCAGACTTAAGTGTCACAAAATGAAAACACGTTACAATACGAAGTACTATATTAAACTCAGTAGGTTAAATTTTAACTTGACATAAAAAAAATGTTCTTCATCAAAAGTTACATGGTTGTGCCACTGCACATTTTATATTGACCATAGTTACCAGTCTCATAAAAAGATTTTTTTTAAGTATTAGCATTTCTTGCTTAATATTAAAAGAAAATTAGTGTTCAGATAAATATTGTCTTTATATTTTAGAATTAAACATATAAGGTTTGGATAAGTATTCAAAAATACTTATAATAAATTCGTGGTCTTGGAAACGAATGCAAGGAATTGTGTACTTTTTAAAAGAGAAACAGAAAGTTCCCGCGAAAATCTAAATTTTCGAGACAAAAGTGCGGTGGGAACCCCAAAAAAATACAGCACAAATAGATTTAACTTTAGTGTTTTGTTGTATATTTTACCTCAAGTAAGGCGACAAACCAGTTTGGCTCGCTAGAAGTGACTGGGGGGTCATTTTGGGTCGTCCAAAAGTAGCCACCCAGGCCTTCCTCTCTAAATGCCTTTCTAGCCTTGTTAAAGCTTCGCTTTCTCCGCCTATCCATACTGGAGGCTTCAAGCCTTCTGTTTCGAAGCCTGAAATAAAGCTAAAAATGTATATCCATTGACAAACATGCAACTGCCAGACTTGGTTTTGCTCATTTTACAGGTATAGTCGGCATACCCAAGAGGGTTGCCCGAAACACACCCGTAATGTCTTTGTGCAGGCTTTTGTGAGAATTCTAAGAATATACACATTTTTTAATAAAAAAAAATAACAGAATTCAGACTAAAAATCAAAAAATAGTTTTTTCTCATCTTAAAGTCGGCGTCGAATAAAACATATAAATTACTATATTTTGCAAATTTATATTTCTTTTATTTTGTTTTTTACTTTAAGGTTGTTTTGTTTTTGTAAAAAAAATTGTATTATACTTTTTAGTTGCACAAATACTTGAATAGCTTTAGAAATAATACATATATTAAACGCCTGTAGACATTGTACCACTGTAACATATTATGTATACAAGTTTGACTTTCAACGGGGATAACTGGTAAGCATTCAAACCTAAAAAAAACCCGTCGAATTTAGGACCTCATCCTTTTCCATATTGGTTAAAAATAGTGAAACCCCTACATGCACGCGATCAAGATTCGAACCCACCTCAGATTTACGTTTACAAATACAATTTTAGAAATTAGAATTATTTCAAAAAAACAAGAAAATCACCATTATATATCAGTAATGTAAATTGTATTCATCATTCGCATAAGTTATTGGAGTCGGGATCGATTATAATGACTAGATGAGATAATTATTATATTGACTAGACGACACTTCCTAGTCAGTGTGCTAAAATTCTGTTCTAAATGTTTACATACCAAGCTCCTCCAGCGTGGGCACTCCGAAACGGTCGTCGTGGTCCTCGGTTAGGGGCGTGATGGCGCCGTTGAGGGTCTGCGTGTTGATGGCGGGTTCCGCGGGCGTCGGTGGCGGCATGCTCGCCACCAGCGCCTGGAACTGGTGGTATGTCAGGGGCGCCTTGCCACCGTTCAGTTCTATTATTCTGAAAACAGTTGTACATCAAGATACCGACTAGGAAGCGCATATAAGTATTCAGTCAGGGTTTACAGGTCAGCCAAGGTCGCGGCGTGGACACCGATGGAAGTGAGTACTCCGGGAACAGGAGTCAGCCAGACCCGCAATAGCCCACTGTCATGAGCGATAGTGTCCGTAAACGTTTTGAGATCGAAAAACAACAACAAAGAAGAAATTACACAATAGTTACAGATGAACTTCAATGTTAAAAAGTTATTTCCAATGCGATTTTAATGAAAAATTTAGTTTTAAGAAATAAATATTAATTCCAAAACACAGATAAATTACAAAACTGCTAATTTATGACTTAATATTATGTATTCAATAAAATATTTGCATGCGGATTCTTTCTATACTTTAGGTTTGTACGTTAAGTTCATAATTCATCCCCTGGGGATGAAAATTTGTATGAAAGTCTGTAATTTTCAAAGCAAGATTACCTCGAACCTTTATATCTGCTTCTGGTTAGAAATAAATGTACACATGTGTCGGCGCTTATGGAAATACGAAGTTTATATTAAAACTATGACTATTTTTAATCTACGCGAGCGAAGCCGCAGACACGCAACCAGAATTTAGTACATATTATTAAGACGTTTACAATTTTGTTACATAGATGTCATCATTTTGTTAATATTATCATTAAAATATCATTTATGATGAACAGAAAAAAGTTTTCATTCATAATTACTACAAGGAAAATGTAATCTAATTTATGTTCTGCGTCCAGTAGGTACCCCTTTAAACAAAGTGACTTACAACATAATAATTATAATTTGGGGTTGGCCTTGGGGTTGATTTTTCAATCACCAGACAAATTACAAAGTGGAAAAAATAAACATAGCAGTTGTATGAATAAAGCAGTTGAATTGTTCCATTTTTAATTTATTCAGGTTGTGATTTATTCGACTGAAGGAAAACTTTTATCTGACGATTGAAGAATTAGCCCTTAGACTTTTCTATAAAAAAGGTGTTTAATATTCGGTAAATAATAGTAAAATAAAATATTTAAGCGTTCATTTAAAAAGACTATAAAATGAGATTTGGTTTTGGATTTAATGGTTTTAGTTTACTTTCCCCCTATAATCGGAGTCCCGAGGACGACAGTGGGACATTTATGGACTGTTATTATTAGTTTACTTACTTATCCAATTTGTATAGCGTATGAGACACGCGTGATGTAACCGTGATGCCAACTTCTCGGCATTTTGACATAATATTGTGGTCCCGTACACGCCCGTAGGGCTCCGGGTCCTCCTCGAAGGTGAGGGTTGTGGTGCCCCATTCTTTGAATAGCTTCGGCAAAGCATCTGCCGGTTGTCCACGCACCACGAAAAGTCGCGAGTTAAGCTTCCTTAAACTCTTATCTAAGTCTTCAAGACATTGTAAGAGAAATCTGCAAGAAAACAATAGCAATCTATTGAATGCTGTCAAAAATCCTGTTACGAGATGAATCCTACTTGAGTTATGAAAAAGATTTAAGGAACATCATTATTACTTTTAAGAATATCTACGGAATACACACATTAGCCTTTACACCTTGCCCATCAAGTTTCATCAAATAAATCCAATAGGTATTTCCCAAACAAAATATATGTGACATACATAGTTAGAGAAATGGATGCACCTATTTTATAACTTTTCCGTTTTTGTATTGGCTACGGAACCCTGAAATAGTATAATTTATATGATAAAGGCTTTAAAATAGGAAAAAAAATGTTTAAAAGTGAGCGGAACCTATTATTTTGTATTTTACGAGATATAAATTGATTATTTACAAAGCAACATTTCTAAAAGAGTGATAAATTCCATGATGGGGCGGAATTGTTGAAAAACATGTTGTAGTTACCTCCATTTGTTAATACCAACATTTGTTGAGCTGGCAAACCACGGGTCAATTATGAACACACATCTGAACGTGACTGCATTGACCAGGCCCTCTCGAAGAGCAGGATTGTCATGCAAGCGTAGCCCTTTTCGGAACCAATGCACCGTATGCTTCCCTGTCAGACAGCGCTTAGAAGACGTTGCTTTGGAAGGCGAAGAAGCAGCAGGCGTGTGCGTGAGCACGCTCGACGCCAACAGCGTCTCGGCGGCCGCTGACATTATTAACTTGTCACCCACATAGCATCTAAATAAAAGATTTCTTCCTAAATTATCGATTACTTAATCATTTTATAACATAGACCGACCAGAGCCCTCTAGCACAATGGTCTCAAGTTTTAATAAGAAAACATTGCGTGGTACACATCACTTCGGTTCAGGGTTAAAATAAAAGTGAAGTGGAATACAAGCTCCGCTCTCTATTTCTGAAGCAACTTTGTTTTACTATTGAAGCCGAAGACACGAGATCTTTGCTTAGTTTCGTTTCTAGTCACTAATGTATTTACTCTGTACTAAATCTTGTGATTTTATCTAGCTGTTTTTTTTACTGGAAATGAAGATTGTTATAATCACGTTGATTTAACTTTCAAATTTTTCTTACATATCTTATAAAAAATATATACATTAATTTACAAAAAAATATATTATTATCTCTGCAAAAGTGGATGGATGCAGAGGTCGCGGAAGGCCACGACACACCTTCCATGATCAAATTGATCGTGTATTAGCAGAAGGTGATGTCAGGAGCCTCAAGAACAGACGAGCGTGCATGACAAGAGCTATGAATGTCAAAGAAGCAAGTGAGGTGTGTAAGAATAATCCTAAATGGCGCTCTGTTGTTCGTACCTACCCCGCAAGGAACCTGGCGTGCAGTTATGTATGTATGTATATTATTATCTCACTATATATTTATTGTTTCTATTGAATGCTTTTTTAAATACATATGTATATTATAAAAAAAATATATTTAAAAAATATAAAAACAGTCAGTCAGCCAGCAGCGGGGCCCAGGGCCCACGCTACCGACGGTTAGGGCTCCAAGAGACAGGAATCTCCTCACCCCCCAGGGCGTGCCACCCTGGACTCCCCTCCGTTCAGGAAGCGGTACAAGGGGATGCGTCCCCGGGGCCCCGAGCGGCCACTGTCACACTCCCTCCTTCACTCCGTGACAGTGGTGTCCCACCTTTCCGCCTCCTCATCCTAAAAGCCTTCCCTTCCTTCCAAACCTCCTCAAAAAACACTCTTCCCTTCCGAAGCTAGGTGGCCTCCCCCGACTCCGACCGCTGACGCTGCTGTAAGCGCGAGGCGGCGGGGAAAAGGGGAGGAAGGAGAGGGAGGGGTGATGGCGCAGGAGCAATCCTCGCAGCCTCCCCCTCCCCCTATCGCGAAGCCCCCCCACCGCTGACGCTGCTGAGAGCGCGAAGCGGCGAGGGGGGGGAGGAAGGAGAGGGAGGGGTGATGGCGCAGGAGCAATCCTCGCAGCCTCCCCCTCCCCCTATCGCGAAGCCCCCCCCCGCCGCTGACGCTGCTGAGAGCGCGAGGCGGCGAGGGGAGGAGGAAGTAGAGGGAGGGGTGAAGGCGCAGGAGCAATCCTCGCAGCCTCCCCCTCCCCCACCGAAGGAGGATAGCGCCTGTGACTCCTAGCAGCCACGGCCGGGCGGCAGCGGGCGTCGAGGTCCGGGGGATCAACATGACCTCCGCCCGCACTGATGCCGCGAGTGGGTGCGAGAGGTAGCCGCGCGTCCCTCTCAGGGCCAGGGAAACGTCATTCCCCGGCCCGCACACAGGAGAAGCCGCCTCTGTTTACGAGGCGGTCAGCCGCTGCAGGGGTTGCGGGTTAAGCTCGCGCATGTACCGCGACCCCGGCGCTAGGCGGAAAGAAGGCTCCCATGGGGTTTTAGTCGGTATACCGGCGCCGGTCGTATTGATTAATCGGCGTCGGGCAGCCCCACATACCGGCCGCGCATGATCCCTCGCGCGGCTGACGATGCGACAACGCATTTCCCCATGTAAAAAAAAAAGGAATCTCCTCCCAATGCGTGCCCTGTTCAGGAGAACCGCCTTTTACATCTGACCCTTCACCCGTTTACCGAGCGAGAGCTTATCTAAATGTCGATCGAGACACTTTGCTACACGACCGTTAACCGACACCACTATCGGTGATCATTGACTTCATATACCACATGTACATGGTATTAATTTATCGGTTTATATTATTGTTTATTAGTATTATTACGTAGTCTGTAACAATTTTCCAAATCGCATGTGTAGGGGTGTTTCTGACCTTAGTAATCTACAGGCAGTTTTTCTGAGGATGTTCTTAACAAATAATTGTGTCTTATTCCCTTGGTATGAAGCAATGAGAATTAACAATCTAGTACTAAATAAATCAAGTTATTTAGATTGAAATGCAAATCATTTATTAAACTACATAGTATCACTGTGACAGTACAACTCGTGCACGAATCCGTGCTGCGTAGTTATGTAAGTCAGAATTGAATAAATATCAATTTCAAGCTCCATTTCTTGACAACCTTCACCCACGTAAAAGATTTTCTCTCGCGTGCAACCTTTCGATAAGTCTAGTCATGTCGATAACTAACCTATAAATTTATGTTCTTTTCTATTTATTATTTTTTTAAACAAATGTTTACCAAGATTGTAAATACCGTGTAAACTCTATGTAACGTCACTCGATTTAACGACAAACTCCCTTAAGCGTCGAAACCTCTTGGTTTTGGTTAGTTTAGTTTGTCTTCCAGACACTATATACCATTACACCCTCTCTCAATAACGACAACAATTAAGTTATAAAAATAACCTTTTAAGTTGCCAAAATTACTAAAAGCTGCGCAGCTACGTACATTCTTTTCTCGCTTTATAATCCTAGCCCGTCCGTAAAACTAGACTGTCTAGTACTAGAAATTTTTCAGTACTTCCTTTATCACCAAAATGCCTCAATATCGCAAAATGTGAATAAATAAAAATATACAACAAAATTACTGGTGCAACAAAAGACGTCAGACAAAAACAACATCTCTAATTCTCTCTACATTTAACGACAACTCTCTATAACGCCATAAAATGTACAGTCCCTTCAGTATCGTTATATAGAGTTTACACTGTATATTTCTGTTCGTTTTCATATACCAATAGTTTAATAGGTGGAATATAATTTTAAAAAGATAAGTGTTTTTACATAAAAGTTAACGATATTTATTACTGTGATTTTAATGCTATACATTTAAAACGACTGCTACTCAGATATCCGGTACATGAATTTTTAAGTAGTAGGTGGGCGGAGTGGGTACGGGGGTAGAGGTATACTTACCTTTACCCAACGCCCATATTCATTTTTGGAAAATATAACTTCACCTATTTTCACTGATATTACTATGATGTGTGGTGAAAGGTAGCGACTAGTGACTAGAATGGTTATTTAGGTTAGGTTGGCTTGGAACAAATCGTACGAGCCGGGTAAGCGAAACAAGCGTGCCTCGGAAGCCAGAACTGAATAATAACAATCCCCTATTTATTTTATATACACGAATAGTTGCGACGTCTTAAACATCTCGTATGAAACAATATTGTTTTATTCATCCTTTTAGCAGCAACAACTAGCAAGATGCTTTTTATTCTTTTTCTGTTGACTACCTACTGGCTTTCATTTGGACTTTGATTGGATTGTTCAACTTTGGACCTTTGTTCAATATTAGTGAAAAAATAAGTGAGATTATGTTTAACATAAAATTAATAATATTTAATTAACTCCGAGCTCTAGGGGTTTCAGAACGGGTAAATATAACTCTCGCCCTACTCCACTCCCCCACTACTTAAAATTCATGTATCTAAAATCTATACAATTATCCTCACAACTGCTATAATTGTATACGTACGTTTTAATGACGTAAACGCTACCTTTTTTACTTTTACCTGGTTCTATCTAAATAAAACCATTGTATATTATTTATACAGCGTCCAGTTCTCAATTCCAAGAAGGGTGTGTGGCGACACAATTAAACGTCGAAAATTAATTGCCTACGAAATGTGTTTACGTAGAACTCTTATAAAGTTCCTTTTCAACATTAACGAAATAACGAAATGTGTTGAAACAGTCCTGCCGTAGCCGACCCTTACGAAATATTCCCTGGAGGAAATTCTTTTAAGAAATATTGTGACATTGGAATATTACACACTTACATAAAAAAGTTTAAAGCCCAAAATTAGTAACCTTGATGATCTTAGACGATCAGAAAGTGGTATTTACACGATTATAACTATATTTATTTCAGCATTACTTATTAATATCACGTTTATTTGTATCATTAAGATTATCACAACCACAACAATTAAGATTATTATTTTACGAGACAGAGTTAAAGATTTAAGACACTTTAAAATATTATGATTCTTGCCTCTAAACAATATTAAATCTCTATCAGTGACAATATGTATCTTAAGATTTTAAATTTTTACGATATATTTAAGCTATAATTACGATGGCAGGAATGCTTTTGGCTACACTTTTATTTCAGCCAAAAGCATTGCTACCGTCAGATTACTATTATCCTAGTACCCACACTATCAAAGTTGTTTGAAAATATCTTGTTTCGTAGACCTATGCCAATCTAAATTCGAAATAACACGATTCCGGATCATCACTTTCGAATTTAGACAAAACCACTCTAGTATAGAGCAAATGGTGCGTAGTTTATTTTATTTTAATAAGGATCACCAACAGTTTTGTACATTTAATCAGTTACTAGACTTATGACTACGGTTTACAATGCGATGTAAAAAGTAATTATAAGTGAACTCAACTTGCAGTATACTTTCTTCACTGTTATTTACTTAGACTCTAATAATAAATATAACAAAGATGTGTAGGGTAATGAAATTAGTTTGTCCGTCAGTCTGTCTAATAAGTATCCTGTTGGGCTAAACGAATCTTTTTATAAAATGATTTTTTGGAGTCTGTTTGGAGTGAATGTCAGTAACATCACTGCTGCTGTTGAGAATTCTACACATTCTAGAGATAGGGGAGTTAGCACCTAGTACTGTTGTTCTTAATTGGGGGAGAGGGGGGGGGGGGTTAAGTTTGCCAAGTAATAAGATATAGAGATACTAAAAAAGAATCCTATGCATCTGCTTTCCTCGATATTCAGCAGGCTTTACAAGATAAAATTAAAAATCTCGCAGAGCTACTACCTACTCTTACATCATATCTATCTATACTATAATAAATCTGTAAATGGTTCCAAGTTTATACATTGCGTTTAAAAATGTGAAAAAATCATGGGGAATAATTCGGACCATTTCGAAAATGCAATTTTTAGAATTTTTGTCTCTGTCTGTTAGAGTATCACGTAAAAACTACTGAACGGATTTAAATGAAATTCAAAACGTAGCTAACTTATATCACGGGGCGTAACTTTTTTATACCGATAAATAACGTTGTTTCCGAGGGATAGACGACAATAGCTGCAATCGCATCTATTTTGGAAACTGCTGAACGTATCTGAACGACATTCGACATAGTGCTGGCTTATAAGCCGACTTAACATATAACATTTTATACCGATAAATAACGTTGTTAACTTACAATGAACATAATAGCAAAACAGATGGCACTGCAATCGTGACGTAGACAACCATCGCAGTAATTCAAAAACCAATAAGTTGTCATGCTGCTCCCCACATTTCATTCATTACGTATTAATTAGTTTAAATCAGGTTGGCTCCGACTTAACTTTCTTCACGTTTTGTTGTCTACACTATATACACTTAGTTTCTTTGTAGTTTAAACTAAAGTTTTGAAGGTTTATTTAATAATTAATATATTATTACAACTCGTCCCGAGAAAAACAAAATCCACCTGCATATATGAAACAAATCACATTTATTACCTGTCGGCATTTGAACTGATAACATTTAATTCTTTCATGGCCGTCTTCTTTTGTTTTCTTCGTGTTTAAAATTTGTGACTAGAACACGGCCCATTGTTGTATTGTAATCTTTTATGGAAGTCATTAGCCAGGTGTGTCGGATTCAGTCGGTCTGTATACAGGGACATTGCAGTTGCGCAGTATACAACGATGACCTGATGGAGGGGGTAGTCAGTCGAGCGATAACCACGAGCGAAGCAAGACATGTGTACTACAATCGGGAATTTAAAAAGTGACGGACTTAACGCGTTTTATTGAATTACGACCTTCTGCATTACGTTTGAATTTGTTGTGTTCGGTTATATTTGTACCTGTGTTATACGTGTTTGTATAGTTTTAATAAACTCTATAGTAATTCTTACGGCATTTTAAATCCGAATCTCGCGACTCGTAATAATATAAAATATCTAATTATTTTTTTATGTACGTAACATAGAGCTATTCAGGGGTTTTCACGCGGCGCAGTCGCGTGGAAAACTAACATTACCTTGTGTCATGTCGAAGTGATATTCTTTTGATTTTTATCTCAAAACATATACCTCTTTGAAACGAAGTTGAAATTCTTTACTTATAAAAAATACATTATAAATTATATAACTTTTTTATATGGTTAAGAATAATTTTTTGATGTTAACATATTAGATAGAAATCACTGATTTTAAAATCAATTCCAGGAATGCCAACAGGTGCATAAATACTAAAAACTAATTTAAGGATTCTATACAAATACATATATACATAGTCTAATATATACACATATACAATAATAAATCTCAAAATACATAAGTTATTATAATAAATGTATTAGCATGATTATATTGTGTTAATCAGATCAATATGTGGACAAATAGTTTTTACTGAGTAAATTTATAAATGTTGGAAGAATTTGGCCTCTTTGACAGTAAGCAGCATATTCCAAAGTTTGACAGTGGCTCTGTAAAATAATTATGATAATAGGATAAAGTGTGTGCAGCTATCATAAGTTTTTGATATGTATCAGAGCACAAATTGTGGGCAGTGGATGGTAAAGGAATTTAAAATGTTCCTGAAGGTACTAGGGACTATTAGGAGTAAATTATAAGCCGCTCAAACTTGTTCAGCTGTTCTATGTCTGTTTTGACTCTACAACTTAAATTGGTGATATGAAGCCTTCAAGACATTTTTCTGTGAATGATTATGTTGAGATTTTTGACAATATTGCTAAAAGCAATATGTTAAAGTACCCTGTGGTAAAGAGGACCAGTTAACTTTTGCATTCATCCTAGGGCTACTGATGATTATCAATTGAGTTTTCTTAGGATTTATGGCAAGACCAACTTTTTGAATGTGAACGCAGCACTGTCTTTTTTGCTATTTTGGTGTACCCCATGGAAATAATTTAAAATGCATACTACCAGTGTAAGCTCACAAAATTTGATTCACAACAATGTTGAAAAATTAATATTCTTCAACATGTGTATATTAGAAAATCGATATTAGTGATATATAAATTCATTCATGTTTATTATACTGACATTTCTACATTTTGTTATTATCAAAAGTGACATTTCATAATATTATTTTGTCATAATTCATTCATTCATATTCATTTTTCTTTATTGCAGGATTTCAGCAGGCAGGTGTTTTAATAAATGCAACACTTATTTTCTAAACTCAAATCACCATTAAATTAGTTACCAGATATATATAACCAACCAGTATGTTTTATTTTTTAAAATCAGCTGAGAGTTAGGCTTTCTGGAAGATTATAAAAAAATCAGATCTACTCTCATTAGTAAGAAGCAACTTTGAATCATTAATTGCTTATACAAATTTACATTCAAATAAGTTCAATTTAAGCAAAACCCAACTGACACAGAGTGCCAAAAGGACCTTGTCAGTGTCTTAAATAATTATAATAGTGCTTTGTTTCACATAAGATTTAGATTATAAAGACATTAAAAATAATACAAAATTTATAATGTTGTGATTCATGTGTCTGTGAATGATATCATACTATTTTATATAACTTTAAAATTAAATAAATAAATTTCCACTCAATTCCGGCAGTTTGCACTATATTTGTGAAATCCAGACAACTTGATTCTAAAGCCCTTTGACTTTTGTTATCGGAAACTTAAAATTAGAACTAGTATAGTCAATAAAATTTGTAGGAGCTGAACATTGAGAAAATATGAATAATATAAGTAAAGGAAAATTATATTGTGATAAGCAACTGTCAAAATGTAGTTGATGTTTAAAATTGTTTTAAAATAAATAAAAAATAATGTATAAATAAAATAAGCTTCCTTATGATTGTTATGGTGAATGATGCATAGCTTCCTTGCAACATGGTTTATGATAATTAAGTTTTTTTAATTATATGTAGGTAATTTAAAACTCACCCAAAAGTCTATATTCATAAATCAATATCAGATGTATTGAAAGGTTCATCCAGTTTACTAATATAGTCAGTAGCTCTGTTATTCAAGTGGCTCGCAGAATTTACTAAAATAATTATATTAAATTAAAATTAATAATTGCGAAAATAAACACAAGGCATTATCATTTTTGAAGTTGAGTGAGGGTGAACAAATAGTTATATTTCATAATAGTAATTTTGAATCCCGTAAGTGATTACAATAACATCATTTTAAATTCATTATCATAAAATCCACACCTTCTAGAACTTTAGATTACGTATACAACACATTAACGGCGCGTAGGCAATCCCTAAGGAACCAACAACAGGCCAAAACCAGCACGACTACTGAAAAAATAGGTACACTGGTACAGAAGTGTCAGAGGCATCCACGCCGCTTGCAACGTGACTACAACGTGACCTAATTGTATGTATGTGGTGAACTCGTTGTATAGTAAAAATCATTACGTCTTGTCATTAGTTATAACCTTTATTTATTGTTACATAAATGGTTATAAAACGAAGTAACTTATAAATATAGCTACCTGGAAATAAATAGAGAATTGCTATTGAATTTGAAACCTGATATACTTAGTACAAGAAACTTTATTTTTTAATACACATGAAATTATTTGTATAACTTGTAATAATATGAACAAAACCAAACTTTTTGTTTGATTGCTGATTTCTCCTATTATTAAATTTACAGGATACATGTAAATATATAATTATATATAAAGTCCATTTCATGAAAGAAGTCCCGCGGCAAATTGTGGAACTAAATTTGACAGATGGGGAGATCGGCCATGTTGTCGTTTGTCGATGTTATTGTTATCAAGGTGCGTTTGTCGTGGTAGATATTTTGTGAGTTTATTATTTGATTAGTGCATTATAAGGTTTATTTACGATGCCAAAAGTTGTAAAAAGTGCAGGTCGAGAAATGATATTAAAGGCGAAGGAGTTCTGTGAAGCGGAACACAAGAATCACGGTGTTCTAATATCAATAAACAACTTTCGCAAGAGAGTTGCCGCCATGTCAGGTAAATTTTGGGGATGCCATGTACAGATTTTTTCCCGATTGATTTCTTACAGAAATTGGATTGTTTTTTAATGCATGATTTTGATTAACGAAAATTTTAAAAGGAATTAACATAAGGTGACCAACTATTTTTTGTTCAAAAAGAGTACACTTTGCAAATATTTCATAGGTGAAAAAATAAGAAGAAAAACGATAAAAACTGTTCTGTTCTTTTAAAACATACTTTTCTTCGCAGTGGATTTTTTTTTGCTAAATGAGAATGTTCGTCTAATAATGTAGCCACATCCGAATAATTTTCATTTTGCATATTAAATTTGACTGTTAAGACGGCAGATAATGTTATTACAGAAAGTTGCGACTTCTCCTTGCGCCAATAATCATTCCCTACTGAAAATACCCTTTCAACAGTAGCATTAGTGCCTGTACAACATAAGGAATTTTTACTATTTCTATTACAATTTTAAATATTTAATTAATATACAAATGAGTACTTTCAGAGGATAGGATTTGGAAAGAGTATGGTTTGCAAAAAAGAGTACAAAACTCAGTAAATGAGTACAGTTGGTCACCTTAATTAACACAACAAAAAAAAGCGTAAAGTTATATTCAACAATAATGTAATTAAATACGAAAACAATCATTCAAACTTGTTCTTTTATTGCAGGTTTGTCAGAGAAAACTGTAACCAGAGTTACGCGAGTACTTCTTAAGTTATCGTCACCCCAGGAAGAGTCGCCCGCATGCCAAAAAGTTCGACTTGGATGGGTTTGATTTGTGCGCTATACGGCAAAAAATTCACGAAAGCTGTATTATTTGAATTAATTAAACAAAACAAAGGTCCACCTACATATGCCGTGGATGCATTATTAAAATCTCACAACCATGAATTGCTAAAATTGCCGCCATACCACTGCGATCTCAATCGATCGAAAAAATGTGGAGCCTTGTAAAGAGAAGGGTAGCGGATAAAAACGTGGGCCAAGATCCAAAAGAAATTGTACGCCTAAGAGAAGAGGCTTTTGGGACTGTTACAGCGGAAGATTGGGCAGCTCAGTGTAAACATGTACAGCATTTGGAGGAAGAATATTTGAAAATTGATGCTCTTAGGACGAAGAAATGGATCGATTTATTGTATCCACGGCTAGTGATAGTGAAACAGAATCTGATTCTGTTTCTATTCACTCTTCTGACAGTGATCATAATATGACCGATCATAATTATTCAATAAAACTTTAAAACGTTATTTTATTTTTCTAATTTAAAGTTGGTCGAACTTCTTCATTTTATATTTTAGAAATTACAGGAAGATTTATTTTTCACTAAACTGACCTTACCAGTATGAACATCAAATAGCTACTCATATTAAAAATACATTAAATTAAAAACAATTTGTTTTTTACTTAAATATTCGAGTCGTAGTAGTTAATTAAATGAAAGTAAATGAACGATAAATTATCCCCTGATTTCCTCGTATTTAACCCTGCAACATTATGTCGCGCGACTACAGCGCTGCGTCTGCGGGACTTCTTTCGTGAAATGGACTTTACTCTGTGGTTTGTATTATGTTTTTTTTTAAATGTATTTATGGTTTGATTTATGAATTTTATTATTTATTAGAGAGTAACGATGCATCGATGTTTGCCATCGATAATCACAATAAAAAAGGATCGATGTATCGATGACATTTCGAGCAATGTGCGAGCGGATAATCTTTAGCAAAATAGCAGCTGCGTACATCTTTAGTAATATTACTGGTTGTCCCAAGCTTCTATGGGTATTTTACAAAATGTATTCTGATCCCGTTAAAAATAAACAAAAAATATTTACCTTTCCTATGCTTTAAGATTCATTTCACGATTTTTCTGTTTTAAAATATACGTAAACATAATTTTTTCAATAAAATTGCATAGCAAAACTATATCCTTTGATGTCCCACCAAAGAGTCAAAATTCATTTAAAATATGAAACACAATCTTCAATGTATATCTGGTCACACTGATTGAGCGATTGCATCAGGGTTTCCAGATTTGCTATTTTTAGCCCGGTCTAGTTTTTTTCAGTTGGAAATTTTTGGGATGGGATTTTTTGGGCAATTTTATGGCAAAAATTTCATTACTTTATTTCTAAGGTTAAACTCAAACACATGTGCATACAATAACTGTAATTGTTTTTCATTTTTTATTCAAATAATGTATAAAAATATTTATGCGACGCATTACTAAATTCGGTTGAAATTTATTAAAAAAATATTCAAAATTTAAATTTACTCTGTATAGTTCTTTTAATTTAATTTACTTATTTACTTATGAAAAATATGTTTTTTAAAAGCGAAATATTAATTTCAATTGATTCTCTATATTATGTAAATTGTTCTAAATAACATATACAATACAACCATAAAAATCATAACAACCTCCTACTTTTTTTGAAGCCGGTTAAAAAAAACGTGTGCATCTCAGTACGCCTGACAGAAATGATAACTTGCGTGAGAGAAAGTGAAGTCAGACAAACTGGCGCCGTAACGCGTTACGTAACGAATGGTTTACCATCATATAATAAGTTATCACCTCAATAACTAATGTTTGTCGCCTCTACGAAATTCTTCAATGTGTATGGTCCGACACGCATTTGTCTAATTTTTATCTAATAATATGCAGGAGAGGGACAAGTTTCTGATTAAATATCGTTTTGGGGAGAATATTGGCTATATGGGATTTTTGTAAATTCAATCTGGAGACCCTGTATTAGAAGTTCTTTCAAAAGTGACCGTCGAGATGTGCGTATACTTTTATATTTTTTTATTTAAATCTTTAGTTATCATAATGTATCCCTTGTATTTTAATCTGGAAATAATTTAATGACATACTAGATAGATGCCTTGGATGAATTATGTTTAGATTTTTGTACATAACTACGGAATGAATTTCAGTGACGGGTCGTAACAATGGGTCGTGTGATTCGTGCTCAACGTAAAGGTGCTGGTTCAGTGTTCGTTTCACACACCAAGAAAAGGAAAGGAGCGCCTAAACTTCGATCCTTGGATTACGCTGAACGCCATGGTTACATCAAAGGAGTAGTAAAGGTATAACAAAAAATATGGTTATCAACTGATGAGCCTGTTTTTATACTCTTGCCCCTTTATATAAATAAATAAACAATCGTATAGTACAGTTCGCTTATTTGCAATATATAAAAGTAGAAATTGTGTAAACAGAGAGTGCATCGACTTACATTTGTAGCATATTAGTTAACCTCTAATAATGCAGCTGGTATAATTACCGACTGTTAACGATTCTTATAGAATTTTAAACGATAAATACCTAAACGACCTAGTCATGTCTTGTCTCTTTGAATTACAATTGATTACGACGTGACTTACGATGTTTTATTAGATTATTGGAATATTGTAATTAAATTATTCATGGGGTGGGGTGATAATAACTGGATAATTTGTATCATTGCCCATTGCTGTATTCTGTCATCGTTCATACATATAAGCATTGCACACAGCAACAAATCATACTCACTTTTGACCAATTCCTATATCTTATTAACAATTTATATAACTTTCTACTGGTTTGACATAACCTCCAAACAAGGAATATGAAATTGCTAGCTATGGTAAAGCCAACAAATGAATAGTAAGATACATACAGGAACTGGCTTTTATGCTTCAGCTCAATGCCCATGACGTAGGTACTTGTGCTCTAGGGAGACTAATTATTATATGAGAATCATAACCTGCTATTGATTGTAATTAATTAGTTTGACATTCTCTTGGATATGACTGACTCAGGCCATGAGGGAGATGCAACTGTGCATGATTTCTGGGAAGTTTTAACTTAAAGATTGATTGTTATTTTTAGGACATTATCCATGATCCTGGTAGAGGTGCTCCATTGGCAGTTGTTCATTTCCGAGATCCCTATAAGTTTAAGACACGCAAAGAACTATTCATCGCTCCAGAGGGTCTTTATACTGGCCAGTTTGTATACTGTGGCAAGAAAGCTACCCTTGAAGTTGGTAAGTTATTTCACCAGGAATATTTAAAAATTTGCATTGTAAAGTTACTAAAATTTTCCCTGTAACTTTACCAGTGATAGATTCAAATCTAGTTAGAATTTGGATTCTTAAGGAAAAGAGAAGTCATATTAGTGTGTTAAGTCCTGATTTTGTATGGAAGATCTGCATGAGGTGTCGAAATTCCTACTTTTACCTTTCTAGTTTGCAAGGTAACTTTAGTATACATTATTGTGAATCTCTTAAGGTGCAATTATAGGTGCCAATAGTTTCACAATAATGGAAGGGGTAAACTCAAGAGATTTGTGGTTGGCATATAGACATCAATCCTGCATTCATTGGGCCTACCCCTTTTACCAGCATCTGTCACTAGCAGCATGGCTAGATATTTGTATCCACACATAACACTTTGATTTCTGTAATGTGACCATAGGAATGTAGAAAGAAGTTTTGTAACTATCTGCTAGGTAATAAACGTGAAGGGTTCCTCACATTTGGGAGTTTAAAACTACTTATTCATCACAGCAATATTGTTAAGAATTTTGTAAATCTGCTCTGGCACGCAACTGCAATGATCTGCTTTTCTTATCCAGTACATTTATAATTGAAACATTGAATTCTCTTCAAATTTTTTAAAATTATAAGTAGACTGGATCATGCCCAAATTGGAGAAGAATTAATGATGTTATTTCTTTACTTAGGAAATGTTATGCCTGTGGGTGCCATGCCCGAAGGTACTATTGTGTGCAATTTGGAAGAAAAGATGGGTGACCGGGGTCGGCTGGCTCGTGCATCTGGTAACTTCGCCACAGTAATTGGCCACAACCCTGATGCCAAGAGGACAAGAGTCAAGCTTCCATCTGGAGCCAAGAAAGTACTCCCCTCAAGTAACAGAGGAATGGTTGGTAAGTAACTTTAAAAAATTTGGAATATTAAATTCTTGAAATAGGCATTACATAGTTATACTTGGAAAGATTTTTGTTAGTTTTGAAAATTGTTTATGTGATATATTAGATTTTATTTTAGATTTTGAATTGCTCTTTCTGAATTTTAACCTTGCCACCTCTTTACTGCTTGCATCGCAATATTGGAAAAATTATGGCTAATCCTAGTTTTTTGTCAATAACTCCTTTCAGATTCATTTGGCGATGAAAACATTTATTAATGAACAACATTTATTAGTTAATTATAATTAATTAAAATAGAACATTTCCTACAATTTTTTAATGAAATAAATAGTTTTGTTTTTGCATTTTCTAACCTTCTGTATGGCCAGATTAGCATATCTTTGTTATCAGAGACATGTTGGCGACCTAAACTAACAATATCTGACATGCTGGAGTGTTGAAAAAATCTTTGAAGAAAAGACTGCTTTTA
This sequence comes from Dendrolimus punctatus, assembly GCA_012273795.1. Lineage (NCBI taxonomy): Eukaryota > Metazoa > Arthropoda > Insecta > Lepidoptera > Lasiocampidae > Dendrolimus > Dendrolimus punctatus. The sequence goes on along the minus strand of CM022531.1, from coordinate 19,338,747 downwards.
GTTCAACATAATTATTGAAGTAAATCAGTTTAAATTTGGATTCTATACATTTGATTTTATAACATACCTCTTAATCGAAATAAACAAAACAGGACAAAAACATGGAAAATAAAGTAAACATAAAATAATACAATATACTACAAACTTATAAATTACTAGGATATGCCCGTGACTTCGGCCATGCTCGACTTGAAATTCCCATGGGGTTTCACAAAGTATGACAGCATTTAAATGTACACGATCGTTTTAATGGAAACTGTGTTGGGATAAGATCATTTTTATGCAACCAAACAACTACAAACCGCTGCTGGGATAAAAATATGACATTATTACATAAAATATGCTATAGAGCAAATGTAGTTTAAATTCGATTTTTTTAGTCTGGTCATTAAATAATACCCAGAAGAATTCCCACAGGGTTCCCAGGATAAAAAGTAGCGCAGAGTTTAAGTCTAAGTACTAGCTGTCAATCAGCAAAAACTGCTTCAAAATTTGCCTAATATTTTTTTACGTGAGTCCGGCACAAACACAAACAGGCAAGCAATCTACTAAAAATTGCATCATGTACTCCATCGTTAATGTAGCCTATTGCAGCTGATTTTTTAAAATAAGTCCTATGTATGACAGGACATGCTTAGAATTTTATAATAATGTAGATTTTGTGCTTCCTATCATCTAATTTCCAAAATCCAATAATCCTTTCGGCTCCAGTACTAAGCAAAATTAAAAGGTGTAAACTTTATTTAATCTATCTTGATTTTATACGTTTTCAACGTTCTATTTATAATTATGCACACAATATTTTCATGATGACTTTCAACTTACCTACTCTGAAGATCAATGATTACACAGAGGCTCTTTCTGAGGCTTTAGATAGATTTGAATATTAAAAAAAAAATATGTCATATTTTACTAATTACATTTTGAAATATTCAAGGTATTGTGGCTGGCGGTGGTCGTATTGACAAGCCTATCCTGAAAGCTGGCCGTGCTTACCACAAATACAAGGTGAAGCGTAACTGCTGGCCATATGTACGAGGTGTTGCTATGAACCCTGTGGAGCATCCTCATGGTGGTGGTAACCACCAGCATATCGGTGAGTGATTTTTTCTTCTAGACTTAAAATGATTTTGGGACTCCATAGTCCATACTCCTTCATTCTGATAACAAAACATATTATTATACAAATTAAATTCATATTATTAGACAGGTGATTTTTCAAGGTTTTCGGGGCCTAATCCTAAACTATACGAAATAGCGAAAAACACTAGTCTCTCTCAAAGTACACACCACCTATTTTTTGTCGGCCAGTGTATGTTTATAAATACTCTTAGTGTTTGAGTACTTTTTCCAATCCAAGTACCCGTTTTGTATATTTAAAACGTTTTATTTAGCAGTATTATTTATGTATTTACTGTTGCAGGTAAGGCTTCCACTGTGAAGAGAGGAACATCAGCCGGTCGCAAGGTTGGTCTCATTGCTGCCCGCAGGACCGGAAGAATTCGTGGTGGCAAGACCGACACAAAGAAGGAGGCGTAGTCGTATTTTTATACATAATAAAAATTATAAGTTCCAACTTGCAGTTTTCTTTCTGTTTTAATGGCATTTGCAGACAATTTAACACGAATATTTCGAAATTTTCATATGATATTTTTTTGTTTACGCCAGTTTTAGTGCGTTCATATAAAATACTAGGATTTGCCTGCGACTTCATAGGGACGTATTTTGCCAGTGTTAAAAATCAAATTGTAATTTCAGGCAGGGTAAGGGCGCGTTCCCACTATGTCGTGACGACAAATAGTCGTGTAGTTTTAAATGGAGGTGTTCACATACAGAACGACACGACTTACTGTCTACGACAGTGTTTTTGCAGTGACAACGGATTGTAATGACAGTGGAACGGCTAGCACGGCAGTCGTAAAACGATAAAAGATCGTTAAACATTTTTGACCACAAACAGTCGTTATAATGGGAACAGCTAGAGACGACAGTCGTCCAACGATGAATTAATCGTTACGACATAGTGGGAACGCGCCCTAACGGATTTTTTAGTACGAAATGCATATGTATGAATTCCAAAGAGCCCCGTAAAAACCCGGAATAAGTAATGTTACTCAAGGCATACATAACTATGTCTGTTCTACTAAAGACGAATAGATATCGCGGGCTTCAAACCAAAGGGCGTATAAAAATGATGCGTTTTTTTTTAATTTCTTCGTATCAATTATATTTTTATCGATACACCACCTCTTTTCTTCTTAATAGTAGCAAAAAAAAGAGCATTTCACGTAATCAAGGAAGTACTTTCATAAACACATGCAAATTTTCAGTTATAGATAGATACATTGAAAAAAAGTTTTTTGTATCTCCTGAAAAGTTGGCTTATACGCCCTTCTGGCTTGAAGCCCGCGATATAGAAACTTTCTTATCAAGCAAGTCCTAAACTCGCTTGGTTTCGGAGTTAGGAAATCTCAGAGAATATAAAAGCCTAGATTATATGTTGGTATCAATCTGATAATCAGAATCAGCAACTTATATATATACCGACATTAAAATACTTCCGTGAAAATTCCCGCGGGATTTCTTGGACGCAAAGTATCGCAGCATTTAAAAAGGAAAGTTATCGTTTTATGAAATCAGTCTCAATAAGCTTATTTTTATTTACCCGAACAATTTTAAATTGCTCACGACATAAAAAGTAACCCAGATTTCAAGTCCCAAGAATTTGCTATCGATCGGCGTAGTAGTTTTTACCATGAATGTCGAAGAAACTGTCTTTTTTTTAATGCATCGTGTTCCCCGTCTTTAATATAATATTCTACTTATATTTTTTAAGTAGCTTTAGTGTACAGATATGGCATTTTTATGCAATGATCTTGTTGCTACTTCGAAGATGCCTGCAGGCATATCTGGTCCCAGTTGTGAGTTAGACATTAAGCGAGTGTGCCGTATCCGCGACGGGCGTAAAAACGTATTCAAAATGGTGAAATGTACTGTTAAAAGTAGTGTATCACGTCGGAAAATGATAAAAAAAGCAAGTGACGTTAGCTTTCACAAGTAAATTTACTTAATTTTGATCGCATTATTTAAAATAACATTAGAAAACAAAATAATATATCGTGCATTGTTTTTGTCATCGGTGTTACCAGTAAAATGAATTAAAATTTTAACGATTTTATTTTTAACAATTTTTTTGGAGTCTAGTTCATGAAAAAGTGAATGATGGAAGCGTGCGCCAGTAAATTTTGTGTGCTTTAATAATAAAATTTCGGCAACGACTCTAATATGCTTATTAATTTTTTTTATTATACTAGATAGTCAATAATTTTCATAAAATAGTGTTAAGTTCAGCAGCAGTTAGAATGATCTTTATTTGTTTGTCTAAGTCAAAAGTGGCGGTCATTCTACTATCAGAGGGAGGGAGGTTATCTTCGCAGATTTATATGACGAACTTGGCAAGTATCGATATAAAGTGGAACTTTACGCTATGTCTTACTAGTATATCAGGATACGTAGCGATTCTCGAAAGTAGACGATTTTAGGCCTTCAACGTTAATTGAACCTTTGCACATGTTTTATTAAAATGTCTTGTTATAGTAAGGTATTAAGCAAGCCGTGAAAACCAATTCAAAGTCACTTCACTAAAAATATTTTTTTTAAAACATCGATGTACACTTGTACAGACTCTTATAATAATTATGTACTAAGTATATATTGTAAGTTTTATATTCTATAAAAAAGAAGCCAAAAAAAACGTTCAATCTGGGGATATTTCTGACCACTGGCAACTCTGTCCGTTTTCACGAAAGCAAGCAGTTTTTGGCGGGAACTGAAAGGAGACATTGTGCTGTGCAGTTTTATTTTCTAAAAATGTGTATAATTACTCTAAAATGAACAATAGTTGCAGGATATTGATAGTTTTTGAGTAGAAATTATGTGTTTTTGTGAGAAATGTGAACTGTATAGTCAGATGTGATCTTTCGAGTTTTCACAAGAACTCCATTGAATGGCGTCGGTTGTAGACTGCAATATACCTGCGCTACTATACGAAGACCTATTAATTAACATGTTTCCGACTGAAAGACTTTGATTCTATGGTCATGAATAAATTAATAAAAAAAAAGCACGAAAGCAATGCCTTGTCTCATTTTAACTTAATTGGTTGGACTATGGAAGAAACGAGACAAATACAGTTTACTTTGGCAAACTGTTGGCATTACATTAGATTTCAAAGCTACGTCTTTTGAACTCGCAAGTGGCTACGCATTTTAAAGAATTATTTGTAAGACGTTGCTACTCTAATATATGTAAGCTCACTGTTTTTATGATATTACATTGTTGTTGTCAGCTACATGCGTGCTAACCACTCAAAGAAAAAAAAACACGAATAGATTTATTTTATTTTATTCCGAAACAAATAATTAGACATAGACCCTTTGATCAAGTTATATATAACATTGCCTATTTTTTTTTACAGCTTCAGTTAAGGCTCAATTATTATTGTTCTATTATAAATTTATTGATTAACTTTTTTCGCCATTTAAGTTCAAAGCAATACAGAGTTATATAGAAATACAATAGAAACGAGATATTCTTAGTTGAACACTATAATCAGAATGATTCGTTCTTATTGTCTAGGTCCTCAATACTAAGATCCGACATATCTAAATCACTGTCGTTTTTAGCACCTACTTTCTTTGCTTTAATCATAGCTTTGTGATTTGGAACAGGCTCTTTTCCGGACTCATCTAATATTGAACTTCCTAAACTGGTGTTACTGCCACCGATGCTAGCTGCTTTTGTTAAAGATCCACCTAAAACATCCACACTACCGACAAGCGCCGTGGTTGTTTCATTTCGACGAGCTAGCTGAGCTTCTATTTTTTTCTTCAGTTCTGCAATTTTGGGAGTGGTCCGCGTAGTAAATTGTATTTTTGTGTCATTTTGCAAGGGGTCGCTTTCAATACTGCAAATAAATAAATCACTTTTTGTACACCATTACAGAAAAACTTAAGGTCTTATTAATATTGAGTTAAAAGTAAGTTTGTAGGCTTCTTTCTTTCTGTTCGTGTGTCACTGAACCTCTAAACCCATGGATCGATTATGATGCCTTTTTTTTTGTTCAAGTGGATTCGAGAATGGTTTACATTTATAATTGGAATCGGTATGTGGCGGTGGAATCGGGTTCTAAGATTTCCCTTAATCCCTGGATCAATTTTATTGTGTGTATGCATATCCCCAGGTGGTGTAGAATGTAGATTCATAATTGGAACTGCCTGTGGACGCTGGAGTCGGGTCCTAGATTTTATTTTTTCAACAATGATTGCCGGGACCGATGCTACTCAATAATAAATAATAGTTTAAAAAACTAAAAAATACGCTTTTATAGATCCAACTAAAAAATAGAAAATAAATTTGTATTAAAAATGGTGTAAGAAAAAATTGATTTTTATTGTAAAAAACCGCGTGCTAGTCAAATCTCTGCCTATTTTTAAAAGACTTGTGAAGGATTATTTAAGCTTAATTTAAGAATACAGCAGCACGGCACCCTGACGTTCCGCTTGAAGAAGGTTCTCTCGAGGCACGGTTGCTTCGAGAGGTACCTGTGTTAAATAAGGCGTGAACAGACGTTAGTGTGCCACTACTGCGTCGGCGGCGACGAAGACGCGGTGCTGTAAACCCTTCAGGTGTGTCCAGCCTCAGCCGAGCAGCGTCTCGATATCGTCACGGCCATGATGGTGGTTTGTCCCTCGGCTGTGGTGAAAGCCAGGGTTGGGAGCGCTGGCGCGAGAGGACCAGCTCCCTCCTTGTGCGAGACCGTCATGTCCGCGAAGGAGGCGGCGGAGCGGAAGAGGCAGCAGTCCACCACGCTCCCTTCCCGCCAGAGCTGGCAGCGACGTCTGAGGGTGGTTTGCATAAAAAGGCCGGACAGGAGGGACGAGCCTTGAACCGCATGCCTCCTCTCACCTCAAGGTGAGACCGAGGCAGCCGTAGAGACCCAGATCTCCGGCTAATAAATGGCGAGGCTTGCCCGCAAAGCCGCCGGCCATCGTCCTTTCGGGCTAGAAGTGAATGCGCGAGCGAGCCCGCAGCCCGAACAAAGGACGCTCGAGTATTGGACAGGGGTTTTAGTGGGTATCCCTAACCGTGGCGTGGCAATGGCACTTTACACATGAGGTCCAAGTGCTAACCAGACCTAGCGAATCCTACTTACGGCCCGCGACCATTCACCATTCTTTCTGGATAAGATTACGAGCTATGTCCGTTGCTGAATAATATGTGTAAAGTAATTATTAGATTAGTACATACCTTGATATGTCCCATTCCTCTGTATCATTAACGAATCCTAATTCGTGTCTATGGTTATTATGGCTTTGTTCAGTAATACTTTGCGACGGTGATGCGCTTAATGATTTCATTTGTATCGCATCCATATCAAACAGAACTTTTTTTTTACCAAGAGAAGATGTCGAGGACGCGTTTTTCAAAACGCCTTTAGTTTGCTTGTCATTTTGTACATTTTCTTCTGAATTTACCTTTTTTAAAGGCGTATCAAGCTCTGGATGTACAGCTTCGTTACTACTATAGTCATGTCTTTGCAGCTCACTATGTAATCTGGAATCTGAATTAATTTTATTTAGCTCTCTGGCAGACTGACTACGAGTTAAATGAGTTTCACTATCGTCAGTTGTTGCATAAATCATATTGTCTTTCATAGGACTAGCAGAAGCGGGTCTCCGCGCAGGTGATTTTGAGGATATCTGTACGACAGAGGTGTTATAATATTTATTATCACTTTCACTGGATACTTCTGAATCATCAATATTTGAATTAACATTTTCTTTTAAGTTTGCTGAAAATTTGTTAATTTGGCTTATTTTATTTGTGGTATTTTTGGGCACCTCTGTAAATGGAATCGTTTTATTTGGGCTTCGTTTAGTTTGAGGACTTGCGGAAGTTGACTCAGGAGGAGTCTTAAGAAATGCCATTGCCTTTTTCGAAACTTCAGCACTAAATGATTTTCGTTTTTCTTTTACTCCCATATCGTTTCCTTTTACCAAAGACAGGGCTTTTGTTTTTACATTTTCAATTACAGATGTGAAACCTCGAAAAGACTTAGACGATTTCCTTGAAGGTGCATACTCATGTATGCGATTAGATTCGCTTCTTACACTGTTAGTATTTTCATCCAGATAAGTGACAATTGCATTTCTTACTTTATCAAAACTGGCATATTTCTGTAAATATTAAAAAAAAAGAGTTAAGTATATGCAATTACGTAACAAATTAGACCTAATCATATACGGGCTTACTTTTGATTTATGTTCGTGTTGCTGTTGCAGGTGAGCACGTTGTTTTCTGAAAACATTTTCAGATAGTCTGCTTTTAAGTGGGTCCACGCCAGCTAATACGAGACGATTATTCACTTCTTCTGTTAATTTAGCTCGAATTACTTTTATGGGACTGAAAGAAAATAAATAAATGGTTAGGTGCTTGGCAGCAGCAGCAGCGCATTTGTAGCACCTTTGGTGTTGCAATATCCATAGGCGATGCTAAGCGCTTTCTATCAAGTGGGCCGTTTGTCTGTCTACTGAACTCCTGCAATAAAAATAAAAAACAAGGCCCACGTTCGATTTATCTCGATTTCCCTGTAGTCCACTCATCAGATAACCCATGGGACTATCTTGTATGTACTTGTATATTTATTTCTTAAATAAGTGAGCATTTATGTAGCTATTAAGCTATTGGCTTTTCTTATACCATCTACATCGCCTGATTCTTTCTTTCATTTAGGTTGCCTGGAAGAGATCGCTTAGGGCTTAGAGCGATAAGGTCGCCTATTGTACTGCCTAGAAAACATTGTAAATATGGTATGTTTTTGTAATTGTATATTTTAGTGTGCAATAAAGTATCTCTCTCTCTTCCTTTGAGCTGATTTTTTATTTTCGGGAATATAAAAAGTCACACGGAGCTAGGTTAGGGCTGTAAGGACCCAGAGTGACCCAGGAGTTTGTCCTGCGTGCTGTCCAGGAAGTCCCTCGTTTGGAGCGCGGCGGGGCGGGCGCGTTGTCGTGACGGAGCAGTAGCCCTGGAGCCCGACTAAACATAAGTCGTTTGTTGCTCACAACAGAGAAAACTTCTGCCAAGCATTTGATAATATTTCAACAACAATTCGGCGTTGATGCTTCTTTGGTTCCGTAAAGAAATTGAATCAAGAAACCAGTAAAATTAAAAACTCGCCATCAAAATTTTCTCCCCGCTTCTAGATCGCTTCACTTTGGTACACGTTGATCCATTTTGAATCACCCAATCCGTCGACTGGCCTTTCGTTTCTGGATCGTATTGATAAATGTAGGACTCATCACCTGTAATGATGTCGTTAACACGCCGAGACGAGCCTTTTTAAATTTGTTATTATATCACGGCACCATTCCACCGGAGCCTGGTTCTGATCATCGGTGAGGTTGTGCAGCATCCAGCGTGAAACTATTCTCCTCACGCGAAGATGTACGTGTAGAATCTCGTGAAGGCTTCCCGATCAAATTTGCAGTACGTGCTGAATCTCTAGATACGTTATTCGCATGTTGTCTTGGATTAAAATGTTTACTGCTAGCACATGTTCTTCCGTAATACCCGTCAAAAGGCGACCACTTCTTTCTTGATCCCCCAAAGTTGTAGATTGCGCTTGAATTCGTTGTACCAACGATGTACGGTTGCCTAGAAGGGCCTTCATCCATCCATTTGAAGTCTATTGTATGATTCGTTCGGTTTCAGGCGACGCTTGAAATCGTAAAAAATCATAGCGCGAAAATGATCCTTGCGCAGATCCATTTTTCAATGAAACACGATACTTTAAATTAGCTCGCAAATAATTGTAGGCAGTGGATAGGCGAAGGAATTTAAAATGTTTCTTACGGTACTGGGGACTATTAGGCGCCGTTCTATTGTCATCACTCGCGCGATGGTTGCGATGCGATTTCATCGTACGATGAAACCGGTTTAGAATCGTGTTTTGGAGCGATGTGATCACACTCGAAATGGCTCTTAACAGAGATGCACAGTTTCTGCTATCGGGTAATATTTCTTTAATAGTAAATAACATTGAAAAAAGAAAACGTGGACGACATAATATACTTTATGAAAAATAAAAAAAATTCGTTTAAAAAGCACCGACTTTAAGATGTTTTTGATAATATATATTAATAAAATAGCCTTAGAAATAAGTTATTTTATACTTTTTAGTTTTTGAAGTCGGTTTTTTTAAACGAAGTTTTTATTTTATTTGATACTTTTTAGTGTCTATCTATGTATGGGTAGACCCACGAAAGGTGCCGCGCTTCTTAAAAAATATAGGTCCCAAGAAACGGGCCCAAAAAAATAATCGTAAAATGAAAACTACTAGGCCAAACTATGTCAAATTTTTAGGGGACCAAATGGTAGCTATTCCGCGTCGAACAAAAAAGAATCACGTAAATCGGATCATAAATCTCGGAGCGAACATACATAAATGAAAGTAAGAGATTCCGACGAATTGAGAACGCCCTCCTTTTTTGAAGTCGGTTAAAAACAGAAATCAACGCGGTGAGTTTTATGAATATTTGTCTATGTCAACAAAACATTTGATTACATCTATAATGGATTACGCAGTGATTGTACTCGTTATAATCGTATAAGTGTGGAAGAAAGATTGGTGTTAACATTAAGGTAAGTTCAGTACTGATCAGTACCTTGGATCGGACGATCGTCCATCGTCCGATCATTACGATGCGTCGATGGTCGCGCGGTGAAAACTAGACAATTTGATCGCGCGACCTCCAATAGGACATTCAGTAGTTATCAGTATGTGTGAACGCACGGTCGCACGATCATTTTTTTATCGCATCGCATCAATCGCGCGAGCGATGACAATAGGACGGCGCCTTAGGAATAAATAATAAGCTACTCAAGCTTGTTACAGGCAGTGGATTCCACAAATAACTGTGGCATATGGGCAGCTGGACTTGAAGATTACCTAAGGGTTCCATTTGGCCAAAATGCCCACGGAACCCTAAAATATAGAAGCTTGAATATATTTAATTAATTATCACGTAATAATTATATTAAAATTGAAATTATTTACCTTTCTGGAACAAGAAGAGATGTTTTTACTTCCTTTTCAATATTCGCAGGTATCTTAGATTTACCTGTTCTATGCTTGGACTTGAGTTTTTTTTTATTGGGTTGTTGATTAATTTCATGATCGCTCAAGGATTGAATTTGTTTAAGATTAATTTCGTCTATACATGTTTTATCTTTTTGAAATACTTTGTGTTTGTTATTTATTTTTTCTTGTAATTCTATTGGTTGTGACTTTTTAGGAGAAATGGCTTGGAATTTCTCTACACTTGATACATCAGTTGAAGTGGAACTTATAGAATCCATATTTAGAAGTTCCTGGGCTCTTTTATGCAATTTTTCTAAAGTATCGCGATTGAAGGCTGCACTTGGTGTTTTGGGCGAAGCTTCTTTCACAGTATTTTTAAGGATTACATTTGAGTTTTGAGCTGTATTCTGAAATGTTGAATATCGTTTAACGCTAGGTTGGCCATTATAACGACGACTACATGGCATATCGTTTCTACCATGACAACATTGTAATTGCGTATTTTTGAAATTGTATATTTGGTGAGAAATAAAATGTTATCTATCTATCTAAATTGTGTAATAAATTTGGAACTGTACAGTTAATGTTAAGTATTTATATAATAATATGCATCATAATAATAAAAAAAAAATGTAAATGTGATATTTAAATTAAGCTCGTTTATATAGCCTTGGGTATAAAAACAAAGTACTTGCTATAAGTTTATAAAAGGCCGTAAAGAAATATAAGAATTTGTTTTAACAATTATAAGTTGCACAGCAGAATCTATGGCATCGGCGAAACTAGGTGTTATTTTAAACTAAGTTTATTGATCCGATTAGGGGCCATCCACAAATTAAGTTACACAAATTCAAGCTTACAATATGATTTTGAATTGTGACGTCACGAATTTTAGGGCCCTCTCACCCCTTGTCACACAATAGCACTCTTCGTCGACCCCCCCCCCAAAGTGTGACAATTTATGGATGGCCGCATATAATAAAAAACTTACTGGACTAATTTTGTAATGATAATGTTTTCTTTAGCTTTTTGACCCAAACTTTGTTTTATAATTGCCTCTAATTTAGTAGCTCTTTCTCTTTCTGCTTCAGCTAGTGCTCGTGATTCTTTGGCATCTTTTGCAATATCATTAAGTTTTTCGAGCAATGATTCATATTGTTTAGCCTGCGCTTCTGCTTTTTGGATCCAAAATGCTACTCGAGCCTCGGCTTCTTGGCATTTTTCAACACTTTCCTTTTCAGCTTTAATTTTCTGTAACAGATATAATAATAATAAATTATTTGTCAGATTTGCGCCCATAATTATATTAGTTACACAAAAGACTTATAAACTAATCGTTAGTAAAAGTAACAATTTACAATTTTTTAGATATTAAGATTTCCTATTTTGTATTCTAAAATACTAACAGATTCATTAAGTTCTTCCTTTAAACTTAATATTTCAACACCTTGTTGATCTATAGTGCATGAAGCTGTTTCATTATATTTGATTCAGAGTTTGTTTTTGTTGGAGACTTTTCTTCTTTTCCTTTAAATGAATTGATTGTCTCTAATATTTCATTTCTTAAGTTAGATATTTCTTTAGTATGTTTTTCGTGTTCTTCCTTTTTCCATTCTTCTAACTTATTGATAAAATATTCATCATTATTTGTAGATACCTCGGCATCTTTGACCTTCTTTGGAGTATTCTGTTTATTTTGATTCTGATCAATTTCTGTAATATTGTTATCTTTAGTTTTGACGTCATTATATATCGTTGACGTTGATTCTGTTTTATTGCTTTTAGATGCAATTAACTGCTCCATGTCTTTCAACTTTTTTTCAATTCTATTATCTCGGAGTTGAAGTTCTTATTAGGGTCTGTATCTATTTCTTTTTCAGACAATTCGATAACATCAGCGTGTCGTCGTTCAATATGACTTTTCAGATAGAGTTGATTTAAAAATACTTTATCGCAATATTTACACTTATTGTATTGATGAGTGTCTAAATTAGAAGTTCGCGGAAATAACTCAGTCCTGTTTGATAAAGTTTTGAGTATCATATTCGCTATATTATCGTTCCCATATGGTAAAGGAGTTTTGTAGGTATGTCTTGTTCTTCTTTTTAGCTTTCGCAATTCTTCTTCCCTTTCCTCGAGATTTTTCTTTGTAGACTCAAGCTCCTGAAAATTGAGATAAATTTGAAAGTGTCAGCGGTTCTCATTTGAAATTATTAAATATAATAATAAAATAACCTGGGCCATGGTAGTGATTTCCTGTCTTAATATGTAAACACTGCGATCAAGATACTGTCGACAAAATTGCTGATACTCTACTGCTAGTTGCGCTAAACGAAACAGCTTTAAAACGCCTTCATCTAGAATGCGCACGTCAAATTCAGATTCCAGGACGCAATCTAATATCTGTAAATTATAGAAACATAAGAACTTGTATTACCCTTTTATAAAAGGCCTGCTGTTCATTATTTAACATTTTATATATTTCTCTTTGTCTTTGGACTTCTTTCATTCAACTATATCTCTTGGCTTTCTTAAAGAAATTCGAAAATGTTAAGAACTTCCATATAGTATTAGGTAATGAGAAATTGACAAATACAGTGGATTTCATTTATTACGAACTCAGTTGTAATGACTTTTTGGCTAGCGATACACTCAAGTTCCAAGTTCAAGTTTATTTTTAGAGCAAAACAATTTGTTTCGGTGGTAAGGCAATTTCCTAATTCTTGAACCCGCCGAAGCCGAGTTCTTAGAATCTCCTTACAGATATTGCGACCTATATATACAAAAATACAAACCTTCATTCACAAAATTTTAAACCTTTTTCATTTTTGGTTTACATTCACAAGTGGTCAACAATTGCTGACCTGAAATAATACGCTTTTTGTATAAATGTTTCGAGAGGTAAAATTAAATCTAAGAATCAGTAATATTAGGTGTATACCAGATAATATAAAATATGCGCTTTCTCGGCTGTTTTGTCTAGCAATAAATATTGTTTTATTACTTTCTTTCTACCCATGTATATAGCGACGGAATTATAGTGGTCCCTTTATTGTTTATAACCAAAATCCACTGTATATGTGAGATATGATAAAAATCGTAGAGATGTTTGAGATAGAAGACCCTGGTCATAGTCGGTATTAATTATTGCAAGGCACAAAGAAAAAGCAAGTATGGGTCATATTATATCCAATAAAAATATTATTAATTTAATAGGTCTGGACGGCTAGATATAGCATAAATGTCATAAATATAAAACTTACATCGTTCAAATGCTGTTCGATAAGAACGAATTTTCTTTCCCTTATTAGATTTTCAACATCAATTAACCCTGGAAAAGTAAAGAAGTAAAATCTTTAGATAAATAGAGATATAATTTGTAAAAGTTTATATGTGATTTCTTAGACCTACTGATTTTATTCCAGTTTAGATGAACTCTTGGGCGATGATTATTGAAAGCAAACCCAGACTCTTCGGCTATTTTAGGAAAATGATGATGTAGTTCGTAGGAGGTTTTTAAGGCCATAGTTGTTAACACAGTGATGTGTAATTGCTCTACAATTAATTATTTTATAACTTCTCAACGAAGTTTGATGAAGAACGAATTATACTTTTTAAAAATACAAGTATTATCTATGATTTATATTCACACAGTACATTAATATAATAGTTAGGAGAACACAATTGCACACGATAGCACATAAATTATCAATGTTTACAAATGCGTCGCTAGGCAACAAAAAGTTGCTCCTATACTGGAAACTCTTTGAAAGAATGCCGCGATAATACCTAAGTACTAAATTTATCTACTCCTATAATATTAATGTAGGTACTCTGTGATTTATCTGTTATTTGGTGAACTGGGAAATCTCATTATAACAATACGATTTACAATCCTGTTACAAAATAAATAACTTTAGAAAAAAAATCCTGGTTATTAGCAGAATTGAGTACCTACTTATTAAAAATTATGCAGCTAAGAAATTGAACGATGATAAAAAGAGATTACTACCAGTATATACGAATTGAAATGTCAAATTCAAAAGTTTTGATTCAAAATAAGTTCCACTGGTGTATATGTATATTTTTTGAAGGTCACACATGTAAGCCAAAACTTAATTTTACTTTCTATTCTATGATCGCAACGTGTTAAGAAGCGACAAGAAACTCCCCAGCAACACGTCTAGCTAAAATTGTTTTTCTTTATATTTCTTATTCTATTTATATCTCAAGTTCTTTTTTTATAAGTTTTATACAGAAGCATGTTACAGAATTAATTTTCGAAGAATTAGGAATTGTAGCTAACAGTGCATGCTCAGTAAGACAGACACAGTAAAAGGAAAGAAGAATATTGATAATTGAAGACGTGAGTGGATGAAGGTGATATGTCGCATATTCGGTTTTTTGCTTTTTTTGCGTAGATGAAGGTCGCTACCAAATGACTACAGACCTTAGACCATAGATATAAGGCATATTTAAAAAATAAAAAGTTGAAAAAGGTGTTCAGTTCAGCTTAAAATAAAAGTAAAACTTTTATCTCGATTTACTCAGAATTGGAATTATGCGACTTATCACCTTCATCTCATGTCTTCAATTATTATAAACTGAATGAATGAAAATGTCCGACTTTTACGTTGTGACTTCTCGTATTTAAAGTCAAACATGTCACCAAATAATACACTGCTTTTTAGTTCCGTTATTATATCAATGTGTAAGTTTTATTTATGTTATATTATATTTGTATAAAAATTGCGTAGATTGATTTTTTTTGATCCATAGAAGTTAGTATATTGACTCTAAATTACAACTTCTCCAAATTGGTTTCTAAAGCTGCATAATAGTTTATTTTGTGTGAAAAATTATGTATTTGATTAAGCGCCATCGGTACTAATAATCAAGTATAGTGTAGGTGCTGAATGGGCCTACTTAAAGTCATTGATATATATTTTTTATATATCAATGTTTAAAGTATACTAGAAAATAGAATATAGTTTTATGATAAAATTTATATTGACACGGTAAGAATTTTATATATTCAATGTACTGTTTGGTAAGAATGAAAATATGACTGAAGCAAGTAAATATAAAAATGGAACATGTCAGTTGAGTAAAGAGTAACGAATAAAATACTGGTGGTTTTCAAAAAGTTCGTATAGGTAGCATCAGGTAGCATACTCTAACAAAAAGTCAAATTTGAAAGTGGACCTATGACTCATTTCACCACGGATATTCTCCTTGAGCTGATCGATGTTTTTCGGATTATTGCTGTAGACTTTATTCTTGAGGTATCCCCACAAAAAAAAAGTCAGGAGACGTCACGTCTGGACTACGTGGGGGCCATGGGATATAACCTCTTTTCGAAATCAGTCTGCTAGGGAACACCTGTTTCACAACCGCCATGGAGTCATTTGATGTGTGACAGGTAGCTCCGTCTTGTTGAAACCAAGTCCTAGAATTCACTATTCTTGAATTTTCAAGCTCTGGAGCTAAAAAACCTTCCAACATCGCAACATAGCGTTCGGTATTAACAGTGACGTTTTGCCCCCGCGCATTTTCAAAGAAAAACGGTCCAATTATTCCTCTACCAGAGATTGCTTTTTTTTTTTTTTATTGCAGGAGATCAGCAGACAGGCAGACGGCCCACTTGATGGACAGCGGTTACCATCGCCTATGGACATTTGCAACACCAAAGGCGCCACGAATGCGCTGCTGCTCTCTTTAGGGAGCCTGGAACCTGGTCACCAATGCCGGAACACAACGCATGGTTGTTATGGCGACATACTCTAGACCAGGGGTGGTAGCCATCCAGTCGGGCAAATGCCCTACCACCTGGCTGTGGGTTGTTTTGTCGCCTCTTACGACAGGCCGCCGGGCCGCAGGAAATTGTATTCTTTCTCCGTTCCTGCACGGATTAAACCACACTGCCCATACTGTCACTTTAGGACTATGCAGTGGTTTCTGGTGCTTGAGTTTGGGATTCTCACTGTTCCAGTAACGACAATTTTGACGGTTTACGAACCCATTGATATGGAAGTGGGCCTCATCTGAGAAAAGGATATTGTCAAAATTGGAAAATTGATTAAGCATTTCATTAGCAAATGCGAGCCTTGCTCCGGCAGACTCTTTCAATTCTTGTGTTAACTGCAGCTTGTAAGGATGCAGTTTAAGATCCAAGTTTAAAATTCGTTGCAAACTTCGTCGCGATAAGTGTAAGACAGACATCTTGCGAGTAGACATTGTGATCTCCTCGTACAGACTGCATAACTCTTAATATTGTCGTCCTAGATGTTTGACATTTTTTTGTTTAACGTTGAACAGTCTTCAAACGCTGTACCATATTTAATTAATTACACTCGAGCTTCACTATTTGCCGTAGTCATATTCAGAACAATATAAACGCTAGTAACGATATAACGAAGTTTCGTAAAATCCGCACGCAAAATGCGCGACGCTTCCGTCGAAGTGACTCATAGTGACTAAAATCATGAGCCTACCAACGATGCAGCTCCGCGCACTTCTAGCGAAAAAGATATGCAATATGCACGTTCTATTGGCATTAATAACTACTATATTTTTTTTACATAGTTCATTTGCGTATTATCATTATTTCATGAATTACCTAGTCATAAGTCGAGTTTTAAGGATATTTTTGTTGTATTATCAGATCACTTTCATTAATATAAAAATAAAACATTATTAATGCGGTCAAGAACCACTTTGCTTGTAATATAGTTTATTGCTTTAATCATTCCAGGTACAGGCCGCCTGTTTTGTCGTATACAGATCTTTCGCAACTTAAATCTAAAAGAGGATGTCTCGTGGAGGGGCACTTGACCAGCGACATAATCTTATTCATTCATTTTTTTGTGTTTTTGCTATGTCGACGGTCCTTTATTTTTGAAGTAATGGAAGGCATTAGAAAAGTGTGCTCGTTGAACTAGACACACAAAACGTGAACCCAAAATACGCAGATGTCAATGAAAATAGTGTAAAACATACGAACTGAATATTTTGAAACCAGCACACGTTCTGTGTTCAAGTTTTGAACTTTGTACAAATGCAAAATGTTTGCGTATAAAAATAATAAATAACATCGCATCGGCTAATCGTTAGTCCGGTGGGCTGCAGGGTCCGTTTTCTGGTAGTTCGAGAAGGTGTCGGAGGAGAATGCCTTACGCGGCGGGCTTTTCCTCGGAGACCGCGGTGGTACCCGACGCCACGGAGCCACTCTCCTCGGGAGAGGCCTGGCACGACAGCGAGGGGAACTTCTGGTAGAGCGCGGCTCGGTATTTGGGGTGGCTGCAATTAAATCTTTTGTTAATTATGTAATAGGTAGGTGTGATCAGTATGCTTTGGTTAATTTAAATTAATCCATTTTTTACTTTTACAAGGATCGATAAGGTGAGAAATGAGTATATAAGGAGATTTTTGAAAGTTGAACACCTAACTGAAAAACTGAGAGGAAGAATACTAAGTTGGTATAGGAATTTAATGACGAGGGATAAAAGACTGGAAAATTGATGGGTACGAATGTAAAGTTAAGTAGACCAAAAAAGATATATATGGATTGTGTGAAGAATGACATGATGATATGTGGTGTGCCAGAGGATCTATACCAGAATAGAGTAGTATGAAAGGAAAAGAGTGACCCCAAATAATCGGGAGAAGGTGAAAGAAAAGAGAGAATCGTTTTTCTACTGACCTGATGCCATATACAATCGGGTTATACACGGCATTAGCCTTTGCGAACAGAGAGCCCCAGATGGTGGCAAGAGGGCTGATTGGCGCACTCTCGAACACCCCGGTATAGTTGATTACCAAATATGGAGTCCACGCCATGAACCATAAAGAAATGGTCATGAGAGCAACCTGGAAAGATATTTATACAGTTTTCACTTTCAAATGGTGAATATTATCATTTCCTTTGAATTGAAGACAAGAATACCTTTGCCAGTTTGCATTCAGCGCTTGTATTAGCAGCTTCGGAAGATCTTAAAGAGGCGACATTCATTTTTTTTGCCTGTTCCCTCATAGCTTTCTCGTGAGCAGCGACAGCCTGTACAAAAGTTACATGTAAGATAGACAGTACAAAGTGGAATTGTAAATAAATTGTATTAAAATTACATTACCTGAACAATAAAGAAGTAAGAATAGATGATAAGAAGCAGGGGCATGTAGTAGACGAAGACGGAATAGATGAGAATGTAGCTACGGCTGAACCAGTCTTTGCTCAAGTAGTCAGTTCCGCAGGCGGTCATGTTGCCTTCAGGCACATACCTTAAAGGCCGTAAATTACCATCATTATCACTATATACATTTATATAGTAATTATTCATTATATTTAAAACTGTTAGGTACCTATTCCAGCCGAAGAAAGGTGCAAGAGTCCAAGCAAGGGAGAATAGCCAAATTCCGAGGATACGAAGGAGAGCTCCATTGTTTGTCATAGGCTTGGCAGCAATACCCTTTACGATGACATTGTAGCGATCGAAGGCGATCATGGTCATGGTCCATATTGAGGCACAACCAAACAGCGATCCGGCACATCCATACAGTTCACAAGCAAAAGCTCCTTTTGGAAGATGTAAAAAAGTTTATTAAATCCAGATATTGTAATTAATTTCTAAATTTATTTCATACGGGACTTTCATTGTAACAGGATACATAAAAAACAAAGTACAATTGTTTTTAAAAAATAAAGGAAAAATATGAATATTAAAGTAAAAGAAAACACTTACCAAATACCCAAGTTTCATGGTAACAGTTAACAACCATCGCAGGAGACATGGCGCACATCATTAGAAAATCAGAGAAAGCCAAATTAACGACAAGCAGATTTGATGGTGTTTTAAGGCTCTGCAAAGGAAAGTCGCTGTATCAATCATCTCTTAATTTTCAAAATTATTTTATATAAAATATTTATATTACATACCTTAGTACTAGAGAAGATGTAGATAACCATGCCGTTACCAGTGATTGAGATAAAACCGAGAACGCCGATAGTAAAACCCAAGAGACCGTGCCACAGTGGGTTCATAGGAGGAAATTGGTACCTGTAATGTCATTCCAATAAATATTATTCAATTTTTGAAATAATACAGAACTGCAAAAAATATTGCTAAATTTACCAGTGGGGATCAACCATATGTAGCATATCTTGTGGCACTTTGTCTACGACAGTCTGGTTGGCAGCGCCATAAGCAGCGACTTGGCCACCCCATGCCTGAAGAGCCGCGACGCCGGGTCCAGGGTCCATTGAAATGGTCATGTTTTATTTAAATAAACAGATAACCTGAGAAGGCAACATATTATATATAACTCACAAACCTGCTATAAATTATTTATTTAACCGTTAAAATGAATAAAATATTTATATATAACGTAATTTTTTTGTGATATTCACAACTTGCGAAAAAAACACTATATATAAAAAAAACTGTTACTTACAAAATTATAACAGAGGAAACCCCCTGAAATGGTTATGACAAAAATACTGAAGAAAATCGTTTTACGAACTACTTCAGTCTTTCTTGTGTTATAACCAATCTCGGGAATGAGGTGGGATTGCCGAGGCAATGGAGGCTACTCGTCTTTGACTGCACCTGCGTCCATTTTTATACGCACTTTGAGGATTAAGAACGGCGTCATAAGAATCGATATTCATAATTAGATATAGTTGTCTTAGAAGGTGAATACATTACCTGCCCTACTTGGCCACTACTTGAACAGGGGCGGCTTCAAAGTGCCAGTAAAAGTGTTTTCATTGTGGTAGATGGATAATAAGAAATACGAATATCTTACGATACCTATAAATTTCTAATTATTAACTTGATAATATAGTCTTCATAGACAATAATCAAACACAAGTACTTGTTTATATCGCAGAAATAAATATATTTTAGAACACTATTGGCATGGGCGCCGCCAGGATTACTTTCAGGAAGACGCATCTGCATATACCTACACATTATACTTGCTATTAACTAATGTAAAATATATAATTATATACTTGTATATTATGTAGATATATGTAATGTCAAATGGAATGGGAGACGCTAGGCCTGTATATAGTACTCAATGTTCACAGGACAATAGTAGTAGAGTTTACTGAATTTATAGACATGGTGATGAACAAAATTTGGACTGCAAGATGCCTTTAGTTCTTATACAAACAGTACCTTAATTAAAAATATGAATATTTTCTTTCTTGACGCTGCTTCCGATACCCATGGCTATTGGATGAATTCGCTATGGATGTGGCTTGAGAGTTAAAGCATATACCTGGGTATTTTTAACATAATACTTTCTTAAGTTTTTGCGACATGTATACTTAATAAAACTACGTTTTAACAGATTTAAGCGCGGTAAATTACGCGCTTAAAACCGTTAAGAGGCAGAAACAGTTCAAAATTACGTTCGTTACGCTAAGACTGATGTTGAAAATGTCTGCTTTATATTTCGACATATGAACCGAAGAATGGATAACTAAATGCTGAGAAATCGTTCCTTTGGTATAATAATATTTGTAACTACAGAGAGGTGATCCGTGATGAGTTAGTACCAATATATGTGGATTCATTGAGTTATATGATCTAAGTGTGGATTTCAATTAATATATGTATATATTCACAATATCTCAGAAACTATCTAATACCTATAGACTTAAAATTTGTATGGACCTTCCTTTTGCTAAGTAAAGGTCAGCTAAAAACTGATTTTACGGCGGGTATCAATCAGCTAATTATTAATAAGAGGCTCCGACAAATTTTAGTAGTTTTGGCTGTTTTTATATGAAAAGGCTTCAGTGCAATAATATGTGGCTAAGAACGGCTTTGAAAGTTTTATGGAATAAATTTACTTCTAAATACGTTTCTGTATTTCTCGAGTGACATACCAACAGATAATGCCTTTATGAGGCTGCAAAGAAGCATAAGGTAACGTTAACAGGATTATACCTACCCTTAGTGGTCGAGCCTGACGTTGTCCAATAGCGATATATCATTTTTAAAATTGATGATACAATTTTACATTATACAATATTGAAAATAATATATTATATGCAAAGCTTCTGCCCGCGACTTTGTCCGCGTGGAATTTGTTTTCCAGCCGTCATTAGATGACGATATACAATAAGATATGGTGTGGTAAGATATAGGAACTGAGCATTAATTTTATACTCAGTTCCTATATCTTAATTCGCTTGCCTTACCATTGGTTGAATTTCGACAGCACTTGTATGGAGCTTATGTCAATTTTTTAAGCGATACTACGACAAATATAATACTAGTAGGATTTATTTACACAAGTTGTACTTATCAAATTTCTGTACAATGATAAAAAATGCTAAAAACCGAGTAAGGGGGATGTAAGAAGTGAAATAGAACTAATTTCGATTTTGGTTTCTCTGTTTGTACCGGCTAATCTCCAAAACGACTGGATCGATTTACATGAAATTTATGGTAGTAGCTTATATATTAAACAGTTCCCGTAGGATACATGGTGACATAATAGAAGCGGAGATTAAGACAGGGTGTGGTGTCGGTGAGAGAGGTTTATCTTATATATATATATATACAGCGTGTTTCAGACCTTACGACAATAAATCAGACCACGTTTTCGGCATGACGTACTCTACCCAAATACAAAAACGAATCAAAGTAGCTTCTTTGGTTTAGCCACAGGACCTCATTTTGCATTTCAGAATTTTACAACAACATGTATCTGTTATTGTGACTAAATCGGTAGGTTAGTGACCAAATGTATCATGTTGCCAGCTCGTCTCTCATCATTAAACGCGGTAGATGTTCATTCTTACCAAGGTCAGTGAACCAATATTTACAAGTGTTCTGTTTTTATTGTCTTTTTATCGTAATTAATTTGTTCAGAAATTGCTTTTTTTAATTTTGACATTACGGTTGATTTGATAGTACCAAAAACTTTGTATGGAGTAAGACTGCTAAAATTATGATTTATTGTCATTTGAAATGAAACACGTTGTATATGTATGTATATATATATATACCTATATATATGTGTGTGTGTGTGTGTGTGTGTGTGTATATATATATAATTATATATATAGCTGATAAGTTTGTTTGCTTGAACACACTAATCTCAGGAACTACTGGTCTGATTGGAAAAAAAATCATTGTTAGATGGCCCATTTATACAGAAAGGTTATAGGCTATATACCATCACGCTAAGACCAATAGGAGCGGAGCACCAATGTAGAATGTTTCAAAATCGCGGGCATTTTTTAACTTACTTTATTTTTTAAACTATTCCATGCGAACGAAGTCGCGGGCAGAAGTTAGTCTATACATATAGTAAAATTGTAGAGTTCGAATTTCTGTACAATGAAAAAAAATGCTAAAAACCGAGTCAGGGGGATGTGAGAAGTGAAATAGAACTAATTTAGGTTTTTTTTCTTATATTTGGTTTCTCTGTTTGTCTGTTTGTACGGCTAATCTCCGGAACGACTGGACGGTTTTAAATGAAATTTTGTATGGTGGTGGCTTATATCCCTGGTCAACATATAGGATACTTTTGATCCCGAAATATTAAAGAGCTCCCGTGGATAGTTAAAAAGCCGCACCACGCGGAGGAATTCCCGGGCAGAAGCTAGTTATAACATAAAATGTAATTTTCTTAAGATTCATGTCATAAGAAGGTCACTTAGCGCGAAATTAAAGAATTTTACTGAATTACTGTTCTAGTTCTGTATTACCGTTGTTAAAGAATTTTGGGCGGTTACGTTTTGGTGTACAGATTTCTATAAAAAACCTGTATTACTGGTTAAAACATGACCCCAGTTGTAGGATATTTTCAGAATAATGTGTTTTAATAATTTAAACTGCTGAACTTTTCGAACTGTCACGAGGACTTCGTTGTTTGGCGTTCATCAAAAATCTCAAAGCTATGTGGACTTATTTCCTTTGTCTATCATTATGATAAATTTAAAAACTATTACATCAGCTGTTGTTAATGTCACCGTCACGCAGATGCAGTTATGTCATATTAAATTTTCAATGTCAATACAAATCAAAACAAGTTAATTTTTCGGATACAAATCAAATGTTTTCAATTTTTATATAGAATTTATTCTGTGTGTTAATTTACTTAAAATAGAATACGTGTAATAAGACTTATTAAGAGTAATATAATTTAGTCTAATATATTTTTTATGCTCTAAATTATGGATTTCAATGAGGATATATATCTAAGTGACGATGAAGAAGAAATAACGGCTGAGGTTGTTCTTAAAACTCTCCAAAGTGCTTGGCAGAATGAACGTTTGGCACCAGAGATCCTTCCGCATCGTAATGATATGGTGGAGTGCATGTTAGGACAACTACAACACATGGAACGCAACATCAGCAAGTTACCTAAAACAGACCTTCGAGCGTCAATTCACAAAATGGAAATTAGTAGAATAAAGTTTATTATATGCAATTATCTTAAAATTAGGCTTAGCAAGATTGAAAAATACTGCATTCCTATAATAAAAGATGAAAGACAAAGGACAGAAAGTGGAACTAATTATCTTACACCATCCGAGTACAAGTATGCTCAAGAATATTTACTAAATATGGAAAATCATATGAAAAATGTCATTCTAAATAAAGTACCTGGTAATATGCAATCATTTGATATGAATAAAATGGCAGAACATCCAAATTTACAGACTCATGTGTTTTTAAAAGCAAATGAAACCATTAATGGTGTGGTTTTGGAGGACTTGGCAGGGGAAGACGAGGAAATTGATTTAGAAGGTTTGCTCAATTTATTTGATATCAGTTACTAGTTTATACAATATCATGTACTAGTTATTGTAAACAACTGTTTTATTTATTTCAGAGGGATCACAGCACATCTTGCAGTATAAACCCATTGCAGATTTAGTTAAAAATGGCAAAGTCCAATTAGTATAAATATATTTATTTACATATTCTGTTATATAAATGTGTTTTACTTTAGTCTAATGTAGTTATTATTTGATAAACTCAGTTTGATGAATGTTTAATTGGGGTTTAGGTTAGGGTTAGGGTTGTTTGACCACAATCTTGAAATATGGTGTAGGATGGAGTAAACTTGCTTAAAAGGTATTCAATAGGCTCTCAGTATGAATTTTCAAATTTCATGTAAATCAGTAATCTCCAACACTTGTGGGAATAAACAAAGTTTTACTTTATAATTGAAGATGTGAGTGGATGAAGGTGATATGTCGCATATTCGGTTTTTTGCTTTTTTTTGTTTAGATGAAGGTTATAAGTCGATACCAAATGACTACAGACCTTAGACCATAGATATAAGGCATATTTAAAAAATAAATAGTTGAAAAAGGTGTTAAGTTCAGTTCAGTTTAAAACAAAGTAAAACTTTTATCTCGATTTACTCAGAATTGGAATTATGCGACTTATCACCTTCATCCACTCATGTCTTCAATTATGTATGTAACTAGAACCATTTTCAGTGCTTTACTAGTGTAAGATCTATAAATAGACAAAAGTTTTTATTTTTCATTACTTAAATACAAAATAAATATTTACCATGATTACTGTTTATGTATGTAGCAATGGGCAGTCTCTTTGTTTTTATACAATTTTTTCAATATCAGAAATGTGTGCAATTTTCTGATATGAAATTATCAATGTTCATTATTCACCAAAGTTTACATATCAAATTATCTGAAAATCACACTGTTGTCGAGGAGTAAATTTTGAATCCTTTTTCTGTAAAAGTTTACCCATTTGCTGGAATAAAAAGGATCTCGTGTACATTTCTGTTATTCAAAGTACATAGACAAAAATTTCATCATAATTTTATCCACCCAAGGCTGTGAAAAAGAAATAAACATCCAAAGTTACTTTGACGTTTATATATTAGTATTAGGTATAGTGTCTATAAGTTCCACATAACTTCAGATCAACCTGAGAGAGATCATCAAAAATAAAACAAGTATTAAACATCAAAAAATATTTAATTTATACTTTTAGTATTATTATTAACATTAAGTAAGGCATCGAAGTACTTCTTTCAGCTTAAGTATACTTTATAAGTACATTAATTAATTTCATACAAGTATCATAGTTAAGCAAGATTTTTTAAATCTATAATATTGTGATAATGAATTACTTATATAACTTTTTTATACAGATCATAGTTCTATGAAACAATAATTATTTCTAAAATATTGTGACTATACTTTTTTGGTACCTCATTATATACATAAATAAAAATATATAGCTAACAAAATCCAAGGCTATTTTAGCACCTATGTCATTTCTTATCACCTGTAATGAAATCTCTTAAAAATATTGTAAATAAAATCACACTTTCTAAAAGCACTTTACATATTATTATACAAACATACTATGTAAAATGTTACAAAGTCTATATTTGTAACAACAATCCGTATATAAATAAAAATACTAATTTTATATATTCGCTACTGTCCTATACTGACGTTAAGTAGTTTTTAAGATGAGGTACTTTCGACAATGGTTTTTATCCCACATCTAAAAAACCGGACTTTCGTCATATACTGTGCAAATACCACACGCGCTTAGCCGATTTGTTTCATTTTAGTCTGTTACCACCAGTTTTTAGTACCAAAAATCAATTTTATTTTAACAAAATTATAGGTATTCAACGCCTGTAACTGTCGCGAAAATGTGAAAAACTCGGAAAATAAAAAATCTCATCAAAAAATGCACCTGGCAATACCTTTAACTGTTTACAAACTCTATACTTGCATCACATTAAAATTAAGTAAAAAATTTCAGTGTATCGTTTAAAACACTAACGGGCTCTGTAGTTAATGGTTTGAGTATTACTTTTTAGTTCACTGGATTGAGTGTCACTGCAGTGTGAATTTAATGTAGAACAACACTATTAACACTAGTTTCTGTTACTGGGATTGGTCCCAAAATTGACCTTTGTCTTACCCAACCCATAACACAAGAAGTTGTTAAGATTGTGGCAGTATACAGTATATGAGCTGAATTTTTAATTGTTTAAATACATAGAATTTACAGATGTTCATCCGCGTCTACGTATTTGATGTGTTCCGCGAACGCGTTACTGGCAAGTTCCCTTAAGCTTTGTTCTGCGGCTGAGCCCAATTGTTGTACCATTTTTGTAAAATGCCCCTCTGGCTTCTGTAACAACTCATGTGGATGTCCGCATTCCACTATCTCGCCTGCTTCCATAACCTGAACAGACAAACAATTACATATTCAAAATAAAATAGTGAGCAGAAATATCTTCGGGTTGCCTGGAAGAGATCGCTATAAACGCTAAAGCCGCCCACTGTACTAATGGAAATGTATTCATATTAAATTCTCTAGGTTTAAGTTATGGTGAACAATGAAGAGTTTTTTTCTCTTAAGTTTTCGCGACTTGTACACATAATAACTTAAACTACGTTTTAACGGTTTTAAGCGCGTAATTTATTTTATTTAGGTTTATCCGACGTTACGGCGCTTTTCAGTTGCCGTGGTCACGGAAGACAAGATGACATTTGTCGAACGTGTATGTCAAAGTTTTATTCAGCCTACCGCCAACTTGTTCATTTTAATTATTTAGTTTTAATTTTGTTTATGGATATTATTTACTCTATGGGAGCCTAATCTAATTTACCACCGCTTCACAACATGTTGTGGCTTGAAGAGAAGAAGCGGCGCAAGAAACTCTTCAGCAAACATGCCTAGTTCTAAAATTTTTTATATAATATTAAAATGAGTGGAAGGAAAAAATAAAAGAAATTATCAGTCAAGTTGGTTTTTTCCGTTGCACGCAGAAAGAGCTCACAGTGTCTTGAGGTCTGGCAGTTAGTTTTTGCTGGGTTTGGGTCTTAATAGTTTTGATGATTGGATCCCAAACAGGTGGTACCTGCCAACCATCTTCTCTATTGAAATTTGGGTGTTTTTTGATTTCAATAGCCTCACGCATCATTCTTGGTATGAAACGATTCTCTTTCGCGAGGATTTGTGGGTTATCGAATCTGATGTAATGGTTGGGTTTATCCAGCGTGTGTTCACTGATCGCAGACTTCGTAGACCTTGCGTGTTTCATGTCAGCAATGTGTTCTTTTACCCGTGTTTTTATGCTCCTCTTTGTTTACCCAATGTATGATAATCCACATTCACAATCGAGCTTGTAAACACCTGCATCCTGGAGTGGGATATTGCATTTCACAGGTCTCAAAAATTGGGTTATCTTTTTATGCGGCTTGAAATATGTTTTGTTTGATCACGGCAACTGAAAAGCGGCCGAAACGTCGGATAAACCTAAATAAAATAAATTAACGCGCTTAAAACCGTTAAAACGTAGTTTTATTAAATCATTCATTCATTCATCTTGAGGTAAAACTAAATTATAAATAATAAGTATGTTTAATGAGGAAATAGAATAGAATAGAAATAGTTTATTTTTAAAGAATCCATAGAATACTTGCAAGTGGGTGCTAACAACTGCAGCATATTATTATTTAACAGCAGTTGTTGCAGATTGTTTTAAAGTTTTCTTTGTATCACTATTGACGAGATGTCTAATAATATCCGACTAAAGTAAAAAGTTTATTTGAAAGTTTGTAGGCATGGAAGTATGTTTGATACTCTTTTACGCAAAAACTACTGAATGGATTTTGATGAAACCTTACAATAATATAGCTTACACAGATTACACATAGGCTATAATTTATAAAGGTATAGTGTGAAGTATCCAAGATATAAAGATTTACCATCACCACGCGGGTGAAACCGCGGGGCGCAGCTAGTGTACAAATATAAATACATAAATAAGCGAACCTATTTATATTTCAATTGCTTTACCAGCTGCACTTGTACAAATCAAATATTTATTTCTAGCGAAAACAATGGTGTTGTGGCGAGCGATTTATAGTTGGTTTAAGGAGTTTCAGAAAAAATAGAAGATTCCAAAAGAAAAAGACAAGGTAAGGTATATATTATACATTTTATAAGGGACAGATTATGAACAAAAGAATAAGGAATTGAAGATCGATGTTCCAGAATAGAAGGTTCAGGAAGAAGAAGAGTTAGATAAATACTTAGGAATAGACAGTAGATGAAAAAATAACAAAAACATGATCGAGAAGTTTCAGAAGATTCTTCTGGTATGTAAGCAGCGTAACGCGTACCTACATAGTTCAGTTTAAGACGGCGAAGCGAAAAGTGCGATACGAGAGAGTGAGGAGAGAAGTTTAATAGAAGATAATGACAAGTTAAGAGAGTTGGAAGAAGACTATAGTATAGTACAAGACAGAGACGGGTTTAGTGAAAATTTTAGTAGGCAGTTCAGTGGAGGAGTTTGGCGTAATTTGTGGAAATCCAGAAACGAGTTACGCGCGGTAAATCGAAGGTGAGCACGGCGACGGTATTGTGAGTGAGACTTCATTTTCGGGATAGTGTGACGTTAGTTGTGCGTAAAGGGGCAACACTGCCGACATGAATCATGTACGGCTGTGTAAGTCAATAAGAGCATTTAGCTAGGAAAACCTGTGATTTCTTCCAATCTTAAATATGTACTCCTGCGCTCCTAACAGTACTTAGGGTCTGAGGTAAACAATTATTAAGTTTTAATGCTCCATTTGCTGTCAATACGAAATGTCACCTCGAAAAGTTTTGCTCTCGTGGTATATAGCGTCATGTTATATAGCCTATGATACTCCCTGTTAATGTAGGTTTCGAACAGTAAAATAATTTTTAAAATCGATTCAGTACATCCAGAGATTATCCCTACAACATTAGAAACTTTACCTCCTTATAATATTAGTATAGATAATATAATAAATATTCAATAAACTTACAACTACTCTGTCCGCATCGGCAACGGTGTGTAAACGGTGAGCAACTGTTAACACGGTACAGTCTGCGAAGTGTTTGCGTATAGATTTCTGAATTAATGCATCAGTGCTGTAAGAAAAAAACATGTTTTTAGTATTGATTATTAGATAAATCAAACGGAGTGGTTATTAGGGTTTTTTTTATTATTGGAAAGGAAGCTTAATATCCACCTCATGATCAAAAATATACGCTATTGGAAGAAACTGTATGAGAACTTGTTACATTGGTTCAGCGCCATTCATCTATTTACACGCGCGTAAAGTATGTGTTGCCGTCTCGTTCATTCACAAAGTGGCAACGAGTGAATGAGTCGGCAAAAACGTCTGTAAGTTAGCGAAATAAAGATGAAAACATACTTCGGGTCTACGTTAGCCGTTGCCTCGTCGAGTACGAGTAGTTTGTTCCGCGCGAGTGCGGCGCGCGCCAAGCACAGCAGCTGCCGTTGGCCCGCGCTGAAGTTCGAGCCCCCCGACTGCACCACAGACGCCAGCGACGTCACGTTATTCTTCAGTTCCACCTAACAATAGAATATTTAGGAAATACTTGCTTCGAATATGATACAGGACGCAAGCAAAAGACAACTAGACAGAAAGTACAGGGTGCCGAAATAAAGTAAATAATAATAGTGGCAGCAGTTAGGCAAACGGTGAACACACCGCTCCCATCAAACTGCTGACTACGCAAAAACCAGTCATCGTGTCAGCGAATAAGTAGTATTAAATTATAATTGTGTTAATTTTTAATTGTAATTGAGTTAGTCTTGTAAAAACTGTCGCATAATAAAGTTGTCTTAAGAAATTATTATTTTTAACACTTCTCCGCGCCACCCTACTTATCTCGCCGCTTTCGCAAATCTGTCTAATCTCAAGCAACTCCAATGTTAGGTCAAAAGTAATTCCGTTATTACTAGTGATTTCACTACGACATCAAACATTGTGGAAGTATGAAGTTGCTTAAGTTACGACGTACGCATTTTACGAGTTATATTCACATACATATGCCAGACGTACATATGCCAGGAGGCCAGCTGATCAAAAATTAAGTTTGCAGTCCAGAGCAGTTTTCAAGTAAGTCGACGAGAAGTTGTTTTTTTTTTATTGCTTGAGTTCAGCAGACAGGCAGATACCCCACTCGATAGAAAGCGGTTACCATCGCCTATGGATATTTGTGATACCAAAAGTGCTACAAATGCGCTGCTCTTCTCTTAATGGACACTGGAACCTCGTCACTAATGCCAATGAACACATCTCAAGGTTGTTGTGTCGACATACTCTAGACCAGGGGTGGTAACCATCCAGTCGGGCAAGTGCCTTACCACCTGGCTGGTGCTGATACTAATAGTATATATGTGTTCGTTAAAGATCATTGAGATAAAAAATGTGAATAAAAGAAAAAAATACATAATTATGTGTATTTAGTTCCTGTTACTGTATTTTTATTATTATTTTTTACTTGTATTAATAAAAACAAATATGAGCTAAATTGTTATTTTTGAAGTGATAACTTCTTATGCGAGGGTAAACCGATTCGTTACGTAACGCGTTACGGCGCCAGTCCGTCTGGCTTCTCTTTCCCTCATGGAAGATATCACTTCTATCGGGCGTCCCGAGACGCACATTTTTTTTCTTTCTGTCGGCAAAAATAATTCTAAACTATATTTATGAATAACTACGTGAAAACTAGAGGGGAGGGTCTTGGCATATACTAAGAGTGTTCACCAAGGGGGAGGGGGGATTTTAAAAAATTAAAATGGGTCACGTATTATGGGTACGTTCCCTAAGCTAGACTCGAATCCAATTTCAGTAGACAGATTAGAAACGTTAATTAATTTTACTTACTTGTTCCAAAGCCTCCCAAATTTCAGCGTCCGTGTATTTATCGAATGGGTCCATATTGTATCTTAAACTGGCGGAAAATAAGACAGGCTCTTGGGGGATGATTGAAATCTTCGACCTCAGTTCCTACAAACGATTTTTTTTTAATTAAAGAACGCCGCTAACGGCTTCATTGCTGATCTAATGACTTAGATACAAATTATTTTACGCCCATTTTGTATTGGATAATTTCAATATAGTCTCTACAAATCTAAAAGTTTGTAAGAATGTGTGTTTATTACTCTTTCACGCAAAAACTACTGAATGTATTTTGATGAAATTTACAGTAATATAACTTACACATCAGAATAAGACATAGGCTAATTTATAAGGATATAGTGTGAATTATCCAAAATATAACGATATTTCATCAACACACGGGTGAAACTACGGGCGCAGCTAGTAATAGACTTTCAATTGTTTATAATGTATAAAGGTTTTGTCAAAGTGATCCCTAAATGAATTTCTAGATATTTTCTTGCCAACACAAATTCAGTCGCATCCTCTTAAATTTTATGACCCATTAAGGAGAGCCGTCATCAGTCTGATAAATGATACTAATATAGAATGCGAACCTTAAGGGCAATCTTGCTGGTTTCGACGTCATCAATGTAAACGTTGCCTTCGATCGGCGCCAGTCTAAACAACGCCGAGATCAACGAGGATTTGCCGGCGCCAGTGCGACCGACGACACCTACCTGAAACGAGACGAAATCATAAATGTTTATCTTTAGTTCGCAAAATTACACGACTTTTCATTACATAAATTAGAAAGAGAGTAATTTTTACCCCGGGAATAACCCCGCGGGAATTTTCACGTGCATAAAAATCAGCTTATTCCGACAGTTTCCACTAACACGATAACTTAAATTCTTTTTTAAAATACCGCGATTAGTCTAGTCGTCATCATTTTCTTTGAAGTTTTAAGATAATACCTGAATTTGTTCAAATTTTTAAATAATATTTAATTGCAAAAAAAATATTATTTAAAACTTGCGTTCATTAAAGTAGCAGCGCGCGCATGTCGAAACTGCCGCGCGGAACCCGATTTTCAACGTTAGATAAAAATTATAAATATTGGTGCTACGATTTCAGGAGTCGAGAAGTTTTTAAGAAACTTTTATAATATTTTAGATATCTCTCATACTTTTTGAGATTTTCCCAAAAAGCTGAACGGCGATTTTTTTTTCACTTTTTTGTTAATAACAATTGTAATGTTTATTGGGAGAAAAAAATCCAAAAAACTGCTTTTTCTAGATGCTATTCCGGATCGAATGAGCCATCAACCATATTTTTATGAGACTTGTAACTATTATTCGCAGAAAATAAACTTCTCGACTAGACTAAATACTTTGGCTCCGTTCCACAAGAGACTCACAACGACCTCGTTCACGATCGCGATTTTTTTTAAATTGGAACATCGCGCATTTTTCAATGTTAATCGATAGAGTGAATTAATGCTCTGCGGCCAAAACCCACCTCTTGACACGGGTCATTGCGAGCGCTATGGGATCAAAAATAATGACGACCTCATTTTCGCCATGGCCATAACGACCGTGGTAGCCACGTGGAACGGCAGAACATTTTGGTGTTGTGAAATACTAAAGGAATTCACCCTTTCTGTCCCGGGAATTCTGCGGGCATATCCTAGTATATCAAAAAAGTACAATGAATGGGGAAAAAAGGACACACCTTCCAACCACTTTCAATAACGATATTGAGTCCCTTTAGTACGGGTTCGGAATCCTTGTCGTATCTTAGGAAGAGGTCCTTGAATAGCAGCCGGGCGCGTTGCGGCCAGCTGGGCGGCGGCGAGGGCCCCTCGCTCTTCTCCAGCGGCAACGACGTGAACTGAACCACTCGCTCGACGCTGGTCATCTGAGCGACCACTTCTGTGGCTTGCTTCACGCCGTATTGGACCATGTTCACGAGAATCAAACCTTGGCTGATAGCCAAACCTACGTTGCCAGCTCTTGTTGATCCTACAAACATATTTTAGACATAAGCGCTGGCTCATTTCGAAATCACCGATAGGCACTTTAATTATATTGTTATTAGTTTAAACCTAAATTACTTTCAAAGCAAGCATTCACACAAGTTTTGCATTTACATTGCATAAAAAAATTATCCATGAGCTATTCGCTCCCGGAAAACAATACTTAATTATAGCCCGGAACTATCTAATTTTCCGGGATAACAAGCATATAGGGATGCTTGTGTCCATTCTCGGCAATGAGAGTCTCTTTGCCATTTATGAAAATTAGATAGTTCCGGGATAAACTAAAGTATTTTTTCCGAGCGCGACTTACATAATCTCATGAATCGACATAAACACTAAGTGACAAACTGCGTTAATGTCGCATTTATACATATTTATACAGTTTATCGTCGGTTATATTATTGATAAATAATACAAATAAGTAATTATATAAGAAATGTACATACCATTATCCGTTAACAAGAAGTTGTACGAGACAACTACCACGTAAGCGGCGCAAATGAGGCTCAGCCATACTGAAAACGCCGTATTGGAGGCGAGTGTAAGGTACCTGCAT
Organism: Dendrolimus punctatus; assembly: GCA_012273795.1. Lineage (NCBI taxonomy): Eukaryota > Metazoa > Arthropoda > Insecta > Lepidoptera > Lasiocampidae > Dendrolimus > Dendrolimus punctatus. Next base: position 19,305,308 of record CM022531.1, on the reverse strand, counting down.
TTGAAAATAAGTTTTAACAGCATATAACAGACGACAACAATACATAACACCTACAAGAATTTCATTTTATTTGTTTTAATATTGTTTAAATATAAACATTAGAGCTGAAAGGAAGAAAGAAAATATTTATTTCAAATTGCGACTCACACAATACCAACTCTTAAAGGAAATAACAATAAAAGAAAGTCGCAATATATGAAATGCGGTTGGCACTCAGTATTTCGCTGTGCCGAAACATGTTCCGACACAGCACTGGTTTTCAGTGCCCACCTCCATAACCTCATATGTCCCAAGACCCCAAGCACTATGTAGAAAACTTAAAACCATTACATTCATAAACAATATAGAATAAAAAAGAATAAAATAATAATATAATATGTAATCTAACAAAACAAAGTAATACTAAATAATAATAAAAAAAATACCTATAACTAAATGTTAGTGAAATTATTCTGCAAACTGTAAACAACTATAAGATACAAATGACGAATATAAAACTAATTGTAAATTACATTAATTACTGCCCCCAGGTAAGTAAAATGATATGTATCATTTATATAGGAGATCAAATCTAATATATAAAATTCTCGTGTCACAGTTTTCGTTGCCATACTCCTCCGAAACGGCTTGACCGATTCTCATGAAATTTTGTATGCATATTGGGTAGGTCTGAGAATCGGCCAACATCTATTTTTCATCCCCCTAAATGTTAGGGGTAGTCCACCCCTAAATTTTTTATTTTATTTTTTAGACAATATTTTTAATTTCTATTTTTTTATGATACAACATACAAAAATACATACAATCCTCAATTTTCACCCTTCTACGATAAACCCCTAATTTTTACCGGGCAGGACGACGTCTGCCGGGACAGCTAGTAAACTATAAAATACATCGGAATTGAATTAACTTAAAAAAATTATACGTTCCTTATAATGATGATATTAAGAAATAAAATATTAAGTCTTCTTTCTGTAAGTGTATTAAATATCTTTTATAGTGCTATTTGAAGGTAAAAATTTATTTCAGGTCTCTAATTGGAGGAATGTCGTACCAGCATTGCGTAGCCGCATGTTAAAAACAACCTCTAAAAGCAGCTAAATTTAAATTGTTGTTTCCAAATGTTTCGCAGTGAGTAAAATATAAACGGCGAGTTAATTAATAGATCATATTACCTACAGTTAACAAAAGTCTTTTGTTTATTCTGCAAAATACTACTATACTAATACTAGTAGTAATTGACGTCACACCATGACTAGCATTTATCGCCATTCATAAGGCCCGTGGGCGTCAGAGGATGCAAGATAGGAGGGATGGATCACTAAGGGCGATGAGTTGTGGATCGGTGATGGAGGCGGGGAAAGTGGGCCATCGGAACTCTCACTCACCATACCAAACACTGACCATTCACTGATGGCTGTTCATTTCACGCCTAAATTTTTCGAGAGCGAGGTATCACACCGATCTAGTCGGCCTATCGTGTTATAATCAACACATTGATGCATGGAACTACTGTGTAGATATCATTTATAATTTGGTTTTTACGATTAGTATACAATTATCTTTTCACACAGTACAGTAGTACTGAAATTTCAAATAGGCGGTTATGGACATTAATGAAGCATCAATTGAAGGCCGATATAGATATATATATAAATTTCAATATCAAAAGGATTTGATTAGCACAAAATAATAGTAATTAATGACTCACCATGCGGCAGTATGTACGTCTTGCTTGTCGTCGAAGAAGTGGCGAAGCATGGCCTGCGCGCCGTTTGCCCTTATCGTGGTTAGTCCGGCCATGCTCGCCGACACGTGCGAGAACACTGGGCTTCGGGAAACACCCTCCACTCTAAATTGTAAAAATAAATTAATCCGTATGAATATATCAGAATCCGTATAATATAATAGAATTTATTCAGTACTAAAATAACAACAAACACAAGACTAACTATATCGAGTATCGATTTCAATTGACGTGACAAACATCGTAAAATAAACTTTAAAACATTATACATAAAAAAGACCGAGCATTCATATACGTTATTTCTCCTATCAAAATTTTCAAATTTCATCATACTTATAGAAATAATTTTCATTACTTATATCAGCCCATAAATGTCCCACTGCTGGGCTCGGACATCCCATTATAGGAGAATGGACATTATACCCGCCACGCTTGTCCAAGACGGCTTGGCAGGTTTGACACATCGGTTATCTCGATGTTTTCCATTTTTCTTCACCGTTGTTAGCACGTGGTGATTGTAACAATATGCACATTAGATCAGAAAACTGACTAATGGTGCATGCGTTTCAGCCAGGATCGAACCCACGTCCTTTGATTTTGGGGACGCGTGCGCTAGCCATTGCGCTACCACGACTTTCATTACTTCTTATCAATAATTATGATTATACCATTAGAATTATGACGTCATAACTCAATAAATCTATACAAAGTTAAGGAGGTTGTGACGTTTTCTTATGAATAAAAAGTATATCTGTTGATTTGCACTGAGTACCTACGTTAATATAATAGGAGAGGATTTGACTGTCAAGTACCCCATTGTCGTAAGGCGATCAGGGGATCACTGATCAGGGAATAGCTTTCGTGTTATACGAATCCATGACTACAGCGAGAAAAAAGTAAATAGTCAAAGTGTGATTTAATTTGTATTGGCTTGATGAAAAGACTTATGTGCCCTAATCAACTGATATTTGGGATCGAATCAGTTAAATTCAGTTTATGAAAATTCTTACATGTGCTGATCCGAAAGAAAACATCGTGAGGTAAACTTAATGTACAAAATTTAGTAATCTATCTTGCCTTACACAAGCGTGTTGGTGTTGGTCATGTTCATAACAAGTCCATCTAAGATATTTATTTACTTACCTTTTGATAGCTTGGGCTGCACTCAAATAAATAATTGTCCAGAAATGCATGAGTACCCGCACGCAAAAGTGGTCAGCACCATATAGGGGTTTACTATGGCTACCATTACTAAAATACCAATCATTACCATAGTCACCTGAAATAAATAAGGTAAGTAGGTATAGGCACGTATATATGAATGTTAATATTTTTGACATTTTGTGCACTTTTCAAATGTAAGTGGTGAGGCCCGGGGTCATTAGCCTCTACAAAGGCCTTTTAAAACCGCTCAATGGCTCTTCGGGTTATCAAAGAGCTGGCTCCTACCCCGGTCTACGGATCAGTATGGTGATCCGGGGAGGTAATGTGGCCAGCTTTTCAGGAACTCCACCCATTTTCCGATGACCGAGGTCCGGTATTCTATTTATAGTTTTAAGGGATTATAGGTAGGATACAATACAAGTTAAGTTTCTTTCATTGTGCCAGTTGATATTTTAATGTAAGTTGTATTGAATAAATGCTTGTAGAAAAAATATCAAAAATATCCTTAGTCAGAATATGAAATATTTTGTTTACCCGGACAAGAAAAGGATTCCCTTTCAGTTAGTAGAGACAACTTATAACTCTTCTACAATAAATATAAAAAATGTCGAAAATACAATACTAAATCATACCTGAATGCTATCTAAATACATTCTTGGCAATATTTCATCAACAATACCCATATCTTTTGAGAATCTGTTGAGAATACGGCCAGAGGGGTTAGTGTCGAAGAAGCGCATCGTTGCGGCCAATATGTTGCTGAACATTTGATTGTGAAGCTTTATTGAACTACGTGTGCAAACCCAGAGAAACAGGATCGATCTAGAAAGAACCAAAAACATTATTGTACGACATGTTATGCGTCAAAGAGACGTGCGTACCACTAACGTGCGCACCAGACATAATGGTCTGTCGATTAGATACAACAATCTGTGTAGTGACTGATTTTCGATGAAAACTACTATTGCGCAACCATGTCCTGCTAAATAAGAGCGACCATACCCTCTGACTAGAAGAGACTGAGGTAAACCTACCTATGTAACAAAAAACTGGAAAGTTTGCATGTCATATGCAAATAACTTTTCATTTATTTCTAAAAGAATTATCCATTACAGTTTTTTTTAGAATCATTACGTTACCATTGGTAATTAAAAAAAAATATTGAAGGAGTTCAGCAGACACGCAGACGGCGCAGTTGATGATAAGCGGTTCCCATCGCCTATGGACATTTGCAACACCAAAGGTGCTACAAATGCGCTGCTGTTCTCTTAAGGGAAACTGGAACCTGGTCATTATTTCCGGAACACAACTCAAGGTTATTATGGTGGCATACCTACTCCAGACTAGGGGTGATAGCCATCCAGTCCGGTATAAACCCTACCACCACCTGGCTGTGGGTTCTTTTGTCACCTCTTACGACAAGCCGCCCAGCTGCAGGAAATTGTATTTTTTTCTCCGTGCCTGCACGGATATATAATTAACAGGCTTATAAATACTAAAATCTGTACAGACGTTTTATTATGAATTATTATGACTAGTACATATACTAAAAATGTATTATGAATTTGTCCATGCAGTTTATTTTCTATGGTTTATTCCAAAAACACAACTTTCGTTGGTAATACTATAAATTATTTCAATAAAAAAATCCTCGGAGTAATATTAAAATTATAACACATAAAGCGATTAAATGATCAAGTAAACTTTTCAATTACATAAAAAATATTTAATGATAAAAAGGGGTAGTTTTTTTGCTGATATCCCCAAAACACGCAAGCATTGATGGTTTTTGGAGAATGAAGATAACAAGCTTCGCTATTTCGATGCAGTTTTTCACGGTGCTTGATAGCAATGCTCTCTCTAAACATATTATATCTTTATGGATTACATATAATAAAGTTAGATACATTACCAAACAGCGGAATATTTTTTTGTGTTTATTTATAAGTTGAAATACTTTTTATTGATATGTTCTGTTTAAAACTAGCAAATCATGCATGGTATGTCTGTGTATGTATGTATATGGCGATCGGCTTTCACCCCCTAGGTCCTTGCGCCCAGGTGCCAAGCACACCGTGGACTCCCGGGTAAAAACGGCCCTGGAAGTCACTACGCATGGAGCCGAGACAATAAGTGGAGTTGCGAACGAACAACTACATAAAATAGAATATTCTTTATTGCACACAAGAAAATAATAATACACATGAATTAAGAATCTTATAACTAGTACAATCGGCGGTCTTATCGCTAACAGCGATTTCTTCCAGACAACCTTCTGGAGATAATTTTACATTTTAATAATGGGTCGGTATTTCGTGCGCATAATTTAGAATATATATACAAACATATATTACAAGTGAAAAATAAATAAATACACATACATATTTGTATACAAATATATGTACATAGGGTTACTACATACAATCTATACACTCAGCAAAAAGTTTAATTAACCGTTTGAGTTAGTGGTGAGTTCTACTACAAATACAACCAAATTGTAGGTATATTTTATATATTGCGACTTTTGAGCAAGCCGTTAAATTAATTCGTTGTTGTAATTTTTTACCACCACACAAATACAACTGGACTATCACACTCCAACACTTATCAATGTAGGGTTATGAATGGATAACAATGTACTGTTTTTCCGCATTTTAAAGTTATCATAATAATTTATATCCGTTATTAAGTAGATTGTTAATTTGTCAACTTTGATATGTTATCGACAGTCTGTGTTTTCAGACTAGCAATTGCGCAAACAGACAAACGTCAGTACAAGTTTTATCTTCTAGTTATCATTGTGTCTGAAAATCCCACGATTAAAATTAAGTACAATCATATATCTTTTTATGAATCTAAAATTCGTAAATAAATCTCACTAAGACGTAGCTTGTGATAAAGTGACGTAAGATTTATATTATTTGACCGTGATATAAATATAATACTGCTCTGTTGTAAACAGTTATTTTGGCATCGAAAAAATTGAGTCGAGCGATGAGTTTCAACCCCAAGCAAACGAAAAATTTAAAGTTAGCAGGAACTAGTCGAGTTCCTGCTAAAAACTTTAAATTTTTCGTTTAAAAACTTCATTGCTTTGTGGTTTTATTAAAAAAAAAATGTATGTAAGTATATACTCGTACAATATTTTTTGTTTAAAATGAACAGTTGTTGTTTGTAAAAAAGACCTTTTAATGTTTAGTGATATACTCGTATGGGTTTCATGTAACCAAAAATCGATTGTTTTGTGTCAGAAGTTCAGAACAAGAGGCCCATCAGATAGCAGGTGTCGGTTCTTCCCATCCCGGCCTCAGAGCTGAAGTAGGGTTAACAGTATGAGACCTCCGTCCGGTTTTCATCTGGTGGTTATAATCTTTAAGATTATTATAAAACAATAATATTCATAAATGCTTGACATAACTAAACCAATCTAAGCCATTAAAAAAGCGAAGTATTCTATAATTACATAATTACGAATGTACGTCGTAACGAGTGATGAATAGCATCGAAGAAGTATGCTATCTTTTTCCATGGTGATACTAAGGGTTGTTCCGCGTACCACATCCGACTTATCTACATCTTACTAGCGACAGAGTACAAAATTAAGAACAGCTGCTAGGTATTTAATTTGAATAACTGACTAAAATCGCAGCGTTGGTAACTTTATCGGATATAATGTTTTTACTTGTATCTTTAAAAATGATATATTGTTTATGTAGATGATTGTGCTTTTATTTTTAGTTTCATAACACAAATTGTTCTTACATCACAAAAAAGTGACAATGATGTATCGATTTTGCATGTCATGACGGAATGATTTGTAAACCGTTTGCACATATATCATGATGAGAAGATTTAAACATACTTGTATGATTAAATCTTCCATCTAATCACGTAGATGAGTAAGGTCGCACGTAAATTTTACGATATCTTGTTATTACGTAAGAGGAAATAAAGAAAGTAATAATAAGTTACTATCAATTGATCAAACAAACTTATTTACTTTGTACTGTTCAGAATGGGGATTGTTCACAAGAAATTACCCTCTGATTTTATATTTTTATTACGTACTTTAAGATACTGATATTTTTGTATTTTAAGCGTTAGTTTTTTATAATTAGATTTTAAAATTATTTCTCCGATGACGTCATAAGTCACAAGTTTACACTGATTTCTTTGCCTAGAAAACAAAAATAGTAAAAGTAAGTTTTATCTATATATAATCATAGTAATCTGTGCTACTATTTAAATGTCACTGTCATTACTCATTACGTATCGTGATCATTTTAGTGTATTTTGTCGCTAGGCTTATAATTTTTCGTGTTCAACCATTATTATTTTCTATAGCTACCGTTAATTTTTTTAAAGTGGTCTTTAGGGAAAATCCATGTTACAGAACTTAAATCAAATAATGTACAGCTAGAATGAAGAAATTTTTTTACACCTGAAGCAGGCAGACGGCCCACCGGATTGGATTTAGTAAGGTCAAATAAAGGTCAAACGCACTTCTTACAAAATACAAGAAGATCGTAAGTTTTTTGGAATTGTAACTAGACAGAAATGATTAGGGACACTATTCCTCGAAATGGTTTTTCAAATAGCTAAATTGAAAAAAAGTGAACAATCCCAATTGAAATGACTTTTGTTTCATTAGTGACCAATCACAATCATTATCTTTAACATTGTTTGATGTTACTATAAAACTAGATATCTATACTACACGGGGCTAAAGGAGTTCAAAGAGCCGCTTTTACAGTCACATTAAAACATATTTTGTATACAAGTAATCCAAAAATATGATATTTGTCGAGCGGTCAATATTGCGTGCAGACCAAATTAAAAAACAGCGTGGACACTACATAGCACGACAGAAAATTCCTATTTATAGATTACTAGCTGTCGTCCTGTCTGGTAAAATGGGGTTGATCGTAGAGCGTTGAAAATTGAAAGTTGTATGTATTTTTTAATGCTGTATCATAAAAAAAAAATATCTACAAATAAAAAAAATTAGGGTTGGACTACCCTTAACATTTAGGGGGATGAAAAATAGATGTCCGATTCTCAGACTTACCCAATATGCACACAAAATTTCATGAGAATCGGTCAAACCGTTTCAGAGGAGTATGGTAACTAACATTGTGACACGAGAATTTTATATATTAGATATTACAAAATAGATTTAGAATAAGATCTTGTAAATTCGCCCTTTTCAATCAAGCAAACGGTAGTGAACAACTCTACATTTCTTCTAGCACAGAAAATCGCCCCTCTATCATCTCGGCGAACTCCTATGCCTTGGACAAAGGCCAAAGGCATGCGTTAACAAATAAATCATACGCCATACACGGTCAACAAATGAATAAATTGGTAAAAGCGCATACTGAAAAATATGATTCATTAATGATATTGAACGACTTAATATTATATTTACATGAACACTTTGGTTGATTTATCCAAACTGAAAGGCAAATGTGAACCGTTTATTATCAGCTTTACTAACCTGCCAGTTGTGAGTATAATACATCCCAATATTCCAATCGCCCATATATAAATATAAAACGGATGGTTAATATTTGTTTCATCTGTTGTTGTAACGTTTTGAAGGGTTAAAGCAGTTTTCACCATCGTGCCTATTACAGTTTCTTTTCCAGGTATATCGGTGGTCATAGGTTCCAAAGTCGTTAGAGGAATTTCAGTGGTGTCGTTCAAATCATTGTTAAGACGTGTTAAATTGTTGAGTTCCTCGTCTAATTTTATATATCGAGCCTCTACTACGTTCATCCTGAAATTAATATTATCCCTTGCAGTGAAAAAAAACAGATAGTTTGTCACCAACTAGAACTGTCCTCACACACCCCCTCGCTATATTTGGTTCTGTATCCCACGAGAGTGATTACATTCTCCCGATCCCTAAAGTTCATAATATATCTATACCAAACTTAAATTTGTTCACGGTTATACAAAGATATACCTAATAATGACATCGCCGTCAGTGCAGGACCTTGTATTTACATTTTTGGTGAAATTCATTTTTCGTCAAAATTATTACATATAGTATAACACTTGTTAACAGTTTGTAGAAAAAAGTAATTACAAGGTCATGCACTGACGTCGACGATATATAAACATTATGTATTTCTATTTCATTATTAAAATGAATTCACTATATATGTATCTATACTATTTCTTGCCGCGTAGAGCTACACTCACATAAAATTCTTTTTTTTTTATTGGAGTACAGCAGACAGACTGATAAACCAAGTGGTGGGATGGGGTAACATATGGACATTCGTAACACATACGTACCGCCAGTGCGCTGCCGGCCTCAAAGAGGGGATTGGAACCTGGCCACTTATGCCGGAACACAAGGTTATTTTGGCGGCATCTCTACACTAGAGCTTGTAGCCATCCAGATGGCCTAATGCTCAGTCACCCTGCTGTGATTTGGTTTCTCTTATTACATTAATATTCTTTCTTCACTTCCGTACGGATATAAAGTAATAGAAAGTATCATATGTTCACCACTATATCTAAATTAGATATCTATCCACTTTCATGAAAATAGTTTGGTTGCTAAAACCGTGACGAAGGAACAAAGTTATATTTTCATATTAATGTGTGGAATGGTGTACAAAAAGGCGAATACACAGGTTTTAGTGAGTATATATATGCCCGTGTGGCTGTGGAGTCTCTAAGATATTAGTGCATATTCAAATGGGATGTGGGTATATTGCATTACAACTCAACAAAAAAATCCAACAAAAACAGAGATGAACACTGTAAAATACTTGTATATCTAAAAAATAAGCAACATTTCTCGTAATAAACGGAAGTGAATTAAACTAAATACATATCTAAAATAACAGCATTAAAAGTATAACATAAACATTGTGACATATAAGATGTAAAACATACCAATGGGTAAGCCACAAATCGCTGCCCGAGGTGACGATTTGTGCTAATAAAATGGAGAAGACGGTCACAAAGAGGAGCCCCCACCCGGCGCCCGCGCGGAAGTACTTCACGTAAACGGAGGCCGCCACACGACCTGTTCAATGCCAAATGCCAATGTTACTTATGACAACTCCAAGAAATAAAAACGTACACTTGACCATTGTGTCTCACGTTCTGTAAGATCAATGGAATCATAAAGCAATTCTACGAAGAACTATTAATAATGATTACTTATTGAAGTTTCATTTTCACGATGTCGAGGAATTACTCGTTTTGGTAAACAAGACAACATAGCATGAGTATATCTATAACTATTATACTTACAAAGAGAGAGAGAGAGAGAGAGAGAGAGAAAGGCGTTGCACATCTCACTACTTTGGAAGAGCAGTCAATATTTCACCACTAATTTACATAATAAAAATAATTAATATTGTATGTATAATTTAACAAATCAACCTAAATTAAATTGTAAAAATGGGTACGGAATTAAGAGTCCGTACAGTAGTGAAAAAAAACTTCTTAGTATATTGAAAATCTCTGAAAATATTAAAGTTAGTGTGAATTAAAAAAACCCTGCCCTTTCCAACTGTGTAATATTTGTAATATGAGGTATTTATGTAAAGGTTTTTAATGACCGGCTCTTATAATATCTGACCAACAGTTAAATTGCCGTACTATCGGTTAAAATTTGACATAAGCTCCATTCAAGTAATGTCGAAAATCAACCAATGGTAGGGCAAGTGAGTGAATAGTAAGAATCAAGAACCGGTCATAAGAGTATTGGCAAATGATGAAAACAATTAACGTCGGACATCCGTATAGATATCTCAATTATGCGTAGAATGATACGTACTTGGCGGATCTATTATTTACCTGATTCTGTTATTTCAGCGCTTTCTTCTTGTGCCTGTTCTTCATCCACGGGTGCTTTATCCGGAACTGTATTGCTACTGGTGCTGGACTACAAATAAACAATTAATTAAACGTGACAATAAGCAAACGCAGCCATACCTACTAATGTATAAATGTAGTGACTCGGTTTAGACAATTTATTAACATACTTCACGCCTTTGTAAATAAATCTATTACCATAGAGTTGGTTGTGTAATACGAAATTACGATACGCATTACCGATAGTGAGGATGGACATATGTTAGTTTTATCCCGGAATGGGATAATCTTTACGAATTAATAGGCTCCAGTTTGTGACCCATCCTATATGTTTACCAACCGTTCGTTTGTCTTACATCGGGTAAAATTTGACAAAGTTCCATACGAGTAATGTCAAATTAAACCTATGGTAAGGCAAGTGAATGAATAGTTATATATAGGAACCGGCCATTGGATGACAGAAGTTGAAAAAATCGATCATCATGTGATTTGGTATAATGTAGTGTACAGGTGCCAAATATCAGATACCATTTTCATATTTATGTATTTCTCGGAAATATCAAAACCAACGAAGTAATTTAAACTGATAATACTTAAAATTTAATGTGTGTTGCAAATTTGTAAATAATTTAGCAATAGTGCTTTTCTGTGCTGTTTCTGTGTTATAATACGTGAATTAACAAAATAATACGAAAATTTTATTGAAGCATGAGGAGGTCCTTATTTGCCTTCCTATTTAGGCTACTCTTCTCTTGAGATCATGCAAATGGGAAACACAATGAATTTTGAATATTTTTTTTCTTTTTCCACCAAAGACGAACCTTTGGTGGAAGTCACACCGACACCGGAAACTGCTGTCAGACCCCGGCCCCCGTACCAAGCGGTTGTGGAGGAGCGTGTAAGGTGGGGCTCCCACCAGTTCTTTCTACTATCAAATTCAATTCATATCGATGTTCCGCGAGATTCACCTAAGACGTATGACGCCGTCTGAGTTTCTCCGGTTCAAGAGGAGACCGTCAGGATTGTTTGTCAGACAATTGACATCTTCTCGCAACCCTGGCAAAAGGCAATGAAAGAGAAGCAAGAAGTCTTTTTAGTGGGTATTCCGGCTTCAGGCCGCCGAAATGCAGTCGTAGGTAGTAAATGGATTTTTGCTAATAAAAAATGATTTATTTTAATTAGAATTAATATAAATATATGGCAATAAACCGAAATGGTTTAGAGAAGTGTGCCCATGGTTACTATTGAAGGTTTAATAGTATTCTCTCGTAATATTCAAGTTTCGTAAGTGGCCGCAAAAATTCAATACGACGCCATTTTTACCCAAATCCCTTTAAATAATTAATGTACTTATTTACAATCACAGTAGCAAAACTATTGTAGTAAATTGACAGTTATACAGAAATTCTATTCAACTTCGTACAATACAAACCTGGATGGAGAGCGTGCGTTTTCTAAGCTGTGTGGGAGCAATCTCATCAGGTTCCTCCTCTTCCAAAAGCTCGGCGAACAATGGCGTCTTTGAAACCTCATCGAAATGGCCTTGAATCTCAATATCCCCCTTTTCGAAAATAATAAAATGTACATTGTTACTCCTTTAATTTCGTATTTCACATGGTAGGTAAAAAAAGATTAACTAAAACTATAAAACTAAAAAGTATAAAATAACTTATTTCTAAAGCTATGTATTATCATTTTATGTTTTACTTTGCACCGACTTCGAAATGTTTTACATAATTTATATTAATAACTAGCTATACCCGGCAGACGTTGTCCTGCCCTTAAAAAATAAAATCTAGAACCCGATTCCAGCGTCATCTACCGAGACCAAATGTCAATCTAAACTATTCTCAAATCCACTTGAACAAACAAAAAAATTCATAAAATCAGGCCCAGCGTTTTAGGAGGAGTATCGTGGCGCCACCTACTGGGTCCAATCGTTTATTTAAACCATTCCGGGACAAACTTCAACACACACAACAACAAAAAGAACACCTAAATTCTGGTACCCGATTGCAGCGCCATCTACCTGGTTCAAATTAAAATCTAAATCATCTCAGTAGAAAAAAAATAGGGGTTGATCGTAGAGGGTTGAAAATTTAGGGTTGTATGTATATTTTTAACGTTGTTTCATAAAAAAATATATCAAAAAAATTAATAATAAAATGTAGGGGGTGGACTACCTTAACATTTAGGGGATGAAAAATAGATGTTGTCGATTCTCAGACCTACCAATATGCACAAAAATACATGAAATCGTCAAATTAAAATCTAAATCATCCAGTGAAAATGTAAAATACTAATATCGTTATTTAAAATTGGTTCATCATAGAGGGTTGAAATTTAGGATTGTATGTATTTTTAAATGTTGTATCATAAAAAAATATATCAAAAAAATAAAAAATAAATGTAGGGTGTGGACTAGCCTTAACATTTAGGGGGATGAAAAATAGAATTTGTCCGATTCTCAGACCTACCCAATATGCACACAACATTTCATGAGAATCGGTCAAGCCGTTTCGGACGAGTATGGTAACTAACACTGTGACACGAGAATTTTATATATAAGATAATACATAGCTTTAGAAATAAGTTATTTTATACTTTTTAGTTTTTGAAGTCGGTTTTTTTAAACGAAGTTTTTTTTTATTTGTTACTTTTTAGTGTCTAGCTATGTCTGGATAGAACTACGAAAGGCGCCGGCCGCGCTTCTTAAAAAATATAGGTCTCAAGAAACGGGAACATAAAAATGTTCCTAAAATGTAAACTACTGGGCCAAACTATATTATATTTTTAGGGGACCAAATGGCCACTATTCCGCATCAAACTAAACAAGAATCACGTAAATCGGATCATAAATCTCGGAGTAATCGGTGAACATACAAAAAAAAAAATCCAACGAATGAAACTCTTCCTTTTTTGAAGTCGGTAAAAACTCAAACTATGTCAAATTTTAGGACAATTGAAACTATCCGCGTCGAACAAGAATCACGTAAATCAGATCATAAATCTCGGAGTAATCGGTGAGCATACATAAAAAAAAACAAAAAATAAATAAAGATCCCGACGAATTGAGAACGTCTTCCTTTTTGAAGTCGGTTAAAAAACTAAGTTGATTATTTTCATCGTTATTTCGTTAATCCTTTCTTACTAATAAGTGAATGTCAAAATGTGATTATGTCTTGGAAAAAGAATGCTTAATAGTATTTCATTTTGCATGATTATATTATTTAAATCCCCTTTTTAAACCCTATTATGTGAACCGATTTCTTTATATTTATATATACTAGATAGCACGGTGTATAAAACTAAAGCGTACGAGAACAAAACTGACATAAACAGCCCTAATCTTTTTATCTTTACGGACTATTCCAACTGCTTACGTAGGTATAATAATTTTCCGTAATTAAAAATGTAATAAAAAGACATATTCATCATGAAGCTTTCAAATAAATCAGAGTTTTTATTTAAGTAGTTATATGAATTAATAAAGACATCAGCTGGGTAAACAACTTGTTATCTTTACACAACACCACTGTTATTTCAGTCTATATTTATTTAATTATCTTATTTGCAAATCCTACAGATCTTAGGACGAACAGTCTTTATTTGATTATGTTACATAGCATTATGCAATGTTAGTACAGTAGTACGAAGTGTCCTACCGGATTGTTTTTTACATGTCACTTACTTATCACTAAAAAGCTCCGTTGTTATTTCAAAGACATTATTACATTTCATTTTGGCAATTCAATTCGGTAATTATAAAGAAATAAAATAGATAAGTATTAAAGGTTGTAACATATCGCCTCCGTTTGTCAATTTGCCTATAAGAACGGAAAAAGAATACCTTGTTTCATTTTACAAATGATCATGAAAAACTTATTATACTTAACATGAAATTTCATATGCCTATGCACATATTTTTAAGATCGAAAAGAAAGACCTAGCTTTAATATTTATTTATTACATATTGATACGGTCATAGAGACAAACTTCCCTAAAATACTCACATTCCGTAGTATAATGATTTTGTCTGCCGTCTTGAGGTGGTGCAACTGATGTGTGACCAATATACGCGACGAGTGCTTGAGCAGGCCGTTCACACATTCAGACACAAGGTGCTTGCCCACGTGGGTGTCTACCGCAGATAATGGATCGTCCAGTAAATAGATATCCGCCTGTTTATTAAAAAATATACATAGCTAAATATAAAGGCATTATGGCAATATTTCTGCAAGAGTTGATGATCAACACCGATGTAGCTATTCCCACAAATGACCATTAATGAGAATATCTTGAATTTGAATATACCGTGTATTTGATATTGTATATACGTTGCATATTTGTAATAAGAAAGGGAGAAGATTACCCAACTTCTCACCTTTATATTGTGAGTGTAGACAATTAGGCTGGTCTGCACGCAAATTTAAACGACTGTTAACCAAAAATAAACACTGCTTTTCCATACATTTTTGGCGATTATCTTATTTTAAACATCGGTTAAAAGTCGGTACACACCAGCCTTAGTCAATAACAATAATAATATTGTTGTCATAAACAACAAAAAACAAACATAACCGGCTTCACACTAAAAACCAAAAAATAAATGTAACCGACTTCTTTCTACAACACCTGGAAGTCGGTATCAAATAAAACACAAAAATGTTTTTTGTTTTACTTGGCACCGACTTCAGGATGTAAAAAGTCAGGTAAAAATTTATGTTTTGGTTTTTAGTGTGAATTCGGCGTACAGTACTGTAATTCTAAAATTTTTTGATACTTGAATGCTTCGTCTTCGATTAATGTTATGGTTATAGGCGACGCAGATATAGCAATGAGTTTAATGCGTTATTTGTGACGCAATATTGTTATTATTATTAATGGCGTAAAATATTGATAGATCAAGTTATTATATCGAGCCTTTATCGCCATTTAATGGTAAGCGAGATTTGAACATAAATATATTTTTTGTCGGAAAAGGCATTTTAAACTGTTATTTTGTGTTATGCCTTTCAGTTTTAGTTACATTAGACCATACTAAATAAAAAACGGGAAGTTTTAAAACAAAATAACAGTTTAAAATATCTTTTGTAATAAAAAATATATACATACATACATAACTTCACGCCAGGTCCCTTGCGGGGTAGGCACGAGCAACAGAGCGCCATTCAGGCTTATTCTTACACACCTCACTTGCTTCTTTGACATTCATAGCTCTTGTCATGCACGCTCGTCTGTTCTTAAGGGTCTTGACATCACCTTCTGCTAGTATATCTGTTTAGTCATTCCTTCATCATACATTCTTTCCACATGCCCGAAACACCGGAGCATTCCTTTCCTTACCTTCACCCCAACACTCTCTTTCAGACCAACTCTCTTTCTTATTTCGGTATTACGAACGCGGTCCGCGAGCGACACTCCGCAGATTTTGCGTAGTGTTGATGAGATGCGCCTCCACGGCGTTTACTCTACTTTCATGCTCTCTGTTCCATACCCAACTCTCGCTTCCAACTTCGCCATACACAAACAATATACTTAGACATTAATATCGCTTAGAATAAAACGGCCGGTAAAGGCTCGATATATATGTTTATACTAATGTAGCTATTTGTTAACGGCGTTAATTTTAACGCCATACATAAGACTCATTTGGCCACAGTCAATAACCACAAAATTGTCGCAGGTGAAGCCCGACGCGACGGTTACAAATACGCAAGGATAGCAAATAGTGACGTCAGTGTACTGTCTCCTTAACAATATATTTGGCCTTATCTAGACTAAGGTCGATAAAGATAAGATACAGACAGCAAGATGACATTGAGTCAATTGAAAATTACGATCATTTTTACGTAACTACTTACATAAACCAGATTTACACAAAATTCTTATAAACTTGACGGGTGTCAAATTGTCAGCAGTTTTTAATAAAATAATTATCACATTCCTAGATCATGTATACTTAGTCTGGCCATAAATACTGTTAAAATGAAAAAGATACAAAATATTACATTTGAATTTGGAATCTGTCATTTTTATATGATTGTTCATTGTGTTTTCTCATTTTGGCGCCAATACATTGTACAACATTTTGCGATATTGAAATGGAGTGGGGCGATAAAGAGAAACGAATCGCTGTGATTGCATTACACAAAGTAGGTATGGAGCCAAATGACCAAAAAGGCCAAAATAACCAAAAAGGCAACAATGACCGAAATGACCAAAAAGGCCAAAATAGTCAAAATGACCAAAACGGCCAGAATGACCAACATGGCCAAAATGACCGAAAAGGCCAAAGTGACCAACATGGCCAAAAAAAGTAAAAAGGCTAAAATAGCCAAAATTTCCAAAAAGGCCAAAATGAAAATTATCCCTTGTCCACCCTCAGTATTTAACTTACATACGTACCGAATTTCAGCCAAATCGGCCCATTAGTTCTTCCGTAAAAGTATAACAAACAGAAAGACAAATATATTTTTATCCCACTTTTCGGGATAAAAAGTATCCCATGTTCATTCTCGGTATCGAAAACATATATATACTGAGTTTCAGCCAAATCGGTCCAGTAGTTTTTACGTGAAAACGGAACAGACAGACAGACAGAGTTACTTCCGCATTTATAATATTAATAGGGATAATATATAAATTAAATTAGAAAAATACATTAAAGAATAAATAAAGAAGATAAAGTGATAAGTATGTACTTGTATTACACATATTTATTTAAAAAACTATCTGTACCTGTGTAACTGTATAAGTTATTATCAATTATCAAGTAAGCAAATTAAATGGCACATACACTATTGTATGTATAACTGTATACATTGCATAGTATCACGCAACGATAACGTTCTTCTATCTTATCTGAAATTGTAAACAGTCCTAACTAATAAATCCCTTTTATAAATTTATCTGTGTTACTATTAGCCAATTATATAACATTTGCTATTTGTATTCGAGACTAGGCTAAATCTAAATAATAAAGCGAGGCTAAGTTAATGTCTGAGAAACAAGACATTGAGAACAAGAAAAGTATCATGTTTATACAACGGAATGTAAAATCAGTCAATAGATGTTGAAAACGATCCAATCAATCAAATTCAAAAGACAAGACCCGCTACTTTAATTAAAAGTTTCTTTTGTGCAGAGTCTAACGGAGTAGCCACAGATAGCTGTTTCAGCTGTACCGGGCTTGGAGGGCTTTCCGGGAGCGGAGGCGTTCAACCCGGGAGCAGCGCGAGGAAGCATCTTTTGTGAGGTTCGATCTCGGCTCAACCACTGACTCTATCGGATTAAGCCGTAAAAGCTGCCTATTGGCTTAGCTGAATGAGCTAAGCCAATAGGCTGAAGTAATATAATTGAGGATGAGTTGTCGACCCGCCGGCGGATCCGATCCTAATCTACGTTTACTACCGCTTCGCAACGTCTTATAGCTGGTGGAGAAGAAGCGGCGGAACAAACTGGCCAGCAACACGCCTAAGCTAATTTTATATATACATTTGTAATGAATAAGTTCTGGACATGGTAAAGGAGAAACGCACAATATTAAAAACTCTAGAGGAAAGAAGGGGGAAGATGTTTGGCCATTTGCTAAGACACGACACCTTCTTATGCACGTTAATTGAAGGCAAAGTGGAAGCAAGGAGAGGGAAGGGAAGACCAAGGCGAGCATTTATAGACCAAATAAAAGAAAAAGTGGGTGTCGTGTCTTACACAGAAGTAAAACATCTGGCCCATAATAGAGAAGATTGGAAGAGGCTCCACCGACAAGAGCATGCTCTTAAATGATAAATGAAAAAAATGAAAAATGAATTTGTAATAACGAGGTCTAGGAACAATGATAACAGCCTATAACGTCTCATTCCTCGGCTAGGGCTTCTATTCATAAGTGATATCTTTCACTATTCATTCATTTGCCTTACTATCGGTTAAATTTGACATTAATTATAGTAGTATGGAGCTTAGGTTAAATTACCAAAAAAATTCAAGAAAAATGAACGGTCGGTAAGATATAGAAACTGGCCATAGGACGGATTGGCAGTTTTTTTTAATCTAGACATTTAAAATAAATCCCAGAAAAGTTCCCGCCGGATTCCTAGGATAAAAAATAGCGCAGGTTTTAAGCTTAAAAATTTGCTGCTAAAAATCGCCCCAGTAGTATTTATGTGAAATTGTGAATCCCGAACAAATAGACAAACATACAAGAAATTTTAAAAAAATCATCGTGTTCTTCATAGTTTATTCCAGATAAAAAAAATATAGCTACAATGTACAGACACGGCATTTTTAGAATTAGATAATATAGATATTTATGAAGTACATATATGTATATGTGTTTGAATGTATAATATTACTGTAAGCGGAAAACATAAACATAAATTCTTGCAAGCGTGTTTATTTCAAGTTTTTGCGGCTATAAGGCAGTTTTTAATACTTATTGCCCTTATTAATAACTATTTGAGACATATTTTGTCGGTACACTTGTCGTTTAAATACATAGTATAAGTTTTTAAATCTCTTTCGCACTTTAAGTTATATAATGAAACCTTGAAACGATTTACAAAAAAAAACGATGACAGTCCATTTTTTAAGTCTGTATGGAATGTAAATAAAGTTTTAAATAAATAATTACTTAATGTAAAAATGTATTTATTGATTGTTTATTTGTAAGAACTTTAATATAAACTTTTTATTATTTTTTTACGTTTACTGTCTCTTTTCGTTCTATACGTTTTCAAATGCCTAACTACGATGAATATTTGTCTTAAGCCGGGTTTCTTAATCTTGCTATCTATTCTTTTATTAGTACGTAGTACCAGTCTTTAATCAATGGTATGTAGCGTGGCCAGGTGTCCCAATTTTCAGGGGTCTGGGAACGGGTCCGGATTTGCACCTTATCGGGACACCAAACGTCGCGAAAAATAATTATTTTACTATCATACATTATGATTAGAAGATTGACAAATAAAAAGAAGTAGCGCAGAGTTTAAGTCTAAAAATTAGTTGTCGGTCAATAAAAATCGCATCGAAATCGGCCTTTTACGTGAACCACGATCAAATAGACGAAACGACAAAGACATCTAAAGAAGAGAAGAAATCTAAAAATATGCATCGTGTTCTCTATAGTTTTATATACACCGTTTATATAGTTTTTTTTAAGGCATGTTTAGAATTTTATAATATTATATAGATATTTCAATAGTAGAATGTGTTATTCATAAAAAAATCACAATACTATGTAAAAAAAACTATTCCGCAAGAGTAAGACTAATATATAAATGATGGACATAAAACAAATTTAGATTGGAAACAATATATATAAACCCGTGCGCCATAACATGGCACCTCGCTCGTCGTCGTGCGAGATGTCCCAATACCTCGATAAATACCGCAAGACATTTACTACCGTACATTATCAACTCTTTCATTAACGGTTATCTAATCAAAAATTGCTGTACCACAAGCGAATGTTGCGGACTTCACCCACCTGTCTATAGCAGGCTCGCGCGAGTCCAATGCGCGCACGTTGCCCGCCACTCAGGCTGATGCCTCTTTCCCCGACCAGTGTGGCGTCACCGGCCGGCAGTTGTTCAAAGTCGCGCAAAAGCGCGCATGCCGTCACCACCTACAATCACCACCAAACACAAGTGACCGATAAAAGCGATTAATCAAATGTTTACAAAGCGGTTATTGTTGTACTCTCCACGTATGTGAGTGAACCAATATAATAGCTGTATAATCAACGCTAGCTGCAAGCATATTTTATTGACTTTAGTGATGGTCTATTATTCTACCATGTTCAATAAGATATTGTGTTTAATAATACATCTTCTGGAACATTGTAGATTGTTCATTAGAACGTTTCGCATAAAACACAACAATGAATACTGTCTTTCCCTTGTAGTTAACATAGTTTTGTTTAGCTAGCCGCCAATCTAACGCAAAGTTTAAGTTAAACAATTCTGATTTTGATGGAATATTTCATTTCAGATGTGTAAATGCAGTATGTCGAATTTTGTAGATACTGTATTTGTTTTAAACTCTTAGAACTCAAGTTAATAAAATCTTTCGGTAATTTATAAATGAGTCATGTTTACATCATAACAACATAATTAAATGAATTATTATAGGTTAATGACCACGAATGATTTCTTGTGTTAATATAAAAAGTTTCTGTCTTCGTCAACTGTTTACATAGTCTGACATTCATGCAAAAAGGCGCGGGAATAGGTTTATTATAATTAACCAGTAAGACAAATCTCAGTAGGTTTCTCTTAAAATGTTTCTACTTAAATAATTATTCACTTGATCAATACATGCTTCTTTTATTTATTGCAGGAGTTCAGCAGACAGGCAGTCGGCCCACTTGATGGAAAGCGGTTACCATTATTATAAGAAATGTTTATGTTACTGAATCACACCTTTGCCAACTAAGTAAATAATTTCATAACATTAAATAACCAAGTTATATTAAATGTTTAGAAATATAATTAAATTTGTTAAAGGTTATCCAAAGACGTTATCCATATAAGTTTTTCTGTAACTATAATTTCTAGTAGTAAACAGACAGAGTTTAATAATTATTATCTCTATCTTATTCTTAACGTTCTTATCTCCTTTATCTTATTGTTATCATTTAATCACCTTTTTATAGCGAATCTTGTCGTAAGGCAGTCCGAAAAGTATGTTTTCTCGTACTGTGGCAACAAAAAGCCATGGTTCTTGACTGGCGTATGATATTCGTGAACCGCCCAATGTAAGTGTCCCATGTGATGGCGGGAGTTCCCCCAATATTACTTGCAAAAGAGACGACTGTCAACAAAATTAGTCACCAATTTATTATAGAATCACGCTAAAAATTGTTACCTATTCTTATTACCTAACAGAGTTTACTTTAACAAAAGTGAGGTATAAATTTAACAATCTATTTATAAAACAGTAAATAGGTTGGGAGTGTAGAGTTTGTACATGAATATAAAATTGAGGAAAACTCAGGGGTATAATTCGGGTCAGTAGATTCCAAGAAAACAACTTTTAGAATTTTCTTCTGTCGTGTGTCAGAATGACGTGAAAATTACTGAACGGACTTATTACAAATGAAACTCGAATTATGGCATATATCTTGCTATTCATTCGCTTGCTTGCCGAGCTTATGTCAAATTTCAACTGATAGCAAGGCAAAGGACCGGCCAACAGAGAGTTGTCATGGAAGCGCAAAGGCTCTTCGCGTGCACTGCTAGTTTAAATATATGATTCTTTCATAACTTTACAAAGAATGTGTATGACAATATTATAATTATAATTTTACCTTTCCTGAACCAACCAATCCAGCGACCCCTACAAATTCACCTGGCTGTACAGTTATATTAATATTTCTCAACGTGTAGACAATGGGGTCCGGTACCCAACTGGCGGAAACATTCTCCAAAACCAATGCAGTTAGTTTAGGTCTCTCAGCTTTTTCTTTTTCTGTGCCATTACTCATTAAAAGCTTTGGTTCAATGACCTTTGAAGCCTTTTCAGGTTGCAGCTCGTCTAGCAATAAAAATTCCTGTAAAAAAAATATTTTCATAAATAAATTTCATAGAAGTCTGTATTTGTGCAAGCTTCTAATGAGTTAGACTTAGGTCTTTACCTCGATTCGCCGTACAGAGACTCTGGCTTCCGCAAGGAAAGAAAGTGCCATCGGGAAGAATATGTTGCAAGCAAGTTGCAATAGATTGAAATATTGTACTAAAGAGAAGGTGATGCTTGCTCGGATATCACCACCAATTACCACAAAAGCCGTTATGGCAGCAAACAGAATAAATCGTTCGGTAAATACACTGAGAGCCGTTGAGAAACCCTTGATCATGGATGTTCGTAAAATAAAATGGACTTCGAGCCTGTAACAAACAATGTACATTTGATTAAAACTTATTAAAACAATAAGCCTTCTCACAATAGCAATTAAACTACAGCAATGTCGAGACAGACGAAACCAATCTGCAGATATAAAAACACATAGTTAAAGATCCCTGGGCGATCAGAATTTACTTATTTTCACGTCGATGAAACCTTACTATCTCAGCAGCGTCTCATGCTCTTTGAATACCTGCATGCTTGTGGCTCGCCTTCTGACACCTGGGCAGGTATCAGGTAAGAAAGGCAATTAAAAATAAGAGTTACTTGACTTAAATTTAAATGGCTGATTTTTATATAATTATGTAGAATATTATTCTAAAATAGTATCAGTGTTTCTTTAAAGTCATCTGTAAGAAACTTTTTGACACTACTACCCGTGATCAGAAGGCCGGCTCATATTTCATCCAACAAAGAAGTATTGCCATAGAAAAAGAATTAGAATTCTTCTTCCGTGGTATTGCTATACAGCGCGGCAATGCAGCCAGCCTTCTGGGCACGCTCCCCTTTGGCAGTAATCTGCTATACATAATATATTTTAGTTTTAATTATTTAGTTAATATTTCAGTATTTAATTTTCTTTTATATATTAGTTTTTATTTATAGTATAATCGAATTAAAGAAAGAATATATTTATTTCCGATCACTGGTTGATATATAATATCCAAATTGCAAGACATATGTAAACATATGTCACTACCGGCTTTAGAGACTTCTTATTGAAAAGAATAAATGGCACATTATATCCGACTGTCCCCTACCAGTTTAAAGTATTTAATTGTAAATTGTCACCAAAGAAACAACAGTGTAACATGTATATACTCGTAGAGGCATCACATCCAAACAATCTCATGAAGCCACTTTGATTGGATCCCATATTTTAAATAGATTTTAATTGAGCATGTTGGTCGGACAAATAGATCAATTGTTTAAAAAATGATTCTTTACCCGGTACACAATATAACAATTATGTAGACCTACTGGTTATACGTGCAGTCTTAATTTGGTTGAACATTATGTTATAGTGAAAATCTTACTTTCTTAGTCTATCAACCAATTTTTCGAACGGCTTCTCCCAAGCATACATTTTGATTACTTGTACACCGTTTACGAGTTCACTCATTACTTTTACTCTTTCATCTGTTCGTTTTGCAATTTTTCCGCGCATTACTCCTTGGAGATGGCTTAAGTATGCTGAAATATAAAAATATGAACAAATCACGAAAGATATAAGATATTTTAATAAGTAGCAAGAATTTTTAAATTAGATTTAGCAACTATTTTTAATATAATATCAATTCCGAAAACTTTACTAAGATCTTTGTCATATTCACAGAGTAAATTAATATAATAGGAGAGTCATATTATATGTGTCAATATTTCTCTATTAAAATAATGGTAAAGGGGATGTATTTGTACAGTGTATTATTATTCATTGCGGTTTTAAGATCACCTTACTCAGTATATGCGGTACTGAAAGCTTACCGAACGTCTATGTATCTGTGAGCGTTTCCTGATTTGCTCGGTATCAGTGCGAGAGCGCCACATACCAGTCAAGTCAGCGAACGCTAGAGTCTAGTTAAAACTGATCTAAAATAATTGACTTCAAGCTACATAAGTTTTGCTCAGTTAATCCCGGTTGCCAATGGGGATTGTTCACAAAAAATTACCCTCTGATTTTATATTTTTATTACGTAAAATAGGGTATTTTAAGATACTTATTTGAATATTTTTGTATTTTAAGTGTTAGTTTTTTTATAATTCGATTTTAAAGTTATTTCTCCGATGACGTCATAAGGTACAAGTTTACATTGATTTCTTTGCCTAGAAAACAAAAATAATAAAAGCAAGTTTTATCTATATCTAATCATAGTAATCTGTGCTACTTATTTCAATATCACTGTCATTACTCATTACGTATCGTAATCATTTTAGTGTATTTTGTCGCTAGGCTTATAATTTTTCGTGTTAAACCATTATTATTTTCTATAGTTATCGTAAAAAAATTTAAAGTGGTCTTTAGGGAAAATCCATGTTACATAACTTAAATCAAATAATGTACAGCTAGATTTTTTTTACACCTGAAGCAGGCAAACAGGCAAACGGCCCACCTGATTGGATTTAGTAAGGTCAAATAAAGGTCAAATGCATTTCTTACATAATACAAGAAGATCGTACGTTTTTTGGAATTTTAACTAGACACAAATGATTAAGGACACTATTCCTGGAAATGGTTTTTCAAATAGCCAGATTGAAAAAAGTGAACAATCCCCATTAGATCCTTCCCTGTTCTTTTCAATTCCCAACCACTCCCGCAGATATCTGTTTTCGCGACTGCCACCAAAGTCGGAGACGCCTTCAACTTCCTCAAGTAATTACGTGCACACAGATTGTGTGAAAAAATCTTTATGTCAGACAGACATCTTCGAGTGTCAAAGTTTACCAAAGTATAAGAGAAATCAATACACCTTTCGAAATCTATGACAGCATACATTTAGGACACTTTACACGTGGAAGTCGATCTTTTGGGTTTACAGACTTATCTGGATGACGATAGCCACTTACCACCAAGCTGCAATCATTTGCCGTGCTTTATTATTTATAAAAGTATTTAGTAGTTTGTTATGATATTATGGTTAGTAGGTAAAATAATAACAGCTCATAAACGTATCACTGCTGAACTGGGGCCTCTCATTTTATAGAGGAACTTGCCAAGGCGGATTGGCGGTTGTCGACCCTGTCTAATCACGACTTATTCCTTCACTGTTAGCGCGTGATAACTGTAACATTATGCACATTAGGTCAGAAAACTGCCTAACTGGTGCATTCTTGCCGTTTGACGTTTCGGACGCAAGTGCGGTACCCCTAAGCTACCACGGCTTTTTTTGTTAATTGGTTAGTGGGTATTCAATAATAAATATAAAATATTTTACACATTTACCTTGAACTAATACAGTTTGGACAAATATGACAGCTAACGCTGCAAATGTAGCCCACGCTACGTGCTGCCAGACTAAGTACGACACTACAGGAACCACAATGGGCATAACCCAAAGGTAATGGAGGAATTGAGTCACCAAATCGAAGCGATTTACATCGTTGGACATAAGGTTTATTACTTGACCTGGTTCAGTCTTATTTAAACCCGTTTTATTTAACTTCAATATCTGCAAAAAATACATGGAAAACACATTGTTACTACCTACTGAAATGAATGTCTAACAAATACATTTATTAGAAGCCTGACGGCCTTTGTGGTTCAGCCGGCTAAGCCTTTGCCGGCTTACCTCACTACAACCCAGAGGCTCCGGGTTCAATTCCTGGTATTGTAATTTACTATGGTTTGGGTATCTGGGTTCGGCCCAGTGTTCCGTTGTATATTAACCATAACATAAGCGTAACTTGATTATTTTGGAGATAAGGAGTGTGTGAATGTGTGTGTGTTTGTCTGCTGGTTTAAGATTTATTAAAAAAATATACATCAAAAACATACCTTTCTATACAGCAAAGAACAAGAAGCTATCCTGAGACGCATTCCAATGGCGCTTTGTTTTAATTGCACGTGGTTAAACATTAATGCAGTTCCAATACTCAACAAGTTCATTAAAAAATTGTATATATGAGCATTTCTATAAGTCTCTGTTGTTTTCTCACCAGCAAAATATTCGATGAATAAAGCTAATGTATACGGAATCAGTGGCCTGAAAAGAAGTTATTATTCAAAATAAACCATTACGTCGCACATGTCTTGATAAAATACAATTTATAGTTTGATTAAAAAAATCAAATTACCATAAGACAATGAATAGTAAACCGACGAAAAATCCGCAAATCATATACTCTACCCAAAAGGATCTAATTAAAGCCTTTGAAAAGGAGGGTCTGGTGCCTTTTGTTTTCGCGTTTTGTAGCTCTTTCTCCCATGCCTCTTCGAGACGATCCCCTAATCGACCAGAGTTGTCGCCGTCGCGAACTTGCCATAAGTCTTCCAAAGTGAAACCTTGTTTGTATCCTCTGCAAAACAGTCTAAAACTCCATCTGAAAATTAGATATTTTTACAATCTACAATTAAAATATGGGTTCCTTTCAAAGTTATACGTGTATGTACGTTTAATAGATGTTCGTACATATGTACATACATATTTACTGACTTAAATAAAAAATATATACAACAATAAATAATTACAAGTGCTATTGTTACAAATTTCCCACGAAATTTTAAGACTGTTTTGGCGTATAAAAAACACAGTGTTATGTATGCAGGTGTAACGTACGATAAAGACCCGTAAACCTGGTACACACATACTTAGAAGATAGAGGGCGTCTTACGAAGTGCCCCACGGCAAGAAAGGAACTAATCACACAAATGAGCCCAGCCACGTTGTTATGTTGTTAATATCAAGTGTTTAATGTAAAAATTACATTGTATTATTGGTCAATTCACTAAAACCATGGAAGAAGAAAAAACTTTTTCCATGCTAATCGCGATATTTCTAAAAAAAATCTAGTTCTAACATTCCGTCGGACGACCGTTCCTCCCCGTCTGCAGACCTTTCGTTAGACAACCTATATTGTTGAGACATCATTTACATTATGAGCACTTCCATTGCAGCAAGCAGGTAACTAGCAAAGGAAATGGTTACGAGGGTATTAAAAGTTCGCATATTATGTTGTTCCTCTGGTGTAAGGTAATTGTATATCAACTTCCTGGGGATGCATGGTACATGCATAGCACAGTAAGCAGGCACCAAATTTAAGTTGAACATAGGTTACGTTCCGGACACATTAATGAGAAAGTTTGGGTTCTTAATGAGTCTTAGTGAAAATTGTTTACCTTGCAATATGGTTGAAGATGTAACCCATGTTCTCATGGAATGTGTTCGGAACGAAGCAGCCAGAATTAATTTATGCGGAACTCAGTTAAGTCTGGAGAGATTGGACTTGTGTACAATATTAGCATTTTGGCCTCCCCTATTTCTCAAGAAGCTATAACTCTATACAAGGTTGTGATAAGCTCCTGGTCTGCGGGGGAACACATCACAGACACATTAGATTTCATATTAATTGTTTGTTAGTTTAATGAACGTATAATAAATTTAGGAAAGGTACGATGGGGCTGACATAACCAAAAAGGTTCAAAGCTCCTTTAAAATAAAAGAAAAAATCGAGCACGTATACATAATATAATAATATAGTACGTGTTTAACAAGAAAACATGACTGTGACTAGTTCATATAAAATCTGAAGAAGGGTTTGAGAAAAATGTCAAATAAAGTTACAATTTCGGCAACTCTTTTTTCATACTAAATAAGCAAACTAAATATAAAAATCAGCCGTTTTTCTCATATGGCCAAGAAGCCGTAAAGGGCATTCGAATATATCCTAAGTATGTCTCAAAAACCACTCAACAGATTTTGTACATACCAACATTTGTTAAAAGTATTTTTAATTTGTAACAGCTCGCTCTATCTCTTTTAAATTTAGCTATCCAATACACAACCAAATAGGGTACAGCATCGTCCCCTGCTGTCTGCTGAATGTCCGAAAATTATTTTTCGTAGACATTTTAAATTACTTTATCGACAAACAGACATTCCGTATTAGCTATTTAACCATTATTTAGCTAAGTTTTATGAAGTGCAAAAATGCCATTTCCGCGCAGAGTAGAGTAGTTGACAGGGACAAAAATTAAATATAATTTGGTTTTCTATACTGAAAACTAATTTAAAAGGATTGGATGTTAAGGATTATTCAATATTTTAACGCAATAAAAGAAAACAATATAAAGCCATTATTGCGTGACATGAACCTGAAATAACCGAGTGTCGTATAGTGAGTGCTAGTATCAGAAATTATCATAGTGACGTCACACGCGCGCTCGACGTATTTGCGGTATTCGGGTACTTGGAGTTCAAATATTTGTTTTTAAGATGTAAGTTATTAATTATAGCGAAAAAAATAGTATTTAAATAATTTGATATTTCCATTTATTAGAAAAAATATGAAAAAAGGAAAATAAAAATATATGATTCAAATCCCCAATTCCACAACATTGACTTCTGACTTCTATGTAAGTAAACATCGTATTTATTGTATGCATACTAGTTTTTATAATATTATGTATGTTTTTTCGTCGTGTCACGGTCTAGTAAATAAATATTGTTGTTAAGTTATGTGTTTGAATAAAAACACTTATGTGTTTTATTATTATTCTTTTTTATTTAATTTTATGATACTTATGTATCATAAAATTATTATACGCAATTTAGATTTTACACTGTGAGGCACTACAAAGATTTACAACACTTGGTATTCATTTAAGAATAAGTAAGGAAGTTATTTCAAAAATATTATAAAATAGTAATATATATAATAATTATACTAAATTCAAAAAATGCTGTGTCTGTATATTGAAGCTATTTTAAAAAACTTGAATAGACTATAATATAAACGATGGACTACACGATGCAATGCAACAATTTGTCGTTTTGTTTGTTTATTCCCCGGGAGCGGTTTGTTGTTGTTTGAGTGCAAAAAAAATGCATATTCCGACACAATTTTCACAAAAACGATGGCTTAAATTCTTTTTAAATGTAGTGTAGTGTAGTGTACCCTGGGTTCCGAGAATCCCGGGGAAATGTTCTAATTCGGGAATAATAAATTAATCAGATTTCATAATTTTTTCATGATTTAGGTAAGATTTCACTAGTATGATAGCTTAAGTCCTCTTTCAAGTGATTTGATACTTTGTATTCCGGGAATTCCGAAAGAATTTTCCCGGGAGAGTTTTTAAGTGAGTAGTGTGTTCTACTCGTATAATTTTACAGTTTCTATTATGAGACATCTTTAGTATAAAACACTTATGTATATTTTTAGGAATATTACTTATCCCCTATTTTTACGGGAATCTTCGGAGTTCAATTAATTTCATACTAAAAAATCCGTAGCTGAAAATACCTTTTCAATTTAAATACGGGCAAAATAACAGTAATCTACGTTACTTGCCAAGCGAAGTTGCGGGCATATCCTAGTGAATGTATAAAATTGTTTTCAGTTAAGTGACGTCATCGGATGAGTTTGTAATGTTTTTATAGATTTTTTTTATCTTTACATAGCATAAAACAATGTCACTTTCCGCGCCTGTCCGTCTGTTTGTATATCTACTAACTTCTCCTTAAACTCGTAACAGATTTTTATGCGATTTTCACCATCAGTTATATATTTTTCAAGGAAGGTTTATATATACTATATATAATAAATACTAGCTTTTGCCTGCGGTTTCGTTCGCGATGGAGAACAAATTAAATTTTCATGTAAGAAAAATAGAGGTACTTATTACTATTAAGGTTTTGATTTGTTTTAGGTTTAGGGTTTGACCTCTGGCGTGGCCGCGGGGAAAGCTCTAATATTTCAATAAAATGGGTCATGAGGCATAATATAAACCTGTTTCTTAAAAATACTCAACTAACCTATTGTTTCCAGACAACATCAAACTAAAATATGGCTTAATAAGTAATTACACTTGACCTATTAATATTTGGCGCTTTCACTGCCGCTCCCACTTTGCCTTATGCTGTGATCGAGAACGCGATTCTGTTATTAACTAACCACAAATTATTTCTTTCACGCGATAAAATTGTAACTCACTCTGTTTACATAGCATTTCTGATGGAAACCAGGAGTGGTGTTAGGGCTGGACGCGGTTGGTGAACCTGGGGGCTCCAAACTCAATAGGGCCCCTGAAAGGACGATTTATTTATTTATGGAAAACCTACAGCTACCAGTGTTAAAATTATTTTAATCGAACAATTAGACGAAATGTTTGATTTTTATTTTTGAACTTTAAATCACTCTCCTGTAAAGTTTACTCAATGGCGCTTAGTCATGATTGCCTTTCAAGCGTCGATATGTAAAGTTATAGTGCAGACTGAACGGGGCGGGGGTAGCCCCAGTTGGCGTCGGTCGATTCGATTATTCGATTGTTTTAGTCTCTCGGTCAATTGTGTGTGTGAGTCAAGGCCACGTAGACAAGTAGACCACAAAATAGTAACACATTAATAACAATCGACAAACAATCGAAAAACACCAAATATTTCTTGATTGCAATTGAATAACCGGAACAATCGAATAATTCCATTGTTTTTAGTAACAATCGACCATCGCTATATTTGTATAAGTAACGTACTTCTTGTATTTATTTTTAAAGATGTGCCTGAGATAGATACATGCAAAGTAAAAGAATTTTTAGCTAGACTTGTTGCTGGACAGTTTATTTCCGCTTCTTCTTACACATTGATCACGCATTGCGAAGCGATGCACATAAAATAAGAAGTAGATTTATATTTTATCTTATACTAGCAACTTTAAGGTAAAAAAACCCCCCGATTTTGAAACATTGTTCATTGGTGCTCCGCTCCTATTGGTCTTAGTGTGATGATATAAAATATAGCCTATAGTCTTCCTCAATAAATGGGTTAACTCTGAAAGAATTTTTCAAATCAGTCCAGTAAATCCTGAGATTAGCGCATTCAAACAAACAAACTTCCGTTTTACTTTTTTTTTAAATATTTCAAAAAGTGTTTTCTCCAGTGGAACTTAGTTTGAATAAAACATTTGAATTACCTACTTAGTTCATAAAAAATATAAATTAACACAATCAAAAGTAGTAGTTTCATTTATCATACTTAACCTATTTTAATGTGTTATTTTATTAGACCATATTAATAAATTAATCATTTTATAGGTATAGGACTATTTTTATCATGTGCAAATTAAAACAGCGATAACCTTGACGATTCATATACATTATCGGGTGAACATCATTGATATCAAATAAGAATAATAATACTTAAAATCTTATTTCAAGCTTCTAACGATAAGTATTTATACACATTTTGTACGACTGAACTGAATGGCGTGATACACAATTATCATCTTCAGTCTTCAATTGGACATTTTAAAGAAGAATTATTAGATGACTCATATTCTCTCAATATGAATAAGACCGCTAGACTGTTGCCGAATGAGTCTTATTTAAAGCGTCAAAAATAACAATGTTAAAGCATAGCCACATTAGTACGTACATTATATGTCAATATTTAACGTCATAAACAACGTGGCAACTCAAATAACGGAAAACCCATTGCCAAATTTGTGTGAAACGACCTATATCGTGTAGCACTATCGCAGATGAAGCCGCACCATTAGTTAGTTTTTCCTTTCGAATATTCAGAAAGTACGCTTGAATTTACATGATCACAAGAATGAAATCAGTACTTTCGTCCTTGGGAAAATATTTTTCTTGCTGTAAAATTTTGAAAAAGTATGCTATTTTTTGCAGGTTCTAGTTGAATAGCTGCAGGTGGCTGTTTCAACGATACCGGGCTTGGTGGGCTTCCCGACGCTGTGGGAGTAGAGGCGCTTAGCCCGAAAACAGCGCGCTCGCGCGAAAGACGTGACTATTCGAATTGCAAGTTGAGGAGACAGTGGTTTTTTAATAGCATGAAGTCAGGCAAACGACTTACCTGATGTAAAGCGATTATCATCGCCTATGGATATTTGTAAAGGTACTAACTATAAATGCGCTGCTGCTCTCTAAATTGAGACTGGAACTTGACCACTAATGCCGGAACACAACTCAAGGTTATTACGGCGGCGTACTCCAAACCATCTGGCCGTGGGACCGGTCATGCCAGCCAAATAAGAATAACCGATTACCAATACAGTCAACAATAAAAAAGATGTAATATGTACTTTAAAAATTTAAGAACATGTCATTTATGCACCACCTACATCGCCAGATTAGCTTTAGAATATCCTAGCTAGGTTCAATCCAAGCTAGGTTGCCTGGAAGCGATCGCTCTCAGCGATAAGGCCGCTTATTGTTCTGCCTAAAATCTATACATATAATAAAATTGTAGACGTCGAATTTCTGTACAATTAAAAAAAATGCTAAAAACCGAGTCAGGGGGTGTAAGAAGTGAAATAGAACTAATTTAGATTTTTTCGAATTCTTTGTTTCTCTGGTCTATTAACTCTAATATTAAATTAAATTTAAGAAATAGACAGAGGACGTATATGTATACGAGAGCGTAGAACGTATACTAGCGTAACGGCATATTTATGTAATTTTCTACCAAACATACACATTATACTCAATTATAAAAAAAATAGGAGTGATATAATATTTTCTTAAGTTTTCGCGACTCGTATACATAATAAAACTACGTTTTAACTGTTTTAAGCGCGGTAGTTTATTTGATTTTGGTTATTCTGACGTTTCGGCCGCTTTTCAGGATCCATGGTCACGGACGACAAAC
Source organism: Dendrolimus punctatus (assembly GCA_012273795.1). Lineage (NCBI taxonomy): Eukaryota > Metazoa > Arthropoda > Insecta > Lepidoptera > Lasiocampidae > Dendrolimus > Dendrolimus punctatus. Next base: position 19,272,335 of record CM022531.1, on the reverse strand, counting down.
ATGTAACTTGTCCAACGAGTATTGTTAAAGTTTGATTTAGCCTACTGCCAACTTGTTCATTTTAATTATTTAGTTTTAATTTTGTTTATTATTTACTCTATACATAGAAGGATTTCCCCTTCTATCTGTCTATATACAAAAATAAAACTAGAACGATTGAAATAGAGGAGACCAATCATTTCTCAAGTTTATAGTTCATAGATATAAAAAATTATCACCTACAAAAAAATGCGATAGTAACTCGACCTGTCTGTGTATTAAGTACTGAAGTACTGGATCGGTTTACCTGTAATTTTGTTTAAATGTTTACCGTTGATACAAAAAATAGACAATACTTTAAATTATCTCTCAAACTTATTTTATCTAATTTTCTCACAGCTGAAACCCTATAAATACATTTATAGTTCTTTTTTATTACATTTTTTGTTTCATAAAACCCATTCACACGACAGATTGTACGGGCAGATTGTTAAAGACTTGCCCAATTTGAAAATCCACCCGTAAAACTTGAAGTTAAAATTTTGTTGCGATTCTTTTGCCACTTAGCCTTTGCCATTCGAGTTTCCACTTGTCCGTTGAAGTTCTATTACGTGTCCCAGCACATTTCGATTTATAACACTTTGCTGTTTCTTGGTTTTTGTAGTTATTGAAGTTATATTTCTTTAGGCACGTATGAGAGTAAATTTTTACGATGCGCGCGCACAGCGTCACACGAAATAGCTACACCATGACGTTAGCTATATTCAACATTTTAGTTTTTCAGGATGACCGAGTGTAGTATGGTGGTTGCGTAGCAACGAGTTGTTGATAGATGGATTGTGAATTTGTGAGATGATTGTAATATTTCTTTACTTTATTGTGTTTTAATTAATATACGAGTTTGATGATTTGCAAATCATTTATATATATATATATATATATATATATATATATTTGATTATTTGATTGTATTTTTCAATACGGTCGGTTAAATAATTTAATTTAACCAATATAAAGAAGTATAATTTATAACGCGTGTACATAAGTACACACACACTTTTTTTGTTTTTGTTGAATAATGAATTTCTCTCAAAGTTTGAAAGGATTGCTCAACTTTGGACCTATGATGTATGTGCAATATTAGTGAAAAAAAGTGAGGTTATGTTTGTTAAAGAATAATATTTCAAGATCTCCGGACCCGAGTTGTAGTAGGTTTAAGTATGTCGCTCCCTGCCCACTCCATCGCCCTGCTACTTAAAATTTGTGTATCAAACATGTATAGATTTACCGGAATATATTACATAACTTGAGAGGGCAGTGGCATCCTAGTTTTGCCTAGAGTTGCTAGTTTCCACTAATCCCAGACAGGGGACGCGAAATATAGCCCCCCCCCCCCAAGGTTGTGGTGTCAATGATGGTCCTCAATCAGACTTCCCCTGGTTAAGAAAAGAGATAAGTATGTTTTCCCCTCTCCCCACTTCTTAAAATTGGTGCCTGAAACATCTTTAGACCCATATCACCATTCATAACAAAAAAGTACCATGTACCATCCCCCACTCTTTATTCTATATCGACACGGTTATTATAACATTTTAAGTTATTATAATAGAATATGTTGCAGCATTAAACAATACAAAATTGTTTAGAATTCCTGCATTATTTAGATTTGTTTGAGTATAAAAAATTATATACTTAACTATTAATAAAAGTAAAAAACTTACGTGAGGAATATTTTAGAGATGATATTTGCTTTGTCATGAGGATTAACTTCCTTTAGCACTACCTTTGATTCCATTATTTATCTTTTAAGTACCTTGTGAGTTTATAGTGAATCATATGTTATTTGAGTAAATTATGGCAACCCAATACAAAAGCTCTATTTTATTACTCTATGAATAAAGTTGTTGATTAGGCAGCGTTGACAAGTAAAAAGGTTCCAGAGTTATTTTTATAAAAAAGCTTGCACTATTTTTCCCGGAATCTTTTACCAAAGTTTGAAATCTATTTAAACTTAAATCACGATTGCATAATAAACCAACAAGTCATGTTTCTTTTAAACAGAAGCATAAATATATTCCACGTCGATCACACTTCTATTTATTATATTTGATAAACAAACCGCTCTTAGAGTATATTGTAATTGAGAAAATACCAGTCTTGTTTATATTATTAATGGTAAATATTCGAATGTGAATTCAGTTATTTTATATCACAGACATTTTACAGGAAATTCACTAATAACCCGCGTACGTAAATTTAACCACGAGCTCAGAGCTCGGGCGTCGCCGGCGTACTATGTAAAATGTAAAGTACAAAGCGCCGGGTGCTAGTCAGCAGTGGTGCGGGGCGGGCAGTTCGCGGCGCCGGTGTATGATTTTCGTCACAGACAATAGTCATAATAATAATAATAATGATATGAATTTCATGATACAGCACTGTGCTGTGTGACATCTTACTGAATCATATTCTCCTATACTTTAATAGTACACATAGGTTACTTATGGTACGGCCACGGCCGTATTAATGTGTTTAACCTACGGCAATATTACATCGCAATGAAATCGGAATACAAAATCTGAAAGGTGAAAATTATTACCATGTGTAGGTACCTCGGGAGACCTGGAACTTTAAATTAACCCCAGTTCCTGATCTATGTCTCGATTTTATTATATTTGAGGTCCGTTATGGATCAATGAAAGAATTTCGTCAATTAAGAGTGATTTAATTAATATATTTACGTGAACACAGTACTCTAAGAAAGCCATTTTATTTAATAGAGTGTAGTGATGACACTGTATAATAGTGATGTGATGTGTATTGTAACATAAATATCGAATTAACTTGATTTCCTATACTTTCCCTAAATACACAGAATCCGATTTCAAAACAATTATATCTTTACACAACTAAAAACTTTCGTAAACTTACAATGCGACATAAATATTGTAGTGTGGCAAGAAAAATAAATGAAACTTAAACATGTCTTAAAGTTATCTTTTCTCTTAAAATATTCAGTTAATGTCTACATAAAGAGATAAACATAAATGCTACAACAATGTGTAGTGCCATGTAGACATCTTCTTGTCAACTTTCATCCATATAAACCCAGTACTTTCTAAAAAAAATGACTATATCATAAAAACACAGATAGACGGGCGGACATCATAAAAAATGTTTTTTTTATTGTTAATAAGCTGATTTTCTCTGAAATATAATTAAACTGCTACAACTGTTGATTTTGTTTTTGTATGTTTGAGTGGGTTCCCTAATGGTTTCGATTGGCAATTAGAATCGGTAAGTGGCGCTGAGGTCGGGTCCTAGATTTTTATTTTTTCAAAGCAGGACGTCTGCTGGGGCCTCTAGTATACACACAAACACACACACACACACACACACACACACACAGCGCCATTATTAATTCGAACGAACTATCTGTCTGTCAAACTTTTACGTAAAAACTATCTACTAGACATGTATTTTAGTACCTTATACTCGTACAATACAACATGGTGACTACGCAATATCATAAATATTGCGTAATTCTATGCAAAAATTAATACTTCTAACAATATAATACTTACATAGTCATGATTACACGATATTTTTCGCATCTTGAGATGATTTAAATGGCATTGAACGCTTATTTTTTTACGGTTTATTTTAAAAGAATCACTATACTTTTATCTGAGTAGGAACGGAGACAACTTACAACCAGGTCGTAGGGCATTTGCCCATCTTGATAGTTACCACCCCTGGCCGTAGTGGATGCCGCCATAAAGACCTTGAGTTGTGGTCCAATATTGGCCAGGTTTCAATCTCGCTTCGAGCCCAGCAGTTTATACGTAGACCACGGTGACCATTTTCTACCAGGTGGGCCGTAAGTCGATCTACTTTACTTATGCAATAAAATGATATGGAAAAAATACCCGCAATTTGAATTCAACTTTTTATTCAAACTAAGTTCTACTGAAGAACATATTTGAAGGTCATATATATAAGTATAAAATTTATTCTACTTCCTATTTATATTTGTATGTACCTCGCACCGCACTCGCTGCGTCTTAGAAGAAGCGGCAAGAAACTACTCAGCAACAAGTCGAGGTAAAAAACTGTTTACTACATATTTATCTATCTCATGCTCTTTTTTTAAATTAATTCAGTCTAATATATTTTTCATATAATTATTGGAATTGTAGAAAGTAAACGAAAATTGCGTAATAAAAAAATGTATCCCAAATAACGCACCTAAATCCTTAATTTCTTGAAGGCAATCACAAGTCTTTCTATATACCCTTGTGATTTGGGGTAGCAAAACAGTTTAAAACAGCACTGGAATTTCAACAATAAAAATGAATCCTAGACGCGTACGCGCACTACGGCACTAGATGACTAGAATCCGATCATAGATTTTTTTGGGCAGAATAACGTCTGCCGGGACCGCGGCTTAAATTAAACATTTTTTTAAACAATCAGTCAAAGCTTAAATTCAATTAAACAAAGTTCTAAGAAGTAGCGAGGATGTGAAGACACTTACTTGCTACAATATAGTTGTGTAGCAACTTTCATCATGTTAATCTATGTCTTGATATCTAGTTAATATATTCTCTGTAAATAATTCTATCCATAATAAAATAACTCTTCATTAAAAGATTCGTTTATTATATTAATTTCACATTTATCGTTAATTAAATTGACATCATTACTATGCATCGTGCCATCCTCATGTCGGCGTGCCAGCAGTGGCAGATTTGCAGTCTTGGCCGCCCGAGGCCCCAGGCCGACTAGTAATTAATAATAGTAGTAAGTAATCAATAGTCATTTACTGCAGTTTTAAATGTCAACACCTAATATTGTGTAACAGTACGTTTAAATACTACGAACGCACGAGCGAGTGTTTTTAAGGATAGCGCGTATAACAATATTCTTCCTAAATCACTTATATGTACGAAATAAAAATAAATTTATACATATGAGAACGAAATAATTACTAACAAAAGTGTTTTAAGAAGATTATTGTTATATGATGCGCTGCACTGCACCAGTGCCGCCAACCATAATGTGCGCGCGAGCCTTTAGAATATTTACGAACTTTGAGTTACTTCTTATCATCAGTGAATTTTTTGTCACGATTGGCCGCCCCAGGCCTGGGCCTCCTGGGCCTTAGGGCAAATCCGCTACTGCGTGCCAGCGAACCATTGTTGACTTCTCTGGTCCTGTAGACAAATGGCATTAGCGCTAAATATCACACTAAGTATTATGTCACTTTAATACATTTTGATTCTATTCGTTTAGCGCGATTGCTACTTCTGTACGGAAACTGAGGGCCTAAAGCGGTCACGCCTTTTGAAAATCACTTAGAGAAATTGACGTGGTCTAGATATACTGGTAATTGTAAGACAGCATAAAGCTCCACTTTATGTTAATACTTGTCATAATCATGTTCACCATATGAATCTATGATAACAACCTTTTTTGGACCTTCTGGGTTGTGGTGTATTGAGTGAGAACGTCCTGATAAGTGAGAGATAAAACATAGACTTGAGAAATCGGGGAGATTGACGCATGTCATGGGACCGCTAATATGTAATAAACTACCGAGTAGGATAACAGAGTCACCATCCGTCGGTTTATTTAAAGCATGGCTCAGGAAATGGTTAGTCGAGCACACCTATAATCATGAGGAGTTTATATCCCAGTATAATTTTAATTTTATTTATGACCTGTGATCTGATGTAGAAATTGACGTGTACCTTTGTTATGAATAAATTATTTCTGAGTTCCTTATTTTCATCTGTCCTTAAATATTGAAAAATATTCAGTACCCTCTCATATACTAATACAGCTACTATATTTTAAATCTTCGTAGGTACTTAAGTTATCTTAAACATCTACTTATTATCACTATACATATACATATCTAGTATAAATATAAATTTTATGCTCGTCATTAAATTCAGTTATTAAACAGACATACATTCATACAAATTGCATTTATTTATTGTAATCGTTTCTGAAATGTCAATATCAGCTGAAGTTCACTAAAACAAAACATTTAAATAAATAATGGAAGAGACAAATTGCAGTTCAAAATAATTAATCATCCCTATTAATATTATAAATATGAAAATAACTTTCTTTCACGGAAAATCTACAGGAACGATTTGGCTGAAACTCAATATATACTTATATATTTTCGATGCCGAGGATGAACATAGGATACTTTTTATCCCGAAAAACGGGATAGCGTCTGGGATAAAAAAATATATTTGTCTTACTGTTTGTTATGCTTTTACGGAAAAACCAATGGACCGATTTAGCTGAAATTCAATATATATCTAATTTTAACACCAAGGGCAGACAAGAGATACTGTCATCCTGGACAATGAATTATCTCAGAAAGTTGGATAGGTTTTCTTTTTTTGTGGTTTGCCATTTTCGTCATTTTTGTCATAACGGTTTTGCTGTAATTTTGCACATATGTAATTTTAATACCGAAAATGGACATAGATACTTTCATCCCGAGAGATGGGATGGTTTGCGATATGAAATGAAGTAAATTTTCTGGAGGCAAATAGCACTAACATAAAAGTATAATACAATGTACCCCGAATTAATGTTAGCTCTACGCACTAGGGTTTGAACTTGAATGTAAGCGTATTTTTTGTTGCAAAAGGTATTTTAAACTACTATTTTCAGTTTTTGATTTAGTAGGGTCTCATCTACCTAAAACTGTACGTATTAAAACAAAATCAATACTTGCGATATAATAATTACGATAAAGGCTCGGTATGCCGATTCTATAATAAGGGTTACTTTTTGTAAACAATTTATATAATTCTAAATAGCGCTTATTTTGAAGCCATTTGTTACTAACTCGGGCGCAGATTTAACAATATCATTACTGTTTCTTGATTATAATGGAGAAAACATCCCCTAAGTTTTTTCTTTACGCTAACTGTATGGTGTTGATTATGGACTGTACAAAATTCAAAACAATTCTTTGGTAACAATATCTTTATTTTTAGCTTTTTTGCAATAGGAATGTTTTACTGTTTTATTCATGTTTGTTTGTGTTTTACTAATCATACATTCATAAATTCTACTACAAAGCTCTTTGCACTTTACGAACATGTTGAGTTTTTGACTCAAACAGTGCTTGCTCTAACTTATTTCTTAGATTAATTAAATTAGGTATGTCACACTGCAATAAGACATGGTTTATTACATTCTGGCATTGACAGGCTGCAGTTGCATCATTTATGTTATTCTTAATTACTTTTGTTTTATGATATCTTGCCTCTGTAATATCATAATTTTTATTGTTTGCACTTTCACTATTATTGCTGATTTTTGGAGACATAGTTACAAAATCCATGGTAACTATTGGTTCTATTTCTTCCTTATTACTCCGCGAAGCTATCTGAAATTTTACAACATTGACAAGTGCTTAAAATTAAAAAGAAACTCTTTTTATAATAAACTTGGGATAAACAAAATATTATCATTCATAAAAAAACACACACATTCTTTGTACCTATTAAAAATACGAATTTTATAAAGTAGCAAACGACGAGTGGGAGTAAAGTTAGTCCACACCTGTATACAGGCGACACGAGCACTACATCCTTGTGTTGCACAGTAGTTTGGGATGAGGGGGGGGGACACCGGGACCTACAGAGCGCCCCCTTTTAGTTTCATCTATAAGCTCTATATTACTCTGAAGTTTCATTAAAATTCGTTGAGGATCAATTTCTGTGAAAGAATGTCAATCGGCAAAGCAAGAGAAAGTGTTGTTTTGAATAAGATGCTCTAGTTTCCATACATTAATTAAAACAACAATTTTAAATAAAATATAAATAAAAACCTCTCCCCCCGCTATGCCCCCGGACCCGGGCGACATGTGTACCGAATGGTCTAGTAACAAGGTGTTCGTACTTTTTCTTCTCCACTTCATGTGGTACACATGAAGAGAAAGTAAGAATACGGATCTCAGGTATCGAAGCGAATGCAGCAGAGTTTTAATGCTCAGATGATCATAAACAGAGACATAGTTATACATTAACTTTAATGTATTATGGAATTCTAAACGTGTTGTGTCTCTAAATTACTGTTTGTACATTGAAGCTATTTAAAAAATACTGGAATAGACAATATAAACGATGGAGAACAACACATGGCAACTTTTAGTTTTGCAAAATTTTGATTTTCATCAGTTTCCCAATTTGTTAGGGAGTCACATAAAAACTACTGGACAGATTTCGATGCGGTTTTGGCCGTACGACAGCAAAATTTTTAGCCTTAAAATCTGCACTACTTTTATCCTGGGAATTCCGCGAGATTTTTTTGGGAACTATTTAAAATAGTTAGATTAAACAAATTCGAATACAATGTAATTTTTTCACTGATCAGTAGTAAATTTTATATAACATCTGTATACAACTACATTTATGCAAGAATATATATTTCATTTAATTTCAATAAAACGTGTTTTTTTTTTATCTCGGGAATCCCTCGAAAATTCTCCCAGGAGCGTTTTGTAGTTGTTCGGGTTCATAAAAAATACCTTATTCCGACACAGCTTCCACTTAAATTATAGCTTAGATTCTTTTTTATATGCTGCGGTGCTTTGTGTGCCGGGAAACCCGCTGGAATTTCAAATCAAGCATGGACAAAGTAGCGGTTATATCCTAGTAGAAAATAATATTATATTATGTACCTGCACTTCAAATCTCCAATTCAGATCTTGATAAGATGGTTCTCTTTTTTGTAAAATAAACAATGCATCCGCTAGTTCCACTCTTTTGTTATTATATAGTTTCACCAAAACTTCTTGTTGCTCATTGGTAAAGCCAGCTAAGGCCAAAGAAGATTTGAAATCTGACTCTGATAGCTGTAAATTTTATTTCTTACAGAAAAATTGAAAAGTTTTCAATTTTATTTTAAATAACATTATCAACAAAACAATGGAATTTTATTCCAATATTTTAGATTGATAATACTACATTTGCTTTTGAATTGTTAATTTGCAAACAAAAAAATGTTGTATAATATTTCTTTTTGTTCAAAATATATATAAATTTGAATAAAATGTTTAAGTCAGCATATTTATTGTTTTAAATAAAATAAGAATAATTAGTAAGTATTGAATCAAACGGGTTAGGGAAATTAGCTTCGAGAAGCTTTTGGGTCTGTAGTAGTAATTGTATATTTACAGGAATTGTGAATTTGAAATCTAAATTTTCTTGTATAGTCAGCAAAAAAAGGTTAGTTACATTTTGAAGATGAAAATATATTTACAATCAAAAGTCAAATAAATAATAAATCTTTACATTACTAATTATTGTGAGGTCTGACTATTTGGTGTCAGTTTGATAATTAATTAATTAATTGATTTTATTTGTGGTTCATTCTTGTTATAGACATCAATCACTCCAATGTTTAATTGATTTTAAGGATTTATTGTTATGATATCTTCGGAACTCAAGTTCTACAAATAAAATTTAAATGCAAGTTATCTGAAAGTATACTCAATCAAAAACAAAAAGAATGACCAATTTAGATTATGAAACAAAAAAGTTATGGATGAAATACCAAATTTCAGGCTGATTTGAAGGAATGCTGTTTTTGAAACTCAAAGTCCGATAGCAATCAAATTTATATGACAGCATTTCGAGGCTTTACTGAATCGAACATAAAATAAATCATCAAAATCAGAAACAACAAAGTTATGGCTGATCATAATAAAAAAATATTAACACAATGAATTAAGAACTTTTTTAAAATCAGTTAATAATAAACAGGTGTGTAGATCATAAAAAAAGAATTATAAGCAAAATTTTCTACTAGCAGTAATAACTAGGCATGGGTCAAAATTCATTTTACATTTGGTTTGACCGAATTTTGGCAGCTTGAGCCGAACTTCGGCATTCGGCCGAAATTCGATTTAAATGCCGAACATTTGGTGCAAGGAAAAGGTAAAATACCTACTTGCACTACCAGCCAAAAATTTTGTTTAATCAAATGTTTAGCCGAAGTTCATATTCGGTTCAAACCACATTCCGCCCATCCCTAGTAATAACCCTTAGGAGTAACATTATTTATGATGATACAAGCTTTGGTCAACATTCATCTAGATATTTATTGATACTGATATTGAAAACAATCTATGTGGTAGTTTAAACAAATTGTTTTGAAAGAGATTTACTTTGAACATTTTGAGATATGTGGTATTATTGTGTATACCTTATTTAAATCATTATTTTTCATTAACCACATATTTATAAACCATATAAGATTACTTACATTATGCTTACTTGCTTCTACTAACAGGTAAACTAAAGCATGTACTAGGTTTTGGACATCACTAATAGATATATCCAGTTTTTCTGAAAGCAACAAGTCACAAATTTAATATAACCCTACATGGAATATTTACAATTTGGAATTCATTATTTAAATCAAGAGCAATGGAATATTAATTCATCCATGCAGGAACAGAGAAAGAATACAATTTCCTGCAGCCTGGCGGCCTGTCGTAAGAGGCAACAAAATAACCCACAGTCAGGCGGTAGGGCATTTGCCCGACTGGATGGCTACCACCCGTGGTCTAGAGTATGTCGCCATAGCAACCTTGAGTTGTGTTCCGGCATTAGTGATCAGGTTCCAGTCTCCCTTAAGAGTGCAGTAGCGCATTTGTAGCACCTTTGGTGATGCAAATGTTCATAGGCGATGGTAACCACTTTCCATCAAGTGGGCCATCTGCCTGTCTGCTGAACTCCTGCAATAAAAAAAAATATTCTACCAATATTACTTGTGAAGATTGCCTCGATTTCCTATTACTTTTAAAAACCTGATATAGTTAAGTCTAAAAGGAAATTAGAATGTTCTAATTTCTATCTATTATACTAAGCTTCCTGGAGAGTAACAAAAAATTATAATGAAATTACCTGCAGCAATGCTATTCTTTTTATCATTTTTGCCATTAATTAAGTAGTCTAACACTAATTTGCAAAAATCTATGAGAACTGGAACAAATGAAAAATAAATTAAGTTTCAATTTTGTCCTCTGCATTGCAATAATTATTAAGAATTACTTTTTGGCCAACACCTTGAGTAGAGTGCTGATGAAGTAAGCCAAGATGTTTCTTTTGTAATTCCGTTAAAAAAATAATCATTTTACAATAAATTGAATATTTTTTGATATGATATAAACGAATTTTGTGTTTATTTACAATTTTTGTGCGAAAGTATGTAAGAGGTGTAAAACATATATTGAAACGTCACTGTCAAGAGTAATATGTTGTTAATGTCACTGTTGCAGGTGGCCGTAAGAATCAGCCGGGGTCGCGGAAGTAAAGCTCACGCATATCCCGCGACCCTGGCACATGGCGTCAGGTGGCACCAAGGGGTTTTAGTGGGTATTCCGGCTACCATTAAGCCGGCGAGTCCCACACTCCCCCGCCGAAGTCTCCCCCGGCGGGGGGTCCGCAAATGGATTTCCCCTTGTAAAAAAAAAAAAAAAGGTGGCCGTAAGAAAGAATGTTTGAGAAGATATTAAGGCTACGTTCCACTAGAGATTCACATCGACCACTATCAGGGCGTTCCATCTATAGTTCACAACGACTAAATGCTTCACTAGCCGTTCCACAGGGCAACCGCGGTCATTGTAGTCGTGGCGAAAACGTCCCTAATGACTCATCGTGGTCGTTATGAGTTCCTGATGGAACGTAGCCGTTGATGACAGCGATTTTTCCGTTCAATTTGCTTGCCGGCGTTACAATCGTAATCCCAAGTGGAACGGCTATTTACCCAACCTCTTGACATGGGTCATTGTGAGCGTTGAGTGATCGCAACTGATGACGTCATTATCGACATTTTATCCACGACTATAACGACTGCGGTCGCCTTGTGGAACGGCTAATGCAGCATTATGAGCAATGGAACGCGCTGAATGTCGATTTGTCATGTCATATGTGCTGTCAGTCAGTTTGTCACTGTTTTTGACGTGTATATTGTTCAGAAAATTATCACAAAAATGCTGTTTTAGCGTTTATCAATATGTTTCTTTAATTTTTTGTCTCCCTATTTCTATCGTTATCTTAATTAATGGTTAGGATTTCAAGTTGTTCACTATGGCTTTAAAGAAAGTCAAAGGAAACTTTGAAAGGATGTTCGATAAGAACTTGACGGATTTAGTACGAGGAATCAGAAATAACAAAGATAATGAGGTATTTTGTACACAAGATTACTGGTTATTTATATAAGAAACAATTGATTTTGTATTTCGTTCGATATTGCTATTAATTTGTTTCACCTAATAATTATTGTACTTTCCAGTTATCCCTACTACACTAGGTCGTCCATTTTTATGAGATATTTAGCAATATCCATAACTTATAACTGAAAAGTAATCGAATTACACTCGCTTAGGTGAAAGTTTAGATTAGTGGTCACTGAATTTCAAGTAGTGGGGGGGCGGAGGGAGGCGTAATTCTACCTTCTGCAACCCCCATTTCTAGGAGACATGTAGTCTTGAGATATTATTTTTTCATACATTTGTTTGTTATATTGTGACTATGTTGATCAGTACCGCGGCACACTTCCTTCACTCACTCTGCTCATACATTTTGGTTTACAGTCTAACATAACAACCTAAGTCACCATACTAGTCACTTGTCGTGACTTTCAACTTAAGCCCACATGCTAAGCAAGCATGACATGGCAGTGGTCAGCGAGTGTCACAACCAGCTTGTAACCATCATGCCAATATTTATATTTAGCTTATGCTAAAAAAAAGTATTTTTGTATTTAAAAATCAATAAGCTAATTCAAAACTTGTTTACTGCACTCAAAAACAGTTTTAGTGTTTCTATATTAAGTGTAAGTGTATTCTTAAACACAAATCACACTTTGTTATCAACAAAAGTGGCATAAACTTGATTATTGATTATATTTTTGTTTTTCCTGTTATTCACTCAAAACTTGTTGGTGGACTCTAAAAATGTGTTTCCTAGCCAAAATAACAGGTCTAGTGTCTATATATAAGGCATATGTATACCTATAAACTCAATTTCCCTTAATCTCATGCCACTCTGTACAAAAGTTCAGCCCTGTTTAAAAAAGCCTCAAAAACATTGTGTTAATATTAAAAAATCCTATTAAAAAAATCAAGGGTTGGTAAGGGACCACTACCCATTAGCCAGACCTCTATTTTCTTATTTAGGGGTCTTTCAAGGACTATTATAAAAATTCTCACACTGCCTCAAGAACTTACTCTAATCTGTTCACCACCACTCCTAGTATTAAATTTCATACTTTTATTCCTATTTAAATCCAGCAGAGAAGTCATGGACACATATGCATGATTTAATTGCATAAACATCCATGTTTTCATATAAAGAGACAACTTAAAATCCACAGAAAATAGTGTAGTTATTTTTTTAAACTTGATGTTTGTTGAGCCGTAAATAAGAATCACATTTTAATATCTGTTTAGTTTTGAGTTATTATAATCAAAAATAAAATAAAATTTAATTTCTAGGCAAAATATATAGCACAATGTATGGAGGAAATAAAAATTGAATTACGACAAGATAATATTGCTGTAAAAGCCAATGCTGTTGCAAAATTAACATATGTAAGTATAGATATTTCTTATTTTGTAATTTATAATTTTCATCATTTCTATGTAATATATACAAGTCATTTTTATATATAGAGTTAACAGTACCCTTATAATTTAAGTTTATTTATTTTTATAACATTACTTCCCAAAGCACATTTTTTACATTTAGCATTATTTCTATTACCTAAATTATATATTTCATTTGTATACTTTATTATGATAGAATTTTCCTAGCCATGATTTAAGAACCTATTGTAATTGTACTTCTTATCATTTTATTTCACTGGTGGCTTTGTAAATTTGTAATCTATGCATTGTCCACTCAATCGTTTAATTTTGTAGTATAGTTAGTGTGTTATCTAAATTACTTTAATTTATATGTTTAGTGGCAATGTTTGTATTATTAATATCTTAGACTTATGAAATATTTATTACTAATAAAATGAAATAACTTGTTGAATAATAATTTCAATTGTACATGAAACTTTTCTTGTCTCTTTTAATACACTGTGTTGTTGTTGATTATTCCTTACTCCATCACATTAAGTGTTACTAAGATTATATAGTGATATGAGCCCATAAACATACATCTGCAAGACACAGGGCTTGACACTTCAAGGAATTTGGTGAATGAACCTAACATGATTGCCTAAGACAGATTAACAAGATTTACACATTAGTAGTCTCCATATGCTGGTTTCCCCTACACATTTTCCTTCACTGTCATGTATGTACATGATGATTGTTACAATACTCAAATTAATTCAGAAAAAGTGTCTAAGCTTGCATATAAGCATGCACAATTCAAAAAAATAAAATAAGACAAGTCAGTTGCTACAACTATATATACTCTATATATGATAGGGGTTTCCTTGTGTTGGATGATGTGACAATGGTGGTTACCCGTCTCATGGGGTGACACACCACTGGCAAAAGCTCATGACTCAATCAGCTGTGGGAGCTAGGTACAACAGCTGGAATAAGATAGTAGGTAGTCATACCCTCAATGTATTTGTTTAATTAATTCACCATTAACTAAGACTATATATACAAAAATCTTAACTGTTACATACATACATATATACATAACTTCACGCCAGGTCCCTTGCGGGGTAGGCACGAACAACTGTTACATGATAATATTAAACGCTATATCCTCAATATGTTCTGACATACATACATACATTCATACATAACTTCACACCAGGTCCCTTGCGGGGTAGGAACGGACAACAGAGCACCATTTAGGCTTATTCTTACACACCTCACTTGCTTCTTTGACATTCATAGCTCTTGTCATGCACGCTCAACTGTTCTTAAGGCTCCTGACATCACCTTCTTCATGTTCTGACATGCCTGATGGTAATAACTGTTTTCTATATTACAGATTTTATCACCATGAAGTATACAAAGTTGTAATCTTGATGAAGCAATTAATTAATGTTTGTGTTTGAAATAACAATACTCTATATAAAAATATATTTTTCAGCTGCAAATGTTGGGTTATGATATTTCTTGGGCAATCTTTAACATAATAGAGGTAATGAGCTCAAGTAAATTTACATACAAAAGGGTTGGTTATTTAGCGGCCAGTCAATCATTCCATGCCGATTCTGAATTGCTCATGTTAACAACCAATATGATAAGGAAAGATTTGAATGCCCAAAATCAGTATGAAGCCGGGTTAGCACTGAGCGGATTGAGCTGTTTTATATCACATGATCTGGCCAGGGATCTTGCCAATGATATTATGACATTGGTGAGTACTACATTGCAATATTTTTGAGATACAGATTTTGCTAAGGACTTGGTAGTTTTAGTATTGGAACAAAATAATTATTATCTATGCTGTGACTCTGGAAGTATTTTAATAAAAATTTACTAATTCTGTAAATGTACAACTAAAATAAGAATAATATTGGGATTTCATGGTGTCCTTGCTCATGCAATACGGCAATATATGCTACTCAACATATCTGTTATAATAATAAAGTTAGTTATTAAATGTGATTTTTATTTATTTTTTAATATTTTAATCTGAGTCTAAGTAACTTCAGATAGTTTTTAGTAGTTGGAGTGTGGTGGCCCTGGGGGATCCCACATAGCCCTGGTTTATGACTTCCCCAAAGGAAGGGATGAGTAAATGCACCATACCAGGGATATAAAAATATCTGTTAATTTTAAACAAACAAGTTGTTACTGATTGAATGACTTTCAGATGAGTTCAACTAAACCATACTTACGGATGAAAGCTGTTTTGATGATGTACAAGGTGTTCTTGAGGTATCCTGAAGCTCTTAGACCAGCCTTCCCGAAGCTAAAGGAGAAATTAGAAGACCCGGATCCTGGTCAGTATCAATTTATCAAAAGCAATAGATAGTAAATTAGCATGTGACATAAAATAAATACATATGTGACACACAAAATGTAGTGTTGCAATTAGTAGTAGTAGTAGTATTCAAAAGAAACCATTTTGATCATTTTGTGGTTGTCTTGCTTCACAGTAACACCTAGTTTAATTTGCGTTAGTTAATTAGCAAGTTACCTGGCGAATTGAAGAGTTAAAGTCTAATATACATTGCAGCATTATCTAAACCTTCCTAGGATCCTAGGAAATTAATATTAAATTTAATTACATATATAAAAATTTATTTATTTTCGTTACTATTTAATAATAAAATAAACATTGCGATTTTAAGTGTAAGGTATACTTAAAATCGCAATGTTTATTTTTCTATATACGAATTTCTCCTATACTGTATTTGAAATAGACCGTAAGCCCTTATCATGGCTTGGACAGATATTTGGCAGTCGAGTAGTAAGTTGACATATTCTTAACTAATGCAAATGTAAATCAGGTTTATCTAATACTAGCATCCCAGCAGACGTCCTGCCCTGAAAAATAAATCTAGGACCCGATGGCAGCGCCACCAACCGATTCTATTTGTGAATCTAAACCATCCGGGGACCCACTCAAACATACAAAAACAAAATCACCAAATTCGGTCTAGGAGATTAGGGAGGATCCTAGAACCCGATCCCAGTACCACCTACTGGTTCCAGTTTTAAATGTAAACCATCCGGGAACCACTCAACATACACAAAAAAAATCATCAAAATCGGCAGGCATTCTGAAGTTATGCGCGTACATACATTTCTATGATTCATTTCTATTTATATAAATAGATAATAACGGTAATAGAAAGTGTACAGTGGACTCAAAGTTTAAGATACATAAACAGACTAAAACTAGGATGATAATATCTTTTACTTTAATATAGCCACTATTAGTCTAAAATAGCAAGGTCTACCTCAGCTTAAAAGATCTAACTTTCTACACCTTGCCATCCTGGGTTCCTCTTTGATTTTTATATGAATGATGTTTGGGGTACATTTCTTCTTTCATACAAAACTTACTGGCTTGAGCTGTATTTAAGGCTTTTAGTGTGGAATGTAATGATTATTAAGTGTTAATATATGCCTTTGAATAATAATAATGTTCTAAATGTATACTTTACAATAGATAAAATTTAAGTGTCTGTGATTCCAAAAAAAATCACAATTGAAATAAAGGGGGTTTTTATATGTTCACAACCATAAGTAATGAGACTTTATAAAATTTTGTCTCACTACAATACTTCACTGATTTTAACAGGAATTTTATTTTGAATTTTCGTGATCTTTCATTTCAATACCTTGCAGAATACAGTCGATATGTACATAAATATTTTTAATGCAACACAAACAAAATGGCGGGCACAGCTAGTTCATAATGTTGGTATTTCACCATTCAGGTGTACAATCTGCAGCTGTGAACGTTGTTTGTGAATTAGCCAGGAAGAATCCCAAAAACTACCTCTCGTTAGCTCCAGTATTTTTTAAGTTAATGACCACGTCTACAAATAATTGGATGCTGATCAAAATCATCAAACTGGTATGTACTGTTGCTATTACAATTTCACATTTTGTACGTGATTGATTCCAGGAATTAAACATCCTAGAACTTAACATTACTTATTGGTAATAAGTATAGTACAAAACATGGACTTTAAAACTGTTGTGACGTGTATATTAATTTTGCTTTTATATTAATATTTAAGTGGATAAACTAAACCATAGTTGGCACCCCTGTACAATGATTGGCATCCTAATAATTAATTCAAAACATGTTAGAAATCTTAATATATCACATTTTGTAGCCACATAATGGTAATAATAATATCTTGCTTACGAGGTTACTGCCATGTGGAAATTGGACTCTACAATCATAGTACCAATAGTGGTATCATGAATGGACTAATAGCGAAGAGCCTTGACCGACACCTTGAAAGGCTTTCGCGTGGTGTCTGGATGAAGGCTCGGATGCAGAAGGCAGCCCTGCTGGACACGGCCCGCATCGTAAGGAGGTTCCTTAACCAACTTCTTAACTTAACTTCTGGAGCCTTAACCACCGGTAGCTTGGACCCTAGGCCTTGCTGCCGGCGGACATCGGGTTTTTTTTAAATGTCTTTTTTTGTATATAAAGAAAATGTAAAGAATTTGAGACCAAATAAATATGTGCAAGAATAATATTAATGTAGGTATGGCTACAAAATAATTATTAATAAAATTATTTAATATCTTGAATAAACTTGCCAACAATGGTATAGTTTCCCCTACAGTTCTAAGTATATCAATTAGCACAATATATTTTCAAGGTCTTATTTTTATGGAAAAGCTTTACCTAAAGTAAATGTAATGTATATTATAAAGGTAAACCACAGACATTGTTTAGCAGTCTGTAATTGGATTTAATATTAATTCAATGTAATCAGCTCGTCTTACATATGTACCAATTTATTATTAATATGATATGGTAGTTCTGGTATCATACACATGCTATATTTATATTTTAGAGATGACATGCATTTAAAAGATTCATGTTTTTGAGAATCTTTCCCTATATGCTGTATTGTTTTTATTCTCACATTAATGTGGAATTCTTCACAGTTTGGCTTAATGACACAATATGAACCAGATATTGGAAGAAAAATTACACAAAGCCTGATTGATCTAATCTGCAGGTACCAATAGAAAACTCGTCGAACAAGTTTTGAACTGCTAGTTTCATATACTCCACCATTGAAAGTTTATTTTTAACCAATCCAACACATTTATAAATAATTCATGAATGATATTAAAATATGCAATCTCTAGTTTTGTAGCTTCTCATGATGAAGGAACCGAAATAAATATGTTAATTAAATAATCTCAATGAGTTCTGTAGATAATAGATATCATTTGAGTGCATAGATAGATAGTTTTTTATGGGTAAAATAAAAAACTGGATTAAAATAAAAAAGCATGCCACACGCAACACATGTATGCTCAAATAACTTAGTGTAATATTAGGCACAGCAAAAACATAATATGAAACTTAAAAAATTATGCAATGAAGTTCTCATTTCTGATTTGTGGGCGCAGTAGTGGTGCGTATCAGTATGCTCGGCATACACGATACCAGTATACCGAGCGCCTATATTATAAGATGTTTTTCGATTGGCTCGAAATGTGCTAAAGAGGTACACCCCGAGCGAATCAGAAAACGCCCATAAAAGTATAGGCGCTCGATAAACTTTCCATATAGCGTATACTAAGCATACCGATACCGTTCGGGTGCTCCGCTAACAAATTTGAATGCGACCAAATTCGGAAGGACAGAGATTGCAAATTTTATTTAAAAAAAACACTGTTACTAATAGATAACTAAATTTACACACAAACACTTGTTATATCAGCACATCGACATCACTATTTATTTTTAATTATGCAGGCGAATTATGAATATAGCATTATTCTCTCATAAGCAATTTTCTAACTCCACATAGGTACTAGAGCGCCAAAAACTCTCAGAGTGTAATAATCCATTACATTCATTTAGCCTGATTTAGTTATTGGTTGCTATCACATAAGCTAGTCTTATGTAGTGTCATTGTATTTGTTGCAGTTTGGTGCCTTAACCCCATTAGAGCCTCGGCTTGGCAAGAAACTGATAGAACCATTAACTAATTTAATACATAGGTGAGTCAGATATTGTCAGCTGGTTGTTTTAACCACTCGAAA
This sequence comes from Dendrolimus punctatus, assembly GCA_012273795.1. Taxonomy (NCBI): domain Eukaryota; kingdom Metazoa; phylum Arthropoda; class Insecta; order Lepidoptera; family Lasiocampidae; genus Dendrolimus; species Dendrolimus punctatus. Next base: position 19,252,630 of record CM022531.1, on the reverse strand, counting down.
GCCCGAGTTTCATTCTGCATATTCGACAAAAAACATCTTTGTCTCCACCTCGTTAGTCACTCAGCAGAAGAGTGACCTAATCCATTTAGAGTGACTGAGTTAAGTAGGGTTTTTTTTGTAGATATTTGAATCTATCCTAAATTTAGTTTAAGTTTATTATAATATAAGACACTAATTGATGATAAAAATTTAGAACGCTGTTGTTTAAAAGACCTACTACACATAAAAAAAAAAATACAAAAATAAAATGGTTTTTGTTCACTTTTTGGATTAAAACATAAGGACACGTGCCTTTCGAATTGGTGACAAATTTACTAACCTATATCAGAAGCCTCCTTTAATCCAGTCATCCTTGGTGTTAATTCTGATGTGACTATTGTCCCTAGTCTTCAATATCATCTTTCAATAGAGTTTAGTTATAGTTAATTCTTATAAGCTTTATAAATGTGTTGTAACTGTTGATGATAGGATTTGTTAAACTCCCTCATTGCTTTTTCTGCACATGTTTTTTTCGGTTTGTCGCTTATTGGCACAGGTAGGCTTTTGGAATATGATAGTGTTATTTTATTTCTGATTATTGGTAACTGTAGATGAGTATATTTATATTGTTATATATTACATATACGAAAAAGCTTAATTTAATACACATTTGAAGGCATGATTCAGTTTTGCAATTATTTTTTTATAAAGATGTTGCCAACACAAAAACGTGATACAAGTTTTCGTTGATAAATTTATCGACGAATAATTATATCACGATTATTTAAGGTAATCTGTGCGTATTGATTTTTATTTTATAACAAATAGACATTGTTTACAAAAATCATTGATGTTTCAACTTTCATCTATTATATGAACAGAGTCCCGATAACTTATAGATCTTTGGTAATTTGTATTGCTATACAATAACTTTAGAAAAAAAAATATAAATTAATATAGATTCTAACGGTCTTATTCAAAGGGAGTTAAGTAAGTTTGAACGCTTCTTTAAGAATCATAAAGAAGTGTTCAAACTTAGTCTAACACTGTATAAATAAGACTGTAAATATTGTGTATTTGTTTTATTAAATCGCTTATATTATAATTGTTAGATTGAACCTCTTAAAGCGGTTTCCTTAATTTATTTGTTAATTTAATTAATTCAGTCCTTTGCAATCTTACTATGCTCAGTGTAATAAGTATTACATGTTTTAGTACTTCGGCCATGTCGTTGCTGTATGAATGCATCAATACAGTGATCGCTGTGTTGATCAGCATCAGCAGTGGAATGCCAGGACACGCCGCCTCCGTACAGCTTTGCGTACAGAAGTTAAGAATACTAATAGAAGATAGTGATCAAAATTGTAAGTGCATACATACATACATACATATTGTCACGCCTGTTTCCCATCGGGGTAGGGAGAGACGATCGATCTCCACTTGTTACGATCCTGACAGTCACTTTTCGCTTCATCAACTTTCATTAATCTTTTCATACATACACGCTTATTCAAACTACTTTTTATCTGACCTTTCATCAAAATATCTTCAATTTGATCATGGGAAGTACGTCTCGGTCTACCGGCACCGACTCTACCAGTCACATTGCTGTCATATACTTGTTTTGTGATTCTGCCATCATTCATTCTCTCTACATGGCCAAACCACCTTAACATTCCCTTTTCATTGTAAGTATTTTTATCTAATTATAACTATTATTAAATGCGCCCGCGGTTTTACCCGCGTGGTGATGGAAAATCGTAATATCTTGGATAATTCACACTATAATTTTATAAATTATAGCTTATGTGTTATTCTGATGTGTAAGCTATATTATTGTAAAGTTTCATCAAAATCCATTCAGTAATTTTTGCATGAAAGAGTAACATTCTTATAAACTTTCGCGTTTATAATACTTATAGAGAATAGTGTAACTGTAACTCTTTAAAAATGTGAAATAAAAAACTTCAGGGAATTTAACATAAGGTATTATAGTTACTTTAGGTAATGCCGATCGCGAAGTTGTAGTTCAGAGCAGTTAGTTTCCGCTTTTAGTTTACTTATGGATTAATTTCTCATGCAACTTGCAATCTTAGAATCTCGATCGTATACGCAATATATTCACACGACAGTCCTCTGTTGCCGGCGCTCATGCGGGGAACCAAATAGCGGTTTCTTGTAAATTACTAACGCAGATGTTTAGGCTTTAATAATACCTATATTTGCATCTAAGTCGTCTGTATATTTTAAGTAATCATAATTGGCGATTTAGCAATTGAACATGATATAATAACGATAAGCCACCAAACTTTATATTTGTGTACTGCTGTCGCTCACCCGCACTGCTTCTGTACTAGTTGTTGGGTCACGGTTCAAGATTCTCCCAAACCTCGACAGATGCCTATCTTCGAGCGCCGACGTTCCTAGTGTTGTCCTTCCGCATAGCATGTACTATAAGTTATTTTGCCACGTGTGTTCCAATATATATTTTTTTCTTATTGTGGAGTTATAATAAGTAATATAATTGGGGTTGTTAGGAAGAGATCGCTTTTTAGCGATAAGACCGCCCTTTGTACATAACTAGATATAATTTTAGTCGTAAGTTCATGTTTGTATTGGTATAATTATTGGAATTATAATAAGTATAAGTTCCTGATTTTTTTTCAATATCTTACAAGTTACAAATAATTACTTTGCCAAACTGCAATGCAGTTTGTTAGCAACGTTTTGATAGATAATATTAAATTATACCTTATTTTATTTTATTTGGGGGGCTAACAGCTATCATTAATACCTTATAAATACCCTACAAATTAACTTAATGATTCGGTTTTGAATTACCTAAGCTAAATTATTTATTACCGATATCTAAACTACATCCCTATTAATAATACAACTGCAAATGTAACTCTGTCTGTCTGTTCCGTTTGCACAGAAAAACTACGGAACCGATTTGGCTGAAACTCGGTTTAACCTCTGGTACTACATATACACCAAACCCCTAACAATAAAGTACTTACACACGGCGTCTGTGGTTGAACGAGCTAAGCCTTTGTAGGCCTGCATCACTCCAACGCAGAGACTCCAAGTCTGAGATGCCTGGCATTTGAAAATTTCGGAAACGAATTTTCTCCGTTATTTACTTATAGTCTGAGTGTCTGGGATCGGCTCCAAAGTAGTCCGTTGTATATTATCCATAACACAAACCTGACTTGCTTAATTTGAGGATATACAATGTGTGTACTTGTCTGCTGATTACTATTACTTACGTAATATAATAAATAACTTATGCCTATAGTCTGGTGTTTATATATTTGTATTCCTGCTCCAGGATGTTTAATAACTAGAAAGTTAAATAAAAATACTGTCATATTAAAAATCCTAATAAAACGTAAGACTCGTCGTTTTATTATGTTAATTCGAAAGACTAACAGAAACTGAAATCATATGCAAATAAAATTTACTAAGACCCCTATAAAGCCGTATTTAACTAGTATTAAATGCATAAGCTGAAATAAGTCGCTTAAAGCCGGTAGACGTGTTTTTTATAATGAATTCGAATAAAGCTTCGTGTCAATAATGACATGGCACAAACAATAAGTGACAACAGTTTTTTTGTTTATTTAACTCTTAATGATTTTTTTCTTTCCATACATTTTTATTACGACCTTTCGTGTAAATTATGAATTATTGGGCGCTATGTCTATTATATTGTTACATGCCAGAGGAAGGCACACCTGTCTCTCATAAAACGCAGTTTATTACCTTTGTCGCATTTGGAGTAGTTATGTTTACTTTGTGTTTAAAACTTTGCAATTAGACAATAGCCTATTGTTATTGTTTTCGACTTTGTTGGCCGTTCGCAGGAATAATTAACCAGGTGTTCAGATTACGATTTCTCGGAAACCTTAGTACATGAAGTCGATTGTTGTATTATACTGTTTACTATAAAACAATGCCGGAAGGGTGGGGCAGTCAAGCGAGGATTATGATGCGAGCAAGGCGTAGATTCGATGAGCGATATAATGACTTTGGGCGTGCTATTGAATCGTGCAGGTTGCACTAGTAGTGTCTAGTTATATTTGTACCTATGTTATACGTGTTTGTATAGTTCCAATAAATACTATAGTAATTCCAACGGCATTTTCATTCGAGTCCTGTAGCTCGTAACAATCTTAAGCATAATTTATACATGCATTAGTTAAGTAATTATTAGCAGCTGAATGACTCAAGCAGGTTAAATATGCCACCCTCAGTGAGAGTTATATATTTGTGCCGTTTGTTGTTGAAACGCTTGGACCATGGGGTTCTGATGCCATGAGCCTCCATAAAGATCTTTCAAAACGACTCATTGACTTTTGTAATCAGAGGGCTGGTTCCTATCACGGTCAACGGATGAGTTCAGGGGTACAGCAAGGTAACGTAGCCAGCCTTCTGGGAGCCATTAACTATGATGACCTAAGCTCGGTATTATACTTATAGTCTTAAGGGATTATAGGTAGAGTAACGTAAGTTAACATAAGTGAAGTTTTCTTCATTATACTAGATTACTTTCCAGTTAAGTTAGTATATATCGTATGTTTTGAAGTTACTTAAGTAATTAATTAACTTGTGTATAAGTCCTTATCAACGTTTGGATGGACATCTACTTAATCAAAGACTTACTACTTGAGTGGCTGTTTTTTGTCGAAACGACGATAAATTTTGCAATTTTGTTGGTTGTAGTAAAATATTTGGGACTCTTGGCGATGTCTCGAATATTAAAATCCCACCCGAAATCAGTCCAAGCGCACAAAGATCTCGTGCTGGCGTGCTTGGATGATAAGGACGAGTCAATCCGTTTGAGAGCATTAGGACTTTTGTATGGAATGGTAAGCATAATATGATAAGCTTAAAGTTAGTGTTTCAGTCAAATTCAGTAGTTTCTGGTTTTCAATAGTCGCTGTATTCTTTGACGGATTTACCTGCTTTAGACCCATTGTAAATTTTACTTTCTCCGCAGATTATTCAGTCAATTTTATGAATAGTTAATATAATTATAATATACATACATATTATCACGCCTGTTTCCTAAAGGGGTAGACAGAGTCGATAGGTATCCACTTGAGACGATTTTGACAAACAAATTTCGCTTTATCTACTTTTATTAATTTCTTCATACATACACATTATATTACAAATTAGATTATATACCTTAACTAAATGTTAAACCTTGAGTGATTTTGTTTGTTATCTCTTTAAGATTTTGTGTCTGAATTAATTTGCATGAAACGTGAATTTATGGCAAAATATTCTCCTCTGCCCATGAGAAACTGACCCAAAATTTATGTGAATTATGTGCCCTTGTGTTACTTAATCAACTAAATAATCATTTGCATTGATTAATTAAGGTATCAAAGAAAAATCTAATGGAAATTGTGAAGAAGTTAATGATGCACATGGAACGTGCTGAAGGCACCCTCTATAGAGACGAATTGCTCACGCGAATGATTGAAATATGCTCACAAAATAACTACCAACATGTCGTGGACTTTGAGTGGTATGTCACAGTACTTGCGGAACTTACTGAAATGGAGACTAGCGCTAAGCACGGTGAGTTACTAAAAAATGTTCTATGCAATAAACTTAATATTATGTTTATCAGGGTGATAGTAGAGCGTTTTTGTTTCTTTTGGGCGCCAAAATAAGTCATAACAACTTTGCAGTTTGTACTTTTGTATTACGACTTGCTTAAGAGAATGTAACATTAACAATTAGGCTTCACAATAATGCTTCTTGATTTGTAAATTGAAAAACATGTAATTAATTATCAACTTTTGCATATACTGTTATTATTTCTTCCTGCTCATATTGATATCCCTTAATGCCGAGACTCGTTACCTCCTTATTACTTTTACATAGACTTCCTTACACCGTTCTCAGAGGCTTTTCGCGTGAAGTGTATTAAGGGCTACCAATTACTTATCATCATACCAGCCTAAGCCCTGGTTCCATTCGAACTTCGCATTCTTGTGACGAAACCTTCAACCACGAGCCGACGGAGGCGGTATGGCTTGAGATATTGTTCGCCTATAGGCGTTTGCAACACTAAAAACGAAACCGACGCGTTGCTAGCATTTAAGATGGGATAAAACGGATGGGGGATGAGATATGAAGAGATGAAAGTGGACTTTCGGAAACCTCACTCATTGTACGAAACACAATTAGTTCAAGGCTAACCGTTTCAGGCCGTTTTTTTATGAGAGCATGCTATCATAACGATCGAGTCGGCCCCAGGAGCTGTAATCAAGATAGTGATTCCACCACGTCTAAGTTGTCGCACAGACGAGCAGCGCTTTGCTGTCAACAGAACCAACGTCAGCTGTCGACAGAAGCAACTGTTACTGTCGATAAAAGCAACTGCTGCAGTATTCGACACGCCGACTGCTGCCCACCATGAGACAGTAACAAAATGAATTTCAATTTTATATTTTTTTATAAAGAATTTTTTCGTCATATTTACGCGTGTGACCACTCGGTATATTTGAAGTCGACTGACAAGGCAGCGCGCGCTGCGTTCATACTGCAGCTGCCGCCATTGGTCGGCGTTTGCTGTCTACGTGTCGACAGCTGCAGTTGCCTTGTCGACAGCAAAGTGCTGCTCGTCTGTACGACGTCTAAGGATCGAGACGTGTTTTACTAGTTATTATTTTAACAATAATTTCGGTTTACATTTGCTCGTCTGTGCCCCAGGCTGTATATTAGCCGCGCAGCTAACGGAAGTAGGAGCGCGCGTGGCGGACGTGCGCCCGTTCGCAGCGCGCGAGTGCGCGTCGCTGTGCGCGCGCGCCGCCGCCGCCCCGCCCGGCCCCGCCTCCAGGGAGGTGCTCTACGCGGCGGCGTACGTGCTCGCTGAGTACTGCGAGTAAGTGCCCAAAACAACTATCATACCAATATAGAGATCAATTTGCTGAATTGCACGCGCTTGCACTTAGATATAAATCAGGAGTAAGCTTCACGGGTGAAAATGAGGTAGTATGGCTACGTTAAGCGTCAACCTGAGCACTCTGATATTAGAAGATGATTATTAATCAGTTTATTATTCCAACAAATATGATGTTCAAAATACCTAGTATCCACGATGTGGCATTCCCAATCCATAAATAAAAAGTAGAAGTGTTTATGTTTTGCTTGTATTTTTTGGCTTTGGAAATGAACAATTATTATGGATTTGTTTTATAGTCGGTAGTTGTGAAAACCTTTGTTAACAGTTAAAAAGGCAAAATACTATTTATTCCTGAAATATAATAGTTGTTGTGTGATGGGAAATTATCGCTAGCGAACACACATGAGCATTCTCGATAATCTCTTTTCATAAAATATTATATCCATCAGGTGCTATAATTGATTTTGTTTGCTAACAGAGAGGAAGAGGTGATGCGCGAGTCCGTGTCCCCGCTGATGCTGTGCGCGGGCGTGGGCGGCGCGCACATGCGCGCGCGCGCCGTGTGCGTGCACGCCGCGCTCAAGCTCACCGCCAAGTTGCTGTCGCGTTATGAGAGACGCGCCGACTCCAATGCTGCCATATCGGTAATTGTTAACTATCTAAATGCAATCCTAATAGAATATCGAAATATTTCTTTGGGACAACATTAGCTTAACGGCCTCTGAAGTGAATCGCTTAGCAAAGAAGAAACCCATTTCTTGAAAATTTGACAACGCGAAGTTTTTATAAAATAAAATATTTAAAATCAAAAAACAAATACGGCTTTGACATTTTGCGTTGACATTTAGTCTTTAGACATTTAGTTTATTCATTATTGCCTATGGTAAAACTAACGCAGAACGGATAATTTTTTATGTTTTTATACTTGTACATTGCGTTTAAAAATTTGAAAAATATCACGGGGTATAATTCGTTCCAGGACACAGGGATTTTGTCTGACGAAAAAAGTAGAAATCGGATTTAAATATAATTTGAAACGGAGCTAACTTATATCATGGGGCTTTACTTAGGATACCTTTTTATCCCAATAAAAGACGTCGTTTAGTTGGAATAGACAGATTAGCTACATTATTGGCACTGCAATTGCGATGCAGATAACCATCGCTGTAATTCAATAACAAATGCTTTATCATTTTGCCTACATGTCATTCATTACGGATTAGGTACTTCAAATCAGGTTGGCTACAACTTTTCGTTAAATTTTGCTGTGCTGTTGTCTACACTATATTGACTTGTTTCTTTATAATTGTAGTGAGTTCAACAAGAAGTTTAAATATTGAAGGTTTATGTATATAAAACGGTGTAGCCGTTGTGACCGACTTGGGGAGACCTACGACCAGCCGTGCACTGCGAATGGTTGACAACGACGTAGGCATTTTGACGCTGCTTAGCTGCGGGGAAAACTAGTGTTATATAAATCATTAATATTATTATTGTAAATAGTCTTATATGAATATAATTTTTATATTCTCCCTTCCTGCCAGGGCTCCTATATGTTTTGTTAGCTAATAAAACTGCATCTCCTCCTACCCCCCAATTCGGGGTGCGTAGTTCTAAACGTTATCCCGTATTTCTGTCTTTGTAAAAGTGTTGACTGTTGACATAGTGTTTCTGAGGCCCCAGGTCATCACCTACCCCCCCTGAGCGTAGAAATTATTTATTACGGGGTGATGAGTTTTCGCGTATTTTCCTTTCAGTATGATCTCCCTACCCTCCCTACACCATAAAAGCACTGAGATTCAGAGGCCATTAAAGTTAAATTAACCCTATGATTACGTTTTGAAATAAATGTAGATAGTCCGCGAGGCGCTCGCGGGGCTGCGGCCCCTGCTGGGCAGCGAGGACATGGAGGTGCAGGAGAGGGCCCACAACGCCACCGCGCTGCTCGGGCTCGTGCTCAGCAGGCTCGACCCCCACCACGCGGAGGACGCGACGCTCCCCGCACCCCCCACCGAAATGCCCATCTTGCTGGATCACGAACAGAGGTATCAAGTGCATTTTATTCACATCCAACAATACCCAGCCGATAGCTTAAAGCATTATTTCTTAACGACTTTTATACGCCACCCACGAGATAACCAAAAAGTTGCGTATAGAGTTGCGACCCGTTCACTGCGAAATGATAATCATATTTTAATTATTTTTATATATGATAAACGTATTTGACATTTGACAAACGCGACACCCAGTTTGAGAAAAGATGGACCTTAGAGGCATAGACACATCAATGGCGATGTGTAAAGTTTGCATTCAAAGAAACGTGCTTACTCCATATGATGTGTTGTAAACCCATTTTACGGACTAAAAAGTACCTTATGTTCATCCTCGTCGTCCAAAGAATGTACCTTTTCGTTCAACAAGCAGAAACGTAGGTTTATTATGTATACAAGTCGCAAAAACTTGAGAAACAATTATGAGGAGAAGTCGGTTTGAGAACTAACCGCTGTGGGAAAAGCCCGGCCGGGTTTCCCTATGTTGAGTTAGCACTTATATCCCCAGAGAAGTACTATTACCACCCGAGTTATCCCGAGTGGGTACCCCACTCCCTAAAACCCCTCGGTGTCCCATCCTTCGCCTTATGTCAGAGCTACGAGAAAGCAGAGCTTGGCCAACTCCGCATAACACACCCCCCTCTATGATGTGCTTTCCTCTCGACGGCAATATTGACGGTCAGAAACCCTTCTCATCAAAAGAATATATACCTTGTAGTAATCTTGTAAAAAATATAAAATCTGATGGTATGTCGGCAGCGGGGCCTGCATGGGGCCCACACTACCAGTGTTTGGGCTCCACAAACGGAAACCATAATTAGTATCATTATCAAAGTCATCATTTATTCTTCTCGTCACATTACATAGAATAAATAAAGAGGGACCTGCAACCATTAAGACCAATGTTGATTTATATACAAAAAAAGTAAACTCACTTTTCAGAACTGTCACTAAACACCTTAATTATGATTTTCTTTATAGTAACGGCTTAGAGAAGGATGACAATATTCCAATGGATGCCGAGCCCTCGGTGAAGCATAAGCGGCGGTTTGATCGACGAGCTTGCTGATTGTTCGATGGTGAATTGAAACCCGTGGCACCGAAGGCCCAGAAGAAAGTACCTATGCCACCAGAGTAAGTAGTTATATGCACAAACTCCAGTATAGTTTATAGGTCTTCAACGTAATTTTAAACTGGCCAGTAACTTCAGCGGTTATGCGAACTTTATATGCATAAATCTATCAATAAAATTAAATGTAATTCTTTGTATGTTATGTTTGATGTGGAGTCAAAACCGGAAAGGATCGGTGTTAGGGAATTCCATGCATCCGAGGCCAATCTTCCATTATGTGACGTCAGTGAAAGTAGAACAAGTAGTAGTCGTCTAGACGTCCGAGCCAACCGTGATAAACCTGAATGATGAATCAATAAGATGAGAAACATATTACAAATTCTAATATGTATACATATAAAAGAACAGAGTACAAATAAATCTTATCATCTAGTTTATTTTGATGAATTTCATCGCTTTTAGTATATTGAGTGCTATTGACTTTTTTTTATATTCTGATGACGTATAAACATGCGCGAACATAATCTATGAGTCTGCGACATTTTGAAACATATAAAAAGTGTGTCAATTGATGGACTGTTTGCTGTAACTTAATGGCCGGCTCCTATATGTTGATATACACTTACCCTGACCATCGATTGAAACTTGACTCGACAGGCTGAACCTCGAGCAGTGGCTGTCGCAGGAGCGCTGGTCTTCGGACAGCTCCAGTCGTCGGAGGAGGAGGGCGGCGGCGCCGTGTTCGCGCCCCCGCAGCGCGACCCGCGCCCCACCGCGCAGTTCACGCCCGAGGAGCTGCAAATGGCAAGTCCCACCACAATCCTGTTCAACACATTCCGGCTGTGTATATATTGTTACGTGCGAGCGGGGGTACGCACTTATGGATTGGAAGGAAACGCCGGTTTTTAACTAAACGCTTTTATTGACTTACTCAGCCGCAAGCAATACCTCTCTGCAGGGTTGTCTCTATACGCACGACTAACGATGCACAGTCCCGACGATGTCTCGCTCACAATACCGTCGCCGATATTGCGTATACCACCTCCTGCTACTGCAGTGCTCACCTCCGATATTGCCGCGTGTAGCTCGCTTCCGGTTCGTCTCTCGAACTACGCTACACACCTCCTTCACTTAACTGAACTCAACTTGTCACTAAAGTCACCACTAAACTCGTCAGTGTCTTCTTTTAAACTCTTCCGACTCTTTCGTATCGCACTTGTTGCTTTACTGTCTTGAACTGAACTCATTTCTTAAACTGTCCGGGGGGCGCGCCTTACACTGCTTATATACCCGGAAGAATCTTCTAGAACTCATAATTTCGTTATTCTTTTATTTACTATTTGCACCTTTCTAAACATTTATCTATATCTGTCTTTCGTTCATCGTCTATCCCTTTCTAAAATATATCCGTCCTTGTCTTTTCCTTCCAGAATGGTCTATTTTTTCTAAAATACATCGTTCTTTCTTCCAGAATGGTCTAGTTTTTCTAAAGTTCTTAAATAATAGAATGTTACATAATTTATATAGATTTACAGTAGTCATTTAAAGAGTAAAAGAAGCAATGGGTGGCCTTATTGCTTTAAACTTAGAGCGATCTCTCCAGAAAACCCGGGCTATGGATTTTATGACAGGAGATTCGCAAGTGTCTGACGGTGCTGTGCAAATTAAATACATATATAAATAGGATATATACCTAGTCCAGCCATAAGTTCAAGGCCAGCCATAAGTTAACGCATCGAAAATATACTGAGTTTCAGCCAAATCGGTGGCTTAGTTTTGCCAATATATAATCTTAATAGGGATTTGTGAAGTTTTCTTCTACTAGTAACTAACTATACCAAATTCCATACTGGTCCTTTCTGTCCTTTTGATTTTCCTTCGCATATTAATGTACTGCTATCGTGCTCGCATGACAGTTGCGCGAAGCGAGACGCCAGGAGCAGGCGAACAACCCGCACTACCTGAAGGACGACTCGCCGCGCTCCTACCAGCAGGACGACATTCCCGTGGCGGAGATCGCGCTCGAGGTGCCCCTCCAAGTGCATAGTGAGTGTATACGGGGAAACTATGCCATTCTTGGCACCCTATTAATTATTGAAAATAATAAGAAGTCTTAACATTGTTTTTATAGCCATACAATGATAATAACACTAGCTCTTATCTCTGTAGCCTGAACCCTAGGCCGCACTGCAGGCGAGCTCAATTAAAAAATAAATAAATTGAAGTATTTATGTTTTATTATACAAAAGAAATATTTAGTAGTAGCTGTTACTTGTTTTTTTTATATAAAATAATGTATTTACAAAAGTGTAAAGAAAATTTGATAATTAATAATTTTATGACTAATAATAAAAAAAATACTGGGTGGATACCAACAATGGTATATTTTAGCCTAATTAGCGTCCACACATAACACTACCTAAATATTGTTATTGTGTATTTTTATTCACAACATATGTTTTCTACGGGCCTTTCCTTTGGCCCTTCAAAGTCGGGCACCGAGGTGTCGCCACTGACCTTTTAACCTTCGCCATAATGACCCCTGTAGATGAACAAGGGGTGTTGTTATTATATTGTTATTATAATTATTATTGTGGAATAGAATAAGTAACACTTTATTGCTTGTCAAATCACAATTACAAAAATGCACGATTACACTATTTTAGTCTTATCGCTTAATGCAATCTCTGCCAGGCAACCTAACTTAAGGAATAATTTAACTTAATCTGGCGTTGTAGGTGGTGCAGATTATTAGGTAGAACTCAAACAGACATATATAAATTACTTAAAAAATTAAGACATGCAAACATTTAGAAGACATATATATTATATAGTAAAAGAATTAGACATAATTATTTAAGAAAGAGTAGTGTTTTCTGAGTGTGTTCTTAAATGTAGGCAATTTTTTGGCCTCTGACAGTAAGACGCAGCGCATTCCAAACTTTGCCAGCAGTGAGCAGCAATTGCGGCAGCAATTTGCAGCAGACAATGCCAGCTTTAAATGATTTTTAATATCTCTTAATATTTCCAGATAAGAGATCTGACAAATACTTATTATCACGTGAAAATTCAACAAAGAAGAAGAAAGAAAAACGTACATCCAAGAAAAGAAAGAATAAAAAAGATAAACATTCCACTGAATCTGATAGTGAAGGTAAGCAAGTAATTTAATAAAATTGTAAACTAAATCATATTTATTTTGTTTTACTTTGACATATAACTATCCTTCACAGAAACTGGTCCTCACCAGTTACACTATTATTTGGTGTAGTATTTGATCAGGGTAAATAACTTTTCCAAAAATTAATTATATTGTTTTAGTTTTCGCCAAAATAGGCTACGAGACTCCTTTGGCGTATTTTTCGCTATATACTTATAGGGCTTCCGCGCACCAGGAACCATGGCTGCGGTGGCCGGAATATCTGAGCAGCCAATCGAAACCAAGTCTTGCTGTGAAAAAGTTTTAGAATGCAAAGTACGTCTGGCTGCTACGATAAGTGCAAGAAGACCGATGGCACCCCCATGTATAATACGGCCGGCGTATCTTGGCGGAAGTGAACATAGGCTCTGCGAACTTTTAGCGCATGTAAACTCGTGAAGAAAATACAATGATCAACAAAGTACAAAGCAATGAAAAAATACAGGGATGAAGGGCGACCAATTGTATTCATTGACGAGTCGTATGCCCACTCATCACACGAGTGTACATGCTCTAAAGTTCGCAGAGCCTATGTTCACATTTACAAATTTACGCCGGCCGTATTATACATTCGCCTACACTCGCTCTGGCTGCGCGCAGCCAATGGGCTACCGCAGCCGAGCTTCTTAGACTTTCGGATGAGCATAGAGGCCCACTTGTAAAATTAACTTGTATCTATTTTCCACTTCTGAAAAACAGGTTGCTTTGAGTTTTTTTATGTTTACTTTTTTATTATTTCTACCTATTTAATCCCTTATTCCTACCAACTGTTCAATGCAAGACTCTAACATACATTAACAGTGGTATATAGTAGGGGACAGTCAAATCAACAAAGATACTTTAAAAACGTTGCAGAACGTCGTAGCCTCATAGATTTTATACAAACGTATATACCTACTTATGACGGTATAAGTAAATGGAGTCAAACAGCGCATACATTTTATTATTGTTTGAAAAGTAATTTAAGTTATTCCTATCATGATATTTTAAAAGTAAGGTAATAATACGTTATCTTAACGCCTGTTGTTTTATATATTGTAAGATGTGTGTGCGTCCGTGTTGTGCAGGGGGCGACGTGGTCGCGTCGCGGCCGGTGGTGGCGTGCGGCGGGGAGGTCCCGAGGGCGCGGCGCCCTCGGACGAGGAGCCGCCGCCGCCCCCGGACGACCCGCACGCGGCGCTCGACCTCGACCTCGACCTGTGAGTACTCACTCGCACATCATCGGCCCACCCTGGCTCTGTCATTACTGACTTTCCTTGTATATATCTTTATGTATATATAATTCTTGTATACGTGTGTTGATAGTGAACTAAACGGCTGGACCGATTTGAATGAATTTTTTGTGTGTGTTCAAGTGGATTTGAGTATGGTTTAGATTCACAAATAAGCCCGGCAGATGACGCTGCAGTAGGGTTCTAAATTTTATTTCTTCAGGGCAGGACAACGTCTGCCGGGATAGCTAGTATATATATAAAATATGTATACACATTTCTCATTCAAAATAAATGATTTAAAGACATAAAGCAAGAATATCATAATGTCAGTTCATAAAATATCTCACGGCTGGGCTCGGAGCTTATTATTAGTGGGGACGGACAGAATGCTTGCTGCATCTAATATATAAGGCCGATTTGCATCTGCCTAGCCTTATTAGGTACCTTTGTGTTTGATTTTATCTACGATCATAGGAAGTGAACATTGCACAGACCCTTTTGAAAGTCGGATTCGACAATGGAATTCTTTTGAATCCCACCTAGTGAAATGATCTGGCGTGCATCTTACAATTTTAGTTTTTCTCCCAAATGTATTGATGAATTAATTTATAAAGAGTTTCTTATTCAATTGCCAAATCATCTGTTTAGTATGAAAAATATTCATAATAATGTCGTATTTAATTTTCGTAACTATGCAAAATCTAGAAACAGAACTCAATATAAATGTAAAATTATCTCCAGAAGGTTGTCTGGAAGAAATCGCTGTTCGCGATAAGACCGCCGATTGTACTAGTTATATGAATGTTAATCATGTGTATTATTTTCTTGTGTGCAATAAAGAATATTCTATTCTATTTTTCTATTACTACCAACTAATCAAAAAACTGTTAAAACCATTTTTTTTAAATTATCCGTTGAACAATTATCTGTACCTCAAATAGCAGATAAATTTATTCCTCAGGAAGTTCAGTTATTCATTGAATAAACTATATGTGACGACTGAAAAATTCAATTTCATATTGTCTGTCGAATAGAACCTATCTGAGTCTTTGTCTGATGATTGAAAAATCGGCTCTTAATGTTCATTTTATAATACATTTCCAGTCCACTGCGTGATGAAGAATTGCTCACAACCAGAGTACAACAGTATCCGTCTCCTAATGCTGGCCTATTACAGAAGAGATCGAATCCCAAGAAGAAATCTTCAGACAAAGTCTTGACTGATAAAGCAGGCAAAAAGAAGGAAAAGAAAAACAAACAAAACAAAGATGTAGACTTAATGTTGCCGGAAAATAATGACAACGGCGAACAATTGTTGATTGATGATATTAATCAAACAAATGGTAAAAAGTCAAAAGTTAGACATAATTCAGAAGCAAAGCAAGACGAAAATAAAGATGCAAAGGCTGAGAAACATAGAAAATCCAAGAAGGATACAAAGAAGAAAGAGTCTAAGAAAAAATCTTCTAAAAAAGGTATGTATGTAAGGTACATTTATGTTTAAGATAATTTTTTATAAGATGGTAATTACATTCTAGATTTAAAATAATTCATTCACTATATGCTACTCAGATAGTAAGTATAAAAAAGTAAAGAAACACTAATAGTAGACTAAACCCAGCAAAGTAGAGCATACTTTTTTAAGTATATGGATTTTGGTATATGGCGAATTTTAATCTGTAACTAAGAATTTTATTGTAAAAAAATCTAGTGTGCTTTTACTACATTTTTGTAATATCTCTTATATAGTAGTTATCAATGAAATATTTATTACGATTGCTATGAAGCACCCCATTCCTTTTAATTTAATTTTAATTATATGATTTTCCTAAGTTATTTTTATGTTAAGGTAATGCGCCTCAACACTATAATAATTAGCTACTGAATTCAATTGTAAAATCCGTCGTTTTTATATAAACAAACAACACCGACAACTAAAAGAAACTGCTCTCCTTGCACTAATAACTATTAATGTAAACATTAACTGGTTGACGTTTCCCTTTCAGATAAACACGAAACTAAAGTGGGCTACGAAGAGGCGTTAGGCATTTCGACCCCAAGCAAAGAAGTCATATAGTGTACATAATAATCGAAGCTTGTTTCTTTGCGTCACCTTTCTCAAGCTATCTCAGTGCAATTGTTGATTTAACAATCTAGATATAAATAATTTTTATTACGACCCATTCAGTGTAAGCATGAATGTGTTAGCTAGACAATGTTTTCATTTATATGTCGAATAAAACATGTCCATTAAATATTCCCGTAAGTTTATTATAGCTATGAATAAAAACGAAATATATTATCGTGTACAGATTTATTAAAAATGATTTTATCAAATGGCAGACTTTTATTCCTTCATATATTTTAACTCACACATACTTTGGCAAAACCACACTTAAGATGAGATATTTTAATGTAATCGACTTGGGCAGGTTTTATAGTCCTTCACACGATTTCATTTAAGGACACTAAGGCTGGTGTGCACCGACTTTTAACCGATGGTTAAAATAAGATCATCGCCAAAAATGTATGGATTATATTTGGTTAACCGTCCGTTAAATTTTGGTGCACACTAGCCTTAGTTATTTGTAGATGGTGAGTGATATATAAAACTTATAAGTTATGCTTGAAATGACATAATTATGCTGTCAACATACCTTTTCTTTCTATAATGCTCGAGCCTCATCTGGAATAATGTTAGATCATAGGTATTGACTGTGGTGTGGGTATCTGTCATTTGTAACAATTAAAAACAATATCACATCACAAATAATGAATTATATCCATCACTAAATCTGCGTGTAACGGCCTATAACTGTAACATTATCGCAGATATAGCCCCAACATAAGTTTTCTCAACGAGACAACTATGCAAGTAATAGGTAGGTATTAGTCTAGATAATTCCTCTTCGAGAAAGTTTTATAGAAAGAGAAAGTATTAATAAGATTTATGGTGTGACAGTGAAACTAGAACTTAATTTGTAATGGAAGTTAAACGGAACCAATTAATTACGCGGGCTTTAAAATCAGACCAAGCCAATTATGCTGAATAAAAATTATATAAACGGTAACATCGTAGGCGTTGTCACGCGGAACTTTTTTATTTCCTTCGCCGCTTCTTAATAGTGGGCGCCGGACATCCATGACCGCCGCCTCCGCCTCTTCCGCCTTTGTCGCCAAATTTGTAGGTCATTGCAACCTACAATTTCATTATATTATTTCCATAGTGCGTATCAAAAGCATCTACTTTTCGTGCGTATGAGCTAGGAGAGTACGCGTTAGACTAATCGACTTTACTTATCGTGCGTGGCACCCGGACGCAAGGACCTTTTTTTTTTGAGGCGAGGGAAAATGCTTTACCGATTTATGCACAAACTAGGCCGATGCTAGGGCATCGGCACGCGTCGGTCGGGGGAGATAACACTGCAGCAATAGTATGCTCTTGGCAGTGTTCTGTCCGCGATCGACGACACAGAGCAGTGTGGAAGACTCCGAGTGATGCTGCACGGGCTAGCAACCTCAATACCCACTAAAAACCCCCTCCTCCCTGTCGACCCTGTGCTTATGTTTGTGTTGGAAGGACTGAGATATAGAACATAGTTACGCAGCAGTCTATCCAGCGCAATAAAGTGCCTGGAGTGTGCCCTGGGAGAACACACCTCACTTCGTAGTGAGGGCAGTAGGAAGTAGGGGCAGATGAATCCTTTGCTCTCCTAGCAAGCTAAAGGCCCCCCCGCGGAACACGGAACCTAACTCAGGGAGGGAAGTAGTGCACGTACCTGCCTCTCCGGGTGCCAGCTGAAGGCCGGCGAACTCGAATAGACATATTGGCACGCGCTGTAGGACTCCTCTCCCTATCGCGTTCTGCGGCTTCCTTGAGTGAAATTACTGCCTCACAAAAAGTAACCGCAGCTCCCCAGTTGTCGCTGCTCTGCAGCATGGCCTTGACCAAGTCGCAGAGCGAGTCGACCGGACCTACGTGCGTCTCGAGTTCGAAACGCTGCGGTGCCCATGCGACGCACTCGACTAGCCTATGTAACGCCGTGTCGGGCGCGCCGCACTGGCGGCAGTCCGGAGAAGGCAAGCAGCCCACAATGCGATACAGATACTTATCGAAACATCCGTGTCCGGTAAGTATCTGCGTCGTCCTGAAGGTCAGGGTGCCGCTGGTACGGTTGACCCATTCCGTCAGCTGTGGCCTGATTGCATCCACCGTCCAGCCGCCATAGGCCGCACCGTTGTCGAGCTCTAGAGACCAGGCGGCTATCATGGAGACGGTTGCCCGTTTCCTGATCGTCTCGATTTCAACCTGACAGAAGGTCAGGCCTCTAGCTAGGGCATCCTGCCGGGTGCGACGCACCTCTGTCAGGACGTCCGCCTGGAGATGCCAGGGCGGATCGCCTGCCAGGAGGGTGGCCGCTGTCCGCGACACTGTGCGATACCCCCGTATGGTCCTTACGGCTAGAACCTGCTGCGCCCGGTGCAGCAGAGTTCTATTGTGGCGGTGAAGTGCAGTGGACCAGACGGGTGCACCGTACAGCGCCATACTCCTCAGGATGCCAGAATAGAGTTTCAGCGTCGCACTCCCCGGCCCCCCCACGTTGGAAAGCAGCCTGGAGAGTGCGCCCGCGGATTTGACGAGTTTGGGAACTAACTGCTCAAAGTGTGCTTTGAACAGCCATTTCCCTTCGAGAACTAGCCCCAGATATTTCATCTGGGGCCCTACTCTGATTGCCACCCCTTGGACCGAAACGGTCAAGTCCGCGGGGGGATTCCGGAATTTCCTATGGAACATGATGGCCTCCGTCTTCGCAGGGGAGACCTTCAAGCCTAACCTAGCTATTCGGTCTACAACAATCGCCAACCCGTCGTTGGTGACGTCCACGGATTCCGCAAATGACGCAGCGCGTGCCGTGAGTAGGGTGTCATCCGCAAAGCAGATCAGCCCTACCCCGGGCCGGACCAGTCATAGCCTACGTTCCAAAGAATCGGCCCGAGGACCGACCCCTGTGGAACGCCGCACGCGACGCGTCGCCGACCTAACACGTGATTGGCGGACTCACCACCCTCCCAAAGGATATGCCGATCCCGCAGGTACTCGCCTAACAGCCTCGTGAGGTACGGGGGGACTCCATGCGCGCGGAGCCCCTCCCTGATCGTCTCATGAGAGAGGCTGTTGAAGGCGTTCGCTATGTCTAGCGACGCCGCAAGAACGACATCCTTCGCTCGGACGGCTTCGTCCGTCAACGTTCGCAGCGTCTCGAAGGCGTCCATCGTGGAGCGCCTCCGACCCGGACGCAAGGACCTAGGGCAGGGGTCGGCAACCTGCTGCTCGCGAGCCACATGTGGCTCTTTGGGTGTAGAGCGGCTCTTTAGTTATACATCGCGGGCTTCCTACCAAATGGGCGTACAATCAAAGGTACAGTTTTACACAATGCACGAAATTGTGAATAAAACAAAACTAGTTGATCGTATAAGGCTGAAATCCGAACTATCCTTCTTCTTAAGTACACTTGCATACTGGCAAGACAGCTTAAATTGTAACATACATATTTTTGTAAACAAAAAAATCACAAGTTAGTCTTTTAAGTTAACAAGTTAATGGTTTTCATTTTTTATTCAATAATAAGTAATTATCTAATAATGGCACATAAATATTATCTTTTTGTTGTGAAAAACATTACTTATATATGAATAAATAGATTTGTTTGTTATTATCAAACACTTAATTTATGCAAGTAATATTTATTGTTGGCAAGAAAAAAATTGTGGCTCTTTAAAAACTTTGAAATTTCGTTGACTATTCCGACTCAAAAGGTTGCCGACCCCTGACCTAGGGGGCACAATCCGATAGACTTTAAAAAAACTCGTAAAGAACATCGTGATTGTTCAAAATCTGACTAATAACATGTAACCAATATGTATACCCCCGTCAACGAAGTGGGGTGTGTTCTCCCAGGGCACACTCCAGGCACTTTGTTGCGCTGGATCGGCTGGGTGTAACTATGTTCTAAATCTAGCCTTTCCTTCACAAACTAAAGCGCAGGGTCGACAGGGAAGAGGGGGTTTGTGGGTATTGAGGTCGCTTGCCCGTGCAGCTTCCTCTGAGTCTTTCCACACTATTCTGAAGTCGATCGCGGACGGAGCACTGCCAAGAGCATACTATTGCTACAGTGTTATCGCCCCCGACCGACGTGTGTCGTTCCCTAGCAACGACCCAGATTGTGCGTAAATCGGTTAAGCATTTTCACTCGCCTCAAAAAAAAGTACATATTTTGCCCGTTGAAACGTTTCTTCGGAAGTTTGATTTGGGTCGTATCGTAATATTATATTGTGATAAATAATGTACATATTACCAGTAGTAATGTAGTCTAGTTCGGTGAAATGTTACAAGTTTGGACCCAGCCTAAGGGTTCCCATTTTGTAAAATGGCAAGGATGCCTGACCCATGAAATATGCAAATTAAATGCTAGTTTTGATTCTTGATCAAGGGGGCGGGGTCGTAGTGTTTTCGCAACCAAGCGCCCAATACACAAAACGGCTCCGGTCCCGATCACTTCTTTCTCACGTCATTCTCAAACTAAATCCATAGCTGATTATTACTTAGTTTTATCCGTGCAGGAACGGAGAAAGTATACAATTTCCGGCGGCCGGGCGGCCTGTCGTAAGAGGCGACAAACAACCCACAGCCAGGTGGCAGGGTATATGCTAAACTAGGTAGCTACCACCCCTGGTCTAGAGTATGTTGCCATAACAACCTTAAGTTGTGTTCCAGCATTGGTGACCAGGTTCCAGTCTCCCTTAAGAGAGCAGCAGCGCATTTGTAGCACCTTTGGTGTTGCAAATGTCCATAGGCGATGGTAACCGCTTTCCATCAAGTAGGCCGCCTGCCTGTCTGCTGAACTCTGGCAATAAAAAAATATAAAAATTGCGTGCTTATGTACATTTGTTCATAAATCGGCAGACAAACCCAGATTGTATAATCTCAAGCTAAGCAAGTGACGCTTGTATTATTGGTAATTTACAACAGACCACTCTACATTATAGCTATATGATATTTGTTTTTCATGCGTATGATGAAATTCATGACACTCAAACCGAGAAGGGTAATATGAAAACTACAAAACAGATCTAACACAAATTTATTGCGGTACACATCCATATGGAAAACTACATAAATCACTTGGGTTTGACATTAATAAAATATTGTACTTTACGAAAATAAATCACTCTAACAACAAATAAATGAAATAAAAAAATATATATTTCCTATATACAAAATAAAATAATAGATAATTTACACAATACTTTAATTGTTTTCAATTATGCTAATCTCGACAAACTGTCTAAACTGAATTATCAAATTAAATATTTAAAAAAAAATACATAAGAAAAAATTTGATCATCGGCAACAGTTACCAATTCTATTAACATTGCTTTACACCACAATAAATTGTATTTCAAATAAAATCATATATCAACACTATGTGTTGGTTATTAAGACTGCATTTCCAGAATAAGAAATTTCAACTGTAAACAAGAAATTCTCGCGAAATGCAGCTGGATTTTCATTCTAATCACTGCTAACACAGTCCCTTACACTAAAGCATTAATTCAATAAATAGTACAATAATTTAATGACTTAAACGATTCTACTCTTACCATAACATGCAATGCAAGTTGAGTTCAAAGCATTGCTAACTCAGTATACATAATAGACTGTGAAACTTAATAATAATAAACATGAAATAATGTTTTAGTAGAACAACAATTATGTAATAACAACATGAATTATTCGATTATTATCTAGAGTTATCGCTTATAATATTACAACTTTCATAAGTATAATAGGATGAAGAAGAATAGACATAACTTCGATGAGAATATAAATAGTTTCGAAAGAATACTTTTATGAGTCGGTAGTTGATTACTACTATGATCGATACTCTGTTGCCACACTATTGGATTGACATGGTGTGATGTTTTAATATATATTACTTATCGAAATTCCGTTAGAAAAAAGCGCCAAAAAGTATCTGAAAGCTTACAATATAACACATGTTCACCAATACCGATAGTGTGGGCACAAAGATGAGAGTGCAGTGCCCAATTCATTAGCATTATAAATACCGAGTATTATTTAAAAGAGTGGATGTTGAAAATATGGAATATAATATATATTAGTTTTCAATCTGACATAATATCAGACAAAGAACGCAATTGATTAATGTAATGATTGAAATCATTCAAATTGTAGGTCTTTCTCTGATAGTTAACAAGGCATTACTAATAGTAACCTAAATGTCACATTTCATTGAACAGTCGATTTCTTACATTTCTTGATGTTTCACATTACATGTAAAGATCGTGGCTAATGAATAAAGCACTCGTCTCGATGAGGAGAATACTGTGGACTGTGTCTACTTCTCGAGCATGTATCTGGGTATGTCGAACTTGACCTCGACGCCGGCCTTCCGCGCGAGGGCCACGATCTCGGAGAGCTGCACCACCAGCTCGGCGGCCTCGTCGAGGTCGTCGCGCGGCACGATGCGCAGCCCCGACTCCGCGATCAGCTTGCGCGCCTCGTTCACCTTCGTGCCCTGACGAAAGGACGCACGCAAGATCACACTTTGCGCATTGTGACGGACAAGGGCACAATTGGACCTACTTATGCAAAATGGAACCAACCCACATACTGACAGTTTTGAGAAAAAGTTGTTTTTATTAAAATTTTGCATACAATAAAAGATAAAAATTTCGTTTAAACAAACCGACTTCAAAAACTAAAATGTATAAAATAACTTATTTCTAAAGCTATTATTATTAATATATGAGGCCGTCAGCGCTAAAGCGGCCTAATTCTCAACTTATTATATTCGGAGATAAATACTGGAAATTATGTAAAACGAAGGAAATGCAAAAAAAGTCTGGAACACCATCTATTATCAAGTGACAAAACCAAAGGTAGGCCATTCTTGCATTATATTTTAGCACGTTTAACATAATTTCCAGTATTTATCCCGAATATAATAAATTGAGGGTTAGGCCGCTTTAGCGCTGACGGCCTCATATATTATTTAAATCATGTTAAAGTCGGTGCTTAGTAATTTTCAAAAACTTTGCACCGACTTCGAGATGTTTTAGATAGCTCTTGGTGTTTTGTGGGTTAAGTACTGTGTGAAAAAAATGTTTTATTCTGTAAATGTTATCAGATCGTTATGATTCTTATTGAGTCGAAAGAAGGTGCATTTTGAAAGCCATCTACATCCTTAACCCAATTTTAGCATATTTGTGGATTGGTTCTGTTTTGCATAAGTAGGTCCAATTATGCTATTACTATCCCGTCAAAAACGCCGGGCACTTATCGTCTCAGTCGTAGGTTTGCCTGACTTCGGGGTTCTATTAATTCCAATGACATGCCCGCGGCACGCCACTTTATAGGTATTTGAAAACGAAAACTCGCGATATTAATTTAATTTTTTTTGGTAACGTTCCTATATTCATAAAGACTAAAGACACTTCTGATAATGGTAATATCATTTTTTTTACTAGTATTATTCTGCCGCAACGATATTAGATATTGTGGATTTAGTATAATAGGGATTTTGTATATTATCGCCACGCCAAGATATTGAATTAGCAGAAATGATGTTTTGTATACATCCACACTATACATAATTTGCGACCCACTGAGCTTCTGTGGGTAGCCGACCTGGCATATTACGTGGTTGTATAATATGCAAGATTCCACAGACCACAATAACCATTTTCCATCAGGTCACAAGCCTGTTTACTGTATTCTAGCAATAAACAAAACGGCAGTCTTGGCCTTCGGCCTTCTTGGCCTCACAAAAGACTCCTTCCCACAAATCCAAGTTATTCTCATAGCCCCATCTGCAGCAACACATTCTGCTGAGCTTCTGCCTCCCCACTTTTTAGAAGAGGGGTCGGACATAATACCCACCATGTTTGTCCATGTTGGATATGCAGTTTTGAGACCTGGTCAACTCAATGTGCAGGACAAATTATGATGTTTTCCTTTACGATTATTCAACAGTTTTGACATTTTCCATTTAGTTCATTTAAAACTATTATAATCTCGCTATATTAATAAAAAAAGATCATTGTAATTGTGTCAAAAACAAAACAGAATTATAGTAGTTTATTATTTTCCGACTGTATGACTAACTCACAATAATCTTTAAAATTAATCATTCAGACATGTATGACAAGTAAATTGATAAAGCAATGTTACATTTGCAAAACAAAAAGTAATTTTAAATATCCTGCTACTGATTATCATATCTGATGTCATAATCAAGATAAGTTAGCACCACGTGAGGCCTACACTGAACTACAAAGTAAAGGTACACCTGCAAAACTTTTTTTTAAACATTTCCACATGAGACACATTTACATAAGCCAAACCTAAAGAGCAATCTGTATTATCTATCTTCCAGAAATAATAATATCAACAGGCCATACACGTCCCACTGGGGGACTGCGACCTCTCATTTATTGGGAAACTGACAGTATACCCACCACGGTTATCAAAGGCGGATTGAGATTTGAATTTTTTTTATTGCAAATTAAAAAAATATTTAAAAAAAATGTAAATTATTGTTAATTTTTGTTGGAACTTTCTAGTAATTATCACGATTTTAGGTGTTTTGACTCTAGTTTTATGTGTTGATGTTTTTGATTGTTGATAATCCTCGGTTTTATTGTGAACGGGGTATCAATGATTATAACACAGTGAAAATTTACCTGCAGACGCACTATGACGGGGATCTGAATGTTTAGGTTCTTAGCGGCGTTGATGATGCCCTCCGCGATGACGTCACAGCGCATGATGCCGCCGAAGATGTTCACCAGGATGGCCGTCACTTTCGGGTCGGACAGAATGATTTTGAAGGCTTCCTGCAAAATCAAGTATTCGTACAGAGGAAGGAGCAATAAGTGGTGTATTCATATCGATGAACAAATTTCC
This sequence comes from Dendrolimus punctatus, assembly GCA_012273795.1. NCBI lineage: Eukaryota > Metazoa > Arthropoda > Insecta > Lepidoptera > Lasiocampidae > Dendrolimus > Dendrolimus punctatus. The sequence goes on along the minus strand of CM022531.1, from coordinate 19,227,200 downwards.
TAAGCATGTTTTTCTTCAATTAATGTGAATATCGGATTATTTTGACATTATGGCCACAGAAACTGCCTAAATATTGCTAACTCTCTGTTTAATACTGTTGTAGCTGCAATTATTAATTTAACATGTAAATGTCTCAGCCACTGAGTTACCATTATTTGTTTGCAAATAAAAAAAAACAATAGGGGAAAAATGGTCGAAAAAGTACATATAGTGAGTGACCCATGTCCACACCTGTAACACTATGAAGTTACAGAGATGATAATTTAATGTATTGATGTAAGTTTTTAATTAATCGCCTTCTTTATTTCGTAATGGCAGAGATCTAACTTTTTCTTAAAATTGTAATTAAGTTCTACGCCTTTTATTGTATAGTATTGGAGTACATAGATTAGAAAAATAATGGTCACACGTACGGAGACAGCCTGAGCCGTGGCGCCTCCGCCGACGTCCAGGAAGTTGGCCGGGTCGCCGCCGTACAGCTTGATGATGTCCATCGTGGCCATCGCCAGCCCCGCGCCGTTCACCATGCAACCGATGTTGCCTATTCAAGTGGTAATAATACGTAAAACTATACTAGGCGGCGTCAGCATGCCATGGCATCCACCAAGCACTTTGCCATTATTCAAAAGATAGCAAATAAAAACGATTCATAATTATATTTAGTAGAAAATGATTTATTAACATGAAAAATACATACATAATGTAGGTATATTATAAAATTTATATCTATGTTCGCTGTTTATTATTATTATTGCTATTATAACCATAGTATGGGAGTAATTGGTAGGAAGGAATAGAATAGAACATTGTTCCATTTGTAATTTTTGGGGTAGTCAGAAAATTAGCAAAACTTTTTTAATGAAAGAAAGAAAGAAAAATATTTTATTTAAGGAAAAAAACTGTTATATAACTAGAAAGAGAAACAAAATAAGTACTAAATTGAACCCAGTCTCAACATAATACTAGCCAACAAGGACGAGCGCTGTTCTTCCGTCTGTGACCATAAAGTGAAGTCACAGAGGACAATACAACACACATATCAACGAAAATATATATAGTATAATACAGTTTGATAAAATTAAATTAATTGCAGACTAAAAAAATAATATATATAAAAAGGCAATAATACTGACACTAAATGTTTATTTTTCAGTTCCTTATTTTGTATAATTTATTACATGAAGTTTCAGATTTGTACCATTAGATGGCAGAGCTTGCACATGTTGCATAATTAGTTTACATGCTAAATAAAATAATTTATCATCAATACGAAATGTTTTCTTAGATATTGTTTGTACAAGGTTCATCTTTGACCTTGTATCCACCTGATATTAAGCAATTGTGGCACATACTCATATCACTATTGAATTGTTATTGAACTTGGCTCTTTGTTAATGCTAATATTCAGTCTTTATAACTCACCATCAAGGGCAATATAATTGAGATTGTATTTGGCTGCCTCAATTTCTTTAGCGTCCTCTTGAGTTGTATCCCTCAGATCAAACAGTTCTTTTTGTCTGAACTCCGCATTGTCGTCAAATCTAAACTTGGCATCCAGGCAGAAGACTGCAAATGTTTGAAACAATTAAAAAAAGTATCCATTAAATTGTTTGAAAATTACATAAAATATTGTAAAATTCCTGTTTTATGAAAATATTCGTACCCACCAGAGATTCACTACTATTATTTATATGAAAATTACATTATTAATAAAATCACATTTAATCCAAAATTTTGCGAAATTGACTTATTAATGCCATCTATCGTAAAACATTAGTGTATTAGTGCAACCAGCATAAGCACTAAAAGTAACAGAAACATTCATATCAATATTCATGCTCAAAAAATCTTTTCTTGTGTCAGTATTGGATTAAGCATGCGACAAATTTGTTAGTGCCCTATTTACAGTCTTGACAATTAACTGTTTTATACATATGTTTGATAAGAAATCAAACAAAAGTAAGATACATATGGAATGGTGGGAATCTGACACAAGTAAAATCTTTGATAGTTGTTCTCATAAGTATTTCTTAAATAATTAATCTTTTCTTACATTTGCCACTAAGCGCATCTTCAGCGTAGGGATTGACTTCAATGAGCAGAGCGTCTTTCTTTACAAATAGGTCGTACATCTTTTTTATCATATCAGAAGCATCCTGTGCATATTCTTGTAAACCAATCTGAAAAATTAAATGATTTAATCATGCTTACTTATGCGTTTAGCTTATGTGTTTAAGAATATGTTTCACACCCCATATCTTGAATATCTAATATATTCTTTACAGATTTGTGGAATATTTTCCACAGCTATCGTTATAGCCTTTGACAATCCATATTATGTTTATAAAAGTGTCAGAATGACAGAATCTTAAGTCAGTCCAAATCCATACTTTACCAGTATAATTATCTCTTATATTAGAATCTCAATAATATACTATAAAGTAGCAGTTAAAAAGCACTGATACGAGTGTTGATTACATACTATGAACAAAATTAACTTCATATCATTTATATATTTATCCACATATCGTGTTTTTTTTATTGTCAATGTAGTTATAGAAATCAAAATGTAAAAATTCCTTTTGTTTATTGTGAAAAGCTGATGACCCACTTAATAAAAAATGGTCACTGCTGCCTTTGAACGTTAGATTTCATCTGATACTCAATTCACTCATATACAATTTTAATTTGGCAGCTTGTAACATGTTACTAATTAATCAAGTGTAAAAATAGATTTACCTTTTGTATTACTCGGCTCACTTGCTCGTCAGAAATTCCTTGAACAATGTCAATGGGTTCATAGGTGATAGCATCAGGGTTTTCAGCAGCCACATCCTCAATATTAACACCTCCTTGTGATGATGCTATGATAACTGGACCCTACAATTATTTTGATAAATTTAATATTTTTTGTTATGTAATGAGTATTTTTTGTAATTAACTGGCAAATAACACCAATTTATCTCATGTGCTAGCTATTGGCAAAGACATGGTTTGTGTAAAATAGTTAACAGTAGTAGTCACCAATGCCTTAAATTGTATGTGAATTCCTTCAAATTCCAGTGGCTTCCCACTCTAAGCAATAAGCCTGCAAAGATTTATTTTCAATGTGAGTGTTATTTACGTTTATAATAAGTCTAGTAAATATTAAAAGCTACGACATTAGTGAAAGAAATGGTGTTTTGAAAAGAAGTTATGGACTTGTTTGTTCCAAGTTGTTTCAAATAACACACAACAAAAACTTTATATTTTAATGAAATATACCAAAATAAAATCAATTCTAGTTTCAAAACTGTTTAGTTAAAATCATAAAAACAGAACATAGTTCATGATTTAGACATATCGTATCCAAGCAGTTCATTTAATTGACATTATGAATTATGATGACTTATTAATAGCCCTACATTATTGACATATCATGTTAGCGTTGTTCATTTCAAACTGTAGCAATATTACGTAACAGTCTTTAACTCTAATTTTTCATTCTAAAAAAATATAAACTGCTAAGCCATCGAGTGGGGTAATCTGGGATAGTTTTTCGTAAAGCCCGAATCCTGCATTATTTTAACCAAGTTAAATCAAGGAGTAAAATCTTTAATTCTAATTTCGTGGCTTAAGCGCAGCCACAATAAATCCCGTGCACAACTTATGTACTGTAAAAATTAACAACAATAAAATGTTTAACAAAATTGAAATCCTTCAAACACGATCTATATTATGTTACGTAACGTTAGAAATGTAGAATGATGTAATCAAGTAAGTTCCTTATTAAGGAACCAGTCATATCCTGTATGAATAAAATTAAACGAGAATAGGAAAAACAATGCATACATTAAAACTGCGTTCCATCATGATGGCTACGTAGTACTCGCGTCGGGGGAATTTTCGCTCAGTAATCATGACCATGTTGCAAATGCGACCACCGGCACCTGTTTGTTTCGTCACAAGGTACTGATTCAGCATTTTGCTTGCCATATCACCAGCAATCTCAGGCCTGCACAACGAGGATTTTCAAAATGATGCAAGCTTAAAACAAGTTTGAATAATAAAACTATGTTTTAACGATTTCAAGCCCCAAACCCAGCAAAAACCAACTGCCAGACTTCAACACGCCATGAGCACTTTCTGTGTGCAACTTGACAGATAATTAATGAACATTTTAGAGCTAGGCATGTTTGCTGAAGAGGTTCTTGCGCCACTTCTTCTCTTGAAGCCATAACATGTTGTAAAGCGGTGGTAAACTAGATTAGGCTCCCATAGAGTAAATAATAACCATAAACAAAATTAAAACTAAATACATAATTAAAATGAAGAAGTTGGTGGTAGGCTAAATAAAACTTTAACAATACTCGGTGATACTTGTCATCTTCGTATTCCGTGATCACGGCCATTGGATAGTGGCCGAAACGTCGGAATAACCATAATCAAATAAATTACCACGTTTAAAACCGTTTACTCATGTATACAAGTTGAAAACTTAAGAAAATATTAACTTTGACTAACTCAAATTATGTGAGCTCAAGCTTGACAAAGAGGATGCACTACTACAGCAACTCTGACAGTATATGTTAATGTTGTAAAGACAGTGGCATATTCTTTTCCTTTTGATTTTGGGGCAGCACAGCATGTCTTTTTCTTTCATACTCCTATTATGGCCTACATCCTTTATCGCACCACAAATTTTCATTTTCTCCTTATCACATCCATCCACATCTTTTGTAGGCCGCAACCTTTACTTTTAACTCATTGGTCTTCCAATTTAAAAATATTTTTGACATAAGATTTTCATAAGTCGGTGTGACCTTCCTCTTAAATTTTTAATTACAAGTGCAACTTTTAAAGACCATCTTGTGTAAATGTTTTCACTCAAACCACTCTAGTAACATAACACTGCACACATCCATCTTAAGTCTTTTATCAGATGAGTGGAATCATTTACAGTCCTATAACTTTTTAACCCACCAGTAAGAATATAAAACACAACTATCTGTATTGGACAAACATTGTGAGTATACCACTCATACCCTGAAATAGGGACACTCAAACCAATAGGGAAGTTTAGTGGGATGATATTATGATATTATTGTCATCTTGCCAGCATTAAATCCTGATTATAGAATTAATACAAATTTCTAAAAGCAGAACCTAGCTTTTATGCCTTTGTATTGAACTGTGTTGTGTTTCAATAAATAAATTATTATCACATGTTTTACATTTGAGATAAAAATATGTAAATTTATAATTATTAGTAGTTAATATATTTGGTATGTGTACACTGTACATATGTTACAGGCAATTTGATTAATTGGGTAGTATTAATATGGACCAATCATTATGAATAGTGACCAAGTGTCTCAATTTGATACATTTATACTTCACCTGACCTATATTAATAACGCACAACGGCCTATGATCAATTTAAAAAAATCATGGTTTGAGATAACTTTAATTTATCATTTGGGCTGGGCAGTATAAATACTTCCTATTTCATGCTAAAAATGTGATAAATTTGGTTACCTTCCCATAAGAATAATGTAAGTTTACTTCATTAAAGGGTGGGGCAGTTACCCCTTACCCATACCTTAACCTTATTTAATAAACAAAAACTACAGTTCATCTGATTGTATTTTTTCAAAACACCTATAATTTTCAAATTGAATACATTACATAATTAGTAAAACTAAGCCAAGGTTCAAAAGTTGGAAGTTAGTATTTTATAATGGCTATTCTTAATCTCAAATATAGAGATATCTGTAGTAGGTGAAAGGCTTGTATGAAAAAGGACATGAAGTCTTGTGGTGTGACATTTATGACAGAGAAATATGGAAGAAAAAGACATCCACTGCCATCATCAAATAATTGGAATAAGAGAAGCAAGATTGGAGTGCCTGTAAGAGCTTACAATTTTTTTCATTAGACAACTAGATGCCTCCAAACGCCTTGTGTCATTAGTTTTTGTCTGTTCAACCCTAAAAATTAAATAAACCTTTAAAAACCAAAGAAAGAACAGAGATTTATTTTTAGAACTACAACAACAAAGTTTATATAAAACAGAGATAAATGGAACATATATTGTTAAATACACTAAATCTAAAACAATAACAAACAACAAAATTTGTTTGAGAGTGAAGCTTCAGAACATGTTTAATGTTAGTTTTTTGTGTATGTTTTATAAAGTAAAGTTGCTTACGTGTTAACCATTCTGACACCACCCTTTAGGCCATTTTTGAAAGCACCCTTGCCTCTACCACCAGCAAGTACCTAATGATAGAAGAATCATATATTATTGAGATTAAGTAAAAAATAATAATGTACTTTATATTAATATTTACACCCAAATTAATTAACCATATTGTACTCCACAACACTATAAACTAGAACATCTAAATAATAATTTGAGTAAGACTGGTTACTTGAAATTATGACTTTTATGTAATTCTAACGTTCCCAATTGTTTAGTATAGCATATCCTGCACAATGATCAGATATTGTTGAACTTTTTTTTTAGTAAATTTAGCTACTGCACAGAATTTACTGAAGTTTTTCAGATTTTATTGATTAATTTTTATAATATCCAGTTAAAAAGCAAAAGCTAAAACATAAGAATATTAATGTTTATTTAAAGAATATTTTAGAATGTGGTGTTGCGATGTACACTGCCACAGCAGTCAACAGTTTCCTTAATTTAAATTGAACTAAAAAACTTCTTTACCTGTGCTTTAAGAACTATGTCTTTGGTGTTAAGATCCCGGGCAAACTGTACTGCCTCTTCTTTGGTCTTGGCCACATTAAATTTTGGTACAGGGATGCCATGATCATGAAGCAATGTGTAGCTCACATATTCATGGACATTTAGGTTTCGAACTTGCTGTTTGTTGGGAAGGTTGTTAGCTGTTGCAGCTGCCAACAACTACATCAAAATTAAATATTATCTTAAATATAGTATTATGTTTTAAAGCAGTTCAAAATTTTTTGTAGAATTATTAGTACTTTATTTAATACAAAAAGTTCATTGACCATTCCAGCATCTCCATAATTTGAATATTAAAAAATAATAACAAAAATGTTTCAGAATAGTTTCCTTATACATTTCATTCATGAAAAATCCTAATTAATAAAATTTGGAGTGTTGTTAAATCTACTGCCTATATTACTTTGTGAAGTACTGTGACGTAAGGTCACAGATCTAAAAATCACAAGGTCAAATTTATAAATAAGTTTGTAACTAGAAATAATTACCAGATTTTTTCAACTTCTTAAAGCATTATAAAATATATGAATCGAAAATATATGATTGACGATACCAAATAGTGATTTAAATTAATTTTTTAAAACAATATTACAAAGTATTATATATTTTCCTAGGAAAAGCGTTGAGCAAGAAACTTAGGAATGAATTAAAATAAACCTGAATAAATAAAATAGATGAATAATTCTTTGTAGATACCTTATTTCCATTTCTAACAAAAATTGCCTCAGCAAGACCAAACGAACGAGGAAGTAAAGTCGCCATTTTTCCACTACAAAAATTTATCAAAGACAATATGAAAACGACTGACAACGTCAAGTCGACACCAGGAATAAACAAATAAACGAACACATATTCGCCACAAAGGCAAGCAAGAGAATCTTAGTCCATACAGCCAATTATGATTTCTTTAGCGCAGACGCTATTCAATGGGGTTCTTGTGAAATCTCGAAAGGCCACATTTGAATATATAATCTATACTAATATTGTAAAGAGGAAATATTGGTTTGTTTGCATTGAATAGGCTTCAAAACTACTTAAAAGATTTGAAAAAATCTTTCACCCTTGGCAAGCTTTTTTTTCAGGCGGGGAAATGCATTTCGCACATAGCGGATCCATTGCTAGGGATTAGACCGTTGTCAATCATTAAGGCATTCCACTGAGGGCAATCCAAACAGCTATCGACCGGCTTGTGTGGAGACTCGAACCAATGGACAAATGCCCAAAAACTAATACCTACCCACTAAAACAACCCTCCTCCGATGCCCCGAGCTTATGGTAGGAAAGGCATGAGACTTACAACGTAGTTACGCCCACGCCGATCCTAACGCAATAAGTGCATGAGAATGCCCTGGAAAAGCAAACTCACTTCGACGATAGGGGTGAAAACTCCTCTGCTCCCTAGATGCAAGAGGGCCCCTGAAGCGGTATTTTTCAGGGAGGGTAGTCATGCGCATATCTGCGTCTCCGGGCTCCCGGCTAATGCCGGCGCCCGTGAGTAAGCCCATAAATAAGCGCAATTTCACTTCTCTCCCTATCTCGTTCCGCGGCCTCCTTTTGAGACATCACAGACGTCTCGCAGAAATTAGCCGCACCCACCCAATGATCATCGCTATGCAGCATGGCTTGCACCAGGCTGCCGAGCGAATCAATTGGACCTACTATTGTCTCGAGTTCAAACCTCTGTGGTGCCCAGGCTGCGCACTCGACTAGCGTATGAAACGCCGTGTCAAGTGCGTCACACTGGTGGAATTGTGGTGAAGGCTGACAGCCCGTAATCTGAAGGTAAGAGTCCCGCGTTTCCGCGAGAGCCATCGCAACAGCTGCAGTCGAGTCTCTTCCACCGTATCAACGCCGGCCACGGGGTTTTCCAACTCTACCGACCAAGATTAGCAGAACCGCGCTGAACGAAGCAGAGCTCGACGCTGGTGGTCGTCGTCGGAAGGGAGGGGTGTTTGGGGAGGAGGTTTGAGAGGAAGGGGAAGGAATACAAGGATTTGGAATGGATAGGTGGTACACCACTGTCACGGGAGTGACGGGGGGAATGTGACAGTGGCCGCATCCCCTTGTACTGCTTCCTGGACGGAGACGAGTCCAGGGCGGCACCCCCTGGGGGATTCACTGTTGCCAAGCTAGACCATCCTCGGTTGCCATAGGCTATAAAAAAAATTATACTCATTGATGTAGCAATAAGATTGCTACATCAATGATATTAAACAGTATTTTAAATCCATTTTGGTGAAATATTTTGCGCCTTTTTTTGTGCGACTAGAATTCTTTAGCGATCCTATGGACAAAATTCCAGCACTGGAGAAATATTTTATTACTTTATCTCTATTACTTTATCTCTTTTATTACTAAAAATGCCTTAATCAACATAGCTAATGAAAATTAAACCCAAACATGTGTGGGTAATGGTATTGATTACATGTCACTTTTGGTGTAATAAATATCGTCATAGTGGGTTTATTTAGCTTATTATATGATTTTATAAACACTGTTTTCGAGTTTATTAAACAAGTTTTGGACTAGTTTATTGACTTTTATACACGAAAATAGTTTTTTTTTATATATTACGACAATGATTACAAATCGATTGTGACACTCAGACCGCTGCCTTGGCACCAAGGAATATATTACTGTCTTACGAGAGCTTGGCATGCTCGCTTAGCTTGTGGGTTTTAGTCGAAAGCCGTGACTAGAGCGGTAACTTAGGTTAGGTTACAGTTTGAACTAAAGCACACGTCCCTGAGTGAGCTTACCGTGGCAGCGGCCGGCGAGTGCCAGAACTGGTCACTATATAACAAAGCTAATGAAAGAAAAAAAAATATCTCAAGAACTACATCTCCTAGACATAGGGGTTACAGAAGAGAGAAGTATTAGTCCCCCCTCCGCCCCCCACTACTTAAAATTCAGTCACCACTAAGCTAAAAAAACACTATCTAATGGTATTTATAGGACGACAATACTGATGTATCATCTATCGGGTAGGTGGTTGATGTTCTGATATTTTATGCTAAGGGCTCATCTATTTTATAGATAGTGTATTGATTTTTTTTTTTTTTTTTTTTTTATATTTAGGGCAACGAACAATTACACCACTAAGATTAAATACAAATATAAACTATTGGTAACTATTACTTGTGGCGCAACCAGCGATGTTGCCCACAACTATAATAAACAAGGAATAAAGCCGTCTGTCTGTCAGTCAGTTATTTTATCCAGAGAATTACATTAAAGAATTAATTTAATTTTATAAGATTTGGTGGTCAATAGATGTGAAATTTACTACAATACTTGTCTAATATCTGTTATTGTTGAGCAACAGGCACATCCATTGTCAGCTCTAAAATCTTCTTTTTGTACAGAGAAGGGCTTAGAAAAAATATGTCAGCTTCTGTATAATATTCATTGTAACGTTTCATTATCCTATTAATTGGGGCACGTTCACCTGCATTAGTTCGAGATATCTTAGCCGCAAACATTTCACGCGCACGGGTCTTTCGAATCACGTGAAATCTTTGCGGAACCCAAATACTTATTTGGTTCAATAATGTAATACAATCAAATTTATCATGACAAATGTTATATAAAAGCATAGCATCTAGGAGGTTTCTCCTCGTCTCAAGTTTATGCATAGAGTACTTGTTAAGGAGTGTCTCGTACGAGGACTTAGAATGAGAACAGCGATAATTTACGGAGCGTAAGAATTTGCGTTGAACGGATTCTAACTGCTTATTATATTTAGCATAGAGTGGGTTCCAAATTACTGTGGCGTATTCAAGCTGAGATCGAATTAAGGACTTGTATAGCAAAAGATATGAAGAAGGTCTCTTGAACGGTTTACAAGTTCGCATTACAAAGCCGAATAATTGGAATGCCTTATTTAAAATGTAGTTTACATGAAAATCAAAATGCAATTTGGAGTCCAAGAAGATACCTAAATCTTTTATTACCGTGACTTTTTCTAGAGGGTTACTACAAAGTGAATATGTAAAGTCGACGTTGTTGGTTTTTTTTGAAAAACTAATTGATTTACATTTATTTATGCTGAGATGTAATTTATTTTCCACACAATAATTTGACAGTGAATTTAAATCATCTTGAAGTTTGAAGCAATCCTGAATTGAAAAAATTTCCTTAAAAATTTTGAGGTCATCTGCGTACATTAAGAAATTAGTATGTTTAAAACACTGATTAATATCATTGATAAAAATATCAAAAAGCAATGGCCCTAAAATTGACCCTTGGGCAACACCGGAAGTTACATAAATTATGTCAGAGTAGAGTCCATGAATTGACACACGTTGCGACCTATTTTTTATGTATGAGGTAAACCATCTCAGTAGGTTTCCTCGAATACCATTGAAGGCAAGCTTCCTTAGCAGTATGTCATGGTCCACCTTGTCAAAAGCCTTACAAAAGTCTGTGTAAACTGTATCTACTTGAATCCGATTATCCATAGATTTAAACAAAAAGTCTGTAAAAATAAGAAGATTACTAACTGTGGAACGTTTTTTGACAAATCCGTGTTGTTGTTCCATAATCTGTTTGTGTAAAACAGGATATATATAATTATGTACTAGGCGCTCCAGTACTTTCGACAAGGTAGACAGTAATGATATTGGACGGTAGTTTGTGACGTCGATTATATCTCCACCTTTATACACCGGGGTAATGTTAGCCATTTTCCAATTGCTAGGAACAATACCTTCCATGAGACTTCTGTTATAGAGAATAAGTAAAGGAGCAGCAAGAGTCTCAGAGGTGTTTTTTAAGAAAAAGGGGGGAAGGCCATCAGGTCCAGGTCCCTTGGTAATATCTAATGCCTTAAGTTCTGTAATAATTTGTGTTTTAGTGATTTGGAGTTCGGACAGAGCAAAATGACAGTTTGCATTAATAGGCATAGTTTCTAAATCGTCTTGATTACCGTCAGACTGACTGCGTTCATAAACTGAAGCAAAAAAGTTAGCAAATAGTTGACAAACCTCGTCAGGTTTTTTACTCTTCACGCCCTCGTAATTCATAATATGCGGAATCCCACGTTTTCTTTTGTGCGACTTCACGAAAGACCAGAAAGTTTTAACATCTGTTTTTAAATTGTCTTCAATGGTATCTATGTAATTATTAAAACATATTTTGCTTTGTGTCTTAAATCTTCGGCGAAACAAAGAAAATTGTTCATAATGATATGTAGTTTTATATTTTTTCCATTTAATCCAGGCGTTCTCTTTATTTTTAAAGATATGAATAAGAGGACGTGAAAACCAAATTGGAAATCCATTGGTTTTGGTGCGACGTTTAGGTATATATTTACGAATTATATCATAGATAACTTCGTAGAAACTATTTACCGAAAGATCTAAAGATGAATTATTCAGTCTACTTGACCAGTCAATGCTTTGAATTTCATTATTAATAATTGCATATTTTCCATCCAGAAAGCAATATTTGAAAACAGGAGACGAGTTTATAACCTGATAAGGCGCTCCTAGACTGATGAATACGCTTAAAGGAGGGTGTAAGCAATCAACAGCTACCAATGGTCTCAACATTGGCTCACACACTGATTCACAATTGGAAATAAATAAATCCAAGATACGACCCATACTATTTTTAATGCCGTTATATTGTTTACTTTTTGTCGACTGCAGGAAATTATATAGTAAACTTGCAATGTTAAGGTTACAGTACGAAGTACATGATAAATTTAAAGTAAACTCCTTCCATTCTAAGTGAGGTATATTAAAATCACCTACAATGTAAAAGTTTTCAATATTGGTATCGTTTAATTCATTTAAGAGAGCGTTTAAGAACAATGAGTATATTTTTGTATTTGTATTGGGAGGAATGTAAACGCCACAAACTACACAATACTTGTTACTGACTTTAAATTTAAGAAACACGTAGTCAATTAATGACAACATACCCATGTTATGCTGTTCATTGTCGCTAAGTGTGAGAAAACATCTATCAGCGGATAGGTCGCCGCGTGTGGCAATCAGTACTCCACCACCGTCTTGCTTGCCGGTTGCCATACGATCCCTATCACAGCGATGCAATACGTAACGGGGGTCAACTACTTCACAATCCGAGATATTCGCCGTCAGCCATGTTTCAGAGAAAATCAGTATGTCATAACATTCAGTTAGAATATTAGAGTATAAAGTATTTAACTTTGTCCTAAGTCCTCGACAATTCTGATAATATATAGCTACATTATCTGTCATTTTGAATGATATTTGTCAAAATATTATTTATGAAAAGATGAACTAGTGACTTTAATTTATAATTGAAATTATCATAAAATAAACCATCTCCCGAACCAATACTCGTGCACAACTGTTTAAGCTTGAATAATAACAGATTTATATTTATATAAATACTAAATATTAGATAATTATAAAGAAAATTAATATCTAAAATCAAATACGAACTAAACATGATATTTTCCAAAATGCGGGTAGGTGAAAAAAATACATGTAGTAGCGAAGAGTACAAACCGTGGCATATACACAAACGCACAGAGTAATGTACATTTAAGAGACTACAAATTTCACAAAAATATTTTACATAAAATTGACACAGCAATTTTACTGATAGGTACAATATAAATATTGAAATGATTTTATATATATGGATGAAACTTATTTTACGTGGTCTTAATTTTAAGTAAATCACTTTGGGATTTGATTGCGATAACAGGAGCAGTTTCACTAGCCCTGACAAAAATGGTGCCATGTTTAATCCAAACGAAACGAAAATTATTTTCTTTGGCGGTATTACGCGCTTGCCGAAATAAGTTTTTGTTCTTCAAAGTCAAGTGTTCATTTATATAAATTTTCATAGCCGGTCCAGATATTTTAAGCTGTTCAGAAGTAATACCCTTATTGAGGCGTGCTGCAGCAATAAAATTATCCCGCACATTTCTGGTTGACAATTTTAATATTATATTTTTCGGGTGTGAATTACTGGGAGAGAGTTGAGACACTCTATGAATCGACACTATATCTTGTTTAGTGAGAGATACTTTCATTACACTCGATATTTCTTGGAGAATTGTCAAGAGGTTTTCCCCTCGTTTTTCTGGCACATTACTGATTTCAACATTGCACTGCCGTGCTTGTTGTTCCATTATCTCCATTTTGTTTTCTAAAATAGAAATTTGCGATGAGTTATTCTGGTATAAGGTTGATTTTCCTTCAAGTACAGCCACGCGCCGCTCAATTTCTAAATTTTTGCCTTTTAGATCTTCGTATTGATCGTTGATAAATCTAATGGAAGTTTTAATGTCACTAAATTCATCGATAAGCTTGGAGAATTTTTCATCCTGTTTTTTAAACCAGCCATCAAGCATGTTTATAATATTCGATTGAAAAGAATGCAATTCATTATGCAAATCTTGCATTTTCAATTCTGTATTTTTTTGTCGTAAAGTTACATATTGCGGTGGTGACTCCTTATCAATCAATGAGTTGTCAATACTCATCTCACCAGATGCGCATGGTTGATCTTCTTCGCCCATTTTGTCGAAAGTAATATTTAGAGAATCCATACCTTTTAAAACGTAGAATCTGTTTTCAATCACTTTTTTCAATCACTACTCTGTGCGAGACTCACAGTACGGTATGGCAGCTTCACTCGATACGGTTCGTGCTAACTGGACTTACAATACAGTACAGGTGCTACACAGAGCGCGACACAGGCGGTTCACTCCGCTGCTAATGGACGAATGATTATTATCTATGCAACTACCCTGTTGATCTATGTATAACCAAATAAATCTAGGCATTTATTATAATAATTTAATTCTAATCATTATCATTTCAGGTTGGTTTTATTCTTTTTATCTTATAATAATATCTAATTCAGCACTATAACTTTGGTTTCCTTACTTTGCTCTCTTATAGGATAATACCATGCTCACTACCCATGGGAAATAAAACATCTCAGCAATTGCAATTGCATCATTTAATTTTCATAATTTTTCAATCTCTCACCTCTGTTTCCATTTCTCACTCATAAACATTGAAAAGGATAGTAGTAACTTATTTTTGTCTAGTTATCTCATCCTGGAACAATACCCCTCCACAAATCTTTCAATAGACATTAGTCTCACAACATTTTTAAGAATAAGTTTATAATAAATTATTACATCTGTGTTAATAAAACGTATAGGTTCAACATGAAATATATTACACAATTTTGGTTTAAATAGCAGGCAATCAAACAATATGTTAAAACCAATAATTTTTCAATTATGCAACAGCATTTTCTCTACAGGAGGTCTTATGTCTATAGTTTTAGATTTTTCTTCAGTCCACACTCCATTACCAGTAAAATAATGCTTTTTCTCTAACAAATACATAACTAAACTTAATTTCTGTGATTGACTCAATTTATCCATTTCAATATAGTCGGAGAACACTGGTTGCTTATTTCTTTTATTGTTGAACAAATCTAGTATTGCTTTTATTTTATTCCATGGATAAAGAAGTACTGGGCAATTTTGATATATATCATCTTCAGAAAAATGTAAAGATAATTGTTGATGAACAAACTTAACTTGAACTAGAGGTGTATTTATCCAAAAGGGATGTCTCCTTAAAGCACTACGAATATCTTTGGTATTGAATTTTTTACCTAATGATTGATGTATACAAAATATTAAGTCTTTTCCCTTCCCTAACCTATCACCAGGTGATTTTTCAAATAATTCATATCTGTCTGAACTCCCTGCTAGAATATTCAGACTCAAACACTTCTTGTTATTAGTGTAAAGTTTATTCAGGCGTTTCACTGCTGTGGTATTATAATGTATTACTTTCAAAAATCTAGGATGTTGAAAAAATGTATTAAATTCTGGTATATTTTTTGCTTTTTCTAATCGGTCTCTAACAGTGCTAGATCCCAATGTATATATATCAAAACATTTGATTTGTGCTTCGTTATTTATTCCATATTCCTGTAAAATATTTCTGATCTCTACTAATATTTCATATCTCTTTGTAGCTATTTTCGGGTACATTCTTATTACTTCCTTGATATCAATACCTCCGATTGATCGAAAATTGTTTATTATATTTTTTAAGTTTATAGGATCAACATGAACCAAGTATAAATTATTTTTTAATTTATTGTTAGGTATCATAATTTGACACTGTAATATTTGTAGTGTTTCATTTATTACTTTTAGAGGCCTGTGTTTGATTGTAGGATATGTTTGTATGCCTCTATAGAATTCTTCTTGAGTCAAATCAAGTATAAGCTCAAGATACCTTTGAATAATTTTCAACCTTAATGAGTATAGATTTAATTCATTGACATCACCCATTACTAAGGTGGTCAGTGATGTTGGCCATTTAGTCATGTAACTTGCAAGCCTATTTTCGACATTAAAATGTTGAGGTATTTTATTAATGCTTCTTAATTCACCTATAGTTTTTTGCTTTACCAGTGGTAAATATGATATTAGATCTTTTCTTGATATATTTACAACACCGCATTCCTCCAAAACTTTAAAACGAAATTTAAGAGTTATTGGCAATATTCCAAACAGGGACGGCTCATCAATTAGATCTTTTGTTGTGAAACCTAAATCACAAACCGTTTCCACTAAATCTTTTAACCTTTCTTCATGTAGCTTATTTATAACGGGGTGTTTTAAAACCAGGTATTTAGCCTCATCCTCTTTGATAAAGAGATGATTTGTTAGAAGCTTTATTATGGTTTCTTCTTCTATTTGTTTTCCCACACTATAATAACGAAGTCGAAACAAACGGGGACCCCGGCAGTGGGGGCCTATAAAACTTAATTTACTTGTTATCATTTAGAAAAACTTGCTATTTATTCGTGCTGGTGAAAAACTATTTATTTAATTTAAACATGAAAAACTTCTTAACGAAAATAATATAAAAATAACAACTAATCAACTCTCCATATATTCAATATACTCTATGTAATCAACTATTCCTAGGGCGTTCCACCAGCAACGCACAACGCCCAAAATGCTCAGTTAGCCGTTCCACAAGGCGACCGCGAGCGTTGCGGTCGTGGCGAAAACATTACTAGACGTCATTATTTTCGATCACATAACGCTCACAACCACCCATGTCAAAAAGTGGGTCGAAGTGGGCGTTGACCACAGAGCATTAATTCTCTCTTGTTAAAATACGTTGGCGCGAATTTTGAAACAAAGATGGCGAATGAGAAAATATCTTTCTTTATAAACTTTGTAAAATTAATTTTAATGTATTTTAAACAGCCATCTATCATTTTCCTTTATTTGTAATTAATATTTATTTACATGATTTATTTCTAATCAGTTTTCATTATCGTTGACTTGAATATAATTATATAATTAATGAGAAATTCATCGTTTGTAGACATAGCTTTTGCTGCAGAGTTATAACTCAGAATATAGATAGATAGACAACAAATAATTCTATATATTTCTTGAAAGTCTTAATGGCTTTTAAATTTTTCATCTGAATAACGATCGACTATATTTTTATATTGTGTAATACGTGGCCTGAGATCACGTTTTTTAGTATTACGTTTATAAACTTAACGTCCACTCTTCATCTGAGCTAGATGATTTGCTTTCTTCGAAATTACTACCGCGATGAAGTAGCCGATACCAATGGGGTCACCCATTAAGGACATTTTGTATAAATAGCTATATTTCTTTTAACATAGTCATCCCTATTGAAAAAGGCGCGATTTTCATATCAACCAATGACATTTGCGTATGACATTAATGACATCAACGCCCCATAACCCGTTCCACTAGCTTTTAAGATGGTAACGTCCGCAAGCAAGTGGAACGGCAAAAATCGCGGTCGTGAACGTGGTCGTTGTGAGTCCCTGGTGGAACGCCCTATCCGTAGACGGAGAAAAATATTCTACCAACTATCAACTCAAGTCCAAGATAACATTGACATTGAGATTGACATAAACACAGTAGTAGTAGTAGTAGAATTCGCCACAAAGGCAGGCAAAGGAATCTTAGTCCATACAGCCAAGTCTAATAAATCTTCGTTTAATAGTGCAGTTGTATTGTAGTCTACAACCGAAGCCATTCAACGGAGTTCTTGTGAAAACTCGAAAGACCACATTTAACTATACAGTTTACATTTATCACAAAGCACATAATTACTACTCAAAAACTATCAATATCCTACAACTATTGTTCATTTTAGAGTAATTTTACACATTTTTAGAACATAAAACTGCACAGCACAACATCTACTTTTGTTTTGTTCCCGCCAAAAACTCCCCTCTGTCTACGATCGTATCCATTACCACAGAGCCATATTTATAATGCAAAAAATGCTAATGTCAAGTGTCAATTGTTTGACTCGGTCAAATTTTAAATTTTGGGCGTGTTTCGGGTTTTACTTGCGTTATTTTTACATTTTTATTTATTTATAAAACACAACAAATGGCTAAATCTAAAACTGGGTACTTTGCGTTAGGCTTCTTTATTGTAGCATCGATATTTAATATCGTTGCATTCGTGAGTCCCTATTGGTTGGTTACTGATGGGAAACTAATAGATCCAAAGTTTATAAGAATAGGTATATAGTTTGTATAACTTCTATAAACAATTTTACTAGCTGTTTAATTGCATTTTAACATATTGTACCATATAAAAGTCTTTTTTGTTCACAATAGTAAACTGTTTTGCAGGTCTATGGGAAGTTTGTTTTAATAAATTTGAAGAAGTTTATCATAGGTACGACACCGTCTTTACTGGTTGTTGGTGGATATTTGAAGAAGAATATTACATTATTCATGATATACTTTTGCCAGGTTTCTTTATTGCAACGCAGTTTTTCTTCACGATTACTATATGTTGTGTTCTGGCATCTATGTTGTTAGCATACCTATTTTTAAAGAAAGATAAAGATGACGAAAATTATTTGACATTATTGGTTACACTTGGAACCGTTCTTGTTATTGGAGGTATGTTCTTATTCATTTAATACTAGACAAATTTAGTACACTTCTTCATGTATGTATATGCTTTCCATTTTTATGTTTCTTGTTCTATAATCTCTATTATTACATTACTCTTAATGTACCAAAAGTTAAAAAGTGGACTCCATATAACTTTCATCCTATCTTGTTAACTTCAGTAGTTAATCATTAGATGCCATAAAGCTTAGGATAGTATATGTATAATTTTAACAATTGTAGATCAAAGTGGAGTGATTGAACATTCTACCAAAGAACTGTTAGCAATGTTTTCATGACTTGAGTTTTCTATTTATGTTTTGCAGGTTTTTCTGGTCTTATATCAGTGATAACTTTTGGAGCAAGGGGTGATGGTAGAGATTGGATGCCTGACTGGGCGCATAATGACCTGGGATGGGCATTTGCTCTTGGAGTTATTGGAGTAATCTTTCTATTCCCAGCTGGTATTCTCTTTCTGGTTGAAGCAAGAGTACAAAAATATAAGAGACTGCATGAGATGCAAAGCAGGGAACCATCTTCTTATACAATGCAGGAAAGAAAAATTGCATATACAGGGGGTCATACTGACATTTAAGTTCAGTTAAATCTCAGACAGCTTAAGAGAGATTTTTATTTTAAATTACACTATAATTATGTAATGGTCTTCATCAAATACATCAATGCTATAATTATCTATTCTAGTTAAATGAGAATAAATATAAGTCTGAATTTACAAAATACTTGATATTTAGAATATAGTGAGTAATGAGAGAAACAACATTGACTTTTTTGATTGATAGACTAAAATTCATACATGACCTGTATTGTGTTTTTTAAATTAGTTTTAATGCCCTTTGAATTAATATAAGCTTCATACTTTAATGTTATACTTATAAGTTATCCAGACCATGTTGTTTAGTAAACAAAATGTTCATTGATAAAAACACCATAACAAGTATTTGTAAACTAAACAGTAGTTGTAAGGAAAATCAATGGCATAGTAAAATAAGAATTGTTTAATTGTGAACTGTGTCCGTCCAAAAAGTAATCTCATTTTTCAATCATTTTAGATAGAATTTTTTATTGCTTACCACATATAGTAAATTTAGGCGTTAAATGTTAAGGCAGGACCAAAGGGTGGTCTCATCATTTTATTATAGTTTATGAATTAATATACAATAATCTATAAAACAAATTTTTTATGTAATATACTGTGCCTTAAATTTACTACAATATCCTGTGGCCTGGTCTGTCATAAGAGTCAACAATGGCACAACATTGGGATGGCTAGTCCTGGTCTGGAGTATGCTGCCATAGGAACCTTGAGTTGTGTCCTGACATTTGTGGCCAAGTTCCAGGATTAAAGAGTGGCAGCACATTAGTATCGCCTTCAGTATTACAAATGTCCATAGGAGACAGTAACTGCTGTCCATTAGGGGCGCCTTCCTGTCTGCTGAACTCATGCAATAAAAGTAAAATTATAAAATGGCATGATTTTATAGGCCTCATATAATCATTTCAAAAATGCTGTAGGCGCAGCAGCAGTTTTATGATGCATCTGTTAAGTTCATTATTAGCATTAGTCAAAGTTAATGCACACTGCATTAACTTTGACAGTCATTAACACACTAGAGTCAATTTTGGTTAGAAACTAAGTTTTTACTTTGCAAGTCCACTTTCATACTTTTGCTCTTCCGGCGTTCTTGATTTTAAATATGTCTGCCAGAATACCATTTCTTACATTAATGAGCCTATAACTTTTATACAGGCCTGGCCTGCCATAAGGATATATGTTCCCATTGTAACTTGCCTATTTCTATAAATTCAAAAGATGACTTCTACTAGCTGGGAAAATTATATAATTGACTCATTAGTTTGGTGGCTTGTTTAGAGAACCAAATCAATCTAGATCATCAGTTACATAGATGTAAGGTATTTAATAAAAGTGTAGCATATATATGATTCTTCTGTGTGAATTCTTTTTTTTATGGGAATGTATTATGGACTATATATTTCTTTTGATAATATAAAAATGGTGTTGTTGTATTAGATCTTTATTTTAAGTTTATTATTAACACGTTTTTTTCATTTATGTTATGACCAGAGTTTACCCTGCAGCGGCACTGCGGATCAACCTCTAGTGCGTGCTTCTTGTTTTAAGAGTTTACAACACTGTTTACATTGTATAAAATTTTTATGTTACTGCTATTTGGCTCGGAAGATTCACTTCATTTTATATTGCAAACTATCCCACCTCCCGGACGAAATGATCTATGCCAATTTTCGGTATTAAAACTACATATTGAGAGCTTCATAACAGGTGTATACACAAAATGCCATTTTTTTGTTGTTTACTAAAAACTGTGCATGTTACAATTTAGAAAGTCTTACAGTATGCACCTTATACCTAAAAAGAAGGGTATTCCAAATTTCAGTCGTATACAATCAACTAGTTTTGTTTTATTTACAATTTTTTCCCTTGTGTAAAATTGCACTTGTCTATACGCCCATTTGTTATGAAGCCCTCGATATGTACACCAAAGTGACCAAAATGATGAATATGGCAAATAACAAAATAAAAACCTATCCCACTTTCTGGGATAATAATAACATAAATCTATCCCCAAACTTATCCCGTATGAAAAGTTTCCCCTGTCCACCCTCAGTATTAAAATTACATATATACCGAATTTCAGCCAAATTCAAAAGCCAAAGTCTAGTAGTTTTACCATGAAGACGGAACAGAAATACAGAGTTACTTCCGCTTTTATAATATTAATAAGGGTTTGTTTGTCATGCAAGTGTTTCTACTACACACTTATAAAACATTTATAAAATGTACAATAATTAACTATTGCCAATTAACTATTTTATACTTATATTTTTATACCCATAGTACCTACAAGAATATTAATAAATTTTGTATCAAATCTGTCTACTTATATTAAATCATCATATTTATAGTCGTTTATAAAAAGTTTCTTAAAATTTTATTATATTTTTGTACTTAGATTTAACATATTGTATGCCTAATCTACCAAATTACAATAAAAATGTAAAAATGTAGATTATTAATTACTTATGATCTTATATTTAGCTTCATTATCTTCACACGGAACTTTTAAGTTATTTGGTACATTGGAATTGCACAGCAAAGCTGACTTTGCAACTTCAATAGCTATGGAAATGCTTTTAGCTTCTTTATATCCGGAAAGAATTCCGTAAATGAAACCACTAGCAAAACAATCTCCAGCACCTGAAACACTTTCAACATTATCCAGTACTTTAACATCATAAAATCTTGCTTCTAAACTTTTATTTTGTGAAATATTTTTGTGTGATACTTGGTTTTTTACAGTTATTACTCCTTTTGCACCCATAGTTATCACAAGATTATCAATGCATTTTGATACTATTTTAGCTAATTCTAGAATTTCGTAAATATCGGTGATGCTGTTCAACTTTGCACTGAATGAATTGGGTTCGATAAATCTTGCCATGGCTTGTAATTCTGATAAATTTGGCGTACTGCAGAATACTTTACGCTTACAATGAATTATTTTTGTAGCTTTACGTCGATCGGTGGGCTCGAAGAAAACTGCAATAAAAATAATATTAATTGGACATGGCTTTGCATACAAGAAGCAACTCACATCTCGAGTGAAATTGAGTTACATATATAGATAGAGACCCAACCACATATAGGTTTTAGGTATACTAGAGTCTTGGATCATATAAACGTCACTAGAAAACTAAACACACACACAACACCCCACGTCTGCGCCGCGGGTGAACCTCAACCTCTAATGCGTGCTTCTTATTTAAAGAAGAGGCGTTAATACAGGTTACATTTTATGTTAGTGCTATTTGCACCAGAAGATTAATTTTATTTTATATCGCAAACTATCTCATCTCCCGACGTGAAAAGTATTTATGTCCATTTTCGGTATAACAACTACATTTAAACAAAAACTAAAAAGTATAAAATAACTTATTTCTAAAGCTATAATTATTAATATGTTATCTTAAAGTCAGTGCTTAGTTATTTTCAAAATATAGTATTTTTGTTTTACTTTGCACCGACTTCAAGATGTTTTAGATAATATAATATAGATATAATTATATTAATAATAATAGCTTAAGAAATAAGTTATTTTATACTTTTTAGTTTTTAAAGTCGGTTTTTTAAACGAAGTTTTTTAATTTTATTTGTTACTTTTTAGCGTCTGGCTATGTATAGGTAGACGTACAAAAGGTGCCGCGCTCCTTAAAAAATATAGGTCCCAAGAAACGGGAACAAAAAAATGTTCGTAAAATGAAAACTACTGGGCCAGACTATGTTAAATTTTTGGGGCACCAAATAGTAACTAGTCCGCATCAAACTAAACAAGAATCACTTAAATCGGATCATAAATCTCGGAGTAATCGGTGAACATACAAAAAAAAGATTCCAACAAATTGAGAACCTCCTCCTTGTTTCAAGTCGGTTAAAAATTACATCAAATCCGATCCAGTATTCCTAGTAGTTTTTCCGTGAAGGCTTAACAGACAGACAGTTCAAGTTATTATCGCATTTTTTATAGATGATGAATTCTTATATCTCTATATTTGAGAAATTATTGGTCTCATCTAAACTTTAATCCTCCAAACCGTCCTAGTTAAAATTATATAATAAAATAAAATATCCTCCATCTATAAAAACTACATAAACACATACACAAAAAGGACACAGATGATCAAAATTACCCAAATCTCCAAACCGACTCTAATGAAAGAAATGACGAAAATGGTTATCACAAAAATATCTATCCTACTTGTTGGTTTAAACTTTACATGAATCTAACCCATTTTTCGGGATAAAAATGTCTGCATCGAAAATATATACTGAGTTTCAGCCAAATCGGTCCAGTAGTTTTTTTTAGTGAAAATGGAACATACAGACATAATTACTTCAGAAAAGAACCTGGCCAATATACCAAGCCAGAACAAAAATAATAAAAGCTGCCTAGGGTACCAATACTGGATAGAGTAAATTTTTAAGAAGCTAAACAGAACCATGTCGCATGGTACCTGTAGATCTTAACATTTTGATTAGGTACGCAAAATTAAACCAAGCCATATGGCTCTCGCTAAAAAATTAAACCTTAGTCTTTTTCTTTGCCAAGAGCAACCATGATGTTTGGTTCTATTTTGTATATCAAATAAAAAGCTTAAAAAATAACCATGAAGGGTTTTAGTTTGCATTTAAAATAAAGCAGCTTATAAAATAATGAAGATACGTATTTCCATAGAGATAATAAAACTTAGTATAAAAGATTATCTTTGATTAAAATCAATAATTATATGTAATCAAAGAATATTCTAATAAAAAAGAAGCTGACTTCAAGATAACTGAAAAGCAAAATTTAAATTTTTTAAAACATTTTGAAGTCAGTGACAAGTATTTGATCTAAGGTGCAAAGTAAAACCACTGAAGTATGAAACCTTTATTATATAGGTCAATGAGTAAAACACATAAATTATTTCATTTTGAAATTTTTGTTATTGTAAAAATATATGTGGTAATTTTTAGACACAAAGAAGTTATGAATGAAATAATACCTGAAAAACTACACATTTTAACCAGAATTTAACGAATTTTTTGCTACATCTTCGAAAACCAAATGCAAAAAAATGATCAATACGTTGCTGAAAAACCGCAGTTTCACATTTAGCTTGATTTCAAGTTTTCTGTTACCTATATCTTTGGAACCCAAAGTCTACAGGCAATAAAATGTATTAGACCATTTTAGAGCGTTGCTTAATTGAACGCAAAAAGAATCATCAAAATCGGAAACATCAAAGTTTTGGCTGAACATACATAAAAATATATTTATATATTTACACGACGATTTGAGAACTTCTGTTATTCTTTGCATTCATTATACTTGAATTTAATAATAAACATGTTAGCATTTAACTTTTATTTAATCCTTTTATTTAATTTTAATTAATAACTTTTATTTATTTTATTTAAGTTATCCGTGCAGGAACGGAGAAAGAATACAATTTCCTGCGGCCCGGCGGCCTGTCGTAAGAGGCGACAAAACAACCCACAGCCAGGTGGTAGGGCATTTGCCCGACTGGATGGCTACCACCCCTGGTCTAGTGTATGTCGCCATAACAACCTTGTGTTGTGTTCCGGCATTAGTGACCAGGTTCCAGGCTCCCTAAAGAGAGCAGCAGCGCATTCGTAGCACCTTTGGTGTTGCAAATGTCCATAGGCGATGGTAACCGCTGTCTATCAAGTGGGCCGTCTGCCTGTCTGCTGATCTCCTTCAATAAAAATAAATAAATAAAATATTCTTATAACAACAAAATGTACAGTAGTCACAATTGGAAATTAACAGGATGAATGAATTCATGAATTGAATTGAATGAGGACGCGCTAGTGATGCGAACATGTGCATACACTATATGTAGTGTTGGGACACAACACCCATAAACAACTTCCTTCCTTTTTTGAAGTCAGATTTCGCAAGCTGTGGCGGAACCCCCTTTTTTTTTGAGGCGAGGGAAAATGCTACCGATTTACGCACAGACTGGTTCGTTGCCAGGAAAACGACACGCAGCAATAGTATGCGCTTGGCAGTGATCCGTCCGCGATCGACTCAGCTAGTGTGGAAAGACTCAGAGGAAGCTGCACGGGCAAGCAACCCCAATACCCACTGAAAACCCCCTCCTCCCTGTCGACCCTGCGCTTTTTTGTAAAGGAAAGGTTGAGATTTAGCACATAGTTACGCCCAACCGATCCAGCGCAATAGTGTCTGGAGTGTGCCTTGGGAGAACACACCCCACTTCGTTATGCGGGGGTAAATGGTCCTTTGCTCCCTAGCAAGCTAAAAGCCCCCCGCTGTAAACGGAACCTAACTCAGGGAGGGAAGTAATGCGCGTACCTGCCTCTCCGGGTGCCAGCTGAAGGCCGGCGACCACAACGACCATGGTCGCCATGTGGAACGACTAATGGAGCATTTAGGTCGTTGTGAGCTACTGGGGGAACGCCCTGACTGTGTGTTACTACACCTGTGACTTCTATTTGTTAGTTGTCATGTGTCATATTTGTCAGATTGCTAAACGTTGTTTGCAGGGTGTCCAGATTGGGAACTTGAACCCTAGTTTCGGGATTATTTTGCGGTTGGGGTATTTTCGGGCAAGAATCTTTTGGATGACAGCTTAGTAAACATGTTATAAAATATTCGGTATAGCATGACATTGCTAATAAAATTTTTACCCAAACATGTATGATTACGGTATTGATTACGTGTCACTTTAGATGTAATAAATAAGCAGTCATACTGGTTTTATTTATCTCATTATATATTATAGTAACCAGGATTAGGTTTAGTAGCAAAAGGTACGTGTTATAACATCACAAAAGCCAGTAATTGTACTATGCAATATAGAATATTTATAATAAAAGGCCACTATACAGCTATCATTTTTTTTGTTAAACGTAAAAGGAAAGTATACGTTTATTATTATTTGAATATATTATTACGTGCGGGCGTGGGTACGCACCCAGGATTGGAAGAAAACACCAGTTTTTAACAAAACGCTTTTATTAACTTACACAGCAGTAAGTGATTCCTTTCCGCAGGGTCGATCCTACATGCCTGACTAACGACGCATCTTCCGACGATAGTTGTCTCACTGACAATACCATCGCCAATATTGCATAGACCACCTCCCACTACTGCAGTGCTCACCTTCAAATTTACAACATATAACTCACTTTTGGATCTTCTCTCAAACTACGCTACACCCCTCCTTCATTGTCCTTCCCAAATTTTCTATTCTAGAATTTTCGCACATCATCTATCCCTTTCTAAAATGTATTCGTCTTTGTCTTTCCTTCCAGAATCTTCTACCTTTTTTTTAAAGTCTTGGGACTGGATTACGCTGCCGGAAAGTTCCACCCTCGGTCACCACAATATTGTAGTAATATGACCTAAGAAAAAAAAGGAAGTGATGTGGCTTCAATTGCAGTTTTGCAGCTAGTTTATAACAGCTCTCTTATCTATTTCTTGAGTTACTTTATTATAAACTAAAGAGCATTTTGTATATCACATACATTGATGTTCTTTTTTATATATCAAAATTCACATAATAATAATAACAACAGCCTATAAACGTCTCACTGCTGCGTTTGAACTTTGTTTATTCCACCTAGCCTTAAAAAAGCCTTGCAAAACCTGGGCAGGTTTTCTTGAACTACAACCACCCAAAGTCCTTAAAAAATGTTTCTATGGTACAGTCCCAAGGTTTGAAATACTACTTTGGACTTTTAATAGGTATTCAATTTTGAATTAAGATAATTTACACTACATCTCAGATATATATAAAGCTTTTATCTAAATAGCAATTATAGATTATAAGCAACTTTTTGATAAGCGTATCAACACAAATTGTAAAATTTCATGAATACATTAAAATTTATTTTCACACTCAACGATCTTGTTTGATGTTAATTTATATTTATATCAAATGTGTGCCCTAATAATAGTTGTAGTTTAAACTTTACCATGGAAACCTTTTTTAAGGAGTTTGGGCCTTAGTTCAGGAAATCGTTGCAAAATCTGGGTGCTAGGATATGTAGTGGGAAAAGTTTATGATTTATGAAAATGCATCATTGGGGATTTTTGGCGGAATGGGAATGTTCGTAGATTCAATCTGAACACTGTCAGGTTGACTTGGTCATAGATAATTTAAAAGACTTGGTCTTGGTTGTTGCCTTCGTAATTGGGTGTATTTGGATTTAATGTGTGTATTGCTATTTAATTTAAAACTCAAATATAAAACTCTAAATTATAAAAGTATTATTTTTAAAGTGATTAAATTTAACACAAACAATAGAAGTTATGTAAGTAAAAGTCAATTAGTATTTACAAAAACATTGTTTGAGGGAGGCACTCCCTAATATTTTACTGGTGGGATTTCAAATTTCCTGTTTTGATGTTATTCTTAGAGTTTAGAAGAGGCTCAAAGCGAAGTGGTTGGAAATACTTAATATTTAGTTAACTTAATCACAAATTCACACAAGATTTCTTTTAGAACTTTCGAAGGTTTTGATTGTATTGATGTTCTTCACAACTTTTCTTTGATGGTGCGGTATAGATATGAGACATTTTTATTTATGATTTGAGTGAGTTCAGTGTATTTTGAGTGGTTATAAAACAATAATCATGAAGGCTAAGTTAGACTTATATTAAGGAAGTTCAGATCTGTTCATAATAATTAAAAGTAGTCCCATAACTACACCCTACCTGAACAATAGTTTTTTTTAAATAACTCATATTGACTATTGCTGGAATTTGATATATTCTTAAGTCTTGGTAGCTAAGTGGCTAACAGATCTAAATCTCATTCCAGTGATTTGTGTTTGAATTCTGGTTTTATTATGTTCAATTCAGTAGCATGATAAAAGTTTGGACTTATTCACTCTAGAGTCAAAATTCATTTCAAGTTTTAAAGGTGGTGTAAATTGTAAATATTTGAAAAATATTATAGGAAACAGCATTTTTGTTTCAATATAAATT
This sequence comes from Dendrolimus punctatus, assembly GCA_012273795.1. Classification (NCBI taxonomy): domain Eukaryota; kingdom Metazoa; phylum Arthropoda; class Insecta; order Lepidoptera; family Lasiocampidae; genus Dendrolimus; species Dendrolimus punctatus. Next base: position 19,198,919 of record CM022531.1, on the reverse strand, counting down.
CTGAAGACTTCAGTTATTTGTATTCTTAAAATAAATACAAAACGACCTGAACCGCTTATATTCTCAGAATGAGTAATGCGTGTGAACATTCTGGCATTGTGTTTCTGGGTGAATGTTAAGTAACATACACTAACTTCATACAACTTGAATTGCGAAAGACTTCTTAGATTGTTACTTGTGTTTGTTATTCATCTGACATAACCTTGTACAGCTTAGCCATATACAGAAAAGTTCTATTGCTCTTAATTTGAGTAAACCTTCAAACTTAGGCCTCTTTTACCTATAATCTTAAGGACAAGCTATTTATTATGTTACAGTTGGTTATGAATGAAGCTGCTGTGGGTTTTAAATTTCTTAAATATATATAGGGCATTATATATTGTCTTTCTCTTTGTTTTGCTGCTTTATACTTTCAAAAGATTTTATTATGAAGATTGTAATACATTTTTATTACAATCTTCATAATAAAATATTTTTAAACATTATCATATTTTAAGTCACTGGGATCTATGATTTAGCAGTCAAATGCAAAGAATCCATGTTTAAATCCTGGAATGGTAAATTTATAAAAGGACCCATTATTTACTAAGTGTCTGGGATAAATTGCTTACTTTCAGGATATAGTGTTGAATAGTTATTATTATATTTAAGAAAAATAATATTTAATATTTTTTTATTACATAAAAACAGTGATATATAAAATAGAAAATATCTTATTAATCTATTTTTCAACCTTTGCCCAAATATTCAGATTCTTTTCTATTGTGACACAAGTTGTCTGCCACACACAAATTTTTATTCATTTAGCCTAACCATATTCTCTATTTGAAATTTATGATAGTGTTAATAGAATTTTTGTATGGATTTCTTTCATATGAATTACCAGCTTAAACAGCAATTTGAAATGTTAATGACCTTACTCACATAACAATGGTATTTTTTTTGTGAGAAATTACTTACTGATAAAAAATAGTATGGGAGGGAGCAATGTTAAAACAGAAGTATATAATCTATATGTTTTTACAATATTATAAACCAGTATGTTAAACAAAAGTTTAAGTAAACTTAATTTATTAATCCCTATTAACATTATTAATGTGAAAGTAACTTGTGTCTGTCTGTTCCTTTTTCCTGGAAAAACTACACCACCAATTTGGCTGAAACTCAGTATATATATTTTCTGATGCTGAGGATGAACATACTATACTTTTTATCTTGAAAAATGGGGTAGATTCTGGGATAAAAATATATTTGTCTCTGTTTGTTATCCTTTTATGGAAAGACTGGGACCAATTTGGCTGAAATTCGTATATATTTTAATATTGAGGGAGGCTAAGGGATACTTTTCATCCCGGAGAATGGGATACTTTTGTGTAAAAGTTATCCCGGAAACTAGGATAGGTTTTGTGATTTTGTCCATTTCATCTTTTTTGACCATTTCATCCATATATTGTCTATTTTGTCATTTTTTCAAGTTTTGTCATTTATGTAGTTTACAGAGAGAAGGGGGATGGGATAGTTTGTAATATATAATGAGGTGAATCTTCTAGGGGCAAATATATACAATTTTATGCAGTGTAACCTGTACTGTCTGCTCTTTAAACAACAGGTACGCACCAAAGGTTGACCAGCGGCATAGCCACAGCATAAACTCTACTATTATTATAGTTATATTGTATTATATTAATTTAGAATAAGTAGAATTCTAAGATTGTCATCTTTTATGGGTAAAATGCCAAGAACATTAAGGTACCACTCTTTTAAATAACATAAATGTATTTAACAATTAATCTTATTTGGTTTTGCTAACAAATGTATTTCGTGTTTTCACAACAACCTAACTTCAATTAAGTCTACTTAGTCATACTAATAGTAGACAAATGATTATATTCCCTCACCTCCACTCACCTCATTAAAATCAGTAAATTCTTGAGAGGCAGTACTTATCAACAATAGTTAGGAAAGGTGTCCTTCCATCTATTTGTATATAGAAAAATCATGTAGCCAACTCTCATTAAATATTTGTTTTTGAAAGGAGCTATGCAAGACAAAGCTGATTTTATAAAAAATTTCTATCCATCAGTAAAAATCATACTGGAATCCCTTTTCTTATAATCTGACCATTTGAAATCATTCCCAGAAAATTCCCGCATTCTCTTGATTCCCAGAATAAAAAGTAGCGCAGAGTTTAAGTCTAAGAACCAACTGTCGATCAGCGAAAAACCGCATGGAAATTGGACCAGTAGTTTTTACATGAATCCCGAACAAACAGACAAAACTACAGACAAGAAATCTAAAAAAAGTGTAGTGCAGTGTTTGCATAGTCTATTCAAGTTGTTTTTTTTAATAGCTTCAATGTACAGCCATGGCATGTTTAGAATATTATAATAATATAGATACACAAAGGACCACCCTGGAGCTGATCCCAGACACCTAGACCATAGTAGACACCTAGTCCGTTTACGAAATTTAATATTTCAGAACTAACCTAGAACCTCTGTGTTCCAGTGACCTAGGCTGGCAAAAGCTTAGCTCATTCAACCCCAGAGGCTGTCATTCCAGTGTACTGTGATATTTGCAGGTGCAGTGTTGCTTAACCATTATAAATTGTCTAATTACAGACACAATGAAGAATAGGAGCTTGGCCGGTAATTGTGGCATTGGCATGTTCGTCATTGCCCTTGTCACCGTGGCATTGGCATTTGGCACGCCTAATTGGCTGGCGAGTGACCCTAAGATAACCAGTGCTAGATTGGACAAGTAAGCTATAGTTATTCTCTATACTGTATTGTAAAGAAGCAAAGTTTGTGAGTTTGTTTGTACGAATTAATTTCTTGCAAACTATTATTCCTGAGTGCTATAGGCTATATTTGATTGTAATTAATAATATATTTTAATTTCTTAATATTTTCCAGTATTGGCACAGGTCAGCTAGTCTTTTCGTGTTCCATTGTATGTTAAGTAAATTGCTTTAAGAAAATTTCGAAAATGGGCATATATCAGAATATCGATAAGTAATTAATTTCGAGTATTTTTATGGTATTGTGGCGTATTTTACCATCTAGTTAGTTTAAGAACTTTTAGAAAAAGCTAGAACATTCTGGAAGGAACAGACTAAGGATGGATACATTTTAGAAAGGGATAGATAAATAGAATAGAAGGTTCGGGAAGTAAAAGACAGAGATAGATAGATGTTTAGAAAGGGACAGATAGTAAAAATACAAGAATAACAAAATTATGGGTTCCAGAAGATTCTGCCGGGTATATAAGCAGCGTAGCGGTAGGCGCGTCTACCGGGCAGTTTAAAAGTTGAATTCAGTTCAAGAAAGCGAAGCGATACGTGCGATATGGAAGAGAAGTTTAATTGAAGGTAGTGACGAGATAAGTGGTCAATTTAGTGACAAGTTTAGTGGACAGTTAAGTGAAGGAGGTGTGTAGCGTAGTTGGAGAGAAGAACCAGAAGCAAGCTACATGCGATAATATGGTATTGTGACGGTATTGTGAGTGAAACAACTTATCGTCGAGACAGTGCATCGTTAGTCGTGTGTATAGGGGCAACCTGCGGAGAGGTAATACGCGCGGCTGTGTAAATTAATAAAAGCTTTTAGTTAAAAACTAGCGTTTTCTTCGAATCCTAAGTGCGTACCCCCGCTCGCACGTTACGATATTCATACTTACAGTGGTATGTTGGTTGGTGACTTCATTTCAGATTGGGGCTATGGAGTCATTGCTTCAGATCTTTGTCAGACCCTCTCGATCCATATCAAAGACGCTTCTTTGTGGGGTGCCGATGGGTATACGACCCCTTTACTACGGGATACGATAAAATACGAGGGTACCTTTTACCTGGTCAGTATTGCATTGTGACATTTACTTAAAATTGACAACTTTTACAATTTACACTAATCTTTGTACATTTTCGTACTTTTTTATTTATACCTGAATCACAACAGATAGGCTGAAGGCTCAACTGTGATAGAAAGTGGTTACCGTCACCTATGGACATTAGCAATACGACAGGTCATGCTGATGTGGCAGGACGTAAAGGAGAAACTGGAACCTGGCCACTAAGGTGGCGCAAAAAAACCGACTGTTTTGAACTGAATCTTTCAGAAACGTATTATTTGTATATTTTGTGTCTTTAAAATTATACCGTAATTGGGAAAAAAATTAAATCAAAAGAAAATTCAGATTTTGGCGATTTTTGAAATCTTTAAAAATTTGGAGTGACCTCTTAATTTTTTTTACTGCGCTGTCCTTTGGTGGTTGGTAATGGTTTAAAATGGCCAGATTAAAAATAAAGAATTAATTAATGTGGTTTGTTTACTGTTCGATACCATATTTAATACAATTAAATGTGTGTTATGTTTTATTCCGGGGATCGCCCGGGAGCGTTTTGAAGTTGTCCGAGTGGATAAAAATTAGCATATTCCGACACAGTTATCGTTAAAACCAAAATAAACAATTTCTTTAAAATATTGTGATACTGTGTGTGCCGGGAATCCCGCGGGAATTTCAAGTCATGGGTGGAAGTAGACGCGGGCATAAGCTAATTGTAAGAATAAAAATTAAGACAACCTTTTATTGTTTTAGGTTTTATGATAGCAACACAGTTCTTTTTCACATTGTGCCTTCTTGGTGTTTTAATATCAGCAATATTAGTTTTAATATTCTTTCTCTGCTGTGGGCCAGATCAAGATCGATACGTGGTGTTGATTAGAAGTATAGGATACATAATGTTGGCAGCAGGTGAGTGGTATTATAGCTGAAGATTTTTTGATGTAAATTGTCAATAGTTTTAAACAAAGATAATTTATCTATATTTTGATTTTTAATTACCTGGACTAAAATTGCAGTTGCGATGGGTCTGTTTTCATGTTGCAATCTTAGAACAACTCACCACTGTGTGACGAATACTATAGATATTCTTCAGGATTCGATTCAGTGCAGTTTTTAGATTCAACTTACAAAACTCACTTATGAATCAAAAAGCTCGTTTGCAGCTGTTCTTTTAGTCCAGTAAAAATCAGAATATATTTTTACTACCATAAATCCTTATATAGATTAATCTCCTTATTTATAAAAGTTATACAAGGTTTAAAGGCTTGTTAAAAAAGGCAAATCGAAAAGTCTTATTCATAAGTGCATTAATAATACTGTCACACGTGGTAGAGCCATGCTGGGATTATTATGTTGATTATAGTTCATAGAGCCGGCTTGACCAGTGTGATACCACTCTCAACAGAATATCTTCCTGGAATAATTAACCTTCAGCTTGAGATTCTATCTCATCTTCTCTATACCCCATCCTTAAAGCTTGTAACGTGTTGGCATCGCCCGGTGGTGAAACCTATGCTCACAATCGTAACTTACTTAGCTTGGAAAACACGGTGTGTTTTTTTTCTCTGCCGATTTTGTTTTTAGGACGTGGTTTCGTCATTCGATGGGTATTAAAATTAAGACTGCCTTTTTTTCAATTTATGACTATCTCAATACGTTTTATTAATTTTCAGGTATATCAGGTTCGATCGCCGTAATTGTTTTTGCATGTTTTGGAAACACAGATGGTTGGATGCCCGATCATCCCAATAATTACTTGGGTAATATTTTTTAACAATCCTAGTTTCTGATTATATGATAATTTTTATAAATTTAATTAGTTAATCACTACCAGCTTTTGCACTACATAATTCTAGTTTAATTGATACTTGATAACTTAAATCAGTTTTTCGATTAATTGTTCTGACACAATGTTAATTAACAGTGGTTTTATTTTAACTTTGCATTTATTTAGGGATTCAAACCCGCGCCCTTCGAGTTTGGGTCGTGCGTACAACAACCATTAAGCTACCACGGCTTATAATAGAGTCTGTCTTATTGGGATTTCTTGGCATTTGTAGGGTGGTCCTTCGGGCTGGGTGTGGTGGGAGCGGTGGCCTGCATAGTGGCCGCCGCCCTCTTCCTGACAGAAGCCAATATACAGTCGAAGAAACGGAACAAACTGAAGGAATCTCAAGCACGGTTTGAACTCGAATATGAATCTAAGGCGTAACATTTAAAATAAATTTAATTATTATTTTATCAGTAATGTAGCTAGGAATCTGTATAATTTTATCGAGTATAGGTAATTCGGAGCAATAATTAAATTTTAAAATATCAAAAACACTGAACAGGTATTTAAACCACTCACTTCAGGTGAAAATTTTGCTTATTTGCCTACAACTGCTTTGTGTACAAAAATGTGGGCGGCGTCCATTATACGTGAGGCGTTTGTGACGATTATCCAACCCCGCTCCCCCCTAGTGAGATATGGTGAAATTTGTTGCACACGCCTCCTTCGTCCCTTTATTTCGCGTGAAATTATTCGAGATTTGTGTTTCTAATGTGAATGCATTGGATTAAAATAAATGTGAAAGAAGAGTACACTGCAAATTCGTCGAGTCGCGTGCTCAGCTACTGGTGCGGTAGCGCCTAAACAATCGAAGGGCTACTGGGTTTTTCTCCCGCATTCAAGCGCGCGCATCATTGGCGCGGTGACTAGGTTTTCTTTAGAAATATAATAATAATGATGTCTATATTTCAGGCAATAACCCATATTAATTCACAAATCTTACAATTAAAATAATACTATGTCATAGTAGCTTTAGAAGTTTTTTTTTATTTCAAATGTTTTGTTGATAATCATAATGAGTGCTAATCAGTTAATCAAGTCAAACATGAGCTATTAAAAAAGGTCAATGATACGCGTTGGACAATCGCTCGCCAACAAATAGAATTGCCTTACTGTAGGGGAAAGCAGGTAGGATTCGTACATTTTTTGTTCTGATCCTTATAAAAAGAAACTATTAGCTATTACAAATTATTTTAATAGCGTATATTACCATTATCTGGCTTAATATTATGGATGTGCAGTTTTCATATAAAGCAACACGGAGAAGTTACGACGTTTTCCTAAAAATGGAAAATGCACGAAGCACCCATGCATGGGTAGCTTCGTGCATAGCGTGGGCACATTCGTACACAGTGGGAACCTCCGTACAATCAAAGAAATGCCATTTATTCAATGTAGTAAAATCCTTTAATGAGGTCAAAGTTAAAACAGCATCAGCCGTCATATAGTAAACTAGTAATTATTGTATTCAGAGTACCTATGTAACGAACACAAATGTATTTTTTCTTCTCTACTAATTATGAAACTAATGATCTTCATCTAGTAATGATCAAAAATATTGTTTTAAGTACATTAATACTTAAAAATAAGTCCTGAAAATATTCATGTAACATAATACTTTTTCCATTAATAAAAGAACTAAAAATCAACATTATAAATTTTATCACATGTCTTAACATACATAACTACATAACTTCACGCCAGGTTCCTTGCGGGGTAGGCACGAACAACAGAGCGCCATACAGGCTTATTCCTACATACCTCATTTGCTTCTTTGACATTCATAGCTCTTGTCATGCATGGTACCACTGGCACTGCGTTGTGTATGGCAAGCTGGGCTTTCTGGCTGAGTTTCTTAGCGCCTAGAAGTTTACCTAAGGCTCCATTCATACTATTCCTCAAATTTACTTCTTTCTATGTCAGCGCTGTACCTTCCATCCCTGCTAAAAGCACATCCAAGATATACAAACTCATTCACTTGTTCCAGCATAACATCATCGACCATTATCCTTGCATTTATTCTGGTTTCATCTCTTTCAAACACCATAACCGTTGTTTTCTTCGCATTCAAATATAAGCCTCTCGCATGACAGTCATCTTTCATCATTGTGACTAGTGTTTGCAGTTCTGATGGCGATTAGGCTAAAAGCACGGCATCATCCGCATAAAGCAAAGTGCTAACAACTAAATAATTTTTTTGCAGAGACTTAAAACATAAAGTTGAGTTGTATTTATCGTGAAATTATAACAAAATTGCCCATAGGTACAATATCTACTAGTACCTATTATACTAGAGGAGGATTCGTACAGTACGAATCTACCCCACATATAACTGCACGAAGGTACCCCATCCAGATAATTCAACAAATTAATTTGAAATAAACATAACCGCTATAGTTGAGCTAAAATATCTATTTAAATATTAAAGTAATATTTTAAGGCATAAACTATAATAAATCACTTTTATAATTTGAGCATTACTTATACAGCCAAGCGAATTAAAAGATGACAACGAAAATACTTACGCAGAGCGAATTCACGTATCGACTTACATCATCGAAGCCAATGCCGTATTGTGGCCCATCCGCAGGTACCCGTATCCTACAAACGGCAATCACGCACACAAATGCGAACATTTCAATGTTGCAAAATGGCGGAGATATCTCCACTGTACGAATGCTCCTTGTGTACGAATCCTACCTGCTTTCCCCTACTACTTAACGACATTCGCCAAACCACGATAAATATTATTATGTAAGAATTAAATCGTATTCAAGTGACGATACAAATAAAATATATTTAATTTCACATCATTTCATACATTTCCCCAAATTACGTTTAGATGACATTCAACTGCCCAAAATGTCTCAGTTAATTAATGAACGCCCCTTTATAATACATTTTAAATTAAAATATTTGCAAAAGACAAAAATTGAAAAAAGGTCTACCAATTGTGTGTTGGTTCTCATCTAGTGGTCCTCGTGTAATGGAGGTTTATTGCTTTATGGAATTTAAAAATGGCTATATTGACTACTCTTACGTTACTGGTAATATATAACTTATTTACTTAGTACTCCGTAATTTATAGTGTTTTATTACATATTTATTTAAGGGTTTTTTTAAATTGATATCCTTTAGTAATTTTTTTAATATAAGTAGATTTCCTAGCTACATAACTGTCATATTATAAAAGACTAACGAATTCCATTTTTATTATATTTTTTACTTTGTATTTTTCAATATTAATCAAACGAAGAACCAATCTCGAATAGTTGTAATATGAAGTTAATTAAGGAACGAACCAAATAGTAAGTAGTTTGATGAATAGTAACGGTCTCATTCATATTGAGATAGAGTAAGTTTGAAGGGTTTTTATGGTTCTTAAAGAAGCCTTCAAGCTTACTCTAACTAAATATGAATTAGATCGTAAATGTTTAAACGAGCTGTATCATTTGTGCCTTTTGTGAAATAGTATAGAAATCTAATAATAGTTTTGTTCTAAAGTCGCGTACACACAGGCCCAGCGAAGGTAAGGATTCCTTATACAGTAATTTTTTTAAATCAGAGTATAGTAAACAATGCGTGTTGGAATGACTTGTAATTTTCGATAAATTTACGAAAATTTAAATGAGCTGACTGGGACTTTCTATTTATGACTGAGGACAATTCATGGGGCATTGATTGAAAGTTTCAATTGAGATTTTCTAAGAAACAAAAACGGATTGGTGGCGCCAACTGTGATTGTTATGAGTAATGTTTTTTACTCGGCAATTTCGTTCTTCAGTATTCTTCCATGATGTATATGCCTGATAGCTTGCTGAGTGTGTAGTGTTGTACTAGAACAAATCTATTACGTGACTTAAAAATAATATGAATGTGTGGTATACAAGTAGTGAAATCTAAAACGTTCTAATTGAATATTATGTTATTTCTTAAAGTATCACAGTGGTATTGTAATAATGGATCTTTGTGTGTAAAATAAATATTTTTTGATTATAATGTGTCTTTCAAGACTACGGGCCATAAAAATGGCCCGGACTTGTGGGGGACTTGCGTGGGAGAGGGCCATGGGAAGACCAACACGTAGAGACCCCTTGACAAATCTAATTATATGTGGCGTGCCACAGAGCGGTGACCCTGTGTACACTATATACTAAATGCATCCAAGAAAATGAGAATTATTATTAATTTTAAGTTTTGCTACTTCTGACTGTATTTATGTTCTATCTGTTATTTTTGTGCCAGATGATAATACATTTAAGTATACTGTTGAGTCCCATTAGACTTTATTGTAAATTTACATGAGTGACTAATGTCACCTTAATAATTTAAGGTGCTCCTTCATCACGAGCCTGTAATGTGACTATAGAGCTGAGCATTACATAATTGAAGGAGAAACAAGTATTGTGTGCAACCTATAATGATATGATCTGTAATATTTCGATATAAATTGTAACACAACGACCGTTTCGTTTTACACTGGAATCAACTAAATGTTTAAAATTGAATCAAATGTTTCTTTACAGGCGAATGTTCGTCAGTCAAGTAGGAATTATAGTAACGTAATGCTTACAATCGAATAATAAATGTTACATTATAGCGAATGCTCGTGATGAGGGAGCCTTTAAGTTAATTTTGATTGTTCTATAGCAATATGTCCTATGTCCGATAGGCAAGAGTTTGATCAAAATGACGATTTTTAATTCGTTATATAATTTTTGCTAACCTTTCTCCAAATCTAGATTAACTCTATACAATGATCTGCGTGCATAATTTATTCAACTCCCGTTACCTTCTGCAGCTATCTGTTGTTAATTAAAAATAGGTATATATCGTAGGTTGTGTCTGTATTAATCATTTGAGTCTCTATTGAATATTGTGCCAATGTTGCTTTTTCGATATATTTCGTGTTGAATAATAATTAATATATCCAATTTAAATATCAGCCCGCGCCTATTTAAGTGACATCTTTAGATTTGAAGCACTAACGCGTATGTAGTTATAGAATTTGGATGTAATCCCATTCACGGCGCCATCTATTGGTAGCCAACGTCCTAAAATTAGGCGCAGGCTACAGCCATTGACCTGTGCAACGAGAGCTCAAGTTCAATTGAAATCTATTTCAAAGAGGACGGTATGGCTGTAACATCCATAAAACGTAATTTGTAGCGTTATCGCAAGTTTTCCTACAATATAAATATTGATCATATTTATATAAATACTAGGATATACCCGCGACGTCGTCTTCGCTTGAATTGAAATTTCCATGGGGTTCACACAAAATACTGCAGTTTTTTAAAAAGAATGTATGCTGTAGTTTTAGAGAACACTGTGCGGAATATGCCATGGAAAAATTCTCACAGGATTCCCGGGATAAAAATACCACACATTATATTACATTAAATTTTCTATCGATCAGTAAAAAAATCACATTTAAATTCTATTTTTTTCATCTAGCCATGTTCATTCCCAGAAAAATTCGCCCGTGATTCCTAGGACAAAAAGTAGTGCAGAGTTTAAGTCTAAGAATTAGCTGTCGATCAGCGAAAAATACATCGAAATCAGCCCTGTAGTTTTTACGTGAAACCCAAAAAAACAGACAAAACGACAAACATAAATCTAAAAAAAATGCATCGTGTACTCCATCGTTTATATAGTTTATAGTATATTCCAGTTGTTTTTCTAAATAGCTTCAATGTACAGATAGGGCATGTTAGGAATTTCATAATATTATAGATATTTAATCCTTTTACTATTTTATAATAATCTTATAGTATTCAAAGTTTTCGTGGCTAGTACACATTATTAAAACGAAAGTGTCGAAATAAAAATCAAATAAAATGTCGCTCTTGAAACCGTTACGACGTAGTTTTAATAAACTTATCATTACAATGTTTATTTCTTTTAAGTATTTTATTCCATACCGTCCTAATTGAAACAGACTAGAGTTTTATACATACTTTAATCACAAATATTATTTTAAGAATAATTTTAAATGTTTTATAGAGTAACGAAAATGATATTAAGTTCACAATTAGTAATTAATGTCTTTTACACACATTCAGTTAAGTTGTAGTTTAAGGGAAAGTATGGTAGCACGCATTTTGAATATTAACAATATATGTACTTGATTATATGCCGTCCATTTTATATTAAATCATTATTTTATTTGTACTTTATTTACAATTATTATGATTTTGTATTAGAAATATTTTATACCGTCCATAAAACTGCCTTCTATTTAATTTTAGATGGAATAAACTTTTTTTAAACACGATATGTTTTTTTTATTTTTAAACCTGGAGAGAAACAAGCGTTTATATAATTAAGTATACCTAAGTTAAGCAAGTTTTTTTTATTCCTCATATGCAAAGACAACTCTGGGGCCATCCCTAACACTCAAACCAAACAAAAAAAGACAATTAATTTACATTTGCCCTGCTGCTAATTGAACCCGCGACCCCTGCGTTCAGATAATCAGGTGTACTACTGTTTAGAATCACTTGATCACAAAGCTTTGAATGATTATGTTTTGAACTATTTTCGCTTATAGCTTTGTATCATCACGACTTGTTAGAGGATAAGAGATATCACAAGGTGTCATGACTTAACATTATATAAAATAGAATGTCACAAAAACGTGGCTAATAAGCAAGCTCATGTCAAGCTTAATCACCGCTCTTGCTAATTTATTATGCACGCTGTTGAGTAATTATGGACATATTTTGTAGCAGTGCTGTTAAAACGTAGAGTTCTACAAGTCACTGGATAAGTAGAGTTCGGCGTCTTCTTGGCTCTACACCATCATTGTTTATGGCCAGCACAAGAACACACGGGAGTTAATATTTGGATTCACCGGACCATATATGCATAATGCATACTGCTATTTATTTGGATTTGCAGGTTTATTTGATGCGTAAGTAAGTTAGCATGGAATATTGATAATAACTAGAGCTTTCCCTGCGACAACGCCGCGGGACAAACCCTGGTAAGTTATTATAAATCCGGTGCGTAGTTCAGGATTTAGCGAATATACAGACAGACACGAAAAGCGACTTTGTTTATACTATGTAAAGATATTAAAGGCAGCGAACGTTGTATTTTGTGAGAATTTCCTAAAACAATGCTTAGAATAGACTATAATTATCACGGTTACGGCCGGCTTGATCGGTGTGATACCGGCGTGAAACGGTTAACCTTGAGATAATCGTGTTTCGTATGATGACAGATATTTCCGATGACCCACTTTCACCTCCCCGCCCTTAACCCATGTCTCTATCGTATCTCCATATTCCATTCACCTATCCTAATGCTCTTATCTGATCCCTCTATCCTATACTAAAGGAGGTAAGATAACGTGCTGGCTCCAACCCTGTAACCGCACCCCATACTATTAGGTGGACCGCCTGTTAGTTTGCCTGCTTTACAATAAAAATGTCAACTCCTTTACCCCCCTTTAAATGAAATAAATGGCAGACATACAATTTGGTTATATATATATATATATATATATATAACCGTGGAAATGCTAAAGGCTGGACAAGGTTTGGTCGCAAGTCTCTTATATCGCCTTTTTAACATATGCTGGAAGAGTGGCTGTGTACCAAAAGATTGGTGCAAAGCCGTTATTGTACCACTCTTCAAAGGAAAAGGGTCAAAACAGGACTGTAAAAATTATCGGGGCATCAGCCTTCTTAGCGTTGTCGGGAAAATGTATGCTAAAGTGTTAATTGAACGGGTATTGAAAGTAACAGAAGAGAAAGAATGGGATGTACAAGCGGGTTTTCGACAGGGAATGGGATGTGTGGACCAAATCTTTACCTTACGGTGCATAAATGAGAAGTTTTTGGCCAAAGGACAAAATGTGTATTGTGCATTTATAGATTTGGAGAAAGCTTATGATAGAGTGATAAGGAGTGAACTGTGGTCAGCGCTAGCTAAGTATGGGATAGCAGACAACCTGATACGATCACTGAAGTCCCTCTATAGCGATTCCAGTGCTTGTGTTAGGGTTAACGGCGCCTACACTGAATGGTTTAGCATTGAAAAAGGTGTTAGACAGGGCTGTGTAGCGTCGCCGTGGCTGTTCAACCTATTCTTAGACAGTTGCTTGGACGATTTGAAAGAAAGTGAAAGTGGTTTAAGAATGAATGGGTTACTTATCAAATGTCTACTCTACGCCGATGATCAAGTTATACTTGCGTCATCGGAAACGGAGTTACAGGAGATGGTAACAATTATGAATGAGTCTTTTGAGAGAAAGTGTATGAAAATTAATGTGAACAAGACGAAAGTTCTGGTGTTTGAAAGAGATGAAAGAATGACAAGTTGTAATATACAGATAGGAAATCAAAAGTTAGAGCAAGTTAGTGAATTTGTTTACTTAGGCTGCATGTTTACCAGAGACGGAAAGCATGAAAGGGATATTGAAAGGAGAGTTATGGCAGGTAATAGGGTGAATGGAGCGCTAAATTCTTTTATGAATAGCCAGAAAGTGTCTGTAAAGGCACGCTTGGCTGTCCATAAAGGAGTGTTGGTGCCGACCCTGATGTATGGTAGTGAAAGTTGGGTATGGCAGAAGAAGCATGAAAGTAGGATAAACGCAGTTGAAATGAGAGCTTTGAGAAGTATATGTGCGGTTAGCTTGAATGATAGGATAAGAAACAGTGTGCTAAGGGAACGATGTGGTTTGAAAGAAGATGTAATAACAAGAGTTGAAAAAGGAATATTAAGGTGGTTTGGGCATGTAGAGAGGATGGATGAAAATAGAATCACAAAACAGGTATATGACAGTATTGTCAATGGTAGAGCTGTTGCCGGTAGACCGAGACGAACATACCATGAACAAATATCAGAACTGTTAAAAAAAGGTCAGGTAAAAAGCATTTCAAATAAACGCGCATGTATGAAGAGGTGGAGATCCATAGTCTCTGCCTACCCCCATGGGAAACAGGCGTGATTTTATGTATGTATGTATGTATGTATATATATATATATATATATATATATATATATATATTTAATTGTCTAAGCAATAAAGGAATATTATGTCTATCGCAATTCAACGTTTATCTGGGTTAATAGTTTGTCGGTGCATTTAATTAATTTATATAAGGTTTCTGGTTGTGTAGTAAGTTGAGAAGTTAAACAACTTTCATAATTAATTTGAATTTTAGTTTGGATTCGCATTAGAAACAATCAAATCAATCGATCGAATTCGAAATTTCACAGTAAAGGCCACCTGCACCATTCTTGGTTAATGCTGTGTTATTCAATAAACGTTAATCATGCTTTAAAACATGGTTTACTCTTGAGTGCCCTATAGTATTTCTTTAAAAACGGTGTATAATTTGACAACGGTGATTAGTAAAATATGATTATTTATTACAGAAAATAATACAAAGTAAACATTTTTTGGTCGAGTTTAATCTGTATGCATACATGCATGGGTACAGCTAAACATTTTCAAATTTTAACCGATGTAAGGCAAATAAACGGTTAGTAAGATAAAGTAAGATTTAGGAACCGGTCCGGTCGTGAATGGTGAAACCCGCTAACTCTGTATGGATGGGTATTGGGCATAAAATACAGTACCTATTGGATACTCTGTGATCCCCTTGTCTGGTTATGTCATTGTCAGTTTTAAAATGTTAAATTGTCAGTTTTATTTAATTAAAAGTTCCGGTTTAACAGTTTGTTGTTTGTAGGCTTGTTTATGTGATAACTAAATAACTGGCAAAAGTTATAGTATTTGGGTGGATAATATAGCATAAATAGAGAACATCAATTATAATCATGGCTGTTGCTGCTGATAATGAGTATCCCAAGGCTTCTAGTAAGTAATAATACATGGGCACGCCCTTCCCAGTATCACCTATTGCAGTACAGTTAATTTATCTACTTAATAATTGAATAATATATTTTTTACAAGAGTAATGAATAAAGTCAATTCTAGAATTTGAAATTTTATTTGATATGTAAAATTTTTCTTATCTACCTTGTGAAATACTGCAAATTAAATATTATGTTATGCCGTAGTTTGTTTATATTTTTGTAAGGCCTCAAAACTATAACCCAGTGAAATAGAACATTCATTTCCTTTCAGACGCTACTCTTATTGGGGCCAGTATTACATATATAGCAGGATTGTTTCTTCTATTCTCATTTGCTGGTCCATATTGGATAGAGTCATATCCAGAAATGTTTACTTCTTTCAAACGAATGGGCTTGTGGGAATATTGCTTTGATCACTTCAGATTCCCAGCTTACCAATTCGACAAATTATTTCATGGATGTCATTACATTTTCAGCCGTGTGAGTAAAATAACTACTTTTTTGCTATACTGCTTCCGAGTGTTTATTTTATTTTTGACTTTTGCACATCTATCAAGTAACATATATCTTGACAGTAAAGCCCACCTGAAAGAAATGAATGTAGCAGAATTCACCATAAAGGCAAGCAAAGGAATCTTTGGTCCATACAGCCAATTCTGATTTATAAGTCTAAGTATAGTAGCACAGTTGTATTGTAGGCTACAAAAACAATCCAATGGAATTCTTGTAAAAACTTCAAAGGCCACAATGATTATACAGTTCACATTTCTCACAAAAACACATCATTACTACTTAAAAACTAAAAATATTCCACAATTTTTATTAATTTTAGAGTGATTTTACATACTTGTAGAAAATAAAACTGCACAGGACAACATTCCCATTCAGTTTACTCCAAAAGCTCCTAAAAGAAATAAAGTAATTGTCATATTTTATTATTGTGGGTCATGTAATAGTGATGTTCTGTGAGTCATGTAACACATGGACTATTAAACTATCGACACTATATTATGTAAATAAAACAATAGTAACCAATTTGAAAAATAAAAAAGGTTCCACTTTAAAAAAATATATATTATTATGTTAAATATGTTAATTGAAATGTGGGTATGTTTATAACTCAATATACTTAGTATATTGGCAAAATTATATAGATAAGTTGAATTGATTAAAACTTACTTATAAATGAAGTTGATTTTTATAACATATTGAGTCGTTAACATATAGGATCTTTTATTGAGCAGTCAAAAGTAAAATAAATGCTTGGAAAGGGTACAAGCTTATATCAAATATTTTATTAAGCCTTAATTCTGTCTTCAACGTAAACCTGAGTTTGGAAATGTTGCTTTTTATTTATTAAATTGCTTGATATTTAAAAATAGTAATTTTAAATTTGTATATATTATTCTTTACACATTAAGTGATGTGTGTCCATAGTGGTCATTATGATAAGTACTGTGGCGACCGAGGGTGGAACTGCCCAGCAGCGTAAATCAGTTTTGGAACTTTTAGAAAGAACTCGAAATTTCTGGAAGGAAGGACAAGGACAGATATATTTAGAAAAGGATAGACGATAAACGAAAGAAAGAGACAGATGTTAGAAAGGGATAGATGTATAAACGAAAGTTCCCGAACAGAAGGTTCGGGAAAGAAAAGACAGAGATAGATAGATGGGTTCTAGAAAATTCTTCCGGGTATATAAACAGTGTAAGGCACGCCTACCAGGCAATTTTAGAGTTTAGAGTTGAGTTCAGTCCAAGACAGTGAAGCGATAAGTGCGATACTAAAGAGTTGGAAGAGAAGGTTAATAGAAGACAGAGACGAATTAAGTGGTGAATTTAGTGACAAGTTTGGAACGTGAACGGATACGTGAAGTAGGTGTGTAGCGTAGTTCGAGAGAGGAACCAGAGGCGAGCTACACGCGATAATATCGCAGGTGGTCTATGCAATACCGGCGACAGTATTGAAGGTATGTTAAGTTATCGTCGGGACTGTGCATCGTTGGTCGTGTGTTCAGGGACGACCCTGCAGGGAGGTACTGCGCGTGGCTGTGTAAGTCAATAAAAGCTCTTTGTCAAAAACTGGTGTTTTCTTTCAATCCATAAGTGCGTACCCCCGCTCGCACGTAACAGTACTATGGACATTTAGTAATATTGACAAATAGTGATTTAATTATTTTTGTGACTATCATTATCATAATCTAATTAGTATTTTTTATTTCGCAGGAGTTTTATGTAATCAGAGAATGGCTGCTGCCAGGTTGGTTGATGGCTGTGCAGTCATTCGTGACCTTAGCCTTGATATTATCACTATTCGCTCAGATCCTTTTGGCATGTGTCATTGTGCGCTATCCCCTACGGACTGTTCTTAGATATGAGTGGATATTTGTCTCTTTTGCCTTCTTCATGGTTGCTGTATCGAGTAAGTTTCACCAAATTTTGAATTCTTTTTGTTTTTTGTATGTTTTTTGTTGCTTATTGAAACCTATTGGGATGATGTGAATGTTAAAAGTCAAAAAATGAAGTTTACATATCTTGGGCCTTCACAATTTTTTAATCTATGGTAATCACAATAATTATTATTGTGATAAATCCCGATGATCTGTAGAGTTGAAACACCAATATTGTATTTATTTATGAACATAAGAGTCTGTTTGATTGAATTATTTATATAGTTTATAGAATAATGATGTGCGAGATTGATTAAGAATTGAGATTGATTTTTATAATTGAAGTAAGATTGTAACTTTGATCAAGATCATGATTTAAATTTAATTTAAAACAGTTTCAAGACCTATATATAAAAGATTTTTCTCTAAGAAAAATCTTATATCACTTGATATACTTACATATATTTTTGGCAATATCTTATTTAGTTATAATCTCTACTATGTGTAATGGTTTGAGTTGACCATGGAAAATTATGTGTTTAACATTACAGGAACATGAACATATAAAATGGATGTTTTATTTAATTCAATGTAAAATATATGTAAAAGAATAAGTTTTAGCTTTCTATAATCTATCATATAAAATGTTACTATGGTTAATTGCACACTCCTTTGTGAGCTCAATATATTTGTAAAAGGATATAAAGTTTTCTTTTTAGATATTACCAGATTATCATAAATTGTATATTATTATTCTAGATTATAAATTAGATAGATTTAGATCTTGACAGACAAAGAAAGTTAAATAGACAATATAATATGTAATTAACTGTAAATTGTATTGCAGGTGTGTGCTTATTTTTAGCAGTAGCAATTTTTGGCGGGAACTGTTACCGACGTGACTGGTTGTTATATCCCTCATTCAATGTGCTCTCTTGGTCTTATGCATTCTCGGTTATTGCTTCTATTTTGTTTGGTAAGTATTAAGATATTACATACACATGACATGGTAACATACACATGGCAGACATGTTATCACAAATTCAACAAAAGCCTTCAAAATATGAACCAAACATAGTTCATGTATCACCCAATATCTGAACCAAATCTTATAAGTTTATATTATTTGATTCCTGGAATGGTAAATTATGGAAACAAATTTTCCGTTATTTGCATGGTATGGGTGTCCGAAATCGGCCCCAGAGTAGTCTGTTGTATAACCATAACAAGCATAATTTGCTTTGGATATACAATGTATGTATTTAGTATTAACAAAAGGATACTGTGAGCTTTCTGTATGCCCCAGGGCCCAGAACCCACCCCACCTTTATTGTTAATTTTTCCTTTTATTTTATTACCTACCTATTTACAATTATATAAAATAATTAGAGCTAGACATGTTGCTGAAAAGGTGTTTGCACCACTTTTTCTTTTCGAAGTATGTCATAGCTTGAAGAGAAAAAGTGGTGTGAATGTGGCGAAACAGTGGTAAATGTATACATATAATAAACTGTAGAGGTGGAATTTCTATACAATGACAAAAATTCAAAAAACCGAGTCAGGGGGATGTAAGAAGTGAAATAGAACTTACTTAGATTTTTTCAGATTTTTTGTTTCTCTGTTTATACGGGTTAATCTCCGAAACGAGTGGACCAATTTAAATGGAATTTTGTATGGTGGTAGCTTATAGCCCTGGTCAACATATAGGATACAAATATAAGTGAGAGTAAGTTTGAATGCTTTATGGTTCTTAAAAAAGCATCCAAACTCTATGAATAAGACTGTATAACTATATTTATTCCTTATCCGAAGTACATATAGACACCAAATGTTATGATCATTAGTATTTTGAATAACAAACAAATATGCAAATTGAGTATTTTCCTTTCGTTTTATAGGTATAGCAGCATTATTATTATATTTGGAGGCGGTAAAATTATATGAATTGCGGGCTGAGGCTAAGAATCTCGTGGCCCAGATGCAACACAGTCAGCCAGAGCATGCGTTGAACCAGTTGCGCGACCAACTCCACCAACAACGTTACGGGTGGAATACCTAAGTGGTTAGACCAAAACGAAATGTTGTATGTAGGGTTATCATTCAGAAATTTCAAACTCCTGAAAAATTACCGATAATAATAATAAGATTATTGACAAATGCAGTTTGAAATTATAAAATTCTATGAACACATGTATTTTTTAAATTTTTTTTCGAATATCCAAGATTAAACATTTAAAAAAAAATTTAAGCTAATGTCTAAATATTAAGACAAATCACGATGGATGGTAACCCTAGTTGTTTACAAGACTTATGTTGTATGACTATTATTTGACTGTCTTCTTAAATTCATATTTTTGTAAAGTATTTATAACTATAATTACTAAATACTGTGGCATCTTTAGGATATAATTAAGTTTTACACATCAGACTACTTAATATTACAATTTCTTCACTTAAATATTTTGTAACGCCAACTTTGATTACACATTACACTAATATTGAAATAAAAGCTGTAAATATTCTATTTTTCTCATATTGTTGTGACCTATTGGATATATAATGATAATGACAAAATAGAAATATGTATATGAGAACAACATTCCAAAGTATTGATGAAGGGTCAGTTTTACTATTTGATTATGGGACTTAAAAAATCATCTAATAAAAACACATAGAATCTCAAAAATACTCAACATATTTTGTTGAAACTAATTTACCTTGTAAGTACTTATGTAGCCGTCTAGATTATTTTTAGATTTATTTACTCTATATCTATGGGCACCATAGATATCCCATTTTTTTGGAAATATTACCAGTTCTCCAGAAATATAACTGTTACATGTATGGATGAAAGATGACGAGGTGAACTTATTATTCGTGCAAAAACAGCCACCTAAAATAATATCATTTTATAATAATTATTTTTAATTCATCTTAAGTATTTTTTTATAATGAATAGGTTCGCGTTTGACCGGCATTTTTTGAGTATTTTTACATTGCCATGAATATTTGTTTTTTTTTATTAGTTTTCAAATATATTTTTTAAGACTTGCTGGAGTTAATTCTTTTTAGGAAAGGCTTTTTCTAAAATGTATCTAATGTTGTATGTAATTTGTATATTAATGAAGTTTACTCAAGTCTACCCGCAGTTGTTTGCGGTACCCATGAATTATTATTTTGAGACTTCGTTTGAATCTGAAGGTTGTATTCAGCCTGTATATTATTATGAATTTCTTGTGGATTAATTTTTTCATTTATTATTTTTTATATTTTTTTATGTTTACATAATCATAAAATGAACTAATTGTTGCCTTATTGAAACGAAACCGTCCACCAGTACCTACATTATATTTTAAATGTGTCTGACTTATATTGTACTTAGAATTAGGTCACGTTTGTAGACATAAATTAAGTAATATTTTGCAATATTTCATTTAATCTTTTTATCTAATGCAATAACAAATGTAATTTTATTTAAGTACCCATTAGTCTTATTAAAGATATTTTAATATTATTTCCCTTTTCTTTTACGATTCTATTATTTTACCTTTTGTTTGACGTTGTCCTGCCCTTGTAAATAAAAATCTGGAATCCTGGTTCAATTGTGAATCTAAGTTATCCCGAGACCCAAAAAAAACCTCAAAATCCTGGAAACCTCATTGCAGCCTCGTCTGCCGGGAACAATTGTTAATCTAAATTCTAAACTATTCTCGAATCCACTCGGAACACAAAAAATATCACAATCGGTCCCATTGTTTAGAAGTTTAGCAGCGCCATCTACCGGGTCCAAATGTGAATCTAAACCATCCTAGGGGGTCCCCCTTGAACACGCACAAAATTTCATCAAAACCTGTTAAATCGTTTAAGAAGAGTTCAGTGACACTCACAAACAAGAATTTAAAATAAGTATATAAATATATTTGGGTCCGAAACCCTCGCGGGCGTCCTCAGAACACCATGCTGAAGTTTCATCTGAATCTGGTCAATGTTTTAGGAACATTGAGGACAAACATACAAACATTGATTTTAGATAGATTTTTGAGAAAGAAACCCTTTCGGGCTTCTTCAGAATACCTTACCAAATTTTCATCATAATCTGGACAATGGTTTAGGAGCGCATCGAGAACAAACATGAGTGAGAGAAAAATTATTGTGTGAGAAAGACAGGAGACCGGCTTCGTTCTCATGAATCATCCCTACTCTGTGCTATTTATGGGATAAGAAGCAATAAGAAGAAGTAACACCGGTAGATGTCTGCCGCGAAAACTGGTCGAGTTATAACTAATTAATTATCCACCGCTGAGAGTAAAAAAATGTTAATGTACTAATATCGCTATTAAAAATAGGGATTGGTGGTACAAGGGTAAAAGTTTACAGTTGTATGTATTTTTTAATGCAGTTTCATAAAAATAATATATATTAAAAAAAAAATTGTTTGGGGTGAACCAGCTTTATCACTTAGGGGTTAGGGGTATGAAAAATAGTTTACGTCCTATTCAGACCTAAATATACACATGAAATTCCATAGGAATCTGTTCAAAGCCGTTTCGGCGGAGTTTTGTTACTAATACACGAGAATGTTATATATTAGATTTATTTTGTTACTAGAGTTTACCCCGCGGCTGTGCCGCGGGTTAACTCTAGTGCGTGTTCTTGTTTAAAGAGCAATGCTACAGGTTATATTATATTACAATATTTTTATGTATTTGCCCACGGAAGATTCACTTCATTTTATATCGCTAATTATATATACTATCCCCCGTCTATCTGTCAACAAAATAAATTACAAAACTTGACCAAAAAGGCCAAAATGGTCTAAATGACCAAAAGACCACAGTGACCGACATGGCTAAAATGACGGAATAGGCAAAAACGACCAAAAAGGCCAAATAATCAAAATGGTCAAAATGACCAAAAGGCCAAAATGACCAAAAAGGCCAAAATGACCAAATAGGCCAAAATGACAAAAAGGTCAAAATGACCAAATAGGCAAAATGACCAAAAGGCCAAAATGACCAAATAGGCCAAAATGACCAAAAGACAAAATGACCAAAAGGCCAAAATGACCAAAAGGCCAAAATGCCAAAAGGAAAATACCAAATAGACCAAAATGACCAAAAAGGCCAAAATGACCAAAAAGGCCAAAATGACCAAATAGGCCAAAATACCAAAAAGGCCAAAATGAAAATTATCCCTTGTCCATCTCAGTATTTAATTTACATACGTGCCGAATTTCAGCCAAATCGGTCCAGTAGTTTTTCCGTAAAAGCATAACAAACAACAGACAAATATCATTTTATCCCGGAAACTATCCCATTTTTCGGGATAAAAAGTATCCTATGTTCATCCTCGGTATCGAAAATATATATATACTGAGTTTTAGCCAAATCGGTCCAGTAGTTTTTACGTGAAAACGGAACAGACAGACAGACAGACAGAGTTACTTTCGCATTTATAATATTAATAGGGATTTTATATCTGAAGTACAAATTATAACTATATCATCAAATTTCTTTTTAACAAACATAACCGACATTACACTAAAAACAAACAACTAAAAGACTTATTTCTACAACATCTTGAAGTCGGCGTCAAGTAAAGCATAAAAAAACAACAACAAATGAGAAAATATAATATTTTTTAAGTTTTAATTTTTAATCACTTTAGAAATAATATATTAATCATCTATCGAAATAGTACAACGGGCACAGGTATACAAATTAGCCATCTCACTCTTCGGTGTATGCTCTTCAACAAGGATTGCTCTCGATTTCTTTGCGATCCACAAATCAATTCACAAATTCACAAAACAATTTCAAAATTGGTCCACAATTAACGTAACAAAAAATTAGGCGCCTGTAGAATGCCTAATATTAGCACGCATATACAACCTTTAAAAAAAAATAGGATCTAGGCATTTTTTCAAAAAGGGCTACTCTTGATTTCTCTGGGATCCTCTCATCAGATCCTGACTTTGTAACCATGAAACCGCTTCGAGTGTACACACACTTACGAATAAAGAAAAATATTCGCGTAACAGGCATTTAAAAATTTAAGCGCCTGTCGAAAATGTAATACCTGCACACGTATACAAGCTTTTTTCCAAGAATATAGACGGCGTTCTTTAATAAGGGTTATGTTCGATATCCCTGCGATTCGATCCACTCATCAGATCCTGACTTGGTGACCATGAGATTACCTCGGAAGTATACACTTACGAGTAAAGAAAACAATTTGATAATCGAAGCAATTGACGGAGATATCGTGTTACAAAGAAGTTGGTTAACGATTTTTGCGAGTTTCTCTAATTCTTTGGAATAGACTCTTCAGATCCTGACATAGTGATAATGGGACCTATTTGGGAATATATAACCTTTCGATTAGAAGATTTTTTGAAAATCAGTCCACAATTGACGGGGAAATGCAGTAACGAACATACAAAAAGACAGACGATTTTAGAACCTCCTTTTTTAAGTTGGTAAAAAAATGATAAACCGGGTTTTTATAGTACTTACACTATGAATCTTTTATGTTGTGCAAAAACAAAATAAAAAAACTTCTACAAATGTGTTTTTTACATGACCTTGAATTGTTTTTTTGGAATTTAGTACAATGTTTCTTACAGGCCGATGGGTAAATATGGAATTTAAATGCTTAGTTAAATCCTGAAGTACAAGCTGACGCGAGATAGCCAAATCGAAATATAATTATGTAGGCGAAGTCATGAGAAAACCCAAGTGCAATAAAATTAAAGCATTGTAAATTGAAGTACTAGGGTAGTAAAGTATCTATAATTAATATGCAGTATGAGGTAGGATAATTAAATCATATTTGTGTAAACATCGTAAACTTAAACTGTCTATCTAGTTACCTGGTTTTTGTAGCCCGTGGCACAGTTCCATTATGTGGTCGATCGTTGGTTGTGGCAAGTTACCATCAAGAACCACTAATGGCGCCAGCTCAAGCAGCTGCATGTGACGGTCGACCTAAAACATATTGCCTGTATAAATTACGTACTTGCGGCGTATAGGCCTGATTTACTTGTAGGGAGCTTATGTCAAATTTTAACTGATAGCAAGGCAAATGAACGGCCGATTAAGGAAATGGTCATATTTGAATAAATACCCCGAACAATTGGTTTTGGAACTATCCAACAAAAATATCAAAACATGTGCAATCGTTCGTGATTATTATTTAATGTTGAATGAACTATGGTTTTCAAGTCAAGTTGAAGATGAGGTCATTTTAAAACATGAACTTTTAACGTATTATACATAATTTAAAAAAAACCACTCACTAAATCTGGAGTAATCAAATTATGCATCTTCATGTCGCCTAAACCGAGCAGGCAGTCTCCTCGACTATCCAATACTGCAGCGTAAGTTGACGTCCGACCGGTGTTCATAACACAGCCTAGATAACAATTAGTAACAATATATATAACTGGAAAAAAAGCAAAAAAATGTGTGGAATGTGAAATGAGTTCGTAATTGTCTCTCGAATCATTTTATTAGTCCATTTCTAAGGGAACATAAAGTATTATCCCTGCAAATTGGTAATGCGCCTGGCCGCCATTTTGGTGACGTATCATACATGACGTAAGCATCAATGGCCCGCGAGTACGCGTACATATCGAGCTCCTGATGACGACACGTGAATGTTAATTTGACAAGGTTCCAGCGCATTAGCAATTTGCGGTAATAATATATCTACCCTGTATTAGTTATCTTGATGTGTGATATACTACTCATGCTTTTCAGGTTTTGACACCCAAGGAAAAAGTTGACTTGTGGTCTCACTTCTGTGTCTGTCTGTAGGTATCATATACGATTATCTCAAGAACTAAATAGAGACTAACTTCAAGGATATTCTCTAACATCGAATATATTAATTAAAGAGCTATTTTCAATGAAGCTTTTTAAGCCACAAGGTGCTCTATTTGGTACGTGCTCCTACGTTGTCCAATAATTATGAGCGTTAAAGCTGCGTTAGTGTTAGAAAGCAAATATCATCCTGCACTGATGAATGATTACTCCATATTGTAAATATTTGGTAATCTGAGTAGTCGCGCACCCTTTATGCTGGGGCTATATAATGACTGTTTGCAGATTATGGTGATCATAGTGACATGTAATAAATCTCAATTCAAATTTCAATTATGAGATTAATTAAGGCTTAATTGAAGTTCAATAATACTATAATAGTGTTCGTATCTGTGTACGCCTCCGGTACGACATCATGAATCCTTCTTTCTATTGTTTGTATTTTTCCGCATTCTTAGAAACCATTACGCAGACAAGTTAGAATTCTAAGGAGCAGTGGGTACGTTGCTAGGCTATTTTACCAATATGTAAGGTCGGTCCGTCAATGAGTTAGTTGTGTTTCAACTGCGATCGAGACATTACCTAGTGTGCTTTCGGAATGAGTGTCTTATATCCCACAATGAACAAAAAATACTTCTCAAAGACACGGGATTTACCTTCTACTAGGTATTATACTACACTATATTACTACAAAAGAGTTCTATAGGTAAGTATGAATTCGTAGTTCTTGATTTTAATGATACTCTAAAAACTATTCAAAATGCATGTAAAAACAACTTAAAACGTTGTTTTTATTACGTCTTGCAATACAAACTTAAGGAAACACAAATACCTATTTATTTTTGGCATGTAATTAGGTGACCCCGTTAAATTAAAGTACAGAACAGAATGTTAAATGGTAAAGATATATCACTGCGAACCTTATATTGTGAAGGCGATAAGTTTAAATTAGTTTTACCGCAACATAAATTTCATTATTTATACTTATGTGCAAGAACAAACGAATGCATAATGCACCATTGTACTGTCGGCAGTCGCGTGTTTGTAGCTGATACCATCGTTGCGGCCCGTACGGTCAACGGCAGCGGTGCCAACAAAATGTACTCTGTGCCACAGCCTATGAGGCCATACCGCTGTTGTAGCTATAGCCAGTCGAACAAAAGTATTTTATCTCTGTTCTACGAGTACGATTTCACTTTATGTCACTTTTTAATATGTAAATGCCCTACAAGTCTACGTTAAAGCAGCGTCGCCAATTTAGCCACTTTTTCTTTAGATCAGATATGTAGATATAGAGAAAGGTACTCATTAATCTCACTTATATTATCGTTTATAAATTTCCCATAGCTGGGCTCGGGTCTTCTCTTTTTTGGGGTACCGGATTCGGAATATCCGCCACCTTTGTCCAAAGTGGCTTGACGGGTTTGACACATTGGTCATCTCGACAGTAATTTTCATCAACCTGTTTTTCTTTATCATCAGCTCTAAATTTTATAATACCTACCTAAACCCGATTTTATTCTGGTTCGGATTTACTACTGTTAATCTAGTAAAAAAGTCGCTAATCTTACAACAATAAATAATAATTCAGAGGAGGAATAGATAAACATATGAAATGGACTTAGTAAGGATGTTTTGTTGGTGTGGCGGTTTTTCGCATCTCCTCCTTCTGGGATCGAGTCATTGCTTGTAAAGGAGGAGGAAAATCGAGAGCGTGAGCCTACTTTCTTGCTCCGCTCCCGCCAAAGTAGGACGCGGCCGACCTGCAGATCTTTGACGGCGCGCCAGTGCGCGTACGGCGCGGGTAAGACCCTGGATTTTAATCGGCCGTCGAAATCGCACCATATTCCGCGCGCGCTCTTCTGTCTTCCGTGGGGCGCGTTACACCACCACCACCCCAGGTCTAAGAGAGTTTTAAAACGCCGGGAACAGAAAGAAGTTCCCCCGCAATGGAAGAGGCCGATGGGCCACCGCCTATCAGGGTCTCGCGGAGTGGTGAGTCTATGTACCCGTGGCCCTAGCATTAAGGCGCAGGAAGGAACACAGAAGAGTTTTAGTGAGTTCCCTGACCGTGGTGTGCCAATAATACTTCTTGCGTGGGAGGTGTTGGTGCCACCCCGATTTGGCGAATGTTACACACCAGCCGCGACTTTCCCCCTCGCGCGGCTAAAGATCCTCAATCGGATTTCCCCTCGTTAGAAAGGGGGTTTCTAGGAGCTTGTTGTAATTTAAGCAGCCCTAACAAGCTGAGAAGCGGCGTAGTACTTATAGTTAAGTGGACTTCATTTTTAGTTATGCATGATTTTCAATCAAATAAATGTTGCTTGGAGTTTCGTTTTCCCAACTTCACGGTCTTGAGAATAAAATAATTGTCATGAAGTTTGGTATAATATACTTTTTCATTTCTCATATTCTTGGAGGTGCCTAAACAGAGATGAAAACCGTACTTTCCATTCCTGGGTAGTGATTCTCCTTGCTATCAAAAACTATTCGAACCCTAGATAATACATGCGGCTCATGTCCCAACTATTTTTATATATTATTTTGTAACATCATTATAATTACTTTTCACTAAATTATTATATACATAAATTTGAGCTAAATATGTACTATCTTCAGTGACAAAAAAATACTGGATGTTAGAATGACATAGAAAAAAATATTACCGCCTGATTTTATTAGAGAAGAACCTAGTTGTTTGTTTCCTCATATTCGAAATGAGAAGCAGAGTTTTAACATCGGTTGAAAGGCATTCGATTATTAGCGCCCTCGCTACGCCAAACTATCTCGTGCCTAATTATACCCTTTTCACCCTTTGTGTAACAGTCTACTATTAATAGCGAGATAAGAATAAACATTCTAAAGTCCTATATTTAAGGACTGGTAAACAACTACGATTACAATTATATAAAACGTAGGAATTCTTATGAGGATAAGAGACTTGAAATTTAATAAAATATAAACAAAATTCTTATCCATTCAAAGTTTGTCTGGGAGAAAACGCTAATAGGGGGTGCCAAGAGCGCCTATCGTATTGTTAAGAATCGTTACTGCTAATTGCACCTGGCCGGTTTCTATTTCTTACCGACCGTTCGCCTTACTAGCTCCATACAAGTAATATCGAAATTCAACCGATGGTAGGGCAAGTGAGTGAATAGTAAGAAATAGAAACCGTTCAGAAATCATATTCAATCGTTTAATGTAAAAATCCAAAACTTTGCTTAGGCTCGGTAATAGACTTGTTAAAATTATGATTATAATATGTTATCAAAAGTGAGTTTCGTTACCCTCTAATATTAGTCCGGGGGCAATATTAGTTAAGAATTCTCCATCAGCATCGTCTCCTATAGCTGTGATAAGTTTCACGCGGCCGTCGCGTAGTCGCCATAGAGCTTCGGCCATATTGCGCGCTACGCCACCAGCGCATTGTTCCGCTACACAGGCGTGCGTGCTTCCATCCAACTGAAAAAAAAACCACACGTTTAACACACAAAGCCATTGTCTGAGCTTCAGCATCTTTGTAATTAAAAATTCAGATATCGTATATTGTGTTCGCAAAACTAGAAAATTAGTCGGTGGATTGGCTTAAACTGTTACATAAAGCGTAATGTCGCATTTATTAGTTGTGTGTATTTAAATATTCTAGATATTACCTAGGTCATCGTCTGAATTCATATTTTTACTTTTTAAATAGTAATTAATATCAGACTCAGCTACTTCAAATGAAATGAAATGAAATTTATTTGCATATGACAAAGCATGGTGGAGTTTAGCTAGTTGCTTAAGAAGATACTTAATATCCTACTATCTCCATTTTAAATATTTGAAATATACTAAGTACATTATGTGTTTAACTCCTGATAGATTAGTTGTAGATAAAGTCTTTGTGTCTTGTTCCAACGACGTGGGTTCAATTACTGAGCATATACGACTTGATTTTTTTCTAACTTATGGTGTTGTCATTTCATTATATAGCAATACTTAAAGACGGAAAAAAACATCCGAAACCTTGCTGTTGTAGTTCGGTATTAAAATACTAAACACTGGCTATGTAATTATATAGTATAGAATATAGAAAAGTAAATAAAAACATTTAAAAATTAACAAAATAAATGTTCACTCCAATCCTAGCTTCCACTAAAACTAATTAAGAATATAAGGATTACGTACGATTTAGTTCTCATCAGGTTACTCATACTATAGGACACGTTTAGGTTATTAGCCTAGCAGATAATATGTTACTGGACGTGGCTATTTTGTTAATGCAAATAAGTCCACGTCTTATTCTAACGGGAAGGATTTGAAAATTGCTAAAGAAAACACCACACAGCTATACCACAATTTTATTATTATTGTCTTACATTATAACAAAAGTTGCGAGTAGTCCTAAAATAAATTGTTGGACTGAATATAAGTCTGATGATATTTATTGATAAGTTTACTAAGGCTTTAAGCAATCAAGTATAATGTACTGTATGTATATAATGTAGTATAATGTTCTTTCAATAAGTGAACAAAATACAAAATTATAGATTTTTTATATATGGTAACAATATGTGTGTTTAATATCCCATCAGTTTTACTCGAACTTATAGCTACATATCTGTTATGGACATACATATAATGTTCTTCATAATCTGTGCTTATCTCCATCTATTGGACGTACTAAGAATCTCGACATATTCTTACTAGAGACGGTTTCACAAGTTTTTATCTCACAACCAATATAAAACTTGAAAAACCCTTTGAATAGAGCTCTCATAAAAATATTGGCCTTAAAGGATACTTCTTCTGATATTATATTTGCAATTAAAAACATCTGGGACACTTTTGTTTTAATTTATTTCGTACCTGCTTTATATGTGTTTTAAATTCATTTTCATGTCAAGGCCATTTTTATAGAATTTGTAAATATAACTATACAATAATTAAAATGACATCTTAATCGATTTTAAAAACATACTTTATTTAAAAAATATCCTTTAACTACGTAAAGTAATGCCATGATTATTATTTTTATTATTGTTAAATATAAACACATTATGACAGAAATATAATTATACTAATAGACCAAATGATGAGCCTGCCACGCCTCCCGCCTCGTACATTATCATTAACGTTGAAGGTCTAATATATTTCTTTTTTGCTGATAGTTATCGGTGTAGTGTGAATGATAATACTAATATACTATTAGTGTATTTTTATCAATAACTTGTTATATTATGTTTGTAAATGTTTTTGAAAGGTGGGAGGGCGCTGGTAAGGCGGCGGTATCGAGCGTAGGCGCGCCGCCCTCGCGGCTCAGAAGCCCTACAGTTCAGTCTGTGGTGAGGCCCGTTGCGCACGCCCGACACTGTCACACCGGCATTTTCGCAACAACGCTCATCCTAACTCTACACATAACAGTATACAACTCATAATATATACCCGCGACATTGTAAGTATACGGGACGCGCGTGGCACGCGCTGCAACTACGACTGATTTCGGGAATCGACGTGTGCAACCTTGGTTTAATGGGGAAATAATCTGAAAATACGAAACAATTGATAGTGTGACAATAAATAACATGTGACGATAAATAGTGGTTATCGAATAAATTGGGCAGCGGCGGCACTCCGTCTACATTATGTTACGAGGTAACGTATAATCACTAGAAGATCACTAGAGACAACGTAATTACGAGTATATTAAACGGTCGGGTGTTATGTTGAGTCCTACTCATAATAAAAAAAGGTGTTAAGAATTATTATTATTATTTTATGTCATTTAATATTCATCGAGATTTCAGTTATGATTAGATATAATATATATTGCACATTGGTTGAATACTAGAATGTATTATTATTAATTATTCGAGAAGTAGGAATTTAAGTTTCTAGTATTAAATAGGTTTAAAAAGTAAGGTCTGAATTAAATATATAAATTTAGAGTGTCATGCTACCTTGCTTCTTAACAATTGAAAGAGACGAAAGTATTGTTATTCTCAGTGAATTTCCTCGTCAAAGAATTCTTTGTTTCATTATCGATAAAGGCGAGTCAGCTGTCAAGTACCGAAAGTGAATAAAACATTAATCAAATATTTGTTTGGTAGAAAACAATGAAAAACAAGCGATACGTTACCTACCTTATTGCTTACGTATTTGACGTAACATTTTTCAAATAACAGTAGTTAAATTTGATAGGTAAATAGTTAGCTAAAACTGTTATGAAATAGGTATTAAATGTGTAAATAAATTTGTTTCTTTTATTTTTCATCTCTATATGATCTTCTAAATGAAAACAGGATAGTTTGCATCTCAAAAACTGTATGACTTCTCGCGTATACTAAGTTAAGAAAAACGGGGTTTTAGTATATAATTGTAATTTTCAAATGTAATAAAAATTATTTATCTATGTCATAAAAATTCTTAATAGTCAATTGTCAATTAAATTTGTTTTGATATTTACATATTCTTCTGTTTTCGCTTTAACACTTCAATTACTAACTAATTTCATTTAATTTGGTGTACAGGTATTTTAATTTTTATTCTGGATAAATTGAGGGCCAGAGGCCGCAATGTAGGCCCTGCAAAGAAATTATTCTACTTGTGGTTCTAAAATATTTAGTAGGTACTACAAGCAGTAATCAATGCTAGCTCATAGGTAATTTCCTTTTTTAATATATATTTTATATTATATTGCATATAGTTATATGTTTATTATGTTTAAATAATTGCATATTATCACCATATCTTGTATATGTAGATAACTTACGTGTATATTTGTATATATAGTATAGTTATATATTTATTATTAAATGTAAGTAATCGTACAATAATTATGTATACCACCATCGCCACTCCTAATCAGAATATTCTTGTCACGGTTGTATGGAAAAGATCGCTTTTTAGCGATAAGACCGGCCTTTGTACCCAATTATAATAATACTAGCTCGTAAGTTTTCTCTAATGGTGTAAAATAAAGTGTTATCTATCTATATTTTCAAGCTGAGATTGAAATATATATTTCTTGGATATGATTGTCACAAGATCAATTTTCTAGAATATATTCTTTTCAAACAATAAAAATCTGCACGGAACTTCCGCTGCGGTTTTGCGTTGTAGTACTATGTAGCGCTGTATTACTGCATTATAAAGTTTCTGCGAGATTGGCAAAGCGGTATGCCACCGCAAATCTTGGTAACTACCATAGGTCGTGTTCATTTTCTCACTAGTGGGAAGCCTGTCTGCTCATCTGCATTAGACAGTAAATAATTCCAGGTCTTTCCTAAATTTTGCCTATCTAAAATTTCCATCAAAAATCCCCCTTTAATATTTTTCATAACAACATTACCTTTATTTCGGTTTTCTTCCGCGATTTTCTGTAATCCACGTCGTGATCCTTCACGTTTATGATATCGGATTAAGGTTTAAATTTTGAGATAAGGCACGGTTGTGTTTATGCCTATGGATTGTGTTTGTCCTTCTTACTCTTAAAGGAAGATAATATCCGAGATTTATTCATGATGAGGAAATAAGTTTTTCGAATTATTAGGTAGTTTTAAAATAGTAGAACTTTATTTATATAAAATGCTTTTAAAATATAATTTTGTTATTTATTTTACAGAATTGACATATTTTAATTGTTTATAGATTTTTTTCATGATAGTCTTGACTAGTTTTTCAATGTTATTGTGATTTCCATTCTCTACTTATTTCTTGTGTTTAAAAATTAACCTATTCCGACGGTTACCGGGTTTTTTTCTTATTGATACTCTAGCAACTCTACTTTGCACAATATTCATACATTCTCAGTTTATTGGCTCTCATATTCTTTTTTTACATGGGGAAATCCATTTGCGGACGACCCACCGGACGGAGACTTCGGCGGAGTAGCATGGAACTCCCCGGCCAGATGGGCCAAAATACCCAGTAAAACCCCTTGGTGTCCACCTGACGCCATATGCCAGGGTCACGGGGTGTGCATGAGGCTTTCTTCCGCAGTCCCGGCTGGCGTGGGCCACTCCCACGCTAAGGCTTTCATGTCCTGGTTTTAGGCGCGCAGGCATCACTATTCTCGATGGCTTGGAGGCCTTAGATTTGGGACAGCTGTATCAAGTAGAGGAGACTTAATGACGTAATGCATTTCAATTACCTGTTTATTGACATGAAATTAAATAATATAATTTTTAAAAAGCTTCTTACAATCCATGTATCTTGTAAACATCACTTGCAATTTAGATGAAATCACACATACGTACGTTATGCTGGTTCTATCGGTCACTACCCAATAGTTTTTTATTAAATAAAAATATAGTAGATTAATTTAAAAAGGTATACAATAAAAATTGTGTGTGTGCAATTTACACGCAGTAGAAGTGGAAGAAAACAAAGTGTGACAGGTATTTTAAATTTCGTGTCTCTCTTTTCATATATTATATCGTTATAATTTAAGCTTTAATATACGAAATCTGAAGTAATACCTATCAACTTACAAACATTTCCAACTCTATTTGAATGAGCATAGTGTTCAAATGAATCAAATGATTAAATGTACATATTCTATCTCACTTTCTCGGATAACTCGTACAGATTTATGTGTTTATGTCTTATAAGTGTCAAATTACAACCATTCTAAAGAAGTTTCTGTTAAAAATCTGAACTAAAACCCATCCAGCCCTGTCAGACCACTGTTGCAGGCTAATGTATCTAAAAAGTTGACAGCATAACCGATACTAATAATACATAAAGCAATATATTAACATAGTTTTAAGTAATCGTGTAGTATTAAACTCAAAACTATAAGTATATTATTAAATTAAATTGAATACTTCTTAGTAATACATAGTTTTATTTATTTTAAATAAAATTCCGGAGCCCATATGTGAAGGCATAAAAATGTCAGCAGAACACGGAATGTGTTTCGTTATAGTAAACAACTGACAATTTGTTTATTGTTAGACGAAAAAAAGCTTATAATGTTTGCCGTGTAAACTATTCCGGGTTTAATTTGTTACTATTAAAAGTAATATGTATTTCACTCATTATTTATCCCTGTATTTTCTTATTAATTATGGATCTACATGATTTGTGTATCTAACCAGTGTTCAAGAATATGCCAGTTTTAGAATAGGATTTAGCCAAATCTTAGGTCGACCAACTCCAAACGAAAGAGTTGTTGTGGCAACTTGAAAAGGCAAATTTAATTTTGGATAATTAAGTTGAGATTTTCAACAGAAATACGCATCTTTATTGAAACAATTAAAAAAACAATATTTAGAGTTCTCGACAAAAAGTATTTTTTTCAAAAACGTAACTTTGTATTTCTGTACATACTACGTAATTAGTACGATCAGTACCTAACCAGTAATTTAACTTCAGAATATTATCTTTCACAGATTAGCAGAGTTCTCATTATCTCTATTCGTCGTGTTTCATGTTTGGACTTTCGTAACCTCGTAAACGCTTGAAACGCTTTTATTAATTAATTTGTTTTTGTTTTATGCATTATGTAAATTTTCTTCGTCATAAATTACCTTCCAAGATTCTGGTTCCAAGGCTTAAGAGAAATTAATTATTTAAAAGTCGCCGAATAATGGAAAGTGAGAAATTGGTTTCCTCGTTACATTTGAGAAACGACTGCTTAAAAACGAGTGAAACATTTTAATAATCTTTATTAGACGACGTTAAAGCTTACCTACAGATGTTTTTAGGGTTCCGTTGCCATTTTAGTAATAAAGGAACCTTTATAAAACCATTGTCATCGACTATTTAGCGTTACAAAATTATGTAGCGAAACTGCAAAAAAATATAGAGGGCCGTTATAAATATAACTATAATCCAGTCGCTCTAAGAATCCGTTTGCGTTTTTCGCTAAACTAATTTAGTTTACCGTAAATTGTCATGGTGATATGAATTTAAACTAAATCTTAAATCTGGAATAAATACAAAAGCCAATTTTTTTATAGTAAATTGTTAGTCATTACAATGTTATCCGTCCATATATTCACTAGTCAGGAACGCATTCTAAAGTGGCCAAACTATTAGCGTTAATATTTTTTAAAGTAATAGGTACATAGTTGTGGTGCGGTTAATCAGATATAGGAAAAACATATCAATATGTTGAGATATTTGCTCTCAAAATCATAAAATTGTCCCCCTTATATACTACGAAGTGGAAAACTCTGAAAAACTCTATATAGATCTAAAGATAACTCCGAAATTACAAGATAATTTTATTAAATATTTTTAGCAACCCTTGACTGATTTATTATGAGCAAATAAAGGATTATTTGATTTGCAAAAGTTATATCAAGCTTTAAAAGTTTGAGTACAAGCGTGCGAGTTCCTCGTTCCGTAAAATAAGTGAGTTTGTTGTTTGTTTTATAATATACGAAAAGTAGGGCAAGTGATGTCGTTTCTTGTGTTTGTATAAAGATTGCTTTGTTACTTTTATGTAAATTTGTCACCTATTACTACAGAGTTTTCTTTGTATTGTACGTACGGATCTTTAATTTCTGAGCCACTCGTGCTCTTGCATGTGGCTTATACGAGTATTACTTTTCCTTGAACTGTATATACTACACGTGTACTATGAATACTATAGGTACTAATATAACCTATTTTAGTACGAAATGTACGAATATACTTCAGAAAGGTCAAAAGCAGCAACAATAATTATAGGTTGAGATAATAGGATAAGATATTTTGCGTTTTGTAAGGAGAAATAATTCAACATACGTATATAACCTACGTGAACTCCCACGGTAAGATCCCAAATGCATTCCGTACATAACATGTATGTATTCGTTTTAGTGTACGAGATTGTACATAGAAGTAGCGTGTATTGTGCCTATAATGTTAGACAATAAGCACGTAGCCTACGTAACGGCCCATATGTTGCGGACAATTCTGGCACGTTCGTTGAGGCTGCTTTCTCTGTTTACTTATTTATACATCCAAGAATCGTACTCTTACTTATGCGAGTACTAACACAGGTGGGCTGTAATATATCCCTGCTTACACCGATATTAATCTTGGTTATATGTATGTATGTGTAGCTTCCATATTTTAGTACAATACAATTCAATACATACTTTGCGCACATCTACACTTGACATGATAATCGATGCAATTGAAATATCGTGCGTCTTGTGGATATATTTATTATTGTTAATTTGGGAGTAAAAAAGAAATCTAAAAAAGGATCCATCGTTTATACAGTCTATTCCCGTTGTTTTTGAAGTTAAACTTCTAGATTAGACGGGGGTATTAGATCTTTTTTGCCACGAAAAAGCGTTACGGCCGCGTGCGGGGAGTAGAAGGTTATACCATGTGGTGAGAGGCGGCGTGTTAGAGTAGACTATGGATGTTTTTTGGGTTCCGAATCAAATTCAGTTTTTTTGTTTGATTAAATAAAATATGTTTAAATAAAAAATGCATGCAATAAAATGTATCTAACCTAATCAAATCATAATTTGCCGTAAATCTGTGAAAAATTGAAATGTGTGCTGGGACATATATTAGTAGTGAAACTTCAAGGCACAAGTGGAAAAAAGAATCGCTATTTAAAAAATAAATTAAAGAACAACATTATATTTTTGTATAATGAGAATATTTGACAGTAACATCGATTCTTATAGCGGGTTTATCGAAGTTTA
The DNA here is from genome assembly GCA_012273795.1 of Dendrolimus punctatus. Classification (NCBI taxonomy): domain Eukaryota; kingdom Metazoa; phylum Arthropoda; class Insecta; order Lepidoptera; family Lasiocampidae; genus Dendrolimus; species Dendrolimus punctatus. The sequence goes on along the minus strand of CM022531.1, from coordinate 19,161,563 downwards.
TTTGGCACCGTGAAAAGTTTACACTACATTAGGTCTTGACGTAATTTTGGCCTCAAGCCACATAGCTTCGTCCGAACTCTAGAATTATTTTTTGAATGATATTATCCTAGTGCGCATTCCAATTGTCGGTCGTGTTTAGCCTCGTTTTGGAATGCAAATAGTTTTAGTTCTATGGCGTACTTTCACGATTATACAAGATCACAAACTAACCCAATTATTGGAAAATCGTAGCGACAACAATTCCGAACTATTCATGGTTAGTGTACCGTCGGGAGGAGACCTGTTTTTGAAATGATTGCTGCGCAAACCAAATAAGAGAATATTCGAACAATCAGCGCACTCACCGCTACCGAAATACAGGCCATACAGGCCTCAGGGGTAAACATTATGTAGGTTCAGCCTCAATTGGTAGCTTGGAGAGTATTGAAATAAATCTAAAGTTATTGGTTTTTTTTGAGCTCGTATTTATGCTATAAGATACCATTTCATACACTGATGTGTATCATGGCTGATGCGGCGGTGCTGGATTTTATAATAATAATGAGCTGTGTTAATTTGAGGTAATGTCGGACAATTTACGTGAGGAAAACGGGAAAGGAAGAGCACGCACGTATCTGTTGTGGTATAATGAATTATCGGCAACTCCTTAGCTTCTCTTATTCCACTATACAAGTGCACTTCTGTAATTATTTATTTTGTAACGAAGCAATACACATACATACATACATAACTTCACGCCAGGTCCCTTGCGGTGTAGGCACGAACAACAGAGCGCCATTCAGGCTTATTCTTACACACCTCACTTGCTTCTCTGACATTCATAGCTCTTGTCATGCAAGCTCGTCTGTTCTTAAGGCTCCTGACATCACCTTCTGCTAGTACACGATCAATTTGATCATGGAAGGTGTGTCGTGGCCTTCCGCGACTTTTGCATCCATCCACTTTTGCATTGTATATCTGTTTAGTCATTCATCATTTCATCATACATTATTTCCCCATGCCCGAACCACCGGAGCATTCCGGAAATCTGCAATACACATATAAAATAATATAAATATAATGCGACGCAGTGAAGAGTTTATAGTTTATACTTTATGATATTTATACAGAGAGATTTATAAGGGCTGTGATCACGGTATTAACTATTTTAATATATTTGTATTGTATATTATATTATATTATTTAATAGTACTTATAAAGCAGGGCAATTTAATTTTTTGCTTGATGACATGTCATGCAAGAATTGACGTGCGTGTGAAAAAGGGCTCACGTCAAATTTCAATGGAGAAATTACAATAATGAAAGAAAAGCTTATGTAGCCAAAAAAGGTTATATGACCATACCAGTGCCCTTACGTATTACTCTAAATTTCTATTATAATATAAATACACTACATGGCTTCTATGTAGTCGTTTTTATTGCTTGCGATAAGCAAACGGTCCACCTGATGAAAAGTGTTCACCGTTGCTTGTAGTGTGTTTTAAAATAGATTATTTTTAAAATACCCCACAATACTCCAATATTAATCAATTTGGCACTAGAATTTTCTATGTCAGATATGTAATAGAAGAATTTATTCAGTGTTTTCAAAACGTCGTACAAAGGAATATTTATTATATTCGAGAAGCAAGATAAAGCTGTTTATAGGTACCTTAGAATAAAGCTTCTTTGGCTACCGAGCAGGGATAACATTATATGTAGTTGGGTGTAGCATAAAACAAATAGACACAATGTTAATGATAAGAATACTTTGTGAAAAAGTTATCATTACATATTAACATCAATTTTAAGGTTTACTGAAAACACATTTTTGTGGTTTTGGTTAAATCAACAAAAGCAAATTCCAATATACAATTTGGTTTTGCTATATTGTAGTGCACAAATGAAGTGCGATTTGATTGTCATAGTGACGACAGGGATGTGGCCTGGCAGAGTGCCATGGCGCACGCCGCTGAGTCAGCTATTTCAAATACATACTTTACATCTCCTTCCGATACTAACATTGTTACAAGTTCTGAAGCTACATTGTTAATTCGATACCACGCAGATGTTGTTACAAACCAGGGGATAAGTTCTTCCTGTTTTTTATCACATTTATTCAGCATATTTATTTATCGGGTGTGCGTTACATTAGCCTTAAAATGATGGACACTGAATATGCGAAGTGGAGGACAAAAGTAAAATTTATAAATGTTATTATTTTCCCTAAAATGAATACCGAATCCTAAATAATAAGATAAACGTGGTAATCAATTTGTTATGTTCAGATGTGCTGCAATAAATGATGTTTTCATGTAGCTGATTACTTACAGGTAAATAATACCACATAAATGCAATTATATATTAAGAAAAACTTAAAATTATTTCTATTTCTTTCTACAGTATATCTAAATAAGCCTGTTGTGTGCTTCATACATAATAAACGACGATATCCACTTTGTCAGTGCGTTTGTTTCGTATTTTTTAACTCTTACAGCTATCGATAGTCTACTTTTACAATAGATCTTCTCAATTTGTGTGATCTGGGGATTGTTAATTATCAGCTATGTACATAAACTATGAAATTACTAGCAGTAATAATAGACCAGTAAAAGCTATAAATTTTGACTGACTCATAAAACACGTTTTAAATAAAAATCTTTAAGATTTAAGATGATGATTTTTAAAATCTTTAAAAATCATCATGAAGGCTCATGATTTTTTTACAGTTAAGTTATAAATCCTGCTACTTTACTAGCAGGTACATATTACCTAATACATAAATGCAACTTTGAGTTATTTAAGCCGTTTAAAAACACTGTTTTATGGTTTTTCTAGATCTGCCCAACGATAATATGAACATTGAAAAAAGTATATTCACCTCTCAGTTAAATGTATTACACCAATATGTACAGTCGTATAGACACTACATCATATTGTATTTTATGCATATAATTCCAGTAGTTTTAAGAAAAATGCATACAAAGACAGACTGATGCGCAGATATAACGAATGCATACGGGTTCCGTTTTTGTTAAAATGTCTAGGAAATCCTTAGATAAATATCTCAATGATTTTAAGGTAAAATGTTGTGTTTTATTTTTAGTATTCGCAAGCTGATATTCGCACCCGAGCGCCCAATATCCTCAAGATAGCCCTGCCTGTAACATGAGTTCACCAGGAGGTTTAAATAGATTCGTGTTACAAATACGACACGTATCAAAATTATGTAGTACCTTATGATTTACAACTTACCAATATAACTAGATGTCAATTTCACAATGCCATTCTTCAAAAGTGACCGTTTTAAGGTCACATTGCTACATCATGGATTCATAGGATTACTGTAATACACAAATTAAAATGTTTGTCTCACAAAATGTAATAAACGCGAGAGGGGTCAGACCCTTCAACTTTTGCAATTATAAAACGGCACGAACATAATATGAAGTTCTAACTTGAAGTATTTGAACTAAAGTTATGATGCGTTATTAAAATGTAGATGATATGACACAAACTGAAATTAATTTCAACTCATAGTCACATAGGGGTCTGTTTTTCTAACTTTAACAGGTTCACCATTGAATACATTATGGACTGTAACTTTAATACTATACACACAAATTTTGCCGATGACCAGCTCATTCAGATTGTCAGATAAGCTTGTAATCCGTATCCAATCAAAACCATCTTATTATCTGGGAAAAAATCCTTGGTTTAACTCTGTTATTAAAACTATACCTATATACAAAAAATAGTTTATTTCAAAGCTCGTAAAGAAGAAAATATCAAATATTTTACGCTTTTTGAGTCAAACTAAGTATAATATAACTAACAAACTAATATAAATTATAAATTAAGCTACCTCACAAATATAAAACAAAACCAAATAAATTAAAAACAAACTTATAAATTATGTAGCAGATCACAGCCAGCAAGAACCGTGCCAAAAAAAAACAACTTGAGAGGTGTCAAGGGACACCCGGATGGAACGAAATTCCTTTCGATTAATTAGTAAAGGAATTATAATATATTTTTTTAAGTTACAATATTTTTTATTATTATTAACAAGTATAATGTAATATAAACTTAATTAACACGCGCACACCGCACGACTTACAATTATAGCAAAAAGTGGCGTTACAACTTTTGGTCTTAATATTTTCCGTCTAGCCCCCTTTCGCAACGCGCGATAAGGTACTTCGTTCCAATATTATATTTTGTAGGTAGAACTAATGCTATGTTACATCTTTAAATGCTTATATAACTAGTTTCAAAATGAGGTTGAGAGGCAACGACTGAATGCAGATGGCTGTCCCTAAATCGATATTACATTATCATGATTGACTCGGACGACGGGGCATCGCCTGAACAAAGCCGGCCGACTTGCAGACTGCGGTTCAGCACGACTGACATTGACATAAAATATCAAAGACGTGAAAAGAACTAGTTTAATGTAATGATCCTGCTACACGTACATAGATGTTAGGTTAGTGACTGTGTGATAAAAAATAACGCCGTTAACGATTAATTAATGTAATTAATCGTTAACAGTGTATATATCGAGGGCTTCATAACAAATGGGCGTAAAGACAAAAGTGCAGTTTTGCACAAGGGTCAAAATTGTGAAGAAAAGAAAAGTAGCCGATTGTATAAGATTGAAATTTGGATCACTCTTCTATTTAGGACACTTGCATACTGGTAAGACTTTCTAAATTGTAAGATGCATAGATTTTAGTAAACAACAAAAAAATGCATTTTTGCGTATACACCCATTTGTTAGAAGCCTCGATATATTGGTGGCGCTTCGTCTGGGATAATGCTACAGATATAGGCAGTTTCACGCAGATTTGACGATAGGTGTAATGCGTTATTTGTGATAAAATATTGTTCTTAATTGTTAATGATGTTAAACATTGACACACTACGTATGTATATGTACTAATGTGATTATTCAATAACAGCGTAATTTTTAACGTTTTAAATAGGACGCATTCGTTTAGAGTCGTTATATTTGACAATATCGCAGGTGCGGTCGCATCATATGACCTGCCTGTCAATTTTAATGTAGGTACATTAAAATTTAACGTAATTACTCAAACAAAATAATATTCTAAGATTGCTGTTAATACTAATTCCACAGTTCTTATAAATCATAAATAACATCTTACTTTCCAAGACCAAAGTAAAGTACGAAATAAGGAAGCTTGTTAACTCTAAAAGAGGAGTGGACAGTCAAATCAACAAAGATCCTTTCTGTTATCTTATAAAACGTAGCAGCGTCATAGATTTTTTTAAACATACAAACTTTTGACGTTATAATTTTGTACAAGTAAGTAAGAGGATCTTTTCCTCGAGAGCTTTTTACCTACTAGCGGTGAAAAGAGCCTACCTGGACAGACCAACGGGACGGCGACCAGTTGAGGCCCAGATATCACTGGAGGGACGTAGTGGAGGCTGATCTGTGCGAGCTTCATGCCGATAACTGGCAGGAGACAGCGCTGAACAGGAAGGAGTGGAGTATTCTTATTTCGGAGGCCATGATTCATTTTGGGTCAGTGAGCCGCAGCAGTTACTTAGTTAGGTAAAAGGAGAAAAAGCGCATTTATTGTTATTTAAACAACAACAAACTATTTATAACATGACATTTTAAAAGAAACATGATAATATATTATTTAAAATCCTCTTCTAATATTTAGTACTAGGTTATGTCCGCAACTTCGTCCACACTTGACTTGAAATTCCCGCGGATTCCTGGGACACAAAGTTCCATATTATTTAAAAAAGAATGTAAACTATCGTTTTAATAGAAACTGTGCCGGAATAAGCTAATTTATATGCACACGAATAATTACAAACCTCCCGTGAAATAATAGTATCACACCTTTTATTATATAACAATTTCTATCGATTAGTGAAAAAAACCACCCTGGAATTCGATTCTTTTCAAATTTGGCTATTTTAAATCATTACCAAAAAATTGCCACGAGATTCCCTGGATAAAAAAAATAGCGAAGATTTTAAGTCTAAGAATTTGTTGTCTATCAGCGAAAACCGCATCAAATCGGCCCAGTAGTTTTTTTAGTGAATTCCGAACAAACAGACGAGAAATCTAAAAAAATCGTATATCCATCGTTTATATAGTCTATTCCAGATGTTTTTTAAATAGCTTCAAGGCATGCACGGCATGTTTAGAATTTTATAATATTTAAGATAATGCTAGAATGTGTTATTAACGTACTATCCAAGTTTAGTAGTGGGTACAAAATAAAATTGAATAGTTTAATCCATTGGTGCTCTGCTCCAATCAATCTTAGCGTGATGATGATATCCTGTAGCCCTCCTCGATAAATAGGCTATTTAACACTCATAGAATTTTTAAAATCAGACCAGTAGTTCCTGAGATTAGCGTGTTTTAGCAAACAAACATTTATTTTTAATCTAAAGTGGTAAAAACAAAGAAAAGTGATCAAAAGTTAGTGCTGGGTTAAACACATTTAAAATTGTAAAAGTTAAGTAAACGAAAAGAAGATTCGCTTTTAATAGCCTTTTAAACTGACTCTACGGATGGACGCACACGCAAAGGAAGATAATCGAGGGATCCTCAAAGGGAAATTAGAATCGAAGATTTGACCCCTCGAGACCGATAGACTTTAAACGCACTTGGGCCTCCTTGGCCCATAATTTATTTGGTAAAGCATTTCTATAGTAGGTAATTTCTTACGAACGAACATTTATTTATGATTTACTTTAAAGATTAATATTTATTGTTTTGTTTTTGGTTTAGAAATTAACAAAGCGAGAGGTTCTCTACTAACCGCGACACTAAACATTTCCGGTAATAATAGGACACATGTGACAATATATTCTGATATTTAATAACATTAAAGAACATGCGTTAAAATAATATTTATTATATCATCTAAGTTTTAAGATGTCATGATACAAATAATTTTACTCAATATTTTCTTAAGTTTTCGCGACTAATCTATATAATAAAAAAATCTCTTCTAGCCAAAACATGTTGCGATGCGGTGGTAAATTAGATTAGGCTCCTATAGAGTAAATAATAACCATAAAGAAAATTAAAAGTATATAATTAAAAAAAAGCGGTAGGCTAAATAAAATTATAACAATACTTATGGACACTTGACATCTTTGTATTCCGTGATCACGGCTACTGAAAAGTGGACGAAACGTCGGAATATTCAAAATAAAATAAATTACGCTTAAAACTTGAACTGTTATAATGTAGTTTTATAATTTTATCGTGCTCTGCAAAGAAGGAAGTGGCGTAGTTCTATTGATAAAGCTGTTGCTGCCTTCGAAACGCAGCGCGTAGAACACTGACGAGTAACGCACTATCAAAAAGAACCGCCCTAAATCTCCTACAGCTACACATATGACTCATCACTCCTGATGAGTCACTGTGTGACTGTGTTGCGCTCCTTGCTAAAGAACTTTCAAAGATAAATTTGGTTTCGCTAGCCGCCTGCGCTCGCACAGCCGAACTCGACAAGATTAGCCGATGACGGATACGTAAAGGAGGATTTAAAAAATAATGCTAATATATTTAAAACATAATTAATAATAATTCCACTATTTGACTCCATTTACTTATGACGACACAAGTAGGTTCGCCCATACAAAATCTATGAGGCTGCGACGTTTCATAAACTTATAATAAGTATTTAGTTGTTTTGACTGTCCGCTTCCCTCTTGGAGAAATAAAAACGTACCATACTACAATGTCTACGGTAGTCCGTTAACGTAGAATATATGGGTGAGTATTGAAGTATGAAGAACGCATATTTGGGGCAACATGTTGGTCAGTGTCAATGGAAAAAATATTAGATATTATCCTGCACAAGCTTTAATTAAACGACTGGAGAAAGTTTGCTTATCTTTATTTTCTTACCTATGTTTCTAAACAATACTTCCTCGGCATATAAAATAGTACTTTGATTTAGTTTGATATTATTCCTTATTTAATAACTACAAACAGACAAAAAGTTTTATATCTGTTAGAAAAATTATCGCAACATCCCAGGTGTATTTAATAAATTAACTTATTCAGAGCATCTAAAAGTTTATAACTGGTTATATCTAAGTACGTTTATGGTTGAAACATAAATATATTATTAACACAACTGCACTCCATCCATGAAATCACGTGCCGCGTAGCATGTAGTCTGCCGTGCGATATTCTTTACGTAGTCAAGTCACTTGTATCGGTTATTTATTCAGACATATACTATATGTATTTGCTTCTAAATATACAGTGCTTTTATATTTGTATTGTTTTTATTTATGGCCGGTTCATATATCGTAATATTCATGCACTTGCCCTACCATGGGTTGAATTTTACATAACGTATATTTATAAGTTACGAGTAATTTGATTAATCCGGCGGTATTTGTATGTGTCGGACATTATGAATAGAGACCAATAGAGTCGGTAACTTTAATAAATTAATTACTTTGGTCGGCCCATGGTTCATTTAAAATATAGTAGTTTGAGATAACTTGAATTTATGGACCGGGCAGTATGAATACTTTCCTACTTCTAGCCGAAAAATGTGACAAAATCGGTTACATTTCCATAAGAATTTTGTTAATTTATTTAAGGGTGCGGAATATAGTACTTTTGTTTATTATGAACAGTTCTGATTTTTAAAAATATAGGTTAGAAGGCTAAAGCAGGACCGAAGCAAAGCGTAGCTCTTGCCTTCTGATTTTTATCTCGGTTTGTTAAACTTCATAGTAACTCCAACACGGGGTAGTAGCAGCCCGTCCGAGCTGCTGATGTGTCGTAGGCTTAAGACTTCAGTAACACATAGTCAAAACATATTAAGTAGACACAATATTCAGTCTCATAACGACACTCGTGCGCGTCTACAGAGGCCGCTCCATAGAGACATACGTCATCATAGTTGATGTCAACAGGCAATGATCTATATAAGGTCACTGTCAACAGGTGTAGCCACGGGCGCGTCCAGGCGGAATCGCAATAGCCGCGATTCTACTTTGTAACAGTCGTACGGGTAAACTTTATGGACGGAATAGGCGCCATCTTTAGCTTCTGCGGATTTAGAAGGGCATATTAATAAACAACCTAATGCTGATTCGGAACATTCACATATCCAAGACGAATGATCTTCTGCGGAAGCTCAAAAATCTTTGGAAGACGACAATTTATTGGATGACGATTACCGAGATAACGAAGAATTTCTTAACAGTCAGAATCCTGACTTAAATGTAAATGAACGGATGTCTAGACGACAGCTATAAAAGCTCAAAAGAATATTAGAAAAAAATTGAATACGTATTAAAATTAAATTTATTTCTTATTTTTTTATGTTTGTAGTTTACTCATAAGTAATAATAAAAAATATTTATGTATATAAAAAAAATATCTACAAATTTTTCTTTGATTATTATTATTATGTATAAAAAATGTATCATGCTATATATGAAAGCATGGTCATTCAATCAGCAAGACTTCATTTACAAGTGAAATAATTCTCGTAGCTAATGTATTTAAAATATGCCATGAAAATATATTATTATAACTTTAAAAAGGAATAGCGGTTTGAATTTGTTCGGATGCATAAAAATTAGCTTATCCGACACAGTTTCCATTTCAGTGATAGTTTACATTATATTTTTATATGCTGCGATATTCTGTGTCACGGGAATCCCGCGGTAATTTCAAGTGAAGCGTGGATGAAGTCGCGGGCAAATCCGAGTAAGTAAATAAAAATAACTAACTCCGCAATAGAATAAACGAGGCTTTAAATACAGCTCGTGCCAGATAATCTGTTTCTTTTTTAAATTAAACTAAGCAGATAACGAACGGTTCAGGTTAGTGGGACTAGTACACACTTAAAATATTGTTCAAACATTCAATGCGTTGGCACACGCAACGTTCAGGGCTTGAGCGATTTATTTGTTGGCTGCTACAATTTTTTGGTTAGTCATAGGGCGGTTACAGAAAAACCTAATAATAAAATTTAATGTTTTATATTCTTCTTCGGTCTTTTTTTACCACAAACGTAATTCAGTGGCATCAGACATAGTTCCCTACGTAACTTTTTGTAAGAAATGTATAAAAAAATATCAATCGAATTTCTAACGTATCAGTTTATAAACTAATTTTATTAAAGGCTAATGTAATGGAAAATTAGATAAACCATAATTAAAAACCGTTAGAAAAATAATTTTCGTTTTCTAGTATATCATTCGACAAAATTAAATTAGTTAAACTTATTGTCTGGAAGAGATCGCTTTTTAGCGACCGCCCTTTGTACATAACTAGATATAATTTTAGTCTTTAAGTTCATGTTTGTATTGGTGTACACCAAAGTGTTATCTATCAAATATTTATATAATCTCTTCGTTTCAATATTTTTATATTTATTCGTTACCTCTTCAAGGCCTGCCAATAAACCGATTAATGTATTTTCTAATAAGAATTGTTAAGTCGAATAGTGATAGATTCTAGAGGATACAGAGTTACATTTTATGCGAGTTAAGCAGTGTGGAAAGGTATATTATTTTGCAAGCATTGTTTCCGTGCTGTTTACACAATGAGGCGTGGTCGACAATAAATTTAAACAACATTTTTTAATGTATAAAGTTCCACGAACAACACAAATAAAACCGGAACATAACGTTAAAAACAACGGAAAAAATAAACGTCCTTTAGGAATAAAGCTCCAGTTACAAAAAACCGGCTTGGACTCGAAAGTATAATTATAATAAACGTATTCATTTAAAGCCGTTGTAACGTTGTTGACTACCTATATGATAACATCATTTTGTATATATATAGCCTACTTTTGAATACTGCTTTTTGTGTTTTGAATAATAAGACATATGGTGTCAATAAATGACATCGGTATAAATTACCGTAAGTAATAGAGTCAGCCATAGTAGTATATCCAAAGAGTATATGGAATATATGGAGAGGTATATTTCACAGACATACTTAGAGAGGTGCTAGCGGGTAAAATTTACTTTTGAATGTATATTATAAACAACATTTTTGTATTATAACAATTTATCATTGTATAAATCGCATATATTTTTATACAATTTCAACAACTATAACTTAAACTTAAAAATAAGTTAATATAATCTAATATATAAAATTCTCGTGTCACAGTTTTCGTTGCCATACTCCACCGAAACGGCTTGACCGATTCTCATGAAACTTTGTGTGCATATTGGGTAGGTCTGAGAATAGGATAACATCTATTTTTCATCCCCCTAAATGTTAGGGGTAGTCCACCACAAATAAAATTTATTTTTATTTTTACCGGGCAGGACGACGTATGCCGGGACGTAGTATGTAAATAAAATTAATGTTAGAAGGCGAAGGTCAATAGAATATGTTCGTGACAATATACCTAACAGTCAGTGTCCAAATGCTGGCCTGAGGTTTGTCACTTCTACTTATCTCTAATGAGAAAATAGCTTTCATTACTATACAGAAACAGTATCTTTTTTTACAATTACAGCCTTATCTTGTGTGACCGGGAACGTTCACCGAGGCAGATCTGGGTGACATGCAAATAACGTCTACCTCTATAGGCTAATGGTATGACGATGACACGCTTGAGGCACCTGGACACAGAATATCCTGGGTCCTATTCTTTTAGGGTATATTTCAGAAATAACTTTAGGCATATAGCGGAGGTTGCTTAGGTTTAGAACTAGGATGCTTAGGTTAAGAATTAGGCTGCTTAGGTTAACAATACGTATCTGCCAATAAGTAAATTTGCAATAGCTAAAAATGAGATGAGGTATGCAGAAACCTGTTGGTTCCGAATTAGGAAATCGCTTTGGCCTCTTTAGTTGAAGAGGCTACTGTAATAAAATATGTGAGGCTACAATTATATATTTAATACAGAAACGTATAAAGAGTACATATGAAGGAGCAGCATATAAAAAGGGCCACTTGAGTAGCTCACTTGGTAGGCTGTGTGTCCTCTAAAGAACTTGTTGACGTTTACGCTTTTAACTAACGCTTTGAGAACCTTCAAAAGGTCTGTGAGTTGAGTTTTTATTTGCCGACTATACCGACTGTATTTAGCTTTTTTAGCCAACTAAGGCTAAACCTAATAAGGTTTTATGGTTTTAAGTATGAATTTAATTTATTATAAAACGTTAATACATACTTACATTAGTAATACATTTTTGAACTATTTACATCGCTATCTTACCTAGAAATACCCTTTAGATTAGTAAAAGAAAAAAAAGTGATATAACAATTCTATATAAGTAACTGTTGCCTACAAGTGTCTATCTAGGTAATTATGGATTTGTGTGTAACACACATTATTTAGGGGTTTAGTTGGCATTATGGATACTTTTATACAATCGTCAGGTTTGTCTGTCTATGTATATGACAGTATTTTTCTAAACCACTGGATCTATATCAAAAAAACTTGGACAGTAAATTGTATATGTCGTTACAGGAAAGTAATTGTATTGTACAAAGTATTGTGCAAGGTAATTGTGTCTAATTATATTTAAAATTTAATAGGAAAGTAAATGTATATGTATATAAAACTAAAAATCAAGGAGGGCTGCCACATAATTATGTAACTGGGGGTAAAAAGTATGAGTAAGTATGTACTCATGCCAACTGTTCAAAGATCGTGAGTAAGTGTATACTTTACTCCACGATTTTTGAACATCTTTCTAACATATATGTTACACAGGTGTTTAAAAATCGTAATGAAGTCCCTTAATAACTTTCTGAATAGGAGGGATAACGCATTCAATGTCGTAATAAGTGTGTGTGTCTCGACTAACAAGATTTAGGACTGAAGTTTGAACGAGTAAAACAGTGGAGAAATCTATAATTATTCCTTAATTAACGCAAAGATCTCCGGTTATGTAAGAGAACAGAATAACGTATATCTGAATCTAAACGAAAGGGGAAATTAAAATTGAATGGACTGCTAGCTAAGCATTAAACGCTTAGCACTATATTACAACTAAACTTAATCTCAGAAGATACAAATCGTGGAAACTTAGTATATTCAGCTCGTTAAATGTAGAGGGGAGTGTTCCAAGGAATCTATAATGATGTATTATATAGTATAATTATGTTTATAATGGTGATTTCGCCTTTTTCTATGCATGCTTTGCTCGGTATCGGCTGGATGTAAACCGTACAATCTTGTTTGCTTGAGCCAATTCGTTCCTAGTTTTCACGATCGATCAGTACGTGTAGGTAGATGTTGTATGCTTCATCTTAGCCCACAAACTATGTGGTATTGTTTTCTTTTGTGATTAAAGCTTGCTGGTCCGGCTTGATCAGTGTCGATACCACTCTCTTACAGAATATTGACGTAAAATGGCCAGAATTCACATAATGCTGTCTTGAACAGTACGCGAGAGCTCCTGTAGTCGACTATCTCCTCTCCTATGCAGTCCGCCCTATCCCATTCCTCGATTCCATCTTAGTTATGCCGTCCCTTCTATCTGATCCCCGATAGTGTCTTTTTTTATACAGGGGAAATCTGTTTGAGGACTATTGACCGCGCGACGGGGAAAGGTTGCGGCCCGTGTGTGGGTTTTTCGAGATCGGAGTGAAACTAACACTTCATATATAGTTAGGGATACCCGCTAAAACCCCTGTCCGATATTCGAACTTCCCTTGTCCGGGCTATGGACTTGTTTGCGCATTCACCTCCAGCTCGGACGGACGACGGCCGACCCTTTATGGGCTGGATCCACCATTTGTTACTACCTCGGCTCTCACTTCTCACGAGGTTAGAGTGGGCGCGCGTCACTTCGTCAGTTCTCTCCGGCCTTTATGTGGGGGCGGATTCAGTTTCCCCCGACACTGTCTCTTCTATCTTATCCTAACGTGTGATAGCGCGTTGGTATTGCAAAAGTCCATAGACGATGGTAACCACTTTACGTCAGGTGGTTAATCTGCGTATGTGTCAGTTTCAAGCAATAATAAAAAAAACATAATAAATAAGTCGGATTAACACAGTTATGGTTATTACTGGTGACTTGTTAACAAGTGTTTTAATAGGAAAAATAATGATTATTAATATTAAACATGTGTAGCAACGTCAGAGTACTAGTGACATGGGTCACCGGTCTTCAGGCGAGAACGTACCTCACACGCAATACGCCTTTTTCCGGTGATTTAGGCTACTACAAATTATATAATAACTTTTTACGACACAATGAGTTGGAAGGTTTATCGTAAATTCTTCTAAATTTTGCGATTAATTGACCTTGACACAGTATTTTTTTTTAAATTCCATAATTTTCGAAATTGAATTTGTGTTCGAATTCTATTTTTGGTATATAAATTACAGTTTTAAAGTTAAACTATGAACTAGAATTCTAACGACTAAGTGGCAAAGGTACAGGCGTCTTTCAATGGCGAGAAGGTTGAGGTTCGAATACTGATCTGAGAGCATTTACTGCTTAAACCGTTTTACTGAGATGATGTGTATATTGTTTATTATTACAATTGAAGTGTAGGTGTCACATGTAAAAATAAGGTTCATACAAGAGAGCCGACTTTAATTTTTTTTATTTGCATCATACTTTTAGAATGTCTTATACTTTTAGAATACTTATAGAATATAATTTTAATTACTGTATAAACAAGAATCAAGGCGCTAATTTAATCGTAAAGAGATGATGTCATAACTTGCTACACTTGTATAAAATTTAGCCCGCTTCGGAGTTTTGTGATGATAAATGGTATCTCAGTTGACATCCCTATTCGTTAGATGACAGTCGAGCAAGTACATTTACAATAAACCCCAACATGTTAATAAACAGGCGTTAGTATTTTAATCTGTTATTTTAATCTCATCATTTCATTCTAACTATTGTTAAACAATTTATTAATTTATTTTAATTAATGTACAATTTTACTCATTTTTCTTGTACAAAATAATGACGTCATGATTTGGAACATTGTACAAAATGACTAGATTTCGCTAGCTAGATAGGTATATGGCTATGGTGGTGCACTAAGCATCCACCATTTTTTATCCAAATTAATCATAATCATGTAAATCCATTCTCCATAGCAACAACCCAAACACGGCCCTGCGTTAAGTACGGTCCTGCACTGCGATGACTCAACGGCATGGGCCACCTGCGTCGTCAACAACAGGCGACGTAGTATATAAGGGCGTCCTCGGCATGCAGGAGACACACTTCAAGTTCAGCATCAAGGCTTCACGCTGCTACGTACTCGCGACGCTTCAACGGTGTCACTCTGCCCGTTGAAGCCCTATTATATATCAAAGAGCCATTCTCAAAAGTATCAATTTGTCTCCCTCAAATAACATAAAAAGTACTCTATAATACTGTATAGTAATTGTAATATATAACATCTGCAACGAACCTGCGTATCAATTTGAACCTGGGATCGAAGAGTAAGAAGAGGCTTTGCAACATTGCACGCAATTGTGGATGTGATCAGAGAACACACACATACGACCACTCTGGTCACCCCCACATGGCTAGGCGTTTTGTTAGATGATAAAAAGTTGTAGTTGATTTGATTGTTACCTATCCTATTACGATGTCTTTATGATGAAGACAATGTCGTGAACCTATGTGTTCTAGATTGCCTGTGTGAGAGTGTGGCGGTTATACCTACCGTTCATGCGTTACTCTAAGGGCGAGTTCCTACTATGTCGTGACGACAGATAATCTTGTAGTTTTAAGTGTCGTGGCTTATATGTTTAAATGGAAGTGTTCAAATATAGTCGTATGACTTAGTGTCGTCTACGACATTTTTTGTAGTAACGACAGATTGTCATGATAGTGGGAACGGCTAGATACGATAGTCGTTAAACAATACAAAATTTGACGACAAACAATCTTTATAATGGGAACAGCTAGAGACGACAGTCGTCCAAAGATAAATTAATCGTTACGACATAGTGGGAACGCGCCCTAACAATATTGCAGCTCAGTTGGGCTAGAATCATTATTATTTTTTATTATGTCAGTAATATTATTTATTTATGTAAATTATAACACCTTTATAGTAATTAATCTATATGAACATAATAAAATTGAAGAGGTCAGATTGCTGTACTACAATGAAAAAAACGCGAAATACCGAGTCGGGGGGATGTAAGAAGTGATATAGAACTATTTAGATTTTTTTACAAAATTTTGTTTCTCTATTTGTCTGTCTGTTTGTACCGGCTAATATCCGAAACGACTAGACCGATTTACATAATTTTGTATGGTGATAGCTTATATCCATGGTCAACATATAGGATACTTTTAATCCCGAAAAATTAAAGAGTTTCAGTGGGATAGAAACCTTTGATTACTTAGACAGC
The DNA here is from genome assembly GCA_012273795.1 of Dendrolimus punctatus. Lineage (NCBI taxonomy): Eukaryota > Metazoa > Arthropoda > Insecta > Lepidoptera > Lasiocampidae > Dendrolimus > Dendrolimus punctatus. The sequence goes on along the minus strand of CM022531.1, from coordinate 19,145,229 downwards.
TTATAACAGACTGAATGTAATTTCTCTGCAAAGTAACAGAATAGAAGCGGAGATTTTGGCAGGGTGTGGTGTCGGTGAAGGAGTTTTATCTTATATATATATATAAGTTTGTTTCTTTGTTTGTTGGCTTGAACACGCTAATCTAAGGAACTACTGGTCTGATTTGAAATGTAGGTTATCATCACGCTAAGAGCAATAGGAGCGGAGCACCAATGAAGAATGTTTCAAAATCCCGGGATATTTTTAACTTACTTTTTTAAACTATTCCACGCAAACGAAATCGCGGGCAGAAGCTAGTTTATTTATAATTTAGTTTATTTTTAAGTTCCACAACAACTAATAGTTAATTTTTTGTAGTGTAGTTTAACAATTCAAATAGGAATAATCATTTTTTGTCAATTGTAAATTATTGATTTGTGAAGTAATATTTGCATTATTTCACAAATCAATAATTAATTTAGAAATAGATACAAGAAAATACTGTATACGCACACAAAACATAATGTGCGAAAAAGTTCCATAAACTGTCGAAAACAGCGGACCGTATCGTAAAAGCAGTTTCTATTCGGTAGAGTCGAATGTCAGTTGAGAAAGTTATCCATTCATAAAAAGGAAATTATAATATAACCGAGTCGGTTTGTCAGGAAGTAAGGCATCGCCTTTTCCGCTACTCAGTCCACGCAACGTGGTGGTTTCCGGTGTAGAAATTTACATGACCTAAATCAAATTATTTTAAATGTGTTCTTGTTTGTATATAATTTAATTGAGTTCAAATTCGTATAATTTTACATTACATACAAAATATTAAAGAGTGCTAATACACATGCTATAGATTGCGTCATGTAAAACAGCGGTCGAACACAAACTAATATGAAAGGTTGCGTAGTTATCCACGTAACTCTAAAACCATTTTATCGGAAATATCATATTTATATTTTTCAAAAACCAACCAACGTCAATCATTTTGTTCAAACCAATTTTCTTGAAGAGTATTTTTTAGCTAAATCACTTTGAAGTTTTTTGATAATTTTACATTCCAAAATCAAAACATTTAATTAAGAAATTATTTAAAGAATACAGTTACATTTTTTAAGATCTGACTATCAAAACCTTATAGGCCTATGAACACTGAATTTATTTTATAACTCACCTCGGTAACTTAATAACTTAATATTTGGTGTCCATCTTTGAATACTAGTTTTTCAGCGACTACACTACACGTACACCTAACGGCATATTACATACATGATCACATCTTCCTCATAGTTTGTATTCCTTTAGACCACGCAGTTTTGATAGAAATCACTGTAACATACATAGACAGGACATGACAGACGGATATAATGATTGTACAAGGGTTCTGTCTTTCCAAAATTTCTACGCACTTTCTACTCTAAAAGCCGATTACTGCATCTTAAGTTTAAGGAAAACATACATACATACATACATAACTTCACGCCAGGTCCCTTGCGGGGTAGGCACGAACAACAGAGCGCCATTTAGGCTTATTCTTACACACCTCATTTGCTTCTTTGACATTCATAGTTCTTGTCATGCACGCTCGTCTAGGAAAACATTTAACAAAATCTTAAAATGTTGTATCTGTTTAATTGTTAAGGCACGGTTTGGGAGAATATTGAAAAATAAGATCTCGCTGAAGGGTAAAAAGGAGGCCATAAGCCGCCTTCTCTCCCACTGAAATTATTCATCAACCGTCGGGAGCAGGGAGGAGCACTCGTGGAGCGCTTTGTGCGTGTATGATCTCCGCTTGGGGTTGCTTAACAATATTATATACCTTCATCAATACTTAAAATGGGGCGTACTTATGATAAACGACCTTTATTAGATCAGCCAATAAAATCGTATTTATGATTATGATATCTTTCCACAGTAAAAATAATAAAACAGTAAAACCCTTTTAGATAATTTTTGAAACGCAGATAGAGCTTGTCGAGTTAGGTAAGGATTAATAACAATTTATGTGGTACTTGTTTTACTAAAAATTACAATTTATAAATTGACGCGTGTTTTCTTTGTACATGTGGTTAGGGTTGCCACCTTTTTTTTAAAGACTATATAATATTTCTGTTTTTAAGCTGTAAAAATATACTTGTACTTTAGGGGAAAAAATAGTACACATTCAGTTTTAATTTTTTATTTACATATTTTAATTATTTCGTTATTGAGTTTTCCACGTTTATCTATTACTGCTTTTTGATCTATTTTTTGAAGTTATACTTCTTTTGGCGCGTTAGGGAAAAATGATGAGTAAATTTTTACGATGCGCGCGCACACCGTCACGAAAAACCGACACCCTGAAGCTAGATATAGTCAACATTTTAGTTTTTCTATTGTTAGTGTCGTTTTTTCTACAAACGTAGAATAAGGCGAGAGATTAAAATTTTTGAAAAGATTTTCATCTTGTTACGCCAAAGAAGTATAAGTTTAAAATAATCATAAAAATCTGGACAAAAAGCGCAAGAATTGAATTGGCGATGAAAGTATAGTAGATTTTGTACTATATTATTTTTTTATATTAATGTGTATGGTACAACTGACTAAAATATAGTACGGTACCATATCTATAGTAAGGGTGGCAACACTACTTGTGGCCCGCACTGTGTGCGTCTGGAAACAATGACCTGGCTTATTGCAGTAGCGTTTCTACTTGACACTTATCCTTATATTTTGGTCAATTTTATTTTTATTAATATCTTTATGTATTATAGTCTACATGTTATGAATTGACCATGATTTATAAGCAGTATTACTGTAAAATTTCGTCTAAATCGGTATTTACGCGAAAGAGCACCAAAAATGTATTTATCCTTCCTCACAATCTTTTTTATTAATAAAATTAAAGCTTATGTGTTCCCTCGTGAACTTAATACTGTTCGTGTCATGTGTGAACTCTTGCATTTTTAGTTAGGCAATTTTTATTTTCATTTGTTAAATTGCCTGTGTACCATCCACGTTCATCGCGGGTAAAAACCACATGTAACGTTTTTAATGACGAATTCATCTGCCACGGTTGCGACCTTTTTAGATAGCTCCCGAAGGACATTGAGTATTTATTATTCACACGCCAGTTTAGAAGCAAATCGCGTACTCTTGATAGGCAACCCCTTGCTCAACAGCTTCGTCTAGACTTCTAGATGTAATGTTAAACTCGTAAACGTCTTACTGTTGCGCCAATGCTCCATTTCTGTGTATCTGTACATGCTGCGGTGTAACGAACGATATATGCATCACGCTTAGCCAAGGAAGGTTGACAGGCTTCATACATTAGTAATAATCTCTACATGCAGGTAGATGTAAATATGTAAATGTAAATTTAAATTTACATAGTAAATGTAAATTTTGTGTATAGTATATACACAAAAACCATAGGAACCCATAATAATTCTCATTTTGAAGCATACACAAATCAGTAAGATCACTCAATATTTACGAATTTCATTACTCGGGGTTGAGACTTTGGGGCCATAGGGACGTGAGACTTATCAACGTTATCGAGACCTTTCAAGGCGATTGAAAGAAGTCTCGCGTGACCAAAAGGCTGGTCTATATTTAGGCAACGGATTAGCGTTGCCATACAACGGGGAAATGCAGCCTACGTTTTGGTAACGTTCCCCACCGGTAGCGATCTGGACTACATTTTATATCTGTAAATATGTTATCGCGATCGGGATATTTTCTTTGATTGTTTTTCATAATGCATGATACGCTAGAAAACCTGCCTTAGTGGTATATGATCTCAGCAGTGATGCGAACCCACATCAAGGCATGAAGTACAGATGCTTAGTCATGAACTAAAATAACTTGTAGATGACACCGTGTACCTACTGGTCGTATGGTTTATTTGTGTGTGCAAGTAATGGTATAATCACAATGCACATGGCTTCAATCATAATCAAGTTCAATTGTATTGGTAACTTGTTTGCATTTAAGTAGTTATAAATAGGGCTGAATCGATTTAATCCAGCAATTGTAATAAGGGACGGATAATATATTTTCTATTGCTTTTTAATCATGAATTGATTTTGGTTGACGAATCTACGAGCTTACTAAGTATTCAGATATAGATTTAATTTTTTTATTGTTTACCAGCTGAAGTTGGCACTTTGTACGTACGTGCGGCTTGGACTTGTATGTCATCGAAATGAAATTGAGTAAGTTGAGTTGAGTCATTTCGAAGTCTATTCGAGTCAAACTTTCAAACAGAGATAAAAAATCATTTATTATTAGGCATTTTATAAATAATACATCTAGCATTCATTTTGCAATCACAGAGAGACAACTTAAATTTCAATGGAGGTAGATATATTTCTTTTACTTATATGTTTCATGTAGTACCTATTTGTAAGAGATTTGAAATAGAAATATTATTATACATACCATCATAGTAGATAAATATATGACACTTTAATATACACCAATACAAAAATGAACCACCGAACAATTTTAAGGAAGTTTGATATAGTGTATTCATTCCTTACGTACCTGGGAGCATTTATTGCTGCTCCCTTATCATATCCTTAATATTAGCAAAAACGAGCATGGCAATGTTACATCCAAAATTAAAAACAATTGCAAACATATTGAAAATATTGAAGATAAATTTGACTTTAGTGAAACCAAAACATACAAACATCCGGATAAACGTTTAGGCCATATGATTGAAAAAAAGCTTTCAGATGGGGATATCAAGGGAGCAGCAAGAATTCTTTTCTCGAATGATGATATAGCACCTTATGATGAGACAACTCTGCATGCTTTAGAAGACAAACATCCACCTTCCGGAAGCACACGGCTGCAAGTTATGCCTGAGGACTCCAATGCGAGTAATTTAGAGGTAACCCCAGAGAGCATTCTTAATGCCGTTATGTCCTTCAGAAGTGGCTCGGCCGGTGGGTTGGATGGCCTCACTCCACAACATCTTAAAGATTTGTTGAATGGGGGCACCGGCAATGCCGGTGAGCTGCTGCTCAAGGATGTAACGGACTTGATTAATCTAATGCTCTCTGGTTGTGTTAATAAAGACATCCTCCCAATAATATACGGTGCCAACTTATGTGCTCTAAAGAAAAAAGATGGCGGCATTCGACCTATTGCAGTTGGCACCACGTACCGACGCCTCGCAGCCAAATTATGCTGTCGAGCTATAAGAAACCGTTGCTCCAGCTATTTTGCGCCGATTCAATTAGGTTTTGGCATCAAAGGTGGCTGCGAGGCAGCGGTACATTCACTGAGATCATTTGCCACCACCGATTTCTGTGAGGCTATCCTGAAGGTGGATGTCAAAAACGCATTCAATTCGGTTGATAGGTGTGCCCTGCTGTCTGAGGTTAGAAAACATTTTCCCAAAATCTATAAGTATGTTCATCAGTGTTACAATGAAAACTCCTATCTGGTATACCAAAATAACCTAATACATTCGGCAACGGGATGTCAGCAGGGCGACCCTCTCGGGCCAGCCATTTTTTCACTTGCCATCCACCCCATCATTAAACAACTAAATTCTAAATTCAATGTGTGGTATCTCGACGATGGGACCTTAGGAGGTGATATAGATACAATGAAAAAGGATCTAAATTTTTTAATACAAGAGTTTGGAAAAATTGGTTTATCTTTAAATTTTTCTAAATGCGAACTTTTCCCTGCTTGTCCGACGAAGAACAACGTCAACACTATTTCCGCCTTTACAGATTTGGCCCCCAATTTAAAAATTGTTAATAAAAGTAATTTAAACCTCCTTGGGTCTCCCATCTTCGATGAGTCTTTCCCATCTTTCGTAGAAGACAAAATTGACACTTTTCAATCAAAATTATTAAATTTAAAACAATTAAACACACATAGTGCCTATTTTATTATTAGACACTGTGTTTTCACTCCCAACTTTACATATGTATTGCGCTGTTCCCCCTTTTGGAAACATTCCGGTATTTTAAAAAATTTAGACAATATTATTCGGCAAACATTAACTTCTATCCTAAATATTTCTTTAGATGACCGATCGTGGACCCAGGCTTCCTTACCGATACGGCTAGGTGGCTTGGGGATACGCAAAATTTCTGACGTAGCACTACCTGCCTTTCTGTCCTCAGTCTATAGTACTGCGGACCTCATCGGTAATATAATAAATCCATCACTCAGTGATTTTGAGGTCCCATATTTGACTGAGGCCAGAAATGCCTGGTCTTTGGCTTGCCCGAACGAAAATTTTCCTTTAGATCCAAAGATGCAGAGGCTGTGGGATGGGCCGCTCAGCAAGTCGGTGTATGACAATCTCATGTCATCTTGCACCGGCGAAACTGACCGTGCTCGCCTCCTAGCTGTTTCAAAATGGGAGTCTGGTCTGTGGCTTCAGTGTCTGCCCTCGGCGAATCTAGGTACACTCCTGGATGATACTACATTCAGGATTGCTGCCTGTATTCGCCTGGGGGCAGACATCGTGGTCCCACATCGTTGTCGGTGTGGAGATAAAGTTGATAGACTGGGTCACCATGGCTTATCTTGTTTGAGGAGTGCTGGTAGAACTTCACGACATGCGGCTATCAACGACATCATCCGCCGGTCTCTTGTCACCGTTGGGGTTCCAGCTGTTCTTGAACCGAACGGACTGTGCCGCGACGATGGCAAGCGACCGGATGGAATGTCGTTGATACCTTGGAAGATGGGACGCCCCTTAGTATGGGACGCAACGTGTGTCGATACGTTGGCGGCTTCCCATCTTCCAAATACAGCCGTCACTGCCGGGGGCGCTGCCACACTTCAAGAGACCCTGAAACGCCGCAAATATGCATCCATCGGTGACGGATACATATTTGTAGCTTTCGGGGTTGAGACTTTGGGGCCATGGGGACGAGAGGCTTATCAACTTTATCGAGACCTTTCAAGACGATTGAAAGAAGTCTCGCGTGACCAAAGGGCTGGCCTTTATTTAGGGCAACGAATAAGCGTTGCCATACAGCGAGGGAATGCGGCCAGCGTTTTGGGAACGCTCCCCACCGACAGCGATTTGGACTACATCTTTTACTTGTAAATATGTTTATAGTAGTATTTAATTTTATAGTTTAGTAGTATTTAATAATTAAATGAGCAAAAATATGATTAATTTAATGTACAAAATAAACATCTAATCTGGTGATGTAGATAGTGCAGATTATTATATATTGATATAGTTATTTTTAGATATCAATATTGAACATACTAGTATGATACAACTGCTAGCAATCTCCAAATTAAATTTTAGAATTTTCTCTAATTTGATGAAATTATTATGTCAGAAGTAGCATCCAGATCGATGTCATTTTTAGATACTTTTTAATGCTTGGCTTGAGTTTTGTACCCCTGGGACAAAATGTTATACCTACATCAAAGTTTTGCCATTCCAAACAAAAACTTTAGGAAAAAAGTTCCTTAATCAGGACAGGACTAGCTTTTTGAAGAGCAAAACGATGAGGATTTCCTCGTTACTAAATTGTATGAGAAAATAAGAATGCTCATATTTCTTTTTATGCCTTTTCCAGATAATAGCTGTCCCCGCCGGACGAGCAGCTTACTACAATGGTGCTCATTAACTTACGTCAATTTCGACGCACGCTACTGAAAGGTAATACGAACAATTGTTGTTTTATTTCCATATAATATTTCTTAGCTTGAAGAATAATTTATCTTTATTTTGCTGCTAAACAACACGAAACGCAAATTATAGTGAAATTAAATTACGACTTTTTGATTGCTGCATAAAGAGTATTTAACGGATCTTTAAATGAAAAAGTAATCAATATTCATTATTGAGTTTACTATAGATTGTATTGTGCGTCGGGTTACGTAAATTGAAGTGTATTGACGATCGTTCTCTGATTTTTTGTCATTTGGCTACGAAACCTTATAAAAATCATTTAATCCAAAAATACCCCATGTCTCATAATCTACTTAATGGATCGGGTTCAATAATTTGAATTAGAATCTTGGATAAAGTTTCACCATCATTAATATGAAGGTGAAACTTTATCCAAGCTTTACCACCATGTTTGCTCACCTTTATATTGAAATTAAAAAAGTAATTTAATAATATCATTGTGATATTTATCATTCTTATTATTAATATCTATAAAATATGTCCTCACTCAGTTATTTGGCAGAGGAACACTCCTAATTCCTGGCTTTTTGCAGTTTCACTACCCCAATGAGTAGCAGCATGTAGAATACTTCCAGTGTGTCCTTCTCGTAAATCCAGTAATTTCTGAGAAAAATGATTGATGGATACACCAAAACGAACTGATATACGTCTCCTTTTAATTTTTCCAAAACGACTATGGAACTATAAAAAGGTAAAAAAAGTATAGAAACAAAGAAATGAATTTGCTGTGACATCTCTAAATATGATGGAATCTATGTAATGTAAGAAGTATTTTGGTTGTATTCGATACAAGCGAGTGTGACATTGGCGGGTATCAGCCGTCAGCTGACGTGTGTCGCTCCTGAGTCGGCCTCGTCGGCGGGATCAATAAATTGGGAATAGCCTGCTGCTAATGCCAAATTACGATGCCTTCCGATTTAATTGTCTTTCTAAAACTTTTCCTTTTCATCACACAAGAACGACAAAAGATTTGATTTAAAAATATTCAGAAAAATACGCCTTTTGTAAAGTTCTCGTAGCTAAAAATAGAACATTACAATTGTAACTTATTTTTTAAAGGTTGTTTCAAGTTTCAGTATTTCTTTACGTCGTTCCTCATAACTCATGACGTAAATGTTTTTAGTGATATTAAAAATAGAAAATTACTCTGAAATGGAATTCAAATGTTACAATTAGAAGGTTAGCAAATTATTATAAACACTTTTAGCTTGCTCATATTTGGTGCTATAATCTAATGGAAGCGGAAATGAGCGCTACGGACTACGAGCTTGCTACGTTTTTCCGTGGTTTAACTTGGCCGAACTAATAAATCACGTAACAACATAACAAGAAGTACCTATTTCATTAATCTTTCCTGTCAGCTACATATTGACTGAGTTTTTGTAGATCAAAAGGGACTGAGCCGGAAATGTACGGTTCTGTATTCTATTTGACAATTGGGTTATTCTACAAATTCATTATAGTAGTTTGCCCAAAAAAACCTAATAAATACATTAGTGAAGGCCAAGTATGTACATTAGGGCGGAAAAATTGCTAAGCTGTGTTCTTTGTCAAAATTTGAACTCATATAATTTGAACGAGATGTGAGCGTCTATCTCTGAATCACCACAACATTTTTACATTCAAGCTATATTTTCTGCTTAAGTTATGTGTAAGTTGAAGTTTTGTTCTTTTTTATAATAAATAATATTTACACATTTAAAAATTTTAAAGGTGGGGTCATTATCAGAACAAAAATTAAACATAATTTTTCGAGGTTTGAACTGAAATATTAAATGTTACCTTCCATTTAATTTATGTTTATTGTGGTATTGTCATTAAAACAAGGTGCGGGTTGGGTGAAAACTTTTATGTTGTCTATTTTACGAGCGTTTTATGTTAAATGAAGCGTCTTGAATCGCGTGTTAAATGGTAACTTGGTTATCGGAGCGATGGCGCTTGACGTGCTCGCTGGCGCACCACCCTTGATTGCTTCGTACCACAAAATATAGTAACAGAACAAAGACTTATAACGGGTAAACTCGCGTACTCGTATATCACATGCCTTTAATAATAAAAAATTAAATCAGGCTTGCGTCCATGTTAGTATACAAGAAACTTAACCACCAATTGTTAGTATAGGTCAGACTTTATTTGGCGGCTCGGTTTAACAACAGCACATGTAATGCATCCGGGTTCGTCAACCTGTTCTGCCACAGCCCGAAGAATGCTGTAGGAGCTGGCGAGCACCCGGCCACAGGGATGCTACCCGCTTACGCACAGTCAAGCTTATTTATATCTTATCATTGCTAGGAAATTGACGTCACTTATATGAAGTTTATGTCAAATAACTATTTTTTTAACGAGGGGAAATTCGTTTGAGGACTGTCCATCGCGGAGGAAATGCGATGGGAACAGTGGGATTCGCCACTTTGGGGTGGTACTAGTACTGCAAGCAAAAAAGGCTATTGGTACATACATAACGGTCAGGGATACCCACTACAACTCTCCGGTGTTTTGTCCGTCGTCCTTATGCCAGGGCAGCGGGTACATGGTCGTGCCACTTCGTGAAGCCCCGGCAAGCGGTGGCCAATGGCCTTATGCATCCCTTATCGATGTCAAATAACCAACGGTAAGTCAAATGGCGGGGTAGTGAGATCTATTGAGTTGTGTTCCGGCATTAGTAGCCAGGTTTCGGTCTCCCTTTAGAGAGTCCATAGGCGATGGAAAACGCTTTCAACTAGGTGGGTGGTATGCCTGTCAAGTAATAAGTCATGTGCATAAGTCAATAAAGTTCCTTTGCACGCGTAGCTATGTACTATCTTCTGTTCACAGAACAATAACTAAAGCTATAAGAATCGTAATAAAATAGGTACAATATAGAAAAACCTACTTTCACTCACTGCGTTGAAAACATGTAAATATACTCGTACACACGTTATTGCTACTAGTTAAAGCAAGACAGTGATAGTTCAGTATAAGTGACGACTATATTATCTTGGTCGTGGACAGGACGTATTGTTAATTTAGTAGGTAGCCTAACAGAATATTTTATAAATTATAACACAATGGTCATGGATTCATACTTGTGATTGGTTCGACACAGCCTATAACGATTTTATGTCTTTCGTTTATCTTTATCTACACGGTATTACTTTATTTATATCAATAAACGAGTTTTTATTTAGCTTTGCTTTAACAAAAATTATTTTCATTTATTGTTTTAAACTTTTCTGTATTCTGTGTTCGTACCATCGCGCCCCATTTTGTGGCGACGAAGCATGATATCGTGTTGCACAACCACAATGCATTACGCTTCACAACAGTCTGTTCAACTATCACAGTCCTTATTCCACTGGCGCCTTATCTTGTTTCCGGTTGCGTGTGCAGAAAATAGCACCGCAAAATCTACAAAACAAATGCACTTATTACAAATTCAACACAACTCCGTAGTACGTTCAAGATAATGGAATCGATTTTTTTATTCTTATGTTGTACATATAAAGCTATGTTAGGGAGACATGAAAAATTGTAATCTGCTATTAATAAGTTGGAGTATGGAGAAGTCTAATATAACAAAATATCCTTGGGTTTTAAAAGCAAGTACCTACCTAAATAAAGTAGATTCATGCCAGTTGTGACGAAAAAGAATTCACGTTCGCGTTTGACGTGATTTATAATAAATTTTATTAGAGATTTGCTGGCTACGCCGCGGATCAGGTCCTAACAGCTAATTCTATTTTACTTAAAAAGTATTATGTAACATAAACCTTCAGTGAAAAATGATTTAGAAGATCGTGAAAATCGCTTGTAATCTCTCTATGTGTATGTAGATGCTGGTGTTTTGATCTGTTCGAAATATCTATGATCCTGGCTAAAATAGGCAATATAAGTCACATTCGAGTACACGATTGGTTTGGAAAACATACTTCTAATCCCTAGATTATAAAAAAGGTCATTATAATCAAAATCGATTTAGAGAGGATAATTACTACTTTTACATCGAACACTGGAACAAAAATTTTGATAAAACGATGTGTTGGAAAATAGAAAATGTTCAGACTATATCAAATTATGTAATCTGTAGGATCTATCTATTTACAGTTCAGCGGTCGCATTGTCCACGCCGCGTCGCAGTAGGGAGCTCTCGGCTTTTTTGTTTTTGTCCTGCGAGATGGAATTGACGCGATAAAAACAATAAGCAAAATACGGGAACACAATAGAAAAGACTTCATAACAGAAATGATTTGAATAATTTTATTATAACGGTTTGTTTTGTCTCTTAGAAGAAACTTGACTTGGTAAGTTTGGCCTGTTGCGAGTTCTAACATAGACTTGCAAGTTTGCTTATTTATAAACGTAACAGATCGGCCAAGTGTGTAACGCTTTAGACATAGTGAAGTGTTTCGTAAAGGTATTGATCTCTACTGTTTATGCGATTTGGCTACAGAATCCTGAAAAGTTTTTTTTAGAAAATACCACTTCTTTTAAAATTGCTCAAAAGATCTTAATAAAACCAGTTTACATTTAAAAAAATCTGTGTAGGTACCAGCCAATCTTGGAAAAAAAGATTACGTAATGGCTTAAACAATATATCTTAATATTAAATTTCATTGGTGTAGACCAAAATATATTTAATTAGATGCCTTTGACATAAATAATCAATCGAACGGACAGGCCGGACAGACATAAAGAATTTATAAGGGCTCCTATTTGCTAAAACAGCTACGGGATCCTAAAAAGAAGCATATATCAAGTATAATAAGGTACATACATACATAACTTCACGCCAGTTCCCTTGCGGGGTAGGCACGAAAAACAGAGCGCCACCATACAGGCTTATTCTTACACACCTCACTTGCTTCTTTGACATTCATAGCTCTTGCATGCACGCTCGTCTGTTCTTAAGGCTCCTGACATCACCTTCTGCTAGTACATGATCAATTTGATCATGGAAGGTGTGTCGTGGCCTTCCGCGACTTCTGCATCCATCCATTTTTGCATTTTATATCTGTTTAGTCATTCTTTCATCATACATTCTTTCCACATGCCCCAACCACCAGAGCATTCCTTTCCTTACCTTCACCCGGACACTCTCTTTCAGACCAACTATAATAAGGTCTAAGTTCAAAATACTCTGAACAATATTTCAACGGAATTTGGAAGATACTTACTTCACCCGCAGATTAATAAAATTTTAGATGTGCTAAGTAAGTGGCAAGCAAAGGCTTTGCTTGAAATTACTCGTTGCTTCCGCTGAATTTTTCATTTCAACTGTCTTGAGATTTATGTACAATCTGAATACTTGGTTTGCCTACCAGTACGCTGATTTAAGCACCAGCAATATTACATTACCCTGCGCTTACAAGAATGGTAACTGTATTTGCGTGTCATAAGACTGGATTTTTTGTAATGTTTTGAATGTTTCTTCTTTTATCCTGTAATAATACTACAGTGCCAAAGTACAGTATTTTTTACCATCAGGATTGTATTACCCGCAGAAAAAGTTCGACCAAGTAAGATATTTCATGTTTCCGGCTGTCATGTAACGTTTTTAACGGTTTAAGTTTTAAAAGGTATGTACCGTACCTATTCGATATTTTTGGCGTAATGTATAAATATTATCTAAGTTTGGTAGAAGGTGGAAGTTTTGAGAAAAAGGGTACTCTGCACGATACAATGAACAAGGTGCTTAACCCACACTTCATATTCATACTGGACGTATATAATTTATTCAGCCTTCAGAAAGGCGAAGTAAATATCTCATTTTTTTCTGAGAGCAGTAGTGAACTTACAATGTGTATAGCATGAGGCTTGGAGCGTTCATTATCAAACAGCAAATATGTTCGTATTATTATCCGTGCAGGAACGGAGAAAGAATGCCATTCCCTGCGGCTGGGCGGTTTGTCGTAAAAGGCGACAAAACAACCCACAGCCAGGTGGTAGGGTATTTGCTCGACTGGATGGCGACCACCCTGGGTCTAGAGTATGTCGCCATAACAACCTTGTGTTGTGTTCCGGCATTAGTGACTAGGTTCCAGACACCCCCTTAAGAGAGCAGCAGCGCATTTGTAGCACTTCTGGTGTTGTAAATGGCCATTGGCGATAGTAACCACTTTAAAAAGTGTATGTAAGAAGATATTAATGAAAGTAGACGAAGCAAAAGATATGTATATCAATATTGCAAAGCTAGTAATTGGAGGTTCATCGTCTATGCCTACCACTATGGCAATACCACAGGCGTGATAATACATTTTATGTACGAATATAGTACATGTAATTAAAGGAAATAGCAATAGACAGGCGAAAATCTAATTTGTAAACCAATTTTTTTCATTTGCTTGTTTTATAGCTGTAGTGTTTCTTTTAAGGAGGCGTCATTACTCTTAAACTATACATGCCGCGGATGATTTTTATGTGTTCCTTATTCGCGAATTTGTCAGCATTATTTTTTTAATGTCTGAATAAAGAAAACCGCAATGGTACCCATGCTACACCTATTGCTATGTTTCTTATCAGTAATCTCAATATAATGAATTTTCATACCTTAACTTGAGAAGTTATTAACTCATAACTCTTCGAGTTGATTAGTTGATGCTCGGTTGCCTATACAAATTTCATCCGCTATTTGATTATATATTATTAAATTGATATCTATCTCCAGACTATAATTTATATACTTCTTAAATTTCATTAAGATCTGATCAGCCATTTAGTTCTAAAAAATTTTTTTTTACTTTTTTTCTCATTTAATTTTATATATCAGTATGAATATAGATGGCCATAGACGGGCGTACTGTAATTTCGTTATACCTAATGCCGAACTCTTTCCTCTGACTGTCCGGTTGTGTTATTTGTCGAAGCGTAATTTATTCTATGACAGAATAGCTCCTTGTCAAGTTGTATAGAAACCAATTGATATTATATACAAAATGATGCTGATTCACTACTATGTGCACCAAGTAATTCCTGCAAATTTAGCAAGTTTGAAGTTTGAACACTGCACGAACTTGATCCAAAGTCAATACAGAATATAGATACAGGCATCAGACTGAATTTGTCCCGCCATTAAATATGCCCAATATAAAAATTATTATTAGAAAATAGTTTTTTTACATAACGTACCTGACATGATGTGGTTTTGATATAAATAATAAAGTAATAAAAATATTCTTTATACATTGAAAGGTAAATTTTTCGTATAATTAGATATACCTACAGCCCTCTTTAACGAATAATTTTAGCGGCCGCGGCAATTGGGCTGTGGGTTCTCACCATTGATGCATCACACCATACTACGATGTTACTAATAACGAAGAAACAGTCACCATATATCAATCCTCATAGTGGTAAAGAAAGTAGCAGTCGAGTATCTATTGACCACTTGATGGCATTATAAGCTTAGGCATATGAACTTAATTATCAGTGCAAAGCAGATAAGTCGAACAAAATTGTCAACAAGATCGAGAGGTAGATAAAACTTGTTTACTAGCATTAACTATGCCTGAGTAATTTGGCAATATATTTGATTAAAATACGAAATAATGTTATCAAGTGCTAGTCGAGGAATTAATTAGACCTGTTACGCACGTATGCTGCGGTAATTAAGAGTAGAGCCTCCATCAATATCGCGGCTCCCGAAGCGTGACGCGTGTAAAGCGTTCTCTATAGCCTTATACTTAACTTGTTTGTTTCGCTAAACACTTCAGAATATATGGAAACTGGATAGGCAGTAATTAATTATGAGTTACTAAACATTTTTGTTTTGATGCCTCTGAAATATTGAGTGAATCATTTTTATTGATATTCTATCAAATTCAAATATCTTAATATATATAGGATGCATTATGATTACGAATAAAATATACAATATCATTTTAGTAGTCATAAATCATTATTAAAATGCGTTCATCAATATTTTCGAAATTAGTTTGTATTTAATTTGAGACTTTTAGGCCAAATACAAACAGTCAACAAAATCTGTAACAGATTTCTTAAACTACTTGTTAATTGAAAAATCAAATAAATTTCCTTTTCTATTTATAAAATAAGTACAACTTATGCATTATGAGTTCAAAATTAAAAGGCAGCTCTGACACGACGTCGCGTAATTGGTAATATTAACCTATAGGTTATATAACCTATCTATTGATAAACTACGTTTGCACACATCGAGGGTTTCATAACATTGGGGGTAAAGACAAAAGTGCAGTCTTACACAAGGGACAAAAATGTGAATAAAACAAAACCACTTGATTGTATAAGGCTTAAATTTGGAATACCCTTCTTTCTAGGTATAACTTGCATACTCGTAAGATTTGCTAAATTCTAACATGCATCATGTTTTTAGAAAACAACAAAAAACCGGCATTTTTGCGTATACGCCTATATGCTATGAAGCTCGACATTATACTTACAATAACCGGTATTTCTTCAATAATGTATAAATTATTGTTTATGAGAATTGTGCACGACAATATAGTCGTGGTAGTGTAGATACTAGGTATCCGCCTTTTGTTATGATTATCTTGGTTTTAACCCAGAGCACACACAACTTAAGTGATTTCTCGAACCTATCTAATGTGCATATTACGATCCTACGATTATCACGTGCGGTAAAGGAAAACGGCGAAAAATGGAACATGTGTCGAGGAAACCAGTACCAGTACATACACCGGTAATGAAATTAGCAATGTATGATACCCACCGATCTTGTAAGAACAAGCGTAATATATATACCGCAATATGGGTAAGACCTGAGCCTAAATTAGATTCGGAAACATTTCACCAACAGGATATAATGAGCAACTTCAAAACCGAATAATAATTCACTTTGTGACCTCAAAAGAAAGACTTAAGGATAAAAATTTAAAATATTCACAACTTGCTCTCAAGGTGGACGATAAAACCCGACGAAGATTCTCCTTAAAAGAGTAATTTGAAAGTGCCCTCTACCTTTGCAAATAAACCAAGTGCCTTTGTGAGACAACAATACCTACATGTTTTACCGTCAAATTTAATTTGGCGCACGGCGAGTAGCTCTCGAATGCTAGTCAAGGAAACTTGGTAACATGAAGTTACTCGAGCCAACATTTACTAGTAACGTTACAAGACATGAATTTTACTTCAGCGTGATTCAAGTGTTCGCAACATAGTCTTTTCAAAAAATAAAAATCTCTTTAAATTACGGAAGACGTAAATTTTAGACATATTTGAAATTCATTTTTTTACACCTTATGTATAAAGTGGTACCTATCATTATTAATATGTTAAATTAAATTCAGATGCTGAAACAGTAAGGATATTTAAAAATAATATTATAACAGTTCTATAATTATTCATAAATGGCTTGGAATCACAAGTTTATGTTCTTAGTTAACCAGAATATCACTGTACAATTATAAATTGGACTAATATGGAACATAAACAAAGTTGTAATTCCTCATTCTCCACTATGACTCAGACTCCAATATGTCTCATTCCTGTGTTTTTCGATCTGCGTGCCACAACTGACTTTCTCAGAAACTAGGGCCCAAGATATAAAAATTGGCCTAGTGACAGAAATATACACAAAACTATAAATACTGTTAAATATGCGTCTAAAATGACTTCTGTGGCCTCTCTGGCGTGTGTGAAACGTCCACACGAAAAACATACACTGCGGCAGTGTCATCGCTGCCAACTTTATGGGCACTCTGCCCTTCATTGTCAATCCCGTCCCAGGTGCGTCAAGTGCCTGGGCGACCACGGGACCTCGGAGTGCACTCGCACCCGGGACTCCCCAGAGCCACCGAGTTGCATCCTCTGCGGCCAAGCGGGCCACCCCGCTAACAACAGAGACTGCCCTGCTGCCCCCCGACCCAAACGCAAGGTCGGAAAGGGCAATGCCCAAAAACGTACTAGGAAAGTGCCGAACAAACCCGCATTCGTGGACGCCCCTCCTCCAGTAGTAAACCACTGGACGGGTCTTCCCACGACGGAAGCGTTCCCTCCGCTAAGGACGCGTGCCCCAGTTATGGCCAGCCTTCCACCGGCCACCCTCGCCCCCGCCTCTATTCCTAAGGTATCTTCTGGGCCATCGGCCCACCACTCTATAGCGGAGGATTTAGCTTTGGCGACTAAATTCGCCAAAAACTTGCCCTTCGACCTAGAAGAGGTCCAACTTTTGGCTAGGAAACTGAGACAAGTTTCAGAGTCAAGTCAACCCTCTCTCCGGGACCAACTCGTGATCGAAATGGATCACGCGTACCTCCTCCAAATACTTAGATCGTTGTAATTAATCAATAAAATCAAATTATTGTTGCCGGTAACAAATGGCACATGTAGGAAGAAATAAACCACGCTGATTGACTCTGGCGACTTTCGCCAGACGGCCAACGGCTTTCGAAACCAGCGCGACCTGGTCCATGACTTCCTGGTTACCAATCAAGCAGATATACTACTAGTACAGGAGACCTTCCTGAAACCGAGTAACAGAGATCCAAAGATCTCTAACTATCGGATCACTAGACATGACAGGATGGGCCGTGGTGGCGGCACCCTGATCTATTTTAGAAGATCCTTACACTGTATGCCTCTAATCACCCCCCCACTAGAAGGTATGGAGGTATCTGCTTGCAGACTAGCAATGACTGGCCACCAACCTCTAGTCATAGTCTCAGCATACCTCGCATGCCAAAAAACCCTTATTAAGAAAGATTTAGAAGCCTTATTCAACTTAGGCCCGGCTGTCATAATAGCCGGAGATTTGAATTGCAAACACGAGCAGTGGAATTGCAATACCACTAACACCAATGGCAGAGCTCTAATAAATATATCAGACAATCTTTTGTTTGATATACTTACTCCCATGACCCCCACAAGATACCCCCCTAACCGTGACTGGGGGACCCCAAACACTCGACTTAGCATTACTGAGGGGCGTAACCCTTCAGTTCCATTCGATCGAAATGATGGACGATATAGATTCGGACCATCGCCCGGTTATCCTCAGATTAGGACCACAGACAGACCCGACATCTGAAACCAGGACGTCTGTGGACTGTTTGAGACTTAGAAACCTCCTCAAGGCAACAAGCTCACAAGACTTGGACCGCATCCCGGACCACATTGAGTCCCGCCAAGACACGGAGACAGCGATCGAGGCCCTTACTAGCCACCTTCAATCAGCAGGGCGGAACTCGTCCAGGCAGGTGCCGGTGGAGGATGACCGCCACTTATGCCTGCCGGACGAGGTGAGGGTACTGTTGAGGGAAAAGAGAGCCGCTTTCAGAGCTCACGATAGACCCCACCGAGGAAAACAGAGTCCGACTTCGCGAACTAGAGCGCGAGGTCAAACTACGTATTCGGGAAGTCAGGGAACAGCGTTGGGACAGAACGTTGAGAGATATTGAACCAACTCACCAGGCATACTGGAAGCTGGCTAGAGCTCTCAAATCAGACACCCTTACTGTCATACCCGCGCTAGAAAGAGCCGACAACACCGAGGCGTTCGATAACGATGAGAAGGCCGAATGCCTTGCTCAGAGTCTAGAGCTTCAATGCTCCCCTACTACGCAAAACGCCGACCAGTAACACCTGTCGGAGGTGGACTCTCCGAGGTCGAACGTAGATCCTCCTTACCAGCGGAAACCACACTCGACCCGGTCACGGTCGAAGAAGTGCAAGATCTGATCAAGTCCCTCAAACCGCGAAAGGCCCCAGGGCCGATGGCATTAACAATCGCGTCTTAAAACTCCTTCCCGGCCACCTAATTATAATATTGGTGAGCATCTTCAATGCCGCCATAGTTGCCCCCGGGCTCGAGCGCCTTCGCCTTGCACGCGCTCGCCCCAAAAACCCCGGTAAAGTTGTGAGGTCTTCGGACCAACAACATAAAGTCAAGTCAAATAATAGTAAATAAAATGACTTACTTCTCAAAAGGGGCCCAATATTGTTGACCAATATTATGGACTGAAAAATGAAATAAATGCGCATAGGATATATTTCTGGTTTTTTACATTTTGAGTTACAGCTTAAAAATGGCTAGTATCTGTTCACATTGGATGTAGATTCGAAATTGTTATCAAGTAACTTTAAAAAAATTCTAGTTCCAAAAACCTAACTCTAATGATCTCTAGTCTAATCACTTTCAGTAATAGTAACGAGTAGTTTTCATCTACAGAAGTCATTTATCAGCTAAAGCGTCTGGGGAGACGATTTTCATGTTTGCAACGAGATTCTGATGACGCCCTAGTAACATAATTGCACTTGAATGCTTCACTAACAGTTCCCTTTAGATAGATGACAATGTAATTACTGCTGTAAACTAACCACATAAAATATAGTGAGCTCAAAAAAAATTATAATGGTCATTATCAAATATTAATTAATAAACATTAAATAAGGAATAATTAGTGTTTGTTATGTATCTTATAAAAGCAAATTATTGTAGGCGTTAAATAGTCTACTTTGATCTGCTGTTGTTCTTCAGTAACTGATACTGTAGGTCGTTATATTATATGATATTAGACATATTATACCTTTATGGTTGTTGTATATAGCTTTGGGTTTCATTGCGATCACGTCTGATGACAGCCTTTTGTTACGACTCGAATTAAAATGCCGTTGGAATTATTATAGAGTTTATTAGAACTATACAGACACGTATAACACAGGTACAAATATAACCGAACACAACAAGTCCAAACGTAATGCAGAATGTCGTAATTCAATTAAACGCGCAAAGTCCGTCACTTATTAGATTCCCGATTGCAGTACACACGTCTCGCTTCGCTCGTGGTTATCGCTCGACTGACTGGTCTCTACATCGGGCCTTGGTTTTATACCTCACCAATACAAATGTGAGTGTATTGTAGTCGACCTAATATCTGGCTAATTACAATAGAACAATAGGCCGTATGCCAACAAGTAAACAAAAGAAGACAATCATAAAAAAATTACAAAAGTTCCAATGTTAATAGTTATTATTTCGAATGCCGACGGGTAATAAATGAGCTTTGTTTCAGATATGCAGGTGGATTTTGTTTTTGTAGGTACACATACCTACGAGACTTGAAGACAACCAGGTTGCAGGCATCAGGATTTACAAATTCTGACAAATATACTTCCACTTTTTTGCGGTGCCCATGATGAAAGTGGACGTGAAATGATTCGTATATGTAATAGGCTTATAACAATAAATTACGTTTAATAAAGAAAAGATGTAAGTCATAACACAAAAGTTTGGTAACCTTCTTTTTTAGATAGTACAAAACAAAGCCGCTTTCCGCGTCTGCCTGTATATCCACTCAATCCTCCGTAAAAGCGCAACGGATTTTGAAGTGGTTTTTAGCAACAGTTAGATTAAATAGTTAGAGATTGAAAAATTTTCAAGGAATTTATTTATGTATGCATAAAAAAATCCCTGTCACAGTGTTTTACCGCGATGAACTTCTTTTTTCATTTTGCTGAATTCGTTCCAACTTAGAACAGAGGATAGGTTTCATTTCAATTTACAATAAAAAAAAATTATACCGACTGATCGGGTAAGTATACTCATGCTTAATTTTTATGCTCTATTTAAATCGCTTTGAAGATTACGTTTATTTATTAATTTAGTAAAAATGTAAAACATAATTTTTTATACCTAACGTTCTTACGAAAAAGTTTACAGAACATTTTTATTATAGATATCTATTAAAATAATCGTTTGTACATATTAAATTACGCTATAATGCTCTCTCCGACTTAATTTCGAAACAGTTAAATTTTAGTCCGCACAGATCTAATAAAATATGCATGTAAAATGAAATTATTCCCGACGACTGTGCAGTGCTTTAATATGTCGAGATGTAATAAATCCAATGGAAAGGGCCATCGTACATTTCGTAGTAATGTTTTAATTAGAATTTTGTTGTTAATTTTGTTATCAGATGTGCGCTAAAAGTGTGGCTATGTAGTTGATATGCTCGCGTACATAACAATTACTTAAAATAGTAGTCTTTGTTTAGAGACACTTTGTACTAATAAAATACGTATTAAGTATTTTGAGTATAGAATAAACATAATGCAATACATAGCAATCTATCCATAATATAATAAATCTCTAGAGGGGTCGAGTATGTTTAATAACTTTAAAAAAGAGAAAATAATCAGGGGTCTTATTCAATCCAATAGATTTCAAAAGTACATTTTTTTAGTATTTTGGTTTGTCTTTCTGACGGTTAAAGCATCACGTAAAGTGAGCAAAGGGATTTAAATGAAACTTGACTCAGAGCTCATATATTTTCATTCCGATAAATGACGTCGTTTCTGTGAGACAGAGAGAGAGAAAAGAGGTGGTTCAGATTTGGTGCTACCGTTAAGTACCGTTGTTATTCACTAACAAATGTGTCGTCGTGACATGCCAACGTGAAAGAGGTTTCGTTGCCACCTGGTGATTACATAAATTACACATCATTGCATACAAAGCAATGTAACAATGGCTTTTTAGTTGTCTCATCGAAGAAGAATAAATACTAGGAATGGCGGCAATCCAGTAATCATCAATCATATTAGAATCCAGTAAAATATTAGTATAGACAGATATGTAACTCTGAAAAACTCCTAATAATATTTAACGAAATGGCACCGCATATGTGCTGTGCGGTGCCATTGCCCTTCTATCGATTTTTTACGTTTTATTATCCTAATCCTATTCATATTATAAACGGGAAATTTAAAATGTCATTTACTCTTTCACGTAATAACTACTAGATTTTAAGGAGCTTTATAATAGTGTATCTTATAAATCAGATTAATATTGATTATAATTAAAAAAATGTTTAATTTCGATAATAGTAAGAGAAAAAAAGAAGTCCCGGGAACAGTTAGTTTACCATGATTATATTTTTAAAACCAAATCAGGCATACATTGAAAGGAAACTCAGTAAAACTTTCAATCTAACTAATGTATAAATTTCAAGAGAGGTCTTAATCCACAAATTGTGACAAGCCCTTAAAGAGCTTAACAACTATTTCTGGGATACGCGATCACTCCCCCCCCGCTCTTTCCGCCGTCTTACCTCATTTCTCAGCAACCCTTTAATTGTTTTACAAGAAACAAAGACAAAGCATAGTTTGTAATTAAACCGAGCTCAAAATGACCCTTTACATTACTAACTCATCCCAACATTTCAGTTGATAAATTTTAATCCAAAGATTAATGCGACCAAATCTTAACCGCGTTTCTGTTATTCATGACAAACCGGGATTGCAGATTATGTATGAGCAAAGTTATGCTTTATTGCATTATTAATCGTTTTCTCTGTAAAGGAGTGAGATTGATTTTAATTATAAATTGTATTTGTACATAAAGGTTTTTAGTCCACCGCAACAATAAAGTAATTATTTGTTGATGCTTATGATAATTACTAGAAGTGTTTTGGCTGCTTCACGTACATTTTTGATGTTCTTAAACTAAAATTCGGATTCGTGTCCAATTAACATATTTTCCAGTAAAATTATAGATGAGGAGAAACTATAACAATATGATAATTCCAAAGAGGAAAACCCACACTTAATTTTATTTTTGGTATAGTTGTATTAGTATTTTTTTTTTTTTTTTTTTTTTTTTTTTTTTTTTTTTTTTTTTTTTTTTTTTTTTTTATTTTATTAGTAGTATGTGTTACAGTATTACGGTTACTATTTCTAATTTCATTTTAAGCTATCGCTGGTGGCAGTGCAGGACCTCGTAATAGCATTATATATGTATGTAAAAAAATTAACATGTACAATTAAGTGATGTAGTTACAACGCCTTGCACTAACGCCGACGATATGTACGGTGTCTATTATATCCTTCAATAAAAATTAAAATTTAAAAGTAAGTAATTTTTGGAGAGATCAAAACTTCAATTAATAGAATTGTAAGAAGCAGTGTTGCGGTTGATGAGGGAACACGTAGAAACAGTAACGACTTAACAAGTGCCAATCGATATATCTTTCGCCCTTTCGCGACGCTCGTGTAAGTTTAAAAAAAAATACGTTATTCTATTACTATGCCATCATCGCGCTATATTATTACTTATTCATCAGATTTCTGGCGCCATCGTTGGTAAACTGTCATTACGAAATGAAATTATGCTATTATTAATTGCTATGATATTTTACAAGTGTTGTAAGTTTATATTTTTATTAGGATTATCTGTAAGATAACTACGGGAATGCAATCTTTGGTTTAATTGTTTTTTTGGTAAAACAATATTTGATGCAAAATTCTGCCAAGTGCGTCTCGGTCAATTCATTGTGAAAGGTTCCATAATGGTAACGAACATCCCCGTTGTTTAAAAATACGCAAAGTATTTTTTCAAATTAATATTTTTTTAAAGTGTTTTTTGTGTAAACTACTTTATAATTTTCTTTCTAAATTCTTTTATAACCTTTACGTTTCAAGTTACAAAAAGCGACGACGGCTAGCTTTTCAATTTTACAAGCTCATTATCAATATTTGACTAAAACATGGTTACAATATTTAGATACCTGTCTAACTATACTTAATATACACTGAACCATTCTAGAGTGGCTTTGTTATAGATCCCTCTTCGTTTATTAAGTTTTTCCTAATTATAGGGTATGCACGTAGAGGGTTTCTTTCTTACTAGTTCTTCTTGGAAAATACTTTTCCATTTTGGAATACCTCATCGTCACAGCATAAATATTAATATCATGTAAATCATGAATGTAAGTGCCGTCCGTCATTCTTTTTGTTCAATACTTTGAGATATATCATCGATCACTAAGTTGAACTTTTATATAAATTTAAGGTTTAAGACATTTATTTCTCGAAAGAATTTATAATTCCCTTACAGAGAAACAACCAGTTACATTTAACCCCATTAGTGCATCTGTCCATTTATTATTGTAATATTTAATGTTGAATTTTCAATTGATATTTAGTTTAATATTGAAAATATGTGAGTGTAGTCTTGAAACGAATGTCGGAGCAATGCAAGTTGTTTATTAAGAAAGACCACGAGCTTACTGAAACGCATAGAGCGATTTTTGAAGGACAGTTACGTGTTTTTGTCACTCAGTTTTACTGTCGTAGATTGGGTTAAGAACTACAAAATTAAAAGAATATTAATTTATTCAAGCAAAGTAGTCCTTAGAATGTGGTTTTCCAATATTGATTGAACAATAACAACGACTTTACTTCTTTAATATTTTCGATAGGCTATTATACAGTAATGCGTTGATAATACCGTAGTTTGTTCTGAGTATATTAAATAAAATGTTATTTGCTTGCTTAGTTCGTACTTTAGCAGTATAATCTATAAGTATTTGTAGTAAAAATTATTTGTGTGTTTGTGTAGATTTTAAATTTATTAAAAAACAAATGTTGTATATGAGAGTTTGCATTATATTTAACAATCTTGTTTCTTTATTTTTTTTTAGTAGGAGAAAGATAGTTAAATTGGAAAAGTATTTTTATTATTCTACTAGAGTTTATTTACCCCTCGGCTGCGCCGCAGGTCAGACTCAAGTCCGACTTAAAACTACAAAACCTACCAAAACAGCCAAAACTACCAAAGTTACAAAAACCACCAAACTAACACAACATTTAAAACTACCCATTAAAATGACCAAAATAACCAAAACTATCAACCAAACTTCCCAAACATCCAAAACTGCCACAACTACCAAACGACCAAATTGACCATAAGAATCAAAATGTCCAAAATGCCAAACCACAAAATAATAACCTATCATATTTTCTGGGATAACCTTTGCATAAAGTTGTGAACCCTCGGTATAAAATTTACATATATAGCATAGTTTTTCCGTGAAAACGTAACAGATAGATTGACAGAGTTACTTTCGCATTTATAATCTAAGAGGGATAAGGATAGGGATTTTGAGCTATTTGTAGTTTTAGTTGTAGAAAGAAGTCGGTTACATGTTTATTTTTTTCGTTTGAAGTACTTGAAAAGCTATAGAAATGATATATTAAATGCCAGTAGAAATTGTAATAGTGGCATGCGTATATAATAATGGTAACACATTCTTCGGTGTAGACGTTCGTCACAAAGGGTTGCTCTCGATTTCCTTACAATCATTCATCAGACCCTGATTTACCTCGGGAGCATACTCTTTAAAAAAAATGAAAATCGGTACCCAATTAAGGAAGAAATCACGTGACAAAAAAAAACGAAGGTTTCTTTCGAATTCCCTGGGAACCATTCATCACATACTGACTTGGTGACTATAGAACCAGCTCGAGAGTTATACTTTTTCGAATAAAAAAAGAATTTGAAAATCGGTCCCCAATTGACGGAGATACGTGTAACATGCATACAAAAAAAATTAGTGTCTGCAGAAAATGTAATACTGACACTTACTCTCGATTTCTTTAAGATCTATTCAGATTCTGACTTTGTGAGCATGAGACCACCTCGAGATTATACACCCGGACACAATAAAGAAAACAATATTGAAAATCGATTGACAATTGACGGCGAGATCGCGTAACATACGTACAAAAAAACGGACATATAATTGAAAACCTCCTCCTTTTGGAAGTCGGTTAAAAATAAAACTAAAATACCATGTTTGAATTATAAGTGGAAAATTCTGAAATGAAATATGGCAGTGTAAAATTTTTCAATGAAAATTGGTCAGAATAAGAGCCGTTCAACAGTTTATTAATTTAATTACTTTGAGGGTTCCTTAGGCAAGAACAAAACTAATTCATCATGACTTACGGAATCTCATAGTCTGCGTGACCTTGCAGTGATAATTGACCAAAGTGAACTATGCAGAAACAAGGTTCAAAATTGACCTACTTTTGCAAGAAATAACATTTGTATATGAAATTATGCCCTTGAATGCAAGGAAATATATAAATAGGTTTCACTGTAAGCTCGATCGTTTAACATAAAATATGCATGTCCAAGATATAATGTAGGTATATTAATCACGTGAGTATCTATAGGTACTCACGTGATTAATATACCTGTACAATGATCTATAGGTACCTTTAATAATTGGTAATTTAGGTGAGGGATAGAAAAGCGGAGAGTTCTTATTACGTTTTAGACCATATACTACTAGACAATTGGGCTCAAGCGCCAAAATTTAAGTAAAAACCGTTATTTCTACAGTTTTGTGGGTGGATTAATCTGTCTAAAAGTTTATCTCAAATAGGCAGCCAAAGCATGGATGAGTTATTTTTTTCTCAATCCCAAAATATAAAAGCAGATAGCAATTTTAAGAAAACCTTCATGATAAATAATTTAAAAAATAAAAGTTTACATATTTATACGCTTTTGTAATAATTTAGTCAATTATGGGTATGTATACACACACGTAGTATTTTATTACACGGAGTATTTTATTGTATTCTATAAGGAACCGTCTTTACCCGAGATCGATACGCACACGGCTCCATGTTTGAGAATAAAATCGCAGGCCAACATCACTCACCAAACTCCCGCTAAAAACCCTTCGTTATATGTAATTGGATTAAACATTTTTAGCTCAATAATAAATTTAGCCCCGAACTTTTATTAAATACATGAAAGATAAGTTTTCAGTTTGAATTCGTTTTTGTGTACTTTTTAATTGGATTACTGAACGGATTTTATCAGATTTATGACAAAACTCACTCAAGTGCGCGTCGTTACTTGCACAGTGAACGATACGTAGTGGCGACGAATGACATTGTTTTTGTTATTTGCTAAGGAATCTTGAAAAACAAGTAATCGGAAAAATATCCTTTCTCCAATTACTCAACGACGTTGACTTGAACGACCACATGGTTTTACGAATTTGGAAGTGCTAATTATTGGCTGAAATAAATAGGTTAATTCAAAATATGAATGAACTTTGGTGTTGTATGCAAAATGTGCGCTTTTTCATTTTCATTTTTTTTTCATCTATTTACTAGTTAATAAATAATATGGCTGGTTTTTAAGACATCCACATTCAAATTGCAGGTTATTAACTGAGGTCCATCAACGGAGTTTTTGTGGAAATAGGAAAAGTTACAGTTTACGAAATTCACTGAAATGCTACACAAACATGTTTAGGTTTGAAATTAGCAATCCTGCAAGTAATATTTGTAGCTGTCATGTCATGTCACATAGAGAAAGGAAGGAAGAGGTATGCTAAAGGTTTTTTATTGCAAGAGTTCAGCAGACAAGCAGACGGCCTACCTGATGGAAAGCGATTACCATCGCCTATGGACATTTGTAACACCAAATACCGATGAGGCGCTGCTCTCTAAAAGGAAATTGGAACCTGGCCACTAATGCCGGAACATAACTCAAGGTTGTTACGGTGGCATATTCTACACCAAGGGTGGTAGGCATCCCGGCGGACAAATACCAAACCACCTGGTTCTTATTTCTTAATAATTAATTTTAATCTGTCTCCGTTCCTGCAGGGAAAAAAACGAAAAAATGGTTATCCTTTAACACGATTGTTTTAATTTATTTTAATATGTAAATATAAAGAATGTTATAAATTACTAGCTGTCCCGGCAGACGTCGTCCTGCCCGGTAAAAATAGGGGTTTGTCGCAGAGGGTTAATAATTTAGGGTTGTATGTATTTTTGTATGTTGTATCATAAAAAAATAGAAATTAAACATTTTGTCTAAAAAATAAAAAATAAAATTTAGGGGTGGACTACCCCTAACATTTAGGGGGATGAAAAATAGATGTTGGCCGATTCTCATAGATACCGGATAAGCACAAAAAATTTCATCAAAATAGGTCAAGCCGTTTCGGAGGAGTATGGCAACGAAAACTGTGACACGAGAATTTTATATATTAGATTATAATAAATATTACGATCTAGCCTACAGAGAATAATAAGTTATTTAAAATTAATTGAATATTCTACAAAATAAATTAGGTATATCTGAGAATGTGTCCATTGGCACTTTACTTACACGAATAAAATTGCTGACGCAGTAAGGTAGTCCCAGTAGGTAGGATAAACCAGTGTAAATATTCCCATACATATTTAAGCCTGATATCTAATACTTCTGCCGATGTGACATCCTATAATTGGATAACATTAGCTTGATACAGTAATCCGAAGCATTTCGAGGGTTGCCCAAGTAGCCATGTGTCTTTGGATATACATTTTTCAAATGTATTCATGAAAAATAATATAATATATGATATCTTATCGCTAAAATATAAATAGACAAGAAATATAGAAAATTAATTTATATATTTTACTAATTTTAGTAAGTCTGAAAGCTTTACACGTTATTGACGTAACTACAATTTGTATGCTAAAAAATCTTAAATCGATTCAGTGCTTAAATTAATAGTTTCAGTAATAAAGCCTCCTATAAAACTCGATACTAATGAAATGATTATGGTAAACAAAAGATAAAAAGAAGGAATGTAAAAAAAACATTTAAATTCGGTTGGTAATAAAATTAAGAACTTAAATTTAAAATGACAGACAAAGCTTAATTAAAAAAAGTACAAATAATAATTCATCATGGACCAAATCACTATCAGTTCGGAACGTTTCCAAAACGCTGGTCGTGTTACTACTCTAAGTATGCGTTGCCATTGAGCATTTTAAAATTAATTGTATGTAATGATTTTTTTCAAATATGTACCAGTTTTTTTTGGGTTCAAAAGAAATTTTGTTATTGACTAGTTCACAAACTTTGTTGGTAGAATCATAAAAAATATAACGTTAGGGTAGAGGTTTTGACAGGATTGACTTGATTTTGAAGCCTGGTATTTTGCTTTTGGACGGTTCCTATATCCAGGGCCGGATTTACCTTAAGTGCCACCCTGGGGCGCCATTAAAATACCGCCCTTTTATCTCATATCCTGCACTATTTGAGTAAAGGGCCGAAAAAATGTATGCACTGTAACTAGACTAGACTAGAACTTCAAAATGTAAATATCCAATGAGAATTCAATTTTACGATTTGGCATGAAACCAATAAATTCCCATTTTTTTTGGAAAATCATTAACATTTATAGGAGTAAGTTGAAATTTGTTGCCGACACTCCAAATTTTTCCGCCCCTCGAAATTTTATCGCCCTGTGCACTAGCCCCTAGTGTAAATCCATCACTGCCTATATATTACTTTTATTCACTTACCATACCATCGGTTAAATGTTGAGATTAGATAGATGTATGGAGCTTATGTCAAATTTTAACCGATAGTAAGGCAAATGAACGGTCGTTAAGATACAGGATCGCGCTGTAAACCGTTTGATCTTAAAATAGCTATAAATTGGTTGAAGATATATCTATAAAAGAAAGTCGTGTTAGTTACATTATTTATAACTCAAGAACGGTGGTACCGATTTGGCTGAAAACTAGTGGGGAGGAAGCTTAGAACCAGGAGACGGACATAGGATACTTTTTATGCCGTTGGAACCGA
The DNA here is from genome assembly GCA_012273795.1 of Dendrolimus punctatus. Classification (NCBI taxonomy): domain Eukaryota; kingdom Metazoa; phylum Arthropoda; class Insecta; order Lepidoptera; family Lasiocampidae; genus Dendrolimus; species Dendrolimus punctatus. The sequence continues at coordinate 19,115,218 of CM022531.1, read as the reverse complement.
TAGGTGGCGCTGAGATCGGGTTCTAGAATCCTCCTAATCATCTGGAGCGATTTTGGTGATTTTGATTTTGTGTGTTTGAGTGGGTTCCCGGATGGTTTAGATTCGCAATTAGAACTGGTGGGTGGCACTGAGATCGGGTTCTAGAATCCTCCTAATCACCGGAGCGATTTTGGTGATTTGTTTTTGTGTGTTTGAGTGGGTTCCTGGATGGTTTAAATTCGCAACTAGAACCGGTGGGTGGCGCTGAGATCTGGTTCTAGAATCCTCCTAATCACCTGGACCAATTTTGATGGTTTTGTTTTTGTGTGTTTGAATGAGTCTTAAATTTTTATTTTTTCAGAGCAGGACAACGTCTGCCAGGGCCGCTAGTTCTTCATAAAACACAGTCAATATACACATACCTATTGCTTATATTTAAAAAATTTGTTTGTGTGGAAAAATACATGTATTTAATGGAATGTGATTTAATAATCTGCCAAAAGTATTTTGATTATTGGCGTCAACTAAAGCCTGCTGGTTCCAAAGGCCCGTAACGAGAACTTTGTTTTCTTATCACGTAATATTTTGCGCTGTCCACCTTGATTAAAATACCTCACGTTGAATGAGATTTATTTCTCTAATTTGAACTGGCGAAACAACTCACGGAAAAGCTACCTTGAACATAAATATAAATTAACACAGTTTAATGAACAAATCGGTTTTCTGTATTCAGGAAACAATTTTAGTTTCGTGGCTTTGTGGTGTAGGAGTGTTTCTAATTCATGTAATTAAACAACAATTAAGCCCGTAACAAAGTTTTGAACTAATTAACACTTGAAACGCTATACCAAATCAGTGAAAAAATAAATTTGAATAAAATTTATAGGAATTGAGCAGATTGTCGTATCTACTTTGATTATGATCTACATTTGTTCTGTGATTAATTTAATTATGTTGTTTTTGAAAAATACTACGATGAAATAAACATATGTAATAATTACCACAAATCTCAAGACAAAGATTAGCGGTTTAACATAATTTTTCATTGATAGCATAGAAACTGATTTGCTAGTTATCTATACTAAAACAAATCTATGAATGATTCGAATTTGTACAATGCATTAAAAAATGTGAAAAAAATCATAGTTAGGCTAATTCGGATCAGCAGATTACGAAAAAAAAGTGAAAAAATAAGTTTTGTCTGTCTATCTTTCTGTCTGTTACAGCATCACTTGAAAACTACTGAACAGATTTAAATTAAATTCGATATAGATGTATATCGATCTTATATCCCGGGGCTTAACGGGTGAATATTTGAATATGTGCATATTCGGCCATTTCAAAGAACACTACAAAAATGTGTTTAAAACTGTTCTTTATGGATTTTTAGTTTTTATGTTGTATTTCCATATTTTATTGCAGCGATAAGCTGTTATGTAGACATTGTAGAATATATTTTTTGCAAATGGTATGATATTCCTTAATGTATTAAATAAAAAATTTATTTTTTGATTTCACGACTTTATATATAAACTATGTTTCGGCCACTTTTCAGTGGTCGTAATCACGAAACACAAAGATGAAAATACTCGTTGACAATTGTCATTAACAGAATTTAATTGGAACAAATCTTGTGGATCAATTACTTTTGTCTTCCGATAATCGAACTTACAAACATTTGATCTTTGATCAATCTGAGTTGCATACTCTCATGAACAATATATAATAGTAATTAAATAATAATTTCTTATTCAAATGAACTCATTAGGTACCATTTTATTAATACGAACGGTAAAACTGGTAATTGAGTAAATGGTGGTTAGAATTTCTAATAATTATTGGAAATTTCAGTATTTTAGTAAGATTATGCAATTTTTAAAATATATGTTGAAAAATAGTCCTTTAAACGGAATCTACTGACCTACATTTTATAAAAAAAACATGTTACCTACATTAAAAGCTCATAAACTGTAGTGAGAAATATTTTGAACCAAAATGCTCGTGGCGAAGGATAATCTTCAATTTCGCCGGAATGCAACACTCTTCGACAAAATCGTAAGGTCGACGAGTGAGCGACGACTGACTGTACATTTATTATGTCTGATCGCGTTGTTATAATATTTAAAAACACAGAAATCATTGTGGCCATGTTCACGAACGGTAAGTAGGGAAAAGCATAAGGACATTTTTCAGAGTACCCTAACTTAATTAAATTATGTTCTTTGTGTAATTGTTTAGAATTTAAAACAGTCTTAAAATATCCTATTTTACGAATATGTAACCATTACTTCGTTCTTCAATTGCATTTTGATTACTGGACTAATAACTTGTTGAAATCTGGGAAAAGGGACACTGATGGTAATTAGATTTTGATAAGTTATCATTTAATTTTCAGTATTTTAATTTAATATACAAATATAATATATTTTGCACTTTCTAGAAAACATTTAGATCGGTCTATTAACAAGCATAAGTTCACCAATAGTGGTAGTTAAGTATGTTATTTGTTAAGGGCCGTGCGATTTGCACATTTTCAAAGAATCATCCTAACATAGGATACTTTTTATCCCGATAAATCACGTGTTTACCGTGGGATAGGCGAAAATAGCGAAAAAGATGGCGCTGCGATCGCATCTTTTTTGGAAACTATTGCAAGTATATGGATGAAACGCGACAAAAGGCTGGTTTATAATCTGAATCAACACTTAGGATGAGGACGTTTTATCCCAATAAAATACGTCGTTTACTTACAATAGATTAGTAAAATTGATGGCGCTGCAATTGTGATAGACAGCCATTACTGTAATTCAATAACAAACAAGTTGTCACGTTGCCCACATGTCATTCAATACGTATTAGGTATTTAGTTCAAATCAGGTTGGCTTCGACTCGCCCTATGTTTTGCTGGGCAGTTGTATGGACTATATTCACTTTATTTCTTTGTTATTGTAGTGAATTTAGCAAAAACAGTACAGTTTTACATCTAAAAAATTGCAGAATATAGCCTCCTTTAATCATTTATATTATTTATAATAATAAAATCTCATTAGAAGTCATCATTCATATTTCGTAAGTTTTATTTTAGTTTACCATCTTAGATATTTATAGGTTCCTTTGCCTGTTATTATACGTTCTTTAAAATATAAAAATTGACTGTTTAGTTCATGGGCTTTTAGCTTTTACTACTTTATCTTCTGGGATAATGTTAGAGTCATTGACCGTATCACACAGACGTAGCGCGATGAGTTAAGTGCGTTATTTGTGATGTGACATTGTTATTAATTGTTAATGACGTTAAATATTGACAGATAATGTGTGTGTATACTATGTATATGTATATAATTTTTAAGCGATTTTCACCACTAATTATAAACAGTTTCGTTGAATATATTATGTATATATAATATAACCTAATTAAGTTTTTATGCAAGTAACATAGAGTTACTACTTAGTGCATATCCGCATGGAAAACGCTTGTTATATTAATACACGATATCGCTCCACTTAACTTTTCGGTATACTCCTTGCAAAGTTTCGTCGAAATCCTGGAAATTAATTTTACACAGAAACAATAGGATTATCAGATAAGTATCTTTAATTTAACCTACTTTATAGATAGCAATGAGCCTAGGTCAGAGTAGGTATTGTTCATATTAGCAACCGTTATTAGAATACGTTTCTGTTTTGACCTCATTAAATATTTTTCTGTGAAAGCGATCTTCATGGGAATAAATCATGCCTATAGTAGTGCGTGGGCCGGCCCCCTCCTACCACCCGATCCCCCGACCACGTTCTCTGATGGGACGGGCTTGGAAGGCCACACAAACGGACCAGATCTATTTTTAGACAAAAATGGCTTTTATTGGGCTTGTGAGGTCTCTACTCGAGAGCTATTCGTTTACCACTGTCTCTAACCGAAACCTTTATATCACGTTTGTATCGTAAATGTGTTTCCTACGACTACTCACATCTTCATCCTGAACGCAATTTCTAGATGTTATGAATGAATCTTTATTTTAAGTTAAAAATTCATAGTAATTGGTTTTCTTTAGGACTGCGAACTGCGAACTAGGTAAAACCTGTTTTTTTGGAAACCAGTGCAGAATGATATTGTAGAAATTTTTATATAATGTTATATTATGTTATAATGTATGTATTAGTATTTTTTCATGTTTTATATGGAAGAAAACTAAGGAATGACATCGCATAGTAAAAAAAATAACTCGTGGCATAAATGGTAGAGAGAGAGTGCGAGAGAGCATAAACACATTTACAAAGACTTTTACAATATTTTTCTCCTCTTCTTTACATATTTAAAAACGTACTCGCTTTCCGTGTCTGTCTGTCGGTCTATGTATTCGCTATTTCCTCCTAAACCACGCAGCAGCGGTTGTCACCACCAGATAAGTAGATAGTTTTTCACTCAAAAACATTTTTATGTTAGTAAAATAGATCTACTACTTAGGGTTTGATCCGCGGCGTAACCCCGTGGAAAACTCTAGTATAACTATATAATATCTCCTTATATGAGTGTTTGATACGTTTGATTACGAATTTACAAATCTGACCTAATTTATGACGTACTTTGACTTTGCAAATAAGGGAGACAATAAAATAGCAATTTATGCGGAGATCATAAAAAAGATGATCAATACGAAAGATTATCCGGCAGAAGCTCATTCATCATACGATTGCCTCGAAATAGCGCTTAAAAGGACTTGAACAATATCGATTTTAATTGAGCTATTGTGGACGAACCCTCTAGAAAGAGGAAAAGCTGCTTGTTTTGAATTATAAATAAGCAGAGATTTTCTTTTGTATACTTTCACTATTTTATTATGTATGAAAAACTATATATATCTAGACATATGAACGTGTACCTCATTTGTTTACTTTTACATTTGGTTCGTAACTTTTGCATTTATTACGAAATTTTTACTAACGTAGAAAGATAACGGAATAGTTAACGTAGAAAGATCGATAATATTTTTATTAAGTAATTGTAACTTTATTAAACTCAAATTTAAGTACTTTTGATTACTTTTGAGATGGCAGCCTCAGCGAACCAAAGGGACATGCCCTGGTTCCAGGGGTAAGTGCCGCCGACTGTGGTCGGTTCCATGACGCTTCACCAGACACGGAGGGACGCTGGTAGGTGCAGGGGTTAATCTAGTGGTCAGGATGTCACAGCTTATTTAGTGAAAGTGTGTGTAGTGTTGGCTCCTGGAAGTCGCACATATCAACAGTAAAACTTGCCCTAAGATCTGAGGGGAAAGGTAGAAATGTATTCCCTCAGCGATACTAAAATAAGGGTATATGGGCGCGGACTTAGTTGATTTCTATTTGCTTAAAGATTATTCTAATACTGGAATATTCATGATTACTTACATGACACTGATTAGATACACAGATAGCGCGAAATTATTGTCTTTATTTTGCTACGATCCTGATATTTGGCTTGAACTACTATTATTATATAAATAAACTCTTCATATATAATACTTTTAACGTTTAGCGGTATTATATTATATCGATGTTCGCTTCATGTGTCACGAAAAAATAATTTAAAGTTATGTAAGTTTTATTATACGATTGTTCATTTAATTATTTTTTTTTTTTATATTATTACTTATGACTATCTATTACAGTTCACAAATTGTGCTAAGAAAAGCCGCAAAAATCTCACAAATGCTATCTAAATTTTTATATAATAAAAAAAAAAAAAAAACATAATAGTGTTTATATGACGTGCTTTTTACTTGACCTTTCTCCAAAATATCTCCAAATTGATCATTTTGAGTACCTCCGAGTACTCGGAGTTTAAGTAATCCTAAAAGGTCTACGGATTCACATTATTAAATTAAACAGTTAAAATATTTATATTTTTATATGATTTAACATCAAGATATAAGGCACCATACAATATTGTATATTCTAAACATATTACAGGTATTATTGACAAAGTCACAGGACTGTCAATCAATCAATCAGCCTTGTGTTGGCGCCCATAACAGTTATCACTTTTAATATAATCACGCTGTATAAATATTAATAAATTTATATGAGGATCCGACAACGATAAGGGCACACTCATTCACTCAAGTTAATAGCTCATCGAGGTTGATAACGCGCCGGTAAGTACGAAGGTGAACACGCTATAATCCCTATTGATACACGGGATACGCCCTCATCTAACCATCTATTTCATATCACATACATATACGATAATATCAGCACGTTATATTAATATTCTAACCTTATTAGTTTACGTTTATTATCGATATTACTCTTTTATTACCTACACCTTTATACATACTTACCTATATAAACTTTCAGCTTACATATGTTTTTGATGTCTATAAAACTCAGAAGCAGTAGATGATATAATGACTTATTTTTAAAAAATAACGTTGTATTTGACGACCTCTGTGTTTGAGCGGGCTAAGCCTTTGCCGGCCTACCTCACTGCAACGCAGAGGCTACGGGTTCGATTCCCGGTATAGTAAATTTTAGGAACGTATTTTCTCCGTTATTCACTATAGTCTGGGTGTTGAGATCTGCCCCAGAGTAGTCCGTTGTAATAAATATAATGACATAAATAAAATATATAACAAACAATGAAAAATGAAATGCGTACTCTTTTTCACCAAAATTTTCAATAGTGCTATATTTTTACAGCTTAAAATTAAAAATATTATATTTTATTTAAAAAAGTGGCCCACCTGGAGTGTAGAAGATATTATAGACCGTCAGTAAACACAGTCTATGGTCAATTAATATCTAAGTTATCATTCCTGCATTAACACTAGGCTCTGGATTTCCGAGTTCGCGACGTTCATGACAATGGGGTATGCTCATAAATACATACGAGTCACGCCGCGTGCTCTCGCTGTATTAATTTCTCTAATTATATTAGTAACACAACCTGCCACCCAGCGCCGTTAAGGTGCTATTTTGTTTACGCTTAATTATACTTAATGTTTGTTATAATTAGCCTTAATTTTGCATTAAGACACTATGCAAATTGGTATAAAATTAATTTTGTAGACTCACTGTGAATAGTATGAGAACTATACACCTCGGGCTATGGATTCGTGGTCATTTACGTAAGTTACGCAAATTTACTATACATAGATTATTTCTTACTATTACAATATGTATATTTTGATAATCGTTAACCAAAATAACCGATAGATAATATAACACGTGACTTTGAATACTCGCCTAACTTGTATGCAAGTTAAATTGCTGTCCAATTGGAGAGATGATGATACTAATCTGTGAAAAAAGTACCAGGAAAAGATGTTAATTATTAATTCAAATTTATTTTACCACCTTCAAAGTATGCTCCTTGAGAGGTAATTTGAATTTAGGAAAAAGAAAGAAGTCGGCTGAAGCCATATCTGGTGAAGAAGGTGGTTGCTCGACGGTATTTGTTGAGTTTTCGGTCAAAAATTCGTTCAAATGATGGCCTTGTGCGAAGGCGCATTATCGTGGTGCAATATCTAAAAAAATATCCACTAATCTGGTCTTTCTCGTCGAATTTGATCTCTTATACGCCACGCTCAAATAATATACTTTATTTACCCTTTGACCTTCCAGTAAGAATTCCGAGTGCACAATACCGCGATAGTCAAAGAAAACAGTCAAGATGACTTTGACTTTTGATCGACTTTGGCGTGGTTTTTTTGGTTTCGGTTCAGTTGAAAGGCGCCACTCCGAAGCTTCTTCACTTGTTTTCATGTCAAACTCGTAAACTCACGTCTTGTCACCAGTAACAATGCGTTTCATGACTGTTGGGTCGGAATTGATTCGTTCTAGCATGTCGTCAGCGACTCTTATGCGATTCAGTTTTTAAGAAAATTCAGGTCTTTTGGGACTAGCCGAGCGGCAACATGTTTCATACCCAGACCGTGAGACACAGAAAGTTCAGCGGCTATTTCTCTCAAACTTGAATAAAGATTTTCAGTCAGTATTTCCTTCATTTTGCGATGTTAACATCAGTTAAAGACGTTGATGATTTACCAGGGCGAGACAATTTTTCCAGCATGTCTCGACCGCTTTTGAACTCTTTGTGCCACTCATTAGCATGTGTTTTTGATAAAGTCGATTTACCGTAAGCCTTCTATAACATTTTCAGTGTCCCCGAACACGAAATTACATTGGCTATACAATATTAAACAACCCTTTGTTCGGCGTTTTAGTCCATTATGAAATTCGGAATACGCATTAGATATGAAATTGGAAAAAAAACCCAAAAACCATGTGGCGCACCCAGGGCTCGAGCTCGGTACGGGTCTTCAAATCAAAGAACTGGTTCATGGAATATTTTCTTTATATTTTCAATCAGGAAGCTATTACATCTGTTCAGTCCGCGGCCCGATACAACAATGATTTCGATTGTTTTTTGAGGCATTCGATATTCTAATTCAAATTTATTATATTTCTTAATATAAACAACGACTAAAAAGGTTTTAGTCGTTACATCCCGCGGGCTTCCGAGAAAATTTTCATCACGGTGAAGTGAGGAAAATTTCCTCCAAACAAAACCCTAAGCTAGTCCCTACCTAAGGCAGGAAAAGTTACAATGCACAAGATGGCACTTACTAAGTGCCCAACCAGGACAGTAGTTCCATACCTCCTGACTCCGGCTGACAAAACCCGCCAAAAAGCCAGTCGATCTTGTCTACAATTGAGCCCAAAGAACAATGTTTAAAATTTTGGAAATACTAACTCCTAACTAAATTCAGCACTGTATTTAATCTAAATGACTGATGCAACTCAAACTCCGCGCCAAAATAAAATACAGTTGTGCTAACAACAACAAAACACTTTTTTGACAGAATGTATGTTATTATTACAAAAAAAACCCATTAAAATATAAAATAACGGAAGCCAAAATACTATGCTATCTTACTAACATCATAATAAAAATAATTCTAATAATTATATTGAAACAATTTTTTATTTTATAATGTAATATATTGTCCAATTTGCTTACATTCATATTCATTAAAATATATTCGACTGTGGCACAGTAACCGCATGGGTTTATGCGTGCCACAGAGAGTTGTGTAGAATAGATTAGGCATGATACATGATACATTTAATATGCTATTTGACTCGTTATAGTTACGACATCCAGTTAGTTACCACAGTCAATACTATATAAAGAGCCACAATATAAACAGTCTTATGTAAAATTGTAATTTATACCGATGTAATGTTTTTAATTACTCAAAATGAATTTATTTTTAGCTTATGCCATTTCGATTTTTAGGAGAAAGTAGAGTTAATGTTTTGTAGGTATTGCCAAAACAAGTGAAAATAGGTGTAATCCAAATGAAATCCATGGAAAAAAATACTTCTTTTTCCATTAAGTCTGAGTTCAGAGTCACTTCTGATCCTAAAGATTCAATTATGTCAGCTGATATAAAATGTTGTCACCAATTAAAGTACGTTATTCATATAAAATAGTCTGCTTATGACACTAATTGTTAAAGTGATATACCAAACGTAGAGCTATTGTGAAAATGTTAAATAAACCTTTGAATGTGACATCACCATAAGTTGATTATATGGTTTTGAATTTAAAATGTGCTTAAGTATGCTATTATTTGCATGAAATTATCTTATTCTTCAAACTTTTATATCTTTATAAACACCAGAGCATTCCAAATGGCCTTTCTCGTTAATATCAGATGTGTATACCACGGACACCGTCTCATTTTTTGGGGTAAGAACCACAGAAATTATTTCTGTGGTAAAAACTATTCATTATTGTCAGAATGTCTAGGAATACTTTTTTTTTACTGAATTCATTTCTACAGTCATGATGAAGAAACACATAAACAACATATAGTCTTTTAAAATAAAGAATAGTAATCTGCAAATGGCAACGGATGTATGATGGAAGAATGACTAAACAGATATACAATGCAAAAGTGGATGGATGCAGAAATTGCGGAAGGCCACGACACACCTACCATGATCAATTTGATCGTATATTAGCAGAAGGTGATCTCAGGAGCCTTAAGAACAGACGAGCGTGCATGACAAGAGCTATGAATGTCAAAGGAGCAAGTGAGGTGTGTAAGAATAAGCCTGAATGGCGCTCTGTTTTTCGTGCCTACCTCGCAAGGGACCTGGCGTTAAGTTATGTATGTATGCAGGCAAACGGCAAACAAAGCCACTATCAAATAATATGTATTAGTATGTATGAAACCAAAATTTATAGTAACAAATTCTTCACAAATATTTTTTAAGGCCAGTCAAATGTCGCTATCTCAGCACAATTTATACTATTCGAAATAAATGTTTCTTTCATTCCAGGAATTTTCCAAGGTGTAGGAGATCTTCAGCATGCCTCCTAAGTAAGCGAAATAACTGTAATTCCTGTTTCAATGTCGCGTAAATTTTTCTAATCGAATTGACATTTTCTAAATTATTTGCCTTAAACAAATAGAAGCTTAATTTATAATTTCGTAATTCCTCCGTAAAATATTTCACTGCTTAGCACGCTATGCACAAGGCTTAATCGATCGTAACCAATAGTTATTATGAATTACTTCACCCATTATATATTGGAAAAGCCATCAAAAAGTTGTTACAATAAATATTATTTTTTACAATTCATTAAGTGGAATGATTTCCGTTACAACGTTCTTCCTAAAATACACAAGGTTTTATAGAACAGGCAATTAAGCAGGACACACGTGGCAAGTTTGTTACCGTCGTTAACCTTACAAAAATCTAGGTAAATGTTTGTTTTCAAAGTTAATGAAGATTAGTATGTTTCGTGTCTCTGATCATTAACATTCCTGCAACTTTTATCACTAAGCATTTAGATTTACGGCCGTATTTTCGAATTTAGTAGATATAAATAGTCACCGGAAACCAATATAGTTGGTAGATTAAGGAAATAAAGTAGAACAGATATTTTGCAAATGCTCTTTTTGTTTCGTGATTACTTATCAAATGGTGTGGGTGTAAAGTCCTGGCCTGAAAGTGTCTAGCGCAGTTTTTCTGAATTCTTTTGTGTTATTACCAATATAAATATTTCAACCACCAGAACCGTCGCTGCTAAAATTCTTGCAGTTAGAAGTGAGTAGGTATGTATAGCCGCTTAAAAATAAAGGAACTTAACAAAAGCAACTTTCTTTACTACTTATCTGCTGATTGCTTATTTATTGTTGTCGGCTATTTATAACAAACATCTATACAATTATCATAATATAAATTTATTTTTATACGAAAACAACAAATAAGTAATTATGCAGAGAAGCAGTAAAGAAAATTGCTTTTGCTAAGTTCGTTTATTTTTAAGCCATTATGCCCACCTCCGCATACAGTTTATTGCTAATCGTCGTCCAGCTCGCAAACAACCTGGTTGCATAAGTCCCATTAATATAATTTCTATAATAAAAACAGTAAGAGGCAATAAAATAAATCTTTCTACTTAAATCGAATCTTTTGTGCAACTACTCGTAGCTAAATATAACTCAAGGCAAAGTAAATACTTTATGCAGCAGTCGCATATGAAACATGTACTCGTACTTGGATTGTATCGATGCAACGCTTTTGTGTATTCAAGAAATATTTGAATTGTTGAAAGTTTAACATTAAATTTATTATTTTATACACAATTGATTTAAGAGTAAAAGTTTAACTATAAATTTTAATTATGTTGTAATAAATTTAAGGCTATTTAGTAAATAGTCAATTTTTTTTTGGCGTAAACTTAATATAACATAATATTTTTTTGAGTAGATTTATTTTCACAAAAATATATAAGTATTGGTTAAAATTGAAAATAGTTGTAGGATATTAATAGTAACTCAAAAGTAGTGCGTTAAGTGATATGCCTTTTTGAGCTGCCACAAGAAAATTCACTTTTCGCGTCAGTAAAAGAACTGCTAACCATTTTCATAAAGATTATTTTAAAACTTGTAATAGGGGAATATCTGAGAATGGCTAGATATAAAAAATCTACAAAGCCATATTTAAAAAAGAAGATAACAGCCTAACGACCGTAACAGTATAATTGTCATATCTTGGAAAACAAATATACCTGTTGAATGTGGATGATCTGATTGAATATAAGATTTGCATTTACTTCAGGAAAAAAATGGAAGTTCGGTTGTAAAGGTGCAAAGAATTCGCTCTAAACCTGCAAACAAATTTCCTGTGGCACAAACCAATCACCGGAGTGAGGGGATGTGTACTCTGTCTGATAGATACAGGCTGGGCTGATCTCGCTGATTGATTTTCTACTCAATTATAGTGGTTCGCCTTTTCCAATTTTCAAATTACTTATATTATTTACGAGAAACAATATTCTTGATTCTGGGGCTTCATCGGCGTTAGTGTGAAAGATTTAGTCTATAGCTGAACGCATCTTATTTAAAGCGTTCAAACGCTTTTAACGCATAGCCTTACATTACATTATCCCAGATAAAGCCCAACCTTTAAAAGCTTCATTTACCATTGTTTCTTACAATATATGTATATCCAATTCCACGGCAGTAAGCAGGAAACTCAACTTACTTGAGAGTTTGATAGTCGCGCTGTTCGCTTCCCATATTCTACGGCTGCGAGTAAAAAAGTGGCCAGCCACATTTAATAGGATGTTAGACTAATCTACATCAATTAAAATAAACAGATGTCTGTGATTGTCTTCTTCAGAAAATGCAGATACGACTGATAGCCCTGACAGTTGACCTCCAAACCCTGACCTTAAGATGTGCGGGTGGGTGTGAATAATTCATTTCGCTTACACAAACTTCCAATTCGTATCACACAAAAACTACACTATTATTGTAGTTAAACAATATCCTACGTTCAATCCCGTTATTGAAGACGCTATTCTCCAGCCCGAGAAGGAATAAACACATAAAGTCACTTTCACTCGTATATTATGAATTCAAATATATACGCTAAAAATTAATTTCATATAAAACTTGTACTAAATATAACTAAGATTCAAACATTCTTTTATGTTTCTACTCCAAGTGCCAAGTGCCTTATCCTGCCCTGAGACATTCATTGTTATTTTATTGGTCGCTTTATTTATTGCTAATGCCACGTTACATGTATTGTCAATTCACGCATCATAAACCGAGCTTAAGCTAAGAGCTGCTTCAAGTGGGATTTTGTACATCAAATCATTTTTAGATCTTATTACCGTGGTGTAACTGGCTGTAGGAATTAATTTTCTTTTACATTAGCTTACACTGCTGTTTGTTCTTGGTACGAGTATCTGTAACTATTGTTTGCTATGAAATAAGGATTACGTCAAGTAAAATAAAATTTAAGACAACACTTAGAACGCCGCAAGACGGAATAGGGGGCGGTGCACCTAGCTTGCCGCTGTACACGGCACAGGAATAGATATTTAACGACCTCCGGCCACCATAGATGCACGGTCGCGGGTGACGTTCTCAACTGACTCTTAGAAAATACATACCGGGGGCGCGCATCCCCTTGCAAATAATGACGCCTAGCAGCTGTAAACTAATCAGTCAGCTCAGCTAATATTTAGCGACTCTGGCTCAGGCGATTGTAGTAACATTGGTGTGCTTTAATGGCGGGTTCCTATATCTATCCTACTCATTCACTTGTCTTTTCATCGTTTGACTTTCGCAGTATGGAGCTTATGTCAAATTTTAACCGATAGAAAGCGAATAAACGGTTAGTAAAATAAGGAACGGGCCATTATTGAGTTCGGGCTCTCGCTCCGAGTCCTTTTACGACGATTTATTTGAAAATTAAACAACGCAGCAAAACGGTCCCTCTAAGTTCTAGCGAAACTCAAGGTAAGTCTTTATACGCAAAAGTAAACACTCAGAAGATAAAGAGGAAAAAAGATGAAGTCAGTCATACTTCTATCGTACAAATCTTATCACGAGGAAAGAGATCGAACAAAATGGGAAAGGGATTGTATTTGTCATTGAATATGATTTGTCGCATGACAACATAATTTATTCAAGAATAATAAGTAATGAAAAACGTTGTTGCTTTCCACATTATTGAAGTGAACAAATGTTCAGTAAAATATGAATGAAGGTAAGGAAGTTGTTGTAGATTCAATAAAGACGTATTGGTAAATCTTAGTCATAACGAAAGTTGATTATTCTGAGACTTTCAGAACAATAACTAGAGCTAAGTTACTGGTTTGAAGTGAGAACATATTATTTTTAAGAAATTTAAAGGTGACTTTGAGAGTTTGATTTTTTATTTTATGATTTCATGTTTTTAGGGTTCTATAGTTAATAGAGAAAATCTCTAGTAATTTCGTCATGTATAGTCAACAAAAAATTGGTTTACCAGTTTGACCGACAATCGTAGTTAACGAAATTTTCCCTAAAGCCGACGTTTGAAGTGAAATATTTCAAGATTTTTCTTAGTGTCACACAGATTTGATTCCTGCACTGAAGCGAGAGGTCAAAATGTCATAAATGACAGCTACGTATCTACTGACTGGGCATAATATAAGTTTTTCCTCGCTGATTATCTAAATTTCTGACAGTTGTCCTGGGAGACATATTGTATTTTGATATTAAATAATATAGATACAATGTTCATCATCTGACATGTAAAAATCCAACGAAGTTTCTATGGAATCAATTAACTCTAAGAAAAAAGTGAAAGGTGACAAATACATAGTTGGTAAAACAATTTAGTAAATGAGTGCTGAAAAATTAGAAAGAAAAAATATATAATTCTTACTAGAAATAAAATTAAAATTGTAATTAAAAAAAGGTTTATAATGAACAAAATTATATTCAGGCGCCGGCGAGCGATCATTCATCACTGTTTTACGAGTATGCTCTCATCCAATGGAGTAGACGCCTATTTAATCAAATTTAAAGCAGGCGGATATAGTTAGTACCTTTAATAAATAATGTAGATACGTTGAAAGATACTGGTTAGTTCTGTGAGGAACAGATAAATCAATCCACGCCAGGTCCTGGTAGAAGGAGACGGCATAAGAAATTCTGGCTTGATGTCGTAATATGACATATGGTCTAACAAAAAGGGGTGCGGAAGACCGCGTAATGTGGAGTAAAATATGAGAAAGAGAAGTCCGTTCTGCGAAGCGGACGGTTCGAATGCAACCGAGATTTAGTGCTAGGATGACATTGAGATTGAAGAGATTTTTTTAGCATCCTCTTGTCCGAAGAAACAAATAATTCCCCCGCGATGCTTTTACTCAGCGTCTTGGCAGTTTTGAGATTGTAGTCTCGATGTGTGATGTGTTTATTAACAATGTTTTCCTTACCTTCGACAACAAATAACTTAGCAATGCATCTCCTATTAGGATTTCGGCCCACTTTTTTCGATGGAGACGTGGTTGAGAGGATGTTTGCTGTATTATTTTATGGAAATTAAAGTGGTAATAATTGCAATAAAAAGTAATCTAATTTTAAGTATAAAGTAGGTATCGAGAACTGCTTAACAAGTTTCACCTTGAGTTTTTTAAAAGTAAATACAAAGTAAAGTTATCAAAGTCAATATTGGGTGATATATTCTGCCATAAAAAGGAAGGTGTTTTTAAACCTACATAAATCACAGGTTTCTTTATTTTATAATGAAAACTTCGAGGTTATTTCGTTATACACCTATACATACAATATGACTTGCCGAGGTCAGATTATACTATTGTATAAGTATTTATTACGCACTTTCATAGTTCTCTATTTTATTACAGTTGAGATGTCAGCGTCCGATAAAATCGATGGCGACCCGCGGATACATTACTGCTGAACCTTTTATTATTACGTCGTCTGAAACAATTTTAGTCGCAAAAATATTGTTGCTCTTCGCATTTCAATTCTACAGCCATAAGTTTACAACTCTAAAAATATGTATAAAAGTTAGAGATCAAAATATTTTTAATTTAGTTGTTTCGTGTGGGCCCATATCCTCGTATTACCTTTCATAAATGTAGCATTTATGATGACTTGACCAAAAAATTTAATAGTTCCTCAAAACACTACCATTAGGTGCACCAACCTTCAACTGTCAGCAGTACGCCATATAGGTACGTAATACCTAATCTATAAAAATCTCATGTCACGGTGGCTGTACTACTCTGAAACGGTATTTTTTTTTATGGCAGAATAACGTTTGCCGGGGCAGTTAGTGATGAATGTTATGTGTAGACATGAGGCAATACTTTTTTTTTTTTTTTTTTTTTTTTTTTTTTTTTTTTTTTTTTTTTTTACATGGGGAAATGCGTTGCCGCACCGTCAGCCGCGCGGGGGATCATGCACGGCCGGTGTGTGGAGCTCCCCGACGCCGGTTCAATACGACCGGCTGCCGGTATACCCACTAAAACCCCATGGGAGCCTTCCTTCCGCCTAGCGCCGGGGTCGCGGTACATGCGTGAGCTTAACCCGCAACCCCGGCAGCGGCCGGCCGCCTCGTAAACAGAGGCGGCCTCTCCTGTGTGCGGGCCGGGGGAGATGGTGGTCCCCGGCCCTGAGAGGGACGCGCGGCTACCTCTCGCGCCCTCTCGCGGCATTAGTGCGGGCGGAGGTCTATGTTGATCCCCCAGACCTCGACGCCCGCTGCCGCCGGGAGGGGGAGGCTGCAAGGAATACTCCTGCGCCATCACCCCTCCCTCTCCTTCCTCCTCCCCCCGCCGCCTCGCGCACTCAGCAGCGTCAGCGGCGGGGGGGAGTGTCTTCGCGATGGGGGGGGGAGGGGGAGGCTGCGGAGGATTTCTCCTGCGCCATCACCCCTCCCTCTCCTTTCTCCCCCTCCGCCGCCTCGCGCTCGTAGCAGCGTCAGCGGCGGGGGGGGGGGGCTTCGCGATGGGGGGAGGGGGAGGCTGCGAAGGATTGCTCCTGCGCCAACACCCCTCCCCCCTCTTCTTCCACCCCGCCCCCCCACCGCCTCGCGCAATCGGCAGCGTCAGCGGCGGGGGGGGCCTCGCGATAGGAGGGAGGGGGAGGCCGCGAAGGGTTTCTCCTGCGCCATCACCCCTCCCTCTCCTTTCTCCCCCTCCGCCGCCTCGTGCTCTAAGCAGCGTCAGCGGCGGGGGGGGGCTTCGCGATGGGGGGAGGGGGAGGCTGCGAAGGATTGCTCCTGCGCCAACACCCCTCCCCCCTCTCCTTCCTCCCCTTTTCCCGTCGCCTCGCGCACACAGCAGCGTTGGCAGACGGGGTCGGGGAGGATAGGTCGCCTGTCAGGAGGGCGGTGGTGGGGTGGACATCACCACCGCCGTCCTTGACAGCCAGCGGAGAACACTCGACGCTGGCGGTCGCATCGGAAAGGAGGGGCGTTTGGGAGGAGGTTTGGTAAGGAAGGGCAGGCATTGGATTTGGAGGCGGAAAGGTGGGACACCACTGTCACGGAGCGAAGGGGGAATGTGACAGTGGCCGCTCGGGCCCCGGGACGCATCCCCTTGTACCGCTACCTGGTCGGAGAAGAGACCAGGGCGGCACCCCTTGGGGGAATGAGGCAATACCTTGATTAGTTTCGAAACAACAGGCTAGGTATGCTCAGTTAGTCAGTCGGGCTATTAAGAAAACTGAACACTAATATAATTATAAAGTTTGATTTATTTTAATTATTATTTGCTACGAAAATCTAAACCATGGTATGGTTATGGACATGCTTTCAGGCTGGAAAAAGTATAATCATATTTAAAGATAGCTAGATTGGAACATTGATGGATATATTTAGGACTAAAGGTAGGCCGTAAAACATCTGTATGGACTTTACTAAAGATTTTAAGAAGACTTCTAGTGGGAATGTGGAACGGTTGACATATAGGGAGAAAAGCAAATATGGTAAATAAAGTAGTGGTAGTAAGATTGGTAAAACCAACCAACCAAGAAGAGAACAGGTAATTTATTTTTTTATGTAAACGATTTGGAGATAATTATATAGGTATGTAGGTTATATTATGTGCAATACATTAACCGTCCCTGATGGCATATATCGAATTTGATTATATGCAATAGACAAGGCCCTGACACGTTGACCTAGCCAATTCCATTTACATGATGTGCTTGCCACTTTCCCAAGCCCCTTTGACTTCTACACCTGTCTAATGTGATTGGTACGTTCACCCACGTTGAATGATATTTGCGAATGCATATATTTATCCATGCACTCTCCACTTATACCTAAACATAAAAGATGTATAAGGTTTGATTAGATTTGATTCTTTGTTTCTAAATTCACTAAATGTTAAATATTCCGAACAATAAACTAGTAAGTGTATCATATTTTATTTCAATAATCAAATTCTTTACCAACAGGCTTGTTAAAACCAATCTTTCTTTTGTTGATTTCTCATGCTGTGCTTAATATACCTGCTTAAATGTCAAAACTTATCCATCTGAGTGGGCAAACCAAGTTTACTTAAATTTAGAATTCAGCATCTTACTCAAATAGAATGGAAACTGAACTGGTACGATTAGAAAGTAAGAAAGAATAATAATAGAATAAAGAAACGGAACTAATTGAATTAGAATACTTAATTTGAATTAATGTGGAAAAAACGGTTGAGATTGCAATAGAATAGAATAGAATATTCTTTATTGCACACAAGAAAATAATACACATGATTTAACATTCATATAACTAGTACAATCGGCGGTCTTATCGCTAACAGCGATTTCTTCCAGACAACCTCCTGTACATAATTTTACATTTCTAATAATGG
Source organism: Dendrolimus punctatus (assembly GCA_012273795.1). Classification (NCBI taxonomy): domain Eukaryota; kingdom Metazoa; phylum Arthropoda; class Insecta; order Lepidoptera; family Lasiocampidae; genus Dendrolimus; species Dendrolimus punctatus. The sequence continues at coordinate 19,096,560 of CM022531.1, read as the reverse complement.
GTCGGTATTCAGTGCGCCTATTTTAAAATATATACAATCATATATGCATATATTAACGGTAAGTAAAAAATACACATACATATTTGTATACCAATATATGTACATAGAATTACATAGACATATATAAATTACTGTTTACAAATAAGATGTAAGTGAAATCCAAATTGAAAAGTTTATTCAAATGCAGAACGTGTTTTATGATGTCGTTAAGCTTATAAAATTCTTAAGCTTTACTAGTGTTAAATAATAATACTCATATTTTAGAGAGCGCACTGCAATGCTTTTAACGAAATACCAAGAATTTTGCGGTAGCAACCTACCTCCCACCCTCCTGATCTGAACCCCAGTCGGTCTCGACCCGGGCACAGGATTTACAAACTTAACACACCTAGCCTGGGGATATGACGTAAAAATCTGAAATTAATTTACGAACATGTAAAATAAAAAATGAAATTATCTTTGGCAGTCTGATATTATAAGAATGCTTAAGGTTTAGTAGTTGTAATGAAGTCTACTAGTAATAATGATAATTATTTAGTAAAAGTAATAATTATAAAACAGTTAACAATGATTTGTTTCGTGAACGGAATTATAGCGAATAATTACGAAAGTCATGTAGGACGGTTCTTGCTAGATTTCTGTCATGTGAAAAAACTTTGTTATTCGACTTATGAAAAGAACATACCAGGTAAGTAGCAAATAAAAATACTTTTGAGGAATGTAGGTTTAAACCTTTGAGTAGTTTTTCAGATAAGGAATATTATTTATTAAAACCTTTATATATATTTATTATTAAAAACTTCTTTATACTGAAACTAAATGATAAAATGGTGGTCACCTATATGGAATCCTTTATTGTGCACTAGAGTTTACCCCGCGGCTGCGCCGCGGGTTAACCTCTAGTGCGTGTCTCTTGTTTATAGAGCAAGTGCTACAGGTTATATTATATAACATTTTTATGCATTTGCGCACAGAAGTTTCACTTCATTTTATATCGCAATTATATATACCATCCCCGTATAACTGTCAACAAAATAAATTACAAAACTTGACCCAAAAGGCCAAAATGGTCTAAATGACCAAAAGACCAAAGTGACCGACATGGCTAAAATGACCAAATAGGCCAAAATGACCAAAAAGGAAAAATTACCAAATAGGCCAAAATGACCAAATAGGCCAAAATAACCAAAAAGGCCAAAATGACCAGATAGGCCAAAATGACCAAAAAGGCCAAAATGACCAAATAGGCCAAAATGACCAAAAAGGAAAAATTACCAAATAGGCCAAAATGACCAAAAAGGCCAAAATGACCAAATAGGCCAAAATGACTAAATAGGCCAAAATGACCAAAAAGGCCAAAATGACCAAATAGGCCAAATGACCAAAAAGGAAAAATTACCAAATAGGCCAAAATGACCAAAGAGGCCAAAATGATCAAATAGGCCAAAATGATCAAATAGGCCAAAATGACCAAAAAGGCCAAAATGACCAAATAGGCCAAAATGACCAAAAAGGCCAAAATGACCAAATAGGCCAAAATGGCCAAAAAGGCCAAAATGACCAAATAGGCCAAAATGACCAAAAAGGCCAAAATTACCAAATAGGCCAAAATGACCAAAAAGGCCAAAATGACCAAATAGGCCAAAATGACCAAAAAGGAAAAATGACCAAATAGGCCGAAATGACCAAATAGGCCAAAATGACCAAATAGGCCAAAATGACCAAATAGGCCAAAATGACCAAAAAGGTCAAAATGATCAAAAAGGCCAAAATGACCAAATAGGCCAAAATGACCAAAAAAGAAAAATTACCAAATAGGCCAAAATGACCAAAGAGGCCAAAATGATCAAATAGGCCAAAATGACCAAAAAGAAAAATTACCAAATAGGCCAAAATGACCAAAAAGGCCAAAATGACCAAATAGGCCAAAATGACCAAATAGGCCAAAAAGGCCAAAATGACCAAATAGGCCAAAATGACCAAAAAGGAAAAATGACCAAATAGGCCAAAATTACCAAAAGGGCCAAAATGAAAATTATCCCTTGTCCATCCTCAGTATTTAATTTACATACATACCGAATTTCAGCCAAATCGGTCCAGTAGTTTTTCTGTAAAAGCATAACAAACAAACAGACAAATATCATGTTATCCGGAAACTATCCCATTTTTCGGGATAAAAAGTATCCTATGTTCATCCTCGGTATCGAAAATATATATATACTGAGTTTCAGCCAAATCGGTCCAGTAGTTTTTACGTGAAAACGGAACAGACAGACAGACAGACAGACAGACAGACAGACAGACAGAGTTACTTTCGCATTTATAATATTAATTGTGCATAATCTGAACGACACACAACCAATTTTTTATTCTGAGAGTATAAAGAGAATAATATGTGCAAGTATATGAATCTTCACCTTTCATATATAAGAATATATGCGTCATCGTACGGTAAACATTCGCAGCACGTTTAGTAGCATTTAAATCGATGTATGCCATGTTTAATCTCTACTAACGCATCAACTTTGTTGAAATGGAAACTTGGATGTGGACTGAATGCTCGATCTTTCTAAGTAGTTAAGAGTTAGTCATGGTACTTATACTTATACAAATATTTATGTCCATACAAATGAGAAAATGTAAATTTAAATGAAACCGTACTGATTCTACATTAACATTTATAAAATTTGTTTAAATGTTTCTATATTTACTTATCCTCTGTTCAAGGCGTTGGGTATGAAACCCATATTTACATATATATATATATATTCGCGACCGTACATGAACATGAAAAACATACTCGTAAATATCTTGGAAAATTCTATAAAAACACGTTTATGTAAGCAAAGATTCGTGGAAAGTCTTTGTTTTTAAATAGTATTAAGACGTAATTGTTATAAACTAGTTATCGAACACTGGCCCAAATTCGATAGTAATCCATTTAAACGATGATTCTTATTAACTTTTTTTATGAAGTCAATTCGTAGATAGCGAGATATTACCTCCCAAAGTCCAGAATGCTATTTTCCATGGTTAACCTATAACGTCCTCTAACTGCTTAGTCATGGAGTAGATAAAAATATTCAAATATTTGTTCATGTTCATTATCAAATTACAAAATGGAATGGGGTGTTAAAGGAAATAGGATTGCAGTGATCGCCTTACACAAATTGGGTATGGAGCCGTCAGTCATATTCCAGACATTTCATAAGCTTGGTATCAGCCGTATGTTCGTATATCGTACTATCAAGAGATACAAGAACGTTTCGTCTGTCGAGGACCAGAAAAATAGGGGCGGCCGCGTGTTGTTAGAACTACAAAGGCTGTTAATGCTGTTAAAGCCAGAATACGATGAAACCCCAATAGGAAGCAAAAAATCTTATCGCGAGAAATGAAGATTCACACTAGGACTCTGTCGCGTAATATAAAATAAGGTTTGAAGCTCGGTGCCAATCGTCGATATACAAGACATGCCCTAAATCAATCTTTACAATTAAAGAGAGTGGATCGATCAAAACACCTTCAGTCGCGATACGCAGGTAAAAAGGCACAGAAATATCCTCTTTACCGATGAAAAAAAATTCACGATTGAAGAACACTACAATACCTAAGCAAAATGATAAAGTGTATGCTCACAGTTGTAAAGAAGCTGCTCAAGTGGTCGGAACGGTACAACGTGGTCATCATCCTGCGTCAGTGATGGTTTGGTGAGGCGTGTCTTATTAAGAAGTCACAAAACTACATTTTTGTGAAAAAGGAGTGAAACTTCAGTCAAAGTGTATCAAGATACAATCTTGGATCATGTTGTGAAACCTCTAAGCAATACACTTTTTATAAATATACCGTGGACTTTCCAGCAGGACTCTGCACCTAGTCACAAGGCACGAACTACCTAAGCCTAGCTTGAAACCACCGTTCCGGAATTTATAAGAGCTGAAGACTGGCCCTCATCTAGCCCAGACCTCAACCCTTTAGACTTCAAATTATGGTCAGTTTTAGAGGACATGGCCTGCTGTAAACGCGACATTGAGTCTCTTAAAAAATCTTTGGAGCAAGCAGTGGCGAAATTTCCCTTGGAAACAGCGCGTAAATCCATAGATTCGTGGTCAAACAGATTAAAGGCCTGTATGAAAACCAAAGGTGGCCATTTCGAATTGGATATTTTTTAATTTTTTGCTGAGACTTTAATAAATATGTAGGAATAAATTGTAATAATATTACATTACTTCATTAAAAGCAATGAATTTTCATTTGTAACAGAACTTATGGCTGGTCCTGTTATCTAAAACAAAGTAGAAGAGTCAGTAAAAGACTACAGAATCAAAACCAACAAACAAACAATGACGTATGGGATCAAGAATCAAAATGGTTTTGAACTCAAAGCGGTCGTTTGGCGAATGTATAGCCCGTAAGCTACATCGATGTCAGCTAGAATCCGTCTGATTGCTTGTTGACAGATTAATTACCTTTTGTGTACGACTGCTCCAAAATCCGGATACCGGGCCTTTACTCTTGCACAAAGGCACACATTTATTGGAAAACTAACAAAATATAAACTAACATTTAGATAATAGCGTTTAGATGACATAGTTTCTTTTGTTAAAGTTACTGTTTGGAACAGTTTTGCGAATGCCATAATTCGAACGTCGGACGATTGAATGCTTTGGAAAGAACGATGCTTCCAATTTCTTAACATTTTGGTGAAGCCGAAGCTGAAGTGACGACAAAGCTAATATAATATAATTTTAATATCATTACGCACAATATATCAACTTCGTAGAAAGATTTAAAATTGAAAACAAATTTAAGGTTTTTTACAACTAGTTTTTTCAACCGCAGTTGGTTACGTAAAACACAAAGAAAAGTCGCAACCAACCTGATTTGATGTACATTTGATATGATAGTTTACATTGTTTTTTAAATTCTGTGATATTCTGTGTCCCGGAAATCCCTCGGGAATTTCAAGCCAAGCGTGTACGAATCATCATATCATAGTATTAGAGATAAAATTCCCTGGACTATATTTTTTATTTGTAAATAAGTTTCTACTACTTTTTAATTTTAGGTTTTTAAAATTTTATAATGTAACTAGAATTTACCCGCGACTTAATTCACGCTTGGCAGGTAGCACAGATTATAGTTATTTTGCCAGTTTTTAAAATCAAAGAGTATTTTCAGCAGGGTAACGGATTTTTTAGTACCTATGAAAATACATGAATTCCGAAGATTCCCATAAAAACCCGGAATATGCAACTTTACTAAACGCATACATATCTAAATCTACTAAAGATGTGTATAAACATAGAAACTGTCATCATGCAAGTTCTAATATCTTCTCGGTTCGGTTCGGTTTCTAATTTAGGAAATCCCGAGAAAATCCCGGATTATATTATTTTAATGTCAAATTGATCCGAATCAGAAATTTTTATGTATACTTTAAAACACTTCCAGAATTTCCCGCGGGGGGGATTCCGGGAATATAAATATCATATTAATTGAAACAAGACAAATTATCTTTCTAATTCTATAGAAATCAGCTAATATTTAAGCAATCTAAGTAATTTACGTATTAAAACCATTACGTATTTCACGTAAATTAAAAAAAAACCTAAAACTATTAGTAGTTTTTACGTGAATCCGAAACAAACAGATAATTCGACAAACAGTCAAGAAAGCTAAAATAAATTGCATCGTGTTCTCCATCGTTTATATAGTCTATTTCAGTTTTTTTAACAGCTTTAATGCACAGACTCGGCATGTTTTTAATATGATAATATAATACATATAGCTAGATCGATAATTTACTATAATCTGTACAGATAAATAAAATTGAAGATTCTGTTTGTAATGTCAAAATAAAAATATGATAAAATATTTGTGTTTCTAAACTCCTACATAAATAGATTAAACCTTTTTTTAAATTGAATTTAAAAAATCTAAAAACTGTCATTTATAATTATGTAACCCTTTGTTTATTTTTTGCGCACTTCCAGGACAACAAACAGAAATATGGCGATAGAATTGGGCAGTGCGAGTATGCAACATTCAACAAATAAGTTGCGTTTGCGTTGCGCAATGCCCATTTCCCTCGCCACTCTCCTACTTGCTGCCTTGATAGCCGGAATAATATTATTATAATCTAAACACCAAAAGAGACCTGATGTAAAAATAGCAATTTTCACTATAATCTAAGTATTTAAATTGAAATCCCAGACAGACTTCAATTTTATATGTAGGGACAGTTTTTAAATATATCAACAGTTTTTACGTACGATGAAATTCGACTAGCCTTCATCAATCACGTCACCTATCCGTATAATAGGTAAGTTTATTACGAACTGATGTACGTGTTTTTCCTGCAGTTACAAAAACTTGCGAGTCTTTTTGGGATTTGACGCGGGTCGCTCCTAAAAGAGAACCACGGCTATCAAAGTGGATTTAGTACTCAAGTAGAATCCAAAGTGCGTCATCTACTGAATTATTCATACCACCATCGCAAATTCCTTTTTAACCTCTGCAAGGAATACGAAATAGATCTCATATGTTCTAATTGTTTTATAAAAATCAAAATAATGACGTATTACAGACGTCGCGTTTTTGGTGGAACTCGTAGGTTGATGATACGTTGTATGAACGATGTTACGTTTTTATGGCTTTTAAAAACTGCCAGGAGTCAAGTCTTCATAATATGAAAGTCTTCATAATATGAAGACTTGACTCCTATATTATAGCGAAAAGTTCCGTCTGGATAGTGAACGTATAATATTTTGTCATTCGTCTTCTAAACTCTAAAAAGCATTTATGGAAAATGTCCAATAATTTTCTTTCAATTCATAGTAAAATTGTTTTTTTTTAACTTTAAGACATCAATTTTATTTTGAATTTTCCATCTTTTAATTGGTCACAAGAGGAGGGACAACGTTAAGAAATGTTTAATTTTTATTTATTAATTCTAATAGCGCCGCTTAAGTAGTGTTTTTGGCTAAAATGTGCATATTGTGACAAGCAATTGTTGACAGTGATTTAAAACATCACGAGAAATCTATATATCGAAGTCGCCGATTTGGGATGTGGGTACCTGCCAATCCGCCTTGGTCAAACCTGGTGTACTATCTGTTCCTCTAAATGAGAGAGTTCAGCAGTGGGTTGGTTATGAGCTAATATTATGCGTAAAGTAGTTGAGTCTACATCCATAGATGTCGACTTTGTCTTTTTAATTCAGACTGCTTGCTGACTATAAAAATTCTCCCACAAATGAAATTTGTCATCTTTATTTAGCCGCCTGCCGTCAACCCGAAAACGAGGTAAAATCGTATCATTCAGCCCCTCAAGTTTAATATTGCCAATCAATGAGGAAATTGCGAAAACAGGGGAAATACATTCCTTAACTAGTGAGCTCACCGCCTCGCATGTCGATTGATGAGAATAAGCGATTTCCCCGTCTATTCATTCAAATAACAAATATTGATTGATGCGTTCAAAATTTTAAACGATTTTTTTATTTTAAATATTGGATATATTATCCTTGTAAGACCCAAGATTTATTTAGTAGTCTGAAATATAGATCCAATTGCCTTTTTTAAGAACAAATTAAATAACAAACAAACTTTAGTTGCGTAATTTTTATATTTAACGTATGTACTTTATTTAAATATGAAGTGTATGTGAACGTTAATACTATACATTAACCCTATATCAAATAATATTTTACAAAATCTAAAAATGCGTAAATAGTGGTTTAGTGGCATATTTAAAATTGCTAGGAGATCAAATTGAATAATTCGCAAAAAAGGATTTCGGGCATGTATGCATGGTGATCGATTTAAAACTTGAATTTTGAATACCATGTTCCATGGAATTAAAACTAAATAAATTTATTTATTTATTTTAAATTCGACACAAAACTAAATTAATTAAAACTGAACATATTAAAACCAAATATTTTATTTAAATTTAAAGCTAAAAGGTGAGTTTTTGAAGGGAACTAGAAATATTAATTATTTTAAATATTTTATGATACAGATTTATTATGAATATTTATTTAGTATTCCTTCTTTGTTCTTTATGATCTTAGTTAATGAACCGGTTGCCATACATTTCGGTACCTGCATAGTATGTATGTAAAACCAAAATATTCTAAAGATGTATCCGAAAAGTCGTTTTAGGAATAGTTAAAATATTTTGGAAAGTTAATGTGTAACACCAAACAATTAAATATTTTGAGTAACCTTAATATTTTCAGACATTTATTCGTTTCCTCATCTTATTAAGCGTTAATTTATGAAACTCACTTTCCTGTTTATTACGTCTCTTATTGCAAGAAAACTATTTTATCAGATCTTTTTTCTATTTTAAATGGAATAAAATATATGTCCTTAAAGTCTATTTTGGACTGTCAACTTTCAAAGACATTTACATTTATTGTACGATCCTAAGGCTTTCGTTGTGGCTTCACAGTTAACCGCACTATATCCCTTAACAGCCTTAACATTTTCCGACATTGTTACGTACATTCCCTGGATTTAAAGAAAAGTTACAGCGAATCCCATAAAAAGCTGATCACATGTCATTTTATGGCAGTGACTATGAAATGGATGAACAAATCAAATGAAAAATAGGCACTTAACAGCGTTGTGTCCGACACTTCGTTCGTGGGGAATTGAAGTTTATATTCATCTTTGCTGCACCCTGCAAGATAATATTGAAATCCCTTAAATAATTTCTATGCCAATTTGAGTCAGACAAACATACAGATCAAAACTCTAAAACTGATCATTTATGGGTTTAAATTGCATTTTTCACTTAAATTTTGGTACTTTAACTTAAATTTTGAAATCAAAGCCACATTAACTTTTATGGGCATATAAAATACTCGTATTAAATAGATATAACAAGATATCAAGACGCCTACATGTATTACAGATATTAGGGCGGTGTAATGTCAACGTGATATTTTAGAGTGGCATCTGACCGGTCCCTAGAGAGTCTGGTAAGGAGGGGGCCACGCCAATATGCCGCGTTCCTTCGGACGGGTCAACAAACCTCAACCGTACCCTTGTTAACTTAACATTTGGTCGCCCTTTTAAGCCTCTTGAGCACTGATACATTATACACTGATAATAAATAACAAGGTCAGTTTATTAATAAATGAAAAACACTGTTCTATGCTGCGTAATTTATATGTGTTCGAGCTTGCTTTTTTGAATTAAAAACAACTTTTGCCATTGGAATCCATACTGAATAAGAATACCTACTTACAGATTTATTGTATAAAACATATATCATATAATAGATATGGTGGGTATTAAAGTAACCCAGATTATAATTTAATTAGTGTGTTTAGTATTTTCCAAGTTTATCATTAATTTATTCGTACCCATAATTAACACTCGACTCATTGACACTGCCACTTTGTCCCACGTAATAACGGCTATTGAAAAGTGGCCGTACCATGGAAATAAAAATCAGATAAAATGTTGCGCTTAAAGCCGTTAAAACGTAATTTTAATAAAATTATTAGTGGATTGTTACGATTTTTATCAATGTATAATATAAATTATTAATGTCGCTGAGAGGCTTCAGAGCTTAAATCATCAACGTAAAGTCGCTAGTTTGTCGGTATTCTATAGGATACATACACTTCGGGAGTGTCAGTGTCTGCTTGTCAGTGTGACAAGCAGATGTACCGACGTCGACGTACGTAAACGCTATGAGTGCACTTTTATCATACCCACCGCTGAAGAGTGGAACTCTTTACCGTCATTTGTCTTTCTTGAAGACTATAATCTGGGTGTCTTCAAGTCTCGCGTGAACAGGTATCTTCTAGGTAAGCGTGCTCCACCTTAGTCTTCATTTCCACCTGATACCAGGCGCAATATCAGTCAAACGCGAACCTATTTATTATAAAAAAATTTACATTTCCAATATAAACGTGTGTTGGTACATATTTAGCATAATACATGTTACGTAGTAGGTAAACTTGTGCAGGTAAATTGTTTGCACAAGGCGTGTTTATAATGGAAGTTGGATGCAATAGGAGTAAGTTTGCTCTGTGCGCGACAATGTGCCACGTGCTGAGGTATAGTAACTTACAACAAAGACTTGTTCGAGAATTGTTATTCTGAAATACAATGTATAAATATTGTTATTTCAATTACATAATCGGTCTAAAGTGCATAAAATGTATTTTGGCGGTTAGGTTGTTATAACATTATAAACTACATTAATTGAAAATAATAGAAAGAAAGAAAACATTATGCAAATAGTAGTAAAAAAAGGATGAAAAGAATTTGCATTTATGAAAATAACTCCTTTATAATTTATTTGTTACAGACCTCGTACCGGTGTGCTAGGAGCACTGCTGAGGGTAACCAGGCCCCTCCTGTGACTAGCCAGGGTACTCGCGCACGGAACGGGCGGCGGATTGTAAGTTTTATATTTGATTAAAATTTATTTTTAGTAACCCAATATATATATAGTACGTGACACATTTTATGGCTGCTCGTTAAGTTTGTTTATTTTATTTTGGGTTTAGCAGACCTAGTAGTAAATATGTTACAAAAGTAGGTAAAGGTTCCTAATGATAAGTCTCTGCAGATAAACATTCACAATATCAACCACAGATATCTGCGCTGGTAAAGGTAGTTCCTTTTCATAAAAAATGAGTTACTGAGCATAGATAACTACAAATTGTTGATTAACAACTGAAATATGTATCAAAAATTTGCATAATTTTAATGAAACGACATTGAAAATGTGTAAATTTATAGTGCCTCAGCGTTTTTTAAGTTATAGTTAGGTGTAATTCCGAACTAGTAGGGAAAGTAATTCCGACAAAATCTGTATTTTTTTATTTTCTTACTATTGTACTTTCGAGTTTTATGGTTTTTTTATTTTTTTTGCAGGTCAGCAGCAGACGGATTGATGGGGTTACATTATGATTTCAAATGTACATGGTGCTTCTTAAGAATGAATGGTACTATGCGGAACAAATCAGGTTTTATGCGACATGCTTTAGACAGGGTGTAGCAGTCGGCAATGCCTACAGCTGCTGAGGTAGTTTTGTTGCTCTTACGACAGGCCGGCCAGGAAATTATATTCTTTCTTCCTGCACGGATAAAAATTAACAATTAAAAAAAAGTAGATGTATTCTATAAACGATATCAGCACTGTTACTCACTGTGTAGACGCACATGAATGGTGGTGTGTTACAATTATTTGAATCAATTTTGAGGTAGCACATACATAACTAACGGATGACTTATATGGTATTACAATATATCGTTAGATAGATCTAAAAATGATAACTGGATTTAATGTAATAGCCTGTTATTTAATATCAAATATGCATAGTTGTTAAGATATTTAGTTCTAAAGCTTGTAATACCTACCTATAAATTATAATTATATTTAAAAGAAATTAAAAAATATTATATTATTGAAAATTAGATAAGGAGCTTTCTTTATAATATAATGTATTCATGCAACATTCATGTGACATTGATATATGTTTTAATTTGTGTGTGTGCAGAGGCGTGGGGCGCGGTGCGTGGCGGCGGCGCGGGCGCGGGCGGCGCCATGACGCGGCGCCCGCCACCATGACGCTGCCGCCGCCCACGCGCCCCGCGCACCCCGCCGCGCATCGCGCAATGCGCTATTATCGCATCTGGATCTACGCGTGCAACGGCGCGCTGCTGCTCGGAGCGCTTGCATTTTGCGCGGCGGCAGGCCGCGCTCTCGCTGATTACAGGCGGGCTTTGGTGCCCGGCCTCGGAGTCGCTCAACCCGGCTTCCTCTACGGTTACGCGGCGCTGCCAGCCCAGGCGGGACTGCTTCAATTACTCGGCTGTCTTGCTGCGTTACGACTATCTGAGCGTATGCTCAACGCCTATTGGTTAGCCCTTCTGGCTCTGCTAGTCGGTGACGCCGCTATTGGAGTGTACTGGGCATTTCGATTCGAGCGTGTTTGTCGGGAACTCCGCCCACAATTGCGTATTCGCCTTGCAAAAGATTACGACTCTGACGTGGATTTTTCTGAGGCCTGGGATCGCTTACAAAGAGAACAACGGTGTTGTGGTGTAACGGGCCCAGCGGATTTCACAGCTTTTAATCGGACAACGCTTCCAGCGAGTTGCTGTCGCATTCCCGCCCATACGCCGCTGTTACGCCTGTGTTGCTGGCAGCCACCTCAGCTACGTCCCCTGTGCCCGTGACACCGGTGCATTGCGCGCCGCATACTGCCGCTTGCGCGGAAAGATTACTTGTCTGGTTACGACGGACTGCGGACGCGTTATTCGTGTTAGGATATTGCGTCATTGCTTTCTTAAAATTGTGCTTCCTGGGTATCCTTCGATACGAAATAAAAGAGATGATTCAGAAAATAAGAATACTACGCAGTGAATTAGGCGCTGGTGAACTGCTCGATGGTAGTCCTTTACACGGTGGGCCTTTATCTCAAACGGTTATCGTAAATGCAGTCAATGTAAACGGAGGCGTGAGAACACATGGCGGCAGCCCTGAGAGAGCGGGTGAGCGAGAGGCCCTTTTAGGCAGAGCCTCTGAGCCGTGTTCGAGGCGTAGTACACACGACGAGCCTCTGGGGCCAAAGATCATTAATGGGAATAACAATTGTGAGTTGCGCGAACTAGCTCGCGGCGAGTACCGACCACTCGCAGCAGACAGTGCAGCAACTCGAATCTGACTAAGATGTTACTTGGAGCGGTTGTTCGGGCGGCGATGGCGTTCATTCCCCGCTGCGGGCTGCGAGCTGGAGCCCCCTCTGGGCCGGCCTGCGCCGGTGTGCGTGCGCCGCGCGGGAGCGTGCGTCCGTCTCGATCATCGTCGCCAAACCCGCTCCGAATTCGAACTGTGAGCTTGAGCCAACACTGCAATGATGTCACGTTACCTAGCACGTGCTGCTGTCGATTGTCAATTGGCGGCGATTATATCGATCTGCTTCGACAGGACTAACTGTATAACTATAGACGTAGTCAGTAATAACTTTTTCGTCGTCAACGTCGAGAATCAGTATAGTGTGAATTTTACGAATAGCAACTGTAAGATATGAGTGTGAAATGAACAATATAATTAATTTATACGGAGTGAATTCGATTCTACGAGCAAAGCTTGTGTTTAGTTCCTACAATTTGCAAATATTCATGTAGGAGCATTGGAAACCAATATCCTACGGTTTTACTTTCAGTCCTTATGAATGGTTTATTAAGAACAGCAAATTATGGTGGCGTAAGCATTTGAAATTAAAATCGCAGGTAGTGACACCAGCGGGCCCCCGTTGGAATATTATGAAATTAATAAATAATCTATAAAGTTTTAGGTTTAAAATAACGGGAATCAACCATCGATAAGATTCATCAAATTATTGTTTAGACATAAGTAACTTATGTTTCTGATTGTACCTATTATATTGTCAACAGATATATGATTACGAAGTACGAACATACATTAAGCACATATTATGAATGGATTTTACCTATTAAATAAGTTAAAATTTGTCTAGGTATATATTATATGTATTTTTCATATTACATTCTCATTTTTGATAAACACCGGCTGATTTTTAAAATTGCTTATTATTCTATTTTATGTATACATAAAAATTACAAAATCAATTTTTACAATATTTTTATTAAATTATATTTATATTCAACAAAATGTTTGGCTTAATTATCATTAACATATTTAAATTAGATTTATTACATAGTATAGTTTTACAATATGCACGTATACCTTGACAGTATTCATAGATGTAGTATCATAGCCATTCTCCAGAACCACTAAAATCACGTATCAACGCTTCAGCAGCCTTAAGCATCATAAGAATAATTTAGTGTATGAATTATTTTCAAATATCGATCCCATTTGTCAGTCGAAAAACGAGCATCTGTTCAATCTATTCGTGTAGATCTTGTTATCATACTGATGTTGTTGGTAAAAGTAATTTGTAAATAATAAACATAATTTGTACAATGTGTAGTGTGCGGGTAATGTGCATGGACAGATGACAAAAATAGTACTGATATGAGCTTAAATGACGTAGTGCCTACATTTATATGCTTGTAAACAGTATAAAGCGAACGACTTAATTATTTACCATTATCATTTCATGGCAGAGGAATTTAAAATTTTTCGTACCAATATTTTGACCCTTATCTTGAAAAGTATGGAATTCCAATAATGTGTAAGGAGATTCAAAATTAGATTTTGCACATAAATCAAACTCATTTTTCTCGTGGCATTTAGAGTGAAATTACGTGATGTTTATTAAATGGCTGTGTCGAACATAGGAAGAGTCAGCCGTATAAAGTCGTATGTCGTACTATCCTGTCGTTCGTTCAACTGATGTCGAGGTGTCGGTGTCGTTCTTGTCGGGTTTCTGTACCTTATAACACATAAATTTGCCTTGCTAGTGGTTAAAATTTAACATAAAGTCCATACAGGACCGTCTTTAACATATTGGGAGCCTTACATACTCTGTTGGCTCAGCGACCCAAAGCAGGTCTTGGCCTCCGAAACGAGAGCATGCCACTTTTCTCGGTCCTGTGCGGATTCTTGCCAATACTGGCTCCTGCCTCCGACAGGTCAGCCTCTACTCTGTCCTTCCAGCGCTATTTAGGACGGCCGACCGGACACCGACCTACCGGCCGTCCCAAATATGCCTTCGTCACGCTGCGATCCTCTCCCATCCGTTCTACATGTCCGAGCCAGCGGAGGCGGTGAGCTTTTTATATTGGGAGCCGGGTTACGAAAATCAGACTGCGCCGCAAGAATAAAATATAAAGGAACAGTAGTAACTTATTACATACTCATAGATATTCCCCATCCTATGTTACTCTATTTATCGGATTAGTAAAATGAGTTTTCCATTTTTCAAAATTAGCAAATTACCTCATTGTACATGTAGGCAAAAGGCGATCACTTTGTTCCCTCCAGGGCTTTACGCCCGGGTGCCACGCACACCCTGGTAAAGACGGTCCTGTAAATAATGCCGGTTTTCTACCAATGATAAGATGGAAGAGCAAATACTAAGATATAGAAACCCAGCATATCATAGCGACGTTCGCTGAGTGTGTGGCCGTACGATCAATCGTAAGGATACTATTATTATACTTACACACATATTTGTATTTACGAAGTAAGTTTATAAATGTATTATTACGACGGATATGAAGTTATGTTCGCTTAGAGTAGGTTTAATATTTCGTGAATTTATGCAGAAACATAGTTTTTTAATATTGTTGTCACAATGAATGTACCAATCTTATAAAAAAAGTACCTATATTCGGAAAGTTGAATAATTTGTAGTTAGGATCCAATCTAAATTTCTCATTTCTTCCAACAACAAAAACGGTAAAATAATATGTGCCTTGGCTTATAAAATTGTATAACTGAAGTTATGTTTATTTATTATGAAGTACAGAGTTGTCGTTATAATGATATCGCAACTACAAAGAACTCGTCTATACCTAATGTGCTGCCTAATCTTACATTTATCTAATTATTCGTACTTGAATTCTATGTAATCGAACTTGTGGAGACTGTAATAAAACTGATGTTAACATTACTATGTGTCGAATCTACAACTCCGTGAAATTATATGACGAATATGATACGAATATTTTGATTACTTACTTCAAATCTATAAAGAATTTTCGTCATATTATAACGGAGAAATGCTACAACAAATAACTTAAATATATTAATCTGTACGCAATATTTTGAATTCTCTTCTGTCATTATCTTTTAAGATTTTGTTTATTGTAAGTGTGTTTTATCGATAAAAGTAGAGTTGTTACAACTTTCCGAAGGTACGCACTAGGCGACTGAGAGCTAATATTATCATTATAAATGCATTAAATAAAAGGTTTGTTAACATGTATATTTTTCATTTCATTTACAATTCAATATTTGCATTATTAACTTCAAATTGATGAAAAACATCAGTGGTGTAGAGTGCACCAGTAATTGACACTGCATTAGTAATTGACTCTGACAAAACGCCAAATAAGGAAAGAGCACACAAAATTAAATAGAAATTTATTTTTTGTATACATATTACAGCACGTACTTATTTAGGTAGTTGAATTGTGCTGTAATTTAATATACTTATGTAAAATCGAACCAACTGAATTATGCCACTCTGCTAATTATTCCTTTAAAACCGTCAAAATACTAAGGTTAATCTTATGTGACACTTGGAACGTTTTAAACATTGATAAAAATGCGTTACTAGGCTCAGAGAACTACGCAATTTTTAACTTTGTACGTTATCATTATACTAGATATGTTTTAGAGTAATAATTTGAAATAATTTGAATCTCGAACTGAAATCTGGCTTATCTGACGTGACACACGAGTAATGTCGAGTCTCTCCGATCTGTTTAATACAACGTAGTCAGTAACTGTCAATGTCTAATAAATTGATAACAAGTTCGTTATCTAGGAAATGTATGTTCAGGTGAATTTCAACCTAATTGTATTTCATAACTGTAGGAAAATGACCTTATGGGGGGGTCATGATTCAGTTGGTTCGATTGTACATATAAACATATTTTTTATTTTGTTCTCGGTTTCTTTATTTCACGTTTTTATGGTAAAGTTTCAATTGCTAGTGCTATGTTAATTACTAGTGCAGGGTCAACTACTTATGATTATACCTTACATCTTCTGAAACTATTTACTGACCTGTACCCGATCTTCAGATACCCTGTAAGTCCTGTCTACATTAGCCCCACCGATCACCAGTACGTCTCTTTCGGAGTCCGTTGCGCTAAACATCGGTTCTCTCCTCTCTAGTTCCCCGTTCTTCATCCACGAGTTGCTCGAACTGTGAAAATGTCTGTAACTCGTCGGCGAACTTTTCCCAGCTTTTCTTCCGAATCCAATGTTAATAGCATTTCCCAAATTATCAACATTCTTGAGTTTTTTAAACTCTACAGCAATATCGGCACCGACTTTAGCGTTGTTCTTTACGAGGGCGATGTCTGCGAGTCGTTAAAGAAAGAAATTGAGGCAATTAGCTTCACTACTATCATTTAAGACCGTTGGCATTTCTACACATTTAATTTACGACAGCATTACGCAGCTACGGACGGACCAAGGTCTAATTAAGCATTTTAATGGTCTCGTAATTACTTTGTGAAGTTATGTAAGTATTAAGGAAAGGCGTTTCTGTTCTTCGGCACTGGGTGCCGATTTGTCCGATGTCCTTTGTTGTAAATTAAAGATAAACGGCATAGCCATTCGAAAGGTATAATAAAAATAAACAAATTCATTGTTGCAAATGAATGAATTGTAGTAGCTCTACAATTGGGATTGTTCACTTTTTTTCAATTTAGCTTTTTGAAAAACCATTTCGAGGAATAGGTCTCTAATCATTTCTGTCCAGTTAAAATTCCAAAAAACGTACGATCTTCTTGTATTCTCTAAGAAATGCGTTTAACCTTTATTTGACCTTACTAAATCTAATTTGGTGGGCCGTCTGCCTGTTTGCCTGCTTCAGGTGTAAAAAAATTCTAGCTGTACATTATTTGATTTAAGTTCTATAACATGGATTTTCCCTAAAGACCACTTTAAAAAAAATAACGATAACTATAGAAAATAATAATGGTTGAGCACGAAAAATTATTAGCCTAGCGACAAAAAACACTAAAATGATCACGATACAACGTAATGAGTAATGATAGTGACATTTAAATAGTAGCACAGATTACTATGATTATATATAGATAAAACTTACTTTTATTATTTTTGTTTTCTAGGCAAATAAATCAATTTAAACTTGTTCCTTATGACGTCATCGGAGAAATAATTTTAAAATCGAATTATAAAAAAAACTAACGCTTAAAATACAAAAATATTCAAATTAGTATCTTAAAATACCCTATTTTACGTAATAAAAATATAAAATCAGAGGGTATTTTTTGTGAACAATCCCCATTCATTTATTTGGAACAATTATTTTATTCTTCTTATGGAATTAGAAGGAAAGAAATAATTCAAAAAGAATACAATACGAAAGTTAAACATAAAACATCCGAACAGTAAAAGAACACAAAGTTACAGACTTAAATTGGACCCAGTTTCAGCATAATATGATAGCCAACTAAGACCAGTACTGCTCTTCCGCCTGGGACAAGCAATTGATATGAGTAATTTAAATTAAATTTTGACACAGAAAGTGGTAATACTAGAAATATAACACTTAGTAGTAGTACTAGAAATAGCATTAATTTCAGAGTATGGAAAGGAAAGAATATCTCTCTTAATTTTATATTCATATTTCATATTCAGTTCTATAAACAATTGATGGGCTTCTTTAAGCTTTATTCATTTAAGTTGCTGCGATTTACATTTAAAATAAAGACAAAGAGTACAAAGAGGTAAAAGAATAACGTAATAAATACAATATAGGTATCGATGCAGACCTATTGAGGTTTTTTGTTAGTGCGTTGTTGAAATAAAAAGGATACTGGCAGTTAGCGATGCGCCGCCTGTAGCATTTGACACTGCTGATAAAACAAAAGGCGTAACTTCTTTGCCATGGATTCCTTTATTTTTTGCTTCTTTGAGTGCATTTTTGATTGCTGTTTCTATTACCGTCTCTGAAAAGAATACTTCTGTAAATTTTGACCACTTAATTTGTCTCATATCATTTATTTCGACATGGGAGATTTAGCAGTCAGCGCATTACTTATAACTAACACAGTGTAGTGTCATCACGGCTCAGTCATGTTTCGAAATTATTTCTATAATATAACTATATTTTTATATTGCCGAATAAATCTCACTATCGTAATTAAATATTTAAAGGAGTATATATTTATTTTATATATACAATATTTAAATATTTTGAAGGCTTCAAGGGTATAGATAGCCAATTGTTGCTGTGTGCAGGTTAATATAATAATCTGTTCGAGTCTCAGCATGATGATTGATTGATTTCGGATATGAACGATGCGTTATTGATTTTGTTTTGAGTGTCTAGGATCTTCTAAAAGTTATCAGTTATTACCCCATGCGAGCATAAATTACTTAGTCAGCACATAATATTATGAGATACTATTTTACTAACCATCTAGAGCATATTCTTTAGGTATCGGTACTGCAATCACTGTTCCAGAGGACAACTGGTAACCATGAGCAAAGTAAAGAATTTTAGCAGCTTGCTGTGCATCGGATACTCTGTAAGGGGCTTTAAATCCTGAATTTGTTGTATAGAAAGCTGGAAAGTCATCTGTCTCACCAAATGTACAAACGCAAACTCCTTGAGTTTCCTGTAACATTGTGAAAATTAATCCGTCACTTTTGAGTTGAACGTTGAAATATGAACATCGTATATGTATCAATATATTGAGATTTGTCACTTTGCCAATCTCCTTCTTAAGCTGGGGCTGCATCTGCGTTAGTTTAAAAAATTAGACTACGGTCGCATGCGTCTTATTAAAAGCGTTAAAAGATATATATATATATATATATATATATATATATATATATATATATATATATATATATATATATTGTATATTTTATGTCTTTAAATTCAATTGTTTCTGGCATTTAACGTTTGGCATATCATGTTACTGAATGTGAATTGTCCTACACAAACTCCGTATAAAGAATGACAGCTTTCTAACAATGGTAAGGTAATGGTAAGATAATTCTAGTTGTGAGTGAAAGAATGTGCTACTCATAGCCCCCATCAAATTCAAAAGACACTCTAGATAATATACAAGAAATTGCGACTGTCCTCATCATCATGAGGATCATCGCAATGAGAAATCATTTATAACACTGTTATCTGTTGGTAACTAAAGCTCAAAACATACTAAGCGTATAACACGCAGTATACGTGACGTATAATATGCAGCGTGGCTGTTGCGTAAAAAGACTACCCTGGGTATTAGCACTGACTGATGCACATGAGCATATTATACTGTATGATATACAGCGCTATATTAATACGCGTAAAGTATGTTTTGAATCTAAGAGCGGTATTAAGTTTGAAGTGTAATTAATATAGAATATACTATTAACTATATAGCATTTGGTATACAACATATCATATCCTGTTCTAGTTATAAGTAAAATATTTCTAAAGAATAAAGCCAATGGAAATTTAAAAAATACTGTTATTTATTTTGCGAGATTCGAAATTAATGTACACTTGGTAACGCCTCGATCGCGGTTGAAGCTCAACTAACCCTCTCTCAATGGACCGATCGTATATACCTATATTCGTGAAATAGACACAAATTACCCCAGTAACATGCACACCATTCATTACAATGAATGGTATTCTCGAAATTATAATCTTCATCCGAAACACACACGATAACTAAAATAGTAGAGGTAATGAAACACCTGGTTATGAATTTCGTCTCCTCGGAACTTTAGTTGTAACAATAATATGTAGAGGTCATATAGGTAGTATATATCAGTTTAAAATGCACCTAACTAGAAGTCACATACGAAAAATAATATATTATCACTGGCATTCAAGAAAGTCGTCAATTTAATGTATTATATTTTAGCGTTTCTATTTCGATCATTGGCTTTATTACTTACTAAATATTCAAGAGTTCTCCCAATATCAAGGATCGATTTGACACCGCTGCATACAACGAGGGTCTTGCTGCGGCCTAACTCGTTTAGATCCGCTGACACATCCAAAGTGGTTTCCCCTTTACGATGCACTCCGCCTGCCAAAAGAATTTACCTTCAAACGTAATTACCCGGCACAGATAGGTACCTTAGCAAATTGAGTTAGAAATATTGAAAATCTATTTTTAGAGAATGATTCAAACAAGGAATGAGTATCGGCCAAGTGCGTGTTAATACATGCGCAGAGATTTACGTCGAAGTAACAGACTTTCACCACTTTGTTCATTCATTTCTGGACCCCAAAAACATTAAAATCTAAACACCTTATCCTATACATGTATGTATAAAAACTACTCAACGAATCTTTTTCAAGTTTTGATTGTATTTTTTTATTGCACGAGTTCAGCAGACAGGCGGACGGCTCACCTAATGGAAAGCAAGTTACCATCGCCTATAGGCATTTGTGTGCTAATGCTAAAACCAAATTGCTACAAATGTGCAGCTACTCTCTAAAGCATCCTTTCCCAAAGTGGGCGACAACGCCCCCTCGTGGGCGATGCAGGCGTAAAGGAAGAGGTAGAAGGTAAGAGACCCAGAAAAAAATGGGGGCGTTGAGTAGAGGTTACAGATTCATCCTTCACATTAGTTTATATATAAGAATCGATTATGTTTGTTTTATTTTGAATAAAAGATACTCTGTCTGAATACTATAAAGTTGTTTTTCAATAACCATTCTCATGGGCAGGTGTAGCCCGTAAGAGTTAACTTGAGACCTCAGCGCCGTTGTGTACTACCTACTGTGTTCAGGTCTCAAGTTAACTCTTGCGGGTTATAGTAAATGTCTCGTTTAGAATGAATGTTTAATCTCCTCTAGTGTAGTCACAATAATCAATTAATTTAATTTGACGTTATAGTGGTTTTTAAGTAGGTGAAAAAATGGGGGCGCTAAAAAATAATTTATTCTCAAAGTGGGCAGTATACAAATAAGTTTGGGAACCACTGCTCTAAAGGGAGACTGGAACTGGGCCATTAATGCTGGAACACAACTCAAGGTTATTATGGCGGCATCCTCTACACCAGGGGTGGAACCCATCCAGACGTGCAAAGAAACTACCACCTGGCTGTGGGTTGTATTGTCGCCTCTTACGACAGGCCGGCTGGTCGCAGGAGATTGTATTCTTTATCCGTTCCTGCACTGATAAATATTTTTTATTATAAATACATAAGTGTAT
The DNA here is from genome assembly GCA_012273795.1 of Dendrolimus punctatus. Classification (NCBI taxonomy): domain Eukaryota; kingdom Metazoa; phylum Arthropoda; class Insecta; order Lepidoptera; family Lasiocampidae; genus Dendrolimus; species Dendrolimus punctatus. The sequence goes on along the minus strand of CM022531.1, from coordinate 19,074,709 downwards.
TATTTATAATTAGTAATAAACTAATATACTTACATAACCAATAGGATTTAAATGTACATATAGATTATCATTATATAAAATAGTTTATATATTCCTAAAGAAATTACAAATAATATATAGGTCGTAAAATCGCAGTCGATTAGCCACATGTTAATCAACACGATTTATATACATTAAAAAAAAAATATTGACATTGTTTCTAGCTCATCATCTTGAATCATCTGTTTTTGACAAAATGGTTACACAAACCTCAAAAAGTAACAGTCGAATTGTGCCACGTTGCATTCTCAAAGGAAAGCACAGTGTTAATAGTAGACACAGACACTGGGGGAAAATACATGAACAATGAACATACAAAATATTTAACGTACATAATAAAATATATCCATGGAATATAAATAAATACGAGACAGATAAATAACACTTTATAATTCACCAAAATAAATATATAAACAGCCTTGGCGAAATTTTTGATTATAGAAATATATATAGTCCTTGACAACAGAACCTTAATAATGATCAAACTTATATTTTAAAATAATTATGCTCGAATTTCGACCACTGACCGACCATTTTTTTATTGCAGTAGTTCAGCAGACAAGCAAACGGCCCACTTGATGAAAAGCGGTTACCATCGCCTATGGACATTTGCAACACCAAAAGTGCTACAAATGCGCTGCTGCACTCTTAAGGGAGGGAGACCACTAGTAATTACAAAAATGGATTGTTACAATATTTTCTTGGTAAAGTAAAAGTCAATCAAAACGACATGATTCACAAAGGATAATAACATAATGGAAGAAAAGGACTAATACTCTGATATCATTTCAATTAAAAAATTAAAACACGTGCATTAATAGATCAATCTTCATCAACATATTTTTTTTAAATTCCACTAGGCCGGTTAACCTATAAACCGAACTTTAGCGTCGTAAACTATTCGAGTTTATTACAAAACCGTAAGTTGGATAATCCGAGGGTAAGGTAATGTGAATATGGCCTCAATAACCGAACAGACACCTGCTGCATGCGTAAGTGTGTTATTAATAGCCTTCGATTATCAATATTTTATGCTTCATAGCTCTTTCAGAATGTTGGTCTTAGCCTCCGTTGTTAATGTTACTATTAATGTACAGCATTTTTAGGGTTCCGTTGCCGTTTTGATTAAAATAGGACTCTTATACCATCAACATGCATGAATATATGTCCGTCCTTGTATCCCTCAGTCTATACCTACTCACAAATATTTTCTTTATCAGCTACTATCTTGACTACTGCAGCAGGCAAAGGAATAGACAGCCCGCTTGAAAAAAAGTGGATGTCGATGTCTACACGTTTGCATTCCCGTTGCGTTCAGAGCATTCGCTCCGACGCCCAGTCCGCTTTCCTACTATTTCTTCTTCATTTCAAGCTAACATTTCTTGGGACTTCGACCGGGACTTTGTGGAGGCGGCATGGCTAGAGATTTGTTTGCATTAAATCCAATTTAATGATCCCCTTCTTAAATTGCCCCATGTTGCAACGTATAGTGGAAACCTTTGAGAAATAATCTTTAGATTATTATTGTGAGTAAACATTGTAGAGGGATGTTTCATAGTATTTTTCAAAATGGTGTGTGTCACATAGCCCCTAAACTGCTAAGACTTTTTATTATTTTTTATAAGAAGGGTTTTAAGCGCGGTAATTTATTTGATTTGGGTATTCCGACGTTTTGTCATTTTTGTCTTCCGTGATCACGGCCACTGAAAAGTGCCGAAACGTCGGAATAACTAAAATAAAATAAATACCGCGTTTAAACCCGTTAAAACGTAGTTTTATTATGTATACAAGTCGCGAAAATTTAAGAAAATATAATAAGAAGAGGTTGGGAGGTTCTTTTGAAGTCGGTTAAAGATACTAAAGAATGACAGTAAAAAACGTTATTATTTTTGAACTATTTAAGTTGGTCATAAATTGAAAGTCTAACAAGATGTTTTTCATTTCATAATTAAATATAAGAGTAAAACTGAATTTGTGAAAGACAGAGATAAACTTATATAAATAAAATTTTATTTTAGTTTTGAAATGCGTTTGAAATAATAAAACCTTAAGTGAAACTTTTAGTTGAGATTTTCTATAAAAACAAGAATGGAAGCCGAAAAGATTGCTGACGATGTGTCGCAAGTGTGTTAGGAGTTACTCTAGTTTTTAATGACTTACCTGGACCACCCTGGACTAAAATGTTTTCTGCGATTAGCCTTATTTATATTACAAGCTTGGAGCATAGTGTTTTAGTATGGCTCATTTAGAAGTAACTCGTGCGAAATGTATTAATAACTCACTACTGTGAGTTGAATAATGACTCATACAACTTAGTTATGAATAAGCATCACTACGCGTCAAGCTTGCAATATAAAAAAAAATTGGTCGATCGCAGCTGTCATTTTAGTCCAGGTGATTAATAATCAGAGTGTAAGCTGTTTCTTCCGTGTTACAATAGATACATATGTTTGAGATCATTTGTAGGTAAATGTATTGTAAGTATAAGTTGCTAATATTCCTTTATACTTGGCATATAATGTTGTATCGAAATAGCAATATTGATTTGACAATCACGGTCCAGAGAACGGAATTCGTAGTTAATTACAGCGCATCGCTTCGATATTAGGGATGGGAGAGTCGAATCATAAAAGTGTACTCGTTGTAACTAATTGCTTTGGATAGTTATCCTCTGATTCGTAGAAATGAATAAAAAATTAAAAGAATCGGAAAATATTAGAATACTAAGTTGGAGTGTATGTGCGGCTGAACAACATGTCAATGTCATGCATATCGAAGTGCATGTGCATTTTACTCCACATAGAATGTCATGAAATATCCAAAACAATAAACAACAGTCTTGGGAAATCGGGCACATTGACGCATGTCATGGTACCATTGATTTAGAATAAATTATCTGAATAACTCATCATCCGTTGATACATTTAAAATACGGCTCAGGAATTGATTAGTCAATCACACCTTTTGTAATCATGAAGACTTTATGACTATTATATATTACTAGCTGTGCCCGCGACGTCGTCCGTGTGTAATTTGATTTCAAATCCCCCGATTTTGAAACATTCTTCATTGATGCTCCGCTCCTATTAGTCTTAGCGTAATGATATTTAGCCTATTCGATAAATGTACTATCCAACACTGAAAGAATTTTTCAAAACGGACTAGCGGTTCCTTAAATTAGCGCGTTCAAACAAACAAACAAACTCTTCAGCTTTATAATATTATAGTATAGATATATCCAGCCCGATGGACCGATGACCTGTGCTAGCTCGCCGGTAGGCGCTGGATGAGGAAAACAGAGGACAGGGACGAGTGGCGCCGTGTTGGGGAAGCCTACGTTCCGACGTTTCGGCCACTTTTCAGTGGCCGTGATCACGGAAGACAAAGATGTCAACTGTCAATGAGTGTTGGTAAAGTTTTATTTAGCCTACCGGCAACCTGTTCACTTTAATTATTTAGTTTTAATTTTGTTTATGGTTATTATTTACTCTATGGGAGCCTAATCTAAAAAACGATATAAATATTTTTTTCTTTTCTTTCTTTCATTTCAGTATCTACCTATTTTTCAAATAGACCATTGTATCTTATGTACTTTCGATAACAAGAATTATTGAAAGATATTTTTTTTTGATAATGTGATAGTAGACAAGTGACTTGAAGTTATACAAGCCCTGTGAATAGCTCTAGTTCGCAATAACGTTTCTATTATTTTAAGTAAAGCAACTAGATCCAATTCTAAACACAATACCTACTTCGAACCATTTGATTACGACAACAACTCGTTATAGTCCGGAAGCAACCAACATCCCTAAATGAACGTGCCACGATAGCGCTGAGCGGCTGAATACATTTGCACCATCGTTGAAATTCATTGATATTCTCCTATAAGCTAACAACAGAGATAAATTGAAGTGCTCACGGTGTGTAAATATTTGCTCTCGCCTCGTTTAGTCTGTTTTGTACTGTATCCGTTGAAAAGATATTAAAACCCTCAACGAGCAATCGAAATACCGTTGAAACACTTTGTACAAACATTTTCTGTTGCTAGCGTTTATTTTCTTTGTTTAGAAAAGCAAGCAAAATCACTTTTTTTAGTTGTTAGCTGTTTTCCAAAGCTTACAAGTTGTATTTATTAAAATACCAGGGGTTTCTACGCGGCTTCTCTCGAGCAAGTTTTGTATTCGTATCCTGCAGCAGCCATTACATTTGCGATTATTAAACTAATTATTAATTTGTATTTCATTTGTTATAAAAAGTGAGTAAGTATATTATGTTTTAATATACATTTATTATTAATAATCGAATACAATAAAACTTAACTTATTTATATTATTAATATTCTACCCCTATGGTTATAGTCTTGAGGGAATAGTCCCTCAAGTAGTTAAATACTAAGCCTAGATCGTAATCTTCTATGGGTCAGGTGCCCAGAAGGCTAGCTACGTTTCCTCTCTGGATCACCATACTGATCCGTTGCCCGAGGTAGGCACCAGCCTTCTGATCACCTGAAGAGACATAAGTCGTGTTGATAAATTTTGATAGAGCTCATGGCCTCAGGACTCCACTGTCCAAGCGTTTCGACAGCAAACGGCACAAACATATAACTCTCACTGAGGGTTGCATATTTGCGCCACGTAGGTATGTATTAATTAATAAAACGTCAAGCGGCAGAAGAATAATCCTATGACGCCATCAAGCATGTATGATTAGAATAATTTCAGTTGCAAATTTTATTCATAGTGTACTTCTTCTACGGTAATAGTTAAATGAATTCACTAACCTAATCCACCAGTTACAAATACTGGGATATCAGCTATCTCTGCAGCTATAATTGTACCGGCGACTGTGGTGGCTCCGTCCAATTTTCCTGCCAGATTATAATTACAAATATTGATTAAAATTCATATAACGAATAAATCATTATGTATTCTACATTAGTTCAACTTTAATATCAAAGCTACATTATAATTTTATGTAAATTTAATATTATTATATATTTGATAAGTCAAACAGAAATCATAATCAATTTAAGATACGCATGCGTAATATAAAAATTTGATTATTTTGTAAACTGTAATAGCGATTAATAGTTATTAATAAAAAAAAACTTGCCTGCCATTACAGGTGCAAAGTCTCTTCTCGATGTTTTAATTACGCCTTTTGCTTCGGCTAGATATTGGAGTTGATCTTTAGTTAAGCCCACTGTTAGTTGTCCTTTCAAGATGGCTATAGTAGCGGGTACGGCTCCCTGTAAATACTTAATATTACTTTTATTTCATACTTAATTATATTATTTAATCATTTTACTTTAATACTTATTAATTATTCGTCACTAATTTTGTATTGGTTTATAAGGTATCCGCTACATACTCGCATTCCAAATTTTAATTTACTTTTGTTTATATTTTAGATTTCAATTGTTAAAAAATTTACACTTATGATCGCTTTCCTGTGTCTATCTCCTGTGTGTATGTCACAGCTGATTATCTCAGGAATTACATTTGGTAAACATATAAAAGTCTCGTGTGTTTACAAACATGTAGTGTCCAACTTGCAAAAGCATTTTTAATACAAAAAGGAGTAGTAGTACGAAATAGAGTATTGCTATCAAGCAATATTATCTTGTGACACAATATTTTTTTTTACAATTTTACAAGGGATTTTCTAATGGAGAGATAATTAAGCTAATAAAATGTAAGACACAGTGAAAGAATTTATGTACTTAACAAAGAAAACTTGAAAACTACGCGACTAAAGTGCTCGAAACTATCTCAGATGGAATGAAGAAACATTCAGATTCATTTAGTGTAATTGAAATAAATATATTCTTTCGTATATTCTGAAATAAAGATATCATTTAAAAATATATACGAAGTATTTTTTTCTTATTTTTCAATTACCTAAATTACTAGTATATATAGGTATAGTCCCGGCATCTTAGTGTCTTAGCCTTGCACATTTCATTACAATGAGGTTCGAACTCTTACAGTGCGAATTGTTACAATTCCCCATTATTACTTTACATTAAGGGAACATTATTAAGATTTAAACAAATCCAAAATAACGATGTGTCACATTAGCTAATCCACTTTGGTCAAACATAGCGGGTATGCCGTGCTTTCTTTTGAAATGAATGTATGAGGCCAAAATTAGAACAATTATGGAATGAATACTATATGTCTTCCATAGGCTATTAAAATAATGCAATTTACCCTTTTTCTAATAATATCTTCTACTTGCATGGCAGTCTCCAAATTAACAGGATAAGGCATTCCATGTGTTATGATTGTAGATTCCAGAGCTACTATCGGTTTGTTTTCAATTTTCGCTTCTCGCACTTCTTCAGAAAATAATATCGTAGATGGACTTTGACCAAAACTTCTAGTACTGAATGGAGTCAACTTAATGGCTGAAGCTGTAAGACGAGATCTTCGGGAAAAAACTCGAAGTAGACAGGTCATGGTCTTCGCTGTAAATGATATTAATAGTGAATTTTACTATACAATACTTAAGAAAGAATTAAAGTCGGTTGAGAAACAAATTTATTCTGATTAAAATTTGCTCACAGAGGCCCACTTCAAAAATTCAACCTGTATTTTTGATAACGGGACATAGGATAGTACTTGTTTTCCAGAAAATTTTATAATTTCTGCGGAATGAATCCAAAGTTATCGTGAGCGAAGTCACGTTGAATAATAGTAGGGTAATAATGGCAAAACAGAACACACCTAAATTATATTTATTCAGGTGGATTTACTTAGAATTTCTCCAAGGTGATTAGTATCCTCTCATTAAGTTCACCTAAAAACAGATTCTATGCGTAGGTTTATATCAAATAGAGCACGAAATAAATATCTGGGATACGTGGAATTGGGTGCTTCGGCGAATTCTATTTACGTTGGTTGTATAATAAAAGTTAAAATATACATATTTCTATATGCTAAGCTTTAGCCAGAAATGCTGAAAGTTAATAATACAAGTCGAAAAAATTTAAGAATATGTTATTAATGATAATACGATGATTGAAAGTTTTATTTAAATGAGATTTCCTTTAAAATCGATAAAGGACTGGACAGTGGTACCAAATATGTTTTGGCATTGGAGAGTGTCTTACGAGTTACGTTTTTTTATTAGGTGATTATCATTCTTTAGTAATTATTGTATTTCTATCAAAATTAATCAATCAAAAACCTAGTATTGATATATTATATAGTGTGTGTTTAACAATAGAGGTTTAGGCTCAATTCACACCGAGAGAGCGACCGGCAGCGGCGGAACGGGCACTTTCATTGAGAAATCAATTTAAAATTTATCTACATAAAAAGTGGTGCTTTACTCGCGAAGTTTTCTACCTTTTTATAATTAATTAATTACTGATTATTTATTTGTCTGTAACTACAAAATGTGTGTTGTTACAATTACCACATGCTAAGAACGGTAAAGGAAAACATCGTGATGCAACCTGCACATCGAGATAGCCGATTTGTGAAATCTGCCAAGCCGCCTTGGACAAGCGTCGCGGCTATACTGTCCGTTCCCCTATAATGAGAGGCCCGAGCCCAGCAGTGTGACATTAAAATTTATAAAACATTCTGTTCACAGCGATATTAGTTCTTTCGTTTTTGAACAGATGGCGTTAGTAGTGACAATCCAGTTGATATTACACATGTCTTACTGTTTTTTATAATTTATGATAGTTGGCGTTAGGAATACATTAAAATGTAATTAAAAAATTGTTATATTTTCTATTTTTTTATAAGTATAAAATAATATTGTCATATAGATAACCCATCTAGAAATAAATTGAAATTACTATTTCAAGGCCTAAATCTGAAAGTGTGATAGTTTCTCAGTAATGTACCACAAAAATGTATAGATTGCGGGATAGTGTACGGCGAGTGAAGCAAGCCCTGATTAAAAGTCCGGTATCGCTTGAAAAGCTCAAAAAGGTCGCACGGCCATGCGCTCCCCGCATATCCACAAGTATGGATATCGAAGAGAAACTAAGTAATATGGTATTCGGCCGGTGCGATTGATGGTCGATGCTGGTCTCTGCCGTTCCAGTGTGAATCGGCTCTTACGCGCACCTGCAACTGACACTCACAATATAAAGGTCACGTTACTTCTGTGACACCTTATTGATTTTGTTTTAATATTCTGTTTAAATACGAATATGAAAAGAAACTTACGACTTTAAATTTTTAACCGACCTGATATTATAAGTCTACTAAAACAATATGATTGAAATGAAGACATTGTAGGAACAGCATGCTTGAATGCAAATAATAAGTAGTTGGTTTAGATTTTTAAGGGTTGTATCAAAATGCAAAAAAGTATTATATCGTTTGACAAGTAGCCTACGAGTAATAACGAAGAAATTACTGAGTCGAGATCTGAAGTAAGATTAATTTGGCACTTTACCAAATTTGTTTGACCAGTTCTAGTTCGAAATTATTATTTTATGAACAATTAAATATCCTGTTATACTATAAATGTATACATATATTTTTATATATTGGTTAGGATTGGATTTTCATACAAATCTAAAAATATTATGCTAATTTTGATTTGCTTTTTACTCGTGTTAATAACAGTTCTGTGCTTTAGATTTAAGTCAAGTAAGTAAGTTTAATAAAAGGTTTAGCCATTCTATATGGACAAATGCCGCCGATACTTTAGGCTATCGGCCGTGACGGCTGGTGCACATAAATCAATGTCCAACGTTCTCGTATAGCCCTCATTTGTTGTTCTCACCTCTCACCTTTGATGCCAAACTGTGACTCCTGCCAGAGCGATATTCAACTCTAAATGATTATAAGGACCTAAGCATTTGAGAAGGCTATTTTACGAGTAATTTTTGTTATACAATATCTTCTGTAAAAGATTTAAACTCTTTACTTTCACCAAAGCCGTAGTCAAACTGACCGGGTAAACAAACTTGTTTCTAATTTTTAATTTTAAATTCTGAAAACAATATTAAACTTCCATAGATGAAATAACAACATTTTTTAAATTATTAGGAGCAAAATTGCCATGTCTGTTAAAATGTATTATATAATATTATAAATCGTTTGTCTTTTCTTTTTAGTTTTTTTGTGTTTGTCTGATCATTCGGGATTCACGTAAAACTACTGGGCCGATTTTTATGCGGTTTTCGTTGATCGATAGCAAATGACCTGCTACTAAAGTAGATTTTAAGTTTTATGAGATTCCCTTCCCTACCTCTCCGCGGGTTTACTAAATAGAGTGATTTCAAGTTTTAGGACACGTATAAACTGGCTTACTCCATCCAAATTGGAAGAAGTCGCGGGCGAATGATAGTTAAAAATATGCCTATAAAATTGGCGAAAGCCATTTATAGTCCCGGTACTTTGTATACATTTTTGTCTTGTTGCTAATTACAATTAATAATACAGATGTAGATTATAAGAATTTGCATTACAATTTAGTTTTTCAACAGAACTTGTCTCATTGAAACGCTGTTTTCAATTACAGCTGTTTTGGATTTGCTTGTAGGCAAACGGGTTAACATGAACGTTAAGATCATAACATACGTTACGTTATGGAAAAAATCTTATTTTAATTATTAAGTAATTAAATAATACTGGACTGACTACAAAATAGTTGTTACTGGTTAATACCGGCGGTTTTGTAAGAAAACTTAATAAACTATATCATCTATACATTCTGAAATCCAAAAATCTCTACTCAGGCTCGATAATAAAGTAATTTGTATACAAATTAACTAACAGCCACGTTATTGATCCCAATGCTGATATATCTGAAAGGACATTTATTTCTTCGTGTTTGCTAATATTTTAATACTTAAAAAGTTGTTAGCAGGTTAATTACCATTAAGATTTGACGTAGTTACTAGAACTAATAGAGGAGAGTCATAGTTTGAAGTAGGCACATAGGGTAACGAGTTGGTCAGCACTAGTTGATCGTCCTAAATATCCATAGACGAATAAAGTGATAGATGACTTTTGAAAAGTTCAACTAATTGGCGAGAAACTGCGTAGGATACAGAATTATGAGGTTCTCTACATAATTTCAAAGGTCATGTAACGACGCACCCAGAGGAGTACCTATGTATGCAAGTATATTATTTAATTTTAAAGCATTGTGCTACTGTTAACAAAATATATTGTTACGAACTACAGGACTCGAATTAAAATAAATGCCGTTGGAATTACTATAGAGTTTATTAGAACTGTACAAACACGTATAAAATAAGTACAAAATAAAACTGGATGCAACCAGTTCACACTGCACGATTCAATGCAACTCAACACGTGCAATCCTTCACTATGTCGCTAATCGAAAGTACTACACGTCTTAATCGTATCGTAGTCGTCGTTTGACTGCCCCACCCCTCCGTTCAGGCATCGTTTTATACTAACTATACAGTACTAAAAAAATCGACCGCGTGCCAGTGTGGTGCACTCGGCACTCGGAAACACCAGTGAATTTCCGAGAATTAGTAATTTGCACACCTGGCAAGCTTCGGCGCAATGCAATAAAAACAAGGATTAGCTCGTCACTTAATAACAGCCATAAAACAAGTACGATAACAATAGATGTTTTTAAAGTTTAAACATGAAGTAAATAAAAGAATTCGTTTTTACAACATGCCAGATGTGCCGTCTTTGTCGGTATGTAACAATATAAACTTTTGTATGCCATCATAACGTTGTGGGGCTCATTTCCTTTCTACACCAACAAAATGATCGTAGCTAAGGATAACTAATAACTCTTCGTATTGTGGGCATATAAATGTTTATTATGCTTTTATCTCGTATCGAATCATGCTACCTTGTTGTGGTTTATAACAGTTTACCAACGAACATTATGATAAGCTTCCATTGCCCGTTATGATCGTATTTCACATTTTTATTATGAACCCTAAAATTTTTAATTTCCGTCTATTGGCATAACTTGAAGGTTTCCTAGTAACCATTATTATTTAAACAGCTGTTTACTTGACGACTGTTGACATCACAATTTTCATTAAGACTTGTGTATATAAAATTTGTAAATATTATATTTTATTTGATATTCCTGTTTTCAAATTTGTAATGAAAGTTTAAGGTAAGTTATATTTTATTTTTAAATAAACCTACTAATATATGAATAAGAAGATGACTTTGTGTGTGTGTGTATTGTATGATTTTTTGATAATTCTTCACAAACTTGGGAATCAACCTATTATAATGATTTTTTTATAGTTAGCTATTTACGGGGATACGAGGAATAGGCAATATTGCATAAAACGTCTTCCAGCTGTGTTCTTAGAGCTATGGTGTGAATTTATCCTGGACGGATAGATGTCCTCTTCTTTAGGGATCAGTAATGTCGGTTAGAGACGCGGTAGGGTAAGAGAGAGAGCAAATCTCCCTCCCTCCTTTTCCGCACCGACAGGAGTAGGCGGTATTGGAGGGCACATACTGACCTTTGCTGCCATCGGTGCATAACCTGGGTGATGAAGACCAGCCGTCACCTGCATAAACGATGCCAAGATGGGGCGGGGCGTACAGGTGTACCGCGATGCTCATATTAGTATACAAGTGAATGAAAGTTCGCTGTGATGCCTCAACAATACAGACAAGGCCTGCCAGAAGTAAGACGCAGACAGGCCTGAACTCGCCAGGGCTGTAGCGCTGGCTTAACTGTTTTTCAACAACCTTAGCTTAGAATGACAAAAAGAACACTGGTGGATATCAGCCCGTTTTACGTGAAACAAGACAAAAGGCGGAATAAACAATAAACTTTACTACCCAGTAATTTCAAACACCAGGATGGCAATATAAAGCTGTGTGTGTGTTTTCATTTGGGTAATCCAGGTGTTTACACTTATATGCATGTTTGTTTACCCCAATCGCCGAGACTGTCCCTGTTACGAGTCTATAACGGTTGTTTGGGCAGTTGAGGTAACCTAAGCTCACACAACATCGTTTATGAGGTAACGTTATGAGAGCTAAATGGGATATTAAATACGTGTTTCTGTCTGATTTACTATCTTAAACCCATGTACTGGAACAATTAATGCGAACACTAACGTTTGGGATAATAGTACGTTCAAATCAAAAAGTATTTTTGAATACAAAAATATATAATTATATAGGTTACAGGGCGGCGCAATTCTATGTTTGTGATGTGTGTGTGATGAATTAGGTTTTTATTTAGGAGTATTATTATTATTAGGGTTGGTCCGCTTATTATTTCGTTAATCTATAATTTATCTGTAAACTGTAGGATAACAGTAATTTGTGTCTATAGATTTGATTGTTTTCGTTTTTTTTTTAATTATTACACAACGACTGAAAAGGTAGGCCGGTACTTTTCACTGTTATTTAAATACCGCCCTATTTATAATATCTTATACATTGACCCCTCTATACCCAAGGGCAGAAAGCTATGATCTCTATCGAAGAAAATTCATTACAAATGATAATATCAATGGGTGTATTTATATATTATATATTAAGTATAAAATATATGTAAGTAACTGCGTATCCTCTAAAAAAATATGTATACCACTTTTGACCAATATAATTTGTTTTATTCCTGCCACGGGTTGTCTGGAAGAGATCGCTTCTTAGCGATAAGTCCGCCTATTGTGCACATTTAGAATAATTTTAGGCTATAAGTTCTTCTGTATTTTCTGGAATGGTGTACAATAAAGTGTTATCTTATCAATCTAATTTGAATACAAGACATAACGTAAATGTATTTTAGCAGTATTAATGTCATTAAAATGTGTTATGTGTTTCTAGGATTTAGGGTTCTTGTATAATAAATAAGACTCCAAAGTAGATGGTAGATAGTATGATCATCTTAAATATCATAGATGCTGCTGATACTCTTTTGATATTGATACTAATAGATAAACGTGGAAAGAAGGTTGTATTGATATATGTTTCTGTATATTTTAGTGCGGGATTGAGATAGCAAAACACGTTGATTGATCTTGGAGAAGTGTTATTCGAGTTGTGAACAAAGAAAATACAGTTTTCCAAGTTCAACGTGGTTTTCTGTATAAATAACGTACTGACAGTAGCTACATTCGATAACCGGAAAGAACTATATTATGTTATCTTTATTCACAAAATGGGATAAATACTGGGGCATAAGGATGTAAATATAGGATTTGTGGCGAGCGACAGGATTGTCGCGTAATGAAATTGTTCTCGAATTTAATTTAATTTAATACATGTGCTAAAATATGTGATTTCAAGGACAACTCGTAGAGTATTATACCAAATATTCCCAGCGGCAGCGTAAATAAAATGTAAAATAACAAAGGCAACAAAATATTTTATGAAACAGAATGGCGTGGGGTCTTCCGAAATTACCGGGTCTCACATTCTCGGACCCAACAAAGACCCAATATCATATACGGAGTTCTTTACGTTATTACCAAGGCCACAGGTTTCCTGATACTGTTGTAAGGGGTCCAGGCGGGACTGCTACTGATGTCGATAGCAACGCATTCGCCTTGCCTGACGATTCCGTTAAGTGAGTACGTTTTTAGCATGTTTACTAGTGTTTGCTACATTATATCCTATCGATTTAATTTGTTTTCGATAAGAAGACGTATCGACTTTCGATAAGAAGAGGAATTAGACGACACCTGAATATGAACTGATCGTTATCCAATAATACGTATAAGGACTATTTTAGAAAGGAAAAAATATTGATAAATTGTAGAATTATGTATATAGCGTATACTTATATGTTAAAGGGTAGGCCTGCATAAATGTCGTAACGAAATGTTTTTGTATTTAAGAATAGCATTCATGTGCAATCGAACGCTCGAGATGATAATCTGTTCAAATTAAAAAGTATTTCGAATGTACGATACAATGTGCCGCAACATCGCATATTATTTAAATTCTACAGATTTATCAATCGACCCATGCAGTTTAGAGCCAAGTTGTCTTCTAGAATAGTCTAGAACTTTAGAATAAGAGCTTAGTCATGAAATATTTTGATTTTCGTTTAACTAGTTAAAGGTATTTGTATACAAAATTTCTTGATGTTGTCTTTGACCTAGCGGGCTGACGCGCTTGGCTTACTTAGGACTTCGTTTCTAGTTTAAATCACGAAAATCACCTTTCCGTTACTTACTATGATTTGGGTGTTACTGGAACCAGCTTCAAATGTGTCTTATAGATTATCATGAGTACTAGCATGAGTTTCTTAATTGATCTGTCGATATAATGTGAGCTGGTTTATCTTATTTTTTGTTAACTCATGATTTCCGTTAATGATAATTATCTCTTTAGCTACGACCCATCGCTCACTTACGGCAGAGTGAAACAAGCAGCGATGCCCGCCGTTGTCCCGCATTGGGTACATTACGATAAACGATGTCTCAACTTTACCGCATTTTTCAAGCAACCTGTATACGATAATCCGGATGAGAGCTTCAGAGTGCGGGTCGTCAATATTGTATACTTTCTCGAAGACGACACACTCACCGTAATGGAACCCCGAGTTAAGGTAACTTTGGCTAACACTTTTAGCTATAGATATGTATGTATGTACATGTTTCAAAGAAGATCAAGCTTAGGAATTATATAATATATAAAATTCTAAACAAGTCGTGTCTGTACATTGAAGGTATTTAAAAAAACAACTGAAATAGACTATACAAACGACGGAGAACACGATGATTTTTTTTTTAGATTTCTTGTCCGTTTGTCGTTTTGTCTGTTTGTTCCGGATTCATGTAAACACTATTGCGGTTTTTGCTGATCAACAGCAAATTCTTAGATTTAAAACCTGCGCTACTGTTAACCCGGGAACCCCGCGGGAAATTTTCTGGACGTTATTTGGAATGCCAAGATTGAAACAAAAAATCGAATTCCAATGCGGTTTTGTCACTGATCGATATAAAATTTAGGTAATGAAATGGGTGATATGTTTATCCCAGGAATTTCGCGAGAATGTTCCCGGGAGTGGTTTGAAGCGTTTCGGATGCATAAAAATTAGCTTATCCTACTCAGTCTTCAGGTCTTTACTAAAACGATAGCCTATATTCTTCTTTAATGCGCTACTTTGTCGGTCGGATATCCCGTGGGTATTACTAATCAATCGTGGAAGAAGCCGCGGGTATATACTAGTATATATCAATACAACGGTATACTTAGTTCCAGGCTGATAGCTCTATTATTTCTGCCAAACTAGTCCAAGTTCGTTACAATGTTTTCCTGCGCCGTTAGGACGTGATAATTAATAATTATAAAACGGCAAACAAACAATTTTATGTACTCAAGCTATTATATAATTCACAAATTTCTTACTTTATATTACATGTTAGTAAAATTGTTGGCATTATTGTATATACTGTCAGCGAATCTTAGCCGTAAACAATATTTATTATACCTATCTAGGTATTTCGACGACGAAACTCAAAAATATACTTTAATGTGGGTGGTGTTTATTGATTGTGGAATAATAAACACATATTTACTTATCCGGCCAAATTGTGTTTAGAAACAGCACACATGAGCTGATTCAGCCCACTGAAGTGCTTACAGTGAACCTTGTTTGTTTTATTACAATTTAGGATGTTTTTTGATGAACAAAATTAATGGACGTTGTAACGGAAACTGAAACACTAACCTACAAGCTTATAGAAAGGCCAAGGACATTATTTTCTATAATATTTTGGATAATATTAAAGATAAGCGCTTGGATCTAAACGCTTGAATCGTTTCAGCTAATTGGAACCGATTTGACTGTTTCAAACCATTTCGTAAACTTTGCCAACATTTTGGGTTGTTTCTGATTTGCATAAATAACTAATTTCAAATATCGTTAAGCTGAAAGGAATAGTCAGTATCAAGTTTAAAGACAAAAAAATGCCTGTGAAATATTGATATATGTCGTAGAAAATTGTCTAGGTTAATCATGAATCCCTTTTCTTTTATCACCATATCCCAATTATTTGGGGACGGTACGATATGTCTTTTCCTTCCACAATTCTCTACTCACACTACTACATCTCCTGTCACACCACATATTATCCTTCACACAATCCATCCATCTTTTTTGTGGTCTACCTTTACATTTGTACCCATCTATCTTGTAGTTTAACATTCTTTTTGTCACGTGGCTTTCATCCCTCCTCATTATATGCCTATACCAACTTAATCTACTTCCTCTAAATAATTCAGTGACGGGTGCAACTTTCATAGATCCCCTTATGTACTCATTTCTCACCTTATCCATTCTTGTAACACCACACATCCATCTCAGCTGAGTGGAGACGTTTGTGGTTTATTTAGATTAATCATGAATAAGTATAAATAAATCACTATAAATATATTAAGGCTTTTCACATAGACTCATCCGCGGAACATCAGATCACTATCCAGCAGAAACTGTTTGACCGCTTTACGGTAATTGATTAAATTTATTTAATTTCACTGTACACTTCTCATGGCTACATGCCCAACCATCAAATTTGTATCTTATGGATACTATTCCTATGCTATGAATATTTTATTATTATGTACCTACCAAGTTTTGTAATAATCGGCTATGACGAATGATCTTACAACTTTAAATTTAATTTCTAACTGTTATGTAAATGCAAATTTACTTATATATAGCATATTTACTTTGTCTAACAAAGATTGTGTACAATTGTAGATCATTTTACATTGAAATGTATTTTACATAAAGAGTACATGGAACATAAAATAATTACAATACAATGACAATTCTGTAGGAGCGAAAAACGAAAAGGGAAAGTTAGCTCTGGTGTCCACACTAGGTCTCAACAGAGGCTGTGTAAGGCCTCAGTGGAGCTGCGGCGATGCCTCGCGTCTCCAAACGGCAGCCTTCGTGCAGGCAGGCGGTCCACTGGTGGACCGAGGAGCTCGGCGAGATGCGAAAGGCAGTTCGCATCATCAGCCGTAGGCTCAAACGCTGCAGGGCGCGCCGTCCTCCGGACTATGTCGAGGAAAATGGACTCGTGGGAGAGTTTAGGGAGGCCAGAAAGGCCCTTTCGATTGCGATATTGCAGTCGAAAGCCCGGGCTCGGGCCGAGCTCCTCGAGACGCTCGATCGGGACCCTTGGGGGCGTCCGTACCGTGGGGCCCGCAACAAGTTGCGGCCTTGCACTTCCACGGTCACGGAAACGCTCGAACCCGAGGTGCTCCGTTCGGTAATCGATGGGCTCTTTCCGGATCCGGGGAACTTCACTCCCCCCAGTATGGGTCCACCCATTCCCGACACCCCCACGGACGAGGAGCCTCACTCCATCTCCGAGCGGGAACTTGACGTTGCCCTGGACCGGCTCCGGGGCAGGAAGACGGCTCCGGGACCCGACGGGGTCCCAGGTCGACTCCTCTTCCTGGCTGCAAAACATCTACGCAGCCAGCTGCGGGACCTCTTCGAAGCCTGTATTCGCGCAGGTAGGTTCCCGTCGCAATGGAAAGAGGGGCGTTTGTGCCTTCTTCCCAAGGGAGGTCGTCCTCCCGACGATCCGTCCGCCTACAGGCCCATAGTGCTGCTGAACGAGGTCGCCAAGGTCTTCGAAAAGATCTTGGCGGAGCGGCTCGTGAAGCATCTAGACACTGTGGAGCCGGGGCTATCAGATACGCAGTTCGGGTTTCGGAGGAGGCGCTCCACGATGGACGCCTTCGAGACGCTGCGAACGGTGACGGACGAAGCCATCCAAGCGAAGGACGTCGTTCTTGCAGTGTCGCTAGACATAGCGAACGCCTTCAACAGGCTCCCTCATGAGACGATCAGGGAGGGGCTCCGTGCACACGGAGTCCCCCCGTACCTCACGAGGCTATTAGGCGAGTACCTGCGAGATCGACACATCCTTTGGGGGGGCGGTGAGTCTGTCAATCACGAGCTAGGTCGGCGACGTGTCGCGTGCGGCGTTCCACAGGGGTCGGTCCTCGGACCGATTCTTTGGAACGTAGGCTATGACTGGATCCTTCGGGTGACGGTCCGGCCCGGGGTAGGGCTGATCTGCTTTGCGGACGACACTCTACTCACGGCACGCACCGCGTCATTCGCGGAGTCCGTGGACGTCGCCAACGACGGGTTGGCGATAGTCGTAGATCGAATAGCTAGGCTGGGCTTGAAGGTCTCCCCCGCGAAAACGGAGGCCGTCATGTTCCATAGGAAGTTCCGTAATCCTCCCCCGGACCTGTCCGTTACGGTTCAGGGGGTGGCAATTAGAGTAGGGCCCAAGATGAAATATCTTGGGCTAGTCTTAGGCGGGAAATGGCTGTTCAAAGCGCACTTTGAGCAGCTAGTTCCCAAACTGGTGAGTTCCGCGGGCGCACTCTCAAGGCTTCTTCCCAACGTGGGGGGGCCGGGGGGTGCGACGCGGAAACTTTATTCTGGCATCCTGAGGAGTATGGCCCTTTATGGTGCCCCCATCTGGTTCGATGCGCTTCACCGCCACAACCGAACCCTGCTGCACCGGGCGCAGCGGGTTCTGGCCGTGAGAACCATACGGGGGTATCGTACAGTGTCTTGGACGGCGGCGACACTCTTGGCAGGCGAGCTGCCCTGGCCTCTCCAGGCAGACGTCCTGTCCAGGGTTCGTCGTACCCAGCAGGATGCCCTAGCTAGAGGACTGACCTTCTGTCAAGTCGAGATAGAGACGGTCAGGAAGCGGGAAACCGCTTGCTGCCTCGTCGACTGGTCTCGTGACCTCGAACACCCTGCGGCCGGCGGCTTTACGGTGGATGCAATCAGGCCACAACTGGAGGAATGGGTCAACCGCACTAGCGGTACCCTCACCTTCAGGACGACGCAGATACTGACCGGACACGGTTGTTTCGATCAGTATCTGTTTCGCATTGTGGGCTGCTTGCCTTCTCCGGATTGCCGACAGTGTGGCGCACCCGATACGGCGTTTCATGCGCTTGTCGAGTGCGCTGCCTGGGCGCCGCAGCGTTTCGAGCTCGAGACAAAAGTAGGAGCCGTCGGATCGCTCGGCGACTTGGTAACGGCCATGTTGCAGAGCGACGACCGCTGGGATGCTGCGGTTTCTTTTTGTGAGGCAGTAATGTCTCTGAAAGAGGCCGCAGAAAGGGATAGGGAGCGAAGTCCTTCGGCGTGTGCTACGGTCTCTTCTCGAGGTCGCCGGCCTTCAGCCGGCACCCGGAGAGGCAGGTACGCGCATTACTTCCCTCCCTGAGTTAGGATCCGGAACGATGGGGGCCCTTAGCTACTAGGTAAAGCAAGGGATTTAACAACTACCCCCGTTCCGTAGTGGAGTGTGTTCTCCCAGGGCACACTTCAAGCACTTTATTGCGCTGGATCGACTGTTGCGTAACTATGTTCTATATCTCAGTCTTTCCAACACACAAAAGCGCAGGGCCGCGAAGGGAGGAGGGGGTTTTTAGTGGGTATTGAGGTTGCTCGCCCGTGCGGCATCGCTCGGAGTCTCCACACTCCTCTGTGTAGTCCAAAGCGGACGGAGCGCAAATAAAGCATACAATTGCTAGCGTTACCGCCCCCCGTGGATTCGTGCCGTTTCCTAGTGACGGCCCAGAGAGTGCGTAAATCGGTTAGTCATTTTCCCTCGCCTCAAAAAAAAAAAAAAAAAACGCCTCAGTGGAGCTCGCTTCGGTTTTGAAACAGAACAAGTATATTAAATATTTTTTGTTCTATAGTCTAATTGTCTTAATCTTTGAAATATTACATTATTCGATACGGTGACCTAGAATACTATTGATTTTTATAAAACTCGTCCGTTAATATTTTTCTCGAAAAATTGAAATGGCGCGTAGCCAAAATCGTTACCATTGTGCATTCTGTATAGCGTAACTTAAAAGATAAACAAATAATAGAATATTAAGGAACAACATGTCTAGGGAAAGCTTAAAATTAGGTTTTATTGGGTGGAAAATTAGTTTCTTTGACATAAAGGAATGAAGACCTCTAGCGCGAGAATAGCTTCTAATTTATATGTTTGCTGCGAAGATAGTCTGATCAATGGCCCGTTCCTATATCTTGCTCATTGTTCATTTGCCTTACTATCGATTAAATTAGGCATAAGCTCTTTACAAGTAATGATAAATTTGAACCGATGGTAAGGCAAGTGAATGAATATACCGGTACGATGATGATTGATCATTGAACTGTAGAACTTTTAAGAACATGGGACTTGGATTATTACATACCTACTTGTCACTGATTACTGAATGTAACACAAATACACAGCTTTTTCAAAAATACAATTTTGTATTGTTACAGAAAGTTGCTTATTTTCATTTTGAGTATATTTGTGTGCGTTATGTCAATTTTTTTACATTCTTGTAGGCTTATATTAACCTATATTGAAATGTCTTAAAAAACCAAATTAAATTTTAATGTGATCAAAAGTGTCTTATTCACTTGGTAAATTCTAATGGAGAACAACTATGAATATAGCTAGAATTTCAATTAGGAGTTTTTCGGGAAGGACTTCCCGAAAAACTCCTAATTGAAATTAAATAAAATAATTTTTCATTTAAAACTCTCGGTACATTTATCTGAATGCCAGACAAAGGCATTTTATAATTTTATGTTCCACTGTTAAGTCGCAAAAACTCAAGACTTCAGCCTAAATGGAAATAAACAGTTTGAAACAGCTCAGCTAAATCGTCTTAAGGATTTGCAACGTCGTTAAACAGATTTACAAATAAAATAAACTTTAAGCACTGCAGCACCAAATTCAATTTCAGTCTAGTACGGAATGTTTGCAGCATTCAGAAAATACATTTTTCATACATTATGATGTTGCTTTTGGTTTGTGGGAGATTTCTGAGAGTCGTATAAAATCACTATAAGAGAACAATTGACTGGTTACAGTGGCTAGCTGGTGATTTCTTTTCCCTATAAAAAGTGCTCTTTACGATAAGAGCTGATGTTTAAAATTTTAATATCAATTTAAATCGAATCTTTATTATCGTAAAAGAACAAGACAAGGAAAGTAGTTTAATAAATGCAAATAAGAGTAATGCATTAAAATACGCAGACAGTATGTCTGAATTTAACTTTATATAATTAAAATGTAAAACTTTATGTAGGACAATCATTCTAACAAGAGATTGTGACTGATAGAAGTAATTAAACAAGTAGTTTCCAAAGAACGTCAGGGGGATAGCAATAAAAATCATGAATTTCAAAATGATATTTTTCTCAAGAAATTATGATAATGGTCAGGCAAGCTATAAAAACTTTTATAATTAGAATGTGAATTGAAGGCTAAATATTTAAATTTATTGAAAAAATTCAATGCGAAGTACAAATGAAACGGTATTTCTCTAAGAATGAATGCAGCGGTCGCGGAACGCTTTGTTCAATAAGTGGGTTAAATTCATTCAAACCATCTGCCTGCGTTATCTTGAAAGTTTTTATCTTTAAAACCTGGTATGGGTACTTTCCTGTAATGATTAAATTAAATCGTAAATTAAGGCTGTTTTTATTCGAGCATGATAGGTCATTATGTGGATACTATTAGAAACTATCAATCTGATTAAAATTATTAAATAGTACCTTGTTACACGAGAGGTGAAAGTGACGAGTTATTAGGCATCTCGTGCCTAAATAGAACTTTCACTCGAAATTAACACTTCTAGTTAACAAGTAGTTGTTTGTTTAACTAATCGATTTTATTTATTTTCCTCATTTTAAATGTGAGGAAAATAAATAAAATTGATTATTTAAACAAACAACTACTTCGCTAATAAAATTAGGCGTTAAATCCATATCTAAGTTTAATGAAACTTCATCACATATGAAAGGTCAAGTTTTTTTTTCTGTGGCGTTCACCAGCCAGTTTTTTTGTCACTGATGATAGTAAATGTTTACCTTTAATTTATGTAAATTAAATAATAACATAGTGAAAAGTAATTAATAAGTATAAAATGATGTTACAAAATTGTTGATATTTTTTATTACAATTTATATGCCGCGATTGAACAGTGGCTGTAAAAAAGTTGGCACATGAGTCGCATGTATTATCTACTGGTTCGCATAGTTTTCTAAATTTTTGACAGCAGGGAGAATCTTTTCCCGGAGACGAAAAGCGCTGTTTTCGTCCAAGCGTAGGTACTTTCAAAATATGAGAAATGAAAATTATTTTATTCAGTTCTTTCTTACAGCGTAACATAACCTACTTCCAAGTACCACCATAACATATATCTACTTCCTAATATGCGTTTTTTGTTCTAGAATTCTGGATTATGGCAAGGAAGAATGGTAAAAAGAGGTAAAATACCAAAAAACGACCTTGGCGAGTACTGGCATTGGAAAGACTTGGATATTGGCAAAGATATTTGTATCTATGGCAAAGTATTCCATACAGTATCTTGCGATCTATTTACCAAGGTGCGTAAACAATTAAACATATTGCTTTGTTTGTATATGTATAAATAATAATATAATAACAGACCATAAATGTTCCACTGCGCGGCTCAGATCTCCCATTATTGGGGAAAGGATGCTATATCAGCCGCGCTTGTCCAAGGCAGTTTGGACATCTGATACACCGGTCTTCTCAATGTGCAGGTTTCATTACAAAGTTTTCCTTCACCGTTGTTAGCACGTGGTAATTGTAATGCACATTAGGTCAGAAAACCACCAAGTGGTGCATGCCTTTCGGCCAGGAATTGAACCCGCTTTTGAGGTTGGAACGCATTCGCTAGCCATTACGCTACCATGAGATTTTAAGGTTGCGTTGGACTGTCATCGTAGGTATCCGATGTTATTTCATAATGCGGTCTAATGCCGAATTAGTACACGTATTAAATGTAGGTAAATTTTAAGTAAGTTATTAATACTTGTAACGATGGTTTTAGTATTAAGCTACAAGAATTTGTACTTAAATTTACTTATCTCCTTATATACTTAATAAGTTTAAATTGAGCATTAGATGGCCCACGTTGTCCGTACCTATAAGATACCTATTTAATCGCGATTTAAAGACACCCAAATTTAAAGATTTAGGTAAAACGAAAAGATTTAAGATTTCCACATCTCATCAGTATTCATCATAAAACTAGAAGCAAGTGGCGCTTCCTAAGTTAGGTGGGTGTATGAGCGTATACATATGTGGTAGAATAATAAGCGCAGAGTTTGTTCGTGTTATTCCGAAGCTCACTCTCCGAAGAGGAAATACAGTAGAATAGAAAACTGACAGATCCGCGACCTGTGTGTGTGACCTACTGTGTAGGTGACACACAATAGCTTAGCTTCTTGAATCTTTTGTTAATTAACCCAAGTGCTCGAGTTAGTGTTTAGTATTTTTTTAAATTATGCCTAAAATCATATTAAGTGTAAAGCAGATTATCTTAGACCTCTTGTAGTGGTCACCGGATGGTCCTAAGGCGTATCTCTAAATGTATTATTCCCTCAGCAATTTTAAAAGGACCTTTCGTAGTCATAAGCATATTGATGTGAATTATTAACAAAATTATATAAAAAAATGCTGATGTGGAGATATGTGTATTCAAAATTGGTATATTATGACATCTCTTGATTGTTTTAAATGCATCGTCATGATTAACAAACAATGTCTGATTATTACTTTACCTTTAATTTGTCCAATTCATACTGAAAAATTAAATTGAACGTGTAAGCAACTTATCTTATTTATGGATTATACGAGTATTTTTGCAAGTCACTGATTATTCAGATAGATAAGAATATTATTTGACACACATACCTAATGAATTGCGATGTCACAATAAATGGTCAAGTTCGTATCAGCCCAAGTTATGTAAAAGATTTCCTATAGGTTACAAAGGTTCGTTGTTTCCAGCACTTGGCTTCGGACACCCAATAATAATGATTAAGAAATTATTAAATAAAACATACGGCAAATAAGAATTATTTTATTCATGTCTTTCTCGCTAGTACTTTTAAGTTACTTTGATGTATCGAAAAAGGGATGTTGTTTGTTTACGCGTTGTGTCAATCTCAAGAAAATATCACAAATATTGTTTTCATTCATGCTTGCATAGTAAAAAAATCTTTGGTTCTGAAACCAAAGATTTTTCACCATTTGGATTAAAAGTAGTGGAATATCGAAATGATCGCATAGTAACGCCTAACGAGCAAATTATTGATTATGATTGAGCATTTTTAGGGATTAGAAATGGTCATCGGTCATTGCTAAGGCTTTTTCTTTGGTGCATGAGTTCAGCAGGCAGGCAGATTGCCTACCTGATGGAAGGCGGTTACCATCGCCTATAAACGTTTGTAACACTAAAGCTCTAAAGGAAGACCGGAACCTGGCCAATAATGCCGGAACACACTCAAGTTTGTTATGGCAGCATAGGTACTCTAGACCAGGGTTAGTAGTCATCCAGACGGGTAAATACCCTACCCGGCTGTGGGTTGTTTATCGCCTCTTACGACAGGCCGCCTGGCCGCAGGAAATTGTATTCTCTCCGTTCCTGCACGGGAAGAAGAGCTAACATCATGAAAGGTATTTTTATTATCTAAATGACTAATAAAAGTAAGTCAATGACCGTATAACACTATCTCTTTCTGTCTTATTCAGAATGTCATTTGAGCAACCAGTACGAACAAATATGGTATAGGGGTTATAACATAATTGTGTTAGGCGCATTGTTACAAAATTGCGTTTTAAATAAATGTGTTTTATTTCAACTGTCTTTAAAATATCGTGGCAACCTTACCTTAAACAATCTTGATGATTAGAATGTTGATGTTTACCGGTTATCTCACAGGAGAACAGTATAACACGTTATTTTTAGGTTATGTTTGTTTATTATCGTGCAAGGTCGCGGTCCACAGATGACTTCAGATGAGTGTACACGGAGACCAGCCGGTGTTAGCGTGTGTTACATATGGCAACTTTGCTGTTTTTAGTAACTATAAATAGCACATTTAACAGATCTATCTCATTTATATATTAAAAAATAAGGATTGTTTGATAGATATTAAAATTCCATTAACAAATTAATGATTCAAATTAGTTCTCTGATTTTAGCTCTTATTCACTACCATGAGTTCTTTTAAATTTGATTTGTGCAAACTGAGTGAAATATTAATATTTGGAATGCACGACATAAATATCTTCATGCAAAATACTAATATATATCTAACGTTGGATCTCTAGTACCTACTTAGATCTATATCTGTAATTATTCTTACATCCCTATTATTAATATTATAAATGCGAAAGTAACTCTGTCTGTCTGTCTGTCTGTCTGTCTGTCTGTCTGTCTGTCTGTCTGTTCCGTTTTCACGTAAAAACTACTGGACCGATTTGGCTAAAACTCAGTATATATATATTTTCGATACCGAGGATGAACATAGGATACTTTTTATCCCGAAAAATGGGATAGTTTCCGGGATAAAATGATATTTGTCTGTTTGTTTGTTATGCTTTTACGGAAAAACTACTGGACCGATTTGGCTGAAATTCGGCACGTATGTAAATTAAATACTGAGGATGGACAAGGGATAATTTTCATTTTGGCCTTTTTGGTAATTTTGGCCTATTTGGTCATTTTGGCCTTTTTGGTAATTTTGGCCTTTTTGGTCATTTTGGCCTATTTGGTAATTTTTCCTTTTTGGTCATTTTGGCCTATTTGGTCATTTTGGCCTTTTTGGTCATTTTGGCCTTTTTTGGTCAATTTGGCCTTTTTGGTCATTTTGGCCTCTTTGGTCATTTTGGCCTATTTGGTCATTTTGGCCTCTTTGGTCATTTTGGCCTCTTTGGTCATTTTGGCCTATTTGGTCATTTTGGCCTATTTGGTAATTTTGGCCTATTTGGTAATTTTGGCCTATTTGGTAATTTTGGCCTTATTGATCATTTTGACCTTTTTGGTCATTTTGGCCTATTTGGTCATTTTGGCCTATTTGGTCATTTTGGCCTATTTGCTCATTTTGGCCTATTTGGTCATTTTGGCCTCTTTGGTCGTTTTGGCCTCTTTGGTCATTTTGGCCTATTTGGTCATTTTGACCTATATGGTCATTTTGGCCTCTTTTGTCATTTTGGCCTCTTTTGTCATTTTGGCCTATTTGGTCATTTTGGCTTCTTTGGTCGTTTTGGCCTCTGGTTATTTTGGCCTATTTGGTCATTTTGACCTATATGGTAATTTTGGTCTCTTTGGTCATTTTGGCCTATTTGTTCACTTTGGCCTCTTTGGTCATTTTGGCCTCTTTGGTCATTTTGGCCTTTTTGCTCATTTTGGCCTATTTGGTAATTTTGGCCTTATTGATCATTTTGACCTTTTTGGTCATTTTGGCCTATTTGGTAATTTTGGCCTATTTGGTCATTTTGGCCTCTTTGGTCATTTTGGCCTATTTGTTCACTTTGGCCTCTTTGGTTATTTTGGCCTCTTTGGTCATTTTGGCCTTTTTGCTCATTTTGGCCTATTTGGTAATTTTGGCCTTATTGATCATTTTGACCTTTTTGGTCATTTTGGCCTATTTGGTAATTTTGGCCTATTTGGTCATTTTGGCCTATTTGGTCATTTTGGCCTATTTGGTCATTTTGGCCTATTTGGTCATTTTGGTCTATTTGGTCATTTTGGCCTCTTTGGTCGTTTTGGCCTCTTTGGTCATTTTGGCCTATTGGTCATTTTGGCCTATTTGGTCATTTTGGCCTCTTTGGTCATTTTGGCCTATTTGGTCACTTTGGCCTCTTTGGTCATTTTGGCCTTTTTGGTCATTTTGGCCTTTTTGGTCATTTTGGCCTATTTGGTCATTTTGGCCTCTTTGGTCATTTTGGCCTCTTTGGTCATTTTGGCCTATTTGGTCATTTTGGCCTATTTGGTCATTTTGGCCTTTTTGGTCATTTTGGCCTCTTTGGTCATTTTGACCATTTTGATTATTTTGGCCTTTTTGGTCGTTTTTTCCTATTCCGTCATTTTAGCCATGTCGGTCACTGTGGTCTTTTGGTCATTTAGACCATTTTGGCCTTTGTGGTCAAGTTTTGTAATTTATTTTGTTGACAGATAGACGGGAGATAGTATATATAATTAGCGATATAAAATGAAGTGAATCTTCCGTGGGCAAATACATAAAAACATTGTAATATAATATAACCTGTAGCACTTGCTCTTCAAACAAGAGACACGCACTAGAGGTTAACCCGCGGCGCAGCCGCGGGGTAAACTCTAGTACATGATAATTTCTACGCAAAAAAAAACAATTGCACAAGCGTATTTACACCCTCGCGATATTCTTAATTTACTTAATATAATAATTATTTCAGTTGTTTAAAATCTAATAACCGTTCTTAGACTAGTAAACAAGTGCCTTTTGAACCAACTTTTTTCAGCAGTCTCCGAAAATTATAAATGAGGTGTCATTCGATTCGGAATGGCATCTAGATAATTTTTGAAAAAAATGAAGTTCCGCTTGCAAAAATTGTAAAAGTTATTAACAATTAACTAAAAAAGGGGGTTTAGTTTTTTGCAAATATCTCAAAAAGTAATAAAGATTTTTCAAATTTGAAATAAGATTCGAAAAGAGGGGGAAATTCCTAAAAAAGACTAAGACTCCCGAAACTGTAAGATCAATATTTATAATTTTCCCAGAGGGATGAAAATACGGCCAAAAACGGATACTCTGGCTTACGCAAGCCACACCCACATCGGCCCTTTAATGAATAAATATTATTTAAACATACTAAATATGAAAATAAAAAATTGAAAATATTCAGGCACTAACTGAATAGATGAATGAACAATAATCTGCTTGAAAAATTTTTTTATAACAATTTTTCATTTAGTTTTTAATAGTTAATTAATAACATTTTTTTTTGCAAGTGTCATTGAATCGAATACACATATTATAATTTGAGACTGTTTTCCCCTTTACCATATCTAAAATAGGATTGACAACATTGTTTGTTTTACAATTAAAAGTTATCTGTATGTCTAAACTTCACAAGTCCATTAAATTCTAAGTCTAAAGTCAAGGCAGTAGAACTTAAAACACTCAACGAAAACTGATTTGAAAAAGATAAACTAGTAATTTTGGGGTTTTGTTTTGGCTAAAACGGAACTCTAGTGAAATTCTCACGTTTGTCAGGTTTTGTATGTTGTAGTATAACGCTACACAACTAGGTATTGAAATCGTAAAAACAACAACAACAACACAAATATCGTGCATGACAAAAGCTATGAATGTCAAAGAAGCAAGTGAGGTGTGTAAGAATAAGCCTGTATGGCGCTCTGTTGTTCGTGCCTACCCCGTAAGGGACCTGGCGTGAAGTTATGTGTGTGTGTGTGCGTGTGTGCATGCGTGCGTGCGTGCGTGCGTGCGTGCGGTGTGTGTGTGTGTGTGTGTGTGTGTGTGTGTGTGGTGTGTGTGTGTGTAGAAACAACAAACATAAGGTGTGGCCGCCATACATGTAACTAGGAACTGAATTTTTTTCAGTGTACATATTACTTTTTCATTGGTGTACTTAATCAGATCCTGAGAGAATATGAACATGTTTTGATTGTGTTTTTAATTAAATCAATATGAGGCTAGATAGGTTCCAAACTCGTAAAAACGGATTCCTCTCTTAAACTTTTAAAGTGAGTGGGGGAAAATTCTGGAAAAAACAAGTTAGATAGAGTACTTTTTGAGAATTTAGATATTTTCCTTAAATAGTTTTTTATGGCTCTACAGCTAAATAACGAAGAGAGTTTGCCACTCCATTTTGCCTTTCCATAAAGGAACACTTCACTGGGCATGTACACTTGACCAGTTTTGTGTTTCTTGATCGACATGTCGACAAATACAGGACGAGGTTTTATGATGTCAGTCATACCTCGAATTTGACCTGTAGTTGTGTTACTACGTAACTACATACCAGCCGAACTTACCTTTTACATATTCACGTCTGTTTAAAGTTCTTATTAAAGATTCTTCTCAGTATGAACGAAAGGATAGCATTAGTAAGCCTCATTATCTTGTTTAGTCTATTAACGATCACTGTCTGGAAAATATCTACAATTATTTTAATACATAGTACAGTTTAACGTAAATCTTATCTTCGGAGTTCTGTACGAAATGAAACATGAAAAATGAAGCGCTGGAGATAGCAATCCGCATGCTTTTAAATTCGTAATGCGGTTCCTCTGCAATAACAGGGCAATAATGAGAAACGGATGGCTGCTGTAAAAACATCGAATGGCTTTTCATATAAAGTTGAATGTGAAGTTTTGAAACTTAAAGAGAACTGTGCTTATGTCTAAGATACAGTGATAGCCCGGATGTATTGGAGACTAAATTATTCTTACAAATCAAACTTTACACTACTTTTAAATGTGTATCTATATCTTATAGAATAAACTTTTGTCATACCTAAGCAGAAAGACGTGATGATAGCAGGCTTAGTAGCTAGTGCACCAAAGATTTGCGTGGAGTTTGCGGCACTTAAATAGATTTTGTGATATAATGTGTAGGTGTGATAAGGGGCCTTTACCGCCATTTTATGGTAAGCGTAAATGTCGCTTACTACTAACCTAACTATATTTTTTCTTGCTTGTACAGGTGTTTCAAACTATTATTTTGTTTAATAATAGTTTGAAACACCTGTACAAGCAAAAGTTAACTTAAGGCTGGTTTTTTTTATAACAACTCTACGGACTCGAGTTATAACTTAGTTTCTAGTTTTTTTTTTTATAATTTACTTAGGTGCAAATGTCCCTTACCATAAAATGTCTGTAAAGGCTCGATATGTACCTATTTATATCTTTATTCGCCTCTCATCCCATCAACCCCCAAGATATATCTCAGGACCTAGATAGTCTTTATGGAATCATACGTTATTTACATTATCTCCTTGTTTGTAGGTAGGTATCTAAATTTCTGTGCGTTATATTTTATGAGAGTGTGTGAATGTGCATGTTGGTACAATAATCATGTTCTGATGGACAAGGAAAAAACATTGCGCAGACATATTGTCGGCGTCAATGCAGGATGCAGGATTTTTTGACAAACTATTAACAAGTATTACTCTAATTATGTAGTTCTTAATTTTTACTTTAGTTTTTAATAAAAACTTACCTTCGTTGAAACAGAGCTTATGTAAAACGGAGTAATATCGAAGTATCTTAACATTTAAGACCTATTTATTATATTAAAGGTCACCTACTTTTTTTAGTTTAAAAAGGTTTTCTTGGTATATTTTTATCCTGATCAAGTCCTCTGAGAAGACATTTAGAAAATGATATTCAAAATATCGAACTCATTTTTCGCCTTTATGCAAGATACGGGTTAGTTACTACCTCACAGTTAATTTAAGGGGATGGCACTAAAGCGTGACCTGTATTTGAGCGAAGTACTCGTAAGCATGAGCTGTACGTTACGGAGATGTATATGCTGCAGCAAATGTGTAAAGATACATGGCAGGATTGCGCTAAGAACTCCCTCCGTCTTAAGATGAACGCACACTTATCCGAGCCGAACGCGCCGAACGAGTCGAACGAAACGAATTTTAGAATTCTGTATATGAAATCTCATGAAACCTCGCACACTTCCCCGCGTCGAATCGTCCGAATCTGGAAGAACCCCAGAAATCCTAGACGATTTCGGATGACGTCATCAGAATCGACGCGGCTTATGCGGTCGACTCGACCGTTGCGCTCGCACTCTATCAGTTGCGTATGACAGAGCAACGCGCGAGTACTATTTCTGCATTGTGTTCTGGTCGATTATTTCGGCGTGGTTGATTCTTCTGGTGCGAATATATGTGCGAGGCCTCCTTGACTTCGATTCGTTCGACGCGTTCGGCTCGGATAAACGTGCGTTCACCTTTATTTAAATTCTACATTTACATATATGACAACACAGTAAATGAACTGTAAGAGTCGCTAGCACGGTGAAGTTTTACAGAGACCGGTTAACTATGTTACAAATATAACATGATAATTATCGCAACCTCGCCAGGTCTCAGTAGAAGGGTCGGGTCTAAGAGAATATGCTAGCTTGACATTGTAAAGGTTGATATTATATATGTGTGCCAATGGTTTCACAAAAAGGGACTCCGAATGTCCTGCGAAGTGGAGTACAAAAGATCTCGGGTTTTAAAGCGCATGATCCGAGTGCAACCCGTTTTTAATTCTAGTACAATGTTGTGTAAATTTTAGAGGGTCTACTTAACTCCATCAATTATGTCAAATAATGTTAATAAATTCTTGTTGAATATCAAGGCAAGTTCAAGTTTAACAAAAACTTGAACATCAATTTTAATTAAATAGGTATTCAAATTAATTACACCAAAATTATAATTAGCTGATTCGTACCTTATAATGTTTTCGGTATAAGTATCTGAATGGGTAAATCAGTGGAATTATTTTAACATTTAATTTTTAATTGAATATTCCAAATTTTACTTAGAAGATAGAAGAAAGATAATACAGAATAATATTAATTATTTGGATAAAAGGGCTTGCAGTACACATTTTCATAATATAATTAAATTAAATCGTCTTTTTCGACCTAATGACGTAATGCGTGTTTGCATTGAATAGTTCAGTGGCTTCGACCTTGAATAATAAGTGGCGGTTGCATAATATTATTGTCAGAAAAATATTTAAAGTTAAAAGAGGATTCTAACTTGGTAATAGATTTCTAACTGATTACTTCAAATGTATTTTGAAAATGAGAAATGCGACAAAAAGAACTTTGATTTGAAAGATTGTTGAATAAGAATACCCTACAGGTAGGCCCAAAAAGTATGAATTGATAGTGTGAACGAAATGTCATCATGTTGTAGTTTAGAGACTTAAATAAAATTAAATGAAAGATATAATACTGTAGACATACAATTTTTAATATAAATATCTATCCATCGTGCCGATATTCAATAATTAAGGAAAGTTGACAGGAAATATATGCATATTGTCACTCTTAGGCTTGAGAAGATTTTATTTTTTCCATTGTTTAACGTACAAACTTGTTTGAATGTATATAATAATATTAGTCTATAAACGTGGAACTGCTGGGTCCGCTTTCCCCATTTTTAGATTACCGGACGGCATACCCGCCACGCTTTTTTGAAGTTGGAATAACGAGTTTCGTATAAATGTAATCTCGATAAGTTTCTTCATCCTCACCACATTCAAATATAACTATAACTAAGCAGATTACATCATTTTGTACATCGTTGGAATGAGAAGCGGCTGCGAAGGCCACTAAACTACCATGACCGAAAAGGTTCATAGACTTCATGAAATTTGTTTACGATGTTCCTCAGTATCTTTAAAAGACATAGAATGTGTTCGTCCCGTTTTTAAAAGTTTCTTTACAATACACACTCAAAGTTTGATAGTCTAATAGATATTTAATAAAACAACGTTTGTCTCAATAATCTTGAAATAACTTTATTTTTTAGTGTTAATTAATATGACCCGTGTCCACTAATATTTAAATAGAATGATATCAAACAGTAATAAAATATATTCACCATTTCAAGCAATAATGTTTTAACCAGTGGCATATTAAAAACACATACACCAATCTACATACCTACTTACACACGATTTTACTCAAATAATAAATTACCAAAATTAATTAACGCTAATTACACACTGTGTTTTCAATGAAAAACATTTTGATCTTTGCACTTATGTCTTACTTACATACATGATACACAGTCTTACAGTAACAGTACAATTTATAAAGCTGATAGGTAATATAATATTACTTGTACTCCCATATATAAATTAATTAGATAGGGAATGCCAAAGGCGATGGCTCTTGACGGCTGAGGCAATGGGATAATAACATATACAATAGTATGAATGACGCGGCCAATACAAAAAACGCGAAACAGAAGTGTAGCGAAGGTCGCCGCGGGCGCAGTGGTCAAGTAAAGTGCACCTAGAAACCAAAATGCTGGAATGTTCTCCAAATCGTTAAGATGCGCGCGCCTCACTCGCTCCACGTCGGGATCGTCGAATTTCACTTTTCCCTTCGATCCCCGGGCATCCTCTTCATTGGCAAACACATTTTTGCTGTAACGCGTTCTGCCTGTCCACATGGACAAGAACAATAACTTCACTGCAAGTATAGCCGAGTATAGAATATATGATTGCACTGCTGGATCGCTTAATGAGAACGACGCCATGATGGAATTTATAGTAACTTAAGCACACGACGCGAACGGTGTGACTTGCACGAATATCGACGATCGAATGAATCAAAACCGAGGTGGTCCGTTTATAATGTTTAGTTTAAAATCGGCTTGGTCATGGTGATAATACATTTTGGTGTCATAATCATTTTATCTTTAAAATGTAATGGTTTGTTGTTCGACTCGTTCACGATCACCCTGTTTATTTCACTTAGTATAAACGTCGTGTATAATACATAATTAAATTTTTACACTTGGAATATCGTTTAATATTACAGTATTGGAGAACTTTAATAGATGACTCAATGGCTTGTCTTATCCAATTACGTTAGATCGAATTCATGCCAAAAATGTGCACCGCTTAGAAAGTTTCCCCAGCCTAATTTGCTTATTGTAAAATTTCACGTTTTTGAGGTTAAGGAATACTTAGGTACTTTGTAAGCACATTTGCACAAAAAAGATTACGGGCGTGCAACCACACCAATTTGTTTTCACCAAGTGTGACACGTATGCCGCCTGTTTCTCTAATATTTCTAGACCCAAACCCAGTAAAGAAACATTTGTGAGCTGATATTATAAATTCATAGGTATACATTTTTATAAACATGAAAACTTAGAGATTAGCATTTATACAATTAGCACACAACCAGTATTGTAAATCGAGCTTCTTCATTTTAAATAGCAGTAAAATAATGAGTCACCACTTGCAAACCCATATAAACTAATATGATATAAGGTACCACGAATGCGATTCCTCTAATTGGTTGAGGCATTGATGTCAAATACGCTATCGTATGTACAATGCGACAACCGGTAAACAACCGGAACAAAATTATCGCCCATGCTTCTGGCCTTGTTGTCACGTACAGTGCTCCAAATATCCAAAAAGCAGGAATATTTTCTAAGTCGTTTAAATGAGCTCTTCGCACTCTCTCCACTTTGAGGTCATCATATTTCACTTTACCCCTGACATACTCAGCATCTTCAGGATTTGCAGATACTTTTTGAGCCAAACGCGTTTTAATTGTAATCAAGGTGACGGCTAAAAGTTTAAGTCCGAGTATCGCAGAATGTACGATGTATGATTTAACTAATGGATTATTTTGATTTAGTGTATCCATATTCTTATTATTCCACAAAATTTAGTAAAGTCTACACTGTTTGAAGTCAATTACAACACTGAGTAATAATAACTGAGTAATAATGTTAATTTTTATGTGAAGACTGAGAAAGATGATAATTATCTTTATGTGTATATTCAAGTTTCTGTTTATAATTTTATGATATAGAAGTTGTTAACGCTTGCTCGTGTATCCGTAATTCATTAAACTAAATATTTTTTTAAAATATAAAATATACCTTATGCTAATTCCCATTATAGAGAATGTGTAAATATCACATATCCTATAGAGTCCAATTGCTGGAGTTAAAAATTCAGTTCCTTAAAGCTAGCACAGTTATTAGAGTAGAATCAACTAAAACAATATGGAAAATCATGCTCTAATTTGTTACCTATTAGTTGCAACAGTTAGATTTTTTATTTTGTTAATGAATTGAGCGACTGTGGCTGGTATAAATATTCTGCTATAGCCACAGTCGAAATACTGCTGAAAAACTACTGGGGACGACCCAGACTATATGCTAATCGCTTTAACAGATATATATATATATATATATATATATATATATATATATATATATATATATGTATATATTTGTGGCTGTGTAGGTCAAATAATCATTAGCACTGCCGAATCCCTTAGGTCTAATATAATGTGTATAGATTCCATATCCTGCTTCAAATTTGTGTCTGTGTTAGCTTGATATTAAACTATTTCCGGCTGTGTTGTTCAAGAGGCAAATTTATATATCTTTGAATGTGATTAGCACATAGTTTGTGATAACCCCCGTACGTCTCAATAGTGTTTCAACTGTGACTGTTCCAGAATATTTATACTAAGCACCGCTGCTAGTTGACTGGACATTTTATTATGTTTAAATATCTAGTCAACTTAAGGAACATCTGAAGTCAGATATTAATGTATCAAATGTTTTAAATTAACCACCACAATTTAATTAAATTTTATTTTTAGTCAGGGTTGTGAAGTCCGTCCAGTGGGGGAACACCATACACCTCTCATTATTTCCGTATTTAAATAGTTATGACTTTACATATTAGATACATTATATAGACACCATTGAATTCTGTCTTCGAATTGTATTTGGCGTTAAATTCCATTTACAAAAGTAAAAAAACGAGCGGTGTATGAACTTACCCCATTGACGGAGCCGCCACCTCGACTATATATTTACTCATAAGAAAAAACAAGGTGTATATATACACACACATACATACACCCATGTTAAACGTTTACAAAGCCTTGTAAAAGAAAAACAAGCATCCAACAAAGGTACTTCTTATATATTAGTATGGAAAAATAGATATAAAGTTAACAAATATGGTCATTGATATTCATTTTAGAATCATTATATTTCATTAACTTGAACTTATACCTACCTAAATGGTAATCGTTTACGTGAGAACATTGTTTGTAGACAATAGACGTAGACTCAGTTCTATCTCAAGCGGTACAAAATGTTGACTAATTGAAATTTATTAATTGATAGAAAACTAAAGAATCCATATAATATTTATAAAATAAAAGTTACATTTTATTGTATATATTCTTAGACAGAGCACATTTTGTGAAGAAAGCCTGTGATAAAGCTCTTAGATACGGGATCGTAACAATAGAACGTGAACTTGCTGATTGTTTGCTAGCAACTGTCATCGAGCACGGGAAATGCTTTTAGCAGTGCAATAAAACACAAATATCGAGAAATGTAGTTCTATTGTTACTTATACTGTTTGCAGTTCGACACTGTTTACTTGTGAAAATATTTCCGAGAGGATATTTTTACAGTATGTTTGAATAATATCGTAATATAGGCCCGGAATAACAAATATTAGGGACTCATCTTCCCATCAATACAATCGAATAAATGTAAGAGCCTTGTACGAGCATTATCTTGAGTATGCTCAAGAATCACTACCGAATAATAACGTTTTGTTTTCCTCTTTATCTCATGTGCAGGAGACGTCAAGCTTTTGTCTAATTTAATGTGTTTTGCAATTGTTTACATGACGCGGTCTATATATTTGTCTAAATTAATCTCTAGATGAATCAAAAAGTTCTTAGAAAGGCATATATAATATATATATATATATATTAGATGGGTAAAAAAAAAAAAAAAAAAAAAAAAAAAAAAAAAAAAAAAAAATAATATATAATAAATAATTAATGGCAAAAAATTAATTAACTGCTCTATAAAAATGGTTTCTTATGTTTCGAAATTGAAACTTTTCGAATATCTCATCCAGAACTTTTAAAATCCGTACACATGAAAGTTTGATGATGAATATCTTTTGAACGGTTAATTTCATCGCCAAAACATAAGAAACCATTTTTACAGAGCAGTTAATTTCCAACAAAAATTTGTGTTGCGCATTTTGTAAAAGTCATTTATTGTCGAGTTATAAAATTCATTAACAAAAATGAAATTTGTCTTAAAAAAAATCCAAACTAAATCCTTAATATCTTTCAAATGGTGAGGTTTACGTAAAAAAAATAAAAAAAAAAAAAAAAAAAAAAAAAAAAAAAAAAAAATATAAGATACCTTTTTTGTAGAGCATTAAATTTACTAAAAAATTCTCTCGGAACATTTTTCTGTTCAATCGATAAATGATGAGGTATGAATTTTTTTCTATTGAACTGAGAAAAAAATACAAAACTGCGATGCGGAGGATCTTCCTATTAAAATAAAGAGCTCATGCTTGGTGAGAATTTTCGTAAGGTGTCTAGCAACCGATTTTTCCGTGTCACTTGTAAAAAAAAAAAAATTTGACCCACCCTTATATATATGTATATATATATAAAACCTTTTTAGTAGAAGTACGATATTTAAATTAAAGAGTGTGAAGCACACATTATTATGCCCACTGTAATGCGTAACTGTAACGAGCTGCTAAAACGAAAAATTATGGATTAAAGTCAGTTACGTGCACTGATAAATTATCTCAGTTTGAAAAAATGTCTACGAAAGATTTGTTTTCAAACATTCAGCAGATATTCAGGGATGATTCTGTACCCCATTCCATGGTTGCGTACTGGGTGGCTGAATTTAAAAGAAGTAGATCAAGCTGTAAAAATGAC
The DNA here is from genome assembly GCA_012273795.1 of Dendrolimus punctatus. Classification (NCBI taxonomy): domain Eukaryota; kingdom Metazoa; phylum Arthropoda; class Insecta; order Lepidoptera; family Lasiocampidae; genus Dendrolimus; species Dendrolimus punctatus. The sequence continues at coordinate 19,037,374 of CM022531.1, read as the reverse complement.
CCACGTTCTGGGCGGCCTTCAACCTCCGTTACGGAACAAAGTGTCAAAATGGTTAAGAATGTGGTTTTGGAAGACAGAAGAATAACTATAAAACATACAGCTGTGATCCTAAAGATATCTTTTGATAGCGTTCAATCCATTATAATCGATTCACTTGGGTTCAGAAAAGTTTTGGCAAGATGGGTGCCACGAATGGTAGACGACGAAAAGGAAAAGCGACGTTAGGAAATTTCTAAGCGTAATCTCGAAATGTTCCAGCGGGATTCGGAGATTTTTTGCTGTCACCATGTATGAAACGTGTGTACATAATTTCAATCTTGAAACTAAGAGACAAAGCATGTCTTGGAAACGACCATCCTCTTCATCTATTAAAATATTTCAAGCTCCTCGTACCGCTGGCAAAGTCATGGCCTCAGTGTTTTAGGATAGTGAAGGAATCCTTTTTATTGATCACACGAGAAAAGCCAGACTTTATTGAACCCTATTATGCAAATTAAATTCCGAAAATGCTTAAAGCGATTAAAGAAAAACGTCGTGGAAAACTGTCGTTGGGCGTGTTGTTTCTTCACAATAATCCCGGTAATCGATCGGAAGTTGCGTTCAACGCAAGCCCGCTATCCTGACTTCAATCTCTAATATTCAACCATATTCTCCGGGCCTAGCTTAGCTCCCCAAGTGATTTTCATTTATTACCAAAATTAAAAGAGGAAATTCGTGGAAATAAATGTCACGATGTACAATTTTCGAGACTCAACGAGAACATTTTTTTTCGCAAGGAATGAGGAAGTTAGAAACGCGTTATTCTAAATGCGTTGGAGGGAGATTTTATGTAGAAAAAAAAAATATTTCTTCAACTTTGAATTTTTTAATTTATTGTTTCACCCTCGTATACGAGGATATTTAGGAAACAGTGATTGTATTGTTATAGAAAGAAGAAAGAAATAAAGAAAAACTTTATTTGCAGAAATAGCGACGTAATTACATTCCTTATACATTTTTATACAAAAAAGCATATTTTGAAAAATTATACGCCGCATTTTCAGAAAAAAGGTTTGCACTCAGTATATTGCTGTGCCGGAATTATATCCGACACAACGCTGATTTTCAGTGCAAACCTACCTTTTGGCGTGAGACGAAAACGACCCAATTTTTAAATAAAATAATAATAATTAATGTAGGCCTAATAGCAAAGATGTAACGCTTACAATGTCAGAGTTCCTATCTGTCTCTGTCCTTTTGCTTCTGTTTAAGTGTTACCTTTCAAAAAAGTTGTTCGGAAAAGAAGCGTCGAGGAGGAAGTGTTTGAGATATTCGGTTAGAGGCCTTTAGGAGGATGAACTAATTAACAAAAACAATAGACTTTTGTTGTCACTCTGGAATCCTTCACTATATGTGAAGTGATAAGTGTTTGGATGATTTTTATTCGTAAATTATTTTGAAAGAATTTTGTTACTGAAATACCATATATATGTAATTACAAAATTGGAAGGCTTATAAAACTATTGTAGTTATTTTTATATAAGTACCTAGTTAAAATTAAGTACTTGTAATGTTCATTCTTTATGTTTTTCTTTTTGATACTTTTTTACTAAAAAAACTTGACCGTAGCGGTGTTTGTTGTTGAATAAAAAGTGAGTTTTTTGAGATACCATTTTGTTTCGGTAATAAAGCTATAGGTATTACGACAAAACAGATTGCGCCCCCGGGTGGGCTCGAACCACCAACCTTTCGGTTAACAGCCGAACGCGCTAGCCGATTGCGCCACGGAGGCACTCGGAAGCTTCTTCCAAATTTTCTAAGCACTCATATAAAACTTACACATTATATACCCGTAAATCACATTTTATATGATTATATATAATCTTTAAAAAAAACAACATTACCACACATAATAAATACTTTACGGACAAAACTTACCTTTGCCACATATAATTTTTAAAAAAATACATAAAAGAGATTTTCCAATTAATTTTAGTCCTACATATATCACGGATTACCCGCTTTGATAAGTTGTTATAACGATTAATGAAACTAAATAATTGATTTTCAATAATAAATCCGTATTTTTAACCGACTTCGAAAAAAGGAGGAGGTTCTCAATTCGTCAGGATCTTTTTTTTATGTATGTTCGCCGATTACTCCGTGATTTATGATCCGATTTACGTGATTCTTTTTTGTTCGACGCGGAATAGCTTCCAATTTGTCCCCTAAAATTTTACATAGTTTGGCCTAGTAGTTTTAGTTTTATGAACATTTTTTATGAAAAAAAATCCTTTGCGTTCCATATGTACACCGATTACTCTGAGATTTGTGATTCGATTTACGTGATTCTTTTTTTGTTCGCGCGGAATAGCTGCCATGTAGTCCCCTAAAAATTTGATATAGTTTGGCCTATAGTTTTCATTTTACGATCATTTTTTTGTTCCCGTTTCTTGGGACCTGTATTTTTTAAGAAGCGCGGCACCATTCGTAGGTCCACCCATGTTATTAGTATTACTAAACATTACCTGTCTTATTAACCTGATTATTAACGTTTGTGGTATAAAGAGGCTTTGTAATAAATTTGCATTATTGATGGATGAAGTTAACATCGATTTTAATATTACCACACTACTAGTATAAACAAATGAATAAGTTGTTGATACGACTTACATAATAAATACGATAAACGCCCAATCAATTGTAACTGATAAAGCCCGTAAATTCTACTTATCTATTCTGTGTCCTGAGTCTTTCTTGTTTGACTTTTCGATATAGAAATAATCACTAGACTTTCAATCGAAATAATTTATATAAATTTCCTACCATGTTTCTTATAATTATTTGGGGTCAAAGTCAACTCAATCATGATATTTTTTATAGAATCTAGTCTTCTCTTTTTTGACTACAAATACAATCATACCCATCAATCTTCCAATTGGTTTTTTTTGACGTGACTTTCGTCCCATTGCCATACAAATCTTACGTCTTGCCTACTATTCTTATTCCTTGCTGGACAACTCGATAAAAAAGTTACTTAGAAGTTTACAACTAACAAGGAGTTAATAGTCCTAATTATTCTAATATGTTTGTACTTGTATGTCTTATTTCTTCAGGAATGGCTGGAATCCCAAGGTGTAGAACTGTCAAAAGAAGAAGAACTGCCAATTGATGCTTATACTCAAAAGGAGCGTTGGAAGAGTATACCCCCGCCTACAAAAGCAAAGCAACGCGACGACCCTCTCTTACGCTTTTTACAGTATGATGGAAAAGTGTTGGCGTAAGTCCAAAACCATTACGTTAATGAACACATTTATTTTAACGTTTTTAAAAGGTACAACCACGTTATTTGTTGTAACTGAGAAAGCTTTAGATTATTCCTTACAAACGACTGGCCTTGTGCGAGTGCAATATGCGCATGCAAGGTACAATAAAATACAATACTTAAATTAAGTCTTATTCTGTTATTCTACCGTTTTTAACATCAGCTTATTATAGTATCACCTATAATCTCAGCTGAGAATAAGCTACATCCCTTAATGTTGCGTAATTAAATTGTAAGATAGTTTACAATTCTAATCAGAACTAGGTTGAAACTGACAACTTTGTTCGGTGAGGCTTACCGTTCTACTCTAGCTTGGGAATAAACTAGGAAACTTGGATTTGTCTTCTTGCTAATGTTAGCGTCTACTATCTTCAATCAAACTAAGTTATCTTCACATGTTAGCAAAAGTGTGTTGTAATAGCTTAATCTCAATTTATTATGTATGCACATACAAGAGTTTACCCCGTGGCTGCGCCGCTGGTCAAACCTAGTGTGGGTCTTTTGTTTAAAGAGGTTTTGATTAATACAGGTTATTTTTTTTTTCATTTTATTTAAGTGCTGTTTGCCTCCGGAAGATTCACTTCATTTTATACCGCAACTTTATTTTATATCGGGAAAAAAGTATCTGTGCCTGTTTCTGGTATTAAAACTACATATGTATCAAATTACAGCAAATCCGATCCAGTACGTCAGTAGTTTTACTATGAAAGTTTAACACAGAGAGAGAGAGATCCAGAGACTATCGCATTATTATAGATGATGATTTTTTATATCTAAAACTTAAGAAATTATTGGTCTCCCAACAGATTTTTAATTTTTGCGATAAAAAGTAGTTTATGTATCCTGTGTCAAGTTTCGTCTATCATCCGTAAACTACAAAAATGACCAAAATGGCAAATAACAAATAAAATCAAACCCTATCCTACTTTCTATCCCTTACCGACCCTCGGTATTAAAATCACATATATACTGAATTTCAGCTAAATCGATCCAATAGGTTTTCCTTAAAAATATAACCGCCAAACAGAAAAATATACTTTTATCTCGAAACCTGTCTCATTTTTCGGGCTATTAAATATCCTATGCTCGTCGTCGGCATCGAAAATATGTACTGAGTTTCAGTTAAATCGGTCCAGAGTTTTTCCGTGAAAGCGGAACAGATAGAGTTACTTACGCATCCATAATTTTAATAGAGATAATAGGGATACAGATTATAATTAAGTAAATTCGAATTTGTTATTCAATGTTTTGCTGATGTGATGATATGTTATAAAGAATAGACAATTAACTTTTCTTCTTCATATATGTATTGTCGTAGACGTGGATTCTATTAGTAGCTCTGGTTTACAAATTTTAGATCACTTATAGACCGTATAGAGTGTTTTTTTTGGCCCTTTTCAAGGGATAAACTCCGATCTCCGAGTCAGTCCAATCTGTGAAAAATGAGGTCACTGATGTAGCACGCAAAATTAATAATATAAAGTCACAGTTATACCGTCAAATTTGTAAAAGAAGATGATTGACAGTAGCAGTCGAGTCTTGGAGTGCAGAGGGCCTGATGGATTGTCGACCTGCGTAAGGTTACCGAAAGGAGTTGGATGAGAAAAGGAGATGATCGAGATATTTAGAGCACTAAATCCAGCAGTAGATTGCGAATGGCTGACAGCAACATAGCAACTCACCTGGTTAAGATTTATTATGTTCCATTTGAAGTAGTTATTAATAAAATAAAATAATTTCTGTGTTTAATGTGCAGTATATTAAAATGACCTATTCAGGTGTATGGAAAGACAAAAATAAGTTGCAAGCATTTAATTATTTATGAGAGTAAAGTTACGGTCGCATAATTGTCTTCATTTGTCAGTTTAAGCAAAGTGTAACAACGGTCCTAAACAACAAATTGCGAATATTGTGTCTGCTGTAATTGCAAAGTTTGTTGTTTGCACTTAATTGTTTTTGCCGTTGCGGACAGTTTCGAAGCATGTAGAATGTAAATAGTTTAGGTTTAGAGGGGTAGTTGAATTAGTTGATGATAATTATTAACTTATTTAACATGACGTTATTAGTAAAAGTTGTTGTTGTTAAAACAGAAGCTATTTGTACTTAAAATGTTAAATACAATCGCATTGATTTTTTCCCCTTAATACAGCGATTACGTTTCCAAAGCGGTTTATGCGTGTTAAAGTAGGAGTTATAACATTGTGAGTTGGAAGTAAACTTATGTATGAATATCAATAAAAAAAATCCTCACAAATTAATTTTATAAAAACTTTTGAATTAAAATTAAATAAACTGTTACAGTTATAAAACTCAAGATTTGTAGTGATTTAAGTTTCAGATATTATTACCTAATTGACAACGATTTTAACATCTTGAATCATAAATATTAAATAATGTATAGATAAATTACATTACGGTTGGAAACTGTGAAATCAATTTTCAAGGAGGCTGAAACGGTCAAATAGGTAAAATAATTAGAGTTTCACTGCTGCTATGTCGCGGGCAAATGCAGCAAGCAGAATATAACATCATCGTCATACACTTCTTGACAACTTCATATCGTTATCCCCACGGATATCCTCTTTTCGTAGTTCATCCATAAGAGAAATACTCAACATAACTCACTCCATAGTAAGCGACATAAGCGACTTTAAAACCGTGGATCGGTTCCACTATTACTAAGGGCTAAGAAATGTCATGTGTGATTCGAATGTTAAGAGTGATTAAATTAAATAATAGAATAAAAGACCTATATTTATTTTTTATACTGAATTTATTAAGACCAGTGTATTTTTTTGTTTTGAGAACTTAATGCACCATACCGACTCGCGTGTGTGTTATAATAACTGTAGCAAGTAAACTCCCTGCACGACATTTAAGCATGTGCGCTTTTATGACCCATAAACAGGTAACCGCTTTTTAAAACGATTTTATTTGAAACCAGGATGTGCCCGCAACTTTGTCCACGCTTTACTTGAAATTCCCGCGGGATTCTCGGGGATACAAAGCATCGCAATTTAAAAAAGAATGTAACCTATCGTTTTAGTAGAAACTGTGTAACTGTGTAGAAACGAAGTAAGGTAATTTTTATGCACCCACACTTCAAACCGTCCTGGGAAAATTCCTGCGCGATTCCCCGGATAAAAAGTGTCACACTCTTTATTACATAAAATTTGTTGACGAGTGAAAAATTGGCATTGGAATTAGATTTGTTTTCAATCTGGTCATTTTAGATACTTCCCAGAAAATTTACCGAGGATTCCGGGGATAAAACTAGCGCAGATTTTAAGTCTAAGAATTAGCTATCGATCAGCGAAACCCATATTAAAATTGGCAGAGCAGTTTTAAGTGAATCCCGAACGAAAGACAGACAAGAAGTCTTTCAAAATTGCATCTTGTTCTCCGTCGATATTATAGTGTATTCTATTTGTTTTTTTTAAATAACTTTAATATACAGACACGGTATCTTAAGAATTTTTTAATATTATAAAATAGATGTACGGGTAAATAATAAGCGGTTCTCATATGAAATCTTATAATGAGAAATATTTTTTTTAATTTTTTTTTTATTGCAGTAGTTCAGCAGACAGGCAGACGGCCCACTTGATGGAAGCGGTTACATCGCCTATAGACATTTACAACACCAAGGTGTTACAAATGCGCTGCTGCTCTCTTAAGGGAGACTGGAACCTGGTCACTAATGCCGGAACACAACTCAAGGTTGTTTGGCGACATACTTAAGACCAGGGGTGGTAGCCATCCAGTCGGGCAAATGCCTACCACCTGGCTGTGGTTGTTTTGTCGCCTTTTACGACAGGCCGCCCGGCCGCAGGAAATTGTATTCTTCTCCGTTCCTGCACGGATAAGAAATATTTTATAAAGGTACCTCATAACTCAAGGATTTTATTTTTTGTTCTTAGATTACAGAAATATTAAAGTACTTATATCTTTAATTTAAACTGACATACATGTTGTTTTCATAAATTTAAGTGGCTAAACCCGGCCACGTTCACTCCGGCTCAGTATGATATTACTAATACTAACACTAATCGGCAGACAAACACACACATTATATATCCCCAGGCTAAGCTAGTTACGATTGTGTTTTGGGTAAAATGCTCTGGGGCCGATTCCAGACTCCAATACATACAGAAACCATAACAGAAACTTCGTTTCCGAAATTTACCATGCCAGGAATAGAACCCGGAGCTTCTGCGTTCCAGCGAGTTCGGCCGGCTCTGTCTTGCTCGTTCAACCACAGAAGCCATTATTAATTTTGTAGGGAAATCCACCCATCGAACACTTTTCGAATTTATCGGACACTAATAATATGAAGCTAGATTTTTTGACATCTAATTTTAAGATTTTTTTTAGATTTAGGTTTTTTAATAGGCTATTACCATTCATAGGAGGAGACGGGGACTTTGGTGCCAAAGAAATGTAAAGAGTTGAAATATGGCTCAAAAAGCGTTATATTTTCTATTACAAAATGGAAAAGTTCCATCCTTAATTCTATCTGGTAGACGAGAAATCTTAAAAATGTGATCACAAATTAAATACGTTATCGATTTTTATATTATAAATTTTAGCAATTAATAATATAACACACTTAAACCACACAATGAAGTCATTCAAAATAACTGAACACACTCCAATTACAAAAATATCAACACGATAAAAAGAAATCTTAAAATCGCTCTCACCTCTTTAGAATGCTCAAGAATGTATGAGAGCGTGTTTGTTTCCTTTTGGATGTGAGTAAATGAAATAATAAATCATGGTATTACTTTACTTACTTTCCACCAGTTTAACATTTTTATTCTGTATACTTGGATCGTTTAATTCTTTATTAATATAATGCCTATACGAAAATTAGAATTCCTTCATGTGGCATCCGGCAAGATGTGGGATTGTGGATGGCATATTAAGCCGGCTCGTCTTCGTCCCCCCTAAATGGAATTTATCTGACAAATAATTGGAATGCTTGCGTGCAACGAACCAATACTTATATTCTCGTGCGTTTTGTTTTATTTAACCTGAATCGTTATGATTGGAACACTTTAAACACAACAAAAGTGTGAGTGGATAGTAGAGTATCATATCGTTTTTTAGCATTTTTGTGTTTACTAGCATAGATAAAATGGTTATTTTGTAAGCATTTTTACACCGTACCTATGTACCAGATTCCAAAAATGTGTTTTCAGAAGCTAATGTCACAAAATATTATCATGCAGTACATTATATAATATTGTTATAATTCCTGCTGAAAGCTGAAAACTAACCATGTGTTTTACCTTTGTAATTTAAATAATCTGTAATCCTTTTATAATTATTTTTATTATCCAGTCATTTGTACGCATTAATTTACCTAGTGTTAGATAACCACGCGTGAGTACGACAGACTGCATTCTTAATTTATAAAAGGTTCATACGAGCAACTCAATAAAGTGTTATAATTTACACGAAAAGTGTGCTCAAAACAAAAAAATTATTATAAAAATAAAAAGAGCAAGATTATAACTATTTTTGTTGAATATCGTCATTTTTTAATATTAATCAAGTAAGAAAAAGACAAAAAAGCTCAATTTTACTTTTTTGAACAAACTTTTTAGCGAAAAGTCCAGCCCAGGACGTTTGAGGGCCGGTTAAAGCAAAAAAAACGGCTTATTTTTTGTATTATTATAAAACGTTAGACTCTTGCGCAGCTTTTGGAGACACTCTGGAGCTATGGAATTTCCTTTTTCAAATAAAATTGAAAATTCGAGTCGTCGCTCGAAATATTTTTTTCACTTTCAAGTACAATTTTTGTAACCTATGTTCTTGTTAGGGTGCTGATTATTTTAAGGGTAAAAGTGCAATTTATAAGGAGTTACTTATATAAGTCGTGGTATCGTAATGGCTAGCGCACGGGTAAATAGCATTTCCCCCGCCTTAAAAAAACGGCGCAGCGGCGGGGTATTTTCTAGTGTATAGATATATCGGTTCTAGAAAGTTCTAGGTGCATTTGACAATAGGCATTATAGAAGTTGTAATCACTGACGTCTATAATGCACATAATCATGTAATCACCTGACACGATAGGTAATTTTTCAAGATAATTAATTATCAGGTATTTTTGTTATCTGCTACACTTGCGTAGTTAAAAAGGAAGACGTTGACGTCACTGAATTCGTCGCTGTGCCTGGTCTTATATGCACTTTTCACTTTTTTAGTAGGTGCTCCTATTTTTAAATATATTTTTTCTCGAAGCACTTACCTCGTTGAAGTTCCTTTTTCTGTTTTTTGGGTTTTTCGATTCAACCAAAGAGCAAATGTAAGTTCCTTTAAATAGGTAGACCATAGACGTGAAAATATATTATAATTAAAACGTACGGTCTGCTACGCATATTCTTCGTACTTAAAAAGATCGCATGAAGCGAAGAGGTTTTATAATTCTAAGCAAAATATATACGTGAATTAACATTTCTGTTTGACATTATGAAAATGTTTGGAGGGTTAAATGGCTATTTTAGTGGAACTCGGAACGTGGAACTAACCGGACGTTGTCAAAAGACAAAAAGAAATAGAGCTACATACGCCATACACGTAATAAAGTCATACAAAATATCAAAACGTGAATAACAAGTAGGATTCTTCATAGTTAGCCGTATTAAGGTAGTAATGTCTTGGGCCGCACCTGCGATAATGTTAAAGCTATTGCCTGTGGCCAAATAGGTCTTATTTATAGAGCTAAAAAGAATACCGCTAACGAGTAGCCATATTATTATAGTGTCTACAGAATGGCTAGAACAGTGACATTCAAAAGAAAAATGTAGTTAGTTTTTAGATGAAGGGATACTCGAATTATCTCCATTATTATCTCTATTATATTATATTATATTTTGTATTTTTTTTAGTTTTCGAGTTATTCATATTTTTGTGATTTTTGGTAAAATTCAACCGCAACGGATTTAAATATTTTTTATTTTATTTTTGTTATGTTTGTTTGAATTAAAAGATTAAAAATTCGAATCTGATTCGCTCGAAATAGTTTTATATAGCTAGATAAATTATGTGATGGAGCAACGACTTGCACAAGGCCGTTGGTAGGGACCGTATAAGAACAGTAGAGGAGTGTATAGCGCAAACCCGTGGAACTACATCCGAAAATAGGCTATGATTAGCTGATGACGAGATAGATAAAATAAAAAATCTCTGAAATGCTAACTTAAATTTAAATAATTAACTTTTTAAACCAAGTATTCGTCGAGAAAAAGATATAGTTAATCTCTTTTATTTAACATAGCATAATGAATGTAAATATTATTTTCACTTCACCACACTCGTCGGAAAATACGTTAAGAGGACTTTGCAAAAAAACTAGAAAATGCGAGAGAAACGTTTCAGAACAGAAGCTGCGAGGGAATTGCAGTAATTTATTAACAATTCTCAAGAGGAAGAAAGCGGATTTTACTAAATATTAAAGAAAGCAACACTTAAATGTATTAGCATTTATCATTTATCAAGTTAATTTGTCCTTTTACGTGAATTTCATAGATTCCAAGATAACTTTTAAGCACAAACTTGTAAGCTATCCGACTTTGCTTTGTTAGAGAGAAACTTGTGCTGCAGTCTTTACTAAGGAGTAATGGGCTATGTTGTTAGTGGGTGATGTGAAAATCGTGATTTATAACTTTTTGATTCAATTAATAGTTTTTTTTTAATTCCAGGAGTTCAGTAGACAGGCTGACGTCCCACTTGATGGAGAACGGTTACCATAGCCTATGGACATTTGCAACACCAAAGGCGCTACAAATGCGCTGCTGCTCTCTTAAGGGAGACTGGAATCTGCTCACTAATACCAGATCACAACTCAAGGTTGTTATAGCGTCATACTTTAAACCTGGGGTGGTAGCCATCCAGTCGGACAAATACCCTACCACATGGCTGTGGGTTGTTTTATCGCCTCTTACGACAGGCCGCTCGGCCGCAGGAAATTGTATTCTTTCTCCGTTCTTGCACGGGCAAAAGGTCGACGTAATGATTTATCAATGCGTAGAATTATCTCGTAGATGCAATATTTCGTCGTGGAATGTGAAGTTTGTATTATTTGTATATCAGGCCAAAGATGGCAAACTTCGTGTAATGGAGAAATTAAAAAAACATTGTTTTACCTTAAACACTCCAAAGCGATCAGGGACACGAATTAATTTATTATTATTATTGATAATATGTCCGAAATATTTTTTTACAAGCTATTGGCATTATATCAGTGCCATAAGTCATCTCTGATTTTATATTTCACATAGCTTCAATTTATTTTCATTTTTCTTTAAATACATACTATGTATAAAAAAAACAAATATGTAATATTGCCGATTTGTTATTATTATGTCTCTCAAGACTACGAGCCGTAAAAATAACCCGGACTTTTTTAAATCTAAAGTGGCGTGACATTGACCGGCGATTATCCCTGTCTATACCATATAAAAATGCACCCAAGGACAAGCCCCGGTTAGTGAAGGTCTATTTATTTTAGGAAATGTTACTATTACCGATTATTATTATTGAATTATAGTATAGCATTCCTTTATTCACAAAAAAATAAATTAATAAAATTTTATTTTTATAAAACAAACTACATGCAAACAGGCTTATATTTTTTTAATATTGACGTTCTCCGGTAGGAAATATTAAGGTAAGGGAGGATAAGGGGGGCAAGGTAGTGATGGTTAGGGCTCTAGAAACAAATATCCTCACAAAACATGTCATATACAATCATACATAATATAGTATTGATGCCTTCTGTAGTTGGCCCACGATTCTAGCAAGATCTCTTAGACTATTATTATTATTAATTTTCGCAGTTTCGACGTGGTCTGGGATGATCGAGACTCTGAAAACGGAGAACTGCGTGACTATAAACTACTTTATTTCTTGCAAGACGACACAGTGGCTATTAAGGTAGGAGAGACATGTTTCTTGTCATCGTAAATTCCGGACATAGGTATTCATACCGTCCATTTTCTTGCGCGCGAAGGGAATGTCTTTGGACACCATACCCGGGCATACGGGGATGGCCAAATCGCTTAAGGCGCCTGCTACGAGCGTGTGTGGGACTCTCGGTTATAGCTCCCCCCGCATGCATGCCCCGCCAAGGCACGGGATTCATGCAGTGACCGATACCCAAACTACACCCTAAACCTAACCTGCGCCCTACACTCGCACTTTATTTGGTCAGGGGATCTAGAACAGAATTACTGCACCGTGACGCTCTCGTGAGCAGCTAACTTGGTATAACCCGGGGAGCAGGGTGAACCACATCATCGAGCAAGGCAATAATCCGGCATCCTTAATCTAAGTACACTCAAACCTCAACACAAAAATAAAACAAAAGGTTTTTACTAACAAAAGTATACCTATATAGAGTAATCCTCGTTCAGAGCCGCAATTCTCAGTTAATGACGTCGACATTAAGCCTTCAGTGGAGTGTGCTCCAGAACTTAAATATAGATCACGTGTCACTCACAACATTTGCCATTTGTAATAGGCTTTGGATTTAGCGGAATGGATAATTGATTGATGTAATCCGTTTCACTGGGTGGAAAATATACCAGTCAAGATATAAAAAGAGATGCCGCTCTTATGCAAATATTTCATATTATGTGTATGTGTGTGTTATGTTTTTTTTCATTGAATGAATTCAGCAGACGGCCCGCTTGATAGAAAGCGGTTACCGTTGCCTATGGACATTGGAACACCAACGGTGCTGCTACCCATGTGCTGCCGCTCTCTAAAGGGAAACTGGAACCTGGCCACTAGTGCCAGAACTAAACTCAAGGTTGTTATGACGAGAAAATACCCTACCACGTGGATGTTGGTTTTTTGTCGCCACCGGCCGCCTTGCCGCAGGAAATTGCATTCTTTCTCCGTCCGCACGGATACATTACTAAATGATAATAATATGTCAAAATGAAACCTAATATTTATTTAGGACATTAAATTAACATAGAAGTTATCTTTCAATAATACGATTGATTAGAGTTAGAGAAATCACTTTTTACATCGGTTATAATCAACTATATTATCGAATAGCTATCACGCAAAAGAGATCTACTTTTATTAGAATCTTGAATCAAACCTTGAAGCCATTTGTAAAATAAGAGTAACTATAGGTACTACTTCTTTTTACGAGTTTCCTAGCCATTATACCAAAAATGCTTAGGTATGAAATCGTCACCTACATCGGTCTGTTAGTTTGTTTTTCAGCTCATAGTCATTTTTCATAAACTGCTGGCTCTGTATAGACAAATTTAATAGCAAAGTTTAATCTATACGGCTATAAAGATAAAATTAAATTAGGAATGGAAAAATGGTCACAGCCAACTATGGACGTCTGCAATACCGAAAAAAATGAAATAAATATTAATAAAACATATTTAAATTGTATGCATTAAAATGTAGTATGTAAGTATGTATATATATATATATATATATATATATATATATATATATACTGAAGTAATTTTATGATTTCCTCATTTAATCCAGTATGGTCTCCTAAGTCCTCTCTAAGTCTCTAATCACTGCATATTTATTAGGGTCTGTGTGTTCACACAAAGAATGCACGTCAATTACGCAGTTCAATAGAAATTCCTTTGCCCGCATCAATGGCGGTCCTGGGCACTAAATATATTGTCTGAACATGAATTTGGTTATGAGAAATAGTAATATTTCGTATTAAAAAACAATTAGCTTTTATCGTTGAACGAAAGAAAGGAAATATTTATTTCTAAATTTTCGTTTCAATCCATCTATTTCGAATTCCCTTTTTTGTAACTTATCTTTACGATATATGTATTGTTATTTTTTGGTTTAGGAGCTACATGATGGAAAAGGAGGAAAAGATCCATTTCCTCTGCTATTGAAGAAAACCAAATTACCAAAAAAATGGAAGGAAAGACCAGGTGATTCAAAAAGATTGCTTTTTGGCGTATGGTGAAATTATTATTTTTTATCTTGAACACGACCACATTAGAGAAAAAGTCAACCTGAGCTAAATGAGTATAAAAAGCGTTTAATGGTTTTTCAATGGTGATTGTAAGAGCTCGCGTGGAAATACCGATAAAAACGAATGTGGAAATGATATGTGTCTCGGTGCGGGAGAAAATATTGAATGCCTCTCCGCATAATAGCTCAATCAGTATAAAGAGCTTTTACATGACAATAAAGATATCGGCTGTTGTTTTAAATCTTTATTTTCTTCAGTATAGATTGTACTGTGTAATTACGTGCCATTTAGTTATAAAAATAGCTTTTTTATTTGCTATTACAACTATTAAGTAGCTTCCGAGGTCGCGTTTAGGTACTATGAAGTGCTCTGATCTAGTTCAAGCGCAGTAGAATAACAGTGGAGGATGTCATACATCGTGTAAAATAGAGTAGAATTAGTAGGAAGGCATATCAGTGGGGTTACACAAGATAAATGACTGGTGAAGTATATTTAATTTACATAAATAGTCATGAACATACATTTTTAAAGTCTGGATGGACTACGTTACGCTTCGCTGTTGTCAACCACTCATTATTATCAAAACAAATTAATAAAATGTGGTTTAACGAACTCCTAACTTCAAAGTAGAATGTAAGTAACCTAAAAGTATATAACCCAAACGTTGCTTGCGACTTTCCGATAGTAATGATAGTAGCTACATACTAAACAAGTTAAGTTTATGAAAAACCTTAGGGAAAGCAAACTGATACAAATAACTTTATCTATTTGTAAATAACAGAGGAAACAAACTTTGTTTACAAATCTCCTTATAACTTCTTTTAAAGGTGTAAACAATTAAAGTTTCAGTAGTCCTTGAGTATTTTTTCTACTTGTTTTTTAAAGAATTAATAAAACTTTTATTGCCTGAAAAGTAAAAAAAAACATAGAGATTGTTGAAGTGAAACTTCTTTATCGGCGTTGGAAAAAAATATTACCGTCACTTTTTTCGGTTACGCGCCATCTTGTTTTCTGCCCCTACAACGGTCGAGTCGGATCGACCGTGGTAGGGGTTTATTTATTTAAAAATTCTGTAAAGTTGCATATTCTAAATAATTTTTCGAAAAATAAGGTCATAAAGAAGTTTCACTTCTTACGTGTGTACACATGTTTTTTATTTATTTAAAGTGTCATTCCCGTCATCGGTGATGGAGACGACTGAGGAGGAAGTGACCGAGTATTATGCCCCGAGGGATCTCATCGTAGGGCAAACTATATTCGTTCTTGGACGCCGTTTCTTGTTATGTGATTGCGACAAATTCACCAGAAATATTACAAGTAAGAAAACTATAATATTCTTTGTTTTCTCATTCACCGGTAAAGCTAGGGTAATGCTAACCAAATCTAAAAACCCAAGGGCAACCACACTACTGGTAAGTACAATCTGACATTACCAACAGTAAAGTAATGAGCATATAACTTATCGCTGATTTGACAGTGACAGTTGACAGTGAAATGAATTAGAACCTGATTCAATTTAAAAGTGAAAAAAAGTAACTGTTTCATTCACGCAACAGTCATTTTAAATTTTACCATATTGAACTATATTCTATGAATAACATTTATCTGGTCATTGAAAAATCGCCCCTTAATCAAATATGGCGGATGTCTAAGAATTTCTTATGCGAATTTTAAATCCCCCATCGAACAAACCTATCGGGTTATGTGAATCTTTTCACATTAATATAACTAACAAAGTTTTGAAAGCATATAATACAGGTTTTCGATTCAATCATATTTTATTTGAAATAGAGCAAATCAAGGACAACATTCGTTTGCATGAATTTATTGAATAACGCGTGACAGTAAAGGAGGTTTAACGTTACCATTTGAATTCTAGTCACGTTTCTACACAAAAAGGGACTGCGAATACGTTAAACCACTGAAACGAGTAAGATTTCCTCGACGAAGCATTTAAATCGTATCCAAGGATAGGAAAACTGAAATCTCCAGAGGAAGTGAATTAATTAGAAATAAGTTTTACATATAAGTGTCTAGAGTAACCGGATTAGTAACAGATTTGGCAGAGCCCGCATTGTCACATAATAATCAAAACGAGAGGAATAAAACAATTGCAACCAACAAGTAGGACAAATAAACAATAATAAAGGGAATTATTTTCCGATGACAATGACTATTTCATTATGTTTGTTAGCTGTTATGCATATCAAATACATTTGCCAACGTTTCCCTTTTCTTATCGTATTATTTATATTATTTTATTTTCTACAAGACATCATGATTATGCCTTTGTTTAAAATATTGTCAATTTTTTAAATTATTTGTTGAAAGTTCATAGATACCTATTATGTAAAATATTTTACAAATCTGAGCTAATTTTATACTTTATTCCAAATATTCCCAATATACAAATAATAATTTGTATAATTGAGAAAGTTATGATTAATATTTCATAATATAAGTACCTATGTCAGGTTGGGCCAGATACAACTTCAAGCGCGCCTGATAGTTCATCAAAACTGGCCCGCAATGAACGTGTTAAAGTATATTAAAATTCCAAACATGGCAGCTGAAAAATGTCTATACCTACGAATTTGTCAAATTTCTAAAACAAAGAAATATATATGTTTATTTAGCATGCACGTCAATAATCAGTGCAGAACCACGACAGACACGGGTTTTGCGTCGCTCACCAGCACGAGCGGGAATCTTATGTTAAAGGCATTTTGGGTTTTAAGTCATAGTAGGTGGCGCTAGTTCACAATTCAAACAGATGAAATAAAATACAAAACAAAAATTCTCTAGAGGAGAAATTTTACTAGGATCGTGATTTCTAATGATTAAAAATAAAATGTTTAGAATAATTGAAGAAAATTTTTGATAATTTTGAAAATAAAACTCAAATAATACTTATATTAATGACAAGAAATGAAATTCATATGAAATTTATAAATTAAATTGAAATTTTTCGGAATATCTCATCAAAAACTTTTAAAATCCGTACACATGAAAGTTTGATAATGACAATCTTTTGAACGGTTAATTTCATCGCCAAAACATAAGAAACCATTTTTACAGAGCAGTTAATTTCCAACAAAAATTTGTATTGCGCATTTTGTAAAAGTCATTTATTGTCGAGTTATAAAATTCATAAACAAAAGTGAAATTTGTCTTAAAATAATCAAAATTAAATCCTTAATATCTTTGAAATGGTGAGGTTTACGGAAAAAATAGAAGATACCTTTTTTGTAGAGCCTTAAATTTCCTAAAAAATCTCTCGGAACATTTTTCTGTTCAATCGATAAATGATGAGGTATGAATTTTTTTCTATTGGACTGAGAAAAAAATACAAAACTGCGATGTGGAGGATCTTCCTATTAAAATTAAGAGCTCATGCTTGGTGAGAATTTTTTTAAGGTGTCTAACAACCCATTGTTCCGTGTCACTTGTAAAAAAAAACGAATTTTTTGTCCCACCCTAATATATATACATATACACAACAAGGAGCTTAACAAATTGAAGACGTGAGTGGATGAAGGTGATATGTCGCATATTCGGTTTTTTGCTTTTTTTGCGTAGATGAATGTTATCAGTCGATACCAAATGACTACAGACCTTAGACCATAGATATAAGGCATATTTAAGGTATAAAACGTTGCTAAAGGTGTTAAGTTCAGTTTCAAATAAAAGTAAAACTTTTATCTCTTTTACTCAGAATTGGAATTATACGACTTATCACCTTCATCCACTCATGTCTTCAATTATAATCTCTTTTTGTACTAGGTCAATGCTGAACATTGATCAACCGCCACGAGTAGAGGTACATCACGAAAGTATGAAAGATTTTCCCAAGGTGACTAATCTTTTCTTAGCAACTTTTTCACCATTCATGTCTACGCATTCAAAAATGGAAATACAAAAATATCTTTTCGGGATTTTATTAATAATTATGTCTCATAAACAGTTATAACTTTTAAACTTTTAAGGATTCGACATTGAGGTAGACGTTTATATGATCTAAGGGATTCTGTAACCATTTTGCCAAAGATGAAATATACAGTATACGCAGAGTCATGTTATAATATCGCATAGATGTAATAGAAAACCAGTCCTATCAAAAATCATAAGGATGTTTTTAAATATCACTTTTATTTCAGTGAAAGTTGCGCACCTTCCCCAACTTTAAAGCTACCTGTAGGGATGGCAAGCTATCAACGAAAATTTGTTTATATAAGATTCATTGAATAGTTTTGAGATATAAATATTTTCTTTCAATGTTTCGAAGCCTAATTACCAAAACATGTATACATATATCCCCTCTACGAAACGCTTCATTGTTCGTAGCCTGACACGCATTTATACTTTGAGCTTGTGTACTTTAAATGTAATATGCTGAATACTTAAGAACCCGGCAAAAAATAAAGCAGCATAAACGGTACCTACACAATACCCTGGGTGGAAGATATACTTGATAATGCGAACTCTGTGAACGTAGATCCATATTATACCTTAATGTCTGTAAATATGTTCAAACTAGAGTACAAAGAGGGTAAAAATATGATTAACGTTCTTTTCAGTCGTACCCACCTCATATAGGAATAGGTGCTCCCGAGGATTCCCTGCAGTCATGCTTTGGCCTTATTCCGAAGCCACCCCACAAGGACGTCATCAAGTATAACCTCAATGCCAATAAGGTATGCTAAGTTTGTATAAACGGTGTGTACGTAAATAATAATACGATAGATTATATTCATAAACACTACTAAATCTTTCCTGCTGTAAATGTGTGACTCATATCTGTGTAATCTATCTCATTCTGCGGATTAAAAAGTATCTCATGTTCATCTCTGTTGTCGAAAATAAATTATATACAAAATTCCGTCCCAATCGTTTCACATAGGTCACAGAACTCACAGATCACTTAGGTTCACATATATAAAGCTCGAATCTTATTAAATCAAAAATACATTATTAGTTATTCACATAAGTATTAGCCA
This sequence comes from Dendrolimus punctatus, assembly GCA_012273795.1. NCBI lineage: Eukaryota > Metazoa > Arthropoda > Insecta > Lepidoptera > Lasiocampidae > Dendrolimus > Dendrolimus punctatus. The sequence continues at coordinate 19,018,083 of CM022531.1, read as the reverse complement.
GGTGAAAGTGCATTTGCCCGACTGGATGCCTACCACCCCTGATCTAAAGTATGTCACCATAACAACCTTGAGCTGTCTTCCGGCATTAGTGACCAGGTTCCACTCGCCTTTAAGAGAGCAGCAGCGCATTTGTAGCACCTTTGGTGTTGCAAATGTCCATAGGCGATTGTAACCGCTTTTCTTTAAGTGGGCCATCTGCCTGTCTGCTGAACTCCTGGAATTAAATAAAAAAGTATATTGCATACATGTACAGGTACGTCCTGACATAGGTACTCTAATCTAATGTGCATATTTTTACAACGACCACATATAGACAGAATGTATCCATCGTCTGGATTACTGATGTGTCACAAGCATGACAAGTAGATCGTCCATACCCCAAAAATTGAGAAACCTGCAGTGACACGTTTATGGATTGCTATCATACATAACTAGAGTTTTCCACGCGGGTACGCCGCAGATCAACCTTGGAAAATAGTTCTATTTTTCCTAATAAAACTTACTTGGTTTAATATATGATGGAGTTGCAGGCAGAACTGGCTCTCTCTGGTCTCGTAACTTGGTTTTTGCAAATAATTAATAGCAAAAACATTGTTTAAACACAATATAATAATAATTATAAGTATTACATACTCATTGTAATTATGTTGTGTATATATATATATATATATTATATATATATATATATATATATATATATATACAATAGAGATTCTGAAAGGTAATAAAAATACCATTCAAACAAGCCCAGATTGAGAAATCTACTATAATTCTATCCGATTTTATGACGAATTTAATTAAATTATTCTATGTATATATGGAAAAATATCTATTTTGAATTTTTGGGGGCTCCAAATCCGACTTAGAGCTATGGTCTCTTGTGCAAAATTTCTCAGAATCACCTAGATTACATTTTTGCTATACGCTTTATAAAATAATATATAGACGCGGAAACCGACTTTGTTTTGTATAATGTAAAGAAACCAAAGAAACTATTTCATTCATATTTGAGCCGTGTTTATGAAACAATCATCCAAACAAATTCACTTTCACGTTAATATGTTACTATGGATGTTGGCTATAAACTAAATATATATTTTATTTCAAACTCTAGCAAATGTAAAGTGTATTTGACGTTAAAAGATGTTATTGCGAACTTAAATTGATATTACCTGGTTTATGATTGCTTAAATCATCATATTTATTTATCATAAATATAAGGCTTCGAGGTAAAACAAATATGGTAAAAGTGTAATAAAAAAATGTAAAAAAAGAACCCAAATAGGGTAATTGGAATTGCGATGGACCATCAATCCTTGCTCCTACTTGTTTCTAGTCGGCAGGACTTTCAGAGTTAGGTGTATTTGCTACTAGACTGGTCATTCCTAATATTCTTCTTCTTCCATAATATATGCTATGGACAACGAGGATAAAAAAGTATACATTTTATCCCGGAAACGTTGAGTTTTCTCGGAATGTAGTTCGAAAATTTATGCTAGTGAAGCCGGAATAAATCTATTATTATAAAATTTAGTATATAGGTAGGTATATTTACGATATGGGATTGAGGTAAATAAAGGATATGCACTTTTTATCTCGGAAAGTGAAATAATTTCTATGGGTTACATATTCTAAGCTGCGAGGAAAGCTTATAGTAAACCAACAAAAATATAATATTAGAAAGTTATTTCGATATCAATAACTAGCGATCTCAGTAGACGTTGTCCTGCCATGAAAAATAAAAATTTAGAACCCGATTCCAGCGCCACCTATCGGGTCTGATTGTGAATCTAAAGTTAATCTAAACCATCCCGAGAGCCACTCAAGCACACATCAAATCCTAAAATCCGATTCCTGCGCCAAGTATTTTGTTCAGATTGACATTTTCATATTTTTAATATCTTTTGAATGGAATTTACGATTTGAATAATTCAAAAATAATCTACAGATATTGATTACGAAATGATTTATTTGGATTAGGATTAAAACAAAAGTATAATGTACTTTTAAAATGTAAAAAGTAGTTATAGTGACATAATTACAATAGTTGGACAAATGGTATCGCAAAGGTTTTTAGATATTAATTTGTTATTTAATATTGTAGAACATTTTTTTGTTGTATCGTCAATATTTCCGCAGTGCATGCGATAAAAGACATTTTATGTCTATTTTTTTACACTTAGGGTTACATTATTGAAGTTTCAGTAGAGATACCTAATTTTGTCTAGTAATAAATATAGCCTATATTACTCAGGGATAATGTAGGATAATCAGGGATAATGTTGATTGAAATTTTGAAATCGGTCCAGTAGTTTTTGAGTTATTCGTCATAAACATGCAAAAATACAAATCTTTCCTCTATACAATATTATTATAATTTACATTATTTAGCATATATGAATACAGTCTACGATCACTTACAACATATACGCTACACTTCATATTGATGCTAATATTCTGGATTCTATGTAGTAAAATGAACGAAAGCAAAATAATCTACCGAGTCATAACAGATACGAAAGAACTTATTTTCTTTGAGCGTCTTTTTTAACATTGAAGCATATTTCCAACGGAAAACATAAATTATTCTTTAACGTAGAGTTTGCGTCGTCCCGACTCAATTAAAGTTGCAGTTCTCGACAAAGAATAAATGAAGTCTTCTGATTCGTCATTATACTTGGCTCACTATATTTTTATTCCATTTATTATGCACAACTAAAACATTTTCTATTGAACTATATTTTATTATAAAAATTGCACAATTTTATCATAAGTACTAATTTTGTATACAATTTTATTTATTAATTTAAAACAATCACTAAACATAGTATGTAACAATCTAAAAATGATTAAAGCATGAAAGAATATATACCATTTAATAAACATTTTTTCTAGTTTTATCGAGGAACGCTCTTATACGGTTAACTTTTGTTTACCGTAACGTATAAGAGCATTTCTCGATAACTTGTGGAAGAATACTATGTTATAGGAGTGACAATCACGCAGTAAATAACCTATAAATAAGCCCATGTTATACGGTTCATTTCTGTCTTTCAACATTAATCAACAAAACAAAATGATCCTTATAATCATAAATTTAAATTATTCAATGACATTGAATACCGTCGTGGCCATAGAATTTTGTTGTTTTCAAACAAATTAATCCAATTTGGACCTAAATGTCCTATTCAGATGAAAACATAGTATTGCGATTATGTATATAATTTATATAATTATTTTGAAAGTTTTACAACTATTTTTTAATACTTTTCATGTAATATTAGTACCTACGGTATTTGTGCGAGTTGGACTGGATACATCCCGAGGACAAAGGCCGCCAGTTTGTGTTGTCGTACAGCCTCGCAGACGGCTCTATTAAGATCGGCGAAATACCCCGCCGAAACTCCGGCATCAAAGAGGGAAAGTTCTTGAAGTCTATGAAGCTTCAAACTCCCGAGTCGGACCCCAACTTTCCGACGTATTTTACACCTGACCGATTCTACATAGGTAAGTTTATAAACTTGCTAACTATCGACTTGTTTAACTAAGCGAGGGTTACACAGAACCTCTAGAACTCAATGCGCATTTCAACACGGTACGTTACTCGTGCAACATATGGCAGTTGACAGTCAGAGACGAATTTTCTGTTGAGTCATAGAACCGCCCACTCACAAAGATATAACAATGCAAGTATATTACTTCCTATCTTTTACGGTACATTAGTTAGGGTTTGGTGTATTTTCATGAAGATAAGACCCTAGACAATATGTACGCTAACTGCGTCTAAACCTCTAATCTGTTTATTTGATAAACATCGCAGAGGTTTTATATTCAACCCTTTTACCGTGTAGAATAATAATAAGGGCGGAATTTTTATGGTGTGAAGCGTTTTGAATATGGAAGGATTTTTAGTTTACTTGCCAGTTGTTTCAAGTTACAACAGTTTGTATCTATCCCATTATTGAAAGTTCACTTATAGGTACTTAAGTTTATGGTAATTGATTAATTAGTTTTTCTCACGAAAATAAAGTGCCCATAGTCGGCCATAGAAATTATCCTATATTAATTATATAAGTCTATAGTGAACTATGATAATAACAGGATATGTCTAACGTTGCAGGTGCTATAGTGCCCGTTTTTAAACATCGTTTCAAAATTACGGGTTGCGATCTATTTGTATACCGATACATGGTTTCTAATCCGGAGAAATTTCCACAAGAGGTGATAGACAACGTTCGTAATTATCATATGCGTGAAGGCAACCTGAAGGATGAATTTGAGGTACTTACTTATTAAATTTTTTTATTTATTATACAGTAGTTCAGAAACCATTTCCGTGATGACATCGCGTCGTGGTGTTATTTTTCGACAATACCTAAGTAATAAGTATCTTATTATTTTATGTAAATAAATGAGAATATTGGTACCTAACGAATTTCGAAAATTGGGAAACTTATAGGCCGCCTTAGAAATTATAGGCTTATAGTGGCCGCCAATTCATTCGCGCGGAAATGGTAATAAAATTATACTCATAGGTTCTAAACCTTGCAATGTATCGAAACATGATGAAAATTTAAGGTACAAGAAAGTCCTGTTTTAACTCCTTTTTTTATTAAAGTCGTTACGAAGCCTATTCGTTCCAAACTTTCAGTCCGTCACACAGACAAAGTTTTCAATATTATTTAAATATTGGTAAATCTGAAATGGATGTATCATTGTGAATCCACTGCTGTACTTTTTATTTCAAGTTTAAAATTTAACATATTAATTATAGTAATCACACCAATTATGCGATTTAGTGATTGAAAAGCAACTAAACTAATTTTCCGATATTTCACAATTGGCACTGTTTATTTTGAACTGCACATAGGCCGCAGTGTGTGAAGAACAAGCAGCGGAAGTTCGCGCTGAACTCGCCAACATCGGGCAAGCAGCAGTCGCGGAGCCGAACGCAATGGAGCGGTGCTTGGCTGCGCTGGACGTGGTCGAAGGCAGCGCAACGCCCCCTCGGCCTCCTACACCGCCGATGACCACCGACCGTATTTCTTATGATGACACGCTGCGGGTCGCTCGACAAAGGTACCCGATTCGTATTGACAGCTTCCGTGGTTGAATGGTCTAAGCTTTTGTCCGCTTAGCTCATTAGGAACGCATGGACAATTTCTTAAACGATCTTTCTGTTATTTTCTACTGTTTCATACCCGGTTTGGTTTTATATCCATAATTCAAGTGTCAAATGCTTAGCTTGTGGACATATAGTTACAATGTGTGTTTTTGTCTGCTGATTTTTTTAAAACTGCAATGTAAGTTTTAGCTGTGTGGGCAAATTTTAAGCGGTCATATACTTAGGGCCCATTTTTCAATCACTAGATTGAATAGCGTGAATGAAACAGTTGAATTGTTTCACTTTTAAATTCAGTCGGGTAATAATTTATTTTACTGATTGATTTTATCTGATTATTCCTAAATCGACCCTAAGTGACTCTAACATACATATTATTATGCACTTTGCCCAAAAGTATATGGTAATGGGTTAATGGGTCTCCATTTGTCACGATGCCACACACTTGCGATCCATCTATTTTCATTAATCTCTTCATACACACACGCTTGTGGTGATTGCCTTTTTTCCGGATAACACGAATATTTTATTCAATGCAATATCAGCAAGTGGATGAAAGTAAAATTTTTATTCCATTGTAGCATAGTAATGCTCATAATTTAGTAGTACTTATAATAGGTTACCCTTTCAAGAGTAACTAATGACTAACGGAGTGCATTAAACGTTCAATCTTCAAGAGTGCATAAATACTTAATGATATTTGAGGCACATTTACATTTTTATTAGTATATTTACATCAGAATATATTTTTTCTACAAGTGAATGTCATTGAATTGTTTAAATCGGTCAACATCATAATCATGCTAAATGTCTGATTTCGAAGCCAGTCTGAGTCGAGCTTTCCCACATTTTCTTCTGAAAGGAAAAAAGTATTTATTTATAAAATGCGACACACATACAACAACAAAATACATAATGATAAAAAAATATACTTAAAAAAGAAAATTGTGTAACGCAATTTGCGAAGTGAGGTTAGCACTGTATTTTGCTGTGCCGATACGATGACCGACTGTTTTAAGTGCCCACCCCCTAAATCACACTTCTATACATTAAGATCTTTGGCATCCTTTATTATGAGGCCATCGGCATGTATGAAATGCTTCGTCTAGTCAGCATATAATTGTACCTATAGTATAGACTGGTAAGACTGACAAGTGCCTTTTGGAGCAACTTTTTTCAGCAGTCTCCGAAAATTATAAATGAGATGTCATTCAATTCGGAATGGCATCTAGATGATTTTTAAAAAAATAAAGTTCCGCTTGCAAAATTGTAAAAATTAATAAAAAGTTATTAACCAATTAACCTAAAAAAAGGGAGGGGTTTTTTTGGCCAACAATATCTCCATAATAAGTAATAAACAGATTCTTTCCAAAGATTTTCAAATTTGAAAAAAGATTCGAAAAGAGCAGGAAATTTCCTAAAAAAAGTCTTGACTCCCGAAGCTATAAGATCAATATTTATAATTTCCCAGAGGGATGAAAATACGGCCGAAAACGGCTACTCTGGCTTACGAAATGCCACACCCACATCGACCCTCTAATGAATAAATATTATTTAAACATACTAAATATGAAAATAAAAAATTGAAAAAATTACTAACTGAATAGATGAATGAACAATAATCTGCTTGAAAAATGTTTTTATAACAATTTTGCATTTAGTTATTCAATAGTTAAATAATATTTTCTTTTTGCTTGAATGAATGAACATTGCAAGTGTGATAATTGTTAAACTATAAATTGAAGATATTTTTCCTTTCTTGGAGCAATTCTTGAAAGGCTTTAGAATAGAAACCCGTTGGAAACTAGTAACCGTATTTCCACAATAACGGTTCTACATTTTAGTATACTGGTAAATTTTTCAATTGGGCCTTTAGGACCAAGTTAAACTGTTTGTTAATAGCGAAAAACACTAGAGTCTCGAGACCGATTTTGGCGTATCAATTATCCTTGTCAGGAATCGAATTGGTTGATTTTGTAAAAATAATCACATTTGGTATTATTTTTACAAAACCAAATTGCGTCTGGGATGTTTGCGGAGGCCCGCACAGACGGTTTTAAGGTTTTATCCGCTTCGTCGATGCAATGCTTGCGCGGCAGCACCAACAGACTTCTGAAGGCCATTGCGGTTAGATTTGACTGCCCCTTCCAAGAACATTGCATAGTCATCGGCTTAAAACAAGTGGCTCTATAGGTTTAAGAATTTGTGGTTAATATAATATTACTAAAACTACTAACATTAATTTATAAAATAATTGTAACTAATACACTCACTAAATATGAAGCCCGGTTTGAAATTAAGTTTATATTATTATTATCATACCAAATCATACTGTAGCTTGTAAGGATCAATTACTGTGAAGGAGTGTCAAAACTGTAAACCAAGGGGAAAGTTTTTAATCAAAATATTCCATTTCATTTTCGTATAGTTTAGGCTTTGGCTCTGAAGGAGGCCAGCCCCCTTGTACTTATTTATGACATATCATGCCAACATTCTTTCAGCAAACCGACATGCGATAACGTCGTACCATTGAAAGGAATATTGAAGTCAGGTGCAGCTCGCGACGACCACCAGAAGGTCGTTTGTTTCAGTGGACCAGCGGCAGGTGAACATCGCGAACAGAAAACGCAGCCAATCACATATCCACCTGGACAGCAACCCCACTTCAACGAGGACGAAGACTACTGTGCCAGATACAAGGATCCTGTACGTTCTTTTAGAGTTCCGTAGCCAAAGAGGACGGAAATGTTATAATCTTGTTAATTCCGGTTATGTATGATACAGCCATTTTATTCATAGATTTTTGACAGTATATAAATTCAATTTAAAAACAAAGCGTATTCCGTACATAATATGTCATTTGAGATAAGGTTAAAAGATTGGGGTTAAATGCGGATGATAAAAAAAATTAAGTATGCAAGTTTGTCGCACCTAGGAATCATTTCACTGTGTGTAACTGGCACATACAGTGGTGATTTTTGGGAAATTATAAACTCCGCGTGAATTATAGGTACACAGTGAAAAACTGAATTCTTGGATTTTCGAGAAAACCTAAATTTCGTTTTAACGAAATCGTGGTGGTAACTTTTGGCTAAGGCAGTGTCTCAATCTAATAAGTATATCCACGAGAGTTAGAAGAAGCCTAGCCGCGGGCGTGCAATAAAGGCCCTTATATTTGACAGAGAGAACCAGTCCTCAAAGAAAGTTCATGTTTGTGATACTATAATTAGTTTAGCATCAATTACGTTAAGCTATATATATATATTTTATTATAGGATGTAAAGGAGCGAACTGAACGACGGGCCAGAGATGAATGCCCCTATGAAATCATACCAAGCGCCCAAGTCAACATTTTAGGCGAAGAAAAATGTGATAAAGGGCAATTGCCCGGATACCTTGGAACTTATGGCGTTGATTGTAAAGAGGTATTTTAATTTACTTAGCAATGTGTATATCCTGTGCCAATTTTTATCATAATCATGGAGACCTTATCTTTAAAGCTTGAATTTTTCCAACCATCCCGGCAAGTCAGACTTTGGACCTGTCAAAATGTATAACCAATAAATATTTAGAATTAAAGTAATTACTTTCTGATTCAATATAAACACGCCAAGAAAAAAAATGTTCTCTATTTTGAGTTAGTCAGCCTGAAAATGTGCCTCGAATAACTTCGGAACGAGTCATTTGAGGAAATTTATAGGGATTACAAGGAAATTCGTATACCGTGTATGTCGAAATGAAACATTTGGATTTCTTGCTGGATATAGAATATTAGGTATATGAATATGAAGTCCAAGTTAAACGCGAACGAAATAGTGGTTCCAGGTAGTTTATAATTTACTTTCCAGGTGCCAGAATATATGAGACTCTCGCCTGACGCGTACGAGCGTGTCAGGAATCTTCGTCGCGACAGCCCAGTAGTGTCGCCAGTGGCAGCAAGAGTAGCAGACTATCCTCGGGAACCCGTTCCTGAGGTGCACAGTTGCGTAAACCCAGTTCCAGAGGCGTCCGGCCCCTGCGCCCCACAGAAGGAAGAAGACGTAGCTTTTACATGTTCACGCGTTGAACCACGTTTACCATGCTGCGATCACGATAAGAAAGAATAACGCAAACGAAAGAATAAGCAGCTATTACTTAATTTAATTCGTTTTAAAATCCAGATTTATTAATGTACTTTTTCAAATATTTGTGTTTAATTATACTATACTCATTTAATATTTACATTTTTTATTATTATCACGTACGTACCTATTAGTTGTGCTCTGTCAAAAAAAACGGTGCTAAAGTGATGCCCTGTAGCTTGATGTAGACTCCGTGAAATGTATAAACTACTTACGTATAAAACTCAGTTTATCAAATAGGACTGCTTTTATGAGTATGAATAGCCGAGACTGTCATTTACCAACCCTACGATTTCTTTGGGCACTTTCTTCCAGTTTCACAGCGCTTTTCATTTATTTATTTCTGTAAATCTTGTCTATAATAACAGGTAGTCACATTTTTAGAATTTTATATTCTATAAAATTTAGAATTTTAAATGTTATTAAATAAAACCAAAATTTTATATTTTATATAATTTATATTATCTTATATATATAAAAATCTTGTGTCACGACGATGTTGCCAATAAACTCCAAAACTACTGAACCGATTTCAATCAAATTTGAACACCGTGTGCAGTTTGATCCAACTTAAAAGATAGGATAGCTTACATATCAATGGACCCTGTAGATGGCGCTGCAATCGGGTTCTAAATTGTATTTCTTCAGGGCAGGACAACGTCTGCCGGGACAGCTAGTATTTTATAAAATTCTAGAACGAACTAGAACTTATCTAAGACGGATGAGACGGATCTATCTGCTTGGAAAAAAGCTACTCATATCTTAACATATAAATAAATAATGCATAAATATAGTCCAATTTTACATGTACACTCATTAAAACAAACTAGTACGGAATGTAACAATATTTGTAAATAAATAAAAAACAACAAATAAAACCCCATTTATGTTATATATTTTTAAAAATAAGTAAGAAACTGTAATCTAAGGTAAAAAAAGTGAGACAACGGACAGTGATAAGAACTTATTTCAAAGGGCATATAAAGATTGAAATAAAATAAAAATTAGTCGCGAACATAAATTACATTAACTTTCAACGAGGCTAGTTTCAATAATTTACGAGCAATTATGTTTTAAACAACGTCGGTTTCGTGAAGAAGGTACAAACAAGATGTTACTAAAGTCTTCAGACCGATGAATCTGAATTCATGATTTGCTGCGTCCAAATATAATCTCCAAAGCCATATATATTGTACATTTTTAGTCCCAATCTCAATATTATATAAGTAGGTATACCAGTGTACTACCGAGCGCCCTTATAATTACTAGGTACTTTTATAAAATCCTTTTCTGCAGGCTCACGGCACCTTAGGAAAAATCCCTCGAGCTCTATTCTTTACATTTTCTTTATGTGACCTTGTGACGTCTTCACATTCGTTAATTGTTTGAGAAACAAACAATTGTCGCCAGATGAGTTTTATTTCATAGAAGATCTTAAAGCATGCTTTAGGAAAAACAATTACAATTTTATAATACATAGCCGAAATGTACATAAAAATGGTTAATTAAGTTAAATTATAATACTCGTTTATGCTAATAGCAGTTCGTTTCGGGGTTACCATAGTCACGAGTTTAAAAAATAACTAACAATCGCAAGTGTGTCATACAATGTTTTTCAACATATTTGTGAGAAAACAGTACAATAGGTAATGAAACATAATTATATTTAATTAAAAATAGATTTCCATGAAGGCAGTAATCTTACAAGTATGTAATTTTGTTGAAATAAAATGGTATTAAATAAATATAATAGTAATGAAATACATATATAAAAATATCAACCCGAAAGTCGCAGCAATCTGACGTTTCTAATATGAAAATGGCGCGCATTTGGAAATGCCGCCACGTGCGCGTGGTGAAAATTACAATTACATCCTTCGTCTCATATTCTGTATAGTATTATAGTGAGACAAATGTATTGTTCAAAAGGATTTCCAAGGAAGTTCGATTTTTCAGCTTATTTATTTTCGTAATATCATACTCCTTGTTGGAATTCTTATATATATTTTTCACCTATGTACCTACTTTACTGCGATAAAAAGATGCTTAGGTGAGAGTACCTATTATTCCGCACGGTCCATGGTGTGGTGCGTAATTTTTTACTTTGTAACAATATATAGTAAGCATTTTTTGAGCATTTATTTCCTTTTTCAAGAGCCCATATTATATCACTCACCAAACTCAAACTTCATGCAGTAAAAAGCATATGAATTGATAATAAGATATAGAAATTGGCTGTATGAGAGTGCCTCCACCAGCCACTCCACGCTTAGTTGTTTTATATTATGATAAACATTATTTTCAGTCAGATACAATGCAACTTTCTTGTTTCATGGCAATTGGCTGATCGTGAAACTTGAAATATCAAAAGATGTTTTTGAGTTGCAAACGTAAACATTTACGCCCATAGAATATAAGCCCATATGCGGCTAGTCACAAAGGCAGAGTGAACGCTTAGACTCTAAGCCTTAGAGTAATAAATTATATAAAATGAGATACCCAGAACCTCTATACTATTAAATTGTTTACAAAGCGTAATTGTAAAGTCAGACGCTTTTACTTATAGATGCATTCGTTACTTCGGCTTGAAAACTGGAATAAAATCTTTCTCTTCCAAGACTACGTTAAATAAATAATAACAAGTACAACCACGAACAATGTAACTAACATCCCACCGAATAATACATATTTATCTTGTGCAACCCTCCTTTCTATTAATGATATAGTAGCATTGGATAAGCCGAGGGTATTGGCTAAATCTATTATTCTTCTGTGAGCGCCTTTGATTGTTTCTCTGTTGTATTTCAGCGTCTCTAGTATATTTGAACCTGAAGCAAATAAAATTTAGATCAGTAGAATTTTACGCAGTACGGATAAAACTACTTCGAACTATCCTATAATGTCGAATACTTTTCGTTACGGATATTAGTTTTTTCAGCAATGGTAAAAGAAAGGTTTATAAAGATATAACAATTTAACGAATAGTGTGTCGTTAAACTGTTACCTTGACGGCACTGATGGTGAAAATCCATCAATTTAAAGTTAGAGAGCTGCATAACATCCCTGCAATACCTATAGAGGGGTTAAGTTAAATTTATGGTTACTTTGATAATTCTGACTAGTTTGCCCCACAGCTGCGCCGCGTATAAACCAGTAGTAGCTTTATTTTACTAACATAAAAACTTATTTTTTTTACATACTCTAATTTAATTACATATAATAATAAATAAACTAAGTCCATATAGTCTGGGCAACTGCCCAGCAAAATAGAGGTAAGTCGAAGCCAATTGGATTTAAAGTAATGAAATGAATGACATGTTGCTTATGACGACGTAGTTATTTTATAGTTAATTGAAGAACGCGATTGCAGCGCCATCTATTCGTTACACATGTATTCCATGGAAATGACGTCATTTACCGGGATAAAAAGTATCTTAAGTGTTGACTCGAAATATAAGCCGTCTCTGTACTAAGTTTAATTAGTATACGTTCAATAGTTTTAAGGAGGTAAAAGGTGCGACGGCAGCGCCATCTTTTTCACTATTTAACTAATTTCATTTTAATCCTTTCAGTAATTTTCACGTGATAGTCTAACAGACAGACAAAAATTATGCTTCCTTATCGAATCTCCTGATCTATCCCCCTCATTTTTTTCACCTTTTTAAACGCAATGTACAAACTCGAACCATTTACAGGTATATTATATTATCGAAGAATAGCTGCGCCCCGCTGTTTCACCCGCGTGGTGATGGAAAATCGTTATATTTTGGATAATTCACACTATATCTTCAAAAATTAAAGCCTATGTATTATTGTGATGGTAAGCTATATTATTGTAAAATTTCGTCAAAATACATTTAGTAGTTTTTGGAAAGAGTAACAAACATTTTTTATAAACTGTCGCGTTTATAATATTAGTAGGATAGGAAGATAGATAGATTGCCCAATATTTTAGCTAACTCATTCATAGTGTTAAATCATAGAAATGCAAGAAAGCATGCTTGCGTAACCACTACTTAGTTACACATTTTTTCTGGAGCAACACTTCTCCAATGACTTTTTAGACATGAATCATGTTTTTTATAACTAAACTAGAGTTATCATAGAAAATAGCTCTATGTTACTTACATAAAAACCTAATTAAACCGTCGATGAAAAAATATTTATCCGATGGTGAAAACCGCTTAAAATCACGTGGTGTGGTTTGGTAGGAGTTAGCGGATATGCAGACAAACAGAGGCGGAAAGCGACCTTAATTTAGACTACGTAAATATATAATAAATATCATCCAAGGTTAAAAAACACGCAACCGTTTTGACATTTAATGATATTTATAATTTAAATACAAGTCAATCAAATACGCTTATTAAAACTGAATATTATAAGTAGATAGTTAATTTACAATTTTAGACGTTTGTGAGTTTAAATCGATCAACTGATCATTATCCATGTGAATTCAGTTTTAGAGGAACGGGCGATATACCCACCACGCTGACCAAATACAGAATGACAGGTTTCGCATACGTCCTTACGTTTAATTTCAACATCATCATCATTCTCCTAACATTAATATAGCATTGTAGTGTAAATGATCATTTATTAAAGATCGTGCGTTTATTAAAAGCAATTTATCAGACTGCAAAGCGGAAATCGCAATTGATTTAGCGGGCTTTGTGATAAAGATCTGATTCACCCGCAAATGCTGTGAAAGCCATTTGCAAATTGGTCTGAAAGAAAAAATGCTGAATAAATTTTGTTCAAGTATATTTGTGGGTAAACAATTAAACGTTGGGTATCTGAATCTAGTCATAGCTATAAACCGATATAAAGGAGCATGCATTACTTAGCTATTCTTTTTTCTAATTTGAAGGCTGGTGTGCACAGACATTTAAGCAACGGTTAAAATAAAATAGTCGTTCTTAAACTATATAGTTTTGACTATTATTTTATATTTACCATCGGTTAAATGCACACCAGCCTTATTATTACAATTTCGACGGTGAAGAATGTCATGAGAAAATCGGAATATCACGATTACCGATGTGTGAAACCCGCCAATTCGCCTTAAAGAAGCCGTGACGCTTCTTTAAGGGGGATTTGGCAACTTAAAAATTAAAAATCAACCAATCGTGTGTCTATGGAGTAATATATCAAAAATGAAACAAGAGAAGAGATACGATACGCAACTGAAGACTGTTGCACCAACTTTCCACGTTTATCGCCTTAAAGCCTACAAGTTTAACAGAACATTTGACATATGCCTTAAGACATTTCTGGATACTACGGGTTTTTACCAGTCTCAAATGTAAACCAGGCAAGTAGGATTGATTACAATTAAATAATTATTTAATGACGGTAGAATTTTGACTACTGTGCGACACCCAATTACAATAAAAATCTTACTTTATGATTTTACACATTTAAAACGAGCCATTATTATTATTGTTTTCTGCACTGATATTTCTTGAACTGTATTTTGAAATGTTATGCAATAAAGTATAATATTCTATTCTATTTATTGATATGCATAGCAGTATTAGTATAATTTATACCAAATTTTAAAATAAGCCGTTTCTGAAATCATAATCCGTTGTAATTAAAGAACTTGTGTGCAAGAACGAATTCACGATGGCGCATCGTGAATTTTAAAATTACCATAGAATGATATAACGTGTCATAAAAAATAACTAAGTGAACGAGAACCGACCTCCAAGTCTTTTTATGACAAATGATTTACATGCAAACTTGTTACGGACAATGCTTGTAATGAGAAGAAAAAAGTCAGAAATTATATTTCGAAAAAGTACATAGATTGTAAATAGCAGTCGCAAACACACCATATTTTTCAGATACAACAGATAACTATAGAGCCGGTCCCAACAACACCCAGATCAAAGAAAATAATGAAATTATTGTTATCAAAATCTACGAAAACAGAAATCTAATTCTGGATTTTTAGTCTGATGCTAACAAAGCAAAACAAGCAAAGGCCGGACCACTACAACAATAAGAACGTACGTTCCAGTAGGATACGGAAGTAGTTACTCCTACGAAGTTACGTAAGAAAATTTCTGGTATTTTTAAGTTAAATCGAAACAAAACTAAATGCTTACTGTGAAACAAACATTTTATTTATAGCATAAGTGAATCCAAAATCATTAATTAAATATATAATAATAAATTATTTTCCTTAATTCTCACGACCTCTAATTTTTTTGAAACCAAACAAAGACAACAAATATATGGAAGATTATTTAAGCCCACGAACGTTTTTAAAATTTGACACTTGTTAACTGTGGTATATTTTGTCATGAACTAAATATTATAAAACGAACAAACATTTTATTGAACTGTTTTATAAGTGATATATGCGAATACTTCTTTGTGTTAATAAATTTTTGTAATATAAGCTAAATTCATTAATATAAAATTGAGGCCCAAGATCAAGGTTGGCCGATTACCAGGCTAATTATTAGGCTTAGGATTAGTAGCACGCTGAATGAGATTATAGTTCGTCTTAATAGCAGCAACTAATAAGACTTGACGTCGCGTTAGCACATAAGGAACAAAAACACTCGTGATATTATTGGAGGCTGTTGCATGACAACTACGTCTCTCTAGTGGTGTAAAACGATTTTACAATTCCAGTCGCCATTAACACAATCAAGTAGAATACTCGCAGTATCGCGCGGTTTATTATCAAATCAATTGCACACCTTCTCTGCAACTTCTGTATTCCTAGTACCTACTTTGTGCTTTACGCAAATTAACAGTGATTTTTTACGTGTCACACTTGGCGTGTAATTAATTAAACATCAATATGTGGTAAGTAGAATATTTAACACTTTTAATATTTATAACTTAACTTTTGAATGTGGTAAATAAATAAATTATAAGAAATATTTTTATGCATTCCAGACATAAACAAACTTACTAACTATACAACATACTAAAGTATAGTGAATTTTAATTAACTGAAAATTTTTCGCACAGTCCGTGGCTTATAATAGATACTTATTTAATTTACATGGGTTAATATCAATATGTTAGCGAAGCCAGCACCGCTGAGTGACTGACTAGATTAACTAAATACTGATCATAATTATTCAAGTCAAGGTTATTGCGTGACTTTAAACTCACGGTGTATATACATTTCTGTGATTGAGCTGCTATTTTCAAAACAAAATTATTGTCATTTAGAAAAATATTGTGGAATACTTTAAAAGTTTTGTTGGTTATGATTGTATATAGATAACATGGGATAAACACTCGCATCTGAACGTTTGACCTCAGATCTGCATAGTAATGAAGTGCGCTACAATATTACCTACGCCGATCATTTTAAAACCTGATTCAATACGACGAAGGGTGTAGCTATCGTCCTAACGTAATGAATACTTCTCGGTATTCATTAATTTTGCAAATAATTACATTATTTCATGATATTCAAATGTTTAGTCAACTTAAAGAACTTCTAAAGTTAGATATTAAAATAGGAAAAATTTTAAATTAACCATCTAAACTCACAATTTAATTAAAATTTTATTCAAAATGTATCACATAAGAAAAAAAACAATTCATGCATACATAATGAATAGGACGATTAATTCTATGGACCTTTAAAAATTGTCGTATGCAATAATTGAACTCAGTACATAGAAAACAAGATGTCACATTCCTTGTAATAGCATCAATATGAATAAAGGTTTGTAAATATGGTTATTGGACAAATGTTAGACATACCTTGAAATAAATAAAACTGGCATTCTAATAACTATTATGGGGTTTATAAAAACTATTCTTTTTTTTCTCAAATTTCAAGGTTTTACCTGAAAAGTTGGCCGGGAGTTTTTATTTTGATGGAATTTTATAGATTTCGATGTGAATGTCAATTTATTAATGGCACCTAATAGCAGTTTTTGACAATATCTCCTTTCCAATTCATTTAACAATAAAAACACCAAATACAAAATTAAACAAGAGAAAATTTCTACAGTAAAATGTTGGTAATATTTTTTTTTATAAAATCAGTAGTTTTGTGTATGAGCTTCAAAACTCCACATTCATCTACACTACACCAACAAGCGTTTTTTATATATAGTCTAGCCAAATAAATCAAAGAACGAAATTTCGAAATTCTAAAATTCTCTCAATTTTTCGTTATAAAAGGTAATGGCAAAGGCAATCTAAGACATAAAAGTATGTACCTCTAAAATTTTTGATACATAAGCATTATAAAACCATAACTGTTAAACAATATATATTGCACACCTTCCTAGTTCAAGTCCAGTCCAGTTTAGCATGTCTTTGAACATAATTAGATACCTACTAGTTTTAGGAATGCCATAAGCCATAAACCTAACAATATTTTAGTTACTACACATTCATTATTTAATTTCGAGGAATTCTCCTCTATATCTTCGGAATCCAATGTCTAATTTTAATGAAATTTATGTCAGACTAAATTGAAATTATACTGAATCTAACACCAAAATATCTAAAATCGGTTATGAAACAAAAAAGTCAGTCAAAATCTGGTATGAGTATACCTACTAATAACGTCATAAAGGGGTAAAAAGAGTCAAATGGCACAATAATTGTTTTTCAACAAATAATTAAAATTATTTCTCTCATGATATTTTAAAACTTAGATCATAAGAAATTATTCAATTGCCTGTTTTTTGTGTAAAGTTTTTAGAAATTATTGTAACATGTGTTGCCATACCTATGCTTCAAGACATCGAAGCAGTATTTTTAGGGCTTACCCTTTGGGACTAAAATCTGAAGAAGGTGGTATGGCAGTATGGTCAACCTTTAGTTCCCTATGTAATAAATAGTAGTTGCTATGTGTTCTAAGCTAACTTTATTATAGAAACAAACCTGTGTGTAACATATCATCAACATTTCTGTGTGAATTCTGCAAAGAAACTTGTTCTTGAGCCAAGTAATCCACTGTGATGGCAGTATGGTCATGGCCAAAACGCCGGCTGAGAAGCTGCTCCCTGTCTATTAATTCTTGCTCACGTCTACGCCTTTTATTTTGAGCATTATTTAGTGATGCCTGGAAAAAAGAAAATTCAAGATTGCAAGCAACACAAAATTATTAATAACCAGAGTTTACCCTGCGGCTACACCACGGGTCAACCTCTAGTGTGTGCCTCCTTTTTACAGAACAGGCGTTAAGAAAGAAACTAAGACAACATTTAAACAAAATTACACCAAAACCGATCCAGTATTCCTCATAGTTTTCTCATGAAAGCCTAACAGACGACAGAGTTACTATCACATTTTTTTATAAATGATGAATTTATATCTATAAACTTGAGAAGATTTGATTGGTCCCAAACAAACTTTCATCCTTTATTTCAATCCATTTTAGTTTTGTTTATCTGTCCGCCATCTATCTAAACTACATAAATAACATATATAACAAAAATAACCAAAAAAACCAAAATAGAAAATCCCAAAGAACCTATCCTACTTTCAAAGGCAATCTTTACATAAATCTATTCCATTATCCGAGATGAAAAGTATCTTCTGTTCATCCTCGGCAACAAAAAAAAATATATATATAATATACTGATTTTCAGCCAAATCGGTTCAGTAGTTTTTCCATAAATGTGTAACACAGACAGACCGGTAGACAGGTGGATGGACGGACGGACACACAGACAGATGGAATTACTTTCACATTTATAATATTATTAGGGACGTTGTTAATTCAAGACAATGAGAAGTGCACAAAGATACTTAAAATCATGTAACCTAATATACAAATATAATTATATGTGCACCATACACATGTGTCTGTGCAATAGAGGTAATCGACCCGGGACACCACGGTCTTTTTTGCCGCCGCAGTGCCGGCAGATGGTCACGCCACACCACCCTGAATGATGTCTTACGGAGGGTGCTTGCCACCACTAACGTGCTGGCTCTATTGGAGCCAAACGGTATTGCACGTGATGATGGCAGAATGACTCTAATTCCCTGGCAGCGTGGCAAGCCTTTGGTGTGGGATGCGACTTGCGTAGACACGTTTGCCGCATCCCATTTACCAAACACGTCTAGATCGGCCGGTTCGGCGGCGGAAACAGTGGAATCACTCAAGCGGCGGAAATATGCAACCCTCAGTGAGAGTTATATGTTTGTGCCGTTTGCTGTCGAGACGCTTGGACCGTGGGGTCCTGAGGCCATAAGCCTCTACCAAAATTTATCAAAACGACTCATCAACTCTTCAGGTGATCAGAGGGCTGATGCCTACCTTGGCCGACGGATCAGTATGGCGATCCAGCGAGGAAACGTAGCCAGCCTTCTGGGCACCTTACCCATAGAAGACGGTGATCTGGGCTCAGTATTCTACTTATAGTCTTGAGGGACTATGGGTAGAATACAATACAAATAAGTTAAGTTTTCTTACATTGTATTCAATAGTATGTAATTTTATAATTGTGTTAATAAATAAATTTTATGGTAAACATTTGTAGAATGTTTTTATCTGGGCACCATTAATAGATTCTTAAGCATAGGAGACAGCTTCATTAGTTTTAGTATAAATAAATTATCAGTAAGCATGCCTAGACCAGCAGACATCAACAAAAGCAGGAGTATAGCCCCATACTTTACTATTACTAATTAACATGACTTAGTATATTCTACAACCTTTATAACCCCTTCCCCCTTGCTTGCTTTACTTAAAGTTATAAAAAGTTAAGTTAACATAACTCTTAAAAATTTTAAGTTAAACAGCATTGTGATGATGAATTCATTACTCACCCTTTTACTCTTACGCTAATTCAGGTAACATAATTCAAAACTTTAACAAAAGAAAATCCTGTTAATCAACTAATACTCCAAGTGAAACAGCATTCAGTCAGAATCTGTTGGGTTGGATACCATTTGGTAAAATTCATTGAATTTTACTGTTGAAAATTCTGTGAGGCTTTAAGACAGTGCAGGACATCATCTCGCTCAGAGGACATTGGTCATTGGACCTGCTCAAGTTCACTGGTAGAAACTGGATGTGGCCAGGAGAGTAGGATTTGTGGTACAAATTTTGAAATGCCTATATTTAGCTGGGGTTTGACAAACAACCATAGAAGTCAATAAAATTATTTGGGGATTATAAGTAATAAAATAATACCTGTATATGTTTATTGTCATATTTTAACTGATCTACTCTCATCTTAGCCATAGATCGCTGATTAATTGGAGTTTTATACACAAATATATCTAACTTCTCACAATTGCTGAAATCAGAAAAATATAGAAAATATTGTAAAACACATTTCTTGTAATAAAACTCACTAAAAATGTATTTGTACCTAGATTTCAAAGAACAGAAGATTATTTTATTATATTATATAGACTTGTAACTGTCATATCAAGTAAATATTACTTAAAAATTATCATGAGCTGTCCATAAAATGTGTTATATGTGTTATGAACCACGACAAATTTTAACAATATGTTACCATTTTTCTTCTCAACGATATCGTCAAACTTTATATTAACTTAGCAAAATTAACCCATCTACTTATTAATTTTCTGATCGTTTCAGCTATACTTACGCATTTACTGCATTAATTTTAATTTGAATAGCATTTTCCACTTCTTCGGCGTTGCTGGGATCTTTTTCTAATTTATGAAATAGATCTGCAGTTTCTTGTAATATTTGATTTGTTTGATGGTATAGTGCTTCCATTATTTGAAATTTAGTTCAATTGGTCTTAACACTAAAATTTTACATATAAAATATATTTAATTTTCAATGTAATTACAAAATATAAAATGTTATTATTATAATTAATTAATATATTATAATAGGAGATAAGCTTCGGATATTTTGATGTGTGTGAGTGATGGTGCACTGTGACGTTTCAAAGTTTTTTTTATTGTGTCTATGGCTTGGCAACTAGGTCTTTAAGCCAGGACGTTTCAAAGGTTTGGTGACAATCATACTGGGTGCGTTCCTCCAGAATTTCACAACGCCCAAAATGCTCCGTCAGCTGTTCCACCTAGGGACCAAAGTCATTATGGTCGTGGCGAAAAGGTATCAAATCGATAATGATTTCATAATTTTCGATGACACAGCGCTCATAACGAGCATTAATTCTCTCTATCGATTGACATTGAAAAGGCACGAATCACAAATCAACCAATGACATTTGTGTATTCCGTCGTTCCAATAGAGTTTACGATTATAACGGCCACAAGCAAATGGTTCCAAAAAATCGTAGTTGTGAACGTGGTTGTTATTAGCCTCTTGTGGAACATAGCAACTACTGGTGACAATGTACGTCACGTAGCAGGGTCTCCAGATTTAATTTATGAAAACCCAACGAACTTTCTTTTCTTAATTTCATAGCTATATCTCTACCTTAGATTCAAAAATTTATTCTCGTCGCGCCTAAAGAAGTATAACTTCAAGAAATGCAACTCAACATTAAACGCACACTTTACTTTTAAGTTAGAAGAATATAAAGGCGGAGACCTTTTATTTTATAGTAATTATTTAGTTTACATTGTATTATCATATCATTTTATGTCTGACAATATGTATATAACATAGGTACACATACACGTACACATTATATTACTGAAGCTAATCCTGGTTATAATCATATGAAATGAGATAAATAAACCCAGTATGACTATATTTATTACACCAAAAGTGACGTATTTATTTGATTTTTATAACGACAGGTGGCAGCCCTAAAAATGTCCAACAAGGGTTTATAAACCTTTGTAGCCAGAATCGTAAAATACTTCCGGATTGCTGTGAACAGTTCGAACGCTTTCGAGACTTTAAAATGTGTGCGCATCTTTAATGTGTGCATGCAAGTTATAATGTGAACGACACTTAAATTAATGACGCCTGTCCATTGAAGTGTATAACGTGTAAGTTGATAGGCGTCAGTTGTTTTAGAGCGCGATATTTATATGCTGTATGGATTCAACTCTTTTGCCTGAGATTGTGGTGAATTTAAAACAACATTTTGGCAAATGCAAGGCTTTATGTGAATGTCAATGTCATAAATGAAACGGTGAATCAGAATCAGCAATTACGAAACGATCACTTTCCCTTGTTGTAACATTTGTATTTATTCATTCTTTTTCTAATAAGAAATTGTAAAGTTTGAAATAATTGATTTTAATTACATTTTTTTTTAAAATAAACGATTCACAATGGGTGATTCTTGTCAAGCTTGTATTACTAGGATTCCTCATGCAACTCTCATCGCCACTATTATGTGCTGTTTGGGCGTGGGTGTGTTTTGTGGGACTATGTACCGGGGCTCAACGATCTCAAAAGTTATGTTCGAAGAGGTATTTCGTTTCCGTTTGATATGGATTGAAACTCTGCAAATGATATTCATTGTTGGATGTGCGTGTATGGCCGCCCTTGGCCTCATCCTATTATTTTTAGGCTGTTTAACAACAGGTGCCACAAGACAAAAGGTATACCGAGCATGGAGAGCAAGAGTCGGTGGACGGATATCTTGCGCAGTTTTTATGATCATTACCTATATTCTGACTCTTATATGGATTATATTATTAGGATTCCTGGTTGTGACTACATTTTTGTTCACCATTTTTTGGAAGCTATGTTCTAAACCAAAAAATATCGACTTATCGACATGCATTGACTTCACGCAGTTTGATTTCATGTTTCCATCAAGTGTGAAGCAAGAGGACATGAGAATATGTGATGCACAGAAAACAAAATTATTTTGTAAAGATTATGTTGAGAAAGCTGAATTTATGTTTATTTTGGCTATGGTGTCATGTATACTTGTAATATTGAGTTTGGTGCATTACTTGATGTGTCTCTCAGCCAACTATGCTCACATAAGAGACCATGAGAAGTTCCAGGAGCTCCAAGAATTGCAATATCTAACAAACCCAGATTTACATGCCTCTAAAGATAGATTCTAGTATATGGCCCGTGCGCCTCTACTGCGCTCATTAGAAGCCACTACCAAGATGTGACTTGGCTAAAATGCTGCATCAGAACGATCATGTTCTTTTCACCAGCTATAGAGCAAATTAAAAGACTGAATTCAGTGCATAAATACAAAAGTGACTTGAAAGACATTTTATAATATTCTTAAGCTATCACAACACATATCTTCTTTTCCAAATGTTATAATGTCTAAGTATATCAATTATTAAGTGATCTCTATGGCAGCTTTTAACATTCCTTTAGTATGTATTCTTTATTATAAGTTGTGCTCAGAAGGTATGCTGATGACAACCCCTTCCACTTTTTACAACCGTGACCCATGGTTATCATGGGTTTTTGTACTACTTAGACAAGTCTGTCCCAGTCATAGGAAGTGGAATGACCCTGATCATCGACAAATTTACTGTGTGCGACTTATAGGACAAAAATAACATATGTGATGATAAGTACCTTTGGTGGTTATCAATTTATTTCTTTAAGTTTTCTATTTGACATGTATTATTAGTATACTTGATTTAAATCATCCTAGGCTAATGTTGTATACACAATTAATTTAAATGATAACATTTCTTCCAATGATACTTATGCATTTAAATTATGAGTAAAATTTACTTCTAAGAAGAAGGTTTTTGCAACTAAGATAAGCTATATACATAATGTGTTTTAAAACAGTGTATTCTTGTGACAAATGTCTCATATTTTAGTACCTTTTTAAGAGGAAAACTTAAGTGTCTTAGGATAGTGTCATCATCACAGCTTGAAATACTGTCTTTTTCAAACATCATACGCTAGTGTTAAGTAAATAAGAAAATAGATTTAATAGTAAATTTGTAACTTGATCAATGTTCAAAGATTAGTACAATATCTGTGTATACTGCACCATTTATAGATATAAGCTTATTTAGTGTGTAAGAGTATTGAAATTATGTTTTTGTTATTTCACATTTTGTAACTAGATGTAGCTGAAATTGGCAGACTGAATTTATATATCACAGCTTTTACATTAATCTTTTATGAACTCTATTATTTACCAAACTTACCATTTTCAAGCCATTTTCTAAGTATTGAGTAATTAAAATCCCACCAGTTCAATTATTTAAGTAAGAATGAAGAATTGATAGCCTAAAATATTCAATCGGTTTAGGGATTGCCATAAGATGTTTTGTTTATTTTTCATTGTGTATAAACATTGCATATTTATATTTAAATAGATAAAGAGAAAAATTTGAGAAGAATAATGATAATGCTCTCTTTCTTAAAGACTGTCAAAAGATAATCTTTAAGAAAGAGAGCAATTAATTCTCCTTGTTTGAGAGTACAATCACTCTCAAATAAGGAGACAACATACATTGGTGACAACTAGATTTTTTTTAAACAAGTGCTAGATCATTCATGTTTAACCTACAATTCATTGATTTGCAATCATTATTGTTATCACATGAAATGCAAAACTTGTTAAAACACTATAATATTTAACAACCTGGTAGCAGCTAAAAATATGACTGGTTGGGAGTGGGAGAAGATCCAAGATCAGTATTTTTTTTAAATTTGTATTAAGATCCTACAAACTAAATAAGAATATGTAAACAAGGATTTAATTAAATAACATGATTTTTTCACTTATTTGGAAATGAGACAATAATTATTACATCAATTCACAGCATTTATACATTTTAAGACCTAATTTATTATTTTATAGTAAATACTTTATATGCACTGTCCCTTTTTATAAGCATACTCTTTTATGACATTGTGAATTTTTTTTATATATTTAATTAAATGTTCGTTTCTAAAACGTGTTTTACTATTATCAGTGATTATTGGTTATGTTTTATGGAAAATACCTATATAATAATTAATTCGTAATTGCAATGTTAGGGAAATAGGTTACTTAAGACCCGTTAGAACAAGGGTCATATTCAATAACAACTCATTAAACCGTGATGTCACTGCTCCACCTTTGACTTGAATGCTTATTACAATGGACTTGGTCTAAAACGTGATCAATCATCTAATTATCTTGTTATGAAGATGGTTCTATCTTTATATATAAAAATGAGTGTTTGTCTGTATTTCCTTTATAGAATCGTAAACTATACATTTGATCATGTGATGATCTTTGACAAAGTTGTTGTGCATGAGCCAAAGATGGTTTCTGGGTTTATCCACAATTGGACCTGGTAGGTGACGCTGCTGTCGGCATATTGATTAAAAACGAAGTCTGCCGGGACAGCTAGTGTAATATAAAAAGCAAGAACGAAATGCTTGTAAATTCGCGCTTCTATTTATTTATGTATATACATAATTATATGGCTAGTTTTCTCAGACTTGATTCTGTATGGAAGGAAATTTCTGTATGCTACACTATTTTCTCGACCCACCCCGTATCTTTGCCGCTGGTGTTAAAATGAGGTCGTGTAACTTGGCACTGGCACCTCAGAAGTCCATGTTATATTTGAATTTTTTGACACCATGTTTTTTTGATATATTCCTCTGTCCTCTTATGTCACTATTTTTTCATTCGTGTTTTTTCCCAATACATTATAGTACATAAATATCCTTGTTTGCTTTTTTCAATAGTGAAAACGGATTACTGCCGATCCTAATTTATCTACATGGTAGCAGAGCGTTTAATTCCATTAATTATTGCTACGAAAACTGTAGTATATAATTACATATATACAATAAATAAATAAAATATCTTCATTAAGTATAAATGAGCACGGAAGTTTCTGGTGACGGAGGTAACCACGAAACCTACACAAGGATGGCAGGTACTAGCAGCAGTATTCCTAATTTTGAGAAATTAGATGGTTCGGCGAACTACTTCACATGGAAGGTACAAATGGAGTTATTTTTAATAACTGAAGACCTATGGGAGTATGTAGAAAGAACGCCACCGGACACGAATGCAACAGCATGCAAAAGAGATAGCATAGCGCGTGCCAAGATACTCTTAATGGTCAAACCGCACTGTTTGATACACGCAAAAAAATCTAAATCTGCAAAAGAGTGCTGGGAAGCGATTCGCACCACTTTCGAAGATAAGGGTGTAAACAATAGATGTCGTCTCCTAGGCCGTTTAGTAAATCAAAAACTCTCCAATTTCGACTCGCCGCGTCACTACATTACTGAGATAATGAGTATCGCCCAACAACTTGAAGACGTAGGTAAAGAGGTGGATGACGAGTTATTAGCTGCTCTCATGCTTCAAGGATTAGGAGAGGAGTATATGCCAATGAGAATGGCTATAGAAAACAGTAATATAGCTATTACCACGGATTACGTCAAAACGAAAATATTGCAGATACAGGACCCAACAAGTGGTAATAGAGAGCAAGAGTTGCCCTCGACAAGTGCGCTTGTTTCAATGAAAAATAACTTTTCTGCCATTAAGAACAGCGAAAAACGGAAGTTTCAGAAGAAAAAACTTAAATGCTTTATATGTGGTAAAGAGCACAAAGCAATTAGTTGTCCACACAACTCGACAATTAACAATAGTAGTAATGAAAAGGTAGCTAACAGTATCGCTTTTTCGTACTCGACTCCAAAATGTCAATCCAGTAGAGATTGGATAGTGGACTCAGGAGCGTCCACACATATGACATGTCACAATGACTGGTTTGCTGATTATAGGGCTTTTGAGGAGCCAGTGCCAGTGACATGTGCGAATGGTGGTAGAGTAAGAGGCGAAGGTCGTGGAGACGTATGTACGAGTAGAGAGATAGGCTTCAATGTGAGTGGAGTAATGTATGTGCCTGAGTTAACTGTGAACTTGCTGAGTGTAAGTAAGATAATTGAAAGGAACCAAGTAGTGGTATTTTCAAAGCGAGGTTGTGAGATTTATGAGGATAATGACTGTGAAGTGAAAGGTGTAGTGAAACATGCATGTAAGGAAGAAAAAGGGGTCTATAAACTAAAACGCACAGGTTCTAATCTCTGTTTTGATGTTTCAGTTGTAAATGCAATAGAAATCGACTTTGATGTTTGGCACCGACGGCTTGGTCATATTAGTCCTCACAACATGAAAATACTTCGAGATAAAATGGCTGAAGGTATTAAATTCAAGGAACCTGAGAGAGTAGAATGTGTTTCATGTCTTAAAGGTAAGCAGACTGCATTACCTTTTCCAAAAAAGAAAGCCAAACGAGCTACTGAAATTCTTGAATTAGTACACAGTGATATCTGTGGACCGATGGAAACCTCATCATTCTCTGGGTCACGATATTTTGTAACCTTTATTGATGACAAAACGAGAAAAACTTTTGTATATATTTTACGTGAAAAGAGTGAACTTTATTGTAAACTAGTAGAGTTTAAAAATTTTGTCGAAACTCAAACTGGAAAACGTTTAAAAACACTTCGTAGTGATAACGGTAAGGAATACGTAAATAAAAAGGTTGACGAGTTTTTAAAAGAAAATGGTATTGTTCACCAACTAACTGTGGACTATACACCGCAACAAAATGGAGTCTGTGAGAGAGCGAACAGAACCATTGTTGAACGAGCCAGAAGTATGCTTGAAGAGGCACACTTACCGAAGATTTATTGGGCAGAAGCTGTCAGTACTGCAGTATATCTAAAGAATAGGTCACCTACTATAGCTGTTAAGCACATGACACCTGAAGAGGCCTGGACTAACAGGAAAGTAGACTTAAGTCACTTAAGAACGTTTGGAAGTCGAGCTTTTATGCACATTCCCGATCAGAAAAGAAAGAAACTTGATCCAAAGAGTGTGGAATTAGTTTTTGTAGGGTACTGTGAAGCAACGAAAGGGTATCGTCTGATTCATCCTAAAACATTAAAGCTGTATAAAGCGAGGGATGTTGTATTCTTCGAAAACCAGAAGGTAAACATAAAGGTTCAGACGGACAAAATACAAGCTAATTTTGAAGAAGACGCACCACCTGTAGGGAATATACCGACTGTAGAGACAGATTCGGTTAGAGAAGTGCAAACGGCAGATGTTTTAGGTAGACCTGAAGAAGTTGTTCCTAATCGTGATGCAATCATAGATATAGAATGTGCTAGAGAAGAAAGAGGGCATCTTCTTGAAGATGTGATGACAAGAACTGTCCCTGTACCACCACCTACGTGTACTGAAGGTGAAGTAGAGACTTCAGAAAGAAGATACCCACTTAGAGAAAGACAGCCTAAAGAGTACAAAGACTACATACTGTATCACGCAGCAAACGAAGTGATGAATGAACCTATGACTGTAGAAGAAGCTTTATCTTGTGACGACAAAGAAGAATGGAAAAGAGCTATAGAGTCAGAATTGAATTCTCTTAAAAAGAACAACACTTGGAGCTTAGTAGATACTGCATATGGTCACCTTGTTGATTCAAAATGGATTTTTAGAATCAAGAAAGAGGCAGGGAATATACGATATAAAGCTAGGTTAGTAGCACGAGGTTTCACACAAGTGAGAGGTGTAAATTACAATGAAGTTTTCTCACCAGTTGTAAGACATAGCACACTCAGATTACTGCTAGCCCTTGCTGTAGAGCATAATTTAAAAATTGATCACATGGATGTCGTGACTGCATTCTTAAACGGTGATCTTAACGAAAAAGTCTATATGAAGCAGCCTAAAGGTTTCGAAGAAAAAGGAAAAGAGAGTTACGTGTGTCTTTTAAACAAAGCACTCTATGGTCTAAAGCAAGCTCCAAGAGCATGGAATGAGAAGCTAAATGAAGCTTTACTGAACTTGAGTTTTAAAAGATCAGAGAATGAACCTTGTGTCTATATTCGGAAGACAATAAGCAGTTTAATGATTATTGCTGTATATGTAGATGATCTTTTGATATTTTGGAATGATGAGAAGGAGTTAAAACTCATTAAACAAGAATTACAGAACAATTTTGATATGAAAGATTTAGGAAAAGCAGATGTCTTCTTAGGTTTGAAAATAAAACAAGATAATGGAGTTGTAAAAATTAATCAAACTGAGTATTTAGAGAAGATTCTTGAAAAATTTGGAATGACTGATTGCAAGACTGTAAAAACACCATTAGACACTAAACTGAAGCTAGTAAAACCAGAAAGAGAAGATTACGTTCCACCAAGTGAGTTACCATACCGTGAGTTAATTGGTTCATTAATGTATTTAGTTGTTTGTACGAGACCAGATATAGCATATGCGACAAGTTATTTGAGCCAATTTAATAACTGCTATGATCATACACACTGGGTTGCAGCAAAGAGGGTATTGAGGTACTTAAATGGAACCAAAAACTTTCAGTTAGTGTATAAAAAAACTGGCAAACCTTTGTTTGGTTATGTGGATGCACATCACGCGGGAGATATATGCGATAGAAGGTCATATAGTGGTTTTGCATTTATATTCGCAGGTGGGCCAGTTTCCTGGGAGTGTAAGAAACAAAAAACTGTTGCACTTTCAAGTGCAGAGGCAGAATATATGGCCTTGGCAGAAGCATGTAGAGAGTCGGTATTCCTTAAGAGGTTATTTATTGAGCTAACGGAACAGGACATGAGCAGTATGGTCTTGCTGAGTGATAGTCAATCAGCAATAAGGATTGCAGAGAATCCGGTGCATCATCAGAGGACAAAGCATATAGATGTCAAACATCACTTCATAAGAGAAAAAGTGAACTGCGGCGCAGTAGTGTTAAGGTATGTGGCGACCCAAGAGATGATGGCTGACATTTTAACAAAAGGTCTTTCGAGAGAGAAGCTTGAGTGCTGTGTGAAAGGACTTGGCTGCGAGTACGCAAGTTAAAGGGGGGTGTTAAAATGAGGTCGTGTAACTTGGCACTGGCACCTCAGAAGTCCATGTTATATTTGAATTTTTTGACACCATGTTTTTTTGATATATTCCTCTGTCCTCTTATGTCACTATTTTTTCATTCGTGTTTTTTCCCAATACATTATAGTACATAAATATCCTTGTTTGCTTTTTTCAATAGTGAAAACGGATTACTGCCGATCCTAATTTATCTACAGCTGGCACCGTTATAGTGAGAAAAATGGCACCTAAGAGCACCTTTTTTAGTCCATATCTCCTTTCCAACTTATTTCACAATAAAAACATCAAATATAAAAGTAATCTAGAGAAAATCTCCCTACACTATACATCGTAGAATTTTTTATTATAAAATAAATAGTTTTGGCTTACGAACGCCACAAGCTTTACATTCATTCATCCACACCAACAAATGTTTTTCGTATATAGTCTAGTCAAATAAAGTGAAAAAAGAAGTAATTTCGAAGTGAAAGCCATATATAACCTTGTTGAAAAACTATTGTTACAAGTTACTTACTGCTTACTGCTGCGGCTCACCGACCCAAAATGAGTCCTGGCCTCCGAAACGAGAATACTCCACTCCTTCCTATTCAGCGCTGTCTCTTGCCAGTCATCGGCATGAAGCTCGCGCAGATCAGCCTCCACTACGTCCCTCCAGCGATACCTGGGCCTACCAACTGGTCGCCGTTCCGCTGGTTTGCCCAGATAGGCTCTTTTCACAGCGCGATCCTCCCCCATTCTGAGTAGATGGCCAAGCCAAGTTACAAGTTACGCAGGTCTCGAATTAAAATACGTACATACATACATAACTACACGCCAGGTCCCTTGCGGGGTAGCCACGAACAACAGAGCGCCATACAGGTTTATCCTTACAAACCTCACTTGCTTCTTTGACATTCATAGTTCTTGTCATGCACGCTCGTCTGTTCTTTAGGCTCCTGACATCACCTTCTGCTAATACATGATCAATTTGATCATGGAAGTTGTGTCGTGGCCTTCCGCGACTTCTGCATCCATCCACTTTTGCATTGTATATCTGTTTAGTCATTCTTTCATCATACATTCTTTCCACATGCCCGAACCACCGTAGCATTCCTTTCCTTGCCTTAACCCCGACACTCTCTTTCAGACCAACTCTCTTTCTTATTTCGGTATTACGAACGCGGTCCGCGAGCGTCACTCCGCAGATTTTGCGCAGTGCTCGCATCTCGACCGCGTTTACTCTACTTTCATGCTCTCTATTCCATACCCAACTCTCGCTTCGAATTGAAATGCCTTTGGAATTACTATAGAATTTATTAGAATTATACAAACACGTAAAAGTACAAACATAACCAGACACTACTAGTATAAACTGCACGATCCAATAACACGCGCAAAGTCCGTCAATATATCGCTTATCGAATGTTACACATGTCTTGCCAGTATCGTAATCCTCGCTTGACTGCCCCACCCCTCCGTTCGGGCATTGTTTTGTACTAAACTGTATAATACAACAAAGGTTCACTGAGTTAATCCGCACAGCTGGTTAATTACTACTGCGAACGGCCAACAAAGTCGAAAACAAAAACAATATTCTATTGTTTAATTGCAAATTTCAAACACATTTTGAAATTTGCAATCAACATGTAAATTAAAGTAAACTCGTGAGTGAGTTCACTTTAGTTACTGATAGACAAGGGAACGGGTACCTCATTTCAATAGCAGTTACAAAAATACCTAAATAAATCGGCAGATAAACGCGCTTTTATATATATTCGCAAGCTTACTAAACTACCCTTCTGTTAAAGGTAGGTAATATGTAAAGAACTAATCAGAAACCCAAATACCCAGAGTGGAGTAAATAACGAAACGAGAGTTTACAAAATTTACCGTACCAGGATCGAACCCGGTACATATTCTATGCTTTACAGATAACTACGCGGGTCAATTCAACGCTAAGATAAGCGTCTAAACGGGTAGTCTCACACCATAGATAGTAGGTACACTTTAGTCTTACACCACGACGATATACTTTCACTAAAGCGAATTATATTGTCGGTGTCCTCGGTGAATATGCTATACACACTAACCGCTATATCCCTCTGCTCGTTATATCTCCGCTTATCCCCTTTACGATCCATTGGGCTTTGAAACGCATAGAATAATTTAATTTTGAATGGAAACATGCGCAAGTTATCATGTCGACTCATCGCTACATCTCCACAAAAACATTGTGGAAAAATACACATGATTAATTTACAAATACACAAAAAAGCTATAGGAAAACTCATCAGCTTTTTGCGTCAATATTTTTTATAAAGGGGGCATAGAGCAGGTATTCAATCCGTTAGGAAAAACGTTGAATCAGCGTCATTATTTTTTGTATAAAACAAATAACATCGTAATTATACATTTTACATACATCGCTTCTAAACATTTTATGATAGTCATTCAACAGCAGTTATTCTTCTAGGGTAAAAACTTCGATATTCTGTATAAATTATCCCATTTTCGGGGATAAAAAGTAACCTTCATCCCCATTTCCGAAAGTATTATATATACCCGATATCTAGATAATCTGTTTATTATATCATCCCATCAAAACAAAATGTCTATTATCCTTCTTCAGGACCAGCATCAGCCAAAAGTTTGTGACTGATTGGGTCTAAAAAAAATGTTTTGAATAGTAAGAATTACGAGTTTGTCAGAATTAACATTTTTTATTGAAAGATTGGCTCTGCTAGTTAGTATTCTTCATTCGTGCTTACAATTTTAGTTTACAAATAGACAAGAATGTAGTTTTGGGGAAGATATTTGCGACCTACACTTACAGACAAATGGACGGACGAACAAGACGAATTCCTGAGGAATACGTTGTTACAAAACTGGCAATTCCTTGGCTAGTTTTGTTTTCCTTTCCTTCCGCAAAAATGATAAAATCTGATGCGACGAAAGGTGAATTAATTTTTATTTGTATGTCTCAGAAATCACGAATCATAAAAATGGCCCAAACTTTTGTATAGCTTGCGTGGGCCATGGAAAGACCAACACGTAGAGGCCCCTTGACTAATTTTATGTAAATGTGGCGTATAAAAATTCACCCAAGGAAATCCACCCCGGTCAGGGTAGGGATATTGTAGGGAGAGAGAACAAAAGGTTCCGGGCTATTGGGAGGAACTGCTAATGGAAGTAGAGATCTGGGATTATGGGGACTATGGCGTCTGCCCGTCGCAATATACAATAATTGGGCAGACGGTGACTCGCCATTCACTGCATATTCCCCTAAAATGCTGTACATGTTTGCGACGGGCAACATGGGTTTGAGTGGCTAAGAGGTGTCGAGAGGTGAGATGCAGGTTCACCGAAGCTACCTCTGACGTTATGCCGGCTGACTAAGGCAATCACGGAGGCGGGGGTCTTGCTTTGGCCGCCGGAGTCGGGTCCGAGGTGTCACTATTCACTTAGCGCTTCGCCACAAAGCGGGTGTTATTCATTTTGTTGTTGAGCTGTGTTTACAAATTTAATCAATAATTTATATGAACATTTTGTAAATTTGGAACTATTTACCTACCTAATATATAAACTTCTTTAACGTTGCTTCGAACAACGTTACACTTTGAACTGACTTAAATACTAATTTGAATGTAAATCTAAAATTTATTTTCCTCATGTATGTATTTATTATATTATAACGTGCATCATTATACTCTTCATCCATAGCAAATATTTGTTCTGGAATATCACTTAACTTAAGATTCATACTTATTGATTTACATACATACATCCTTAGCATGCATGACACACGTGGAAAAACTAATTTAAATATACCTACATTTTGATATTATTAAATAGATGTTTACTCGTAGAGTTTGACCCGCGGATTATAGATTACTTATAGTTTTACAAAAACTTCCATATGACCGAGCGCATTAAGCCTCTAGCATTCACTAGGGAAGTAGTTAATTTATTGTAAGTAATTACGAAACTGGTTTAAGCTACACCAATGATCAACCATGACTTTTGATATTCAATAATACTTCCCATATGAAATTTTTCAATAATTATCTAGTAATTTATTTCCTAGTAGCTGTTTCCCTGCGAATTCGTCAGCATTTTTACACTGTTTTAAGTGCATAACGGGAAATTTATTTACAAACTTTAGACTAATAGACATCGAACCCGAGACTTAGGTACTAAAAAAAAGAGTAATACTACTTTTACGTTCCAATAAACAACAGGTGAGTTAATATTTAGTTTAGTTCACAACAGAGGCCATCATAAAAAAATTGAAAACTAGTTAATACTGAGATTGGTTTGGAAACGGGGGAAGAATCATGACTTTCCACTAGCAATCTGTAAATAAATATATTTTTTTTTTAATTTCATATTTCCCAGATCATAGACCTTAATTTATTTATGTAAGAGGTTCGTATCCATAATACAGTGTTTTTCAACCTTTTTTATGACACGACCCCCTTTAGTACGAAGAAATATGTCGCGACCCCCCTACCCGTTGATTGTTTTTCATGTATTTTATTTTGTGACAAATATTTTTTAATCCAACCTACGAGGGATCAAAAATTAGTGAGAATGAGATAGAATATAATGACTATTGATGAATAATTATGAACTTAATAAATTTTTTTTCGTAGTCTTCGAGTCTCTCTACACACCGAGTCCAGCGCTTTTCCAAGGTTTCAATCCCTTTAAAAAAAAGTTTTATCTTAGTCCTGCAAAAAGCTCTCCACGGCATCCATCACCTCGTTATCGTCTTCGTACCTGTTTCCCCTTAAGTATTCTTTCAATTTGGGGAAAAAATAAAAACCGCTAGGCGCCAGATCTGGCGGATAAGGAAGGTGGTCAACCAATTCGAAGCCAGCTTGCTGAATGGCAGCCATCGCAACTGCCGACCTGTGCGCGGATGTGTTGTCGTGATGAAACAGCACGCACCTTTGAAGTTTCCCTCCCCTTTTCTCTTTGATGGGATTCCTCAAATTGGGAATTAAAGCTGCATAATATTGGCCTGTAATAGTGGTTCCATGCTCCAGGAAATCAACCAACAATAACCTGAGTCCCAAAATATTGAAGCCAATTCCACGGCACGAAACTTCTTCGGGGTCGGTGATGAAGGCCGTTTACATTGCGAAAATTGCTGTTTTGTCTTGGGATCAAAATGATAGACCCATGTTTCGCCCATTGTTACGAAACGAGACAAAAAAAACAAAATCTTCTTGAAACTTGTCCAACAATATCTTCGAAATGTGAAGTCGATTTTGTTTCTGACTTCCGGTTAACATTATTGGCAAGATGGGTATCTTGCGGAGACTTTTCTCATATTCAAAGATATGAAATGCCCGTTTCCTGAATTAAGTATCGGATGGTAACTCTTCGATCGCTCAATACAATTTTCTCGACTTTGACAACATTTTCATGGGTGACTGACGTCGATGGACGGCCGCAACGATGCTCGTCTTTCGTACTCGTTCTCCCTACTCGAAATTGCGAAGCCTACCTTCAGACAGTGGAATACGGCGGAGCAGACTCTCCTAATGCCTCAAATCGCAATGAATCTCTAGCGTCGTTAACTTTTTTTAAAAGAGGTATTTAATAACGGCTCGCACTTCGTTTTTCTCCATTTTCAAAAACAAATTCCAACAAGAAGCAAACAAATTACTAGATTCAGAAAAAACAAAAGATAATCGATGATTTTTTTTCTTTATTAATATTACAAATATGTAACTGAGCTATGCCTGCCAGTATTATTTTTTCTTACCAAGGAGTTTGTCGTTCTCACTACTTTTTGATCCCTCGTCGTATTTATTACATACATAATTAAGTACGTAAAACACATTTTTTTACATCAAATGCATCACCAATCGATAGCGCAATTTAAACGCATACGTACGACCACGACCGATGCAGGCCACCCTGCCTCCGCCCCGCAAAAATGTGAAAGCGTTGCTATTCTCTATTCTCTTCGCGCATCTAAAGCATAAAAACCTAAATTGCCGAAAGTTTATTTTACCAGCGGCTTTAGATATCGCGGAAATTATGTTTGGCAAACAAGAGGTTGAAAAATCAAAAATATACCTCTGTCTGACAGTATCATTCAACGCAGGACAAGCAATATGGTGACTGATGCTGGTGATCAAATCATAGAAAAAATAAAAGAAAGTACTTTTGTGTCCTTGCAATTTCATGAATCTACGGATATTGCAGACTTTACTGCAGTAGCTTTCCCAGTCTTTTGTAAATCCGCTATAGAAGCTTCGCGACCCCCCTAGAGAGGCTTCGCGACCCCTTAGGGGGTCGCGACCCACACGTTGAAAAACACTGCATAATAAATGAATTTTTATTTATAGCACTCAGTATAAAATCATTAATAAATCTAGTCGTACCTTTTTCATCAGCCAGTCCCTGTTGACTGCTGGACGTAGGCTTCCCCAAGTTTGCGCCACATGGCTCGTTCTACCGTCTTCTTAGGTGTACGTAGCGTCGAGGTAGTATTATACCTACAGCTACATATTTTCGCGCATTTTGGCCTGCTTTTTAAAAATCAAATAATTAGGTTTAAAAGTTTAACAGCTTATACCTTTCTAGAAAATGTCTACTTGTTGTCTCTACATTTGGATGTTTACTACATTTAAAAAGAAATACACGACTTGTGTGGTGCAAAGAATTTACTATGTATATTAGACAAACGTATGATAAGGTACAAATATTTACAACCAATATTAAATATCACCAACCAAGTGGATGTCGTATCATTCGTTTTTTTTTTGGTAAGGTGACTTATATTCCTCGACTTATATAAAAAGTAAGAAACGTCGTTATAATTTTTCGAGATGTAACTAACTCCTCTACAACTATGTAATAATAAACTGAACAATAATGATTTTACTGTAGCATTGGGTATTAAATCTTACTCGCTTAGTAGTTTCAGAGAAAAATCACAGATTCACCATGACAATTTCATAACGGTTCCTATTTTGCCAAAATACCTACACAATCCTAACATAATGAAGTGAAGAGAGGTAAAAAATCAATTCGGTATAATTTAGCAGTGATGTTTATTAGAGGTAAACATTCCAAGGCCAAGTTTAAGGTTTTCAAATCCGATTTTAAAATTGTTTTGACGTTTATAAAGTAATCAATAACTTACAAAATTTACTAACATACATTCTAAATTAATTGGATCACTTTCTATTTACCATTATTTCATATATACGTATCCTATAAATTTGCCTGGATTTATGTATGTAGGTATTTTTATAAATTAGTATAAGTATTGTATATTCAAATTGTAAAGTCCATCTTTTTTCTGCTACATACATACATCGCCAAATTAGTAAAGGATTTCTTTTAAGCTAGGTTACCTAGAACAGATACTACACACGTTTAGCTACAAAGCCGCCGCCGCCAAGAAATATTGTGTAATAATATATTTTGTTTTGGTACCTAATTGTTTAGTTTGGTAAACATTGAAGGCTTGTATTTTGAGGAAGGACCTAGTCCCTCGACAATGAATGACATACTTCTTTTACACGGGCTGCTGTATTGTGTCGTACATACGAGTACCTATAGGTATATTCCATTTATATTATTTTATTTTCTTGAGCAGTTTAACCCAGGTACGCCACGATTCCCAAGATCATTTCGCTCGCGCAGTGTGGCACAAATTGAAATGAGGATTTTCCACAACTTCATGATATGGCGTTTTTCAAAATCAGCATGTCAGTTGTACCCCAGCTATTAAAAAATAGCACGATATCATATTAGAATTTTTTTACTTAGAATCCCTTTTTTTAGCCAGGGGAAATACAACTTAGGACGATAAGTCGTGACAAAGGGAGAACCTTAGGGGGATAGTTCGCGACCCGTGTGCGATTCGCCAGATCGGGGGTGGCTCTAGCATGCCCAGTAAAACTGGTGCCATGGTACTGCCACACCCCTGTTAAGGTTACCCACTAAAGCCCCTGAGTATTCCGTCCTGCCAGAGCTACGGGAAAACGGAAAATCTCCCAACTCCGGGTGCCCTGGCAGGTGGGGGCCCGCAGGCCACATACACTGCCGAGGGATTACTTTTATCCCCCGGCATCTTCCAGGTATATTCCGGCGTGGGGCGGTTTGTAACTCGCCCCACAGGAGAAGAGATAAACGCGCGCGGGTCACGTCGCGCCCCTATCTCGACGGCATAAGCAGGTGAGTGAGAAACCCTGTTCACCAAGGGGCACCGCGCCGCCCGCTTATCGTGCCGAAGGTCGAAACTCGTCCTCCACCGCGATGGTGGCACGTTCTTCTCTGGAAGCAAGCAAGGAAGTCCATTCACGCTCCCGCTCGGTCTTCTTCTCCGCAAACATGGCATGCTCGCAGATGGAGGAGACAGTGGCCCATTTGGCTTAGCTCCCGACATGGTGTCAACCACGGCCAGGAGCGAGGTGTCAAATCCGGTATGGGTGTCGTGTTCTCGACGCTGTTCCATCCAAGGTGGTAACTAAGAACCCTGGGTCACTGCGGTTAACAACATTATAGTGTCACCTGATGTTAGCTTGTCACTGTTTAAAATGACTGTTTCTTCGTTGATACGACCAATAAGTATTTTCCGTTAATTATTTTTTTTTTGTGATTACTCGTAAATTGCTTTGCTATAACGTTTATTTTTCCGAAAATTTTTTGACAAGAACATCATGGGTTTAACTTTATCTGGTGATCTCTAATTATAAATAATATTTAGGAATAGTACCTACTAACTGCTGTGCGGCACGCAGTTAGCAAATGAATCATTCATTACCCTTAAGGGACTATCCATAAATTAGGTCCACGCTAAGGGGATGAGTAGGTTCACCAAATTGTGACATTGTATGACAAGGAGTTTGAGGTGTCCTAAAGTTCGTGACGTCATGTTTTAAATTCTAATAAAGCTTCAAAATATTTCGAACTCTATCTGTATGAGCTTAGCGTTTAAATTATAAAAAATAATTTAACTGGGAATAAAACGAATTACGGAAATTTGGTTTACTTTAATGATCTCTTGAAGTAAAATTGCAAAATATGTGATGTCACAGTAGGGAGGAGTCTCACGAATTTGACCAGCTGTAACCAAGACAAGGCCGGGGTCAAAATCACTAAAATCGTGTGTCCGTATTCATATTATGCAGATCAATGACCGATTCCTATTTTGACATTACTTGAATGGAGTTTATGTCAAAATTTAATCTATAAAGCAAATGAACAGTTGGTAAGATGTAAGAACCTTTAATAAATAATGCAATTTTATGAAACCTGACCATTGACCATACATGGTGGAACACGAGTTCAATTTGAAAATTATGTCATTCAAGGCACAAATTTGTGGTTGGCTACTAATTCCTTCACGTCTATAGAGTGTCGTGGGATTTGGTCTTGAATCGATAGTAAATGATAAAAGGATAAAATGTCAGATTACACGAGTTGAGTTTAATATTTAAATATTTTCAAATTCTTTTTTTCAAGTCAGTAAAGGTTTTAGCTTTTGCAACATCCACTCAATATCAATCCCCTGCAGGAATTGATTACTGTTCTCTTTAAGGCCATTATTTCAGACCTTGAATCGCTGTCTATTTTGATCCTAATGTAATTCATCTAAATTCTTAAGAGCGTCCGATCTGGCAGTCGCGTAATAATGTCACACGGCCACGGTCACACACAAAGCTCATAAACGCAGTTATCTTTGCACTATTCATTTATTGTATTTTAGGTTATCTAAATACACTACAGTAGTAAACAGACTTATCGTTATAGTATATACAAGCACACTATAAAATTAGTTCTGATGGAAAACGTTAAACAAGTGAGCCATTGTCTGTAATTTGCCTTTAGGAAAAGAAAATTTAAAAACGCATGTATAATATAACCCGCAATAATATTTATAGGGTCTTCCGATTAGCAGCAAAACAATGCACAGTGCTTGGTTCTGTATGAAAAAGCGACCAGATCACAGTCGTCTAATACTAAGAGAGTCATGAGGTCAGGCACGGACTACCTATAAGCACTTGTATCGCAATTTTGCGTTTTTCTTTCATTCTTCAATTATAACCCCGTTTTAAAAAATAAATTAAAACTGGATATGTTTTATTCATTTACGTCTTCATGCCTTTCGATGTTTCTTTTTGGTACACAATCAATGAAATCTTTTCCTGTTACCTTGCCATCTTTGAATACCAATTTATTTTGCCCCTGGAAGATTATTTTGTATACGTCGTGCATAAAGATTCGCAGATTTAATATATCTATTCAATTTTTTTTTCTAAACTCTAATTTCTTGTGAAGTAGTACGTCTAATTACTTGTAGTCTTAGATAACTTTCTACATTTAAACTGACAAGGAGTTTAGTGTTGCACCTCCATACCCTCTGCAGGGAAAGAGGTGAGACTTAAGGTTCAAAAGTGTTATAGGCATTAAGTCCACTCCCACTTTACTCTATGTTCTTTAACAGTTTTTAGGGAACGCATGTACTGTATGTTTTGCTGAGTCAGGGCTTTACGTATGGTGCAGAGGGTGCAGCACATACAGGCTCAGGGAATTAAAAGAGCATGCATCTCTCGCGGCGCCGGCGTTCTCTAAAACCCTGCGCCTATACTATGGTCGACGCCGTGCACTTCTCAGTCTTATCTATAATATGATTGTCCCACTACTGGTAATAATCGCAATGTCCGTATTTGATAAATAACCATCGTATTTTCGAAACGTCAACAGTAAATACTTATCTATTCCACACACCAAATTATATTATAAGGAAAAATAAATTTAACAATATTTATGCCATTGCTATTTTGACACGGTTTCTATGACAGTTCTTGTTCTGAACATGTAACTTCTCTTTGGTTCCCGACATCCCTTAAAATTGCACCACTTGCACCTGAATTTCCGTTCACTGATGAAAATATAACTGTCCATTATTCCACTTTGATAGCGGGCCTACTAGAGGGCGCCTAGGATTTTTCAAGTAACTTCTATTTGGCTTTAAAGCTTCAAACTTAGTTACTACTTAGATAAATGGAATTAGCTAAGTATAGGAATATTTCTCACGGCTAGGCATTGTCATTCAATATGACAATACCAGCCGTCTTACAATCCTTCTCACTGGCATAATCTTTAATAGTTATCTAAATTTTAAGGAGTCTTTTTTGTATGAGTCTGTATGATAATATTGTAAGATGTCATTAAACACAACTAAAAATATAAGAAAGCGTTAGTAGTTTCTCTTGCCGTCACACTCGCGACACTTGCCCTACTACATATATCGCGGATATTGTCGAATATTTCAGCATAAAAAGCAACGTACGTTCATTTTAAAGATAGTAAAATATATTAAATTTCTTAGTAACCTAACAACTAACTCCCAGGGGAGACCGCTGTTGGACACCGTTCCATCCAGCAAATGTACAAAGGGGACACGCCCCCGAGGCCGCGAGCAGCCGCTGCCATATCCTCCCTACTTCTGTGGCAGTGGCGGCCCACCTATCCACTCCTAATCCTAGTTCGATCCCTACAAACGTCGTTCGTTCCGATGTCAGGAGGAGTGCCGTTATGCCGAAGTCGTTTGAGGCGGAGTGGCAGGCGGCAGTCAGCATCGAGCCTCCTGCTCTGCTCGCAGTCGAGGAGAGAGCGAGGGTTTCTGCCCACGCACCCCAGGAAGAGTAAAACCGGCGGCGGCAACGGAGGGTCGTGCACGACGCCCTCCAGCCGCCGATGGCTATGTTCGTGCATGTGATCGGCGGGGACATCAAATACCCTGACATAAAGGCCACAGAAGAGGGATGCACGCTGGTCCGCGCGTTGCTTTATTTCGAGGTGAGACCCGAGGTAGCCGAAGAGACCAGCTCTCCGGACAACGAATGGTGAGGCCTGCCTGTATAGGTGTCGGCCATCGTCCGTCCGGGCTGAATCCGGGGTTAATGCACAAGCGAACTCACAGCCCGGAAAAATAACGTTCGAGGACCCGCCAGGTGTTTTAGTGGGCCAAACCGTGGCGTGGCAATAGGATTCTTGCGGAGATACTAGTGCTGCCCTGATGAGGCAAATCCCAAACAGGAGCCTCTCCATTTCCTTTTCACGCGCCCTATGTTCCTCAATCGGATTTCCCCTGGTAAAAAAAAGGATCTAGTAAGTAGTATATATATAATGTTACAATTATGACGAAAATTAATGTCACCAACAAATTATATAGTTATAAAGCCGTGCAATGACACTGACGATTTATATTCAAGATAATACGTAATATTTTATATATTAAAAACATTTTGTATTGTATTAACGTCTTGTACATTAAATGTTAATCCGAAAATCATTGACATTATTAACAATTTTCAAAATGTTAAATAAATGTCATAACAATTTCACATAAGGGTGACGTAGTAAGTATGGAAATATATGCATTGAAGTTATAGTCCATTTACAACGAGAACGACAGTCAATCGTCACACGGCCTGGGAATCGAAACACGTTTTTATTATGTTTGTTAATACTGTAATATACGTTCAGAATAAATGAAAAAGTTAACACAATGTTTAGTTTATCAGGCACGACGCGAATCACAGGTGGAATCCCCTTAGACAAAGCGTTGTTCTCGGGCTCTATCAGTCATTTGTGTACCTCCGACACGATCGTATCCACTGTCAATTGGCTTGAGGTAAGTGCAGCAGACAATTCACATTCATTAAGTTACTATTATTATTAATAGTAATTTGCAATTAATAAATTGACACTACTACCGTGATTTCCCAATAATTAAATCTAACAATATTTCATAGATTGTAATTAGTAATAAGTTAATCTGTTTTCACTAGTCGGCTCTAGTCCCTAGTTTCTAGTTTTATTACTTAGAGAAAAATAAATATGTGTTTGTATGAATGCACTTGACAAGTTGTAATCAACGAATAGTGTTCAGAATTGACTCGTCACAGTCGTAAAACGTAACGTCCGTCGGGTTTCTTGTTAATTTAATTTACATTCAATAATGAAATCCGCACTTTTTTATATATTTAAAACCTTCAAAATTATTACGAGAATAAATATGTTAGTCAGGCGTATTAGAATACGATAGTACGAGGGTGAATGAAAAAGTTCTTGGAATCAATATTAAGAAATGCAAAATTGTAAACAACAATATGAATTAAAATAACGCCTTCTTAACTTTAGTGAATCTATGTTTTGTTACACTACCCAATTGTACTGTTACCAGGGCAGCATGGTCACTTATTCGACAAAGCCCTTTAATTATAAATAAATATATAAAAAAACTTCTTTATCCTTTGCGAGATTTTTTTTTTCTTGAGTCTCGAAAAACTTTATTGCAGCCGCGTCATTATCATGATATTTAGTTCCACGAATTTCCTCTTTTAATATTGGGAATAAGTGAAAATTACGAAGTCGGGAGATTATGATGGATGGTCAAAGAAATTGAAGCCAGCACAGTAGATTTCATTGATGGCAACTTCCGATCGATGAGCGGGAAAGTATTATCGTGAAGAAACAACATGCCCAACGACAGTTTTCCACGACGGTTTTCTTTACGCTTCAGGCACTTTCGGAATTAAATTTGCATAATTAGATCCAGTAATCGTCTGATCTTTTGACGTGTAATTAATATAAAGAATTCATTCAATAGTGAAGTTAGTGTTGTGAGATAACCCAAAACATTAAGGCATAACGTTGCCAATAATAGAAGCAACTCCAAATTTAATAATGGATGGAGAGGATGGGCGTTTTCAAGATATGTTTTGTATCATAATTTCGGGATTCAAATGTTGGACCCACATTTAATTCATGGTGACAAGGCGACGGCAAAAATTATTCGAATCACGCTTGGTCTTTCTAAATTCAACCACTTAGAACGCAACTTTAAAATAGCGTATAGCATCACCTCTAATGTCTGCCGCCTACTTCCCGAAAAAATAGTTTC
The DNA here is from genome assembly GCA_012273795.1 of Dendrolimus punctatus. Classification (NCBI taxonomy): domain Eukaryota; kingdom Metazoa; phylum Arthropoda; class Insecta; order Lepidoptera; family Lasiocampidae; genus Dendrolimus; species Dendrolimus punctatus. Next base: position 18,974,184 of record CM022531.1, on the reverse strand, counting down.
GATAACATTTTTTTCTAGTTGAGATATTTTATCACTGCACGTAACTCACTTTTATCCATAATTTTGCTTTTTTAGCAACTCGTTGCACAAAACAATTTATTACGTGCGAATTAACTGTCAAAAACAAGTGACAGTTGACCTGAATGTTTTGTGATTGACACTCTTTAATTTAAATATCGAACTTTTCCTAAAATTGTTTAATATATAAGCACTTCTAAGAATTTTTGATTCTCCTAAATATACAAAATGAACGGCATATAAAAACGTTTGTGTCCTCGATAAACAAAAAGTTCAATCGAGGATTCGGTTTTGGCTGTTTCACTTTATATTGATGCAGTATGTACAATAATGAAGCTATGTTTGTCAATAGCAAGCGATATCTCATACCAAAATTATAGTATTGTAAAATTTTACCCTAATTACATGCTTTTTTAAATTACCAATTTAAAAAAAAAACAAACATACAACACAAGCAACTGAATTCGTGAAAAAGTAAGTTATCAAAGTGATTGTTTTCTTGCGTATATCTACTACCTTTTTAGGTTTCCATAGCTATTTTGACAAAAGCAAAACTTTTATAAAGTCGTCATGACAAATCGTTGGTTTTTCTATGTTAGTTTTTTCAAAACTACTGGATTTATGTTTGTATGAAATTTGACACAAACGGGCCATTCACATATTACGTCATACGAATTTTAAGATTTTTGACCCCTCTCCCGTCCTTGTCACAACTGGACTCATTCGTGAGATTCGTCCTCCCTAATGGGACATCACATATTATGCATTTTCCATCAAGAAATTATTCAATTAAAACATTAATTCCGTAATTAGCGTAAATATATTACATTTTGAAATGTAACGTCACGCGCTATATATATATATATATATATATATATATATATATATATATATTTATATATATGTATATATATATGTGTGTGTGTGTCGTGATTTATGAAATAAAAGTACTACGATTTTTTTTGGTAAACGCAGAAAACGTCGCGGCGGCTACTGGTACAGTTTAAGTACCTACGTATAATTGTAGTAAATAATCATTATAAGGTTAATCTCTAAGACTTAGAGATTTACTCACATTGATATTGACATGTTCATTAATGGCTCTTAAAGCGTTATCATATAACTTGAAAATAGTCTCAACAGCTTCCGTCAACTCCACTCAATCTTATAACCTTGATTGGTGACCTTTAAAGTCTTGCGAAAAATTTTCCTTGTTATTCAAAAGAGTATTTACAAGAATAAGCATATAGGCATAATTAAACTGAGTTATTGATGGGAACTTGCAGTAAAGTTTTGCTGCGCGGTTTTTATTCATAAAACTTTAGGTTTTAATTTAAAATTCACAATAAATGTAGGGTGCATAAGATCACTGCTAGTTTTGAAGCAAAAATTGTGTGTAAAATCAATTTAAATTTTTAGTAAAATATGACTTTTGTGCTGACAAAAAGCTCCTTTGTTGGGTGGCGATCAAATAGGCTCGAGTATGAACATGGTTCGGGCTTTCACCTGGTGCTTATTTGATGACAGTGACTAAAAGTGGATTTGAATATTGCCGAGCGTAGGAAGTACTACGGTTATAATAAACGTAAACGCCAATAAATTCATGGCGCTTTCGACCTTTTGGATATTAGTCGCTGGTTTCTTAAAGTTAGGCTATGGGGACAGGGGAATAGAGTTGTATGAAGTCCACGCCACTAGTAGGTACATAGGTAACGCAAAGGGTCTTGTGTATATAATTCGTTTTTGGAAATAAAACATTCTACTCTATTCTAAGATATAACCAACTTCTAACTGTCTAGTAATTTGGGGGTTTTATTTATAACACAAATTACATATCAAATTTATGATAATAATAAGTACTTATTTAGTAGCTAAGACTCAAGCTACAGGGGTGAAAGTGATAAATGGTATAACGTTTGAAGTAGCTTCGGTGAACCTACAGCCCAACCCACCTCTCCATACCTCTGAACCCCTTGTACCCATGTTACTACTCGTCAATTTGTAGGGTATTTTTGGGGCCCATGCAGGAAGTGGCGAGTCATCGCCTGCCCTTATTATTTATGTCCCGTGCTCAAGTGCTGTTCAAGTACTTGATTTAATATTTGGTATACTTCATTTTTGCTTCATTTTGCACAAAAGTAATTAAATTGTAGGCAATGGTGAGTGTATGAATTCCTTTAAATTACATTTTTTACAACTTACTACCTACTTAATAAATAACGAATAAAGTCATATGGCAAAATCCAATTTCCGCTGTACAAGAATAAAGATTGCACCCGGAAAGTCTGAGTAGTTACATGTAACTGAAAGGAGTCAAAGACCTCTTGTGACCTTTGTAGGTGCATAAATAACTCACCTGGATGGTATATTCATACAATCTGTAGAATTTAGTTATGTATTATTTATACATGCTAAAAGATGATTGGTATCATATTTATTATTATAATTATTTCTTTATAGGTTAAAAGGTATGTTCTGGATCAGGATCTGTAGTTTATAACATGTTTTCAGACGATTAAAAATTTAAATTAAATTAAATTGGAATTCACATCCAAGGTAATAATTTTAATTGAAAATAGCAGACTAATGTAGTATATTAATAAAAAATAAAATTATTATATTTGATTTTTAAAATTAATATTGAATAATTAGGTTTAATTAAGGTTACGTTTTCTTAACTGTAACATACATACATAACCTCACGCCAGGTCCCTTGCGGGGTAAGCACGAACAACGGAGCGCCATTTAGGCTTATTCTTACACACCTCACTTGCTTCTTTTGCTTGCTTGCATGCAATGCTTTGACATTCATAGCTCTTGTCACGCACGCTCGTCTGTTCTTAAGGCTCCTGACATCCTCCTTCACCTCCTTCGTATGTAATTTATTGTCAATACTAATATAATTAGTCTCTGCCTGTGATTTTAAAATTAATGCCGATACTTATCTGAAAATTATACCATCTATATTCTATATGACACCCAGTCATAAATTACCATTTTTAAAATATTTTTCTCTCTATAGGTGTGCCTTAAAGTTTGTCTAGAATAGGCTGCGAAACGGCTTAACAATTTAATGTAAAAAATTAAAGATTAAAACAGTTGTTTTATCAGAACTGTTCATGTAGTTATCATCTCGAAAACCTGCAGGTGCATGAAGTTATGAATATAAATCTAATTTTCACGCGAACTAAGTGTCGGACTATAATAGCTTATCCTCTATTTTTATCTTTATCCTATTAATATTATAAATGCGAAAGTTACTCTGTCTGTCTGTCTGTTCCGCTTTCACGAAAACAATGGGACCGATTAGGCTAAAAACTAAAATAAAACTACGTTTACGTAAACTTAGTTTCATTTTAGACATTTTGGTCATTTTACATTTGATTATTGAATTTTGGTATTTTTTTTTTTTTATTTTGGTCATTTTTTTTTTTTTTTTTGGTCATTTTACAATTTGGATATTTTGGTATTTTTTTTATTTTGGTCATTTATTTAGTTTACAGATATACACGGGGATAGATAAAAAAAACTATAACGTGATGTAGTGGATGAAAATTTTTATGGGAGACAAATTTTCTCAAGTCTAAAGATATAAAATATCATCATCTATAAAAGAATGCGATATAAAATGAAGTAAATCTTCCGAGGGCAAATAGCTCCAACATAAAAATATTTAATCGATGTAACCTGTATTAACGCCTGCTCTTTAAACAAGAGGTACTCGAGTTTGACCCGCGGGTCAGCCTCGGGGTATACTCTCTATCTGTAAATGGTTTGAGTTTGTACATACATCATACATCACGGGGAATAAATAATTCGGACACATAGAGGACCAACTAGGGTTTGCACGTGGCGTAACGCGGAGAAAATTTTAGTAAAGTAATAAATTTATTTATTTAATACTTATGCCTATCACTAATTACTTCTCACATATACTCGTATATCCTTTTTATTTTCAAGTATTATCTGATTTTGGTATAGATTTTTTTTTTACATATTACTACAATGACAAGACATTTTTGAGGTAAACAACTTGTCAACAGTAAAATAAATACTTACAAAAATGAGTAATTTTTAAATATCGTTAAGTACTTATATAATTTCAGGCTGTAAGCACCCCCATGCAAAATGACATTTTATCAGTTTTCACAAGTCTCCCTGTTTTAGAGGAATAGATGATATACCCGACACGTTTAAGCAAGCCGTATTGGCGAGTTTCATACATAAGTTATATAGATGTATTGATTCCTCACGATGTTTTTCTACACCTTTATAACACCTAGTGATTGGAAATATAACAATATGTACATTAGGTGATATTGCTAGCTTAACGTCATAATAATATGTATTCTAATAATCTCACACTGGAACTGCCGGAAACTGAGTGAAGTTCAGAAGAAAAAATAGGAAATATGGGTTTCTTTCCCACTTTTTCCTCGGGATCTAAAGCGGACTCTCTAAAGGCAACCTGGATTGAATGCTAGGATGGTGAACATCAAATAATCAAGAAAAGCTGCCTATGTGATGTGTCGAGTCTAGATTCGAACCCACGACTATTCAGAGTAATAGGTATGCAAGTACCTTAGCCGGTTATTTACTACAAGCTGAATATTTTAACCGTAAATAAAATGTTAGACTTCATTAATTCAACGAAAAGCTACATGCATTCAATTTGTATAAGTACTACATGTATGTACACAAACACTTTGTTTAAGGAACCGTTACCGAGACGCGCATAATCAAGTACGTTTCCTTATTTTCAAATATTCGTTACAATGTATTAATTTAAATAAATTATTTTTATGCCTTATCGTCCATTCGTTAAATACTTTTTCATTTACTACTTTGAGAGAAGGTTCTTGCTTAGTAGTATATAATAAAATAACGTTTAGGCCTCTTTTATACTAAGGTGAGCAACATTATTAGATACTAAAGATTACTAATTAGTTTCTAAGCCGAATGTCACAAATGTGGTGTTTGTTAAGTTTTCATAACTGTTAAATACAGCTAAAAATATGTTTTAATTATATTTAATTTATTGAGAACCCGAAAAAATCTCATGAAATGTATTACATAATTAACTGCCTGCAGTCAAAATCAAAAATACAATAAATAACTATTTATTGTATTTTTGATACCTAAATGAAATTACAGACAAAAATAAAATAATTAATTTGATGAAGTGTAATTTGTATGTATAATAACAATAAATAATTAAAAATATCCTCCTTTTTGAAATATTATATGTAGAATTCGACAAGTTTTTAATCAAAAGTAGGTAACTAAAATAATAAAGTACCGTAATGAATAATTACGTTAATGTAATGCTATGCCATTTTTGTACCCTTAACATATTCCAGTCGTATTTTTAAATATCCAAAACGATCATAAACATACATATTGAAATAAAGGGGCTTTATCGTAAGTATGCATCCCTCCTCGTATAATCTAGGTATTTGTCACCCTCGGTCAAATAGAGCGTCCACAGAGAACAAAAAATTAAGGACACAAGCGTGTAGGGTATCTTTAGAAAAATAACGTAAAATTACCGATACATATAACGTTATATATACTATTTTTAACGTTAAAATCCTAAAAGGTACCAAGTAACTGTAAAAGATATACCGGTATGGCAGTTTCTTTTTCGAAAATATCGGTTATTACCTATATTTTTAAAGGTAATTGATAACATTTTCAAGCCATGGTGTAAAATACTTATATAATGGAATTGGAACCATTTTATTGAGCAGTTTTTGAAATATGGAAAGTTCTTTAGTAAATGCCTCATTTAGATTTTCGTAGCTAAATATTAAAAAATAGACCTCCGTCTAATCTACGGAAACTTATTATACATACTATACTAACGCAATAAATAGCATTCAATTTGTGTTAAAACATGGTACTTATTATTTTTTTATTAATCGCATGTTTGATAATAATCTTGCCATGTTCCGAAAACTATTTGCAAAAACTTACTTTAGTATGAACATACTTAATGAACGTTTAATAAATAATAATACTTAAGTAGCAGAGAACTGCCAATTCAACCAAAACAAGATTTTTATGGGCATATACCGGACTCAGAATAGCGGACCACAATAACGCAATGTCCCGCGATCGAGGCACGCGTACAATGCGCGCTGCATCGAAATAAAGTTTTTCATTTGACTCATATGCAAGATAATAAAACGAACGTATTGAAACATTCATGAACAAATACAGTGTATTGCAAATGAAATTTTATTATCATAAATTTTTATACAAATGAAGCTCTAATATTCTGTTCAGTTATAAGTTGTTGCGAAAACAATGTAAACATTGTGTAAGACCATTCAATCACCTGTACTTCTGGTATTGTTTAACTGGACCTTGAGTGAAGTGACAATAGTGTATTATGTGTCCTCAGGTCATTAGCAATTCCGGGCGGTTTTGTGATGGACCCATTGGCGCACACGGAGCTCACCGTCTCGTCAGAGTTCATGGACCGCATTGGCAGTGGCCTAACCTTGCTCAGGGATCACGGCAAAAAAGTTCAAAAGGTACGTAAAACTGAACATGATTCAGAGATTTTAAATACACACTAACTGTTGTGATTTGAATATTCATTTTCTGTATATTTAGTTCATATAAATTGTGATATCGTATGATCATCAAGTCAAAATTTAATGCGAACGATATTAACTTAACAGCGATCATGTTTAGGCGAATTCAAAAAAAAAAATTCGTTTAAAAAAACCGACTTCAAAAACAAAAAGTATAAAATAACTTATTAATATATATTATCCAAAACTTATGTAACTTTATGTAATTTTCGTGCAATTGTATTTCTGTTTTGTAATTAACTTAACTTTTTATATAAATTATTTTATAGTGGAAAGTTGATTGATATATGTATTCATTTTGTGTTTTATATTTAAGAACATTAATTATTGTATGTTTCCCAAACAAATTAAATAAATAAATAAATAATCGGTGAACATACATAAAAAAAATCCGACTAATTGAGAACCTCCTCTTTTTTTGAAGTCGGTTAAAAAATCTAAATACGGAAGGAACTATGTTAATATGTTTTATGAATAAACATTAATAAGCAGTTTATAGTTACATATTTTTTTATAATTGTTATATTTATGTTTTATGTATGTTATATTTATATTTATCTATTCAAGTTCACCTTTACGTCGTAGCTTCACTTCGTATTTGATGGAGACCCCTGCCATTTATAAGAATAAACATACCTTGTTCATATCTGCATCTATTAAAAAAATGTTACTGTCAACCATCAAACAGTTTAGAACTTTAGTAGTGAAAAAATAACAAACAAATTCCTTTTACTATAATTATAACTAGGATATGTATGGATATGAATTCAACCACGTTTGACTTTAAATGCCCGCTGGATTTCCGGGACTCAGAATACAACAGCGTTTAAACAAGAATGTAAGCTATCGCTTTAGTGAAAATTGTGTCGGAATAAGCTTGTTTTTATGCACTCGAAAAATCAAAAACCACTCTCAGGAAAAATTCACAGCATCGACATCGGCCTAGTAGTTTTTACGTGAATTCCGAACTGTTTAAATGAGGTCGTGTAACTTGGCACTGGCACCTCAGAAGTCATGTTACATTCGAATTGTTTTGACACCATGTTTTTGATGTATTCTTCTGTCCTCTTATGTCGATGTTTTTTCTGTCGTGTATTACTTACATTATAGCATATTAATATCCTTGTGTGCTTATTTTAATAACAGATAACAGACCACTACCGATCCTAATTTATCTACATGGTAGCAGACCGTGGTTGGTCGTTTTTATAATTATATTTACGAAAACTGTAAATATATAATGAAAACAACGTATTTGTAGATACAAAAATTGGTGTGTGTTATTTGGAAGTATTAAGTGAGCACTGAAGAACTATTGTGAAGACTGAGATACCAAAACACTGATACAAGGATGGCAGGTACGAGCAGTAGCATTCCAAATTTTGAGCAGTTGGATGGGTCAGCGAATTACTTTACGTGGAAAGTACAAATGGAGTTATTCCCTATAACAGAGGACTTATGGGAATAAGTAGAGCGAACCCCACCAGGTACGAATGCTACAGCATGTAAAAGATATAGCATAGCTCGTGCCAAGATACTTTTAATGGTTACACTACACTGTTTAATACACGCAAGAAAAACGAACTACAAAAGAGTGTTGGGAGGCGTTACACACCATATTTGAGAATAAGGGTGTAAACAATAGATGCCGCCCCCTAGGTCATTTGGTTAGCCGAAAACTCTTAATTTCGATTCTCCGCTTGAGTACGTTACGGAGATAATGAGTATCACCGAAATACTTGGCGACATAGGCAAAGAGGTAGATGACGAGTTACTAGCTGCTCTCATGCTACTATGCCAATGAGGATGGCTATCTAAAATAGTAATAAACCTATTACTATGGACTATGTGAAGACCAAACTGTTGCAGTTACAGGACCCATAGAGATTTAGACAGACAAAATACAAGATGAGTTTATTTTTGTATTTGTTATACAAAAGTAATATATACTGTTTATTTTATTTTTATTTTGAGAGAATATACTGTAGAGATAGATTCAGTTAAAGAAGTGAAAGCGGCAGATGTTCTAGAGAGACATGAAGAGACTATTCCTGATAATGATACAGCCATAGAAAGAGAGTGTGCTAGAGAAGAAAGAGATAATCTTCTTGAAGATGTAGTGACGAGTACTGTCCCCACATCTGCACCTACTTGTTCGAAAAGTCTTCCGAGAGAGAAGCTTGAGAGCTTTGTGAGAGGACTTGGCTGCGAGTGCGCAAGTTAAGGAGGGGTGTTAAAATGAGGTCGTGTAACTTGGCACTGGCACCTCAGAAGTCATGTTACATTCGAATTGTTTTGACACCATGTTTTTGATGTATTCTTCTGTCCTCTTATGTCGATATTTTTTCTGTCGTGTATTACTTACATTATAGTATATTAATATCCTTTTGTGCTTATTTTAATAACAGATAACAGACCACCACCGATCCTAATTTATCTACACGAACAAATAGACAAGAAATCTAAAATGCGTCATATTCTCCATCGTTTATAGAGTCTAATCTAGTTTTTTTTTAATAAGTTCAATGCACTGCAAGATTTTTCAATATTATAGATATTTGCATAGATTTAAATTATTAGTTTTTATTATATGTAGTTAATTCGATAGAGGAATCTTCCATAATGTGAATCTGACTCACAAACGGCTTCGCTTGTTTACAAAAAAAAACTTATATTCATGACCCAAGCCGGGCCTTAACACCTGTAAAAGCGACGTAAGTGTCTCGAGCCAAGCGCGCACTACGATTATAACCAATACCGGACTCATTCTTTCACAGCCGAACCCGGTATTAACAACCGTAGTGCGTAATTAGCTTTAGAAGCTTACGCAAAAAATAGTTATACATAAAATTTATGAAATAATACACAAAAACCGCTTAGAATTAGTTACAAATGGCGGTCCTATCGCTGACAGCGATCTCTTCCAGACAACCTTGGGATGGAGTGAGAAATATGGCACAAAGCTAGGGCAGGGTTTGCTGCACAATATTTTAAAAGTGTTACATATTTTATATATTAATATTTTTCACTGTATGTCTTTCAAGACCACGGGCCATAAAAATGGCCCGGACTTTTGGAGGGCTTGCGTGGAGCCATGGGGAGGCCAACACGTAGAGGCCCCTTGACAAATTTAATGTAAATATGTAGCGTGACACTGATCGGCGACTATCCCTGTCTACACCATACAATAATGCACCCAAGGACAAGCCCCGTCCAGTGTAGGACTATTGTGGGAAATGAGGACAAAAAGTACCGGGCTATTGGGGTGAACTATTAGTGGTACTAGCGGTCTGGGAATATGGGGACTATGGCGTCTGCCCGTCGCAATGTTCGGGGAACATGGCAAAATGGGCAGACGGTGACTCGCCACTCCCTGCATGGGCCCCAAAAAATGCCATAAAAGGCAGGGGCAACATGGGTATGAGTGGCTAAGGGGTGTAGAGAGGTGGGCTGAAGGTTCACCGAAGCTACTTCCGACATTAGGCCATTTATCACTTCCACCCCTGGAGCTTGAGTCTTAGCTCTAGCGATCTCCACTCCGATATTAATATTATTATTATTATATCGTTTTCAAAAGGATCCCTTTAGAATTACGACATCAGCATGGATTTAAATGATAGGCTCTTGCAACGATCAATGCGGCTGATTAACATTATTTACTTCATAAAATAGCAACCAAGTGTACGGACGGAAAAAAGAGCACTGTGTTAATATGACCATGAATGTATCTTCACTAAACGTAGGTGTTTCTAGTTTTTGTATTTTGCAATCATTTATCACGTCTTAAGTAGGAGATGATGTTTCAATTTGTATAACTCTTAGATAAAATTATATTTTCAACTAGCTTTGCCGGCTACTGCGTTTTCAATCAATTCAATTACCATAAGTATCTTCTGAACCATACAAAATATCAAAATAAAACAGACACGAAAACTTAGAATGAATATCTGTTTTAACCCACGAAATCATTGCAGCCATCAGTAAAAAAAAAATACCCACGAAATTTTTCATTGAAATCTATTTAGCCTTTTCAAAAGAATTTTAAATAGGACAGCAAAAAAGGTCATTTATGATTAAGCATCATATTATAAACAGCAATTGACACATAGATTTTGGAAATTAATTTGATATTTCACACATTCATAATCTCCTACATAAAAATCTATAAGTAATTAATTGAAATGAGATTTCCGATAAAGATTTTAAATCTGCCCAAGTGCGTATTGTACCGCTTATAGTGAGTTCCGTAGTAGCATCCACCGTTAAAATGTTTAAACAAAAATTACCTATATTGAGATAAACACCATATCTCTAATTTAATCAATAGTTCACTTGTTCAAACTAGTATTGTTGAAAGATTAAATTCTTTGAATTATTCAGTATTTCATTAACAGGAATCCCTCATTGTACATGGACTAACACGCACTTGACCGATTTTTTGTCATTTGGCTACAGAATCTTAGCACTATGTCTTGAGCTGATTATCTCAAATGTATGACACCCACTTCTGTTTATTCGATTTACACAAGATTTTAATCTGCAATGTTAAATTTGCGGTTATGTTTTTGAAAGGTAATAAGCGCATATTTTTTTATAAATATCTCTATTGGCATTGAACTATGGACATGTTTCATATGTATCGTAGGTATATTAAACTTCTGCCAAGGCTCCATTGTTTTTGCTAAACGACCTTATATATCCAAAACGTTTTGTTTTTAAACACTTTTTAGCTGAAAACTTATAGAAACTTTTTCTTCGCAGTATGTTTGGAAGAACAGAAAATTCGATATACTCAAGAAGTCATGGAAATCAATAGTAAATGTCGTGTTAGTGGAAGCAAAAGACTTGCCTGATATACCTGCTGGTGGGACCAACAGCCTTTATTGCAAGTTCAAGTAAGTTAGTCTACGTAGTTAGTCTCTATCTAATAGTATATTTAATATATTAAGATATACTGTTTATACATAGAAACTAATTTACATTGATTCTACTACTAACTTCAAATCCGGAAGAGCTAACACTTAGCTTCATAGAGGCATCGTGTAAATAAATGGCTACTGGCTTCATGTAAACGGCAGAAGACAGCTCTCGGCGCTTGCACTAGAGCCGTATGAAGTCAGTAGCTGGATCAATGTAAGTCAGCCTGAATAAGGGAACGTTGTTGAACAAATAAAACAAATAACTTTTAAATGACATTGTTGGAATTATAAGAGCACTCCAACAGAATAAATTAATGGCGACTAACAAAACAAGTATCAAGTATATAAAATGTACGGGTATCGTTGGTGTAGGTAGAACGTGACTCACTTACCACGACCAAGGCGCTATATAATTTACATTATAAGTGGTCATACACGTAAAGGGTAAACCCCATTTTTTTAAATTAATTTTTCTACAGTTCTAAGCGGCAGCATATAAAAACACTTTCCTATCAAATTTCGAAATATCTCTATGAAACACAGACGGACGTTAGTTGGTCATTAAAGATCATCCTTACCGTAGGGGCGTTTTATTTAAATAGTTGCTCATAGCCACTATACTAAATGTCTCTCTCTATCTCTCTTTATATTGATATATCTAATTTTAAAAAAACACTGTACAAAAGTAATAATATTACATGGAGCTGGTACTTTTAGTTGTTCCTCTACAATTAACAGGCCTAAACCGATCTAGAAGAGAGCTCTGAAAACAATTACATAATCATAAAGGTTTCGATATTATACAGAAATGTAAAACATTATAAGTACATAATCATTTTATCTTTTAGTATGTTTATCGCCAATGAATTACAGTTTTATCATGTTTTATTGTGCAATAAAAATCAGTAAGATAATAACATTTTCTGTTTTTTGTTACATAATAAATACTCAAATCAAGTATAGGTATAACAACAAATGACGTGGGGTTTTCGAAATCTGGTTGGGAACATGCCAACACACGTCATTGTTTAACATTACTTTTACAGATAAATCTTTAACAAATAATATTTTGCAATTTGCATACCAATTAATTGCAGAAACGTAACATATTACAATATTATTGAGCGACATTCAGAGTGACAAATTATGTATGGCTTGTAAAATATAGGTATGTGACGATTCAAATCTTTGCAACTTCTTGGTCATGAGGATTTACCTACTCCGCCGCACTTATAAAGATTTAAAAACAATTTTACAAGTATACACATGAATAACATGTCTTATCTAATTTAAAATTATGCAATGCATAACTTGACTTGCTTTACCCACTCCATAACATATTAATTAGTTCGAAAATTATATCTATTTAGACATGTCAGGTAAAGTGCGTCAAACACGATAAAAGGCTAACATACGAAGACAGATATCACGTATTTTACAAATGAAATTTTTTATAATATTTATTTATTATTTTTATATAAAAAAATGTGAACCATTAAATTAATTACTCAAAGGAAAAATAGCAGTTATATTGTCATTTTAGCAGGTATATCATTTCTAAAATACTTACTTACCTATGAGTAAGATTCACTTTTTGTTGATGATACAAGTCATTTGTATGTTTTTCTGATTATGTTTCCGGTGGTTATTTTTTGTTGAATTACCACTTCGAGTACGGAATTATAAACAAAATTAAAGTAATTAAAAGTAGCAATAAATGTTCTTTGGATGTCTACTCATTCTGCGAAAAAGTAACTCGAAAAACCCTAGCTCATCAGAGCCATTGGGCTCTCTACCAGCACCGGATCTTGCGAGCTGTACATGCTCGGACGGTGACTGAATCTTTCAGTAACAACCCACTGTTTGGAGTTATTGATTATATATTCACGACGATACGCCTAGTACAATCTTTGACAGACCTCGGCAATTCGTGGATCACGCGACATTCACTCGTTGACCTCGCGCTGTTCACCGGCTCAGAGCACCACTTCACCATTTAATAATACCAGACCATAAACGTCACACTCCCTTAAGGGAACGAACAGTATACCCGCCACACTTTTCCAAGATAGATCAACGGATTCGACACATGGATTATCTCGGTGTGCAGATTTCATAACGATATTTTCTTACGCCATTAAGAAGTAGTAATGGTGTTAATATTCACATTTAGTCAGAAAGTTGAGTGGTGCATTCTTTCTCGCCAGGTTTCGCCCATATAAGGTCGAAAAAGGGGTGCAACGAACAACTTTTGGTTGGTAATTATTACTAATCAATAATTAACCAAAAAAATTATATAAATCTTCACGATATGATACATAACATGGTTTTTTCAAGTATTTCTATGGTTATTTCAACATAGAAAATAATCGAAATGTCTACTGGGATACATAGTAGAAGTGAAAGTGGAAAAACAACAAAGTTTTAACTGTAAGTTTTGTTTCAATAATAATTAGACTACGAAATATAAAATATTTACGTTAGAAAAGAGCTCAGAAAATATTTTACAGTTATTAGACATGATAAAGGTTTTCTAACATTTGATAACACATTTGAGCTAAAATTTTGCCACACATTTACTTGCCTCCGAACTGTTTCTTCTACATCAAAAATCATGCCTAGACTCGAAGAGGTTTTGACTTTTTGATATATTTTGGCCACGCTGACGATTAAGCGACCGAAACCCATATTATATAACTGTAATAGTAAATTGTTTTTAAATGTAATGTAAACATTGAGGGCAACACGACGACAGACCTAAAAAGTTCTTTTATAAACCACACTGTGGCTCTCGTATCTATTTACGCTGGCACTTATAGTTTGTGCACGTGCCCTTTATGTTAATATAAATACGACCCTCAAATAAGTGCCGTCACTTTTCACAAACACGTCGTTATTATGATAACTCAAACGATGTTTCTTTAGTACATAAATCCCTATTAATATTACAAATGCGAAAGTAACTCTGTCTGTCTGTTCCGTTTTCACGTAAAAACTACTGGACCGATTTGGCTGAAACTCAGTATATATATATATATATATATATATATATATATATATATATATATATATGTATGTGTGTGTGTGTTTTCGATGCCGAGAATGAACATAGGATACTTTTTATCCCGAAAAATGGAATAGTTTCCGGGATAAAAATATTTGTTTGTCTTTCTGTTTGTTATGCTTTTACGGAAGAATTAATGGGCCGATTTGGCTGAAATTCGTAATACGTATGTAAATTTCGGTCATGTTGCCTTTTTATTATTTTGGCCTTTTTGGTCATTTTGGCCTTTTTGGTCATTTTGGCCTTTTTGGTCATTTTGACCATGTCGGTCATTTTGACCATGTCGGTCATTTTGGCCTTTCTGGTCATTTTGGTTATGTCGGTCATTTTGGCCTTTTTAGTAGTTTTTGCCTATTCCGTTATTTTGACATGTCAGTCACTGTGGCCTCTTTGGTCATTTTGGCCATGTCGGTCATTTTGGCCTTTTTGGTTATTTTGGCCTTTTTGGTCGTTTTTGCTTATTCCGTCATTTTGGCCATGTCGATCACTGTGGCCTTTTTGGTCATTTTGACCATGTCGGTCATTACAGCCTTTTAGGTCATTTTGACCATTTTGGCCTTTTGGTCAAGTTTTGTAATTTATGTTGTTTACAGATAGACGGGGGATGGTATAATTAGCGATATAAAATGAAGTGAATCTTCCGTGGGCAAATACATAAAAAATATTATACTTAATATAACCTGTAGCGCTTGCTCTATAAACAAGAGACAGGCACTAGAGGTTAACCCGCAGCGCAGCCGCGGGGTAAACACTAGTAAATGTATATTAGTCGGTTCTGAGTGTCCATTTTGGTTTACAGAAAGCCAACTAAACGTGTCTCGCAACCCATTTTTAAGACTTGTTTTAGAAATCCGATTGGTACGTAGAAGTACGATTACATCCGTCGTCTAGTTTCACCAGGCAGCGTTTTTATTTCAATCTCAACTCCAATCTTCGATGTTTTCTAAATACCATCGATCTCATAACTCAATTTACGTTGTCTTGCTGTTTAACGTCATGGATTTTCATTGTACGCTATTACGTCACGAACATGGAATAATTTATTGCTAAATAATTCCGCGTAGCAGTTAAGATTTCTGTATAATATATAGTCTTAGTTCAATGTTAATTTACTTAAGCAATAATTACATTTAGAATACAACAGACGTCGCTTTATTTTGTACTCCCCTCTCAAGTGGTCAAGTCTGGCTTCCGCAGCAATTGATCCATGGGCTCTTACCAATGGTGCGTCACCCTATGCAATAGGATAACATCAAAGATGCACCACAGAACTTTAGTCTACGCCCATGTACGCCTTCGCAGTCCTAGTCGAGTCTAATGAGAGTACAACATCTTATTGATCTTAATTACGTATCTACTCGATTTAGGATTTCATAAACTTAGCAATATTTCAACACTATTTCTATTTGATTTTTGAAATTTTCCGCCATATTTTCGGAACCCAGAGTCATAATTGCAATTAAATTAACTATTTTGAATTCAACACACATAAAGGTATAATACCATCTAAGCCAACAAAGAAGAATGATCAAAATCGGTTCAAAAACAAAAAAGTTATAGATAAAATAAATGAAGGTCAAATTTATCTACGTGTTGAGTTACCATGTATGTATTAAACGTTTTTATATTTTTCCACAGATTAGGAAGTGAGAAACATAAATCAAAACATGTGTTGAAATCCAAACCAAGATGGTACGAGTCTTTTAACTTGCATTTGTACGAAGACAGCAATCTAGAGATCACGGTGTGGCATAAAGGCAAACAAAAGAATTTTTTGGGCCGGTAAGTACCTACTAGTATATAAAAAATACATAATTAACTCTTTGTAATGTTGTGGTTTGTAATGTTAAGTAAGGTTGTGGTACCGTAATGTATATATAGCGCACGTGTCCCGAAATTATAGGGGATGCATGGAACTCATGCACCATTCAGACAGTTTTCTGACCTAATGTGCATATTGTTACAATTACCACGTGCTAAGAATGATGAAGGAAAACATCGTGATGCAACCTGCGCATCGAGCTAACCGATGTGTCAAACCTGCCAAGCCGTCTTGGACAAGCGTGGCTGGTATACTGTCCGTTCCCCAATAGTGAGAGGCCTGAGCCCAGCAGCGGGACATTTATGGACTGTTTCGAGCTAATTAACAGCTATTGATGAAATAAATGTAGTCAAGCAAAAAGTGTTGAGCGTTTAAAATTTAATTAAAACTGCGGTGCTATAACAAATGTTATTCTATGACTTTTTTATGATTTACAAAAAAAATTGTTTTCGTAAGAACTTGTTTGAAAAATTTATGAACATGAATGAATTGAAAAATATATAATACTTACTGTGAAAATATAATTAAAATATTTTTTATCGATAGGATTGAACAACATTTTTTACATTATATTTATATTATACATTTATATTTTTTTATATGTATTAACAAAAAAATCGGTATATAGCAGCCATACATGTTATAAGGGATGGAAAACAATGTGTGTACAAATAGTTTGTGAGTCGTTAGCCGGATCTCATAAAATCATTACGATGTCTCTTGATAAAATTTTATGGTAACAGATGGGGGAGATATGCACTTTAAATTCGTAAACATTATATGTCCTCTGACTTATGAACTAAGTAGGTGGAAAATTCTGAAAAAAATATCAAGATAAACTTAAATATTTTTAACTAAAAATATTGATCATCAAAATATAAAAACCAAACATTTGACGTTAATTATGGCATTGTAATTACGTAAAATAAATAAACAATCCGCACAGAGTACATTGCGCCTATATAATAATCCGTATGCTATTTAATTGTGCGTGGACTGCCGCACACTTCTTCGATTTATTAGTACTAACTACATTTATAAATATATATAAATATTGTTTTGTTATTCAAAAGTAACAACACAGTATAAATAAATAGTACATGTTCATTACTTGCCAGGTGTACAGTCGATCTCTCGCAATTGGACAGAGAGAAAACGCATGAGTTTTGGCAAGAACTGGAGTGCGGGGTCGGCTCACTTCACATCTTGATCACTTTAAGTGGCTCTGCAAGAAGCATGCCTTTAGATACTATTCTTACTAATGGTATACATCATGCTTCTCCAGATTGTGAAGATTATGTAAGTTTGTTACTAATATATTTTTATAATTTATATAAAACATATAAAAAATTACCATTTTTATACTTATACTAGGACATGCCCGCGACTTCGTTCACTCTTGATTTGAAATTCTCGCGGGATTCCCGGACACATAATACCGCAGCATTTAAAACAGAATGTAAACTATCGTTTTAGTAAAAGTTTTGTCGGAATAAGCTAATTTTTACGCATCCGAACAACTACAAACCACTCCCGGGAAAATGCCCTTAGAATTCCCGGGATAAAAATTCACACATTTTATTACATAATATTTGCTACCGGTCAATGAAAAATGATATTGGAATTTGTTTTTTTTTATTATTATTTAGATCATTCCTAGATAACTCCCGCGGAATTCCAGGGATAAAAAGAAAAAATAGATTTTAAGTCTAATAATTTGCTATCGATCAGCGAAAATCTTACCGAAATCAGACCAGAATCAGTACAGACAGTAGTGTTTACGTGAGTCCTGAACAAACAGACAAGAAATTTAAAAAATATGCATCCTCGGGATCTGCTTTTTTTTTACATGGGGAAATGCGTTACCGCACCGTCAGCCGCGCGGGGGATCATGCGTGGCCGGTGTGTGGGGCTCCTCGACGCCAGTTCAATACGACCGGCTGCCGGTATACCCACTAAAACCCCATGGGAGCCTTCTTTCCGCCTAGCGCCGGGGTCACGGTATGTGCGCGAGCTTAACCCGCGACCCTGGCAGCGGCTGGCCGCCTCATAAGCAGAGGCGGCCTCTCCTGTGTGCGGGCCGGGGAATGGTGTTTCCCCGGCCCTGAGAGGGACGCGCGGCTACCTCTCGCCTCTCGCGGCATTAGTGCGGGCAGAGGTCTATATGGATCCCCCAGACCTCGACGCCCGCTGCCGCCGGGAGGGGGAGGCTGCGAAGGATTACTCCTGCGCCATCACCCCTCCCTCTCCTTCCTCCTCCCCCCGCCGCCTCGCGCACTCAGCAGCGTCAGCGGCGGGGGGGCCTTCGCGATAGGGGGGAGGGGGAGGCTGCGAAGGATTGCTCCTGGCCATCACCCTCCCTCCTTCTCCCCTCCGCCCTCGCCTCTCAGCAGCGTCAGCGGGGGGGGCTTCGCGATGGGGGAGGGAGGCTGCGAAGGATTGCTCCTGCGCCAACACCCTCCCCCCTCTCCTTCCACCCCGCCCCACCCTCGGGATCTCCTGGGCCGAATTATCTTAACCCCTAATTGTTTTCATATTCTTAAACGCATTGTACAAACTCAATTCCATCCATTTACAGATATATTATTATAGTATAGTTAGATATGAGATGAAAATTCTGTCGGAGATATTTTTTGAAGCTGAGATATTTTATCACGCCACTAACTCACTCTTATCCATAATTTAGCAAATCGTTTCATAAAATAATTTATTACGTCTGCACGAACTGACAAAAATAAGTGACAGTTGACATAAATATTGTGTTATGCGCTCTTGGTCGGTCCTCCTTGCCGGTTCTACCCAGCGTGGGGGACCAGGCGGGGCGACTAGGCAACTGGCATCCTAAGGAATATGTCCCTGTATGGTACACCTGTATAGTCAGTTGCATTTGATCGCCACAATATGATTTCGTTGTGATGAGCACGACGGGTCCTGGCGTTGAGGACCATCCGTGGATACCGTACAGTATCGTGGACGGCAGCGACACTCTTGGCAGGTGATCCGCCCTGGCTTCTCCAGGCGGACGTGCTTGCCAAAGTTTGTCGCTCACTACAGGATGCCCTAACTTGCAGCCTGGTGTAAAGCCGGGCCGAGCTTCACGCGATCAGGTCGTGGGAAATCGCGTCCATGGTCCCAACTTGGTCGAGAGAGTTGGAAACTCCTGTGGCTGGTATTGACACAGCTGGTATTGAGGCCGTACGCTGACATCTGCTGCGATGTCTTGTGTGGAAAAACGGGCCCGTGACCTTCAAAATGACGCAGATACTTACCGACCATGATTGCTTCGATAAGTATCACTATCAGATTGTAGGGTGTCTGCCTTCCCTTCACCACTTCTCTTTTCACACTTCTAAAAACTATTTGATTAATCTAGGTATTGTATATATATCCCCAAATTAAGCAACTTACATTGTGTTATGAGTAATATACAACGGATTACCTTGGGGCCGGTCCCACATACCCAGCCCATGGTAGTTAGGTAACGGAGAAAATTCGTTCCCGAAAGTTTCCATGCCATGTATAGAACCAGAAGCCGCTGCGTTGCCGTGAGGTAAGCCGGCAAAGGCTTAGCCCGTTCAAGTACAAAGGTCGTCAATGATTTTAATTAAGGTATAATATCATGTGAATTAAAACAAAAAATGCGTTTTCCATTAATACGCCAACCGACAATATTCCGGTTTTTGTATTTAGGAATATTCCTTTAAGTGTCCACGAGTTTAGTAAACAATTCATTACGTACTTAAATATGCAGCATCAAGATGAAGTATTAATTAAACACAAATATAAGAACGTTGGAGAAAATATTAATACTTAAACAAAGCCTTAGGGATGTTTTATTAATTAAGTATGCAGTAGGTTTACAATCACTGTAAAGTTTTTGAGCCTTGATTGGACAGCAAATCTTAGAACCGGTTATGTTTACATTAATAAACTGAACGTGGAGACAAAGATGTAAAACCTAAACCCGTTTTATTTTAAACATCACGTACGAGGAAACCCAAAGCTGCTTTTCACCTAATAATAAAGGTCATCAACAAGTTAACCTGTCTCGTTTGACACATACGTGCGTCATTCAAGTAAGTTAAGGCAAATAAAACTTTTGATAAAAAACCAGATGAAATTAGCAATGAACGAAAATTTAATACGTTTTCAACGGAAATATGTACTTTGTTTATAAAACGGATGTATCACGTTCAATAATTTACGAGTACAAAGGAAATGCAATTAATTGAAAAATAGAATAAACGAAAGGCATTAAAAGCGCCGAGAGTTCATGTTGCAGGTTTTACAAATTTCTTGTTTGATTAGTCAACGAGTAGGTATAGTAACATTATATTTGATCACCACTATTTGCCCTCAATTTTGTCCACGCTGGACGAATAACAATAGTCAAAGTCAATTTAATTTGCAATTGCTGGGTTATAAATGATATTCTAACAATTGCAAATTAATTTCTAATAGGATAAAAAATGACTAATCTTAAATCCCGTACAACCCTGAAATAACTTATGTACGCGGTCATCCGCGACAAAATACCGACATCTTTCTGGGAATAAAGATCAGATTAAAATTTAATCCAGTAGTTTCGAAGCTATCAAATCCAATAGTACCGTTGGTGTATCGTGCCGACAAACAATATTCTTTATTTTGTTTTGTTACAGTCTTGGTACCGGCTCACTAACGATTGGGAGGAAGTCGGGCAGTTGTCCGTGACAGTGCACGGCGCGCGAGGTCTTAGCGCTCTAGGTATCAGTGGCAAGGCAGACGCTTACTGTGCATTAGAGCTAGACAACTCCAGGGTACAAACTCATATTGTACGGGGCACGTGTGAACCCATATGGAATAAGAATTTCAAATTGTAAGTATAACGTGTAAGTAGGACGTACCGCTTGATAAGTAATAAAAAACGTTTTCATGAGTCATGACTTGACCATGGCGGAATAACATACATACATATACTTACGTCCTTGCTACAAACAAGCCATTTAAGCTGATTGGATTGAATTTATAACTTAAATTATAATAACAAATAATATATTTATTTATAGCATAGCAGTTATAAGTTACTACGATACATCGAAACTCTTTCTTCTCTATTTCTCAATTATTTGTCTAGCCCTTCTGTTATTCGATTGCATTGAAACCAAAACTATTGCCATATTTATCTAACAGCTAATGAAAATTCTACATCATCCTAGCATTAAATTTATCCCGCTTATGCTCCAATGTCCCTTCGGACTTCGTGGTCTGCTTTTTTTTATCCACTTCAAGCTATCTTCGGCATCCTTTATTTGAGATCATTTAGAGGCTTATCATCTTTCATGACATTCAGCCAGGTTCTCTTGAGCCTGTCTCGTTTACCGAAACAACATATTTAGACATTAATTCAACTCAAAACTAATACATTTCCATATTATGTGATGGTAAAAAGTCACCTACGCTAGTATGCTGCATAGGTGTCTCTTTTTGTTACATATCAGATTTAAAGGCCGCCGCGGATACAGGAATATTCTGCGGTAAATCCACCGCAGAATATTCATTTCCGTAACACGAAGCTCCCCTTATGTCTTTGTGGCGTTATTATTATTATAGCCATGAGTTTTTAGCAAGAACTTAAAGAGTGATGTGCTGCATTATTTTCAAGTGTGAAATGCGTTTAAAGTGAACAAGTAGAATATTGATTTAAAAGCAACTATTATTGTGTTTATGTATTAAAATTTCGCCTGTTTATTGAAACGTACTTTTTGAACTCACTTGTAAAGCTTCAGTCACGGATCTACAATTTGGCTGGGACTTCTTTTATATGGGTTACTTTAAAATTATTTAAATAAGGAACTTTGTTCCTACGTCATTACTCGCAAATACTTCAATAATAAACTATTAATAAATACTTAATCACTTATGAAACGATAAGAAGAATTATAGCTATACAATATTTGTACGTTTCAGTGGTGTAAGCGATGTAACGTCTACATTAGATGTTACAGTTTATGATGAATCATTTATTGGTGACACTCTTGGGAAAGTTTCGATACCACTACTAAGAATAAATAACGACGAAAAGAAATGGTACGCATTGAAGGATAGATCTCAAAAATATAGCGCTAAAGGAAACTGTCCTAGGATACTATTACAAATGTCTATGGTTTGGAATCCTGTAAGTATACAATATTATATAAGACACATTTTATTTTATACCGAGAAGTGATAATATTTATCACTAAGGCTTTTTACGCATTTTCACTTGTCTACACTTCAGATTTATGTCCCATGGAAATTAACCTGATCAGAGTAGGCATTCTATACGTGATCTTTGGATTCGTAGTTAGTGCAAGTCCTCTTTCTGGCTATAAAATGTATTCTGTTTTTCCCTGTTTCGATTTTATTGCCGAATTATCTACAGAGTGGCCAACGAACTTTAGATGGTAATTGGTTACCATCGCCTATGGTTATTAACAGCATCAGGAGTCTTACCATCATGTTGCCTCGAAGAAATTTAATTTGAAATAGTCAGAGATTAATTTGATACTTCTGAATTATATTAAATAGCCAGTCTGTCACAAATGAAATTCCTGTCACTAACATTGATTCCGTAATTACAGATTAAAGCGTCATTACGAGTTCTGAGTCCAAAGGAAACAAAATATGCGAAAAAGCCTCACAACAAATTCAGTATACCTCTAATTTATAACAATCTAAAATTCATTAAGATCATATTCGATTGTATTCAAATAGGACATGAACATCTAAAGTAAGTTAGCTTTTAACTTCATCCTAGTTTTATTTCGGTCCCAATCCTATTTTTTGTTGCTAGGGGAACCGACACCGACGATAATTATTATATCAGCTACGCTTCGGCAAGGCCCATGAGGATTAAATCTAAATGTATTTTAAGAAAAATGTATTTTAAGGTGAGAATAATGAGAGTTTTTAGAAAAGAGAATAATGAGATGTGGCACAATCTAGTTATGTAGGATTTGGAAGGTTTTCAAAGCTGTTGTTTTTAGTGGCTATTGGCATCCCTAGTAGTTTTCCTCCTTGGTAAAACTAGCGAAGTACTGAATAGTATTTTAAAATATATTTTTTATGTCAGTATATACGTCGTGAGTATGTTTTCGTAGTTCACATTATGATTATTGCTATCCCACAACCTCTACATATACGTGTTTGTGATACACTGTTAAAACACTATCGGACATCTAAGATATGGTGGCACTTCACTGATTTCGATAGTTATGTATGTAAGGTTAAAAAAATCCAGCGAGTCCTAACAAAGCTGTGCTTGCTAGATATATTCAATAAGCAATTACTGTATAATATTCGTTCATGGAGTAATTTTCTTCTCCTTTTTATAACTCTGGTTTAATAAATGTTACTCAAATCGCATACGATATCGAAATAATGCCTAATTAGCATTTGACCTAATAAATTATTTACTAGCAGTAACACAATTTTATTCAGTATCTTGTGTAACTAAATTTTATTGACAATAGGCAACCGGGATATTACGAAACGGTAACTTTTGTTCACAGTTCTGAGCGACCTACAATAGCACAAATAGTTTACCTAATAAATATTTACTACTTTTAAATAATCATTCGTATCACAAATGTAATGTATAAGTTATTATTTGAATTTGAATAATAATATATAATTCGTCCCCGTCATGCCAAAATTAAATGACTGGCCCTTTTTGAGAAATCGACTTTTATCTTTTGGTCTACTTGAAGTTTATAAATCTTGGATATTAACAAAAATAAACTCAATAACGGTTTTTATAGTAAACGTCAATACGCCGAAATCACACATTATATTTTATGTATGGAAAAGTGATTAAAAATATATATAATCAACAATTATATAGTTTTCACTAATTTAATAACATTTATGAGAACAATAGTAAATTTGTTTACGGCTCAAAAATTGTCGGCATTTATATACAAAATTGCATTTTCTTGAGATTTTGAATTTGTTAATTATTTAATTTTTGCCATAACGAGGACGAACTATAGTATGATATTTGCTTTTTTTATGTGACAATGTATGTGAGTGTGTTTCAATTTGTGTGTTTGTCATCATTACATTGTGAATCCATTCTTTTCTGTAGGATTTAGAGCTTTTTCTGAATTTTTCAGTTAGTCTTTATTAAACTATTATAACTGTTAGTTAGCATCATTCGCCCATGATAATGTGTATGGCCGAAACTATTTTCATAAAATTTATGGCTGGTTCCTATAACTTACTATTCATTCACTTGTCGATCGTTCGGTCGTACTTGTATGTATCATATATTGTATATCAAATTTTAACCGACATTAACTAGTATGAACGATTGGTTAGATATAGGAATCGGTCATTAGTCACACAAGAGATCAAACAACTTGGATACTTTCTAGTGCAATAATAAGCGATATACATATTTTTTTCAGAAATGCATTTGAGTGGGATAATCGAGAAAAATCTGCGTTAGCACTTGGTGCATGGCTTCTATTCTGGTACTTTTTCCGAATTTGGATGACACCTCTGCTATTAATAATACCGTTCATTTATTACTGGGTAGGACATCGAAATAATAGTAAGTTTATGATATACTACAATGACTTACAGCTTACATGAAGTAGTATTTATTACATACACATTGCCTAATTTGCGAGAACAATGCGTTAAATGCAATTTACAGAAAGCATACCACTACAGTGTCCCTTTCGGATAAGTTGTTTTTTTACTTGGAAATATCATTTCATGTTACAATTTAGCGTTTTTTTATAATGCATACATATTTTTAGTTTTATTTAATAATACACTTTTATTTAATTATAGCTCCTAATTTAAATTAAATAAAAAACTTATAGATCATTTACAAAATAACTGCTAGGGGCTAACACATCAAAAAGGGCTGGCGGCAGTGCCACGCTGGATGCTAATGATGATTTTCCAAGCGAAGTGAAACCCGGGTCTCTTATTAAAGCTGGAAAAGACTAACTTGTGGCAGTTAGAACTTTTCAGAGTTACGTTTTTATTGGGTTTTTATCATCTTAATATTTTTTTTGGAAGATATTGATATAATATGTATTAAGTGATTTTTTTTTATTGTTGCTTCTTCAACGCCTATGGCCGGTTCCTATATCTTACTATGAATAAATAATCATTCACTTGCCCTGCCATCGGTTGAATATTGTCATTAGTTGTGCGAAGTTTATGTCAAATTTTAATCGATACTAAAGTAAATGCACGGTCGGTAAGATAAATGAACCGGGTTTTAGAGAATAAGCCAATCAAAAATTGGTTAAATTCGCACTTTTGATGAATATAAAATACTTTTATCCAAAAACCGAGTTCCTTTCTAGAATTCAAAAAGCGAGCGAAGCCCAAGTAAGTTTAGTAAATAAACTAATTAATTTCTTGAAATAAATTGTGCGTAGAAGTTTCGACATTACAACAGACGTATTTTAGTATAAACTACTTAATGTAAAAAATATTTTAGGTATAATTATTACAACGATTACTTTTGTGTTTGTGTGTAATTTAATATAACGTTGCGGTTTGAAAATAATATCAGATTTTGTGGTATTTATTCCAATATGATATCAAAAACCATCACGTACGTAACCGCACGTTAATGATGTTCTTTATAATGTTTTCATTAATATTTATAATATTGCAAAATGTTGTTTTAAATTAACATTAAATTTTCCTCTAAGTTCGTCTGTAAAAATAAATTCAAATTTCCATAAGAAATCGTCGCTATTTCCGAAATGGAAATATAATTTGTATACTAAATGTGCAATATTTTAACAAGATTTATACAACGTATGCCAAATTTCATAAAAATCCCTTAACAACTAGCATGAGAAAGGAACAAATAAATTAATTCACATATTTACTTTTTATTGTATTTTTAGCCTTATTGTTGTATTTTATTCTCAGCTATTGTCACTTTGGTTCCAAGTGTATGTCCTTCAGACGATGAGTCATCCGAAGAAGACTTGGAGACAACTAAAGTAAGTCTAAATTACTAATTTGGTTTATTTATTTATTTTAAAAAAGCTGACAGTCTAATACATACAAATTGCAGTAAAAACAATATTTAAACAAATGCTGATAACAGGCCTCTACTTGTGGTAAAGAATATATACCACATGACGGGAGCTTAATAAGACAACATTTTCAGTCTTCAAATATTTCTTGAGCGAAGTGCGAAAGGTCCTTAACGAACCTGTTGCCTAGAATGGCGGAATGTGGGGTGCAGACGAAAATACTATTCTTTGGTATTTTTACTGATCAACACTTTAGCAAAAAATTTCTTTTAAAAAATTTGATTATTTATAACTATAAATCTATAAATAGTCGTATTTTCAAAATAGATTATAACTTAACGTTATACTTTCTGAGTGGCCTGTTACAAGTTATCTCAGCGAGAAGTGCTCCTGTCGAGATCTTTAAAAAAAGAAGTTAAAGCTGGCTACACAAATTATGAGGCCCATACAGAGATTAAGTTACGAAAATAAAACCAAACAAAGGACGTGATCGGCCTTTTTGCGTATTTGTCGAATTACCAAAAGAGTAATGAATCTGTAAAATATAATACATAAAACTACATTTTTATTAATTAAAATTAACATAATTCATTTTTTACGACAATACGTACCTTATTCCTTATTAGGTTTTTTTTCAAGGATAAAAAGTAACTTGTGTTCATTTCCGTTATCAATACTAAGAGAAGTAAGGATATTTAATGCTAATTTGTTCATTCTTCAAAAAAAGGTTCTTCTAAGGGATATAAAAACGTCTTCTTGCTACACACCAAGTAATTAATAACCCCGACTGTTGATTGGGCCTTCCTTCACATATTATATTGGATTAGTACAATTATTTTATTAACATCTGAAAGCTTGTACAGTCGTGGTTTGAAAAGGTCTGCCTGTTTTAAAATTAATTCATTTAACATTCCGCCAGCACATGTTACATTTCCAAACTAAGTAACAGAACAGACTGTTCCATAGAAATTTTATTTGTTAATAAATTTTTATATTACTTAGATCGCAGTACTTTGATTTTTATTTAATTAAGAAAATTGTTTAGAGATGTAAAACCTTTTTATTGGATTTAATATTTATTATAAGCGTAGTAATTATATATTCTTTGTTTCTGGTGATTAGAACTATTGTTAAGCTCAGCGTCCGTCATTGCCAACATTGCAATTTCCTTTTTCCACGTTTATATTTTTACAAACATAATATTTCTTAATTAAAATGTTGGCAGTACTGGTCTTCTACTCGTGCAAGCAAAAGTCGACTTTAACGAACCTTTTCATATCGCGACTGTACAATGATGATTGAGTGTTATTTAACAATACTCAATGACACCAAACATCTTTGTCTTCCGTGATCACGGCCACTGAAAAGTGGGCGAAACGTCGGAATAATACAAATCTAACATATTGTCATCTGTGGAGGTTTATGAATAGCTGTTCTTTAGCTATCTCTGTAACGTTAGTTTGTAAGACTACAGCTGTTAACCCCCCAAACAAAATAAAATATTACCGAGCTTAAAACCGTTAAATCGTAGTTTTATTATGTATACAAGACGCGAAAACTTAATAAAATATTATAAAAACAACAATGAATTAATTTGGAGCGCAAGCAAAACATTACACATGCTTATCAGCTGCGTTGCTAGCGGTACTGACCAAACAAGCGCGGGACGCGATCGGCGGAAGTGGGAGGGGTAGTCATCGGCAAACCTTCTGCACGCGGTTTATAAATATACAAGTAGTGTTGTTTGGTTATTAATAAATAAGTACCTCCGTACTTGCCTACCTACTACTATATGAAGTTCCCTAGAAAAACTATAAGATAGTCTTCACAAAGTTGTTTTAATAATATATTATCTATTAATTTTTAGGATGAAAAGACTCTCAAAACCCGGATTTATGATCTACAAGATTTTACATTAACAATTAAAAACGGCATTGACTACATAGTGTCGTTGGTTGAAAGAATTAAAAAGTAAGTAACTAAA
The DNA here is from genome assembly GCA_012273795.1 of Dendrolimus punctatus. Taxonomy (NCBI): domain Eukaryota; kingdom Metazoa; phylum Arthropoda; class Insecta; order Lepidoptera; family Lasiocampidae; genus Dendrolimus; species Dendrolimus punctatus. The sequence continues at coordinate 18,945,738 of CM022531.1, read as the reverse complement.
ATTATAATTACACGCAGGGTTATTCAAAAGCGGACCCGAACTTTCCTATCAAGGGATCGTACCCCAGAAAGAACACAATTTCTAATAAAACTACACAATCGACAAGGTAAAACAACCCACAACGAGGTGGTAAGATATTTTCCCGTCTGGATGGCTACCACCCTTGGTCTTAAGTACCTACGCCGCCATAACAACCTTCAGTTGTGTTCCAGCATCAGTGGCTAGTTCCCGGTCCCGTTTAGAGAGCGGCAGCACATTGGTAGTAAGTTTGATGTTACAAATGTTCATGTGCGATGGTAACCGCTTTCCATCAGGTGAGCCGTCTGCTCATGAATTAAAAAGAAACCAAAATTTGACCCGTTTTTACCCTCTTTACCTAAAGAAAGTATTGTATGCTAAATATTCATTATATCTTTGATGCTATATACCTTTCACGATAATTAAGTATATCTACTGAAGTCCGATAATAACAGAAATCTCTAAACTTCCTCATTTTTATATAAGCATGTGCTTGTGGTCCGAGCGCTGGTGAACAATTTAGGGTAGGTTCTTGAGGCAATGTGAGAATTTTTATAATAGTCCTTGGAAGACATCTAAATAAGATTATCGATTACTCTCCCAAAAGCTCAAGATATCTCAAGAACTTTTCTGAATTTGTTTAAAAACCATTTTGTAACAGTCTGATTAACATTTAAACCCGGCTAATTAATCTTGCTTTTTTATTTTGCTATTCCTTAAAAACATGTTTCAGGAACATTCTTAAAAAAATATTGAAGGTTGGTAAGAGGTACCCTTCAGCCAGACCTCGATTTTCTTATTTAGGGGCCTTCCTTCCTAACCTACTTAAATGATTCACCAGCTCTCCTATTAGTAGTAGTACATAAACAGTGAAGTGACGTTTAGCGTGAAAATTATTCATTCTATGACACACTTTATACTTACTTGGCATTGGCAATGACTCCTGTTCACCCACTGGAAAGACTTTCATAACGTATGCAATAAAATATTTACTACATAATAACAGTAATATTTATACTGTTATGCCAAACATACGTAACTTGTATAAATATGAAATAGAGTATCTTCTACTAAAACTATATAAGACATGTGGATATGTTCATAGACATATATGTATATAACAAACACCCGTCGTGTCTTCCCAATGCAGTGTTCGATTTCAAATGTGCACTAAGTACAACTCTCTACTGCTGGATTCTTGTTTATATAAAAGACCTCACGCTTATGAGTACTAATAGTATTTTTTGTCAAACTACTTGCTTTAATTCTGCATTGTTGTGTAGAATAGACTTTATGTTAAAATAAGACTTGATGCTTTACGCACTAATCTAAAGGCTTAGCCACATGACCACAGCAACACCCAGCGGCGCTCATTTGCATGAACATGGTATCTTGCCGCACGCTTCACAGTCCACTGCCGCGCCATCGCCTGGTGATGTGGTCAAATCATTGATATATAAAAAATATATATTTTTTATTTATCAATGGGTCAAACCCTAACTGATACGGCAGTCTTACTTCCGACAATTGTTGTTTGATAAGACAATAAAACGTTGGAGTATAATGTTATAAAACTAATAAATGCATGTCGGTAGTCATTTAATAACATCAGCTTGTTACCTATATACAAATTAAAAATGTCTTAAAGATGTGTTATTTTTGTTCACAGTTTAATTAATTTCACGGTGCCCTACTTAAGTTATTTAGCGATGACAGCTTTAGTATGTTTAACAGTAGCATTTTACTTAATTCCAGTCAATTATCTCTTTATGGCAGTTGGTAAGTACTAGTTCTTTAGTATTTTGTTCTTATCAGTCATCATCATCCGAGCGTTAAATCCCGGTTGCGTTCGGAGCGATCACTTTGCCGCCCAGGGTCCGCTTCCCTACTTTTTCTTCTCCACTTCGCACGATCTTCGCATCTCTTGTATTGAGATCATTGGTACGCATGTCATCCCTCACAACGTCAAGCCAGCATTTCTTGGGCCTACCTCTTCGACCGGGACCCGGCGGTTTTTTTTTTTTTTTCAGTAAAAGACATTATGTTCTTATCAGTAAAAGACAATAATTTAAAAAATGCACAACCTAATGTAATCTGAAAAGTTACGACCCAATCGTCTTAATTCACAAGAGGTTCACGAAGTTCTTCTCAGTTGAATCAATGTAGGTAGATCCCCCCAGGGGGTGCCGCCCTGGTCTCTTCTCCGACCAGGTAGCGGTACAAGGGGATGCGTCCCCGGGGCCCCGAGCGGCCACTGTCACATTCCCCCCTTCGCTCCGTGACAGTGGTGTCCCACCTTTCCGCCTCCAAATCCCAATGCCTGCCCTTCCTTACCAAACCTCCTCCCCAAACGCCCCTCCTTTCCGATGGTCAAGGACGGCGGTGGTGATGTCCACCCCACCACCGCCCTCCTGACAGGCGACCTATCCTCCCCGACCCCGTCTGCCAACGCTGCTGTGTGCGCGAGGCGACGGGAAAAGGGGAGGAAGGAGAGGGGGGAGGGGTGTTGGCGCAGGAGCAATCCTTCGCAGCCTCCCCCTCCCCCCATCGCGAAGCCCCCCCTGCCGCTGACGCTGCTTAGAGCGCGAGGCGGCGGAGGGGGAGAAAGGAGAGGGAGGGGTGATGGCGCAGGAGAAATCCTTCGCGGCCTCCCCCTCCCTCCTATCGCGAGGCCCCCCCCGCCGCTGACGCTGCCGATTGCGCGAGGCGGTGGGGGGGGCAGGGTGGAAGAAGAGGGGGGAGGGGTGTTGGCGCAGGAGCAATCCTTCGCAGCCTCCCCCTCCCCCATCGCGAAGCCCCCCCCCGCCGCTGACGCTGCTACGAGCGCGAGGCGGCGGAGAGGGAGAAAGGAGAGGGAGGGGTGATGGCGCAGGAGAAATCCTCCGCAGCCTCCCCCTCCCCCCCATCGCGAAGACACTCCCCCCCGCCGCTGACGCTGCTGAGTGCGCGAGGCGGCGGGGGAGGAGGAAGGAGAGGGAGGGGTGATGGCGCAGGAGTATTCCTTGCAGCCTCCCCCTCCCGGCGGCAGCGGGCGTCGAGGTCTGGGGGATCAACATAGACCTCCGCCCGCACTAATGCCGCGAGAGGGCGCGAGAGGTAGCCGCGCGTCCCTCTCAGGGCCGGGGACCACCATCTCCCCCGGCCCGCACACAGGAGAGGCCGCCTCTGTTTACGAGGCGGCCGGCCGCTGCCGGGGTTGCGGGTTAAGCTCACGCATGTACCGCGACCCGGCGCTAGGCGGAAGGAAGGCTCCCATGGGGTTTTAGTGGTATACCGGCAGCCGGTCGTATTGAACCGGCGTCGGGGAGCCCACACACCGGCCGCGCATGATCCCCGCGCGGCTGACGGTGCGGCAACGCATTTCCCCATGTAAAAAAAAAAAAAAAAAAAAAAAAAAATGTAGGTAGATATAATTAGGTATCTTCTTTTTTAATCAAAAGCATTATAAACAACAACTTCTGTAAAATAACCGTTTTATTCTTCAAGTAAATTTCAAAATGCCACTCAAAATCGAAATTATGCATCAACATTAATTAGAAATCGTTTTTTAGAAAATCTAACCGTATTCAGATATTCACAATAATAAGGTTTATTAATGTATGCAACAAAACTACGAGTAATTTAGGTGATAATAAAACTACGTTTTAACGGTTTTAAGCGCAGCGTTTTTTATTTTAATATTCCAAGTAAAAGTATTGCGAATTTCCATAGGCGATGGTAACCGCTTTCCATCAAGTGGGCTGTCCGCCTGTCTGGTGAACTCCTGCAATTAAAAAAACATAGCACGTTTAAAATCGTTTAAATTAAATTTAAATGTACCTAGTTTTGATACGTGTACTTACTAGTTTTCAAAACTTAATAAAATACTAATTTAGACAATGTTACTCCTATAATGTCGTACGATTTTTGGATATAAATCTTTTTAAATTATAATGAACATTTTTTTTCAGGTATATATAAATTCATGCGAAAGTATCTAAATCCAGATAGAGTGCCAAATAATGATATTTTAGATTTTATATCACGAGTACCTGACGATGAAACGTTGGTAAGCAAGTTATTTCATTCCATTATTATTGTATATACGTATATACAATAATGATCGGTATTCTATAAATGTGTCTAGATCTGTCTATGTATGTATTAAATTTATAAATTAGTGCTAGTATGTATATTTAAATTGTACAGTCCTATCCTTTTTCTGTTTCATCTACATCGCCAGATTAGTTACGAATTTCTTTTGAGCTAGATTGCCTGAAAGATATCGCTTTTACCTATAAGACCACCAAATATTTTGCCAAGAAGTATTGTCATTATGCATTTTGTTTTTGTATTAGTTTATTTTGGTGCGCAATAAAGTGTTATCTATCTATTTATCTATCTATATTTTATTATTATAAAATTGATTTAATTGCATGTATGCCTAACCATAATTTTTCACTTTACAAAATTATGACTAGAAATTACTTGATTTATTTATTTGTTACAGAAACAATGGAAAGAGCTTAATGTTCCTGAATTTAACTTCAATAGATCAGCTTCAAATATCAGGCGGTAACGTAAGGAGGAAAAAGTAACAAGAGATTCCATTTCGCTGATTAAATTCAATATTGGCACGTCAATATATTTTAATTATGTTAAAATATGAGATGTCGCTTTTTACAGCTTTCATAATGAAGGAAGTTGTCATACATTATTTATTACTGAGTGCACTACGAAGTGCGGAAAATTATTTTTTAGTACACCATATACATAACCAAAATATATAAAAAAACTATTTATTTGTGCCACGATTGAATTTAACCAGCGATTCGTGAAGTTTTTATGGAGTGGGATCAATATAATATTAAAAAAATGAAGAAAACGAAATTCTAATAGCGACAATGAGAAATAATAATGTTCATAAAATGGTACATATACACAAGCCTTATTTTGATGGACTGTACCTATACTGTTTAGAACAATACTGAGCGATACAAATAAAAAAGCGGTCTTTGTAAAAAGCATATACTGTACTTTAAAACTGTATTTTTATTGTATAAGTTCCAAATGTGATAATTGTGATTTATGATAATTCTAATTCTTAAATTAGTTTACTTAATGATATTCACTTACTACTCATTTAATGCATAATTTAAATTCCTAATTATTGTAATTTATAGTTCGAACATTTTAGTCAACACGAAAATGTATCAATTTACGTACTTTATATGAAATTATATTTCTAGTAATAATAAAATAGGTAATATGTTGCCATCAAACCTTCCCCAAGGGTTTTTATTTATTACAAATAGTATAGTATGCCTTAAAATAAATAATAAATGATAAAATTAGCGTAAGATAATCTTGCCACCCGTATTTATTGGTTACTTTTTGAAATCAACAAACTTCAATTATCTATAGAATAATGCTTACAAGCAATAACCATGACAATATAAAGATTTTGTCCAACTACCTTATACCGTAAGCTACATGGTATTGGCTATATTTATTATTATGTAGGTGATATTATGACCGACACGGTTATAAATAGTAATAATTATATTATTACTATTTATAATAGTAATACGGTTTTATTGTATAGTGTCGGTCATAAGTAAACTTTACCAGATATACCACATATTATGTACATACATACAACACGTAAATGCCGCCGATATCATTAGAAGTTTCTTGGAAAACTTTAATTAATTATTGGTTCATGTAATAGGCATCTGTGTTTTGTCCGACTATCATTGATGTGACAGACAAGAATAAAAGTATTACGGTGAAAATGAATACCATACCTTTAGAACATTGTTGTAATATCAGTTTATCGAGGTCAACTAGGAGAGAGAACAAGCTTATCTACTACAGATCCGAATGAAAATGATTGATGAAATGGCAAGTTATTCTTTCAACCAACATATTGTTAAATGAGTAATGATATTGACAGTCTTAATTTCAAAATGTGATAAGAAGAGATGTCGTGTTTCCGCTTTCCTTAGATCGCCATCTAAGGAAGTTGGAGATATAACGTTCTCATATAGGTATCCAATGTCCTAATATTTCTACTCCTTGACGTTCGCATTCATATTGGTGCTTCTGTCAGGGTCGACACCTCCGTACCCCTCGATTAAAATATTAAAAAATAGTGCTTTGTGCTCTGCGCTATCGACATAACATTCATGGACTTCTGAAAAAAGTATTTATTTATTATATATTTTGTATATTTATTCATTAGAGAAATAATAGTTTTGATATATCAATAATAAATAATTTGTGTTCTATTAATAGCAAATAAATGTACAAGGATTTCCAGATTTTTTCATGACGTGACCTGTTTTAGAAAAGCATAATTTAGCGTAAGGTATATTCATAAACGACCCCAAAGTCTAATAGGTTTATTTTTAATTTAATTTAAATTTTCCTCATTTGGTTTTATAAACATGTTTTAAGTAATCTAATTAAATGTCGGTTGAAAGTCTAATGGTCTTTTCAATATCAATCTCAAAAACGACTGATGAGGCACAGTTTAACCAGCTAATCTTCTTGGCATGTATTATTTAGATATATTTTTTACTGCGCCAGTTCATTCATGGTATGCATTGTCAGGAATAAATGTCATATTTATAACAATCTACTATTTCCAACGATGACTGGAGATTAGTTACATACCATTTTTATAGAAATACCTGTGTATAGATTTTTCTATCATCATAAAATACCTAGATAACCGAAAAAATGCCTATTAAGCAAAATTAAACGTGAAAATATAAATTAAATAAAAACGTGTTTTTATCATGGTATTATGTTAACACAACATTGAATTGAATTGTGAGTTTTTAGCTTCAGTAACCTCTCGGGTCAAAACTTTTGAGGTGATCCGATAAATTATTTTTTGTATATGTATGTATGTAAAATTGCGACCCTGGTACAAAAACGAAAAATTATTATGATTATTATAATAAAGGTTCGCGAATTAGGTTGTTGCCATTTGCTACGCATTTTTAATTTAATGTAAATAAAAAAACTCAATCATTTTGATGTGTTTTATTTTGTAGATACAACATACGTGAATTAATTTACTTGAACTATGAAAACTTTGCTGATATTAGACGGTCAGGCAAATTGAATCAATTTAATTGAAATCATGGGACTGAAAGTACCTACACAACTGTATTCAACGATATCAATATTCAAGTTTGTTTGAATACATATGGATTACTTTGGTTTATTCATTCAAATCGAAAGATAGAAATCAAAGACAGTTTTGAATCAAAATTAAGTGAATTTCGGTCAATTAAAAAAGGCATTGCGTATGCACCATGCGTCTACAAGGTATGTAATACAAATACAATATTCATCTTATAACCATTATATATTTCAAATCTAGATGAAATAAAACGAAAATTAGTGTATTGTATTGAATTTAATGTAAATATCAAATCAGTTAAAGAAAACCCGAATGGAAATTTTATATAAATGCAAAAGTAACCATTCACGCTGAATCAATTTGATTAATATATACCTAATGCTGAAAATAGAACTACATAGGTCAAATTTTATATAAGAAAAATTATTTCCAAGAAGTAAGGCAAATGTTGTGTAATTCTAAGCTTACACTAGTGAAATTAAATAATATTTGAAAATTGATATCTTGTTAAGAGATGAGCATGGGATGTTCTTTATCACGGAAAAGTTTTGGCAAACTGGTAATCTCTAATATTAAATAAGGTAAATATCACAACTATGAAACGACAAAGTAAATTTTATTTAACTATCTTTATTGTAATTTTTTCATTGGAGTTTCAGATTGCATCTCATCATCTGCCTCCGGAACCTTCAACTCCTTCCACTCTTTCTGAAAATATAAATAAAAGTCATATTTGATACACAGAAAACCGTAGTCTCCATCTCCTTTCAAAAACGTATTGATAACTTCTGTATCTCTAAAAAACTTGACTTAAAATTAATTTTTGTAAAATTTTTATTAATATAAAAGTGGTTTTACTTGGTTGTTTATTTGTACGTTCTTCACTATATCGGAAATCACACAATTATCATTAAGTTTGGTTATGTATTACGTTTGATAAATAGGATAAACATACAATCTTTCTTATTCCTGATATTGAGATAGTTTCTACCGAATAAGGGTTTAAAGTTTACAAAAGTATATTATAGAAACCTCTGGTTGATTTTTAATAAAATCGACAGACAACCACACAAATTATATATCCCAAATTATGAAAGTTGCGCTTGTGTTATGGGTAATATACTACTCTTACTCTGGAGCCAATCCCAGACACCCAGACCATAGTAAATAACGGAGAAAATACGTTTCCGAAATGTACTATACCAGGGATCCCCACTCAACCATAGAGGCCATCACAGGCCAATCTATAGTCACAACATTTTTATCTTCTAACAAAGGACGCGCATATTGTCAGACGTTAAATATTTGTTAACAAGCAAACGACAATACGCAAGTTACACATGATAGAAAATTATGTTAATCAAATATATTACCAATATTTCGTTATCAGGTATATGCGAAATAAAGTCCAAAAAATCGTTGTTCAGAACTCTCTGTGGATTCAAATACTTCCTTGTGAATTTGTATATTCCTAAGAATGGAAAAAAAATAAACATGCGTCATTAAGTTATAAGGTCACAGCTTTATGCACGGGTAAATCCGAGGTGAATCGATTCCAAGATATAAACGGTCATGAGTTCACTGTAAATGGTCATAACTAGTTACACTGTTACAGTGACCTCGATCCTTATTTAAGAGAATGGAAAATTTACGGATGTGGTCTACATTTTACGACTAACTTATTGAAGAAATAAGTAATAATCGATAGGTAGGTAAACTCGATGTGCAAGATTTCTCAGGATAGTTCTTTCATTGCACTCAGGGCCTATCTAGACTAGTTGTAAAAGCGCAGTATCGTTTTATATGAAAGAAATTATATAAGAATAGGTTACTAAAATCTTTAACGGCTACCAGATGATATCTCTTTGTATTTTTTTTATAGGTTTAGTTCAGAAGACAGGCAGACGGTTCACCCGATGGAAAGAGGTTACCATCGCATATGGACATTTGCAACAGAAAAGGTTCTACAAATGCACTGCTGCTCTCTAAAGGGAGACTGGAACCTGGCCAATAATCCCGGAAAACAACTAAAGGTTGTTATAGCGACATACTCTAGACCAGGGTTGGTAGACATCCAGTCGAGCAAACCCCCTACCATCTAAATGTGTGTTGTTTTGTCGCCTTTTAGAACAGGCCGCCCGGCCGCAGAAAATTGTATCATTTCTCCGTTCCTGCACAGATAATTGTATTATATATGTAGATGGCCTTGTATATGGAATACCAAATAGATATATTCCTTCCAGATTCCATATACCTTGTATATGGTATGTAAAAAGACCCCATTTGTCCCTGCGCCACAGTTCCAAGGAACACCCCTTACCATCTCCAACAGTATTGGGATTCTAGGCGTTGATATAACGAACGACGTGCAGTTTCGGGGTCATCTGGAAGGCAAGGTTAAACTTGCCTCAAAAAAGCTTGGTGTGCTAAACCGGTCTAAGCAGTATTTCACCCCGCGGCAAAGACTTGTGCTTTAGAAAGCACAAGTTAGGCCGCATATGGAATACTGCTCACACCTATGGGCCGGAGCACCCGCTTACCAGACCGACCCCCTTGACTCCATCCAACGTCGCGCTGTTCGTATAGTCGACGATCCCATACTAACAGGCGGCTTAGAATCGCTTAGCCTTCGGAGAGACTTTGCGTCCCTCTGCGTATTCTACCGCCTGTACAACGGGGAGTGTTCCGAGGAACTGTTTGATCTGGTGCCAACACCTAATTTCTACAACCACACCGCTCGCCATCGACGGGATGTTCATCCCCATTTCCTGGAGCTCCCACGCTCAACTACGCAACGGTTCTCAAGAACGTTTATACCGCGTACAACAATGATCTGGAGAGAACTTCCCGCCGAGGTTTTCCCTCTGCGCTACGACATGGGGTCGTTCAAGAAAGGCATTATACAATTTCTTAGAGGCCGGCAACGCGTTGGTAACGCCCCTGGTGTTGCAAACGTCCATAAGCGACGGTAACCACCTTTGATCAGGTGGGCCGTCCGCCTGTTTGCCTGCTTCAGGCAATAAAAAAAAATAAAAAAAATATGGAATAAGGTTTGGTGAGGACTTTAATGGTTGCAGTCTGTACATTAGGCCTCACAATTTTTCTAAGACATCCATGCTTTCAGCCAGGATTGAACCCATCGTAGGAATGAGACATGGCTGCCTATTCATTACGTCACGTCATACCGAACCAAAAACGCAAAAACCTCTTCCAAACATATTTTACTACTACTAATGTAGGAAATAGAGGATTAGCAGGGATCTGGTGTTCATGCATAACCGCTTATCTTTATTATGCAGAGTAGCAAACAGAAGAGTGAAAAAAATATCAAATAGAATAAATTCACATACTCGAGCTGCTCGTTTTGTCGCCAATATTCTGCTTCCCGGCTTGAAGTGGGCTTAATATAAACGATGCTTAAAAAGGGAGAGCAAAAACAACAAACAGGGTGCCAAAAATTTGAATATTCACACCTTATGTGCCAGTTGGTCAATTAAACCGATATTAGACGGATTGTTTCTCTCTTTCAAACTGGATTAATCAACCAAATCTATGATATTATAAAATTCTAAATATCCCGTGTCGGCACATTGAAGCTATTATTTTTAAAAAAACGATGCAGAACACGATGCAGTTTTTTTATATTTCTTGTCTATTTGTCGATCAGTCTGTTTGTTCGGGATCCACATAAAAACTACGGGGCTGATTTTGATGCGGTTTTCGGTATTTGATAGCAAATTCTTAGACTTAGTGCATAATAATTTGCTTATTACCACATAGTTTCAACTAAAACGATATCTTACATTCTTTTCTAAATGCTGTAATATTTTGTGTCCTGATACTCCCGCGGATTTTTTCCAAGAATGGTCTAAATTAGTTAGATTGTATAAATATTAGCTCATTTGCACACGATTTCAATAGATTGATAGCTCAAGTCGTTTTTCAAGAGACACGATATTTTATATTTTCAGAATTTCACGGGATTGTTTTAAAGCGGGTAGTACAAATGAATATATACTTATGCCGGGATTTTACGGGAATCTTCAGAATTAATTATTCATTCAGTATTTTCCCTTTGATTTTAAATACTGGCAATATAAAATCTACGTCAAGCATGGTCGAAGTCGCAGCCAAATCCTAGTAGACCCATATAAACGTAAACTTGAATCACACAACGACATTAAATAGTGTTGTGATTTCCGATCTGTACCTTTCAACCAAGTTGATTCAATTTGATTGATTCGTCTAATATCCGCATTATAAAACCAATTTTCCACTATTAATCACCGTAGTATAGCTGAAATACTTGAGTGATATTTCGCAATTGCGACTTAAAGGTATTCAAAGGTGCTCACCTAATGACATCATGAGATAGTTGAAAGGAACGCAGTAAAACCCTATGGACATAATAACCAGTAACATCATTGCGAAGTAACTCAAGAAAGGTACCTTGAAACTGGCTAAGCTGAAAATTATATACAAAAAATTTAAACTACGTTATGATGAATAATAAGTATTTATTTAAGGTCATATAAATTCAAGAGTAATTCTACTTCCTAATGTATTTATTGTATACACCGTTTTATACTTTTTAGGAAATTCCTAGCGATTTGTTTATGTAAAAATAATTGCTGTACATATATATTTTGGCTAAGTAGGATAGTTTATGAGAATAACTAAAGTTGTATCAAACATACCACAAGAACTCTAGCGACAATAATAATTTGCACCCCTATGCTGTATAAAGCGTTTTCTTGGGCTTTACATAAAAACAAGTTAATGTAAGACATTGTTCTTTAAGACGATGATTCATGTATTCAAGTTGTGTAAAAACTATATTTAAATTATTAAAATTATCTTACTTGTAGAATCTTTCTGCTACAGATGCAATATATTCAGTTGCTTCTGCTATGAACGTAGCCGTGTCTAGTATACACGAGGTAAAATAGACCAAGCCTTTCGAATCAGTTATTTCACCAGACGACTCTGATGATTCGTTCACAGTACAATATTTTCTCATCACAGAAAATTCCTCTGAAAGATTAATAACAAAACAATTTAAATACAACATTAATTAAAATGTTATGTTATATTATTTAACTAATCTCTATGAATAATTATCCCTATACCGTTCTGCCTCCAGATTAATGTTGGTTTGGATAATAAAACCATTTACGATCAAGATTTTTTATTACCTAAGCAGTCGGAGGTTGATGGCCCACTTGATCAAAAGTGTATACTATCGTCGCCTATGAACGACGATATTTGTATTATATGGCCAGAGACATTACCTAAACCTAGGCTTCGTAAGAATTTCGTGATATGATCATATGACACCTTTATTACTACACAACATTTTGTACATTAATTGTTACCTTTATACTTGAGACATTTCACAATACAACCTCTCCCGAAAATCAGCTCTCCACGCGTTTTAAAAAATGTAAACGCCAGTTGAAACCGCCTACGTTAGTTTGTTTATTTTTAGATGATTTTCAAATTTAACTAAGCATTCTTTAGAATTTACGTATAAAAGAAACTAATTTTTGTTCGCTTCGAAAACTAATGCTGCTTTCCTACATTTCCTTCTCCACTTAGTATCTATCTTTAGCATCTCTTGTTTTGTGACCATTATTACGCATGTAATTCTTCACGACGTCAGGGCAGTATTCCTAAGATATATCTTTTCCAACTGCGGAGGTGGCATGGCTAGATATTTTGTTCCCCGCATAACTAGCTGGTCTCCGTAAAACTTAATCGTTCCATTGTACACGCCTGCCTTACAGTTCATCTGTTAGGTACCTAATATGACCAATATAAATATTAATTAAGCATTATGATTAATTATAACCCCTATTAGTATTATAAATGCGAAAGTAACTCTGTCTGTCTGTTCCGTTTTTACGGAAAAACTACTGAACCGATTTGGCTGAAACTCCCAATATATTTTTTTCGATGCCGAGGATGAATATAGGATAATTTTTATCCCAGAAAATGGGATAGTTTCCGGGATAAAAATATATTTCTCTCTGTTTGTTATGTTTTTACGGAAAACTATTTGACCGATTTGACTGAAATTTGGTATATATGTGATTTTAATACTAAGGGTTGATATATATATATATCTGACAATGGAATAGATTTATGTAAAGGTTATACCAACAAGTAAGATACGTTTTGTTTTATATTTTGTCATTTTTGTCATTTTGTTTATTTTGCTAGTTTTAGTATATTGGTACTTGTGGTAGTTTTTGTAGTTTTGAACCGTAAAGGGAACAGTCGAAGATGACTAGTGTCGAGTAAGAATGCGTGAGAGTTATAGCGGAGCAACGTGTATTATAGTCAGTATCGTTCTAATGGACTACTGTTGGTGCCGGCAGGTGGAATGCACCGCGGGTGACTCAATCGCCACCGTGCCCGCGTCGATTCATCGCAGTCCGGCGAAACAAAACTCATGCCGCGGTTTTGCTCGTCCATTAGTTTTAATTGATATTTTTATTATTTGTGCACTACTCTATCGTCGAGACCGTTACTTGTAAAGTTTGATCCGCGGGGTAAACTCTGCCACAATTATATTTTGCAAGATTTTAAGCATACGCATGTTTTCTTTGTTAACAATAAATATGTTATAATCTATAACAGTATAAAATTCTCAACATGCCGTGACTGTACATTGAAACGATATAAATAAACAACTGGAATAGACTATATCAACGACGAAGAACAGAATGTTTTTTTTTAGATTTCTTGTCTATTTATCGGTTCTTCTTCGGGATTCATGTTAAAACTACAGGTCTGATTTCGATGCGGTGTTCGCTGATCAACAGCAAATTCTTAAACTTTTGCTCTACTTTTTATCTGGGACTCTGGGATTGGTATAATAGACTGATTTAAAAAAATTACAATATGATTTTTTTCACTGATCGATATAAAATTCGATATGACAATATTTTTATTCCGACAATCCCACGGGGATCTTCCCAGAAGCTGTTAATAGTTGTTCGGGTGTATAAAAATTAGCTTATTCCTACACAGTTTTCACTAAAACTATACATATACGATAGCTCACATTATTTTTTATATGCTGTGGTACTTCGTGCCTCGGGCATTCCACGGAAATTTCAAACCAAGCGTGAATGAAATCGCGGGCATATTCTAGTATGATATAAAAATACTTACGTTGCGTTCGATCAGATATCCAAAAATATAAAAAGGGTAGAAGCAAAAATAGTGGCGCTGTCCAAAGCTGGAAATAATACCAAAACAGTAGCCAAATAAGCAATGCTATAAATGATAACTCTACATTATTCCACTCAAAAAGGCTCCTGAAAAATAATAACTCCTCTATATTGCCAAAGAAAAGGAAAATGTGTATATTTATACAAATTTGTTTTGTCATGTCTATTTAAAATTTTAAAATAAAATGAAAATAAATGTATAATATGTATGTATGTATATGAATGTATCGATTGGTGTTTTCTAGTATTTTATAATTAAAAACTTGCATAATCTGAGTCATTACAATCATTCTATTTGGTGGAAATAATGCTAGGAAGATTAATTCCTACTTTACATAAACTTTTAAAACAAACATAACAGCCACTGTTAAAACATGATACAATGTAACTCACTTGTAAAATTCGTTTATTTCTATAAGTACCAAAAAGCTATCTTTTATAAACTCAATATTTTTGTGCACAAGAGCTAAATTTGATATTCCTGCCTTAGGTCTATTTATCGCTTTGGGTCGAAACAATTTCAAAGATGCTTTTGGCTGCAAATAAAATTTTAGTATCACAAATGATGATAGAACGAGATTACAAATCATTGCAAATATTTAATTTAATACGAACAGGACTCCAAACCAACGACATTTCTAACTGAATCCTCGGAGTGCTTCCTCTAGCGTAATTTTTCTTAGATGAGTCTTTCAAGCCATACCAGCACGCTTTACCATTTCTTATCCTTAGTAAAGGGATGGATACTTGTCCTAATAATCCATCAGTGATTATACCAGCACCAAAAACTTTGAGTTCCAAAGTAGACGTAACATCGTAAATGTTCCTGCGAAATAATCCAGTATGTATACAAATGTCAAAAGTGTTTTACACACTTAAAACTATGTGCTGACATGTATTTTGGGGAAATTTCGTTTTCACAAAATCAGAGATGTAATAGTTTTTTTTATATTATAAAAATGTCTCTATTGAATTAACTCTATCTAGTCCTGTAGATATTCGCAAATATAAGAGTATGGTTTAAATAACAATATTAACATTTTAATCTTTCTAAAACAAAAACTATTTCATGTTTAGAAACAATTTTTAAAACTAGTTCACAAAGAATGAAGTTATGACTGCACATATACATATATTTTTATCTATCTATATAATTATATAACATTCTAAATATGCCGAACCTGTACACTGAAGTTGTTTAAAAAAAGCAACTGGAGTGTAATATCTAGTCTATATAAACTATATAAACGATGAAGAACACAATGCATTTTTCTTGTCTGTTTTTTCTTAGCCTTAAAATCTGCGCTACTTTTAATTCTGAGAATTTTGCGAATGTTTTAAATTGGCCAGATTAAAAAATCTAATTCCAATGCGATTATGTCACTGGTTATAGCAAATTTTATGTAATAAAATCTGTAATATTATTTATCCCGGGTATTCCGCGAGAATTTACCCCAAAGAGGTTTGTAGTTGTTCAGTGATACAGTATTCACTAAACTGCTAGCTTACATTCTTTTTTAAACACTGCGGTAATTTGTTTCCCAGGAATCCGACGGGATTTCAAGTCAAGTGTGGACGAAGTCGCGGGCATATAACCTAATGCTAAAATTCTTCTGCACGTGTTTGTTCTGAATTCCTACACGCCTGGACCATTTTGATGAATTTGTTTGTGTGTTTTGAGTGGATTCCTAGAGATCCTAGTGAGTTCCTAGATCATTTAGATATTAGATTCATAATGAACCCGGTAGATAGCAATGCAAGCGAGTTATAGGTTTTGTTTTCAGGGCAACATAACGTTTCCCTGGTCATTGTCTTACAGACTAATTAGTGTTTTCACCTTTTTTATGTAGTCAGTAAAAATTAAGTTAAAAATAAACTTACAACTGATGATACTCCTTGTCCCACCAAACTTTTGATTTGCAAATTGCGTTAGACGTCTGTATTTTCACATCATCAAGCCGTAGAGTGCAGTATATATTTCTTTTACTGCTTAAACCTCTCGCTTCCAAAACTCGAACACGTAGTTCACCAACAAAATTCCAATCTGTTCTGTGGTCTTTGGAGATCTTAAAATAATATATCATTCAAGTTAAAATTATTCATTAACGGTCTTATTCATATTGATAGTAAGTCTGTAGGCTTACTTAAAGTTCTCAAAGAAGTCTACAAACTTACTCTAACTTAATATGAATAAGGCCATAAATCTATATCTACGAATTCTGTTTGAATGACATTGACACCTACTGATGAGAGTGAAAGGAAGGAAACGAAAATCGTTAATATATCTAATACTAGACTATATCCCGCGGCTGCACCGCGGGTCAAACTCTAGTGGGTGCCTCTTGTTTAAAGGGCAGGCGTTAATACAGGTTACATTGTTTTATATTTTTATGTTGGTACTATTTGCCCTCGGAAGATTATAGATAGATAGATCACACTTTATTGTTCACCAAAAAACAAATACAAACAAAATGCATAATGACAATACTTCTTGGCAAAACAACAGGCGGCCTTATCGCTAAAAGCGATCTCTTCCAGGCAACCTAGCTTAAAAGAAATTCTTAACTAATCTGGCGATGTAGGTGGAGCAAAAAAAGATAGGACCGTACAATTTAAATATACATACTTACACTATTTTATAAATTTAATACATATATAAATATAATAGTAATATATATACGTATTCGTATATACAAACCAATCTAGATAAATATATTTGTTAACATTATATATGACAAGCACTTTATATTAATTAACAGAATATTACAATAGATAAATAAATATAAACATATTAATTTAAGACAGTACTTTCGAAGGGAGTTCCAAAATGTAGATAATGTTTTGGCCTCTCTGACAGTAAGAGGCAAAGCATTCCAGAGTTTGACAGCCTGCACTGTAAAAGAGTTATCGTAAAAGGATGAAGTGTGTGCAGGTATCAGGAGTCTACGATATGTATCTGAGTGTAAATTGTGAGAAGTCGAGAGGCGGAGGAATTCAAAACGTTCCTTAAGGTAAGGAGGACTATTACGATTAAATGGTATATTACAAAGGAGAGTTAGAATGTGGGTATTCCGGCAAAAACGAATAGGAAGCCACTTGAGCTTCATATGAGATTCATATGGTCATATTTTCGCAAACCAAATATGAACCTGATACAGAAATTCTGAAGTCGCTCAAGTTTATTTAGCTGTTTTAAGGTTATGTCTAGATAGCAGGCGTCAGCATAATCAAACATGGGAAGTAGGAGGGACTCTGCAAGCATAATTGAAGATTGCCTTCATTTTATATCGCAAACTATCCCATCTCCCGGGATGAATAGTATCTATATCCATATTCGATATTCAGCCAAACAGATCGAATCGCGTTTTATTATATTTCAAGATTTTTTTATATCTATAAACTTGAGAAGTGATTGGTCTACCATACAAACTTTTAACCCTAAAAATTTTAACCCTATTTCAACCCGTTTTATTTTATTTATATATTCATCTTTAATCTCTCTGTAAACTACATAAACGACCAAAATACAAAAAAAAACAACCATAACTATTAAAACTACCAACCAAAACTACAATACTACTACACCATAGACCTAAGGTTTCATACTTCAGTGTACTACACATAACTACCAAAACCTTCAAATTGACAAAAATAAAAATAATTACGAAAATGGCAAGCTAAAAAAAACCTATCATATTTTCTGGAGTAACTTTTACATAAATCTATCCTATAATCCGGAATGAAGTATCCCTTGTCCACCCTCGGTATAAAATGCACATATATTGTATCTACCGAATTTCAGCCAAATCAGTCCATTACTTTTTCGTAAACAGAAAGACAAATCTATATCTATCTATCTATATATATATATATATATATATATATATATATATATATACTGAGTTTCAACCCGTGAAAACGAGACAGATGGACAGACAGAGAGACAGAGTTACTTTCGCAATCACAATATTAATAGAGATAATAAGCATTTCAAAATATATAATATGTTCGTGATTGTATTCGAGGTGGAGATAATCTAATTGATTAAACCCTCTATAAAAATAATTATTAAAAAATAAGTTGTTATCTATTTAGTTGTATAATGTATTGCTTACGTTACCTGTTCATTGGTGTCCAAAGCATCAGCATTCTTTTCAGAATTCGGAATCCCAGGTGGTGTCGACACATAAACAGGAGTAGCCTCGTTCGTAGAAGTCAAGGAACCGTTGATAAAACTTTGATAAAAAAGAAACAAATCCATTTTCAAACACATGATAAGAAACCGAACTCTGACAGTATACAATAAAACAACACACAATAGGTATAATCAATTAACCATTCAATATATTATTTAAATCCTTATAATTCATTCAGTCGTCAAACTACGACAGTCACCTACTTATTTCTTTCCATTTAAGTATATCAGTTAAATAAGAACTTTGAATAAAGGCGATAACTAAAATTCAATTGTTAATATTGCTTGACAAACAAGACGAAACCATTATTATAGTCAATGAGTAATAAAGTATTTACGTATATTAATGACTAACACATTTCGAAACAGCATGGCAGTATAGTGAATCTGATATTATCACGTATTTTTACCCGCATGTTGCAACTGTCTCGTTGTTAGATAAATATTGTCATTCTTATCTCATTTTTTTTAAACACAAAAATAATGAATGAAGACCTTGCGTTATGAAAAATTATATTATTATATATATCCTTAGATAATGTCTACAATCTATACTAATAAAACTAAAATGTCTGTCTGTGACTTCAAAATAAATGATAAATTTTAAATGAAAACTAAATTCCTACGGCGCTCAGTCATACAGTCATACAATCCCAGGTACAGTATTACTGTACCTGGGATTTTAAGTTAGTTTCTTAAACCTTGTGTCGAATAGGTTGCGTAGCCAACAAATTTTATTGAAAATTTTAGGAATCAAAACAGATTCGAAAATTTTACATCAAATTTTCTAGTAGTAAAGTAGTAAGTACGAGGGTGAATCAAACAGTTCTGTGAATCAAAAGTAAAAATGCAAAAATTTAAACAAAAATATTTTATTTTCTACATAATCTGCCTCCAATGCAATGGATTTAGAATAACGCGTTCTTCCTTCTGCTTGCGAAAAAAAATGCTTTTATTGAGTCTCGAAAAACTCCTGTACGGCAGCCATAACCGCGCATCATGAAGGTTAGTTCCTATCCGCATCATCGTGAAGGTTAGTTCCTAGAACTTCCTCTTTTAATTTTGGGAATAAGTGAAAATCACTTGGGGCTAAGTCCGGAAAATATGGTGGGATGGGTGGTCATAGAGATTGAAGCCAACTCAGCGGATTGTGTTGAGCGCAACTTACGATCGATGAGTGGGAAGCGTTATTGTGAAGAAACAGCACGCCCAACGACAGTTTTCCATGACGTTTTAAAGATTCAGGATCGAAATGGTAGTCCAACGTTTCATCCATGGTGACAAGGTAAAATTATCCGAATCACGCTACAACATTTCGAGATTATGCGTAGAAATTTCCAAACGTCGCTTTTCGCTTTCGTCGGCTAAGATTCGTGGCCGAGTGAATCAATTAAAATGGATTGAACGCTATCAAACGATATCTTTAGGATCTCAGATATATGTTCGATAGTTATTCTTCTGTCTTTCAAAACCAGATTTTCAACCATTTTGAAAATTTTCTTTCGTTGACAATTTTATAAAACTGAGATATTTTATCACTGCACGTACGTAACTCAACTTTATCCATAATTTTGCTTTTTAGCAACTCGTTCCACAACACCATTTATTGCCAGCGAACGAACAGACAAAAACAAGTGATAGTTGGCATAAACATTGTGTGATGAACATTCTCTACTTTCTAGATATGTTCCATTTTGATATCTTGTCAGGTTTACAAGATATGAATATAAAGTTGAGTCCCACGCGAATGAAACAATGGGCACAATTAGTTTAAATATTTATTCTTTTAAACATAGTGCAAGTACAAAATACAGAGTAATATGCAAATCACTATCAAATAAATATACGTAGTCTACTTATTGCTAAATAATTAACATTATTTTAAATGAATAATTATTTGACAGAAGTATACTTATACATATTGTAG
Source organism: Dendrolimus punctatus (assembly GCA_012273795.1). Lineage (NCBI taxonomy): Eukaryota > Metazoa > Arthropoda > Insecta > Lepidoptera > Lasiocampidae > Dendrolimus > Dendrolimus punctatus. The sequence continues at coordinate 18,925,225 of CM022531.1, read as the reverse complement.
TGACGTCAGCGAAGAAGATACTAGAAATGACAATGGCCCAGTAAACTCTAAAAGTGGCAAATTCTTAAGAACCTAGATGGCGCTACAAATCATATTTCTCGTTTTTATACGTTGTATTGTTGAGAACATAAGTAAACCGATAGTAAATGGGTCAATGCTGTATTTAAATTGGATGAATCAATCAAAGTGATCCCAAAAGTAGTACCAAGTAGAAATAAACTGGAATCATTCAATGTCGTTGAATACTTTCTATGAATATCAACCAAATTTAACATTTCATTGATTCGACTACTATCAGCTTACATACAACAAACAAATCTGGGACTGGTCTCAGGCCGAAATCGAAAACGGGGCGTCTACGTACTAGTGAACTAGTTAGGCCAACCCTTTACACCACAGATGACGTGGAAGTGCAGCTGATGGAGGAAAAGATCGCATAAAATGACATGATGACGATGCATGCCTTGTAAATTCAGCTTTAAACCGATACGAATCGCAGGTACTAGAGTTACAACTCAATGCAGCTCATGGCACAGCTCACGGGTTGCATAGAATATTTCAGATACATTGGGATAAATTAAAAAAATCAGGATTTACTTATAAAAATCCAGGTTATAGTAAAGATAGATAGATAGATAGATAACACTTTATTGTACACCATTACAGAAAACTTACGGACTACTAGTAATAATTTAATTGTGTACAAAGGGCGGTCTTATCGCTAAAAAGCGGTCTCTTCCAGACAACCCGTGGCAAGAATATTGTGATTGGGAGTGGCGATGGTGGTATACATAATTATTGTACGATTACATACATTTTAATAATAAATATATAACTATACTATATATACAAATATACACATAAGTTATATACATATACAAGATATTGTGATAATATGCAACTATTTAAACATAATAAACATATAAATATATGCAATATAATATCTATTAATTATAAAAAAATACATATCATTATATTGCAGATAGAATTTTCTGACCAAGTTCTGAAATGTTGTTAGGGATTTTGCTTGTCTGACAGCAACAGGCAATGAATTCCAAAGTTGGACAGCCTTAACCGTGAAAGAATTATTGAAGAATGTTGTATTATGGATAGGAGTAATAAGTCTATGTTGACTGGAAGGGCGTAGATTGTGAGAGCAAGAAATAAATTCGAAGCGTTCTTTAAGATACTGTGGAGTACTACGGATGAATAAAATATTATAAAGCAATGAAAGAATGTGAGTATTCCGGCAAAAACGAATTGGCAACCACTTGAGTTTTTTTCGAAATTCAGAAACGTGGTCATACTTGCGTAACCCAAATATGAACCTTATGGAAAAATTTTGGAGGCGCTCAAGTTTATTAAGTTGTTCTTGAGTTAAATCTACATAGCTGGCGTCGGCATAATCAAGTATAGGTAAAAGTAGCGACTCTGCAAGCTTAGTTTTGGTGGCGATGGGAAGGAAGTTTTTCAGCCGCCAGAGTGACCTGGAGGAGAGAAACAACCGCCTACTTAACTCCGTTATATGGGGTGTCCAGGACAACTCACTATCAAATAAAACTCCAAGGTTTTTGACCTTATCACTGATAGGGATAATCTTTCCATCAAAAAGAAAAGTTGGCATACAGGTCCAGTCAATTTTACACAGCATCCGTGAGCTACCGATGATAATTACTTGAGTTTTCTCAGGATTCACAAGAAGTCCATTCGATTTACTCCATTGTAGTATGCGGTCAAAGTCAGAGTTTATTGCTGCGACTGCTTGATTTAGTGTAGCAACCGGTGCCTGCGTGTAAATTTGTAGGTCGTCTGCATAGAGGTGATAGGATGAAGTAAGTTCATTGGAAATTGAGTTTATAAAAACAGCGAATAATAAAGGAGATAGTACGCCGCCCTGTGGAACACCGGCAGAGAGATCACACCACGACGAATAGTCGTCGTCAACTCGAATGCGCTGCCGGCGTCCATACAGGTAACTATGAAACCAGTCGATAACTTCAGGAGATATGTTAATAGAGCGTAGGATGCCGAGTAACACTTCAAAGTCAAATTATGTATGTATAGGCACTGTATCAATTTGTTTGTGGGAGTAATCTCTTGAACTATTGAACCGATTTTAAAAATTCTTTCAACAGTACAAAGCTACATTATTCCTGAGTGATATAGGCTATATATATTTGATTATGATTATATACGATATTTTTTTAATGTGAAATAAATTCAATTCCGAGGAAAAAGGGCTGATGCATTGATTTATCGGCGTGCGCTGACTAAACAATAAATAAGTCCTAGTCAATATTTTTTCTGGTGGGCATTGACTTGAAAAAGGAGTGTTTTCCCATAGACAATTATATGTTGGTTTATCGCGAGTAACGCCCAGTGAAGTGGGCACGTGTCGGTGTTGTGGGTCGGTTCCCAACTCCTAAACAAGTATTTGAATCGTTAATTGAAATGCAGCTCACACACAGTTGTGGATATGTGGCTGGTTTATACTATATACCTTACTTTTCATTCACTTGCCCTACAATCGGTTGAATTTTGACGTTACTTATATGGAACTTATGTCAAATTTTAACCGGCAAATGAACGGTCAGTAAGATATAGGAATCGGGCCTTGTACATAACTACTATCTTGAGCTGGTGTAGCGGGTATGTATACCGTCTCTTAACTTTCACTCTAATACGAACGTCCAAAGGCCGCAAAGGTGATATTTTTATTTAATACTAGCTTCTGCCCGCGACTTCTTTCGCGTGGAATAGTTTAAAAATATCCCGCGATTTTGAAACATTCTTCATTGGTGCTGCGCTGCTATTGCTTTTAGCGTGATGGTTTATAACCTAAAATCTTCCTCGATAAATGGGCTATCTAATACTGAAAAAAAATCAAATCAGACCCTGAGATTCCTGAGATTAGCGCGTTCAAGCAAACAAACATAGAAACAAACTTATCAGCTTTATATATTATATATGTTACAGCCAAAGTAATAAATCCGGATATTATATATATTATCTAGCCATTATTTATAATGTCTACTCAATTTAGATAAAGTGATAATTGACACAGAATTAATCACATTAACTAGCAATTTTATATAATATCTTCGAAGACTTGGATAATGTAATAAAACAAGTAGGCATAGGTAAAGATTATAAAATTATGGGTGGGGTATAGATACACGGCACATTTATTTATTATGCATAAATCCGAACTTTTTTAATATACCCGCCTTAGACTTCGTGGTTATTTTTTTTATAACCACCCAAAATTGATTTTATATATCAAGTAAAAATAAATGTGCCGTATATCTACACCGCACCCAAAATTATATTTCAATTTGCCTAAGAATTACAATAACATTGTCATAGATAATAATTCTACGTTAAATAACTTTATAACAATGTTAATTATATTATTATAAACTTATTTAACTTTAATTTATAAAGTTAATTTAAAGCTCACTAGCCATAAAACAAAAAACAGAGATCGAGCATAAGTATTTGGTATCACTCTTTAAAGACTGCAATAATAAAATATTTAATTCAATACTTTGGCTAACTTTGACCCGCTACTTGGATAATATCCGGATAAAGTGATTAATTTATCACATTGTCTAGTCAATATTACTATTATATATAATGACCAGTCATTATGTATAATAGCTATATATAACATAAAACTCTCTCACCGACACCACACGTGTCAAAATCTCTGCTTCTATTATGTTACGTTGCAGAGAAATTACCTTCCGTCTGTTATAAGCTGTTTAAGTAATTAAAATTGAATTAAATTTAACTATCCCACGGGAACTCTTTCATTTTTCGGGATCAAAAGTATCCTATATGTTGACCAGGGATATAAGCTATCACCATACAAAATTTCATGTAAATCGGTCCAGTCGTTTCGGAGATTAGCCGGTTCAAACAGACAGACAAACAGAGAAAAAAAAGTCTAAATTAGTTCTATTTCACTTCTTACATCCCCCTGACTCGGTTTTTATTATTTTTCATATTGTACAGAAATTTGATCTCTATAATTTTATTATATGTATAGATCTCGATAAGAATAACTATTATTAAAACTATTGAAAATCAATTGCTACATTTTTAATCTTGAAATGTAGGTAATCTATTGAATACAAAATAAAAACTTCGTTTAAAAAACCGACTTCAAAAACTAAAAAACTAAAATGTATAAAATAACTTATTTCCAAAGCTATTATTATTAATATATATTATCTAAAACATCTTAAAGTCGGCGCTTAGTAATTTTCAAAATATAGTAATTTTTATGTTTTACTTTGCACCGACTTCAAGATGTTTTAGATAATATATATTAATAATAATAGCTTTAGAAATAAGTTATTTTATACATTTTAGTTTTTGAAGTCGGTTTTTTTAAACGAAGTTTTTAAATTTTAGTTTTTTAGTTTTTAAAGTCGGTTTTTTAAACGAAGTTTTTATTTTTTATTTGTTACTTTTTAGTGTCTAGCTTAAAAAATAAAGGTCCCAAGAAACGAGGACAAAAGAATGTTCGTAAAATGAAAACTACTGGGCCAAACTATGTCAAATTTTTAGGGCACATGGCAGCTATTCCGCGTCGAACAAAAAAAGAATCACGTAAATCGGATCAAGGAATCGGTGAACATACATAAAAAAGAACAAAAGAAAAAAGATCCCGACGAATTGAGAACCTCCTCCTTTTTCCGAAGTCGGTTAAAAAACAATATAAACTTTGTTTGAATAAGTTATACGTTTCAACCACTTGAAAAGTTTAAAGGCAAACAATTCATTTTAATGTTTATAGCCAGTAAGGCAAATGAATGCATAGTACAGGAAGATAATTTCCTTTTTGAAATTCAAACTGCCAACTGAAATCCATAATGCTAAGCATATTTAGGAATTACTTACTTATTTAATTTCAATCTACGTTTCCATTTTTTAAATTGGTCTTATGACTTGAAACCATCACCAAAGAATATATATATTTCACTACAAACACTACAAATTTGACGACTTTTCTATAGGGAGGCAATTACTGTATACGATTTAATACATAATATTGATTGAATATCTTTTTAATTTCTTGATAGTAAAGCGGATGTTATCAAATCTTATCAAGAAACATTGTTTATCGTATAAAAGGTGCAAGAAATGCATAAACTATATTATAATGACTCTGTCTGTATTGGTTGATTGAAAAAGCTGCAAATCCTAATGTCCATACCCCAGTGACAGTACACAGTGAGCAGTCCTGTAGCAGGGGGATGAGATTTTTAACATAGTAAAACCTTTAGATTTTTTACTATCAAAGATTTTCAATATTATATAATGGATATATCCGGTTTTCATACGGGTACATTTGTGAATTTAATATTTCGCGGGGTAAAAATATATTCATTCCTGTAACTTAGTATACCTGTCAGGATTAAATATATTTCCATATATTGAAAATAACGGTACCGTCCCTTTTAAAATAGATAAAACCAGTCCAAATGAAAATATGCATATATATAATTTGAAGTATATTGAGAGGAGACAGTCTATTTCTAGTAAGTGGACAATCGGAAAATGTGACGCGGTAAGAATTTTAAATGACAATTGACAATGAAAATTTCAAATGACCCAAAAAACATCTTTCATAAAGTATATATGTCGGAGGGAAGCTATAATTGGAGAGATGTATAACGCACAATATTATTTGTTTACATTTTAATTGCTTCTAAAATTGTTAATTTAATTTGGTTTTGATGTCTTAAATGTTTCTATAACTAAAAGATCGTTCTAACCTAATAAAAGTTATGAATATTGTGATTTAATAAACGACCAATCAAAGCAGAGCATATGGCGGAGCGGGGTCAGACGCCCTCTATACTTTGGTATAGTATCTACTTCGGTAGACTGAGGAGTTTTTGTGACACATTCGGTTGATGGCAATAGGTCGAGTTGGACCATGGAGTATTTTAAAGAAAGTATTTAGTTGGAAGTATGAGCGGTGCCCTGAACCCGCTGCTCGGTCTAAACTATGTTAAAATGTCTTTTAAATCTAAATTAAAAGTGTATAAACCGTGGCCTTTGGTTTTTATGCTCGCATTTTACCCTGATCACGCCCACTAAACCTGCAATAAGTAAAGGAGATATCGTGCGAACGAGGCCTTCTGCGACATATATAATAAAAAAAATAAAGAAAAACCATCTGTATATTTTAATTGGAAATCGAGTTTAAATTTAATTTAGTTTCACAATCTTAAAAATATTATGAATAAAAAAATATTTACAAAATATAAAAAAAAACATCAATGCTGTTTGTAAATCTCGCATAAAGCACCCACACAGCCTTTCACTCCACAAAATGTGTAGCGCCTGAAAGCAAACACGTAGCTACTAGTGTATTATGCGTTAAATAGATTTCTAAAACTTAAAACCCTGCTTAAACGTTTATTGCATTTTTAGAAAATAATCACTACATATTTTTCATATCGCTATAACAATTTATAACTTTCCAGTTTCCAGTGTAACAATTTTAAATACCAGTATATATAAAGTACTCTGTGATTTTAAATTTTCACCAACGAAATTAATGGTACAGCTGGCTTCCAGGTGTGTACAGCCCGTCATTTAAGCTTTTGCCTAAAAACGTTAAAACTAGTAATTACTTTAGGTGTTGCTGGAAGCCAGATCCGTATCAAAATGATCGGTGATGATCGAACCAAAGTCACTGATCAAAGAAACAAAAATTAAATGAATATCTTTCAAAATTCACTAATTAAAAAAACCATATGCGAACTCTTTAAAGTGCTATTACCCCTAGATTGTTAATAAACTGTAAGGTCGATTTATCGTTGTTTTAGGTGAGAGTTTTTGGCAGGAACTGAAAGGAGATGTTGTCATGTTGTGCTCTGCTTCTTCTTTATTCAGTAATAGCTTGGCAATGTTTGTACATTCAGCCAGAGTCATGTGTAAATGACTTTTCAATTTAGTTTTATGAAACGAGGGAAACGTGACGCGAAAAATAGAACATTTAACCGATATTTGGAAAAAGGTGTCAAAATAATGATAAATATGTACAAACTGCTAAAATTAAAGTTTAATTTGATTATTTACAATAAATGAATTTAATATACTATATACATCAAATTTACAATCCATAAGTAATAAAAACATAGAAGTAGGAAGAGGAACGGAATGAGAAATTAAAGAGTCGTTAAGAGAAGTGTGATCATACATAGCACAGGACAAGAATCTGCAGTTAACTTAAATTTTCAATGTTTGACAGAACTACTCTAAAAAAATACAAAAGAAAATGTCTCGAACCCACCTCATTATGGAAAATTGCAAAATTTTCGAATCTTTTCAGATTTTATTAGTGGGCTGTATCATTCGTAGCCTAGAGTGGCTTTTAAAGCTACTTGCGAGCACTTGATCGTCTTGGAAATTAGAATTCCACTGCACGCAATCGCTATTATAACCGATATTAGTTAGATTATTCATATAAAATATGAAGAGCTGCTAACTAAGCTTGTAGAATTTAAGCACTCCGGCCTAAAAGAATTAATGTCATTGATTCCACATTATAACTTGTCACCACACGGCTGCACAAATATTTCAATAATTTGTACCCACAGCCACATATTTATGCTTACGTAACAGTGGCCTCTATTGTGTAGTAGCAAGCTTTTTCTGTATTCTTTAGCGCTAGTGTATTTATTTAGTTACGTCTTGTCACCACTTGGAACGCTGCAAGTCGGCGTCCTTTCATATTATGGCGCTGTTGTAGCTGTGTCACAGCTCGCAGCAAAAACTAAAAAATCGTTGTGTTGGGTGAAGTATGAAGATTGTTTAATGAATTTAAGAGGTTATAAAATAATTATGGAATAGTAATTTAAACGGTGTGGAAATTTTAAATTGTGTTATAAACAAGTAAAAATGGAAACAAGAAAAGAATCCCTAAGTGTTTTAAAACTTTGTCGTTTTTGTTTATCACAAGATGATACTCTAACAACACTATACGAAAGAAAACGGGCGCCGAAAAGTACTGTTTCATTACCATTGAAGATTTTGTCTTCTATGTCCATTGAAGTAAGTAAATAGTATAATGTTACGGATTTAAATGTTTCAATAGTTGTTCTAGTTAAAATTATCGACACCTACTTCTAAAATTGTTTTCACCAATGGACCCACCCCACCCTATAAATAACAATCAAAGTTTATAAGTCTATTAGACTTTACAACTAACAAATAATTCCCAGTTGGTTTGATCATATTAAATTTCTATTTTCTGCTAAATTCTTGCAAATTACGCCATCAAACTCTCATAGCGCCACCTAACGTAACAAAGACTGTTTATTTTTACAAATTTATAAATGCAGCAATAGTTTTAATTAATGAAATAAAATAATTATTTATTGTTTATATTTAACACAGGTTTTTCCATCTGACAAAATGCCAACATACATATGTCAACGCTGTAAGTTTTTTATGGATGTCACATATGAATTTAAACAGATGTGCCGTCAAGCTGATGAAAATATATTACAGTTTGTCCAGAAAGGCACAGCATTAGATACTATTCAATGGCCAGCTGTACTCACTGAGGTAATTGATAGCAATATTTGAAGAAATATATTAGGTAACTTTAGAGAAATAATTATAAACCATGTCTATGTGGAATGAACGAGACTCTAAATTTAATGCAGAATTTTTCACAATACTTACTCAATTTTCAATAAAAGAAATCATCTGTTTCTAATTAAGAGAGTTGATAAAGTTTGACATGGACTATATCTTGCATAAATTAACTGTATTCATTGTAAGAAGAAATGTTTTATAGCATATTGTGCTGACCCAAAGTAATTAGTTGAAAATGAAAACAAGTTTTTTTTATTGCATAAGTTCAGCAGGCATGCAGGTGACCCACCTGATGGTAAGTGATTATGATCACTGTGGCCGTTCATAACAACAAAGGTATAGCAATGTGCTGCCACTCTCTAATGGAGACTGGAACTAGGCCACTAATGCTGCGAAACAACTGAAGTTTATTATGGCGCCATACTCTACATATATAATATCTAGCCCAGGGTGGTAAACATCCAGACAGGCAAATACCCTTGGCTATGAGTTATTTTATCTCCTTATATAACAGACTGCAGGAAATTGGATTCATTCTCTGTTCCTGCATGGAGTTTAAAAGAAAATTATATTAATTGTAATAAACTATTTTAAAGGGGTTAACTCTATATTTCATTTGATTCCAATGTTTCAACCTCTTTTATGACTAACTCCTAAGTAGGATAACTGGTGGCATTCATCTGTGGATAATAATTTTAATATTAAAAAATATTTTAAGAATCTGTTATTTGTAGTCATTTAATTTTAAAGGTTTACACTTTGCTGTAGTAAAATGTTTTATATATGCATATTGCTATGCCCATATCCTATTTGGGCAGGCAAGGATTATGGATCTCCTCCACCTTCTATGATCTTTAAAAACTTTTCCCTTCAGCACTTTTCATTAATCTTGTCATACAAACATGCTTATTGAAAGTGATATGTACCTGACCTTTCTTTAGAATATCTTCAATTTGATCATGGTGAGTATGTCGTGGTCTACCAGCACCAACTCTACAAGTCACATTGCTGTCACTTGTTTTACAATTCATTTCCATTAATTATCACCATATAGATAAAAAATGAAAGCAGATTCACAATACAAATTACCTTAACATTCCTTGTTCAAATCTTGTTGATACATCTTTAAATCCACAATGTTTCCTTACTACACTTATCATATCCACATTTTAACCTTACATATACTTTAAAGCTCTCATTTCAACTTCTTTCAATTTAACATGATTCAGAGTAAAAATCAAAAACCAAATTATACAATACACTTGTACAACATTATTTAAAGTATGTTTTTCGGCAGTTGAGATATATGAAAATACAAAGTATTTAGTTATTTTTTATTGTTGAAGTGAAAATAAATATGAAGATTATAGAGCTTGAACTTTCTACAATGTATTTCCAAAATGCAGAGCCTCAAGAAAGTTCTTATATAAAGCAAAATTAATAGTTGTCCATGACCCACTGAAAAGCGGCCGAAAATTACTGCGCTTAAAACTGTAAAAAGGTATTTTTATCATTTATTATAAAATTAATATTATTTTTTATTTCACAGTTGTATCCAATAAAATCTAAACAACCTTCAGAATTTTCTCTAATGGAGACTGTGGAAGGTGGTGCTACTGTACAAGTCATGACACATGATGAAACTGACAGTGAGGATGAAGAAAATTTAATTGACATTAAGGTACAAAAGTTTTAAAACATAAAAATTAACTACAACCTATAGTTGTAGATGCAATAAGAATACTCAGGTATAACACACTTTCTCAATAAAAAAGTAATTTATAATACTCTTGGAACACAGTGGGCGCAATCAGTCATTCCGGAGTCTGTTATACAAGAACATCTCAATCAATGTCCTATCATTTAAAACATATTTTTAATATTAAATAAATGAATTATAAATAGTCCTCCCAATTTGATTGACTTAAGTAAACAAAATTGTTTTAAATAATAAACATTAATGTAAGTTTTAGTTAAGATTTTCTATAAAAACAAAAACAGATTACAGAAAAAGTGATGGTGCCAAGAATATGTTGCAAATTACGTTTTTAAACTAGGTTAGTATTCCTCCTCCTTGATTTTATGTATTTCATGCTTAACTCAATGCTTTGGTCTTTCTAGTACTACAACTTTAAAAATGTATTGCCATCATAGGGATACTTAGACCAGATGAGGGAAGAATTTAGAAAAGCAGAACCTGGGCCCTGGAATTGGATGCTTTTAACATAACTGTAATTTAAAACAGTGTTTAATAGTAGATTACTACTAGAGGTGAAGGCGACATATTTAGGCCTGAGATGCTTTGGCACAGGGGCGTAGTGGGGCGCTAATAGTTCCAGTGCCTGAATGTCCTTTCATCTGAGGTTAACACTCTGCTTTTCATTTCAAATATGAATGAAAACTGATTAGTTAGACAAACTACTACTTCACTAATGAAATCAGGCGTTAACCCATATCTAAATCTAATGAACTAATTTAGTACCTATGTCACATGAAATGTGTATTTTTAGTACACAAGTAAATTTATTTTTGCTGTCATTCTACCAGCTTGTATTTTTTTGTTAATGGTGAAATTAAGCTCAAATTTTTATATAAATTAAATAATAATTTAGTGAAAAGTCATTTATAAGTATAAAATGATGTGACAGAATTGTAGATAATTTTTAATACAATTTATGCCATGATTTAACAATGCCTGTAAATGAAATTGGACCATGAGTCGTATTTAGTATCTATGGCTCGCATAGTTTTTAAATTTTTGACAGCAGGGAAAAACCTTTCAAGGGATGAAAGTAAACCACAATAGATTCACATGATACTTTATATCTATTCTATATCTATATTCTGGCCATGAACTCCACTCTTTAGCGGTACACTTGATGAATAAAGTAAATGAGTTATCATATTCTTTTAGCTAGGAGATGTATCTGATGAAGGTTTGAAAGGAACTTCTATTAAGTTAGTACCTGCTACTGATGAGGATGACAAAACAAAAGCAACAAGAAATAGAAAAGGTAAATATACAATTAATAGTTATGTAACTTATAATGAAGTATCAAATTCTGTTGATTGCGTGTGTTCATAGCTTTGTGCAAATATTATTTTGAATAATTATTTAATGTAAAAGCATGTTTTCATTTTCTGTAGATTGGTTGCTAGTTACTTTGCATTTCTCTTAAAGAGATGTGTGTGTTGTGAAGGTAAGCATTTATTTTTTAATTAATTATTATTTCTATTTTGTTTTTTTTAATATAATCCACATTGATATGATAAAAGATGTGCGCTTGTTTTATTACAATAATGTGCATTCCAATCATATAATTTATATCCTATTGGAAACAAATGCCATGTAATCTCGTAGTGTAAACTGGTTAATGGAGGTGTGTTAAGTAAATAACATTGTAAAATGTTATTTAAATCTCAAGTAATTATAGTGGAATTATTTTGTCCGTGCAGTTTGGGTCATAAATAATCGGAGCGGTGAAGCGAGTATTTCGCTCTCTCTTCCACTCATGGGCGGGCATAGCGATGCGCATTATTGTCGTCGATAAGCGTTATCGATAATGTATTTAGTTTTGTCATTTTGTGGGTTAGTGATAAAAATGAAAGAAAAAATGGGTAAAAACAACGTATTTATTAAAAATAAGATTAATAATGATTTAAAATAAATATTAATTAGGTATCTATGCATTAAAAAACTGTAAGTACAAAAGTCTAGAATGTAACAAGTTATATTAAAAATAATTATAAATACTTATATCTCAAGTTTAAAATTATCAGCAAAAAAGATAATAATGATTTTTAAATCAATGATAATCTTTCTTTGATAAGAATGAGTTTTCATCGATAATGGCGTTGCGCCCGCGCAACATGCTCACCGCCTTAGCCGGGCTGAGGCCGAGCTATGATTTATGGCCCAAACTGCACGGACAAAATAATTCTACTATAGTTTACATATTGGAGAAAATAAATAATTTTGAACCTGTTGCAAAGTTCACCTGCCATATAGTCATTTCATATATACATATATATATTACATACATTACGTATCAAATTTGGACCAAATTTTAACTTGTAGTAAGCCAAATGAATGGATAAATAAAATATACAAATTCAGCATTTGCGGAGAGAACTGCTCTTTAAATGATTGTATATTACCTATTATAAATCGCATTGAAATGCATGTGAGTTTTAGCACAGTTTACCTTTTCTTTTTAAATATCATAGTCAACTGGTAGACAGTTAGACAAAGGTGTACAGGACACTTGTTAGCGAGTGAGTTGTGCAGATTCGGGTGAAATACACATGGCGTACGGGCGGGGCCATCGCGGTGGGGTTGTCACGACCAGGTGCTGGTCGTGTGACGAATGCGACTGCACATATCCGCTGCAACAACTGCTCGAACTTCACAAAATGCAAAAGCATAGAGAGAGGACGGTGAGCTGCGACCATTGTGACGCGTAAGTTATACGTTTTTCATCTCTTATGCTCTTGGATGCTAATTTTGTCGGTTCTCACCCGACAAAACCGTTTGAACATCTGATTTGTTATATGTAGATAAGGGGCATTTAATTTTATACGTACATATGAGTTGATCTAGTTTGAGCAAAATTCTATATGTGACTTTACAGTGTGAACTTTTCAAGGGGGCCTTCAGGGCCAAATCCTAAAACGTACGATACGGCGCTAAATACTCAAAAAGTCTCCACGTGGAAAATCCAACCTGCGGCCATCGGATTGCGAGTCCGAGCTATTACCACTACGCCAATCATCGCTTTAGATAAATGAAGACCCTAGGGGAAAAGACGAACTTGTCAAGCAACATTGATTTTGAGATATCACATTTTTAATTTTGGTCCCTGTACTTCGGAAACCCATAGGTATCATAATAAAACAAAATTCAAGTTGAATCACTTGAAAATCAAAAAGGTTTCAACCCTAAAACAGTTAAAAATTATCTTAAGTCACGTTTAACACGGAAAAGTGACATTATATCACTGACAAACCTGTTTTTTCCTGGACTTTTTAGGTATGCCATGCTACCTTCTGCATGCGAGTTTTTAAACATCAAGAACTTTTTAATTTATTTCTTACCCTATTCGGTTTATAATCTTATAGTACCGGATATTCTTTATAAAATCGCATCCACACTTTTTCCCTGAAGTCTTCAAATGCTAAAATAAATGGTATTTATGTTGCCAAAGCCGCATCAAAATTCTATTTCCTAAACGCTTAGCCTCTGGCGTTCCCTTCGGGTACTTTCATTTCTAGTCGAGCCCTGTGTCTGTAATAAACCTGAGTAAAATCGGTGATGATGTGTAGGCAGCCTGTCCTTGTATGTAAAAATTAGTAGAGGTTCTTCGTCAATTCAAACTTTATTATTTTAAATACGGCTGTGATTTTGTGGATTTAACCTGTATCAAGTATTAATTAGACATATATAACAGAATTAAAAGTTTAATGGGGAAATTTCACTGATACGATCATGTTTATTTGTTACGTGGTAGGGTCATTGCGATTTATATTTAAAAATGTGAAGTTAATTTAACATTGTATTGAAATTACCGACATACCTTTTAAATGTTGTTTTTGGTTGTTGCATTGTTCACTAATATTTACTTCTTGTTCTCGGTGAACAAATTACTCCTTTTACACTTTTAACTTTTTCCAATAAGTATGTAATTTTAACTGGCTTTAAGGAAAACAACAAAGATAATATTATTAGGTATATATTTATACGACATAACGCGTCATGCATTGAACTGTCCTTATTGTGTCATGACAGTATTCTGGTCGCCACCACAACAACTGTAACTACCTTTTATTTTTTGTATTGTTTTTTATCTTCATAATTAATAATAAAACTTTATTAATAATATGACATGCACATTGAACAATACGACATACAGAGACATGATTGATAGCAATGTTAGGTATAAAATGTCATTATCTGTTTTAATTTCAGTAATTTTTTTTCTAAAGCCGATTTGACTGTTCATCAGTTGCGTCATAATGATGAGATGCTGTTCCAATGTGTTGCTTGCGATAAGCAGTTTAAACGGCTGATACTTCTTAAAAGACATGAAAAGGTAATTTCTTGAACTGTCTTGTTTTTATTAATATGACCAGGCACAATATTTATCACAGTATGTTGGGCCACTAAAGTGATAAACCACAAACGTCTCCACTCAGCTGAAATGAGAATGTTGAGATGGATGTGTGGTGTTACTAGAATGCGCAAAGTGAGAAATGAGTACATAAGGGATCTTTGAAAGTTGCACCCGTGACTGAAAAATTGAGAGGAAGAAGACTAAGTTGGCATGGGCATATATTAATGAGGAGGGATGAAATTCATGTGACAAAAAAATGTTAAAGTACAGGATGGATGGGTATAGATGTAAAGGTAGACCAAAAAAAAGATGGATGCACTGCATAAAGGGTGATATGATGAATTGTGGTGTGACAGAAGATGTATGTCAGAATAGAAGAGTGTGGAACGAAAAGACAAATTGTGCCGATCCCAATTAATTGGGATATGGTGAAAGAAAAGAGAGCACAATATGTATAATATGTATATGGCCAGTAACAAGTATTTATAAATATTCAAATTTTAAAACTTAGCAAAAGCTTCGATCTAATTGTAGGTCTCCAACGAGATGGAATTAGGTTCTTTTGGTAGCTCGAAAAAGTACATTTTAATAAAAAGTAGAGATTTTCAACACAGACACATAATTATCACAATAAAAATAAATTTGATTATTGTTTAAACAATTATGAATAAGCCACTTGATACATAATAGTTACAGCATGATAAATTTGTACAGTTATACGGCCGGTTCCTATATCTTACCGACCGTTCTACTATCGGTTAGAAGTTGATAAAAGCTCCATACAAGTAATGTTAAAATTCAACCAATGATAAGGCAAGTGAATGAATTGTAACATATAGGAACCGGCCATTACAAAACTAATAATTCCTCCCGACGTACCTGTGCAGTAGACCAATAGCGCACCGCAGAGTACGAATCGTGAAAGGGGGCAGAGTTAAGAATGTATATTATAGCAAGCAACACTGCCTTTTGCGCTTGCGAATAAAGTTCAATATATACTATTTACATGTAGGAAACTGGTCTGCCTATATCCGCGCAAACGGAAACTGCCGATCGAATAATAATTTGTGTAATACAGGACACTCGTACAAAATCTAAGGAAAATATCTCAGTTGATTTGACTGTCATCTACCCTATTTTAGGTTATGCATGCGGATCTGCCACAACAGCCGTGTCCAAGTTGCCCGGCAACATTTCTTTCTTTAGAGGAATTGGACGCGCACCAACAAAGACATAGTCGCTCTAATAACAAACAATATTTGTGCATGCTCTGCAATAAGAAGTAAGCGTTTTCACATTATTAATAGTTATTTAAAATTGTATAATTTACATTGGTAACACCTCTGGTGTTGTAAATGTTATAGACGACGTTAACCACATTCCATCAAGTGGGTCGTGTTGTAAGTCGGTTGGCTGTACTCTATTAATAATAAAAAAAACACCTAATTAATCTTGCAGCCCGCAGCTCATTACCTAATACGTCTATCTGGCATATATAGATAGATAACTCTATTGTACACCAAAATATACCAAGAGAAGTAGAATAAATTAAAATGGGCAGCTTTACTTACTTTACTCCCAAAAAATCTACATGTGTATAAAGTATGAAATTAGTGAATGTATATATGATGATAATGTATATATTATGTAATGGGAGTTTTATCTCATATTGCAGATTTAACGAGAAAGCGGCTCTCCTGCGTCACAAAGAAATGGTTCACGACAAAAAACCTCTTCTTTGCTGTGAATACTGTCCTGAGCGTGAGTCCAGGGGAAACTTCAGCTATATATATATATAAAGCGAAATAATTCTACTACCCCAAAAAATTGTTTGAGCTATGAACATGCGCATTTTAAAATTGTATTTTATGAGTACATATAATAAAATGTTTTTTCGTTGTAGGTTTTCCAACGGTATCAAAATTGGTCCGACATGTTCGCTCTCACGCTGGTGAAAGAGCTTATCCCTGCAAATATTGCGAGAAGAGCTTTTTGAAATCACATCATTATACCAGGTACAAAACACTAGTAAAAAATTAACATACTTTATAATAGAAGAGTAATCGTCAGTGCTAAATAGTATCAGCCTTGCTATGCCTGGTATTGCAGGAACTTGCATCTAAAGTACCGTGATGTATCGCAATTAATATGTTGAAAACACAGTAATTTTACATAATACAAAAATGATACAGATAGATTACTCGAATCTAAAGCATGGTGTGATTTAACACAGGAATGTTATAGATGTTCCAGTTTAAAACCACTTTGATTTAACACAAAACTACATAATTGTATCTCAAGTATGGGGAATGAGCACAGAAATGCTACATATAAAATTATTTCTGAAACATCGTGATTTAATATAACAATGTTACAGACACTTGCATCTTAAGCACTATGATTTAACACAAAAATGTTGTAGACACTTGCATCTGAAGTATCATGATTTAACTCAAAAATGTTTCAGACACTGGCATCTGCAGTGCCATGATTTAACACAAAAATGTTGCAGACACTTGCGTCTGAAGCCCCATATTTTAGCACAAAAATGTTGTAGACACTTGCATCTGAAGAACCATGATTTAACACAAAAATGTTACAGACACTCGCGTCTGCAGCATCATGATTTAACACAAAAATGTTGCAGACAGTTGCGTCTGAAGCACCATGATTTAACACAAAAATGTTGCAGACACTCGCGTCTGCAGCATTATGATTTAACACAAAAATGTTGCAGACACTTGCGTCTGAAGTATCATGATTTAACTCAAAAATGTTGTAGACACTGGCATCTGCAGTGCCATGATTTTACACAAAAATGTTGTAGACACTTGCATCTGAAAAACCATGATTTAACACAAAAATGTTGCAGACAGTTGCGTCTGAAGCACTATGATTTAACACAAAAATGTTGCAGACACTTGCATCTGCAGTATCATGATGTAACACAAAAATGTTGCAGACACTTGCGTCTGAAGCACCATATTTTAGCACAAAAATGTTGCAGACACTTGCATCTGCAGTATCATGATTTAACACAAAAATGTTGCAGACAGTTGCGTCTGAAGCACCATGATTTAACACAAAAATGATGCAGACACTTGCATCTGCAGTATCATGATGTAACACAAAAATGTTGCAGACACTTGCGTCTGAAGCACCATATTTTAGCACAAAAATGTTGCAGACACTCGCGTCTGTAGCATCATGATTTGACACAAAAATGTTGCAGACAGTTGCGTCTGAAGCATCATGATTTAACACAAAAACGATGCAGACACTTGCATCTGCAGTATCATGATGTAACACAAAAATGTTGCAGGCACTTGCGTCTGAAGCACCGTGAGTTGGCTCGTATGCCGAAAGAGCGTATGGAGGAGCCCCAGGAGCAGTATCGATGCGAACAGTGCGAGGACAGTTTCACCACGCAGGACGACCTCATCTACCACTCTGCGATCCACGCAACGCAGAATCTCATCTGCCCCCTCTGCCAGGAGAAGTTCGAGGATGTCGAGGCGGTCACTGCACATATCAAGTCGCATGTCAACGGTATGTTTGTCAGTAGATTTTTATTACTAATTTTATTTAAATCATATTTTCAAGTCATAAAAACATAAATTACTTAAATTAAATAATGTTCATACATTTTACGTATGTAAAATTTGTTACAAGTCTATTTCAAATAGTACAGCTTAGCTAACACACCCATAAGGCGTAACTTGTAAGGTTATAGTAAAATTTCCTATGAATTAAATGTTAATTTTAATTATATAAAGATTTTTTAATAATAATTTTAAAATTAGTATCACGATGTTTATATCTCTATATGAAACAGACTGATATAATATAGCTATAATGAAGAAAGTGGAACCAACCACCAAAGTAACATTAAATACTGGGATTATCAACCCCGGTTTATTGTTCTTCGATGGTAACTATAAGACTAATTCAATTTTTTAAACTAATTAAATTTTAATTCGTTCTACTCCAACTCAATGCCAAGCAGCAAATTCATATCTACGCTACATTTTACTGAATCTGAAGTTTTCAAGAAGATCAAACGTTTAAACATTTTCAAAGGCGCCGGTCCCGATTGTATTCCTGCTGTTTTTGTGAAACGATGTGGTCATTACCTAGCTTTACCATTGTGTGTGATCTTTAATCGCTCATTGCGTGACGGGTGTTTCCCGGAGGAGTGGAAGAGAACCCGCATCATTCCGCTTCATAAAAAAAATGACTTGAAAAATGTGAAAAATTATCGTCCCATTGCAATATTGTCCTGCTTTTCTAAATTATTTGAGTCTCTTGTATGTCCTATTTTAACTAGACATGTTGAACCCATGCTGTCACCACATCAACATGGTTTCCGTTCCGGATGTTCAACACAAACCAATTTGATTGACTATGCGTCCTATCTTACTAGAGAGCTTGATCAAGGTTACGAGGTCGATGCTATTTATACTGATTTTTCCAGCGCCTTTGACAAAGTAAGTCACAATATCTTACTACAGAAATTAGGACATTTCGGTGTACATGGGTCACTACTGCACTGGTTCCGATCATACTTAGCCAAAAGACTACAAATTGTAGTTGTTAATGGTAGCGAGTCGCAGTCATACATTGCTTCATCAGGTGTACCGCAGGGTTCTCACCTTGGTCCTGTGCTATTTTCAATTTTTATAAATGATATCGTTACTAATATCATTCACTCTAAGGTACTACTGTTTGCTGACGATATGAAGATATTTAAAACTATACATTGTGCTGTAGATTCTTTACAAATGCAAGAAGATTTAGGAAGAGTCGAGAAGTGGTGTATAGACAATGACATGAAACTTAACCTTTCTAAATGCTACCACATCAAATTTACCAGAAAAAAAGTATCGGCAAATTTCGTTTATATGCTCGACAACTCTAACGTACAAACAACTGACTCGATAAGAGATTTAGGTATTTTGTTTGATAGCTCTCTTAAATTTAATCTTCATGTTGACTCTATTGTGCAGCGAGCAGCAAGGATGTTGGGGTTTTTATTGAGAAATACAAAAGACTTCAAACAACCATTTACTAAAATTATATTATACAACACTTTAGTTCGTTGCCATTTAGAATACTGCTCATGTATATGGAATCCATTCTATACTGTTCATTCTCAAAGGGTGGAAAAAATTCAAAGATCCTTTACCAAACACTTGGCGTACATCTCATCTGGAATCTCACACCGTTGCCCCTACTTTATGCGGTTGTCACATTTTAGAATGCAGACGCTTAGTAATCGCCGAATGATGTTCGATGTTTGTTTTTTGCATAAACTCGTCAACAATAGCATAATGTGTATAAATCTTATCCAAGACGTAAAAATAAGTGTGCCTCGTCTGATTCCTCGACATGTTATTACGAAAGTCTTCTACATTCCTCCGGTTAAAACCAACCTGGGCCTCAGCAGCGCCCTATCACAAGAATGTGCAATACTTACAACCGTCTAAACTCAAAATTAGATGATCTTGATATTTTTCACAAGTCATATAATTGGTTCAAAAATAAAGTGTTGACATCAGCTGTGACTTTAAAATAATTGACAGGCCGTTCATGTTTATGCTTGTACATAGTTATATAATTATTTTTAATTTAATTCTTGCATTTTTTAATATTTTTTTTTTGCTTTCCTTATTTTCTTTTGACAACATTACTACATTCATTAACTTTTTATAATATTTCTAATTGACATATGCATAATATTGACATTAATTAATTAAATTACTAGGAATTGACATTTAAATTGTAAATGCTGTGCACTCCTCTAATGGGTCCACACATCAGAACCTTTGTAGTGAATGATATGTAATGTAACCATAATGTGTGTGCTGTTGGTGTGCCTAAATAATGCCCCATCGGCCGGCTTCACGTTCACGAAGATAAATAATAACCCTTAGACCTCTGTAGCAGGAACATTAGCTGTATTAAATTCTATTTCTTGTTACCTTCTTTACACAGTGTATATTTTCGTCTATTATTAGTCCTATTGTTGTAGTTGGGTTGTTGTAAGTACTCATTTAATATTGTCTTTTTTCTTTGTTTCTTAACCTCATTACTGTTTTATTATTGTATATTTATTTTATTTCTATTGTTAGTGGCTCCATCACCGTACTTTGATTTATTTTAATTGTCTATTATTTACATATAGACTTTTTAAATGTTTATACAAATTATTTAATCTACAAGAAGGTACACTGAAATATGTAGGTAAACATAAATACTACACAATCGTCAACTACTGTCAATGTTAATTGTCATTACTTGTATTGTGTATTTATGTTCCGGTAACAAGATCTTTTGGGAATAATGCGTATTGTTTATGAATATTGTTTAATGTACTGTGTTGTTAATATTTATAACCGCTCGCTATCTCATCCACACACCTGGCAGATGAATTGCGATTTAATCGTAAATTGAACTATATTTATTTGTTTATTTATTTTTCAAGTACATATTTTTATTATTTTATATATACTTTTTTCTTATTGTAATATTGATACTATATTGATACCTTATGGCTCTTCATTACGATAGCGTTAGTGATTCTGAATCAGATTTTTGTTCTTGTTCTTCTACCTCTGATAGTATATACGACAGCGTTTCCAGTTTAGTACCACTCCAAAATGTTATAGAAACAAAATTTTCGGGGTTTTCTCATAATTTCAATATAGTACACATTAATGCGCAGAGTATTCCAGCTCATTTCCCAGATATGTTGGCGTCATTTAATCAAAGTACCTTGCACGCTATATTAGTGTCAGAATCCTGGTTAAAACCCTGCCTTTCCTCTAACTCATATACCTTACCAGGATTCCATCTTATCCGTCATGACCGTGTCGGGAGTGGAGGTGGAGGCGTTGCTATTTACCTTCGATCTCATATTCCCTACAAAATTATAAGCACGTCTCCACAACTCCCAACTTCTGATGCTGGGGAGTATTTACTCGTAGAAGTAGAACTTACTCATGCCAAAATTCTACTTGGAGTCTTTTATATCTCTTCTCTTCGTATCAATTACTTTTCTTCTTTTGAAACACTTTTAGAAAATATCTCAACTTCATTCGCGCATACCATCATCATGGGCGACTTTAATACCTGCCTTCTGAAACGAGACCATCGGTCATCTTCCTTAGAAACTTTAGTCCAATCTTTAAATCTCAATATTCTTCCGCTGAGTGCAACGCATCGCTTTCCTAACTCGACTCCTTCTCTTCTTGACTTAATGATGGTCTCGTCACCTTCCCACGTCTCCAAACACGGTCAGTGCTCGGCGGACGCTTTTTCGTATCATGATTTGATCTACCTTTCTTACAATGTACGTCCGCCGAAAATGAAACCCAAAATTATCCTGCAGCGAAACTTTGGTGATATGAATCTAGACGCACTTCTTAAGGATGCTCGGGAATTCGACTGGTCTGAGGTAGCTAAGGCCGCTACCGTTGATGAAAAGTTGCATGTGTTTAATACTGCTTTATTGAAGCTTTATGACACACATGCACCTTTACGACGTATAAAAATCAAACATCTGCCAGCGCCGTGGCTCACCGATGACATAAAATCATTGATGCACAAAAAGTCCAAGGCTAAAACCAAATTCAAAATTAAACCTACCGAAGTCAACCGAATGGCGTTCGTAAGTATTCGTAATCGCTGCAATAGAGTGTGTAGGGACGCTCAACGCCGCTACATTCACGAGTCAGTCGAAAGTGAAAGCCCAGCTAAAGTCTGGAAATTTCTACGATCCCTGGGAGTTGGCAAGCAAACAAATAGTGCAATTCCTAAAGAACTCAACATTGACGATTTAAATCGACATTTCTCTGCTACTTCTGACTTTGACATTGTATCTAAGTCTAATACTTTAAATACTCTTTCCGCCCTGCCAACACCCAATTATCCTACTTTCTTATTAAGTCGATTTACTGATGGTGATGTTAAGAGCGCTGTAAAATCCATTACATCGAACGCTGTCGGCAGCGATGGTATTAGTCGCAACATGATTCTGCCCATACTGGATGTCATTAATCCTCTCCTCACCCATATATTCAATACCTCTATAGTAACTGGTACCTTTCCAGTCTCCTGGAAGGAAGCCCAGATTATTCCTCTTCCTAAAAAACCCAATCCTGTTTCTTTCTCTCAATTCCGTCCCATATCTATTCTGCCATTCCTTTCTAAAGTCCTGGAACGCCTGGTCCACCAACAATTAAGTGTTTTCCTTAATCGGCATTCTCTCCTTAATCCCTATCAATCTGGTTTCCGTCCTGGCCACAGCACAACTACTGCCCTCGTGAAAATCACCGATGACATCCGTTATGGTATGGATAATGGTTTATTGACTGTGCTATCGCTGCTGGACTTCAGCAGTGCCTTTAACAATGTTAACTTTGAAATATTACTTGGTATTCTAAGCTCTCTTAACATATCTCCTACAGTAATCGACTGGTTTCACAGTTACCTGTATGGCCGCCGGCAGCGGGTTCGCATCGAGGATGATTATTCATCATGGTGTGAACTCACTGCTGGTGTTCCTCAGGGCGGCGTGCTTTCTCCCTTATTGTTCGCTGTTTTTATTAACTCCATCTCTAATCAACTCACTTCAACCTATCACCTCTATGCAGACGATTTACAAATATATACGCAATCACCTGTCGCCACCTTAGACAAAGCGGTTTCAATCATAAACTTTGATTTTGAACGGATTCTGCAGTGGGGCAAGTCTTTTGGGCTTCATGTGAACCCTGAAAAAACTCAAGTCATCGTCATAGGTAGCTCACGGATGCTTAATAAGGTCGACTGGAGTACCATACCTAGTGTGATGTTTGACGGGGCAATCATTCCTTTTAGTGATAAGGTAAAAAACCTTGGCGTTATATTTGACAGTGAGCTGTCTTGGCGACCTCATATCACCGAATTAAGTCGGCGGCTTTATCTCTCATCCAAATCCCTCAGAAGGTTGAGGAATTTCTTACCCACTACCACCAAAATTAAGCTAGCAGAGTCCTTATTACTTCCTATACTTGATTATGCTGACGCCAGCTATCTAAATTTAACCCAAGAACAACTCGATAAACTTGAGCGCCTCCAAAATTTTTGCATAAGGTTCATATTTGGACTACGCAAATATGACCATGTCTCTGAATTCCGAAAAAAACTCAAGTGGTTGCCAATTCGATTTCGCCGGAATACTCACATCCTTGCTCTTCTCTATAGTATTTTATTTGTCCCTAGTACTCCTGATTACCTTAAACAAAGTTTTGAATTTCTTTCTTGCTCTCATAATCTACGCCCTTCTACCAAACTTAAATTGAACACTCCTGCGCATAACTCAAGTTTTTATAACAATTCTTTTACAGTTAAGGCTATACAGCTCTGGAACGCGCTTCCTGTTACAATTAGACAAGCAAAATCGCTAGCGATATTTAAAACTATGATTAAAAAATACTATCTGTCTTTGGAATATGATTTTTAAATTCACTTATAAATATTTATATATTTTGTAGATATGTATTTGTATGGTATGTATATTAAGTATATATCTATGTAATATATAAAATTTATCCATATATTTATATATATATAATTTATGTATTTATTATTAAAATGTAAGTAGTTTGTACTATATGTTACGTATACCACCATCGCCATTATCATATAATTTCATTTCTGGGGTTGTCTGGAAGAGATCGCTTTTTAGCGATAAGACCGCCCTTTGTACATAACTAGATATAACTTTAGTCTTAAGTTCATGTTTGTATTGGTGTACAATAAAGAGTTATCTATCTATCTATCTATCTATCTAATTAAATAAATTAAAAAAAAAAAAAAAAGACTACAATATTTTCTTTCATATGACAGGTACAGAATTCATGTGTGACTACTGTGAACTAGTATTTACTACTCAAGAAAAACTACACTATCACATGATCAACGCACATGATGATGAAATACGGAACGCTGAACAGGTAAGCAATTTGTTTTCTTTTTAATGTTACAATTTTGTTGCATTCCAACTGTTTTGAAATTATTTTATTCCCTTCAACAATGTAAGCAAATGATAAATATTTCTTTTGTTTATTAACAGGAAATGGATCAAGACGAGTCCTCGATGGAGATGGAGGACGAAGAAGACGACGAAAATGCCATCAATGGTAAAACATGAATTCGTTTTTTTACTGAAGAATCATTATTTAATTATTTATTAGTAACAAAATATTCTTCCTATTGAAAACTGCCTACGAAAAAACTTATTTTTTATTTAGGGCGACAAATATTTTATTTATATGATCTTCTTTTTTCAGTGAAAGAAGAGAGTGACCATATGGTTGTCGAGATAAAGAAAGCCCGTGATTTTATGGTAATTTTAAATCTCTGTATTATTTTATAACATATAAAAACGCAATTGTCAAATAATCAGATAACGCCTTCACACTTAAATCTGTGGCATTAATATCGAATTTACTATTTATTTATTTTTTTTCAATTAAGGACTTGAAGACAAGACATTTATGCAGGCGATTTTATCTTAAATACAAAAATATTTATATAAGTATTTGGATTCCTGAATAATTGGTTGCCGTTTCTATTCTGTGAACAAAAATATACATTTTTAATAATTTCATTAAAACTTTAATACAGTAAACTTCTAATGAGATAAAAATTGTTACAGCTTTCAAATGAACCAGAAGATAAGAATGACAATACAAATTCTGAAGGTAAATATATTAATGTTACATTAAGATAAAGAAAGGTATCTTACCTGTTACATGTTTAAAAATTCATTTTATTTACTTTTTAGTCACTTCGATTAATAGCTAATATTAAGTTATGAACATTATTGATTAATTTTGTGTGATGGAAATTTATTCAATTGAGATTTTCTATAACAACGGAAACGAATTAGTGGTGCCACCTGCGTCGCAAGAGCATGTTAAGAGTTACGTATACTGTGCAATTGTCATTCCTTAGAATTCTTCTTTAATGCGTGTTACATTGTATGCAATTTAAGGCCGATTTTTCAATCATCAAATAAATGTTATCCAAACTAGCCAAAGCGAAGTTTTCTACCTAGTAATAATTTTCAAGATCGTTCACTTTTTCTCACTTATAATTCATAATTAATTACCGATGATTAATTTTTGCTTAACCAATCTGGCATATCGTATTTTATCATATGAATAACTTTTATCTGGCATTTGAAAAATCCGCCCTTAATATGTATCCGCAGAGAGTGAAACGGAAACCACGTACACCGAGCTGGCCACAGTCGACACTCTGACTTTGGCAAAGGAAACGCCTCCACTCATCGAGAAGCCCCCAGCGAAGTCCGCTGCAGTGAGTGCAGTCATCACCAAAATGCCATCTCTGGTGGCTAAACAAATAGAAAAGGGTGACAATCAGGTATGTTTAATATAAAATACATTTTTATTTTATCGTTGGCGGCAGTGCAGGAGCTTGTAATTTTTTTTTCTTCACATTAACGAGAATTTGTAATGTTATTACAAGGTCCTGCATTGACGTCGAAGTTATATAACAATGATACATAAGGATAAGAAAAAGTTACAAGTTTTTTTGTATGTTGGTACTCTAGACTGCAAGTATCTTGCGGAAAGCTGAGGACATGAAGAGGAAATTTTCACAACATCAACCGTCAGAGACAAGTCAGTAATAGCATAACAATTTTCTAGGCTAAATATTTCTTATTCATACACATCAAAAAATAACATTTTATAAAAACCCTTTGAACGGTGTGGGCTCCATACTTAATTACTATTGGTTGAAAGTAAGATAAATACGCCATAGTTTGGTCTTGATATTACGATAATATAGGTTAAGGTTCGACAATTAGTTAGTTTTGATAATATGAAGTTGATGCGTATACACGCACAAACAACTTATAAATCTTTTGTGAACATATTATAGTAATCAGTGATGATATATCTGTAACTCCGTGAACGCGCCTGCGAGTCGTGAACAAACAATGGATTGTTTTGATCCAGATCATCGTTTTAAAATATTCACCTCTAACCTCTGCTGTATCCTCATTTAATGGACATTATAGTCTAAATATAGTAGAAAATTAATTATGATTAATTATAAGGTTTTTATTTCCTTGTATTGTAAGTGTTAATTTTTTAAGAAAATAAAATTTATTTTGTTCTATGATTTAGGTCAGCATAAAAAAGTTAATGCTAAAAGTGGTACGAGCTCTCCGGCCGGTGCCAACGACAAATCATTGCGTTTATTAGAAAAAGAATTGCAGGAACTCAAGAGGGTTGGTATATATTATTATTATATGAGTAGAAGAGCATAAGATATTTATTGTAGATTTCTTATGTTAACAAGGGCACTTTGAGTAAAATGCGTTTGCTTAAAATGTACTGCTCCAAATAATAACTGGGCAGAGAATCATTAAAGGTTATTAGTTATACTGTTTCTTAAGACATTTTATTTATATCGTAGACCAATACGCGGGCTTCCGATAGCCTGAAAACTCCTGGGAAGAATGTTGAAATTTTGAAGAGCAAAAGGCCACAAATTCACACATCAACTCCTAAGCCCACGAGGTAACACTTGGTTTCAACATATCTTAGTAGTCCGTAGTTATTGTGTAATAAGCAATTATAGGAAAAATAATACTGTATTGATTGAAGTTCACTACATCAAATTATGACATAGTCAGGTTATAAACTACCAAAATGTATGTGAATAATTATTTTCTTTCATCCCGTAAACATTAATCTAATTAAATATTGATGCTTCAACCACTCCGTATCGCATTTTTCTAACTTCAGGTAATTTAGCTCTAGTTCAACCATTGCTGAAAAGAAAACGATAATTATGATTCAAAATATGTTGTAACCAGTTTAAATTAACAAAGATGTTTCTAGCGCTTGTAGGCATTAAAATTAGCTTACCCCGTAGCTGTGCCACGGGTCTACCTCTAGTGTGTATAATACGGCCGGCGTATCTTGGCAAATGTGAACATAGGCTCTCCGAACTTTAGCGAATGTAAACTCGTGAAGAAAATACAGTGACCAACTAGTACAAAGCAATGAAAAATTGCAGGGATGAAGGGCGACCAATTTTAATCACTGACGAGTCGTATGCCCACTCATCACACGAGTGCACATGCTTTAAAGTTCGCAGAGCCTATGTTCACATTTGCCAAGATACGCCGGCCGTACCTCCTGTTTAAAGAGCAGCTGAAACAGGATACATCGCATCAATTTTTATGTATTTGCCCCCGGATGATTCACTTCATTTTATATCGCGAACCTATCTCCCGTCTACCTGTATACTTACATAAATGTCAACAGTTGTCATAAATAGACAACACGGACGAAATAGAAGAAGTGGGCGACTTGGACAAAATCACAAAACCTATCTTAGTTTCCGGGATCCTTTACATAAATGTATCCCAATATGTGGGATGAATGTCCCTTGGCCACCCTAGGTATTAAAATTACATATGTACCGAATATCAGCCAAATCGGCCCAATAGTCTCTCCATACAAGGGTGACAAACAAGGGACAAATCAATTTTTATCCTGAAGCTTTTTTTCCCAAAAAATGGGATACCTTTGTTCATCCTCAGCATCCAATATATATATATATATATATATATATACACGCATTTCAGCCATATCGGTTCCGTAGTTTTTCGGTGAAAACGGACAGGCTTACTTTCGGTTTTATGATATTAATAGGGATTCCATTAGTTAAGATTAATAAAATAGTAGAGAAGAGCACGTTTGATGCACGTTCTATTAGCGAGGTGTATGTGTCGATCACTATGTGTGAATTGGACTTACTGAGTACAGATGTAAATTCATAAAACAGTGTAATTGATAAAAGAGTATAATATAGGTAATACTACCAAATTAATGATGATTTGGTCGTGGTAACTGCTTTTTAGTTAGCAACAGATGCCAGTTGAGCAGTCTCTATCTCACGTAAAATAACCTATTGCACACCCTTCTAAGGTCAGAACTCTTCAAAAGTCAAAGGCTTTTGATCCTTTACTCAATATATTAAGCAATTTTCAATTTTAGGACAACAGAAGAAAAGAAATCACAAACACCATCCGCAAAGGGCCTTTGAAAAGAAACAACCTGACCGTCGCGTCGTCACCAAAGAGAACAAGGAACCCAAAGAACCGAAGACCAACAATACAAGCGCCAAAGAAGATAAAGAAAAAGAGAAGGAAAAACTAACACCAAAGGTAGAATATTTTATTACATACATCTTGTAGTTGAAGCTGTGTAAATATATTTTGTATGATATGCCCGCGACTTATAAACGCTTTACTTGCAATACCCGCGGGATTCCCAGAACACAAAGTACCACGCATTTCAAAAAAGAATATAACCTGTCGTTGTAGTGAGAACTGTGTCGGAATAACCTAATTTTGATGCACCTGAACGAATACAATGCTCCCGGGAAAATTCACGCGGGATTGCCGGGATAAGAATTCATGGCATTTTTCGAATTTTATAATATAGATTCTGTGCATTTTATATAGAATTTTAGGTAATCATGTATTTTATGTAGGTTTTACCCTAAATAAACAAGTTTGAATTTGCGATTGAAAAACTAGTATTTAATATGTTTTTTGTATCCAACAGAACAATGTAAAGAATGGAGCTGAGGAAAATGTTCGACGTTCAACGAGACCATCAAAGATTAAAGATTACGCGAAACTAGTTAATGACAGGTAGTAAAGTATTTATTATTATGACGCAGGCAAAATTATTTAGATGACACAATTTACAAAAAAATTGAAAGATGTTGTTGAATTGTAGATGTAAAAAAAACCGTGTTATTATTTTAATTGTGAAATGTCGTCGTGGTTGAAATCTTTTAATTTAATGTTTAAGCAATAGTAAATATGTTGTTTGAATAACTATTTAAATAAATATATGTTTAATAATTAAATTTATTTAAACAGAGCTCAAGATTCTGATGATGACAATGGCTCGGATTATAACGAAGATAGTGATCAGAATGAGGCCGAGCAGGCTGTAGAGGTAAGCCTGAATGGCAAACACATAGGGGAACTATATAATAACAGTCTGATTATAATTTTAATATGAGAGGGTACTAATTGCCGAAGTACAGACTTAGTATTTAACTTGGGAATTAGAGACTGTCCTAGCTTTTTGCAATAAAAATGGATATTTATAAAAAAAAACTGTTTAATAAGCCTACCCCTATATTCGCTATATTACATGGAACTACGATATAAAAGAGCAGAGCAGTAACTTAATGCTGATGAAATCGCTAAGCACGGTTATTGTTGAAATCCATTGTCTGCAAGAGGTCATTCTTAGGTGATAGGGCCGCTCATTTTTCCGGCCTTGACTGCATAATGTTAATAAATAACTTCTTTAAAATATTTATTTCACGTGTATGTGGTGAACAATGAGTTTTCTATTCTACTCTAAATCATAGTAACCTCTCAGCCTCGTCCGAAAGTGCGTAGAGTGAGTTTGAAGCAAGTCGCCAAAGCCACGCCGCCGCCGGCGCCTGACGCGGCCGCGCCCGCGCCTAAGAAGCGCGGACGACCGCGCAAAGACAGGGGCGTGTAAGTGTTTGATTCGCACTAAGATCCACCGCAGAATGTCGTTTTAAAGATCATTATAAGTTAAATATTAACGGTCTTATTCATAGAGAGTTAGCTTTTTTTTTATTGCAGGAGATCAGCAGACAGGCAGACGGCCCACTTGATGGACAGCGGTTACCATCGCCTATGGACATTTGCAACATTTGGTGCTACGAATGCGCTGCTGCTCTTTTTAGGGAGCCTGGAACCTGGCCACTAATGCCGGAACACAGCACAAGATTGTTATGGTGGCATACTTTAGACCAGGAGTGGTCGCCATCCAGTCGGACAAATGCCCTACCACCTGGCTGTGGGTTGTTTTGTCGCCTCTTACGACAGGCCACCGGGCCGCAGGAAATTGTATTCTTTCTCCGTTCTGCACGGATAGCTTCTTTAAGAAACGTTCAAACTTAGACTTGGACCATTAGTCCAGTTCGTACTCCATTTACAATGCTTCACTGCAAGAAGTATGAATAAAATTCTTTACATAATTCGTTTCTTATTGTCATGGCATAATTTATTTGTCCAACATTGGGTTTCCTACACCAGTTCCGCTGACACTATTCATACACAAAAGATATATCGCGGGCTTAAGGCAGAGGGGCGTATAAGCCAACTTTTCAGGAGATAAAAAAAAAATTCAATGTATCTCTATAACTGAAAATTTGCATGTGACTATGAAAGTACTTCCTTGATTACGTGAATGCTCTTTTTTTAATTAACCTACTATTAAGAAAAAAAACAGAGGTGGTGTATAGATAAAAATATAAATGATAGACGAAATAGAAAAAACGCATTTTTTATACGCCCCTCTGGCTTGAAGCCCGCGATATGTTTAAGACAGCCACTCACGGGTGCGCTAATCCTACTTTTTCTATACTTATACTTTCTTCTTAAGTCCGACCTTGCTCTTGCAAGTGCTCGAGTAAGCCTGTAATGCTAACCGTGCACTACGATTTATCAATACCTGTCTTAACTGCGAAAGGATGGATCCGGTATTGCCATTTGAGTGCGCGCCTATCTTTACAGATTTACACGGCCAAAGTTACAGTGTAAGGCCCCATAATGCCACCCTAATTTAGCTCTGTTTACTTGATTAGAATTCTCAGCCCCATCATCTTCATAATGCTCGCAATTATTTATTTACATTGAAATAATTCAATCTCAATTCCCTCATTAGTAACTCTCTGCCATCTTTCTTTCTGCTACATTACACAGTAAATCCACTTCACATCTCAGATCTGTCTCTTCAAAATAACCTTTCACAAATTCACAATACAAGTTTAGTCTTTAATAAAAAATATTAATTTTTAAATTCGACTTTAGAGCAGTAGCCAAAATAAGAAAAGAAGACACAGAAAAGGAAGAAGAGGAAGCAGTCAAACCTGATAAGAGTACATCTAACAGCACTGTTGAAACCAAGGAAATTGTAAAAACTACAGACAACACCGAAGACAAATCAAAAACCCCAGAAATAAATGCCAGCCCTGTAAGTGATCTTGCTGATATTTTATTTTTAATAGTTAATATAAGAAGTTAAGAAGACAGTGCTTTCTAAGTTTTTAAAATTTGACCAAGCAAATTATTACAGAATTATCTTGTAGTTATATTAAATGGTTAGTTACAACTTACATTCAATTAATTGTTAATATTATTGAATAAATTAGAATTTTCACTCTTAGTTAGATATATTGTCAAGGCAAACATTTTCTTTTTTAGGAAACTGTTAAAACAACGCCAGAAAAGAAACCTCCAACCGGTAACGTTTTAGTGTCTCCAACAGGACAAACTCTGAAAAAGGTAATTTATCCTAGAAATGTATACAGTGTGTCCCGTCTCGAACTAACGATAATCTAGATCCTTATATTATAAGTATTTTTATACAAACTATGTATTATTCTATTCTTATACACCACAGACTAAGGTCCAATCGACTTCCCCTTTATCTAGCAGCCATTTTGTTTTGTCTCTGTGTGTTTGAGTATGATGTGTTTTCTACAGAAAACATCATATCTCTCGAAGTTTTGGTCTTATGATTAGAATAAGCTTATTCGGAGGACAACAGTGTTGTCTTAAAAATTACCAAACAATTGTTGATTATCGTAACTTCAAAAAAATGATTCTATCCAAAAGCAAATAAGTATACACCCATCATTATATGCAATATAAAGTACAAAATCTAGTCTCATTGTTAACAAGAAGTCTTATGTCAACAGGTGCCTATAAAAGCCCTGCCACCTGGAATAAAGCCACTGCCTCTGCCAGCCAATGCTCGACGTAAGTAGCCTATATAAATACCGTTTTAAATAAATATTATAAATAAAAACTCTAACAAAACAAAAATATCTATTACTTTTCACTAGCAGTATGTGTATACTTAAAATTAACCAATTTAACACGCAGATATCTTCACTTTAGTTTCTTTAACGACATTTCCCTCCTATCCATTCACATTTAAAAAAATCTAAAAGATGCGTAAATTCTGCCAGCATTCGAGTCCTATCATTGTAAAGAAACCGCGGCGCAATGAATTTCTACGGCGATAAATATGAGTTATTTTAATAATTTTACAGCTGTGGCAGGTGGCGAAGTTTGTGAAATGCAAATTGGCAAAAAGATGGTCAAAGTGCAGAAAATTGTGATGACAAAGGCTGAAGTTGAAGCTATGGCTAAAAAGGGACTAGTCGAAATGAAGGTAAATGTTTTTAAAACATAGAAAAACAATATTTGAAATGACAGTCATTAGTAGACTTTGACAAAACCCCTAATTCATTCATTCATCATTGTTCTCTTACATTTTGACATTGAGTGAGAGTTATTAAAAAGCATATTCCTAAATCAACCCAGTGAAAATTTAAATTACATTGAATATAAAGTCAAATTTTTGGATAGAGTTTGTCTAAAAATACATTGTAAACAGTAAAATGCTTCTTGAAAATCTGTTAAAATATTTCTACATTGAAACACAACAAGATCTTACGGCGCCCTCTTTATATACAAGGCTTTTATCAAATACGGATTTTCTAATAGACGATTGTCATTTTGGGTATACCTGTTAAAATACAGTTTTTTGCCAGAAAAATTGTAGCATACATACATTCTGTCTTGGATAATTGCACATCAAGTTCCTATAGATTTTATAATAATTAAATTTTGAATGTCCTCTATTATATGATTTATTTTCACAGGACGGCACAATGGTGTTAAAACAAGGCATAAAATTACCAACATCTGACCCGGCCGGATTAAAATCATCTCTAGTCGGGGAAACCAGTTAGTATTTTCCAATATTGACACTAGATTAGATTGATAACATTGTTCATTATCGATCTATATTAATTCCACTGCTGGAAATAGACTTGAAGATGTCGTATTTATTTAAAATCACCAGTTATCCGAATGATATTGGCCTCACAACGGCATATTTATTATACATAAGTTTTTCTTTTAATGATAAATACCTAAAAAAGGGGTGAATGTCGTCGATAGGTACAAAACTACATGGGCTAGATGGCGTTGTATGCTGCGCTTCTCTCTTTGACAACATTTTTAAACCAATTCGAGTTACAAATAGATAGAAAATTTATTAAGATATATCAAAAAGAGAGAGAAATGATCTGTAGCATCGTCTAATTGTGTAACTATTGATTTTCACATTTTCGTTTTGCTATATGATTGGCACTCTTAATTAGTATTCTCCTCCCATACCTTACAAATGAATTCAGCAAAAAAACTTACACATTTGTATACTAGCGTTAGTACTACATGTGTGAGAACAATTTCGTACGCGTTGCCATGACGACATGACATGAATATTAATGTTAGTAAATTGCAAAGGCTGCACTAAACACAGCGATCGCAGCGCCACCTTTCTCGCTATATTCGGCTATCCCACGGAAACGTCATAAATCGGGATAAAATCATCCTTAGTGTTGACTGAGGATATAAAGTTGCGTGTCGATTTTCATTTCAATCCGTCTAATAATTTTGACAGCCAAACAAAAATCGTCTTTTTCGAAATCAGCTGGTTTGAATTAACCCCTGACTTTATTTTCATTGTAGAAACACGAAACCCCTAAGAGATTTACTATATTATTTGTAGAATAGTCATTTGTAAAATCAACTTGGACTAAGGTTGGGGAGACATGTAACCGACGCCCGTTAAAACAAAATAATCGCTGTTTAGCCGTATAGTTTTTCGATTATTTTATTTTAACCATCGGTTAAATATCAAGTTTAAGTTAAGAATTAAAAATTTCAAATCCAGGTCTTTTGAGTTGTATAATTAGCGAGCCAAACTTTAGTCGTTTTCAGACAACATCGCACATATATCTGAGATATCGTAATGTATTATATCTTATTATATTGATATATACTAGATAAGACTAGATTACTCATCGATAATATATTTATTTCAGACGTAAACAAAGAAAGTCCAGCTAAGAAAGGAGCGCCGACGCGGTGTGATCTAGAGGAAGCATAAACCGGAACATATTTTTACTGTCTACGTAATCACCGAGTGATATAGGAATGTCATTTTAGGATATTCATCATAGTTTTTTTTTTTAATCAGCCTCGATTATGTTTACTTTCAACGATAGAATATGTATTTTTACATTTAAAATTACAATATTAGATATAAATTACACTTCTAGTATATAGAAAATTATTTTAATCATAAGCATGATGTATTTTAATCGTACATATAGTTACTTTATACAATTAAATCCTTACAATGTAATTTACAATATAGTGTCAGTAAACATTAAACGTGAATGGCAAATTCTGTGTATTTTATTTTTTAATATATTTCAGTATTAAAGTTACGTTAACATTAAATGTTAATAGCCAGTAAACGTCCACTCGATAGATTGGTCCGGGTCTTTCCTATTAATGGCAAGTTCCGATATCATATTAACCATTCCTACCATTAATACCTTACGAACGGTTATTTGACATAAACTCCACCTAAGTATGTAAAAGTTCTCTCGAAAGTAAACCAACGGAATGAATATAGAAACGGACCATAAGGGAAAATACCCCTGATGAAACCATAATCTATTCATTACTTACACATGACTGAAAAACAATGCTTTTCATTTTAAATGCGGCTGTACGATTTATAGCCTGTAACAAATATTTTAGTCTTGAAAAAATCACAATGCAAAAGCCGGGTCGAACTGACAAGCATGTTTGTTTAAAATATAGTAGTTGACTGCAAATAATACATATATTGAATATAATAAAGACTGATGGCAATCGCAGTAAGCAGCTCGATCAAACACATTTCGCTGAGCAGTGAAATGTGATAATCATTATATTGTTCTAAATTATCCAGACCTTTTACAATCGTCTAATTTAAAATTCCCGCATGAAATATTGAAACGCAAACTGTTCTGTACCTTTATTATTTTGTGTGTACGTTTGTGTTGCTCTTAAGTTCATTTTCTATTCAACAATAGATGGCACCACAAAAGTTATCTTTATAGTTTTAGAAGCTACGTTTTCTTTAATAAAATTGTTACAAGTAATATAATTTGATTATTTTACTTCGCATATAATAAAGATTTATTTAGCAAAAAGGTACAACTTATGAGTACTTGAACAATTTATTAGGTACATAAAATAAACATTTGCTATGATAATGAATTTATCTAACAATTCCATAATAAAGCATATTTTAAAAAGACTTACAAAAAAATAAGAAAATACTATAACTATCTAAATACTTCCATGGATATTATCTATAGCAGTAAATTCATAATTAAATGTATTTCCCTGTTCGTTGTCCTAGATGGCGATGCCGTCAGTTTTCATTGCCGCCCTTTCCTCGAAGCGCCTTGTTTAATTATTTTATTCAAACGACATCAAAAACGCGCAACAGTCGCTTTCAGAAGGTGGCAGAGATCGGATTCACAGATACAAATAAGACATCATAATCTCGATTATTATATTCAAATAATAAATAAAAAGTGTTGTGATTCATTTGTGTAATTAATCAAATAAGTTCAGCAATACTTGAAACTTGGGACATTACGTTGGGATAAATAGGTAAGTTTATTTTAAATTTCATTTTTCAGATAGTAGTAGTAACAGTTAATAAAACGATTATAAGCATTTAAAATGTAGGTAAGATATTATTATTGGATTTTTATTTTTTTATATTCGAAAATAAAATATTTATTCTCTGACTCTTTAAATGTATTATTATAATATAATGGCGAAAAGGTGATTGCTTAAAAATATTGTTTATTAATAATCCATAAAGATGTTATTATAATTAAATATTATTTTCTAGACTAATAATATTTAAAAAAATAATATTAATATGATTTTTTTATTTTAGAAATGATTTTCAGTATTGGGTTATCCGGTTTTTTATAACTTTTTACAAATAGGTGCGCATGTTCTACATCATAATGAATTCTTTAATATAAATTATAATTGGAAATAAGCGGAAGCCTAAACATCCTATCAATGTCAAACCGTAAATTAATCATCCAAGGGTTGTTTTCAGGGTAATCCAGGGGCAATTAAACTATAGGATCTAACCCAAAACGACACCAGTAGTAGATGTTGAAATCTAATTATATTTAAGGTTAAGATTAAGAAATAAGATTTTATAGATTTTTTTTGGCATTGACCGATTGTCATACATGATTCTTAGGCAGTATCTTCAAGTGAAGATTAGTTAATTTTCGGATAGTCTCTATCTAGGTAATAAACTAGGAAATTTGGATTTGTCATCTTGCTAATGTTAGCGTCTTCTATCTACAATCAAACTAAGTTATCTTCACATGTTAGCAAAGGTATGTTGTAATCTGAATCTGAATTTACTAGAAACTTTCCCATTTTTAGGGATAAAAAGTATCCTTTGTTCATCCTCGCCATCGAAAATATACATACTGAATTTCATCCAAATCGGTCTAGCAGTTCTTCCGTGAAAACGAAACAGACAGACAGAGAGTTACTGTCGCATTTATAATATTAATAGGGATATACAAACTATACATGAACGAAACTATGGGGACATTTACTTTGGTTACTCTATTATAAATAATACCCATAAAGTGAAAATACGAAAAACAAAATTTTAATTAGCATAAAATAATTAATATTTCTCATACAACAAAACCATCCATTTGCCAAAATCAGACTCATATAATATTTTATTTGTATTAAGACGAATTTAATGTAATATACAAATGATACGAATGGGATAACCGTAAGAGAAGCAAGCTAACCGACATAGCTCGCAAATTAGGAAGTTGAAGTGACACTGGGCCGGTGACGTCTGCCGCAGGACCGATAGCCGACGGAGCAGACGAGACCTGGTGTGGAAACCGCGTCTCGGTAATCGTAGTGTCGAACGCCCTCCGGCTCGATGCACCGACGACCTGCGGGAGATCACCGGTACGCACTGGATGAGGAAGTCAGAGGACAAGGATGAGGTGCGCCGACTTGGGGAGGCCTACGTCCAGCACTGGGATTCGATTGGCTAACGTCATAATCATCAAATAAATAAAGAATTCCATTAGTGATATATAAAGTGCTATAGTAATCCAACATGGTTTCGTCATGGCAGATTAGATAATTATTTCACATTTTTATCAATATTACCTAGAATTCACTTTGTATTGAAGTGTAGAGATACGTAAATATAATAAATATTGAGTATCATTACCTTATTAAATGAAAATAAGTAACACCTTCTCTACCACCAGTACCTGCTACCGTTAAGTCAAAGCCTACTCATAGACTTATTATTGTGGCATAACAAGTATTAGAAACCATTTAACAAAAAGAATGTTCTATCTTCGTGTTAGCCGTAAGATAATAAACATGGTAACAACAATATGATAACGTAAGAAGAGAAAGAGGGATGGGGTGCATGTGTAAAGAATGATATAAAAGTTTGTGGTGCGACAGAAGAGATATGCCAGGCCCATACAGAAGTAGATATGAAAGGAGAAGACATACTGTGCCCACCCAAAGTAAAAGCTGCATAAAGTAAGAGAAAGTAATTTTGAACCTGTTGCACTCTATTATCTATTACCTTATTTATAAGGTAACAAATTTAACGCAAATGAACTTATTGTTATGTCCAGATACCAATTAACCTGTCTAAGTTCGATACCTATTTAATCTTGCTCATTTACCTACCCCATTACTACTTTATTTATTATATAATAGTTCATTACAAAATCCTCAATTTTAAAATATCCAGTTTATAATAACAGAGTGGCTTGAAACATGAATACATACTAAAATACATTGTTGTAAATGTGGGAATTAATTTGATCGGATGTATGTATTTAAGTTTGTCTGGTGCCTACATACACGTTTATTTAAAATATAACTTTAGGGAATCGGACAAACCTTTCACGGTTGTCTCACCCAGATTGGTTGTTTGGTGGCTTTGACATATCGCTTAATTATATGGTTACGTTCCCACGCAATGTCTGAATTCACAGCCACATACGGTAAATGAAGTGTCGTACGCTCTCCAGCCCAATGGACTGACGACCTGTGTAAGGTCGCTGGTATGCGCTGGATGAAGAAGGCAGAAGGTGGAAGGCCTACGTCCAGCAGTGGACTACATTGACTAGCGCGATTTTGTCACTTACTAAGCTTCCTCAACTATTACATAAATGAGTATATTTGAAAATGGAGGCGACCGGATACTTTTACGAGAGTTTGTCCAAACGATTTCGAAATATACCCAAGCAAAGCCGTGAGAAAAAGTTTTATAATAAATGCTTTTATTTCCAGTTCATAAATAACTGAAACTACAATACGCCCTAATTTTTGCATAAATTGAAAAATATGTATCGACAAAAATATCCAAGATTTGTGCACGCTCATTGAGCACGCGATATTTACGGAAAGGGCTACGCGTTTTTCATTGATAAATAAATTATAAGTTTTCTATCAGAAGAAAAGATCTTATTTGTATATTGTTTTGTAAAAAAACAGTGAAATGTATTGAAACTTACGCATAGTCTTGTTTACAATCCTAATACTATTACAATTGTTTCCCATTGAGATAAGTAGACACAATGTATCCCTATTAGCTACGTGCAGTACTCGAAAGATACTACTTTTTTCCACCTTCTTGATCTCTAATAGAGGTTTCCTATATCTTACAAATAATAGTTAATAATGAATAGAAATCCGATTTTAATTCATATCGTTTTATAATCGTATTAAAAATACACTATTAACTTTTTCCGGTAAAGGGGAGATATGGAGAGTAAATAAAACACCACAAAGGCTTCTTATACCATGAAGCAGGTGGGCTAAAATCCGACTCTTTGTATATTTTAACGCTTTGCCATTAGAGAAATACTTAGGGTCGCTTGCATAACAATCGCCATTAAATAAAATTAGTTAATCATATTAAATTGCCTAAATACGTTTTACACAAAATGTATTGACAGATCTTTAAACATATTTAGGGACAAATTTTGCGTTGTGCAAGACGCTAATCATATGTAAGGGTGTTAAATAAATTTAAAGAACGTTATACAAGCGGCCCTTTGAGTATAAAACACGTCAAAAACTAAATTCGTTTCGTAATAATAAGAATCATCTTGATCCTTGGTAGTAACACAGATCATGGTGATTATCATACCGCATATCGGCAATTTTCAAAGGTGACCCGTGTGTGGTTATTAATCAATTGCTATAATCGCTCTGTATTATTCAGTTTTATTTGTTGTACGGAATTTTTCTTGGTCTTAATGCTAATATAAGACGGATCAAGGAAATTGAACTAATTAGGTGGAAAGGCGCAGACCATTAACAATATACATAAATAACATACATATATATTATATTTCTGCA
The DNA here is from genome assembly GCA_012273795.1 of Dendrolimus punctatus. NCBI lineage: Eukaryota > Metazoa > Arthropoda > Insecta > Lepidoptera > Lasiocampidae > Dendrolimus > Dendrolimus punctatus. Next base: position 18,885,007 of record CM022531.1, on the reverse strand, counting down.
CAACAAATCATATAATCATATCATAACTGAAACTAAGTAAGTATATTACTTATATCTATCTATTTCAATTTCACGTTAATCGGTTCATTGTCAATACAATTCATTTATTTGCCTGAAAGATGATACAAAAAAGATGGCAAAATGTTACATTGCTCAGGCTATGAAGGAACAAACAAACTTACTTTAACATTTTTATGTTAATATTGTAGAAGTGTGAATTTATCGTTTTATTATAACACTAGTTTTCCCCGTGACTACGCCGCGCGAACGCTCTACGTCACTAACATAAAATGAAATTAGGTTTATTATGTATTTATTAGAGCTAATCTTTACTATTTCTTGTTCAATTCACTACAACACAAAGAAACTAAGCCCATATAGTCTAAACAGCTGCCCAGGAAAACAGAGATGAGTCGAAGCCAACCTGATTTCAAGTAATACAATGAATAAATTGTTTTCTATGACAAAGTATTTGTTAGTGAAATAAAAAAACGCTATTGCAGCGCCATCTATGTGTCTAATCTGTCTAATATAGAAACGATAACAATTATCGGGATAAAATGTATCATAAGAGTTACCTCGGGTTATAAATCACCACTATGTCGAGTTCAATTCATATACGTTCAGTAGTTTCCAAAAAAGGTGCGATCGCAGCGCCATCTTTTCATTTTCGTCTATTCCACGGAAACCTTGTCATTTATCTGGATAAAAAGTGTCCTAAGTTACGCCCCGGGATATAATATAGCTCTATATCGAGATTCATTTAAATCCATTTAGTAGTTTTCACGTGATGCTCTAGCAGACGGACAAAAATTCTAAACATTGTATTTTCCTGGCCCGAATTATCCCTCCTGTTTCACATTTTATACGCGATTTACAAACTAGAACCATTGACAGATTTATTATAGTATATAGACACGTATTATACATATTCAGAATATATTCACGTATTATATAATACAGAATCACAAAACAAGTATATGATAGCAATGTGACTAGAAGAGTCGGTGTCGGTAGACCAAGATGTAGGTACTCACCATGATCAAATTGAAGATAAATTTTGAAGAAAGGTCAGATAAAAAGTAGTTTAAGCGTGTATGCATGAGAAGATTAATGAAAGTTGATGAAGCGAAAAGTGTTTGTCAAGATCGTAACAAATGGAGATCCATCGTCTCTGCCTACCCCAATGGGAAACAGGCGTAACAATATGTATATTGTATATATATTATACATATTATGAAGTGTTATAATATAACGCGTTTATGTTAAAAATGGCAATTTAAATACGCTGTAATAAATTACGAACTAAACGTTTAATACCATATATAAATATTTTCCGCTGTAATATTATTTCTAGAACAAGAATTTACTTTTACAATTCGGTGTATCTTGTTGACATTGAGACACGAAAATCATAGGTAATTTGACTGTAAACTTACGTGTCAAACACGGCCTGCTAATGCAGTGTTGTTAACGTACCAGTGTTAGTTTTTCATAACTTGCTAAATAATTTGACATGTTATAGGGAACTAAAGCACAAAAAGATAATATTTCGACATACCTAATTACCTACCTACGTGTGTGGTATTTCCCATTACTTTTGTATTTTATTATATTATATTTTTACTTTATTTTATTAGTCTACATATAATTATACTGTAAAAAGATAATGTGCTTCTTTAATAATCTTAGACTAATATATAAAGCTGAAGAGTTTGTTTGTTTGAACGCGCTAATCTCAGAAACTTGATTTGAAAAATTATTTCAGTGTTAGACAGCCCATTTATCGCGGAAGGCTATATATCATCACGCTAAGAGCAATAGGAGCGGAGCACCAATGAAGATTTTTTCCAAAATCGGGGCTTTTTTGTTAACTTGTTTTTTTAAAACTATTCCACACAGACGAAGTCGCGGGCAGAAGCTAGTTATTTATAATAGATATGTACCTACATTCACGTTCAACCTGTTTAATTTACCTCATTATGAAGCTGGCACACTTGCCCAGAAGACCCTTTACTTTGAATACGGGTAGAAGTAATCAAATTATATTAATTTAAGGGAAGAGACAGATTATGGCGACGACGATATTACCAAAACATCTTGACGTCCTATGATCTAAGTAAAACGGGGGAATCATTTTGTTCGATTTTATCACACTGTAAAGTGTATCATATAAGAAAGAAAATAATTTTATTTAAGACAAATTATATAAATACAGTATAATTGCTAACAAATTTAAAAACTAGAATAATATAATTTTTTTTCCAAAAGGGGCATCAGTCTCAGCATAATGCCGGTGCGGTTAAAACCATATACGCCAATGCCTTAGATTTTACATCCTTACGTTGACAAGTTGCTCACAACTAATCAACTTCTTGCCTGTTCTTCATCTTTTCTACACCATTTGCAAATTAAATTATTTCATATGAAATTTATATTTTTATCTTTTCTTATTGTAAAGGCTAAAATCCTTCTTCAGACCAGTCATTTGTTCCATCGATATATAGGAATGACATTGCGCATGGACAAGCGGCTTGGAATCATGGCTATTAGATACTTGCCTACTCAAACAAAATTAAAGTTTATTAAGCCTTAGCAACAAATGGTATTAGACGAAACGTATAAAAAGTCGTACTCTCCAAAATAAACTATAATTAAGTAGATTTTATGCATACACTATTGACAACCGGGTGACGATTGGCCATGGCATGCTTATTGCTTGTTACAGTGGCCACACCACGGTGAATCTGACAAAAGTGAAAATAATAGAAATAGAAAAATATGATAAAGCAAAAGAATCAAACAGCGCCATAGCAAATCCGTTCCATTTACGCAAATCACGCCTGTGTAGCCTCTTCATATCTATTCTATTGTATAATCGATTTACATGCAGAATTATTTACACTATTATAACATAACTTACTTACTTACTCTGAAATAAAAATATCTGCCTGCCATGAAGACTACAGTTATTTACATAAAGCTAGCGGTTACGGCAGATGTTATGTCATGCCCTGAAAAAATAAAAACATAGCACCCGATTCCAGAGCCGCCTACCGAGTCTAATTGTGAATCTAAACCACCTCGAGATCCACACAAACACATAAAATTTCATTAAAATCTTAGAACCCGAATCCAGCGCCGTGTTTTATTAAGATTGATGGGTTATATTAAAAGTATTGGTAACGATCCCTAATTTTTATATAGCCTATATTAATCAGGGATAATGTTGCATTCGAATGGTGAAAGAAGTTTTGAAACCGGTCCAGTAGTTTTTGACTTTATCCGTACATATCTTTCTAATATTAAAACATGGATTATATGCTATATTACTATAGATGGTACTGAACTATAGCATTTTTATAGCTTTGCCAGAAAATTACAAATTTAACGAATACGTATTTTTCAATTAGATGTAAGGATTTTAAGAAATTAGCAGCACAGATATCAACTACGATATTAATATAGTTAATTAAATTTACAAGTTAAATAATAATAAAATTTATAATTTCAATATCGTCATAATAATAAAATTAAGTTTCTAATACACAATATCTATAAATCACACTAAATTATATATATATTATATATATTATATATATATATATATATATATATATATATATATATATACATATATATATACAAGTTAAAATTAAACTATAAAATCTTGTGCCGCTGTTAGTTGGAATCGTGCTTAAAAGGCTGGCCATATTACCACGCCGAATGGCAGTGCTAATGCATTGTCCGAGGTATAGGCGAACTTTTTGGTCACTTGAAACGTCTACCAGACGTTGCGCTAAATCTCGATTAAGTATGTAGCCATTTACGATGGCGGAATATTTGCAGTATTTTAGGGCCTCCTGTTGTATAGCAGCTGCGCCGGCTGATATGCTAGTGGCTGGAAGATGTGTCGTCGCCAGTATCAACGCAAGACGCGTACCATACTAAAGAGCGATCCATTTTCCAGGGCACATCATTTATTTATTTATTTATAATTTAGTTTCTTTTAAATATTTAGTTTTATTTTCTTTCATTGTAAAAAAAAAAATATATTAATAAATCATTATGTAGCTAAGTTTTCTTCTCTATTTAGATCTCTCTCTAGTTCTTGATGTTGGATTTTCTCTACATCATCGTTTCTTCAGAATTTCATATATACTATTAATAGCATAGCATAGCTACATCGATCACTATAGCTATAACAAAAACAGATGAACGGAAGGATATGAGGAAATCAATTCCTTTTTGTCATTTGTTTATTGAGACTGAAAAAGAAAAAGCCTTTTTGAAAAAGATTTGGCTTGACGCTGACATCCTAGTGGCTAGGATGTCAGCGTCAAGCCAAATCTCAATAGAAAATACCCTCAGAATGTTTATCTAATAAAGAGGACAACGTCCGTCAGCTGACGGGCAGTTTATTTTACTACTACAAACAGAACGTGTAACGACAGACAACTGTTCCCAACGCAAATATTTGCCATTGTTTATCTTTGGCTTGTAAAGATTACGATAGTTGACAATATAAAGGAGGTAATTTAGCAATATATCTATGCTATAATAAATCTGTAAATAGTTTGAGTTTATACAAAACGTTTAAAAATGTGAAAAGAAGCAGGGGGGATAATTCTGAACCGGAGATTGCGACAAAGCAATTTTTAGAGTTTTGTCTGTCTGTCTTTTAAAGTGTCACGTGAAAGCTATTGAACGGATTTAAATAAATAACACGTTGCAAGCTCATATCCCGGGGCGTAACTTACGATACTTTTTAACCCGATAAAGTCTATCCTCGGAATAGACGAAAATATCTAAAATGATGGCGCCCCTGTCGCAATGTTCAAACTTGCCAAGAATTCTGGTTGCTTTTTGTACGCAGATTTACGGTTATTCTTTAAGCTAAGACAATCACGGATAGCAATCATCAACAAATAGCTGATCAGTTATTTTTATCCTTGAATCAGTATTCTGTTTCAAGGATTGCGAAGCATAAAATGGTGGTTCCAAACTACGCTTACGAATAAATAAAACGTAGCCTCAATCTACCAAACTTAGTCGAAGTTCACGTCATAGCTATTAAATATTCGCTTTAATAATAATACAATAGAGAATAAATTACATATGCTAATGAACTCTGCCAAATCGTTTTAGGCGGGCGGTTTCCGCCCTACCGCAAATTACTCGAGCGTGGGGAAACTCGGAGCGGATATCCGGAGACGTATAGTGAATGAACAGCACCAACAATTTACATAGTGACATTGACCCGAAAGAGCTTTAATTCGGTAACAATATTAATTTCAATCTAATTTAATACATACTTACCTAAATGTATATTTATTGCGCATAAATGAAAATTATATTGCATTTCATAAAAATAACGTATGCCTGCTCGAATTGGTCTTTTTAGTAGAAAGTAAATGCAACACGATTGAAAATAATTATGAGTAATAAGTTTATAGAAACGAGATGACTCATAATAGAACACAAAACTAATGAATTTATCAATGAAATCATAGTTTCCTTATAGCCTTAACCAACCATTATAAAATGGACAAAACTATATATTTCATTAAATCATATAGAATGAGTGCAAATAAATAAAAACATGTTTATAAAATATTTTTATATATTGCCTTTCTAAAGGTCCATTATTTAAGTATTGGTATTTATTCTTGCCAGCTTGTATCTTTTCTAGTAATAGGACATTACAAGTAATAATAATATGCTCTTTGATTAAAAATACAATTGTTATGGTTGTCCCAACGCTTGCGGTATTTGCTTAGTATCATGAAATCGTATCTACGAGTTTGTTAAATATCTCTTCTTACTCTATTTTCTTTTAGAAGTAGTTCCTTCCTAAAGTGATTTGGTTTAACTGTGGAGTTTTCTTTAGCCGGAGATTGGTAGAATCATACAACTAGATTCGCGATGTTTGCAATGGTAAAAACACATAAGCGTAAACCAATTTCCTAAGTCCAGTAGCGGATTTACCAATAGGCTGAGTAGGCTGGAGCCTAGGGCGGCAGATTTTGGAGGGGCGGTAAATTTGAGGGCAATATTTAAATTGTCTTACATAAATTATGTCTCACTTAAATTCTAAGTCTTAATAAGACGGTTCTTATGAAGTCCACACAAACAATTCAACATGTAATGTTTCAACACTCAGACAAAATTTTCTACAATTTGAGTATCTAGTCGCTTTTGATGGCAGAAACCAATCCATCGATCCCCTGCTTCACAATCTACTAATTACGAGAAGAAAAGATTGTGTAGTTAAGACGGTAGTGCCCGACTAATCATTAAGTTATATTGACAAAAAATGTAATTAATTGGATTATCAACTTGGGTATCGATATGTGTACAGGTCGTTATTGGCGGCAAAATTTGAATAGCCTACAAGCGGCAAACGTCTAAATCCGCCCCTGCTTAAGCCCCTGCAAAAACATTCGGATGTTATAGTGGGTATACCAAACAAGTTGAGAACCCCCCCACTGTCTATCTTCAAGTTTCCAAGCAGTAAGGCCTACGTCATTAGAAATTCATTTCGAGAGTAAAGCCCCTAAAACTAGTTTGATGTTCACTATAGTTATATTATTATATTATACTCAGGATTTTAGATGATTTATCTTTATTTGCAATTAAATTTTACTTCTGAAGTCACAAATCCACATCCATAATAAATGTAATAATGTTGCACATTTGTATTTGAAACTCTCTGTATGAAAAAACCCTCCACAGGACTGGCTATGATACCTAACTAAAACACAGAAACCATTTAGGTATAAAGGCGATAAAGATATATCGCCTCTTTGCTTCAATAATATGTTATTTATTATTTTTTAACCTTCAAAAACTTATAGTATCGAAACGAGTAATTTTTTTCTCTCTATCTAGAAATATATTTTAGGCGATACCATGTTATTCGTTTAAATATTGTAGCAAAGAGGTTACATGTATTTTCGATAACGGTAACATATATTGCTTAACTTGCTAACATTAGCTTGACTTAACTATCGTGATTTGGGCTAGTTTAAATAGATAAATTGAAAAGAAACCTTGACATTGGAAGCGGAACAAGTTTGCTGGGAGGTCTGAAGCAAAAAGTCCAAGGCGAGTAATTATTATTCACTCATGATTCACGATATACATACTTTGGTATCTTTATAGTGATTGTACAATTGTGTTTGTTATAACTACTTACTATAAATGCAATTACCTTATTTACTTGTCATCTGCCTGTTTGCGTAAAAGCAATTGTCTCTGGATAATATATAAGTGAACGTTACATGGCAGTTACTTTAGTACTCCAATATTTTTTTTTTGCAAAAACATAGACATGAACAACAGTAGGGTAATCCAAAGAAATATTTTATTTTTTTAAAGTCCTATTATTTCATAAATTGATGTTAGGGGTTTTAAAAAATCAGGCTCAAAGCAAAGCACAGCTGATAGTTCAACTTTACACGACGCGCAAACATTTTTCATTTTCATTTTTGAACCCCACAAAAGTTTAAGAAAACTTTTAACAATTTTCCGATGAGCGTTTTATTATCGGATATTTAATTCTCTAAACAAAGCTCTGATGTGTATTTCTCGTAATCCTTACAGAGAAACACTTATCAAGCTTTAAACTCTAGTTGGTATTCAGGTTTAATGCAACTAGGCATAACTTTAGTGCTCAATTAATGAATTGGTATGGTTAGGTTAAAGTTAGAGTTTAAAATTTAATAACTTTTCTCTATAAGGATTTCGAGAAAAACATATGAGAGCTTTTTTAGAGAATTAAATTTCCTGCAAGAAAACATCCATCGAAAATCTGAAAAACATGAACTTTTATGGGGTAAAAACAAAAAAAATCGTTATGCAATTTAGATTGAAAAATAAAATCCACTGCGCGTCTTGTACAGTTGAGATATCACTCTGCACCGTGATATTTTTTTAGAACACCCTAATGAACAGATTCAAATTATGATTCTATTGCGATAATGTCAAAAATTCGTATTCTACTAAATCCACTATATTTTCTCGATATCGCAGCCGCAAAATAATAGTACAAAAAATTGGTATTACCATTGGAGGAATTGCAGGAATGGCGTTAGACCAAATGAATATTGAAAAGTTATTAAAAATTTAAAAATTAATTTTGCGAGTTTTCGCTTGTAATTAATAAAGATAAAGTGGTGGTGAGTGGTGTGCCAGGGGTAAGACGTGGGAATTATCATAATACCGAAACCACAATCTGGCATACCTACGATTGAGACGATAGTGTCCGGTGATTTTGACGACATAGTAATTAATAGCAGAACTGTATTAGCCTTCCGATATAGGCAGAAAAATAATATTGCTTTTTCCAGCCTAATATGTGTTTGTACACTTAGCCTTATCAAACATTTGGGCGATGATAACGTATTTCAGATACAGAATGCAATTATTTGCCCGCATACACCGTAAGATAACAGTTTGGTTCAACATATGCTTAAATTCTTGTAATAATTTGAACTACTGTCTGACTACCTTATTTAAATCATGTTTTACACTAAACTAGAGCTCTTAGAATCAATTTCTTAGGGAAACTATCCAAATATTCCGGAAAACTACTCTTTATCCTAAGGGATAAGGATAAGTCTTTATGGGAAGTGTATATACAATTATATTAAAAATGAAAATCAACCAACATATTTACTTGCGACAACTTTGCACTCGTAAGTACAGTAAAAAATATGCTAGTATTTTACGTTTATTGAAAGTTACGCCAAATTTCATGCTATATCAACACACAAAACCCCAAGATCTTTATTTTTATATGTAGCATGAATGTACTTTTGTTTATTCGTTACTAAGAAATTAACGTAAACAGCGCAAACAATGTCGGTTCTAAATACTTCAAAAGAATTATGATAAAAATAAAAAACCGTGACATTCTCGCGCTTCAAGGTTGAAATTAGTATACCTAAGTAAAATTTAAAGGTACAATTCCATTTCTTCCACTCCGCTTACGTAACTATAAAAACTGGTCTATCAACAAAAAAGATAATGGAGGTTGTATTATTACTCCAATCTGCCGTCCTTTTCGTTACGACGTCTTTAAAATGAGATGCTGTGAACCTAATTAGTTTTTTTCCAAACCCACTGACTCATGGGACCTTACGTACTACATACACCCCACGGTCCCTTTTCAATTCTTCGAATGTAATTATGCTGGCACGACGCTGTCGAGAGCATAATAAAAAACGTGCGAGTACTTGATACGGCAGATTGTTGAAAAGCATTTATAGGTGAAGGAGTTATCCACTTACGCGTTTATTATCCTTTTGTGCTACCTCAGTCCAAAGTACATATAGATACATGGTTATTGCTTTAAACTTTTGTAGATACTTGACTGAATACTAAAACACTACCTAAATGACGCCCGTGGTCTATATCAGTACGTATTCTTAGGTAAATCAACACTGAATATGATTATCAGTATAATTAATACATCTTAAACATTTGAAAATACTTTTAAAGGCCGGACATCAACGTACTAAGTTGCGCGTAGAGCTACGGGACTAATTCTCTCTTATAGGGATGATTGAAAACAAGAACGGCGTCCGTTATTAAAAAGTATTTAATCCTTGTGCGGACGAGAGTTTGAAGAGTTTAAACAAACATTGCGTTAGAGAAATCTTGGCGTATAAACACGTCAATGTTTATAGACTAGCAGGCATATATATTGTACGCAACTTACACGCAACATGCACGCAGCATGTAGCACGCTGATGTGATGGGCCTAGGATACCCAGGTCGATGAAGTGGTGGAAGTTAAACACGGTTATTAGGTGAAAACTTGTAATAAAAAATTCACTATTGTACGAAGGCCTTCGGCTACAATTTTTAGCAGAAGAGAAACAAAACAAAAAAATGCAACAACAATGTTGCAAGTAATAAAATTGAATGCAATTTTATGTTGGTGTTGCCAACATATATTATTACTAGCATCTGCCCGCGGCTTCGTCCGCGTGAAATTTAAAGAAAAAGTAATTTAAAAAGCCCCGCGAATTTGAAACATTGTTCATTGGTGTTTCGCTCCTAGTGGTCTTAGCGTGATATATAGCCTGCCTCGATACATGGGCTATCTAACACTGAAAGAATTTTTCAAATCAGACCATTTTTAACTGAAATTGGCGCATTCAAACAAATGAACTTTTCAGCTTTATATATAAGTACTTGCTGTGCCCGCGACGTCGTCCCGTTGAATTTGTTTTCAAAACCTCCCGTTTTTTGAAATGTTCTTCATTGGTACTTCGCTCTTATTCGTCTTAGCGTGATGATATATAGCCTTATAGCCTTCGTCGATAAATGGGCTATATAACACTGAATTTTTCAAATCAGACCAGTAGTACCTAAGATTAGCGCGTGCAAACAAACAAACAAACTCTTCAGCTTTATATATTAGTATAACATTAATTCTTTAGTGACACTCCTATATAATATTACTTAGCATCTATTATAATGATGACAACAAATATGATTGCCAATAATAGCAGCAAGATTGAGTAAGAAAAACTTTATCTTGAAAATAATTTGGGTTTTATTTTGTATCGTATCTTTCACAAAATCTATGAATGTCATATTACGATAAAGCAGCGGCTCTTACTATATATATTCAATATTATCAATACACTCCATTCGCTATCATAATTTAATCTTGAAATTACCTTTATAGATATGCATTTTTCAATATATTTAATCTTTACTATTATACTACGTCAATACTAGGTCCAGTAGATTTCAAAGTTTGAAACTATTTTGTGTACAGTACCAAACATCCAACTTATACATAAGCACCACAGAATGGTTTCTTTTTTGGATTTAAATACAAATATAAACCATGTTTATGTATTATGATTTACGTGGACTTTATGAACCCTGCAAAATATGGAAATGAAACAAATGAATATCTAAAATAAAATAGAAATAAGTAAATAAAAAATACACAAAAAGTTCATTGAAATCCCTTGAGCCCTTTCAGTCTTTTCGAGTAAAACTTTCAGACCGACTCGTAGAAAATTTCTCAAAACAGTAATTTTTAAGCATGATTAGACATCGCATAGGTACCTTATAAGCTAATTTTACTTACACTTTTTCGTTTATTTCGAAACTATGGCAATATAATCATTGATATAATAACATTAGCACAGACTGGAGGAAAACAATGTTGATTGATTTTTATATAAGAAGAAGAATACTTTTCCAATTATATTTACTAAGTTAGAGTGCAATATAGAATTATTTATCTTCCTACTAATATAATAAAGTCGAAAGTTTGTAAGAAACGAATTTCCATCACCGCGCGGGTGAGACCGCGGGCCGCACTATTTATATAATATAATATACTTGGCGATCCAGCCAGGAAACGTAGCCAGCCTTCTGGGCACCTTACCCATAGAAGACGGTGATCTGGGCTCAGTATACTACTTAGTCTTGAGGGACTATGGGTAGAAAACAATACAAATAAGTTTTCTTGCATTATATTCGATTATAATATGTAATTTTAAATTTTATATATATATTTCTTCTGTTCGTCTGTATGTCACTAAAGTCTCAGACCGATTTTTACACGTTACACGAATTTTAGCCTGCCAGATCTTTATATATAATAATATATTGTCATCATCAATGAAACCTTAACCTTAAAAATTATACATTGAACTTACGTCTCCGGGAAACAATTCACCGCAGCGGTTACGTTGATTCGAAACGCGCCTCTCGACAAGCAAGGCTACAAGTCGCGCGTGAAGAATCAAATTACCTTTTCATCTTATCTCCAGTGAATACTAAGTTATGTATACATTTAAGGTATTGGTTAGAAAACAAGCACGGTAATGGATAAAACAAAACGCGTAATTCTTCATAACATGGTGGAGGTAAACACGAATTCTTAAATATTTAATTGTCGACTTTTAAAAACAGTTTATGCTCGTACAATCAGTTCTATTTTCTAGTAAAGTTACACTTAATAATATCAGCTCATAGACTTCCTACAGTTGGTATATGTCGTAAATGTCACACATTTTTAGGTGAAAGTTTCCGGAGGTCAATATCTAAGTTAATTAAAATATTTAAAATTTCGCGCCTTTTATTGGCTTCACAAATTAGCGACCGACGGCTGCACATTCACCGTTCTCTCATAGAAGAAGAATACTAACTGATTAAAAGTTGTCTATAGCTTCGATCGGCTAAACTTAACCAGAGAGCTTCAATTTTACCTTACTCGTTGGTATCTCTTCTCACTACTATGCGATTAAAATTATGTTCGTAAATTACAGTAGTGATTTTCAACAGAATAGTGTGACCGATATAAACAGTATGATATTTATTCGGAAACATAAATAGTGTTTTCGCGTGACATTTATTTACAGACACGGCATGTTTAGAATTTCATAATATTATATATTTTACCAACACGTTATCTACATTAAAGAGTCGAAAAGTACACAAAGTGAAACTACATGACCACTATTGTATGTAATTCTTAAAGGAAAAACAAACACTTGTACATAAAATCAACTGAAGAGTTAATGAAAAATAGGAATCGAAAAATATTACTTTTTCCCTTTATGACACATTATATTGTACAATGATACATTTTAAAATAGTTTACAAATAAGTGACACACTAATTTAAGCAGGATAAAAGTAGCGAAAATTATACGTAACAATATCCTAAGTATATCAATAACCGAAAGAATTAATTCAAATATTTGCGCATAATTTAAATGTAGGTATATTTTTTTTTTTCAGGACAAAGCCAACATCTTGGAATAAGAATACTAGAAATGACGATCGCCCACTAAAACATAATTCCGACTCACATTGATTCAGAATTCTTTGAATCATGAATTAAATTCATATTCATTTAAAATAAATGCTAAAACCTTATATCTCTATTTTGTTAGTAATTACTGTGATTTTTTTAAATATTGTCTTTATTTTGATAGAGGTTTAAGTAATTTTCGTATAATTGTATTTTTTTGTAATTAATCGTGTGAACCAATATTTATTTTTATTACTATATAAATTATTTTTTTGTGGAAACTTGATTGATATAGGTATTTTTTTATTAAAGAATATTAATTATTGTATGTTTCCCAAACAATTAAATAAATAAATAAATCATTCAAAAGTATAACATGCAAGTTCATTTGGTTGATTTAAGGCTTTCAATATTTAACTTATTCGGTCTAAAAAACGTTTATAAACAAGAAAACGTGAAAAACCAAGAAAAGAACCACCTATAATGAGGTGAGAAAGAGAGTGTCGGGGTGAAGGTAAGGAAAGGAATGCTCCGGTGGTTCGGGCATGTGGAAAGAATGACTAAACAGATATACAATGCAAAACTGGATGGATGCAGAAGTCGCGGAAGGTCACGACACACCTTCCATGATCAAATTGATTATGTACTAGCAGAAGGTGATGTCAGGAGCCTTAACAACAGACGAGCGTGCATGACTAGAGCTATGAATGTCAAAGAAGCAAGTGAGGTTTGTAAGAATAAGCCTAAATGGCGCTCTGTTGTTCGTGCCTACCCCGCAAAGGACCTGGCGTGAAGTTATGTATGTATGTATAATGAGGTCTAATGATGTATTTAGGAACTTTCACAATTACCTAAATTTTACAGGATTATCAATATTCCTAGTATTATTTTTCTTCCTCCCAACCATATTTTATGCTTACATAATATATAACATTGTCTTTGCTCGATTTGTAGGTTAGGTATGTTCCTTTTTAAACATGAAATGAACATTTCAGTCATTTTATCTATTTTATATATGGCATCCAGGAAAGTCAGAATATTTTTAGTCGGAATATGCAAACAATTATGTGAGATACAAGATTTCAAGAGATTCAAATATTTTAAAATGGTATCAGGTTAAACTATTGTTCATGACTTTACCCTTTTAGCAGTAGCAGCTAATATCAAAACCTATAAAACAGCTGGCATCGATACATTATTTTCCTGTACGACAAAAATCTATAAACCATCAAGTTCATTATCTATCACACTTGTACTGGTATCACCAATACAATTTTGGTGACAGTTAATGACTCGTACAAAAGTAATAAGTATTTCAAAAAAGAAAACCAAACATCGGACTTTGGGTGACAAATGGTACCATAATTAGAATGTATTTCCCGAAAACGAACATTTCTTAGCCATGGCACTAATTACCATTTCTGTAATAGCGTAATGGCCATATTATCATAAAACTAACGTGACCTTTGATGTGGGCACGCCTTGCAGGTTTATAAATTGCTATGACGGAAATGATAATAAAATACACCTAGCCGTAACCTCCTAAGAATAATGCAGTGGTCAGTGGTCACGTCAAGCGGCCGTACCCAGACGCAGCGCCTCCCCGAGGGAAGCCGACGATTACCTCATTGCCATTTGTATCCATTACCATCACTAAACCAGTTGCTAAAATTGTAACAATGTATCTACGTGGGTTTTAACAACGGAGTTTAATAAATAAACTTCCCACTACATACAAATAACTTACAGTATTACGAAGTGCCTATAAATAGATATAATAAAAAAAGATAATAAGGAAATTAAATGACTCAACTTTATTAACGTTTCCGTTTTGATTTGACATTCAGAATTCACCGAAATTAATTACTTGAATTTTTAAAATGAATGTAAAAAACCATAATGTTCGGAAATTTACAACGCTTGCAACCATGACGCGAATAAAACGTTGGAAAGTCCCAAACCGCTAATCTTTCAAAATAACGTCATTACATAAATTACTCAATCATATACCTAAATATATTTCACCTAAAACAACGATATACCAAATATGGGGTACCAGCCGGGCTGCCAGCTTCATATTATTATTTACTAAACACATTGCTAAATAATTTAATTATAAAATAAGTTCAGTTGCAGAGCACTAGAAATACAATAATATTTTCTTAAGTTTTCACGACTTATATACATAATACGTTTCGGCCACTTTATAATGACCGTGATCATGGAAGACAAAGATGTTCAAGTGTCAACGAGTATTGTTAAACGTCGAAACGTCGGAATAACAAAAATCAAATAAATTACCGCGCTTAAAATCGTTATAACATAGTTATAGTGACTAGAAATACATTCCACATTCTCATATTCACCGTATACGCCAGCGACCAATTTACATAACCGCTTATCACGATTAATATGACACCTCATCCATCAAAATCAACTCGGCAGTTTGAACTTGGCGGTAGAACAAAGGGGACGTAATAACAAAGTATACAAACCATTGATGTCAAATTACTTTAAGATTTACAAAAGTATATGCAAAAAGATTACTTTTCACACTCTGTAAACGGCTTTCCTGGAAATATACAACGTAATTAAATAATAGTAGCTACACAGGCGGCATCATTTGTATTATACTCGTACTTAGGCATTCAACTAGGCCTGAACACAATACAAGAGATATACTCATGAACAAAACATGCACTTAAGATCAATTTAACTGATAACCAGTGCTGATTCGCGCATGAGTCTCACTCTCATACACCTGTAGAAGAAAGGCCTAATAGTTCAAATAACAGTAAAATGTATTAAAAATATAGGTTATAAAAAAATTGCTTATGTTTTATACAACTGTAGCACGGTTTACCTTCTGACTTCCGCCTCTGCTCCAATCAACTATTATCATTTACATATATTATAATCAAGTAATTCATGGAAATCTATGCGTAAGCAAATTGATTTATTTTTCCATTCCATCCAATAATTGCCGCAGGTTAAGTTGATAAATCATTTAATTGCATGCATTAGTTTCTATCCTTTGTTCAAATGGGTCGGGTGTCATTATTCTTTATTTTTCATTATCATCATATACATTGTTTTGAATAATTAATTACTTCTTAACATCAAGAAATGTTTTGCTCCATTTCTTTTCTTGTATTACTTGCAGTTTACATTACAGCAAAATTATTAATATAGGAGGTACCTGTATTTCTTAGTAATCTTTTAGTGAAGGTAGGTAACCTGTTAACCTGGTATATAACAATATATTATACCCGCAAATTGCTTTGCACCTGGCCGCCATTTTGGTGCCGTAGCCGAACACTCAGTACTGTTAGCATCACTAGCCGGCGAATACGCGTACATATCGAGTTGCGGATGACGTCACGTGAATGTGAATTTGACAAGGTTCCAGCGCATTACCAATTTGCGGGGATAATATGACGTTATTTCTTTTTATGCCCTTACTAATCTTATATCATGTAATAAATGCTTTTGATAGCGCAGTTGGATATAGAATATAAATGAGATAATTTCCGGATTATATGTGTTTAAAGTTTACACTGCACGGCACAGTAAACCAAACTGGTTGTCATGGGAGTTCGACTTATATGTACACGTAATTTCTATAAATTGGAAAATCCTAAAACACTTCTTATCCTGGAGTATGAGTTAGTTTCCTAGGGATCTATTTGACATCTATGCAAGCGTTTTCGCGAAAAAAGCTGTATGTAAGTATTTAAATAATTTACTTCACAATTTTCATGTCTGTCCCTGATCCAATTAATTAAGACCATTGTTTAATATCATCGTAATAAAAACTTATCTGTTTTTATAAAGAAACCGTGTACATGTCTATAATAATAAATAAAGTCATGACTCTACTGTGTTAAAAGGATTATAAACATTTTTTTTTTCTTCAAACAAATTCCATTATGATAATGATAATACATGTGATAAGATATTGTCTACCAATCTTTTACTTGCTGTTAACACAATAAGGGCTAGATCCGGTCAAGATCACTGCAATTCAGAGCACGAGATATGATAGTGAGTGAGTGATAGTGAGTAAAGCCTAACAATAAAATAGAAACATATATTTATTAGTAGGACATTTATTTAATTTTAAAATTATTTTAATATTTCATTATTTTATATTGTCCTCACCAAACTTTACGGGAGTTTTTATTAGTAACTGAATGCTACGAAATAGACGCCTTTTCATACTAAATCAATTATTGCATTACCTTTGGCAATTAGATAATCTCGAAACCCATAAATGGCGTCGACTATACTATAACGTTCAAGACAAAAGGTATTCTATATTCCTCACCCAAGTCTAATCTATAGTATATCAACCATTACAAACAATTCGTATTCCAGGCCATAATAAGGAATAAAATACAAATAAACTATTTTTCTAATTATATGCATATTAGAGATCAGAATATAAAATAGACTACAAACCGCGAAAGCTAATAAGTGCAGGGAATAATTATGTTTTAAAACTAACCGTACTTACTTATTTTAATATCTCTAAAATATCTTATGCCGTATGCATATATAGTAAACTAGAATATAAGAGTTTTGAATTCTATACACTCAGTTCAGGCTTATACCACAAATCATAAAACTGCATGTTGTACATTACGATCGGACGCTAGTTTTAGAATGTAATAAATGTTGCAGCAGATGGTTCATGCATCCCAATTCAATCGTTCACATAAAGAAAGAATCAATTCGTAGTAGTCATTGAAACACCAGGATCTGGTAGTTAGTAGCTATGAACTATTGTCTGCAGTGTATACCGATATTTACAGTGAAGGTTCCATGATTAAATTGTATAAAAAGCAGAAGTCGAATAAAGTGGAGAAAAAAAAACGAAAAGTCCAGACTTATAACTGAAGCTAATAATTGAAAGAAAATAGATAATTCAACAGAAAAGTCTCTAAAGTTTTGTCTTTTCGACAATCGTTACCACACGTCGTCAATTTTTAAATTATAGTTCAATTAAAATAGTATTTATGTATTAAATTTATTAATGTAGATATTGCAAATAGCAAATCTTATATTATTGCGATATCCATGCAAAACGATAGTTGCGGTTGTAGAAATCGATTAAATTTGGACACCATTAACTGTTAATTGGCCATATCAAAAACCAAAAGAGCCTCATTAACATTTAATACATCTTCCTATAATCCTATTATTGAATAGCTTTATGTTCAAGATTCCACATTACCAACGTGTTTACGTATTCGTAACGTGTGCTGAATACGATTTAACTATAAACACTGTAATGATGAGCATGTTAGGAATACAAAACGCTAGAATAACTTTACTCAAAGCGAGTCTGGTTTGTCGATACAGAAAGACATTGTCATAAGAGTATAGGCACCTACAATCACGTAATAGTATATAGCTAGAGTAGGCACTTACTTAGTAATGTATAAACTAGTAGATCTCTCTCTCTCTCTCTCTCTCTCTCTCTCTCCCTGCAGTTATGTTTATATTATGAAGCACTCTTACAAAAGGACTAATTTATTTTAAAAATAAACTATATGATAAATGATCAAAAATCTCTGAAAACACTAACCTATAATACATATACAATACTAAAATATTATTTACTAAAATACTACGTACTTAGGTATATTTTAATATTAGGACACCTCTATATCCTGTATATCGATAATTAGGGCACGTTGCGGAATAAAAGCCATTCTATATTCATATCCGCTCTCTAAAATACATATATCATTTTTTTATAATATCAGTTATCTTCTAAAGGAGTAAAGAAAAGGGACAAAGCATATTAAAAAACTCTATTTGGACTTAAAATATTAGAGTAAATTAAGTACTTATATTATTATCCCTAGTATATAAAATATCAAACGTTATTTTGTCCATTACACTTTAGGTACATAATATGATTCTAAAACTAAAATTCGTACTTCTGTGCAATTGGCTAAATTCGAGTACCCCCAACTGTAACCCGATGAATATCGAGACAAGTTTTTGACTGACAACGTCATGGATAAAAAAGCATGCAAAAACAGCTACACAAATTTTATAAGGCAGCATGGTCTCTTTACTTTTAAAGTCATCGACCTGAATACTAAAAGAACTTCAACACTGTAGATACTGTGGAATGTTATGCATTGCATTATTATTTCGTTTATAATATATTCTCTATGATCTTTTATCAAACTGGCAGAGGGCTGCCTATCCCTCTGCCAATTTAACCTGGAATGATACTGTGGAGTCATCATGTAGAGCTTTTATATATGGATACGGTATGACTTATTTCATCAACATCATCCGAATTGTGTGCGGAGCATTCGCTTCGGGACACGAATTCGCTTTTCTTGTTCTTCTTCTGCGACTTGCATAATTTTCAACATCCTTCATTATGAGACCATTTGCATGCGTAACACGACTTCGAAATGGAATCACCCAGATATAGGAGTGTATAGAAAGAAAGAAAAAGTGTTTAATTAGAGCTTTACATTAAACACGAAATCACTCGTAGTATATGTAAATAGGCTCTAACTCGGCGCAAAGGAGTTGGTAACCTTAGACTATTATTAATGGTCTAAGTTAATAACCGTATAAAACGTAACTCCGAAAGCTCCAAATTATACTAGACTAGATGTCGTTACAAAACAATTCTTCTTCTCTTTTTATGTTTTGTATCCACTCCGTGCCGGCTGGCTAAGGCAAGCACAGAGGCTGGTCCGAGGTGTCGTTACGCACCTAAGGCTTTACTACAAAGCCCCCCTGCGGGTTAATTGATTGATTGATTGATTAATTAATAATTGTTTTATTATTATTGTACCTAAACCAGCATACTGAAGACATCGCCAGAGAAAAGATAACGATTTAATTTTTTCATTTGGTTATCTATCTCTAATAAAAGATTCTAAACGTGCCGTGTCTGTACATTGAAGCTATTAAAAAAAATTGAAATAGACTATAAACGACAAAGAACGCAATGTAATTTTTTAGATTTCTCTGTTTTCGCGGTTTTCGCTGATCGACAGCAAATTCTTAGCCTAAATCTGTGCTAGTTTTTATCCTGGGACTGCCGCAGGGATTTTTCTGGGAATTATTTAAAATAGCCAGATTAAAAAAAAACAATTTCCAATGTGATTTTTTATTGGTCGATAGCAAATTTTATGTAATAAAATGTGTGATCTTTTATATCCCGGGAATTCCGCAGGGATTTTTCTAGTAGCGGTTTGTAGTTGTCCGGATGTATAAAAATTAGCTTATTCCGAATTTCCGACATAGTTTTCACTAAAACGGCTGCTGTGGTACTTTGTGTCTCGGGAATCGCGCGGGAATTTCAAGTCGCGGGCATATATATAGTAATACCATAAAATCGATACCCTTGACCAAGTACTAGTGATTTCTGATTTAAATAAAATACAGCCACATTTACATGGCACATAAAAATAATCACGGTGTTCGAGAATATGACAGACCGGATAATAATAACCATTATCGGTTAGCGGACAACCGAAGCCTCTAGAAACATCCATTAATGCCTTTGGAGTACACAGAAAATATGCTACTAATGTCTTTTTGGTACCTAATACTTTATTTGTATGGCTTGTAAACAAATGGTTAATTCTTCTGTCTAATATCTGTCAGTCGATGTACTGAGCAAACTTGCGTGTAGGGACACGGAAAGATAACAAGCAGTTTGTGATATTATTATGTGAAGTAATACTACAACCTTAGAGAGGCTTATATCCTGCAAACTTAGGGAGTCTGAAGATGAGTTGCTTAAAAAGTCAATTTTATAAGAAAAAGCTGTGTTTCAGAAAAGTAGTCCAAGAACTATATTTTTCCAATCATATCAGAAGTTACTTTTCTGCATAAAAATCCATCCTCCTCAAGGCGCAGTTCGATATCTGAACTCTACACGACGCGCAACAATTTTTATTTTCCCATATAAATTGCAGGAGAAAGTTTACCTTTTTATTTATTTTTAATTTTCGGTTGACGATTTTCTTGTAAGCAATTAAATTCTCTAAAACAAGCTCTCAAATGTTTCTCTCATAACCATACGAGAAAAAGTTATCAAGCTTTAAACTCTTGCTTTAACCCAAACCACATCTATAGTAGAACTAATTGAGCACCGGAATTATGCTTCGTTGAATTAAACCTAATTGCTAGAGTTTTGGGCTCGATAACTTTTTCTCTTTAAGGATTAAGAGAATAATATCAGTTTTTTTTTTAAATTCAATTTCCTATAAGAATATGTCCATGGGAGATGAGAAAAATGTTAATATAAGTTTTATATGAATTACAACATACAAGTTATATACGAAAATGAGCAATCATTACGAGGGAGACATTGCGCTGCATTTTGAGCAGGAGTTTTTTAATCTCTAACAGTAAATTGTAACATAATTGAATTATAAAAATATGTATATAAAAATCTTCTAGTGGCTTTTAATATAACGCGTTATGTATTTATTTAAAATTAAACAGACTAAATTTTCGTTAATTAAAATTCGTAAACGTTTTGTGCTAATGGTTTATATTCTAGTAGTACGAATAGGTCCGACAACTGATCACGTGGATGATATACCTAGTTCTCATAATAGAAATGTTTTATGTATTATGCGAGGTAAAGAAAAAAAAAAAGAGTTAGCCGGATTCCAAAACGGATTCTAGACGTAAGGCGACAAAAAATAATATTTTTTACTAAATGTAAACCAATATTTACTTTAATTTGGTCTGTAAAACAATCAGCTATATATATTATTATTGTCAATGGTGATACCAAAATTTGTCCAGGTAACAGTTACAACTATAAGCATTTACTTACTTAAATTGCATAACTCTTTTATGTTTGACCAACTTGTTAACGTAGCTTAGTTTATTATATTATATAGAGCAAACAGTATAATCTACACCTGCCTTGTAAGTATAAGTATAAAATATAATCAAATTTGCATTTACGGATGCCAAAAACTCGGTGTATATTATATCACCATCCTACTTAGTTTACTAAATTCGTTGGTTTTTATAAATTATCGCATTGATATGTCATTCCCATACATTTCTATTAAATTCCTTTAGCGCTATATCACTAGTCTACAGGGTCTTATCGGATCGGATCGTAGATGATATTCTCAATTTTTTGTTTAAACAGTAGATAATAAAATGGCTTTTAACGTGATATTTTAATAGTAAGCAAGAATGGTAGTTGTTTTATAAATAAATTATTCAGAATATATCGTATCATATCGCACGCTTAACATTATACAGACCTAAATCAAATTTTTGAGTAATTAATAAAATAAAGCATAACAATGAAGAACTTGACATTTCTAATTAGGTCTCTATAGTTCTAAGGGCGTGATATGTCATACGGATATACATAATAATAAACATTTGATAAGATTTTTTATGTATGTTGGCAAGTATAATTTCGAGTTAATTAGTATAACAAGCGTCCGGCCATTACAACACATTTCCCTAATACCAGCCACAATTAAAATTAACCATGAGTCGGTGTGCCACGGGAATTCTTTGTTAGGGCCAGTCAATTGTATGAGAGTACCAATCTGTTCGGGTTCACGCTTGAAAACCAGTTTGGGGAAAATGTAAATCGACCGTCACAGTTAGTTATCAGATGTAGCAAACAACGAACTAAAGCATTAACCATACCTGTTAGTTTGCATAAAAAATGGGACGCAGATTAGAACCGAGTCTACCACTGAATAAATAATACTGACGACTTTTACAATTAAATAAAAATGTGGATATTCGTGTTTTTAACTCATTTGTTACAATATTTTATTCACATTTACTCATGACTAGAGATTTCCAGCGGTTACGACGCAGGGCAAACCGTGATAGTACTCGGAGCTCTATTTTGCTTACATACAAAACTAAGATTGTGTTCTGTTACGATTTACAAATGCTTTATATATTTTTAAATTTTATAGATATTAGTATATGTAATACCTTTAAAATTAAGTTACAAATGAAAACGTTATTTTGTGAAAAATTTGGTGTTTTGAAAACTATACTTTGTCCCTTGCAACGCCTTTACGCTCCTCCGCCAAAAAGTCTATCTAAGCAATACACGTTCTTTATAATAAATCCAATCCATCCATATAATATCCCAGTCAATTATATGAGTTGTAGGCTTCTTTCTACTGATACGGACATTGCAAAAAAATCTTAAAGAATTTACTTATAAAAAATATTAAACTCTTCGTATTTCTAAAGAATACAAAATACTAAAGCTAATTATAACAGATTATTGGAAAACCACATCTGGCTTATCAGGTAACTTAGACTTAGCTGCCTGCACCACTGCTAGGAATATTTCTGTTTAATCTTTTAAGGATTCTGTGTTTAGATTGATTTCTTTGTGGCGGGGCTACAGGAGGACTTACAGATGTTGGACCAGCTACGTCGTCTTCGCCAGCATTTTTTTTTTTTTTTTTTTTTCATTTAGTGGTACGTATTCCTTTTTGTACTTGTACCGACGGGGGTTTATGCGGCAGCATGGTCGGTCGACTAGATTCACATGATATAAATCGAAAAAAAAAAAAAAACAAATATCTTACATTCGCTGTTACATTTATTTTTATTTTCAAGTCGAAGATTCCCTTATTACTTCCTTACTGGGTCTGGGTGTGTTTTTTTCACATATTTATTTATTGTTTCAGAAATATGGGTGAACTCGGCAATAGGCTGGGCCTTGATGAGTTAGCTGGTGGAGCTGTCAATATCGGCAGAGCGTTTCTTGCGGAATTCGTAGGTATGTATTACATGCCTTTTAACTAAATTAAAGAAATAGTTATGTTTATTCCCAAGAATACTACGAATTTATTATGCTATAGGTATTTATTGCGGTTTCTAAAGGGTTTTTTGTGGAAGGGTACCTGCTACTGTTAAATAATGAAGTAATTAATTTGGTTTCGTTTCTCGAAAATAAGTAGAAAATAATATTTAAATTTAAAATACAACCATATGTGTATATAGCTCACACTGATATAAAACGTTATTATTTAGAAAACTATTTGTCATCTTTGTCATAATGCTTCGAATACCACATACACTATAATTTGCAGGACTGTTATGGTATTTAGTCATTAGAATACATATTTGTTCCATTCTTGGTGACATATACAGTACAGCAACTATGGAAAATCTACATACATAATACTTTGTACGTAATTACGTATCCAGGTGTTAATAGTTACTTTATACATCCACCATCGAATTCCATCACGTTTGCATGTACTGGCAGAGTTACAATAATTACTTTTTGATTTTCCTTACTTGCCTATCAAGGAAGCTTACTTAAGCTGATGGAAAACAGTAATATGTAATAATTTTTGTCCAATTTTTCATTTATTTGTTTTGTATTTTTCTAAACTAACGGATTATCTAGAACAAATCTCTTTAAGCTATATATAAAACAGCCTACTGTTGTTGTACCTGGTAAATAATAAAGAGTTAGGTTAGGGTATTATCCCCACGCCGGAGGTCGGACCTAGACCTTCGGCCACCGTAAGCGGGCGGCGCGGGTGGGGCCTCTAGGGGTATTGAGGTTCTCACTCACCCGCACATGCCGTCGAGATGAGAGCGCGAGTGTTCCGCGCGCGCTCATCTCTCTTCCCGTGGGGCGCGTTAGACCGCCCCACGCCCAGAAAAGACCGAGAAGGGAGTAGCTTCCCCGGCATTGGAAGAGGCCCAGTGAGCGGAGCCCACGCCTGCCAGGGCATGCGGAGACGGGATTGCCTACACCCGTAGCCCTGGCATAAGACGCAGGACGTAACACCCAGGGGTTTTAGTGGGTATCCCTAACTGGGGAGTGGCAATAGTGTGGCACCGGTTTTGACCGGGCACGCTAGTGCCACCCCCAATCTGGCGAATCCCACACTCTCACCGGGTCGCGAACATCCCACCAGGCTTTAGCGCCTGTCGGATTCGGATTTCCCCTGGCCAAAAAAAAAAGTGTATTATCCCCGCAAATTGCTATTGCGCCTGGCCGCCATTTTGGTGACGTAACCGTAGCCGAACACTCAGTACTGTTAGCATCACTAGCCAACGAGTACGCGTACATATCGAGTTGCGGATGACGTCACGTGAATGTTAATTTGACAAGGTTCCAGCGCATTAGCAATTTGCGGGGATAATACAGGCGATTATCTCGCTATTATCTTTGACATCGGAAATTTCCTTGCAACGTAATTATTGCCCATTGACATACATAATATGACCTTTAATTTAAATTGTTATGTATAGGTAACCTTTTGCTGAACCTTTTCGGCTGCGGCGCCTGCATAAACATCGCCCAAGGTTCGAGCGCTGCACCTGACATTGTCCTTATTGCGCTCGCATTCGGTCTCGCAGTTTATGCTTCGGTCTCGGTACGTTACCCCATTTTTATTGGCTTTTATTTCAATTGGCCGTTATAAAATATCCAACAAAGTACCTAAGTTTCTGAATGCGTAAAAGACAGCTTTAACATCCATATTTCAAATACATTTTTTGCATGAAACCCCAGCTACAATGAATTAATTTATTTTTAAAGCGCATTCTCGCTTAACATACAACACAATTGAAAGAGTATCTACACTTTATAATGTTTTTTTATGTTGTTTTTGTAATATTTAAATTAATTTTATACACCAGTATACTCCTGGACTTCGAGATATCATTTCTTCGTTATCCTAAAGCGCTTGATTCTGAAGCTAGCTATCAGATACGACTGTGTCTCGTATTTATTTAGATAGACATACTTATTATATATATTATATACTTATATATATTAAAACCGGATGATTCCAGAATATATTATTTTATATATATATTTATAGTAACAATTGACATTAATTGTTAAAATCATCAATCATCGAAATTGCCATTTTTCTTATGTTCTGACATTAATAAAATTCCACAGTTAATTATTTTATACTTAAGCATATGTTTGTATATATATAGGTAATATATGCATGAGGCTAGAAAAGCCTTGCTATAGAAAATACTTAATTAGTAGTTCAACACCCGCATCAAATGTAGGTACATACGTAGCTGATAAATAATGCAGGTAGTTTTCAAATATCATAAATATATTATAAAATAGTAAAAGCGGTGTTAATATATTATATTAAATTAGTAACCAAAAAATAGATATAGTGTATTCGTTTCTATGCCTGTACGAGTATATACCTACTAAAAACTGAATAGAAAAATATTCACCCCGGTCTCCTGTTCAACCAATTCTGGTCCTTATTTAAAACACAGCTAACAGGTACACGCGTACATTAAAGCTTTGATATGAATCTCGTCTTCGGATACTTGAATTAAGGAAAATTATCTAATTCTCTCCTTTGTTTCTAAGTCTTCCATAATGATTACCTGCACGCAAATAACCTTTTAAAGTTCTTGGTAATTTTTTGTATCGTACTCAAAATTAGCCCCAACTCAAACGTTTCAATGAATCAGTAAAAAAGTTCTTAATTAGTAAATCTTGGCACATTTTAGAGAATATTCAGTTTATTGGCATTTATAAAGACTAACCTCTCCTAAGATCTTATTAACCATTATTGCTAACAGATATTATATATATATATATATATATATATTGAGTTAAATACATAATTTTATTATAAACTAGCGGCCCAACGCGGGTTCACCCCGCTGTCGTGGTATATAGTGTCATGTTATATAACCTATGGGTGTGTCATAACACTCCCTGTTAACGTAGCTTTACAACAGTAAAATAATTTTTAAAATCAGTTTACTAGATCCATAGATTACCCCTACAACGTCACAAACTGTACCTCATTATAATATTAAGTATAGAATTATCCTACTTTATTTCAAAAACTATACAATTACGCAATCGTCAGTTGGCGGTCAGGCGTGTACTGCATGCGAGTAGCACGGTATTTTCTAGCAAGCTTAATGTAAGCATGTAAAATATTAAGTACTATTCTTTCATGGTTTAGGTTATCGAAGGCAGCATAGCGATGTTAGATACATAGTCTGCAATGCACGAGCCTTCAAACAACTAGTCAACTAATGTCCGGTTCCTACCGACCGTTGTTTTTTTTACTATCAGTTAGAATTTCACAAAAGCGCCAAAGAAATGAATGTCAAAATTCAAGTGATGGTAGGGCAATCAAATTAATAATAAGATACAGGAACCGACATACGTATACCATAAACTTTATTGTTATCAAGTTCCAGATAATAATTTAAAAACTCAGCTCAATTTCGCAACACATAATGGTAATATCGCCTTATTCGATGAAATAAATGTAATTTGTTGAATATAAAACCCAAGGTCCAAAATTATGAATAAAACCTGTACTTGCGGCTAACTTGCCTGTAGAAAATTTAACACGCCTTATGACATATGTTCGTTCTGTTTACGCAGGCAATCGGTCATATCTCAGGAGGACATATCAACCCTGCTGTAACAGCAGGCATGGCAGCAACTGGTAAAGTAAAGCCGTTGCGTGCAGTACTCTACGTGATTGCACAATGTATAGGCGCAGCTGCCGGCTCGGGGCTCTTGAAAGCTCTTACTCCCGAAAAAGTCGCCGGCAAACTCGGTGTAACAGCCCTTGGGACTGACGTCACGGCCCTACAAGGCTTCGGCATTGAATTCTTCCTTGGATTCGTTCTCATCTTTGTCGTTTGTGGCGTAAGTACTATCTCCAAAACAATAGATAGTTTTTATCGTGGATTATTGTTCATTTTGCAATATAGAAGATTGATGTGTTAACGTCATTTACTTAGGTCGATTGAAGCCGGTTGTCTGACACAGTTACCTTATGGTAGCTAATTTAACGTTATTGAGGAAAATAATGTCACCAATGCAATGCCTTGTAAGGTATAATTACATGAAAGATGCAGATCGTAACAGAATTAAGTATGTGGATTGTTACAGGATTTCGGACATACATTTTATAGGTATTATTTTGAATATCGTAAAAACAATTAATTTAAATCTCAAAAGAAGTCTAAATGAATAATAGAATGTGACACTGTGCTTATACAAAACCACTTTTGGCTAAAACGAACAATTTATGAAATGAACATGTTCATCTGTCTATATGTCCGTGTTTTATTTTACAGTTATTTTTCTCCGAAACTAACTAAGTCTATATGGTTGAAAATTAGTAGTATCTATGCTATTACCCACCTACTTACTTCAGTGAAATCGTATAAAAACACGACTACACTAAGTCCACCTCTACACTACTACTAAACACCAGAAAACTACATATCTATTCGGGTTGTCTAGAAGAGATCGCTTCTTAGCGATAAGACCGCCCATTGTGCACATATAAAATATTTTTTAGGCTATAAGTTCATCTGTGTTTTCTGTAATGGTGTACAATAAAATGTTATCTATCTATCTATCTAACTATTAGTCATAGTGCTACTTTTCAGAGCCCTGGAAATATATGTTATATAGATAATCACCATTAGGTAAAATAAGATATAGTATCTAATATACTTATGTATTAGATATACTATATACATACTCCTACGAAAAGTGCCTATATACTACTAGTAATTAGAATAAGAAAGCATTTATTGAGGGTCGATTTTTGAATCACCAGATAAAAGTTATTCGTAGAATAAAGTACAAGGGTTAATCAAAATTTACTGTTGTGTGAATGAAACAGTTGAATTGTTTCACTTCAGTCTCAATTCAGTCTGGTTAAAATTATTTAATATGATGATTGAAAAATCTGCCCGAAGAGGGAGAAATATCTGTCTAAAAAATAACGGAAATATCAAAGACGCTAAATTACTTTCATCTATATAGTTATTGTGTAAGGATGGTCGCGTGTGGAACAACAATATTGTGTTCGCAAATCAGATGGCCCAAGTCAATAAATCAGGCACCTGTTAGTTTGCTGTTTTTACTCCAAGATATTCTGATAAAAATACAACTTTGTATTTTTAACAATATGAATTGTACAAGACTTGTAATTAACTAGTTTGAGTGTTTGCCAAATAGGATTACCAATTTTAATATGTATACTATTTTTTTGCGGAAACATTGCTTGGGAATAAGTATACGTAACGTACCTACTCGTTTTATATTGTGTACATGCATATTCATTCCTTCATATAATGAAAAGTAAAGACCAAGAGACTAAAATCATTTGGAATTTCTTAATTCTTAACAAAATCTGCAGCCGGTTCTCTATAGTGTTTCCACTTACAATATTAAAATTAAATGTTCTTTGTAAATTTTTAATCAACTTTATGTCGCTAGAGAGAGTGTAACATTTTTATTACCCATTATTAAGAATATTTTAATTATTAGCTTGCTGGCTTCGCGAGTGGCGATATAATAGATATGTACGACTTTAGGTACTACGTGCCAACTGGCAGTACCAAGGCATAATAGTGCGAAAAGGAAAAAAGAAACAAAGGGACGGTCCAGAGTCTCCGAAGCGTATGCCCAAACGCAACCGAGATGGAATGCTATAATGACGATTATGTTAATTTTTAGCCGGCTACTTAATCATTTATTTGCCTCACATCATCGATTGATTTTATATTACCTGTATGGAATTAAGGTCCAATTTTAAGCGATAGTAAGGCAAATGAACGACCAGTAAGATACTATAGGAGCGGGCCATTTATGGATGTGGTTCTGAAATAACGTTGAAAGACCATCGCGCCATCTATCGTCTAATAGCGTGATATTCACAAAAAATTAAATATATCAAATTTTGATTATAATTATTTTCCACATGAAAATTATGCGCATGCATAATGCAAGGAGCCGATTTCAGACGCCCAGATACGTTTAGACTACTTGGGCATTCAAATATCAGTTCCCTAATTGTTCCTTCACCACTATTATAATATGACTAACAATCATTGTAGGTATGTGATCCAAACAAACCGGACAGCAAGTCGACCGCTCCCCTCGCCATCGGGTTGACGGTTACCCTTGGCCACCTCCTTGCCGTGGACTACACGGGCTCAGCCATGAACCCCGCCCGCTCCTTCGGCTCCGCTCTTGTAGCCAACGAGTGGGCTGATCACTGGGTAAATATAATACAAACAACATGCATAGTAGTATATCTCAAGTATTATTGTATATGTATACTCACAATTACTTTGCTTACTTGTAAATACAGGTGTACTGGGCAGGACCCGTGGCTGGAGGTGTGGCGGCGGCGCTTCTCTACGTGCACGGCTTCTCAGCTCCCACCCCTGATCCCCCACAGAGATATAGGGCGGTCGCTGGTGACGAAAAAGAGGTAATTATTAATAATTTCTAATAAAACTTTTTGCTTTTATACACGCCTCTCAGTGATAAAAAGTGACATAGTGCGATATATCCATTAAAACTACCCCAGTGTTCCTTTTGTCACCCTGAATCAGCCAGCGCCACAACTGTAGTGGGTATACGTAATAGTACTTATTCTTAGTCTAATAAAAAGGGCAGGCCCCTTCCATGTCGTGGGAAAAACGCGCTCAACATAATTATATGTTCTCCTATCTCGGCGGTCTTGGTGCTCGTGTCTCCTGACCTACCTAAGAGCCGTCACCATAAAATACAATAGCTCCCCCTCTAACTTTAATAATGTTCAATCATATATTTAATTTGATATATTTTTTTAATATTACAAGCGTGCCGGACGCCTGGCTCCCACTGCATGGACAGTGGAACAAAGCGTAAGCATATTGTTTATAAATACAAATGATTTGAATTATTTTGGCCTGAAACCATATGTAAGTAAAAATGCTAGAATAGCGTTTTACTGCGAATTAACTTTTCGCTTCGGAGATCAAGTGTCCCACAGTCTTCGAAGAATATGTATATCTACCAAATAACATTAGGTTTACTTCAAAAATGAATGATCGTTTCCTATATCTTATTATTCATCCATTTGCATCCATCATTTTAACGTATGCAGCTTATAAAATTATTACTAAATTTTATCCTATAATAAGGCAAATGAACAGACGGTACGATATAGGAACCGAACACTAGTCGCAAAATAAACTTATTCAAATAAAGCATTTGATTAAAAATAGTTATTAGGTAATAATCAAATAAACTACCCAATTATAATAAGGAAGATTTTATTGCTTAGACATTTTAATGTCTGGTAAGTATTAATATAAACCAGTGGTTCCCAAACTTATTTTGTATACTTTGAGAATAAAATATTTTTTTAGCGCCCCATTTTTCACCTACTTAAAACCACTATAATTTCAAATTAAATTAACTGATTATTATGAGCTGTATTAGTGGAGATTAAACATTCATTCTAAACGAGACTTTTACTATAGCCCGTAAGAGTTAACTTGAGACCTAAGCGCAGTAGGTAGTACATACAAAATGGCGCTGCGGTCTCAAGTTAACTCTTACGGGCTTCACCTGCCTGCTTTTTCTGAGTCTCTTAACTCCCCCCTTAGGCCTGCAGTGCCCACAAGGGGGCGTTATCGCCCACTTTGGGAAAGGATG
This sequence comes from Dendrolimus punctatus, assembly GCA_012273795.1. Classification (NCBI taxonomy): domain Eukaryota; kingdom Metazoa; phylum Arthropoda; class Insecta; order Lepidoptera; family Lasiocampidae; genus Dendrolimus; species Dendrolimus punctatus. Next base: position 18,853,722 of record CM022531.1, on the reverse strand, counting down.
ATATAAACGGAACTAACCAACTTTTTATGTAATAACTAATAGGTGAATGTGTAACAGCTGAAGCGGCTGGACGGCGGCAAGGGCGACGACCTCGCCTGAAGCCGCGAGGGGGTGGGGCGCGTGCCCCCTCGCGCCTCGTGCCTCGCGGTGCCCGGCGAGGCGCGCGTGCCTCTGTCGCAGCCCACCAGGCACTACCTGTACCCCAGCCACCAGACCATCGACCAGCTGACACCCGTCGACCTGGCCAGGCACTGAGGCAACATCCACCGAACAAACAACATTTTGTATATTTTATGTTCATATTTAATAACGAAACTCATTAATTAAAATATATTATATAAATTTTTAAATCACCATTTGTATGTCGCCCTAAAACACGAACATTGAATTACAGTGCCTGGCATATAAATTGCACTATGGTGTCTCCAAGTTTTTTTAAAATATCCATTAATGGTGTGGCAACTGAAATTAAACTTTCAATAAACACGTATTATAATATTTTATTTGTCAGACACTGTAAAGATATTTACAGAGTATTCGAATAATGTTTTAAAATTACAAAATCATACATGCTAAATAACAAAAGAAATTTAGGAAAATACTTACTCGATATTATAAACAATCATCATAATTATTATCAACAACGATTGAATTTCATTTATTGTAACATTTTAAAAATCTTATACATTTAGTTTTTTTTAAATAATATCAACATATACACTAAAATAAAACTAAATTATAAATTGTAAAATTATTTATTTGCTACAACTAGCCATCATTACATCTAAATAATACTATCATAATTATTAATTATGTTTAAAATATTTGTCATCTATTAATTAGTATTTTAACGTAGAAGTGAATAAATAAATGATATTTATTTTTAATGTAAAATTGTCTAAAATAAACTATTTCTACACAGATGTACTGTGTGTTTAGATGTGCCTTAAATTGTATGGTCCAAAAGTTGCATTTCGCATGTATATGAACTTGTAATCGAGCAATGGCATGAACTACTACAGCCCAATGACAATGAAACATTAATTTAATTGCTTTATTATAAGCTCGTTAAATGTTACAGTGTACCACTTATTATTTATCTTGAAACAAAAATTATACATGTTCGACGTTAGGTAGTATGAATTTTGTGTGAAAAAAAACAATCTGTTGTTTACTAAAGACAGGTCATAAGGTTTAGTTTGATGCACATTAATACTGACAGTATTTTTGAAGTGGATTTTATACAAACTCAACTACTCGGGGAGAAATACTAAGATACGGCCAAGGCTAGATACTGATAAAGACCACTTCGGTATTTCATCAATCACCCGAATCTGGGCCACTAAGTTGAGCCGATGCTGTGATCCTGACAGATGCGGACATGCCCATATCAGTTTACTAGGGTCGCAAATTGCATTTTGGAAATTCCCAATTTCTCGATTTTTATGCCAGAACTAATAAATAAACCAGTGCTTGACTGTAATATTTTACAATCGAGAGACGAAGTTTTAGGACCAAAAAGAAATTTTTCGGGGATGAATTCCCAAGCCATGCACAAGACAGCCATCCATTTGCCAAGGGAGTCGGCACTCTCAACGATAAAACTCATACTATCTGGTAAATTACTAAACATTATTACGTATATAAAGCAAATAGTTCTAAGTAAGTATTAGTGGAAGTTTTAATAATTTTAAAAGTTTACGAATGTATATTATTAAAGATAAAACTTTATTAAATTATTAATTTAGCATTACTATGTCATGTAATTTCAAGTGCCTATACATAAATGTTTAAATTTGTATTTAAAATATAAATAAAGAAAGCATTTCATGTTTATACTAAAATTCGTATAGAAATGTGACCAGTGACATTTGTGTTTGAAATTTGTTCGTAAAATGGCGTGAATGTTATTTATACGCGAAAATTGGCCCTTTGTAATTCTAATTTAATACACTTTATATTTTATACGTGATGAGTTTTATTTTCAAAATAATTCCATTTCATAGGATTTTTTTCCAAACATTAGCCTCCAACACTGAAGTCAAATACAAAATATATTATACACCTTAGGCCTGTAATGTATAACCGGAGACTACGTACACAAAAACGTCAAATGAAGTGAAACATTTTGTTACTTGTTTGCGTATAAACCTGTTTAGCATCTAAAGTACTCGCGTCCCACACTAAACGGGCGCTGGTACGAACCCTAGCTGGAAAGCATGCATCACTTATAACATGGAAAAATTTCTTCCATGCTTATACAGTTTTCAGCTCTAATGTGCATATTTTTACCAGGTGAAGGAAAATAAACTCAATATTAGGACGCTTATGGGCTGTTATTATATATCAGAATAGCATGGACAGCACCCCCTAAATGTCACAACCATCAGGTCAAACATCATTTCAAATTATTTAAAGGCTTTAGTGTTAATTAATCACTTTGTAGGTATTGCTTATACGAAATCATAAAAAGCTTAAAAATAAGGAACTTCTTTCCAAAAAGAAACTGATATTTTAATTAAAGCCAGCTCGTATGATCGAATATGGCGACGTGTCACCCGTATACACAAGATAGATACTATCAAGACTTCGTGTTCAGACTCTAACAATGCTCCTAAGCCTAAGAGCATTGTTTTTCAACGACTTTTATGTCGCGAATCACGAAACAAAAGTAAGTCTTGCAACTTTATACTTATAACTCTAATTACTTATATGGTTTGTATATATGTCTTATTTTTTAAACTGCAACGACCTCAGGTTCAGAAACGATGGCTTAGACTTTTAGAGGAAGCAATAAATCCAATACTCGCCTGCAAAAAACGCCACCTATATGTCTGGAGGCCGTAGAACGATTAACGTCGAGCAAAAGCGATTTTTAACAACCAACATTGATAAGAGTCACCACTTTGGTCAAATAAAGCATAGAAGAATTTCAATTGTAACAGGTAGCATCAGTATGAGTAGCACTTACTATCGGGAATATAGGCTAAGATGAAATTGCCATGGACAACTATACTTACAGTAGATCAGCAGTAAGTACGCATGTGCTATAATTCTTGGAACTCTTGGAGCGATTCCAATTACACACAAGCCAGAAGAAAACTAAAAAGCTCGTTTACTAAATTTTATCCTTCTAAAAATAATATCCGATATCATCGCCTTATAATTTACTAGGCCCAGACCACTAGACTACAGAGGCCGTCAATCTATCTAATCTATAGAGAAAAAGCTGCAGAAGTAGAAATAATAAAGCAGAATTGGACGCCGTTTAGGCAAATCAGAACTATGGGACAGGATAACAGTTTTAAGGTAATTAAGATGTTAATAAAAAAATGTACGTAAAACGACTGAAAAATTTATTCTCTAATATTTTGAATAATAGTCTGAATTGAACTTGATTATTATAATGGAAACTACAATATGCTTCTTCCCTGTTATTATTATATTATTAATTCAAGCATCTTTGAACATATTTTGGATCTTTTACTTAATATACGGGTTTAAAACGGGTTTTGGACTCGTTCTGTCTTAATTTAACTTTACCGAAGTGCGTTTTTTGCGGTTTGCATAACTACTTCAAGGTATTTTTTAAGTGATAACTTCTTGTGGGTTTCGCTTCGTTACGTAATGCGTCACGGCGCCAGACTGTCTGGCTTCCCTTTCTCTCACGCATACGACAGCGGTAAGCAGGCTTCTCTTCTCTCACTCTTACCCACAGCGCTAGCCGTATTTTGTCTAATTTGGAATAGAATAGACATTTATCATAACACACATATTGTATATTCGCAAACAAAGCAAGTTATGCTTTTGTTATGGGTAATATACAACGGACTACTCTGGGGCCGATTCCTGACACCCAGACCATAGTAAATAACGGAAAAAATATGCTTTCGAAATTTACTATACCAGGAATCGAAACCGAAGCCTCTGCGTTGCAGTGATGTAGTCCGGCAAAAGCTTAGCCCGGTCAACCACATAGGCCGTCAAAACTATTCTTAATATTGAATACATGCTATAAAAAATGTAAGTATAGATAAATAACAAGTGTGGATTAAACCTTGTAAGTTGAGATACACCAGCAACACCAATCAAGGTTGTGGTTAGCATTTATATCTTGTGGTTTTTCATAATAAGACTAAATAATCAATTCCAAAGCCTCATAGTGTCAGTTTTCATCTCAACTACAAGTAGATGCCCCTATATCTAGGCCAGGATCTAGCGGGGGGCGGGAAGGACTCTTTTCCTAAACGGCGCTCATCTCTCCATATACAGATAAAACGTCAATTTTACCAATAACGTGTGAATCAATCGAGACAACGCGGCGCACGAAACGATCTCATTTCTTGAAAGCAAATCAAAAGAGATGGATACACTTTTATACATTCTTGGCCCCAGATTGTAAAAAGCAGAGGGATGTTAAGATTTCTTTATATTATGTTGTTTTATTTTTATAATTCATTCATTCAATTCGTATTATAATATTAATTGTTAAAATTCATTCACATAAATCGATTAAATTAATCGATACTTTATTTTAGTTGTGGCCTTGTTTTAAGATTCCAGATAGAATTTAGGGCTGTTGTACTCAATTTTGTCAAAGACACATATAACGCTTTTTTAAGTTCAACCTTTGTCCAGAACATGATTATAAAGTTGGTTTGTTATGCTGAGAGTGCACATATTTTACTTTCACTTTCTCCCAATATCTGAGGCTGGCACAACATTTTTTTTTCTAGAAGACGTATGCCAAAATGGAGGAATACAGAAATTCTTTCATTCTCACATACGTTCTCTGTATCATCATAAATCATCACGTCATCTTTCACACTATCCATGCGTCATTTTTTGTCTACATTTACTGATAATAATATACATATCCCATAGAAAACACGTGCACGTTTTCGACGCGAAGACTGAAAGCAGAAAGGAGTTTTCTAATCTAATGTATTTTGTAAAAAAATACAAGTACTATATATTATTACTAGGCTATGCCCGCGACTTCGTCCACGCTTGACCTGAAATTCCCGCGGGATTCCCGGGACAAAGTATCGCAGCATTTAAATAAAGAATGTCGTTTATCGTTTTAGTGGCAACTGTGTCGGAATAAGCTAATTTTAATGCATCCGAACAATTTCAAACCGCTCTCGGAACAAATCCCGGCATAACACACATTTTATTACATTAAATTTATTATCGACCAGCAAAAAAAATGCATTGTAATTCGATTTATAAATAATTCCTAAACAAATACCTGCGGCATTCCCATGATAGTAAGTAGCGCAGACTTAAGTCTTAAGAATTTGCTGTCGATCAGCGAAAACCGCATCGAAATCGGCTTAGTAGTTTTTACGTGAATTCTGAACAGACAAAACGATTAGAAAATCTAAAAAAATTGCACTGTGTTCCCAATCATTTATATAGTCTATTCCAGTTGTTTTTTTTAATAGTATTCATGCATAGCATGCTTTGAATGCATAAATATTAAATTATAGACATTAGATTTGAGACTTAGATATTTTTGCCTATATTATGAGAGCACCAATTATTGGTACCCTGCACCCCTTTTTCTTTCTTATCACAATGGCAGTTTCGACCTGTTGTTCTTCTTCGGCTTCTATTATTCCAAATCATATGAAAATTGTATTTTCTTAAGTTTTCGCGACTAGTACACATAGTAAAGCTACGTTTTAATGGTTTTAAGCGCGGAATTAAATTTAATTTACAGAGTAAAAAGGAACCAAAAACTAAAATTAAAATTAAATAATTAAAATGAGTAAGTTGGGAGTGGGCTAGACAATAACTCTAATATAATTCATTGACACTTGATATCTATGTCTTCCGTGATCACGGCTACCGAATAGTGACAGAAACATCGGAATACAATTAAAATAAGATCACATGCTTAAAACCTTTAAAACGAAGTTTTATTTTATGCAAACGGTACATATTCAAAACCGTAATTTGACAGAGAGGCACTGATCAATTAAATACATAAATATAATTTAATAATAATAATTTTATTTATTTCAGACACAAAGATCCATAATTAGAACATATTTTACAATTTTAAATTACATTATTATAATTAAATTAAATTAAAAACTAAAAATATAGATAAAAATTAACAAATTAAAAGTCGGTCAGTCAAGTCAATTTCTATTTGTAAATATAATCTACACTACACGAACTCCGAGCGCCTCAGTTGCCGAACGTTCTATCAAAATTAATAAAACAAAATAGTCATTTAATAATGCATATTTATTTAGCAGATATTCATAAATAATTACATTTATTCTATACAATAACTGTGTCACTTTGTAAATATATAAAATAAACTACAAATAGCTGTGGTTCACTTTTTAAAATCAATCAGAGTTGATAAAAAAATAACGCCAGTAATGGATATTACCCTAGTCACCAAGTAATAATCTGCCGAATAACTAGATATTTGTCCAAAGGATAAGGACTTATTCGCAAATTAACTATTAAAAATAAGTAACTAATGCAAATGTAAACCAGGTCTAAGGATAAGCACGCACTGCGATTCAATACCGAGCTCACCTTTTCACCGCTAATTCACACAAATCGTAGAGCGTTCTTAGGCTTAAGAGGCTATGTACGCCTAATTCAAATCGGCATTTCATAAAATCAACCCCGCACGTCCGATATTTACTTCGATGGAACAGCGCCAAATAAAACTTCGACCGTGGCGAAATATTGCAATTGATCATACCGACGCGCACGGCGATCATGACGACTTGATTCAATTTATTTGATTCTAAGGCCCACGAGAGCGAGACAAACTGTCCTAAAGTGAGATAGACCGTTTGTATGCGTAATTCCTATTGAAATTTTGACGTATCTTCCTAAGCGTCTTTAGCCCAACGGCTTACCGTGCTCAACAGTAACTAGGAGGTACAGGGTTCGAACCCTCCCCTCAGGCTTTACGTTTTTTTTCCAAAAACTTTTTAGATAGGTAAATTTTATTAAAATTATTTAATTGTATTATGGAACAACAATGAGTTGAGCCTGTATATTCCTAATTCAAATCGGTGTTTCACATAGTTTACCCCCGCGCAACCAATGTTTACTTCGATGGAACAGCGCCAGTTTAAGCCGTGCGTGCGTGTGGTAAAATATTGTATATCACCGAACATGCGCTACATAACATAAGCAGTATATAAAGTACTCTCTGATAAGTAGGTACGTAGCTAACGTCCACGGCACGATATCACACTATTCATGCGGCTGAGAACAAGAGGAAGCGAGACAAAACATCCTAAATTTCCTAAATCCTAGAGTGAGACATCACATGGATAATACCTATTGAAAATTCGACGTTTAATATTAAACATATTTAGTCTAATGGTATTCTAATACTCTGATGGTGAGGAGGTATAGGACTCGATCCCCAAAAAATTTGTTATTTTTTTCACTTTTTCTAACTAAATTTGATGCAGTATAAAATATTTTAATGATATTAGTTTTTAGGTAGGTAAATTTTATTGAAATTATTTCATTGTATTATGGAATAACAATGAATTCATATTAGCTCTTCCCTATTAATATTATAAATGCGAAAGAAAATGTCTGTCTGTTTGTTCCGTTTTCACGGAACAACTACTGGAACGATTTGCTGAAATTTAGGCCATTTCAATCATTTTAGCCATTTCAGCCATTTGGACCATTAAAGCCATTTCAGCCATTTCGGCCATTTTGGCCATTTCAACCATTTTAGTCATTTCAGTCATTTGGGCCATTTCAGCCATTTCAGTCATTTCGGCCATTTCAGCCATTTCAGTCATTTCGGCCATTTCGGCCATTAGGGCTATATCAGTCATTTCAACCTGTCGGAATTGGTAATGACATTTAGTTTACGAAGCCAAAACTAGATGGCGCTGTATTATTTTTGAACGCACTATGGTTTTAATTATTGTATAACATAAGTGTTCTTTTATTTTTATTGTTAAGGTTCGATTCGATTCCAGTAGCGAATACATATATTTTTGTGCATCCGTCACTTTGTTTCATTTCGCTGCACTGGGAGTTTTTGGGACTTTTGTACATGGTCCTTCGTATAGCCGGTTACAAGGCGACACGTGAGGTAGACCTGTGCATAGTTCAGAGTGCTGACCAGGTAGTGGATTGCTACCTATAGTACTGTAAAGTCATCGTGTTCCGGCTTGACATCTGAGCGGGGAGCACCCCCTCGGACATCTGGTGGCTGGAAAGCTGACGTTGGAGCGATTGTTCGTGAGACGGAAACGGCGCGGGGGGAATCCTGCCTGCCTGCAGATCCTGAGCAGCGCCCTCTGGTGGGCAATAGCGGCGACAACGTTAAGTGTCATTATCTTCGGTAGTGTGAGTGTGAGTGACAAAAAACTGTGAGTACAATTTGAACCTTATTATTAAGAACTTTTTTAACTTGTAAAATTTTAACGTTGTATAATATTAACTTAGAATAATTTCAACGTGGTTTTGGACTTAGTATAATTTTAAGGTGTGCATGGACTTAGAATAGTTTGTAAAAAAGTGAACCGACGGGGAATCCATGCCGGATTTTGCCCTGATGTTAATGTGTTTCAAACACTTAGAATAATTTTTAAAATTTTTCATCGACTTGTAATTTTTTCGTGAACTCTTCAAGCACTTAGAATAATTTTGGAAACTTTTTTCAACACTTAGTGAATTTTTGCGTTTGTTCTTTCCAAGACTTAGAATATTTTGTGTACCTTTTAACAACTTGTAATTGTTAACATTGAAAGTAAACTTCTGTTTTTAAATATATTATTGTTGTGACTTGTGTTATTTACTATATTTATTTGTCGTTTTTATTTGGTTATCTTTACCATGGCAAGTAATTATTTTAAACTTCAAGAAAACATTCTTGGACAAATTGTAAAATCCAAAAGTAACTTTAAAAAGACACCTAAAGAACGTCTAAACCTAAGTTATGTTGAAACTCGTTTAGACACTTTAGAGCAACATTGGACTGATTTTACAACTAATGATCAAAGAATTGTTATGGAATTTAAGAAAGAGGAATTAGAGGCTTCTTCTTATGTATTGAATGATACTTATAACTCTGCGGAGGAATATTATATTGAGTATAAGGCTTTACTTAAAGACCAACTCCGAAAACTTAATCCAGAATCAGTTTCTGATAAGTGTAGTACCGGTCAACAACAGTTAAGCGTTAAATTGCCGAAGATTGAAATCCCTAAATTCTCAGGCAAATATGCCGAATGGGCTAGTTTTCGGGATTTATTTACGTCATTAATACATAAGAATGGGACCATAGATAATGTCCAAAAGTTGCATTACCTCAAAAGTTCTGTTACTGGAGAGGCAGAACAATTGTTGCGACATATTCCTGTCACTTCTGATAATTATTTAATTTGTTGGTCACAATTGGAATCTAGATACAACAACAAAAAGTTTTTAGCTAATTGTATTTTGAAAAAATTAATTAATCAAAAGGGTTTAACTACAGAATCCTCTACTTCAATTAAACAATTATTGGACACAACGAAAGAATGTTTATATGGGTTACAAAATTTAGGCGTAGATATTACCTCTTGGGATATCATTGTTATTTTTTTAGTAAGTCAGAAACTTGACCCAGAGTCTAGGAAACTTTGGGAACAAAAAATTACAGAGTCCACCCAAGAGTTACCTACTCTTACTATGTTTGAAGACTACTTAGAAAATCGTTATAGGTCAATTGAATTTTTAGATCCTAAGGTTCAGAAACAAGACAAACCTAATTGCAACCACGTAACTACTACCACTATAATAAGTTGTTCATTTTGCTCCGATGGTCACAAATTGGCCAATTGTAAAAAGTTTGCAAGGGAAACTACCGATGTACGACGTGCCTTTGTCCAAAGTAACCACTTGTGCTTCAACTGTTTAAACGCTGATCATACAGTATTTCAGTGCAACATGTCTACGAGGTGTCGTCTGTGTAAGAAAAAGCACCACACACTTTTACATCCTAAAACTCCAAAATCTGTCATTGATCATATCAAGACAGATCAGTCTGTGAATAAGAGCGTTGTGGCCACAGCTACAACATCAACATCACAGACCCAAAGCGAATCGACAGATACTCCGACAATTACGTCCTATTTTACAAATACCCCTAGTCAAGTTCTTTTGGCTACTGCTTTGGTTAAGGCAGAGTCGCCTACAAAGAACATGACTGTCGTGTTAAGGTCTCTTTTAGATCAGGGATCTCAGGCGTCATTTGTCACAGAGTCTACAGTACAGCTGTTAGGTCTCAAACGCATACATGAGACTAACACAATTTCTGGATTGAGCGGTGACCGGGACTCGACTATAGCGTCGAAGTTCACAGTTGTTTTAAATCTTCAGTCTCGTCTCGATTCCACCTTCAAAATTTCTGTCAAGGCTCATGTTTTGAAGAAGTTAACATGCTTTTTGCCAAGCAGGCAAGTTCGTGTCTTGCCTCATCTTGCGTCTTTGGAACTAGCCGATCCATCGTTTGGGACTCCAAATAAGATAGATCTGCTATTGGGGGCGGAAGTGCATAGCCAGATTTTGTTAGAAGGTCTGGTCAAAAGTCTACCTGGCTCAGTGATTGCTCAAAACACTCGACTAGGTTGGATCTTATCTGGCAAAACTGACACTTCCAACTGTCTTAGTGACGTCGACCAAAGCGCCAAGTGTAATGTCATTAGTATGCATGTGGTAGATGCTACCAACAATGATTTGTTGAAGAAGTTCTGGGAGATGGAGTCCGAACCATCTTCATATAAAGCAAAACACTTGACCCCTGAGGAGCACAGTTGCGAGACCTTGTTCTCGCAATCTACTTGCAGAGATGAATCAGGGCGTTATATTGTCAAACTTCCCTTCAAGTCACAAGATCCGTTATGTAAGTACGGAAACTCAAAGGAAATTGCTCGTAAGCGATTTTTCATGTTAGAAAAACGCTTGCTCAGTAACCCTGAACTTAAGCGTGAATATTCAAAGGTTATTAATGAATATCTGCATTTGGGTCACATGGAGGTAGTCAGCAACCCCGATATATCGGATGCTGTGTATCTGCCTCACCATGCTGTCGTAAAGCAAGATAAGATCACAAGTAGGGTTCGTGTGGTTTTTGACGCATCTTGCTCAGGCACAAATGGGGTATCATTGAATAACGATTTGATGACAGGTCCAACTCTTCAGCCAGAATTGAGGCATTTGGTAATGCGCTGGCGTCGTTTTCCGATAGCTCTTGTCGCAGACATTGTCAAAATGTATCGACAAGTCAAGGTATCGGACCCAGATGCAGATTTCCAACGTATTTATTGGCGTGAAAAACCTGATCAAGACCTCCAACAATTTCGTATTCTCAGAGTCACTTTCGGAACCTCTCCAGCACCCTTTCTTGCAGTAAGATGTTTACAACAGTTGGCTTACGATGAAGGTGCCGATTTTCCGTTAGCTGCCCAGCGTGTTTTGTGTGACTTCTATATGGATGATTTGATCACTGGCACTCACTCTGTAGACCAGGGAGTCCTTATTCACAAGCAAATGATAGGATTGCTTAATCGTGGTTGTTTCCCTCTACAAAAGTGGTCCAGCAATAATACTGATTTAATGTCACGCATAAGCAAGGGAAACAATATTCCTGAAGATTTGGAGTTGAAGACTGATGAGGTTATGAGGATTTTGGGTCTCACCTGGAACAGAGAAGGAGACACGTTTTATTGTACAGTTAAACTTCCTCCACTCGAAATTCCAGTTACCAAACGCAGAGTTGTGTCTGATATAGCGCGGTTGTTCGACCCGTTAGGTTGGTTGGCACCAGCCATTACAACAGCGAAAGTCTTCATACAAAGACTTTGGCTTTCAGGAATAGAATGGGATAGTGAACTTCCTGCCTACTTGCTAGACGATTGGATCACATTTCGTGATGATTTGCCGAAACTAGCTGAAATTCATATACCTAGATGGATTAGCTCTAGTGAAGATGATAGGTGTATCGAACTTCACGGGTTTTCAGACGCCTCAAATGTGGCATATGCTGCAGTGGTATATGCTCGTGTAGTTGATAAATATGGCAATATTCATGTTAGTTTGGTTACTTCCAAAACAAGAGTTGCACCTATCAAGCAAGTGTCGATACCTCGCTTAGAGTTATGCGGTGCAGTCTTGCTAGCCAAACTTTTACACGAAGTATCAGAAGTTCTCGAGGTACCTAAGCATCATGTATATGCTTGGACTGATTCATCCATAGTTCTTGCTTGGCTTAGATGTCATCCCAGTAGATGGAAGACATTTATTGCCAATAGAGTATCGGAAATACTTACTCTTTTAGACAGTAACCAATGGTCACATGTTTCCTCGAAAGACAATCCTGCCGATTGTGCATCGCGGGGATTGCAACCTTCCGAACTTATAGGATATGATCTCTGGAATCGTGGTCCTGAGTGGCTGCATCTGGAAGAAATAGATTATAAGAAAGAAGAGATACTGGATACTAACCTGGAAGAAAGAAAAACCAAGATTAAAGGTCATCATACTACCTGCAGTTCAGAGGGTGATCCATTCTTGGAACGATTCTCGTCCTTACGTAGACTCGTACGAGTTTTAGCTTGGTGCAGGAGGTTATACTTACCTGGTCTTCAAAAACCTTCTTGGCTGTTAGCTAAGGAATTAGAAGATGTGCTAAACGCCTGCATCAAACGATGTCAAAATCAGTATTTTGATACTGATTTGGCGAAAAATAATAAATTTTCGTGTCTTAACCCCTTTAAGGATAAGAATGGCATATGGCGTGTTGGTGGTAGATTGCAACATGCTCTTTTATCCGAAGATCGGAAACATCCTATACTTATTCCCCGTCAGTCACATATGGCTAAACTAATTATAGCTAATGCCCATGAGAAGACACTTCACGGTGGTCCTCAGTTGACCCTGAATTATATTCATTCTAAGTATTGGATTGTCAACCTGAGGAACTTAGTGAAATCTTACATCCATAAATGCGTCACTTGTATTCGATACTCTTCTACAACCGTCCATCCATTGATGGGTCAATTACCAACGGCTAGAGTGACAACAAGTAGACCATTTCTGCAAAGCGGACTGGATTATGCAGGCCCGATCGCTGTTAGAACTACTAAAGGCCGGGGACATAAGTCCACTAAGGGCTATATTTGCCTTTTTATATGTATGGCTACCAGAGCGATCCATCTTGAGGTTGTTAGTGATCTCACTTCGGATGCGTTTCTGGCAGCATTTAAACGCTTTGTCGCTAGACGAGGCCACTGTAATGAATTATGGAGCGACAATGCAACCACATTTGTCGGTGCTGACAGAGAACTTAAGACTCTGCTAGAGTCTGAAAGGTCTACTGTAGAAACAGATATAGCCGATTGGCTTTCTACTAATGGCACTACGTGGCACAGAATACCACCCTACAGTCCTAATTTTGGAGGATTGTGGGAGGCTGGTGTTAAGTCAACCAAAGGTCACCTGAAGAAAGTTGTTGGTGACACCACGTTGACGTTCGAAGAACTCACCACGGTACTGGCTCAAATTGAGGCTTGTCTCAACTCGAGACCGATAGCAAGATCTGGTGCAGATTCTGATGATGCTTATCCTTTAACCCCTGGACATTTCCTGGTTGGAGAACCTTTGGTACTCATTCCGGATGCCAACTATGAGCACGCAAATATAAACTGTCTCAAGCGTTGGCAACTTACACAGAGAATGGTTCAAAGGTTTTGGAGAAGATGGTCTCGCGAATATTTGACCCAGTTTCTGCAAAGGAATAAATGGAAAGAGCAAACTTCAGAACCTGAGATTGGTGATATTGTACTCGTGAAGGAGGACAATCTTCCTCCAGCTCGTTGGCTGTATGGTATTATTACAGACAAGCATAGTGGTTTGGACAACGTAACTCGTGTCGTTAGTTTGCGTTGCAAGGACACAATTATAAAAAGGCCAGTTAGCAAAATTGTTAAATTGCCACTAACCTAGTAAGTTTTTATTGCTTACATCTATGTACTTTCTTGTGTTTCTTTTTGGCTATATTTGAATATTTATTCACTTGTGTTATTGTATTATGTCTTATTTTTATAATCTTTGCTATTGATGTTTGTAGATGTTTTTGTGTATCTTTGCATTGTATAAAATAATATAACTCATATTTTGATCTGTACACATTCTAGTTTAAGGTTTATGTGATACATTTGTGATATGAACAGTGTAGTTCATAGCTGGCGGCCATGTCGGAATTGGTAATGACATTTAGTTTACGAAGCCAAAACTAGATGGCGCTGTATTATTTTTGAACGCACTATGGTTTTAATTATTGTATAACATAAGTGTTCTTTTATTTTTATTGTTAAGGTTCGATTCGATTCCAGTAGCGAATACATATATTTTTGTGCATCCGTCACTTTGTTTCATTTCGCTGCACTGGGAGTTTTTGGGACTTTTGTACACAACCTTTCGACCATTTCGGCCATTAGAGCCATTTTGGCTATATCAGTCATTTCAACCATTTCGACCATTTCGGCCATTAGGAGGGCCATTTGGGCTATATCAGTCATTTCAACCATTTCGACCATTTCAGCCATTTCAGTAATTTCGGCCATTAGGACCATTTGGGCCATTTCAGCCATTTCAGTCATTTCGACCATTTCGGCCATTTGGGCTATATCAGTCATTCCAACCATTTCTACCATTTCGGCCATTTCAGCCATTTCGGCCATTTGGGCTATTTCAGTAATTTCAGCCATTTCAGTCATTTCGGCCATTAGGGCCATTTCAGCCACTTCAGCCATTTCGGCCATTTCAGCCATTTCAGTCATTTCAACCATTTTAGTGTTTTTGGACATTTTGGCTATTTCAGTCATTTGGGCCATTTCAGTCATTTCAGTCATTTCGGCCATTTCGGCCAATAGGGTCATTTGGGCTATATCAGTAATTTCAACTATTTCGACTATTTCGGCCATTTCAGCCATTTCGGCTATTTGGGCTATTTCAGTTATTTCAGCCATTTCAGTCATTTCGACCATTTCGGCCTTTTCAGTCATTTCAGCCATTTCGGTCATTTCGGCCATGTGGGCCATTTCAATCATTTCAGCCATTTGGGCCATATCAGTCATTTTAGTCAATTCAACCATTTTAGTGTTTTTGGCCATTACAGTCATTTGGGCGAATTCACTCAATTTAGCTATTTCGGCCATTTGGGCCATTTCAGCCATTTCGGACATTTGGGCCATTTCAGTCATTTTACCCATTTCACCCATTTCAGTCATTACGGCCATTTGGGCCATATCAGCCATTTCGACCATTTCAGCGATTTCAGTCGTTTCAGGCATTTCGGTGTTTTGGGGCATTTCAGCCATTTCGGTCATTTCGACCATTTGGCCATTTGGGTCATTTCAGCCATTTCGACCATTTCAGCAATTTCGACCATTTCAGCTATTCCGACCATTTAGGCTATTTCAGTCATTTCAGCCATTTCGGTCAAGTCAACCATTTGGGCCATTCAGCCGTTTGATCATTTAGACCCGTTCGGTCATTTCAGTCATTTCAGCCATTTCGGTTATTTCGGCCATCTGGGCCATATCAACCATTTCAGTCATTTCAGCCATTTCGGTCATTGCGGCCATTACACTCATTTTAGTCATTTTGGCCATATCAGCCATTTCAGCCATATCATTTTTTTTTTCGTTTCAGCCATTTCGACCATTTGAGCCATTTCGGTCGTTTCGACCTATTGGCCATTTGGGTTATTTCAGCCATTTCGACCATTTCAATCATTTCAGAAATTTAGGGCATTTCAGCCATTTCGGTGATTTGGGCCATTCCAGCCATTTCAGTCATTTCAGCCATTTCAGTCATTTCGATCAATTCGACCATTTGGGCTATTCAGCCGTTTGATCATTTAGACCCGTTCGGCCAAATATATTTTCATCTCGGAAACTATCTCATTTTTCGGGATAAATAGTTCTTGGCCACCCTCGGTATTAACATAACATATGTACCCAGTTTCAGCCAAATCGGTTCAATAGTCTTTCCATAAAAGGATAACAAACAGTGAGACAAATATACTTGTGGATTTTTTTTCGTGGAACCCTAAAAACGTAGCCTAAGTTACTTCTTATAACATCAGCTATCTGCCAATGAAAATTACGTCATAATCGATCCAACTGTGTCAGAGATTAGCCGGAACATCCAGACACACAGACGGACAGGCAAAAATTCTATAAATAGCATTTTCGGAATCGCCTAGTCCGATTATTTTAGATTTTATTTTGGGATTTCAAACAGGCACTTCACTTTTATTTATCTGTATAGATAAGAACTATAAAGTAAATAATAATAGTTTCAAAAAAACTAAAAAAAACACGCTTTCATAAAAAATCCAACTAAAAAACAGATAATAAAATTTTATACATTTGGTTTCTGATGAATGGAGTCTTAAAAAAAAGCGAGGGGTGTATTCAAAGCGCTTTTTTTTTAACTATTATTTATTTTTCATTTTTTAGTTGTTTTTTTAATGTTTTTAAAACAATCTTTTGAGATCCTGTATATCATGTAGCAGCAGAGGGCTAGCCAAGATAAGTAAAACGAGCTCACACACGACGGGTCTATCTTGTTTAGTACATGAGTTCCTATAGCCACCTTCCGACTCCATGATAAGATCAGCTTCATAGTACCATATTATTGCATTGTTACGCGATATAAACATATGAGCCCAAACACGAAGGGTTTATCTTGTTTAGTACAGGAGCTCCTATGGCCACCTTCCGACTCCATCATCAGATCAGCTCCATGGTACCATATTATTGCATTGTCATCGACCTTTGACAGGTGTGCAAAGTTTGAATTAAATCTGATCGTTCGAAGTAGGACAAAATCGAGCTCAAAGGGGTCGGTTACAAACATACATACAGGTGAAGCTAATAAAAGCGTGTTAAAAACATAATAGGGCTAAATAAAAAAAATAGTTAGAAAAGGAAAATGGAGCGAGCACTCAACTTGAATTTGAATCTTCATATTATTTCTAACTATCCACGTGTCAACGTAATTTTCTATTGAGAAACATAGATGGCGCTTTCGAATTTTTATTTTACCTGTAAGATTGATTTAAATACGTTTTATTGTCAATAGTATAAAAGTAGAGATGAAATGAAATATAAAAATTTAGAA
The DNA here is from genome assembly GCA_012273795.1 of Dendrolimus punctatus. Classification (NCBI taxonomy): domain Eukaryota; kingdom Metazoa; phylum Arthropoda; class Insecta; order Lepidoptera; family Lasiocampidae; genus Dendrolimus; species Dendrolimus punctatus. The sequence continues at coordinate 18,836,535 of CM022531.1, read as the reverse complement.
AAGTATTTTCTTGCATTTTATAAAATTATTTAGGAAGAGAAACAGAGCATTTTATCAACTTTCATATAAAAATAAAAAAATCTTCTAGATGAAGTGAAACTAATAGGGTTCGAACCCACACATCCTGTGATTTAGAACAGAATTCTACCGTATACGCCAAATAAGTACAGCGCGACCGCGTCAAAATTCTGGTTATTATTGCTCCTTCATTTATTTAAAATTACTTTTTAGCAGCGGAGCTACAAAAAGCGACATGACCGTTAAGCACGAAGCCGTCCTGCGGAATGATAAATTCCATACATTGGGACCGGCAGGCGGGATTTTTGCAGTCATTTTTAATAAAATAATTAATTACTTCCAAATTAAGTTAAGTAACCGAATAAAACTCTATAATTGTATTTGTTATAATATGATATGTTACTGTTATTTATTTTAGCGATGTACGATTAACAGTAATAACAATAACGAAGATTGAATAACTCGTTTAGAGGTTACTTTGCAATTATTTTCTATCGAGAAAATTTATCGCAAATGCGTTCCGAGTACAAAGTTTACTTCAGAAATATGATCAAGATTGACATATATTTTTTTCACCGCAATAAAGTGTGTATAACTACTGTAAACACTGTTGAGAAATCGATCTAAAAACGCATTCTGTCTCTTATAACGCTGTTAAACACCGCCACGAATATAACATATAAGTCTTTATTTTTCTAAACAGAGTGAACATAAATTTAAAAACATCTCCATTACCAATGACTTAACCTCGCTTGTTTCAAACAATATGAAACAAAACATAATTTTATTAGTTTCCATAATTCTGAGCAAAACATTCAAAATAATTTTAACTAAAGTTGCCATTTTACAATTAATTTTCTACATTATCAAACAAGATCAACATATTTACATATATTACAATATAGTAATATAACTCATAATTTTTAATCAGCGTAAAGGGATCAGTCTCAAGTTAATATTACACATATTTAAGAAATAGAAACAATTATTATTTAGTATATGACTGGATTATTAATTAGCCCATATTTGATAATGATATTATTGATTAAAGAATTAAACTAATTATATAAATACCCGTAAAAATATAACTTTGATAAAAATATTAAAAATTTGCATCAAAATAAATATTTTCAACCTGCATTCAGACTTGAAAAATTTACACGCCGCCATTTTGCTGCATTCACCGAACGGGAACGCGACGTCACACAATGATACACCGATATTTTGCAAACTATCAAAACACTAATTAAATACGGTTTTGTTAAATATCTGGAAGAATAGTGCGTTTTGCTAAATTCAATTAAATGCCTGTGTTATTTTTAATAGTTTACGTTAATTAGTCCCACCCAATGTGTTATGGAAATAAATTTTAAGCAATTGAATAGGTACCTACAAAAAATCTTCAAATAAAAATAGTTAGCCTATATTAGAAGTACGTATAAATCCTCTGGTATACTTGTAAGTTCGCGCCAGATTTTATTACTGCTCGTGGTAAAGTTTCGCACGAATTATAATTTGGATTGGCCATCAATACAAATGCAACCATTAAAGAAAACAATATACAACTCTTAACACAATAATGAGATTGCTCTTAAGATTACAAGATTGATATTGAATAAAAATAATATAATTAAAGTTTATTAATTCAACGGCTTCTGGGATTTAGCGACCTAAGCATTGGCCCGCGTAGCTTACTGTAGCGCCCTCTGCGTTTCAAGTTAAATTCCCGTCAGAGTAAATTTATTTTGATTTGTGTCTCTGGGATAGACTCCAGAATGGTCCCTGTAAGATTCTTTGCAGGTTTATACTTACATAGACTTGGTAGGATCACGCAACATACAGCGATTAACAGGTTAACACCATCAAAATAGAAATAATTCGCATTTTAGATCCCGGAAGCTAAAAGTCAATATGTATAAGTGTGTCTTATATCCTATATATTTTTAAGTCGTATTATTCCGATCAGGGACGTTATCGAGCTAACCGAATCTTATATGAAAGTTTGAAATAATTTTTCGGATAGGGGCGAAGTCTAAATGAGACACGTTATGACAGGTTTTTGTTTTTGCCCGGCTGAACCGACACCCGCGCATACATACCTTCATGCATTGTTTATTATTTCTATTGCTTAAATATATTTAATCAGTCATTTACTGTTGTTGCAATGCAACTATTTAAAAAATTTCTTCAAAATCTAATATCCGTAACTAAAAGTATCCGAAATAATTTCATATCCGTAACGGTATCTGAAACCGATATAATATTCATATCTCTGTATCCAGAACCACATCTGAAATTTCATATCTCTAACATCCCTGATTACAATCGTTACTATGTTTTTCATTTGTTTAGCTGCAAAAGTAATAAAATTAATCTGAATTGTTCTTTGTTTTTACGCTGTACTTGATTATTGTCAACAATTTTTTTATACTTAAAGCTATATTTACACGCTATCGAATATGTCCGTATAGATTACTCGTTATAATATATAAGTAGTAGAAATGCATATATGTTACTGGATATAATTACAACAGAGATGACACTTGCATCATTTTAAGATCGTTTAGTATATCACATTGAATGTATTATTGTGTACTGGGTAATAATAAACTAAATATATTGCAACAAGAAATACATACAAATAAACCACATCGATACTAATGATACATAATGAACCAATTGGTAAATAATCTTCTAGGTTGCTGTCAATCCTAATATTCTTCTTCAGTGGTTTTAACCAGGGCTTGAAAACCGGAAAAAATTCGAACCGGTTACAGCCAAGTACCTCTTTCTTTTCTTTTTGGTTTTGTTTTTAAAACTTCAAAGTATTTTGGTAACAAAATTGTGGTATATTAGTTTTGTTGAATAAACCGGTTTTCAACGGTTTTTTCCTCACACCTTCAAAGCCGGTTTATAATAAAAAACAGCAGGCGTATAGGGAAAGTAATCCTCGCGGAATAAACCGGTTAACATAGGTTTATATAACACTATTCTTTACGTTTACATTCGGAACGAAACGTCGAATGAAATCGATTATCACCGGTTAAAAAAGGTTAGTTTTAAACTGATTTCGAGCCTTAGTTTTAACAAAACACTGAGTCGTTGTAAACTAAAGAAGAAGGAAGAAATAAATGAAAAATAGAAGCCTATCATTTATTAATTTTATACCTTCAGGGTGAAGTGTCATTGCCGATTGTCATATAAAATTCATCCATCAACTTAACCCAACATAAATGCTCGATTAATGTCCCGAATATAACAAGTATATAATCTCTTGTAGGGCAGATATACTATTTTTTAGAATATGCTCTTAACACGTAAAAGTTTATTCCATATAGGTATTATTAGCCAAAACCTATTTATTATTACCAAAAATGACTGTTATGAAGTATTAATAATAAGTATAAAAAAGTTCAAATATTTCATAATACAACCTAATATTTTGCTACAAAAAAGTTCATTGCGAAATATGTTCTAGCTAGACACGTGATCACTTTCTGTTACTTCGTTACATTTATTTTAAAACTACCCAATAACTGAATTGCCTATAAATATTTTACTTTGGTAGCACCTTATATGAACTTGAAACACTTTTGCTTGTCGTGGGGTATCCGCGTCTTGAACAGCACCGAATCGGCGCGGTATTGCGTCGACAGGAGGGGCGTGTAGCCCATAACCTGCGCAAGGACAGTCATGTATATAAGGATATTCATGTCACTATCGTAATATAATACCATTTGTATAATAGTCGTATTATTAATTTATACAATTTGACGAGACTGACTCGAATTTGTTAAAAATAATATCAGCTGTGCAATTCCAAAACCTATAAAGTAGTTCATACGATATTATTGAATACAGCACAAAAATACGTCACAAAATTGTACCACATTTAATTTTCAAAAAACTATTTTAGGGGCCTCTTACAAATTACGTCACATGTATTTCATAATTTTTGGACCCTTTTCCCGTCCTTGTTACAGATAGTCATATTCGTAAGAGTCCTCCCTCCCTAGTGTGACGTCACACATTTTGCAATTTTACATTAGGAAGTTATCAAATCAAAACAACAGTTCCGTAGTTAGTTTTATTTCCATTGAATGATTTTAAATAATTTAAACACTGCTGATACAGATACGAGTTTTGATTTTTTTTCTTTAATAGTTGACATTTCGTGTCTTAAAGCTTATTAGACTTTCAAATGTGATATCACAAAATTTAGGACCCCTCCCACCCCTTGTCACACAATGACACACTTCGTCAACCGACCCCACCCCCCTTAACGTGCGACGTTATTTATGGATGGCCACTTTATAGCTCATTAAGTTTGATATCGATATTTGATAATTTTGACAAGCACAATACACAAATATTAATTTAAAAATTACTACGTTTTAAAATTGTGCAGCCGACATAATGTCTTGTATTTCACATGGGAACCATGGGCGAGTCTACGGCTAATTACTTCATTTTGCGACCGATGAAAGGGCATTCATGACATTTTATGTACAGTCGCTGTATGAAAAGGTTCGTCACCTCAAAGTCGATTTTTACTTGCAATAAAATATAGAACCGATAAAAACAAAATTGCAATGATGAAAATGACAGATACTGAGATTAACAATAGTTTTAATCCTCAGAAACGAAAAGGATATAATCACTACACTTATAACAAATATTAAAACCAATAAAAGTTTTTACATCTCTAAACAACCTTTTTAGACAAGATAGAAAATCAAACAACTTAGAACTAAGTAATTTGAAACTTTATTGTCAAACAGTTAAACATATTTTTTTGTGGAATAGTCTGCTGTTTGTATGAAAGGGTAACATATGCTCGCAGAAGGTTAAATATATCAATTTGAAAACTGACGAACGTTTTCTCCATACCGCGACTGTACCTAAGTGAATGAAATGAATGTATTTATTACCTGAATAGCGCGAAAGTAGTTGGGGTATTAGAAACAAATTAAGAAGATCGAAACCGCACCTTAAAATACGTAAAATCTATATGAATTTCATTTTGAAATACTCACATGAGAGAAGAACTGTATACATTTATGTCGTTCATGGAAATGTGTTTCATCTGCAGACAACGTTACTGGACAACCCGGACACCTGAATGTCCATCTTGAAGTTACCTGAAAACGAAATTTAAATAAAACTGTAACAAAATCGTTGGAAAAATATGTTAATTTCTCTTCCCTCTTCTTCCACTTTAGCTTCACTTATATAGAATGCTGTCGTGTCATGCTAAATGTCCAAACATTTTCTTTTTCAATTGTCATACTTTTCGGACTTACGCACTTTTTTATGACTATATACATAACTTTCATATTGGTTTTTTCTTACTAACTTGTTATTTCCATATACCTCCGACAGAGTAAAAAGTAACGATTACAAATATTAAATTATTAAATAAAAAATAACGATTGGAAGTAAAAAAATAAATAGTTATAGTTATACACAATTAGTACTTGTAAGTACTGTAATAGTGTAAATACGATAAAGAGTTCTCTATCTACAGTTTGTCTTTTTCTTATTAGATAAAATTTTAATAAGTTTAATTGTGTCTTAAGATGAATAATTTAAAGCATTTCTACTGTAATATCTAAGTTAAGATGTGGTTTAAGTTGTCTAAGACAATTCTCTGGAGCACCGTCAAATAGTTAAAATCATTGCAAAATAACCCTATTGTTATTTTACGTAAATAATCTTCTAAGAAAAAACAATATACCTATATCAATAAGAAACCTGAAGGGAAAACATAACATAATTTTTAATTCATAATCATCAGATTCTCTCCAAAAATGTGACGATTATAAACTCAAAAACAGTAAGAAGTTTTAAAGTCACTTTTTACCACTCCTCTAAATAACACAGTACTCTTGCAGATGTCAAGCTAATGTGCAGTCATGGAATGAAAATGTTCGCCAGTTTTCAAATTGATTCATTTAATATTCCGCGAGCACATGTTACCTTTGCAAACTAAGTCAACAGACTGTTCCAGAGAAAGTTTTGTTTAACTATTTGACAATAACGTTTAAAATTACTTAGAAAATGTTGGCAGTATTGTTTCTTGTACTACTCGTGCAAGCAAAAGTCGACTTTAAGGTGATTAACATTTTTATACCGCGACTGTACTTGCGTCACTCATGAGTCAATCCGTCTTAAACACTTGCTAAATTGGTCGTAACTTCATAGTCTATAAATAAGGACTAACTGCAACATTAAAATGCTAATAATTGGATATAAACTTTTGACATCGAAAATATACCTTGACCGGCGGTTTCCTTGTGATATGCGACACAAGGAAATTCATAGCAATATCTTCGCAGTTCATGTATTCGTCGACGTAGTCGCGAATGGCGGCGGGCAGCATCCGGAAATACGCCCACAGGTAGTAGCGGTGGACAAAGGCAGCGCCCGTTAACACCATACTCAGCTCGCAGCTACAGCAATAGCATTTATTACAAATTTAAAAAATAGAACATTTTTGCTTCGCCGTAACCAGGTATCTATGATGGTGACCTATCTCACCCGGAACATAATACACGTATATACATACGCATACATAAACAGCTAAAAACATAATCCTTCGTATTGCCTTGGCCATAGTCGGGTAAAAACAAGCAACTGGGTATTGAATAATTACCCAAAAGCAATGCATTAACAAAATACCAAAAGCAAATTTATACAGTACAGATACCAGCAGTAAATGATACACATTGAGTTAAGGAAAGGCATGAATATAGTCGGCCACTTTCGGACTCGAAATTAATAAATATGTTAATATGGAGTTACATATAAATCGTTTGAAAACTCTGAAAGTGAGAAGAAATCTCCTTTTGCCTGCAATGTTTGAATTAATAATTAAAATTAAGGATTATTAGAAAATTTCACATTACCTATAATTAGAATTATACAGGAAACCATTATTGAAGTTGAGGTCCCACGCATGGTACCTGCCCGGAAATCCAACAATTCTGTCGCGGTGCTCTCGCCACACCCTGTGCATAAAAATTTGGTGCAATTTAACAACAGATTTATTTATTTCAATAAATAATATTAAATGTCTGCAAAAGAATATATCGTCAAATTCATTGGATCTGCGGATCTCTGTTATATTAGAATCAAAACACCGATTGTGCGATCTATGCAGTCATCGAGCATCATTTGACCGTTATTTGTAGATATTGCAAATAGACTTCTTTAAACTTATCAAATCATCGTTTATGTTTTTTTGCTATTATTAACATCTACATAATACTACTACATAATAGGTACTCTTTTAGATGCAAACATATTATAATTTTTAATATGTATTTATAACATATTACCAATATAAATAAATATTGATGACATACATATAACAATATAACCATACAAATTATAACAATATAAGATAAACAAGCCACAAAAAATACTATGATGACCTAACTGGCCACAAGACACATTCATTACAAAAAAACGTGTGCGTCTCGGGACACCCGACAGAAGTGATAAACTAATCTAACGTGAGAGAAAGGGAAGCCAGACAAACTGGCGCCGTAACACGTTACGTAACGAAGCGGCTTACCCTCCCATAAGAAGTAATCACTTCATAAAATCTGCACTTGTGGTACCGACCTGAATGCGAACACGATCTCGTCGTGGCGCAGATGCGCGTCGTCGTCGACGCAGAGCACGGCCTCGGTCTCGATCAAGTGGTAGGGCAGGAAGCGGTTGTTGAGCGAGTTGCGCGGCGGGCGCACCACCGCCACCGGCGCGCCGCTCTCCGGCCACGCGGGCACCGACAGCGGCGACGACGGCCCGTTCCACACGACCACCACCTGGTTTACGCGAACAAAACATACATACATTCACAACTTCACGCCAGGTGCCTCGCGGGGTAGCCACGAAGACAGAACGCCATTCACGCTTATTCTTACACACCTGACTTGCTTCTTTGACATTCATAGCTCTTGACATGCACGCTCGTCTGTTCTTAAGGCTCCTGACATCACCTTGTTTTGTTTCAAGGTGGTGGGGTGGTGTTTTCATTTCATCACAAATGTTTTCATTAACAAAAAAATCCTTCACAGGTAACTAACAAAGAATAAGTATTTTCTACATCTTGAAGTCGGTGCCAAGTAAAACATCCTGATCTGATGAGGGCATCGTAGGGAAATCGAGAGCATCCTTTGTTGAAGAGCGCCGAGCGCCCAGTCCTCGAAAAAAGGAAACTATACGCGTGCCAGTGGTACAATGTCTACAGACGGTTAAAAAAATATTTCTAAAGCTATTTTAGTAACTAAAAAGTAGAAAGTATTTTTTATAACAATACCAAAAGCAACCTCAAACTAAAAAGCAAAGAATAAATATATTCTACAACATCTTGAGTCCGTACCAAATAAAACTCAAAAGACAACAACAAAATTGCAAAATTTTGTAGAAAATAGTTATTTTGTGCTTTTTAATTAGATTACGGTTTGTTTGATAAAAAAAAGTTTTTGCTTTTAAAAAGCTTAAAACAACATGTTACATAATATTCGAAGATTGCTCACGATTTCCCTGAGACCTCCTCAGGAGTATACTCTTTCGAATAAAGAATATAGTGAAAATCGATCCACATTTGACAGATAAATCACGTAACAAACAAAAGATATACATTTCAATTGAGAACTCCTCGAATTTAGTTAAAAATATAACTAACTTTTGGGTATTTCTCATCTATTGAAGAAAACTTCATTGCCAAAAAAACTACTTCACACACACACACAATGCTCAATCGCATGTGAAGTTTTTGTATCGATATGTTTTAAATTGCGCGAAAATTAGTACCAAGACCTTGAAGGGGTTCAACATCTAACTAAATTATATTAATAATCTAAAGGTGAAAAATCAATTTTAAAACGTGCTTAAATCCATTAAAACTTAGTACTAATGTGCAAGAGTTACAAATAAAAAAGTTTTCAAAGTCACCTTATTCAAATAGGGCAAGCCCCGCAGCCGCGCCAATGCCGCCGCTAGGACCGTTTCCCTTTCGTAAGTGAGAATGACAATAGTGAACTGCTCCCGGGGCCGGTCTCCGCCGAGGGCCTCGCTGAACTCGCGCCCCGAACCACCGGCGCCGGCGCCCACCGGCCTGAAGCCGGCCGCCGAGCCCACGAAACGGGCCTCAGAAGTAACCGGCGGATCCCACGGTAACTGTGGGTACAGCGTAAACGGCTCACCCCATTCATTCCACAATTCATACCCGTGTACAAGCCCCACAGAAAAGTTTCGGCGGTACGCCGGGCTGGAGTACGGCGCCTCTAGAGGGCCGAGCGTCTCCTCCGGCTCCGTATCTACTGCCGGCGGCTCCAGTCGCGGCGGCGCATAGGTTTCGTTGAACGCCGGCGGTCCTGTCGTCGGCGTTGCCGGCCGAGCCGGTATATGTAGACGAGTGCGAATCGCCGCTAACAGCGAGTCGACACTCGCCTGTACCGAGCTTAAGTACCGCTCCCACAATACTCGACCCTGTCTTCGGAATGTTAGCAAGTCTGCATCACTCAATGACCGTAACAAAAAATGCAATTCGGTTACGCGCGCCTTCGGTAACGTTAACGTGGCTCGACGCCAGTCAAGCACTTCGCTGTAAGGCAATTGTGTTCTATCTCCTCCTAATATTACGGGTATCGCTCCAGACCTGAGCGCCTCATACAGTCTGGCTTGAAGTAGGGCCGTAGTAGCGTAATCGCGGTCGGCAGGCGCCAGAATTAATACAAATGTAGAATCTGTCAGAACGGCGCGTCTAGATCGATCAGTGCCACACAAAGCCCAATCACCGATATGTATAGTGGCACGTTTTTCCACAGGTGGATCACATTCGAATTGTAATAAAAATGTATCTGACGATGGTGCTGAGCCTGATATATTCTGTAAAGTTTCTATCATTGACTTGTCATCATCTCTGTCAGCTGATTTTGCTGGTGGTTGCGACCCCTGAAAACTATGCATAGTTTATGAATTGAAACTTTAAAAATACTGTAAAATATGATATTGTTCGTGCAATAATTATATTCCCTTATTGGTTTACCTCAATAGATATTTACGTCTGGCAGGTGCAATCGGTGCACAGTCCGCCCATACATCTCCGCCTGGAGGGCCGAGGGCGGGCGGCGTGACTAAATCGAAGCCGGGCCGGAACTGGGAGTGCGTGAATGTGGACTGCGCTATCATCGCCCTGCCCGTGGAGGCTCCGCGGAAGGCATCCCCCGATCCCACCGACAATTCGCGCCGAGCCAAATTTAATAGCACGTGATTCCGGCCATCGCCTCCCCAAAATGGCAAACTTTTCACTGCGGTCTCATTCAATAACAGCCGATATGAATCTGTTGTAGAACTGGAATAACATAAGGGTACTATTTTATAGAGAGGCTACATATTTTTCTGTGTACATCTAAATGGTTTACTAACATAAAAGTTACTCACGAGGGATTCTTGTCAAATGGAAAAGCCTCGCCAACAATAACTAAGTAAATGCATGCTTCATTTGGATCACGTGTGAGGTGTGCGTTGTAGCCTAAAGTTTGTCGAAGTGTTGTTTTGAGAAAGCCGTCAACTTCCGCTCCCGAGACCGGAGCATAGATATCGGGATCATAGAGGTATACAGGAAAGCCTGAAGTTAAGGAGCAACGGGAGTGATCAAAGCATGAGAACATTTGGCAGTGAATTTCGGAGGCAGCATTTAGCGGCGGTAACAATGGTGGAGGGCGTGAGGGAAGTATTTGTACGGGTGGTGCTAGCTCCGGCGAGTCGCGGCGTATGGCTTCGAGTTGTGCAAGCCGGGCTTGGTCGGCGGAGGCGCGGAGGCGTTGTAGTTCTGCGGCAGCGCGCGCATGCTCGGCCTTGGCACTGTCCGCCTTTGCGCTGGCCGCGGCCGCTTCCCGCTGCAATCGCCCTCGCTTTGCCTCCAGTTCCCGCAGCTCAGTCGACACTGAAGCCTATAATAGAAGAACTAACAATTTAATCCTACAAGGAAGTCTTAATAAGATACACATATGACATGTATAAGGATCAACACTTATAAATATCTATAACAGGTACGGACTTATATATAAAACTAGGATAGGTATGACCTTGACTTCATCCACGCTTGACTTGAAATTCCCGCGGGTCTCCCGGGACATAAATGACCGCAGCGTTTTAAAAAAGAATGTAAGCTATCATTTTAGTAAAAGCTGTTACGAATGGGCTAATTTTTATACGCCCAAACAACTATGTATATTTATATTCGTTTATTGTTTTATATTTTAAAAACAATTGTAATGTCTTCTTAGACACCGGGTTACCTGGAAGGGATCGCTATAAGCGATAAGGCTGCCCATTGTTCTAATGGAAATGTGTTTAAGTATATTAAATGTCTAGGTTTAAGTTATGATGAACAATAAAAAGTTTTCATTCATTCATTCATTCAACTACAAACCGCCCTCAACATAATTGCCGCGGGATAAAAATACACCACATTTTATTACATAAAATTTGCTATTGATCAGTGAGAAAATTACATTGGATTTCAATTTTATTTATAACCGACTACGAAAAAGGAGGAGGTTCTCAATTCGTCGGAATCTTTTTTTTTTTTGCTTTTTTTATGTATGTTCGTGATTTATGATCCGATTTACGTGATTCTTTTTGTCCCCTAAAAATTTTACACAGTTTGGCCCGGTAGTTTTCATTTTATGAACATTTTTCATGGAAACAATTTTCACTCCGTTCCATATGTACACCGATTACTCTGAGATTTATGATTCGATTTACGTGATTCTTTTTTTGTTCGACGCGGAATAGCTGCCATGTGGTCCCCTAAAAATTTGACATAGTTTGGCCCAGTAGTTTTCATTTTACGATCATTTTTTGTTCCCGGTTCTTGGGACCTATATTTTTTAAGATGCGCGGCACCATTCGTAGGTCCACCCATACATAGCTAGACACTAAAAGTAACAAATAAAAAATAAAAACTTCGTTTAAAAAAACCGACTTCAAAAACTAAAATGTATAAAATAACTTATTTCTAAAGCTATTATTATTAATATATATTATCTAAAACATCTTGAAGTCGGTGCAAAGTAAAACATAAAAATTACTATATTTTGAAAATTACTAAGCACGGACTTTAAGATGTTTTCGATAATATATATTAATAATAATAGCTTTAGAAATAAGTTATTTTATACATTTTAGTTTTTGAAGTCGGTTTTTTTTAATCTGGCAATACTAAATTATCCCTAGAAAAAATCCCACGGGATTCTAGGCATAAAAAACAAAAGTGCATATTTCAAGTCTAAGAATTTGCTGTTGATCAGTAAAAACCGCATCGAAATTGGTCAAATTGTGACGTGAGATGAATCCCGAAAAAACATACAGAAAAGACATCTAAAAATTGAGTTTTCCATCGTTTATATAGTCTACTCCAGTTGTTTTTTTTTAAATAACTTGAATTTACAGACATGGCATGTTAAGAATTTTATAGTATTATATATTCTTGTGTTCATTTGTATGCCACTGAACTCCTCCTACATAGTTGTGACCAATTTTGATTAATTTTATTGTCTATGTTTGTATGGGTCCTGGGAAGGTTTAGATTCACAGTTGGATCCAGTAGGTGGTGCTGCAATTGGGTTCCAGGATTTTCATTTTTTCAAAGAAGGACCATGTTTGCCAAGCCTAATTACTATAGCAATACTTATCTTTAATCAATTATTTAGATCTTCTAAGGGAGGTCACATCTCTGGTAATGTTAATATTAATTAAATTCATCGAAAATAATAATGTGGAATGAAGACTCACTCCCAGCTGTGTTAATCACAGTCTGGAAGTGGTCATCTTGAAAATGACATTGTCATGATGAGACATGACACCCCCGTTTTGCCACGACACTGACACTAGACACTAACACTAGTTAAACTGGATAGCAATACATCTTCAATTTTAATAACAAAGTGTGAATTGATTTAGGAATTCACTATATAAAATTCCTTCACCTATCCACTGCCCACAATTTGCACCATGATACATATCCAAAACTCTTGACGCCTGCACATACTTCATCCTATTATGATAATTCTTTTACGGTGCAGGCTGTCAAACTTTGGAATATGCTGCCTCTTACTGTCAGAGAGGCGAAATCCTTACCAACATTTAGAAATTTACTCAGAAAACACTATTTGTCCACAAATAGCTATTTCTGATTTACCTAATATAATCATGCTAAGACATTTATTTATTATAATAACTTGTGTTATTGTATATATATGACTATGTATATATGTATGTATTTGTATATTTATTTCTTAAATTAGTTTGAGTATTAAGATTAAGAAGCTGGTCGACTTCCTGGAGGAGCGGGGCTGGATGGAGTAAACCCTCATCCACCCTCGCACGCAAAATAGGCGTTTGTCGTCGAGTTGCGGAAACCGCCTGCTCGCAGAAGAAGAAGTAGTGTGAGTATTCTTGTATTGTGTATCTATTACCATTTTGCTGCACCATCTATTTCGCCTGATTCAATTTCTGTTATTTAGGTTGCCTGGAAGAGATCGCTTTGAGCGATAAGGCCACCTGTTGTATTGCCTAGAAAATATTGTAAACATGGTCTGTTTTTGTAATTGTGTATTTTGGTGTGCAATAAAGTGTTATCTATCTATATTTAATATATAAAGTCTCAAACTATTTACGAGTTCTGAATCAGTTTATTGAATTTATTAAATACGAAAATAGTTCATAATAATGTGATTGAGTAGAAAAGTTGTTCTCTCTTCTAGGTCACTGATGAAGTTGAGAAACTTTATACCTGCTATCACCAAAGTTAAGCTTATGGAATCCCTATTACTCCCCATTCTTGATTGTGCCAATGACAGCTATCTGGATATAACACAAGAACAACTAGATAAAGTAGAGCGCCTTCATACTTTTTGTATAAGGTGCGTATTTGGATTACATAAATATAACCATGACTGAATTCTTAAAAACTCAAATGATTGCCCATCAATCTTTGCCGGAATACTCACATTCTCAGACTTCTTTATAGTTATTGCGTCTACCCACTACTCCACATTACCTCAAATAACTTTTCGAACTTCTTTATTAATCTAGTTCCCAGCATTTACACCCCGACACTAAATACAGAATAAACACACCACCACACCTGCCACCACTATTTAAAATTCAGTGTTTAACCTACATACCTTAATTCTAAGCATTTCTTCTATCCTTACTTTTAAGTCAGCTAGGTTTGTACATGAAATTTCACTCAAGGCATCTAACGTATGCCGCATTGAATTGCTACTACTGGACCCTGACATGGATTCATACTGAAAATAATAGTAACATTGAATATACGTCCGAGTCATCTAAAAACGAGTAATATAAAAAGTCAACGTTATAATTACCTTAGATAAGTAATAGTGGGTAAATAATGGTACTACAAATAAAATTATGGACACTAAAATTATAACTCGAGACAATTTCAGATGACCCAACCATACACAAAAACGTTCGTAAAACAACATAATGATACGTTACTTTGATCAGAATATACACACAATTTAACTATATTTATTACGAAAAGTAACAAATATAAATGGTAAATAAAGAAGCGCCGAACGAATGACCATATTATCTTCACTCGTGTTAAAGTATCTTAGATACATAATACTCAGGCAAAAGTCAAAACCTAATATTATATTTTAATAATATTCATCCATTATTATAGTTATTTTTATTAATATCTTTAACATTAGTTCATATTGCAGATTTTTCAGCAAAATAGTCTAGTACAACTCACGAGTCACGACCGATTTTGTATCATGTATGTCTATGACACTTGACAGAAAAGCACAAGCACGTTGCCAGATGACCATGTCAATTACCCTCAATTTTCATTCCAAAAATCCCCAAAAATAAGCTTTTTGAGAAAAAAACCCCAAAACATTTTTACTTGTTTTAAAGGAGAAAGAAAAAAGCAAAACAACCTTCGTAGTGAAAAACGTCACTAATGACGTCATCATTCCCGCTCACAGGGCGGTCACAACGACCCGTGTCAATAGGTCCATTAAATAACCATTCCACTTGAGTTTACGATTGTGACGCCAGCAAATAAGTGAAACGGGAAAACCACGGTTGTGAACGTGATCATTGTTAGTCTCTAACGGAAAGTAGCTTAGGATGCGACGCATACGAGTAGAGACAGCATAATAAATAAATAACGTAAATGAACGAACTAATGAATTAATTATTAAAATGAACTATTGAATTGGGATTGTTCAATTATTTTCAATCTAACTATTTGAGAAACCGTTTCGAGGAATAGTGTCCCTAATCATTTTGTCTAGTTAAAATTCCAAAAAACGTACGATCTTCTTGTATTTTGTAAGAAATGCGTTTGACCTTTATTTGACCTTACTAAATCCAATCAGGTGGGCCGCCTGCCTGTTTGCCTGCTTCAGGTGTAAAAAAAATTCTAGCTGTACATTATTTGATTAACATGGATTTTCCCTAAAGACTACTTTTAAAATTTAACCATTACTATAGAAAACAATAATGGTTGAACACGAAAAATTATAAGCATAGCGACAAAAAACACTAAAATGATCACGATACGTAATGAGATTGTGAGACAGTGACATTTAAATAGTAGCACAGATTACTATGACTATATATAGATAAAACTTACTTTTATTATTTTTGTTTTCTAGGCAAAGAAATCAATGTTAACTTGTCCCTTATGACGTCATCGGTGAAATATTTTAATATTGAATTATAAAAAAACTAAGGCTTAAAATACAAAAATATTCAAATTAGTATCTTAAAGGACCCTATTTTACGTAATAAAAATATAAAATCAGAGGGTTATTTTTTGTGAACAATCCCCATTGAATTATGATTCACTACTAGAATATAATCCTAAGATAAAGTAATAATACTGTATTATAACTTAGATATAATAATTGTAGTGATGAGAATTGTGTTTATAGATGAATTATTGGTACTTAAAAATCTTCAAAATTTCTCTCAACAAAATTTTTCCTACGAATGCCCCAAAGAATCTTAACCCCGAATCACCCCCAACGTCGAAAAAACCCGAATATACAGGCATCTGGCAACACTGAGCACAAGCTACATCAAAAAGCTGATTTCTGGCAATTCATGTTTTATATTGACATTATTAGTGTCAATGTCATATAAAAAATGACACTAGTATTTTTGTTTTTCGTGTATAAACAAGGCAAAAATCGTAAACCATACAGCCTTATCAAGTGTTATATCGGATTAATAATTAGCCTCCGAACTCCCAGGTTTTGTAAAAAAATGAAGAGTTATAGAATTGCATAAATATTGGCTGATTTCCACACGATTTCACTACAACGACAGCTTAAGTCCTTTTTCAAGTTATTTAATACTTTATATTCCGCATATCCTGCGGGAATCTTTTCGGGAGTGCTAAAGTGGTCAATATACATTAAAAATAGCTAATTCGGATCCTATAGATACTAAAACAATATAATTCTTCTCTTTTATATTTCCCGAGAATACCTAACTTCGAAAACACGTGATATTAGGACTTGATCAATATGAGTTTCTATGTTTATAAGACATCTTTAATAGAACAGATGTAGTTGTGTGCCGTTAGTAACATTTCTTATCCTGGGTTAATACGGGAAACTCGGAAATTCATGTATTTTCATACCTACGAAAAATCCGTTACCCCGCTGAAATTTAAATAGGCAAAATATCTGTAATCTACGTTACCTATTAGACGTGGACAAAGTCGCGGGCATATCCTAGTAAAACATATAATATTAAAATGGATGGATGTTAAAATAATACAAAAACTTTATAACATACTTTTATTATCTGTACTAGTTGCGAAAACTTAATAACAAGATAAATATACTGTATTTTAACTTATTCAACTACATTTTAAATGTATGTTGTTTTAAAATATAACTTAATACAGAAACCTTTTAGCTGTCAAATTATTAAATCTTAATTTACATGCGATGGACTATAACTATTTATACTTTTACATATTATTAGCGTCAGCAAAAAAAGTAGCTCCATACCCTACCCACATACATTTAAATATGTAACAAGTTTACCGCATTTATATTTATAATGTTATAATATTTTGATACATCCGCTAGAACGATAGTTTAAGTTCTTTTTCAAATGACGAGATACTTTATATTCTGAGAATTCCGTGGGAACTTCCCAGGAATAGTTTCAGATCATGAGGGGGATATGATTAGTACTAGAACAATAGGCTACGTTCTTTTTTAAATGCTGTAGTACATAATATCCTGGAATTTACGGATTTTTTATTTGCTTGATGTAACATTTTTTATATTTATTAGACATCGGCTTAAGTTTTAGTTGTGTATGCCTTTAATAACATTACTTATCTCGGGTTTTTAGAGGATTTTCCGGCATTCACGTATTTTCATACTAAAAAATCCTAGTTATTACATTAATAAATTAACACTAGAGTAAGTTCGTTTATACTTTAAAACCCATACGAAATATAATTTTAGTTAAAAGAAAACTACTAAAAAAAAGATTAAACAAAACAAGCAACTCATTACAAATTTTGTTACATTCAGAACAATTTATGTTTTATCAAGTGAATCTCTCACTTTATGTAATTCTTCAATATTATATCTAAACATATCTTTATTAGCATGATGAGTAATAAGATGATTGAATAATTCACTAGTTGTAAACAGTAAATTACATTTTGAACAGTTTTGTTTTGATCTCCTTGATTTAAAGTTGCAGTTATCATAGTGTTCTCTTGCAGCTACTTTATTAATAATGTGCAAACCACATATACATTTGTAAATTTTTACACATTCATTATTGTTGCCTTGGTCACTCATTGCACAAGGTTCAGTATGTTTAACTGTTTTATCGGTGCCTTTTATGGAACCTAATGAAAAATTAAGGTTATTCCGACACAGAATGTAATCTATTTGAATTATGTTTATATTATCAATTACAAATAGGGAATCCTTTTTGTGTTGTTCAACATGTTTATCGAGGTTATTCAAGGTTGAAAAAAATAATTTACACTCGGAACATTTAAATTTTTTAGATGAAACCTTATGGTTTGAGATATTCTGTTCAGTATCAAAACATGTCCCACATTGGGCACATTGGAATAAATTATAATCACATAGAATACCAACATAGGATGCGATTAGATGATTATTGGTGCTAGGTTCTTTTCTTCTTCCAAACATCACTACTTTCATATATCCATCATTAAAGTTGGCGAGATTTACATGATGGTTTAACATAGTCATCCCTTTGAAAATTTAAACCACATTTATCACATTGTTTTATATTATCGTTTTGGCAGCGATGTGTTTTACAATTACTTTTTTGTACAACATCACAATTTCGACATTGGTAAAGTATGTGTAATTCACAAGAACTAATAAACCTGTTGTAAACCTTATCTTCTTTTCTATTAAAAGTAACAATTCTTAGTACTTTTAAATTGATGTCTTGATATTCATGTATTTTCTCATGTTTCCTTTGTGCAGACAACAGATCAAAATTAAGTCCACAAATTGAACAAGGATACTGTTGGCTGTTTTTCTTACAGGTATCTTCAATGTGACTTTTTATATACATAGGATCTGTAAAGCGACGACATTGATCACATTTATATACTGTAATGTGTGATTGGCCTTGTTGAACTATGGTCAATTTAGCTCTATGTTCAAATTCGTAAATTGAATTAAATATTATTGTCTGTACTCTTTTGGGTGATAATGATTGAAATGTATGTTTTAGCCAAACTTTGTTTTCTGCTTTGAAGTAATAAGGATTAAATATCACTGTGTCAAATTTAGTTTTATTAGTTGAACAAATATTACAGTGCATATCATAATATTCTGCTGTAAACTTTAGTGAGCACCCATGACAAGTTTTTAGTGTATCAATTACTTTATTCCGAATGTTATGCTCCTGACAGTGCTCCACTACTTTATCATATTCAAGCAATGTTAAGTAACAACTTTTACAGGAAAATATCAAAACTTTCTCACTACTTGAAATATTATCAACCATTTGTTCAGATGTTTTGGTTTGTTTGATGTTTGTAGAGGTTTCATTTCCTTGCACTAACTTCTTTATATTAGTTATGTCTTTATTCTTAGTAGTAAATTCGTGAAAAGGAATATGCATTTTGTATGCACGATAAGACATCTTTGTATCACATTTTTGACAAGTGATGTATTCTACATCTCCACAAGTGTGATTTTCTACGGCGCTTTTAGATAAAAATTGCAATTTGCATATATGACACTTGGAGTATTCTGGAATTGGAGGACTTATTTTCTTACCATTCAAGTCAAGAAAAATGAAATCACTTAACTTCAAGTTTGTTTTAATTCTATGCTCTTTTTTGTGACTATAAAAGGATTGATTAGTAATCACAAGTCCACAGTGCTTACAATTATGTTTCATAATATTTGAACAACGAGCCTCTAAGTGAGCCTTATGATTCTGTGCAACATCATTAATATAACTCTTGCAAATTTGCAATAATACAATACCATTCTTTTTATTTGTAATTGGCTTGGATCCTCTTTAGAAAAAACATATTCTTCTGTTTCAATCTCACTGTTTGATGTTTTATATAAGTTTTCAGCATCCTCTAAAATTTCTATTGATGAAATGTAAATGAAGTCAGAAAGCTTCATTTTTTCATGTTTATGTAAATATTTGTGATGTTCAATTACTCTTCTGTCTATTAAAATGTCACATACTTTACAGTACCCAGAATCTGATGGAGTGGATTCACATGAATGATAATGTTGCATGTAACGCGATTCTTCAAAATATACGGCGCATTTCATACAACTGTATAAATATTTGTCAATGTTGTTTTCATATATATCAACAACATTAATATTCTTCGAAACATCATGTTGCTTCATATGCAGGAGTTTACCTTCTTTCTTGAAAACTAATTGACAAATTGAACATCTCCATTCAGGTAAGAGTTCCACGTGATCAGAATGCCGCGTTGCATCATGAACAGAAAAAAAGTGTATGTCACATTTGCAGCATTTAAAAAGTAGTGATTTCAGAGCAAATATGCGATGCGTCGGATCAAATTTTGTAAAAGGGACCTTATAGTTTCTGGGCAATTTCCACGAATGAGAATCATTTACTTTCAATATATTGTTTTTTGAAATTTTATCTTTAATGAAATTATCATCTGGCAGAATTTTGACCCTTCTCGTGTATTCTATTAGATGGCGTTTTCGTATATGTTTATTGTAATTACTGTAATCACCTTGATAGATTGAACAAATTTTACAATAAGGATTGAACAGCACCTGTTCTACTGGGGTTTGTTTTCCTCTACTATGATTATTTCCTAAATGTTTTAAGTAAGTTTCCTTATCTTTTATATAATAAGAGCATATTGGACAGCTAAACCACTTTTTCTTGTCTTTTGTAAGAATCACCTCATTTTGAATTACTTTATTATTTTTTTCACTGTAACCATTGGCATCCTTACTTGAAACATTTTTTTCATTATATGTCTTAACATTGTTGTACCTGGAATTGTCATATATAACAACATCGTGATCATCTACTGTCAGCTGGTCATCATCATCTGAAGTTTCTTCATCTGCTAAGTTAACAAATACATTTTTTTCAATTATGGATTTGTTCACTAAATCACATTTTTCCTGAGGAACCAGTTGCTTTGATAATTTATTTTCACCAGATGCAAGTACATGATATAAATGTTCAATAAGAGACTTTTGATCCAAAAATATTGTGGGACAATGAAGGCATCTAAAGCCTTTATTTGCTGAAGGAGAATATAGAGTTTTGCCATTATTCTCCATATAGGTCATAGCATCTGTCCTAAAGCCAGCTTTATAACTATTTACACAATTTCTTTTGAAATTATTTTGTAAAGAGAGGTCTGCATTGCATTCTTCAATTTTATGTCTTTTGTAACTATTTAATTTGGATATTGTACAATGGTTAATAGTACCATGGACAATATCCTTATGGATATCAAATTTGCTTTTGCTTGGAAATAAGATCATACATATTTTGCAATATGTGTGTTTCTGTTCTAAGAATATTTTGATATCTTCAAGAACAACTTTAACCTGCAAGTAAGATGTTAATACACTGTTTCCTTTGTTTGATTTGGTATTATTGATTGTATTCCTAGAAATCAAAGTGGGTATAGAACTATGTACTAATTTACTGGGTAATAGTGACTCACAAGGTTCCTTTTCTGAAGCTAAAAATGGTTTTCTGTTGTTAGAATGTATTTCTTTTGTATTGGCATAAAAGTTTTGAGTTTTTGCATGGGTTTCTTCGACATGCAAATCAAATGACTCTGATTCATCAAGCACTAATCTTGTAGAGATATTTTCTTCTTGTACATCCTTTGTTATTGATTCTGAAAACACCATCAAACAATTTTATAAAGTAATAACACAGTGGTTGTCATTATAAATGTTTAGTTAGAAAGTATTAGTCCATTCCATCTTCCTTCTACATTGATCCACATTATATAAAATGTGTATTGTATGACACTGATAAACACTTTATGAGTTGTACAATAAGTATATTGATTACAAAATATTTCAAGAAATTGTTCACAAGTTGTGTAAGTTGTCCCTACTGCTTTCCTTGGGTAACTGATTATCTTACAGAATTTTTTGTATTTCTAGAACAATTTTTTTACTATTACATACATACATAACTTCACGCCAGGTCCCTTGCGGGGTAGGCACGAACAACAGAGCGCCACATAGGCCCATTCTTACACACCTCACTTGCTTCTTTGACATTCATAGCTCTTGTCATGCACGCTCGTCTGTTCTTAAGGCTCCTAACATCACCTTCTGCTAACACATGATCAATTTGATCATGGAAGGTGTGTCGTGGCCTTCCGCGACTTCTGCATTCATCCACTTTTGCATTGTATATCTGTTTAGTCATTCTTTCATCATACATTCTTTCCACATGCCCGAACCACCGGAGCATTCCATTCCTTACCTTCACCCCGACACTCTCTTTCAGACCAACTCTCTTTTTTACTATTCTCATTAGATTACATTGTTTAATTAAATATGTGTGATAATTATGATGTTTCCTTAATTTATTTCATCTAGCAAATAATTTATTTGGTTTTTGGTTTATGTTATGTATAATGAAGGTAGTTCGTAATTTAGCAGTCTGGACCAAGTAACCAACAAGATAACAGTAAGTGCTTATAAATTTGTAATATATAACAGTGGCGACGAGGAAAATTAGTGAAATTGTGAAAATAAGTGATATTAAATACAATTAAAATAATTAAATACCCATGGTGGTATAAAATTCAATGAATTCGATATAATTAATGGGTGTTGGAAAAATTATATCCAAAGGTTGAGTTACTGCCTAGAAGCAAGTGAAATAAAGGAAGATGTAATGAAAAAAGCGAATTTACTGGCAGTATGTGGCCCTGAATTGTTTGATTTAATAACTTCTTTGATTTCACCTAAACAAGTAAGCGAGGTTAAGTTCGATTTTATTGTTGAAATTTTGAACAGTCATTTCCACCCAAAACCAAACGAGATTGTCGAATCGTATAAATTCCAACTAGAAATCTAGAAGAGGGGGAAATGGTGAAGAATTACATAGCACAATTACGGAAATTAAGTATTGGTTGTAATTTTTCTGATTTAGACCGCACCCTTAGAGATAGATTAGTATGTGGTATTAGGGATAAAGAAATTCAACGAAAATTACTACAGCAAAGTAAATTAACGTTTGAACAAGCCTGTAACATTGCATTATCACATGAGACTGCAAATTTTGATTCAAATATTATTATACAGTCCAACCCAGTTATTAGTAACTAAGAACATGATACAGTAATTCCTATGGAGATTAACAAAGTAGCTAGCAAAAATACACCACACAGCAAGGACGATATAGTGTGTTCACGATGTAATAAGTCTCATGGAGGCAAGTGTCGCTTCCGATGGAGCAAATGCTGCCACTGTGGTAAGACGGGGCATATAGAAGCAGCTTGCTCAATAAAGTCTAAGCAAGATAAGAAGCACAAATATTCAAAATGTAATGGTTTGTATGAGGTAGGCATAAAGAGCATAAAACAAGACAAGGTTGATCCATTTCTCATTAAAGTGTTACTAAATGGAATTAAACTGTTAATGGAGGTAGATTCAGGCTGCCCATACACTATTATTAATGAAAACACAGCCAGACTCATATGGGAAGGGAAAGTACCTCAACTACATACAACAGACATAGGGTTAAAGTCTTATACGGAGGGTAAATTAACATTGAAAGGGGAAACAACAGTACAGGTTACATACAAGAATATAATTAAAGACTTAAAAATACTTATAACAGAAGGTAGTGGTACAAGTTTAATTGGTAGGAATTGGTTTGCAGATTTAGGGATCACTATACAAGGAATAAATCACGTTAAAATAACTTCTAATGACAAGACATTAGTCATGGAATTAATTAATAAATATAAAGAGATTTTTGAGCCAGGATTGGGTAAGTATACAGGTCCCGTTGTCAACATTACCCCGAATGAAGGGTCAGTGCCTAAATTTATTAAATGTAGACCAATTCCGTTTGCCATAAGGGAAAGAGTGTTCAAAGAAATCGATAGACTGGTAGAAGAGGATGTCCTAGAACCAACAACACACTCAGAATGGGCTACTCCGATTGTGCCTGTTCTAAAACCAAATGGGAAAGTACGCTTGTGTGGAGATTACCAATCTACAGTAAATGCAGTTACAAATACAGATACATATCCATTACCAACATTAAATGAGGCTTTTGCACAATTAAAGGGGGGAAGAATATTCACAAAAATCGATTTGGAACAGGCGTAATACTAATAATAACTGAGAAGTTTTTGGCCAAGGGCCAAAATATCTATTGTGCATTCATAGATCTGGAGAAAGCCTACGACAGAGTAATAAGAATAGAACTGTGGTCAGAATTATCTAAATATGGGGTAACTGACAACCTAATACAATCACTAAAGTCTCTCTATGACGATTCCAGTGCTTGTGTTAGGATCAACGGGGCCTACTCCGAATCGTTTAACATCGAAAAAGGTGTTAGACAGGGTTGCGTATCGTCGCCGTGGCTATTCAACCTTTTTATGAACAGTTGCTTGGATGGTTTGAAAGAAAGTGAAAGTGGTTTAAGAATGAATGGGTTACTCATCAAATGTCTACTCTACGCCGATGATCAGGTTATACTTGCATCGTCGGAAAAAGAGTTACAGGAGATGGTAACGATTATGGATGAATCTTTTAAGACTAAGGGTATGAAAATTAATGTAGAGAAGACGAAAGTTATGGTGTTTGAAAGAGATAAAAGTATGACAATGTGTAACGTACAGATAGGAAATGAAAGACTAAAGCAAGTTAAAGAATTTGTTTACCTAGGGTGCATGTTTACCAGAGACGGAAAGCATGAAAGTGATATTGAAAGGAGAGTAATGGCAGGAAATAAGGTGAATGGAGCGCTGAACTCTTTTATAAACAGCCAGAAAGTGTCTGTAAAGGCACGTCTGGCTGTCCATCAAGGGGTATTAGTACCAACGCTAATGTACGGCAGTGAGAGTTGGGTGTGGCAGAAGAAGCATGAAAGTAGGATAAATGCAAGGTTAATGTAAGTGATATGATAAGAAACAGTGTGATAAGGGAGCGTTGTGAATTGAAAGAAGATGTAGTGACAAGAGTTGAAAAGGGAATGTTAAGGTGGTTTGGCCATGTAGAGAGAATGAATGATAGCAGAATCACAAAACAAGTATATGATAGCAATGTGACTGGAAGAGTCAGTGCCGGTAGACCAAGACGTACTCACCATGATCAAATTGAAGATATTTTGAAGAAAGGTCAGATAAAAAGTAGTTTAAATAAGCGTGTATGTATGACAAGGTTAATGAAAGTTGATGAAGCGAAAAGTGTTTGTCAATATCGTAACAAGTGGAGATCCATTGTCTCTGCCTACCCCAATGGGAAACAGGCGTGACAATATGTATGTATGTATGTATGTATACACAAGTGGTGGTAGATAATAAAACAGCACAGTTGCTAACATTGAACACTCCTAAGGGTTTATATAAAATGAAACGTCTACCTTTTGGGGTTAAGGCCTGTCCAGGAATTTAACAGAGATTATTGTAAGTGACAATGGCAGAAGCTTCATATCAGAAGAATTCAAAAAGTATTTGAAATATTGCGGCATTAGGCAAGTATTAGTAGCTCCATACCACCCAGCGTCTAATGGACAGGCTGAACGCACAGTTCAAACTGTAAAAAATAAATTAAAGAAAATGACTTCAGAGCCTTGGAATGTGCGCTTGCCCAACATATTATATGGTCTCAGATCAACACCAAGCAGTATAACTGATAAGTCACCAGCGGAACTCCTCAATAACAGGCGCTTTAGAACAAGATTTGATTTCTTGAATCCCTTGTCTTATAGACCTAAGGGAGAATCCAATGTCAGGGAGAAAAATGAAAAAATAAAGTTAAGAAGCTTTAATATTGGTCAAGTTGTATTTGTGCGGAACTATTGTAAAGAGCCTCGATGGTTACAGGGGGTTGTAGAGAAAAGAGTAGGGGTGTGTAGATACTTGCTGCGATGGAATGGAAGACTGTTAATGAGACACATCAACCAAATGCATAGTGGACCAGGAGAGAATAAATCATCAAAAGACATAATACAACCTAAGATAGTAAAAAATGATGGTGATAATGAAGAGGATGTAATTATCCCTTCACCTCGGAAGTGGGCAGAGATTATCGGGGTATCAGGGCCACAAGACATAGTATTACCTAAACAACAAGAAGAGGGAATAAGAAATAAACGAGCACGATCACAGTCACCACCTTCATCTACATCTAAGAAGATTAGACAAAAAAGTACAGAGTCCAGTATAGAGGATGAAGAGTCTGAAATTGATTCAGACGAAGAGTAAAAGAGTGTTAATAAAAACCAAATCTGCAGTAGTTTAATATGTACATAATAAATAATAATTTAAATGTAAATAAAGTAATAGAAAAAGCAATTAGAGTTTGTGAAAGTGAATATTAGTTTAAATAAATAATGCAGTGTGTGGAACTTAATAATAGTGAACTATCCTGAGGGAAAGGTGTGTTATGTATAATGAAGGTAGTTCGTTATTTAGCAGTCTGGACCAAGTAACCAACAAGATAACAGTGAGTGCTTATAAATTTGTAATATATAACAGTTTACCAAAAATTAATTACTCTAATGACACTGCTTCCTCTGGGATAATGTTATAATTATTAACCATTTCACACAGATGTAGTGATGGATCTGAATGTTTTATCTATGATGTGATATTGTTATGATTGTTAATGTCGTTAAATAATGACAGAAACCTTATGTATATGATATCATATATATCTATAGATAGATTTTAATGATCACCAAAACAGGAGTTATAAAAATACACAACAAGACTATAGTTACACACTTGGTAAACAAATGGCGGCCTTATAACTAAAAGGGATCTCTTCCAGGCAAATTGACTCACTGAAAAGAATTTCTTAACTTATTACACATAACAATTAATTAAGAAAGAATGAATGAATAATTGTATTGCAAATAAATTAAAGTACAATGGGCGGTCTTGTCACCAAAAGGGATGTCCTCCAGACTAGCCTATACAATTATTATCAACACATTTTTGACCGACTTGTAATTATTAAATGGAAGATTACCAGTGTTCGTTTATTTGCATTCATCATAAAAATTATAGAAAAAATATTAATGACATACATGGACAGCAGTTACAATTTAAAGTAGAGTAAGCACATACATTGTTGCGTAATAATACAATCCTGCATACTTTCCCCAGGGGGTGCCGCCCTGGACTCCCCCCCCCCCTCCAGGTAGCGGTACAAGGGGATGCGTCCCCGGGGCCCCGAGCGGCCACTGTCACATCCCCCCTTCACTCCGTGACAGTGGTGTCCCACCTTTCCGCCTCCAAATCCTAATGCCTTCCCCTCCTTCCCAAACCTCCTCCCCAAACACCCATCCCTTCCGTTGCGACCGCCAGCGTCGAGATTTTCTCCGCTGGCCGTCGAGACCGCGGTGGTGTAGTCCACCCCACCACCGCCCGCCTGACCGGCGACCTACCCTCCCCCGCTCCGTCCGCCGACGCTGCTGTGTGCGCGAGGCGGCGGGGAAAAGGGGAGGAAGGAGAGGGGGAGGGGTGTTGGCGCAGGAGCAATCCTTCGCAGCCTCCCGCTCCCCCCTATCGCGAGGCCCCCCCCGCCGCTGACGCTGCTGAGTGCGCGAGACGGCGGGGGGGGGGGGGGGCGGGGTGGAAGGAGAGGGGGAGGGGTGTTGGCGCAGGAGCAATCCTTCACAGCCTCCCCCTTCCCCATCGCGAAGCCCCCCCCCCCCGCCACTGACGCTGCTGAGTGCGCGAGGCGGCGGTGGGAGGAGGAAGGAGAGGGAGGGGTGATGGCGCAGGAGTAATCCTTCGCAGCCTCCCCCTCCCGGCGGCAGCGGGCGTCGAGGTCTGGGGGATCCATATAGACCTCCGCCCGCACTAATGCCGCGAGAGGGCGTGAGAGGTAGCCGCGCGTCCCTCTCAGGGCCGGGGAAACACCATTCCCCGGCCCGCACACAGGAGAGGCCGCCTCTACTTATGAGGCGGCCAGCCGCTGCCGGGGTCGCGGGTTAAGCTCGCGCACATACCGTGACCCCGGCGCTAGGCGGAAAGAAGGCTCCCATGGGGTTTTAGTGGGTATACCGGCAGCCGGTCGTATTGAACCGGCGTCGGGGAGCCCCACACACCAGCCCCGCATGATCCCCCGCGCGGCTAACGGTGCGGTAACGCATTTCCCCATGTAAAAAAAAAAAACCTGCATACTTGCACACCAGTGAAACTGGTAAAATATATGAACCATATATTTCTAGGAATAACAACTACATTTATGCAAGAATAAATATTTTAATTCAATTGTTTCCTGAGTGAATTTTTAAATATGACAAAGGATTTAGCTTTTCTGATGTCTATGGGCAAAGGATTCCAAAGGAAGACAGCCTGCATGGTGAAGGAGCTAGAATTAAATGTTGAAGAGTGCACAGGTGCCATTAACTGGAGATTATTAGTGGAGCTTAAATTGAGGCTATGTGAAGTATAAAGGAAGTTGAAACATTCCTTAAGTCAAGGAGGGGTATATATAAGGTATGAATAAAATGAGATGTAGTTATTGGAGAAGATGAGCATTCTGGCAAAGTGCGATAGGCAATAACTTTAGTTTTTTGCAGTATTCAGAAACATAATCATTAGGGTGGTCGTTAAAATTAAATTTCTTGCGACGCCCCCTAAAAAGCTTCCTTTTAATGAAAAAACATTGGATTTTTTAAATAATTTTTCAAGTCAAGACATCATGTGCCTCAAGACGATTCAAGTTAAAACTAAAAATATAAGAAAAATTGAAAGATAAGCTTGAATCACGAAGAATTTTAAACTTTTTCTGAAACTATAATTTGAAATTCATCATTGAGAATGATAATACGGAAGGTATTTCATTGTTAAAACTTTTCCAATCTTAAAATAATTATTACTTCTAAGTATGAAGAAGTTTCCTGAAAAAACATGATATTACCCAAAAATTAACTTGAATCATCTTGAGGCACGTGTTGTCTTGACTTGAAAAAATTATTAAAAAAATCCCAGTGTTTTTTCATTAAAAGGAAGCTTTTTAGGGGGTGTCGCAAGAAATTTAATTTTTAACGACCACCCTAATAATCATATTTATTTAATCAAATATGAATCTTGTATAAATATTTTGAAGATGTTTAAGTTTAATAAGTTGGTCTTGAATGATATTATGATAGCAATCATCAGCAAAGTCAAGGATGGGAAGCAAAATTGATTGAGTAAGCATCCTAGTGGCAGTCTGAAGGAAATTTTTCAGTGCCCTAAGCAATGCATAGATTACAAAAATCTTGCAAAAATTAACTTGGTGTTATGGGGTTGCCCACATAATTCTTTGTCCATAAGTATACCAAGATTCTTGACTTGATCACTTATAGGAATAGTTGATCCATTAAAAACCACATCAGGAAGCAGTATAAAAATGTATTTTAGTAGATACACTAATGTAGCTATTTGTTAATAGCAATATTTTTAATAAGACACGTGACTATAGTCTATACCTATAACATTATTGAAGATGAAGCCTGAGAATTATACTAAGGATGTATAGAGGAGAGAGACATCACAAATACAGTCATTATTTATAGGCAAACACTACATACAAAAACTTATTTTAAAGCATCAAAATTACATAACATTAAAGAAAACTAACAACAGTAAAATCTGGTTCAGTTTGATCTAGCTACTGACTTCAAATAGTGCCAGTGCAAGTGCTGAGAATTGATTTGTACCATTTACATGAAGCCAGTAGCCATTTATATGATGACAGTATGAAGCCAGCACTGGCTTCCTACAATTTTGCAATCAGTAGGTATAAACTTACCTTCTTCAATTTCTTTCTTTAATTTAGAAATATCTGGAAATATTTTCTTAATTAATGGATTATCAAAGATGTCATGTTCTTCAATGTCAATATCATCCGCCATGTCTAACATGTAATACTATAACAATAGGCAATCTGTAAAATATAATTTATTACAATTAGGCAGTGTTGTTCATTTGTTGGTGTAGTAGAATATGAAATCTGTATACTTGGTATATGCCATACTTAAAGCTGATTTACCTGCTCTACCTAGGATAATGTTAGTATTAGTGGCCAAATGCCTCTTGTTTATAGCTCTAAAAATAATGCTGTTGATGATTGGCAACATTAATGTATATACTACATCCGTGAATGTTTAATATCATTAGGAATTAATAACAATGGTGCACTTGAGAAAACTTGCATTAAGCACATCTGCATGAATCAGTCGCTAGCACTATCCTAAACAGAGGAGAAAAATAAGAGTAATTACCAATTTGCTTGAAGTTGGGGCAGGAGCAGAGTAGAGAGATCATTTAGCACTTATTTAGGATAACTTAACTCTTCTATGAAATATCAACATATATCAAATGTATGTATGTAACTCATAAAAGACATTTATAAAAATCTTATCTTTTATTTTTCCAGTATTTTAGGTGTTTATTACAAAACATGTCCCAATATAGCATTTTAAAAGTAACACAGCAGCATTTTCACTAACAAATTTTTGTAATACTGAGTGCAGCGGTTTGTAATTATCATATCTTCACAATGATTATAAAATTTAAACATTTAACTAAAATCTTCTGTATTTATGAATAATACAGAATACATTACATATGTGTAATCCCTCTTGTAGTGCTACAACTGCTGTTTAACAATTAAAAGAAAACAAATATTTAATTCTAAAATAACTTTGTAGGTAGTTAGTTAGTCTAGCAAAGCACAACACAATGGCTTTAGACTTTAACTTCATAAACTATGCATAATATCATTAGAAATATACATTACTTAATAAAATCTCATTTACTGTACCTATACTTCTTGATGAAATAAACATCGGGTTTAATGCAAAATTTATCATATTATAATAATATACAGCAGTTTTTATTTCATTTATTTGTATTTTAAGATCACACCACAAACTACTATGGACCAGTGTAATAACAGTCAGTACAATTATTTTTTCTTAGAGTTTTTTTTGCGTTCTATTAGTAGGTACGTATTGCAGTAGATGTCACTGTTCTCAGATTGAACACCAAATGAAAGAAAATAATATGTTTCGTTATACGCAGTTGTTTTAATACTTGTTTAAGAGATATTTGATATGTTTTTAACTTTTTATGTTTTTGTAAGCCCTGTCAGCTAATAAATATATTTTAAAGTGTGTAAATTCTATCCCTCACCTTTTTCAAATTATAAAGCTCTTTTTAACTTTAATTACTGGATCTTTGATGAATTGTCGATTTACCAAAAACTTATTTCAAAGATGTCAATTAAAACCAAAAAGACATTCCGATCGATACGAGTCACACTCGTGAACGTATGTACTTTGTTTGTGTTTTGATTATTTTTCGATAACTTTGTTTGAGTCCTGGACTCCGAAGACTTCGCTTATCACGTTTAGTGTTCTGTGATCACGT
The DNA here is from genome assembly GCA_012273795.1 of Dendrolimus punctatus. Taxonomy (NCBI): domain Eukaryota; kingdom Metazoa; phylum Arthropoda; class Insecta; order Lepidoptera; family Lasiocampidae; genus Dendrolimus; species Dendrolimus punctatus. The sequence continues at coordinate 18,805,313 of CM022531.1, read as the reverse complement.
TGGACTTACGCATGTACCCTGAACACCGATTTGCCTAACGATTTGTTCTCTGATGACTTGGATTATGGCTTCTCCTGAAAGAGGTTGTTGTGTGCCCAGATGTGGTAAAACTTGTAAGTTAATCATCCTAACGGCACCAGATTAGATGTGGATACAAATGATGTTATGAAAATGTATGCCTTTGAATATTTTAAGAAAAGGAAACATAATAAATCACACTACCGCTAAATTGTTGTTTTATTTACTAACAAATAAACATTTTTTGAAAAGGCTTTTGGGAATTACAGGAGTTAAATTATTAACTCCCGCAATTTCCAAAAGTCTAATATAAAAATCAAAATAATACTAGAGCCCCTAGACGGTTTTTGCCGTTGAATAGTGTCGTATACCGATAGAGTGCGTTAGTATATATATTATGACTGTTGACTCTATACCAGTATATATAAAGTACTCTGTGCTATGGACTTATGGCATACTATGGATATGGATGGATGGTTATTATTTTTTATTTAGGTTTATGGCTTGGGAGCTAGGCCTTTAAGCCAGATCTTAGTTTACAACATAATTTCTTCATTTTCTTATTACTTTTAAAATAACAAATTGTTGCATAACATTCATAATTACTTATAGTAATAATGTGAGAAAGATCATCGGCGCAGTCAAGTGTGGCCGTGCCGGTAGGGTTATCACAAAAACTTCTCTTATTGCATCAAAGCTGTATGGACTGCGTACTTTTGCCTGCCGTTGCAAAGAAGAAAAATACAACAATACCTTTTTTTTCTTGTTATTGTTAAATCATTTAAAATTCACATGCAGCAGTCAAAAGAATCAAGTGTATACATTCTTTTAATCATCATTGTCAGTTGCTAAAAAAAATCCATTTCTATCTTATTGTGTTCTATGTCTAATCTACAACTGGTTAAATTTATAATTAAATAAATGAACTCCGTATAAGTATGAAATAAAGTCAATTTTCAACCTCTGGTATTTGAGCTACCATTAATGGCGTGGACAAGGACTTGTCGCTGTAAGTGACAACATAAGTCGCGATGCGGCCAATTAAACATTGGTTGAAAAACTGATAAACTAAAAAAATATAAGATTATAGGCACCTAAAGCTAAATTTTATTTCAAAGATTTTTACCTTTATTTGGAATAAAGATGTGTCGTTCATGCCATCAATTTTCAAAAAAAAAAACCTCTCCACCTCACCTCACAGCTGATTAAATGTCAGGAAAATGGAGTTTTGTTACGCATTTTACATTTCCGAATAAAAAAAACCTAAATATGAAATCAAATAAAATGGTTTTAAAAACCACTTTTGGTTAAAATGGATAATACAAGTCCATTTCAACCTTGGGCCTCCGACGATAGTGCAAAAAATGTTAAAATTGAAAGAGAACTAGTGGATGACGCGAAACTTCATCGGGAAAATGTCAATCATCCAAAACACAGACAAACTGCGTCTTACGATAAAGAAAGTGTCGTCGTTCCCACCATCGCACCGGGATCATCGGGCGCCGCGGGCCCCAGCGGCGAGCCCGCGCGCGGCACCGACGCAAAAATGGACTCTGCCAAAGTAGCTTCTATGCAACAAATCGTGGAGAATACACTCAGGTGATTACTGATAAAAATTCACTAGGTGTCCAACTATAATACCTCTAAATGAAAGTGCAATATAGTTCTATAGGCCCATATTGTCAAGAATTTTTAAGGTAGTAATTTTTTTTTAAGAAAGGATATTGATATTCTGTGTATACACCATAACAGCTGTTTAGGAAATATTTATAGTTACCTTTAATGTTAATAATGTAACTCATGTAAATATCATATCAGAAATTGATACTATATATAGTTGGAACAAATTACAGAATAGTATAAGTATTTGTTTATAAATATTTACAATATCTAGATAACTATTGTAAACCAGAAAATTATATTTAACTTAATAAATAACATATACAAATAAGAAAGGGTGCTTTTATCTGTTTAAGCAATCTTTTTTAGAAACTTACTAGCCAGGATAAGATTTGTATATAGATTTAATCTAATTTATACCTAATAATCATTGTAATGTACAAACATCTCACATAGTAACTTAATTCTTTATAAAACAGTTTGTAATATTAAAACTATTAGTGTTTAATGAGGAAGTAGTCTGTTTAGTAGTTTTTGTATGATAGAATAACAAACATCCATCCTCATAAACTTTATTATATTAATAGAAAAATATGCAGAATCAGATTATTGATTATCCTGTGAATGTTTCAGCCAAGAAGGGCGACAAAGGGTAACACAACTTTTAGAGGCAGTAGAAGCCTTAAGTGGTGCTGAAAGGTTATTATTGTACTTGAAATTGCCTACCGGAGTACCCCCACAGGACCCTCTCAAACAACCAATAAATCCACTGGGATCCAGGTACAGTGACATTACAGTACTATTCAAACACATTGACTTTTGTGAAAATTTAATTCATAAGGTAACAAAGTTTTGCAAAACAAAGACATAGTAAATTCACAATATCTTAGTTTTTATTACTTATTACACATAATTTATTAAGTTAAAAAAAATGGTTTTACAAGTAAAAGTTAAAAGTTTAACATAGCATATAGTGCATAAAAAACTATTAAAACCTAGTTTTAATTAAATCATAAATTACCTGTTGTATTGTTATATGAACTGTATTATGTTTTATTATTATTAGTTTAGTTTATCAACATAGGCTTAGCTTATTCCTAATTGGTGTTTTCCATGTTACTCTGTCCATTACATTTTTGATATTACTATTGGATTTTTTTTTATTAGCCATGTAATTCTGTCACCAAAATAGTATTGAAATGGGAAATTGATCAATATTAGAGTAAAGAGATGGCATATATTAAACCTAGACCAAAGGCTATAAACTGTTGGAGTTGTAGCTGGCCCTAAAGAAAAACTTTAGTGTTCATAATTCAAATAGATTGGTAACCTAGCTACAACTACAAAATAACAGACAATATTTTGGCAGTGTCGTTGAAAACGTTAAAATCTCTACATGTGTTTTAAAGTGCAATAAAACAATTAAAACTATTATTAATATATATATAGTGACCAGTGACCTAAAGTTACTAATGTAACTACCATCCCATGTCCAATCTGCTAGATAGGTGAGTTTACCTATAATATAAACCACCTGATTTTTTGAAATGGTTAAGTATTCACTGGAGTATAGACCAACAATGTGACACACCGAACATATCTGATTATGGCTCTCTAGCCAAGTGCAGATGACAATGAGGAAAAAAATTAGAGTAAAGGAGGTAAATTGAACAATATTACAGTAAAGGTAAACAAAACATGGTTGAGCGGTACTTCAAATGATTGGGAAAACTGGTTAGAAAAAGATTTTCTTATTATCAAGGCTCTTGAAAGCTCATATTGTAACCAAGGTTTCCAGAGTGATGATATTAATGTTTGGGCATAAACTTTTTAGCACATTACCATGCTGCCATGGTTTTTAAATATTTCAGGGCTGAACTTCAACAAACTGTAACTTGGATACAGACACATTTAGAAGTGGACCCTGATGTTTCATTGCCTAAACAAGACGTTTATGATGAGTATATGTAAGTACTTCAAATTTATTTCCTTTATGTGCTCCCATTAAATTATTATTATATAATAGTGTTTGCCCACGACTTTGTCCACTTTTGACAGATTAGTTATTTTGCCAGTCTTTAAAATCAAAGGGTAATTTCAGCAGGGCAAAGATTACTGTGAAAACCCGAGAAAAGTAATATTACTAAAGGTATACATAACTACATTCGTTCTATAAAATATCAGGCAAGTTTCTTTATAATGTGGTTTCGAAGTTAGAAAATCCCAGGAAACATATAAAGTCCTAGGATTATATTTGTTTTGGTATCAATTGGTTCTGACTCATGTAATTTTTAAGTGTACTACCTACTTTAAAACACTCCCTGAATAAATTCTACAGGATTCCCAGATTATAAAGTATTGCACCACTGGCAAAATAATTAAAATTATTGTTCTACTAGAATTATATTAAAATGAGCCAATATGATGTAATCCAACTAATTGAATCATTATTACACTCCCGAGATAATTCCTGTAAGATTCCTAGGACACATAGTACCGCAATATTTAAAAACCTACCTTAAACTATTTTTTTAGTAACACCAGTTAACAATCAGTTAATTTTCATCCATATAAAGCACTTTAAACTACTTCTGGGAAAATTATCTTGAGATACCCAGGAGAACAAAATTAAAAAAGAATCTATGCTATTATTCTAGTAAGAACTTTATTGGGATAAGCTAATTTTTATGCACCCAAACAACTTCAAATCGCACCCGGGAAAATTCCCTGGGATTGCCGGAATGAAAAGTATGACTATCAATCAGTGAAAAAAAAAACACATTGGAATTTTAAAAAAGTTTTAGTCTAGCCACTTTAAATCATAATCCCAGGATACAAAGTAGTGCAGATGTTAAGTCTTAAGAATATGCTATCCATCAGTGAAAATTACATTAAAATCTGCCCAGAAGTTTTTATGTGAACCCTGAACAAACAGACAAGAAATCTAAAACAAATTGCAATGTGTCTATGTGTCATCATCTATTAAAATCATAATACATTCTTATACTAGTATTATAATTTAGTTTCATAAATCCTTAGACAGTGTCTTGGTAGTGTAATGCCTAGCGCACGTGTAACTTACTGCAAGGGCGCGGGTTTGACCTGTCCGGAACTCGAGCACCACTTAGGCAGTTTTCCGACCTAATATGCATATTGTTACAAATACCACATGCTTTCAACGGTGAAGGAAAACATAGTGACGCAATGCACATCGAGATACCCGATGTGTCGTCTTGGACAAGCCTAGCAGTACACCCACTGTCTGTTTCTCTATAATGGTAGACCCGAAGCTAGCAGTGGGACATTTATGCATTGTTATTATTATAATAATAAATCCTTAGTAAGATTTGACTGTGTTGGAATTGTTGTATTGTCCGAAGGTATATATATTAAATTATTGCACACACGATGTTAGTTTCAGATATTTATTGCAGTGCTTTTTGCGATATATTGACATGTGACAAATTACACATATTTTGAGTTCCGAATGCAACCAGGATTCATAATACAACCTCCAATAGATTGTTATCTGCTTTGTGAATTAAATAAATGAATTAACAAAATTTAAACTAAATAATTGTAATGAACAAGTTGGCGGTAGGCTAAATAAAACTTTAACAATACTGTCAATGAGACACTTGACATATTTGTTTTCCGAGATCCGAAAACTCTCATTTGTGAAAACTTAAAAACAGAAAAGTGACAGGTGACATTCCCGCGGAAACACGTTTTGGCGAATTTCTCCTAGTTTTCTTTCGTGTTTTTCTGTTTTCCTGGCTTTGTGTTGTCATTTATTTGTTGGTGCTGGTTATTTTTAAGTTTATTATTAGTGGTAAGTACTTTATTTTATAAATGCCGCAGTCTGTGGGAGAGAAAGTCCCTCCTGATAGGGGGAGACATTCTCTAGGAATGGAAGTGGGCGAATCTCACGCTACTGGCCAAACTACGGAAAAATTACGAGCTAAACGATCTTTAGAGGTTTCTTCAGAAATTCCCGAGAAAAGAATTTTGCCTCCTTCAGCCTCCATCCAACATACATACACCAGACCTGGATTTGAGGCAAACTCAGACCTCAGGTATTCTGAAACTGACTCAGGCCCTTTTATTGTTCACGTTTCGGGTCCCGATGGTGACCTGCCCAAATCATCCAACAACATGCGTGCCCTCAAGATAGCTCAAGCTATTTACAACAGCAAAGTCCCAGGTATTGAAGAAATAAAAAATATAGGTAGAAACAAAGTTTCCATTTATTTTAAAACATTTTCGGAAGCTAACTCATTCTTATCCCTCCCTGTTCTAGAGTTAAATAATCTTACAGCACTAATTCCCCGTTTTCATCTTACCCGTATGGGTGTAATTCATCAAATTCCCCTAGATTGGACTTTGGAGGACTTGGTTTCATGGACTGAGTGCCGTCCAGAGTCTACAGTAGTAATTAAAGCACGTAGACTAAATAAAAAAAAACGTGTAGAAGACACCACCTGCTGGGAACCGACTGGTACTGTAGTTCTCACCTTTTTAGGCCAATTCCTCCCAAGCCATGTTTATTGTTGCAACCTCTCTTTACCTGTTGGAACATACACTCTTCCCACTATACAGTGTCTTAAATGCTGCCGTTTTGGACACATTCGAGACAAATGTAGATCCAATCCACGCTGTTCTCGCTGTGCTGGCCCACATGAAAATGTCTCTTGCCAAGTACCTGAAGATAAAATTTCTTGTTTGTTTTGTTCGGGTAATCATGCAGCCACTGACTCTAGATGTCCTGAGCATGCACGCCAAAGAAACATCAAAGTTATTATGTCCCATGAAAATATTGGATATGTTGAGGCAGCTCGTAGATTCAAACCTGTTCGAACTTCCTATGCTGATATTTCCTCAACAATCTCAAACAAACCTGCCTACATGCCCTATCCTCCCCTGAATTCTGTACCCTCCCCTATGTGCTCTGATCCTTCCCCCAGTTCTGTCCAGTCTGCTTCAACTTCTTCATATAGGAAAACTGTTTACATACATAGAAAACCTAGACAGGAGCTAAGTAAATCATATGATCACTTAGCTCATGCCAATATTGTTTCTCCTCCACCTTCCTCTTTTCCAAACGGTTGTGCTCTTGGCGATAACTCCCCTAATATCCCTACACCTAATGATAATTTAGCTCAAATTTTGTCAACAGCTCTTATTAATATGTTTTCTAAATGTGGTGATATACAACCGTACAATGTCATAGATATGTTACAAAAAATTATTACTTCTCTTATAAACTCTTCTATTCAAAATGGCGAAGGTCCTACAGTGGAATTGTCGTAGTGTTAATAATAAAAAACATGAAGTATCCTTTTTAATTAATCGGTTTAATCCTTGCCTTTTTGCCCTCTCTGAAACATGGCTGAGCCCTGGTTCTCTATTTAGAGTACCTGGGTTTTCATGTATCCGAGATGACAGATCGGATGGTTGGGCTGGATGTGCTATTCTTGTAAGAAGACATATTACATTCTCCCGTCTCACCCTCCCCCCTCACTCACCTGATATTAATATTGTAGCTGTCCGTTGTCTTAATATAACATTTGTGTCTGTCTACATTCCTCATCCCAACACTCTCCTCATACAAGAACTTTTCTCTCTCTTATATCATCTCCCTGTCCCTCTCCTCATTTTAGGAGATTTAAATATCCGCCACACTTTATGGGGTTCAGCATCCTGTGATCCTATTGCTCCAGCATTTCTTGATATTCTAAATGACCTAAACTTATGCATCCTTAATGATGGAACTCCTACCCGCAGAGTTTCTCCCCTTCAAAATCCGAGTGTCCCAGACCTTACTTTGTCCTCTCCCTCCATAGCCTACTCTCTTTCATGGTCTGTTCTTCCTAACTCTTACGGGAGTGACCATCTTCCTATTCTTTGTTCCTTGCCTGATTCTTCTCCCCCTCCTGTCACTCCAAACCCCCTCTTGAAGTTTAGGCTCTCACTAGCTGACTGGCATAAGTTCTCTTCCTTAGTCCAAAGTAAATTAAACTCTCTGCCTGATGTTTCCTTTCAAAATTTTATTTCCCTATATGATCAGTATGTATCTGCATTGACATCTGCAGCTGAAGAATCGATACCCTTAAAAAACTCGGTAAAAAATAAAATTCCCTCCCCCGCCTGGTGGGACTCTGAATGTTCCGCTTCAGTAAAAAAACGCAAGGAAGTAGAGATTAAATTTACCAGAAGTCTCACTTATGAAAACTATTTAGAATTTCAGAAAGTTTCTGCTTCCTCTAAAAGACTTTTGCGTTCTAAGAAAAGAAAAGGTTGGCAAGCTTTCTGCGAATCCCTTTCGCCCAGGACCCCAGCTTCTATGGTATGGAAGAAAATAAAAACCTTTAGAAAGTCCCAGAACGACAATAATATCAATTCCAATTGTCCATCTTCCTGGCTTCCCAATTTCATGCACAAACTGGCACCCCCTTTTGTTCCCCTTGAACCTTGTCCTCCCATCAGCTGTTCCCCTTCTGATGAGTTGAACCCCATGAACTCTAAATTTTCTTTTGCAGAACTATGTGCTGCCCTAGATCATCTCCGAGACTCTTCTCCTGGAGTAGATGGCATTCCTTATTCCTTTGTAATACAATCCTGTGAATCTTCTAAACATTTCCTTTTAAATCTTCTTAATCACATTTTCGTTTCCGCATCCATTCCAGAGTCTTGGAAACAGCAGATAATTATCCCCATATTAAAACCTGGCAAAGATGCTTCAGATGCTGATGCTTATAGACCTATAGCCCTATCATCAGTCCTTGCTAAAATTATGGAGCACTTAATTAAAAATCGGCTCGAGTGGATCATAGAAAGCAAAGGCATACTAGCCAATAGCCAGTTTGGTTTCAGACGAGGTTTAGGTACAATAGACAGTCTCAGCCTTATTACCTCAGACATTAGATTAGCTTTTTCCCGAAATGAGCATGTCGTAGGAGTCTTTTTAGACATCACTTCTGCATACGACAACGTCAACCTTCAAATACTCAGGCAGAAGTTGCACAATCTGAGTATCCCCCGAGGATTGTCAACATTGTCACCAATATGTTCATGGAGAGATCAATCTCCGTCCGCGTTTCGGGAATCGACTCTCCCCCGCGTCTTGTCTGGAAAGGCTTACCCCAAGGCTCTGTCCTCAGCCCGATCCTATATAACATATATACGGCGGATCTAGAATCATCTGTAAGCTGCTTTTGCAAAGTCCTTCAGTATGCCGATGACATTGCTCTATACGCCACCTCTGACTCTTTCAGTGATGCTTCAAATCGTCTTAATTCAGCTCTTTTTTATCTTAACTCATGGCTTTCAGAGCACGGTTTGTCATTTTCCGCTTCAAAAAGCTCGGCTGTAATATTCTCCCGCAAAAGAGATATCCCTGCCCTAGACATTCACATTAACAATCATCCAATCCAAATTTCTAATTCTGTTAAATTTCTAGGTGTCATTCTCGATTCCAAACTTTCAGGCCTCCCCCACCTCAATTATATTTGCGAGAAAACGGAAAAAAACACTAACGTGATTCGAGCCCTGTCAGGCGTTAGGTGGGGATCTCACCCCTATTGCCAAAAACTGCTCTATAATGCCATCATCCGCAGCCATTTTGACTATGCTTGCTTCATACTGGAACCCTGCAATAAATCCGCCCTTCTGAAACTGGAACGCATACAAGCCAAATGCCTCAGAATCATCACAGGCGCAATGAAATCGTCTCCAACAAATGCTCTCCAGGTTGAGTGTGTAGACCCCCCTCTTGCTCTGCGCAGGCAGCTTCTGTCGGACAGATTCTTTTATAAAGTGATAGAGCTCTCAGACCATCCCCTTTTAGGTATCTTAGACCAACTCTTTCAAATCTCGTTCACATCTAGTTATTGGACTCACAAGTGTCTACCACTTCTTATAAATTCATATAAGAAACTAGTAGATCTCCGTACTGGCATTTTCCAAAATTATAAAAATCCTATTTTTGAATGTAGCTTTGAAAGTCTTGTTTATAAACCTAATGTTATTCTAAATCTAGATATTCACAAAAATTCCCCAAATGCTAATCAATTATTTTGTATAATTACCCAAGATCGTTGGCCAAATCACCTCCAATTTTTCACCGATGCATCAAGGCTATCTGAAAACGGTTCGGTTGGTTCAGCTATTTGGATTCCCAAATACAAAATTATTTTAAATTTCAAAATTCCTCCTCCTACCTCTGTTTTCACCGGCGAATCAATCGCTATTTTAGAAGCCATCCTTTATATTGAATCCCATAACATAAGTAAATCTATCATTTTTACTGATTCCTTAAGTTCACTTCAGGATATCTCAAAATTACCTTTACATGCGAAAAATAACTTTGTCATCTCTTTAAAAATAAAGGAAGCCCTCTTTCGTTGCCACTCATCTGGCTTAGATATTGTTCTTGCCTGGATCCCAGGTCACTGTGGAATCGGTGGAAATGAGATTGCCGACTGTTGCGCCAAGGAAGCTGTCTGTTTAGGTAGTAACAAGTATAATAAATGCTTTCCCCGCGATTTACGCTTACTCGCGCGGCCCCAGATGTTTGAGACTTGGAATGGTACCTGGCAACAGTCCCGTCTGACTGTTGGCAGATACTATGGTAGTTTGCAACCAACATTACGTCCCAAACCTTGGTTCTTCAGCTATAGAAAACTACCCAAGAAAGTTATATCAACTATTATTCGATTACGTCTTGGCCACTGTTGCTCTTCTGTATTTCTTGCAAAATTAAGGATTCGTGATAATTCTATCTGTGAGTGCGGCTTAGCTGAAGGTTCTGTCCACCACATTTTTTTCGAATGTCCTAAAATAGTTACCCCCCTCTACAGTATCTTACACAAAAATTTTCCCCGACCTGTCAATTTGGACTTTCTTCTCACCCTAGCTGATAGTAGGCATGTATATATATTATCAAAGTTTTTAACAATAAATAATATTTACCTATAATGTAGTTAGTTTAACATTCTATGTTTTGTGTTGTCCTCAGGATCCCAGAAAGTGATTTGAAAGATCACCCGCCAAATTTTTCTTTTTTTATTATATATTCTTATATGCACCTGACATTTTACCACCTACTGTGACATTGGCCAAATCAATGCAAACTGCGTTGGAGCCATAATCCCTTCAAAAAAGAAGAAAAGAAAGAAGAACTTAAAAACATATTATTTTGGCTATCCAATTTGAACAGGAAGCTCTTTTTGTGGCGGGTTGTTTATTATCTTACTATTCATTCACATTCCCTAACATCTATTAAATGTTGACATTACTTGTATAGAACATAGAATAGAATAGAGCTTCAGTCACTCTGGGTGCGCAGCCGAACACTTATCACATTATAATTCTAAAACCTAATTATAAATTAATATCAACTAAAATTAAACCAAAATATAAATATAACTAGACTTACGAAAAACAAAAAAAAAAACAATCTATAAGTAATAAAATATAAATATAATATAAAGACTAGGTCACTATTGGCGGGGAGAGTGCCCAAAATGCTGGCCGCATTTCGCGTTGCCCTAGGTTAGCCTTTTGGTCACGCGAGACCTCAATTAGACGCGTTGAGAGGTCTTGATAGAGGTGATGAGCTCTAGGCCCCCAAGACCCCAGGGTTTCTACTCAGAAAGCCACAAATATGTACCCATTACCAATGAACGCATATTTGCGGTGTTTCAGGGCCTCCTGGTTAAGAACTTAAGTTAAATTTTAACTGATTACTATCGGTTTGCCTTACTAGGCAAATTAACGGTTGGTAAAATAGAAACTAGCCATTATAGGCATTTAATTCCTATATTTAAGCAAATAATTTTAATTTTCAGTGCTCACTGCATGAGTAGCAATATGAAACCACTCTCAACTGCCGATTTTGGCAAAGTCATGAAGCAAGTGTACCCAAGTGTAAGGCCACGACGTTTAGGCACCCGGGGTAACTCAAGGTGAGTTCATTTAATTCACTAAAGTAAATTTTCTTATAGCAAAAATTCGTCTTTCTTAAAGAAGTACCAACAAGATAGGCGACACATTTCTCTAGGTGTTTTAGATGTTCATGAGTTGGGACAACCACTTACTATCAGGTTTTTTTTATTGCATGAGTTCAGCAGACAGGCAGATGGAAAGCGGTTGCCATCGCCTATGGACATTTGCAACACCAAAGGTGCTACAAATGCGCTGCTGCTCTCTTAAGGGAGACTGGAACCTGGTCACTAATGCCGGAACACAACTCAAGGTTTTCATGGCGACATACTTTAGACCAGGGGTGGTAGCTATCCAGTCGGGCAAATGCCCTACCACCTGGCTGTGGGTTGGTTTGTCGCCTCTTACGATAGGCCGCCCGGCCGCAGGAAATTGCATTCTTTCTCCGTTCCTGCACGGATAAAATTGATTGGGTTGTCTATAACCCTCTTTATTATGTAAACTACTTAAATTCTAAAGACAGACTGATTAAAAGGGTGAACTCATGCTGTATCAAGGAGCTATAATGGAACCAAAACTCACATAAATTGTTACACTACAATAATTGTGTACAATTAACATTTGAATAATGTATGAATTGTAAATAATGTTAAATACTAATTATTATTCATTAAAATACTCTGTTAATCTACATTTTAACTTAAAAACTTCATAATGCGAAAAATAATAATCATAAGCCATTAAATTATGCAATGTGTGATAACAAGTGTGAGCATTGAAATTGAAATTTTATCAAATCGTAATTTGAATTCGTTTTAAACTGTTATGATTAGCCAATTCATTGCTGATAATCTAAAATAATAGATAACACTATCACTTGGCTGCTCTTGTTCATTATTCAATGCTTTAATGCTACTAGTCAGAGTGTTTGATAATAAATTTCCAGTGTGGATGTTATTACTTAGAATTTATGAATGTTCACAAATTCTTATGATGCAAGAGTATAAAATTCTCTTTTAACGTGATCTTTATATTATTTTTTTTATGTCTACATTGTGCCAAGTTTTTAAAATATTAACAGATTGGTAGATTGGTTGATATAGTTATTGTTGGCCAAATTCACTATGATTTCAAAATTATAATGTATACGATGAATATTTTTATTCCTAAAAATACTTAATCATTACTTATGGTTTAGTACAAGCAATTGTTAGAAACCATTACAATATATAACAAAATCAATAGCTACTTTTATTATTAAATGACCCTCATTATTAGTTAGTATTTACTAGAACTATACAAAATGTATCAATTGCGGTTACAATAATAATAACGTCAAATAATGAATCATGTATCATAAACATTCGCATAGAGGTCTGCCAACTTATCATTAAAATTATTCATATTTATTTGTAATTAATTATTTTTATTAAAGAAATTAATAATACAATACATTTATGGTATTCTTATAAATTTGTAACAACAGAGAACTGTCTTCAAAATTAAGGTTAAAATTATTATCATTTGTTTAAGTGTAGGAATAATGTCCAGCAAATTTACAATGGCTAAAACATATTTTCTAAAATGAGTAAAGGATTATCATCAAAACAATAACCTTTTTAAAGTTTTAAAACTCGCATTTTATATATTATAACTTAAAATGCGATAATGTATTGTGACAAGCTATTAATAAGGACATTTGAGATGAAAGTAAGTACAAATCTCTTCTCACCTCTGAGAGCTAAACTTGTTAAAAGTTGAAAAACTACGTTCGCTTCAAGGCGCACTACAGGTTAATAACTTAACGTTTAGTGCGCTTTCTTTCCTTGTTTTATGAAACAACGGACAAGTGACAAAACGAATCGTAACAAAATTTTAACTTAAAGTTTTACTGGCAGAACTTTGCCTTCGTTTATCCACTTGTCCGTTAAAGTTTCACACATCTCGTTTAAAACACACATCGCACCCTTAATAAGCCAAAGAAATAACTTTTATGATCATAGAGTGAAATAAGTACGACTGCTTTTTTTCAAATCACTTTTAAGGCATTATCAACAAATAAATAAATATTTTTATGTCGATGCTATTCGCTCCCGGGAGGTTTACTTAGTTTTATATCTCAAATTATCGCATCTCCCCGGTAATGGAGAGTATGCAATGTTCACTGTTGATATTAAAACTACATATATATTTCAACGATAATTGTCCACTCGTTTTTCGTGGAATCATAAAAGACAAAGTTCTTTTCGCATTTAAAATATTACAGTATAGGTTCGTATATTTTTAATAATAAAATATAAAAAGTCTAAAAGCCTCAAAAAGGCAGTAAAAATCCGTAACATCAAAAAAAGGGTAAAAACACCACAGCAAAAATGATAAAAATTACAGTAAATAAATAATGATTTTATAAAAGTACAAAAAGTCTTAAATAACCAAACCATTCAAAAAGTGAGTAGTCATTAATTAATGGTTGGTACTTGCAGCTGACGAAATAGCGCTATCCAGAAACTATTCTGTTTTCAGGGATAACTTTACATAGTACATACATAACTTCACACGAGGTCCCTTGCCTTGCCTTTTACCCGGCACGAACATTTTAACTTTACTTACATAATTCTATCCCTAAATCTATCCTATTACCCGGGATGAAAAATATCCCTTGTGCATCCTCGGTATTGTAATTACATCCCTATCCCTATTAATATTATAAATGCGAAAGTAACTCTGTCTGTCTGTCTGTCTGTTCCGTGTTCACGTAAAAACTACTGGACCGATTTGGCTGAAACTCAGTATATATATATTTTCGATACCGAGGATGAACATAGGATACTTTTTATCCCGAAAAATGGGATAGTTTCCGGGATAACATGATATTTGTTTGTTTGTTTGTTATGCTTTTACGGAAAAACTACTGGACCGATTTGGCTGAAATTCGGTACGTATGTAAATTAAATACTGAGGATGGACAAGGGGTAATTTTCATTTTGGCCTTTTTGGTAATTTTGGCCTATTTGGTAATTTTGGCCTTTTTGGTCATTTTGGCCTTTTTGATCATTTTGGCCTATTTGGTAATTATTCCTTTTTGGTCATTTTGGCCTATTTGGTCATTTTGGCCTTTTTGATCATTTTGGCCTATTTGGTCATTTTGGCCTATTTGGTCATTTTGGCCTATTTGGCCATTTTGGTCTATTTGGTCATTTTTCCTTTTTGGTCATTTTGGCCTATTTGGTCATTTTGGCCTTTATGATTATTTTGACCTTTTTGGTCATTTTGGCCTTTTTGGTTATTTTGGCCTATTTGGTTATTTTGGCCTATTTGGTCATTTTGGCCTATTTGGTCATTTTGGCCTATTTGGTCATTTTGGCCTATTTGTTCATTTTGGCCTTTTTGATCATTTTGACCTTTTTGGTCATTTTGGCCTATTTGTTCATTTTGGCCTTTTTGATCATTTTGACCTTTTTGGTCATTTTGGCCTATTTGGTTATTTTGGCCTATTTGTTCATTTTGGCCTTTTTGATCATTTTGACCTTTTTGGTCATTTTGGCCTATTTGTTAATTTTGGCCTATTTGGTCATTTTGGCCTTTTTGGTCATTTTGGCCTATTTGGTAATTTTGGCCTATTTGGTCATTTTGGCCTATTTAGTCATTTGGGCCTATTTGGTCATTTTGGCCTATTTGGTCATTTTGGCCTATTTGTTCATTTTGGCCTTTTTGATCATTTTGACCTTTTTGGTCATTTTGGTCTATTTGTTCATTTTGACCTTTTTGGTCATTTTGGCCTATTTGGTAATTTTGGCCTATTTGGTCATTTTGGCCTATTTGGTCATTTTGGCCTATTTGGTCATTTTGGCCTTTATGATCATTTTGACCTTTTTGGTCATTTTGGCCTATTTGGTAATTTTGGCCTATTTGGTCATTTTGGCCTATTTGGTCATTTTGGCCTTTTTGGTCATTTTGGCCTGTTTGGTCATTTTGGCCTTTTTGGTCATTTTGGCCTATTTAGTCATTTTGGCCTATTTGGTCATTTTGGCCTATTTGATCATTTTGGCCTTTATGATCATTTTGACCTTTTTGGTCATTTTGGCCTATTTGGTCATTTTGGCCTATTTGGTCATTTTGGCCGTTTTGATCATTTTGGCCTATTTGGTCATTTTGGCCTATTTGGTCTATTTGGTCATTTTGGCCTATTTGGTCATTTTGGCCTATTTGGTAATTTTGGCCTATTTGGTCATTTTGGCCTTTTTGGTCATTTTGACCTTTTTGGTCATTTTGGCCTATTTGGTCATTTTGGCCGTTTTGATCATTTTGGCCTATTTGGTCATTTTGGCCTATTTGGTCTATTTGGTCATTTTGGTCTATTTGGTCATTTTGGCCTATTTGGTCATTTTGGCCTTTTTGGTCATTTTGGCCTCTTTGGTAATTTTGACCATTTTGATTATTTTGGCCTTTTTGGTCGTTTTTGCCTATTCCGTCATCCGGATTTTAGCAATGTCGGTCACTGTGGTCTTTTGGTCATTTAGACCATTTTGGCCTTTTTGTCAAGTTTTGTAATTTATTTTGTTGACAGATAGACGAGGGTTGGTATATATAATTACCGATATAAAATGAAGTGAATCTTCCGTGGGCAAATACATAAAAATGTAATATAATATAACCTGTAGCACTTGCTCTATAAACAAGAGACAAGCACTAGAGGTTAACCCGCGGCGCAGCCGCGGGGTAAACTCTAGTTAATATTATAAATGCGGAAGTAACTCTGTCTGTCTGTTCCGTTTTCACGTAAAAACTACTAGACCGATTTGGCTGAAACTCAGTATATATATGTTTTCGATGCCGAGAATAAACATAGGATACTTTTTATCCCGAAAAATGGGATAGTTTCCGGGATAAAAATATATTTGTCTTTCTGTTTGTTATGCTTTTACGGAAGAACTAATTGGCCGATTTGGCTGAAATTCGGTACGTATGTAAATTTCATACTGAGGGTGGACAACGGATACTTTTTATTTTGACCTTTTTGCTAATTTTGGCCTATTTGGTCATTTTGGCTGTTTTAGCCTTTTTACTCATTTTGGCCATGTCGGTCACTGTAGAGCCTTTTTGGTAATTTTGGCCTTTTCGGTAATTTTGGCCTTTTTGGTAATTTTGGTAGTTTTTGCCTATTCGGTCATTTTGGCCTTTATGGTCATTTTGGCCTATTTTGTCATTTTGGCCTATTTTGTCATTTTGGCCTATTTGCTCATTTTGGCCTTTTTGATCATTTTGGCCTTTTGGCCTTTTTGGTCATTTTGGCCTATTTGCTCATTTTGGCCTTTTTGGTCATTTCGGAGTTTTTGGTCATTTTGACATTTTTGGTCATTGTGGCCTATTTGGTAATTTTGGCCGTTTTGGTCATTTTGACTATTTTGGCATATTTGGTCATTTTGGCCTGTTTGGTCATTTTGGCCTATTTGGTCATTTTGGCCTAATTGGTCATTTTGGCCTTTTTTGGTCATTTTGGCCTATTTGCTCATTTTGGCCTTTTTGGTCATTTCGGCCTTTTTGGTCATTTTGGTCGTTTTTGCCTATTCGTTCATTTTGGACTATTTGGTCATTTTGGCCTTTTTGGTCTTTTCGCCTATTTGGCATTTTTGGTCTTTTGGCTTATTTGGCCTTTTTGGTCATTTTGGTTTTTTTGGTCGTTTTTGCTTACTCCGTCATTTTGGCCATGTCGGTCAGTGTGGGTTTTTGGTCATTGAGACCATTTTGGCCTTTTTGGTCAAGTTTTGTAATTTATTTTGTTCACAGATAGACGGGGGATGGTATAATTAGCGATAAAAAATGAAGTACAAACTTAGATATTAATGGTCTAGCTTATGATTTACTAAAATCGTACCTTACTAATAGATCACAAGTAGTGAAATTAGCAGACTTTGAAAGTACTTCTTGCAAAATTTCATGTGGAATCCCGCAAGGATCAATATTGGGTCCTCTATTTTTCCTCATTTACGTTAATAATATTAATCAAATAGGCCTGACAGAGTATCTCTATAATACGCCGACGATACGAGTTTGTTTTACTTTGGTACTTCTATAAATGACATAATAGCTGAAGCTCAAAATGACCTAATCTTATTAAATGAATGGTTTTTGCATAACCTACTCACAATTAATACAAAAAGACATCGTACATGATATTTACAGCGAAAAATAAAAAACTCCCTGATTTCACGCCTCCACTAATTAATAATATTCCTATTCAAAAGTCAAATCAAGAAAGATACCTCGGATTGTTACTAGACGATAAATTAACGTGGGCATCTCATATTGAATACGTTAAATCTAAGTTATCCTCATTATCAGGAGCACTACGCAAAACAAGAAACTGTATACCACATAAAATTAGAAATACAATATACAATGCATTAGCGAAGCCACATTTAGAATATCTTATCGAAATTTGGGGAGCAGCTTCAAGAACGAATTTAAAAACCTTACAAACAACACAAAACAAATTAATCAAAAACCTATATAACTTCAATTTCCTGACACCAACAAAAACTATATACGAAGAAACTAAAATCTTTAATCTACATCAACTATATAAATTACGTATTATACGTGCATTTTAGTAAAAAAAATCATGGAAAATATCATACAAACAAACATTCAGTTCAGTCATAAAAAAATTAAATACAATTTAAGACATACTAATAAAATTATTATTCGAGCACCCAGAACAGAAAAATATGGCAAAAGAAATATTTTATGCGAAGGAGCCAATTTTTACAATAAATTACCAAAAGAAGTAAAGGAGTGTAAAAATATAAATTTATAAAAAGGAAATTAAAAAATTATATTTCAAAAATTTAATATAAAAAAGCAATATTATCTATAGGAGGCTACTCAGGAAATCCAATCGTTATGTTTCTTTATTCGGCTATATTATTATTGTTATTTTTTATCAATGTCCACTCGCTCTTAGATTTATAGGACTTATGTTAGAATATAAATTATTGTATCTCATATAAGTGAACTGTAATGTTCTTTTGAGAATAAAGTTCTTTAAACCCAAGTAAATCTTCCGTGGGCAAATACATAAAAAAATAATATAATAACCTGTAGCGCTTGCTCTATAAACAAGAGACACGCACTAGAGGTTAACCCGCGGCGCAGCCGTGGGGTAAACTCTAGTTATACATAATGTCGTTGTACAAAACGCCCATATATAAAAGCGTAACAAACAAATATATTTTTATACTGGACACTATCCTATTTATCGGGATAAAAAATATCCTGTGTCCATCGACGGCATCGAAAAAATATATATATGTATATATATACCGTCAAGTACCCTAACTTTTCACAGATATTCATAAAATTTGACTTTGTCGTGAAATAATAATTAATATATTGACTCTTTGTAGATTCTTTGAATATTATAAGGTAAAAAAGAAACTAGAATTTTATTATTTTCAATTAATTTAGACATTATGCTTAAATCAACAATATTTTTGAATAATTTAAAAATCAGGCAAAGTTACGTCTCATATTCCTAATATTGCCTAATGCGGTTACAGCAAAATGAACATGGGCTTTGAATTTTAGGACTAAATCTAAAATGTAGCTTAGTGACGAAAGAACATAAATCAATTTCGAATAACATATTTTGGTGTATTTTAGTACGAAATATTACTATAGGCAATGATAGGTCTTATTTTTTACAACCTCCATACATTAATAATCAATGAGTAGGGTTGTCTCTATAAAATTAAAAATCAAACAAAAAGAAAAAATAATATCAAACACAATACTTAGCATTCATTCACTGTGAGCAATAATAATAAAAATTATAAAATCAGTCAAAAAAAATATTTGGCAAAATTAATTAATAAAATTTAGATTATTTTAATTATTAATTATTTTATTTATAAAATAATTAATAGTGAGAATATGCATGAAATTCAAATATAAGTAATTTTTTATATGATTTCTTTATTGCTCTAGAATTATATGTCCAAGGTTATCGTTTTATTTAATTCCTTTAATTTATAGATTTTAATTAATAAAAATAGTTAAATGCGAGCAATATGTAAAATCGCAAAACGCAACGCTATTGATCAAATGGAAACGTTAAGTCATTTTACATTGCGACATTGGGAATGTCGCAATTGAATCACATTGAATTTCCTTTTCAACAACAAAATCCTAATCGGTTTATAAGTGACGGAGTTTTGCGGTAACACACATTCATTTCATTTTCATTTTCATTTTATTGCAGGAGTTCAGCAGACAGGCAGACGGCTCACTTGATGGAAAGCGGTACACACATAAACAAAAGAACATCAACCGAATTGAGAGAGAACCTCTTCCTTTTAGAAAGTCGGTTAAAAATAGTGGCCCAACAAGGCCGTCAACCCTAGACTCGGCAAAGTTTGGTACATTTGTTTGTAAAACATGCCAAACTTTGCCTAAATTAGTATTTTAGAGTTATTATTACTTTATTTTCATGTTTAAGTATTAAAACTGATTAAACTACCAATATTTTATAGAATGAGTTAAATAGAATTAAAAATAAAACTTATTTCATAGACTTAATAGAAAAGTTTTTCCACAACTCTTTTAGCCGCCTTATATACGTTTATATATATATATATATATATACGTTGGTTTAACGGTGAACTGTCAAAAATGTGCTTTTTGCCAGCATGATAACACTTATTTTTTGTTGACATATAATAAGTCTAAAGATTACTAAAATTTACTTTTCCAAACTTATTAATTTAAAAAAGTTATAGCTTATTTTTCAATATCGGCAAACATAGGACGTGAGGCAAAGTTAAGAAGTTTGACGGTATATATATATATATATATATATATATATAAATATAATATATACCGAACGGTCCATTAGTTTTTCCGTGGTAACGTAACAGACAGAGCTACTTTCGCATTTATAATATTAAATAGGCATTTTTTTATTAAACGTGCGTTATTTATTTTTGAACCAACCGATACTGTAGCTTATAAGGATTAATTACATATTTATTATATTTCTCACCCAGAACACGTGTTCGGGCCCTCTTCAATTTTATCACAGTTCAGTATAAAGAAGTCTCATTTCGTTATCAATGACGTGCGCGTATTACGATAATGGTGGAAATGCATTGATAAATGTATTCGTTCCGGGTCGCTGGTATTTATATTTGTGTTATAATGTATTTTAATTTTGATTACATAATATCCTAGCTATCGTGGAGATAATTAAGTTTATTATTTTATCATACAATGGAATAAATTGTATATAACAAGAACTAAATATAAACATTAAGTCGAATAATAAAGGCACACATTGTTCTAGTCCTAAAAAACAATTCAAGGGCGGATCCGAGATAAAATTACTTAATGGAAAGTTCGTTTACGAAATTTACCCTGCCCGGAATCGAACAGGAGGCCAGTGTTCCAACAAACTAGACGGGTCAATGTTTAGACCACTAGACCATTTAGGACATTAATTCTCATGCTACCAAATTGATGTAATTTGTTGAAACTTCTATATTAGCTGATTTAATCACTGTTTTAAAAAAGATATCAAGTCTTTTGTTTTACCAAGTAACTATTGTCTTGTTGTGCATTTTTTGTAATTTTTGTTTAAGCCATCTATTATTGAAATAATTCATTTCTAAAGATTGATTAAAACCAAGTTTGGCTAATGCAAAAAAAATGTAATTCTTGTGGAAGTTCGATGTCAAACGTTTAACTAAACAATTGATATCTTACACACAAATAGATAATTCTTGCTTAAATACCTTACTTTATAGTACCTTACAATCGTTGTTTCTTTTGAACCAAATTTATTGACGTTTTATTGTTCTATAAATTCAAAAATTGTGCTCAGAGTTTTGCCACTATGTTTTCATTTTATAACTTTATTCAATTAAGTGGTGGGATGTCTAACACAAAGGTAATTTTATAATCTGATATGTAGTTTCACAGACAAACATAATTATTGAAACGCAAAATCTGCTTTACTATATTATTGTTACGAGTTACGGGACTCGAATTAAAATGCCGTTAGAATTTATTAGAACTATACAAACACGTATAACACAGGTACAAATATAACTGGATGCAACCAGTACAAACGTGATGCACGATTCAATAAAACGCGCAGTCTGTCACTATATAGCTTATCGAATATACACACGTCTTGCTCGTATCGTCGCTTGACTGCCCACCCTTCCGTTCGGGCATTGTTTTGTACTAAACTATACAATGTGTCTCGACACAATACTCGACCACATAACAATAGTATCTTAGAATCACACCTGGCTAATGACTATCATAAACGATTACAATACACAATAGGATGTTTTTCTAATTACAACTTAAACCCAAAGTAAACAAAAGAAGTCCAAATGGCGAAAGGCAATAAACTGCAGGTGTGAATTGTTCTTTGTCGGTCGTAATATTATTTTGGAATATACATTTTATTACTTATTTGAATCAGTTGAACCCAATACAATTATTGCTTATTGTTTGAAGGTACTGCTACGCCGGTCTTCGGAAAAAGATCAAGCTAGAAGTACCGCAGTTGCCAGACTTGGGTGAATCATCAAAGGTAAAAACAGTATACTCGTCGTTAAACTTCATCCCTGCTGTTAGTTAAAAACAAGCGACATCGGAACTGATATTATTTTATACAGAATAACTTTCTGTGTATCCAAAATTAATGGATAATTGATGAAAATGTGTTTTACTCTAAGTTTTAAATGAAAATCATTGCAGTCGGAGAAAATTTCAATTCATGTGCAGTCTTATTATATGTTAACAACATTCAATGTGATAGCATCAAGCTGGAATAATTATCTTGACAACAGCTTTTCGGGGCGTCTCAATCGGTATAATAACAAGTTATTACAGAATATAGGCGTGAAACAATTCGTTTAGTGCGAGTTCCGATGGCACACTTCCCCCTCTCTCTATTCCATCTTCCCAATCCCATCCTATTCCAATCTCATATCCCATTACTAACCCATCCTAAAAGCTGGCAACATCTTGGCTTCGCACCTAATGTTGTAAATGTCTATAAGCGACAGTAACCACTTTCCATGTGCTAGGCCATTTGCTCGTTTCGCAATAAAATTCAAATAGTTAAGGCAAAGTAACAACCGGACAGACTGCCTAGTTTCTAACACATTTGTTATATTGTTACCTTGGTTAGCAACCTGTTTCACTCGTGTTACCACAGTAGATACTATTCCATTTTATAGGATATAAATAAAAAGCTTCGTTTAAAAAAACCGACTTCAAAAACTAAAAAGTATAAAATAACTTATTTCTAAAGCTATTATTAATTATAATATCTTATCTCTAATATATATTATCTTAAAGTCGGTGCTTAGTAATTTTCAAAATATAGTAATTTTTATGTTTTACTTTGCACCGACTTCAAGATGTTTTAGATAATATATATTAAAAATAAGATATTTTACAGCTTGCACATGTATAGCGTGGACGAGCGTGTGCCACGTGCATTGGATGATTTCCATGTAGCGAGGATCCGAGTCTGATACTCTGTTTAGATATCAAATTGAAAGGAATCTTTTTAGGGCATCCAACTTTTGATCGGTTTTGATCTAAATATGTATTATAAATATGTATGTATGTAAAGTTTTATCAAAATCCATTCAGTAGTTTTTATGTGAAAGAGTAACAAACATACATCTAATATCATACATTCTTACAAACTTTCGTGTTTATAATATTTATAGGAGTATTGAAATTCATATCAAGAAGAATACTAATAGAAAAGCCCCTAAATCCTGCATTATTTAGGGCACCCTAAATAATTCAGGATTTAAGTATTTTTTCTCTCGCATTTTTATGTAAATTATCACCATTAGAATTATATGTAACTTATATTATTTTAAACTAAATTAGAACGCAGTATCAAAACATTTTTAATATTTCCAGGAACCAAGTGCACCATCGCGAGAAACTGAACGAATCGTCTGTGATTGGGCTGAAATTAAATTAGGTAATCAATATACATACATATACTGAAGTAGATAAATAGATCTCCGCAACTCTAAAAGTCAATTTTAGGTCATACATTGAATCTTTAGCTAAGTGGCAGCCAAAACTCCGGATGTATTTTCGAAGGTAGGAGGTTACTTTACGCCAGAACAGTTGTTTACTCTATACCTAGCATAAGGATGGCCCAGCAAACTATCAGTTGGATACCTTATAGTCGATTGATAGCATAGTCAAGAGGCTGATTGGCGATGGTCATTTTTTGATGTTCGGCTTCAAAGCCTTGAGCATTGGTGCAAGTTTGCAAGACCGTCAGTTTTCTATTGGATACACTATAGATAGTGCTATAGAATGCATGTCTCAGTTCCCCCATCCCGTTTCTATCATTGGACAACCAGTCGCAATGGTATGCACCATTGTTAGTTACTTGGTGAAAATATCATTGGTTAGCAGGAAAAAAATTACCTTTGCCTTTTTTTACACACACACACACATATATTATACAAATAAACAAGGCAGATCGCAATGACGGTCCAAAGTTGGACCGACCACGCGGCCGCTCGACTCGCTGTCTAACTTCGTGCCGCGATTTGTGTGCGATGGAATTCCTCCCTCTCAGTGCGCTGTCTCGCTCTGGCTCACTAATTATTATATTTGTGTTCTTACCTGTCGTGTTTTGTTGCATCCGGTTTGAAATCACAACGGTTCTAAAGAAGTTTCACTTTAAAAAAGAAAGATATACAAGAAGTTACATTTGCTAAATTTACAGGCATCGTTATATATGACTGTTGTACATGGAAACAACATATAGATAAGCTATGCATACTCGTAAAAAATCATAACTTTGCATTATGCTTTATGCCTGTGAGGAAAAATAAGCAGCCAAAATACTGCAATAAATGCTTATCATGGATGTGTCGCCTCCAATGTTCGGTATAGCTTACTGTTGTGGGGAAATTCGGCCCGCTATAGCCTATAGCTAAGGCATTTATTGGTCAAAATTAATTGCAAATTTTACTGAAGTCCCTGAGAACTCCTGATTCAAACTACCTGTCTCGCTAGGAGTGGCCAAGACGCGGCGTTTGTAGGAGCTACAATGCGCCGATAAAATTCACTAATAAACTTAGAAAGATAGAGAATAATAATAAGTTCTTAAACTCATTTAGATCTGGGAAGATGAAAATATTTTGTGCGACGATATCTTATGAAATAGGAATAAATATACTTTACGTTTTAGGAGTCCTATCGTAATAATGTTTAACGTATGCCTTCGTTTGTAGGTGTGAAGTTTGCGAATATATCTGATTTGTCGCGACATCTGTCGTCGCTGAGCGTGCAAGTGGCGCCCCCCGGCCCCAGCAGCGCCTCCCCGCCTTTATTGCATACACACGGTGAGACTGAGTGTGAATAAATTGAATTCATTTATTGTACAGTCTGCTCCTAATTTTATGGTCTCCTTTGATATTATTTCATAAAGTTTCAAATTTCGCCGCAAACTATATCAAGTCTTATTTTAAACATTGTTTTCAGGACCTGCAGAAGAAGCGACGAGTCGGCAATTAATCAAACATTTGAAACGTAAAATGCAGGTAAATACAATTTTTCTTCTGAATGTAAGAACTATTTTACATGATTTCATTAGTAAACTGCGGATTCTACATTAACTATCATTTCCTGGTTTAAATATTATTCTGTTTATCCTATTTCCAAAAGTATATTTACTTTAATAACGATCGGCTCTTTCATCATAAAGTAAAGAAGAAACAATCAAATATCCACATAAAATAATTTTAATTTGTAAACTACAATAGATGTTGTAAATCATTATTCACTGTGAATCTTTCAATTCATATGGCGCTACGTTTCTAGGCGCACGGCACCCCCGGGCGGCCCAAGAAGAACAAGGGGCAGGAGAGCGCGGGCGAGTCGCCGCCGTGCACCTCGTACGCGGGCCACCACCCGGCGCTGAAGCTCGAGGGCGAGGCGAGCGGCGATGGCGCGTACGCGTACCAGCCGGCGTACGTGTACGAGGCGCGGCCGCCGTTCGCGGGGTACGCGCCCCCGCCGCGCGCGCACCCGCCGCACGCGCAGCCCGCGCCGCACTCCGCCGTCTCGGTGCACGAGTACCGCGCCGACCCGTACGTCTTTGAGCCCCCGTATGCGCCGCGGGACCTCACGCTGCCCCCGGCCACCGACACACACCACAACCTGCCCATCAACTTGAGCAGCGACGCCTCCCTCGACCTGTCCACGGAACGCTCGGAGTGGCAACGACGGCGCCCACCCGAGCCGCCGCCCCAACGCCTGCCGTTACCCGGCAAGAAACTCATCCTGGAGACATACCAGAGCGAAACGCGTGCCAGCTCGCCGCGCTCCTCTCAGACGGACTCACGTTTGGCGTCGGCTCAGGCAGCGCACCGCCCCGTTGAGGAGTTCTCTCGGGGAGAGTACCTGCCTAAGAAGATGCGCGCCGCTGAGATTCTGGGTGGCAAGTTGGCGGCCGCCCGCCACGCTCTAGCGGCGGAGGCGCAGGCGCTGGCGCTGGTGCCGTCTCCCGCCTCCGCCGGGCCGTCGGCGCCTACCGCCGTCCCTTCCGAGCCGCCCCACCGTCCCGAGGTCGCTTTTTTAGAGGATCCAAAAAACTTAACGAGCCGGTCCAAAAGCACCGCCGCGGCGCTGGCCCGGGAGGAACAGGAGGCGGCGAGTCCCACGCGCTCGGCGAAGGCGCCGACGACTAAGCCGGAGGTGGGTCGCAGGCGGCGGCGGGCGAGGGCCGGCTCGCCCGACTCGTGCTGCGGCCTCGACGGCATCAACATCCGCACCGGCATGATCTGTGAGGAGAAGCACTCCGAGATCCTCAACAGGGAACGGGTTATCAGCATCTGCAACATCGACAAGCACGACCTCGACGACTACCTCAACGAAGGTAACAGCCAGGAGCACGAGGAGGAGCTGCTGCAGTATTTCCACCAGCGCGCCGCCCACCCGCCGGCGCTTTCACCTGCACCCGCCCCCACCACCGTGGAACCCGACGGCCCGCACAATGCCGCCACTTTTTTAGAACCAGCCTCGGACCCACAGGACGAGTACAGTCAAGGCAACAACGAAAAAATATCACAGTTGCGAGAACTGCTAGCGAAAAACTTATTAAATTCTAGTGGGTCCACCTCTCAGAACCAGAATGTCGACCAAGATACTCAGTTATCCCAAGAGAATTCACATGAAGCCATAGATAAAGAGGTTGTCGCTGATCGTGTGTTTAAGCCTGTTGTAGGATCAGATCAAATGCAATTAAACGAAACTAATTTGCCTGCCTCCACTGAATTTAACAGCAACAAATCTTCGAGCATGATATCCAATGAAAATGGTACCTCTATGTCGTACATAAATAACGGCCATCCCGAGCAGACGATGTCAAATGTGGGATGTCACCTGTACAATGGCCACAGCCATAACGAGCCCCAGAGCCCCACTACAAGAACTCAGCAATATGATTTTGTGCCAATTTCTGAGGGTTGTCATTCTCCTGGAAATTTTCATTCAAAATCACCTTTGAGTTTTAACCAGAGAGGGCAAAGCCCGTCAAAAGTAAATAAGCCAATTATCATGGGGGGCTCCTTGCAAACTTCTCCGATCTCACATAGCACTGCTGCTAGTCCTTTTGTAAGTCCCAGGAACACTCCTGTGCCACGATCTAGACTGTGCTCCCGACCTATTCCCAAACTTAATGGAAGAAAAAGACGTAACCCCCTATCGCTCGGGGTAAACGATCCATGTTCCAAACAATTTGCTATTCCAAATGATCAAAAATTCATGTCTAAACCTCCACTTGGTGGTCCAGGGAAATATTGTCAACCTATGTCTGCACCACCTTCACCAAATATATTATCTTCACAACATAAAAACCCACTGTACCAATGCAATTCTGGCATTCCAAATTTCTTATCAAATGCACCATTTCGAGACCATATAAATGGAGATCAACCACTGTCTGCTGACCCATTATCGAGTGAAGTGAGTCAATTCTTCCAAGACTCCCTCGTGAACTACCGAGCGGGTCACGACGCATTCAGATCGCAATCTGTGCCGCTCAAGCAAGGCATCAATAATATGGGGCTTTTAAGTTACAACAACACCCCAGTGGGATCGGTGCCGCCTACACCAGTACCAAATGAATTCTGCGATTTTGGTTCTCTTGCTGATACATGTGATATATCCAAAGCCGGTCTCAATAGGGAAACCTTAGCTAAAATATACAACGCCATAGACAGTAGCAACGACGTACTTAATCCAGCAGCAACCCAGAGTCTTCTCAATTCGAATGATACTTTGAGTAATGGATGTGACGCATTGCCAGAACAGCAGATCCTCTCCGATCAGTTGACCTCATTGATTCCCACCAGCGATGACTTGCTCGATAGGACTAATCAGTTCAGTCAATCATTTCCCAGCGACAGCACTGCCACTGATAACGTTGAAGACTTTTTAAAACGAGCAAATAGTATTGAATTCGAATTTTCCGAATTGGCCACAGACAAGAGTAAATATTATACATCACGTTCAGTACCGAGTACGCCATTACCTTTCAAACGCACCGCACCTAATTTGCAAATTGACTCTCGGCGATCGAGAGAGCTTTTCACAGCAGAAAATTATGCTAGTGTACAAAACGGAATATCATCCAAATCTGTGCCATCGACCCCTCAGTTTGCTGAAGATAGGAGTGTGTTCAGCTACAGCAACAGAGATTTCCTGATAAACGGCAACTCGGTGTGTGGGACCAGTCAAATTCATGAGACGGTCGTGGAAAGTGACCAGGCTCTGACGTCGCCGCTGCACGACATGCTACGCGAGGATATCCTCGACCCTCTCACGCCGGCGCTGCTCGCGGACCTCGACAAGATCGACACAGCGCCCTACGTCGACCTCTAGTCCCCTTCTCTATCCTTTAAGGCCGCATTCTAGAACAATGCTATATGCAGACATGCCTATGATGACAATATGCCTACATTAAAAAGTACATTGGTCCAATGCCATTTCATGTATTCAAAAATACTTTTTATATTGGATGCATTATCATCTCCAGTCTGTTTGCATATAAGTTTTTACTCTAGAATATGGACCTTAAACTTGTACATATGTATATTTTTTTATATTAATTTGATTTCCATTTGTATAGATACCGTCATACAGGATATCATATGAGTGCGAGGTTTGTTTGTATGCCTTCAGTGAAGGTCCCTTCTTTGTTATGCAGGACAAGTTGAATTTGGATAAATCCCAAATATGAGTTAATATATGTAAACACCGTAATATTGTGATAATTATATAACTATACCAACTCAACTCGGCTGCGATAAGCGACGGCTCACCATAGAAGGCTATTTAGGTTTTGACGAATGCTCTAAACGACAGGGCATCAAAGTGTTTGTAAATATAATATAGAGTGGTCAATTACATTGACGATAAACTGAAGTGTTTTGTATGTGAAACATACATTTAGACGAAGATCAGATCCGTCAATTTGTAGAATGTTTATATTTGTTGCGGGTTGGTGCTAAGTGGCTCATCCATTGTAAAGTAGGATTTTTAATCTGTATACAAGACGCACGTGATACGGTTTTTACTGTGACCGTTAGTTGCAAATTTAACTAAAAGTAAGGCGAGTATCAATATTATAATGTAAGTAATATATGTTGTTAAATGTTTACTTAGATGTGTCACATCGTTTGGAAAACCCTTATTGTGATCTTCAGAAGTGTTATCTTGTACATATTAAGAAGTCTCAATTGATTTTCATATGAATTCGTAATTACTAATTAATATTGGAAATAATAAACAAGTCTCAATATACTTTAAAATTAAAATCTAGCTACAACATAACTAATACATATATAAAAAGTAATAACTTAAAATCTATACAAAATTTATTAAAGTATTTCTTTCAAAATAGAATCTTTCAGATTACTTATTGGAAGTCACGGGTCACAGATTTTTGAATAAAAAATGTATATGCACTTTAATTTCTAGATCGACTCGATTTAATATGAAAATCGATATTGACTTTAAGCCTCGTAATAGAATAACACTCGGTCGTGAGAAGAGACGTTAGTGAACATCGGACCAAAATAAAAAGTCATTGCGCGAATGTATGTATCGCCTATAGCGTAGTTCAAAATTTTCTATTTATACTAAAATTTTACTCAAAAATGATTGTATTCCTGAAATATACACTCAAAAAATAAAATGGTTGAACACCGATGTTACACATCGATATTATGTCACATCCTCCATTCAGGCATATACCAATCTAGTGTGAAATTTGACATTCACCATTTCAATAGATTTTGACCAAAACACATTTAGTATAATCATATAAAACTTGGTGAATCTTTATCTTTTTATAGATAACTTTATTGTAAACACCAAATATAAATTCTTTTCTTCATTGAAATATATTACATTTTGCTATTTATATGCAATAGCATTATGACATTGAAATAGAGAAATTGTTTACAGTTGCGAACAGTCCGTTGGAATGGTATAAATGTTACCTATTCTTTATACACTGTAAAACATCCTGCAGTTGCAAAACATCGAATACAATTGGAATATTTACTTTTCGGTAGCAATTAATATATTAAAATACGAAATAAAATCTCATTTCATAATCCACGAAAACGGTTGTAAATAACGCTGAAATGTGTTATAGGTTAAATTTCAATGCTTCAACATGAAAATTACATGGGTTAAAATAGATTGCTGGCTGAATTCAATCAATTCAATGGCTCTAGTGAAGATTCTAATGACGCGGGTTCAAATCCTAACCAGGGATCATACACCACTTGGTGGGTTTCCTGATCTAATTTGCATAGTAACACTATCATCAACAACTACTGAGATGGGGAAAGAAAAAAAAAACATTGTGAGTAAACCTATACAGTAACGGTATTATTCATAGAGTTGAGTAAGTTTCAACATTTCTTTAAGAACCATAAAAATGCGTTCGAACTTACTCTAACTTTCTATGAATAGGGCCGTTAGACTGTGTGATATAAGCAATTTCTAGTACAAGTAAATATAGCGTGTAAGCAAACAGTGGGATGGCTATTTGCTGATATTATATTATTACTATAGATTAATATTATAAGTTAGCTACTTTTCCTATATCATAGACATATAAATAGTAATATACAAAAACCAAACATTAAGTATACAATGGAAGAAAAATAATAGAAATGACAATCCCATTATTTTAATGTTGTTTAGTGGTTAATTCCCCTTTGATCACTAGATGTCATTAGTGTAGATTTTATTTTGTTTAAATATAAAATTAATAAGAAGCTTATTGATTGATGTCATCTAAAAAATGCGTTTAACAATAAAACATCGATTAAGTTTTTCTATGTTAGAAAGCAACGAGTGACTTGTAGGGTTTACTAATTGTGAAGAATGAAGAACTTTTTTAGAGTACTTACTTTTGTTTGGCTTTTGTTATTACTAGGATTCTTCCATGATGACACAAAA
Source organism: Dendrolimus punctatus (assembly GCA_012273795.1). Lineage (NCBI taxonomy): Eukaryota > Metazoa > Arthropoda > Insecta > Lepidoptera > Lasiocampidae > Dendrolimus > Dendrolimus punctatus. Next base: position 18,774,191 of record CM022531.1, on the reverse strand, counting down.
AGGGCAATCTCTGAGTAATATATGCAAGCTACTTTGTCTATGAAAATTTTAAAGGATTTTTAGAATGATGGCCAGTATTGAATTTAGTCGGCAAATGATTAAGCCTGCTTGCGTTCACATTTACCACGTTAAGATGGTATATGCCAATTGACAATATCACAGCCTACCACGGAGAAGACATCGAATTTTTTTTATATGTAATTATTCAATCAGTGAGATGTAATCGCTAGTGATAAATAGATATAGCTCACCAACTCCCATCAAACATTGCAAGACGATCGTAGCGAGTGCGCGTAGTGATAGTATTGAACCAGACCAATGCAGCGTGCCAAGCGCGCTTACTAAATTAGAATTGGTTTCTTTCGTAAGGTAAAAATGATATAACATAGTATATAGTTTATGAGAAATGAATTTATTGTAAGTTAGCACAAAGATTTAATATATTTTATTATCACATAGGAGTTTTACTGATATACTAAATTTACATTGATCGCATCAAATGCGTTATGAATCTTTAGACCTGCCGGTACAGTGCAGTGAGCTTAGAATTGATAAAGTTATCCTCTGGGGCTGGTGGAGAAACTTCTTAAATTCCGAAATCCAGTCTCTAGGAATAAATTAAAGCGCCACACCTCAATTAGGAACTACAACACAACAGTGACCAGTCTGCGTCAACCTTTCTAGCCTCTTCATATAAGCTACAAAAGGCTGTGTAATAACCTATTTTGCAACGAAAAACGTTTACTGCATAGCCATATGTCGCTAACTAGGGGCTATCACAGTTTGATGCAGAAAACGTCTCGGATAAAGTTAACATTTCGATGTTGGACAAGAATTTTTGCTCTGTGAACTTAATATTCTATATTAATGTTATTTTCTCTGACAGTTGTGATGGAATTTTCGTGATCGTGTTACCACAGAATTGTCTTTTATTTACAATATAATGTGCTTATTCTTTGCAGTTGTGTTGTAGTTATAAGTCCCCAAAAAATTCTATTAGACGAATCCCTATAATATATATGTAATCTAGATGACAAATACTAGGAATGATAATTCCAGTACTCCAATATGCTGCCTTGTTAGCTAATTCCACATTGTGCCCTAGATGCCAGCAGTATCGATTCATCGTAATTTTACTGTAACAAAAAAGTTGAGAACAGCTTGTGGCTCCTCCTGACTTAACCAAAAATGTATAGGGGCTTTATTCGGAATTACTGTTTAACCATGGGTGATTATAATTCCTAGTATTCTTCTACAACGCTATAATTCAGTAGTCTATCATAAAATATAGACTGTAAAGTGGCTAATGGACCACGTTATACCTCCGCAGAGGCCTTAACCATTGGCATTATGTGCAATGTTTTTAATCTTTCACACCTCTAATATCCCTCGTAACATTTGATTTGAAAAATATAAATGTCATTTAAGGGAGATCAATTATATTATTTGAAACACACTTCATGTCGTGGCCTAAATGAAATCGTTGACGTGTTTCTAATTTTTATTATTTCTCTAATTTTAATATTTATGATTAAGTTTTAAAATGATGATCATGTGTATAGTATTTTTGTCTATTGTGATTTAGATATGATATGTAATAATATAACGCTAGTACAAAGAACACAGTTATTCGACAGGGATATACTTAGGTATATGTAAGTGAAACTGAAGACTGTTTTAAATACTGTAAATATTTTCAATGCAGAGAAACTATTTGTTATGATCGCTTTGTCTCGAGGTATGTTCATTCAAACAGCGAATGTTCTCGGTGATCAAATCAGTGTTATATTCCAGTTTGGTATAAATTACCAAAATCGACTAGTACCTAATTATTATTAAGTTTTACCGTGGAAGAAGTATATTAGAGATAGTAATCGCCCAGTAAAAAATCTTTACAACACGGCCTTTGTTTCATATAATATTTTGTAGACTAATCTAAAACGTTAAAAAGCGGGATAGAACTGATCAGCACTAACAGTCCTGTAGGATTACAGAGATTTTAAGAATTACATTTTTAACCGAGCGATAAGTATCATTCTCAGTATACTTTTTCTATGGTTGTATGTGTGTAAGGCACGTTCACAATTATAACTCATTCGCTTTCCTTACCATCGGTAGAAATTTGACATTACTTGAATAAGCTTATGTCAAATTTTAACTGCTCGTAAGGCAAATGGATGGTCAATAAGAGATAGAAACCACCCATTATTTCGTTCATTGTAGTTCTTGACACTATCATATATTTCCTCCACTACTAATTAAGCGATTATACGTCGCTCCCTGGAGGTATGTCTTATTTCTCAGGTTCAATATGCTGCTTTAAACGAATTCTAGCGGTTTTTGGTCCGAATAGAAAAGTTACATTGTTTTTATATTACAGTCCGCGCTAAACTTTTCCCAACAGTTGATAACAGACTGCCTGCCAAACTGTGATGTTTGTTTACATTAAAAAAAACACATATTTTTCAACCAAACAGCATTGTGCAACTAATCTAGAAAATAGTTAAGTATGGCGCAGACTATAATATTTATCATGTTACATATCATCTTATTATATCTTTAATTATTTTATTATCATATAAAAGCGCTTCATTTATTTAAATGACATTATTAAAATCATGATATTTAAAATTATAGAAACACTTACATGTGATGTTATAAGTAAAAATAAAATTTGTCTGTTTTATAATGTACTAAACGTTTTATAAGATAAAAAATATTTTAAAAATATTGAATGCTTTAAAACTTATAATAGCCAAACATTGACTTTAAATTTCTTTTACTAGCCTGTTTTATATATAAACACATATATACACATTACGAATAATTTCATCCACTAAATAATATTAGTAATGAGGATACAATAAGTGATTGAGATTTTATTGCTTAAATTTAGCATTGTTTTGTAAATAAATCTGTTAAAATAGGTTATAAGTTATAGATAATTTTACCCATTTGTTTGTGAAAATGCTTTGTGTGCGTCGGCACTGTCATCGTATTGGGATATATGCGCTAAAACTAGGGACAGGAAGTTATGAAATACCTATATTTGTATGAAAATAAGTGTTCACAGTTATCTGACACTACTATCGGCCATGTAGTTTGGCGTCGACTAAACTACAAAAAATATTTATTTGCAATAAATAGCCAGTTACTAAATCTTGCCGACCGATCATTTGCCTTACTATCGGTTAAAATATTAACATAAGCTCCATACAAGTAATGACAAAATTTAGCCGATAATAAGCCAAGTGAATGAAACGTAAGACATGAACCTTTTTTTTTTTGGCCAGGGGAAATCCGTTTGAGGACTAAGCCGCGACAGGCACAGAAGCCTGGGGGATGCTTGCGACCCGGTGAGAGTGTGGGATTCGCCAGATCGGGGGTGGCACAAGCGTGCCCGGTCAGAACCGGAGCCACGCTATTGCCACTCCCCAGTTAGGGATACCCACTAAAACCCTGGGTGTTCCGTCCTGCGCCTTATGCCAGGGCTACGTGTATGCGGTTTTCCCAACTCCGCTACCCTGGCAGGCGTAAACCCCGCTCACTGGGCCTCTTCCAAGACATGGAACCTACCATAAGTTAACAGAAAGAGATAAAACATTAAGCCGCCTAGTTTCAATTTTGAGAGTTTGTTTATTTGTGTTACTTTATTTAGAAAGATAGTAAATAAAATGTATTTAATTTCTTGTTTTGCCATTTCAAGGACCTTTATTACACTATGTTAATTTAATATGCATCTTCCTACTTTCAGGATATTTTATGCAGAACATTAGCTATAAGAAACACTACCTAATCATATGATTTGCACGGTGGTAGGGCACCCGCCCGACTGGATGGTTACCACCCCTCCAGAGTATGCCGCCGTAACAACCTTGAATTGTGTTCCGCATCAGTAGCCAGATTCCAATTTCTCCTTCAAGGCCAGCCAGCAGCACCTCTGGTATTGCTAATGTCCATAGGCGTCTGATAGGCTGCTGTGCTTCAGCAATAAAAAAAAATGTTGCATGTTACAAATGCGTTTTCAACCACATGTCTCAATCTGGTCATTGTATGAAGTCCTTATACCATACTCCTGCCATCACTGGAAATGACTTATTACAAAAATATACATAGTGGATAAGTTACATTACTCATAACATGAACACAACACCTTCTTTTTTTCTCATTCAGTACCTGTGAAAGTTTTTAATATGATGTTTATAGTTTCATACAAAGTGGACGTTATATGATAGAGGAATACTAAAAATAACCGTCACTTAGTAAAAGACGAACAACTAATTAGTGCCACTTCAACAAGGCAATTTTCTTTTAAAAATCAATCGGACACATTCACATACGAATTTTTCTGTGTATGTTCTATGGTCACTATGCTATGTTGATGCTTTAAACTATGTTAGCTTCTGTTGCAACTACATCCTTAACAAATTTTTTCAAAGTTATATAAGAATAATATTGGTAATATAATTTAAATTTTGCCATCAGGCATTGAGTTGTATGTTACTTGCTGCTATAGCAAAATTATTAAAATAAAGCTGGCACACAAAGCACTAACGCAGGAGTAGATTTATCTATATTTTAAAATTAAATACATGACATTTGTTTATTTTTATTACAATAATGTTGTTCTGTTAATTATTGTTTTATTTGATTTTTTTATAAATGTATGATACTAAATACATAAGTTTTAAAATATAAATATACTTTAAGTGAAATATCCATGTTGTTGATTAGTATATTATGGATGTTGATTTACACCATTTGCTATACAGTGATAATAAATGGTATCATAGTACTTATTGTTTTAATTACACAAGTAATCTATAAAACAAAAGATAATCATCAGAAACTAATTGAAATTAAACCAATTTTACACAGTATAAAACTAAATTGTGAACCTTATGAAAGTGACAATGACTTTGTCTGTATGTTTGTTGTCATTTTAATTGTTGATACTACTTAGATAATTAGTAAAGCAAATAGTGTTACCTCGGGCTTTAGCTAATTCTCAGAGACCATATTTAGCTGTCTTACCATAAGTATCTAGAAACCATTGTGGCAATATTGGGTCGTCATCATAATTATAACATTCATTAACACGTACTGGTCCCCCAGGTGACCATTCAAATAACAGACTCATTAAAGGTACTTGTAATAAGTTACCCAAAGCTTCATTTCCATGCATCATTCTGATTTTTCTTTCAATGCATCTTTTTACATAAGTGAGAAATGTATCCAAAAAGTTGAAACATACATTAGGATCCCAAAACCTCTGAAAAATAATAAGGATACAACAAAATAAAATAAAACTAATATTTAAGTCATAAAAGTTGATCAGCAAGGGTTGTATGAGAAAAGGGGAGACCCATATGTGGCCTATATCTAGCAATGAACATCAATTAGTGGGAGAAGTTCATAATATGGACCAACAAACTGCTGATTTCACACATACAATCCCAATGGTAAATGTTTCTTAATGATATTTTTCTTCACTAATCATCATATGGTTGTTTGAACAATTACATACATAAGAGATTTAATATTGTGTCATTGGAATGAGACAAGTGCCTTGGCTTCCATGTCTTATGTTGTTTACTAAATTTAAGTTGATATTTTATTAGAACCATAAACACACAAATGTGTTGGGTAGTCCTTGTATTCAAATAATTTTGGTCAAACCTTAATGTTTACATGAATACTAACTTGAGCTCTTTTTGGCAATTCTGCAACATTAAATACTTTCAGTTCTTCCACAATGCCATTATCATTTCTAAATCCACACAGAATTGTGTCGACTCCAGCTAGAAATGACTGACACCACCACTTTTTGCATTTGAATCTCCTGTTAACAGAACACACTTGAAGGGAGCAAATTTCATAGTAGCATTTTTAGATGAATCTCATTCATTAAGGTTTAATTGCATGGATTTAATTGTCTTTTTACAACAGATGTCATTATAGACCACCTCGAAACTGCAATTTATGAAAAATATTAAAAGTAGAACATACTACTTGACACATTGTAAAACTATCTATATACAAATATTTGCTTTCAGTCATAGGAATGAAATTAAAAAAAAAATATTGGCACTATTAACAAAGGGAAGGCCTTAGTCTTGTGGTTTTCTCATATATCATACAATATATAAACAAACAATCTAACCTGAAACTAGTTTCTTGCTTAGGAAACTCAATATGCCTGTTTGTTTTCAATTCTATAAATTGTTTATCAGATAAGTAATTAATTACAGCATCTGTACCAGATGGTGGTAGGGATACAGGTGCTTTGTCACATCTTAAGCCATCCATTTCTGCTCCATAGATTATGGTGTGCTTGTTTAAATTTGTTTTGAATACAAGTGAGAACTCTTCATTTTCATTTACTGGTAAGTTTGGATTTGGTTCAATATCTGGTCTATCTGAAAGTTAATTTGAAAAATCATACAATTTGTTCCATTAGATAGTGAGACGAAGGTGCATCTCAATGTCTAATGGAAGCATGTTAAAACTTTCATTATTAGAATTTGTAGGAATATTATTTTTGCTCAACAAAATTAACCGAAAAGTAGGAATTCTGAAATGTAATCATATCCATCTCACCAGATAACATAAACTGCTCAAATTTATACCCCCATGAAGTAAACTTTTTTTCTTGTTCAGTCATGTACTTTTTTCTGTGTAATTGTTCCTCAGTATCTCTTGCACAAAGATATATGTTTCCTTTGTGTAATATTGCAACTATCTTCCAGGATTCTCGGTTTTCATATGGTGTACAAGCTACCAACGTCATGAGACCGCGGTAACAATAGAATTTGGCTATACTCAATTTACTTTCTGCATTAAGTTTTAATATTGGTTCATACTCAGACAAAAACTTCAGTAACTCTGTTATTTTAACATCCAAGGTTTGAGGTTTAAATATAGCATCATTTAAACGTAAATTTAAATCAAAATTAACTTTATCATTACAAATTCTCTTGGCAAATTTAAGGTTCTCCAATCCAATACATCCTATAATTTTTGGTCGATCAAAACGAGGAAACGATCCATTGTGAACTCTTGGTTCAACTAGTAGTTCTGGTTGCATTTTTCATGTATTATGTCTTCGGTATCTTAATAAAACTAAATTAACTTATAGACTACATCAACAATACAATATTAAACCCATCGATGGTTAAACCAGACTTATAGGTTTAAATAAATCACAAACTAGAACTACTATGGATAAAGTAAATAAAGAAGGCAGAGAGTAAACCAGTGTGATAACAGACAGTACAATTATTTTTTCTTAGAGATTTTTTGCGTTCTATTAGTAGGTACGTATTTCAGTAGATGTCACTGTTCTCAAATTGAGCACCAAATTAAAGAAAATAATGTTTCGTTATACTCAGTTGTTTTTATACTTGTTTAAGAAATATTTGATATGTTTTTATGTTTTTGCAAGCCATATCAGCAAATAAATATATTTTAAAGTGTGTAAATTCTATTCCTCACCTTTTTCAAATTATAAAGCTCTTTTTAACTTTGATTACTGGTTTTTTTATGAATTTTCGATTTACCAAAAACTTATTTCAAAGATGTCAATTATGTCAAAACCAAAAAGACATTCCGATCGATACGAATTGCACTCGTGTATGTAGTTTATTTGTGTTTTGATCATTTTTCGATAACTTTGTTTGATTTCTGGACTCCGAAAACTTCGCTTATCACGTTTACTAGTGTTCTGAGATCACGTTGGACTTGTGCATGTACCCTGAACACCGATTTGCCTAACGATTTGTTCTCTGATGACTTGGATTATATGGCTTCATCTGAAAGAGGTTGTTGTGCGCCCAGATGCGGTAAAACTTGTAAGTAAAACATCCTAACGGCACCAGATTAGATGCAAATGATGTTATGATGCGTTTGAATATTTTAATAAAAGGAATCATAATAAATCACGCTACCGTTAAATTGTTGTTTTATTTACTAACAAATAAACATTTTTTGGAAAGGCTTTTGCGAATTGCAGGAGTTAAATTTATTAAACTCCCGCAATTTCCAAAAGTCTAATATAAAAATCAAAATAATAATAGACCGCCTGGACGGTTGTGGCCGTTGAATTGTGTCGTATACCAATAGAGTGCGTTAGTATATACATTGTACCTGTTGACTCTATACCAGTATATATAAAGTACTCTGTGGATTAGACAGAGTGTATCATCTATGGATTGGATAACCATAAAAGTCAAAAGATTAACAATGACAAAGTTGACACTTTTGACAGAGTATATATACAACACTAAGCTTCTTGTACAGCAAGTTCCAGCCGTTGAGCGGTAGCTCACAACGCCCAAAATGCTCCGTTGTGGTCGTGGCGAAAACGTGACTGGTGATGTCATCATTTTCGATCGCACAACGACCCATGTCAAGGAGTGGGTCGAATAACCGTTCCACTTGAGTTTACGATTGAAATGCCGGCAGCAGGTGGAACGGGATAAATCGCGGTCGTGAAAGTGGTCGTTGTGAGTCCCAAGTGGAACGTAGCCATTGTGAGTCTCCATTGGAAAGTAGTAATCTGTGGTCAACTGTCAACTGACAGTGCTGCCAGATGGATGATGCCCTGAATGGTAATTTTTTCGACTTTGGATGGAACATTCGGGGATGAAGATGCTTTGTGGAGACTCCGGGGAAAATTAAGTCAAGAGAAATTTTGAAGTTTTTTAAGTGCTACTAATTCATCCACAAACACAATTCTCATCACTAAAATTATTATAACCAAGTAATCCAATAAAATATAGAACCAGTAGTGGTAGTAGTTTATCTTAGAATTATATTCTACTAGTGACTCATACTTCAATTCAATCGTTCAGTTCGTTCGTTCGTTATTAATTTATTATACTATCTATACTCGTATATATGATATCTTATAGGCTACGGTGAACGGTCCATTAGAGACTCACAACGACCACATTCACAACCGCGATTTTTTGTTCCACCTGTTTGCCGGCTTCACCATCGTAAACTGAGGTGGAACGCTTATTCGACCCACTTATTGTCACGGGTATTGTGAGCACTGCGTCAGCGTAAATGATAACTTTATTAGCAACTTTTCGCCACGATGCCTTTTCTAATTCTCTTTCAAAATAAGTAAAAATAGATGGTACTTTTTTTTTCAAAAATCTTATTTTAGGGTTTCTGAAAAAATGGGGTCAATGACATGGTCATCTGACAACACTGTGTCAACAAACAATTGTCAAACTTATCGGAGAGTTCTATTCAAAAATTTTCGTTACATTTTTGCTTTTGCTTTGAGCAAGTTATTTGGGTTTTGTTGTGTAATAATGTATAATGTTCAAAGTTGTTGTTAACGGGGATTAAAAATGAGTTCATCTTATCAAAAATGTAGATTGTGTCTAAAATTAGGTGATTTTTGTTCGATCTTCGAACAAGATGATTCGATCAAGCTTTCTGACATGGTCATGTCTTTTACAACTGTACGAGTAAGTGTAATCGAAAACTTAAATATTTTATGTAAATAAACTCTTGTCGTATTAATAATTTGTATAAACATTTACTTGTTTTAGATTTATGAAGGAGACGGTTTCTCCGACCGTGTCTGTACATCTTGTATAGAGAATTTAAGCACAGCATACCTATTTAAACAGCAATGTGAAAGAATTGATCAATTATTAAGAAAAGGTGAAAAGTTATGCTTAACTGTCGTTGTTTTTTATTGTACATACATACATACATAACTTCACGCCACGTCCCTTGCGGGGTAGGCACGAACAACAGAGCGCCATACAGGCTTATTCTTACACACCTCACTTGCTTCTTTGACATTCATAGCTCTTGTCATGAACACTCGTCTGTTCTTAAGGCTTCTGACATCACCTGTTTTTTATTGTAATACTTCATATCCTCACCATTACACAAAACAATCTTTTTGCAGAAACAGATCTTCATAAACCAGCAGATAATTATGAAGACTTTTTCAATAAAGAATTTCATATGCATGCTGAATTTGAGGAAAGTGAAAATGATAAAAACGAGTCTGCAAATGATGTAACCCAGGAGTTATATATCACTGCCAAACAAGAAATAAGTGATGAAACAGACAGTGATGTTGACTCCGTTAAATGTGTGGGCTGTAGTCAATCATATAGCACTGTAGGATACCACACATGTCGCACAACCTGCACTATTGAAAACAACCCGTTCCAACTCTCTAGCAGCAATGAGACGTTAGTTGCATCAGATGCCACTCACGATACAGTTATATCAAAACCTAAGCCTCCTTTACCACCAATAACTGTAAAACCAGTTTCAGTCTTTGTATCCTGCATACTTTGTGATAACAAATATGATGCATATGAAGATTATGTTGTGCATCTAAACAGGTGCACTACTAATGTTAAACTGCACCACTATGTGTGTCCGGTTTGCCATGAAATGTTCACAGAAAAAATATCTTATTTGGAACATTTAAAAGTAACTCATTTTAAAGAGGAAAGTGAGGAGTCTGGAACTGATTGTGTTGATTATCCAATATATGCTAAGGTGAGCAAACAAAAGCCTGTAAGAAGACAGATTGGTTGGTCTGTTGAAGATATATATCAAGAAATTGACTGTAAGAAGTCTGAAGATAAGGAGACTCCTCAATCAAGTCCAATAAAGAATTTCTTTTCTAAATTAGGCAATGAGTGAGTGCAATTCCAATGTTTGCATGGCTGGGACCTGTTTGCTTGGGTAATTAAAAATAATACTAAATAATTACTTATCATTTATTATTAACATTGTTCCTTAATAAATGTGGGGTATCAGGAGCTTTATCCTTCAAGTCTTTATAGTTTACATTTGCTATAGTCACTATAGTACCTGCAAATCTTTTACTAGTATTTTCTAGTTTTCATGATTAATTAGATAATTGTGTCTATCATTTTGGTAAATTTTAAGTTGAAACAGATTTTTAAACAATTAAAGAACTTTAATGTATTGGAATTGTTTAATTTATTTTGATGTTTAATAACTGTAATTTGCAGGTATATATAAGGAAGTTTAGTATATTATTGTAAATTACTTGTATGGTCTCTTATACTTTTCTAATTTCATGTCATGCTTTAATACATTTAAGATCTCATTGTAAATATATACTGGAACAATATTGGGGAAAAGTTGCTCGTGCAACTTTTTCCACAGTGAAACAAATTTCAGGAGTTTTACTAGACAAAGCACTCCGAAGCGTGTGAGTTTCAGAAAACTTATTGAAAATGGGAAAGCAAAGACTGCACAATATCTACCATTTCACAAGTACATCCAGAATTATAAAGAGAAAAAGAAGTTTAATGATTACAGCCCAATCAAAGGCAAGATGCAAGTTTCCACCAAGATAAGAACTTCTGTGCCTGAACCTGTGTCAGGTATGTAATAATTATGAATAATACTTAATTTATACTACTCAACTTGCACTGTAATCATATTATGGAGAGTTTGAGTCCATTTAATACTACAATACTTTTATTTACCAATAATTTAATTAATAGTAAATTAAAAACTTACACTATTCATACCCTTTATGGCCAAAAAAATTATAGATAATTTGTATAATAGATAGATATTCTTTGTAATTTATGACAGAGACTGTATGCTTGAAAACAGAAGAATCATATTGACATTGTGTCTTCCTTGAATAATTTGATGTAGTTGCAAAAAGAATCCAACCCACAAAATGTTACTTTTGAATTATTAAAGATTAAAGTTTTAGCTGTATTTCCACATTGATGCAGTTAAACTTATTTGTATAAAAAATAATACATTTACACTTATATTTTCGTAAGAACCCATAGACACAAACAAGGACATCTTTAATCATTCAAAAGTATTTTTTTTTTGGGTTGGATCCTTTTTGCATAACTACATCCAATTCAGAAAGTTAAAAGGATGCAGAGGAATAAGAATATTTCTTATTCTTATTCCTCTGCCTGACTTAAATATTTATCTATAATATTTGTACATTTAGGTGTGTATGTAATTTACATGTAAGTAATACAGGATAACTTTTTATCTAAGGAAGATCTTCAAATGTACATGTGCATAAAAGCTTAAAACTTTGAGTCATTTGCATAAAACATTATTGAACAAATGTAAACTTCCATGAATCACTCTAATAACATTATATAGAAAACAAACTTTTATTTTAGATAGTGATTATCACTCACCGAGTGGAACATCAGAGGAGTCCTGGAAAATGAAGCAAAATTTGATATGTGCTTGTGACAAAAAAATATTCATGCTTTCCGAGTCTATCATAGTAAGGATATATTTTATTCACTATTGTGTATTACAACAAATATTTTTAAGATTATTGAGACGGCCAAAGTAACTTTCAATGACTATGTGTAGAGTAATGGTAAGGTTGTGATTTTAAGACTATGAACTAAGTAGTCTAAGAATGAGGCATTGGGCGATAAAAACAGAAGTATTATAATGTATGAAGTAGATAGATAAAAAAAAATTCTACACCAATACAAATATAAACTTAGACTAAAATTATATTTACTTATGTACAAAGGGTGGTCTTATCGCTAAAAGTGAATTGTCGCTTCTGCACCAAGGTTGGTGCAGAGGTCTGTAGTGTCGCATATTGCTGAAACCAAGGTTGTGACTAGACCATAATGGATACTAGCTTATTTGCATCTGTTAATACTTTTTATTTTTCAAGATTTTAAATAATGATATCACCATTCATTTATACTAAAAAAAAAACAAATTTCTGGAAATATAAACTGTCAATAGCTTGCTAGTGGTTTATTTCATCCAATGAAGTCTTATTCTTACATATGTTACAGGATCGTGACAGGATCACGGCAATGATAAAAGAACTAGGAGGTGTGGTTGCTGAAAACACTAAAATGGAAATGCTGGCAACTCATTTCATCTCGGTGCTCCCAAATGACACATTTACAGGAATGATGATCTGTGCTTTAGCTACTGGCAAGTGGCTGTTGACTGTTAATTATGTCTATGACAGCTTTCGATGCAAAAAATTCTTACAGGTACTTACAAAAAATCTGTTTGTGTTTCATTCATTGCATTTGCTCATAACTTATGTAATATAGTCAGATTTCTTTTTGTCACTGTAGGTAGTTGTGTGAAATTTCTTCCAGTGTATTATAACAGAATTGTATTAGGTAATTAAATGTTATCTTCTTGAAAGAGAAAATGGAACATATTAAGCTGTAAAATATATAACACAAAAAATGAAATTATATTCTATTACGTGTCCCTTTCCTATGCCACAGTTTGATTGGTTTGTCTGTCTTGAAAAACCAAAATTAAAATCTGTCACTATTTGATTAACAATGCAGATGTCAATTTTTAGAGACTAAACTAAGGATATTAAAATCACAAAGACATTGTAATTAAGGTGACCAACTGTACTCATTTACTGAGTTTTGTACTCTTTTTTCGCAAACCGTACTCTTTTCAAATCCTGTACTCTGAAAGTATTCATTTGTACATTAATTAAATATTTAAAATTATAATAGAAATTTCCTATGTTGTCCAGGCACTAATGCTGCTGTTGAAAGGGTATTTTCACTATGGAATGATTATTCGAGCAGTGAGAAGTTGCAATTTTCTGTAAAAACGTTATCTGCCGCCTTAACAGTCTAGGCTACATTATTAGACGAACATCCTTATTTAGCAAAAAAACAATTCACTCCGAAGAGAAGTATGTTTTTAAAAGAAAATAAAGTTTTTATCGTTTTTTCTTCTTTTTTTTCACCTATGAAATACTTGCAAAGTGTACTTTTTTTGAACAAAAAATAGTTGGTCACCTTATTGTAATGAATATAAAAAAACTACCTCCTTCTAAAAACATTATTTTCTTAAGTTTTTACCATCATTATACATAATTAAAGCTATATTTTAGCAGTTATAAATGTAATTGTTGTTATGTTTCATTTGATTGCATCTAATGTTAATTCACTAAAAATGTCCTTGCAGGAAGCATTGTATGAATGGATGAAGCATCCTAAGATATTAGAAATTGAGACAACTAGTGTTGAAGTGGCCCGTGCAGCTGTATTTTGGCATTTGGAGCTTTATAACAATAATGCTAAATTTCCCTTTGAAGGCAAACAGATTGTTCTCATAATGAAGAAAAAATATAGACAATATTATCAGATGATATTCAAAACGCTCAAAGCTAAGCCAGTTACATATGATCCAAGGTAAAAACAAACAACTTTTTAATATGCATTAAGTCACTTTGTGAATGGTTGTGTACTACAAATATGGTATGGTATGGTCCAACAGAGCATATTTTTATTTACCCAAGAATATGTAATCGGGAAGAAAATTAGATTTCAAGGAAATTTGTAATAAATGAAATCAGATAATATAACTATCTACTAACTATGTGTGAAAGGATGAACCTGAAAGATACAATCGAGGCCTGTTTTCAGAACACCAGGCAGTTGTTGTACCGCTGACTACTGCTTCGTAGACTTGAAGGTGATCGAGCGAATAAAGCTGCGTTTCTTCGCTCGTCACAACGTACCCGTCTTCCCCTACCAATACATACTGGTATATCTTCTGAAACGGGGACGTGTGGACGATGAATACAAATACCTTTTGCAGGACTGCAAGAAGATATTCTCACCGGAAACTGTGTTTTTACTTAATCATACTTATTAAATAAATGAAAGCCATAGACATTTAAGATTTAAGATCATTTTTCAATTAAGGAAAATTATCTTAACAGTAGATTTATATATTAGATACTTAAATATCAACATTATTAAGCATTTAAAATGCCGTTGGAAGTACTATAGAATTTATTAGAACTATACAAACATGTATAACACAGGTACAATATAACTGACACAACTAGTACAAACTGCACGATTCAATAACACGCGCCAAGTCCATCACTTTATAGCTTATCGAATATACACGTCTTGCTCGTATCGTAATCGTCGCTTGACTGCCTCACCGCTCCGTTCGGGCATTGTTTTATACTGAAGTACTGAACTATACAACATGTCCTGACACAATGCTCGACCGCATAACAATAGTTTAAAAAAACACCTGGTTAAGGATGATCATAAACGATTACAATACACAATAGGACGTTTTTCTAATTACAAATTTTAAACACAAGATAAACAAAAAAGTCCAAATGCCGAAAGGTAATAAACTGCAGGTGTGCATTTACTTTTGTCGGCAATAACAATATATAAGTATTTTTATTGAATCTTATCAATAAATTCATGCTCTTTCAAGTTTCCATATTTTTTGGCGGTTTTAAAAGCATACATTTTATTACAAATATTTTAAATGTTTTTATATTTAAGTTGAAATAATTTAGTATCAAATTCGACTGAATTTTGTACGAATATTCCTTCCCTTGGACTTCCAAAATATATGTTAAGGAATTCTCTATATTTTAATTATTGTGTAATGGTGCGGGATTATTTTTTTTATATTTTTATCGAATTAAAATATATTTTGTTATATGAAATTATACAAATTAATAAATAAATAAAGATTTAATTTTACTAAATAAGATTGTTTTATGTCCTAAATGAACGCCGAGACATGTAATTGGCGGAAGTTGGTCGTGTGGGCCTTATCGGGATTCTTGGATTTAGCTCATGGTGACGCTTGCTACTAATTTTTATCTGAAAAAAATATATAACAAAATCGTACCTTTAAAAATATACTGTTACATAAAATAACGTTTTAACGGTTAGGCATGGCATTTTATTTGATTTTGATTACAACGTTTGGCCACTTCAATGCCGCGCTCGAAACCGTTAAAACGTAGATTTAGTTAGTTGCAGTAGTCGCGAAAAGATAAAAAAAGTTATATTAGAGTTAAAAATATCTTTAAAGTCACTATCCTAAATAATACTCATGATAAAATAGACAACTAGACAATATTGTTGGTAAATCGGACTTGGCTCGCGGAAAAAGAGGGTAGGTTCAAAAAATGGTGGTTAGTGCCATGGCTAATAGCGCGTCAATCGTAATGAGCAATGTCGAAGAGTTTGCAAAAGACAAAAAAAAAGGAAAATGGACCTGGACTCTGAAGCAGTTGTATGCAGAAACTAGAGTTTATCCCGCGCGTCAACCTCTAATCGTGCCTCTCGGTTAAAGAGGTTACATCGTATTAATTTTTAATGTTACTGCTGTTTGCTCTGGAAGATTCACTTTATTTTATATCGCAAACCATCCCACCTCCCGGATGAAAAGTAGCTATGCCAATTATCGGTATTAAAACTACATAATATGTACACCAAAAGGACTAAATCGGCAACACCGACCGCAGACGAATTAACCAAAATGGCAAATCACAAAATAAAAACATATCCTACTTTCTGGGATAAACCTTATATAAATCTATCCTCAAACTTATCCCATTATCAGGGATGAAAAATATGCCTTGTCCATCCTCGGTAACATATTGAGTTAGGTACTTCGCATTTATATGTAATATTAATAGGAATGTAATTATAATAACAGCCAATAAATCAATATGGTTAATGGTCAATATGGCTTTTATACTCATAAAACTACTAGAGTTTACCCCGCGGATACGCCGCGGGTTAACCTCTGGTGCGTGTCTCTTGTTTATAGAGCAAGTGCTACAGGTTATATTATATTACATTTTTATGTATTTGCGCACAGAAGATTCACTTCATTTTATATCGTTAATTATATATACCATCCCCCGTCTCTCTGTCAACAAAATAAATTACAAAACTTGACCAAAATGGTCTAAATGACCAAAAGACCAGTGATCGACATGGCTAAAATGACGAAATAGGCAAAAAAGGCCAAAATAATCAAAATGGTCAAAATGACCAAAAAGGTCAAAATGATCAAAAAGGCCAAAATGACCAAATAGGTCAAAATGACCAAATAAGCCAAAATGACCAAATAGGCCAAAATGACCAAATAGGCCAAAATGACTAAAAAGGCCAAAATGGCCAAATAGGCCAAAATGACCAAAAAGGCCAAAATGACCAAAAAGGAAAAATGACCAAATAGGCCAAAATGACCAAATAGGCCAAAATGACCAAAGAGGTCAAAATGATCAAATAGGCCAAAATGACCAAATAGGCCAAAATGACCAAAAAGGTCAAAATGATCAAAAAGGCCAAAATGACCAAATAGCCCCAAATGACCAAATAGGCCAAAATGACCAAATAGGCCAAAATGACCAAAAAGGTCAAAATGACCAAAAAGGATAAATGACCAAATAGGCCAAAATGACCAAATAGGCTAAAATGACCAAATTGGCCAAAATTACTAAAAAGGCCAAAATGAAAATTACCCCTTGTCCATCCTCAGTATTTAATTTACACACGTACCGAATTTCAGCCAAATCGGTCCAGTAGTTTGTCCGTAAAAGCATAACAAACGACCAGACAAATATCATGTTATCCCGGAAACTATCCCATTTTTCGGGATAAAAAGTATCCTATGTTCATCCTCGGTAGCGAAAATATATATATACTGAGTTTCAGCCAAATCGGTCCAGTAGTTTTTACGTGAAAACGGAACAGACAGACAGACAGTTACTTTCGCATTTATAATATTAATAGGGATGAAAATTAGTTTAAGAACAATTCCACGAGCCTTACTTATAATCGTTTCTTAAATTTAAAGAAACTGCTTTGCAACTGATTAATGAAAATCTTACCCATAAACGCCTCTAGTCGGATATTTTGGGTACAACCTACGAGAATCATTCAAATTTCGGTTATCTGTTCTCCTCATAGGTACACAACAGGTATTACACGTTTATAAGTGAAAAAAGAAGAAATATTTATTGTTTAGGGACTGATTCTGATTGTCTTACTTAAGAGATTATTATAAGGAAGGCCGCAAATGTTTATATAACTATCTCTTTACTAATATAATTCCAGATAGACTTGGATGTAGGAAGTATCTACTTACTTTTTTATACAAAACCCAGCAGGCAAGTGTGGCGAGAATAGTTCCTATCATGCCCCATATTTGATCTGAACTTGGAAACGCATCGCTTTCATAGCCGGCTATCTGGTCAGGTTCATCACAACTACAAAATGACACGATGTAGAAAAACATTTTTTGGTACAAATTAACTAATAATTTTATGATTGCCGCCAGAATGACAGCAAAATTATTATTATATATGGAGTTAGCTTGATTCTTTATATATATGTACTCTTTGGCTATAATTACCAGATTACCATAGATAAACGTGTGTTTTAACATATGATAAAAAGGTTTTTTAATAAACTCAGCTTATAACAATATATGTCTCTGACATAAATAACCAAAAAAACTATAATACATATAAATACAGAACATATCTTATACTAATATATAAAGCGGAAGAGTTTGTTTGCTTGAACGCGCTAATCTCGAGAACTACTGGTCTGATTTGAAAAATTATTTCAGTGTTAGATAGCCCATTTATGAAGGAAGGCTATGGGCTATATATTATCACGCTAAGACCAATAGGACCGGAGCACCAATGAAGAATGTTTCAAATTCGGGGGGTTTGTTTAACCTACTTCTGGAACAAAGTTCCTTATCGCACGTTGCGAAAGGGGTCTAGATGGAAAAAATTAAGACCAAAAGTTGTAACGACACTTTTTACTATAGTTGTAAGCCGTGCGGCGTGCGCGTGTTTCTCTCTCTCTCTCTCTCTCATAGAAAGCAAGCCAGTTATTTTCGTTTCGTCTTTCTATTTTGCATTGAACAGTGTGGTGTCGCGACGATTATTTTTGTTGAGTGTATACAGGTTTTTTGTACATAATAAAAAAATAATAACAATAATGAATACTGACAGTGTTTCTGCACAAGTTCCGGATACTGCTGATGGAGTTAGGTAAGTAGAGTTTTTATACAGACAATAATAACAATAAAAACTCGCATTATAACTAACTTCGTTCCATCCGGGTGTCCCTTGACAGCTCTCAAGTTTTTTGTTTAAATTATTCCACGCAGACGAAGTCGCGGGCAGAAGCTAGTTTAAAATAAAACTAATACATATAAATTGAAACAAAAACTAACTAACCTAACAAATATGTATACACTATAACTAAGTTCGGTCTAACCCGATTAAACTGCTGTCGTAGGGTACCTCAAGGCTGGCATTACCTCGCTGAATACAGACACTAATAAATCTATGGGCGAGGTAAGCCCCAACCTTTCGGTCGCCTGGGGCGTCGACCAGCCGTTTTTCAATATTTTTACGAAGTCCATGGGTACTTGACCCTCAGGCACCGAACGTCTGCACCCAAAACGGCTCAAATATGTACCCTTTTCTAAGAGTCACATATTTGCGCCGTTGGAGATGTTCGCTGAAGTGGCAGTGCGACCGGCCCGATTTCGGACTCCTGGAGATGGGACGGCGCTGGTGTGTCAACACAGGTAACATCCCACACCAGTGGCCATCCCATGCTCCAAGGAATCAAAGTCATAGCGTCGGGTCTCTTGCTATCGTCGCGTATCAGGCCGATTGGTTTCAGGACTGTCAGAACGCCAGCGCTGACAGGAGCCCAACGCATGATGTCGTTGAGGTTGGATGTCTTGAAATTCTGCCAGCGCTTCTGCCGCACAGCAGAAAACAAAACTGGCTTCCCCATTGATATATAAAACAATGGGCTTCCCTATTAATCCTTATCCCTATTTTTATAATATAAACGCGAAAGTAACTCTTGTCTGACTGTTCCGTTTTCACGGAAAAATTAAAGGACCGATTTGGCTGAAATTCGATATACATGTAACTCTAATACTGAGTGTGGATAAGAGATAGATTTAGGTATAGGTTATCCCAGACAATTGGATAGGTTTTGTTTTTTTTTGTGATTTTCGTGATTTTGGTCATGTCAGTCATTTTCGATTTGGCCGATTTGGTCATTTTGGTTGATTCGAGCGTAGAATGAGCATAGACACTTCATCCGGGAGATGGGATAGTTTGTGATACAAAATGAAGTAGATCTTCCGGGGCAAATAGAAGTAACATAAAAATGTAATATAATGTAACCTGTGTGGTAACCTTTTTACACAAGAGGCACGCACTAGTTTGACCCGCGGCTGCGCCGCGGGGTATACTATATCTGGCTTTTGCTTTATAAAAAATATTTTCTACAACATTTTGAAGTTCGTGCATTTTGCAATTTAATTATGGTTTTTATGTGTTACTTGGCATCAACTTCAAGATCTTGTAGAAATATTCATTTTTTGCTTTTACTATGAAGGCTTTGTTTTTGTTAAAAAATTAATATTTTCTACTTTTTAGTTGCACAAATACTTGAAAAGCTTTAGAAATAATACTGACACGTGTATACATTATTTAACAACTAAAAATCATATTTCAAGTTGAAGCATACTCAGCTACATAAAATATATAAGTAAGCAAATTAATATTAGTATTTGGTATGTGATCTCCAATATATAATAGTCGTTACCTATCTTTTAATTACATAGATATAAAGAGACACAAAAATATATTTATGGAAATGGTCCTTCGGGCACCCTATAATTTGATAGATCTGTAATATCTTGCTACAGATCTTTGAGCATTATTTGACCTTTGATCATTGAAAGAGTATTCTTTCTTTCTTCCACGCTATGATTAAGATAGAACAAAGTCTAAAAAAATAAATATTAAGTTATACCAATTTTGAAATCCGATTCAGTTGCTATTCATTCTTAAATACAGTTGCAAATAAAACATTAAAAAGTTTTAAGACATGGGTTTGTTACATAAATTATATTTCCACCAAATTTATGGATTTTTGTTGCCATTTTGACTGTTGTATTGTTTGACACATTGATACATCAATGGTTTGACACAAGTTATGCAACTATGAATGTAAAGTGCTTGGAAATTGAAACTTCAGCCACTTTAAATGGGGAAGTACCCACACGTGTATGTGAGCAAGATAGCAAATGTTAACGGTCCGTATAGTGTTGTGCCGACACATACATCGTTGTTATTAATAATAATTGTTATTTATTATTCAAATTACTCGCAACGTCGTAGATATGAAATCAAAATTCAAAGGGAATCCTTATAAAAATATTTTTCATCTATAATATACCTGTGATAAATCAATTTAGGGTCAAGATTATAAGTACAATGAATTTAAATTGAACCATATCAGGGGGATAATTCGAACCAGAACATTTCGAATATTCAGAATGTTTGTCCATCTAAATCACGTGTGGTAAAGAATCACGTGTGAACTACTGAACGAATTCAAATAAAACGCGACACAGGTAGCTTATATCCCGGGTTAACAGTTGGAATATTTTTTATTCCGATAAATGACCATGGGATAGACAACTATATTCAAAAACGTAGCGCTGTGGTTGCGTTTTTGGTGCCGTCGTTGCAATTCACTAAAACAATTGAAGACGTGAGTGGATGAAGGTGATATGTCGCATATTCGGTTTTTTGCTTTTTTTGCGTAGATGAATGTTATAAGTCTATACCAAATGACTACAGACGTTAGACTATAGATATAAGGCATATTTAAACAATAAAAAGTTGCTAAACGTGTTAAGTTCAGTTCAGTTTCAAATAAAAGTAAAACTTTTATCTCGATTTACTCAGAATTGGAATTATGCGACTTATCACGTTCATCCACTCATGTCTTCAATTTAACAAATATGTCGTCGTGGCAAAGCGAACGAAATATCGCTGGCGTTAAACTCAGTTTTATAACATCTACATACAGATCGAAGCTGTGAAGAGTGAATATTCGAGTTAATGACATGGATTAACAATGTAAATTCATCAATGGTTGAAGAACTTTATTTCTCATAGAAGAATTTTTACAATTCACTTAAACAATGAGAAAATTTATGTTATTGAAAAAAAAACATATTCAAATAAATAAAAATGTATACATAATTTCTTTTGATTAGCAAGAAACGTCAGGATTCACAAACCGCCTTAAACTATGGGCCTTTTTGCAAAAAGTTTATATCCTTAGCCCGCGTAAAATATCATATTTTCCAATAAAATAGCATTACGATGTCTAACACCCTGTTGCCGAAAGCACATTCGCTTTCTTTGAAGGTGAAGCCTTACGACAAGTGTCCGGTTTTCTTCGTCAAACGGCAGTTTCGAATGGGAACGGTTGAAGAATGGAACCGGAGGTACGGTCAAGCGTCAACTGCATCCGTTAAAAAACTCTTTTTCCCGCATTTCACGCTCACAAGATTATTAAGCAGGTCAGCCTCACCGGCCTGCATACCGGGAATGAGGGATTTTTGAAGTACCTGAACCGGTTCAGGTGTAAAGAGAGTCCCTCGTGGGTCTGCGACGATGACGTGGCTGAGGATGTGCCGCACACCCTATTCTGGTGACCTGCATATTCCCGGGATCGGTATGATTTAGAATGCAAGCTACTAATGTCAAAGTATAAAATAGATTTAATATATGACTTTATTGTTTATTGTCTAAAAATAATCAAAAAGGTAATAAATATGTATAAAACTAGATGAATATGTCTACAAAGATAAAAGATAAACAAAAATAAACACAAGATGAAAAAGTCTGAACAAATCTTGTTAGTCTGGCCGAGGGAAAAATTATAATAATAGGAGAGTTACCATATTTGCCTTAACTTTACACTTTTGTTTACAATTTCAATGTTTTATCTCACTCTCGTGTGACTGTTAAAGTAGGTAGGTAGGCATATTTTTATTTTGCATAAGCCGCAGCAGCACAGCAGCCGCTGTAAGTTTGTATTTTGCAAGGCTATAGTAACTTGTGATTCACTGTGTGTATTTTATTTCTATATAGACCTTTAGTTTTCAAAAGGTTTATTACTTTTTACAGTGTTCCTTTTATTTCCAAGTAGAGTGATAATTTGATAGAAGAGCGTCGACATGGGTTGCGCTTGGTCAGGCGATGTAAGTTATTTTACATTATTATATTCCCTCAATTTAGTAATATCTACATAATAGTTAAAAGTTGGACAGTTTTTATATTTTACTATATTTTTTGATACAAATTTTGATTCATTTTAGATTTTAGAATCAATTAACCTCTATTTACATATGAAGTTATTATTACATTACTTCTAAGGGAGTTTGGTTATATAGATTATACATGTGAAATTTCCATCGTGGAACACGGGATTAATTAATATTTCACATTAATAAAATGTTTGTTCTAATGTTTCCTTGTAAGATCATTGCTATTAACGCAAAAAGAAATGAAAAATACATATTACGAAATACCATAGAAAAAGAATCTAATACATACTGTATCTCAGCGATTCTCACTTAAAATAACAATTTGCTGATAATGTAAGCATTACTACCCATCTGATATTCTGTATATCAACTCTCGTTACTGCCACCGGAGTAAATTGTAACAACAACCTTCCTAATAATTATGATGCGCTGATGAAAATGAAAATGGCATTAAATGCATCCGAGTCAGTGGCGTAGGGGGCAGGGGCGGCCCGTCCCAGGCGGTGCTTTTTAAGGGGCGGCAAAATTTCACAATAAATAATATAAATATTTGAAGCATTTCATATTTTTATCGCAACTACAATTTCGGACCGATTGAAAAGAGCACGGAATTTTTCATTACTTATTCTGTGACGAATTCGGAGAATTCAATGTCTTTGAATGATATTTTGTAGCGACTGCTGACGAAACGACGAAAAAGAATTTTCATAACGGGTTCAGTAGATCCAAAGATTACCCGCTACAACATCACAAACACGCAAACTTTAGCTCTTTATACCATACGTATAGATATAGTATGCATTACATTGAAATACCTAAATAAAAGGGCGATAAAATTGTCTCCCGCCCCGGTGGCCGACAGGGCGACAGCCGACACCCACGCTACCACAGATTAATAAATAGTTACTACGTAACAGATACTTCACTCCCATACAAAAGTGAAAATACCTACGCTAAAATAGCCTACAAAATCTTAATAAAATACCTGCCGCTCAGAACGAGAAGAAATTTACTATAACAACGCGGGCAAAGAGTCCAGATTGTGTTGCCCGCCGCGCGGGACACGCGCCAACGCATCTTCGTAAAATTGCGCTGGGGTTGTGTACCTATGACTAATTGAGAACCTCTTCCTTTTTTGAAGTGGGTTAAAAATTAAAACATTCCGAAATCACTTTGTGTTAAACACCATACCTATTGATTGCTATTAATCCTTATGAAAAGTGAATATACGTCAATTCAAACTTATACCTTATTTAATTGATTATCTACACGTAACGAGATACAGACAGATGTCGGCCTCCGCCGACAGACGCTTATTTCTACCCACAGCAAAAATATCTAAGAAATATAAAATTATCTGACATTGCCCATTGTGTAAGTACTTCACTAGGTGAGGTAACTACAATAGGAATTACCTATAAAAACAACACTTTATAATACCTGACTCAAAAAAACTTCTTGATTTACGTATACCTACTTATATTGAAAGAAATAAATGGTGACAAAATCCATGAAGATAGGTTTAATATACTACTCAACTTTCTTCGTCTCTCGGCAATGAAAAAAACGACATTTTTTTTATTGTTTTTTGACTTTTACACTCATCTACTGCGCAATAATTACGTGGTTTCTGCAGTTCGAAGGGTAAGCGCGGGAAACGTGCTCAGACGGGCGTTTGGCGTCCCTCTGTCGGTTGTATCGTCGGCGATACGCCGAGCGGTAGGTATATAGCGCGTGGCCTTGAGCGAGTGACGGAGGCCTGACGCTACGCAGCCGATCCGAGTCCAGTTTTATCAAGTAATAAATTTCATTACGTACTTGACAACAAGCCTTTTTTAAATACTGCGGTACTTTTTATCCCGGGAATCTCACCAGCCCTGTTCATAATCTATTCAGCGCTGTAGCAGTACATATGTAAGTAATTTCTTGCGAGCCTGTAGGGATTAAGGATATAATAATGTTACGTACGCACTTATGGATTGGAAGAAAACACCGGTTTTTGACTAAGAGCTTTTATGGACTTATACAGCCGCACGTAGTACCTCTCTGCAGGGTTGCCTCTATACGCACGACAAACGATGCACAGTCCGACTATAAGTTGTCACACCCTCAACACCGTCGCCGATATTGCGTAGACCACCTCCGATATTATCGCGTGTAGCTCGCTTCTGGTTCCTCTCTCGAACTACGCTACACACCGTCTTCACGTATCTGTCCACCAAACTTGTCACTAAATTCACTACTTAATTCGTCTCTGTCTTCTATTAACCTTCTCTTCCAACTTTTTAGTATCACACTTGTCGCTTCCGTCTTGGAATGAACTCAACTCTAAACTGCCCGGTATTTTTTTTTATTTGATTTGACTTTATGTTGTTGGTCCGAAGACCTCACAACTTTACCGGGGTTTTTGGGGCGAGCGCCCGGGGGCAACTTGCTTGAGGGAGCTCCCTAGGGAGTTTTACCTCGGCTGGACTGATGCCATGAGAGGGGGATGAATCTGATGATGCCCGCCATTGGGCGACACAATGAACTAATTGAGAACGGGCGACGGGTAATATAAAGCCCGAGACGAAGGGTCCCGGCGGACCGGGATCGGCGGTTCGCGGCGGCCTACGCTATCTTACTGCCGTTTCGCAACGTGTTATGGCTGGGAGAGAAGAAACGGCGAAAGAAACTTCCCAGCAACACGCCTAGTCTATCCTGTGGGGGGGGGCTATGACTTCTGGCGTCCCTCGCGAGGACGTGGAGAGATCGTGATTGGCGTTGTCTGAGACGCCACCGTCTGTCTGTCTGTCGGTGCCTGCCAGCCTGTCGTCCTAACCACGGGCGGGCTGATCCGGGCCAGCCGTTTTGTGATAGCGTCGACCTTGTCCGTAAGGACATTACGCGGTCGTCGCACGAGAGCCTTTCGCCAAGGCTTGTAATCGGACGCGGATACGACGAGCGGATTTCGATGATGCAGCGCGAGATCGAAATACTTACGCGAGAGCGACGTAATGTAGTTTTTGATAGAGGGAAGCTCCAGATCGCGGTGGAGGTCGACGTTACGCATATAGAGTGGAGCACCGACGGCTCTGCGCATGAATTTATTCTGCACGATTTGCAGTTTATTTAAATGGGTAGGCTTGGCATGGCCGAATACCACACTCGCGTATGTCATGATCGGGCGGATGCATGTTTTATATAGAGTAAGCTTGTGTCTGAGGGACATTTTGCTTCGGTTATCTATCATGGGTGCTAGACGACCCATCACAAATCGCGCTCTATTTCGGACTATAGTGATATGCTCGTTGAAGCGCAAGTTCTGATCTAGGGTGACACATAGGTATTTGGTGTGCTTTGCCCAGGGAATTTCTTGGTCATAGAGCGAAATGGCTTTTAGGCGAAGGGAAGCGCGTTTGGGGGAGCGAAGCGTTCCCGGGGAAAAGAACATTGCTGCACTCTTCTCCGGGTTCACCTCTATCCTCCATTTACGAAACCACTTGCCTAGCTCTGTGACAGCTACCTGCAGCCGGACGCAGGCCATTTGTCTGTTTTTATCTGATGTATAGAGTGCGGTGTCATCCGCGAAGAGGGCCAGCTCCACATCTGGAGTTTTTGGGATGTCGCTGGTAAACAACGTAAAGAGTAGTGGGGACAGGGCCGAGCCCTGTGGTACACCGGCTGTGAGTGGATGAGGAGACGAGCGCGTTCTCTCCACTTGAAAACGGAAGCTACGACCTAGGAGGAAGTCTCGCAAGATGAGCACGAGTCTGTCTGGCACACCGACCTGGTACAGCTTGTAAATCAAGCCGTTGTGCCAGACCTTGTCGAAGGCCTTAGCTACGTCTAGAAACAGGGCGGCTGTTCCTATAGAGCGGGGGCGATGGGCAAAGTGAGATAGTATGTGCTCCGTGATGCGGTGCACCTGTTGCACGCATGAGTGTCTGGCACGGAAGCCAAACTGCTCGTCGGGTAGTAGATGTTTGTTGATGGCAAAATCTCTAAGTCTAGAGAGGATGACCCTCTCGTAAAGCTTGCTGAGTGCGCTCAGGCGCGCCTTACGCTGTTTATATACCCGGAAGAATTTTCTAGAACCCATCTATCTATCTCTGTCTTTTCTTTCCCGAACCTTCTGTTCGGAAACTTTCGTTTATACATCTATCCCTTTCTAACATCTATCTATCTCTGTCTTTCGTGCATCGTCCACCCCTTTCTAAATATATCCGTCCTTGTCTTTTCCTTCTGGAATGTTCTAGTTTTTTTCTAAAAGTTCTAAAACTGATTTACGCTGCTGGGCAGTTCTAACCTCGGTCGCCACAATATGTAGGGGTTGGGACACATAAAGACTAGAGTATCCTGGCACGTAAAAATGTCCCCAAGCCGAAAAAACTTTCTTAAACGAATTGCACACTTTGCTATTTTTTTCAGGAACGTCCAATACGCTGCAGGGAATGTCGGCGAAAAGCAGTAAATAATCTCATTATTGTTAACGATGTATGTGAGATTTGCAACCGTAGCTCGAGGCGTACGCATAGACAACAAAGTGCAACGGTATGTTTTCCGTTTTTTTTCCCTTTTCAGATTTCAGTGTTATCCTATTATATAGTGCTTAAAATTTTAAAGATATCTATTTTCAAACACGCTTCTATTTCAGTAGATAAAATCTTAGTTTCTTCTTTCTAAGGTATGGTCAAGATAAGATACTTTCCTACATTTAAACCGATGCTTAAAATTTTAAATAATCGCAACAAATTAAATTGTGTCGTGCTATATTCAATATTTTAATTTCGGGCTGCACTAACGCCTAGTGCATTCGAAAATAAATTTTAATTTGGACAGAACATCATTTCAAACATGTTATACTTACTTCTTGTAGTTCACGAAAGCGTAACCTACTTGTGGTAAGTACGTATCAACGTGTGCATGAGACCAAAGTGGCAATGATTGAGCGGAACGCTCCCGACTGATCGTTGCATCGTTGTTCTAAAATACGATTCTTCCAGACGGACGACGAGGACACGGCGCTGCACACCCTACAGGTGTGCCCCGTCCCTCTGAACAGAGCAGCGCCATAACTCGTCGCGTTTACCGGACTAGTTCTTTCGCACCTGGCCATGATCGGGACCAAACCCGGGTGGGACGCCGTCTCCTCGCACGTAATGCTTATCAAGTAGGAAGCAGAGCGAGTGAGAGAGTACGTCATTGCTCCGCTTCCGCCAAAAAAGACACCACGCCGGCGCCGAGTAACTTTCGACCTTCGCCTGCTGCGAGTGGACGGCGCGAGTAGGCCCTAGGGGAAGAATTCCCTACTCGCCTGTAACACAGTCGAGAGGAGAGCGCGTCGTGTTCAGCGCGCGCTATCTCTTCTCTCGTGGGGCGAGTTTCAAGCCGCCCCAAGCCAGGATTAGACTATGAAGATCATGCAGACTATGCTTCTCCCCAGCAGTGGATGTGGCCATAGGACTCCGGCCTGCCAGGGGACACAGAGTTGGTAGAGCCCAGCTTTTTCAGTAGCCCTGGCATAAGGCGAAGATAGGCAACACTGAGGGGTTTTGCAGTGGGTATCCCTGACCGTGGTGTGGCAATAGCACTTCTTCGTGCTAATGTCACCCAGACTTAGTGAATCACACACACCTGCCGCGATGCCTCACTCCGATTTCCCCTCGTAAAAAAAACAATACGGTTCTTTCTTACTTCATAATTCTGTATATGAAAAGCATTTTGCTATAGCATCAAGGCCGAGTCCCCATTAGATGAAGAGCGGTACTGTTTGCTTCCATTTTGCCTCCCTATTATTTTTAAATGCAAGTGCCCATACGCCGCGTTATGTACGCCGGGTCCCTGCATTTTGCTTGCAGCCTCATTCGGTTAGCGGCCGATTAGAAACAAATGAGCGCGCGGCGCAGCTCGCTATATGCCTCCCTCGCAAGCGCTTCGCGGCTAACACCATTGATGTTACAATAATAGACTATTGCCACATCAATGGCAAACACGTTATAGTTCGCTGCTAACTCAACATTGAGTCAGTGATTGATACGCCTCTCAGTCAGCCCCATAGCTAACTCGTAAGTTCAAGGCATTTTTTTTACTGAAGAATTAGGTATAATTTATTCATCTCTCTTTGATATTATTTTTCGCTATAAAATCAATAACTACATACCTACATATTAGGTTTTAATATTTTATAAGATTTAAAACTAAGGTATTTTAGTTTCAGGAAACTTCATACTGCGTGATTCGGACCACGAATACAACAACATCGCTACCAACTGTTTCGAGAGCTCGTACACCTGGAAGAGCGTTATATGGAGAGTTCCGCTGTGTTTGTGGCCGATCTTGGAATAGTCGCTTATCCTGGACAAACACCTACCAAGTGTGCAAACACTGCCGTAGGCAAGTAAGGCCGCACACACAGGTACTTATTATATAGTACTTAACCTGATGTTTAAGTCAATAAAGTAAATATAAGTATGTATGTAAGTATATTCTTTTCTTTCAGAGAGAGCTGCGTGACTCTGATAGAGTCAAAGACTCGAATCGTAAGGAGCATCCGTTGGAATTGTGCCAAAAGTGTAAATCTCTTGGGCACTACTGCGGCAAAAGAAATAAGTAATATTATTAAGAGCAATATTCTATGTAATGCTAATTATAAGGTATTTGCAAAGGTTTTGGGTCGCCAATTACCCACATTATATTGTATATTTTTAACGGACTTCAAAAAAAGGAGGAGGTTCCCAATTCGTCGTTTTTTTATATATGTTCACCGATAACTCCGAGATATATGATCTGATTTACGTGATTCATTTTTAGTTCAATGCGGAATAGTTGTCATTTGTTCCCCTAAAAATTTAACATACTTTGGCCCAGTAGTTTTCATGTTATGAACTTTTTTTGTTCCTGTTTCTTGGGACCTATATTTTTTAAGGCGCGCGGCACCTTTCGTAGGCGTACCCATAGCTAGACACAAGAAACAAATAATAAAAAACTTCGATTAAAAAAACCGACTTAAAAACTAAAAAGTATAAAATAACTTATTTCTGAAGCTATTATTAATTATAATATTATCTAAAACATATTAAAGTCGGTGCAAAGTAAACATAAAAATTACTATATTTTGAAAATTACCGAGCACCGACTTTAAGATGTTTAAAATAAGATATTATAATAATAATTAATAATAGCTTTAGAAATAAGTTATTTTATACTTTATAGTTTTTGATGTCGGTTTGTTTAAACGAAGTTTTTTCTAAATATATACTACTAATGTGGTTTATATTAGCATGGTGGGATAATACTTGTTAGCCAGAGCGAATCACAAGTCTTTGTTCTTTCAATTTTGATACAGAAAACCTCCACTAAAAGATAACCAATATTAACATATTTTTCAAATGTACTAAAAGTTGTACAGTTCTCAAAGTAGTCTTCTCAGTCAGACATGCAAGTTTTTTATTATACGTATTTACTATATTATGATGCGGATTTTTTATGGCTCCGATCGAAATTTGTTTTAACTAGTATTGAAGTCAGTAATGCAAATATTTGATTTGAAGTGACGTGTAACATTTTTAGGTATCTTCAGCGATATGCTTTTTTTTAGAACGACGTTGATATTCTTTTTGCGTTGGATTCAGTACAGCTTCAGATTGTTGGCAGAAAGCGCTAATAGCGGTATTATTATATATTTTTTTTTTTTTAACTGTATCTTTTAAACACATAAGCATATTATTTATTCATTGTTCCATATACAGACATTGACCATGAGTCTACTTATTGAATGAACTTAGGTTCATTCGCCTTAAGGCGTAGTATCAAAATATATAACTTTTTTTTTGCAATTTTTTGAAACTTGGTATGTATGTAAATTTCATGACTGGCCGGCATCCCGCCTCCGGTTAATTCTGATCTAACGTTCACAGTGACAATACCTGCACCTAGAAATCAGTATTGTGTGAAACACACTAACTTGAATTGCAAAAGCATGTCTGATATAATACCGTCCACTCATGCAAAATTCGGGAAGCTCAAGCCTACCAGTAGGTCGGTTAATAACTAATATTATTATACTCCTAAGTCGGCTTTTAATTATAATGAGTAATATTTTTAAATAATTAAATTATAATTATTACATATTTCATAATGATTACATAAAAAATATATTGATATTACGGCAAAATTTGTTTATTTCACTTTATATGAAGTTTTCTGATCACTACGCCGCTGTCTGCTTACAACAAATGTCCCAAGAAATTCTAATTTTGTATAACAATTCTGTAATTGCAAAATGTAAATAATTCAAATAAAAAAGATAATTAAATTGAAACTTCTTTTAATTAATGAGTTTAATAATGTTCCTATAATCTATGCGTTTGTATCGGGAAAAACCAACTTAACAATAAATGCCAAAGGTGTATTCCGTAAAGATTCACCAAAATAATTTGCCAAATCCATTTTGTGGTCTTGTTTTCTTTCTGATAAATATGCCAACAGTGGAAGCAGTATATTGGCGATATCCTCCGCGTTCTCTTCTTTAATCAATTTCGCTGTTGCGGAAATTCTGTTTGCGAAACATGATACTTGGCGAGGAGAGAGAGGTTCCTTGAAAAATTTATACTGCAACAAAAATAATATATTAAGGAAATATACTTTGTTGAAATTCAGATATATGAAAGCAACTTTCAATACAATTCCACTAATATCAAGAATTATGTGACTAGGTGTTAATAAATGTGAGATTTGGCTTGTCTTTATTACCAGGCCATAAATCTTTATTTACTTATCACTGTTCTCAGAATAAGGGGTCAATATGACCCTGCATTGCACGCTTGCAGTAGGCGGGATTAGCAGTACCAAGAGCATCCTACTTAGTGTTGCAGGATACAACGCAGTGTGCGGTTGAGTGGGCTATGATTTTGCCGGCCTACCTCGCTGCAACTTAGAGGTTCCGGGTTCGATACCTAGCATTACAAATTTCGGAAACAAGTTTCTCCGTATTTACTATGGTCTAGGTGTCTGGGAGCGACCCCATAGTAGTCCGTTATACATACCCATAACATAAGCGTAACTTGTTTAATTTCGAGATACACAATATAGGTGTTTCTCTGGCGATTATTATTCATAATCCTGCATTACGCGGCGGACTACAATGTAGGATCGCATGACATAATTGAAGACGTGAGTGGATGAAGGGATATGTCGCATATTCGGTTTTTTGCTTTTTTTGCGTAGATGAAGGTTATAAGCCGATACCAAATGACTACAGACCTTAGACCATAGATATAAGGCATATTTAAAAAATAAAAAGTTGAAAAAGGTGTTAAGTTCAGTTCAGTTTAAAATAAAAGTAAAACTTTTATTTCGATTTACTCAGAATTGGAATTATGCGACATATCACCTTCATCCACTCATGTCTTCAATTCCCCGCGGAAGTGGCGCCACGATCACGAACGGAATGTTAGAAAGATATAATAATTTTAGAAAGTTTCCGATTTATTAGTATTAGTAAATAGAACAATAATATAATATAGCACTTATAGAATTACATTAAAACACTTGATAAAAACAACATATAATGTGGTTGTAATGATCTATTAGTTCCATTTTTTTACTTTTATTGTGACAAGCACTCTAGGTCCAAAAGTAGTCGTCCTTGATAACGCACAATAAATTATTTAATGTTAAGTGGTGTATTCTCGGAATGTACTTAATATAATTATAATTTACATATTTTTTATTTCTTACTATATTTTAGCACTTTTTAGAAGTAGACATGGCACATTGACGTTTAGATTGATTAATTTTTGTTTGTGATTAGATTAATTAATTTTTATTGAAGCATCTTACCCTAATTGTGTAGAAAAAAGACCGATAACAGTAATGTATGCACATCCAGGTAGAATCGGTTCGATTGGCAGCTTCCGTCAATGTTTCTATAGAGAGGGCATCATGAAAAATTTTCATTATGACAGTACTTTGGAGGTGACTCAAACTGTCCCAGACGTTGCACCATTCTTGTTGGCTGATCGAACAAATTATCTATAAATAAAAATACAAAAAATGGCAATGTTGTCATTCTAACTTCGAATAATACTGTTACGAGTTTAGTGGTACTCGAATTAAAATGCCGTTGGAATTATTATAGAGTTTATTAGAACTATACAAACACGTATAACACAGGTACAAAATAACCGAATACAAAACAAGTCCAAACGTAATGCAGAAGGTCGTAATTTAATAAAACGCGCAAAGTTCGTTACTATTAGATTCCCGATTGTAGTACACACGTCTCGCTTCGATCATTGTTCTCGCTCGACTGCCTCTCTCTCCATCAGGTCATCGTTTTATACTGCACAAATGCAATAGGCCAGTATTGTAGTCGACTTAATCCGTCACATCTGGCTAATGATTCAGTCCGCAAACTGCCATAAAAGAGTACAATAAAACAATGTGCTGTCTTCTAGAAACGTATGCCAATAGATAAGGAAACAAAAGAAGACGATCATAAAATAATTATAATTCGTTTAAATGCTGGCAGGTAACAAAATGTGTTTTGATTCAGGTATGGAGGTGGATTTTGTTTTTATCGGGATCTGAGTTGTAACAATACTAAGGAAAGATTTTATTAATCCGGTTGGCGTTTTCCCCTCTCTTTTTCCCATCCCTGCTACCGAGGGCAGATATCTCCTTCGCCCACCTGTTAATTAAACTCTACTGTTGGACATACAGAGCTGGCTTTATCCCAGGTAGCACCCGTGTGCAATCAATACTCCGGCATCCTCTAGCAGGCGCGCGGTCAAAATGAAATAATTACAGTATTTTCACCAGTTAACAGGGTGCAATTATAAATGATATCGGGAAGCAATAGCTACACGTTCCGAACAAAATGTGCTAGAATAGCAACTGCTAAGAGATTATTGTTTCATTTACTCCCACGTTGTCTTATACTAATAAATAAGAAAATATGTTAATAAAAAGCATTCTATTTTTCATACTTTTAACGATGAAAGTTCTTGTTCTGAGGGTACAAGAGCATAAAGTAGTTTTTACGAAGAAAGGAGTTACAAGAGTAATGCAACACTATGCCAGAGTAATCTTTAATTATAATATCTATGTTTGGCTGGTTTCGCACCGAAACAAGTTATTGTATAGAGTATTGGAGCCGGTTTTTGTAAGAGCCTGAGCCGTGAGCGACGCATACGGTTCGGAGAAGTCGGGAGCGGCCTTCAAATTCAAATTAAGTTCCAGTGGAGAACACTTTCGGAGGTCATAGATCGTCCGGCGACCCCTAGACCCGGCGCCCGTGTGCGATGCACACCCTGGCACTGTAGGTAAAGCCGGCACTGGACATAGCCCATAGGCTTATCCTAAGACACTACTGAGATATGGCTCTGGTTTATTCTACTTCCTTAAAAAATCTACCTTTAGCTTAGAAGATGCTCAGGCCTCCCTATGTTTTCTAACGAAATGGATATTGTGTCACTCTTGTTTAAAATAAATAAGCAAGTCTACACACTGATAATATCAATGTGCAGGTTGGTTCAGTGTTTTATCAAAACATTGCAACAATATGTGCAATGTGCAAACCTACCTAAATAGTGCACGATTCTTGCCAGATTTCATATCTTTAGAATGAGTTGCAAGTGCATTATCCACTAAACTACCCAAAATGCATGGTAGACATGCAGCTTGCATATTATACGAAATGTAACTAACTAGAACCAACCTGTGCCAGCAAAGATGTTATTTCATTTGTATTTGTCTCAATATGTATGCTCTTCCCAGTGATTATCTCTAGGAAATTTTTACCTGGAGGCTTCCATAAGATCCTATAGTAGTACATATTCAATGGTTGCAGGTTTATCATTTTGTTTTTCAACCAAACTTTTTCTTTTTCTGAAAAAATATTAACAATAAAAATTAAATCTAAGAGGTTTAGTAAGAACTTATTACAAATTTAGCAAAAGTATATTATTTTCTTGTATTGGTTATACAAGAAAATAATATACTGATCGGAATAGACAGCTATAAGTTACCTAAAATCAGAGAGAGTAAATAATAAGTTATATTGATTTTGTGTGGTAAGACTGGAAGAATATTTAAAACTTTCAAACAAAATGGTGTGTTTTATTTGACATTCCTGATGACTTGCTGTGAGAATAGTTTTTCATACTGTGCAATTGTGAATATTAATAATGAAATATAAACTGATTTCTAACTAAAATTGAACAAAACTGCTCATGAAATGGATTAAATTTTAGACAAGATATTATATATTACGTCATAAAATTATTAAATTAAATAAATTAATTAATTAATTACAATCTATCCCTCTTTATGATTATATTTACTTTTTTAATAAAATACAGTGTTTTGTTCTTTATTCAGGTTATTGTATACCATTGTTTTGAAAATCGTATAGTATCCCTATTATTTACCGATTATAGACCCGAGTCTAAGATACATTGATGTAGATTATTGAATGAAAAAAGTTATTTTACCTGGCACATTATCACCATAAGTTTCAATAATTGACATCTGCAACTGTAGTGTAGCTTCTAAGACATGAGGCGATGTTGGTGTAAATGTATTTATTTTCCAGCGCACTACATCCAATACTTGTGCCAACATAGCCAACATTGGTGCCCTGTACCCAATCAAGTCATTCACTGAGTATGCTTCTTTTAAAAGCCTCACTTGTACATATATACTCATTATGTTTCTATTAATCAATGCCTTATGCATTACTGGCATAATTATGAGCAATAGTAACTTATTGCCTGGTATTATATCTTGTCTCAAACCACAAGTGAATCTTACAGCATTGTTCTGTTTGTTTTCCGTATCAAGGTTGCTCTCAAGCATATCACGTGTACATTTTACAACACAAGGCTCTATTTCATTGCTATAGTAGTGATTACAATAATTTTTGAGTAATAAGGAAACATTTAGCATGATATCAGCTTGCTGGGGACTTTCTACAGCTACATTGCAAATTTTATTGTATACTTGAAGAGGATTCTGTAAAAATACAGTAAGCACCTCCACATCTGTTTCTGGTGATATAATAAGTTTATTAAATGTCTCAGTCATCATACTGTAAAACTCAGTGGTTTCATTTGCATTGTTGAAACAATTATCAATAAATGTTTCATCAAGAATTTTATACTTATCAGATAGGTTACATTGTTGGAATACTTTAATAGACAGTAAAAGAATATTTTTTTCATTTTCCACAATATTTTTTGATTGTAATTGAATAAGTTTATACAGTTTATAGGACATTTCAGGGTTAAAATTATTCAGATTTGACTCAATAACTTCAAGTAAATTCACATCTTCACATAGGTTGTTTCTTTCTAAAAGAGCGTGAAGCCATGCTTCTTTATCTTCTGTACTTTTGTTTATATTTTCAATAATAGTATCACTATCAGTTACATTTATCAGATCTCTTGCATTAACAGGTTTTATGGCTATTTGTTGCATCATTGACACAACTGGGTGTTCTGAGAGTGTTGAAATTTCTGTAATTTTGTTTAGCAATTTATAACACATCTCTCCAATGTGTTGTTGCATACTCTTTCCATTTTCATCAAATTCACTCCAAGCACAGAATATTTCTACACTGATATCCATTACTAAAGTTTTACATGTTTCTAGAAGCGCCTCATTGCAATTGTTCAAACATTCTAATATTTCTTTGTTATTTGTATCACATATTTTAAAGTTAAATGTGTCAGTTATAAAACTGTTTTCTTTATATGTTAATAAGTATATACCTAAGGATTCATCAATACTGTTATCAAAACTATTAGTGAATTGTTCAAAGCAATTATATGCACACAAAATAAACTCTTGGAAAGATTTCCCTTTATATTTGTACAAATCGTCTTTACTTAAAATGTTTAACTTATGAACATTAGGTGGTTCAAT
This sequence comes from Dendrolimus punctatus, assembly GCA_012273795.1. Lineage (NCBI taxonomy): Eukaryota > Metazoa > Arthropoda > Insecta > Lepidoptera > Lasiocampidae > Dendrolimus > Dendrolimus punctatus. The sequence goes on along the minus strand of CM022531.1, from coordinate 18,737,303 downwards.
AAATAATTTTAAACTATTTTGTAAATTTATAAAAGCAGTAGTCAGTTTATTTATTAAATCATCTTTTCCAATATGGAAGGAATGCAACCTGCAAATTTGTAAGTAGCAAGCTGTTGTGATTTGGCTTAGCTTACTTGCTGCATCTGTTGGGTTAATATATTTAAAATGGTTTAAGAATGCTTCAACTAACTCCAAGGCTAGTGGGGGATAAAGTAAAGTTATTGCCTCATACAGAAACTTTTCCATATGTAGATTCCATATAAGCTCACATAGAAGGCATTTTGGGATTGTGGGTATTGTCCAAATCACAGTGTTTATGTCTTCTATATCAACCATTTCCTCCAACACAGCAAAATTAGCATTAAGTATCAGGAAAAGGGAAAATTTACGGACCTTGGGCACTGCTTGATCTACCAATCCATTCAGTTGAATGAAACCCTGATCTTGAAGAAATTTACGTATTACTTCAACTATGTATTCAATCTTTTGTTCATTCCCTGAAATATTTAATAGTTTGTTAACTATATGTTGTTAGCCCACCCACCAACTTAAATATAAATTATATTGTGAGTAATAATGGGTACAATAATGGGTGCCTGTTCTGCTCATGGCTCACTCTTTTATAGTAGTTCCTATATTTTATTGTTCATTCAGTTGCACTACCCCTATTTGAATTTTGAGATTATTTATATGGAGCTTATGTCAAATTTTAACCAAATGATCAGTCAGTAGAATATAGGAATCGACCCATAGGCGACACAGAAGACAGTATACTGAAATGTAGTTTTTTTTAACTTAAAAAATATAAAAGAGCTCTGAGGATTTGGTCAAAATAGTACCTCCCCTTGTTAAAATAGAAAGAAGAATTAAGCTGCCAGAGGTACATAAGTAATTTAATTTATAAAGTAGGTAGTTCTTGGCTACTTAAGGGGTATTTAAATGGGAGCCCCACTTTTAAGGCAGATATGAATACCATCTGCTTTGCTCCTCTCCGACCTTAGCCTGCTATACCCCTATTTTATTATTTTTAAATCGCCTTTGCCAACAAGACTTGTTGGGGTTGAGTAACTCTTCCAACCCTTATATCAGCCCTATTAAGGAAATTTATTTTGAAATTACCAAATACAACCTGCAACCGAAAATGGTGGGTGTTCTTAGTTAATTATCAATTCAAATTAACTAAGAAATTTGGGTGGGATGTTGTGCCACTTTTATTTATAATTAATAAATCCGAATCTTTTTATACAAACTAGAAGTTAAATTTAAGTTATGAAGCCTTCGTGGTTATATTTATAACCACCAAAAATTCACTTTATACCTATTTCAAATAATGAAAATAGTGCCATATAAGTATACCCCAAACAATTCTCCTGTTTATTAAATTATAAAGAAACTACATCTCCGGCAGCCGGAAATGTTGGAGGGTGATTTCCGTAAAACTTCTTTTAGGGTGGGAATTTATAGTTTACCTGGTTCATTTTACTATTTGTATTATCATACCATCGCATTAAAAAAATTATTACAGTGGTTGTCACTAACCGCCTTTAGCTGTAAGTCTCGAGAAAGAGTAAACATTGTCAGCAGATATCAATACCCCCTGAAATGATGATAATTCTGGAGTAAAATCCATGATTTTTAGTTGCGAATATCTTCGATTTAAATTGTTGTGGAACCATCGATATCGGTCCGCTCCGTCACACCACACGGAAACAAAACCAATTTATCAATACAGTATTTATTATCTATGAACAAAACGTTCCTGTGTTCCTCATCATAGATAATTCATTATATATTCCTGGACTCCGAAGACTTCGCTTATCATGTTTACTAGTGTTCTGTGATCACGTTGGACTTACGCATGTACCCTGAACACCGATTTGCCTAAAGATTTGTTCTCTGATGACTTGGATTATGGCTTATTCTGAAAGAGGTTGTTGTGTGCTCAGATGCGGTAAAACTTGTAAGTAAATCATTGTAACGGCACCAGATTAGATGTGGATACATATGATGTTATGAAAATGTACGCATTTGAATTTTAATAAAAGGATACATAATAAATCACGCTACCGCTAAATTGTTGTTTTATTTACTAACAAATAAACATTTTTTGGAAAGGCTTTTGGAAATTGCAGGAGTTAAATTATCAACTCCCGCAATTTCCAAAAGTCTAATATAAAAATCAAAATAATACTAGACCCCTGGACGGTTTTTGCCGTTGAATAGTGCCGTATACCGATAGAGTACGTTAGTATGTGCATTACGACTGTTGACTCTATATCAGTATATATAACATTGTATGTAAAATAGATGAACCACTCTAGTAAAAAATATTATATACCTGGTCCGATAGATGGCGCTATAATCAATAATTCAATTTTTTTTTACTAAATGTTGTAAATTATTGTTCTTGGAAGTTATAATTTGTTCTAAATTGGAATAAATCGAAAGACAATAAAATTACAGTCCCAAAAATGTAAATATAAATAATGCGAACACTTTATATTTTAAGCCAATAGTAAAAAATAGTTAACATAATAGCTTCTTCTAAAAATGTGCAAAATTCACCAAATATGATCACAACTTGTGGTTTTGTTTATGCTCTTAAGTCTCGTCAGCGTGATTTATATTTATTCAAGGATATTGTACAGTGTCATTTTAAGTAAAGTTAAGTGGAGTGGACTAAATGGGCTCACTAAAGTTAGTCCCTCAATTTTTTTTTCTATTAATTCTCTTGTTCTTAATTGTTTGTTCTTCATTTATTTATAATAACAAAAAGTATATCTTCAAGTTGGCCTCCCTCCCTATTGCAATTTTTAATACTTTTCCGTCAATAATGACTCTTTAATATTTATTTTCGATTTTTCGTGCAGAAAATACGTTCGTTCTATTTCGAAATTACTCATTTTTTGTTTAATTAACTATTTTAATTAGTCTGACATGTGTATGCAAAATATGTGTACTGCGCATACGTCAACTATACGCTCATAATTTCAACGCGGTTTTAATCGTGAAGAAAAAACAATTATACATCCTGAAGGAACAATTAATTGCCATACAGTTTAATAAATAAAACTACAAAAATAAAATAATGTGCTCACACATAAAGGTTAGACTAAACACATTGTTTCCTTCTCCTACCTACAGTTATGAAGGTAAAAAAAGATAGGTTAAGGGTTCATAAAAAATATAAACAAATAAGTAAATATGTTCGATATTTGATATGTGGTGGATGACCACGTATGGGGCTAGCTTGAAGTATATTTTTAGTTATTCTTTTTAAATAAGTACATGGAGAACAAACAATTATTATCAGCGAATGATTAAGAACAAGCGATCAAAAAAAATTGAATATAGAAAAAGAAATAATTTTTGAGGGACTAACTTTGGTTAAAACGACTAAATGAAAACTAATTATAATTTTTGATATTCCTGGACCACTTGGTGGCGCTAGATTCCGTACATTTTTAAAATTTTCGATAATATAGGCGAGATCCATTGGAATGTACCCCACAATATATGTACTTGTTGACATACCCACCCAATATATGACATTATTTCATAGACCTATATAATAGGGACGCGACATATTGTGTATTGTACATATTGTTCTATACGTACTATTGATTATATAAATAGCATCCATTTTGAAGGCACACACATAAACATATATCTATCTCGTTCTTACTCAGCACTGTAACTCGCAGGAAAACAATATAACAGTATTTCAGTGCGTACATAAAGTGAAACACATTATACGTATAAATATACGTAAATACCTAATGCGGCCGAAAATCCGCCATGTTTAGTTCACCAAATGTCATTGTCAGTCACTTCAGCCGGTACATGTCTTGTCAAAAAGTCGTGGTATAAATAAAAATAACTAATTATCTTTTAATATTTTGCTTGTAATTTAAAATAATTGAAGCCAAATATAAATAATTACGTCGCAAATATGCCAGTGTGTAGTGTTATAGGGTGCGGCATAAGAAAAACGCCAAATCAGTCATCTTTAACCATACACAGGTACGCTATAAATAACATTAAAAATATTGGTTATTGTTAATGTTTCCGGGCAAATAAAGGAAGATTAGCAAGGTTCCTATGTGCAGTTATAGGTCATGTGTGGATTTGACTTATTTAACTATATTTTTACGATTAAATAATGTTAATTTATTAGCTAGGGTTGCACATTATTTATCGACTTTGATATCGATTTAATATGATTGCTTATATAAAATTTCTTATTTTATCATGCTACCTCGCTTAAAACATACAAAAATAATAATTAAAACATATTTTATAGGATCCCAAGAAATGAGAGTCAAAAGAAAAAGTGCCTGGAAGCCATTGGAATGGAATATATAAAGCCAAATGTAAAATGTATTTATATTTGCTCGCTACATTTTGATGATAAATGTTTCAACAAAACTTTGGATGTGACTCGACTACGAGATGATGCCGTGCCCTTCAAATTTGTAAGAGTAAGTTAATACTGTATATACTTTTATAGTTTGTATTGATATACTTTTTTAAATTATATACATACAACAAAACGTGCTATAAAACGATAAAAATTAACATATAATTTTTTTTATGGTGGGACGATGATCAGCAGGATAGTTGGACTGTCGGCTTATTATATAATTTCTGCTCCGTCTTCTCAGTCGAAGGCCTTAATATGTCTTCTCGTGCCTCTGACCTTCATGGAGACTGCTCGTATAATTGAAATTTGTAGTTTTACTTTTAGCCTTTGATATACTTGTTGTTGCTACATTACTACTGATGCTACTTACGACTAGTTGTGGTCTATATTATTCTCATTCTATTTATCTATTTTAGAAAAACATATGGGTTTTGTGACTGCGATTCCATCCAAGAAACGTATTTGCTCAGTTTGAATGATAATGTCATCATTTAAGCAAACTTTATGAAAAAAATACTGTGGGCACAATTATTCTAAACTAATAGTTCAATATTTTGCAGCAACATGCCAGCCAACATAAAACTGGCATATTAAAAGAAAACCAGTCGGAAACAATTCCTGTTTTGGCCGTTCCTGACTCCTCTACCTTGGTAAATGTTGATTTTCAACTTAATTACTATTTTCATGCCTGAAAGTGCAAAAACATGTGAAACAAAATAATATATTGTCATCTAATATTTTACTGACCATGTTTTTAAGCAAATAAATGATTTGATTTGAAGGTGTTTTGTTTTTTTTATATCACGCAATCCCTTGATAAATTTAAAATTTGAATCACTCTCACTTATGGTGCGGCGCACCTATCTTGAGGTGCGTTGTGGTAGTGTTACGGACTTTAGAGTCAACAACACAATTAAAATAGATTGTAATAGAGAGGTAAGTAGTCTAAGAAAAACACGTACTCTTATAAAAAAATATATATCCAAACAGCATAGCTAGCATGCTAACGTTTTATCGCCGACAAGCTTCCATCCCTTTCCGACATATACGCAAGTGCGAATGAGACGGCAACATACGACACGACGATACAATTTAGCATGCTAGAGATGGGCAGATGGCACTGTACTACGCCATATGTTTATGTTTTGCGGTCACTGAGTTGTCAAACGACAACTTTATAAAATCAGTGTAGCAACTTTTATAAATCGTCATATCGTTTACTTGGCAAATTCGAAGCAAGAACTTGTCTTAAATTTCACACATCTAAATCAAAGTATCTTTGCACGAAACAATATACTTACTTCCTATTCAAGTATAAATTCTACAAATAATTAATACTCAATAATATTTAAAATACAATGAGCCAAGAACGTTTATCGATAAAACCTAATAACATTAAAATCTTCTGGGCAGCACTAAAACCGCCATGTTTAGTCCCAAAATGACGTCACAGTGGCACGCATTTTTTGTTGACGTTTCATTTCCATAGGTTTCATACTTCAGTGCATTATTTATTATAATATGTCACAAAAACACAGTTGTCGTTGTTTTCTTAAAAATAATAGCAGGCAAAGGAACCTTGTCCATACAACTTTAACTGAATTCAAAGTTCAGAAATAATAATTAATTTAAATAAATAAAAAAACTTTATGACCGCTGAGTAATATTATAGATTTTTTATGGTTTTCATATTTGTCAGATAGGTTCAGTGCATCACTTTATTGTTCTATACTTAACCATTACAACCGAGTTTTTGGCGGGAACTGAAAGATGTTAGATAGATTAAACAAAAAAAAGATTCCGGAAATGGAACAGGGAGATGAGTTATGGAAGATGCGAAGGGGGCTAAGGGAACCATCGGAACTCTCGTCCATCGGATGAAACAGGTTTAGCTCAAGCCTAACCGTTTGACGCCGATATTCATTGAAAGCGTGGTATCACACTGGTAGAGTAGGCCGGAAAAGTTTTAATTAAGATAATCATTCCAGCATGGTTCTATGGCATCAAAAGTCATAAAATTGACAAGAATTAATTCTTTTTATATATAGAAATGTATATGAAATCAAAAACCAATTAATATGAATTATTCGTAATTTCATTGTCAAGATTTACAGAATACAGATTTGACATAAGTACATTCTGTTAAATTATATCTGTAAAATATGTGATCATGCGAGATTGCGCACTACATTGAAGTAGCTCCTTAACGTTGTTGAAGACCCCTTGAAGGTATCTCCAGATAACCTCAATTACGTTTTATTAATTAGTTCTAAGCGTTTTAAGTTTTTTTGAGCACTGTGATATTTTGGGTCTATTTTTAATGCTTTCTTGTACATTTCTTCTGCTAAATCATATTTCTTCCAACGATGATAAAGAACACCTGGGAATAAATTTCAATGAATGTAATAGTGAAGAAAACTTACTAAACTAAAATAAACCCTAATAATTATGTTATATTTCTGGCAATTTACAACGGCAAGCGAGCTATACTTGTTGTCAAGTGTGTGCACACTGCGACACTTAGCCGATTCCTATTATACTATTCACTCACTTTCCTTAGCATCAGTTGAATTTTGGCATTATTTATATGGAGCTTATATCAAATTTTAATCGTTAGTAAGGTAAATGAGCGGTAGGTAAGATATAGGATCTGAGCGTAGGTACGTATCTGACGGAGCAATCAGCTACGAGCGTGCCATCCAATCATAGCCGCTTTTGGTCTCACCACATACGTACTGTTAGTCCCCGATACTTAGGGTGTTTTAAAAAAAAAACACTATAGTACTAGAGCTGAGATTTATTATGTACTAAGCAGTACTGGAGCCTCAATCTACGGGACCTAAAAGGTCTACCGGATCCGGGTTTGGTAATGTAGTTTAGGGCTATTCAACCGGCAGGCAGAAACCAGGTCCGTTGTTGAATAGCTTTAGCTAATTACCAGAAGACTCTAATAAATTTACAAAAGATTTAGTATTTATAGGCAATTACTGCTGATCGATGCTTAGCCGCCGACTCTGCAATAATTGCCTAGAGAGAGTAGGGCTGTAACAGTACGTGTCTATCATAATTAAGCCCGCTTGCTTTCGTGAATTGCCAAAACTTTAATAAACTTACAGGCATGTCGTGGTTGCTTAAGAGCTCAACCGTTCTTCATTCTTATATGGGTTTGACTTCTTGCCATGAAACTCTTACTAAGTTTTCATGATATAAGGTAAGGTATACTTTTCTGTGCTCTTCAGCTAGACTCGAATCCAGCATAATGAAATGAGCGGAGCATGCCCTAGCTATTAAGCTAACACAGCCATGATGTGTATATGATATTTTATTATGAAATGAATTCATATGAAATTGAAGGAATAATTAATTCAAATAACACACCCCAAATATCAAAACCGGCTTACCTTCAAAACCATTTTCGTTGAAAGTAGTTTTGAAGATCTACCTATATTTTTTAGAATTTTCCATCCAATGTTCAGAAGATAGAGCTGGGAGGGGAATACATTCCATCAGATGATGCCGATACAATATCTAGCAACATGTAATATAATCCTTCTTGTCAAATTTTCCTCATAGTCATGTGAGCTTTAAATTTCGTTTGTTTCAACATCCACTATATTTAGATTTACTCTTTTTTTTATTTCTATTGCAGTTCAGCAGACACGCAGATGGCCCACTTGATGGCAAGCGGTTACCATCGACTATGGACATTTGCAACACCACCAAAGGTGCTGCAAATGCGCTGCTGCTCTCTTATGGGAGACCTGGTCACTGATGCCGGAATACAACTCAAGGTTTTTATGGCGACATACTTTAGACCCGGGGTGGTAGCCATCCAGCCCAGCAAATACCCTACCACCTGGCTGTGGGTTGTTTTGTCGCCTCTTACGAGAGGCCGCCCGGCCGCAGGAAATTGTATTCTTTCTCCGTTCCTGCACGGATACTCGTACAAAATGACTACAAAATCCTAAAAAAATTTTTTTTTCGCTTGCACTTACCAAGATTGGCGTAATGTATCGCTTCGGCTCTCTTTCCGAGGAGTTCGATCGCCTTCAGGAAGTGCGCCTCGGCCTCCTCGTACCGCTGCGCTTTCCCAAATATATTCGCCACTGCGAAGTTAATCGCGCCCGACTCGTGCAGCTCTGACAAGGCTTTGGCACTATTTTCATGGCTCTCTCTATCTGCCCTAAAAACAAAAACATTATCGGCCTATAAATAACTCATTATATTGGCGGGTAAAAAGCGGTAGGTACAAAGAATTCCTTCACATATTAATATTGTTACGATTGCAGGACTAAAATTAAAACTTCGTTGGAATGATTATAGAGTTTATTAGAACTATATAAACACGTGTAACACTGGTACAAATATAAACGTACACAACAAGTCCTAACGTCATGCAGAAGGTCATGATTCAATAAAACGCGCAAAGTCCGTTACTATTAGATGCCGATTGTAATACACACGTCTCGCTTTGATCGTCTTTTTCGCTCAACTGCTTCCTCCCTCAATCAGGCCATCGTTTTATACTGCACAAACGCAATGTGCCGTATCGTAGTCGACATAATCCGAAACACCTGGCTAATAAGTCGGCCGCAAGCAGCCATAAATGAGTACGATAAGCTGTTCTCTAGAAACGTATGACAATAAATAAGAATTACAATTAGATCAAATGCCGAAGGATAATAAATGTGCTTCTACAAATCTGTACGTGGAATTTGTCTTTGTCGGCGCCTAGGTTGTAACAATATATTTAAATAAGGCTTGTGTGTTTGATACCTGTATTGTCCAACATTGCTAATAAATTCGTCCATGCCAACGCATGCGTGCTATTCTGCTTGATGGCTCTGGTCCAACTGTTCAGGGCATCTTCGGTTCTGTTCAGCTCCAAATACTAAAAAATATACTTAAAAGTTTAATAAACTCGCAAAAAATAAATTGTATTAGGTGGTCTTATGTCAATTTTTAAATTTTTGTAGAAAGAATCGAGGCTACCTTTTGACGGTTTTAAGTGCGGCATTTTATTTGATTTGTTTCGACGTTTATTCCATTCCAACAACTTACCATTGCCATTACTAAAGTTAGAGTTAGCAAAAAATCATAAGAGACCTTTTTTGTAGAGCGTTAAATTTTCTACAAGGTTATTGTAAGAGCTATAAATTGGCATGAATTTTTTTAAATAGATTTAGAACCGATTTAGGACTATCGTGAAAAAAATTCGGACAAACCCAAAATAAGGACCACTCTAAATATATATATCAGTCTTCCGTGATCATGACTACTGATTAGTGACCGAGACGTCGAAATAAAAACCAAATAATATGCCAGATTCAAAACCTTTAAAATATTGTTTTATTTATGTATAGGTACTAGTCAGGAAAACTTAACAAAATATTTTCTAATAAACATCCTCTTACATATTTATATCTTAGAATTGATTTGTACATAATGTTCATACCAGATTGCCTAAATTGTAATAAGCATCGGAATAATTCCTCCTATATTTGAGTGCAGTTTTATATGCCATCTCAGACTCTTCATATTGGTCAGTGGCTGCTAAAACTATTCCAAGATTCATCCACGCTGCAGGGAATTCTTGTCTGTTTAAATAAAATTAAGATTTATAATAACAACATTTTGAAATAATCTACATATGTACCTAGTTGAAGCCCTCATACATTAGTTTTATTGTCTTTTATACTTTTACTTTTACATGTTTACTGAATAAATATTTAATATCCAGCCTTTACTGTAATTTTATCGTAAGCGACATTTGAACGTAAGTATATTATTCGTTGCAAAAAGTATTTTAAACTATTATTTTGTTTTAAGACTTTCAGTTTTTAATTCAGTAGGGTTCTCATCTATCTAAAACTGGAAATCTTAAAAAAATTATTGTTTAAAAACATTTTGCAACCAAAAATATACTTAGTTCCAAATGTCGCTTAGGATAAAGTGGCGGCAAAGGCACGATAAATAAAGCGTGGCTTCAAGTTATATGTCCAATTTTAAGGCAGAACAGCTAATTATACGATTAAGAATAATAATTCTCGTCTGTCTACTATATGAAAGTTTATCTTCGATCGGCTCTAAAAGGGTTTAATGGGTATCAATTAAAATTTTAAGGGCTTAAAACAGGGATTTTGTGTTAAATGTTTGTGTTCGTTTTATTTTATAATTTTAAGGTTGAGAAGGTATATATATATTAATATTCTACTTGTGAGTGAGCGCATCTCTCAAATAATTCTCGGCCTCTCGAAATTGATGTTGCGACTTGAGAAGATTAGCTAGATTATTCATCGCTTGATAATATTCTGGGTATAATCTGAAACAAATAAAATTTATTTAAAGAAAGCAAAGTAGACCACAATAAGGTGTATTAAGTTGTCGCGATTAGTACATTAGCGATTAGTGGTACACTTAATTACAACTACGTTTTAAAGGGTTTAAGCGCGGTATTTTATTTTACTTATATACATATTGTATTTACGGTATGGTACGGTATTTGATTTTATTTATTATTATAAATCAATGTCGAAATGTCGAGATAAAAATCAAATAAATTACTGCTGCAAACTGATTCATTTATAAAGGTTTTGAACTAAAAATATGTGTTTCAAATTTTTGTATATTGTATAATGCCATGTCACTCGTCATTACAATAAGCTGACTTAACCAATTACTAAATTAACAAATTACACCCTTAATAAGTAGACAACTAAAACAAAATAAAATAATGGTAGGGTAACGGCTAAGACAAGGCACTATTACTCCCAGAGTCATGTGCCATAAATTTCCACCAAATCTGTGAAATATTACAGAATGAATACTTGCCTGATGGCTTCCTTGTATTCCATTATTGCAAGATATGTTTTGTGCCTGGCATCCAAGACTTTCGCGACATTATAGTGAACTTTTGCATTCTGCGGGCAGACAGAGAGTCCTTGTGTAAATAACTTATACTCATTTTGCCAGTCAAACGATCTTTGCATGCTTCTTAATGCATATGTTGTTAGTAACAATACTATTATAATAATCTGAAAAGAATAATAAGCAATAGATTATTTAAAGTGTTTTATTAATTATATAAAGCATGATAGAACTGTTGTTATTATTATTATACAAACCTGGTAAAGCTTCCTTATTTTACGACATAATTTCTTGAATCCGATTATAACTAATAAACAATAACCAGCTGACGGTATATAAAGTATCCTTTCAGCAATCACAAAACCGACTGGATAAAATATATTAGCAGCTGGTATGTATGGTATTACTATCAATGATACGGCAAGAAAGGTAAGTCTGAAATACAACCATGTTCAATTAATTATAATTACATGAGGACTATAACATAAAAAAAAATCATTATGGGTTTTATTAATTATTAACAAAGTATTATTATACTAGAGTTTACTCCGCGGCTGCGCCGCGGGTTAACCTCTAGTGCGTGTCTCTTGTTTATAGAGCAAGTGCTAAAGGTTATATTATATTACATTTTTTGTGTATTTGCCCACGGAAGATTCACTTCATTTTATATCGCTAATTATACCATCCCCGTATATCTGTCAACAAAATAAATTTCAAAACTTGACCAAAAAGGTCAAAATGATCAAAAAGGCCAAAATGATCATAAAGACCAAAATGACCAAATAGGCCAAAATGACCAAATAGGCCTAAATGACCAAAAAGGTCAAAATGATCATAAAGACCAAAATGACCAAATAGGCCAAAATGACCAAATAGGCCTAAATGACCAAAAAGGTCAAAATGATCATAAAGACCAAAATGACCAATAAGGCCAAAATGACCAAATAGGCCTAAATGACCAAAAAGGTCAAAATGATCAAAAAGGCCAAAATGACCAAAAAAGTCAAAATGATCAAAAAGGCCAAAATGACCAAATAGGCAAAATGACCAAATAGGCCAAAATGACCAAATATGCCAAAATGACCAAAAAGTCAAAATGATCAAAAAGGCCAAAATGACCAAATAGGCCAAAATGGCTTAATAGGCCAAAATGACCAAATAGGCCAAAATTACCAAAAAGGCCAAAATGAAAATTATCCCTTGTCCATCCTCAATATTTAATTTACATACGTACCGAATTTCAGCCAAATCGGTCCAGTAGTTTTTCCGTAAAAGCATAACAAACAAACAGACAAATATCATTTTATCCCGGAAACTATCCCATTTTTCGGGATAAAAAGTATCCTATGTTCATCCTCGCTATCGAAAATATATATATACTGAGTTTCAGTCAAATCGGTCCAGTAGTTTTTACGTGAAAACGGAACAGACAGACAGACAGACAGAGTTACTTTCGCATTATAATATTAATAGGGATATAAACTGTAGTCGAAATTATGCAAGTTCTAACTCTTACTGCAACATTTAAAATAGGATAGTTTAATAAACTTCATAAAAATCATGGTTCAAATATTATACATTTAGTTTTCTAAGCTTGTATATAATAACAGGAAAGACTACAGAGTGGAGAATTATATTATTTGCAATAACTTCAATCAAGAAAATAATTCTTTCTCTGTTATAAATTAAAACATAAAAGCCAAAATAAGTTAAATCAAACCGCTAGCGGTAAAATCAGTGAAGTGCAGAACATGTACAGCAAGATGACAAGTGATGAACGCACTGTGCCTCAAGTCATTATCTCACACAACACGACTGTGTATCACACAAATGCAAAGCTGAGCTTACGTGTGAGGACTATACCGAACTTTAGCAAGATAAAAAATCCTGGCAAAAAAAAATGTTTAAATTAAAATAATAATGAAGCTATATCAGTACCAAATAAGGTATCAAGTATTTAAATGAAAATAGCTTATGGTAGCGAAGTAGTGCATTATAATTACCTCTTTGTGGAACCCTTGTTCTGTTTGTCCATAAGTGCTCTAATAAATAATAATCCGTAGATATACATAATGATTATAAATACAATTCGATAATCATCTACTTCTTTCAGAACTGGTATACACCCCATTGACCAATCATAGCACAACCATTGTGGCCATATAAGTAACAAGAAGTTCAGAAAATATAAATAATTGTAAGTCTTGAACTGAAAAATATTAAAATACAGATTATGAAAATAAGTGATGTGTGAACACTTTTTACTGGAAATTTAATTGTGACCCAGCAAAAGACTCATATCAGAAATAAATGTTTGTTCTGATTTGGATGATGCTGGGATCACTATTGAATTATTATTTACCTTGATTTGTATGGATATGTATGTTGATCTACAGATTTAAAAATATACTTTAAAGAACAATTGGACGCAGTTACGCAAAAAGGCTCCAACCCACAAAATGTTACTATTGAACGATTAAAGCTGTATTTCCGATTGATGCAGTTAAACTTATTTGTATAAAAAATTATACATTTACACTTATATTTTCCTAAGAACCCATAGACACAAACAAGTACATCAATGCGGAAATACAGCTAAAACTTTAATCTTTAATCATTCAAAAGTAACATTTTGTGGGTTGGATCCTTTTTGCGTAACTACGTCCAATTATTCCTACATAATTATAATATCACAGAGCAAATGTCTAATTCTAAAATCAACCCTTACTTCTTAATATTCAGGTTACCTAGCAATTGTGTCCTACATAATCAGCCATACATACATACATAACTTCACGCCAGGTCCCTTGCGGGGTAGGCACGAACAACAGAGCGCACAGGCCCATTCTGACACACCTCACTTTCTTCTTTGACATTCATAGCTCTTGTCATGCACGCTCATCTGTTCTTAAGGCTCCTGACACCACCTTCTGCTAATACATGATCAATTTGATCATGGAAGGTGTGTCGTGGTCTTCCGCGACTTCTGCATCCATCCACTTTTGCATTGTATATCTGTTTAGTCATTCTTTCATCATACATTCTTTCCACATGCCCGAACCACCGGAGCATTCCTTTCCTTACCTTCACCCTGACACTCTCTTTCTTACTTCGCTATTACGAATGCGGTCCGCGAGCGTCACTCCGCAGATTTTGCGCAGTGCTCGCATCTCGACCGCGTTTACTCTACTTTCATGCTCTCTATTCCATACCCAACTCTCGCTTCCATATGTGAGCGTAGGTACCAGAACCGCATTGTGTATGACAAGCTGGGCCTTTTGGCTGAGGTTCTTAGCGCCTAGAAATTTACTAACGCTTCATTCACACTATTTAGTAATAGGTAAAAATATATCTAATAGGTGCTTGTTACCCAAAATATGAAAATTAATGCTACCAGTTAAAAAGGCACTATAACTTTATTTCATCATTTAGTTAGTAAAAATTAATTAAGAATTATTATAAGTTTAAAAGTTTGTTAATAAAAAAATATAATACAATATTAGGAAATTGGATCAGTATTATATGATACTTATTACTTTTAAATGTATTAGTTTGATAATGTGAAGAAGAATATGAGGAATGACATATTTTAATATGACTTGTAATTAATCATAATATTTGTGTTGTTCTTTCTTTTTTACCGATTTAGTTGTTTAAAAATTAAGTCAAAAATTAAAGAAATTGTTGAGACATTCATTTGTTGGTGATGATTTAGTCTAAAAATAGTTTAAAAAAAGGTGGTTGAAGATTTAGTGCTTTTATTCTATATCATTGACAAAAAGAGAAAAAAAAGTAGATTTTGGGGCATTTTTAGAGTATGGTTGTTTACCATCAATCCTACTATTCTTCTTTTAAGGTATAAATAATCATTACCCTTGTAAGAAAATCTTCTGAAAAAGAAGCTGGATTGTCAGTTATTTTAAATTCGGGCCCAGTGCCCTCCATAATGGCCCATCTTTCATATAGCAACAAAACAGTTGATAGTACCAAACATATATTTCTTATTCCTGAATCAAACATTGAATTTGATTTTTGTGATTTGCTCAATATTGATATATCACTTTTTTTATTTGTATGTTTCTTTCCTGAGTCCGCATTGCTAATTTCATTTTGAGTTTCTTGATTGGTTCTAAAGTGGCTAATTACCTCATAAACTATACAAAATCCCTGAAAACAAATATAAATATTTGATACCTAGGTAGGTTTATTATAGTAAACAAGTGTTCATACTTACTTACTCTCAACTCAATATGAATAAGATAATAGAGAGATAAAACTTTTATAACTCCTCTATTGTAGTATATAATCTATATCATCATAAATTAGTAAATGTTTGTAAGAAAATCTTAAATGAACTTAATGTGGTTTGACACTTCATTTATTTTATTAGTGATGTGTTTTTCTGGGTCATTAGAGACTTTAAACTTTCCTCCCGACAATTTATAATTTATAAAAGTGTTGTTTAAAACAAATAGTCTTTCACCCATCGATATACTAACCAGTGCTGTAACACCATTTTCCTTAAATAGCATTGATATTGCACTTAATATTATCACAATAAATAAATAAACATAACTTAAACTCTGATCAGTCATAACTTTGCTATAAAATATGATACTTGTAAAAAATGTGATGGCAGCTAATATATCAGCTCTTCCCACTATACCACTAACTGCCTCTACATGTATTGGATGTACTGCAAACAGAAGTGCAGCTAGAAATGCAGTATCCTTTCTCCATTTTGGAAGTAAGTAAGTCTCATTCCTTAGTATACATTGAAAAGTGCGCCATACAATAACACAACATGCGACATGTAGAGCAAGATTTGTGATTTTAAAATGACTTGCTATTAATTTTCCTCCACTTAAAACATAGTTTAGCCTGAAATATAGTAACATATTATAAATTACGAATCTTCAAAATAATAAACCAAAGTAAACCAGGGTAAATAGTGTTTGTTACCTGAATGTTATTACAGTCAATGGTCGGTATGATTTGTGACTTAAATTGCTTGTTAAATTTGTACCCCAAAAATCATTTGAAAAAGCCTGTACCCATTAGTGGTGGCAAATATTACCATTAACCAATAAATTTACCGGTAAAAAAAAATAACACTTCTATTCGGTAAATAAAATTAAGCTAAACGGTTAAAAATACCATTTAACAAATACACTGCGTGTAGTTGTGTAGGTAATTATTGGAAATTATATACATGCAAGTTTCAACTTTACCATCCTCAACACAAGATTTATTTTCGCTTTGCAGATGTTTTCAACTAATCATGTAAATATTGAATTTTGAGTATTTGATTGAATGCTCTATAGCTCTCAAAATAAAGCACAATATTCAACTTGATGTTTTTTACACTTAATGGTATTTTTATTTGTTAGAAGATTGAAATGAAATGGTATTTTTACCGATCGCGAAGATGACGTGTTTGGTTGATTTTTTAAACGTAATATATTGTTTGGTAATTGATATTACGGCGGGTCAGTGCATATTTTCTATTATTTTGGTAAAGTTGTGTTTTTGTATTTCAAGAGATTTGTACTTTGTGTTTGTGTTTTGACTTTTTTTTTGTGTGTTTGAGACTTTGTTTACTTTGTTATTTTGTGGATTTTAAAATTTTATATCTAACTTAAAATGTAGAAGTATGAAGGAAAGTTCATTTAATGAAAAATAATACATATAAGAAACTCAACCATTCGAGTTAACATTAGAAAAATTAATTTTTCCATCCTAAGGTTGTCTGGAAGAAATTGCTTTTAGTGATAAGACCGCCTATTGTCTTCTGTAGTTAAAATTCTTAAATTGTATCTGAATATTATGCAATAAAGTATTCTATTCTATTCTATTCTATTCTATTTTTCAACGAAAAGATTTACCGGTATTTTCAACCAATAAAAATATCGGTAAAAAAAATTATCAATTACCAATTAACAGATAAATAAATTCAACCATTAACGCCATCTTTAGTACCCATGGCCTAGAAGTCACATCTTTATTCTTAACTATCGCTTCAGAATCATCAAATACAAAATCGCCGGTTAAACTAAATAAGTATGGAAAACTCCCCAAAAATATAAGTGAAACAAGCCTAAGCATTATTTCGGAATATCGTTAAGTACTTAGTTAATATAATCATTTCAAAATATTGCTGATTTCTTAGTATTTTCATTCAAAATTTTAATTATTTGCATTTTAGTTGAAACTATTTTTTTTTAAGAATTCTTCTTTCTTTAGATAATGTCATTTGAATTTGACAACATATTGCTGTCACAAACTAGGCTACGTTCCAATCACAGAGTACTTTATATATACTGGTATAGAGTCAACAGTCATAATATATATACTAACGCACTCTATCGGTATACGGCATTATTCAACGGCAAAAACCATCCAGGGGGTCTAGTGTTGTTTTGATTTTTATATTAGACTTTTGGAAATTGCGGGAGTTATAATTTAACTCCTGCAATTCCCAAAAGCCTTTCCAAAAAATGTTTATTTGTTAGTAAATAAAACAACAATTTAGCGGTAGCGTGATTTATTATGTTTCCTTTTATTAAAATATTCAAAGGCATACATTTTCATAACATCATTTGTATCCACATCTAATCTGGTGCCGTTAAGATGATGTACTTACAAGTTTTACCATATCTGGGCACACAACAACCTCTTTCAGAAGAAGCCATAATCCAAGTCATCAGAAAACAAATCGTTAGGCAAATTAGTGTTCAGGGTACATGCGTAAGTCCAATGTGATCACAGAACACTAGTAAACGTGATAAGCGAAGTCTTTGGAGTCCAGGAATCAAACAAAGTTATCGAAAAATAATCAAAACACAAACAAAGTACATGCGTTCACGAATGTAACTTGTATCAGTCGGAATGTCATTTTGGTTTTGACATAATTGACATCTTTGAAATAAGTTTTTGGTAAATCGACAATTCATCAAAAATCTATTAATTAAAGTTAAAAAGAGCTTTATAATTTGAAAAAAGTGAAGACTAGAATTTACACACTTTAAAATATATTTATTAGCTGATATGGCTTGCAAAAACATAAAAACATATCAAATATTTCTTAAATAAGTATTAAAACAACTGCGTATAAAGAAACATATTATATTCATTAATTTGGTGATTAATTTGAGAACAGTGACATCTACTGCAATACCTACCTACTAATAGAACGCAAAAAAATCTCTAAGAAAAAATAATTGTACTGACTGTTAGGACACTGGTTCCAATAGATAATCAAAACGACTAAAATGCTTCGTTACTCGTTAGCCGTTCCAGAAATAGGATGAAAAAAAACATTGATCTACGACATTGATGTTTCCGAACATCGATGTATCATCGTTCATAAAAACGATGTTGAAACCAAAACATCGACGATACATCGTTGTTCAAAACGATGTTTTATCGTACGTACAAAGACTTAACGCGTTTATCTGGTGTTTTATCTGTGATCTACATAGATTTCCATTATATTATTTCTTCATATTTCTTTCTAGCGCCAATAATAATTCATAATGTAAAAGTGATTTTTTATACCTATTTCTTTCATTTCTATTAAAAATGAACATTAGTGAATGTTGGGAGCAAAAGACATATAAATAGAATAAACATAGTATATAGTAGGATTGAGAAGTGTGTGGTATTTCTTTGAAAGATAAAAATGGTGTAAAATGATGATTGATGAAGTTAGTGCAAGCAAGAATTAACTCCCTCCCTGAGTTAGGTTCCGTTACGGGGGGCCCTTAGCTGCTAGGTAAAGCAAGGGATTCATCTGCCCCCGTCTCGAAGTGGGGTGTGTTCTTCCAGGGCACACTCCAGGCACTTTATTGCGCTGGATCGACTGTTGCGTAACTAATAACTATGTTCTATATCTCAGTCTTTCCATCACAAACAAAAGCGCAGGGTCGACAGGGAGGAGGGGTTTTTTTTTTTTTTTTTTATTGCAGGAGATCACCAGACAGGCAGACGGCCCACTTGATGGACAGCGGTTACCATCGCCTATGGACATTTGCAACACCAAAGGTGCTACAAATGCGCTGCTGCTCTCTGAAGGGAGCCTGGAACCTGGTCACTAATGCCGGAACACAACACAAGGTTGTTATGGCGACATACTCTAGACCAGGGTGGTAGCCATCCAGTCGGGCAAATGCCCTACCACCTGGCTGTGGTTGTTTTGTCGCCTCTTACGACAGGCCGCCGGGCCGCAGGAAATTGTATTCTTTCTCCGTTCCTGCACGGATAAAATATTAGTGGGTAAATATTTTAGTGGGTATTGAGGTTGCTCGCCCGCGCGGCATCGCTCGGAGTCTCCACACTACTCTGTGTCATCCATTGCGGACGGAGCACAAACAAAGCATACTATTGCTAGTGTTATCGCCCCCGAACGATGCGTGCCGCTTGCGGCGGCCCAGAGCGTGCGTACAAGCGTCAAAAGCTCATGTAAATGGGATAAAAAACAACGATGTTTTTTATGAGCGACGCACCCCTAAGACCCCTATCCACAAGGCTACCGCGGTCGTTGTGATCGTGGCGAACGTGCTGGTAGCCTACGCATTGTTGCTGTTGGTACAACTTGACCAAAATGTTCTGATTTCTTTGCATTCTGACAATACTCTATGTTTAGTAGTAATAATTTTGTAGAACAGGCAAGAGCCCTGTTTTTCTCTCGTTGATTTCTTATCGACCCATTATCCAATATAACAATATACCATTTTATATATAGTGTATTATCTATATACCATATGAGGCAAGTATAAATAAAAAACATTAATTTTATTTTAATTTATATACAATTTTCTTTATAACTACGGGCGTCAATTTAATGGGTCATAGGCGTTACTGCGAAGTTAGCTGGAAGTGGTGTGAGCGTGTGCTTGATGTCTAGGGCGGTTCTGGGGTCCCTGAGTGCAGCAGCGGCGTGGGCGAGTTGCAGCGCGCACTCCGGCGAAGCGGAAGCGGGTAGCGAGGCGCGCTCCCTTTCTAAGGCGCTGCCCACGCATGTCAATAGCTCAGAGAAACCAAGTGAAATAGCCGCACGTCGTAGCCGATTTAATTCCTACAAGAAAAAATACGTTTCAAAATGTAATTGACCATTTTATAAGTTATCATTTTAACAAATTATTTTTGAAGTGATAACTTTTTATGGGAGGGTACAGTCAAGTTCATTAATATATATTATGCATTGACAAGGATTCAAAATATTGTATGCAGTAGAATGTTAAAAAATATCTTTACAGTCAAACAAATCAATAATTTGTGGTCAACTTTAAGATTCATTTATATGTGACAGACTCCGTTCAATAATATATATGCATTACGATCATAATTATGTGTGCAGTGACGGATTCATAAATATTTTGAATACGGTTTACGTTTAAACTTGTCTATATTGTCAAAAAATAGATTTCATGAAACCTTTCAAACTCTTTAGTCAAAGTTTGCGATTAGTAACATTAGTTACTGGTCGAAAAGATACATTTGTTTTTTTCAAAGATAAAGTGTTCATGCTTGTGACATTTATCTAATATTTCTAAAAGATAAATTAAAATTTCATCTTCTTTATTTTTTATTAAAAATGTATAAATTGATGAACACACAAAACATAAAATAGTGTGTATGTGTGAGGAAGGTATTCCTAAAGCAAATATTGCCGAAGAATTCGGAATATCAAGAAATACTGTTTCTTTATGGTGGAGAAGGTGGCTGGAAGAGGGTGATGTAAAAAGACATGTGTCGTTTGGTCGACCCAGAAAAACAACATATGAACAAGATCAGCAATTTATCAGAACATCTACATTTGCAACAGAGTTCGGTGTATCCCAATTAACTATACGACGACGACTGAATGAAGCCGGACCTGTATTTACAGAAAGGCACAAATTATTGCGTTTAAATTTTGCCAACAGATATTTAAACTATGATTTTGAACACGTCGCCTTCATGGATGAAAAAGTATTCGTTTCTGCAGCTGACGGACGAATGTCTTTGTATCGTATGAACAATACGCGATATAAAGAAGAAAATATACTTCCAAATAGACATAGTGGACGTATTACATTAGCGTTTTGGGGGTGGATTAATTCAGGGGGACCCATAGAACTTTGTGAAGTGCCTGGTCGTATGAGAAGTAACGACTACGTAGAAATTTTAAAAGATGTTTTTTTACCATCAGCCAAAATAGTTTATTCCTGACAACCACAGAATAACTTTCATACAGGACGGAAGTTCTATTCATAATTCGAGACTAGTTCAAAATTGGATTGCAACAAGAGACGATTTAGAATTAATTAAAATCCCACCACGAAGCCCAGATCTTAACCCCATAGAGAATCTATGGGGGTTAATGATCCAAAATTGGGATAATAGTGAAGCCCGTACACAAGAAAATTTAAACGCTCACGTTCATTCCATCTGGGATAGTTTTAGAAATCGAGATTACTGCCGTAAAATGATTAAATCAATGAGGACTCGATTACAAAATGTCATTGACGTAAATGGAGCGTACACAAGATTTTAAAGTAATACTCGCTTTAAAGTAATACGGCGTAAACATTCTGTAATCGAGTCCTCATTGATTTAATCATTTAGTGGCAGTAATCTCGATTTCTAAAACTATCTTCGTGGTGGGATTTTAATTAATTCTAAATCGTCTCTTGTGGAAATCCAATTTTGAACTAGTCTCGAATTATGAATAGAACTTCCATCCTGTATGAAAGTTATTCTGTGGTTGTCAGAGGATAAACTATTTTGGCTGATATTTTTATCCCGGAAACTATCCCATTTTTCGGGATAAAAAGTATCCTATGTTCATTCTCGGCATCAAAAATATATATATACTGAGTTTCTGCCAAATCGGTCCAGTAGTTTTTCAGTGAAAACGGAATAGACAGACAGACAATAGTTACTTTCGCATTTATAATATTAATAAGGATGTATTAAAGTTCATTGAAATGTTTTTATTTTGTTGATGTTCCAATTAATTTTTGGTTAATAATTTTAAGAGATGTTAGTTCTTTTTTAGTTTCGTAGTTACAGAAAAATAAATAAGTTTTCCAAAATCTTATCTTTTTTTAAATTTGTATACTTTATTCTGCAAGTACCGAGTTAAGTAATACAACGAGAACACATTGATATTAATCATAATCCTGAAAACGCTAGCTAGTTACGCGACGTTGCCCAATGGGCAGTTGCACGTATTGGCAACGATGCATTATTACTTGCATATAAAGTACTGCAAAATGAATTCTAGGAAAAAGGCAATTTGAGTGAAATTCCCATATCTATAAGATATTTATGAATATTTGTCTAGTAAGATATTTTTGAATCCTATGCTATTGAGTTATATTTGATCATATGGCTGGTTACAAATTATTGTAAAGTGTCCAGGAATATATTATTGAACCAATTACATGATGATATATTAATGAACTACAGACTGTAAAGATATTTTTTAACATTCTAGTGCATACAATATTTTAAATCCTTGTCAATGCATATATATATTAATGAACTTGGCTGTACACCGATTCGTTACATAACGCGTTACGGCGCCAGTTTGTCTAATTTCCTTTTTTCTCACGTCAGATTAGTTTAAGTTATCACTTCTGTCAGGCGTCCCGAGACGCACACCCTCTTTTTTTCTTATATTTTGAAAGACACACTTTTCCCTTAATGAGACAATCCCATTAAAATACAAAATAGGAAATATTTTTTGTGTTAATGTAGCACATGAAATCCGCTATTAAAGAACTGGGAATACAATAATGTCGAGTCATTACCGCCAATTTATCGTAAGTGACATTTGTACCTAAATATATTTAAATTTTAAAGGTATTTTAAACTATTACTTTATTTAACTTTCAATTTTAGTTCAATTAGACCCTACTCAATCAAAAATTATATGTCATCAAACACAATAACAGTCGGGACTATCATATGCAAGTATGCAACAAAAAAGTATTTGGTTCGCGCAGATAAGGCAGATCGATTTTCGACACGTAAAAAAATATTATTTATATTAAACTTTATTCGCAAACTCAAAAGGCAGAGTGGTGCTTGCTGCGCATCTTAATAGAGATGTTATTGATATGAAATTTCAGATCTTGATGTGGATACGGATTATATGAATAAAATTATATTAGTTTCAGAACAGGTTACAGATATTAAATTATTCGATTTTCCGTTAGTTTCGGATATTATTATTATTAGATTTTAAAGAAATTGTAAAAATAAAACGACACTTGTTATTCACGTAAATAAATTTAACATTGTGGTAACGAGAGTAAACGACTAACTGGGTGAGTGACTGGCTATGTATAAGCAATAGAAATAATAATAAACAATGCATGGAGTTACGCGCGCGGCTGGTGTGTCAGTTCGGACGAGCAAAAACGAAGGCCTGTCATAACGTGTCTCATTAGATTCCACCCCTATCCGATATAATTTGAAATTTTTATATCAGATTCGGCATGACCGAATCTGATATAAAAATTTCAATTATTACCGATATAATTTTATTTCGGTTATCGGATGCTTTCAGTTACGGTTACACAGTTCCATAGATCATCATCTCTGATTCTTAGCTCTGTCCCGCTTACATTATTCCTACAATATGGTTCCCTATTAAAATTGGTCTACTGCGCAGGTACATCGGGAGGAATTATTAGTCGGGTAGACATTGTAGCATACGTTAAAATGGCGGTAATGGCTCGATTTTCAAACAATGATGACCTTATATAAATGCTGGGTTTTATCGGGCAATTTTCTTGCGTGCCGGAGCACCTTCTGCACGTCGGCGAGCAGCGCGTGCGGGCGCGCCCAGGCGCACCCCGCGCCCCCTCCGCCGGCCCCGCCGCCGCCCCCGCTGTACGACCGCCAGGAACGCACCGGGAATGTCTCCGCTGTAATTGTATTAACATCGATTAAGACAGCACATCGCAATAGTACGAGTATTACAATAATAAATGTTGAGCACAGCTTTATTTCGGCTGCCTGCTCGCATGTCCATCATCGGCGGTGTGCAGACGTTCTTCAGTTTGATTGTATGTGTGAAGGATGTGATATATGAATTAGTTGTACAATTTTAATACAAAAGTAGTAATATTTTAGTGAGTTAAAACTAGTGGCATCTAGAGAATAAAACGGAACATCACGTCAAAATATTAAAAGACTAGCATTGTGAATTTTCTTTGTATTCTTTCTTGATTGTGTGTATTTATAATGTTTATAAGAAAAGTCATATTGATATAAAACGTGGAAAAACAACAATGCAAAAGTATGTATGTGTCGTCGTCAGCCATTCGCAGTCCACTGCTGGACGTAGGCCTCTCCCCAACTCGTCCCTGTCCTCCGATTTCCTCATCCAGCGCTTACCGGCGACCTTGCATAAGTCTTCGGTCCATCGGGCTGGAGGGCGCCCGCCACTACGTTGAGAAGCGGTCTCTACACGATATGTATGTGTAATATGAGACAATTACTCAACAGATACAATGTGTTATTATCGTCTCTAAGTATGTATAGTCCTCCTTGCAACGGCGAACCTTGTCAATTCCGGCTGTGGGAGCGCAGGTGTCTAGAGAAACCAAATTTGGTTTTAAAAGTTCTTCTGCAGAAGCGCAATACAGCCGTCCAGTTGAGTCGTACGTGTAGTTGTAAGAGATGTTAGGGCGGTTCTTTTTGATAAGGCGTTGCTCGTCATTGTTCTACTCGCTGCGTTTCGAAGGCAGCAGCAGCCTTATCATTAGAATCACTCCACTCCCTTCTTTGCAAAGCAAGTATGTGACGAGTATATGTATGTGTATAAAAAAAATGTAGCTTTGAGATTTGTGAAACAAAATAAAAAAAGTGTGTGTGTACTTATGTACACGCGTTAGAAGTTATACTTCTTTGCCCTAACAAGATAAATAATAATATAAAAACTAAAATGTTGAATATAGCTAACTTCAGGGTGTCGGTTGACTATAGCTAACTTCATGGTGTAGGTATTTCATGTGACGGTGTGCGCGCGCATCTTAAAAATTTACTCTCATCATTTTTCCGTAACGCGCCAAAAGCATAACTTCAAAAACGAAATGAAGTACCTGGATTGGCGGCGTTGGCTTCGTCCGGGGGGCCGAGCTGGTCGAGCGCGCCGAGCCAGGGCGCCGCCTTGGCGCCCGGCCGCATGGCGCTGAGCAGCAGGCACGAGCGGCGCGCGCGCGACGCCTCGCACCACGCCGTCAGCGCGCCCCACCACTCGGCGCCGAGCTGCACTATCGCCGCCATGCCCTCCACCTGCGTAGTTCAACATTTTGCTGTTGCCAAGATATCCGCTTACGATTCCATTGCAATAATGTCAACAATTCGTCTTGCTGGACGTAGGGCCTCCCCAAGACGGCGCCACTCATACCTGTCCGTTGCCTTTCTCATCCAGCGCCTACCAGCGACCTTGCGTCTGATATTGTTTGTAAGCATAAAATATCTTAAAACTTCTTCATTCACTCATGTCTTCAAATGTTACCTTAAGTGCTCCGTGAAGTAGGACACAGAAGTTAGGTATTTTACTTGGATCTGACATGTCCTCCTCTGTTGCTGAACCATCTGTGCTTGAGCCTTCCTGCGAAGAAAGTATTTAAATTTTTATTGATGATTATCTGAAAGAAATCTATAATGCTATAAGTTTAAATTGTTTATTTTTCACTATTATAATATATAATATATTTAACAAGTTTTCGTGGCAAGCAATAAAAATATAATTTATCGAATTATCAGAATTTGTATACAGTTATGAGGAATACTTACATACATGTGCACATCAAAATGGCATGTCAAATGTCTTTTTCAATATAAAATGTAACTAAAATTATTTATGGATAAGTCGTTCTCTGAAACTTTATATAATAGGTATTCTTATAAAAGAGCAAATATAACTAGCTGAATCCGAAGCGATTCTAAGTGAAACAATTCTAACAACAATAAAGGTAAAACAGCAGGTTAGCAAAAATTAAATGTCTGTCCGTTGTCGGTTACGACAATTGTAATTACAGGTCGATATTATATATTATTGAAGTGTTTCATCTAGGGTTGTAACGGATCTTCGCTTCCGCCTCCGTTACTGCGGAAGTTCCGCAAGAAATCGTTCCTCCGCCTCCGCATCCGTGTAATTTTTGCGGAGTCATTTACTAATCATACGCAAGCAGCGACGCTCGCGACGATTCAGCCGCACGGCCGCGGGCGGCAAATGAAAACTGCGAAACTTCATTTGTCAAATGAATTATATGCGACAGGAATCAACCTGTCGAATTGCTTGGACGCGTTAGACATATTACTTTCATAGGTTCGTGTGTGACTGACTTAACAATTTATATGTCTAAGATTAATTTTTAAAATAGATGTTAATTTGCTTGTGGATATGTGTGTGTGTGTGTTCGTGTGTGCAAATGATGGATCACACAAATACGTCCATATAAAATATCTACCTTTGTTGGTGTTTTGGAGCCATAGTTTTCCCTTGTACTAGTGTTTCCGCCGACTTGTGCTTGTGGTATTACTAAATGTTTGCTTATCGCTATCGGCGTGCCTGTATAAAAACGATTTCTTATATAATATTGCTCACCCACCGTCACTAAGTATAAACTGCAATTTACTTTCCAATAATATCAGTTCATAAATATCCCACTGCTGGACTCGGGTTTCCCATTTTATAGGGAACCGGATGGAATACTTCCTATGGTTGTCTAAGGTGTCTCTTTCTTCCTTAACCATATGTGTACTACTATCCTGTATCTAATACATATGGGCTGATGTCCCATGAAGAGGTAACAACTAAATACAAAGCTCATATTTTTTATATATTTTGCATAATAAATAGTAAGCAATAGTAAGGATGGCATTGCAATTGAAGTATAATTATCAAATTAAATTTAAAACTAATTTAACACAAAAACATGTAATAATATATAAGAATAATAAGAAACATGCAGTAATAAATGGAACTCTAGTAAACCTTGCTAAGTGACTAGTGTGAGTCACAAGTCATTAGCTTATGCTTTTGGCAATTTTGATGTTTTAATAATAAGATGTTATTAAAACAAATTTAACACAATGCATAAGGTTGTTTTCAGACAATACCTAATTCCTGTTGTTGTAAGAATCCAATAACTTGTATTTGGTTTGAGAGTGTGTATGTTGTGCCAAGGCCTTCATTTATTACAGTCTGTGGGGCAGGAAACAGTTGCACTCGGGCTTCAAGTTGGCCACATTTCAATGTGCACCAGAACTCTTGATACTGTTGTTCACAAAGGCGTGTTGTTGCTGCTACTATCTGTTGATAAAATACTTTTATTCTTCTCATTTTCGTATAGAGCAAGGTATACAACAATTCTCTGTTGAAAAACAACATCCTAATAATAGTAAAAATTAGAAATATTTTGTGAGGATATGATAATTTTGTTTTTTGTTAGGATTTTATATACCTGCAAGTATAATATCTTGATATATAGAAATCACTGTGAGTGTTTTCAAACAAACTGTCTAAGTTTAACTTAACTTTAACTTCTCTTTTTTGGGGTACCACAGACCTGTGTATTTGTTGAATTTGAGGGTATTTTAGTTAATATTGAGCAGATAAAAATGCAGAAGGGTTATCATAATCACAAGTACACTAACCCCAGGCACAGTTAGTTGATCCGGACAGTAAATGGAGCCTCTTGAAGTGGTGCCATTTGCTAAATTTGTCGCACTACTAGCCATATCCACAATCTTTTGATAAAGAGGCATAGCTGTTGAAAAACAACACTTAAATTAAAGTCAATTTCAAAGAGAATGGTATGGCAGACACAAAACATAATTTGTAAAATTATCATAAACTTTCAATGAAATAAATAGTAATTTTGGTTACATAAAATATATTTCAACCTGTTGCTATTTATTAATTATCTTTTACTTGTCAAATAAATGTTATTTTTTAATGAAATAATACAAATTATAAATTTTTAAGCTTTAAAAATTAGGTTTAAGTCATATATAGCATACAATACAAAACATTGAACCTATTTCCAGTAACACCTTCTCATGTCAAACATCTCAAGTGCTGAAACTTGCTTTATCTTTGAAATAAGGTTTTAATTAAAAAGTGTTCAGCAATATGGACTACCAATGTAAAAATAATATTTTTCTAAACATATTTCCCACATACAGAAACATTCATTATTATGATCCCTCATTTCAGACCAATCACAATGACTAATCGATGGTGCATGTCCAAATTATTAAAGATTTAATTGATCCAAGACAATATTGTAATCACAACTGAAACCAATACAATCATGAATATTGTGCCAACCCATGGTGATGGCTTGGTTCGTTAATTCTCATATAATCGTGCCAGTCTTTTGGGTGGAAACTTAATTTGTTTAAAATATTTACACGTGTTGGTTTTGCTTTAATAGCTATTTCTTAACCCACACTTTTATAGGTTTTCTTTTCTCCTGTAGCCGGATTAAACTTACCACTAAATAGGTAATGAACAGATATTTGTTATCTATTCTCAAAGAGGGCACATATAGAATTATCGTAAATGAACAAAGGCTATAACCAATTGTTTTGTGTGTTGAGTGATAATTTGTTGCAATGGATTATCAAGATTTTCTTCAGAACCATCCTAACAATGAATCATTCTATATATGGGGGCTTATATGAACAACATATTCTTGAAAGTTTCCCGTTCTTTAATCACCAATTTATCAATCAGTAACAATAACAAGTCCTATACATTATCACCTGAACTAAGTTTGCTCTTATATTAAAACTTCTGTCTCAAAATTCAGTATATATTTTAATGCACATGTTTATGTAAAAAGTACATTCTATATAATATGGATATGATATAATATGGAGTTCTCATACCTTGTTGTAGACATGTCTCATGTGGCGACACAATAGGTAAAATATGTATTTTGACTGGATATGTGGCTGGTAATGGGAGGGCTTGGATGATGCGATTCCGGCCTATTGGACCCACTCCACAAGTGCCATCAGTAACCTTAGCAAGAAATAAATTTTCCTATACTTTTGAAATGTTATCATAATATATTTAATTTAATACTGTTTGGTTAACAGAGAAGTTACATTTTATGTTAATTTTAAGAAGTCTAAGTAAGTATTATTAATATATCTTATTAAAGTTTGTGTTATCTAATTGGACATAACCGAAGCTTAAATTCTTAGGAGAAAAGCATCCACCACTAAGATAATAAAAAAAATTACTTTAAAGTTTATACTTATTTATTACATTCTGCATACTATTTAATAATACAACTATATTAATAGCTTAACTATAAGAGTGTAATATGGGACCAGGCACATGTTACAAAATATTGTAATATTTATACCCATAAAAGAACAATTGTCAAAATAACATCAACTTTTAAAATATCATAACAGAAATAATATTAATTACTTTCAAACAATTTTATTGCATTATTTGATTTCTTTTTCTTGTTCATACTTATGACATCATAACTAGATACTCTTAAACAAGATCTATCAGGCATGGGATGTGGTTATTTTATAAAAAAACCTCAGTTGATTTGGCAGTCTGCTCCCCTATTGGTGATCTTATCCAGCAATAAGCACTACATAATACTTATGATAATTACTTGTTAATTTATATAGGTGTATAGATTCTATATGTGATATAATGCTAGTGATTAAAAAAATGGTATCTTTATGAAGATAAAATTACAGGAACAATAAAAAGTTGACTTTTTACCAGTATTATTTGCACAGGTGTTTGGTTTCCCCATTCAGATAAAATTAGTTGGTTAACACCAGCAAGAGCTATATCAATACACGTTTTATCACCTTCTTCTAATAAAGGAAGTTTACTTCTTATGCTATCAAAATCACGAGTAAATGGAACAGCAACTAAAACAACACAAAACAAGGATTGAATTGGTACAAACAAGACAGGAAATAATTTATTTACTATTTACACTTTATTAAAATATAAAATACCTTCAAAAGTCGATGAGAATGAAACCAAAGCGACGTATTCCAATTTAGCATGAATACACAAATAATCCAAAAATGTATTGATTGCGGCTGAAGCTACTGTAAATCTTGTGTGGGTTTCTGTAGTATCTGAAGACGGAATTGGCCGTGACATAGACAGGGACACATCTAATAATATTACCGTAGGCATTTTAAATTTTAACTTGAAGACATGCGAATAATTTTAGTGAAAATCTTTTAAAATAAATAAAAACAAATTTCTAGTAACCATTGACATGTGTGATTGTCAGTGCCAGATGACCATGTCAATTTCCCGCATTTTTTTTCAAAAACTCCAATTAACTTTTGAAAAACCCAAAACAGTTTTTACTTATTATATAGGGAATAAAAAAGGAAAACCACCGTCGTAGCGAAAATGTCACTAATGACGTTTTCGTTTTCGCTCACGGGGCGCTCACAATGACCCGTGTCAATAGGTGGGTTAAATAATTGTTCCACTTGAGTTTAAGATTGTGACGCTAGCAAATAATTGTAACGGGAATAACCACGGCTGTGAACGTGGTCGTTGAGAGTCTCTAACGGAAAGTAGCCTATAGGATTCGACGTATACGAGTAGAGACGCATAATAAATAAATAACGTAAATGAACGAACGAATGAATTGAATTATTAAAATGAAGCATGATTCACTGGTAGAATATAATATAAGATAAAGTAATAATATTGTATTATTATAACTTAGATATAATAATTGTAATGATGATAATTGTATTTGCGGATGAGTTAATGGTACTTAAAAAATCCAAAATATCTCTCGACTTAATTTTTCCCTCGAATTGTCCCCAAAGAATCTTACCCCTGAATCTCCCTCCCAAATCAGAAATCAGAAATCATTTATTCATAACAAAGTTACACGTCAATTTCTACATCAGTTAATACTATAATTAAAATTATATAGTCATAAATAAAATTAAAATTATATGAAATTATAGGACATGAATTCCTCATGATTATAAAAGGTGTGCTCGACTAACCATTTCCTGAGCCGTGTTTTAAATAAGTTGACGGATGATGACTCCGTTATCCTACTCGGTAGTTTATTATATATTAGCGGTCCCATGACATGTGTCAATCTCCCGATTTCTCAAGTCTGTGTTTTATGTTACTCATGTCATTCCTATGCCGAGTAAAGTGCGTATGCACGTCAGCATGCTTGGCATAGGTATGAACATTAAGTCGCACATACACCGCAACTTGATAAATTAGTATACTCGGTAGGGTGAGTATACCCAGTTTTTTAAAAAGCGGTCTTGCTGACTCGCATCTACGCACCCGCACTATTGCGCGTACGGCCCTTTTTGCATGCGGAAGGCACGCTGCCAGTCAGCAGCGCGCGCCCACAGCTCCGTACCGTATTGCAGCAGCGAGTGGACAGTAGCGAAGTAACATGCCCGAGTGACGTCCACCGATACTACACGTGCGACCCTACTCAATGCATAACACGCTCTTCCTAGTTTAGAGCAGAGCCCGTCAATATGGTTTGTCCACTGTACACCAAAGTCGAAGAACTCGAATTCAGGGCTCCCCCATCTGGCAACACTGGTCATAGATAATACACTATATATAAGTAGATGAGCCTCTCTGGAATAAAATATCAAATGTCATTGACCCGGTCCAATAGATGGCGCTACAACCGATAATTCTATAAATTTACACTAGATGGTACTTATAAGATCTATCTAATTGTTCTAAAGTGGAATAACAGTAAATTTCATTTTAAATACTTATATTATATATCCCAAACCCAAAGTCACTCCGATATTGGCAAAATCAACGCACGTTAAAGCGTTGGAGCCATCGCTGAACAAAATAGAATAGAAGAGAAATACTTTATAATAATGATAAGTAGTAGTACACGTGTGAGGCAGTACATTTGTTCCGTACAAAGTAGATTTGTACTGATACGGCTCGAAATTTAAATTTGTACTACTTCAAAAAGTTTGTCCCGCTATTACTGACGCGTCAAATGTAAGAGGAAGGGCGGAACATATACAGCGGATAACATGTACAACTGCTAGTAAAATGAGGTGACCGAGGCCGATCACATCCAATTCTTAACGACCATTTCCGAACTAGAAGTTTTGTACGAGACAAATGAGGGAATAATGTTCACTGCCTCTCCGGCCTCATCACTTAAAATGTATTGCTGCGGTACAAACCATACAGAGCTCCTCGCCTCATTCGAAGTGGTATATTTTACTAGTTCAGTACAAAATGTCATTGGTCTTACTTATAATCGTTTCTTAAATTTAAAGAAACTGCTCAGCAACTGATTCGTGAAATATATTACCCATAACTCCTCTTTAGTCAAATATTTTAGGTATAACCTACGTTCATGTGTGTGCAGTGGACAGCAATTTGCTGATAACAAATGACGTCAAAAATGTGAACTGGATAGTCAAATGAGGCCTTTTTTAACCGACTTCGAAAAAAGGAGGAGGTTCTCAATTCGTCGGGATCTTTTTTTATATGTATGTTCACCGATTAATCCGTGATTTATGGTCCGATTTACGTGATTATTTTGTTGTTCGACGCGGAATAGCTTCCAATTGGTCCCCTAAAAAATTTACATATAGTATAGTATATATATAATAGTTTGGCCTACTAGTTTTCATTTTATGATAATTTTTTATTAAAAAAAATCCTTTTCATTCCATATGTACACCGATTATTCTGAGATTTATGATTCGATTTACGTGATTCTTTTTTTGTGCGACGCAGAATAGCTGCCATGTGGTCCCCTAAAAATTTGACAGTTTGGCCCAGTAGTTTTCATTTTACGATAATTTTTTTGTTCCCGTTTCTTGGGACCTATATATTTTAAGAAGCGTGGCACCATTCGTATGTCCACCCATACATAGGTAGACACTAAATAGTAACAAATAAAAAATAAAAACTTCAAAAAAAGTAAAAATTAAAATTACTATAGGTATTTTAAAAATTACTAAGCACCGACTTTAAGATGTTTTAGATAATTTATATTAATAATAATAGCTTTAGAAATAAGTTATTTTATACATTTTAGTTTTTGAAGTCGGTTTTTTTAAACGAAGTTTTTTTTCACAAGAACTCCGTTGGATGGTGTCATTTGTTATTATTATACATCGGAATTG
Source organism: Dendrolimus punctatus (assembly GCA_012273795.1). Taxonomy (NCBI): domain Eukaryota; kingdom Metazoa; phylum Arthropoda; class Insecta; order Lepidoptera; family Lasiocampidae; genus Dendrolimus; species Dendrolimus punctatus. The sequence continues at coordinate 18,703,831 of CM022531.1, read as the reverse complement.
GCTGTATGGACTAATATTCCCTTGATTGCCTTTGTGGTGAATTCTAATATTACTGCTACATTTTTGCGATACACCCTCGGGCCATAGATACGAGGGGAGGCCCATAATGCTGTCTTCACTAGTGCGTGTGAGACTCTCGAAGAACCAAACCCCGCTCCAAGGGACGGAATTCGACCGAATTCCCCAATAAACCTAAATCTCCGCTTCTATTTATAATTGCTGGGACAGCACGGGATCTAGAACAGTGGTACTACATCGTGCCGCCCTCGTGTGCAGGTTTGGTTCATCCCGGTGGTAAAGTGTACCACTTTATCAGTAGGGGAGAAGGTACGATGCTACTCCTGTATACAGCGGCCCCTTGCAACAGAATCATGGGTGTAGATACTTACCGAAGCACCCATGCCGGTGAGTATCTATGTCATCCTATACGTCAGGGCCCGAGTTTTCGCGAGACCCATCTAAATAGGTGGGGCTGAATAGCCTCCATAGTCTCCACGCCAGCTTCTGGGGACTCCAAGTGTCCGTCCCTGCCAAGTCTCGATCATGGCTTCGGCTGCCCGAGCCTTGGTCACCTTTGCCTCGACCTGGCAATACACCAGGCCTCTCGCCTGCGCTTCCTGTTCCTGTCGGGAGCGGTACGTTGCCGCGAGCACCTCCGCCTGGAGATTCCAGGGCGGGTACCAACAAAGTCGCCGCCATCCATGGCATACGGTAGGAACCAGCAAAAGCCAACGCAGTGGTTTGTGGCGTTGTTTCAAGGTAGCGTGTGACCAATGATAGGCAAAGGGATTAAGCCCATTAACATTTGTTGTTCTATTCAGTAGTTGTTTTCTTAAAATTAAATAATTTGAAGTATATCGCCTAGTCGAGAATGTATAATTAGAATGAATTTTATCAGTATCTGAACCAGATCAAACAGTCTTTGAGTGATACTTAAAGAATTCTAATGATAATATTAGAGAACGCAAATCTTGTATCAATTTGAAAGGCCATATTAAATTTGTCTAAACAGTTAAAATTTTCAATACAAACATAGAAATTTTTGTATAAAAACCAAACTGTATCCTAGTACCGTTTCTTCTTAACATAGAACATTTTACAGTAAATCTCAAAACAATGATTATATTATATATACTTACTAAGTGACGCTATAGGAGTAGAATTCGTGCAACCTATAATTATTATTGGTTACTCAATTACAACACTTTCCGGCCTAATTAGTATAGATTATACAATACAATACACAAATTGAAATTTGCGAAAGAAAGAGTAAAGGGACTGCTACATCATTGTTGTAAATATGGTGATAGCAGTAATTATTGAAAATATGTTTATTTTTAGTATAAAAATACTAGAAGGCCACGTCTTAGTCGATATATGTATTATATTTTGTGATATTATGGATTACACTATTGATAAAAATAAAATACACGAGGACGATGAACATTTTGAAGAATTACAATTTAAATACAATTTTATAAACACCCCATGGGACGATCGGTCACGAAAAAGCAAAATTGGTATCGTAACCCTCCTCGTTGTGATGTTTGCCGTTATAATGGCATTAGTTATTAACAACTTTATTATGCATTATAAAAATTATGGATACAGCAGAAATGTAAGTTTTGATATAAGTTCTCATAGAATAAAAATTGAAGAGTAAGCCGAATGTTTGCAAGGAACTGTGCAAGAATTCATTCGGCTTCAACGAAAACATACGCTTTGTGTGGGCGCTGTGGTTAGCGAAACTTCTGCATTTCACACAGTCCGGAGCAATCAGAGTGCATTTAGGCACCCACCCACAAGGAGTAAGGAAATTGCATAGCTAATTGCATTTTGTATTTGAGTAGCCAAAGCGAGCGTCGTCAAATTAGCTTCTGCAGAGTGCGATATCCATTAAAGTACAAAGTGCCGCACTCCGTGTAATAGAACGAAAATTACAAAAATGTTTATTTTTAATATATTTCGGGATTTGAGAGACCTAATAATAATTTAGTGGTTTACCGCAAAAGGGCTTTTTGGCGAAACATTAGATGAGTAAAGATACCTCGTACCCGACTCCGCGCGGGAGCCAATGCAAGAGGCCCCCTGCCTCCGTGCTTGCCTTTTTATTTTATGGAAGTATAGGTTTGCGTTTGACTGTCTCACCTGATGTTGAGTGACGACGCAGTCTAGAATGGAGCACGCTTACCTAGATAGATTCACTCGTAACTTGAAGACATCAAGTTTGTATATGTCAGGAAAAACAGACTCCGGCAAATTATTCCACTCTTCGACAGTGCGCACAAGAAATTATGAAACAAAAATGTGCTATTCTAGAGTTCTACGGTCTTATTCATAGAGAGTTAGAGTAAGTCTCAACGCGGAGCCTCACGAGGAGGCGGAGGTATAGAGGAGTCTGTTTGGGTGGTATCGCTGGACATCCAAAATGCCTTCAACAGCCTTCCTTTTGAAACAATCGTAGAGGCACTTCCGATCTCATGGGGTGCCTCAATATCTCGTTAGGCTGTTAGGCATACCTCCAAGACAGACATCCTCTGGGAGGGGGGCGAGTTTGGCCAGATCTCTGGTAGGCGACGTGTCGTGTGCGGTGTTCCACAGGGTCGGTGCTGGGTCCGATCCTGTGGAACATCGGTTATGACTGGCTCCTCCGCGAGCCGGTCTGCCCGGGATGGGGTGATTTGTTTGCTGACGACACCCTCATCACGGCCCGGGCGACCTACGAAGAGACCGTGGAACTAGCCAATGCCGACGGCGTTGGTCGTGGAAAATATACGACGGCTAGGCTTGAGGGTCTCCCCAGAAAACGGAGGCCCTCATGTTCCTCGGACGACGTAGCGACCCCCCGGAATCGCACGTCGCTGTCCAGGGAGTGACGTAGCGGTAAGGCCCAGATGAAATACCTGGGCCTTGTCTAGACGGGAAGTGGAGTTTCGGGCCACTTTACCAGCTTGCCCGAAACTGCTAGGTGCCGCTGCCGCCCTGCCAGGCTTTTACCCAATGTGGGGGGCCGGGCACGGCCTGTAGGAGGTTGTATACTGGTGTCCTGCGCAGCATGGCGTTGTATGGTGCCCCCGTATGGGTCGACGCGCTCCATAGGAAAACAGGACCCTTCTGAACCGTTCTCAGAGGGTCCTGGCGGTACGGGCCATACGGGGTTACCGTACAGTATCGTGGACAGCGGCGACACTGCTCGCGAGTGATCCGCCCTGGGAGCTACAGGCGGAGGTGCTCGCGGCAGTGTACCGCTTCCGGCAGGACATCAGGAAGAGGAGAGAGCCGTGTCCGGCAGAATTAAAGAGAGTCAGGGCCTTGGCGACTGAGGCCCTGATCGAGCATGGGCTGATGACCTGGGTCTCCAGTAGCAGGGAAGGAGACGGTGGAGGCGGTCCGCCCCACCTGTCTCGTTGGGTCTCGAGAAATTCGGGACCCTAACGTACAGACTGACGCAGATACTTACCGGGCACGGCTGCTTCGGTAAGTATCTGCACCAGATTCGGGGCGGGAACCGACCCCAGAATGTGCAGAATGCGGCGCACCCTTCGACACGGCGATTCACACGCTGATGGAGTGCGCCGCATGGGGACCTCAGCGTCACCAGCTGGAAAGTATTGTGGGTCCTGTGTCCTCGCTCCAGCAGTTGGTAGGAGCCATGCTGTCGAGCGAGGACGGATGGAATGCGGCTGCCTCCTTCAGTGAGACGGTAATGTCCCTGAAGGAGGCCGCAGAGAGGACCAGGGAGGAGGATGCGTATGCCGACCCCATCCGACAACGGCGGACTGGCCGTCGGAGGCGTCGCTACGCACACCTCCTCCCTTAGTGCCATCACAGGGGGCCGCGGAACCGGGAGAACCCGCGGGATTCCTCCCCTGTTGATGAAGCAGGGCACCTTGCCTTCGGGGTGTCCTGAAGTTTTGCCAGGCGTAGGGGCGTCACGAACGTAGTAGCAATGCTCTAGTTCTCGTGCGCCCCGTAAAAGCGCGCGAAAGAGGCCCAGGTTAGGTTTAGTGTGTAGTCTGGCGGTCCGACGTCTCGCGACTGCTTCGCCTTGGCGAAGCCTGCGCGCAGAGCCGGCCGCCAGGAGTCCCACATACCCCTCGGATCACCCTTTCCCGGGGCCCGAGCATGTCACAAGGAAGACATTCCCCTGGTTCAAAAAAAAAAAAAAGTCTCAACGCGCATTGCTGGTTCTGAAAGAAGCGTCCAACCTTACTCTAACTTTTTGTAAATAAGACCGTTAGATTGTAATTATCTCTGTAACTACTTTTCTTCCAAACCTAGCCGTTCTAGAATGATTGAGCAACAAACATCCATCTAAACTTTCACACTAAAAATATTAGAGTAAATATCGATATATTTACATGAGAAATAATGTTTTATAATTTAAAATAAGATTAAATAAAAAAATAAACTAAGTAATAAATATTAGACAATCCTAAAATAAACCTAGCTTACCAATAAAAATAAAAAACCTACATCAAAGCCCGTCCAGCCCACCAGATCACTGTCGTTGGGCATTGTACCTAGAAGGCTGGCAGCGTTTAAAATAATGATTTGTAATGTTCACAACTTATTTTACTATTTGAATTTGATTTATCCATTCATGCTAGCATTACAAAAACACATTTTATGGTTTTACGCATTGACTCGTATATTTGCAACGACCTTGTACGCAACATAATCGGATCAGCCATTTTTTTATTGCAGGAGTTCAGCAGACGGCCCGCTTGATGGAAAACGGTTACCATCGCCGATGGACATTTGTAACATCAACGGTGCTAAAAATGCGCTGCTGCACTCTTAAGGGAGACTGAAACCTGGTCACTAATGCCAGAACACAACTTAAGGTTGTTACATACTTTTGACCCGGTAATCGGGCAAATGCCCTACCACCTGGCAAAATATAATACAAATGTAGACTTATGAATGTATATATTATTTTCAGTTTTCGTTGCAAGAAAGGATTTCCAATTAAGTCATCGAGCCACTGTACCACGACGGAGTAGTCTCCAATAGATTGGTCCTCTTCTTCAGCTATGAAAATATGGTGCACTGCAGCAAAACTATTCAAATAGGAGGTGTTTTAGATTGGGATGCTAAAGTTATTATCATAAGGCCACATCGTATGGCCAGAACATTATATCACCAATACGTCACATTAGCTAATCAGGAATTTGGTTCTTCTTGAAGCATCTTAATAAAGAAATATATTGTGCGTTAAAGATTTAGCGATGTGTCCTATGCAAGCTGGAGATTTACTGCTGCAGAGAGGTCACCTTTTTGGTATAGCAGCCAGAAGTATACAGCGCTCGGGTCCTAATCAATTAGCTTGCTTTGCTGATTTAGACATTCTCAAGCGGGAACTAAAGGAATTGGGCGAATATATAGACATTGGGCACGCCGGCAATGAAAGTCGCCGTCCCGTAAAATTGTAATAAAAATCGGTCTTATTGTATAATCCTATCAATTCATTTATTTAATTTTATTTTGTAATAAACTTAATGTCTATGGATGTGCGTGTGTTTTCGTCTGCAGGCGTGTGTTGATACTCCAAAGTTGCCAATATCCACTTCATCTGGTCTAATGAGTCTTTCCAATCCTTTGTGCTCAATATATTGCCAGCACTACTAATAATGTTACTACGGTATATCCAAGTAAATTATTCCCAATTGCATTTTTTTAATACCACTTGTACTAAGTGGAACTTTGGCATTTGTTCTCCCTAGGAATGACATTGTTATTGCATCAGTTTTATGTTTCTCATATTATAATGATCTAGAAAGAAAAAAATGTAGCATTCAGAAAAAAAGGTTAAAATTCATTCTTTTTTATTCATTACGTAGTTTTTTGGCAGAATCGGAATTTTAACAAATCGTATAATATGTGAAATTTTATTTCAGTCTATACGTACGTGTAAGGCATTGTTAGCCAGTGAAATGATGACTTGCAAATTGAAAATCATGAAGGTTATGAATATAGAGCTTAAAAATAATTTTATTACATATTCATTAGGTGTTTAACGTCAGCGTGATTTTGGTTTCGCTTTATCAGCTGAGGCATAAGTGATGATGTTTAGCATAATTATACAGAAAGGATTTTAATTTATGATGTCTATACTAGCGATGGGCGATTTCAAGATATTTAAACATTCGAAAGATTCGGAATCGAGCCAAAATTAGAATCGTGCGACTCGACTAATCCATTAAGATGTTGTTGGATTGTTTCGTGTCACAATGGTTGGCCAGTGAGCGAGTCCAGTCTCGAGATGAGACGAGATCGGACTTGCAGTCTTAAATCGCGTCCATTGATCGAATGTTTTGATTTCCAGAAAAATTCTTGCGAGATTACCAGGATAAAAAGTAGCGCAGAGTTTAAGTTTAAGCATTGTTGATCAGCGAAAGCTGCATCGAAATCGGCCCAGCAGTTTTCAACTGAATCCCGAACAAATAGATAAGAAATCTAAGAAAATACATCGTTTATATAGTCTATTTCAGATGTTTTTTTAAAAAGCTTTAATGTTAAACAGGCTTGGCATATTTAGAATAACATTACAATGACTTTTTTGGATTTCTTGTCTGTTTATTCGGGTTTCACGTAAAAGTCCTTATCCTGCAAATTTCACGGGATTTTTACTGGGATTTTTTTAATTAGGCCAGATATAAAAAAAACGAATTCCGGTATGATTTTTCACTCGTCGATTGTAAAATTTTATGTAATAATATGGGTGATATTTTTATCCTGGCAATCCCGCTGGAATTTTCCAGAGAGCGGTTTGTACTTGTTCGGATGCATAAAAATTGGCTTAGTCCGACACAGTTTTAGCTTACAATATTTTTAAATGCTGTGGTACTTTGTGTCCTGGGAATCTCGTTAGAATTTCAAGTCAATCATGGATGAAGTCGCGGGTATATGCTAGTATATAATTAATATATGGACATGCATACAGAAGACTACACTACTGTTCGGATTTTATATTGAAATACAAATTTAGTAGTAGGTATGTTATGTACTTGATGAGTCCATAGCATTTATAAAAACAGAACAATATTTGAATATCTTTTATTTTTTATAAATAATATATTACGGAACGCGTAGTTGATGAGTATGCGTTCAATTTAACGTATTCGTTAGTGGATGGTCGAAAATTACAATAACCCATTAAGAGCTCGTCATACGCACGATTGGGTGTCAGTCACAAACAGTGCTTTCCTTGATGATCGGAAATCGGACGCCCTGTTGCTGTTTAGTGTGGGGATTCATGTGCATATTTCCTGACAAAAGCTTGTAATTTAGTTATTAGTCTATTTCCAAGGGTTTATGCATAGGACTTGATTCCGCCTTTATTAGGATGTAAATCTTTGAAATTGGTATCAATATCTGCTATAAGATCCTATAAGCTAATTAGGTATATTTTATAAAAACGACGGTATCTACAATGTAAAACCTTAATTGTACTTTTACGTTCGTGAAGTCAGTTTAACTACAGTTTTGTTTTGTTGCTTCATTGTTAATTTGTATTTAATAATTCAATATTTCGACCCTTTGGTACAACACTAGCTCGGGGGTACAACCAAAAACCCTGTGGTGTTCACAATTAAAATGTTAATTCGTCGCCCGCCTCATGTCACGCATCGTAGTGCTTTTATCTTTGCCCCAGTCTCTATCAGCTACCGTAATTGATGACTTAATAGGCGGCGCTAAAGCCTTTATTATACTTTCATATAGATATATAAAATCCACGTACTTGTTTTGTCCGTAACTTCGTTCGTGTAGCATTTGACTAAACTTTTACCATAATCTTTTTCGCTAAACAATTGATTTGAAGTCTTGGGAAAATTGTTAGAATCTGTTTATGGTTTGTAAAGAGAATAATATCAACATATTTGATTATTCATTATCTGGAGCTGCTTTTAGTTTATTAATACATTTTTTTACATAATACTGATTTAATTAAATTAAAAATGTGCTTGATGTCTCTTGTGACGTTGTTACTTAAAAACACAAAAAGTTTTATTCTTGACGACGAAAACAGTTTCTAGTATTTAAAAAAAATGTATAGATGTTTATAGTGTTGGAAAATGAATGGAAATGTTGATTTTCTTGATTCCTTTACATTGGTTCTGTAGTGTTATGATTAAGTATCTGAAGTACGTAGCCTCTTCCGTACTATTTGACTACTTAGTTAGAAAGGTTGGCTGGTCGTTTCATGATAAAACAGTAAAACTAAAAATACCATTTCTAAGAAAAATATGTACGTTTCAGTATAGCATGTACTTAGATAGATAGATAATACTTTATTGCTCACCTAAATAAGCAAATACAAGACAAAATGCATCAAAAAAATAGGCGGCCTTATCGCTAAAAGCGATTTCTTCCACGCAACCTAGATTAAAGAAATTCTTAACTAATCTGGCGATGTAGGTGGGGCAGAAAAAAGATAGGACTATACAATTGAAATATACATATTACAGCTTATATACTTACTCTTTAATTATTTTACATATTTACTGTTTCATATCAGATATTTTGCTGGTGGTCTGCTGGCATTAAGGGTTGTGTGTCTTGTGTATGATTTCTTGTGTCCGGTAAGAGCAAAATCTCGGAGATATACATGCGGTACTTTTGCCAATAACCTCTTGGGTCGATTTCGATGCGGTTTTCGCTGATCAACAGCAAATTCAAAGGAAAGATTTCGAATTGCGATGCAGTTTTTATATTGATCGATAACAAATTATCTGAAATAATATCTGTAATACTTTTTGTACCGGGAATCCCATTGGAGCTTTCCTAGAAGCAGTTTAGCCTTTTAGCCTTAACCTACACAATGCAATTTTTTAAAATGCTGCGATACTTTTTATCCTAGGAATCGTTCGGGAATTTTCCTGGGAATGGTTTAAAAGGGTCGTTTAATCCTCTTATACTAATAAAATAATTTACGTTCTTTTTTTCCAAATGTTGCGGTGTTTTGTATCTCAGGAATCTCGCGGATTTTTTCCATAGAGTGGTATCAATTAGTTAGTTTCGATAAGTATTAGCCGATTCCGATACGATTTCACTCGAAATGTAAAATTGCTCTGGTCTAAAAAACATATTTGAATAATGAAATAGACAACAATGACTCGTATAGGATTTAGAAGACAGTTAGTGCTGTCAGTGTATGTTCTTATTGCCCATTTATTATATTATCTTTCCTAGTATCCTTCTTCCATGCCACGAGGAAAGTTTACAATAATTTTACCACCATTTAGTGAGTTATAAAATTAACAAAAACGCCGTATTAAAGAAAATTCCACGTGTATTAAGAGAATATCAATTGACGGGAAGTTAAATATTGATGAGGTGATGGAGGCCATCAATAAAAATATTAATTGCTGTCCTGTTTGCGTCATTAACAATGCCATCCCGAGATTTTTTTTATCACTGTTGTTACGATAATTAATTTTATACCTATTACAAAGAACTTCGATTTAAAAAAATCCGCCTTATTTATAAGGTTTCAATAGCCTAATGTGTTTTTATTGTACATAAAGGGACTTACTTACACATAACCTCGTATGTACTAACGCACCCGATTTTATAGTGACATGGGTACTTACGTATCTTGTCTGTGTTGTCTGACCTAATGTGCGTATTTTTCCTGGAACACTTTTTTATCTTAATAAAAGTCGTGGCCTCAGAGATTTTGTACGATTATACAAAATTATGACGTCATCGTTTTCTACAAATAGCGCATTATATATTGTTTAAATAGTAATTAACATTATTTTGTAGTGATATTTAATGCCTTTTGCTATTAATATTTTATTATGTATAAATAAATTTAATATCTATTGTAAGACTGACTAACTGAAAAAACAGACGACGGTAAAGAGTTTTCTCTATGAACTCTTTACCGCCGTTTGTTTTGCTGAAACATATAATCTAGGTGTCTTCAAGTCTCGTGTGATCAGGTCTTTTCTCGGTAAGCGTGCTCCACCTTAGACTACATGTCCACCTGACATCAGGCGCAATGTCTGTCAAACGCGAACTTACTGAATATAAAAAACTGTGCTTTTTATGTGAATCCCGAATAAACAGACCAACCAAAAAACAGATAATTCTCGGTTTCTGAGGTACTTTTAACTAATAACTAAACTAAAATAACTAATAAATTGAACTAATTTTTCGAACACACCATCGTACGATAGTCAAACTAGGTTCAACTTAACTGACCAATATTAGGCGTTTATCTATTCCATATCTTTTGTTTGGCGTTATGTTGTTGACGTTTTTGTTTATGTAAATAAATATTAGATATTCCTTCTGAAATAGATCTTCTGAAATAAATGGCGAGTTTTGGTACTTGTTTTAGGTTAGCAATTAATCTAAGTTTATTTGTTCAATTGTTATTGAACTCGTAATTGGTAACCTCAGAAACCGGACATAAGGAACCTGAAAAAATGGCATCCTATTCTCGTTTATATAGTATATTTCCTGTGGTTTTTAAATAACTTCAACACAGTTTAGTTTGTTAGTTTTAGTTAGACAATATTACAGATATCATCGACGCAATTACCAAGTGCTAACGGTGACGGAATAGAACGTGATGAAACTAGTACAACGTGAGATAACTGATGTGTAAAACCCACTAATTCGCGATAGACAAGGGTAGCAGATGTACTGTCCGTTACTCTTAAATATGGGAAGACTTGAGAGCCCAGCAATGGGACCATCATGGGTAATATTATTATCTATTATCATCCTGTGCAGTTTTCCATCGATTTTTTCCTTCACAATAATTACTTATAACAATAGTCACATTCGATCAGAGGAGTTCAAACTCACGTTATTTGGAGAAGACAGAGTGGTATACTAGTTAAGCTAATTAAATATAACGTAAGTAGATGCATTCCAATTTGCTTCAAAGGTCTTGATCCTTTGAGACCTCTTTTATACCAGTAGTTGGTACAGATGAGTCAAAATGAGAGATGCAGTAAATTTTCGTACTCCCTAAACGCATTTATACGACTTCATTTATCCAAAGATATCGTTAATTATATTTAATTCTGTTTTATCTCTCTATGCGCATTAATGTGTCCGTTTATTTTATGAATATAATGCAAGTTCTTTTAGCGTAAATAATATTATTCATAACGCTGCAAAATAGGTAATTCTTACGGTGTTTATTGTTTAATTATGCACTCATTATCATAATTAACCGCCCACACCTTTGAAGTCCTTTATGTTTTTCATCGCCATCAAATACTTATGGGACACTTTACCATTGGTTAAGTGGGCGCTTTAACAATAAATTAAACAATCTATACCTCTGTTTTAAAAGAAGATACGACGATGATTTAGTCGTTTTTACAAGTCGTTGTGTGTGAAATTCTTTTTGGGCGTTCTTTACAAAACTATTGTGTTCAAACATTATCAACAGGGATTTATGATACCAATTAATAATGATACTTGATGTAGCTGGAGTAGTCAGCTGTGGTTGTTGCTGGTATTGGTTTTAGTCAGTGTCCAATCGGTCCTACGCTTGATAATCACAATCATCAGTGTTATCTGGCGCCACTAAGAGACCGGTTCCTATACTATACGATTTGAATAAAGGCTTAGGAGATGTATTTCGGAAGGAAACAACCAAAAACAGCGTTTTAAATTTCTAAGAAATCACTTTCGACAGTTTCCAAGGGTCATAACAACTTGTTTGGTGATTAAAATGTAAATATAAAGATTAAAACTAGTAGAAGAAGGTTGGATGAGAATTTAAGAATAGAATAGAATTCAAGGTCATATCAGTTTGCTTGTTTTCTAGATATAACCTCAGATCTTCGGAGGGCTAGATTTCAATTTTTCCAAAAACATGGATTTGTACTTTGCAGCATTAGAAGATAGTTGTCATTTTTGATGAGCCCAAAATTACTCTGAGTGGTTCTAATAGACATGTCCATCTCTACCCATGTCTATCTCTACCATGAATACAGATGCCGTGTTGAAAGATTTACTCAGTTTAGTATATTGAAATAGCAGGTTCTCACCGGGCCTCGATAATGCTACAGGGCGGTAAGATTTACGAGACATGTACGGAACTAATTGCAGTGGATAGAATGAAACTCATCACTCAATAGTACTTATAAGACGTCCTAGAAACTCATTATATACCATGTACGTTTTTTTATTGGTGATTTTTTTTCTTAATCCATAGTAATGCTCGTGCATTGACCATCTGGATACCATTGGTGTGCCTCGATCTCCATGATCTGCTCAAAATTTAAACTTGACCCTTATAGAGCGGGGTTGAAATAATCTCAAAAGGTAAATCAAAGTAGTAATTTCGTTTTCACCTCCCGAGTTGAATATTGCAGCTGTAGACGAATAGGAAAACATTCCTCAATCTAACATTAAAGACACAGTAGATGAGCTTCCAAATCATCTTTATGGGATCATAAGGGCCGGGGGAAGAAATTGTAACCATAAATAAAGGTTTAAAACCAATAATTAATAGAATGTAGAATATTTTACTACAGCGCATTTCTCCCCAGAAATTCATAACAAAATTAACGACCTAAGCCTAAATTTCAAAATACTAGCTGGGCGGTTAATTGTGCCGGTGAGTGTGACGACATTTACATTTACACATTACGACACCCACATATATATATTGTTGACGACGGAATTCCATCATAGAAACTCGCCGACCCGTCTACACAGGTGATAAGAGCATAGGTGTAATTTGCTAAGCCTCGTAGATAACATGTATACGGCCGTTAAACGCAAGAAAGAGACGGGTCGGACAGAGATGCATATAGTCTTATGATATTTTAATTAAACCGTATATTGTTTTACTTCATTTAAACTTAACTTATTTAATTAGTGATTATAGTATAAATAAGTATTGTCATGATAGCCTTAAGCTTGCCGAAAAATAAATATTTAATGTTTTGCGTTTCATTAACGACCCAAATAGATCCTGGTAAATGAGACCAGGCTATGGGCGTGCAGAACGCCGCCTGTAGTCCTGCACTCAAAGTAAATAAGGGAACCGGGTTCCAGGCGTGCAGAACGCCGCCTGGAGCCCGGGACCCAAAAGGGGTAGCGGAAACGGGGCTTCGGGAATGCAGAACGCAACCGGAGCCCCAGATCCGTGAGGTATGCCTGCACTACTGCCTACTCCATAGCGAGTAGGCCATAATGTTAGTGCAGGCAGAGGTCCGCGCGCCACAGCGCATGGTTATGCAATGAGGTAATCGCTCGCGCGCTCGACGCTTTATATTTATAGTCATGAAGCGGGGGGGAGGAAAGTGCCCGTAAGAATGTCCCGCGTTTCGAAACTATGGATCATATGTATGTAGGAACCCACAGGATAGGCTAGGATCTATGATGTTGTAAATATTGTAATAGCGATAAGGTAAAATAAGGCTTATGTAAAGTGCAATTAAATAAATAAAACAAAGGGGGTGTTACAACGAAGTGGGGGGTCAGCGGAGGCGGCATTGTATAAATATAGGGCGCCTTGCGAGGCCAGTTTGTAGTTCGTGATAAGCAGCAGTTCGCGCTAAGCAAAAGAAAGAAGCTCCCTCCCGCCGATACGCCACCGTTGAAAGCCGCCCGTAGCAAATATTTCATCGTTTCATTTCGGCATCCTTCTCGCACCAGAACCAGCAACCAACCAACCAACAGTCCACTGTATCTCCAACATATATATATATATATATATATATATATATATATATATATATATATATATATATATGTGGGTGTCGTAATCTAACGTTATTTAAATTTAAAGAGCACGATGGCAAATCTTTCTGTCTATGCCATTGATGAATATTAATACATTGATATTTTAATTTTAAACAGACGAGTAATAAGAACATAATATAATGAATTGACTAAATTATATCAAATTGTAAATGACATTATCTTAATTTAATTGTTTTATAAATAATATGTTAAGTGAAAAAGACATAATTGTATATTAAATATTTGTTGTAATTTTAAGATCATCATAATTAGTAATATAATCAATAATTTAGTCATCAATTCTCTATGGACAACAAACGGCTTGTAACCAAAACTATAAAATTTTTTTATGCCTGCCAAGGCGAAACATGTAACTTGAGACTACGCATAATATCTGCAAAAATGACCATGTTTCAAACAAATAAATTACTTTGACTTTGAGCACTATAATTTTTTCCTCTTTTTTTCATGAAAATTTATTTACATCTTAGACTATGTATGATCTTTTATTTAATAATTTTCATTTATGCATACCAAAATATATTTTCATCTGTTCACGAATAGGAAACGAACTTAAGTACAATATATAAACAAATATACTGTCATATTTAATGTTTAACATCCTTTCAGGCTTTATTAGAAAACTTTCACATATCATGAGGAGCTCTAGAGGACATTCGAATTTATAAAATATATGTATAGTAGGGGAAGGTTGCGCAAATCGTATTATCGCCTTAGCTGTACTTTAGCAATATCTCGTTTCGTATCTATAGGAAGTGTCCTTTGGTACAATAAAGGTGAACTATATAGTCTAGTAAGTAAACTAAAACAACTGGGCGACAACCCTACTACAACAAAAAATATTTTATATGTAGGTTTTCTCAATGTTTTTAATAAAATTTAAATTTAAAAATAATAACACTGATATGATTGTAGAGACAATACTTTTAATGATAGTATTTCAAGTGTTTAATATATTATTAGATGCGGACAAAAGGTAAACGCACACCTGCCTGTCATAAAGCGCAGTTTATTGCCTTCCTGCATTTAGGAATTCTTTTGATTACTTTGTGTTTAGAATTTGTAATTAAGAAAAACATTATATTGTTATTGTACTTGTTTTATGGCCGTCATTAGTGTCGAAATAATTCATGTTTTTATTGTATTGCGTCGAAGCTTGCCAAGAATGGCATTGGTGCATTATAAAGGAATGGCCCAATGTGGAGAGGGGCAGTCAAGCGAGGATTACGATACGAGTAAGACGTACGGCATTTTAATTCGTGTTCTGCGTAACTCCTAACAATATATAATTGATATCTTGTTACGGTAACATTTCTAAAAAAATTATAATCTTCTCATTGACGTTTTATTCCAAGTACGAGTTAGTTATATACAGTTGGTACGAATTAAACAACCGGGTGCCATAATTGTACCGAAGGTACTGTTTCAGTGACGTTAAAATGACTATTCAGAATTTTAAACCAAAGATTTTTGCTTTGTTTTAAATTTTTATGATAGTTTAATAACTAAATATCCAGTGAATGCAAAAGGTTTTGTTTAATTTCAATTACCTTAAATATTACATCTTTCTCCCTTAGAAGGTACGACTTGCGCTGCTTGAAGCTGAATTAATTCACTAAACTTATTATGATTATATTTCAATAATCATGTTTTTTAATATTTAATAATCGTGAAAATCTTAATAGTAGATCTAAAATGTCTAAGATGATTAAATTCGGTATATTTACGATAATTGAGATAACTACATATTACACGTTATAGTTTTTATCTTGCAAGGTTTGTGTTTCCAAGGGATAGGGACTTAGTTAACACGAGTGAAGCCGTGTCGTAACGGTAGTCCATAAATAATTCAAAGTATAATCTTCAAGTAAGGGATCTAAAGTAAACAAAATATTTAGATATACTCAAACGCGTAGAATATTAATCATGTGACTATTTTGATGAAGAGACCTTGGCAGGTCATTGGCAACGATGATGATCGATATTTGCCTAGCCGTATGAAAAAATACTACACATACATATAGGCACATACATGTTGGGTCTACGTACTTTCATATATGTATATGTTCGCACATTTGCCGTCCTATGTCATACGTCCGAAATCACCTCATCAAGAGGTATCTTCGGGCATATTCAAAGACCCTTAATTTATAGAATTGATTTATTGGTCTGATTGTATATTTGGCTTGTAATAACTTCCTATATATATACGTTCTCGGGTAGAATAATTAAATAAAATAAATAAAAGTCACGGAATCTCTCTTTTTACGTTTATGATCGTTTTCATTTGCTTGAGCGATGCTTGACTCTTGATACTAAAGTTAAATACCGGCATTTATAAGCTTACATGCGTTCAAGTGAGCTGCAAATAAGTCTTCTGATTCGGTGAAACTGCCTACAATGATAATGCTTTCCTTTAAACAATTCTTAATGAACATGTTCCACCTGCGAACATTCTAATTAAGAATTGTTTGGAATAGTTAAAATTTCTGATTGGCAGGCCTAAGAGACAAGTTTTCGTTTTGCCTGTATAAAGGGAGTCTTGGAGTGGAGACCACGTCTATGCAAAAGTAGTGTACGGCGCTGCCGTTTAATGGATCGATGATCTAAGCGAAGTCGCCGCCGCTAGGAATTGGATGAGAAGATGGGGGACTGGGATATGTGCCGCAAATTTAAAGGGCACTACGTCCAAAAAATATAACTTCGTCTCCAAAAAATTGATGTAGTGGACACCAATTGGTTAATGACGGTTATATGTTTTTCAGATTTATATTGCTACATCATCGTAACGACTTACTAACCTAACATATTTAGAACAATATTAGCTAGATTGATTAGAACAGAAGTGATATTGATGTTTATTTGAATATGAATGAACCATTTATCATAATATTTTTTCTTCTCTAATTTAATTTTGGTTTAACATAATAATCTTACATAATTTGATTACTTTCGATAACTGGGATGTAGACCAAATAATTTTTATTTTGGAAAATAAGCTCCTTTATTATACCCAATTTAAAATAAATAAATAACGCATTATGTTAGTCGTAAGGGTCATTGTAATAATGATACTATTATGCAATGCTATAACCAGGCAATATCCACTTAATCCTTGTATGAACTATCGTCGATTAAGTAACAGAAGTTCCATACTTGAATATACACTGGTATTATGAATAAATACTTTAAAAGTAAACGCGCGTTGGACTGAGAATTTCTTTCCAAGTTCCGAGTCGGGTACGACACTCTATAAAATTAGCCAAGTTTTTTCTTCCACTAACAGGTGCTCTTAAAATCTTTTACATTATACACGAGTAAAAACTTGTTATGTGTTTATTTTATGAAATCATTTAACACCTACAAGGCTTAAAAGTAAAGTTTGTTTGTCGTCATCCTGATTCAGAGTGTGTATTTTTAAAATTATTTTATGCCGCAAATGATTAAAAAAATTAAAATCATTTTTTGATCAATTTATATAGAAAGAAAAATAGTTTTATTTGTAGTTATTTTTAGAAGGAAGGATACTTAACTTTTTATTAACAAAGGTCTTCTACTTAATTAACGACTTTCGTAAATAATATTTTTTTTAAGTTGTAATATATTTAGAAAATTTTAAGGTTATATGCTTATTTATAGATAGTGTAGACTGTATAAAAAAATTAAAGTCAATTAATATTTTGGGTTTATTATGGCCAATATTTTGTTGTTTTAAGAGCACAACAGTCATTATATAAATCAATTGTAAATTGATAACAAAATTATATGTCTTCGACATATCATTCTAACACCAATATTTTGGAAAGCACCGCTTGGAAAACACAATATAAAAAATAATAGTGAGAGCTACACATCTGACTTGTAAATAATCAAAGTTGTATTTAAGACGTAGTGGTTCCCAGTGCAATGCAGAAAAATAGTTTACTTACAGCAATTATAATTTTTATATATTTATTATACACATAATGTCTAATAAAAAGAAATTGTGAAGAGAGTTGTGAAGGTGGTCATTGAGAGCGTAACATGAATGATAGTGGCGCATGCGCGCAGGCTCCGTTTTCAGGGAGATATAAGCGCGCCTCCCGAAGCTGTCGTCGCACAACTTTGGCGCGTTCATACGTTCCAAGCGAGAATTAGGCGACGGACTAGAAAATCCTTTTAAGTAATCTCAGCAATTTACTTTAATTTTAAAGTGTAACGACAACGCTTCAGTGAGTTGTGACTGAGTTCCTTAAACGGCTAAACCATCCGCGAACTTTCAATAACTAGTTTTGAAGTTTTCAGCCGGCGTTGAACGCAACTCGGCCGATCTCGCAAAGGTAAGCCCATAATTATATTCAAATTTGTAACTATAGATACGAATACAAATTTTAGATTTTGACATTTTACCATTTGCTTATCTAATGTAAAAGAAATTCCTAATACTTCACTCGCTGGGAGTTTAGTTATTATATTTCCTGTTTGTTACCTTGATTAGCATACGTGTACTATTTATTACGTGAAATGAATTGAACAAACTACAATTTAAATCTTTAGTTAATTTCAATTTAAGCAAATACTTTTATTCGTACAATTTAATTAAAAAAACTAACAAACAGGACCTTAAGAAGTTAGATATATGTTAGTCTCAAATCCTTTCCAAAATCGCTCTATGTAATACCTCAATATTCAAATAATTTTAAGAGCTAATAATCTATGTAGTCCAATTTGCTAAAACAAATGAATATTTTTTACAGTACAGCGAACTATGAGTATTTCTTCAATAAGTTAACCATTATAAAGAAATAAATTCAGGGTGAAATAAAGTAATATGACATCCAGTAAAGGTTCCAATAAAACTATTATTCATATTTTTTTATACATTTTATTTATTAATTAATTTTTTTAGTAAAAATCCTTAAAAAAAGCTTTTACATAATCCAATTCGTTATTCTCAGAAAACAAGGGTTGAAAATGAACTACGCAACTTTTAAATTTCAGAATATTCCACTCAAAAAAATGATATTAAAAGGTCATTCCACAAACGAAAGTAATATTGGACAACTTTTCTTGTTAGGTTCGTTATGAAACGCTTTGTACAGGAATAGGAGATAACATGCGACGCAGATATTAAAATCTAAAACTGACCCTGGTGTTGAAAAATATGAAAACCAAATTAATACAAAGTTTCCTTTTGCCGAATTTAAAATTTTTGGCAATTAATACGATTTTTGTATCCCGTATTGCTGCTAAGCTGCTAAATATTTTTTAATGTTTTAACTAAAATATCCACTAAGAATTATCTAACTTTATATAATTTACTAATCGATTAAATGTATAAATTTAAGCAATTATGCTTTATTCAGGGTGAATTTATCTACAAATACAGCTGCTATTAATTTAATTCATTTCTGGGGTTGTCTAGAAGTGATCGGTCTTTACTGCCAAGATCGCCTATTAATCCTAATTAAAATAAATGTAGTTTTAATCTGAAAATTTGTTTTATATCGGTATACAATAAATAACTTATAACAAAAATATGTAATGCTGATGTGGTACTGGTAGAGCCATGCTGCCAACACTACCTTGATTACAGCTCTTAGGGCCATATTAGACTATCATAAAAATATGATCATGGAAGTACGCGTCATTAATAAAGAGTCTATGACAGTATAATTGTAATGTTTGTCTTTTAAGGTTTTATTACTTTAATGTATTTTTAGAAGTTGTCAGATGAGTTGTCATTCGGTTATTAAAATTGTGAAAACTAATATGGTATTTATTTCCGAATATTATACTGGCGACGAGGTTAACGAATTTGGTTAGTATTGTGGATTTTAATACAATTAACTAAATAGAAGATTATGGCATTGCATGGTAAAATTGGGGAATTCCCATTAAAAACGGGTAACTGGTCTATGTACGTCGAACGACTAGGCATGTATTTTCTAGTCAATGATATAAAAGATGAATTACGGTTACCAACCCTGATCACTGTTATCGGGGAAGAAGCATATGAATTGCTATCAAACTTAGCCTGCCCCAAAAAGCCTGCCGATCTTAAATATGAAGAGGCAATTCAAATTTTAGCTAAACATCTACAACCGGCACCTTCCATACTAGCTGAGAGATATATATTTAGACAGCGAAGGCAAAGTGAAGGGGAAGACATAGCTAATTACATATCAGAATTAAAGAAGCTTGCAAGAAATTGTAAATTTGAAGGAAACTTATGCGAAAATCTTCGCGATCAGTTTGTTTGCGGGGTAAAAAGTGATGTTTTAAGGCAGCGACTATTCATGGAGGAAGATTCCTTGACTTTCGCAGCTGCAGTTAGGATTGCCACTAATCTGGAAACGGCTGAACGGAATGCATCCATAGTGGAGGCACCAACTTCGAGAACATGTGTGGAGAGTCCAATGCAAAACGATTTACATGCAATTGCACAAAACAGTAGTTACAATAGTAAAAGAAGGGAGTTTCATATAAAAAGGGAACAAAATCTTGAAGACTCGTCAGCAAATCCTAAATGTGGAGGATGTGGGTCGAATTACCACGTCTATAACAACTGTCGTTTTAGGAAGGCGGTGTGCAATTATTGTAAAAAGAGAGGTCACATTCAGCGAGTTTGTCCAAGGAAGACAGATAGAAGGCAAGGTTATCCTAAAAGATCCGACGTCTATTACGGTCAAACAGAAGAGGCCGATTCAGAAGATGAAGTCAACAATGAAAATCTTCATCAACTTTGTTTAAATGACTATAGAGCGGTAAGTTTGCCAATAATTATAGATGACCGAGTGATTTTGATGGAAGTTGATACGGGCACAGCTGTCTCCTGTATAAGTACAGTAATTTATGAAAGATATTTCCGGAATAACCCCTTAGAAAAAAACAACATAGTTCTAAATTTTTATGATGGTTCTAAGATTAAACCGGTGGGAGTGATAAGACCGGCGGTGACTTACCGAGGCTTGACAAAGCGTTTAGAATTGTTTGTAATTCAAGGAGGAACAACTTCTCTGCTTGGCAGGCAATGGTTGACAGAATTGAACATAAAAATACCCAGTTTTAGTGATTGTCATAATGTAATAGTACCTAAGCAAATTCCTCAAGATATAAATAATTTATTATGTAGGTTTAAGGAGCTCTTCAGCGGCGGACTTGGGCGATTTACGGGCGGCAAGGCAACACTACATGTTCGTGAAGGAGCACAACCCGTGTTCCAACGCGCTCGACCTTTGCCTTTCGCGTTGCGAGATCGAGTTGACGCGGAGCTAGACGCTATGCTGCGTGATGGTATTATTGAACCAGTGGACTGTTCAGATTGGGCTTCACCTCTAGTACCGGTCAACAAGGCTGATGGTTCCCTGCGGATTTGCGCCGATTATAAAGCAACGGTAAATCCGGTTTTGCTAGTGGATCGATATCCCTTGCCAAAAATCGAGGATTTAATGGTCAGTTTAGGAAAAACTCAATTTTATTCTAAAATTGACTTATCACAAGCTTACAATCAAATTGAATTAGATGAGACAAAAAAGTATACAGTTATTAACACTCACCGAGGGTTATTCAGATATAATAGACTAGTGTTTGGTTTATCTTCAAGCCCGGGTATTTTTCAACGTATTATGTGCACAGTATTAAAAAATATACCAAATGTAGAAATTTTTCTTGATGACGTAATAATTGGGGGGCAAACACAAATAGAGCATTTATTGGCGTTAGAGGCTGTATTCAACAGATTACAGAGGTATGGTTTAAAGTTAAAGAAAAGTAAATGTGTGTTTTTGGTCGACCAAGTTAGGTATTTAGGATACATTTTAAATAAAGACGGCATTAAAACCGATCCCGATAAGGTAGAAGCTATAAAAAAAATGCCAAGACCGACAAATGTTACCGAACTCAGATCTTTTCTTGGAATGATTAATTTTTACGGTAAATTTATTAGGAAAATGAGTGATAAGCTAGCGCCATTGTACGATTTATTGAAAAAGAACAAGCAGTGGTCTTGGTCTCAAGAGTGTGAGGCATCATTTGAGAAAATAAAAAAAATACTCTCGAGTACTGGAATTTTAGCACATTATGATCCTAACAAAACATTGATTTTGACATGTGATGCAAGCGCACAGGGAATTGGAAGTGTACTTTCACAACCAAGTGATGACGGTAAATATGAACGTCCGATAGCGTACGCTTCGCGTACGTTGAATGAGGCAGAAAAAAATTATTCCCAAATTCACCGAGAAGCTTTGGCTATTATTTATAGCGTAAATAAATTTCATCAGTATTTATACGGTCGACAGTTCATTTTGCGAACTGATCATAAACCTCTAGTGTCCATTTTTGGTCCAAACACGGGAATACCAACTATGGTAGCTAGTCGAATGCAGAGGTGGGCCATTATTTTATCAGCATATAATTTTCAAATAGAGTACATTCGCACTAATGAAAATGGAGCAGATGGTTTATCTCGTTTACCAATTTGTAATTTAATCAATAAAACGCTACCAGAGCAAACATATCTTCATTTTGTTCAGGATGCACTTCTCTTGGACTATAATGAGATTAAACGAGAAACTGCTCGCGACCCCTTGTTATCGAAGGTTCTTGATTATATCAGAACTGGTTGGCCTACACAATGTGAAATTAGGAATTTAAAACCCTTTTACAATAGAATAAATGAATTATATGAAGAGTTAGGTTGCGTTATGTGGGGTCGCCGCTTAGTAGTACCTCATACATGTATAGGGAGAATTTTGAATATGGTTCATGAACCTCATATGGGAATCGTTAAATCAAAGTCTATTGCGCGTAGTTATGTTTGGTGGCCAGGAGTAGACGAAGACGTTGAGCGAATGTGTCGTAATTGTGAAGTATGTGCATCACAGGCAGATAATCCTCCCCAGAATGCGCCAAGCATGTGGCCTTGGCCGAACCGTCCTTGGGCTAGGTTGCATTTAGATTTCATGGGTCCAATAGGGGGAAAAACTTATTTAGTTATAGTAGACGCTACATCCAAATGGATAGAAATCTTCAATGTTCACTCGACATCCGCTAGGTATACAATCGATAAATTATGTGAGCTTTTTAGTCGATGGGGGCTACCAAAGCAGATTGTAAGCGACAATGGTCCACAATTCGCGTGCAAAGAATTCAAAGATTTCACAAAAAGTAACGGTATTGAGCATATCTTCACGGCACCATACCACCCTGCCTCAAATGGACTCGCTGAAAACGCAGTACGTACGATGAAAAGAGTTATTAAAAAAGCTATGCAATCGAAGCAGGATATTGATAGATCTTTGTGGGCATTCTTGTTGCATTACAGGAATGTTGAACACGCAACAACCGGCGAATGCCCGGCGTTATTATTAATAGGTAGAAGAACTCGTACACGTTTAGATGTAATTAGGCCCGATCGAGAAGGTAGAGTGGTTAGGGCACAACAACGTCAATGCGAGGCAGCAGGCGGGTTAACAAGACAAGTATCACGGGGGGAAAATGTATGGTATAGACAATTCCAAAATAGAGAAAAGTGGGCACCAGGGAAGATTACAGATCGTTTAGGAGCTAGGGATTTCCAAGTGGTAACTCGAGAAGGCACATTGGTTCATAGGCATATCGATCAACTAAGGAAACGTCCGAGCGGTAGCCTTACTCCACCTAGTAATATGGCAGGAGAAAGTGGAAGCCGAATTCTTTATGACTTCCCTCAGCCTAGAATTCTTTATGACTTCCCTCAGCCTAGACATCATGATAGGGAACCGGTCGAATCGAACGATGGCCCTACTCCAATAAGTAATCCAAGTGAGCCACAACCGGGACCCAGTGGTTTAGCCCAAGTCCATGAACAGACTTCTTCAATATCTCAACAGCCTTCTGATCCGTCAGCCAACTCGTTGGGTCCTATACGACCCGTCAGACAATGTCGTCTAAATAGACCTCCGATTTATAAATATTGATTATTCAAAGATTATTAATGGATGTATTATAAGTGGATCCTAATTTAGTTGGAAGGAATGTAATGTTTGTCTTTTAAGGTTTTATTACTTTAATGTATTTTTAGAAGTTGTCAGATGAGTTGTCATTCGGTTATTAAAATTGTGAAAACTAATATGGTATTTATTTCCGAATATTATAATAATAACTGCATTAAGATTCATACTCTTTGTGATCATACTTCTGGGAAGTAAAGCAAGCGTAAAAATATGATCATATCATCCGTCTAGCCTCAAAAATGCCGGTAAAATGCAAGAAATTCATCTGGAATATCTTGTAAGACTTTGTCTTCCAATCTAAATTCTTGGAGTAAGGTGTTATGAATCACTCCTCTGATCGCTTTGCTACCTATAATCTAACCCAAATACGTCTTTTATTTTTATTGTTTTCTTGATCGTTTTTGTTTTCTTTTTTAATGCAAATAATTAAATTGCACGCATAGCAACGGAAAACACTGCTAAATCTTTATCCATATTGATAGTATCTTTCAGTAGTCTGTGATTTTATTAAAGAATGACGTTAACATGATCGAAAGTGTAATATGTAAAAATGACGAACAGCATCATATAAATATGATTATAGAATTTGATAGATATGAGATTATTTATATATTACTAGCTGACCCGGCGAACTTCGTACACACAAATACACAAAAATAATTCACAAAAACATTCCTTCTAAATTTTAAGCTTATAAGAACTGCAGTTTTGAAATATTAATTTTCCATTTTAAACGAACCCAACTGCAATCGCTTTTCGAAGTAAAATTTCATAAAATGTTTTTTTTATTGACCATAATGTATCAAATAGAGATATTCCTACAAAATTTTAGGTTTGTCGGAGCTGTAGTTCGGAAAAATCAATTTTCCATTGTTTACGCCCCCGCAATCCCCTTTGGGGGTGGAATTTCGTAAAACCCGTTCTTAGCTGATCTCTACTTTGCAAAAGAAATATTCATAACAAATATCAAGTCAATTGACCTTATAGTTTCAGAGATATCGTGAACTCACTTCAAAAACGGGATCTCATATGTATATATATATATATATATATATATATATATATATATATATATATATATATATATATATATAGATTATTATATAACAAATATATTATAGTGTAAGTAGGCCCTTAGTGCCGGCTGTCTCCGTCTGATACCACGTTTTCACAGAATATCGGAGTGAAATCGTTAGCCTTGAGTTAGTAGTGTTTCATGCGATAAGTGAGAATTCCGATGGCCCACTTCCTCCTCCTCTAGGCGACGGCAACCATTTTCCATGAGCTGGGCTGTCTGTGTGTTTGGTAGCTTTGCAGGAAAAAATGCTAACTCCATATAATAATAAATGTATAAATGTCAAATTACCTTGATTTGCAAATTTGTCCCATTGTATATTCCTTTTTCATGTCCTTGGATGTGAGCTGATTACTATGGGATTGATTGGTATATTTTCTGGAATGAGGACGACTATCTAATACTTTTTATGCAGGAAAATGTGAGAGTTTCCGAGAAATTCGAATCCATAGTTTAAGTAAGAAATGCCTCAGAAAATCATCTATAATATTATACAATTCTAAGCATGCCGTGTCTGTACATTGAAGCTATTTAAAAAACAACAACTAGAATAGACTAAATGAGTATAAGCGATGAAGAGATGCAATTGTGTTGGATTTCTGGTCTGTTTGTTTGAGGTTCACGTAAAAACTACAGGGCCGAATTCGATGCGGTTTTCGCTAATCGACAGCAAATTCTTAACTTTAAATCTGTGCTACATTTTATCCTACGAATCCAGAGGGAATTTTCCCGGGAGCGATTTGAAGTTGTTCGGTTGCATAAAAGTTTGCTTATTTCGACACGGTTTTCACTAAAACGATAGCTTACATTGTTTTTTAAATGCTACGAGACTTTGTATCCTGGGAAATATGTGGGAATATTCCCGGATATGATACAGATTACTTAGATTGCATAAATATTAGCTGATTTCGTCACGATTTCACTAAAACTATAGCTTAAGTCTTCTTTTCAGTAATGCGATGTTTTATATTTCGGGAATCCCGCAGGAATTTTCCCGGGAGTGTTATTCATTATATTAGTTCAAATCAGATTAGCTTGGGCTCATCTCTGTTTTGCTGGGTAGTTGTCTAGATTATATGAACTTAGTTTCTTTGTTATTATTATACGTAAAAAACCGAATTAAGTTTTATGTAAGTAAAATGAAGCTACGACCAAAAAATGAAAATATAGACAAGCTATACAATATGTTCAGTTATACAGTACGAGATCGTCCAAATCGAAATTAATATTGTAACCGTAATATTCCTTAAAACGTCGCAATCTTCCTCTGAAATACCAAAACAGTGAATTTTAATCTCGTTTTCATTATGTAGGTACTTAGAAAATGTCCTATTAGTCACATAATTTGATGTCACAAGAGATCATTTCATAATCATTGTGTACAATAAAATATTTACATACAAGTTTTATCTCTGTGTTTAATATTAGTGAATAATTTTGATGATTAATCCTTTGGGATATTCAAGATGCCTAAAACGTCTTGATGTTTACATTTATAACGCATTTCAGATAAAATAAAGGTTATTTGAAATTTGTACCAGGAACAGAGTTCTAACCTATGCATTTTAAACAACGGTGCTCTACCAAGTTTGTCAAAACTTCGATGAGATTTGCAAAGTCATTGGCTTCGGACAGCCAGGCACGGATGTATAGAAACATAGATATTCAGATAGATAAAACAATGAAATTATATTATTTTCATTAATTTTCAACGTACAGTCAATTTATTATAACGATATGTATTACCAATGTAGGAGATTGACCTTAAGATTAAACGTTGTACCCCCTAGTGAACTGGATCACAGAGGTAGTGGTGGCGATTCCTATCAGCGTAAATTTCATAAACGAGTTGCCCGTTAAATACTCTGGTCTGGCTGTTTGAGACTGGCCCTGG
Organism: Dendrolimus punctatus; assembly: GCA_012273795.1. Classification (NCBI taxonomy): domain Eukaryota; kingdom Metazoa; phylum Arthropoda; class Insecta; order Lepidoptera; family Lasiocampidae; genus Dendrolimus; species Dendrolimus punctatus. Next base: position 18,677,136 of record CM022531.1, on the reverse strand, counting down.
GGTTGTCTGTTGTAATTTTTAATTGTAATTAAACCATTGATATACGAATTAAACACCACATGAGCGTTAGTTGCTTGGTATAATGATGAGTATGTGATGCCCTTTTATGCCCATTGTTTAAAAAATGTGTTCGATTACGTAGACTGCTTTTATGTGTTTTCTTGTATTAGATTTTAAGATAGATTTTTATATCGTCTGATATTTATATTTTATGCATGTCCTGGCGACACATGCAGCAACATTATGGAAATATGGACCTGGCTGGACCATCGAAGAAAAGTCGATTAGAGTATCTAGCTAATAAGTGATTAAAAATATTATGATGTAGAGGATTACCTTATAAGCAAGATGTCCGTGGCGTAGGCCTACTGGGGATACCACGTAAAAAAAACGCGCCTACGGACTCTACCTCATAGGTGACGGGGAAAATGGGGGACCTTTTCTACCTGCTTAACATTCGATAAGTTAAATTTGGTAAGTTCTATGGTAAAGAAAAGAGTTAGGAATGAATAAAAAAAATCTCACTTTTTTGCTTATAACTTCTTTAATTTTTAATTTAGGGCAAAAAGTTATATGAACATATGTAGGCAAAACAATTTGCTACAAATTATGACTTCACAATTTTTTTGTAAGACGCATAGTTTCCGAGATATCGCGAAAAAAGTGTTTTCACCCCTTTTTCCAAGATGGCGGCCGGGGCACAAGGGTGGCGACCCCACAAACTTGAGGTTAAGCTTCTATTGACCCGCTACACATGTCCCAAAAATAAAATTGCGTCCTCTAACAATGCAAAGCTCATGTAACTTTTCAATGAACTATAACCGTCATAATTTATTATGAGTATAGTCAGGTTTTGACGCGGTATTTCACAAAGTAATCAATAGAAATAGCGACGTTTATGAAACGCGCTCTTTCATTTGTAAATTGTAGTAGAATTTAATGTATTTTTTTTATCGAATTTGGCTATTTCCAATATAATATGCATTTTATGTGTAGGAACAGAGTATAAATCTTGCAAAAGTACTTGAAACAATAACAAGAAGATAAGTTTCGGGCAGAAATGCGTCGGGGTCCGATAGAACAATAGGCGGATTTCAAGCGAGTTGTGAATAATTACTGCAAGCATTTCTGGGTATACTTGTTATCAGATATTCGTTCAGTACAAGAGGTCGGACCGTTTATTTAAAGATGTTATCTCTTTTGTTTCAATTACAACAGAACAAAGATCGGTATCGGTAAGCGACTGGAGCGAGATTGGTTCTATGATTTGAATTTTACAAAGCAGTCAAAACAAATGAGTAAAATGCTATATAAATATCTTCATTCTTGATTAAATTGATAAGAAATTTCCATATGATGATAAAAATCAGATAACATTTGTTTTATATAATATTATTTAATCAAGGTTCAGTAAAAACGACTGTCTAATTTTATGGGATTTTTGTCATATTTTTTTTGCCTTGTTTTCCAGCAGAGTCATTCAGGGACCAGCCTTAATTTTACCTCTGAAACAGTTCAAAAGCACGTCCTATTCTTTCAATCTCATATGACAATAAATAATCCTAAAAGAAATAAATCTTATCATGTTTAACGTGATAACGTTTAGGCGTTAATGAAAAATGTTGGAAATGTTTCGACTATTGTTTCATTTCTGCTTGTTGAGCATTTTAACAGCTTACCTTTTATAGTCCGGAAATTTAGTTCAGTTCTTTTTACATTCTACAAATGCTCTTTCTTTTTACATCTTTCTGCGTCTCGGTCTGATGCGCAATTTACAATACTTACGTAATATTTTCTAAGAATATATAAAAAATTTTACACAATCTCCTAAAGTCTACATAATATAAGAATTTAGTTTTATCCAAAATATTTCCTTTTTTAATAATTTATCGTAATTAACATAAGCTCGTCGTTTAAGTTCGTTGTAGAAGTTGTGGTAGCGAATGGCTAGCGCACGAGTCCCAAACTCAAAGGGGTTCGGTCCTGGCTGAAACGCATGCACCACTTGGGCTGTTTTCTACCCTAAGATGAATATTGTTACATTTATACCATGTGCTGCAACTGCAACGATGAAGGAAAATATCGCGATGCAACCTGCACAACGAGATAACCTGCCAAGCTGCCTTGGATAAGCGTGGCGGGTATACTGTCCGTTCCCCTATAGTGGAAGGCCCGAATCCAGCAGTGGGACGTTCATGGGCTGTTGTTATCATATTATAATATAAACACGTAACATAGAAAGCGTCATGAATTCCGGCAGGATAAACTTTAATACAGTCGCTTACACTAGTAAGGTTACAATGCCGAACATTTTTTTCCAGCTGGTTAAAATATAGGAAAGCGAACTTTTGGTGAATCTTATAATGTAACCTTAAGGATGATGATGAATATTTATTTAATAAAAAAACTACTTAATCTTTTTATAGCTGGAATACAGAAAACAGGCTAACGGGCCACCCGACGGAGAGTGGTTACCGTCGTCTATAAACAATTGTATTAACATATGTGCTATATAAATCTGAGTTAAATATATTTAATTTATTATTTCGATATTTATTGCTAACAAAATCTTCAATGCTATATAAACGCTATGTAAGAATAAAAGGAAAAGTTCAACTGCACTTTAGGCATCTCGCGAAATTAACAACTTAACTATGTAATGTTGGGTTCATCAAATCTTATCCTAATAATAAACAAAATTATTATGGCTACTCAGTTTAGATAACGACCGGAAACCACTTATTAAGTTCATATTTAAGTATTGAAGTTTTTTACCTGTTGTTTCTGGTTGGCAGTAACCGGGGATTATTACAAACAAAAAAATCTATCGGTGCAGAAACTTTCAGGAATTGGCGAATAGACTAAGCTATTCAGCTATTTTACGTTTAAAACCTTTCTCGTCAACAACATGTCCTTAACATCAACGTGTTATAAATCCGGTTAGGCTTATTTTATTATCTACGGTCATAGTACCCACTTACCCACCATGGAGTGGGTCGTCCACTCGTTTGTCAACTTTGATGCCAATATAAAACCTATAAATGTGTGTGAAGCTGTCACAATAATTGATGCGTTCAAGATATCCCTAGATTAACAGTGTACAGTGATGTGGTGTTATGTTAATCCGGATTTCAGTGTTGTCAATAGCAACTCATTGATGACGCTTCAAATTCAGACAGTAGTCATACAAATTGCCAATTAAACTTTGGTAGCGTTCCAAAATGGATGCTTCGGTACAATAAAGTAGAAGAACGCCAGCTGTATGACGGTATATACTCGTGTTTGTATAATTTATGCGTTTTTAATAGTTTCTTCAAGTTTAACAATAGATTTACATAATACCATATAAAAATTAGAAGGATTTGCGTTCATACCTTATTAGTATTTTTTTGTAATATATACGTATTAAACTCCCATAGCAAATTGGCATAAAAGTAACTCTTATAATTCTCTCCTGTTTTTAAAAACTGTACGCGAGTCAATGCAAGTCACAGTTGTTATTTTGAAAAACAATATAATCAGCATGTAGAAGAGATTTGGAAGGAAACTGTCTTATATGAACCGTTTTTCTATAAAACCATATTATATGGCGTCGTTTAAAATATAGAGAGCTATGTAATAGCTTTCGAAGTCGTAAAGAGCGCGATGCATACACTCAGCTGTTCTTTCTCGATATATCACGCAATAAATCTGTCATCGACACATATTTGTATGAGTTTATATAATGCAAAGCACATTTTATATACTTAGCTACTCAACTGAACATTATTATACATTTAAATCGATAACCTGACGTTGTGGCAATTTATTGGCTAGCACAACCGCTTTTCGTTACAATGTAGTAGTTTCGCATCCTGACCGGGGGAGACTTGTTCTACTTTACTAGCTTTTTTCAACCTAATGTTTTCACAAGTACCTTCGTATTGTCGTTAAAGTAAAACATCGTGAGGAAACCTGTAAGTATACTATGATTATAGTTATGTAAAATCAACTAATTCTCCTTGGTCATGGATGCATACTGTATATTGTCGTGAAATGGGGACGCGTAAGCCCAGCAAGGAGACACTTAAGGGCAGATGTTCTAAACCGATACTTACGAGAGTGAGATCATTATAGAGGGTAGATTTGAACATTTTTGAAGGAGTTTCTATATAGAGAACGTTCGTTCCTTATACTTTTTCTTCTATCCTCTTCTTGCATCTTTTATTTCCATATATTATTATTTTCTCTTACATCAAAATAGTCCTATCATTCTTTCCGCTATCTATCTTTATCCTGATATCCATCATTTTTCCAGTGTAACATTCTTTTTGACACATAATTTTTATACTTCGTGGAAAACAAAATATGTCCATTACCATACCTTAATCTCTTATTTCTCAAATTTTGAGTCACCCCCTTCAAAGAGGTGACTGAAAAATTGTATTACCATATGGAGTTATGAAGCAGTGTTTCATTTTTCCATCCCCGTGGTTTAGTTTTCAGACAAGGAATAACTAAAACAAATCTTGTTAAAAAAAAACAAGGAGGCATAATTTATCAGTACACTATATGCGTCTTTTCTGACCAAAAAGTCCCCGTACTTGTACAACTATTGCTTGAAACATCTTCCATTATAATTATATTATTATCAATACATAAATAATTCTAGTAATAATGTCAAGTAAAAGACTTTATGGTGGGTCATGATTCAATTTTGTTGACTTTACATAAAATGAACGTCAAGAATAGTGAGTAAGATATACGAGTATTTATAAACACTTCTTCTTCTTGAATATTCCTTATTGCTAAGGATCGTGATTTCAATAAGAACAGATTAGTTTTTTCAACTTCACTAATTTCTATATGTATGAATGTTTACATAATAAATGCTTGGGTTTAATTTCGCTACGTAACAATTAAAATTTTCAGTAATCTTTAGCAGATTTGTATCTAAAGGGGCGAAATTTACATATAACCCAACCCGGTGATAAAAAATGATCACCCATAAATTTAAATATGTAGGATGCTTATTAAATATGCTTATCCCTTTACAGGCCGGACCCCCTTGCATCAGCTCGTATTGTATTAATTATAATTTCGCTTTAACTATAAAAAGCGGTCTTGTGCGAGTCGAACTCGTGGGTATGCTTTATAAAATATAATACAAATAATACCTAGTAAGTATTCTTTATTCAGTTTAACTTCAACGATTACAGGTCTGCTCTTACACTCATCGGTACCATGATTGTAAGGGTGCGCCCTGACACTTGCCCGATGTTGTTATCATATGATCAATTTACATAATAAGTATTATGGAAAGCTAAACTTTTTATATTGCGCTTTAGTAAAAGAATACTAAACGCTAAAACAAAGTTTTAAAATAAAACTGTATTAATATTGGAAAAATAAAAGGTAAAATTGTCTGCACCTTGCCACTATACCAATCCGAGGAGGTCTGATTATATTACTGAAACGAAGTTGACAGCTAATCTACAATTAACTTCGATTCAAGTCTCAACCTTACGCGGAAAAGTCTGTGATATCTATAAATTATTTATTTTTTGTAATACTTATAGAACTACTTAAATATTGAATGTGTAACAGCCAGTGGTAGATTTACACTAGGGGCTGTCGGGGCTAGTGCCCAGGGCGGCAAATTTTCTAGGGCGGCAAGATTTGGAAAGTGAGAAATTTTTTTCTATACAACATATATCACACATTCTTTTAAATAAACATTTTATCTTTCAAGAAATATAATTTAAGTATTATGTATCAAATTAAAATTTTGTATATTATAATATAGGAAATTTAAGTAAAAACTATTCAAATAGTTTAATTTATTTATTTCCATAAAGGTTTGAAAAATTAAAGTTGATATTTTTATTTTCTGGAATTGATAAATTTATGTAGTTTTTTTGAAGAATTAAAAATATTTTCAAATTATGTATGTCTTTTTGATAACAGAAACTTTAATTGATTAATGAATTTTTCTAAAATTGGAGAATTATCCAATAATATATAATATATTGTTATAAATATAATGTACATTAATAATCTATATTTATTTATTATGTATTATATATAATACATAATAAATTTCCTGCAATCAATTAGTTATTCTAATTCTTAAAAAATAAGATATCAAAACTATTAAAATAAAATTTAAGTCATAGGGCGGCATTCTCTTCAGTGCCCCACGGCAGCACAAATTTAAATCCGGCCCTGGTAACAGCATCCCTTAACATAATGAACATAAAAAGAAACCAAATCGAATGTAATTCATAATTTTACCAACAAATCACTCGACGGTGCTGTACAATATCGGCGAATTACTACATCACGCTCATTGATGTAGCAAATCAATGATCGCGCTGACTAGTTTTTAAGGCAAAACATCAAACTCGCGGGAAAACGGTTTTGTTAATCCAGCTTCCACCTGCTCCGTTGCACCTCTGGATAACTTTCTCCTTAAAACTATTCTGGAACTCGGCACTCCCCATTATCTCTTACGCTTCATCGTAGATTCCCTTCGGGAACAATTCGGGACGTGTAGATTTCCTTTTTACGTCTTATCTCGTACCCTCACCTGTCTCGTAGCCGCAACGTAACGCTACCCTATCGCACCACACCGCATCGTATCGTATCGCCTAATCGTCGTGTGCTTCGTTTCTATGCCATCATCTACAACGCCGTATTCTTACCCCGATCTCTGGAATAGGGGGAGACCCTGCAGCGTGTAACTTTTAGTTGGTACTAAATACACGTCATCTATTATCTGCCATTCTTGCCTTCCGGACCGAACCCCCGCAAACAAATATACGTTTCAAATGTAAAATAAATAATGTAACGGCGAACTTTGATATTGTACATGTATAATAGATAATGTAACCTCCCTAACCGAATTCAGTTATGACCCACCCCTTTCATTAAGACGCTACGTTCAGACACACGCAGTGTGATTACAATAATGCCAGTATATAGTATAATAATATTTATAATCCTGATGGATTCAGAGGTGATGTCTGAGTGTTCGATACCTACAGGGGTATAATGTTTCACAAACGTCCTTTTCGATATCGGTCCTCCTGCGTATTTGTGTATGTATCAGGCCATAAAACAATGATTATGATCTATATATAGACCACGCCTATATAATTATGTTTGATATTAGTTAGCAAGATGATTGCGCAATATACGCTATGTCAAAAAATATTATGCTTTAAATCACAGGTGGTAATCTGGAGAAATAGTGTCTCTCCAACTGTGTATGACATTTTTATTCGAAACTACTGGGTCTACAAGGATGAAATTTTACAGGAGGGTGAAACTTGTATGTATATGTTATGTAGTGCGATCACAAGAAATATTTAGATTACAGATGACCTCTATACAAGTAAATACGAGTTAAAAAAATCATTTTGTAAAAATAATGATCGTTACGAACGTAATACTGTTCCTTAATTTATTTAGAATGAAAAATGGCGAGATATCAATTTCTTAAAGTCGTGAAAGTTATGACTCTTTGCTCGAATTTTTAAACTATGATTTATAAAGAAAGACGAAAATAAGACACATTTATCACCTCGACGGAACCCTTTGTTGTGCATGCTAAGTAAGTACTTACCAAATTTATTTGAAATTTCAAAAAAAATTATACACAAAAACACTAAATTATTTCAAAATACATTTGTCACCTTAAATTACTGTAAAGGCAACTAAGTTAACTCTGTTGTTTGACTTTTTTATGTCAAACAAAGTTAATTAACCTAACTAAGGATAAATTTCTACTTTTGCGAAAGTAATCAAGGTTCTTTTTAATCAAGGAGCTTGATTTTGGTTATTCTGACGTTTCGGCCGCCCTCCAGTGGCCGTGGTCATGGACGACCATCTGTAATCACGGCCACTGAAGGGCGGGCTGAAAACCGTTAAAACGCAGTTTTATTATGTATACAAGTCGCGAAAACTTAAAAGAATATTATATGACTTAGTTGTTGTAACTCATAAAAACAAGTTGATATAAGTAGAATGTTCCAACTGAATATGACAAATCTATATAAAAGCGGGCAGCAACTTCTAAATATCACTCCGACAGTCGAATAATCTTTTATTTTTAAAAGATCTTTAAAGTATAATTTTGAGCGAACTTGTACATACTTAAATTTTTCACTACAGTTATTTATTTCGTTATATAAATCATTATATCCCTAAATATGATCTTTCACATGGATTTTTTTCCAATTTAGGGATATTAAAATTTAATTATATTTCATTTGCTCTAAATTATAAATTTAAATGACATGGCATGTTGGTTACTATTCGATCGTTTGCCTTCTACTTCTGTTATAATGTTGACTATATATGAAGCTTATGCCAAATTTTAACCATTACATTAGTAAGAAAAATGCATGATAGCAACTTGGCATATTAGAGCCCTCAGTAGCCATGTTTTTTATCTGTTTAGCTATTAGGATTCATACTCTATATAAAATATATTATATTATTATTTATTAAAGTAAACTACAATTACAATATATTTATGCTAGATAGAAATTACTTGAGACTATAAGTATAAGTTGTCGGTTGGCCCCCAAACTAGGACAGACCTGTATTTTGGGAGGCCATGATAATTATGTTCTCATTTTTTATTTTATTGTATTGATTAGGTGAGTTGAGCTTATTAATTCATATAATAATTAACAGTTTTAAGTGTTTTACTAATTTATCCATAGAACAGATTATCAGCTGAATTGAATCTTAAACGTTAAAAATACATACTCCTAAAATGAACTGAAACAGTTTTCAAATTTAACGGATTTTGACAGAACGTTAATAAACGGCCAATATGCCATCATTGAAGTGCCGCGCCTGCCTTTGATTTATAACTGGTTGATCAGCTACAATAAATCCGCTCTAGTGATTTATTCTAGTTTTCCAATTGAGTTAAAAATTTATTTCCCTCGACGTCAAATCACAAATAGTTATATAATACTTATAACTATAAGCCATATTAATATACATATCAGTATAAAACTGCTATTACATAGACGTTTATGTGTTTGTATGTTTTGCCTTCTGATACTTGAAATAAAAAAATGATGAAAATAAAGGTCATGTACATGTTTACTTGTATCACTAGATTATCTTGTGTTGTAAGCAAAATAGTTACTATGTTTCATATAATAATTTCATTAGGTATACAATTCAGAAATAATGAATATTAGCATATATGTGTACCTATATCATAATTTATACATACATATGTATGCGCTTGACAATAGTCATGTGAATTTTTTATAATGGAGATAAATATAGCATACCGGAAAATTGAATTGTTTCTGCAGGATATAAGTTTAAAGTTACGAGACCGAAACTTTGTTGGTATTTTTTATAATTTAAAAAAATATATTTTTATTGTGAATAGGAATCGCGTTTGACCACGATCACGCCTAATATTAGACAATGATGTGGTGGAAGATGAAGCACGCTTGCCTAAAAAATATCTATTCACACAATACTTGAAGACTCCCGGATTGTACTTTACGGGAAATTTACCCTGGCACCGCATTCTACAGATCTAGAGAGTCTTGTTGTCCGAAGATGGAACGGGGTAGGGGGAATCAGGTGGAATAGTTCAACCGCACACTCTCCTAAATGAATCCTGAATACCGATTTACACCTTTACACGACATAATAAAGTACAAAGTTATTTCTTGGATATTCGTATTTCAATCCAATGTTATATAAATATACTTTGTTTTCGACTAAACAACAATAGCTAGCTATTGAGTTGTCAAGATGATAAGTGGGTGGTGCTGTCACAAACACACTCCAACCTTTTCCTACACATAATAAAATACCTGTATTATTCTTACGCGAATCAGTGACATTTTTATCAGCTTCATTTAGGTTAATGAAGAATAATCATGGTAATTTTCCGATACTTATGGCTGTAGTATAATTATAGATCGATGGCTCTTCTACCGAGAAATCGTGGAAGCCAATTACCCAAGTTATATACTATCCGTATATATATGTCTTCCGATAAATAGTCGTGCTTTTATCTGGTTTGGAATTACAAAAATCGAAGACACTGATGCTATTACTAAAACCCACCCAGAAAATCGTGTCACGTAAATGTTCTCGTTTGGTAAATAATGTCTTAGCTTAGGCACTCGTGGTTCCTTAAATGGCGTGGGTACAATTTAGGTAAATTATAGGAATTACTTAGATAATTTTCTAGTTATAATCAAACGCTGACCATAAAAATACTTTGTTAGAAACTTTGCCTTCTGCTTGTATTTTTGACGTGAAAAATTCTTTTGAAAAACACTTTATGATGGTAGACTCTAAAATAATGATAAATGTTTTGAGCAAGTTCTGGAGTTTAATTCTGCTATTACTATCTCGCCAGAATCACCGGACACTATCGTTTCTATCGTAGGTTCAAGTGAATTTGGTATTCTGTAATCTGTAACTCGGTTGGCGTCTCGTGTCATACCAAAAAAACACCCGAAAATTCGCGAATTAAAGGCTTAAAATTTCTGGTAGCTTTGCTATATTCGTTTCGGCTAACATTATTTCCACTAGTGGTAATATCAATTTAGTAGAATACGAATTTTATGCCACTATCGCAACGGAATCGTACTTTGAAAATCTTCGTAACGCCAAGATATTTAAATAGCGGAATTGGGCCCCTGAGTACCTTTTAAGATATAGGGTGTTTTCAGTTAAACGATTTATGTTAGAATCACGTAGTAAAATTCAAGAAATAATGAACGTTCCTTAATTTTTTTATTGCACGAGTTCAGCAGAGAGGCAGACGACACACCTAATATATCTTCGAATATCAAAGGCGCTCCTAATGTGCTGCCGCTCCCTAAAGGCAGACTGGAACCTGGCCACTAATGCCAGAACACAACTCAAGTTTGTATCAACCTTCACGGAGACCATTCTGTGTGTATATGCGTACTTTGTCAGTTTTTAAGTAATATGAAACATTGCAAAAATAATAACGAGTACGTATTTCTTGCAGTTTTAGCCTTGCCAAGCATGTCACGTATACACAAAAGCAATTTCGTATTTTAAAGAAAACCGAGCTATTTACATTGCAGCTCTGGGTAAAACTAAATAGAGATTATATACGCAACCAAATGGAAAATTAACAGGTTTACTTCATCCGACACAGTTACCTTATTCAAGGTTGTAAAACCAAGTCTGTAAACGCTATTTATTTAAAAGGAATCTTATTTTGTTAACTAGCCTTTTTTTGACCACGGGAAATTCGATTGAGGACTAAGCCGCGACAAGGTCAGAACTTGGGGGGGTTAATTCGCGACCTAGTGTGGGAGTCGCCAAATCGGGGGTTCATTAGCAATCCCAATCAGAACTGGTGCCATTGTATTGCCACTCCCCAGTTAGGGATACTCACTAAAACCCCTGGGTGTTCCGTCCTTCGCCTTATGCACGGGCTACGGGTATATGATCTAGCCTTTTCGTAACCCTGGGAGGTAACTAGCCCTACCGCAACTTAACAATTTTAAATCTATTCTTCATTCAACATTCTTTTTGAACTGATCTGAAGTTTGTTTACTGTATATCCTTGCAATACAATTTGTTACGTATCCCATTGCCCAGCATGGGCCTCTTCTTGTTAGAAACGGTGTACCCAACACCCGCTTGTGAAAGGTCGATTTTCGGGTTTCATACATTGGTAATCTACTCATTGAGATTTTTTTTCCTTTACCAGCCAGTACGCAATAATTGAAAAAATATTCATATTTGGTCACAAACACTACTTAAGCAGAGCCAGCTTGCCGTATTTCAATATATATCACTGTAATCAATCATCTGCGGGTACGTTAGCCACTGACTTGTAATTGATGCTTCGAGAAAGGGAAATTGTAATCAAAAGTATTATTTAAAGAGCGAATAAGGGTCTTTATGTTTTACTCTTACCAAATTTACAATCAAACGTGACCCGTGTTGTGCAATTTTACTTGCTTGAATATTTCGGTGACCCAGATTTGAGTTGTTGGCCATACGCAATAAACTTAACAAGTAGTCAGCCGTATTATATTAACAATTGAGAAATTCGGAATATTTTAGACTCAAATTAATACTGTTTTTATTTTATTTGAATCCTTTGATAAGAATATTCAAGTCATTTTCGAACTACCCATATTTTAATAAAAGTACCTTTGAGAAATTTTAAGCATGAAATTAATCGTACAGTAGAACAGTAGTGACAACATAGGAAAACACTATGAGTATATACATATTTCGTTATTATCATAAACATGTTTATCGTTCTTTACTTTAAGAAATATTTACCAAAACATCAAGTTATGTCTTAGTGGTTAACGCACTCTGATCTCATTCCAACATGTCTTAGAATTTTGGTCGGAAAGTATGTCGCTCAGATAGCTTTCCAGACCAAACAACGCAAATGCGCAAATTGTTTCTATTATCATGCGTTGACGACAAGGGAATAGATGGTGAGAATATATATACATCGAGATTACTGATGCTTGAAACCTGGCACTCCACCATCGACAAGCGTGGTGTTACATGAATTACCTTTCCGCTATAGAAGTGGGGTGGTATTAGTCCAGCAGTGGAACAGTTTAGTGGTGATATAAATGATTATTTAATAATAGTGTATTTAACAGCTTAGTATCTGTAGAAAGAGCTAAGACGAATATGATTTTTTTTATTGCGTATTATTTTTGATAAAACTGTAACAATATTTTTACAATAGTCGCTAGTCTTTTAGGTCCTTTCTACAAATTTTTGACGCTTCATTATCATTTTACATCAGATGAAATACACTTCTTGCGGCGATAACAAATTATACCCTTTTGAACATCTTGAACTGTAGGTGTCTTGTAAAATTGCTTTAATTTTCAGTTCTTTCATTATTATCTATGACGGCTGGTGCTTATCGTGCTTTGTCATCCGCACCGGCCACCCGTTCACCCGTTTTAAAATAAAATTTTAATATTTCGTTACTTGTGTTATAACTGTTATGCGAGGTTTTCATCGAGTTACCTTTTTGTTATATACTTTTGCGTTTTCTACTGCACTTCAAATTTTTGAGTTGAATTTTATTCGCAACCTCATGATATTTAGTTCCCTTATAATAATAATAATATTTATAAAGAATGAACATTTAGAGATCAGTAGACAATAAAAACATTTTCAATTTTGCCATGTTAATTCCTTTCTTAAACATACAAAAAGGTTATTTCATATCATCTGTATTTCCTATTTACCTTTAATATTTTGGTAAAATAAGATATATGAAGATAATTTAGCGTCATGTCCTATGTAGAATTTCTTGAGAACAGTTAATCAGATGTATGGTTTAAAGATATCGTAAGTAGGGACAACCTAGAAGCTATCTTTTACAATGACAAATTGGATCGTCGACGCAAACCCAAGTGAATCCCAAGAAAAGAAAGTCCACAAAGACGCCACACCCATAGGGATTACCAGATTGGCTCAAGCAGGAACAATGTGACATGCGATTTGCAAAATTTCATTTTGATTTCGTAAAGTCTGGACCGATTTGCTCTTTTGGATTTTGCTAAACTGATATTAAGTTTGTAAACGACATGTATGCCGAGCTAAATTCAATATTATTGGTTTTGAAATTTGAATGTTAAATAAGCAACCAATGCTTTATAAGAATACTAATGACTAGCTGAAATTGCCACTTTGTTCGTATAGGACTTGATTTTTCTTCTTCTTATTTGTAACCCTGCAAAATACCGAAACGAAATAGGACCAAATTTTAAAAACAAAGCCCCTCTTATATTCTCCACAGTCTTCATCCGTTCAGTTTAGCCTTATCAGCATATATTATGGTATGATATTATTATAATATTATTATTGTCTATTATGATCATCCTTGCGCGAAGACTTCGATTTATAAATCACGAGGTATTTATGCATTAAAACAAGAATCTAAATTTAAACCTCACACATTTTACTTGCCCTAGAATGTGAACGTCTCAAAATAAAGGTTTTAATCGGTATTAACAGTAAGATTCAACATAATGTGTTACTTAATGACAGTTCTCTAGTGTCGATTGTTTGTGAAATAGCTCAGTTAGAGCCAAGTAGATGTTATTTCGCCCATTAATTTTTCCGACGACAGACATTTGAACACGAGTACGAGAGCATGAACGGCATAAACATCATTCTTCCTAACGGTCTTAACGTTCCTGGGAGAGACTTAAAGGATCAGTTTGGTTGAATCTTTTGATAAATGTCGACGGTATCTGAATACAGTAATTTTTGGGGAAAATCTTTTACACTTCAAAAAAGAAATAGTTTGGCTATACCGATAAACTCATTGTATTTGGATGAGTTTTTATTTTTATAGTGTGAGTTCAGCAGACAGCCCACCTAATGGAAGACGGTTACCATCGTCTATGGACATTTGCAACACCTGCAAACCTGGTCTCTAATACCGGAACATGATGTAATGGTGGCATACTCCAGACCAGGGGCACCCAAACTGGCAAATAGTGTACTACTTTTTTTTTCTCAGTGGGAAATCCTCATGGACTGCGAATCGGACTTCAACCGACTGAAACCCTTCCTGACGCCTTATTTATCCACGTCCCTGCGTTAGCATATCGCAGAGAAACATTTGTTTTCTTCTACTTCTCATCTTCTTTTTTTGTCTTATTATTTTATTGACATATTTGTTAATTGACTTCCATTCATTTTTTCTTTTAGCAGAGTCTCCACAAAATTATCCGTGTTAAGGCCTCCCACTTCACTCTCTAATACAAGCCTTTCAATGGACCAATATACACTTTCAATGGAAAAATAGTGTACCACCTGGCTGTGGGCTGTTTGTTGTCTCTTACAACATGCCTCCCGTTCGCAGGAAATTGTATTCTTTTCCGTTCCTGTACTGGTACAAACTTGATTTCATAGGTTCAATGATTTAATTAAGGTCGATGAAAGGTTACTTTTGTTGTCTTTTGTTTATTTTGCTTTCAAACAGCGTTCAGCGTATTACATATCATTCTTATCATAACTCTTGGTAAAATTTGATCTGGGAAATAAAGTTTGGTAAATGAATATAGAATCATTCGCGTCACTAGGAAGGCCACTTACCGTTCATGCATATTCACTTTGGGAACTTTAAATGCGGTTGAATTTCTCTCAGATTAGAAATAATTTAAAGTAATAAATATAAGTTACAAAAATACTTGTATTTTTTTCGTCTACCCTCTTATATTGAAACACAAATCACAATTTGTATTTTTGTATGCGAGAATTAGTTTATAGGTTAGTATATATGTTGCGAGAATTAGTATAAGTATAATGTTTATATTTATTTCGTATATGTAATGAACGAACAACGGAGTTGTATAGCTATAAAAAGGGTGAAAGGATGCCACGTACAATACGTATTGCCAGACTATACATTTTATGTGAATCCGTCAGATTGAGGCAAGAATAGACTCGCGGACGAGAAAATAGGTGAACACGTGTATACATATATCGAGTCGTGGATCACAAAAATAGCTTATATCGAACAAAACAAAAGAGATACGAGCAAATGCTTTCCTTTTTATAGTCAGCCTTGCGAGCTTAAATCAGCTGGTCTGAGTTACTGTCCTCGCACACACTTCCTTCTGAATCTATTACCAACGTTCTGCGAAAATTGCCCGTATTTTGTATATATTGCTCGTCTATCCTTTGTGTCGCAAAGACCGTAAAACAAAGACTTGAACGTCGGAATGTTCGTGACAACTTGGCTGAGATTATTATTTCCTGCTCTCTGACATCTTAAGAATTTTGTATCTACATCTTTGTGTAGGTATACCTTTTATACAAATCTAAGAGAATAGAAAAGATATAAAACAACAGAAGCTCGCCTATTTTATAAATAAGTAAATAGGTAAGAAATTTATAGCGGGTTACTTGGATGTGCACGCTGACGTAGGATACACTAAGCAACAAGTCGCTCGATGTGATATTCATGTTTACATTTACCCTCTCATTTAACATTATATATGTAAAAATTATACAAACTACAACGTTGCGGTTTCAATAAAAGTTACGGTGCTGTCATCATCATGGCACTCCCTGTGATTATTTGAACTTTTGTAGAGATTGTAACGAAATTAACATATAAATATGGCTGCTATAATAAGAGCTCATAAAACATGGTGAGAAAATAAGCGTTTGTCATTTATACATACATTATCCGAGTTTAAACAAGCGTGGTGAATGCGTTTACTGAAAATTATTTTTTTGTGACTATCATCAGTCTTTTTGGGTTATAAAAAAAGCCGTGGTAATTTAATGGTTAGCGTATTCGTTGTCTCAACATAAAAGGCCAGTGTTTTGGATCCGGGCAGAAATGCATGCACCACTTTGGAAGTTAGGCATCTTATGTTAGGCACATTAGATTTGTTACAATTACAACATGCTAACGTCGAAATAATAGGCGAGTCAAAGCCGCCAATTCACTTTGGACAAGCGTGACGGATGACGGAAGCATGTCTGTTTGCCGATAAATGAGAGACTCGAGCCCAGCAGTGAGACGTGACTGGGCGGTTATAACTTTCGGGCAATATTGTTTTACAATTTTAAAAGTAACTAATATGGTCTTTTAAAAAAAGTGACATTAAATGAATTTATCTGTTGTTCGTATGTAGATATATCTAATTTATAATGCGATCGTATACCTTATTACATATGCATATCTGTAGATATATAAGTATGTAGATAGTAGTTTATTAATATTTTTTTAAAATAATATTTGATTGTGATTATAGTTTTATTTCAGTCTAGTACACCAAAGTAATCGTATTTTTAAATTTCCTTTAAAATCAGCTTATACACTGACTGCCTGACGAGATCGCTATAAGCGATAAGGCCGTCCATTTATATAATGCAAATGTATCCATATCAATTGTCTAGATTTTAGTTTATGGTGAACGATAAAGAGTTTTCATTCATAATACGAAGAATAACATAAAATTAGTCTACAGCTTTTCTGTTCTGCGTATGGATGTGTTCATATACATTATTTTAATTAGATCGACACTCGAGTTGCTTGTTATGTTCCTACGTAACAAAAACGTTAACTTGCTTAACTAGGGATTATACAATGTGTTTGTCTGCCGAGGTTTACTGTTATTCTCTAGAAGCTATTCATTTTACATTATCTAGGTTTAAGTTATGGTGAACAATAAATATTAAGACTATTTATTTGTACTGGAACAAATAAAAAGTTAATGCGACAAGATTGTTTTTATACGCGTTATTCGAACCTCAAAAGTATCTATAGTATTAGCAATTCACATGCTTTGGTTTTTTTGATTGTTATAATTAATTTTACCAATATTTGCAGACAATTTATTAATCTGAAATAACGTTGTTGTTGTTTTAAAACCATATTGAACGGATTTCTCTGAATGAATGTCAATTTTCAGGCAACAATTTAACTTTCAGGGAACGTCGGAAGTTATGTTAATTCAATTTTAATGAGGGCCTAATTTTCTGAAAGATTTATCTACAAATTATAAGGTTTGCTCCGGTCTAACGCTCGATCACACCGATATACCTCATTAATCTCAAGTTCCTGCACAGTCATCAACATTTAATCAATTCTTACCGCATTCCTTCATTCCGCTGATTTATTACACAACGAGAACACAAATTTGTTACTATTTCGCTAGCTTTGGGTCAAGAAGTCGGCGTGAAATTGGACTGATTAATTAGCTTTTAGTGACTGCATTTTAACGTTACTCTTATATGTAATCTAAGAATTTAATTCAATTAGAACGGATTGCATATATATTTGCAAGTTAATAACTAAATTGGGACATATAGTTTACTGCAATAATGTCGTAATTTGTACCATGAGTCAATTTAATCCATAAGTGATAGTGCTTGTAGTTTCTATCGCTGTCCCAAAACTAAGTCAAAACGGGACCAAAAGTTTTTTATCGCCCTACCGATCGATCTACGCATACTGGACTAAGGTCCCAATAAGTTTGAACCTAATCAGGTTAAAGTGATATATTATATACTAGCTATACCCGCCAATTCGTTGACGCAGTTTTCCTATTTTATATTCCTATCTTCTGAACCAGGCGAGATATTGAAACGAAGCATATAAGAAATTTAAGCTACAATTGCTGTTTTATTTAAATGTTTTAATCAAATTAGTTCAGCCATTACAAAGCCTATTCCAAACAAACTGCTTAAAATAGATTAAATAAAATTGTTTACTATGCATCGTAAAATGATAATACTAAAGCAGTTATCACTTAAAATTTGGCATTTATTTTGAACTCAAATAGTTACTTCAGTTTTATTAGTATATAGAGGTTTGAATTCGATTTTCTAATATAATTTAAAAATGTAAAGGGATAGTAAAGTTATAGACGGGCTTGCCTGATATATTCCTTTCCCTTCCTTTTCTCTGAAATGGGAAGCAGTTGTTTTAGTAGTAGGACGGACTGGGACGCTCATAAGATGATATGTTCAAAAAAAAAATCTGATTTCATGACTTTACTTGTACATACATTGATACTATTGACATCCTGTCAATAGTCTCAATATACAATAGTTATACATTCTACCCAAAAAGAAGGCCTTTGTCAATATTAAACCTTCACCATCAAAATTAAGGTGGGTGCCCAACGAAGTGTAGTTCCGCAAACAAATTTATATTCTACTGTTATAATTAAATTTAATGAATATAGTCTCTGGTAAAACATTCTAAAGGATGCTATAGTAGATGGAAATAACTCGAAAACACAAATGGAAATTTGCGTTTTTCTTCTACTGTGGTAATAAGGGGAGTGGTTTCTTGCCTCTCACCTTTGTAGGCAATTTATTAAACGGCCCGACTCGTTAAGAGTTATTGAATAAATTGGTAAGGTGATTAATTGAGTATTAATTGCGATACCGTTTAGCACCTCTCTGTTCATTAGGCCTGAAACAAAGGTACTCATTTTAAAATTCTAACTGTATTGTTAATAATAACCAATATTGATATCATATAGGTATATATATGGTCTGGAGGAAACTTTCCGCCGCGGGTTTCTTTTTGCGTTAAGAGACGGGGTTCTTTAAGAAGGGCGTTATAAGATTTCTTAGAGGTCGGCAACGCGTTGGCGATATCCCTGGTGTTGCAAACGTCCGTAGGTGACGGTAACTACTTTCCATCAGGTGGGCTGTCTGCCTGCTTCAGGCTATAAAAAACACCCTTTTATAAAAAATTAACATAAGATTCGAACTCAATTTATTATTGGACACATACACTAATAAAATGGAAGTGGCGGTCCGATTAAAAATGTATAACAAAATTCAAGTAAATACAAGTTTGTACGTAGTTACATCACAAATTACCTTTTCTTTAATTTTTGTCTGTGACTATGTCTGACAGTTTGACCGAAACCATTCTGTAGATATATTTTCCCACATTATTATATATATTAAAACAATTATATTATGACATTCGTTTTTTAACTTAGTTTTAACAAACGGATAAACCTCTCATAGCTATTATAAATAAGGGAATTAGTATACATTAATATATATTTGAGAGATCTTTGATTTTCTTGTAAATGTTATTTGTATCTTGATACAGAACAGTGGTTTTCACAATTTAATAATGAGACTGGTTTCTGCCCACTGCTTTTCCCGTGAGAGAAAATTCATACCTTACTTATTAAGTCTTATCTTGTTTGTAAGCAACGAAAACCTTTTGGGAATTGCTCAAATACATTTGGCATTGGTATAGGCATCAGCCTATACAAACAAACACCTAGTGATTAAAATAGTAATATTGCGGTAGTCTTATTTTCTATTAAATTGTTATAAATAGCAAGTACTTATATATTAAATTTTATTGATTTCCACAATATATTGAAAACTAGCTCTAAAAATTTCTAAGCCCTACATGACTTGTGAATAATGGAGATGAAGCCAGAGATCAGTCTTCTTTGGCTTTTAACATTTTATTAATTAAGACATATTTCTAGACACAACTAGTTAAAAACTGAAAAGAATCTTTTACTTTAATTTTTTAGTTGATTTGGTGTAGAAAATATATTGTAGTTTATGAAATGCTTAAAACGACAAAGAATTACCTGAGATCGCGCCTCAGGTAAATTGGTTAAGTTTTGGAGCATGTCAATTAGATACTTTTTTTCTGGGCGATTGTAATTCCTAGTATTCTTCATCAATAATGTCACCGTAAGGAGTTTAAGAAGTACAAAGCTGAATTATATACGAGCGAAAAATCTTTAGAGGCAACATGAAACTTTTAAATTGTGAAAAAAGTGGTTAAAATAAACGTAGAGAGGTGTTCTCTGAGTCACAATTGTCGTATCAAGTCGTAGTCGGTTGGTTGGAGCAAAGTACTACGCCACTACGTAACCGCAGAGCGTGGTGAACGCTTTTAAACGTAGTACTCTCAGACGGTAAATACTGGTCATATATTTACAATGCATTTTAAAGTACTAAAACTAAAATTTAATTCGTGTTCTTATTTAACATATTTTCAGTTTTTATCATTATCCTGAGCTTTAGAGGTGTAAATTCTTAAAATTTTAGATTTAATATAATACATATCTTTACAAAATATAACATCAAATATTTATTTTAATTTATCAAACGTCCCGAATCTGATTCACAGCAGGATAAATATTTCAAACGTAGTTTTTGATAGTTGCTCGGGTCTGGGTATCTGGGAGCGTACCAGAGTAGTTCATCGTGTATTACACTTAGTGTTTACCCTAAGATAACGGTAAACTATATATTATATATAATACTTCACATTATACCTTATCAAATGTTGTAATGTGTGCAATGAAAACAGAATATTTGAAATGATAATTGCCCAGTACAGAAGTGACTCCGAATTGACCCAGTAGGGGTTAATTGTAAGTGTACTTGTTAATTGTATTCTATCAGAGTCCTATATTTCTAAGGGGCGTGCGTCACTAGTTAATCTCTTGTAAAGTTTTGATATAAAAAACACGAATATACCTACTTTAAAATTATTTATTATTATATGAAAGAAATTTTTTATACCAAATCACTCAAATATTGCAATTCTTCCAAGTTTCTTTCAATTTCGTATTTAAACAAAGTATTAAAACTAAATCGATAAATTGGCTTAGATTTTATTGTATAATTTTTGTTACATTTCATAAATTATTAGCTCGCGTTGTCATCTCACATGTAACATTAAAGGCCTCTTATCTTCCACTTGGGGCATGAATGTTCAAAGTACGAACTGATAAATTGTTCATTAATTATGTGCTTACAAATTGAAGTACTAGCACTTAACTAACATCAGTTTTATTAAAAGTTCAAAGAAATCTGAATTTATTAATAACAGTTCCTTATTGTTGTACTCGAAAATTATATACAAATAAGCTTTTTTAAAAAGGTTTTTAAATACAAGGTTTTGAGATCCTTGATATCATGTAGCAGAGTGCTAGCCAAGACAAGTAAAACGAGCCCAAACATGACGGGTATATATTGTTTAGTACAGGAGTTCCTATCGCCACCTTCCAACTCCATCATCAAACCAGCTCTATTGTACCATATTATAGCATTGTCACGCAATATACATAAGTGTGCAACATTTCAGCTCAATCGGAAACCGGGAAGTTGATCAAATTAAACTTGCAAAATTCCACCCGAACTTACACACATACATCCATTGCAAGTTAAATAAAAGCTTGTAAAATCAATTCTGAACTGTTCTAGAAACCATTTTCTTAAAGACAGTTTGAAACCTGACAAGACAATATGGTATTTATTAATTTGAAGTTTAGTTGTTTATTAAGCTGTTTGGAAATTACTTGTGTACACTGTTCAGGCCCGGGAGCTGCGTCTGATGGGGTAATAATTAAAATTGTTATGTGACCCTCATCATATTTATTGGCTTATATCACACAATAGATGGTTACATTTTACACTATCTATGTTCACAAGTTTATGTATATTTGATGAATTTCAAGATGGTTATTCCAAGTCAATTAATTGGTTTGGGTTAACCATCTTCAAATTTCAATTACTATGTCTAAGTTAAAATAGAGGATGTGTATTGCTGTAATAGTATATAGCTCATACATAGCCCATTGCCGTGCTTAGTAGACCTTTTTTGTGTGAACAGATAATAATCAACAATGCTGGTGAAGGGCAAAATGGACTGATTTTGCAGTTTTGAACTTTTTTTATTCTATGAGTTCAGGAGACAGACGACGGCCTACCTGATGGAAAGCGTTACCATCGCCTATGGACTTTTGCAACGCCAAAGGCTATACAGATTTGCTTCTGCTCTATTAAGCAAGACTGGAAGCTGCCAGAACACAATTCACAGTTGTTATGGCGACATCATCACATGGATGGATCATGGATATTTTAGCTATTAGACCGTTTACTTAGTTCATATTACCATAAATCAGTATTATTTACTTCTCGGAATTATCATATCATAAGAACTATGATATTCTGTCAAATTCTTACATGATTTATTTTATTTAGTTTCATTGAATTTTAAATCACAACGATTCTATAAAGTTCTCATTAAAATGTGGTCTCGTTACAATGTTATTGGATAACAAATATAAAAATCACGGAAGAAGTAGATATTTCTCTTTCATGTTTGAAAATGAAATTCTTTAAACAACTAGCTGTCCCGCAGACGTCGTCCTGCCCGGAAAAGCTTTAATCGATATGCCGACAGCAGTGCCACCTACCGGATCCAATTGTGAACCATCCAACCCTCTTCGGCTCATACACAACTTTGCTAAAGATCATCAAATGATCAAATGTATAGTTTATGATTCTATAAAGGACATACAGACAAACATTCATTTTCCTATATATAAAAATGAACAAATTTTCTTAATTTAAAAAAAACCTAAATTTTCTTTATATTTGTTGGAATCAACCTCCTTAAATAATCTTATTTTTTTGACACTGTCAACATTCTTTTGTTTTTTTCTTCTTTTGACTCTCTGTACAACATGGCTTTGTAACGTGCTCGTGGTGCAATAAATAATTTTATAATAAAATAATCATCGTGTTACTTCACGTCCAGTTAATAGTCTACGTGCTCTACACAAATTGGTCCTTCGTATAATTAAAAAGAATACAGCGAGGAGGACGTGCAAAAATAAGTAAGACGCAACATTATTTACTTCAGTGAACTGCAATACAATACGGAAAACGCAATAGTGAATCGTTTTTTCGTCAGTTCTACTGCAAATATAGTATATACCTACTACGATACGCAATTTTGTTAAAAGCAAGCAATTTATAAAATTCATTCTGATTGTGCATCCAAAATCATTGTTGTAAATTGCCAAATTGTAATGTAAAGAAGTTTCTCGAAGACATATACATACATAAAAATACAAATCTATGAGGCCGAGACTTCAACTAGAACGTGTGTTCGAAATTTGAATGCGCACGCGGGAACGAGCTTCTACGTGCACAGGCGGGGCCTGCTGAAGTTTGAATTTGGAATCTTCTCTTGCTGGGACTGGACATTATTCGCGTTTGTTTATTGTTTTTTTTATTTTAATATTTTTTTAACTAGTGTTGTACATTGTAAGTTTTGTGGTTATATTAGTTGTATAAGTAGTTTATTGTAAAAAATTGTGACGATGTCTGAGGTACTAAAGGAACTAGTCTTTAAGCGCGGAAGTCTCAAGGGTAATATTACGAGACTTCAAACCTTTATAAAGTCTGATGCGTTAGAAGAGGCCAATAAGGCACAATTAGAAGTAAGATTGATGCGTTTACAAAAATCGTTTTCGGAGTTAGAGGATATTCATAATCAAATAAGTCTGCTTGATCCTACTGACAAGGATGACATTTCGGTTTGCGAAGACAAATTTTATGAAATTTCCGCTGTGTTAAGTGAACGCATAGAGAGAGACAAAAAAATTCTTAGACCTCAAAGTAATAATCATCACAGGGATATAGCTTTACCTACTATTAAAATAGACCCGTTCGATGGCAAGTCTTGTTCAGGTTATGTCACATTTATTAGTTTGTTTGATAGTTTGATACATAATGATACAAGATTAGATAATATTCAGAAGCTTCACTATCTTAGGGCCTTTTTAAAATATGAAGCTTTGGATTTAATTAAAGATTTGCCTCTGTCCGATAGTAGTTACTCGGAAGCAAGAAATCTGTTAAAAGACAGATTTTTTAATAAACATCAAGTTGTCACAGAACACATAAAAGCTTTATTAGATTTACCGTTGCTCGCAAGGGGTGGTAGTATTAGGGCCTTCATATCACAAATAAAACAGAACCTTAGTGCACTAAAAAATTTGGATATAAAGACGGATTATTGGGATCCTATTTTAATAGTAATTTTTATGCGTAAGCTGGATGGGTATACTGCAAAGGCCTTTGAGTTTGAAAGAGATATAAAGGCTACACCCACAATATCTGAATTTATTGGGTTTCTTGAGAAAAGAGCACTAGCTTTGGAAAACACTGCAACCACATCGCCCAGTGTATGGAAGCCAGCTGAAAGATTATCCAGTCATGTTGCCGTTCAACAGCCAGCCTGCATAAAATGTAACTTAGATTCGCACAAAATATTTAATTGTAAGGAGTTTGCATTGATGACATCCACAGAGCGTATAGATTTTGCTAAAAATAACAACTTGTGCAATGTTTGTCTTAATAATCATAAAGGAAAATGTAAATTTCATTTTAGATGCACGCACTGTAAAAAAGGTCATAATTCTCTGTTGCACCCTAATGACCAAGACCCAGTTACGCTGTTTTCAAATACATGTAATAATGTTTTACTTCCCACAGTTCGCATAAAGTTATTTTCTAAAGACAATAGGGAAGTTCATGTAAAGGCTATTCTAGATACTGGGTCGCAAGCTTCATTAGTCACTACTAAAGTCGTAGATTTGCTTGATTTGGCACCTACACAATCAAATATAAATATTGTAGGTGTCGCAAATGCAATCAACTATATTAAATACTCTATACCTTTAGAAGTACATTCCCTGATTTCAGAATTCAGAACGTTAATCAATTTCCAAGTTGTTGAGAAGATTACTTGTAAGTTACCCCAAAAGCCTATTAATATTACTAAACTAAATATCCCACCTGGACTAAAGTTAGCAGATAATACTTTTAATATACCGTCGGAAATCAATATGTTATTGGGAGCCGATGTATTTTTCCGGGTGGTGTTGCCTCAGATTCCTATATATGATACTCCGCAGCATGAAAAGAATCAATCTTTATCAGCAGGACAAAATGAGGACCATAGTTCAACACCATCAATATATAACACATACGTAATTTACCAACTGTAATATCACTTAAATCACGCTCGGGGTAGGCCGTTAACGATGTACCTATTAAAAAGTGCCTGGCGTTAAATAAGTGAAATCATCTGTATTTGAAGTCATTGTAAAAGAGGCTTGAATTTAGGACAGATTCTATTTGCACTAATACTGTATTCAATTCTTCATATGTAAGCAAGCATCTTTGAATAGACCGCTTTAAATGAAATTTAGTGCTTTTTACAGCAGCCTCCCAAAGGCCACCATAGAGGACCATAGTTCAACACCATCAATATATAACACAAAATTTGGGTATATTATAGGTGGGGCCTTACCAACATTTGATAACAATTCTAAGGTATCGTTACTGTGTCATACGTGCGAATCAGATGTTAGTGAGGTCAACGCAACAATTAAACAATTTTGGGAATGCGAAGAGGTTCCACAAATAATGAATGAAATGTCTAGTGAGTTCCAGCTAGCCGAATCGATTTTTCTTAAATCCGTAAAGCTTGAGAATAATAAGTTTCAAGTTGACTTACCTTTGAAGGTTAGTTTGAAGGAAGTAAATAACACTTTAGGCAATTCATTTGATGTGGCATTATTTAGATTTCTTAGTTTAGAGAAGAGGCTGCATAAAAATGTTAGTCTTTTTAATGATTATAAAAAATTTATAGATGAATATGTTGAACTAAAACATGGACATTACGTTGACATTAAGTCATATGATTTTTCTAAAGATCCGATATATTTCTTGCCGCACCACCCTGTGGTCAATGAAGCAAGTAAGAGTACCCCTGTAAGAGTTGTTTTTAATGGTTCTATGCCTACAAATAAGAGAATGTCATTGAATGATATTTTGTTAAATGGGCCTACGGTTCAAAATAGTTTATTTGACATATTATTGCTGTTTAGGTTTGGTGACTATATTTTCACTACGGATATTAGACGTATGTTTAGAAATATTGAAATTAATCCCGCATATAGGCCTCTTCAAAATATTTTATGGCGTGAAAATACACAGCAACCAATACAATGTATATGTTTAGATACTGTAACTTATGGCTTAAAAAATTCAAGTTATCTGGCAACTCGATGTTTAATAGAATTAGCTGTAAGATATGAGGCTGAATATCCAATTGCATCATTTATTTTAAAACAATGTACATATGTCGATGACATTTTATTTAGTCATTCTAATTTAGAAGTTTTAAAGGAAGCTAAAAGGCAATTATGTGAGCTGTTAAAACTTGGGAGCTTAGAGACTCACAAATGGGCTTCAAACAATGCTAATATTTTATGTGATATTCCTGTTGAAAAGCAACAGTTAGAAAATTTAAATTTTCGGAAGGATTGTAATTTTAACATTAAAATATTGGGCCTTAATTTCGATTTAAAAAATGACTCTTTTACAATTTCTAGTCCAGACAACCTTGTATGCAAAAAGGTAACAAAGAGTAGTATTTTAAGTTGCATATCACGGTTTTATGATCCTCTAGGTTTCGCTAGTCCAATTATTATTAAGGCAAAGTCAATTATGCAACGTTTATGGGAGGATAATGTGGATTGGCATGCTTCACCATCGGTAGAAGTCATTCATGATTGGCTACAATTTTCAAATAGTTTAGCAAATATGAAGCCGATATATTTAAATAGGAATATTTCAATTCGGTTTGATGTTATTGCTGTTCAGCTGATTGGGTTTGCTGATGCTTCATCTTCAATTGGCTATGGCTGCTGTATATACTTAAGAGTCGTTGAAACAACTGGTAATGCTAAAGTATTTTTACTCTGTTCAAAGTCTCGTATAAATCCACGTGCTAAGCCTTTGACGATTCCGAGGCTAGAATTGAATGCAGCATTATTATTGGCAAAATTAGTGGCGAAAGTATATTCTACAATTACGATGAAAATAAAAATAAATAACGTATATATGTTTAGTGATTCAACTATTGTTCTTACTTGGATTGTGACCGATTTAAATAGACTTCAAGCATATGTTTCTAATAGAGTTAGAATAATAAACGAAATAGCCGGTAAGTGGAAATGGTTATATGTTCAATCACAGGATAATCCTGCAGATCTTATTACCCGTGGAGTAGAACCGCAGGCGCTGTCCAATTGCACCCTTTGGTGGAGGGGTCCATTGTTTCTCCAAGACAGGGAATATATTTTTGAAAGTCCTAGTTCTCCCTTAGATGAAAGTCATTTACTTGAAGTAGAAGCATCTCCATCGTCTTCTGACTTAGTGACACTTCTAGTTACTAAACATAATGAAATTTTGCAAGACATTATAGATAGGTATTCAGACATAAACAAAATCACTAGGGTATTAGCGTACATTCTTAGATATCGAGATAATTTACGAAATAAAATGAAGGATAGAAATCCCGGTAAGAAATTCACAGCACTTTCTGCGAAAGAAGTATCGGAAGCGCTACTAGTTATTATAAAGCATGATCAAAATATGTATTACTTTAATGAAATTCATTTATTAAGGCTTCAAAAGACCTTAACTGGAGCATTAAAACCATTGCATCCTTTTTTAGATAATAACGGTATTTTGAGAGTTGGTGGCAGACTTCAAAACTCTAATATAAGTTACTCACAAAAGCATCCTATAATTTTAGCCAAACGATCTAAAGTCACAGAATTAATAATTCGCAATGAACATGCTAGACTATTGCATGCTGGTCCTAGGCTGATGTTATCAAGTCTTAATCAAAAATATTGGCTTTTGAATGGTATTAGGGAAATAAAAAAAATTACTCACAAATGTCTCACATGTTTTAGAATGAAAGGGGTAGCGGCAAAGGCGTTAATGGGTTCACTACCACGCGACAGGGTTGTTAAAGCCCATCGAGCCTTTCAAAGGGTAGGCATTGATTTTGCAGGGCCAGTTAATGTCAAGCTATCTCGTATTAGACGATCAGTTGTAGGGAAAGGTTACATATGCGTTTTCGTTTGCTTCAGCACAAAAGCTGTTCACCTTGAACTAGCATCGGACCTAACCACAGCAAGCTTTCTTGCATGTTTTAAGAGGTTTATATCTCGAAGGGGTTTACCAAGTGACTGCTATTGCGACAATGCTAGTACCTTTCGCTGTGCAAATTCTCAGTTAAATGAGTTATATAAACTTTTTGGTTCACAGAATCATCAATCTCAGGTGAATAATTATGCAATACAAAACCAAATAAGTTTCCATTTTATTCCAAGTTATTCACCTGTGTTTGGTGGCCTTTGGGAGGCTGCTGTAAAAAGCACTAAATTTCATTTAAAGCGGTCTATTCAAAGATGCTTGCTTACATATGAAGAATTGAATACAGTATTAGTGCAAATAGAATCTGTCCTAAATTCAAGGCCTCTTTTACCAATGACTTCAAATACAGATGATTTCACTTATTTAACGCCAGGGCACTTTTTAATAGGTACATCGTTAACGGCCTACCCCGAGCGTGATTTAAGTGATATTACAGTTGGTAAATTACGTATGTGGAACATTTGCACTCAAATGGTGCAATCATTTTGGAAACTTTGGTACAGGCACTATTTAAACGTTTTACAGTCTAGACCAAAGTGGCAGATTACTCAAAACAATATTAAAGTAGGTACTCTAGTACTTTTAATTGAAAATAATACTCCGCCTATGACTTGGCCCATGGCTCGGGTCACAAAGATTTTCCCTGGAAAAGACAATCAGGTTAGAGCCTTTGAAGTTATTACACCTAATCGAAAATGTCATATTAGATCTATAACTAAAATATGTGTTCTGCCTTTAGAATAGATATCTTTTCTTTTAAGTTTTATTGTTAAACAGGAAGTTCATATAATATAATTTTGTTTAGTTTCCTATTGATAAGTTATAAGAAGTAATAAATACTCATTTGTATTGCTCTAGGTATTTAGGATTGTAACGGTTTGAGATATTTTCAATATGCTGTAGGTCATAAATATTACGTTGTTTATTGTATTATTCAAATTACACTAAATTGTTCGTTGAGGCCCCCAGCATGTTGGAATCAACCTCCTTAAATAATCTTATTTTTTTGACACTGTCAACATTCTTTTGTTTTTTTCTTCTTTGACTCTCTGTACAACATGGCTTTGTAACGTGCTCGTGGTGCAATAAATAATTTTATAATAAAATAATCATCGTGTTACTTCACGTCCAGTTAATAGTCTACGTGCTCTACACAATATTTTACAAACTCAAATAAACGAGTAAAGTTCATTCGCTAGTTTATAAATTCTTATTTGACTATTAGTGTGGCACTTAAGACTTTTCATATGATTTTGTGAATGTTTTAAGCGATAATTTTATAACGCTATAAACGATGAAGAACACATGCAATTTTTTTAGAGTTTTTGCCGTTTGTTCGGGATTCATGTAAAAACTACTGAGCCGATTTCGATGCGGTTTTCTCTATGTACTAAATCTACGCTACCTTTTATGCTGAGAATTCCGCAGGAATTTTACAGAATTTGTTTAAAATGGTCACATTGGAAATATGTGATTTTTCATAGATCAGATTTATAGCAATTTTTATGTAATAAAATGTGTGATATTTCTTATCCCGGGAAATTTACCGGGAGCGTTTTGTAGTTGTTCGGGTGGAATAGAATCCCGTGGAAATTTCAAGTTTAGCGTGGAAGAAGTCGCGGGCATATTAAGTACTAAATATAATTAATCTCCATTGTGTCGAATTAAATAAATCTACGCGCTTCTTATCCTGGTGTTGAATTAAGCCTAGTTACTCCGGCGTGAAAAAGATTCTTTGGACAACATTTTTTACTTCAACTTTATTTAGATTTAAGCATCCTTCAGACAACATTACATAACATAACATTTTTACGCGAACCATGTTAAAAATATAAGCCCACAAAAACAAATGGAGTATAAAGAATAAATATAATGACACCATTTTGTTCAGCAACACCCTGATTGGTAGTCAGCACGTTTCGTTTGGACCCACGGATCCCGCAAACAAAGTTACGCTGACACCAAAACGGTAAACTATGCCTTTTTGTTGTTTTTTGTCGCAATCTCTTTTCAGTGTTATTTATTTACACTTACAAGCTATGAATCGAAATATTGTATATTTGGTGAGTTTATTTGTGAACACCGTACTATTTGCTAACATGAAAAAACAGTTTCCATCGGCTATTTTGAGTTATTTCTCAAGAAAGTTTTATTACAGTAAATATTTATTTAGGAATAGGACAATCAATTCATATGTTAAAACGAGCTGAGCGTTTTGTGAAGCAGTACCATGCCGTTTAAACAGTGATACATTAATCGCTACGTTACGAAGTCGTAGTTACGTAGAGAAGTATATAAGGAAATTAAGTTTACTTGATTTTAACTTTGACCATAATTCGCATTTAAGCCTTTTGACTTTAAAATAATAATTATTATTACGAGATAGATATTTAATTCGCGACGTCTAAGTAAATATAAATATCATCAAATAAATCATCATCACTGCTTATATCCATTCAAAATTAGAGAGGGAGAGAGATAACACTTTATTGCACAACAAAATATAAAATTACAAATACAGACCATATTTACAATATTTTATAGGCAAT
The DNA here is from genome assembly GCA_012273795.1 of Dendrolimus punctatus. Lineage (NCBI taxonomy): Eukaryota > Metazoa > Arthropoda > Insecta > Lepidoptera > Lasiocampidae > Dendrolimus > Dendrolimus punctatus. The sequence continues at coordinate 18,646,231 of CM022531.1, read as the reverse complement.
ACGATAGGCGGACTTATCGCTCTCTTCCAGGTAACCTAAAAAGAAAATTGAATTTGAATCAGGCGATATAGGTGGTGTAGGAATAAAAGCGTATTAAAAAACAATAGATTCATAAATATTCAAACTAATTTAAGAAATAAATATACAAATATATATATATATATATAGTCATATAAATACAATAATTGAAAAGTTATTATAATAAATGAATTAATTAGAATTAATGAGTATCTTATGTTAATCAGAAATAGCTATTTGTGAACAAAAAGTGTTTTCTGAGTAAATTTCTAAATTTTCGTAAGAATTTGGCCTCTCTGACAATAAGACATATTCCAAAGTTTGACAGCCTGTACCCTAAAAGAATTATCATAATAGAATGAAGTGTGTGCAGGCGTCAAAGTTTTCGGTACGTATCATGACGCAAATTGTGGGCAGTGGATAGGCGAAGAAATTTAAAACGTTCCTTAAGGTACTGGGGACTATTAGGAGTAAAATTATTTCTTTGTTAAAATTAGATGAAAATGAAAAATCAACTTTTTTTTGTTTCATAACTTCCATCGTGATGTTACTCTTATAATTTGTAAGATTTTAGCGGACTCAATGATTATGTTTTGTTTGAGATATTTATCTAAAGAAATGTCTTCGTGTTCATCATATTTGAATAAATCTTTCGACTGTTTAGGTAAATATGTCTTTTCGAGCTGCCCCAGAACCCTCTCTCATGTGTGTTATTTTAGCTTAGGGTTAATTATATTGGTTCGAGGTTTCATCTATTGCTCGTAAATTATTTTAAAACTTGATTTTACATATAAGTAAAAAAGCAAAAATCGCGTAAGTTTTATAGCGAAATACCTTCATTGAATTCAATGTTTCCATATGGTTTTGAAGCTTAGCAATGAGCACAACATAAATGATAAAGATTTGCAACATACTTAAGGAAGGAAGAGTTCGAGGTAAGTCCAGGGACAACCGCGGTGGATACTAGGCGCCACAAAAGTCGTTCACAATCCAACCTTTTAAGCTTAACTAGAATTAACTTGGGAAACAGCTAAATTAGGTACTTTTTATTTATTTGAATGTATGATGAAAGAATGACTAAACATATACAATGCAAAAGTGGATGGATACAGAAGTCGCGGAAGGCCACGACACACCTTCCATGATCAAATTGATCATGTATTAGCAGAAGGTGATGTCAGAAGCCTTAAGAACAGACGAGCGTGCATGACAAGAGCTATGAATGTCAAAGAAGCAAGTGAGGTGTGTAAGAATGGGCCTGTGTGGCGCTCTGTTGTTCGTGCCTACCCCGCAAGGGACCTGGCGTGAAGTTATGTATGTAACTTTATTATTGAACATGGTTTCCGTTGGATTTATTTTTTGATTCAAATATTATAGATAGGTACTAATTCCAGGCTTGTCTATCATAAGAGTTTTTTATTATCTTTCATAACCTTTTCATAGTCTCATGATGGTTTACATTATTTTTATCTAACCTCTGCTAGAAACGTCAGGAATTTGGTCATGGTAAGTGGACCGCGGTTTATTTTGTGAGAATAATAGGGGTGTATGATTATTTTTTTAATAGAACTCGTAAACGTCCTATTGTAGGGCATGGAGTTATGGGAAATGATGGTATACCTGCTAATCAATAATATTTATAAGTCTGTTTCCTTATATTAAAACCGCCCTAACGGCGTATATTCCCCTGTATATTTTCGAGCTGAAGTCACTGGTATGGGAATCGGGTACTAGAATTCATAACACAGTCTTAAACTGGTCCTTTTTCTTGCAAGTTTTCTATATTTTTATGCTTTAAAATGACACAACAAAAAACTGGCGGATGATAGATTTTATCTTATTAACTTATCTATATTTAGTAGATGAAGTGAAGCGGTTGTCCTCACATTAAAATAACGCAATAAATACTGATGGTCTTAATACGAATAAGATCGTTAAAGTATAATAAAACTATGTTTTAACGGTTTTAAAAACGGTATTTTATATGATTTTCATTCCGGCGTTTCGGCTGTTTTTCAGTAGCAGTGATCACGGAAACCAATGATGTCGGGTGTCAATGAGTTATCTTAATGTCGTCTACCGTGATCACGGCTAAGAAAGGGCCGAAACGTCAGCATAAAATTCAAATCAAATACCGTTTTTAATACCGTTAAAAAGTAGTTTTGTTATATGTACTAGTCCCGAAAACTTAGAAATAAAGTATATAGCATAACTAGCATACGACCTTATGTAGTTATTTTCTAAAATGACATGTATTTTAATGTGAGCCACTATGAGCAAATCTGCATATAAAATCTCTACTTGACAATAGACGCATTTTTATGCAATGCACTTGATGCACGTAAAGGTACGCTTGTATGCTTATGAATATGACGAGCAACAAAATGCCGGGTTGTATTCAAAGTGATATGATAAAAAAGGGAAATGCGAGCAGCGTCCATGGCACCGCCTCATGCGGCGTAGGTGTAAACTTATCCTACATTTAAACTATATTTAACCTAAGCAACATTCTTGAGGCGTTTTTACTTTGAGAATCTGTAGTGGTGTAGTGTTTGTAATATTAAAATGGGCATATTTAGTCAATAAAACATCATAAACTGAATATATAGCATCATTATAAGACAGACATAACAAAATAAAGGAACAGACAAATAAGTGGACATAAAAGTACTTGACATCTTGAAGTACCAGTGCCAAGTAGTACCTCATTTTAACAGGTTTTTAATAAAGTGCAAAAGGAAGATATAAACATTCTAAAAGCTATTTTCACGTCTGGTGCATTCATCAGTATGAACAATCAATAACTGGTATTATTTTAAATACTTTTCTTAATGAATTTATATTGTTACGAGTTCAGGAATCGAATTAAAATGCCGTTGGAATTATTATAGAGTTTATAATAACTATACAAACGTGTATAATACGTGTACAAATATAAACGAACACAACAAGTCCAAACGTAATGCAGAAGGTCGTAATTCAAGACCACGCGCAAAGTCCGTCATTAAATAGATTACCGAATATACACAAATCTTGCTTCGCTCCTGTTATCGCTCGACTGCTTCGCCCCCCCCCCTCGGGCCATTGCTTTATACTGCACAGATGCAATATGTCCGTCCGGCCCCGTGGACTTAATTTCCTAGAATCAGAGTGTACTTTAAATCCGAACACCTGGCTAATGATCATAATATAACAATAGGCCGTAAAAATTACAATATAACAATGGGCTGTTTTCTAATCACAAAATTTAAACACAAAGTAAACAAAAGAAGTCCAATGCCGAAAGGTATGGAAATGATTTTTATAAGTGTGCAGGTGTGAATTTATTCTGTCGAGAACAAGTCGTAACAAAATAAATATATAATGTAATGTAATAAATACGAAGAATTAACACATTAAGCATGACGTTCCACTAAATACAGCCTAAATTTTAGCAGACTAATCGTGAAATGGTAACAAACAGTTATTTTCAGTTTAGGTATATATGGTTGACATAGTACAAACAGCTGCTCTGTTAAATATACCTTCCATATGCTACGCTGGGATGGAGCATATGTTAGTAACACTAGTGCTACATAGTCGAACCAGTCACGTAGGTTTTATCCAATAATTGTTACATAATTAACCCCAGGCTAATAGAATTAGTTGCGTGATTTATACACTGGCTTAGAGCTCGTGGTTCGTATCAAAGTTCCGTTGCACGATAGTTTTGCTGTTCAAAATTTGAACTATTCTAAACTAAAATAAATGAGTATCGCATCGTTTAAACGCGAAGTGGTGTCGTTTAAACAAAAGGCAGATGTTTTGCTCATTCAATATACTCTTTGTTTTGCTCTTCTGTAGTTTCAATATAGCCTAACTTAACGAAATATTAATTAGTTAAAATGTAAAAGAGGTTCGACGGCCAAATGGAAAAAAGGAAGCTTAATTAATAATTTCGTCATGTCCTTTAGTCAGTCTGTATGTTTGTCATAATATGTCACGTTGGTGAAATAATATGGTTGGACGGTGTCATGACGCTCTAAATAGTAGTATATAGTAAAATTGAATGATAATCATAAAAATATACTATCACCCCTACGTATAAGTATTTGAATAAAAAAATCCTCGTTTAAAAAACACTATAATAACTTATTTCTAAAGCTATTTTTAATATATTATAACTATATTCTTAGACGTCTTAAAGACGGTGAAGAAATATAATAGTGTCTATCAATAAATAGGTCTGAAAAATGGTAATGGTATTTCAAAGCCGGTATTCACTATATATATATAACTTTGTAACCCTAAATAGACGTTCATGCTAGCGCGACGCTGCTACACTTTCCTGACAAATTTCATCCATGTACACCCAATAAGTTACAAGTGTTAAACTATGGGGCTATACAAAATGCTGAATTAAATGAAGTGTCAACAAGGTACAATTGTTAATTTGTTTCTATTAAACAGTAGTTTTACTTACCTGCTTTTTTAGGACTTCGTAGCCAAATGGAATACACAATGAACATTCGTCTCCACTATGGAACTAATACTTTGATGTAGACACAATATACTTAACCGGTTAAGTCTTTTAAGATATAAGTACATCATCTACATTCAAACTGAGTTGTTTTCAGAGACCAACTTCGCACTAATTTTATGACCTGAATTATTTTGGCAATAAATTCTAAGAAAACAGAAATGCAATTTACTTCGGAAAATAGAGCTAGATATGTGTGATGATAATAATATTATATTCGGCAGTTCAATTATTATTGTTGAAGTGTTCGTACTGACTGAGTTGTGATCGACCTAGCTCATAGCCGCACTAGTGGACAAACGTATTGTTTGCAGTAATCAGGTTTCAGAGACATGACCCATACTCACATAGCGATAGCACTTACTTGCTTGGCAGACACCTCATTAATATAGATGTTTGATTAGATTCAAGTGGGTAATAATTCATTTTTGATTAACGAAAATAAGTCTTTAAATCAGTATCTACATTTTCCACCTGTTCAAGCACAATTAAAAACGAACCATTTATTGAAAATGTTATAAAATATGTCTACCTCATATAATTACAATGAATCTAATAAAAACTTTTTCAATAAACTTTGTTAAAGAAACATGCACATTGAGATTATTACCTCGTAATATGAGCAATCCTAACTGTGGAATTTTATGGACTGATATTATATGAAAGTTTAGAATAATAATTATTTGAATGTCATTTTAGAGCTATCTTTGTTTCCTTTGTGCAAGGAATCTGTACGCGTAACTTAAATGCTTTAATCGACCTGAATATCCCTGAAGAACAAACTTGGGAAACAATGTCAGGTATTCCTGTAAAGAAACAATCCGAAACTATTCCGATGTGAATTCAGATAAAGGTTACGTCATTATAATCAACTTTCAGTAAAACTATTTGATGTAAAGTATACAAAAACACTTTATCCGATCTGGCCTCTATTTTAGAACAATACTTTAATGTTAATCTAAAGTATCTCATGAAAAATAAATTAATATTAAGATATTGCACGTCAGTTTAATTTTATGTATTTTCGTGATACCTCGTGCATAATATGAAAACACTTTTTCAAAAGGGCCTATTATTGAAAGCGACTATTACAGATTTGTTTAATATTTGTTTAAACGTCTGTTGTGTAAGATTGGGCATTGGTTTAACTTAAACATAACTAAAGGCAACCAACCGCTATGAAGTGGCTGGACCCGAGACAGTAGGCTTCCCAGTTCCTCTGCCATACTTAAATGGCTAGGGAATGCCGGAGGAAGTTTTTTTTTTATTTGACTTGACTTTATGTTGTTGGTCCGAAGACCTCGCAACTTTACCGGGATTCCCGGAGGAAGTTTAACAGCTGCCAAAGACACACAGCAGCGTGTAACAGCCTTTGCGGAAAATCTATGGGAAAACATTAGCCATCATTCGTACTAAGCAAGCTGAAGTGGGGTGCTTCAGCGTTCCTCGCGCGTCTTTCTTTACTGGACGTAGCAAACATACGTCAGAAGAGCTGAGCCCTTCGACAAATGGAGAATCTTGCTAGGAGTTGATGCGGCATTCTGGCAGATTCAACTGATGTGAGTTGCAGAAATACCGATGGAGTATTAGGGATTATATAAAATTTACTTACTTACTTACTCTGTTGGCTCAGCGACCCAAAGTGAATCTTAGCCTCCGAAACGAGAGTATGACATTTTTCTCGGTCCTGCGCGGTTTCTTGCCAATTACTGGCTCCGAGCTCCGACAGGTCAGCTTTTACTCTGTCTTCCGTCCCAAATATGCTTTCTGCACGCTGCGATCCTCTCCCATCCGTTCAAAGTGACCGAGGCAGCGGAGGCGGCTAAAATTTACCTTTAGTAATATTCTAGGCCAAAGTGTGGAGTGTAGTGCCTCCGGGTAGTGGAGTGTTGTGCAATTGTGAGCTTTTCCACCACTCCCACAATGAAAAGAAGAGACACATTAGATCTATAAACATCATTATACCTATACTAACACCTGCCAATATTAGATATTAATAGTTAAAATGTAATCATATTTTATATTAAAAACTAATCTAAATATTTGTTTGTTACAGATTTCCTCTTTGTTATTGCTTTACGTGATCACGTAAATATGGTAAGTCTTTTGTTAATCATGTAACAACTACCAATTAGTGTTAACAATATTTTACAATACAACCAAGATAAATAGTTTCTCGAATATTGTAGAGCATTTGTGACCTACTTGAATAGATATTGTAGGTAAAACAAGTTTTAATTATTCGCGAAAATCAGTATTCAAATAGTATACGGAATTTACTGAGATTTCATTTTTTTAAATAAATAATCGGCATACAAACACATTGTATTATCCCCAAATTAAGCAAGTTACGCTTATGTTATGGGTAATATACAACGGACCACTCTGGGGCCGATCCCAGACACCCAGACCATAGTAAATAACGGAAAATATACGTTTCCAAAATTTGCTATACCAGGAATCGAACCCGGAGCCTCTGCCTTGCAGTGAGGTAGGCCGGTAAAGGCTTAGTCCGTTGAACCATAGAGGCCGTCAAAGTGCTTATAGTCAAACATTTCTTCAATAAAGACCCATCGTAACAATATAAACCGAATAAAAATTACTGCTAATACAAAAGTATAACCGTAGTATAAAAGTATAGTATAATATAGTACTAGCGAAATAAAAAAAATTAACAACCGCAACATGAGTACTAAATGATAATTAAATACAAATAGGCGTATTTAAAGTGTTGTCTACGCTCATCTGCTATTACCCATATATACGAGTTCTAAGTATAGCTATGTATAAGAATGACGTATTCCTTTCTGTCGTATGGCATAGGAAAACAGACATGTGGCTCCTTTGGTCATACCTTTACGATATTGGTCCGACCAACAATTTCATTAGGCGTCACACTGTACGTGATCGTATTTTTTCTTGTTTGGGCGCCTGATTCTCTTTTGTTACGCTTTGTTAATATTTTCAACAAAGCTCATAACAAAAGCAACATTTATATAAGCATCCTTATTTTCCTCTCTTCACATTGTTTTCGCGTTAAAACAATTTTGTATACATTTTTTTCGGTCAATCGGTTTACTTTTGACAACGGTTTTCTTAAAATGTTACGTTCGATTTAAAAAAAAAAAAATTATATTATTTATATTTTCACCGGTGATTATGGTTTAACTTCGTTAATTAATTTTGTATATATATATATATATATTTATATTTTATATTTTTATATTTTATTATTTTTATATATATATATAATACACCTTTCAACTTGTTTAAAAATGTAAGTAGAACGTATGAACTTGATGAGAAAGGTGAACATGAATAATATGTCCTACGTATGCTTTGATCCCCTGTCCGAATGAAATTGCCGGGAAAACGATATTGGAGGTACGTTGGGATGAGCGGAAACGTCAAGCGCGCGAACTTCCGCCCCGTAACAGTGAGTGCGATATCAATATTTGTAGTTTATGAAACGACGGTAGCAACATTTGTAGCGCCAAATTTTGCACGTGTATTTCAGCGAACATATTAAATATCATGTGGTATATTTTTTATAGTTACATTTCTAGCTTATATATTTTTGTGGCATAGATACGACTTAATGAGACCACAGGGTAACTTACCCTAGTTTTCATTTTCAGACAGCGAAACTCTAAAAAAGTAAACAATATTATTGTGCAAGTTGCATACAAACGTTAAATCTACTATTCATAGGATTTTACATTAGTACGTTAAATATTGCATCAATCACAATGACTTAAATAAAAATAGTATTAAGGCTCAATTATGAACGGAAACGAAAGAAACTACTATGTACCCAGAAAAACTTTTCGGTCGTAGTTATAAAATATGTATGCCAGCCACCTTTCATTATTTTATTTAATTAATTCATTATTTTTTTGCAGTTAATGTAAACAGAAAATGATTGTGACAGAATTATAAAGACAACTAGACGGTGGTCATGACGATTTCATAAGGGTTCCGTATTTGCAGATATGTCTAGGAGACCCTAAATTGCCCGTCTCCAGACCAATATTACAAAAAATAAGTTCAATGATAAAATTATTTGACTGTCTTCTTGATATATGTTTGTAGGACGAATAAAATAGACAACAGCTGTCAGACAAATGAAAGTGATTTAATGAACAGTACAAATATTGTTTATCTAGGTATTGTTACGACAAATGAGAACGTCACTGTTATGTAAGAAATTAAGTTATTAATCCTGGAGCAAACAGACATTTCATCCTGAGTGACTTATCAAAAGGAATTTATTACAGGCCAAGGGCTGTTCCGAAATTGAGAATAAGTATACGATACTGACGACTTCCGTCCATATCATATTGTGTTTCCTACAAAGTTTTACCCTACTGTTTGGGTTCTATTTATAAAGTAACTCAGATTTATAAAAGAGCCTATTGTGTTCAAGTAACGATGCAAATCCATCAAATGGGTACACAATAATAAATTTTGATAATATACTCGTACGTTCAGTACAACGGCTTTATAGATATTAAAATTAAACCGTGATCGGATATGCGATATATTATTTACCTACTCGCCTGAAACGAAATTAAATAACTATTAATAAAAAAACGAGCAAGTGCTTGTCAGTCCACTTGAAGTTTTTAATTTCTGCCTTGTTGAATTTCAAGATTTTTTACTTTATATTTCAAAGATAGAGGGAGGAAAGGGCACACTTTTTACGTCTAAAAGTGAACATTAGATGACGCAATGTTCACTTTCATTTTTTTTTATAATATCGTTATGACTTAATTTAAATATTAAATAATAGCTTTAAAAGTATTATTGTTTATACTATAACTAAACTAAACATAACATTTTAACTCCCGCTCTTTTCATGAACTTTGTTTTCGAATTTATTGTGAAATGTAGGTATCTTCTGCCCAATGGGCTTTCTGATAACTTTTAAAACATTCATCGATATGAAGACAAAGAAAATATTGTTTTCTTTTATCAATAAATATTCTGATCATCAAAAAATTCTTCGAGACCCTAAGCTCTCTTACCAAAAAAAAATTAAACACCAAGAAAACGAAAATCAAAAATTACGATGGTTCTAGATGTTAGTCTTGACTGCACTTTAAAATTGTATACAAAGGGCAAATATATAGGTAGCAAATGATCACTAAATCTTAGCGAGCCATTTTAAATCATTTTGAATGGAGAGTTAATTTTGGTTCTAGGCGGCCTCTAGGGTTGAGCGGGCTAAGCCTTTACCAGCCTAACTACACTGCAACTCAGAGGCTCTGGGTTCGATTCCTGGTATGGTAAATTACAGAAACGAATTTTCTCCGTTATATACTATGGTATGGGTGTCTGGGCTATGGGATGGCCCCAGAGTAGTCCGTGGTATATTACCCGTAAAACAAGCGTAACTTGCTTAATTTGTGGATATATAATATATCTTTTTCTGCCGATCATCTCTTACTTTTGGCAGTATAAAGTATTTATCTACGTTATATTTTACTATATTTGGTGATAAGTTAAAATCATCATGGATAAATGCTCTAGTAATAAGGTTCACCTTACTATACCAATAAAGGGCAAAAGTAATATTCACAGCAGCGTGTAGTTCAACCGAGGTGCATACACAATAGCGAGCGCAGCAATGCAGCGATGACGTGCACTCAACATTCATTGTTTGGTTACCATCATTCATTTGGATATAACCTTGACTGTATGATACAGCGCTTTAATATTTCCAGCATTAAATACTTGTAGCCTAAGAATTTGTTAATAATATTTATTCGTGAAAGGGAAGGTGTTTTTATAGCTATATCGCTATAGCAATCGCGAACCTCTTAAGTATATTGATAAATTTTGTATCCTTATTATTGAGAATATAAGGATGAATTTTGATACGAAGTTGATTTAGTTACCTATTTAAAATTGTATAGTACAACCATAAAAGTACTTAGCTGAGATACGAAAAAGGAACATTCTACATAGGCGTATAGGGGATGATTCATAGATCCTCAAAAATCAGAACTATGTGTTTAGTAATTTTTGAATGTAAGTTAGACTGAAAGATACCCCTCCCAAACACTGTTAATTTTGAACTATCGATGGAAAATTAAAAAAAAATAGAGATAATAAACTGCTCTCAACAAGATCACTAGGGCAGTCTCTGATGTATGGGGTATTTTTGATTAAATGCTTTTTTTGTACTTGCGATGCCAAATAATATCTTAACAGAGCCACAGAGCCAATTCGGTGTTTACAAACTTTTAAAGTTTTAAACCATCATTGTGCTCGTAATTTTATCAAAAACATGTTAACTTATTTACAAGACTGTTGAGGTGTACTTATAGGTAATTATTTAAAAATTCCACAATATTAAGGCTTGATTCACAGTATGACGACGTTGACGGTTCAATCTCACTACGGTCTCGGTCCGTTCCCGGTCTGGTAAATATTTTTAAACAATAAAGAATCAGAGTATTGTCACTATCGTATCGCTCTAGTTCCGATCATATATCGCGCCGAGCCAGGTTAGTCGAAAATAATCTTTGACTGAAGTCACACAAACTAACAGCAAAATAGTACAAGTAATAATGAACAAACAGTGATATGACCGGAAAGAGATTGAACCGTGAACGGCATCATAGTTTGAACTGATCGTTTAAAAGTAACTTTCATAAAATCAAGTATACAGTAAGCTTTACAAGCAAATATGGCTTAAACAATAAATGAGAATAGATTCTGATATATAATCATTGTACTCAGGCGTAAACAGATATACAATGCAAAAGTGGATGGATGCAGAAGTCGCGGAAGGCCACGACACACCTTCCATGATCAAATTGATCATGTATTAGCAGAAGGTGATGTCAGGAGCCTTAAGAACAGACGAGCGTGCATGACAAGAGCTATGAATGTCAAAGAAGCAAGTGAGGTGTGTAAGAATGGGCCTGTGTGGCGCTCTGTAGTTCGTGCCTACCCTGCAAGGGACCTGGCGTGAAGTTATGTATGTATGTGTATGTATGTATGTACTCAGGCGTAATGAATAATATTTTTATTTTACCTTCATAGAAAAATCTACAAATGTGATATTCATTATCCATTTTATTCTTTTTAACTTTGTTACAGCAACTCAACTACTTTGAAAGAATTATCGTAATAATGAAAACTTTTGACCCTCGAAAATATTTCTCGAAACAAATTTAATCAGCGAAATTTTGTAAACGGTTTGAACTATGCAACAAAATTAAATTTGTTGCTAGAGGCTTTTATTCAGGTTCAATTTTTTTCATTTACTAGGGATTTACATGCCGCTTTGTATGAGTCATATCCTCATATCCCAAAACTCATCTCAAAAAGTTTCATTTTTTGGGAATAAACAATAGAAAATATACTTTGATATTTTATTCGTAACCTAGAGGGATTTCAACATAGAGATAATGTATTAGCAGCAGTTAGATTCAATTCATAGCTTTTCCACACCATTACCTACGACATAGCATTTGATAAATAACGTGTCATAAAGTTGCTACGACGCCACATTGGTAACATATTCATGTATTTAAAAAGCCAAAGACAGACAAATATGAAGTAAAAACAATTCTTCGTTAATCGTGTTGCTGGGAAATTACTTGCTGCTTCTTCTCTTTAAAACATCAATAACATAGAATAGAAAGGAGACTAACGGTCTATTCATATTGAGTCAGGTAGTGTAAATTAGTTCTTTAAAGTTCGTACTGGAGAAAAACTAGTAAACAAGCTGCCGTGTTTTTCAAACACTTCAGGGAAACTACGGAGTTTGCAATTCAACAATATTTTAGGTAATTTTTTTATTACAGATATTTCAAACGAAATATAGAGCACATTTTCATAATGTTCCAAACATTAATTTCTACTTATTTTTTTCTCGCCAGTAATGGTCAGATAAAGGTTGTATACGAGTTTAACACTCAGAGTAGCCTATAAACTTGCTTTAATTCAATATGAATAAGACGATTAATGCTTATATGTGACTATGACTTTCAAAAAGTATTAGTAGTTGAATAAAAATATGAATTTAACACCGCTGCTACAGTGAGAGGTCGATAACCACTTTCTAACCTGGCTTCAATAATTTAAGAAAGTAATTTCAAATATGTACACAAATTAGTTTGCAGAATACTGATAATCCCTATTATGTTTTTGTAACAAAATTATATTTTAAATTTGTTTAGGTATATTTTATTATATTTATAAAACTCAGATTTATTCTATAAAAGAAAAAGCAAAACCAGTTTTAATCGCGTGTATAACGAACATCTGATGCGCATAGCAAAGCCGATAAGTCACACCAAGTCTCTTCGATCTTGGATTACTTAAACATATAATGGGTTGAAATGTTTTTATAGCCGTCGTCTTAACTTGTATATTTTGTAGTTTATTTTAGCTTTACAGTTTTTACACGTATATTTTTAACATTGATATTGTAGTCAATATATCGCAATAATTTTTTATTATTTGTGGCTTACGCTGGCATGTTAACCCGTTCGCAGTGTGATCAAACATTTAAGCCAAAATAGGCTACTTAAGTCTGTGGCAAGCATACCCTGCCAGGGCCATCTGAGGCGCTAGGCCATATACGGGTGACCCTAACAATAAGAGTGAAAGACGGAACACCGAGATATTTTAGTGGCTATTCTTGACTATGGTGAGGAAATAGCATCTCTAGTTCTGGCTAAAGGTGCTAGTGCCACCCCGACCTGGCGAATCCCACACCAGCCGCAACTCTCCCCCAGCGCGTGGCGGATGGCCTTCAATCGGGTTTCCCCTCGTAAAAAAATATAAAAGAATACGGATCGAAAATCACAACTCCATTGTTCACAGCAAATAATAGTCATAGTAACCGCAATCGATTAAAACAGAATTATTATTTGTCACTTCGCTTTGTAAACATTAATTTAGTCTCTTACCAAAACTTTTACTTGAATACAGGAAGAAAGATGTACAGCATATAAAAAAATAGTAGGATAAGTATACTAGTACTTAACACGCTCTTGTGATTTTTACAAATAAATTAATTCTGAATCTATTAATTTCCTTCTAAACAGCTATATCAAATAATGTCTCCGTGGTGACAATTGCCCTTCCGCCACCTCGCGGCAAGTTTCAGTGACGATGACTGTTACAGATGCGATAAACGGATCGTCACAAGTTTCGGCAGGAGCCCTTTATTGTAATTTAATATACGCGCACACATAACTCACTCGGTAAACTGTATGTGTGTTTTAGGCATTTATCAATTAGGCCTGGCCGATAGTAATTTATTCACTTGAAGTTAGATACAAATTAGATTTCTTGACACACACGAGTGTCAAACAGACACATGTGTGTGTCAAGAAATCAGATTTAATTAATTAAATTATGTGACCCCTTGATTAAAACGTTTGACATTAATTATACTTTACGATATTGCTATATTTCATTAGCTATAAACGACGTTAGACGAAGGATTAAAACTTTTTATTGCTTGAGTAATAAACATTCTAAATTATAAAAAGTTTACTAGCGTAATCGATTTTCTTATGTTTTGTTTAAAAAAACCTCGGATCGGTTAAATTTGAGTAAAGTTTAATTAGTTTTTGTCACAAAAAGGAGTGAATTCGAGTATTCTTAATAGACTCGCAAAATTGAGATAGGAAAAGAAGAGTTTTAAATTCCATATTTATTTTATTGCTTGTAATTATTACACTAATTATTAAACCTACCTATTTAATATTTCGTTTATGCATTGTATTTAAGTTTGGCTGTCAGTGCAAACAGCGGCGTGCGAGCTTTGCATATGTATTCCAAATGTGAGCTTTTGAATATTTATAAGATTAAAGGTACCTTGAAAAATGCAAATAATATGTGGATGAAAAAATGCAAACTGTGGATACAATTTGTTTTAAGATATCGCGTATCACTATATATATATTGCAATTTACATAGATTAAAAAAGTACTTCGGAATGCGAGTGATGAAGGGAGAATTTTAAATGGTTTGATTAAGTTTCCTCTTGTTTATACGTATAATTACCTAACATGCCAACCTATTCGCTTTAAAAAGTAACTTTTATTTTTGTTAGAATCTAATGATCAAAAGGTCTACCTGATGGTGATAAGTGGTTTCCGTAGTCCACACAGATCTACAACACAAAGGGAACGGGTGTGTTGACTGCACTTGGAGACCTTAAATATTTCAGTCTTTTAGAAGACTCCCACATTGTAGAGCTTCTCTAGTAATTTATAAATAAATGTATCTGGTACTAAATCGATACCAAGAAAACTTTAATAGAGATATGATATCAAAATAAAAGATACATTTTAATGGAAATTGCTATTTATGCAATAAACGAAAAAATTGTACGAATTTAAATTGATCAGAAGATCTGAATAGGACTTCACAAGTAGCGGGTGACTAAAGCTTCAAGAACAGTGTGTCTCAAATAACTTCTTTATATCTTTTATATTTTATAACTTAGCACTTGTTTATTGACTTGTATAAAAGATATAGTATATATTCAGTCCAATTAAAGTATTTCAATATGAAACTTCATCTACATAAATAGATCATTGAGAAAAAAGTAGGTGTGATATACATAGACAGACAGAGAGAAGGACGAAATGCTAATAATTAATGAACGTAATCACAATGTATTGTACTAAAATACTGTGAACTTATAATCAAATGAACCCGGACAACGTAGACATTAAATAGTTTTTGCATGCAAGACCGAGCATACCGCAAGCTTGGGCCGTGTGTAACTTCACGAAGTTCTTACTTCGTACCACATCAAAGTTAAACTTAAAGGTTCATCCGGGCCATAGTATTATGTCTGCTGTACCTATTTTGTTTTTTGACCTGCACTAATTCATATAGGTAAGCTATGAGCGACACGACAAAAAATAAAATTTAAAAGAATTAAGCTAGCAGATTTTTTAAATATATTAGAGAATTTATTAAGTAGTAGAATATGCCCGCGACTTCGTCTACGCTTGTCTTGAAATTCCCGAGAAATTCTCGGGACGCAAAGTACCATAGAATTTAAAAAAGAATATTAGCTATTTTATATTTTTTTATTTTTTTTTTATATTTTAGGGAAAACTATGCCAGAATAAGCAAATTTTTTTGCACCCCAAACAACAATAAACCGTTCTCGGGGTCACACATTTTATCGATCAGTGAAAAAAATCACATTGGAAATCGATTTTTTTTAATCTGGCTCTTTTTAATAATTGCTAGAAAAACTCCCGCAGGATTCTCAGGAAAAAAGTAGTGCAGATTTTACGTTAAGAATATGCTGTCGATCAGTGAAAACCGCATTGAAATCGCCCAGTAGTTTTACCTACCCCGAACAAACAGACAAGCAATCAGCATCGTCTTCACCATCATTTATACGGTCTATTCCGGTTGTTTTTTTTAGAATAGCTTCAAATGTTTATTTTTTTGTAATATTTTAGATATAAATCACTGTATTAGATTAACTAAATGACGAATACCGTGGACGTCCTTCCCCACCGTGCCGCGCGTTTCCCGGATTTCCTTACAATATCTGAAAAAAAGTCTCCTGTTTAAATATTTGATCTAAAAAGATACGTCTAAAATTTTAGTATAAATCATCGAATTCGTAGAGATAAATAACAATACATTTTAATTCTTTTCTACGAGGTGCTACGGCAGCTTAAGCATGTATCGTGGATTGGGATATAATCTGTCTTTTGTAATTTTATAACGCAGGCGTTTGTATTTTATCATAAAAATTAAAATATAAACCTCAACATATCTTAAAATAGCAAATTTTGACGGGAACTTAATGAATAATATTCTTCAAGTTAACAATAGTAGTAAGATATCTATATTTTTTAAAAGAAGAATTGTTGATTTGTATTTAGAATTTAACCTGTTTATTGAGGTGTGCCTTTTTTTAACTGCCTCCACAGGAACTCCCTTATTCGACTCTGTCGAACATAGTTTTAATGAGGCTTTTGCTTGAAGATTATTTTAAAACTTGAATTTTCATGAGTACTTACCACTAGTCATATACATAAAATGGGCAAAGGCCAAATCTAATATAACAAGAAAAAATTATAAATCTATATATTACTAATAGAGAATTCGCTAAGTTATACTTTGATATGTAATAAATAATGCCCATGAAATAACTTTTTATAATAACTACCCTTTTAGAACCAGTTTTTATTATCAACTGTAATGCAATGCCAATGGTGAACTAGCAATTTGTCACTCAATTATAGATCTTAGCTAGCTCGAGGCGATATTTCAGCTCGACTCGTTTAAATGTTATATAGTTCTATAATATCATCGACTTATAAATTTATCTTGGTACAATAAAAACTTCAAACTAGATAGAACTGTTCAAATAATAAAGTGAGTTTCCACTTTTTTCTTTCCGGTACTGCCTTGATTTTAAATAACCAAGCAAATATTTTACAAATCTAATGATCATGCTTATTAACGTGAAAGTCACGTTGCAAAGCAGATTAGCGCGATTAAATTAGAAGAACAGGCAAAGTTAAAAATCTGTGTTTATTACAATATTACTAGGCTTTTACTACTTAAAGTCTATTACGCAAACCTCGGGAATCGATTTTATTTTCCGAGATAAGATATTGTTTTACATCCACTTTCATGTCAATTAGTTCATTCAGTTTTACTCGTATAAACTTGAGATCCGTAACTCTTGAAATCTGTACCTCTTTTAATATATAGAATTACTTCATATAAAAACAATTAAATTTTCCAAACAAATTCAATTTTACATTAATGAAAATTTATATATATATATATATATATATATATATATATATATATATATATATATATATATATATGTCGGAGAAGGCCTCGTTCTCACGACATCTCCTTTAATTATTGCAGGTTTAGTGGGCGTCATCAGGGTAAAATGCGAGCATAAAACACAATAGCCACAATAGAGGGCGTCTGACCCCACTCCGCCATATGCTCTGCTCTGATTGGTCGTTTATTAAATTACAATATTCATAACTTTTATTAGGTTAGAACGATCTTTAAGTTATAGAAACATTTAACAAATCAAATTAAATTAAATTAAGAATTTTAGAAGTAATTAAAATGTAAACAAATGATATTGTGCGTTATATATGCAGTCAACAATACATCCAATTATAGCTTCCCTCCGACATATATTTAATTTATAACAACGTGATAGAAATAGGCGTAAACGTTTTCATCAAAATATATATTTGTTTAAAATTGAGGTAAAGAGCACATTTAATATCTCCAAATATTTTGCCGCTATTTGTTGTCGGAAGTATTTTTTTTAATCGTTTTGGACGAAATTTAATCGATGTTAGCTATTTAGCTGTGTTACAGAAAGAGAAAGTAACATACGGACTGTAAGCCGTAAGAAAAACACTCGATATACCATTCCATTAGGCACAATAAACATTCGTGTATTTAAAAGAATCAGCTTAATTGTTTATACAATCAAACCCAAACCTAAGTGTGAAAGAGAATGGTTAGGAATTATTTGGTGAGTCTATCAATATTGAAAATGTATTAGGAAACATTCGTGCTACTTCATTTTTAATATTATGAATAAATAAATAAATAAATATTAGAAGTCATTAATGTGACAAATCGAAAAGTTCCATCAGGTGGGCCGTCTGTCTGTCTGTTGAAATCGAGCAATAAAAAAAATCTCCATAGTAGGTTCTCAACAGATGTTGGGCTTTCAGTTTGAGCGATTACTAGCCTTAAGAACCATTTTTCGCTTCTCTTCATACAAATTAAGTTTTCGCATGAAAAAAATTAAATCTTGTTCTTATCTTCATGACCTTTGCAATTATGCTGCTGGTTCTTTTTGTTCTATTTTCAGCCTCGATAATACGTAAGACGTGGGTTTTCTGAAGCTATTGTTCAGTACGATTTTAAACGAACAACTGTAATGTCCAGCAGCTAATTTGTGTTTTATGTTTTAATTATAACGTCACATTGCGATCCCCTACAATTTTTTAGTATTAATTTTTGTTACTAGATGTGGTGGGCTGTGTGGTGCGCCGTAGTGGTGACAGGATATGCTGGGGCTGCGGCACTGCCTCTCCAAGACTCGCTTGAGCCTTTCGACTTGGTCCAAATCGACCCATCCACGCCTGACGATGTGAGTAATTCACAATTTTATAACAAAACTTCCCTGTGTCTGGTGGTATACACAGTAGTTGTTACAAACATTTAATTGCATAAATGGGCAGAAACACAACCCAACCTAAGCAATGTGTGCTTGTGTTACGTGTAATATATTACATAACGAACGAGGCCGATCCTAGACACCCTAGCTAGAGTAAATAAAAGAAAGTTTATTTAGAAAATTAGCTTGTCGGGAATCCAAATCGACAATTCGGAATTCTAGTGAATTCGCCGTCATCATTATTGGATAAAGTAGAACAAACTATGTATTTGAAAATGCAACAGATAAATGATGGAATTGATTTTTATATAAAACTATTAACTGCACTGCTTTTTGTAGTTAATTTAGTAAGAATTTGGGGTGGACTATGAGTGTCCTATGAGTTCCACGAAACCCGCAACTTTCATGCTTAACTTTTAAAATGCATACATATATACATTGAATGCGATAAAATACAAGACAAATAGAGATATTTTTACAATGTGCAAAAAAAAGTAAGAATTTTTTCTAAACCAATAATTTGCGCTGTTTGCTAGAACCACTTTGAATAATTTTACAATAAACTTAATTTTATGTTAAACGTAGGTTTGTATGCTAAACTTTCATGAACTGTTTGTTGTCACCCGTATTTGAATTTGAAAAACGGAATTTTGTATTATTTCTGGGCCACAAGCAAACGAGAATGTGCTTTGTTAAAATATTTATTTGACGATATTCGTGTAATGTGCCAGATAGGTAGAAAATTAAAGAATACGTTTTAATCAAGCGGAGCATACAAATTTTTTTACGGTATCTTTACGACTGCCTCGTGTATTGGCATATTTGGAGAAATCGGAACAAATGTTTAATATTTATTTTCGTTTCAAAAATTTCCCGAGTAACAAGCAATGTAGAAAAGCTCCTTCCATTACATAATCACATTTTTACAACGTACAGGCTTTTCTACCATATTTGAATGTATTTTCTTATTTAATTTTATTTGGCGTTGTATTACATAGTCTAGTACGGAAAGCTCTAGCTACTCATGCGACTACGCTTGCGTAAATTCGAATTTATGTTTAGTAGTAATTTTTTTAATTTCTAGAAGCGGTATGTAAATAGCAATACGTTAATCCGTCCAGGAGAGACAAAAAATAACCTAATAAGGTCACTTAACATTTAAACAAATATTGCGTCCAACCTGGAGAAAACTTTTGTTTGGTAAATATCACTGCTAAATAAGTAACAATATATATGAAATACGGACAATAACGAGCGTAAGCAACGAACAAACAAAGTAACAAATTCACAATTAATAAAATATTAAATTAAGTTAAATAGTAGCATAAAAATAAGTGAAATAGTAACATATTATTATGCTGCTACAAATCGTATAATGTCAGAGACAGCACTAATTAAAAGCATAATAATATAATGACCCTACAACTACATACCAGTATTTTGTGGCCCAGTTCTCGGATTGCAGCCAGATAAGATCTGCAAAATAAGTTTCAATATATCACATACACACACACACACATAGATGTTTGATATCTAGATTTGCAACCAAATCAATTAAAAAAGAAATTATAACAATGTTCTCATGTAATTTAAGATATCCATATTCTTTACAGGGTCCATTAGGGTATGCAGTACCATCCATTGGCAGACGTTACCAATCCGATGCACCCTGGCTCTACTTGCTCGCCGAAGTCCCACGAGATTCACAGGTATCTATCGTAGACCTATTGTAAGTAATATAAAACAACTAAAATAAGTTTACACAAGTTATTATCAAAACTTTTCAAAAATTACTCTTAACGAGTATCCTTATTAATTGGCAATTACATTTTAGGAAGTACACAACCAATATTGACTCATCACGCACTCAAAAGGCTGGTTTTGATGTTTAATTTCCAAATTTACGTTCAAAATAACATAACGTTGGAGTTAAGTTAATTAAATTACGTTTGATTAGCGAGCGTTCTGGCTACCAAACATCTATCGGTGGTATGTCGTCCGGCTACAGGCTATTATTTGCTTCCTCATTTATAAGTTCAGGTTAAAATGCTCCTTGTAATTAACTAAACAAATTACAATGTCAATTAGAGATGTCGTCGGGACCATTGGCGATCGATACAAGCAACATGCTAGACCGAAATCAAGATTTGTGCTTGTTTCTTTTTACTTCTACTTGTTGTAAAGAATCATATGCACAGCAAAGGGCATAAACTTGTGCTGTTTTTTTTCCATTTGGCTACTACTGGCTATTTGGCTCGTATCTCTACTACTACTCAAGTCTCAACTCAACTACTCAAGCAAATTTTGAATGAAAATATATAGGTACATCAGCTCTCTATCAATTTTAATTTTTACAGAATTTTCTACTTCATTCTTCAAAACTGGGAATATACGTTTTTCCATAGTTTACGCTAACCAGTCTCCCTAATCTTACCTAAAATATTTAATAATTGAATGAAACAAAAAGTCTATCACACATTATACTACAAAGTTTCGAATAACTGTCTAATCATACATATACGATATATACAGAATTTTATTTTCATATATATCTTAATATCTGTGATATAATATACATAGATAAACAGATAAATGAATCGACATTTATAAGGGCTCCATTATGATTATTTGGCTTCCATAAAGTAGCTTCAATTATAAGGTCATTTTTACCCGAAATATATTTTACATTCTGAATATGATGATTATTTATGTAAAGGTCAGGAAACAGTTTTAATTATTTTGTTTAAACAATATGCATTATTCGAAGCAATTCCATTTAAGCTTGTTTCACGACGCGACGGGTAAATATAAACATTTGTAATTTTGTTGTAACTTTTGAACGATACAAAGTCCACCACACTACAATTGTTGTTAGTTTTAGTTGTGAATTCTAGTAGCAACTGTATATCTTCTAGTAATATGGACAATTATTACTAACTACTAATTAGTAGTAGTGTAGAAGTTCTAAAAGTGCCAATTTGGAACTAAAACTTTAACACTATAATTAAGAGAAACTGACGTCAAACATGAGGCTATGTACCTATAAAGTTATTTAAACAAAAAGTTTGTTGAGCTAATTATCTTTAACGAGAATTCTTTGAGTTTTTGTTATGAGTTTTATTCTAAAATTTGTTTCACTCCTTTTCACGTAACCTAACCGTGCATCTTATTTACGGCAATCATTAAAAATATACGAAGGTGGAAAATAGTGATGGGGTGGTGCGTTCGCGGCGGTCATTCTCCGTGAACCCCGCGGTGGAACTATTGCAGCGAGGGGTCTACAACCACTACTTGGAGCGAATCGCTCAAAACAACCGGAATTTCCTCAATCGCGTCGGCAAAAGAGGTCAGAACAACGCCACTACTTCTACATGTTTGATTAATTACATAGAATATGTAGATGTGTTAATTTTCAAAGCGGACTAAATGAATGCCCGCTCACTAAACTATTTAGTTACAATCTAAAATTAGCAAGGCATGATATATTTCTTTACTTAATTGCTACGAATATACTTCGCCATTTTGTTTTAGTACTAACAGTTAGTTTTATTATATTGCAGCGCATGCAACTAACAAGTAGAAACGATTAACTGAAAGTGTTATTGTTAAAATATTTAATTTATTTTCTTTACTTTTAGATCCCTGGAGTATAATCGAATACTGAAGAACTAATTGCAAACAGAAGTTACTATGAAGCCATCCTGTGATCGACTCGCACTAAATATAAACAATTTTATGCGCTTCCAATATTAATCTTTATAAAATAAATTTATCTTATTTATCCCGATAAGAAAAATGTTAAGTTTTGTTGTGATTTAGTAAAAAAAATAAAGTACGGTAATTTTGTAAACGTTTCCAAAGTTTTATTTACAAACCATAGATTAACTTTCGTTGTTACAAAGGTTAAGTTATTCGATATCTATTCAAAATTCGAAACCAATGATCACGTGATTAGTCAGTCACATAAATAGTTAATAATACAACATACCAATACAATCATTGGACTCTATAATATTTATAGCATTTAACTAGATCTTATATTATTAAAAAAGTTGATTTAAACATATATAATTTATCATTTCTTCTCTGTCTTCATTATAAAATTAATATAAGGTTAATATTAATTATATAACCTAAAGGTAAAGACAAATTAAGAGTCGCACTCAAGAATATGAAGATACATAATTTAAAATTTATTAACATATTTTATCTTTAGATTAATAACTAATTATTATAAGGAATCACAACGTTTTTCCTGTAATTTATTAAAATTATAATTAATTTAACTTGCAAATATAATAAACAAGTAAAGCCCCTACCTAATATGAGCGTGTTGGGTACGCGAAGATCGGCAGCGGTCGTGTTAAGCGGCGCATGCCTTCGCTGTCCATCGACCTGCCCATGTCTGTGCTGCGACAGAAGCTAAGCCTTGAGAAGGAGAGGAAGGTGCAGGCGCTGCGGGCCGCAGCTAACAGGAATTTCCTCAACGACATAGGAAAACGAGGTTAGCTGCACTACAATTATGTAACTCGATGTAACCACTCTACACTTTCTTATTTTCTTTCGTATTAAATTGGATATATCTACTCAACTTGAATCTGTGTGGTTTATACAATTATATTACAGCGGCCATACTGCTGGTCGCAACTTCATCCAAGCAGCTAGCTTAGGTCGCTACTGTTAAAACTTTTCCACTTGGCATATCAACAGACCGACAACAAATGCTACGTGTACTCTATTAATCCAAAATTGGTCAAATTTTAAAACCCATTTGCTTCTGGTAAAATCTGTTTCTAAGGCATACATAGTAGGCATAGTACAAGTTTGTGCACACCATTTGAATAATACCTAGGGACCTAATAAGAATCCAGTCATTGTATGTTATGAACTTAATACAAAGAAAGAATGAAGCGTGTATACATAGACAATTCTATGAACTCTATAAAACCCAAAATCTACAATAACAAGAAACATTATATTAATTCAGTGGGCGTTTAATTGCTAAAGTTTTAGACAAAAAATTGTACTTGAAATAAATTTTCAATTCCTTACTCTAAAGAATTGAATACATAAAAGTCTTCATTCTTCTCCAATACATTGACTCGGCTACTAATAGCACATTTCCAACTCTAACTTCTCATTTTATTAATTATACTTGCGAAATAATAAGCAGACCAACAGCGCCTTTGAAAAAAATAAAGTTTCGTCTCACTTTCACCGTAATCTCTTTTTCTCATTTTTACTTCGTTTTCCTTAAGAATACTGCACAAAACCACACTTTTCATACTGTGATTACTTTTTTAAATCGTATATTATCATTAACGTAAGTATTTTCTTTTCAGCATTCCAGTGGGCACCAAGGGCGCAATCCGGCAAATACTACTAAAGTGCTGTGAATCATTGTTCTAACTCAGCTGCATTTTAACAAGATACTTATTAACATATTCTTTAGAATAAAATTGAAATAAAACAATTGTAACTTATTACATATGACACTGTTCGTTTAAATGTTAATGTTTCTAAATACATATATTAAAAAAATGTGTAACATTCTAAGTAAATTACCTACAAATATAGCATTTTGGCATAGCTGAAAATGTCTTAGAAATCATAGATTATATCAATATACATATAACTTTAATGTTTATTTAAATAACGTTTGAAATGTTAATTTGTATACCTAGGTACACTAGTGTTAAGATTACTCAATGTTACAAAATAATTGTTTACAATAGTACTACTTACCCGTACCATGGAAGAAGAATTACTATTTTCCATGCTTGTACTTAGTCATTTAAACATGTCCTAATGTGATACATTGTATAAATTTGTAGTTGTTGCAAATGCATTTAAAGGTGCAATAAAATTGAAATGTTTACATGAATTTTGGTTTTATTTTCCTCTCCAATAATACCTATATATTTATACATACCAAATACTTTTTTTATTAAATCACCTTGATGCCCATAAAAATATTTAGGAAAGTCGTAGATACCTAATTGTTTTAGTTATTTGATTGGTTCCTTGATATAATTAAAAACCACTAGTCTTGTTAAAAAAATGTTTAGTCTTTCTTCAAAATACATGTGATATTATAAAGCTGCCTTGTATGTCTCTACGATTTTTATTCACTTAATATTTTTAACAAAAAATAGATTTAAGAGGATTTAATTATAGATACATAACTTTATAACGGCTGTAGTATCCCAAGGTATTAAAATTTTTCTTTATTAATATTCTATTGACTAGGACAAGAAACATAAAGAGAAAAATAATTCATAATGATAATTAAATTTATATTATACACATAATTTCTAGGAATATTCAACGTACGATTTAACAAGATTATTGGCCATTCAAAAGCATAAACGTATAATGTCATCCCAAGTGTGTCCCACTATTAGGCTTAAGTCTTCTCATGTTAGTGAAACGTACCATATACTATCTACGGTAGATATACGAGTTTCAGACATACGTTATCTCCATACGAAGATTTCAGGGTATTAAGCTTTATTGACAACACTAGCCATTTGTAATAATATGCATGTCATGGTAACAATGCCTAAGAGGTGCGTGATCCCCGCCTGGCCAGATGTATAGCCAGGTTATCTAACGTCATTTTAATCATCATTCAATAAGACAGGGGTGATTTAACGAAGGAAAACATTTTTTCTAGAAACAAACATAGAAATACAGACGTACTAGCATTATAAATATAACACCATAAACGCAGAAGACTGTGTTAAGTGGCGCAGACTTAGAGAGGTCTATATCCAGCAGTAGACAACTGTAGGCTGATTTGTTTTTATATTACCTGAAGAAGGCAAACAGACAGGCGGCCCACCTGATGGAAAGTGGTTACCGTCTCCTATGGACGTTTGTGAGACCAGGGGTGTCGCCAACGCGTTGCCGATCTCTAATAAATTTTATAATGCCTTTCTTAAGAACCCCATGTCATAGCGCAAAGGGAAAACCGCGGTGGGAACTTTTCTCTAGATCATTGTTTGAAGTGGAATAAATTTTCTAGAGAACCGTTGGCGACCATTGAGTAGCTAAGCGTGGTGGCTTAAGGAAATTGAGTGAATATCCCGGAGCTGGCGGGAAGTGCGGTTGTAAAAGTGAGGCGTTGGCACCAGACCAAACTGTTCCTCGGGACATTCCCCGTTATAGAGGCGATAAAATACGCAGAGGGACGCAGTTTCTTTGAAGACTAAATCATTCTAAACCGTCTGTTTGTATGGGATCGTCGACGATAACGAACGGTGCGACGCTGGATCGAGTAGAGGGGGTCAGTCTGGTAAGCGGGTGCTCCAGCCCAAAAATGTTGAAAGTACTCAATATGCGGTTTATTTTGCGCTTTATACAGCAAGTACCGCGGGGTGAAGTACTGCTTGAACCGGTTTAACACGCCACGCTTTTTGGAGGGAAGTTTAGCGTTGCGTTCCAGATGACCCCGAAACTGCACGGCGTTCGTTACGTCGATGCTAAAGAACCCGACACTATTGGAAATAGTAAGATGTGTTCCGCGGAACTGTGGCGTAGGAAAAATGGTTTCATTTAGAAGGTGAACGTACCCTTCCTTCATTATTATTTAGCGAGCACACTTTCAAAGAACTATAACCGTTTCCCATTACACCGTAAGGTATAATTACTACATTCAAACTTCAAAACTGCGGTAAAACATTAGGTACACAGATTTTGTATGATCTCTAAAAACCTGAACAAAATAATGTAGCGAAAAAGTAACTGTAATTTACAAAAGTACAATACTCGGATAGGGAGACAAGGCATACTCATTTTCTTTTGTGCGATAAGGTTTCCTTTGCGTTGTAGCCAACAAAGCCATGGAATTGTTACTTTTCACTCTGTATTCCATGTATTCTATATATTTATTTTAAATATCTTCCTTCCATCATCTCTCAATTTCAATTCATCATCGATATAAGGTGAATATTCCACCTATAAGAACGAAGCGTTTTGCGTCTACCTTCATCATGCGCACCGTAAGGGAGTGGGACTCCATTGCCCGAGTATGTTTTCTCAATTTTTACAACCTAGGTGTCTTTAAGTCCCATGTGAATATGTATGGACTTTCTAGGTAAGCGTGCATCATTCTAGACCATATCTTCGCTCGACATCGGGCGAGATCATGGACAAACGCGAACCTATACTACTATTATAAAACAAGTAATAATCGAAAACGTGTTCACTTAAGGTTTAAATACCCCTTAACTCAGTTCGTGAACTCACCAGATCAGATATATTTTAAATGAAATTTTAAGTTTGAATTAAGAATAATGTCTACAAACAGCATAATTATTATTAATAAACATTACGACCTAAACTACAGTATTGTGCTTAGCATTAAAAATTATAAAATATCTGAATTGAACTTTTGAACAAATTAAATCGTAGGTCAAAATAATAAGTCTAGTTTAACCTACGACTGAACTAAAATGGTCTTTTTATTCATATTGAGTTAGTGTTTTCATGTGAGGGTTTCTTTATGGTTCCTAAAGAATACTACAAACTTGCTTTAACTCAATATCAATAAGACCATAAATCTTTTTGTATATGTCGTATACCTAAAGCAAATTTTCTATATACATACATATCTACTTCAATGGATAACCTTCATATTTTTAACCGACTTTAAACAGGAGCAGATTCACGATTCGTATTTTTGTATGTTCATTACTCGATTTATTATTGGTCCCATTATCACCGTGTCAGGATCTGATAAGTGGATTCCGAAGAAACTCATGAAATTTTTTAACCTACTTCTTCGTAACACGATATCTCCGTCAATTGTAAACCGATTAGATCGTTATTATGAAGTCTAAAACATCACTGAACTTAACCAATATCAAATCATACTAGCAGTACTTAATTAAGAAAATCAAGGCCGGAAACTTAACCACATAAAGAACAATATAAGTATATACGCAGCGAGAATGAGTGTTCTAACATTTGTAAAACGGTGAGTGTTTCGGGGAACTGGTTTGATAGGGTGCTAATGCCTACTGCTACAAACACACTGCTCGCCATTGACAGGATGTTCACTATCTTTTCCTTAAGCTAACGCACTTATTAATTGGGTAACGGTTCTCAACATTTATCCCATTACAAAAACAACTTTTCAAAAAGGTGTCATAAAATTTCTTGATCAGGTGGGCCTCTGCCTGATTGCTTGCTTCACATAATTAAAAAATATTTACCAAGGACATGTTTTGACAAATATGGTGCGGGTTGGTGCAGAGACTAAGCGACGTACGCGAGGGGCGCTCTCGGCCGAAGCGCAAGATGCCTTCCCTGTCCATCAACAACCCCATGGAAGTACTCCGACAGCGGCTGTTGTTGGAGGTAGCCCGTAAGCAGATGCGTGAAGCCAACCAACGACAGGCTGTTGCCAACAGGGTCTTCTTGCAAAACGTTGGGAAACGAGGTAAATAATTTTAAAATAAACCATGTTAGAGTTTTTTCTATGCTGAGTTTTTAATGTCCAAAAGAAAATATCAAGTTTTAAGTCCAAGAAGACAATTGCCGCCAATATGTTTTATTCAGGCGAAGGCTAAAAATAATTTACAAACTAAAGTATCTTAAAAATTCACACCATTTATTATTTTATTTTTGACGTTTGGACGCTCATCGAGTTGCACATTTTTGGCAGTATTTTTCACTTGTAACAATTGTCATACTTCATTGTGCCAAGCGGCGAGGTAGTGCGGTGCTATGAACCATCTAATGCACAGAAAATAAACTATCATCAACATATCTAAATTTAATCGTCATGAATACATTTGAAATAAAAATATTTTAATTAAAAACACGGCATCTATTTAGATTCAAAAAGATATACTTACTCTTGCTTTTATTTCTCTTTTGAGTATAATAATATGGGTACACTAAATTAAGTAAAATGTATAGATAAAGAAACTCGATTTTTGTATAAAATCAAATTGGTAATGCTTTATAGCATCGCGAATTGATCAGTTACAGGACGGGGGATAATTTTAATGATTATGGGAGCCAATATTACGCCATCATTAAACAACAAATAAAATAAGGAATATCTTTTTGGTATGATATGGTTTGCAGTCAAATATAAATAATAACAAGACGTTTGTCAAGTCTACGGAACCTTTGATGGTGTGCGGACTGGTAGGTCTTTCTCTCTTTCTTGTCAAATTTTATACATATAAACCCAGAAGTAGTTTCTGTAAATAAGGGCTATACATACACAGACAAACGCACAAACAGATATGATAAATTCTTAAGAACTCCATTTTTGCTAAAATGCATAGCCATTTTGGAATCCTAAAAATATGTAAATTTTATTTAAAATTAATATGACAAATATTATAATTAAATTAAAAATGTCAATTTCCTAGTTAGGTACCATATCTCAACTCTATTTGGTTCCTATTAAAGAAGCACAATTTGTCCACGTGTAGGGTAGGCGGCTATGAGTTCAGCCTTCGCCTGGTATCTATTAGCTTGAAGATTATTCTAAAACTTTAGGAATGACATGAATAATATTTACAAAATTAAAAAGCTTTATACTCGCTTATCGATATTTTCTGTGCAGGAACAGAAGAATAATAATAATTTCTGCAGCTTGGCAGCCTGATGTAAGAGGCGACAAAAAACCCACAGCTAGGTGGTAGGGCGTTTGCCCGACTGGATGGCTATCACCTCTGGTCTAGGGCATGCCGCCATTACAAGCTTGAGTTCTGTACTGGCATTAGTCCGACAGCACATTAGTAGCACCTTCAGTGTTGCAATGTGTACAAGCAACGGTAACCACTTTCCATAGTTAGGCGATCAGCCTGTTTGCCGTGCTTCAACAATAAAAAAGATAAAATTCTATTCTGTTTTAATAAAAATATTTACAACATATTACGTACATTACAAAATATTATGTGTTATAAAAATATTTACAAAATATTACGATAACGGTTATTTTGCAACGGTGAGGATGAAAAAAGGGTGAATTGAAGGTGAATGGGGCTGGTGTTCATAGACATTTGGTTGGTTGGTTAAAATAAAATAATCGCACACCAGCCTTAATTACACGTCCACATTTGTATATCCATAGAATAAGAATTTAAAAAAGTTGCTTCTTACCTAGAGTACCTATTAGATATTTACCTAAAGAGGACTGAAAATTTGACACATATGCTTCCTTATTCACCATAAGCTAAATTCACGTTGCTGTGTACGTTGTGACGTTGGCCATATTGTAACATTACGATAGCGTTTCAACAATAGCGTGCATTAGCATACAACCTGATCCTCAGAAGTAAAATAATACTCCAGTTATCCTAAATAATAAATGTTGACATTAATTATATGAACTGTTTCTGTTTCGATAATAAAGCACGTGTTTCAAATTCACAGGTTTCTGGGCAAAAACAGCATCGGCCCGGTACAACAACTAGAGTCATCAACTGCGAACATTTCTTTTGTTTCCCGCACCACAGCCTGGAAGCAATTATTGTTTACATAATTGATAAAGTGTTGTTTTATTTATTGAATGTTACTTAAATATTTATATTTATTTCAAAATGTAGACATTAGATTTTCACATACCTGCACATTACCATCGTCTCCCTATTTTAGTTTTCTTAGATATAAATTAATTTCTTGTTATTGGTATTATTTATCACATGAAATATTTCGAAGTTGATTAATTAACCTCTCAATATTATTATAAGATGATGCATGTCACCCAGCTCGACATTCACCATAATTTGTCGATATTTTGATAGGTAATTATTTCCGATTCTGGTGAAACTATTGCTATTTTTCTATGCTTGTTAATAATTAATATTACAGAGAGCTTTGCTCATTACTTAACGCCGTTCCATAATATATTATGTGTTGTATAGTTCCTACTATTTATTTTGTGCCAAATATTTACCTGTTCGGTAGTTCATAAGTTGTAATAGCTTCATATAAAGAGCCTCACTTTGATATTCTATCAATATACCTATTAATTACTTGATTAATTTTTCTCCGATGTAATTACTTCAACTTTTCTCATTGCAATTAATTGCTAAGTAGTATAAGTGTACAGTATAGTTTTATGTGGGTGTATTTTTTTGTTATATTTAACTCTAATGTTTAAAAGGTAGAAAATGTAATACATAGTTCATACATTATAAATTACGTTCAATAAAAAACGTTAACTAATAATTATGCGTGTGTTGTTTTCGCTTTAGGGGCATGTAAGCGATCTCTATTGCGGAATGTATCCTTTGTGTATTGTAATTTAACCACGGATTTACCGTCAATTAAAATTCTTAGTTAATATTAGACAACTTATGTGGGGCATGTCTTTGATATTGTGTCAATGTACGAGCGGAGAAGGATTTCATAATTAAATTCACGTAGGCACAAGTGAAACAGCTGCTGAATTATGTTGGGAAATTTCTGATTAAGCAATTATTAGGCCGGTTCTGTTCCGGCACGGCCTGGAAGGTCAGTTCACAGATTTATTCCGCAAATGAAAATACTCATAAAGAGCTCAATCAACTTTTGTACCGCTGAGGGCAACCCTTTGATGGCATTAATTAGTTTTTTAGTATTATGCCTCGAAATTAGAAAAAAAATATCCGATAACGACTTCCACCAAATATACTTCAGGTAGCTTGATGTATGATAAATCAGAGCCATGATAATTTTATCATGGCAATGATTTATCATACATTAAGCTAAGTACATCTAAGCTAAGTAAGTCAATTTGGGATACCTGTATTGAAACCGGATAAAAATAACGTAGAAAGACGTAGTTTTGATTTTTATCCTTGAACTTCTTAATAATTTTAGTTTTGTAAAGTATATAAGACTACATTATACTATAATGAATATGGTAAAGTATATTCATTATAGTATAATGTAGTCATTATACTATAATGACTAGGTACATTATACACGTATGTCAACCACTTTTTTAGACCATAAAAATGAACCGAATTTTAGTGCAGCACTAACCGACCATTATCTCTATATGAACCTTGAGAATGCAATAATAGGGCCAGATCATGCAAATTATATTAATTATTTTCATTTAGCACTACATAAGTATCTTCTTAATTAATAATTATTTTCATTTAGCTCTTGTAATAAGTATCTACTTAGTTTTTGAATCAAAACTATTGTTTCTTATGAATGTTCCTTAGATTTGTTATTTAAACTAAATATTTTTAAGGTAAAATTTATTCATGATATTTAGACTCGATAAAACTGAAAAAAGTAATTATAGTGATATTAAGCTGAAGAGTTTGTTAGTTTAAACGCGCTAATCTCAGAACTACTGGTCTGATTTGAAAGATTGTTTTAGTGTATATATCAGCCTATTTATCGATGAATGCTATAATATATCAAAAAATAGAGGAACGAAAAAAATTTCAAAATCGGGGGGTTTTTTTAACTTTTGTTTTATTTAACTATTCCACGCGGACGAAGTAGCGGGCAGAAGGACTTTAAATACCGAAAAATTGTACTAGGTAGATTTCACAGTAGCGAAACTAAAATAAGATTGCACGCAATAAAACAAATATAGGTATGTATTTTTATATCTAAACAATTAAATGCAATGAGATGTTAAGACGTAAATTGACAAGAGATGAGGAGATGCCGTGTGGTTGTCCGTATTGTGAGTCATGAGCTTCGCCGTCACGTCGCACGAAGGCCCTAGGGCCGCACTCCTCCGTCTATGAGTGATAATTAAGGTGATTTAATTTGAAGCGCCGCCGCCTCGAGAGCCACGTGATTTCATTACTCTTCAACACATTTTCGGAGCCGTGAGCGGGGGGAGTGTCACTTGCCGCCGGCGTATTGTCCCGCTACTCGAGAAACCCGACAAATTTCATGTATTTGAAATAAAATTTGAGCGCACTGTAACATCGGGAAATTCTTTTTGATTAACAACTTTGATCTATGGCCGGTTTTTATGCAACTTGCCCTTAGACCATTCAACCGAATGGTCTAAGAACTTGCCTTATCATCGGTTGAATTTTGACTTTAGGGTCAATGTCACATTTTAACCGGTAGCAAGGCAAATAAACAGTCGGTAAGATATAGTGTTTAATGTTGGACTTCCATTGCTTTTTTTGCAAAAATGTGAATCTTATAAACTCGTTATGTCTAGCCCTCTATTTTTCTCACTTTTTCACCCAAACACCGAAAAACATTTATATTATATAGATTACATTTATCAGTCAGGTGTTTTTATATGCTACTACACAATGATGTAATCAAACCGAACAACAAAAAAATTAGGGTTGTCTCCAAATAAAACTGACCAATGAAAAAAAAATTGTGCAAATACACGTGCAGGCGAAAAATTCTTAATAGGTAATGTTTCTCACCGACTATTGTGAAGACGACGATCGACTCTTCGGAACCCTTCACTGTGTGTACGTGGACACACTTGACCCAAATATCTCACAATGTTCGTTTATAAACACTATCCTATTCAGCAGAAGCAAATAATATTGTTATATAAAATTTCCTTGGGAAATAAATATTAACCCAGTGTAGTAGCTTCAGTCCAGCGCATTGCTTCAAGGTCTGAAAGTGCCCCTCCTTATTAAAAAAACTGAGTCATTTATCCCGTGGCCACTCTTTAGTTACGAGTTTAATCATCAGCGGTGCGGTACCACACTTTTTAACCTAAACAGCGATATATGCTCTTCTTACAAGCCAACGTCAAGCCTGATTTATTGATTGAATAGGATTAAATTTATTTACGATGTTCTTGTTTGTGGTAGACACAAAAACGAAGAAATATTTTCTGATTTTACTACAAATATTGAATTGTTTAAAAACAAAATTACCTGCAAAAATGTTACAAAAGTAAGTAAAGCCTTGGTTTAAGTACTCAAGCGCGTATTCTGGAATAATAATCACACACAAAAGCTACAGTTAGATGACAATCCTCCTAAGGTAAGGTTTGTTCCAAATGTTCCAGAAGTTACTGAGCCGTGTTTCATTTACATTTTGACGGTTATCGCCTTAGACGCCGATTGGAGCATGTGTATTGTTCTATAATACATCTAGAAATACTGAAAAATTCGAAGAACTAGAATTTCTAAATTACTTACTGGACTTTACATATTTGGAAATATTAAGCGTAATCTTGGATGAGGAAGACGGCAGATCTGGATATGCAGCAAAGACTTGAGGAGGCCTATGTCCAGCAGTAGACATTGATTTGCTGAAAATGTATATCTAAGTTAGTATAATTGCCGACTAGTATACAAGATACAAGTGAGGTGTTGAAATTAATACTAGGCAACTTATTAGGTTGCTAGGAGATTCTGAGTTCAGGTTAGTGTGATCGATAAAGCGCAGTTTGCCATTGCTAATTGTTATTAGGGATATTTGCATAGCTCGTGGATATTTTGTAAATTACATACAGAAACATCAATGGATATCCAAAGGCAAGTCTTTTAATCTACAATAAACTTGAAAGAGGTCCATAAGTAACGAATTATAATACACTAACAAAAATTTAACTATACTTAACCATATCTATATCTATCAGTTCTTTAATATTCTATTAGGTCACTTTTCCTGTTCTGTGAGTTAGGTAAAGTATCTACAACATCACCACTTTTGAAAATCTATGCTAATGATCTGTTTGTTTGTTGTCCAAATTTGGCACCGGCTATCTATCCATCTGAGGAGGCTATCGTGCGCTTTGCAAGTTTTTATAGGCCCAGAAAATATGGGTAAAATGAATATTTTCAGTTAATACTTCAGTTGTATTTAATGTCAGTCTGTGCTTCAAAGTTTAGCGAGTTAGTACTAATATTCCTTAAATAAAAACTGTAGGTAACATAAATAACCTAAATATATAATATAAAAATATATACACAGAATTGTCTTACTTCCTGCGACGAGTACACATAATTAAAACAACGGCTACTGAAAAGTGGTCGAAATATCGAAATAAAAATAAAATGCCGAACTTAAAACCAGTAAAACGTAGTTTTAATTAAATATACACACTATAAATTATACTAAAATTGGTCCAGTCCGATCAGACGCAGGGCAGTGTACCTAGAAGGCTGGCAGCATTACGTCGCTGAATACAAACATTAATTCTTTCTTTTTGTCAGTTAGTAGATAAAAAAATCATATTATGCGAAAAAATATATACCCGCAGCATTAACTATAGGCTGCCCACGGCGAAGATTATTCCGTCACACAGCACTTGCAACTTTAAAGAGATATTTCAGTACTTACCTACATCTTTAGTGCTTTCTTGGCAGACTGATGCATAGGTAATAAACCACGAGTGAAGTAGTGTAAATAATAAGAAACTGTGGCTATGTGGCACTGAGCTTATTTACTTTTCAATCATTATAATTTAATATTTAGGGTATCATGCAGTAACAATTGTTGCTAGTTTTAAATCTTATATTAAATTCATATGTAATTAAACAGTTAACATTGAATATCTACTTTCGTTAATAACTAAGAAAAGTGCGATTTTTTTAATATTTCACATTAACCTGAGGTTTTGGTCACGTTTAATGCTTTGAGCATGAAGTTACAAAAAGAGTCCTATTTTTGACACTTCATTCACTGTATGGTATAGTTAAATTTGACATTCTTCTCTTAAATCCTTTCAATTAAGAGACCAGCGGACATAGCATAATCCTATAATAATACCTAACAAATTTATCTACACATATATACACTACCCTGATGATAATCAGTTGTGTCGCACAGGCACGATGATAGTTGATTATTCAAGTGTCTATTAAGTATTCAACTTGGCTTTATAACCAAAAGGATTTTTTTGTACTTTTTGATGAAGGTACCTACGGACCCCTGAAATTGAAAGTAGCATGCTTGTAAAAAAAAATAGGTTACACTTCAACTAAGTCCTCCGAGGTGAAATAATTAATTAGAAATGTAAAGTAAAAAGTATGTTTCAGAAATTAGAATAGCCAAAGTTCTATCTAAATAATACAAGTTTTTGTTATTTCTTTATGTTTCTATATATTAGTATAAAACAAAGTGGAAAAGCGTTCCGCGTTTGTCTGCCGGTAGATAGATAGATAACACTTAACACACTAAAATATACAATTACAGAAACAGACCATATTTAAAATATTTTCTAGGCAATACAATAGGGGGCTTTATCGCTAAAGCGATCTTTTCCAGGCAACCTAAATGAGAAAAATTTGAATCAGGCGAAATAGGTGGTGCAAGAAAAAGGCAATAGATTTATAAATATTCAAAACTAATTTAAAAATAAATTTATAAGTACATACATAATTATATATACAATAATACATAAGTTAGTATAATAAATGTTTAAGCATGATTATATTCTGTTAATTAGACTTAACCATTTGGTAGACAGATAGTGTTTTCTGAGTAAATTTCTAAATATTGGTAAGGATTTTTCCTCTCTGACAGTAAGAGGCAGCATATTCCAAAGTTTATCGTATATCCACTAACTCCTCCTTAACCGCAAAACGGATTTTTGAGCGGTTTTCACCATCAGTTAGATGTTTTTTTCACTATATCAATATGTAGGTATATCAATCTCTCTATCTATACTATAATAAATCTGTAAATAGCTCGAGTTTGTACAATCCGTTTAAAACTTACTTAACTTACCTACTACTAGACCAACGAGTCGACATCGGTGGCAACAAGGGGAACAATGGGAGCAAGATAGATGGCCCCAATAAATTTTATTTTACCGGTTGTTAGGATAAATTGGGGAACAGATTCTTGTTGAATACTGTATCAAGCTGTTTCATTCAATTCAACACAATGAATCTACGACAATTGAAGATTTTGTAAACCGGTCATAAGGTTTCATGGCTAACGGGTGTCCGCATAGTATGCAAAAAGTTTGTGTTCGGTTCTAACCTTCTATGGCAATTGTTTATTATTATTTTAATCGAAAGCTCCCAGATTGATCAGTTGTGCAGATGCTTGATTATTGGTCGTTTGTCAATTTTTACTTGTAGACGAGATCGTCTAACTTTAAGATAGGTTTTGTCAGTCGGAATCATCAATCGGGACGTATGGAACTACAGCGTGAATATAAAGTTATATCTACACCATATATGTAGAAAACCGAAATAAGTTTTCGTGTAGGTAAAATTAAGCTACCGACTAGGGTTTGACACGCGGCATAACCGCGGAATCATCTAGATTTTTATATACATTTCTTATTTCATATTCACTGAACTTCTCTTTAACGGTTGGAGCGATTTTGATGAAATTATTTGTGTGTTCGAAGTTGGTCCCGTTAGTAGGTTTAGTAGGTTGGTCCCGTTAGTAAAAAACCTAATTAATTTTGTATGTAAGTAAATTAGAGTTACTTCCTCAAGCTTAAGCCGGGGCGTAGTAAACTCAAGTAGATAGATTCGTTAGACCTTCTAAGCATTTAGTCAATGTAATCAAACCATTTTTTTTAAACATTGTTTTATTTTTAGAATAAGTAACATGGATGCATTACTGTTTGCACTAACTTTGGAAGTCGTTTTGCTTCAAATGCGAATTCTCGGTAAGTAGATATTGTTCTAAT
The DNA here is from genome assembly GCA_012273795.1 of Dendrolimus punctatus. Lineage (NCBI taxonomy): Eukaryota > Metazoa > Arthropoda > Insecta > Lepidoptera > Lasiocampidae > Dendrolimus > Dendrolimus punctatus. The sequence continues at coordinate 18,608,941 of CM022531.1, read as the reverse complement.
AATTTTGTAACTTGGACAATCATCTACTGAGAAGCTGAATAAAAAAGGAGCTGACAAATCGACGTCTTAACTATGCGCTGGTGGTCGGGAAAGTAGCCGCAATGGGCCCACTTTTCACAAACACAGAGCCTGCGCAGCCTTAAAAGAAAGGAAATTATGTTTGTCATAAAGGAACGTAGAAAAGAAACAGGACGAAAGCATAGATATTAAAAATACAAACTATGTATTGTACTCACGCCAATGAAGGCAATAAATCAGCAAGATATGACACATTATTTTTCTTTTTTATGAATTAGGTTTTAGAAAACCCAAAATTCAAATCTTGTTTTGTAAGTCAATGTTTTCAGATGCGACACTATGATAAATATTTAACTTACTGTCTAAATTTAGACAACCCTATAAACCTTTAGATCCTCTGGATATTTCATTTCAATCTCAACGGATAATAGTAATAACACGCAATTTGGGCATTTACAATCATTCCAATTCAATCGAGTACGGTACTCAAGCAATAAATTTTATTCTACCACTAAAAATATATATTTCGTTGTCTTAAATGTAAGTAGCTCCTATTGCCCTCTAACGGTTTCAGAAGGTTGTGCCGAGCTTCGAGCCCAACAATACCTGACAACGGATGGAATAGGAAAGATTCAAAGCGAAAAGCTCACAAGGGACCGGTATGTTCTACTTCAAGATGGCGCTGTAGTCGCCTTTATTATCTGTGCTAGAATACTAAATATTACACGACGACATAGCGCATGAGGTATTCTCTTCTCGTTGTATAACTGAAATTCGTTTAAGAACTGAAAGATATTTTTTAGAATAATTTAATTTAATGCTTAATTTCTTGCCAGTATCAGCAAAAAAATAAAGTTTTAATTAATGTATTTTCTATTTCATATTAGAAGATTGGGTCGGACATATGTTTCCACGTATACGCAATATGATTACGCAATATGATATTATATTACGCAATATGATAAATTGCTACTAGTGTCATCTAGCGAACATAGTGGAATTAACCATCAAGGCAACACAATACTGAAGATGTCATTCCTAGTGTTCTTGGTCATTTTCAAACCTACTGATACCAGTCGATATGCTAAAATATTGATGTATTTTGTATTAATGTTGAGAAATATACTCTGTGGAAACCACTGCATGGTATAGTCCACTTGAAAAATTGGCGATATTTCCACATTACATCTCTTCTCAGCAACTAATTTTTTATTTATTTTTAGTGAGAAATAATAACCTATATATTTTCCTAAATATGAGTATGTTTCTTTTAGTAAGGTATTCCAATTGTAGTAAATTAAAAAACAAATCGTGAAACATGCAATTTTAGGAAACGGAAACTTATTTCATCTTTTTTAAATTTAATTAAAACTGTGTCACTTGATAATCTCTAATCTTAAGGCTTGTAACTATGCAAGCATAGTATAGTTACAAGCTAGTATTGTCATAAGTTTTCGCCACTAGTACACACATAACCGCCAAAACATAGTTTAAATTAAGGCTTGTAATTAGCAATATTTTTATTTATATACTTAATTTAAAATGACTATTTGTCTGTAAACCTTATTAAAATAAACAAACAAATTCAACATTTTTCTAATGTCAAATACTTTGAACATGTAACGTTTTAATTTGCCCGTGTTATGTTATTAATCTTAAAGAACCAATGATAAAAAATATTGATTGATATTACCTACATCGCAGCCAAATACTCCACAAAGTAATTCGTCAAACTCTAATAGAAATGGCAGAAACAGGCAAGTGGCATACTCTTCAAGAAGCTGTTAACCTTCTCAACCAGCGAGCGTTATCTGCAAATAGGAAACAGCAATACTATGAAGAGTTAAGATGGTGAGTTGTTAGTTGATTTTTTCTAACGTTGATTTTGTTTAAATTATTTTATATTAGTGATGATAACTCAATGACTCAAACACCCTCATCTTATTCCATAGATATGCTTTCGATTCTGGCCAGGAAATATACTTATTGTAATTATATATTATAATATCAGGAAATTAAACTTAATATGCGTATTGTTAACACTACTACTACGTGTTAACAATAAAAAAGGCCGTGAGGAAAACATAAGCTGAGATTGCCAATGTATAAAACCTCCAATCGGCTGTGTATAAGCTTGGTGGGTATAATAATTCATGAGAAGGCTCGAGATCAACAGTGGGACTTTTATGGCAGGCTATTATTTATTCATTTATATATGGAAAACCTACAGCTAAATACATTTTAATAGACATCTAAGTTTAAATAACAGAAGAAAGTCAATGACAGGTTCCATAAATTAGCTATTGGTTAAAAGTTATATGCAGACGTAAAAAAGCACCGAAATGCTTAGTCACTATTGAAAAATTTAGTGCTTAGACACCGCTTGGCTCTTAAAATACTGATTATAAACGAGTCGATGTCATCGTATATATGTCATCGTATATATGTACGTTATTTTAATAATTATGTGCTCGCACTAGAAATGAGTTCTGTCTGTAATTGGTAAAACTTAAAGGTACATTAATGGGTTGATCAAATCTTATAGATTTCGCTGGAATATTAAAGTGGACTTTGCTTAGAAGATGTGGAGAATCAATATCGAAGGAGATATTTTTTAAAAGAAGTAAAAAATCAGCAACATCTCGTCGATCTTTAAGTGGCAAGAGGTGAAACTTTTTGCAAAGAATAAAATGTAAATCACTAGAGTACTGGATCTTTTCGAATGTAACTGTCGAATAAAACGCTTTTGCACACTTTCAATGCGGTCAATATATTGATGATGATGATAATGATAGCGAGGGTTCCATATATGAGATGCATACTCAAAATGACTTCTAAGATATGCACAGTATAAAATTTTTAGCGTGTTAATCTCGCTGAAGAAACCACATTTTTCACTTCAATAAAATTTATTATTATTAAAAAAAAGAAGAAACCAATGGACTTAAAGGTTTTACTGACATTTTGTTGATATTCACGTCAAATGCTATCGTGGTACACACCTAGATCACGGATTTCGTTAGTCTTTGGCAATACTATAGTAACTCTTGCTGAAAAGCATGCATATCGTCCACTGAAGTAATGGTTGAAAATATTTTCATGTCGTCTGTGAAGCACAGTAATTTGGATGTTAACAAACAGTGTTCAATACCATTGTCAAAAATACAAAAAGCAAAGGTCCAAGCAAAGAGCCCTGCGGAAGGCCGCTCGGGATCTTCTCTAAACTCGATATGTAATTATTTAAAATGGCAGCTTGCGATCTATTGTCTATTTATTCGTGCCTTTTGGTGTGGATGATGTGACATTGTAGTTTTCAACTCTTTATAATCTCAAAAGAATAACTAAATACTAATACTAATACTCAATAACTGTGTTAGATATTTAATAATTGGATCTGACACGTTAAATATGTGGATGTGTGTATCCAGTCCGACTGATAATTCTTCCTAAAATGAGCATACTCCAGAAACAAAGACTAAAAAACTATTATAATGAGTTTAATTGTATGTATAGATATAGATAGATATAATATAATATTGATTAACGTTTTTATTAATATTGAGTTAGGATAGGTTTGTAGGCCTCTTTATGGTTCCCAACTTATTCTAATTCACTATGAATACAACCATAAAATTTTATAAATGTCCAGTTTCTTGCTATTTGCCGCGATTAATGATTACCAAAAAATCCTTTTTTTGTTGTTTCTCCTGAACGACGCAGTGGAATTATATATTAACATTTTGGTTAAGTTTTTTATAACTGTTACTAATAAAATCCACAGTAAATGCCAGCAAATTTCAGAAGAATTGTTATCAAAGCAAACACAGTGTGAGATCCAGCTACGATTTATGGACCGCAAGATCGCACTTCTGAAGGATAAAATTAATGTAAGGAATTAAGGAATTGTACTAGTTTCTTAAAATAATTTTTCTACAGGTTTCTGCACTTTATATAGGTTTATTAAGTTAATTTTGATTACGTTAGTCACAATCTTTTTCTTCGATTTAGTATATAGTTATACAAAGTATGTATGACTTTCATAAGTTGGTATGTTAAAATTGGCTTGAGGACATTATTGACTTCGGTATGTCCCCGGTCCCACTGCCCAGTGTGTTATTTATGCCATTGGAGAGCAACCTATTAGGCTGGTTGCAGAGTCACGCTTACGCCGGCGCGGGTGGTAAGCGACGCGGGCCATGAGCTAGGTGTTTCCTTGTACCGTTTTATAGTGGAAACTGGGTACTTCAAACACAGTTGGTCGGAGTTCCTGTCGGTGTCAAGGTGTCTCTGTGTCTAGTGACAGTGTGCGTTACACAGTGATGCTGAACGCACACGCCTGCACGCACTATCTCGCGACAGAAACAAAATGGCAGTGAATCGCGTCATATTAAACTCGTTTCAGAGTTGCGCGCGGGTCATCAGCGCGCTTACAAGACGCGCTTGCCACCCATCCGCGCGGGCGATAACCGTGACTCCGAAACTAGCCTTAATCTGTATGTAGAGTGTAAAGCAGATTGCTAAATAAGATCATTACATCCAACCGCCTTCATGAAATTTAATTACACTTTATCTTATATGTAATTCCAGGATGACCTACTAAACGCAAATGCTCGTTTTTGCTACACGGAGAAATGGTTGGTAGCTCGAGCTGAATCACAAGAGCTTGAGTACAAAGGTACAAATGACGAAGTTCCAAGCCGTCGCACTGAACATGAAAAGCGTGTGCATGAAGAATTAATAAAAGCTTATGAATTGCAAGTTAAGGTATTATATTAACGAGAAAGTGCGGTCATATCTTAATTTTCAGATTTATTTTACTTCACCGTTTATTCGAGGTTGAATGTATGTTTTGGTAACACCGGTTGGAAGCACATTTATTGGCGTTGTAAAGGACTATATAGGTTGCGGTAACTACTTTTCGTTAGATAGGACATTATTCTGTCTGATGTACCTACTCTAGCAATGAAAAAACCTTTGTGTAGCGACTGTAGCATAATATATAATAATTACACCTTATGTTATTTCATCTGTAAGGAAGATACGCGATGATTTCATAAGGGTTGTGCCATAATTACTCGGCCACACCAGAGGCGTTGCGTGACGCCATTGCTCGTGCGATAATGTCAAAGTCACGCGTATACGCGTATCGGACCAGGAGGGATGGGTGCATATATATATGTTACGGCTAATACCCGAAGTGCGGCTACACCTAGTTCTAGCCGGCTAAAACTAGGTGTAGCCGCACTTCGGTTTTTAAACCTAGGTGTAAAAGATTTATTCACGGCTAATATTAGGTGTAGCCGAGGCGTCATTCCGTTCTGTAGAAGGCCAGAACGCAAAGGTATGAAACTAATCACGTATAGATTGGAAATAAGTTTTTTACGAAGTTCTTCCAATCCATACAAGAGCAGTACGCAAATACTCGCGTATACTTTGTAGTGACATAGAAGTAGATCTTATTCCGTAATGTACAGCGCCAGTATACATAGGGACTATTCGTGTATGTTTCGGAAAATTATTTTTGGATGGTTATGAAAAAAATAACCACGAAGGCTAAGGCGGGTGCTCCGCTTCGCTTCGCATCCGCCTTAGCCTTCTAACCTATATTAAAAATGTTCCGATTTGTTCATAATAAATAAAAGTGCCGTGTATCTATACCCCACCCTCATTTTAGAAGTACATCCATCGTCATCAAATTTTAAAGCCTATTTATTTATTTTTATTTTCATGTTTTCAATAATTCTTTAAAACATGTCACTACAGACCAACAGACTCCACGTAGGATTGGCTACATCTAGTTGTAGCCAGCATAAAGAATGCTATACTAGTTTTAACCAAATGAACTCGGCTAAACCTAATATTAGCCGTGAACAAATCTTTTACACCTAGGTTTAAAAACCGATGTGCGGCTACACCTAGTTTTAGCCGGCTAGAACTATATGTAACCGCACTTCGGGTATTAGCCGTGACATATATATCCTACGTATTGTGCCCCATCACCGCACCTAAGGCGATTGTCAAACAGAGCAACCTTCTGGTGGGCTTTAGCTCGGCAAAGTTCGAATCGAATATTATATTCGTTTTTAATCTCTATAATTTTTGATGTGCTTAGTATAAATATTATAAACCTGAAAATTTGTAAGAGTGGATGTATGGATGTATAGATGTATCAAACTTTACAATAATATAGCTCACACACCAGAACAAGGCCGGCAAGGTGATAGTTTGAAGGGTACTGGAAGAAGTGGAGACCCTGTCTAATTATCTGTATAGATAGATAGATAGATAACACTTTATTGTACACCATTACAGAAAAACTTACGAACTAGTATTATTATAGTAGGGTACAAAGGGCGGTCTTATCGCTAAAAAGCGATCTCTTCCAGACAACCCGTATTTGTATATCAGATTCTAATACTCCCTCTCGCCCGGCGCTACCCCTGTTCAAGGCCACTCCAGGCTCTCACGCGGACCAAGCCAAGGAGAGGGCACTAAACGAATTTTGGGCCTACCCAACCAATCCGGGAGATCTGGAGATGCAGACGGAGCACATGCGCGAATCCTTGACGAGGATTTGCGTTGCGGCGATGCCTCATCTAGTCGTCCTCCGCCGCGCAAGTCAGTTCACTGGTTGACCGACGAGATTGGCTACCTGCGGAATGCAGTACGCAGGATCCGTCATAAGCTAAGTTTAGAGAGAAAAACCAGAAAAGCCCTTTTGATCGCAATCATGCGAGTGCGATTTATCCCGACGCGGCAGTTTTTACAGACGAACCCATCCAAGTGAAGGATAATGTCCTGGAGGTATCGGTCGACGTAGCGAACGCCTTTATCAACCACCCTCGCGAGACGATCAGGGAGAGACTCCGGTCACACGAAGTTGCGCCGTACCTCACGAGGCTGTTGGGCGCGTAGGCAGCGTCAAAGGCAGGACGCGGGGAACCGCAACCGTGAACCAAACATAGTCAAGATATTTAGAGTCTCCCGAAGCTGGCACTGATACAGTGGAGGCCGTGCGCCCACACCTGCTGCATTGGTTGATGCGGAAACGCCAGACACTGGTCTTCAGTATGATGCAGACACTAACCGGGCACGGGTGCTTCGATAAGTATTTACATCAGATTGTAGGATGTCTGCCTTCTCCTTTTCTAGATACTGTGTTCCATACGCTGGTTGAATGCGCTGCATAGGCACCTCAAGGTTCGAGCTCGAGGTAGGCACATAGTAGGGTCAATCGACTCACTGGGTAGCTTGATCCAGGCCGTCCTATACAGCGAAGATCACTGGGGGGTGGCATCAGATTTCTGCGAGGCAGCAATGCCTAAGTAGTAAAAACAAGGACGTCGCCAAACGATGAAGGAAGGAGCTGGACATGCGACTCACAGGTAGCAACGTCAGTCCGGTGTCTGGAAGCGTAGATATGCGCAAAATCTCCTCCCGAGTTTCTAGCACAGGGTCCCACCAGCCTTTGGGGATGCGGTGAACTCTGTTGGTGAAGTGAGTTACTCTACTTCCCGGAGTGAGTTAGAGCTTGATGAGTGAATGAACATGTGTGTAACTACGTTCTAAACCTCATTGTCTTCCACTTCAAGCGCGGGTACATGTGATCCAGGTTCAGATTTAGTGGTGTAGTTGAGATTGTCTGATACATCAGAGTTACACAGAAGCTGTGCGGCGCTTAATCTCACCGCATCATAAGATCTAGCCCCACAAAGAGCCCGGTATTCTACGAAACATTATTATAATAATACGAAATATATTAAACGTATTCCCCGTGCTTCAACAAAATAAAAAAGGGTTGGGTGAAAATGACTACGAAGCGCTAAAAGTTGAACAATAAATTATAGTAAATAAAATATTTCTAGGAACGTGAAGATAGTTTGGTGTATTGGCAGCAACGTTTTTCTATTGACACTGCCAGAATAAATCGAAACCTATCAAAAATGTGTGACCAGGTACGAGTGGTTGATAAAAGAAGGAAAGAACTACAAAAACTGGTAGGTAAAAATATATATAAACTATACTTTTAAGAGAAATATATTTCTACGAATATTTTCGTAAGACTGCATACACATAGCGCAAACGAATGCGATTCGGTAATCTGTTTCTGGCCTGCTTCCCATGAGGATAGGCAGGCACAATGGATCTTCACTTGCTGTGATCTTGGCACACATCATTCGCTTCAATCCCACTGATATTATAAAGACGTAGTAGACCAGAGCTGAACGTAAACAAGTGGCCTTAGTGGTGTGGGCTTCCGACTTGTACACAGTGGGTTCTTTTATAAAATAAAATGTCGATAGTAATTTGTGTTCTTCAGTCCATTTCGAAATACATACAGATTTTGATATATTCTTTAGTAATTAATAAGTAAGTACATAATTATCTTATAACGAGTCGACATGCGACATATAGCTGTAGGAGCTTTGCTGCGCTTCTCCATGGAATTTGACATGCACGCATTGGCATTAAAATACGTCTAAGCTCAAGAGCTCCTCTATTTTTTAAGACGGCTTTTTTGCCCGTCTGGATGGCACCATCCCTGCCGCCGCCTACGCCGCCATAAGAACCTTGAGTAACTTGAGTTGTGTTCGGGGATCAGTGGTCAGGTGTCAGTTCTCCCTTAAAGATCTGCAGTAAAAAATATATTAATTCAAAGGTGTATAGAATGAGCTAGTAAAACGTTAAAACATTTAATATTTATTGCTTCAGATATTAATTTCTTTAGTTTAAACTGTCATTAGCGCGTGGTGTTAGCAAATCTATACACAGAACACATTGCATAATATCTACATTCATTACTGAAAAGAAACTTCTATAGAGAGGGGGTCTTACGATGTTTCGCTCAAGAAAAGGTGTCACGGTCACGTGGTCTAATTCTTACATTTTTAAACTCGTGATATCTTTCGAATGGAATGTCCAAATTGATTATTCAAAAAGTTATATAAAGGTATTGAAGCAGTCTTGAATATGAAGTAATTTATTTTGAGAAGATTTATACCAAGATATAAATAAAGAGCCTTTTCTAGCGGCGGCAGTTTAATTAAAATTTTAAAATAAAAGAACACTTATTGTGGCGTAACTATAATAGTTAGATATATAGTGTCCCGAACTTTTTGTAAATAATGATGTGTTCTGCAAAGTTGTAGTACATTATTTTATTCTATCATCAATAGTTTTCGCAGCGCACGCGATTTTAGGTACTTTTTTACACCTTGGGTTACATTATTGGAGTTTTAGTAAGGACCCCTAATTTATTTGTAAATATAATATACACTATAAGTCACCCGGGAATAGTGTAGCTTCCCAACAGTGAAAGAATTTTTGAAATCGGTTCAGTAGTTTCGGAGCTTCTTCATCAAAACATGATCAAACGAAATTTCATTGAGTTATTTTTTTTGGAAATATTTTTCTGTTAATATATTTGATGTCCGAATGAAGTTGATGACGAAAGATGCGCATTTGCTAATGTAACGTTGTATGTGTATAATTTTAGAGTAGACTATGAATGGTTTTTTTGGTTCCGGATCGAATTTAGTTTTTTGTTTCTTAAAATAAAATGTTTAAATAAAATATGCATTCATTAAAATGTACCTAACCTAACCAAATCATAATTTGCAGTAAACCTGCGAAAAATCGAAATGTGTGCTGGGACACATATTAGAAGTGAAACTTCAACGGACAAGTTGAAAAACGAATCGCAACGGACAAGTGAAAAAACGAATGGCAACGAATAAGTGGAAAATGAATCGCAACGGACAAATGGAAAAACGAATCGCAACATACAAGTGGAAACACTTCAACTGACAGGTGACAAAATGAATAGCAACAAAATTTTAACTTGAAGTTTTAGGGTAGATTCTAAATGTATTTGTCCAATTTGAAAACCTGCCTGTAAAACTTCAAGTTAAAATTTCGTTGCGATTCATTTTGTCACCTATCAGTTGAAGTTTTTCCACTTGTAGTTGCGATTGGTTTTTCCACTTGTCCCTTGCTGTTTATTTTTCCACTTATTCGTTGCCATTCGTTTTTCCACTTGTCCGTTGCGATTTGTTTTTCAACGTGTCCGTTGAAGTTTCTCTTCTAATATGTGTCCCAGCACACATTTTTATATTTTCAGTACAATTTACATGCTGGCGAAATAAGAGCTTGGCTAACCTTCAAACGTGAACGGGCTGCACGACTGGCACGGGAGGCTCGGTGGCGTGCTTCGGCAACACGAATACAATCTTGGTGGCGGGGCATCATGGTGCGGCAAGCAATTGGAGCCTTTCGATTTTTAAAAAATACGAAGAAATCAGTAGCTAAATCAAAAAAGAAGTAATAGTAGTAAATAATATACTTGATTTTGAGAGCATCTTAATATTTAGAATTATAATTTGTTCATTAAATATAAATAAGAAAAATGTATTTTGATTATAATTGGGAACATTTTTAACATTTCTAGAATACAAATTTTAATTCTTTGGATTAAAGGCCTATTTGACCAGCCAGCAGCAATATAAATTTATTATACAATAAATTACAATCGCCTTGTAAAAGTCATAAAACCTTTTAAATTCCTAACACCACTGACAAGGATAATATTATATATTCAATGTACTTTTTGATTATATATATATATAAAAACCACTGATCTGTATTAGACTAAATCCTACTTAACTAGATGGCAGCACAAGTGAAAGTTCTATTTAAAACAGTTTAGTTTAGACTGAAGGGGTGTGCTCATTATCATGCATGGTAGTTTGCGTAGTATCCGCCGCATACTGCTGGAGTGTAAATGTTGTTGCAACCTACATTGCGTCCTGCAACACCAAGCCCAATGCCTCTAAGTCCTGCAAGCTCAGCACTGCGCGACTGTACTGCAGACTAATAAAATCAGTTAAAATGAAAATTTTAAATCAGTTAAAAATTAAAAATTAAATTACCATACCTTAGAAAAATTACACATTCTATTAATGTAATTATTCACACATGTACCTATTCTAAGTACCATAGCTTTCAATTTTTTAGTCATATATCTGTGTCATAATAATTAAGAAAACACCATAGGAGGGTGAAAAATACTTTACGACCTATTCTCATACCTACCAAATATTATAAAAATCATTAAAGTAAGTTAAGCAGTTTCAGAGGATTTCGACTACAAACACTGTAACACGAGAAATTTATAATATACAAGCTGTACCTGGCAGACGGTGTCCTGCCTTTAAAAAAAAAACTAGAACCCGAGTCCAGCGTCATCTGCCGGGACAAAATGTTAATCTAGCTATTCTCAAATCCACTTAAACAAACAAAAAATTTCATCAAAATCAGGCCCAGCGTTTAGGAGGAGTATCGCAGCGCCACCTACTGGGTCCAATTGTTTATTTAAACCATTCCGGGACAAACTTCAACACATGCAACAACAAAAAGAACACATAAATTCTGGTACCTAATTACAGCGCCATCTACCTGGTTCAAATTAAAATCTAAATTATCCCAGTAGAAAATTGTAAAAATACTAATATCGCTATTAAAAAATAGGGGTTGATCGTAGAGGGTTGAAAATTTAGGGTTGTATGTGTTTTTTAACGCTGTATCATAAAAAAAATATAATAAAAAAATATCAAAAAAAAAATTAGGTGTTGTGTTAGGTGGTGTGTAGGGCTACCCTTAACATTTATGGGGATGAAAAATAAATGTTGTCCGATTCTCAGACCTACCCAATATGCATACAAAATTTCATGAGAATCGGCCAAACCGTTTCAGAGGAGTATGGTAACTAACACTGTGACACGAGAATTTTATATATAAGATTAGTCTAAACTGTCAAAAAGCGAGAGTTGAGAGAAATAATGTATGTGGCGCCATGTAACCTGTATTTTTTTTTTTATCTCAAGACTATAGTGTTTTGAGAACTCATTTTTTCGTAGAGCTTAAAATTAGTAAATGTTTAATGCCTCCTCCTCACAATCGTCGATCACAGACGATTACACGCGAGTACGATCATACAGAGGGCTACTCGTCTGTAGTCGCCCATCATTGGTCTTAATCGCCATCATGATTGCGGCGATCGGTGACTTGTCGGTTTTTCGGGCACGCATCAAAGAGAATTCGCGTGTAATTACGTGCACGTGTTCACACAACCGATCGTGTGGATGCTTGTACGATGATCGTGACGATTACCTTGCCGATGACAGACAATTAACTAGTAACGATCATGGCCGTTTGTGAAGAGGAGGCATAAGTAAAATATGGACAGTATACAAATATCATGACATATCAGAAAAATCCTAATAGCCAAAAAGACAAGCTGACAACTACATTAAATTGCATTTATTTATACTGTCCGCGTTACATCATAGGGAGTGTTCGAAGTTAAACCTTATATTTTTGGGTTTGGAAGATGTTCGAAGTCGAAGTAGAACCTCCATGTTTTGTACCATAGTTTTTGATAAGTTGTTGTTTTTATTATTTGTCTATTATATTTAAATTTGAGATTCCAAATATATCAATGTAAAATAAAAGACGTATTTTTTTATCTCTTATAAATTATATCAAATTATTCATATTTTAAGCTTATAAATATATTGCCGATCCATTTTTTTAACATGGCGACCGAGGAATTAAATGCAAAAAAGAAAGAAAGATCCGTTATGCGGCGATTATTTACCAAGAATGCCAACTGTTTGGAAGAGCTTCTGGAAAGACCACAAACGGACTTCTTCGAAATAGAATCTGCAAAAAAGCAATTAAGGCAATACCACGAAGCTATAGAAATAATTGACGGAAAGATAAGAGATATGATTACATCTAACCTGGATTTTTCGGAAGACCAATTGGGGAAAGAATTGGAAGAAACTGGAAATTATACTTCAAGATGGCTACGCATTTTAACTAAGTGTGAGATGTTGGTGGAAAAACAGAAGGAGGAGAGGAACATTCCACAAAAGTGTGAGTCATTTCTTCATACTCAACCCCTAAAAATACGTTTACCAAAGCTAGAAATCACGAAATTTGATGGTAGCGTGAAAAATTGGCTTCCATTTTGGAATCAGTTTAAAAAGATCCATGACAGTTCGATGTTAGAAGATGAAGACAAGTTCCAGTATTTGCTACAAGCTATCGTACCACACACCGAGGCTAGGACTCTAGTAGAAAGTTATCCAGTCTCGAATGAGAACTACATCAAGTGCATGGAACATCTCATGTCAAGGTACGCTAGAGAGGAACTTCTTACGCAACATTATGTGCGAGAACTCCTACAATTAATACTGAATAAAAATCAAGAGGAGTCTCTCGTATCATTATACGATAAATTGTGTGCACATTTAAGGGCCCTTGAAACATTGGGTATATCAAAAAATCATGCTGCGTTTATACTGCCTATGGTAGAGTCTGCGCTACCTCAAGAAATACTTAAGGCCTGGGAACGTTCAGCTAAACATAGCAATAAGATGGAAGAAGAGCTGAATAATTTATTGACATTCCTTAGAAAAGAGGTAGAAAGTGAACAGCGTTTTAATATGGCAAGAAGCACATTCACCGCGCATGAAGATACCAACACAACAAGGGAGCATACGGCGGAGTGTCTCATTAGCACAAATAAAAAGGAAAAGAAAACAGTGTGTATTTGGTGTGATAAAGAAAATCACAGTTCAGCCGAATGTTTTAAAATAGGTACAATGAGTGTCGACCAAAGAAAAGAGCATATAAGGAAAAAACGAGCGTGTGACTTATGCTTAAAAAGGGGACACATAGCTAAATTTTGCAAATTATATATAAAATGTTTCATATGTCAAAAAAGACACAATACTGCTCTTTGTCCTGAACAAAATATGTTAAACAAGGTTGTGCGTACAAAACAATCAATGGCGTCAGCTTCTTCGAAAGGTTCTACTGCAAATCAAAAAATTCAACAACAAGCAAAGATTAACACCAATACTACTTCATTTGAAAGGAAGAGAAATTATAAAAGTTTTAAAAAAAGGACATGTTTTTTAAATACAAATAGAAGAGAAGATATTAAAGGAACTTTTTGGTATAACAGAAACCTTGATAAAGGGAAAAGATGGAGCAATGGGAATGCTGTTTTTGATAACTTTCGCAGCTCCAAAACTGCGACCGGTTTGGCGGTTATAGAAGCTGGACGTATTAAATACTACAACAACAGGCAAAACACTGGAGATAGAATATAACGACAGTCCACGACTCGCAGTGTGGAGGACAGTTGAACTCCCGAACTGTTTGATTTCTACGCACATTTTATCTCTTTTGGAGTTGGGAGGATGTTCGAAGTTAAACCTTATATTTTTGGGTTTGGAAGATGTTCGAAGTCGAAGTAGAACCTCCATGTTTTGTACCATAGTTTTTGATAAGTTGTTGTTTTTATTATTTGTCTATTATATTTAAATTTGAGATTCCAAATATATCAATGTAAAATAAAAGACGTATTTTTTCATTCTCTTATAAATTATATCAAATTATTAATATTTAAAGCTTCGTAAGATATTGCTGATCCCGTTTTTTAACAGGGAGTTTTTAATAGGAACTTGAAGTGGGCCCAGCTTTATTTTCCAATAATATCTTAAGAATTGGTCTAAAATACAAATTTAAATTCAGTTTAAAAACAGGTTGCAAAAGAAATGTGAACTGTGCCCGTGAAATATTCTTTTCATCTTTGGAGTTTTCACAAGATCTCTGTTGTTTAGCGTCAGATAAGTTACCCCGCACCATCTGCATTAGACAATGCTGTATAGATTATGTTCCTTCGTCTACCTTTTCACGCATAAAATAATGATAACAACACTGTCATGTGCAACTAATTTGACGTCCAATATAAAATGTGACGTTTTCGTAATCTTTCATTTTTGTTTGATCTCAGATCTGTCATTTCAACTTATTTTCAGTTGCACGCTTTCATTAGAGTTTGATGGTATTGTTGGAGAAACTAACGCAAGTAAATAAATACACGTCGAACATTTTATTTACAGATATTTGTTAAAGTATGTCATATTAATTTGAGAAATCGATAGACATTTAGTAAGGTGCAGTGCTTCGTAAAGACTGTGATACTAATTCTAAGAAGTTAAAAGTTTGTTGAAATTACAATTCTTGGAAAGTTGGATTGTCATCAAGCAAGTTCGGTGAGTAATATTTGGTTTCAACAATAGTTGCTGAATAAAAACCGCAATTTCTGTTACTTTTTATTTGCTGTTATGAAACTTCATCCATAATCATGTTTGCTATGTTATTTCCTAACTTTCTAATTTAGTATTTAATACATTGGAAAGGAAGATTAACTCTTATAAAATCAAAAACATCTATACAAACTATGCCATTATAATTTTTATGAAAATAACTTTAATGTACAAGGACTACAATGACTTTATTTACTCATTTGGATTTATTATATTCCAAGAAAACTCGAAATTTTATATTTTATGATACAAAAACGTTTACTTTCTTATTATATTACCAAAAAAACTGGTAATATAAGAATGCTCTACCTAGAGTGTAATAATATGGTGTAAAAGTTTAACTTAACGGAATCATATCTGAAGCAATGACTTGGTATAGCTCAGAAGAAATGCATCATTATTTCTATCTGTGCACAAATGGAGAAAGAATTGCAATTTCCTCTGGTCGGGCGGCCTGTTGTAAGAGGTGACAAAATAACCCACACCCAGGTAGTATGGTATTTGCCCGTCTGAAAATATCCTTGAGTTATATTCCGGCATTACTACCCAGGTTCCAATCTCCCTTTAGAGAGTCACAGAATATTGGTAGCTTTTTGGTCTTACAAATGTCCATGGGCAATGGTAACCACTTCCCATCGGCAATAAAAAACTCCTTTAGCTCTTTAGCATATTTAGCTCAGTAGAGACAGTATAGAAATCGAAACCGCAACTCTGTTTCAAGAGCTAGATTGAGTCTAGAAATCTAAATGACACTTATTGCTCTAGCTCAGCAGTTTTCAATCTTTTTGTATATGCGATTCCTTTACAGGTTGAAAAATTTTGGCCACCCCCTTGGGACATAGACAAACAAATACTTAGTAATTTAAAAGATTAAGTATGTTTTTCTCTATTTTGTTACTCATATTCATTATTATTAAGGCCATATACTCTGCAATAATCTGCTGAGCTTAGAAAATAGCTATGTACGAGGTAGAAATTTAAATTGCCTTTTCCCTTTTGCCCGTGACCCTCCGAGCGAGGCTCTGCGATCCCCCTGGGGTTCGGGATCCACAGGTTGAAAAACACTGCTCTAGCTCTTTTAAGAATGGAAAGAGCTAGAGTAAGTCATGGTGTGATATGAAGAGCAGTATTTAAGTTCATATTGCCAGTAACAAAGTAATTATAACTCTTATTTGAAAAATGAAGAAAATTACAATACAAGTATTATTCTCTTTGCTCAAATTTTATCATCATAAAATTTATTTATATGAATATTATTTTAATGCGTTTGCTCAATTATTCTTAACTTTGATTTGTAAGCACAAGTTCCATTTATAACTACTTTGTTCAGCAACCCGAAGTGAGTCTCAAGCTCCAAAACAAGAGCACACCACTTTCCTTAACCTGCACAGTGTCTGCCGGTTGTGGGCTAGAAGTTTGGTGAGGTCAGCTTGCACTCATCCTTTCAGTGATACTTACAACGGCTAACCGGTTGCTGACCACCTGGTCACCGTAAATATCCTTTTTTCACACCTCAATCCTCCTCCATCTCTTGTATGTGACCAAATCAGTGGAGATGGTGAGCCTCAATCTTATCAATTATATTGGACTTGGCCATGAGGTTTTCTATTTAGGAGTTAGTTCAGACTCTCAAGCATTGACAAACTTCCTCTCTGTGAATAACAATTGGTTCTCTTCTACACAACAAGTTCTTTTTAATTCTGTATGTATTAAAAAGAATTATATGTCTGTATATGGTGTCAATACTACATTGTACTCTGTGTTGGCAAGTGAGCTGATTGAGTCAATGACCCTTTGTCTATTTAGTTGCTAACTGAGCAAATGAGAGATAAGTTTATAATGAAAACCAGCTTATTTTTATCTCTCATCAAGCTACCAAGTTCACTTTCAATAATCTGTCTACAAACATTGTCTCTAGATATAAATTTGACATGAAAGTAAAGAAGCCCCAAATTATTAAAAACCCCTTTAAAAATGACATATTTTTTCTCAACCAGAGGATTTACTTATTTTAACCACCACTTATTCTAACTCCCAAAACTTTTTACAATTAAAGCTTTTAATTTAAAATGATATCTTTACATGTATGGAAACTGTTTTTTACATGTATGATATTTTTTTATATATAAATTTAAAATGTTATATTGTTCTTTTGAAACAAATATAACAATCTGTCCCTCTTTTCTTTTTTGTGAGCTGGTACACAAGTGTAATTGAAAACGTTTATTAAAAATAAACCAGCAGATAGACAATGATTCTGAGATCAACTAACTGAAACAAATAAAATATTGTTTATAGAAATTTACAACGTGCAGGAATTGATTTAAAGTTTTGTTAAACTTAAAATTGAAAAAGCACAATTTTCAGCATGTGTAATAAATATTTTCACCAATCATGGAGAAATCATTGACAATGCAGATAATGCAACATGATTTAAGGCCATCAAATAAATATTAATAATCATTTAAATAATATGTATAGTACTACGGATTTGGTTAGAAAAATTGTAGTGTGTCTTAATTGCAAATTGTGTTGAGACAGGTGTTTATTATATTATAACTTATAATAACGGTGTATATATATTTTGTTTTTTTTATCTGATCTATGAACTGAACATTGATGATGGTGTCACAGTAAAATTTGCATTTAAAAAGGGTTTATGACGAACTTTGTGTCTGGAAGTTGCCAACTGTTTACTGTCATTTGATTATTTTGGCTACTACACTACCACAAAAAGTATTGTAATACTTGCAACAGCTCAGAATTGTTTCTGGTAATAAAATAACAGCAACTGGTCACAATATTTTTAATCATAGAACCTACTACTTACATATATGTCATCCACTGACTCTTCACACTCAAGCATTTTTAGAACACCTCACCATCCCTCCAACAACTTTACAGTATAAGAAACTTAGCAAATTGACACAACCAATAGTGGCTTGAAGTCATTGATAAACTATTTTAATGAAAGGGTTATGAACGAATATAATTTAATACATTATTGTTTGGTTTTGTATATTTTAGATTAAAGTTTTATATGTAATAAAATAAACCAAACTCAGTATTATAAATCTATCATGTCTGCCAACATGAAAATAAAATGTAGTGAATACGGACTATATACAATTGAGAGATTTTGAATTCTATCTAGTACACAATACATAGATACATAGATATCTGTACACAATTATAGCATATTAGAGATAAATATTATTACATAAAATTATGTCAAATTATAGAGAACTACTTACTCTATACAAAACAGGCGTTAATCACCGAATAAATAAAAATGTAATATTATAATTCAATTAAGGAAATGGCAGATTGCATCATTTAGAAATAAGAGGGTACATAACAAAATAAATTACTAACTTTAAAAAGAGACATGATGAGAACATCTATGCTACTAAAAAACTGCAACAGTACCTATGTTAGGCGACAGTCTAAACCCCATTTACTTCATTTTGGGGTGAAGCTTATAAGGATCTGGCTTTTGCCTGATGCTTTGAAGATTATACTAAAACTTGAACATGTCATTAAATTGATGACACTAACTAGATCCAAAATCAGTGCAAAGTCATATTTAAAAAAAAGAATTGGAAAGCTCTCTTTCCTAATAGTATGATAATAATAAACATTCATTTAATAGAAATGTGTGTTGTATTCATACAACTTTTATTAGACTAGTATTACAGTTTAAAATACTTTTTGATACTGATTGTCAAACCAATCTTAATACGATAATTATAAGTATTAAGTAAACGCGAATTCAAAGAACTTCTCTTTTAATTACATTGTAGTATTTTTAATTAATTAAAGAGAAATAAATGTTTTAATGAGGGTGTAGGACGCTGGTGTGCGTTGGTGGTTTACTGAGTCGGTGCGGTTGTTTGCCGCGCGGTACAGTAATTAGTGCGTTAATCGCGCTAGCTGGGTTGATGCAACTGCGTTTCCGAGAAGCCGATCACCGGGGCTCGCGGAGGAGCGGCAAATTGCCGACAGATATGTATGCCGCCTGTCGGTAATTGCAAATATCACTCGATACACCGCCGTGTACGACTTTGTGGTCCTTGTATTACAAGAACGACTCATGTACAGGACTACTGCCTACATAATTGCTATCGTGTACCTACACAACCGTTTTTGCTATTTAACAATGTACATACCTATGTAGATATAATTTAATCGCAGATTGTAAAGCGCAACTAATCCATCGTGTAAGAACATAAGAATGCCAATTTCATCATACCATGTACCTATTATCATTTAAACGAAACGCCGTTGCAACTCTTTCTCGGTAATCTCGTCTGCAAAAGTGGGACATCTAATTTCTCCTGTTTCCTCGTATTTGATATTGTGTGGATGTGTAATATGAAGAAATTGATACTCGCGCCAGTTTCATATTGGATAACTTATTAATTTGGTTCTTCCTATCTATGAACTGAGGTTTCATTTAGTGAATAGATGTAGCACTAACTTTTATTTATAATGGAACTATCGACTTTACGTTTCTGCAAATTTTACGAGTATATTAATAAATCATCATCATTGGTAAAACCCAAAAGTAAATATCTATCTGATTAAAAATGTATAAATTAACAAAGATCGATTTAATGTAAAATGAAGAAATAATGGCTCCCGTAAATTTCAAATACAAATTCCGTGGATTACGGAACTTCTTTGGTATAAAAATTATCATGGTTCATGCTTATTAACGAAAGTACTATCCTTTCATTCGGATTCGCTTGCGTAAATTTACAGTCTCAATATGTATAGGTAGGTATATACCAAAAATCGATATAATAAATAAAATAACTTTCACATTTATTATTAGGTTGTATATGTTAGTAGATAAAATCACTGGGTAATGAATAATCATGAAGGACTAGGTATTATTTAATTTTGTTATAACTTTTACACATTGTCTGAAATGTATAAAATATAGTCAAGATAATAATAGATTTCTGCTAAAAGAGATATTTTATATTATTTATTCTGAGATATCGATACTTTGTGCAGAATTAAAATTAAGACATAATCATAATTGCGCTGTTGCTCTTCAAGCCAGGACATAGTAGTGATGAAATCACCCATGAAAAATGTAATCTATAAAATGAACATAATAGGAATCGTATGCAGATCAGTATTAGCGAAACCCTTAAAAACTAGTTTAGCACTCTTTATTTGTCGCAACATCTCAAATTACATTGCTGGCGAAAAACGTGTGTATTTGTCTATTCAGCTATCGAAAACTTGCAATTACATTGTCATTGCTTAGGCAACCATTGGTTTTCTGCGAATAGCTAGGCTAGGGCCCGCTCGTTGCGCATGCGGCAATTCCTGGAATTACTATGTCGTTTTGTAAATAATGTAATTGAATGTTAGGTACATACAGTAAGACATAATCATTCTAAATCCTTTTCGAAGTACAACCTTAATATTTAATTATACAGTTGTAATTCCTTTTTATTGTCTCGGTTATCTTTAATCTTTATACGTTACTAAGGCTCTTTATGTGGTTTGGTCGCATAATTTTTGTAGAAATTCTATTTTTATTTACTTGATCAATTAACAGTTATAATGATAGTAACTAGATTCAACAATAAAGAAACATTATTGATAGTAGAGAGTTTACCGTTTACTACATATAAGAACAATTATTGTATTATTTAACTTCGTTGATCTAAATTTTGTATCCGTACCCTGTGAAAACTATCCCATTTCCGGCATAAGAAGCCTTACATATTTATCCCCAATATTAAAAGTACCTATAAAATATCGAATTTCATGCTGTACTGTTTATTCCCAAAGCCATGAATAATTAAACACATATACAAGTCACTTTTATAATGTATTTCTTAATCGTCATCTTACCAAAATTTGAATTGTGTTCCGAACCCGATGTCGGCAATCCTAGTTTGCCATCTCCACTCTTCGGAATCCAAAATTGTTATACCATAAACACGCAGCTCGATCTCTCAGGAACTTATAGTACTTAATAGACTTAAAATTTGGCATGAACCTTCCTTTCACCGAGTAGAGGTCAGCTAATAACGGATTTTACGGCACGCGAAGCGGGCGGGTATCAGCTAGTATTGTATAAATTGACATTTTAGTGTTTTACAAATACTTGCAATTGAAATGCATAATATTGTTCTTAGATAATAATCTACTTAGTAAAACGTCTGATTCATATGCGTTTCGTTTCGTCCGCACAGTAGTATTACTAAAACACTGAAAACTACTTCATGAACCTCTTAATTATAATTAGTTTCATTTTATTCTCACCTCCAATGACAAATGCGCGCCAATGATGGAATAATTGTTTATTCACTTATAATGTACTTTTCATTGCTATTGGTTTATGATATATGTACGTAACTAAAAATACTATAAACAACATTAATTATGTACAGTCGTGGTATGAAAAGGTTGCCAGTTTTCAAATTAATTCATTTAACGTTCCGCGAGCACATATTACACATCCAAACAAGTCACAGAACGGACTGTTCCACAGGTAATTATGTTTTTAACTATTTGACAATAAAGTTTAAAATTACTTAGATCAAAGTTTCTTCAAACTTGTCTAAGGAGATTATTAAGAGAGGTAAAACCCTTTTATTAATTTTAGTATTTATAATAAGCGTATTGATCAGCGTCTCAAAGCCTGTCATTGTCAATATTGTAGTTTATTATCACGTTTCTATATTTTACAAACGTATCATTTTTTTTAAATGTTGGCATTAGTTTCTGATAGTCGTGCAAGCAAAAGTCAACTTTTCGAACCTTTTCATATCGCGATTGTACTAACTCAAATGTTTTAATCATTCTACATCATTATTTAGTCAGACCACATATCTGAAGATAACAATATTTATTTTGCACATTAAATTTTCTGTCAACTACGTCTCCACATCTTAGAAAGTAGTAGTATCTACTTGAGATTGTAATATTTTATAATAAATATTTTTAATAAATATTCTCTGCTATTATTTATTTTAAAATATCGCTTGCGTGACAAATACTTGAAATACGTCGCACTAAAGAATTGCGTCTAAATTCGCATTACAATTAATAAGGAATTTACATTTACAGATTAATAAGCGTAATTAGTATATAAATTACTTAAAGATTTTGAATATTATCACAATTTTTATTGCATATGAAGTGAGTCTTTGATTAGTACTTCGAAAAGAGTAGTCCCAAAGCGACGAACTATGTGACGTTAACTTGGGAAGGCTTGCGTAGTTGCATCCAACAATGGATTGCAATTAGCGGACGAAGCCGATGAAATTTGGTTTTGTCTTGTGGTCATAATCAATTACCCATACATGTAAAATGTGAATGTGATTTTGTTGAACATGAATTTTGATACATATGATCCGATAACGGATGTTATAATGATCATAGGACATTTTTTATTCCAGAAAATGTGTTAGCTTTCATGGGATATCGATACTAAATTTAAACCAATAGAGACGCGTGAACAACTATTATTACATAGGAGTGCCGTATACTGGTTTGTTACGTTAGGTTTATAAGCCAATTTGGTACAATTTTTTTTAAATTTCCTCTGGAAGTATTCTCCACCAGCACCAGAACCATTAGTTAGTTTTTCACAGCACGGTGATTACTGTCAATAAGTTCTAAATAAAAATAAAATAATATATTACCTATTCCTGGAGACAATGTATTCCACAGAAAAACTGTAAGCCTAAGAACTTATGACTAAATCAGAGGTATGGCTGTAAAGGATTTTTGTGAATAATGTGTCATAAACTGACAATAAATCTCAGAATTTTAGCCATTTGCACTTACGTTTTATAATAAATAAATGGAATTTACTGACTGTAGTTATTGTGTTTCAATTTCTGCCCACTATACTCGTGCCCATGTTATAGATCTATTAGTTTTAAATAATTTAATCGAAGATTACGGTATCCTGTCATATTTTCATCAAATTATTATTTGTTAATAATTTTGATATTGATGCATGATGATGCAGTATCTTATTTGGGTGTAAAATTAATATTTTACGGAATTTAAAGCTTGGTCGTTAGTAAATCTGATTTATTTTTATAGTTATAGAAATCCAGTGCAGGTTCTTAGAATAATATGGCAATGTGTCAATGTTTCATGTTTATAATGCGTTTATTACATTTAGGTATTGCAATTATAGAACAGTATCGGGTAAATTTCTATTTAATTATTTCACTCAATATGCCATATAATTTAATTAAGTTCGGATCATTTTTAAAGCTTTTATTCACGCCTTGTATTATAACAACACATAAAACAAAATTTAGATACTAAACAATTTTTTGTGTATCATGTTGAATACGGCTAGATCGATAATAATTATTCACAAAGTAACAATATTCTTGTACAAGATTTCCGTTGTTTTTTTCTGTTATTCATTAATTCAGTTGCTATCTAAGTCTAAGGAAAAAATTATGCGTTTGACCTTTTCCTGACACAATTTCATATTGTATATTAGGAATATAGAACAAGAAATCGAGTAGTGACAATCGCTGAATAAAAATGTGTGCTGGTATACATTTGGATTTTTCGCAAGTTTACTGCAAATTATGATTTGGTTAGTTTAGGTACATTTTAATGAATGCATTTTTTTATTTAAACACATTTTAATGCATGTATTTTTTTTATTTAAACATATTTTTTTCAAACAAAAAAGCTGAATTCGATCCGGAACCAAAACTAACATCCGTAGTCTACTCTAAAATTATGCTGCCTCTTACCGCGTCTACTCTAAAATTATGCCGCCCCTCCACACGGCCATAACGCTTTTTCCTGACAGAAAAATCCCCCGTCTATATAGTTCAAAAAATGGAACTCAGAAATGTTTCGAAATAATGCTACATGAGTATTAGTTAAGTCATGAAGCATTCTTGAGAGAAGAGTGACCTGTTAATTGACAGGTCACTCTTCTCTTGCTTTTTGACGTATTTAAAATCTTTTTATTTAGATCAAAATTAAAGCAAATTTATTAAGTCTTAGGATTATTTATTTTGGACTGATGTGATCTGATCAAGAGTGGTAGAATTTTAAAAATACTTTCACCGAAAATTAGTTTGACCAAAAGTCGTTAAATAGTTTTTGGGATATGTGGTATTTTCTTGGGCAAAGATTGACTATAAGTGAAAAGTGTAACTGGTACTTGGCCAGTTTTATACTTCCAAGATACCTTCTGCTATAGGTCTTTATGTTTTATATTTCTTGCAGGATGACAGAATAAACAGCGATGTGGGCTCTAGTCGCGGTGGCGGTGGTAGCAGGTGCTTCGTGCGCCGACACCGCTGGCTACTGCTCAGATAATATCTTTAAAAACAACTCCACTTGGATGCAATTCACTAAAGAACCGGTACCTTTAGAATACGGCTTCGAAGACAAGTTCAAGAGTATCCATTGCTGCGTGAAAGGATATCGAAGTATTGAATGGTATGTTCGATTTTATTTTTGCATTATTATACAAGGCATTTTAATATATTTAGGAGCAAATTATATATAACGAACGCTTGCGTAAAAATAAGTAGATACATTTTATAAATTAGGGGTTATATGGTTTTGTTTTTTTTATGTACAATGTTAGATATTCCTATTTTATTTGTGAGTAAGAAATGTTTGCTTCATCATTTAGAAGTAATCTTAACTTTTAGAAGAAATGTGCGCAACGCAATTACTGATGTATTAAATCCGACTTACGGCATTAGAAAAGTAATGGGCCGACATTATACAACTTTAATATAAATTATTTATAATTTTTCTTTATAAACACAAATTTAAGACTTTAAGAATTTTATTTGTCATTAATTGATCATTGTTTCTAATAATTACTACGTATAAAGTAAATACTTATGTATACTAAATGCAAAAAAATATAATTACTTTTGGAAACGTGTATCCGATGCTTCACGTACCATTTAGATTCACAACATGTGAGACAGGCAGGTGTGGGGCGATGACGATAAGCAAAAAGTTCTCGGAAATTGCTGATTGTGCGCGCGAAAATAATCATAAACGAATAGAATAACAATGGTCACTCTTCCAATACAGAATTGGCCCGCACCATATATTGAACACGTTATGGCGATCTACAATCTTTTTTACCAAACCAAAGCTAAAAAAGTATCTTTTCTTTGAAGTAATCTTCCGTCACAATTAAATCGATACCAAAAATTGACGATCAAAGCTGGAAACCGGTAATTCCAGTAAAAAATAATTGTCAGTACGATATTATCGAAACTGGATACCGAGATGGCAATCTTTGTATCCCTCCCTCATTTGTTGATTTAATTGATTTTCAACTTACATCGTCTTATTAAATTTCGACCGAGGTGCTGTTTTTAAGGCGATCCCAGCGTTTTATGTAAGACGATTAGAATGAAGTATTTTGTATAATAAAGAATATCAGACTGAGATTTTGGTTAGAGGCTGAATTTGTGATCATCAACACTTGTTAATACGTCGGATCTGTTTCAATATATAATTGCGATCATGATTACCTGCTGATCGCACGTATTTATCGATGAAATATACCTAGCTTCCAGTTATTCATATTATCGTATCGTCGTATTTTGTTTTTAAAATATTTTATCGGTTCTTCTATCATTTATATTATTAATTCTAGCATGTGTTTGTGAAACTTCGTTGGCGTTGTTATTAAAACAATAGGCGTATTGTGTTGTGAATTGCAAGGTTAGCGCCTTTAAATGCGCTACATCTGTCTACGTAAACGACATAATTTATCGGGATAAAAAGTATCTAAGTGTTGATATGACACAAATCCGTTTAATAGTTTTCACGTGATACTAACAGACTGATAGATAAAAGTTTTACAATACATAGATTTGGTTCCCCTTATTTTTTATTATTTTTAAACGCATTGTGCGAACTCTACAGATTTATTATATGATAGATAATATTTAACCGAGACCACATTGTTTCAGTAGCGCTTATTTCAATATTTGCAATATGTAATTATTAAATTTCAAACGCTTGGAAGTGGATTATTATAAATATCACTGCGATGCAAGCGCACCTGGTGCGAAAACAAGTGCAGTTCTTAGAACTGGTGATTGGCACTGATTGCTCGGCACTCCGCTCGTCGCCCTCCTCCCGGCACTGAGTTTTTGAGCCGCTCCCCCCTCTTAGTCACGTTAATTTCAAATACATTTACGATGTCATACCGTCATAGACATGCTATGAAACATAAAAAGCTTTAAGGCTATATTTGTAAAACAAGGGCTATCCATGCGTCTTTGTCCATACATTTAGAGTCCCTATCCTAGAGGTACTTTAACATCTCGCATTATTCGTTACGTTCATCTCCGGTCTCGTCTGTATTTATATAGTGAATTTTATAAAACAGTTCATTCATATCCATGAGACTATGAAACGATACACAGAAACAAACAAACTTAAATTCACGTTTATATGTATGTGTATGAGAGCTTGCCATACTACGGCTTTGCTCGCATAATCTTTGAGAGCTTTATTATCTCGCTCTCTTGTTCCACTTTCTAAAGCAAAAATAGGTTGAATTATCCCCGTTCTCAAAATTAAATTTACATATCCTTCTATACTATATTATAAATCTATAATTCCATTATAAACGCGAAAGTATGGATGGATGTTCGTTGCTTAATCACGCCAGAACGGATGAACGGCTCTGGATGAAATTTAAATTTATAGTCTGAAATAGCACATGGCTCCTTTTTATGCTGGATAAATGTACAGTTAACGCGAGCAAGGTCGCGGGCAAATGCAAATTTTTGTACAAAAAAGTCATGTTAATAGTTTCATATCCAAAGCCGAGAAGAACAAATAAACAAAGTCATTGACATTTACAATATGTATTATTATTAGTATGGTTTAATATGCTATCAGCCATTATATCATACAAAAGATTGTTGAGGAGTTTATTGTTTTGTATTAAGTGTACTAATTGTTTAATCCTTTTTCTTTATATTTATTTGCGTGACTCACTTCGTTTGTGACGTAAAGCTCTAGGCCGCCGGACCAATGGATTATGTCATTATCCACTTGTTTCAACTTGTTAAATTGCAAACCATAACATCATATCATAATAGACCATCACGCATTTGATGTAGTTTCTTAGAAAATATCTGCTTTTCATAATTGCTATTATCGTTACTGCGTTTTTGTGATGCAAGTAAAGCCTTGAGGGAATTGATTTAACCAAGGTTGCGCTCAAAGCCGATGACCCGCGGTATCGTCCCACTAAAGCAAATTGCAATGGATTTTTACAATAAATTTTAAGCATGAAAATTTTGACTAATGAATTTTGCTGTAGATAAAATTGCAAAAGCAATGTCCTATCATGTCATTATTATGTGGCGATCTACGAAAAAACCAAGTGTAAGTAAAAAGTCTTGCCTTCAGCAAAAAAATATAATAATATATGTATACAGGTTATTTTTTAATAGGCTAGCATCACTTTAAATAACAATTGCGACCTCCACAAGGGTCGCGACCCCAAGATTGAAAAACGACGAACTAGAGGAATGTTATTCAGTTATTTATAGACAAATGTGAATGTGTTAATATTGATTGTAATTACAAAAGGTAAATCTTAGGTATGAAGGTCAATTATCATCGATTCTTTCCATTCATTAATAGACTAAATGGTTTTAAGATTTGGCTTTAAAAATCTTCAGTTTCAATGTTTTCTTAATGGATTAAAAAAAAATACATTGACCGTTCCCTTAAACCTAATTATGCAGTTTCAAATATATTTTTTCAGATATTAAAGAACCGCAAATGTATTATGCGATTTTTATAAAAATTAGTTTTAGATGAAAAAATCTTGTGTACCTACGAGATGGTAAATCTTGGAAATTAACTAAAATTACAGGTTAAAATGTGTCCTAAATGGCAAAGAAGAAAACTGAATTTTTAAATTTGAGAAAGTTGCTCAAATAAAACATGCAGTCAAGCCACTCACCACAAATGTGTAGACCATCTTGGCATATTAGTTGTTAGGAAGTAAGTGATTTCACAGCCTCCCTGCCCATCTTTGCGAAACTTACGGGAAAAATCACCTTACACCTTACCGACAATTACAGAGCATATCGGTGACTTTTATACCAATGTCTTTGTAACGTTAGTGCTTTGTATACAAATATTTTACGTTTATGACCTCAAAAGAACCCTTCATAGTTCGTAGACTGCCACGAAAGTGTCCGATTTTTCTATTTTAAAATGCCTACTAATAATAATAATTCCCATTACAATTTTTTGCGTATATGTATTAAATATTCGTAAACACATGCACAGGTAAAAAAACAAGTTTATTCTACCAATGAAACATCCCTAGTTAATGGGTTATGGTCATTTGTAGACATCATTAGGTCTGTCTATCACACATCAATTATTCATGTCATACACTCAAAAATCGCAGTATACCGACGCGACGTGAGAAATTGTTCTTGGTAATTTTTTTGTTGCATTTAATGCGTATCAGTAAAATCGATCAAATCCGATAGCATTTCGAAGAATTCGCGTAACTTCTTGAACTCTAAATTTTATTATAAGAAGTGTGTTGATTTTCATTTTATTAACAAGGTTAAAGTTTTTTGATTTAGGCGATTTAATTTTTAAAGGCGAATGTCGTCTTACGGTGCATTGTGCACCCAAAGAACAGCCAGTTACCGTTGTTCGATCATGCTTATTTAGGTGACAAAAGGCCTTTTACCGGTGGCCGGTCGTGAATAGTGTATGCGGGAGTACCTGGGCTGTCGCGGCCGGTATCTGCGAAGGTATCGCACGTCGTTGGCGCAAACCTGTATTGTGGCGGTTCCCGGAAGGCTCTTTGTTGCGTGCCGCTGCGCCCCTCGCCCTACATCGCCACACGTCTAAAGGCTCCACGGTTTGATGCACTGCTCTGCTGCTATGGGAACAATCTTTCCTCTAACGTTTATGGACCGTACCGTTCATACATTGACATTACTATTCGATTGTCACTGCTATTAATGAAATTGCGTCACTACCCTATATTATTATTTTAATTGTAAGCATTTGTCATAAATAAAACTAGTAGTGGATGAATTGTTGGCAATAGCGGGGTAAAAATCACACCACGTGAAGGTCTGTAAATTTGTTCGACCTTTCCATTGGTTACTTAGCCAACCACTCACCGACCTGGTCTGATCAACAGGTCAGTGAGTAACAAATAATTTCATGAATAATGTTCGAAATACATGTTAAAGATATTGATATTCTGATTTTGATGAAAGGGGTAAGTTATTCAATTTATTTTTCTTATAGTATTTCATGTTGGAAGTTGGTCCAAATCTGTCTGTTAGAATGATATCTTAAAGAAAATTTGGTTGCTATTACTGGCTATTAGGTAAATTTACTCCTTCAAATTGCAAGCTTTCCAAGCAAAGGCAAATGTATTACCATGGCTTGGATTCAATCTAATAGTTTCAATCTTTGGCAATCAACTTAATCTTTAATATTTTTCACAATATCCCTTCACCACTTAATATTACTTTTTACTATCAGATTGCATACATGTATGTAGATGCAAAGAGTGACGGACTAACACCATGACTATTTTTAAGTCCTGAACTCTATGTTTGTCAAAACGGTTACAAAATTCTAAAAAACATTTTACAAGTTTAAAAAGGGTAGGTATGTACACGGGAAAAGCTTCGCAGAAAGCCTTTTTTAATCGCCAGTTATTCATTAAAAACAAAGAGCAATTCAATTACTATAGTAACTTTGTAGTCGATCGCCACTATTTTCTTCCGTTGATACGTCAATAAAGCAGGGTGCTTAAAGTATTCGTTCCGATACTACTAATGAAGTGGCCATAAAATACACAAAACAAGCATAGAATTCCCACTGGGCCCAAATAAAAACCGACATCTTGTCTCGACACGTTTAAACGACTCGATTTGTTGAGCCGATTATTTTCGAACTCGGCCTTTATAGTCCAACAGGTAGGAGATCATCTTGTTTAACAAATTCTTTGATAAGATTATTTTATTGGTGAACCTTTGATTACGTAGTTTTACGAACTGTAGAATTTCTTACTTTGCATTAACTACATCATAATTATGTAAATCGGTGCACGTCAATGCGGTTTCTAATCCTTCGAATCTGTCGCCAGTTTTTGTGTCATTTATCACACTCATTTTGATGCGAACCCGAAACGATTAATTTTATAATTGCTGCGAAAGAAGAATAAAAAACAAATCCCTCGCTGCATTTTCCAACATGGATTGGCCGGCTTTGTTACGTCGCATGGGGTATCTCGATAATCACAATATTTAACCTTTACTTTTAGATTCTGGTAATTGTAACAACCTATAGGTATAAGAAAACTGCAATAGTTGTGCAACGTTGGAATGAAACACGGGTACGTTTCCCAGTAAGCTACCACGACAACTCTTTATTTATCATCATTATATTTTTTGACAAAATCATTATATCTTACGGACATAAGGATGTTCGCAGATAATTGTACAAACTATAACTACATTACCAATGTATACAAACAACTTAGTAATGATGAATCCTACCCACGAGAGCAGCAGATACGAACCCTTGCACTCTGTAAACCAGGAAGGCCAGTATAATGTGAAGAATGGCTATAAATAAAATAAACCTATATTATCAAAATTTAAGTAATACTTTCTTAAGTTTTGGCGACTTGTATACATAATAAAATAAAACTACGTTTTAACGGTTTTAATCGCGGTAATTTCGGAAATGTCGGAATTACAAAAATCAAATAAAATACCGTACAGTATTGTATTGAATAATCTAGTGATTATGAGCTTACATTTCCCTATGTTACAATAGTTTAGATTTAATGCAGTATATAATTTATGAAACCATTAGCAGAAAATATCAGTCTTGGACGGTGAAAATGT
Organism: Dendrolimus punctatus; assembly: GCA_012273795.1. Taxonomy (NCBI): domain Eukaryota; kingdom Metazoa; phylum Arthropoda; class Insecta; order Lepidoptera; family Lasiocampidae; genus Dendrolimus; species Dendrolimus punctatus. The sequence goes on along the minus strand of CM022531.1, from coordinate 18,577,815 downwards.
CGTTAGCGCGCCGGAGGTCGATGGATGCAGGCGCAGGCGCACGACAATGTTGCCCGCACAATAGCCCGAATTATTTATCTACCGTATTGATCTCACTAAGCGCGAGGGCTTAGTTTTTTTTTCTAAAATCGAGAGTGGTATACAATCCCTTTGTAAATGTTTTTTGTTCACATATTTCTTTGTAGTTATTACAATGAAACACGTATATTTCGTGTGAACTACGTGAACTTAGTAGGAGGATCATATAAGAGTTTTATGAAAAGTATGAAAAGAGCAATCACTAACTTTTAAATATACTCCAAGTGCTTTTTATTCGTATTTTATTATTTGTTTCAAAAATTCAATTTGAAATAGCATTTTTTTTGTCAAGTTTATTTTAATTGAGAATGATTTGAAGAATTTTATTATATTGTGGTCTATTTGCTACTTGGCACGTTGATCGTGGTATTAAAGATTAAACAACAACATGCAATATTTTTATGTTGTGTTGAGTTCTCAATTTACTAATTGAAGAGCAGCTATCTGGAATCATTACATCTCATGATCATTGATTTTATTTTGTTGTTGTTTTGTTACATCAATCTCGTTCGGTCAACATAACGTATATAGACGTATTTTAAAACAGGCATGCCCACATAGCATACTGTTGTCAATTAGGTGTCTTCTTATATTTTAATAACATTCTTATTATTACAATTGTAATATGATTTCTATTAGTTGTTACTTATTTTTAAGTATGCCTTTGTGTATTCTAAGAATAAATAGTTTACGACCGCGTCGGGATCGCGGGGACAGTGCGTGAAAACAAAAATATGCGTAATACAAGCGAGTTGTCTTTCGAAAGTTGGTAAACTTTAATGATTGGAACGGATATGTCAGTTTGTCGACATCGGATGCTAGTTGGTGCTCAGCGACCATCGACGAGTTCACACGCCGACGATGACTTGCCTCTACAAATACGAACCTACGTTTCTATTGAAATATTCAATATTGACATTGCATGGTTCGTTGAGATTTAACTTCTTTCATTCAACCGCGTAATTCCATAGACATTAAGCACTTAGACAGCATACTAAAAATAATAGGGCATCAATCAATGCATTATAACTAAGACCACCGTGTAAGAATTTTGCGAGGTATGTCGCGTGGGAAATTCGATACCGACATTCGGGAGCGACGCGCTAAGGGAGATGCATGTTTGAAATTTCTGAACATGAGAACGATTGTGGTAATAAGAATGAATGTCACATAGGCATTGTCGACTTGAATTTACCAATAATAAAGCAAAGGAATGTATTTTTTTGATCCGATACGCGCACTGAATTATTGAAATCATCCATCGCAGTGTCAAAGCCCCGGGCTAAGGCTGTGCGCTGCGAGCGAAACACTAATTCTTATTTCGCATAATTCATGCAACAATAGACATTGCACAGTCGTCGAATCGTATGGGTTTCGAGAAATGTTGCCCGAGCTCGTTATGACGTCGTAGCACGTCCAACAAATGGCTTCATCGTGAAAATTAACATTCGGCCAGCATCTCGACTCGAGTCGCCCCGCTCCCCCACCGCGCCCCTCTTTCCGTTCTTAACTAAATATTGAATTAAAGACGGGCCCTCCGTCGAGGCTTCTAAACTCAACAATATGCAAAACAACCTACAGCCAGGGGGCAGGGTATTTGCCCTTCTCGTTGGCTATCATCCATGGTCTAGAGTCTAGAGTATCTCGCCATAACAAGCGTGAGTTCTATTCCGGCATTAGTGGCCCGATTCCAGTTGGTCTAGAGAGTAGCAGTACATTGGTAACACTTTCGGTATTATAAATGTCCCTAGCCGATGGTAACCGCTTTCCATCAGGTGGGCAATCTGCCTGTCTGCTGAATTCGTCCAATAAAAATTTCGTTTTTTGTAACTTATAACCGTAATAAATTTCATACTTTCACAACAATTACGCAATCTTGTGTATAATAAAATAATAACTAGTAGTTTCCGCGTAACGTCGTTTGATTTATCTTGTGATCCACACCTTGCTGACACGATCCCTTTCTGTACCAAATATAATAATGAAAACTGAATAATTTTCAATATATACACTTAGAATAGTAGGTATAATTGTTTATTTTGTGAACTATCATTATTAAAAGAACAAAAAATGTTTAATGTTAATTCTATTTTTTTATAAATATAAATTTTATTTTAGCGAAATACAATCTTATAGTTGTACCAATGTGTATCAAAGCTTTACTAAAGCAATAAGTATTACTTTTTAGGCAGGGTACTTTTTGTTCCCAGGTCTTCCGTCATGCCAGTGATCTTGTTACTAAAGTCCTACCAGTACATTATTATAATAGGAGAGTGTACAACCTCTTGTTGCTGGAATTTGAGAAGATAGGTTTCGCTATTTGAATTCTTTTACGTTCTTTTTTGTGTAAGATAGAATATTTATAGTTAGACTCTACTGCGATTTGTACTTCGAAATTAATTCATATGGTTTAATGTTTTATTACTGTGTTAGAATGCGGCTTGATCAAACGACTTAGCTACAAAGAGCCCGTTTATGGGTTATAACTGGCTACCGGGAATCATAATTGCACGGGTTTGCCTTTCGATACATTTGCAGATTAGCGAGAAGATTCGTGCGTGTGTTTAATATGCCTCGGCATTGTCCCGCAGGACTCCACTGTACGACGCACGCAATCATGTATGAGTTGCAGTTAATTCATTTCTGACTTACACACGTTTGTATATCGCGCAGTCTATTCCAATGCGTATACTATAAAAGTCACATTATAGGATTGAAACGAATGAAATTATATCGTAAATCGAGTCGGCGTTATCGCACGCGCATCTTGGCAATGGGACTTATTATGCTGTCGCCGTATGTCGCTCGTCCGTCGCGGCCATCCCTGTGGTGGCCAACATACATTACATAGGGCGCACATTATGTCACGATAAGTCACTTCATTTGCTGAATGCTGCTATACTGGCTGCTACTTAAATGAAGAGTATTTGTTTCTTGATGTGACGTAATTGCTATTTCTCTTCAAATCATATAAATGAATCCCAAGACGCCAAATCATGGAGATCGTGGTCTGTGCCATAAGAATCAATCATTTTACGAGCCCGTTGTGCATAATGAAACAGTCATTTCCGGCCAATTCGCGATATCGAATATATAATATTTCGCACAATCGAGTGCTCGTCGTCGGATCACGCACGGACGGCACCGTGGCGATCCTTCATTAGTATTCGTCTTATGACCCATCGCAATAATAAATTCTTGTGCACTTGCAGTTTCATGTAGTGCCAAGAAACCGCGATCAGCTACCGAATGTTTAATGGCCATTGTTCATTTCAATATTAAGCTGCCGTCTTTTATATTGTAACATGTAATGTGTGACTTACCATAAATTCCATTATGTATATATATTAAACTCTATTTCATTTTGAATAAATAGAACTTAAGCGTACTTTTCGCTTATCTTTTCGAATGGTTGTTGTGGTTAAAATTATTTTTGCAATTATAAATAAACGGCACATTTCGCTAAGGTATTCAATATGTGTTTTGAGCTACAATTATCGGTATATGGTTCCTGTTTCCGATAATACAATACACTCACTTAATTTAAATACAAAGCATTTGTCTATAATTCAATACCGGTGTCGTTACGTGGCCGACGGCGACGTCCGTCCAAAAGTGGCGTCTACGCTCGAAAGTGTATAATACATTATGAGCTTTGCAATCTTATTATGCCAACGTGATACCAAAGTGTTTCCTTCCGGGTTTTTCATTAATTTTATTGTTAGGTATACCCAGTATTTTTTATTGTACCAACTACAATTTTAGTCATTCAAATCTAATCGGTAACTATAAAATTATGCTGGGAATTACCAGCGTAACGTGTTTGGGGTTTTCACGTGGTAATGCTGAAGATTCCAGTTTGTACTAAATTAAAATAAAGATTTGTCATTAGCTGAATATTTTTGAACGATTTCGAGCATACGAGCTAGATAAAAGGCTACTCGTTTTTCGATTGTCGAACCTTCGATGTTGAGTGTATAGTGCACTCGTGATGTTCCCAGGCCGAGTGAAGCAGCAACGGCATTCTTTGCCCATACGCAGCTGGGCGAGCCACCTGGCTGTTCCGGGACGTGTCATTACCCGTCTTGAGACTACATTCCCTGGACACCAAGAACGCAAATACAAACTGCCGCCTTCCTATTCAGCGTTTTTCACAGCAATGCCTGTACCAACCAAGAATGACAAACACTCTTTCAACATAATTGCTAAATGAGGATATGCTTCACATACCATTAATAATCTTGCAAGAACAATCATGTGCAATTGCCATTTAAAGTACTTTCACGATTTAATCGCTTATATATACACAATTCATGGGAGCTTAGTGCCTTACGTAACCGTGTCAATCAAGTCAGATGGGTTTGGATTTTACCCGGGGAGGCATGCACCAATTAGGTATTTTTGATATTCTGTCACGAAAAAGCGTTACGACCGCGTGGAGGGGGGAAGGCAGCATAATTTATAGTAGACGTGGTGAGAGGTGTCATAATTTTAGATTAGACTATGGATGCGTTTTTTGGTTCCGAATCGAATTCAGTTTTTTTTTGATAAAATAAAATAAGTTTAAATAAAAAAATGTATTAATTAAAATTGACCTAACCTAACCAAATCATAAATCATCATCGTAAAACTTCAAGTTTAAATTTTGTTACGTTTCGTTTTGCCACTCGTTTTAGCACTTGACCGGTTTTTATTTTATTTAATGCTGTTGTCTTGTTGGTAATTGCCTCGCAATCATCCCTTGTTGACAGTGAAAGAAAACCTCATGATAAACTAGATAGATAGAAGATACAGAGATACACTATAGGTACTCAATTACTCATAAAATAATTTTAAAGTGGTTGTTACTTATACGTTGAAAAAGGTTATCAAGTTGATTTTCCTCCTAAAAAATAATAGTAATGTTTCTCTGTTTAAAGCTTAGAGTAAAACTATAACAAAAAATAAATATAATTCACGTTGTTAAATCAAAGTTTAGGTAATACTTATTAGTTCAGATACATGCCAGCTGTCAAGATTATATAGATGATTAAAATACATTCCGAAATTAATGTCATATGAAACAGCGGGCACTAAAATACTATAACTATTTGAAAATATGATAATAAATAATTACAATAATTGATTAAAAAATAACACACTATTTGACTTGATTAAGGTAGAGACGACATAATTTGCTAATTGTGCACAGAATTTAGGAGGCCACAGCGTTTCTTCAGACTGTAAAGTGTCTCAGTGGACTCTCAACTATAATATGATGACAAAAATGTGTTGAGTCATCTATTGGTAATTCTTTGTTATTCAATGTGTTATAATTCTAATCATTGATAAAGTTTTAGGGAGTACTTACTGTTTTTGCACATTAAAAACGATTTCGAAATTCCATCAACCGTAACTTTAAATAAATGTTCTCCTCAATTCATCCGGCGAGCGCAAACTTTCAAGACCTGCCTACATTAAAACATGGCTTCGTCTAGCGTGTTACCTATTAATTTTTACCAACAATTTCGAATTCACATAATGATTACAGATTCTGATTCGTTAATTAAAATGTATCAATCGGATTTTTTTAATATGTACATTCTTATAGATCTTGCTGGTATTGGTTTTTTTCTACCACAATTGTTATAATCACTTAATTTACGTTAAGATAAAAGTAATTTAAAAGGTTTACAAATACAAGAAACATATCGCGGCTTTTGGGTTTTGTAAGTAATAATTGTTGATTGGTTTTGATCGTTTAAACTTGTGCCAAGTACGTGTTAAACAGAACAACACAATTAATGGATCCGTAGAGGTGATGAACTGGCTACTAATTTTAAAAAAAGCATTTGATAAAAAAAGTCCCACATATCGAAAACAACTATCACTTTCCATTTTTCGTGAGTTTAGAAGCTAATATAATTATAATCTACTAACTTATATTAAATAAACAATTAATGGCCGCTTCCTATATCTTACTATTATTTTCATGTGAAAGTTATTTTCTGTGCGTGGCAGGACACCCTTAATCTTTATTTTTACACGATATTACTATACGATGTTGTATAGAGGCTATTTAAATATCACTTTGTGCGAATTTTCATTCAATTCAATTAATTCATTCAATTTTCAATTAATCCCTATTTTTGCGACAAATAACTGATATACTTCAAAAGAGGGACTGTGGTGTTTTCTATAAACATTTCATTTCTGCCATAATGACAACGGGAACCTTAAAAACTTCTATGACTCAACTATATCAAATTTCTCAGAAATCATTAGTAATAAGGAAGGAAAAGATAAATAAACCCACTTTTACTTTATATTTTAGGAAAACAATAAGGAAATAGTCACAATACTTACTAAAGTGGCATTGTATGAACAAGAAACTGAAGTTGTTACGACAGGAGATGGTGCCCTGCGGTTTCCCGTTCACCTGTTATGCCGACGAGTTTTTACCGTGCATCGGGTAGTTTGTGGTTTTTCTAATCACACCGTTCAGCCATTTCTAACGCGCATCCCTAAACCGCACTAACTGTATGAAACTGCTACACTTGTACTCGGCAACGTTGTAACTCAGGTTCTGTGTTGTCGTCGCATCTATCATTAATATACATGTATTTATTGCAGCTAACGTATAGTTACGGATTCCAGATATATCATTACATTTGTATAAAAACTTGAGAAGTTTTTGTACAGCTACGTCTATTACCTATTTACAGATATTGAGTTCTCGTAATAATTACAAAATTCATTAATGTTCTTTGATATTTCGTTTTCTTTTCTTTTACCAAGAAACGGTAACTCTGAGTTTTTCTTGTCGGTTTGAATGTGTTTTAACAATCACCTCGTGATGGCGGTGAAGGTAAATATTTTGGAGAAGCGTGGCGGGTATGCCGTCCCATACACCTAAACTGGCCTTAAATGTTGAAGCCTGTCCCAATAGTGGGATGTTTATGGCCGATATTATTTTACGTAAGTCTATATAATATTATAAAAAGTGTAGTGATTTGTTTTCAAAATTTTGTCCGTTTGTTCGAGATTCACGTAATAACGACTGGGCCGATTTCGATAAGTTTTTCGGTGATAGCAAATTCCCGGACTTAAAATTTGCATTACTTCATATCCTCAGAATCCCAGGTGAAATTTTTGGGAGCGGCTTAAAGTCCTGAAAGTTGAAGTAGAAAAGAACCGGTCTCCGATGTCATATTTTCATTCATCAATAATCAATTCTGTCATAAAATTTGTGAGACTTTATATATATATATATCCCAGGTATCCTGCAGTATTTTTCCCGCTTATTCCGGCCCACGCGGGTAATTTTTGTATATTCTTGTGGCGTCAAATACTGTGCAGAAACAACTTTCTCTATTATTTAACAACGCTTCACATATATTATTATAAATATGTAATGCTTTTAGATGAATTTTCCTATTCACACAGCGTATAGTATACCTAGTAATGATTATAATGGTCTTCGGTGCGTGACGGGCAATCATGAGAACACGGCGTAATATAAGGGAGCTATGTCATTATACGGCGTATGTGTGACAACTGTTCGCTGGAGGAGGGTAATTGCGGTTGTTTCACAGAAATGACAAGCTAGTGCCCACAAAGGAGCTCTACGTAACTTATTGTGTTTTGGGCCGTCAATCCTTCTCGGCAGTAATGGCTCAAAACTGAGCGGCTCTAGTAGACTTACAAAAACTTTTGCAGAACTGGTCCAAGGCACACTTTTCAATAATTGAGAATGTATATCGACAAAAAAAGGTTTGTGTGTAGGCTGACATGTATGTGATGTGACAGAGGACGTTTACCAGAATAGAGGAGTATGGATTGAAATTACATACTGCCATAGCCTAAAAATATACACATATAAAGAAACAAAAAAAATGACAAGCAAATTAGTTCATTGCCCTAGTACGAGAAAATCATTAGCTTAACATTTTGCTAGTCAACGATTCGCAATTAAACGTGCATTTTTTGTGCGACCAAATTTCAACTGAAATGACGTGATCTTAGCGCTCACAAAAACCCGGACGCCGCTCAAATAATCGGAGATTGCTGCTTATCATTTTCTAGATATTTTTATTAGGTACATACAATGTGAAGGTCAAGCTTTCAAAGAATAGTTGATTTCTGAATATAAATAAATCTATTAAGTAAAAGCTAATGATAACACATTGTTATAATACTTGTTGCTGCTACATTGTTTACAAACAAATTATAATGTTAATTTCTACCCTCAATTTAAATTTTACTTTGTAAGTCTTCCTTACTTTACATATGAACATAAATCTATTATATGAATGGTAATATTGCGTGCAAATTGAAAGCGTTTTGAGCCAACGGGTTATGTGCGTGTTCATATTCGGGGTACCCTTTGTGTTTTGTAATGTGTCGGTATAGGTTGCGTCCAACTGATTTACGTTTTGCTTGAGGGAGTGCAACCCGATACACGGTCAAAGACCGGTTCGCGTTATTTCGGAAAGATTCGTTGCCTTTTAATGATGGGCCCAGCCGTGATCTGGGCACTCGTAGAATGACCTCATCGGAAATTTCGTCTCGATTCAAACTTCACTAATATTTTCCTTTCAACGAGTTGTTTAAGACTTGTCAGATGGGTCTACTTGTGATTTTGTCTTTAAAAAAATCTTAGCATTTTGAATACACGTATAATGTGTTTAATTGTAACTAATTTTAAGATCCGGTTACTGGCTAAATCAGCAAAAAACTGCTGGTTTGTTTGAATACCTGTAGTAAATTATATTAATTATTTTTACAACATTTTTAAAACTGTATACTAACAAGTGATCGCCGATATCCTCAAACGTCATTGTCATTTATTTGTAGAAAAAAAATATGGCGGGATTTTCCGACCTCATTATAATATAAAACTTGTGTACAAAATAAAATTTTGCATAAAATCGGTACAAAAGCACATAACACAATTTGATAATGCTATTCTCATTAAAGAATCCTATTTTACATTTAAACAATAAATGTATTATACTATAGAAACAGTGTGATATATATGTAATTTATAGTAACTGACCACATCATGTATCATCTGTCAATAAGAATCAGTAATGGACAATAAATCTGCGTGGCAGGAGGCACTCCCATAAATTCGTTAATGCGGATTTCAATATCCCTAAAGCGAACGTTGCGTGAGTCATTACTTTGAAAAAAGATAAAAATATGCGCACAGTTCTCCCAGGGACACTGGAAGGTGGAATGAAGACTGTAAACATACGCTCTTGATATGTTTTCTCAGAAATCGACACGAGACTAGCGCAAATAATAGTTACCAACATAATAATTGTATCTACCTACGCAGTACACAGTAATATGTATACTGTAATAAATTTATGCAATATGATTAACATTATAGCGTAACAAAATAACTAATAAAAAATCGAAATATCTTAATGCTGTCAACTAATTATAAAGGTACATTTTATTTGATTTATGATGGCAAAAAGCACCGCGACCTCTTTTGATTGAATACCGTCGAAGTCAAAATACAAAAGACGCTCTTTCTGGGAAATCATTCTAGAACAATCTTGTGATGAACCATCGCTCAAACATTTTGTTTTCATTCGAGCGATTTCAAAAACGGCTCCCGCAAAATTTAACTGTTAGCGGGAATCTATAGATTCACGGGAATCGTTAGACACGTTGTTTGCTTAAGCTCGCTTCGCTGAACAAATTACAGCTGTTTGATTTCGGCTTAACCTAAATTATGCAAATCTAAACATTTGTGATGAACTCTTTCATCGCGAGGTACTTAGCAAAGTACATATTATGCGGATATATCATTGTTCCAAATACATCATTTGCATTCGAAACTGAACGTTTTCCCCTTTGCCGAGTGAGTGTTGGTCCTGCATTTCGCGGAATCGCCGCGCTGCTGTCATCGGCAGATGCATTACGCCACTGCTCGGACCGTGGTATTGCCGTTGCCGGTTTTCACACCACACTGCGTATTAGGTCTATCCAGGCGTATACTATAAATAAAACTTGATCTCAGAATAATTTCTATGTACGATATAAAATTTATTCTTATTGTAAAAATACCAAAAAGGAACCGCGCAAAGAAACTTTTTTAAACCAATTTTGTTAAATCCCTTTTTGCCTTAATGGCTAAGGATCATGAATAATAAAATTTATAATCCGTCAGGTTTGAATTTAATTGAAGTAAAATATTTATCTGATTATGGAAAGATCAGTTCTTAAAAGAATTTAAGTATATTATTATGTAAACAATCTTTATGGTTTCCAGGTTTTCTTATATTATCTCGGATTGCGAAATACTAAAAGAATTTTTAGCATTCACTGAATAGTATTTGCTGTTTTATTACTCATCATCATCATCATCATCCGGGCGTGAAATTCCGATTGCTTGCTGGTTCACGCTTAGGGTCCACTTTGCTACATTTTCTACTCCACTTCGCGCGGTCTTCAGAATCCACCGTTTTGAGACCATTGGTGCGTGTGTCATCCTTCACAACGTCAAGCCAGCATTTTTTAGGCCTTCATCTTTGACCGGTACCTGGTGGAGGTGGCATGGCTAGACATTTGATCCCCACATAATTAGCCGGTCCCCGTAAATCGTGACCGTACCAGCATAAGCGACATGAAGACTGCCGCGGACTCGGGAGTTCCTGACGCGGTCTTTTCGCGTCACTTGACACATCCGTCGCAACATATTCATTTTCGTCACACTCAGTTCTTGCTTGTGTCGCTCATGTACAGGGCACGCTTCATTGCCATACAAAAGGACAGGTCTAATTATGGATTTATTATAGACGTGTCTCTTTAACTTAACTAGCATTTTTAGGGTCGCAAATGACACCTGTAATTTCACGCCACTTTTATCAAGGTGCTGAGATTCGTGACTTGACGTCATGATTAATATCCCCGGACGCGCTAAGAACAGATCTCAAGTACATAAATTGATCCCTTTGCCGTATCGTTGCCTATGCGCGCGGATGTGGGATCTGTAGTGTTGCCGGCCAAGTACTCAATGTTCGTCACATTTAGTTTCAGACCGCTGGTCTCCAGCGACCCTTGCCACACATTCACAGTATTTGCTGTTTTATCACTAATCTAGACTAATTCTTAAAAAAAGAATATTTGAAATTTTAATTTTATAATCAATTATATTCTAACCATCTTCCATATGAGGCTTAATCAAATCAACCTTGAGGCCAGGACTGGATTTATATCAGTGAAAAATCTTTTATTCAAGTGCTGTGTTTCAGGTTCAAAGATGGCGTGGCGTATCCATGGTCTGCTGGCGTGTCGAATCTTATCTTGTACCCGGAGGCAGCAAACCAGACATTGTACACGAGGCGGGCTGCGCGTGCTGACTCCGGCAACTACACCTGTCGTTTTAGCAACGAGACGCACACCGACACTCACACCGTCAGACTTGATATATTAGGTAAACGATGTTTTACTTCGAATTTCTAAGCAAGTAGAGAAATGATTTTTCACAAACGTTCATACAATTTCAGAATGTTTTTCTTTATTTTGTTGCTTATTTAATACTAATAATAAATAACCAAGCAAGTTATACTTTTATGCATGGGTGATATACAGAGAATCACTTTGGAGCTCTAGTTTGAGACACTTATGGCCGGTTCCTAAATCTTACTATACATACACTTTGCTTACCTTACCATCGATCAGTTGAATTTTGATATTACTTACAAGGAGGTTATATCAAATTTAAATCGATAATAATAGGATATAGGCACCGGCCTATAGACCTTAGGAAATAACGGAAAGTTCGTTTACGAAATCTACCATGCCAGAAATCGAACCCGGAGCTTCTGCGTTCCAGTGAGCTAGGCTGGCTTAGTCTATTCCACCACAGAGGCAATTAAAAAATTAATATTTAATAGTATAATATTTTTAATAGTAGCTCTAATATGCCAAAAGGTTAATTGTTTTAGTATTAATTATATCTATCTCATTTCAAGAATTTCCCTTAAGCATTTCTGTGCTTACGATTGAAATTTTTGAAATGAGAAGTTAATAATAGGTTAGAAAAAAGTAATTTTGGTTATTTAGTGTGAAATAAAAATAGAGTTTTGTGAGCATATATGATAAAAAAGAGTCATCAAAATCATATTTTTATGAATTTTTTTCTCTCCATCACATGATATTCGGCATCCCTCACTGAGTAAACATTGAACAGAGAGTTAATATCTTTTATGAATAACAACAATGGAAAATCAGTATCCAGCCTAAATTGCTCTCTTCCCTTCACTCTGTAATTGGCTTTAACAACTAGTAATTTTGGCATTTGTGAAGAAATTTGCTATTACTTGTCTTTTTATATTATCATTTATTTCATAATACCAGCTTGGCCGACGGTTACGCCGCGTGTCTTACCCAGTAGTTTTCCTTTAGTTACATAAAAACTTATTCGTTTTTACATCCCTATTAATATTATAAATGCGAAAGTAACTCTGTCTGTCTGTCTGTTCCGTTTTCACGTAAAACTACTGGACCGATTTGCCTGAAACTCAGTATATATATATTTTCGATACCGAGGATGAACATAGGATACTTTTATCCCGAAAATGGGATAGTTTCCGGATAACATGATATTTGTCTGTTTGTTTGTTATGCTTTTACGGAAAACTACTGGACCGATTTGGCTGAAATTCGGTACGTATGTAAATTAAATACTGAGGATGGACAAGGATAATTTTCATGTTGGCCTTTTGGTCATTTTGGCCTTTTTGGTCATTTTGGCCTATTTGGTAATTTTTCCTTTTTGGTCATTTTGGCCTATTTGGTCATTTTGGCCTTTTTCGTCATTTTGGCTTATTCGGTCATTTTGGCCTATTTGGTCATTTTGGCTTATTCGGTCATTTTGGCCTATTTGGTCATTTTGGCCTTTTTGGTCATTTTGGCCTCTTTGGTCATTTTGGCCTCTGGTCATTTTGGCCTCTTTGGTCATTTTGGCCTCTTTGGTCATTTTGGCCTATTTGGTCATTTTGGCCTCTTTTGTCATTTTGGCCTCTTTGGTCATTTTGGCCTATTTGGTCATTTTGGCCTATTTGGTAATTTTGGCCTTATTGATCATTTTGACCTTTTTGGTCATTTTGGCCTATTTGGTCATTTTGGCCTATTTGGTCATTTTGGCCTTATTGATCATTTTGACCTTTTTGGTCATTTTGGCCTATTTGGTCATTTTGGCCTATTTGGTCATTTTGGCCTATATGGTAATTTTGGCCTCTGGTCATTTTGGCCTCTTTGGTCATTTTGGCCTATTTGGTCATTTTGGCCTCTTTGGTCATTTTGGCCTATTTGGTCATTTTGACCTATATGGTCATTTTGGCCTCTTTGGTCATTTTGGCCTCTTTGGTCATTTTGGCCTCTTTGGTCATTTCGGCCTATTTGGTCATTTTGGCCTATTTGGTCATTTTGGCCTATTTGGTAATTTTGGCCTTATTGATCATTTTGACCTTTTTGGTCATTTTGGCCTTTTTGGTCATTTTGGCCTCTTTGGTCATTTTGACCATTTTGATTATTTTGGTCGTTTTTTGCTATTCCGTCATTTTAGCCATGTCGGTCACTGTGGTCTTTTGGTCATTTAGACCATTTTGGCCTTTTTGGTCAAGTTTTGTAATTTATTTTGTTGACAGATAGACGGGGGATAGTATATATAATTAGCGATATAAAATGAAGTGAATCTTCCGTGGGCAAATACATAAAAACATTGTAATATAATATAATCTGTAGCACTTGCTCTTTAAACAAGAGACACGCACCAGAGGTTAACCCGCGGCGCAGCCGCGGCCTAAACTCTAGTATAATATAAAAACATAATAATTACAAAGAAACTAAATCCATAATGATCTAGACCTAGACAATTGCCCAGCAAAACATAGAGGTAAATCGAAGCCAACCTGATTTAAGTAAATAAATGAATAAAACCCCCGGGAAAATTCCCTCGGGATTCACGAGACACAAGTATCGTAGTGTTTAAAAAAGAATGTAAGCTACCATTTTAGTGAAAACTGTGTTGGAATAAGCAAATTTTTAGGTACCCGAACAACTTCAAATCGCTCCCGGGAAAATTCCGGCGGGACTCCCGGGATAAAAATATCACATTTTTTTTTTCATATAAAATTTGCTTTTGATCATTGAAAGAATCGCATTAGAATTTGTTTTTTTTCTGGCCATTTTCCCTTTTCCCAGGATAAAAGTAGCGCAGGTTTTAAGTCTAAGAATTTGCTTTTTTGTAAATAGCTTCAATGTACAGACACGGCATGTTAAGAATTGTATAATATTATGAATATTTTTATAAAAGAATCAATATAGCAATATCGAAACAAGGAAGGTAATAAATACATAATAGGGTAGTTGACAGTCAAATCAAGTGATATATTAAGTGATAATTAAAACACCAAAGCCGCTTAGATTTGATAAGAGCGTAGCAAGTTATGGCATCATAACTTTAATGATTCGAATAGCGTGTTAATGATTATTTGAACATTAATAAAAAAAAATTGTTACGAAATTTTAAAAGTAAGGCTATAAGCAAGGTATTTTGACATGTAATCCCTACTTAACCCATTAATACTATAAATGCGAAACTAACTCTGTCTGTTACGCTTTCACAGAAAAAAAACTACTGGACCGATTTGGCTGAAACTCACTATATACAGATAAATAAAAAATTTAATGCTAACGAAGAACATGGATATTTTTATCCCAAAAAGGAGATCATTTCCAGGATAAAAATATAGTTGTCTTTCAGTTCCTTATGCTTTTACGGAAAAGCTATTGTGGACCGATTTTGCTTAACGCTATATACATGTAAGTTCAATATCTAGGATGAACATACTTTTCATCCCGGAAAAGGAAATGGTTTTGGGATAGATTTATATAATATATATAATGGTGTTCCCAGAAGGTAGAATAGGTTTTATTTTTGTGATTTTGTCATTTTCGTCTCTTTCGTAGTTTACAGTTGATAGACGCGAGCTGACACACAGGTTACTCCCTGTTAACGCAAAAATAGAACTAGAAGTGGTCGAAATAGATGAAGAAAGCCTGTAATTCATCATCTATAAAAAATGCGATGAGCGAAAAATTACTCGTTCTGTTTATCTGGAAAGCTTTCACGGAAAAACTACTGGACTATTGGATCGGTTTTGCTGTAGTTTTGAACATACAAATAGTTTTAATACCGAAAATGGACATAGATACTTTTCATCCAGGGAGAGCGGATAGTTTGCGATATAAAATGAAGTGAATCTTCCAGGGGGCAAATAGCACTAGCATTAATGCTTGCTCTTTAAATAATTAAATAAGTGGCACGCACTAGTGTTTGACCCGCGGTGCAACCACGGGGAAAGCTCATAGTCTTTTATATAAACGTTGTTTTAGAATTTATTGTAAAGTGTGCCCGCTACCCAATTTACCTGTAACATAAATTGAATTGATATAACGGCGCCAAGAATGTGAGTCATAAAAATGACGTAATATTGGGAAATATCAATATGATATAATAAGCTATCACAACTTTTACCTAGATAAGAAATACCTATTAAAAATAAATGAATCATGTATTTTATTCAATCCTTATTTAGACGTATTAATTATTTCTAAATAATTATTTTTCTATCAGCCTCAGTTTGATAATGGTTTTTTGCTTAAAATAGGGCTGATGTCATTTCTCATTTTGCTACATTATTAAGTCTGTACTTTGTATAAGATAGTAACAGTAAATAATAAATTGTGGACAATTGTTATAATTTTATACTGTTAGAGTTTTGCCCCATAATCCAAATCAGTAAATACGTCACAATACTTACAAATAAAAAACATGAATGAGGGCTAACGGTCTTCGTAGAGAGTGAGA
Source organism: Dendrolimus punctatus (assembly GCA_012273795.1). NCBI lineage: Eukaryota > Metazoa > Arthropoda > Insecta > Lepidoptera > Lasiocampidae > Dendrolimus > Dendrolimus punctatus. The sequence goes on along the minus strand of CM022531.1, from coordinate 18,561,863 downwards.
GTCATTTTGAACGCTTCTATGTGGTTCTTAGAGAGGCGTTCAAATTTACTCTAACTCTCTATGAATAAGACTGTATTAGTATAATGTGATCACAATACAATATATTATGTTAACAACCTTCTCAGATCAGCGACGTCAATAGACATGATTTCGAGGATACTGTGTTTTCGGTATATCTTTGTTGTTATATATAGCAGTTCTATTAGGGTTAATTGCGCTTCTTGGTTCGCAAACTTACGGAATGGTTCCTCGTGGATATTATCTGATTTTGCAGGATAGAACTATCCATATTGATACCATCAACTAACGTAACATTCTCTGTTTGCTACGCTTTCAAGGTAATACTATGTTGTATATTTAGGACAAATCTGGTATACATACGTAGCCTTAATACTCAGAATGAACATACTCGTAGGTTATCTTTTTATCTTAGAAAAAACGGTATAGATTTTTGCGCAGGACGACTCGACATTTTTCTGGAGGCGAATAACGCCTAGACAACATGTAACCTGTGTGAATGCTTGCTCTTAAAATAAATTAGGGTCCAATTAGTAAATCCTTGTATACCTACCAAAGTTCGCTCTTTCATTTTCAGAGGTGTGAAAAAGGTTGAAACTAAATCATTGCGGAGTACAGTATAGCTATTTACAATAATATAATGCATGACTTTTAAATATTTTAAACTTTAATGCTCGAAAACTTAAAATATCAAACAGTCATTCTTCATGGTATTGATTTACTGTATAGTTCTTTGTATTTTTATTCGAGGAAAAATGTATCATTGAACAATTCGTTTCACAGAAAAACAGACTGACGCCCCTCGAACGATGTTTATATCCAAAGACCAATGGGTGGAGGAAGGCGGCGAGTTGCGCCTATACTGCGAAGCTCTCATCGGTGAGTGTGCCGACACGCCTTAACTTATAATTCAAATCTAACAATGATCTCTACAAAAATGAGAAATCGACTTAAGTCGGCTGAAAATTTATAAATTTTAAGGCTCATATTTTGAAACAATTTTCATGTGTTAATCGAGACTCGAGGTATATTTCCTCTAAGCGGCATTAATTTAGAATGCATTAGGCTCTAATAAGCTACAGGCGTCGTGTCCTTTTAATTTCGCTGATTCTGTTTGAAATTCTCGGATACATCTCTAAGATTTATATTGTATATACAGTTGTCAGTTGATTTTTTGCTTTTCGAGCACAGAAAATGTTTATAAGTCAGTTATGACTGAAGCCTGATTAAATTTGTATCTTTTTATCTTATCATAAGTTATCTGTATTTACAAATTTTAAGCTAATTTTACTCTCTGTGTCATCGTGTTTCGAAATGAAACTGCGTATTGTATATTACGTTTAATGAAATAAATTCAATTATGTTCTAATGATGTCTATAAATGTTTTTTTCATGGAGCAGATTAAATATATGAAAAATACTATGTTTAATGAGATCATATACATATACAACATTTACTAGAGATTACTTGATAATGATTAATGATCACACAATGGTGAAAATATTTTATATATTTCAACACCAAATGGTGATTTAATAAGCTTGATTTGATAATGGTTTTGTGAAACAAATCAGCTGTATAATGATTGTTACCAGTTATTGAATTGTTATTATACAGGGCGGTCATACCTGGCAGACGCACCGAGTGAGCTCCGTTGGCGTAAAGTCTGGGCGAATGGCACCGAAGGCGATTTGTCGCCTACGCAGACTGAAATCAAGACCTCCCGGTGTGTTATAACTAAACATTTTATTGCCCTCACCGATATTAACTTACGTTTTGATGTCTCTATTCAAGGGTTGATGATGTGTTGTATAGTAAAATGCATGCCACTTGGCTTTATTCGTTCTTTATATTGGTGTTTTTAATATATAAACTTTTGCCGTTACTATTGATATAATCTGCCTCAGATGTTACGAAAGTCTTTTATATGCAATCTACAAGGTTTTTTATTTTATTTATTTTAATTTAGGAAAGATTAAAGTCTAATACATGCAAATTATTGTAACAGGAATATTTAAAGAAAAAAATGCTGATAACAAGCTTTCGATCTATTAGTTAAATAACGATATACATGAACGATAGATATCAAGGGATATTAAATATAATAAAATTTTAGCTACTAGTCCAGCTGATAGTTCAAAAAAATCATGATCAAATATACACTTAACATAATTTTAATTTATACTACAGATTTATTTTTAATACAGGTCTAGAATTAAGTTCACTAATAATTCATTAAAACAATGTGATCTTAATATGATAAACGCGTTTTTTCTGTAGTAGGTATTGACGATTTGTATGTGGAGTAGCCCTCTCTAGCTAAGGCCAAGTTGATTAGTCCGTTTACTGTGCAGACATCTTAAAATCTTTTTGAATTTTATATACTCTATATATACATGCTTTATTTTGGCTACCAAATTTGTGATGCATAATTATTCAAAATGTCTGCGAACAAATAAGCAGCTTTAAAACTTTTAATGCTTTTTAAGATCGAAAACATTTTGTTGTTCTCATTATTAATCCCAGATATTTAGATGCCCTATTAATGATTATATGGTTATCAAAATACATTTGCTGCGTTATAGAACACCCAAGTCTCTGACAATAGTCACCCTGCCAGTAATGTTATTATAGAAATACAAAAAGTATCATCAGTATTTATTATACTTTTTTGCTTTGACCAAATTCTGGTACAGACACCGTAGTACGAAAAGTAATTTCAATCGTCTTGAAATAGAAGAGTTAATAATTACGTACTGAGCTTAATATTTTGATATCATAGGCATACAAAAGATGTATAGAATTTCTGAAACAAAGTTTTACATCAGCAATAAAAATGTTATAGAACAGGGACCAAGGATGGATCCCCTGAAACAAATGTAACCTGGGTGTATGTACATTATGCTTGACTTATAATCTATAGTGAGCTAAAAGCTAGTCAGCCTTAACTTTAGCCTTCCGTCGCATTACCCGCAAGAACTAGGCAGAGTTAAAATGGCAATTTTAATAGACAAACCTTCCTTTATTCGTCTCTTTCTAAAGAACACCTACAGATATAAACTTTTATTAGATTCGGATATGTGATTCAGCCGTAATGAGTTAGAATAGAATAGAATATCATTAGTTATTATATATTAGTGTGGATTTGTCTACGTTCTTACTATACCTATTAAAGTAAGAGTGAATTGGATGTTAGTCTTGAGTTCTATGGGTATGGGTAACTTTGTATATGTTGGCCCTATTTTACTAAAATAGAAAAGTTCAATTCTCGGCGGAATACATTTCTTAAAAGAGCTTTCCGTTATTTACTCTATTCTATTGTTTAGGATCGCTAACCAGCTGTTTATTTTGGGAATTAACCTACAAATGCTAAAGTTTCTGTTGGATATACAACGAAAGTTTACACCATTGAATCTCTTAATTGTAGAAATGTGAATAATAAATTTATCTGTTAATTTATCTATATGATTAATTGCAATCTCATAATTATATTTAGTCAAAATATTTTATCAATCTACATGTGATTTAATAATAATGCACATATCCATGACATATAAATAAAATTCTCAAAGCAAGATGACTATTATTAACCAAATGGGACATCGTCGCCTATGGTGTTTATATCCATTAATACTGGCGACTGAGTAGATATATCGTATAAACCTATTCAAAATACTAGGTGTATTAGTTATACGCCATACACTCTAAATTTCTGCCACGACCGTGTTGTTAAGTAAATACCTCTTATGTTAACTGTATCCCAATTGAGATTTTTTTATTCGGACTAAATAACAAATTCATAGTCCAAATCGATTAACGGTTACCATTCCAGAGTATTATAGCTCACAATCCTCAAGTCAACTATATCATGAGCAGTATAAGCCGCTTAGTTTATCAACAGTACGAGAGCTATTTGCTTTCTTCAATACTGTCTGCCAGAAAAGTAATGATATATTTTTCACATTAGCAGACAGGAAAAAGGAAATGTTTTTGTTCCATAATAAGCTGCACATGAGTTGATTGCTGTTGTTGTAATATAAGTAAATTATTAACCTAACTGAATCTTGGGCGTCGAATATAAATATAATCCGATTTATTTTCATGTTAAAATATACCTACTGTTAAATAATTTGTTCATACTACATACATACATACATAACTTTACGCCAGGTCCCTTGCGGGGTAGGCACTAGCAACAGAGCGCTATTCAGGCTTATCACACCACACTGGCTTCTTTGACTTAGCTCTTTAAATAATTTGTACTTTTAGATAATTTTGATTACCCAAATTATGAATAAATACTATATTCAAATAAATAATTTCGAAGTAAAATTGTTTGTGGGGTACAATTTCACGAGCTTCGATATTACGTTTTAAGAAAGCTAATAAACTATGCGCAGCGTAGAGACCGGTAATAAATATACTTTTGTTAAATATTATCAGTATTGTAAGGTGTGATAGCGTATAAAATATATGCTGTCAAAGCTATGTATAAAGTTCTAATTGTAATCAAATCACTTTCCATTTTAACGACGACAAATGATAAGATACTATTAAGCAGAATCTCCAATAAGCGCCTTAATTAAGCCGTGATGAGAACGATCAAGTGAGGTAGATATATGTATTAATGTGAAAAAGTTTAAAGGGTGAAACCGGTTCATTAATTCGTTCTTTGAATGTTGCATCCGTGTGTGAAAAATGATTAGTCTTGTTACTAAAATATTGTTAAATGGCAAGATTTGCGTGAACCATGTCATAAGATTTATCCCGAAATAATAAAAAGGGTAGAAAATACATACCTTTTGTGCTGACTCCACAAAAGTCGAAAGGAAAGAGGAAAAGAATAATGTAATAATGTCGAAAATTAATTTGCAGGGATGATATTGAAGATATAATAGGATCGTACCTGGAAGTGAAGCGGGTAACGTCGCAGGATTATGGAACTTACGTATGTCTGGTTCACAGCAACGACGTCGTCTTGAAGAGTAACGTCACCGTTCACTACAGACGTGAGTTGATTCTAATTTTTCCTAAGTACTTTTTACTTCCTGTGCTATGTTCATATTGTTTAAATTTAATGTCCTAGTTACAGTCTTGGCATAAAAAGGTCGCCCCTTTTCAAATTGTTTCATTTGACGTTCCACGAGCACATTACGTTTTCAAAGTAAGTCACAGAACAGACTGTTCTACAGAAAATTATGTTTAACTATTTGACAATAAAGTTGTTGGATTTTCTATCTTGTCTAAAAAGATTTTTTAGAGATGTAAAACTTTTTCATTTTTTTAAATATTTATGATAAGCGTAGTGATTATATCCTCTTTGTTTCTTATTGTTAATGTCAGCGTCTGTCATTGTCAAAGTTGTAATTTTGTTTTGTCACGTTTCTGTATTTTATAAACGTAATATTTATTATAATGCTGGCAGTATTGTTTCTTTTCTCGTCGACTTTAAAAGTCGACATTAAGGTGACGAACATTTTCATACCGCGACTGTGCTTAGAAATTTTAATATGATATTATTCCTTAGATGCTATCCAATATCGGGACTTCAATTCATACATTTGTAGCAGCGAGAGGAATATGCAGCTCCCATATATTCTTACATCATAAATATAGACATTTGTTCATTCCTTTTCATGTGGGTATATATTAATATAACCGGTAAAGATACACGATTCTTTTTTCAACTCGTCGTATATTCGAGCAAATGCTATACAACAAAGAATGTTTGTTGTAAATTTCGTTAACATTATGTTGCAATAGAAGTTTATGTACAACAAATCTAGGCGTGGGTGTTCATATTACTACTATCAATTTCTCCCAGACAACCTTGAGATAAATATAGAAAGGAACAATATAACATATTATTATATTGTTAGCTCCAGATTAAACATTTTATATAATTATTCGAAGCCTATTAATATAAGCATTTGCTTCAAAATTTGCAAAAAAAACTATCGCCATTATAATGCGAGAATTCATTATTACAAAGCCTATTTATTATTTTGTCGTAAATGTATGGGAGTTGTTGCCATGAAAGCTCTATAATATAAAAGAATAATACAAACACACAGAATTGCAGGTTAATTGTTTACAAATACTCTACATTATCTTATTAAAGGCATGTGCTGAACTCGTGGATGCCTGAACACATTGTATTTTAGTTTACTTTGAAATATGATAACTTCCTTAAGATATTAAGGGGTATTATTAGACATAGCCTTCCTATTACGATTCGCGTTAAATTGACTTGCATACTTCAAGTCTCGAGTATAAAAAATCTTTGTGAATTATATCTATACTAATAACTTCAAGTTCGTCTGTAATTTCAAAACAAATGCCAAATAGTAAAAGTGCCTTTTATTAAGATACCTGTTGCGGTGTGGCCTAAACGTAAACGAACGAGTTTGGGATTTTTTGTCTCTCTTTCTAAAAGTATGTCACGAATATGCTTCGATATGATTCAACGGATATCATTGAAAAATTTAGGAATGAATACAGGAATTTAATATGAAATTTCCGCATATATTCCATTTCGATATCTTGCAGACTTTAGCGATATTGAATATAAATTGTCACTATTACTGCCAACTAGCTTTTATATAAGTTATTGGAGTTTCGGAATTTCCTGGTCTGAATAATCCCCTCAGATTTTTTTCACATTTTAAACAAACCTAACCATTTACATATTTATTATTCCCTCCTTAACCTCCCGTTTAAAGAGCAGGCGTTATTACAGGCTACATTTTATTAAATTAATATGTTAATGCTGTTTGCCCCCGGAAAATCACTTCATTGTATATAGCAAACTATCCCATCTTCCGGCATTAAAATTATTTATATTCATTGTCGCCAAAATTACAGCAAAACCGATCCAGTACTGCTAGTAGTTTTACCGTGAAATCATAACAAACTGAGAGGCTATTATATTTTTTATCCCAGAAACCATCGCATTTTTCAGGATAAAAGTATCCTATCCTATGTTCATCCTCGGCATATATAGGTATATACAGAGTTCCAACCAAATCGGTCCGGTAGTTTTTCCGTGAAAGCGTAACGGACAGACAGCCATAGTTACTTTTGCATTTATAATATAATAGGGATAGATCACTGCCGTCTAGTGGGGGGTAACAATGCCGCGCAAAAGCCGTTTGGAGTATACATTTTCAGGAAATGGCAACTGAAGCCAATATTAGGTGGTTCATTCCTGTCTTTCGATATAGATGAATGTACCAAACTGAGCCGTATAAACATAAGTAGTATAAGTATATATAATAGGCATCATGTAGTATTAAACCGCTATCATAGTAAATATCGTTGCAGATGGTGGCTTAGATGGGTATGGGCCGTGGTGCGGCGGCTCGGCCATGCCGTGGCGTGCGTTGGTGTTGGGCGCGGCGGCCGGCGCCCTGCTGCTGGTGTCGGCCGCCGTGCTGCACAAGAGGTGCATGCCCAGGCTCTTGCTGGCCGCGCGCCAAGCGAGGGCCAGGGCCGCCACACCTGCGCACAGAGCTAGAGGTAACAATCAAACAAATTGTATTTATTATCAACTGTGCGGCCGTTTATGGTGCTCTTTCATTCCTTAGATCTTTACTTTGAGTAAAATAAACACGTGTTTACTTTTCACAGATGTCATGAATGGTTATAGTGGATAGGATACAATACACATATTAAATTACACTAACACCAAAAACAATGCCAATTTAGAGCTATTCTAGAATATGTATATCATGGCATCAAAAGCGGATGAAAAATACTTTACGACCTATTCACATATACCTATTAAATATTCAAAAAATCATTTAAGCCGTTTCGAGATGTTCGACCACAAACACCGAGACACGATATTTTTGTATTTTGGATAAAATAACAGTATTGTTACTCAGTGATGTTAACATTGTTATTTCTTCACAGATCAATACTTCATGTTTGTAACAAAGAAATAAACCTTCGTAAAATATATTCAGTATTAGAAATTCTTGACTAAAACATATTTTTTCTATATTTATTCCACGTACATGTACAAATTTGATGCCGCTCACGGTATCTTTCACGATACGAAGAAATGTTATAATTGTCTTCTTATCGACATGGTACTAGCCTCTTTAGTCGTCATATATATTAAGGAATATAGTATTTTGAAATTAATTCTTGTAACGCCTCCCAAAACCATCGTGAACGAGCTACAGGACTCGAATTAAAATAAATTCCGTTGCAATTACTATAGAGTTTATTAGAACTGTACAAACCCTATAAAACGAGTAGAAAATTAAACTGGATGCAACTAGTTCACACTGCACGATTCAATGCAATTCAACACGCGCAAAGTCCGTCACTAATCGAAAGTATTACACAGGTCTTGCCAGTATCTTAATCGTCGCTTGACGGCCCCTCCCCTCCGTTCGGGCATTGTTTTATACTAAATGGTATAATACTGACAAAGGGGCCCCCGTTCACCCACATCTAGCAAGCTTCGACGCAATGCAATAAAAACAAGGATTAAGTTGTTCGCCACTAATTAAAGCCATAAAATAAGTACGATAACAATAGATGTTTTTAAAGTTTAAACACGAAGTAAATAAAAAATTCGTATTTACAACTTACCAGATGTGCGGTCTTTGTTGGTATGTAACAATATGAAACATGAATCTTAGCTCAGCAATACTGTTAAAGTGGTGCATGGTGCTGACCAGGATTCGAGCGTCATTACATTTGACCGCGGATGCCTTAGCTAAGTTATCAAAACATTTATAGTAGAATTATTTTCTCCATGCAGTTTGGGTCATAAATGAAACTCGGCCTCAGACCGGCTAGGGCGGTGAGCATGTTGCGCGGGCGCAACGCCATTATCGATAAAAACTCATTCTTATCAAAGAAAGATTATCATTCTTATAAAAATCAATATTATCCTTTTGCTGTTAATTTAAACTTAGATATAAGTATTTATATTTATTTTTAATATAACTTATTACATTCTAAACTTTTGTACTTATAGTTTTTTAATACATAGATAGCTAATTAATAATTTATTTTAAATCATTACTATTCATATTTTAATAAATACGTTGTTTTATCTATTTTTTGCTTTCATTTATATCACTAACCCACAAAATGACAAAACTAAATACACTATTGATAACACTTATCGGCAACAATGATGCGTATCACTATGCCTACTCATAAGGCCCGTGAGTGGAGGAGATACTGAAATACTCGCTTCACTGCTCCGATTTTTTATGACCCAAACTGCACGGAGAAAATAATTCTACTATCGGTTCGTCGAATTGATGGTTCAAATTAAAAGAAGGTTGAAAAGGCTAAATTAGGCCGTTCCATTAGAACAGTAACGATACGAGTAGTCAAACAAAATTCATTTTAAGTTTCAATTAACTACATTTGGTCCTCAACAATGTGTCAATAATCGTGGGTGTATTTTAACGATTCGTCGTGAATTTTGACGCAAAGGTCAATAACAGATGTAAAAGATTGTTAAGCATTAGATCGAACAGTTAACTCTGTTAGAGGTGAATCGAATCGATTTGCACAAATAATATACCCATTTTATCGTTAAATGTAGCATTGATATTCTAGTATTTAATTGAATAGTTTCTTTTGTAATTGGTTTTTATATTTTTCTAGCTTTTGCCCGTATTGTAAAACCTCGTTGTATAATGTCATAGACAAAACTTCACTCGCGTTATTGTAAATTTTATAGAAAGAGTGAAGGAAAGACCACTGGGCGTAAGTACCACATGCCTTCTGTGAAAAAAAAACTATCACACGGGAATTGTACATTTTTACGGGATAAAGTTCAGCGCTCGCTATTCCAGACTATAATGTATCTCTGTGCCAAAATTCATGCAGATCCGTTCAGCCGTTCTGTTGTGATCGAGCAACAAACAAATATCCATCAGACTTTGGCATTTATAAATAATTGTAAAGCAAGATTTACGATTAATATTTCGATTTTATACTTTTATTGCACCGCGGTGTTTAGTTATGTTTTGTAATTTTGAATGCAGATTTTTTAAATGCTTTATTCAGATTATCAACCAAGTGAATAATTTAAAAGTCAATAGTAGGTTTGTACATGAGAAACATTGAATATTTTTAACACCTATAGAGTATGTATGAATACAAAGTTCAAGATGAGACTTGTGATGTTTTCCGTCTTTGTATTTTACCTGTATTACGGAAGAAGAATACTACGAAAGACGATAGCGAAGTATAAAAAACGTAATCATCTTTGATGAAGCTTTAAGATCTATGTATCTACTGTCAACAAGACAGTAAGTCATCTTTCCACAAAACAATTCTCATAGAAAAACAGTACCTACTTAAAATATAAGGAGTCTTGATAAATCTCTTTTCAATTTGGTTTCTAAGCAGAATATGAGGAGTTTAGTCCTAATACTTCTCACAGATTTTACATACGTAAACTTCCAATGTTAGTGTTTTAATCTAGTGAACAAAGAAACTCAAGGCTACATATTAATATACTGGATATGTTGACCTTGCTTACATACGTATTATTCATTTTATCTCTGTAATTAACTCCCCAGAAATTATACTAATTTACATTGGACAGTTTGTTTTCAATATCTTCAATACCTTTTCAACACACTTGCTCATAAAGTGGTTCTATGGTCACCGCAATTAGGCACAGAATAACACCCATAATCAAACTGTGACTAAAAAAATTATAACTCACTAGTGAGTTATAGATTTTTTTTTAAATTTTATTGGTTGAGTTGCTTTGTTCTTAAAAAAGTTTTTATAAAAAAAAAGATCGTGTTCTATAGAACAAATAAATGAATGTTCCTATTGCTTGCTCCTTTCATGCAACTTCTTATTTAAATAGATAATTTTAACTCGTACGTGTTTAATAAATAAAACATTCACTCATATATAACTTTTTTACTAACTACACATTTACTTATTGTTTCTCTAAATAAACTTTTTATCTACTAAATAAAATGAGTTTTTGTTGTTATTTTATTCACAAGTGTGTTGAAAAACGTTGTATGATACACGTGTGTATTGATGATTACCGTCCTCGGCTCTCTTAAGACCCTCGTCTACGGCTCGTGTCTCAATGGCGCCTCGGCGGTAATCACCAATGTTACACACTAGTACCATAATGTACTATTACCAAACATGGGTATAGATTTTATTATTATTATACATTAGTTTTTACATAGCATATATTTAGAATATTTACTAATACTTAGTTGTAGTCATAGTTATTCATATGTGTGAATGTTGGTCACTAAGGCCCGGTTCCTATTCTTACTGACTGTTGATGTGCATTACTATCGGTTAAAACATGATGCTAGAGCAAATGAATTAATAGTAAGATATGTTTAATATGGTCTGGGTGTCACTTGTCTTTCGATAAGTTCAAAGGGATAAAATATCCGCAGCTCCATATAACATCCATGTTTAACCGTACGTAGTGTTGGAAAAGGAGTTCGACGTGCTGGTGTGCTGGACCGCGGTGGACGGGGAGCTGGTCCGTGGCGCGCTGCTGCCCACGCTGGCCCTCAAGTACAAGTACCGGGTGCACGCCGTGCCGCTGCCCACGCAGCCTGACGCCTGTGAGTACCATGTCTCGTGTACCACCTCAATCACGTACAGGTGTATGTTTCAAGGGGGCCTCTATGGCGAATATAGCAGAAATACTCGGATTCCTTCGAATGTTTAAGTTGCTTCTTTTTGCTATTCGGCCCGATACGTCGGGACATGGCACCGTTATTACCAATGGTGCCCCGTCGTCCCGACGATCTGTAAATGGTCCCGACAGATAAGACTGCAACCCACTAACACAGAACACGCTGAATCGTGATGTGGACGAGTATGATAGCAAATCGGCCATGATTTCACTTGGGACCATGATATATCTCATAAATATAACAAAGAATAATTGTATCCCATGCCCATTAATCAATAGTAAATATTTTCTAATTTGTCTATTGATTTATTTCACCTACAAAAATATTCCTCACCTAACTGTCCAGACAGCGAGTGGGGAAAATATGGAAACCCTAAACTAGAGGCCCACTTGAAAAAATTTCGTTGTTTGTAGAGGTTATACAGGGCAGGAGGTATTTTGATTAGAGAGGCGCCTGTATTAGTAGAGATTCATATTATCGAGGCTCTGCTGTAGATTCATAATATTTTAATGTAGCTTACGTTGGTCCCTAAAAAAGCGATGTCCAAGAATTTGAAACAAACTTCTTTAGCAACCTAACATAAGAACGCAAAATTAGTGTATGTTTCAGGTGATCAAAATATTGCCTTAAGTAATGAGTCGAGGTTACGAATAATAATTATTGTGAAGTTTTGGGGTGTATTTCTTCACGGTCTGTTTACATATTTCGAACAGCCCACAGTTCAACTTTTGCAAGTTGTGTAGCGTGAAAAGCCGAGTAGATTCATCAAGGTTTGCATGTTGAATAACATATCAATATAGGTATTTCTTACACACTAATAGCGATTCGAAGAATCATAAGCGGTGACTTAGAATAAATTCAAAGAACTCTCTTCGAGGAATTCCCACAAACTAGGGCGTGACAGTAAACAAATTATACAAATCAAGTTTCATTGAAATTATTTTTCTGACTACCTTTGATGAATCAAGAAAATATTTTTAAGATTTGTATGAATAAACTAATTAAACATAACGAAATGGAATTTTGTATCTGAAACCGTGGTAGGTTAGTGGCTAAATTACTCACGTCTCATTCCAATAAAGTGGGTTCGAATGTTGGCCGGCTTGGCCACTTAGGCTATTTTATGACTTTCCGATTGATGCTGACAGTAGAGGAAATCTTTGCTATGAAACCTGCATATCAAGGTATCTATCCTATGTATGAAACACGACAACCCGCCTCGTACATCAAGCTTAGCGATTTATTAACGATTATATCGTCTATTCCTCTAAAAAATCGTCTGGCCGAGACCAAAAGATGTGTACGAACTTATAATATGTTTTAAAATTTCTAGTAATTTCATTTTTTTTATACACATTACGAATCAAGGTTTCACTATACCTTTGTTTATTATCATATAGACAACTTTCATCCAATCCAATCATCATCAACTTTTAGCTAATAGCTTCGAGAAAAGTGACTGCATGATATAGGGACAAATAGACAGACGGACAGGATAGGCAACGCTCTCTTCGGTGTTCGGTCATATCTAAATTGGTTTGTGAAAATTACTCATTTAAGCGTATGCTGTATGTAAACTAGATTGACAAGTGACTAATGATTTATGAATTGTCCCCTTTTCTGAACACTTGATAACGTAAGCTTGCTCAAAATGGATCGGCCGCGGCGGGGCTTTTTCGTGAAGCAAACGTCAGTTTTGCATAGCAATAAAATATTTATTACCGCAGTTATATTGCATGCCTTGACCAAATAACGTGGATATTTTGAGTTGTTACACACCTACGCGTGTTGCGACTAGTCGGAATCTATAAAATTAAAGGCCATCAGTTGTTGTATACATAATAAGAAAATGCTACGCAGCATGACAAAACTGAAGAAGAAGTAAACTGAAATGATCATCTATAATAGTAAAAATGCAAACATGTCGTGTTTGTACATTTCAAATTTTAAAAAAAAACATCTGAATAATATATAAATGACGAGAACACAATGCATTCTATTTATTTTTTTGTTTATTCGTTTCACTTAAAGTTAAATTACTGGTCGATTCGATGCGATTTCGCAGATAAAAGCAGACTTAGCTGCGCTATTTAGCATAGGAATCCGTGGAATTTTCTGGAATGATTTACATGGCTAAAAAAAAAAAAATGTATTTTTCATGATCGATATCGAATTTATGTAATAAATGTTATATTTTTATTATTGAATCCCGCGGATATTTTCCTGGGAGCTGTTTGAAATTGTTAGGGTACATAAAAATCAGGTTATTCCGACACGGTATTCACTAAAACGATAACTTACATTATTTTTTAAATACTGCGTGTTGCGCAGCATTTAACACTTAAAGCACGCACGTCAAATTCCCGAGACAATACTTCGTGTCTCGGGAATTTCAAGTCAAGCGTAGACGAAGTCGCGGCCATATCCTAGTTATACATAATGATTTACTAAAGCAAAAACTATCGGTAACCTGAGATTACAACTCATTAAAAAATTCTTATATAATTAATATATAAAATGTTTGCTCTTTTATGAAGGGTACAGCGAGTTAGTGGGCGAGGCGACTCGGTGCCGGTCGATAGTGGCGGTGCTGTCGCCCGCGCAGTATCGCCGCACCAGCTGCTCACCGCGCTGCGGCAACTCAGGGCGCTGCCTCTGCCACCCGTCGTCGTCTTACTGCAGGTACCTGTTCAATGTTCACTTTGTTGACGTCGAATGTTTTATTACTTACCTGGGGTGAACTTATATAGGTACTAATTTTGTTAGTGCCAAATTAGGGCACAAAACTCAAATGTTACACTATACTGTGATCTTCGGCGCGATACTTATATTCGATGAAATTTTTGCCAATTTAAACTGAATATATATAATAAAAACCTATAATGAACTGATTTAGGGGCCCATGAGAGAAGATGGGCTCAGCTAAAGATGCCGACCATTTATTTGTTTATAATTTGTAATAACACTACCATGTAAAGCAAAGGGTCGGGAAATGTTTATTTATTCTTAAGAAACACTTAATTTTACATTATTTGTATTGTATTTAAAAAAATAGTTACTACAAAAGAATTATAGTTGGCGAAGGAGCACACGTTGTACATTCTCAAAGTATTGTACCTTGCTTAAGTTACACTTGTGTTATGGGTAATAATGTTCAGGAAGAATTTTTCAAGAAATGTTCAACCTCTATGACTTAATCCGACACATAAGATACAAAAAACATAGACATAAAACATATATAGCAAAAAAATTAAAGGAGTCTCGGGGCCCATGATATTAGATTTTTGCAAATTCAATTACCCTAGTCACTGGTCAGAAATTGAGTCGACTGGCTTTGAAAAAACCCACCTAATAAGTAGGGGATTTTGAAAACATGAAAACGCACTGGGGTTATTCTAATGTTTCGTTTCTGCCAGGACTTGCCGAAGCTGAAGCGCGAGGCGAAGGAGTGCGGCGAGAGCCTGGTGTCGATGTTGCGCGGCTCGCGTCTGGTGGCGTGGCGGCACGTGCACGAGCGCGCCTTCTGGACGGCGCTGCGGCTCGCGCTGCCGCTGCCGCCCGCGCCCGCCGCCGCCCCCACGCCACGCCGCGACGTAAGCGCCACACTATACACTCGTAGCCGGTCTCCGTATCGTCTTAAGGCGACGATTTAATCGAAGACTATAGCGTGATCGTGACGATAGATCGAAGGTGTCATGTGGTGAAGGTGTATATATAGCTCGCTTCAGTCATTCTCATATAATTGTGCCAGTCTTTTGGGTGGAGTCTTAAATCATTCAAAATATTTAGAGGGCTGCACATTCGCGTACGTAACGTCGTTCGTAAACGAACGATCGCAACAAGAAATAGTTTTGATCAGTCATTTCGTGTGTTGAGTGGCAATTCGGTAGTTGACAATTTTTGAGAAACAGGTTTATTTTGAGCCTAATGGCCTATTTTAGCCAACATATTAATATTTCAGCAAAAAACAATATTAACCTATTTAATTTAGCAATTTTATAAATATTTTGACATTTCGTCACAAAAACGCGTAAGCTGTCATGGCGTCTCGCATGACGTCACAGCGTGCAAAACGAACAACTGTTTCGTGGAAGTGTTATCTGAGAAGTCATTGATAAGTTCTTGTTTTGCACACTATGACGTCACGCGCTCTGACCGGCGTTCATTGTCACGTGGCTAATGGCTGCAATATAACAATTTTATTTCTCAAAAATTAATATTTAATATTTTAGTTAAAACAATTTATTTTTGTCATATTTAGATATTAATCTACGATATATATTAAAATCAGCCTATATTTTTCATACTGTCAACTACCGAAATCGAAGCGATGGATCGTTACGATTTTCTTCAGAGCCAACGACGAATCGTTCCGATTAGGGGGCCTTTAAACGTTGGGCCGCCGCGAGCGGGCAGCGCGGGGAAGGGCACACAATTTGAGAGGCGGGAGGCGCCGGGAACGTGGTTACCTCTGCAACACGTGAGGCCGATGGGCCGCACCGCCAGACCTCGCGGCGAGGTCATGCACCCGTGGCCTTAGTATAAAGCCGAAGGACGGTACACCTAGGGGTTTTACTGTCTATCCCCGACTCGGGACAATAGCACTTCTTCGGGGGTACTGATGTCACTCCATCGTGGCGAATCCAACACTTTAGACTCAACCGGATTTCCGATCGTTAAAAAGGAGACTGCCCCCATATGGTCCCCGTGAAAGCAAAACTACATAACTTGCATTGAGTAGACGCGACTTACTATACCTATTTTTGCACCTACATGAGATACAGAGCTATGTATGTATGCTACATATGGTCATCAATATAAATCTGTGTAACACCCGAGATTTTGAAAGGTTAATCAATCAATAAAAGTTGATCAAAATGTGGATGCTTGAGAAGTTTGATAGAGCATAGAACAAATTTCAGCAATACTCAGATATACTTATATCGGAGTAAAGCATTAAAGATACTATTAATTTCGTTTGAAAATATTTTTCATATATTTTTTTTTTCAGGAGAAAGCGAATCCAATGGAAGCTGAGAACAAATATTCTCGCGCAGGAAGCCTCACGGCCCTAGTTTGATTTCATGGCGTTTCCTTCAGAATGCAACTTCTAAGGCAATTAATTAATATATGTGTATAAACTAGTGATATATTTGAGTGTTTAACACTTACCGGCTAAACGTATCCGTTATTAAGAGACATTAAAACAAGGCGCAATGCTTATATGCTGCCAATCTGTATAAAGACTGTGACTAGCTTATAATTTAAATATAGTTCTGCCTGCACGAAGCTTTATCACCGTCTCTTTATTTGGGATATTGGACAGTTTTTCATGCAGTATTGGTCTCTACTGCCGAAACGTTCTCCCGTTTAGTTCACTAGGACCTAGACGTCCCGCGTTCAATTTCCGATGGGATACTTTTTTAATTATCTTTGCATTATTTCGGCCCCAGAGCTCTATTGTACCCATAACATTTATTATTATTTATTTAGGCTTATGGTCTGGAAGCTAGGACTTTAAGCCAGATCTTAGTTTACAATATAGTTTCTTCATTTTCTTAAGCTTCTTCAGTATCCATAGGTCGCTCGTTCGTATCCGGCTCGAAGGACCAAAAAACTGTAGTGTGCATACAGTTTTAGTATAGGAGGGAAGGGTAAATAAATGAAATAAATGTACGAAATGTCAAACCCAACGAGTGCTATAATGAAATTAATTTAATTGCTGTAAATATATTAGTATAAATGTGTTGTTAATCGTTAAGCCGCAGTTGTTTATTTGCAAAATGCTGACTATTGCACATACTTTGTACACTATGTGTAGCACAGCTGAACTGTACGTAATCAGCTAGTGCCATTCAACGGAGTTCTTGCGACAACTCAAAAGGCCACATTTGACTATACAGTTCACATTTCTCACAAAACACATAATCACTAATCAAAAACTACCAATATCTTACAAGTATTGTTCATTTTAGAGCAATTTTACACATTTTTAGAAAATAAAACTGCACCCATAACATAATGTGTGACTTGCTTAGCTTGGAAATATACAATTAGTGAGTTTATCTGCCTATTTATGTTATGGTATCAGATATTGCGTCGCATGCTACAAATAAAATGGAGAGGTGATAAAGTTAAGCGCAGACAATATTAACTATTAATTACTTATTATAGAGTACATAGAACAACTTTTACTAAATCTGTACACAGTTTTCTATTGGATCTCAACATCTTCAGCCATTTCTAAATCGATTTCACATCATACCAATCTAATCTAGAATGTATTTTGATAATTTCTCTTGTGCCAAAGGGAAATTTGTAACATGACAATTTATCATTCTTAGTTGAATCTATGGTTGTATCCATCTATTTATTTTATTTATGTGCTTAATTCTCATATTTGTGTTTTCTTATACTTACTTAAATGATTAATTATATAATGTGCGACATTATTGGAATTGCAATTCATTTGAGCAAATATTTATAGGAGTTTAGGTCTGTAGTTTAGACAGAAATGTGTCCGTAGAATCGTTTACATTCAAATGCCAATGTCGTAGATGTTATATGCATTTAAATACTTAATTTTAGGGCAATATTAACATATTAGCTCAAGTCCTTTTTCGCTACTAAATGTAATATCTGTCTCATGGAGTCATGCTATCTGGCTATTTCCAGTATAACTTGGAGCCTTATTCTCTCTTTTATAGTCAAATTAATTGTCCATGCAACATTTGAACTAAAAATTTAACATAAAGCATGACGTTGTTATACATACGAATTTCAGTCTCAATTACTCGGAAAGTTTTCGAGATACCACCCGCCTAGTTATTTTAAATAGTCATTCTGAATACAAGCCTCCACCATTACTTACACATTACTTCAATTTTAGCGATTTAATGTTATGTTAATACGGTAGGAAGTTTTATAATACGTATCTCAATTAAATATTGGAGTGTTCATATTTCTCAGCGTGATTGTGATTATTAGGGCTTAAACGCTAAACATTAGCAGTGTTGCAAATATTTTTCTTTTCAAATATTATTATGGCTTTGCGGGATGTGCGTGTCTAGCTAGTATTAAGTATTTATCAGTATTCATTTTTTGGAATAAACTTATTTAAGTCAAATTGTTGGTCTTTGACGCCAAACAACGGAATTCTTGTGGCAGCTCTAAAAGTCATATTCCACTACTTCACTATACACTTAACAGAGACTTTCTACACATAGAAAAAATCCATAATAACTAGCCCTTCCTTTAAATAAATAATAGTGCACAGCAAAACATGACTTTTCTAGTTCTCGCTAATATTTCTGCTGAAATATTTATAGGGTAACGAATTAGATAGTAAAAGTTAATTATTTTTACTGGTGGCGCAATGTTGGCCACAACTATGAGACGTTAGTTGCAGTTCCAATAATGAATAAATACGTATCTATATGTTGCGGTGAGTTTGTTTGTGAATAGTGGAGTGCGGCTTAAGCGAAGAGACGATCAGGGTCCTGTGATAATCGATGTGTGGATATTGTTACGAGAGTCAGCAGCGTTAAAAGCCACGAAAATTTGTACCAAATGTTTGAGAAGTATTATGTGTGTAAATGTGGTAGTTTATGGAATGCTGCCTCTTTAAAATACTTATTTTTTACCTTTATTATAATACTAGAATAGCGAGTTATTATAGTTTTGATGTAAATATTACTACGTATTAAATAAAAAAGTATTTTTGAAACATAGTGGTAGTTAGTTCTTCAAGAACCTTTATTATTAATGTAAGGTATGTAGTATTACAATTAACTCGTTACATTCCGAATAAAAGGATTTTAATTCCGTAGTTTTTTTCTAAACTGAATGTGAAAATGCGAAATAAAGTATAAAAATAAAAGTGTTGTTTTATTTAAGCCACTGTAGTTTCTTTTAAGGAGCGCAGCATGTTGTCACAAAATTTCTCTAATATTGCATACGGGTAAAATAATTTATGTGAATTATAGATATTTACTTATAATCTTGAAATTCGTTAAGTTATCTCATAGCTCTATAATAATGTAATAAGTACCGAAATCTCATGTAAAAAAATAGATACAAACAAAACGTTGAGGATGATTAGTATGACTACATCGGTATTATATTTAATCATCATCAAGTGGTAAAGTCCACTGACTGACATACTAAACAGGCAAGTACAGATCACCGATCGAAAGTACATAGACAAATAACCCTCGAATGATAAGAAAATAAAATATAGTTCGAAATCTTATACTAATAAAAAATACAAAGGCAGTCTGTGTTGTCAGACTTATTTATAAACTGGACTTATTGGTAAAAGAATTGTGTTATTCAAATGAAGGCGATGGTAACCTCTCCACCAATCTATGATGCCTTTTGTAGTAGGCGGTAATATAGGTTATACTGTATTAATTTTTATGACAACGATTAAAATGTAATAACAAAAAACCGTTTTTATAAAAAAATGCATCGATCAATGTTCGACCTGTCATAAGTAAATTAAAAACTTGTAAATTATAATTGATGTTGATGCTGTTCAAGTTCATTTTACTGTACAGTCAGTAAAAAAAAACAGGAGTAAATGGAAAAATGTTTTATTATTGTATACTATAACAATCACGTTTCTTATACAGATCTTAAATAATACAATACAGGTGGCATGTCATACATTATTATAATAAATAAAACATGAAAATTCTCATCACAAAATTCAGATCAAAAATAAAAATAAGTACAATTTTCATCACTGAGTAACAAACATTAACTACATCACCACAGTCAAATTTAGGACGCACTCAGTGCTTAGGTAACTATAAATGGACTAATAAATTTTGGCTACATTATAAATAAGAAAACGGTGAATTATCACAACTGTAAGTAGTTGCAGTTTGCCTGCGAATGATTATTCTTAACTACAATAAACTACTAGCACCTGCTATCAAACACTTTAAAGCTCAGAAAATTCTTGGACCACACAATTGTATGAATTATTATCTATTCATTAAATAATTTAAATTAAAATACGTTCGAAAATAATTTGGTTGAGGTTACATTGGGTTGTAGTTAAATAAGTCTAAAAAAATTTAATGTCAACCTGACGTATGACAATCTCAATTGTCAATAATTAAAATATAATTAATTATTCATCATGCTGCGGCTTTATCTGCGTTCGTGTTAAAGTTTTAGCCTAAGGCCGGATGTGTATTAAAAATACTCATAGCCACATTAGTGTATGTGCATACATTATCTGTCACTAAGAATGTCGCCTCACAAATGCATTAAACCAATCGCCATATCTGCGTGAAACGATCTAAACATTCAACACTAACGCAGATGAATTCCCAGCATCAGCATAAAACTAGACGTTACACACTAAAATATATTCTTACATTATAAATAGTTCGATTCATAAAACAACTAATAAATACACTTGTGACATTTATACAAACAGGACATTAAATCAATTCCCTTGGAGGACATTAGCCAGCACGCGATGGCGCGCATCGCAAGCGGCGGCCATCTCATGAATAGGAACAATACAAGTACATTTATATTCATAGCCTAAAATTTCATCTATTTATATCATCAATCAGAAGTGCCTGCGTCCTGTTTCTTCTTCTCTTCATAGGCCTAAAATAAAATAACATCAATAAATCAATTTTATTTATTGAACTGTCGCTGTATAAATTAGCATATTGGATGAGATTTACACTAATATATACTTTGGGAAAAACATATATAATATATCGCCTATTGTGCAGTCGTCTGTTGCTCTAAGAGCGGTCATATTTGTGGGAAAAAAGAGCTTGCAATACTCCTCGGTGCGTTTTATACTAGTCGCATAATTATCATATCAGAGGCGGTTTGAATCGTGACACTTGTTAGATCTCTAATATGAATGTATATACATACCAACAGTGTACAGTCATGTGAATTACTATTTCACCTCATGTATAAATGCAAATAGTTAATTTCTATATATTTATTATTATTTAATAAGCGGACTATTTTTTTTTTTTTTTATTTATTTTTTTTTTTTTTTTTAATATGCCAAAACTGCATATAGTGATCAAAAATGTTATCGAATAATCGGCGTCTTCGCTTACAACGATCTCGTCCACTTGATTCTACATGTCGTAATTTTAACAAAGTTATCGTAATGGAAATACTATATTCTTTTTTTAGTTTTTGTATTTCAATACAAAAACATCAAAAACTCAATAATTCAATACAAAAACTCCTTCAATAACGTACCAAATTTTATTTAAAAAAATTGTATGTAAGTAAAACGTAGTATAAGTACGTTGTCACGTGAATATATCAGATGCTAATTGTTCCAAAATAATTGAAAATTTCCTGAAGGTTATGAATCAGAAAGTAGCACAGCTAAAACATTTCTCAAATGAATTTGGACTAACATATCATTTACAATTACAAATGTTTAATTCAGTCTATATAATGAACATTAATGGTGCAAATGAGCGATCTCACCTGCTGCGCGACCCTGGCGAGCGTGTCGGCCATGGCGCGGCCGGTCTGGTCGGCCATGCCGCGCAGCACCCCCTCACGCTTCTGCAGCAAATTGTGCGGGTGGTCGAACTCCACCATCTGACCCGCGTCCATCACCAGAACCTTTCAACAAAGCACAATTATTAAATTACATATTTTTTTACATATTATAAAAAAATGTTAGACGATTCTTTTTTAAACATATAGGCTTGTATGATTTGTGTATCTAGTCAACCTCAAGAATTCACGCATATACGTTTTAGAATTGTTGAGATTTTTTAGTTCATAACAGGTTTATGTTGAATACAGAATTGTCTGTTTACAACTGACTGAGAAAATCTGTATTGTAAAAACATTAAAATTATATTCTCTCTGTGCAAACTACTCGTTTCTATTCCATCTTACATCTATAGCACCAAAAAGAATACTCTTCCAGCAAATTCGATACCAAACGAAAGCCGAACTCGTATAAAGGTATTTTTGGCTAACGCCATAAGAAGGAGTCTGTGTGAGTTACAATTGGGCGTTGGCATTTGTAGAGGATTTTTTTACAGAATGTCTTATCACAGTAAACAAAATACTGAGCCATTAAATAAATCAATCAAATAATCTTTTAAAACCGACTAGCTGATATTTAGTTGATATTAGACTCGCACAAAAGCTGACCTAAAAATCTGAAAAAAATGAATACAATACAAGAGTTCCATATAGTATACATAACTAAAATTGATAAAGTATATAAGTATAAACATACTATGGAAAAGCACTACATTCCTTGCATAGCAATTGCCAAGTCTACTTTTCATGGCGTAGAAACCCGAATTAGCATAATCCAAGTCCCTTAGGCGCCAATTATGTCATGCGCAGAAATTATAATATCGTAGTGTTGCAAAGTACATTGGCCCCGAGCGGAGTGCGGTGTTGAATATTAATACACTCACTTTATCCGAATCCATGACCGTGTGGAGGCGATGCGCGATCGTCAGCACTGTGCAATCGGCGAATTTGTTCCTTATCGTCGTTTGGATTAGAGCGTCAGTCCTAAAACATATATAAGAGTAATTTACAAATCGAATCAAAATTACTATTTATCACCACTATAAAAAACCATGGTGCGTAACCAGATAAGTATAATCAAACAATCTAATAGAAAAGATACACAGCCGCCGTATACGTAACGAAGCGGTTTACCCTCCCATAAGAAGTTATCACTTCAAAAAGACTATGTGCGTCTCGAGACGCCAGATAGAAGTGATAACTCAAACTAATCTAACGTGAGAGAAAGGAGATACAAACAGCCTGGCGCCGTGACGCGTTACGTAACGAAGCGGTTAACCCTCCCATAAGAAGTTATCACTTCAAAAAGACTGTGTGCGTCTCGAGACGCCAGATAGAAGTGATAACTCAAACTAATCTAACGTGAGAGAAAGGAGATACAAACAGCCTGGCGCCGTGACGCGTTACGTAACGAAGCGGTTAACCCTCCCATAAGAAGTTATCACTTCAAAAAGACTGTGTGCGTCTCGAGACGCCAGATAGAAGTGATAACTCAAACTAATCTAACGTGAGAGAAAGGAGATACAAACAGCCTGGCGCCGTGACGCGTTACGTAACGAAGCGGTTTACCCTCCCATAAGAAGTTATCACTTCAAAAAGACTATGTGCGTCTCGAGACGCCAGATAGAAGTGATAACTCAAACTAAGTAAGGATACCATCGACGCGTTCTAACGAACTAACCCCATAAGAAGTTATCACTTCAAAAAGACTGTGTGCGTGGCCGGTCTCACGTGGCACAGCGGGCCACGACGAAGGTATAATATCACTTGGCGTGAACGGCAGAAGTAATAACTTGCATGAGAGAAACGGAAAACAGACAGGCTGACGTCGTAACGCGTTACGTAACAAAGCGGTTTACCCGCCCATAAGAAGTTATCACTTCAAAATAGATAATTCCTCCCGATGTACCAGTAGACCAATTTTAGTACAGTCAATTAATCGTGTAAGTAGAACTGTGCTAAGAATGCATAGCAAGCAACATTCTGCTTACAAATAAAGTTCAATACAGAATTAACATGTCGGGCACCGGACTCCACTTCTTTCCGTAGACGAAAACTGGCAATCGGAGTTATAAATCGTGTAAGACTGTAAGGACAAGCCCATAAACACCCAAAATTGTTGGGCTCTAACTTCCCATTTATCGAAGAATGGACAGTACACACGCGACGCTTGTCCAAGTCGGATTGGTTTGACACATCGGTTATCTCGATGAGCAGGTTCCATCACGATGTTTTCCTTCACCGTTAGCACGTAGTGATTGTAACAATATGCGCAACTGGGGTCTGAAAACTGCCTAACTGGTGCATGCTTACTACGTTGCCTAAAGTACAAATTACTAAGCACTAACAATAAACACTAATATTAGCATATCATACAAAAGTTTATAGTTCAATGGAACTGTCTGTCACATATGCACCGTCGGAAAATGGCACCAGGGCGTCGCCAGCGATTGTCCAAAGGGTGTTGTTGGCCACATGCAGGTATTTTTAAATTATTCGTTATTGTTATCAACAAAGCACTTGAAGCTAAAAGATTTTTAAAGTGCTAATTAAAAAAACCTAGCTGGGGCCAACGATGCGCACGATGTGACGCGAATGAATCACCCACCAATACAATAAACTGAAAAACATAAGAGATGGCAGTGCCCAGTAGTAAGAATAGATAGACATCGATGTTGTAGTAATAAAATAGCAACTTTTTTTTTGTTTTTTGGAAATAAAAGAAAATAACTAAAAAGAAACAAAAAACATGAAACAAAATAAATAACCTATTATTACCTTTAAGATAAATAAATAAAAAAAGAAGAAAATAACTTCCATCTTAAACTATGATACATAAAATATTTTATTGTTCACCACATACACATAAAGTGAATCATTTACAGTCATTTCGTGTTAAGGCAGGAACAAAGGGCGACCTTATCGCTTTAGAGCGATCTCTTCCAGACAACCAATCAAGAGTGTATGACGGTAGTGTGCAAATCAAATACATGTAATTAATTGGATACATTGATATTACACAATACATGTAATAAAGAAAAAGAAAAATAGACAATAACACATAATAATAATAATAATAATGTAGCGACTGACTGTGGGTCGACGTTGGCGGTGGCCTCGTCGAGCACGAGCAGCCGGTTGCGGCGGACGATGGCGCGCGCGAGGCACACCAGCTGCCGCTGCCCCACCGAGAAGTTGCTGCCGCCCTCTGACATGCGAGAGCTCAGCCCGGCCGGCAGCTCCATCATCGCCTCCTTCAGCTCCACCTACACACGAACACGTACTCTACCCTCTTGTTGATATTGTCACGACTCGAAATAAAATTCCGTTACAATTATATATAATAATAAAATTAGTCCATAAATGTCCCACTTGTGGGCTCGGGCCTCCCATTATAGGGGAAACGGACAGTATACCCGCCACGCTTGTCCAAGGCGGCTTGGCAGGTTTGACACATCGGTTATCTCGATGTGCAGGTTGCATCACGATATTTTCCTTCACCGTTGTTAGCACGTGGTAATTGTAACAATATGCACATTAGATCAGAAAACAGACTAAGAGGTGGATGCGTTCCGGTGAGGATCGAACTAGCCATAACGCTACCACGACTTGCACTACTACTACTACGACTACACGAATTACTATAGAGTTTATTAGAATTATATAAACACGTATAATACAGGTACAAATATAACCAAACACAACAAGTCCAACAATAACACGCGCAAAGTCCGTCACTAAATAGATTAGTCCACAAGTCTTGTTTCGCTCGTGGTTATCGCTCGACCGCCTCATCTCTCAATTGGGGCATTGTTTTATACTGCACAGATATGTCTGGCCGATCGCGTGGACCGAATTTCAAGAATCAGTTTGTACTTTATATTCGAGACACCTCGCAGTGATCACAATACAACAATAGGCCATAAAAGACTACATTACACAATGATTGTTTCTTTCATGACAAATTTTAAACAGAAAGTAAACAAAAGAAGACCAAATGCCGAAAGGTAATAAAACGTGTTTCTACAAGTATGCAGTCTTTGTCTTTGTAGTGACAATATTCTAAATGCGAAAGTAACTCTGTATGTCTGTAGCGGCAAAGTTTAATTTATATATATATATATATGAGTTACCTCTTCTAAAGCCCTCCATAAAACTTGGTCAGGATACTCGTCGAAGGGGTCGAGATTGTGGCGCATGGTCCCAGAGAAGAGAACCGGCTCCTGAGGGATGATCGAGACCTGGCTGCGCAACTCATGCAAGCCCATGGTTGAAGTGTCGCGGCCATCAATTATAATCTTGCCGTCGATTTTTGCCAGCCTAGTTCCAATGAATATAAAAAGCTATAATCAAAGTACAAACATTTCGCAATTCTGGACGCGGGGCTCACAATTTTCAATTTTATCTGTGTAGGAATGGAGAAATAATCCAATTTCACACTGCCGGGCGGCCTCTCGTAAGAGGCGACCAAACAACACACAGTCACAGTAAGTGGTTGGGTATTTGTCCATCTGGATGGCTACCACCCTTAGGCTGGTGTGCACCGAAACTTAACCGACGGGTAGCCAAAAGTAATCACTGTTTTTCTATACATTTTTGGCGATTATTTTATTTTAACCATCGGTTAAAAGTCGGTGCACACCAGCCTTAGTCTAGAATATGCCGCCATAACAACCTTGAATTGTGTTCCGGCATTAGTGGCCAGATTCCCGTCTCCGTTAAGAGAGCATCATCGCAATTGTAGCACCTTTACTATTGTAAATATCTATATTAGATGGTACCACTTTCTATCAATCAGGTGGGCCGTCTGCCTATCTGGAGAACTCATGTAATAAAATAAAAATGGGAGAGATATGACACTGGCCAGTAATAATCTATTTTGAAAATATAATTAATTATTATATTATATTATAATAATTTCCCTTCATGTTGTTTGTGAACTAATTTAAATTATCGTGTGTTATTGAAAAATGGATCTGCGCCGGGAACATTTTTGCCCTTTGATTGTTTTCTTTTAATTTATCAATGTAAAGACAGGGTATATTAGATTTTTATATAATGACGAAAAATACAATATTATAATTACCTGAACAGAGCATTAATGAGCGACGACTTGCCAGCACCAGTTCTTCCAACAATACCCACTTTTTCCTTGGGTTCGATTTCCAGCGACAAGTTCTTGAGGACTGGTGGTTCTTCAGGCGAGTAATACAAAAACACGTTACGGAACTGCACTCGGCCACTCTCAGGCCAAGAAGGCGGCGGTTTGTTTTTGCCTTCCGACTGCAATGGTGGCTCTGATTCTATAGTCGAATATTCTTGTATCCTAATATATATAAATTACAGTTGTAAAAAGTAAGTTGTAAGCTCGATCGACGTCATACACCACACTCTCTCAGAGTATCGCCGGGAAACATAGCGTTGAGCTAATCGTATTTGATAAGATGCTGAAAATTACGATGGCTCACTTCTCACGTCTTTCTGTCCCATTCTACTTATATAAGCCCCTATACCATTTGTCCTACCTAATCCGACTATCCCGTTTCTCCTACCTAATCCCCCTATCCCATTTCTCCTACTAATCCCCCTATGCCATTTCTCCTACCTAATTCCCCTATCCCATTTCTCCTACTTCATCCCTCTATCCCATTCCTCCTATCTAATCCCCATATTCCATTCTTCTTACCTAATAAAACAACCCACAGCCAGGTGGTAGGGCAGTTGCCCGACTGGATGGCTACCACCCCTGGTCTAAAGTATGTCGCCATAACAACCTTGAGTGGTGTTCCGGTATTAGTGACCAGGTTCCAGTCTATCTTTAAAGAGCAGCAGCGCATTTGTAGCACCTTTGATGTTGCAAATGTCCATAGGCGATGGTAACCGCTTTCCATTAAGTGGGCCGTCTGCCTGTCTGCTGAACTCCCGCAAAAAAAATCCCCCTAATCCCATTCCTATCTAATCCACCTATACCATTCCTCCTCGATTATATCCCCCTATGCTATTCCTCAGATGAAAATTGAATTTGAAAGCATTTTATATGTACATTGTTTCAGAATTTATTGTGATATGTGTCAACGACTCCATTGTATCGAAGTGAGATGCAGTTTTGTATAACAAAAATTATTCTTGGAACGAGATTTCATAAGTTCAATTAATCTTTATAATTATGACTCTTAAAGATCTAGTAGTATTTGTTACAACTAAACCATCAGAAATATAGACGTACCTTTCAACGCTGGTCATTTGATTCTCTAATTCGGTCGACTGGCGCATACCCCATTGGAACATGCCGGTTAAACCCATCGCTTGCGTTATGGCCAAACCCACGTTACCACCATTATCGTCTGCATGAGAACAAAAAATTCGATATCTTCAACATACATTTAAAAAATCCCGTCCAAACGGTTTTCTAATGCATAGGCATCATGATGTCGAGGGCTTCATAACAAATGAGCGTATTCGCAAAATGCTATTTTTTTTGTTGTTTACTAAATTCTATGCATGTTACAGTTTGGAAAGTCTTTAGGAAATTAGGGTTTTTAGTTTAGGAAATTATGAAATTAGGGTTTTCCAAATTTCAGCTTAATACAATAAACTAGTTTTGTGTCTAAAACTCCACTTTTGTCTGTATGCCCATTTGTTTTGAAACCCTCGATATCAAAATATAATCGAAATTGACTTTAAGATATGAAATATAATCAAATCGACTTTAAGATGTTTAAGATAATATATATTAAAAATAAGACATTACAATTAAAAATAGCTTTAGAAATAAGTTAAGTTTTTTATTTTTAAATGATAAACTTTCGGCCGATCGGATTATCCATGCTCTACTATAACTTTATGCGATACAAACAATAAATCGATAAAAAGAGAAATACACACCTCTATTCAACACGAGGAAACTCATGGTGACCATTGCAATATATATCACACAAACTAAATCCAACCAAAAACCGAAGGCACGAGAACTCGCGATGAATAAATACCTACGGAAAGAATTAACAATTGATAGTGGTATAAATCTGTAGCATTTAATAATTACACACTGCAGCCAAAATTTATGAATTGTACTTCGTTACAATTTTACAGGTTGCAAGGAGCTAAAACAACATACAGCTCTACTATACAGCTGGACTATTAAGTTATGAATAACGTAAAACAAAAATATGCTATATCAGTCAGTTCTCAAGTCACGCGGTTACCAAAAATGAGATTCTGTCATTTTTATCATGTAGACATAATAAGATATTTATGCATTTTAAAAGATAAACTTGAAGCCTTGAAACGAATATAGCTACCATGCCGAACTATGCAGGTCCTGGTGGTTGTCAAACTCCCTTATGAGCGCCTCCTGCGCGCCGAAAGCGCGAATGGTCGTAATGCCCTGCAGCGACGCGTTCAGGTGAGAGAACACCGGACTGCGAGCTGTGAACAGAACGCACTCACTGTACTCAAAATCGGAATTCAATAAATAAACTAACACATAAGTTATCATTTTTTGAAATCCCCCAGGCATTAAAATACCTTACCATATCAATATAAAATTATTTATAATGTATAAACTTTAAATCTCCCGTTTTCCCGCAATTCGATCGTCTTCACTAGTATTCACTTTTTTTAGCACTATTTTAGGAAAATTAAAAAAATATTAAAGATTAGGTAACTAATTGCTATACAAACGATTGTACTACATAAATATGTAAAAATTTTGACGAGAATTTTGTGTTACTTACAAAAGAAATGTACTCGACGATATTTTCTATCATATTTTTGACTGGACGATTATCATTTTTATCATTCTACTTCCATAATACTCTTGCTACTTTATCGAGCCTTTACCGCAATTTTATAAGTAAGTAAGTATATTTGTTCTCGCAAAAAGTATATATAATCTTTTATTTTGTTGATTAAGCAAATAATAGGTTATTAATTAGTTAAATTAGGATAATGCATGTGTCGCGTGTCGCGTCAGAGATGACTCACTCACACCCTCGAGGCGTTTGATGCTCCTGGAGGTGGACAGGTAGAAGATGCGCAGCCCGTAGAAGACGACGCCGACCGCCACCGTCGGCACCAGCAGCCAGTAGTTCACCACGGCCACCACTACCACTATGCCGATCAGGGACAAACCGATCTGCGAACATAACCATCCCGTTCACTATCGCCATCACTTAATTTAGATAGATAGATAGATACATACACCAATACAAACATGAATTTAAACATGAACTTTATATCTACTTATGTACAAAGGGCGGTCTTATCGCTAAAAGCGATCTCTTCCAGACAACCCCAGGAATAAATTGAAATGATAATGGCGATGGTGGTATACGTAACATATAGTACGAACTACTTACATTTTAATAATATATACATACATGATATATATATACATATATTAAAAAATAATAATTTAGGTATTGGATCTTTTTGGAACATACATTATTTTCATACTTCATAAGAGATAGCCAAAATTATGTTGATTTTATTTGTTAATAAATGCAAATTTAATTAAATGTTACTTCAAAATCCAATATATTTGTCTGTTTCAAAAATAGCATCACATAGTCTGCCATAACAGATTCCTTACTATAAACAATAATATAAATATATAGTCTTTATAATACGTAACTAACTATAATAGAAATGTATTTAATACTTATTATTCCGTGTATTATAATAATAACAACCTATAAACGTCTCGCTACTGGGCTCCAGTCTCCCATTTATAGGGACCCAGACAGCACCATGCTTGTCCGAGACGAGTTGGCAGGTTTGACACGGCGGTCATCTTAATGTTGTAACAATGTTAACATAGGTCAGAAAACTGCCTAAGCAGGTGCATGCTTTCCGGCTAGGAATCGAATCCGCGCCCCATGAACTTGGGATGCATGTGCTAACCGCTCAACTACCGCGGCTCTTTGCATTACATTTCATTAACATTTGACATGGGAAGAAGTTTGCTACGGTTTAACAGTAGTAATCTTCTAGATATATAAAAATGAATTATAGAATCGTAAACAATACATTCGATTTTGATGAAATTTTGTGTGTTTGTTTGAGTGGGTCCCGGGATGGCTTACAGCCACAATTGGAACCGTTAGGCGGCGTTGAGATCGGGCGTTGATTCTACAATCCTCGTAATCACCTGGACCGATTTTGGTGATTCATTCAGAAAATGAATGAATCACCAAAAATGGTGAATTCAGAAAATATGGCGGTACGAAGTTCGCAGAGTCAACTAGTAAATAATAAATATTAATAAATTGCACAGAAATACATGAGCAAATGTACAGACTAAAACAAATTGAATAAATTACCTGAAGTACATCAAGCAAAGCGGACGGTAAAACCTCATCGACAGCTCCCATATCCTTTGAGAACCTGTTCAATATCCTGCCAGAGGGATTGACGTGGAAGAACCGCATCGGAGCCCGAGTGATGGCCGAGAACATGTTGTTGTGCAGCCTCGTGGAGGCCCGCATCGCCATCGAGAAGAACATGAAGGACCGCAACAGCGAAATCACCACCAGGGCTACCACCATTGCTGTGGAGGAGATTAAGGTTACGAATTTATTTCAATGGTCGTAAACATGCGGTGTTTATATTAAATACTAGTGGCCGTCTCCACTTCATCTGCTTGTCGCTAAATCTATAATATTATACAATTCTAAACATGCCGTGTAAAGCTATTTAAAAAACAACTGGAATAGACTATATAAACGCTGGAGAAAACGATGCATTTTTTTAGATTTCTTGTCTGTTTGTTCGGGATTCACGTAAAAACTACTGGGCCGATTTCGATGCGGTTTTCGCTGGTCGACAGCTAATTCTTAAACTTAAACTCTGTGCTACATTTATCCTGGGAAACCCGCAGGAATTTTTCGGGGAATTATTTAAAATGGCCAGATTAAAAATGAAATCGAACTCCAATGTGATTTTTTTACTGATCGATAGTAAATTCAATATAATAAAATGAGTGATATTTTTTATTTCAGATGCGTAAAAATTAGCTTATTCCGACACCGTTTCCGCTAAGACGATAGCTTATATTCTATTTTAAATGCTGCAATGGCTTGTGTCCGGGAATCCCGCGGTAATTTTAAGTCAAGCGTGGACAAAGTCGCGGGCATATCCTAGTTCGCAATAAGAATGTACTCTGGTTGAACACCCGATGATGCATGTATTTCTCGACTGATCGAACTTATCCATTTGTAAATTAGACATGGCCTCCAAGCAAACCTACCATTCATTTGAATTCGATATTTATAAGCCTAATGGCTTTCATGAATTTGCATGAAATACAAACAAAAGGAATAAGGTTTTATGATGTCTTACTGCGGCGTAAACAAAGAGATTATTGAGAAGAATAAATCACTCAAATTCAAAGGGGTAATAAAACAGATGCAAAAGGACCGGTCTGCATTAATATTTTCTTATGCTGTCCACAAAAAATTGATTTCACCTGAATGTTGCATGCCGTCAGCCAGTCAAATGTTATTTGAATAACACAAAGGTGCTATGAATATTTTAGTGACTTACCCGTAAATATATAGATGCAGTCGTATCTCGTCAGGTCCACACCGTCGAATTTGGCGTTGCCAACGAGAGATTCGGTGTAGTTACCGGCCAATTGCACGGGATCTGATATGTTGCTGCTCTCGGCTAACGCTGCCACCGAGTGACGTTCCTCCAATGTAACCCTGATCAGATTATTATCATTCATTGGAATATGACAACAGAAATAAATGTTTATATAGGTAGTATGTGTGTTAAATAAAATGGTTTTTACAAGTTAATGGCGAAGATTAACTTCCAATGCTTATTAACCTTATTATGTTGGCATAGAACAACGGAAGAATTAGAAATACTTTATTATTTCCTTGATGGTTAGTTTTACTTGTACGCTAGATATCGCTTGTACCGGTGCTTATTAATTGAGGGAGTTAAATTAATAATAATAATAAGCGGCAGACAAACATATAATCAATATTTTTGTATCCCCAAATTAAGTATTAAGTAAGGTACAACGTACTACTCTGGGGTCAATCCCAGACACCCAGACCATACTAAATAACAGAGAAAATATGTTTCCAAGATTTACTATACCAGGGATCGAACCCGGAGTGGGGTAGGCCGGCAAAGGCTTAGCCCGCTCAAACCTGTGTCGAGCAGGCTAAGCCTTTGCCGTCGGTCTTCGTTTGTTATAGCTTCATTTATTTAGTATAACATCTCTATAGAATAGAAAAATAATAATATGTTCCTTGAAACCCTAGTGGTTGTTTTCTATATCAAAATGCGCGAAAAGAATAGTAGATTGTTACACAAAGGCTGAAAGTGACCATATTTAGGTATGAAATGTTGGCGCACGAGTAGCAAAGGCGCTAATAGTTCGAGTGCCTAAATAACCCTTTCACCCGAGCTTAACTCTGCTTTTCATTTCGAATTCTGAAATATAAACTACTTCTCCAACGAAATCAGTTTCTGTATCTGAATCTGAGAACTCATTTAATATGTCACATATGAAACATCAAGGTTTGTTTTTCTGCGGCATTCTATTCGCTAGTATTTTTTTCACTGATGATAGTAAATAATTACTAGCACAAATTTAGTTAATTAAATAATAACTTAGTGAAAAGTCATTTATAAGTATAAAATTATGATACAAAATTGTTGGTATTTTATATTTAAATTTATACTGCTATTTAACCGATGCTGTAAAAAAGATAGGACATGAGTCGCGTGTATAAAAAGCGACCTAAATTTAAAAAGAATGATTGGTACGCTCTAGCCAACAGCAGAAATGTAAGACTTTTTGAAGTAGTCACTACATTTCTTATTACACTTTCCATAAATATCCTATGGGCCAGTTGTCATTTCTAGCATTCATTTAAGTCCATGATAAGGTTTGAAAAACAATCATAGGTTACGATAATAATTAATGGGATCATTTCTATAGGATACAGATCAAAAATAATCGGAAGTCAAACTGCTTGAAACGAATCGTATAAATGAAACTAGTAACCAGTAACTGGGCCACCAGTCGGCCGCCGAGCCGAGTAGTTGTGCGAGGACCGCGACGAAGACCATCAACGTGACGAGCAGCGGGTGGCCGGCGGCCCTCAGGTACGCCGCGTACACGCGCCCCGAGACCACGCCCGCCGAGCGCATCTCGGCCTCCTCGCGCCCACCGCACGGCGGAGCGGTCGCGGTCAAATTATCCACAGACGACACCTTTGTGCCAGAAAACAGACCAATATATTAGTGCATTGTATCTTAAATATATCTTTTTTAGATCTATTTTATATAGAACATTCTCGTGTCACAGTGTTAGTTAACATACTCCTCCGAAATGGTTTGACCGATTCTCATGAAATTTTGTTATATTGGGTAGGTCTGAGAATCGGACATTTATTTTTCATCCCCCCTAAATATTGCAGGTAATCCAACCCAAATTTTTTAATTGTTTTTTTTATGATACAGCATTAGAAAATACATACAACCCTAAATTTTCAACCCTCTACGAGCAACCCCTATTTTTTCGGGCAGAACGACATCTGCCGGGACAGCTGGTAATGTTAGAAAAATCTAAACATGCTGTACATTGAAGCTATTTATTTAATAAAAAAAAACTGGAATAGAGACTATATAGACCACAGAGTTTACGATACATTTTTTAAAATTTGTTATCTGGTTTTTTTTGGGATTCACGTAAAAACTACTGGATCAATTTCGATGCGGTTTCTTAGATTTGAAATCTACGCTACTTTTAATCCCGGGAACCCGCCGAGCATTTCTGGGAATGATTTAAAATGGCCAGATATTTTTCACTGATAATATTTTGTAATAAAATGTGTGATACTTTTCATCCTGGGAATCTCAAGTCAAGTTGGAGTAAGTGTATCGTTTCGGAAGGAGCATACTTTGAAGGTGATAACATAGAGAACGAACCTATATCATATTGTGTATTATTGAACTTTTTCCGGTACCTTTTTGACAAAGTAGTAAGCGGTTCAAGGTAAAATATTTAGCAACAAATGCCGGTCAAATTAAAAGGGCAGGTCTATAAATCTATCATTAGACCTGTCCTTTTGTATGGCAGTGAAGCGTGGCCTGTACTTGAGCGACACAAGCAAGAACTGCGTGTCACGGAGATGAAAATGCTGCGTTGGATGTGTGGAGTGACGCGGAAAGACCGTGTCAGAAACTCCCGCATCCGTGGCAGTCTTCATGTCCGTGACATAGCAGACAAATTGCAGGAGTGTCGCTTACGTTGGTACGGCCACGTTTTACGGAGACCGGCTAATTATGTGGGGAACAAATGTCTAGCCATGCCACCTCCGCCAGGTCCCGGACGAAGGGAAGGCCAAGAAATGTTGGCTCGACGTCGTGAAGGATGACATGCGTGCAATGTCTCAAACGGGGATGCCGAAGACCGCGCGAAGTGGAGTAGAAAAAGCAGGAAGCGGACCTGGCGTCGGAGTGAACGCTCCGAACGCAACCGGGATTTAACGCTCGATGATGATGATGACTTTTCATCCTGGAATCTCAAGTCAAGTTGGAGTAAGTGTATCGTTTCGGAAGGAGCATACTTTGAAGGTGATAACATAGAGAACGAACCTATATCATATTGTGTATTATTGAACTTTTTCCGGTACCTTTTTGACAAAGTAGTAAGCGGTTCAAGGTAAAATATTTAGCAACAAAAAATTGTGTGTAAACTTGTGAGGTATAAATAAATTCTTACCGAATGTATGCTCAACTGACGTTTCCTAAAGCTGCCATGAAACACTGTGTCCTCGTTGTCCAGGCCGGTCGCAGCTTCCGCAGCCGGCTTCTCCTCCTCCTGCTCATCTCGCGCGAGGAGCGTCGCGAAGTCCAACCCGGAGGCACTGAGCGTATCAAAGTTGCCAGCCGCTGCTATGGCCCCGTTCTTCAATATTACTATCTATGAAAATGAACATTCGATATTGTTGAATATTGTATTAGGCGAGGTTCAACACAAGGAAATAAAACAACATTAAAGACCATGCAGTTTTAAGAGTTTCATTTTTATTATAATTTTAATTTATATAAAGAATTATTGGTTAATCAAGTTTTTAAATACCATAAGGGTATTTAGGCATTTTCAATGATATTGTCAATTTTTATAGCCATCTGATTTGTTATTATTATATGAAATAAAACTTGGTTACAAATATTGTTTCTTTATTTTAGTGATTATTCAGGCTTTTTTGTGTACTTTAGATTTTATATTTTAAAAAAGTATGTTTCGATGTTTAAATGTAAGGTGAGTGACTTGTATGATATATAAAAAATAATATGCTGTAATGGAATGAAGTAATTACGTTTATCAAAACACCATCTATAGCTTATAATGTTGAGCAAATTACACGTCAATTACTAATTGTTTAATGGGTTATAGCTACAGTGTACAAGCTAACATAATAAAATAACTATACACAAACAATAAAACAATCATATAGGAACTGGTAGTTGATGAGACTGGTACATGCAAACTCAAATTATTACACTTTAAATTCTTTTCATTAATGTAAAATTCACCTTATTTTTAATAATAATTAATCTTGTACTCATAGAATATACTCGGCAGTTAGACATCTAGAAGTTTGAAATTATTATTACCTGATCGACATCCCTCAAGAACTGCAGTTGGTGGGTGACGAGTATCCTGGTGGTGTTCCTTAGGTAGCCGACGAGGCAGGACTCGAACAGGTGTCGGCCGACGTGCGCGTCCACCGCCGACAGCGGGTCGTCGAGCAAGTAGATGTCCGCACGCTTGTATACAGCGCGAGCGAGGGATATACGAGCGCGTTGACCTAACAAATAATATATTTACGAACTTAAAAAATTTGCTTTTTTTATAATAATAAGATAACATTTTGAAACACATGCAGGAATATTTTAAATGCGGTATATATATCAGAACGAAATACGAACGGAAGGAAGTAGCAACGCGTAACTAAAGTGCTTGATTTAAATGAACAGTCTGAATAAAGACGCGACATGTGAAAGGTTTATCATAATTAAGGTGTTTAAACACGTATATTGTGAAGGTGTTTCTAAATTACAATTGAAGACGTAAGTGGATGAAGGTGATATGTCGTATATTCGGTTTTTTGCTTTTTTTGCGTAGACGAAGGTTATAAGTCGATACCAAATGACTACAGACCTAAGACCATAGATATAAGGCATATTTAAAAAAATAAAAAGTTGAAAAAGATGTTAAGTTCAGTTTAAAATAAAAGTAAAACTTTTATCTCGATTTACCCAGAATTGGAATTATGCGACTTATCATCACCTTCATCCACTCATGTCTTCAACTGTTATAAAGAAAAAGTGAAATTTAATTCCCAACTAGCACACGAGCGACTCCCAATAAAAAAAACAACGCAAAAGATATAAAACAATCATGTCAATCGGACAAGAAAGATTTAGAAAAAATACTTAAGGGCTTGGAAGCGGGTGGTTCTATAGCAACAGGGTAATGATTATTTAACTATTGGTAAGCATGTGTTCTATATTAAGCTCTTATTATACAAAAATATCGGCAAATTGATGGACAAGCTTTTAGTAACATTTTATCCTCCATATGTGACAAAAAGAACTTGAGCAAATGCTAAAAAAAACAAATAGTATGGAAAGGTGTATTTCATACTGGTAAAGTAAAAGTAAAGACTTAACCAGCAATGGAGGTATTGCTCAAAAATTACATGGCTTTCTTTAGTAATTTACTGACAACACTGATCTATAGATGAAATACTTAGTGTCAAATTGAACCCAGTGATTAAAATGATTCTTTTTGTTTGTATCTTTAATGTAGAAACATTCATAACACAAACGCTTATAATATACATCAACAATGATGTCGCGAACGCAACATAAACTTCAACATCAATTTCAAAAGTCAACTTGAGAAAATAAAAAAGAACTGTACATCGACATCGATTGAACAATGTACCCTGGAAGCTTTAAGAAAAGAAAACAAAAGTGGTGGAAGAGGTGGAAAAAACCAGTAAGTAATTATAATAATTTACAAGTGTATAATGTAAGTGGTACATACCTCCACTGAGGCTGACTCCTCTCTCCCCGACCACGGTCTTGTCCCCCTGCGGAAAGAGCGTGAAGTCCCTGTCTAAGGCGCAACGGCGGACCACCGCGTTGTATCGGGGGCGGTCCATCGCCTGCCCGAACAATATATTCTGACGAACACTTCCTGCGTAACAATTTTTTTTTTAAATCAAGATCAACATATCCTCAGACGATTATAAAAATGGTTGACCACGGATCATAAGTGCACATTAATATTTTTACACATTATATTTGTATTAACGCCTACGCTTTTGGTAGGTTTCTAATGATACCTAATTTAATTCTAGAATTTCAGGGCTATAGAAGCAAAACATAATGACAATTTTGAACTGAATTGCTTTTGCTGTTCACTTTCTATCTTATCGCTTTCTTCCAATCATTTGGGTTGGTACAATTTCTTTTCCTGCCTTACTAATTATGTCATACAAAACATATAATGACATCTTTCATACAATCCAATTAACTTATCCAAAAATCTTCTAGTTTAACATTATTTAGAGATTTCCTTTTATGAACCTCAATTATCCCTTACAACTTGAATGTTACTAATCTAATAACTAATCAAAGGACCACTTTAATAAATTAGTTTTTTTTAAATATATTACCTGCAAAGAGCCACGGTTCCTGACTGGCATACGACACCGTACCCCCGACATGTACGCTTCCTGATATTAATGGCAGCTCACGTAACAACACATGGAGAAGTGATGATTTGCCCGCACCAACGGGCCCTATCACTGCTATTATCCTAGAAAAAATACAACTTTTTGGGAAAATGTACAAGAGATATTTTTTTTATTGCAGGAGATCAGCAGACGGCCCACTTGATGGACAGCGGTTACCATCGCCTATGGACATTTGCAACACCAAAGGTCCTACGAATGCGCTGCTGCTCTCTTTAGGGAGCCTGGAACCTGGTCACTAATGCCGGAAGACAACACAAGGTTGTTATGGCGGCATACTGTAGACCAGGAGTGTTCGTCATCCAGTCGGGCAAATGCCCTACCACCTAGCTATGGGTTGTTTTGTCGCCTCTTGCGACAGGCCGCCGGGCCGCAGGAAATTGTATTCTTTCTCCGTTCCTGCATGGATAAAATAGATATAACAAATCTTCATCCTCAAGCAAATGTCTTTAGGTAATAAGAATTTAAATCATGTATATTTTGGAGTAAGGTAATATTAACAGCCTGAACATGATACTTATAAGAGGCGAAAGTTTTGTATTTTATTTGATAACTATGATACTAATACCTATTTTATATATATTTTAAAACAAAGAATATCGTGGGGTATTAGTTAGATTAAATGTTCTTTACTGTATTAAATTAAATTAGATCAAAAACAATTTGAAAGTGACAATGGCAACTTCCTAAGAAATGTTTCTGGTTTTAGAACCGCCAATGGCTGGACAAGAGTCGGCCCAGTTCGAGCGAACAGACGGTATACCGTCATGCTATTTATTCATAGAGAACTAGAGGGTTTCACACATTGGCAGTTTCAATCTGCAGGGACCTCCAGGTAGTTTTCTTTAACCGTTAGCATGCGACCATTGTAATAATGGACACATTAGGTTAGAAAATCTGTCTTAGCAGTATTATATGCATTCTTAAACAAATTAGACAGAAAACTATCTGACAGACAATGTTTATTGTGATTTTAAATTTAATTGAAATCTTGATTTTTTCAGCACTTTCCACCTTGTAATTTAAAAGAGAGAGGACATAATTTTCAAGACTTTGAGACCCAGTGTTTCGCAACTGTTGAATTAATTAAGGAACATTGTTATTGTTTTTTAAAGATTCGACAACAAGACATAACCATGTATGTGCATTAATTTTTTTCAATGCAATACAATTTAATTACACATATGAGAGCACCACTAATCTTCGCTTTTATTGCAATTTCAGTACATAATGTTTAGCGCCATACAGACTACATCTTCCTGTCAAATGTCTACCATGGACACTCCTATCTCCGAGAAAAACTGTGACACACAAAGACAGACATATGGATGGACAAGACTATTTACGGAACCCTAAAAAAGTGTACGCACTTGCCAGGTTTGATGGTGAGTGATAAATGCGTGAGCGTGTTCTCCGGGTGCGCTACGATCCATTTCGCAGTCGCGTGCTTCAGCCGCACGCCGCGCGCGTCTTCATCGACGCGAGCCGACAGCTCTTGCTCGTCTTCCTCGCCCGATTCCAGCGGTGCGAGTGTTGCTGTGCCTGATATGTTTTAAAGTAAATAAGTAATTCGTAGACGTGATAATCGAACGGTATGTCAAATTAACAGAGATACTTTTTACATACTTCCAGAGTGTCGCAACTTTATAGATTTTATAAAAGCCTACCTATGAACGTATGACGTCATAAGAGGGAGTTTAACAGCATATAAAGTTTTGTTTGAAAAGCAATCATTCGGACCAGCAGATTCCGAAAATACAATTTTCCGAAATTTTGTATGTCTGTCTGCATCACGTGAAAACTACTACTGAAAGGATTTAATTGAGACTCGAAACGGAGATAGCTTATATCCTGGGGCGTAACTTTCGTCACTTACCGGGATACGTTCTATCCCCGTGCGTCTTTTCTGTAAGATAGACGAAAATAGCGAAAAAGATGGCGCGGTGATCGCATCGTTTTTGGAAACTACTGAACGTATATGAATTAAACTCGACATAGTGCTTGCTTATAACCTGAATTAACACCTAAGATATATTTTATCTCGATAAATGATGTCCTTAGAATGAACAGAATATCAAAATAGACGGCGCTGCAATCGCGTTTTTCAATTCACTAAGAAATACCTACATTGTAATAAATAACATGTCATTTATTGTATTACTTCAAATAAGGTTTATGTTTTGCTGGGCAGTTGTGTAGACTATATTATGGACTTTTTTTGCTTTTTTTAGGGAAATTAACAATAAACAGTAAAGAAAACTTTAAAAAATACAGATTATAACCTCTTTTAACCAAATATGTTATTTATAGTAATACAAT
Source organism: Dendrolimus punctatus (assembly GCA_012273795.1). Classification (NCBI taxonomy): domain Eukaryota; kingdom Metazoa; phylum Arthropoda; class Insecta; order Lepidoptera; family Lasiocampidae; genus Dendrolimus; species Dendrolimus punctatus. Next base: position 18,520,488 of record CM022531.1, on the reverse strand, counting down.
CACATTAGAAATCATGTGTCATGTTTTTTTAGTTGACTTTACATAGGTACTTCCTGTATCTATAGTTCTTGTCTGTTATTATACATTTAAAAAAATAAAAATGTCAATTAAGACATTGGGCATTTTATAGCCTAAGCTCCTTATTCATCTGGGACAGTGTTATATGTATACGTACAGTGTATAAGCAATAAAAAATCTGAAACGAAATTATTATCAACAGAAACTAATCAAAAATAATAAAGATATTAAAGAAACATGGAAAATCATAAAAGAAGTATGTAATTTTAATAGTATTAAAGAAATGCCTAAAGAACTTTTGTCAATGAAAAGTACGCCTGTAGAGTCTCTCAATTCTGACAATAGCTTTTTTTTGCTCTATAGGAAGTACTTTAGCCAGTCAAATACTTGATATGATGAACACAAGTGAACATATATTAGCCTATCAATCCAAAATAAACAACACACCAGTTCATTCTATGGCTTTCAGTTCCATTGATCCATGTGAAGTTAAAGGAATTGTTGCATTCTTAAGTCAAACACTGCACCGGGTTGGGATAAAATCAGTACGAACCTTATTAAACAAAATATTAATATCCTTGTTTATCCTATTTGTTATCTTTGCAACTTAAGTCTAGAGACTGGGACATTTCCTAAAGTATTTAAAAGAGCCGTAGTATGCCCTATTTTCAAGTCTGGTGATAAAGATAAGCCTACCAATTACAGACCTATATCACTTTTGTCAGTTCTTTCAAAGATTCTGGAGAAACTTGTTAATAAAAGGCTCGTATCTTATCTGGAGAAAAACAATCTTATAAATCCAAATCAATATGGTTTCAGAATAGGTAAATCTACGGAAGAGGCTGTTCTCAAACTAACTTCAAAAATTACCTCAAACTTAGATTCTGGTCATAGAACTATTGGAGTCTTTCTTGACTTACAGAAAGCCTTTGATACCGTATCGATTTATATTCTCTTAACTAGATTGGAAAACATTGGTATCCGTGGTATAGTTTTAGATTGGTTTAGAAGTTATCTGTTGGATAGGGAGCAATGCGTTCGTGTACAAAATACTCAAAGTGATATGCTCACATGCAACTTTGGCGTGCCGCAAGGCAGTACATTAGGGCCAACCTTATTCCTGATGTACATAAATTATCTTTTTAACAATAATCTAACAGATATGGAAACCGTTATGTTTGCAGATGACACTGTTCTAATTTTTCAAGGCAATTCTTGGAATGAAACTTTTAAAAGGGCTGAGTTGGGTCTATCTAAAGTCACACAATGGCTTGAAACTAGTTTATTGTCCGTAAATACATCAAAAACCAAGTACATATGTTTCCACTTATCTCATCTGACATGTCCTGATTTAAATTATGAACTCAAAATTCATATGTATCCTTGTAATAAAAATATTCAAAATAATTGCAGTTGCCGAATATTGTCACGCGTCTCCTCAATTAGATATCTGGGTGTAATGATTGATGAGAATCTTAATTGGAGCATCCATTTAAATACTCTTGCGTCTAGGATTAGAAAATTAATCTATATCTTTAAAAATCTTCGAAACATTGCTGATCATAAACTACTGATACAGACGTATCAGGCGCTTTGTGGTTGCTTAATTAGATATTGCATATGTGCATGGGGTAATACGAGCTCAAAGAGCTTTGCTAAAAGTGATGATGTACTTACCATATCGACATCCAACAGTGGATGTATATAAGAAGGCAAAAGTCCTTTCTATCAGGAAAACTTTTATATATGAAACGCTTAGATTATATCACAGGAAATCTGTACCACAGTTAGAAATTACGCATAAACGTGTCGATAAATGCCCAATACCTCAAGTAAGAACTAGTTTTGCCCAAGGTCATATTAACTTTACAGCTCCTTATATGTACAACAAATTACCCGAAACAAAATCATTAAAGAAGAAAACAAACCGTGAGTTCAAAAATTTTATTTTGAAATGGCTAATAGACATTAATTATGATGATGTAGAAAAATTTCTAAAAATAGGCATATAATATAATAATATACAATACTTTAATACACCTTCATATAGTCAAACACGCATTCACACACACACACACACGCATACACACACACACACACGCACACGCACACGCACACGCACACACACACACACACACACACACACACACACACACACACACACACACACACACACACACACACACACACACACACACACACACACACACACACACACGCGCGCGCGCGCGCGCGCGCGAGCGCGCGATACCCACTCTTTTAGGTATTTATTTTAAGCTGTGTTAAATGTTTTTTATGTTATTGTTCCTACATTAAGGGAGAGGACACTAGCCCCTATAATACAGTGAAAACTAGTTTAGGGGCTATCAAAAAATAAATACTGTGTATCAATGTTAAGTTTCAAATGAATAAATTATTATTATTATTATTATATATAGTCATTCATAGTTACAGACAGATGATTTTAATGCGTTGTTCGTAATGTGATATTGTTATTAATTGTAAGATCATAAATATTGACAGATAACGTACGTGTACACAATAATATAGCTATTATTTTTCATCTATTTTCACCATCAGTTAGATAAATTTTCATTCAAGGTTTATATATATAAAAAAAACCTAATTAAGCTTTTATGAAAGTGTTATAAACATTACTACCTAGGGATTTTCACGCAGTGTACCCGCAGTGAAAACGTTAGTAGTGAAATAATATAAGCCCTTTAACATTGCACAGACATTTAAATAACGATCCTCATATCCGCCGTAATTGTTAAGGGGATTGCCGAGTTTAAAACATCAGTACAGGTTTCCTCGCAATGTGTTTCTTAATCGTCAGCAAGTGGTATTTTTAATAACGTACACCAAATATATACATATCATCATATTATATCATATATATACTACTGTACTGGATATACGAATATAAATAGATAACTGCCCAAGAGGCCAGTGCTGGCTGGCTGAGATTCGAATCAATATAATTTGAATGCACAGTGAGTAACTTAGCCTATAAGCTGTCATGACTCATGCGAATTTGCAGAAAATTTAAATAATAAACTCATTTAAAAAGGATTATAATACAATGATAGTACACGTGAATAATTTTTACGGCCTATATAACGAGGTCATTGTATCATTTAAAAAAAAGTTATTAGGCAAATCGTAACTGTACTTCGCTAATGGACTTTAAAAAGGACACCTTAAGTATAGAATATTATTAAGACTTTTTTAAATATTTACCATTTCCTTTGCCTTCATGTTCTTTTGAATCCGTTAATTTGACTAGATCTGGTTGTTTGGATTCTTCTTTGGGTATTTCCAATTCTTGTTTAAATGATGTAATAGGTTCCTTCGTATCTTTTGGTGGTTTTGTTGAAGTCTGAATTTCGGCTAGACCAGGCACAGGTTTGCTTGTATCCTCATACAACATGAAATTCTGAAGACGTTTTATTGATATCATCGCTTCGGCTACTTGAGCAATGCCTGAAAAATTCAAAATAACATTATTGTAACACAGCAGTCATAATTAAATTTTAACTGTTAAATTTAATTATGTTAAATTAACTATAAATTAAAATAACTAATTTACACCACAATTGAAATTTAAAGTTGAGCTTTAAACACTTTTCTAGTTGTTTAAACCATTTATTTTTGGACGTAGTTATATGTATATGTGATAAATAATGTACTTAATTGATAATTTAGCGTACAATATAATAACTATTTGATCCCATAATAAAATAACAAAAATAAAGCAATTAACATTTATAATAATCACAAAATAAAAAACCCGATTTGACACTTAGGAAGTAAATACAAAGTAACTTTGAATAAAATTAACAAAATTGAAAGTTAATAACAATTAAAATATTTGTTAATAATATACATTTATATTACTGGTGAATTATATCATGTTATAAAACGTTTTAGAACATATTTCAATTATTTAACTTCAAATGCCGAAATGACGTGCAATTTTATTTTTTTTTATGTCGTAATAATTTATCGCGAAGACCCTAAAAAACAGTTACATCCAAAGGAAGCTTATTTTTAATTTTACCAAATGGTTGTTTCTATAATTGTACATATAATGTATATTGAATACAAAAAGATCGACTTAATATTATACGGATGAAATAATAAAAATTAATAGATTTATCATGACTCGTGGTAAATGTATGCGGTATGCGACATTTTTCACGTTGTATTTCGATTCTGTGTGACATAGAAAGTAATTAACTTAAAATAAATCCAACTATCACAAAGTCGTATAATTTTTAATCGATTTCTCGTTATATTCGGTTAACTTGGTTAAGGTTTGGAGGTTTCAATTCCTAAATATATATAATGAGAACTGTCAAATTAGGCCTAATATTTTGTGATTAGAATAGGCCCATTTAGGTTGTCTTCTAAAACGACATCGAAATATTACAAATAAATAGCTTTTAAATTTATGTAGTGAAATACTAATGGTTTTCGCAAGGCTGAAGTCCACACTGTTATTCTAAAACATTAACAGTAATTTACGACCGTTTTCGATTATGATTAGAATCTGTGAAAACAATTTAAGACTTACATACATACGTTATTATTACCTTGTGGGAAAAATACAGTCATTGTTTGCCTTAATATATTGTAGAAACTCGTGATGACAAACACTTGTTTGGCAGTGATCACGTTGTTGACCAGAACATAAGCAAGAATTGAGCAAAACAGGCAGATTCGTGTTGTGAACATGATGAACGAAGTGAGCACACCGCGGATGTAAGAGGTCGCGCGGATCGGCTTGATTTCGTGCCTGGAAAAATATTTTAATATTATCATTATTATAAATTCAATTCAACAACTTCATTTGTCAGAATTTAGTTTCATATAGATGTTATTAAAATATAAAACACAATATTGTATACCATATAGTTGTAACGTACAAAATACACGAACTATGAAATACTAACTTTAAAGAAATACTAAGAAATACTAACTTAAAAAAAATAGAATAATCATTTAAGGAAAATGTCATCTAAGATTAATACAATGAGTCACAATATTTGATAATAAAAAAATACAAATTGGTAAAAGTAAAAAAAGTATAAGCTTTATATCTGTAGCATCTGTGGAACAATAGAGAGTCATAACGGCTCATTCTTAAATTAGTTATGATTCTTAAAGAATCTTTCAAACTTACTCTAACTCAATATGAATCAGACTGAACATCTTATATCAGCTGCTATCTACACGAAGTTTATGGAAATATAAGTTTTCAGAATGAATTAAATTTAGGTTGATATTGGGACCATTTGGTCTAAGGTGGTTTTAGGCATTTTGAACTTTTTAGAATTAATTAATTAGTACATTACAGGATACGACATATTAAGTACAGATGTAACAAACAAAAAAACATTTTTACATAAGAATATAAATTCATGAGATTGGCGCTATCAAATATAAAATTTATAAGAATAATTTCTTATTTAATAAGAACGGTTCAGCTTTATTATATTAGCACAGAATATTTACTAACGTAACAAAAGGAAAACAGGTCGAGAACAATGTCATATAGAGGTAACACATTTTTTTATAAAGATTGTTATTTTATTTCTGTAAATATTATATGCGTAAAATGAGGGATAGGGGGACATAATAGAATATTTACATGCTCATTTGAGCATATACTGGTATACAAAGATCATAAACCAAATTGGAAGAAATATTTGGTAATGAATGGCCTTGAAGATTAATACAGTAATCTAAATGCAGCTGCATGTAACTATGGCGTACAAAATTTAAATAATATGAGTGAAACAAGTATTTTTGAAAACTTATGTAGCGAATATGATTATTTACCTAGAGTTGGCGAAGTAATACCGCCTTAAAAATGATTGAAAACTACTCATACTGCAATCCCTATTTAATATTATAAATGCGAAAGTAACTCTCTCTGTCTGTTCCATTTTCACGGAAAACTATTCGGCCGATTTGGCTGAAACACAGTATACTTTATATCCCAAAAATGGGTATTTCGGGATAAAAATATATTTGTCTCTTGGTTTGTTATGCTGTTACGAAAAAACTACTGGACTGGCCGCTCCAAAAATAATATCTACATAAGGAAGAAAGCGGGGATATCACTAATAAAAGCTTAAATAAAAGCACATATATTGGAGTAACAAAAAAATAATACATACTTCCTAGCCTTCGCGACAAGATCGGCAAAAGGTTTCTCCCAAGTGTACATCTTAATAACTTGTATTCCTGACAGAATTTCATTCATGAGCCTCACGCGCTCGTCTGTTCTTATAGCAGTTTTTAATCGAAGCACCGATGTCCGTTTTCCCAGGTATGCTAAAAGTATTTATATATTTATTTTACAATTTTAGGATGACTATCAGCTATTCACATTGTGATAATAACACATTAGTTATAGTGAGCTAAGCTATTAACAAGTCACCACAGATTAAACAAATTAAGATATCTTATCAAAAGAAATCGTAATTTACATACATACATATATATACATTTTTTTTTTGTTTGTTTACCTGACCTCGTTTTAACACTTCTGTTATTTGATCATGGTGTGTACGTCGTGGTCTACCGGTACCAACTAGTAATTTAAACATGAAAAAAATATCAAACATACTAAAAAAATATCTTTTATTTTTTCTTTCGCCCATTTTAATATTATATAAAATTACTAGCTGCCCGACAGTGTCCTGCCCTGAAGAAATAAAATTTAGAACCCGACTGCAGCGCCATCTGCCAAGCTTATTTGTAAATCTAAACCATCTAGAATCCACTTGAACACGCACAAAAAAATTCATTCAAATCGGTCCAGGCTTTTAGGAGGAGTTCACTGTCAACACACGTACAGAAGAATTATATATATACAGATTAGACTAGGCATGTTTGCCGAAGAGTTTCTTGCGCTGCTTCTTCTCTTATGGCGGAGCGATAGAAAATTAGATAAGGCTCCCATAGAGTAAATAATTACCATAAACAAAATCAAAACTAAATAATTAAAATTAACAAGTTGACGGTAGGCTAAATAAAACTTTGATAATACTCGTTAACACTTGACATCTTTGTCTTCCGTGACCACATCCACTGAAAAGAGGCCGAAACGTCGGAATAACAAAAATCAAATAAATTACCACGCCTAGAACTGTTAAAACATAGTTTTATTATCATTAATTGAATTCAAATTTTGATTAAAAATATTGTATAACATTATTTAATCCTTTTTGATTGCCCAGATAGGTTTATGTTGACTACTTTATTATCATCACTAGGAGGTTCTGTCTCATTGTTTTGTTTAAAATAATTGGGTTTCCAATTATTGAATTTATTCATAATTGTCCTCGTTATGTATCCGAATCTCTAACGCATTTTCGCAGGACGGAATACTACAGAATCCACACGCAATAGAACATTGTAATTCAGCTTTTCTACAACTATAATTATGTTTTGCTACATACTTTTTTACAGTGTCAAGAAATTATATTTAAAAGTGCTGCATTCTCTGTTGGTATTATTGGAGTGAGCACATTGGTATTATATCTCCAGCCACATCTTCTGGGTTTTTTCTAATTCAGTGCAAAAGTTCACATATGTCCCCACAGACTGGACTGTATTTGTATCATTACAAAGTGTGAAATAATTACGTGTAAAGATCCTTCTATCATAAACGCGTAATGATGAAATGTCATACCAAAGTTATTTATATTTTATTAAATAAAAACCATTATGAGAAATAGGAACCCTATAAAAGTACGAGTTTTTGCGTGATATCGTGGCAATGTTATCATAACTGTTTTATTAGTCATTGAGTCAAAATCCCCTGTACATTCGATCAATAAACTCGCATCCGAATAAAAATACTAGGTTATCGTGACAAAACACAGTCCAACGTTCTCAATTTGTCAATGACTCGATATAAAGCACTAAACTTGAACGATAAGCACGTCCAGACGGCTTCTACGCCTGACAACATGTCAATGTCGAAAGACTAATTAACTATCAGTTATTATTGACAAATGGTTTTCATGTATGAGGCTATCTGTTTTTCTTTCGGTCAGATTTTAAAGTTACCATTCCTGGGTTAGGGCATCCGCATTTTTTATGGGAACAGATATAATGTACCCCAGACACATTTGTCCAAGGCGAATGTAGGTGTGTAGGTTTTTTATTCAAGTTTTATTTTAAAATAATAATAATATGCACATTAGGTCAAACGCTTTTTGGGGGTGTACCTATACTATATGAATTGCGTCACACCACTTAAAGGAGGTGTGGGTATATTAGCCCCTGGGTCAGTATGACATTTTTAACAATTTAACTTAATTGATTTAAATTTGACAAGTTTTATTTGTTTATTTAAAATATATTTTGAGGGCTTTTCTCACGTATAATAAATAGTGTTATATGGTACTCTTGAACTTTCCGACATAGAGTGCCTCATAATTATCATTTATGTAAAATTTCATCGACATCATTTACTCTAGGTGTAAAACAGGAAACAAGTCACCCCGCTCTCTAAATAATAGCCAGTACCCAAAAAAAGATTACCATCTATAGTAAAATAACAAATGTGGTGTCTACGAAACTTGAAGGTTTTCCAGTTAAGTTGCAATTGATTGCGCAAAATTTTATAGAAAAACAGTTTGTTTCAGTCATTATGTTGGTTAATAAGTTCGACACTATACCATCCATTATACTGCTAGCAATAAATCGCAGATCCCGGCATCGGAGACTTCCTCCCGCCTAACCCTTCGGGGGATTTCCCAAAGGCGATCTTTCCGCCTGACTCATCCAACAGAGGATATCAATATAATTTACTTTACATGTGTACATAGTATTCCATTATAATATGAAATAGTAATCGTCAGACCAACAATGTGTGTCTACATCCCCAATCTAGTTGCAACTTACGCTTTTATTATGGGTAATATACGAATAACGGACCACTTGGGCCGGTCCCATAGTAAATACAGGAAAGTTCGGTTTACGAAAATTACCATCCTAGGAGTCAAACCCGGAGCTGCTGCGTTGTGGTAAGGTCTGCGGGCAAATGGTTCGCTCACCTAACCACAGAGGCCGTCAATTATATTATACTTATAAGAAACAACATACAGCATAATGATGCTAGCCCATAATGATGGGCTAACTAAAAATCTCTTTTGTGTTCAAGTATTCCCCCAGAACAAAGGTCAATGTGCTAGTAATTTATTTTATAAATAAACATACTAGATGTGTCAAAATTGTATAATTAGACAGTCACTAAATAAATGACCCTGGCATGCAATAATAAGAAGATAAGGCTAGAGATAAAATGTAGTCCGTCACTGATCTCATATAAGTAAATATTTTGAACCGTTAAACAAAAGCAGTTTGTGATTATTACCTAGAATACATATGAATAGTTTTAAAATCAATTTTAGAATTCTAATAATAAATAACAAACATGTAACACTAAATACGAAGTATCCTAAACAATATTAGATTCTATTTTGAATCTAAAATAATAGATCTTTATCTATTATTTTAGATTCAAATAAATTTTAAGATTGTCTAAGACCAAACTAGATAACAACACATAAAATTAAGTCATTCATCATTATATTATTAGAATACTTTTTGTCCCGGAAATTGGAAGACTCCGCGTAATAAGGTTTTCTTTATTTATGCTAAGCTATATAGTAATTACATACATGTTATCAAATTTGATACATGTATGTATACTTACACATGTTTGTATAATTAATAATATTATTTATTTTTAACAATTTGTTTTCTGAAAAAATGACATTTTTTCGGATACGGATCCGTTAGATTAGAAGAAACGCATATTACGTCGTAATAAAAAGCTGCCCATAAACGTCTCACGGCCGGGCTCGAGTCATACCATTTTTAAGGGAAGGGATGATACACTCGCCACGTATGTTCCAGGCGAGTTGGCGGGTTTAACATGTCGGTAATCTCGATGTGTATGAAATAACATTATATGTTTTTCAACACACTTGCTCATAAAGTGGCTCTATGGTCACCGCAATTAGGCACAGAATGACACCCATAATCAAACTGTGACTAAAAAAAATTTATATATAGATTAATTTTATTGGTTGAGTTGCTTTGTTCTTAAAAAAGTTTTTATTCAAAAAAAAAGATCGTGTTCTATAGAACAAATAAATGAATGTTCCTATTGCTTGCTCATTTCATGCAACTTCTTATTTAAATAGATAATTTTAACTCGTACGTGTTTAATAAATAAAACTTTCACTAATATATAACTTTTTTTTTCTCTGTAATAAAAGAGAACTTTAAATTCCCCATTTTGTACGTGGCAGAATAGGCGCAAACCCTATGCGCGGAAATTAAAAAAAAAACCTTATCCCTTTAGTCTATGGCCGATCGCAATGCGCGCGCATAGGAAAACTGATTATTTTTTCCCGCCATAGCGAAACATTTTTCACAACTCGTTTTCACTGTTGAAATTATAGTTATTTATTAATTAAAATGTCTACAAGTACTAGTTACGAAGAAAATGATTTATGTTGTACACCGCCCGATGTAAGATGTGAAGCCCTTAACGTTATGGAAAGTTTACTACCTGAAAACTCCAAGGAAAAATATATATTTTGTTGTTATTTTATTCACAAGTGTGTTGAAAAACGTCGTATGATACACGTGTGTATTGATGATTACCGTCCTCGGCTCTCTTAAGACCTTCGCCTACGGCTCAAGTCTCAATGGCGCCTCGGCGGTAATCACCAATGTTACACACTAGTACCATAATGTACTATTGTACCACCGTGGATATGTGGTACTGAAAAACTGCCTAAGCGTTTGTCCTTTTGCATTTGTCCTTAAACTACTTAATGGCATTCGTTGACCTAAACATTAAAAACAAGGCAATAAATGAGGCTTACTAACCTTGTAAAGGGATAAAGGCAAGCATAAAAGCGACCCCGACGACGGCCGCCCAACTGATCTCCAGCCACATTAAGTACGTAATGATGACCGTGGCGAGGGGCCCGATCCATAGGTAGTGTAGGAAAATGATGGCCACATCGAAACGGTTCACGTCGTTCGACAACAGATTCACCACTTGCCCGACAGTGGTTTCACCTAACGCTGTTTTCGAAAGCCGCAGTGACTAAAATACAACCAAATTGTAAGTTAAAAACTTTTAAATATAAAGTGAACGCCTAGCAAAATCGGGAATGTCTATCCAGCAATATAACAATTATACAAAATTTGTGGAGTATTTCATTAAGTTAAATAGGATAGTATTAAGGATAGTTTTGGGAATTAAAATATTTATTCTCGAGATTCTTAAACTAGTGCGTTCGACATATTAAGAGGCATATGGAACTTAGATGCAAGTACTTACAGAGACTAGATTTTCTGTGAAGTACCGTAATTTTGTAATTAAATGAAACAACAGAGATGACAAATCAAAGGTTTAATTACACGAATTATGACGGTGAAGTAATCAGAGTTAGGAATAATGTGAAGGATAGCGATTAGACATTATGTGTAACGTTGCGAAAAAGTCACTAAAGTAACGCTGAGGGTAAATAATGTATTTTATGGACACCGTGTCTAGGTAAAGAGCAGTCCTGGCCGCTGAGCGGCAAAATGTGGCGATGGTCAGTGGCTGGATGCGACAAGAGAGACACGCTCTTTGTTTGCTCTGACTTGGAAGATTTGCTATACAAATTGGATTGCAGCTGACTAATAATGATGACCGTATTATTATTCATTTCCTATATCTAAACAGCTGTAATATTTTCACATATTTGAAGTTTTGAAGGAGGCACAGGAATATTTCAGGTTTGGTCAATTTTCCTTGTTTTATTTGCGTATATGTATGTTTGTAAATGATTCAGTCTAATATTTTATTTGCGAGACTGCATCTTGTTTTTCCATTATTCACACATAATACAGTCAGTAGGTACATATAACTATGTGAAACCACAAAGAACTATATGAACGACCTCTGTTTTTAATGTTGCGCAACAAAGACAAAGAAATGTTTGTGGCATTCTTTCATAACACAATACCATATTAAAATATGTTAAACATGTTTCTAAATCAGTCCAAATATATATTATATAAAAGAGAAACAAACATTGACAAGAAAAACAAACTCCATTATGTAATAGGTAACATTAATTATTTACTTGCGTTTATTTCAAGGTTGCATGTATAACATGTTAATTGTAACGGATAGCATAAAAATGTTGCTTGTACTTATATAGAAAAGGCATAATTATGAAATTATTTGTTTATTGGCTCAACGCAGATAACTTGAAGAGATCATTATCTTTTTTCAATAACTCGCTGGGGCCAAATCCGACTCAAAATCTCGTAAAAATCGCCAAACACTTATCATCTCAATCGCAGATTTCTAATCGGCAAACTCGCGAAATAATTGTTTAAAATTTTGTTAGCATTGCAATAGTCATCTTCGCTAACACTAGTGGTAATACCGACTTTTTCTACTATTATTGCGCTGCGGTGTTATCGACAAGACATAGTGATTTAGTAGAATACGAATTTTTGACACTATTGCAATGGAATCGTACTTTGAATATATATCATCATAACGCTAAGATAATCGAAGAAACAGAATCGGGCCGCTGGCCTATCGTTATGTCCCTAGACTATAAAATATTATATTATTTATAATGAAACTAGAACAGGAAAATGGCGTAAACAGATGAATGAATTGACGTCATAGATAACTTTCAGGCACAGACGAAATAATATGCAAACGTAACTCACGCGGATACTACTTAGCAAAAAAAAACTGGGCTAAAATGAATCAATGTCGGCCTTGACATTGTTCTATTTCTGGGTTAAAAAACTTTTCCATCAATCGTGTTACGTTAGAACAGTCTTTACCTACTATTACGGGGCGTCACATATTTTTAATATCGATTCAAATAGCAGTATTTCAAATATAAAAGAAATCTAAGGATTTTAATTATTAAGAGAACTAAATAACATTATAATAATTTTTATGTATATAGACATAGAAGTATGTTTTATAATTAAAGTATAAATATATAATAATAATAAATACATTCCTATAAGATGTTTAAATAGGAAACATTGTTTCCTACTAAAGTTAAGCTCTCTGCTTATTTTTCCTTCCACTCATTTTAATATTATATAAATATTTTTAGAAATAGGCATGTTTGCTGAAGAGTTTCTTGCGGCGCTTCTTCTCTTCAAGCCACAACATGTTGTGAAGCGGTGGTAAATTAGATTAGGCTCCCATAGAGTAAATAATATCCATAAACAAAATTCAAACTAAATAACTAAAGTGAACAAGTTGGCGGTAGGCTGAATAAAAACTTTGCCAATACACGTTTGACAAATGTCATCTTCCGTGACCACGGCCACTGAAAAGCGGCCGAAACGTCGGATAAATCTAAATAAAATAAATTACCGCGCTTAAAACCGTTAAAATGTAGTTTTGTTATGTGTACAAGTCGCGAAAACTTAAGAAAATATTAAGCTCTGCTGTACAGAGCTTAATACAGGACTCGATGTCGCTATACTTTCAGTATAGGTGGAAGCTTTAAAAATCTTCAAAAAAAAAATATAAGTCTAATTAAGAATGCTTACCTTTCTATATATAAGTGAGCAGCACGCTACTCGAAATTTCATGCCCATATGCAGAATGGCCATCATATATGGATGGACGAAGAACACGTTGAGCGCCGAGCATAGTACCACCGCAGCCGCGTATATGTACGCCTCGTTCGTCTTTATATTGTTATGCCCGGGGCTATAGTACTCCACGAGTTTGCCCAGGAACACTGGTTGTGCTATCCTGTTGATTATAAAGCATTTAATTCAATAGAATTGATTTCAAACCTGTTGCATGCCATCGAAGGCAATCAACTCAGTCCCGTAATAGAATTGTCTAGGTTCAAGTTATGATGAACAAAAAGAGTTGTCTTTCATTCATTCACATTTGAAGATATGAGTGAATGACGGGGAGAGGTCACAGTCAATAAACATTGAGAAAATCGACAACAAAGTGATTGTTATTTTCGTTCCGCCATATCGACTTCATTGCTTTGTAGTATTTATAAAAGTAAGTTCGACTACCGTTGCTTTAAGATAAACCTGTAGTTTATTTACAACATTATACCTTCATTGTACGTAAAAATGTATATTTAGTTGTCGATCGATTCGGCCTGCTATATGATTAGTTATTGCAGTAGAGTAGTAGTACTCTATTAATTATAATATACACAAAAATGGAATATAAACTTGTGATTTTTTTATTACGCTTCTGAAACTAAATCTGTTTTTCGTAACTATTTTAAATATTTTTAAAATATTTCTCTAAATATCCCGATAATTTTCTGCTAGTATATAGTAGTAGCAGTAGTAGTCTTGCGGATATAAAATACGTATTAATCCAAGGCTAGTAACATCATCCTCAATATTAACGGAGGATTACTTGGAATTATATATCGTCGAGTACAGGATTCTTTGTACAAACAGTGACTATTATTAACGTTGCATAATGTGAGGCCAAAGTCCGTTTGTGTACTTTGGCGTAAAACCCGCGCGTACTTCAATACGTCAACTAAACGACAAACAACGTCTAAATCTGTGGACGAAACTTCTAAACACTCTACTGGGAATACGGCACAATCTTTTCTATGAAAATGAAAGCACAATACTAAATGAGATTCCACGTTAATATTAACTGAATTAAAAAACGATGAAAATATAATTTACATTAAAATTATCGTTACATGCAACTATCGAAATGAATTGTAAATCATTTATCAAATACATATTATCAAACTAATAGACTTAACTAACAGATAAAAATTTTAACTATCAGGGACAATTATATTATAAATACAGTGTCATGCTCACTCATCAACACTGGTATTTTGATCTTGAGCTCGCGCAAGAACAACTTGGTTTTGCAAACGGCGTAAACGATCATGTAGTACAATGTGATCCACTTGTCCAAAGTAACCGATGAAAGAGCCCAACATGCGCGGCTGTTGGATGCTGATGAGGGAAGTATAAGTAGCTTTACTATATAACCGGTTTTTTTATAAACGCTTTACTTACATAACGTCTTTTAGGAGGCTGGATTTACAGCGTTTTGTGGCGTATCGCTAGAATATCAAAATTGTATCAGTGCTTGACAAGAATTAGAAACTTTTATAACTTCCAAAGCACTTCGGTAAATGTTTATTCCTTTCGATTTTCTGATTGCGTGTGGAATTTAAGTAAGTTATATTATACAAAACCAAAGTTAAGGATCTAGGTCAGAGCATTAACATAGTCTACATTAGTAGGCAATTGAAATGTTTAGGAGGTTTAAGCATTGAGGTTGAACTACTGAGTGTATGAGCAATTAATATAGGGTAGTACACTAAGTCCTAGTAGACAGCGAAGAAAGTACCCAGTGGCGAAGCGTAGTGAGGGGTGTAGGTGCGGCCCGGGCGGCAAAATTTCACAATAAATGGTATAAATATTTGAACCATTTCATAATTTTATCGCAACTACAAATTCGGACCGATTGAAAAGAGCACGGAATTTTTCATGACTTATTCTATGATGAATTCGGGGAATCCTCTTTGAATGTTATTTAGTACCGACTGCTGTCAACACAAAAGAAAAAGAATTTTGTTCAGTAGATGAAGAGATTATCCCCTAAAACGTCACAAACACCCAAACTACCTCTTTATAATATTAGTATAGAAATAGTATGCATTAAATTGAAATATCTAAATAAAAGGACGACAAAATTGTCTTCCGCCCGGGCGGCCGTCACCCACGCTACGCCGCTGAAAATACCACGACGATAGAGTACTAAGATTCTGAGCAAAGGCCAGATAAAAGGTATCAAACAGAAACAGACTTACGTGTATATAAACTAAATGCAGTGTAATCTGTATGCCAAGATTGTAGCAAACAAATAGACACTTAATCCCTCAGTGTCTACCCCTATGAAAAACAAGTTTAACAAATATATGATAGTACTTTGCAATAATATTTTTAAGTTAATTTATTTATAATTACTGTAGTCAATTACTGACAAGACATTTTTTTATTAAAGATTTCCGGTTTCCCTAGATTGAACTTGATTACCTTTTCTTAAGAGACTATATTCATTCTTTCACCCGCCACATCGTCCATGTTAGACAGGCGAAATTGAACGTTGTTTTGTCAAATTTTTTAGTGAAAGGGTATTTATTTCCAGCAGGGCAATAGGATTTGAATATCAAAATACATAATTACACTACTACGACTGTTGTTCAAGACATAAAATATGCTAAATTAACTTTTGAATATGACAACACTAAAACTTAATTTTGATAGGTGATACCATTAAAAAATAAACTCTCTTCAACTCAAAATGGCTTCTCATTAATACGTCCCCAAAAAGTTTTTAATTCTAAATAATTACTTAACAACTGTTTTATTAAAGATTTCTAATAGATGCAGAAAATGTCGCAGAAAAGAAGTAATGGAACACGAAGCAATTTAAGAAGACCGAGCAAAATCGGTCTAGTAGTTTTGAACTTAGAAAATCAAGGGTGTTTAAAAGTCCCAAGAATTGAAATATAAATGTCGTGTGGTATTGATACCACATATGCTAGTTTCAAAGGCTTGGTTTGAACCAAGCATTTGAAACTAGCATATTTCATTTTCAAGGTATTCTTAGATTTTCCCGTTCCAAAATTAACGGAGCATTTAAAAATAAATTTAAGCTATCGTTGTAATGAAAATAATATTAAAATGAGCCAATTTTTATACGCCCTAACAGCTGTAATGCGCTCCACGAAAACTCCTCCAGGATTCCTAAAATATAAAGTACCACTGATTTGAAATCCGACAACTTGTACTTGAAATTGAAAATAGAAAAAAAATCTTTCGTGTTTTCATCATCATTTATATAATCTATTTTATCCAGTTGATTTTTGAAATTGCATCAATGTACAGAACCTGTACTTTTGCAATTATATAATATTATAAAATTCTAAAAATGCCGTATCTGTACATTGAAGCTATTTAAGAAAACAACCGGAATACACTATATAAACTATGCAAAACACTGTACATTCTTTTTTAGATTTCATGACTGTTTGTTCGGAATTTACGTAAAATCTACTGGGCCGATTTCAATACGTTTTTTGATGATCGACAGAAAATGTTTAACTTAAAATCTATTCTACTTTTTATCCTGGGAAGCTCACGGAAATTTTTCTGGGAATGATATACACTGACCAGATAAAAAACAATTCGAATTTCAATGCGATTTTTTCACTGATCGATAGCAAATTTTGTGTAATAAAATGTGTGATTTTTATATCCCCGGAATACCGAGCGAATATTTCTGAGAGCGATTTGTAGTTGTTCGGTGCTTAAAAATTAGCTTATTCCGACACAGTTTTCACTAAAACGATAGTTCTTTTAAGGCAATCAACTCCAGCGTGGTCGAAGTCTCTAACGTATCCTAATTATAGATATAACTGTCAGAAGCATATATTTGTATCTTATCATTTAATTAGGGATTTTATCTTTTTGTGTAATCTTTCGTGAAGCGATGCCATATGAAATTGGGTCATCTGTACAAACGAAATAAAGATAGTGCCTCTTATATCAATACACATAACTTTGTTGATAACCAAAGTTCGTAATACATGGTGAATGAAAGCAAAACACGTTGATTTTCGCGTGTATTTTTATGAACGTCAGCAAAAATAATCGTTTAGAAGACTATGGTTAACAAAGAAAATTAACTGGCAATCGTGATTTTGGTTTAAAATAAATATGAATCAAATATACCCCATATATCACACATCCTTACCTTTCCGTTTAAAAACGTTTTTCTTAAATTTCACTTCGATTTACTTTCTGAAGCAATTTCATGAGGTATTTATTTACCCTTTTGTTCCATCTTGGATAAAGTTATAATTATTGACCGTTTCACGTGAATGTACCGAAGTGTTTAATACCTATAATCACGTATTTGTGATGCGATATTGTTATTAATTGTTAATTACTTTTATTTACGTGTTTACAGGCAGTGTATGTATATTATACCCTAATGTAGGTATTTGTTAATGGCGTTATTTATAATAACACTAGCTGTCCGGCAGACGTCGTCCTGCCCGGTAAAAAATAGGGGTTGATCGTAGAGGGTTGAAAATCTAGGGTTGTATGTATTTTTGTATGTTGTATCATAAAAAAATAGAAATTAAAAATGTTGTCTAACAAATAAATAAAAAAATTTAGGGGTGGACTACCCCTAACATTTAGGGGGATGAAAAATAGATGTTGGCCGATTCTCATAGATACCGGATAAGCACAAAAAATTTCATCAAAATCGGTCAAGCCGTTTCGGAGGAGTATGGCAACGAAAACTGTGACACGAGAATTTTATATATTAGATAAATAAGACGCAATTGACCACAGCCTTTAACTGTAATATTATTCCAGATGAAGTTCAAGCTTTATAATTAATAATGGCACAAAGTAAAGATTATTGGAGAACTATTGATATCCATTACTTTATAAATAATGCAAAAAGATAATACTGAAACTAGTATTTCTTTTCAAAAGACTTGATATTAATTTTCATATCCGTAACTTGAGGAATTTGTTTTGCACACATAAATTGGTGTCTCTTGTTTCACTTCCTTTTAGATTTTTTTTATTTTAAAAAATGTAGCTGTTGGCCTTCTCAAGGATTTTTTACCCATATCAAAGGAGACGGATACGGGTATTGTTTCATATATTATTGGGACTAGATTGAAAAAGATGGGAATGTTTTTAAGATTAGTTGTTATTGTAGATATTTTTTTATAAAGATAATGGTTTAGTTAACTTTAGTTATTTTTAATGAATTAACCGGATGATGTTATTTGTTTTCATATTATTCATTGACAAAATTCATCCACACAGATGAATTTGGAATAGAACGTTCGTTCGTGTGTAATAGAAAACTTATTTTGTTTGTGACCTTACTTTTAAGATTTCTTGATTCCCATAGAATTTAAGGCTGATATTTTTCATTTTGTAATCTATTATATTATAAAATTCTAAACATGCCGTGTGTCCGTGTGTTCTATACATTAAAGCTATTTAAAATAACATCTCGAATAGACTATTTAAACGATTGAGAATACGATGTATTTTTTTAGAAATCTTGTCTGTTTGTTCGAGATTCATGTAAATACTACTAAGCCTATTTCGTTGCGGTTTCGCTGATGGACGGATAATTCTTAGCTTTAAACTCTGCGCTACTTTTTATCTCGGGAATCCCGCGAGAATTTTTCTAGGAATGATTCAAAATTGCCATACTTTTAAAAATCGAATTCCAATGTGATGTTTTTTATTGTTCGATAGAAAATTAATGTAATAAAATGTGAGATATTTTTTATCCCGGGAATACCGAGGGAATATTTCTGGGAGCGGTTTGTAGCTGTTCGACTGTTTTGACTAAAAGGATAGCTTGCATCTTTTTTATCGCTGCGCAACTTTGTGTCCGGGAGTCCCGTAGGAATTTTAATGCAAATGTAGACAAGTCGCGGGCATATCCTAGTAGCAAATAATAAATTATGTAAAGTTTATAATAATTTTAATATTTTTTAAGCCATGTCACAACTTATTGCATTTCTTTGGGCCCAAAGTCCCCGCTCCCTTGATTGTGTCAATTGAGTGCAGTCGTGAAAAAGTAACTAACCTATATTAGGATTTATAATGATTATTATGGATATTTAAGTTTTTCCTATTATCTATTGCCTACCCTACATACCATTACCAAACGCATCCGCATAAGTGACAATTACACACAGTGGAATCAATTGATTGTATGCATTGTATTGTGAACTCAATCGCGTACAATCATGTTCATTAATAAAGGCAATTAATGAGACATTCCGCATGGCGTGTATATAGAAATATAATCTGAATATGCCGTCTCTGGACAAAGGGTATTTAAACGTTGAAAAATTACGAGTAAAAGAATAGACTGAGCCAAGTGGACAAACGCGTAAAATAAAGTGTAGCATTTTTTATAAACTTGTGTGCTTAAGCACTTCTTTAGATATTGTACTTGTAATTCTGTGTAGGTATTTACTGCAAACTATTTCACCTTTATCTGCATTGATTTGATTATTTAATACTAAGTTCTCGTAGCGCACTGCGGCGCGATCGGCTTCCTATTCCAAAATCTGCTTCATTTATGACCGGTTCCTAATCTTGCTATTCATTCACTTGCCCTACCATCGGTCATATTTTGACATTATTTGTATGGAGCGTATGTCAAATTTTAACCGATAGTAAGGCAAATCGACGGTCTTTAAGATATAGGAACCGGGCCTTAGCCGGCTTCACTCTCGGAGGTCGGCACTCAGTCTACCCACTTTGTACGCCTCGAGTAAACTTCAAGCGTTTTGGTACGTATATCTAAGTTATACGCTGGAAGTTATGTTTTAATGATTTAATTTAAATATATCGTAAAGAGGGCGTTACCGATTTATAAATGACACACTTACATAATATGTCCGTATTCAATATAATAGCTAGGAAGGATGAGTCAACAATTAATTCCCGTATTGCGTAATATGTGCAATAGTTTTAATTGCACATAAAAATGTTAATACTTACATTAGTATGATAAACATTAACCGAAGCTATCTGGTTTTATTTTATTACAGTACCAAATTTAGTATATGGTACAAAGTTTAATAGGTTGAACAACCTCTATAGGTCGTTTGTTTTTCTTACTCCATGTTTACCAAAAGATTACAAAATGCAACTGGCCGACTAATAAATGCATCGAATTAAGGAAAAATAGTAGCACAAGAAAAAACAACAACAACTGTCATAATTCCATGTTCTAGGGCAGTCATACTCAACGTTTTTTTAAATATAGACCACATTGAGGATCTTGGGCCGCAACTATATTTTAGCTAGGCGTTCTTTACTACTACATTTCACAGCAGACGGGTTGTGGTCCACGTGATGCAGACCGGTAACATGTCTTTGGATATTTGCACTAGTAACACCTCTGCTGTTACCAATGCAAATCCATCACAAAAGCCTGGAGGGCCGCAGGTTGAGCATAGTGGTTTTAGAACAACTCTCAAGCGCAAACCGATGCTTGAGATGATAAACGCGGTATGCTGTGTAATGCTATTAATTATGTATAAATGGGTATCAAGTATTTTTAAAAACTAATAAGGTGTCTTGGGACACCTGGTTGGTTTGAAACGGACAGTCTAACAGCGGTCACCATTTTTCATTATGGTTACACTTTTTTCCCGTCTAGTTCCCATCCGCCGAGCGTCTGAGTAAGGTGGGATAAAGAACTTCGTTCCAAAAAACCACTCATAGACAATATATTATATTATCGTACGTTAAATCCGGTAACGTTTTTGTTGTTGTAGAATGTAGTATAATAAACTTCTAAAGAAAATAGATAAATATTACTTCATAAGCAACATTGTGATTGTAATTGATTCCCGTGTAAATAATTAAGCTGCCAAAAAAAGTGTAGTATAGAAAATACGTATATTACATGTACAGACTTACCGGATGCCACATTCCATAAACAGTAGTACAAAACCATAGAGCATGGATCGCATCGCATACGCTCTCATTATGACTCGGAGTAAACTCGGCTTGCGTTTTCCTCCCGCGCGAGCCACTTCTTCTTCCCATAGTCTAGCGAACTTGTCGCCTAGCGGCCCTTGAAAGGAAATTTACAAATCAATATTGTACATACATTTTCCTTTACTATATAATTACTTAAATTTATATATACTTGGCGAATGCTCGCGGTGGGGGAGCGCCTTTAATTTTTAACATATTTGAATGGCAATTTTTTTTAAAGCGACTCCCCCTTGTCTTGAGGCAGGGACAGAGAATATTCTTTTCCTGTCTCTTATTTATTTACTTTTATATTTTGTTGAAGGTCTACATTGACATATTACATTCTATATTTTTTAAAACAGACTCATACAACATGCTACTTAATTACGATAACAACTTGCCATGCTAAAGAAAGTAATTGAAATGTGAAGATTCTTTTCTCATTGACATGGCACAACTGTATTAATTTATACGGTAAAACGAGTGAATAAAAATAGACACAATTCACAAGTGTTTAAGCAGCCCTTAGGGGTGTTTTACTTTTATTAGATTATGTAAATGTAATGACATATTTTAATGACATCTTTTATATAAGCAGAGTTTTTATATCTTACTACATGAAACATTGTTAAAAACTCGATGTACAAGCCTTATTTACTATGTATGTCTTTATATTTCTGTGAATCAAATTGGTTTGTTTTTGTGTAAAATTTATTGTATGTATTGTGTTCCATTGTTATTTTTTAAAATAGCATCTTTTTTTAAGTCAATAAATATTTTATCTTTTTTTACATTCCCTAACATTAAAAGAAAATTTACATTACTTGCATGGTCTTTTAAGTTAAATTTTAACCAACAGTCAGGTAATTTAATAGATGGTAAGATGTAGAAACATGGATTTAATGAAGATGTCTTATTACTCTTAGTGCCCATAATGCATTATTTAAGTAGTATTAACAGTATACTAGCCATCTCTAAAGGGATTGGGGGTTTAACATGTAAGTTTTATCAATATGCAGATTTCATGAAAATTTTTTTCTTCATCAACATCATTTGGAATTGTAATCTTTAGATGGACCAATAATACAAAGAAACGGACTACAAAATACTATATGGGATTCAAGTTGAATGTTATTTCATCTCCATATACACACATTAACACTGTCAAGAGATATTTCATATTTAATAGCAGATATTTAAAAGTGCAACTAGAAAATCCTTAGGAAGTTTTGATGTGTTTCTTTTCGAATGTACAGCTTACCTGAAGAATGTTCTTCTAAAGGTTCATAGAGATCATTTTCTTCCATTTCTTTCTCTAAACTGCTCCAGAACATAGGCAAAGTCCACCTGTAGAATATATTAGAATTTAAACAATGAAATATATATCAATTTTTAAACACATGCTTAATATGCCTTTGTGTATGGGATAACATACAATTGACACAGCTTGACCAGAACAAGCCCGAATGACAGTGATACACAAGAATGTATGATGTCTCTTTAATGATATACCTTTTTATGTTACAGAGCATCATTTTTATTGTATAGCTCGCAAATGGGCAGACGGCCCACTAAATAGAAATTGATTATTGTCGCCTATAGCCATTTACACCACCAGAGGTGCAGCCGACATGTTGCCAGCTTTTAAGATGGGATGAGAGAGATAGGAGAAAGGGATTGAAGCTTATACACTTATGACATAAATGGTCTCATTAGCATACATCACTCCTATTTGTTGATACAAGTTCACCATTATAGCAACCAGTATTATCACTACTAATATGATTCTCTAATAATTCAACACTCCCAGTGAATGAGGATGAGAATCACGTCCTATCTTATAATCCTATAAATATTATACACACTCTATCACACAAAAAGTATGGAATGGATTTTGATGAAACTTTACAATAATATAGTTTACATATCAGGTTAAAACAAAGGCTATAATTTATAAAGATAGAGTGTGAATTATCCAAAATATAATAATTTTTCATCATTATTCCGGTAAGACTACGGGCGCTACTAGTTTATGCCACACTTGTCTCTGCTACATCTAGGATAATGTTAGTGGGGTGGGGTATAGATACACAGCACATTTATGTGTTATGAACAAATCCAAACTTTTTTAATATAGGTTAGAAAGCTAACCTATATTACCCGCCTTAGCCTTTGTGGTTATTTTTTGACGACCACCCAAAATTGATTTTATATCTCAAGTAATAAATAAATGTGCCATGTATCTATACCACACCCTGTTAGTGTAAGAGACAATGTCACACATATACATATACACATAACATTTAACACATTATCTGAGATGTGATATGGTTAATTGCATTAAACATTGATATATAACATATAATATAGTATGTATATACACAATAGTAGCTTATCAGTAACAGTGTTATTTTAAACACTAAACAAAATGAATTGGCCACAGTCACTGAAACTTACACTGATTGAGCAGGAGTCTAACACCAGGTTAACATAACAATTAAGAATAAAGAATTGCATTGTTTCTAGTAAAATTCTTAAATACACAAACTTCTGCTCACTCTCAGGAACAAGTACTATAAACCACAGCATAAAAAAACCATTCTACTATATATGCAACATTATACTCTCAACATTTGCAGCTACCTTTGCAGGAGTGTAAGCAAACACATTAAGAAAAGGAAACCTAATCAGGGGCCTTATTGCTTATGTAAAAAAATATTTATCATGTAGGTACTTAAAACTTACATAAATGTGAGAGCGGACAAGGGATTTGCCTTTGCCCTTGGATGTGGAGGACGCCCTTTCTTCTTCTCCGACTCCATGTTATATTACCTACGAAAATAAAAGCAAATAAATTAGGGAACATAACCTAGGATTATGAAGATAAATCATGATTTTTTATTACGTTCATAGTAATTCTACACTTATATAAGATATATTATTTTCACTTACTTTATGAGGAAATCTTCAGAAGACGGTATGATCCTGAAGGCCTAAGTAGCCAAAAACATGACCTTCGATTAAAGGTAGATAATACTTCAAATAATAATACACCTTTTCACAAAACAGAACTACCTGCCTTTTTTTGCTATACTAGAACTATTCAAATTTATATAATAACGGTATTGTAATTCACAAGTTCTAGCATTAACGTTACCTGGTGTAATAACGTAAACTTTAAAATATGAATTTTGACTACTGTGTAAAAAAATCGTATAACAAATTTTATACAAAAAGTAAAACTAAATTTGTTTGACAGGTAACGTGACTGTTCGAGGAAAATGAGACGAATGACGGATTGAATCTTCTATAATTTAGTTCTATTATATTAAAAGTACTCTGTGCGAATGAAGAAGCGAGTACAAATAAGGGCGCGTTCCCACTTTGTCGGGACGACAGATAATCGTGTGGTTTTAAGTGTCGTGGCGTATATGTTTAAATGGAAGTGTTCACATATAGAACGAGACGATTTACTGTCGTCTACGACATTTTTTACAGTGAAGACAGATTGTCATGACAGTGGGAATGGCTAGCACGACAGTCGTGAAACGATTAAAAATCGTCACGTCTAAATCGTGACGGCAAATATATCGCAGCCACGATTGCTTCCTTCTTTTTAAAAAGTAATATATTATTTAAAAAATCGTCTACGTCCATTGAACTCAGGAGCATAAACGCACTACTGATCTCCAAGAGAACCTAGAGGCGACTGTGGGATTGTAGCTTGCTAATAATGTGCAATCGACAACGCGGCTGCCGTGAAATGATAAAATGTCGTTGTGATCCAATAGGAACAGCTAGATACGATAGTCGCTAAACGACGAAATGTTTGACGAAAAACAATCATTATAATGGGAACAGTTAGAGACGACAATCGTCCATTGATAAATTAATCGTTGCGACATAGTGGGAACGCGCCCTAACATTATCAAATAAGCCATCAAGTAAAAAATTTTCATTGAAGTGAGAGTGACCATAGATAATACACCATATATAAAATAGATGAGCCTCACATGCATAAAATATCAAACCTACCCTTACCTCCTCCGATAGATGGTACCTCAATCGTTATTATAGTTTGGCCAACGAAAGTTGACCTGGAAAATGGCGGCAAATTTAAATATATATTATTTAAATATTATGGCAAATATAATATACTTATGGCAACATCAACATTATTAGGATTAACCTATTTTGATACTTGGTAGTTATTTAATTATTTATGTTGTATATTTTATGTGCTACAATAGATACATCATACTCGTTTGTAACGATAATATTGTAAATACTGAAGTTTGTGAGATGTTTTTGTTACTCATTCTCGCCAAAAGTACTGAACGGATTTTTATGAAATTTGAAAAACTTGTTATTACTAACCCTTATATCTCGAATCTAGAATGACCTACAATAGAATATAGACTATCTACTTTTAATTCCGGTAGATAGCAGGAAATCAGTAGTCATTACATTTTTTGAAAAATAAACTGCAATATTCGGAAAAACTTAGTTTTATCCGCTTTAATTAAAATCAGATTTCGTCACGGCCCCCTAGTCTCGACCCGAAAGCCACATACGTACCCACTACCAATGGACACATTTGCAACATTACAGGGCCTCCTGGTGTGCAGCAGCAGCCCCGGCTGTCAAAGCTGTGTCCGGAAGATGGGACTCCGCCAAAGTATCAACACAGGCAAATCCACTCACAACCCAACGAAAACCGCCATCTTATTTGTCAAAATTGACGTTGTTTTGATTTTTATATTAGACTTTTGGAAATTGCGGGAGTTATAATCACAGAGTACTTTATATATACTGATAGTTATAATTTAACTCCTGCAATTCCCAAAAGCCTTTCCAAAAAATGTTTATTTGTTAAAAATTTGTTAAATAAAACAACAATTTAGCGGTAGCGTGATTTATTATGTTTCCTTTTATTAAAATATTCAAAGGCATACATTTTCATAACATCATTTGTATCCACATCTAATCTGGTGCCGTTAAGATGATGTACTTACAAGTTTTACCATATCTGGGCACACAACAACCTCTTTCAGAAGAAGCCATAATCCAAGTCATCAGAAAACAAATCGTTAGGCAAATTGGTGTTCAGGGTACATGCGTAAGTCCAACGTGATCACAGAACACTAATAAACGTGATAAGCGAAGTCTTTGGAGTCCAGGAATCAAACAAAGTTCACTTCACTTCACTTTTTGTTTTTTTGGCAAGAGGCTTGTTCTTGGTCGAACTACCATTACTGCCAACGTCAGGTGTGGAAAAGACAAGGTTTATGGCGATGACCAGATAAATAAGAAAACACAAAAAAAGGGGGGGGGAAACAAATAAAAACTTGTTCTAGTATTAGTTCACCGCCACCATCTGAAACAATGTCAGTATATACATATATAGGACATCACTTATTTTTAAATACTTAGATACATAGATAAAATTTGATAGAGGATTATAGTTTTATATTATTAACGGAAATATATTTGGTTAGAGCATTAAATATAAGACGACTACATATACGGGAAAGGAGAGTTTTAATATTAGTGGGTCTTGGGATTTTAGTTGGTAAGATATCATATAGGGATGTGGGGTAAAGGGGACAGTTAAAAAATATATGGTCGATAGAACCTTCCTCTGTATTGCATTCACACATTGGAGAGGCACGAACTCCAATCCTATAAAGATGGGCAGGGGTACACGAATGACCCAGTCGCAACCTGCAAATCACTGAGGTGAGTCTTTTGTCAGCATTGCGGAATTTATAGAACCATGGTTTGATGGGTATCTCTGGAGAAATATCTTTATAAAATTTCCCTTTGACTAGACTGGAATTTGTCCAACTAATAAGCCATTCTCCTTTAAGGTCTTGCAGAGCTTTAGAGCAGAGGTCCTGAGGGTATAGTATGGAGTGGTCTAGGCACCCTGAGGCTATTGCACTTTTCGCTAACTCATCAGCGGTCTCATTACCGATTATACCTGAGTGACTAGGAATCCAAGCTAGGACAACATCTATACTGTTAGACTGGCACAGAACGAGATTTTCCTTGATTTTAAGAATCAAAGGGAAACGCAGGCCAATTGTTAAATCCTCTGAAAGGATAGCTTGGAGGCAGCTTAGAGAGTCTGAAAATATTATACATTTGTGTATTCTGTCTTTGTTAGCGACAACAAACTTTATTGCCTCCAAAATTGCTATTGATTCACCAGTAAAAATGGATGTAAATATAGGACATTTATAGGTCAAAGCTAGCTTGTAGTTCGGGCACCAGACAGCAGCACCCACACAGCCTTCTAGGGACAGTTTAGAGGCATCAGTATAGATTGGGCACCAGTCTGACCATTCCGATGCAAGCCGTAGGTTGAAAAAATCATTTGCTCTAGGATCGTCTTTGGAGATACCAAAATGTAATAAAACTTTAGGGTGGAAATGTAAGATTTCATAGGAGTTACTAAATGGGGCTAGTTTATGGGATTGGAAAAGTGGAGTATTTAATCTGTCTAATTTTCTAAAAGATTTTATAAGGCATGGAAGATCTTTATGGTACCAGTAAGGGTTGTTTGTAGTAAGGGCAGAGAGGGACTTGATTTTAGAAATTAAAGGGTGAGAAGAAATCTGACAGGTTTTATATAAGAAACGATCACATAAATATTGGCGTCGAATTTGAAGAGGAGGGTCTAAGGCCTCTATCTGTAATGCATTGGTCGGGGATGATCGCATGGCACCCAGGATCACTCTGAGGCATCTATACTGTAGCTTGTCTAGTTTAACAAGAGCTGTTTTTGAACAGGGCTGAAGAACAAAAGAGCCATAATCTAAAATACTACGGATTATAGCATTGTATATTAATTTTTGGGAATATGGGTGGGCACCCCACCAGACTCCTGACAAACATCTAAGAAGATTTAAATTTGATTCAGTCTTTTTTATAACATAATTCAAATGCTGTAGTCCTGTCATTTTTGGTTCTAAAAATACACCCAAAAATTTAATACTGTCGCAGACTGGAATCACTCGGTCGTTACACACCACTCTGATTGATAAGGGGTTTCGTTTACGTGTAAAAACGACTACTTTACTCTTATCTGGTGATAAATCTAGTCCATGTTCCGTTAGCCAGTCAAACAAATAGTACAATGCGCGGTTCAACATAGATTCAGCCTGCTCTGTTGTATCAGCTGATGTATAGAGAACTATATCGTCAGCGTACTGTAATATGTTATAAAAGGACGTAACAGTATGATCTAATTCTGAGGTGTAAAGATTGTAGAGCAATGGGCTCAAAACTGAGCCTTGGGGGAGGCCTTTCCATGCCCGACGTGTAGAGTGAATAGAGCCTTCTAGTCTAGTTACTACCGAACGATCCATTAGAAAATTGCATATGTAGTGCGCTAACCTCACGGGAACACTCAGCTTATGCATTTTCTGCCTGAGGTGATGAAGAAGAACACTATCATACGCGGCAGTTATGTCGAGAAACACGGCCACCAGGATTTGTCGGTTGGATAGTGCAATCCTAATATCGGTGGTAAGAATAGAGAGACTGTGCATGGTGCTTGAGCCCTTGCGAAACCCGTATTGAGTGCTTGAGAGCATGCTGTTGGATTCTAAGTACCATTCTAACCGATTTTTCAGAAGGTGCTCCATTACCTTAGCAAGGGTAGACGACAATGCGATAGGACGGTAGGAAGAGGGCAAGGAAGGGTTTTTACCCGGTTTGAGAATGGGAATAATAAGTTGGGATTTCCAAGAGTCTGGTATTATACCTAATTCATAGGACTTATTAAGAAAATTGAGAAAAAGGGTCTTAGTGAAGGAACCAGCTTTGGTAAGGAAGGAATATGGAATACCGTCCAAGCCAGGGGAAGAGTCTTTAAGTCGATTGAAAACACAGGATAATTCAGACATAGTAAAAGGTTCGTTAAATTTATGGGAAGGAAAAGATAGGGGGTAAGGAGATGGGAGAGAGTCATAATTAGGAACAGAAGGAGGGGCCAATTGACTAACAAAGTCAGAAATCCAGACCGAATTATCGTTACAGGAGGGATTAAATGAGTGCCAGGAACCACGAAATCTTTTAAGGGTCCTCCATACTATATAAGAAGGAGTTTGTGGATTTAGAGTCTCTGTAAATCTAAACCATGACAATTTCTTTTTTTTTTTGAAAAATCTTTTAGATGCTGCCATAGCTTTTTTATATTCTATATAATTAGATATTGACATATCTGAATTATATAGGGATTCAGCTGCCTTACGATTTTGGAACATGGAGGTGCACTCGTCATCCCACCATGGTGGAGAATAGCGTTTTTTGGTTCCGATTTTTTAAGGGGGATGCTCAAATGTGCAGCCGTATGCAAATCCTTAATTAGTTGGTCATAGGTATGAACGAAATTTGATTCAGAAATGTCTGGAATTGATTTAGTGTGGCGATCACTTTCTATGGCATATGTGTCCCAATTCGCCTTATTAGTGTTGTATTTTAAGAGAGGTGAGAACTGGCGAACGGGAACACTAAGATGAGGAAAAGAAATGAGAAGAGGTAAGTGATCGCTGCCATGAGAATCTTCGAGAACAGACCATGATACAACAGAACAAAGGTCTGGAGAGCAAAAAGAGAGATCGGGCGTGCTTGATTGATTGTTTGGGGCGACTCTGCGAGTTGGAGAACCATCATTTAGGATGCATATGTTAAGACGATCCAAAATGTCCACAAGATCACACCCAAAGGAATCATAATAAGGGCTGCCCCACAACAAATGAGCGCAGTTGAAATCTCCCAAAATAAGATAAGGAGTAGTGAGAGTCATGAAGATGGATTCAAGGACAGGGATTAAATTGGAAGAAGGATGGGGAATATATATAGACAATATAGTTAAATTATAATTGTGAATTTTAACAGCAACAACATTAAGAGAATTTGGTAAAGGTGGGAGGGGGAAAAGAGAATATGCAAGTGATGACTTTATTAATATAGCTGAGCCAGCATACCCATCGTCTCTGTCATCACGGAAACAAGCGTACCCAGGTATTCGGAAATGGGAACCCGGAACAAGCCACGTCTCCGAAATAGCAAAAACGATGGGATCATGGGCATATATCATTTGAGAAATTTCTTGTTTTTTGGGGGCTATGCTACGACTATTCCACTGGATGAGGTTGAATTTTAGAAATAATATTTATTAGCTGGGTCAATTTGGACGCTACGTTGGACGGTGCTGGGTGATTATCAAATTTAGATATTATATTTATAAGCATGGTGAGCAGCCCGTCTATAAGATTGTCATTATTATCATTGTTTGTATTGCCTCTTAAGGCAACCCCATTTTGTGAGGATGGAGGGTCATATTGGGAAATTATGGATCGGTGAGCATCCCTGTCATAACCAGGAGCCAAAGGAGCGCGGGGTCTGGGGGAGGTATAGGTGGTGCGTCTGAAGGTGGTAGTTATTGGGGAATTTTGCGAAGGAGTAAGGGAGTTATGGTCTCTTGAGGGTCTTGTAGTATAATGAATTGGTAAGGATTTAGTTGGAGCAAACATTGTACGGGTAACATCTGAGAAGGACCGAATTGAAGGAGGGAAGAGGGTTGCCGCCTCTGAATATGAAATATTATCCTCTGACATTTTCTTTTTAATAAGTTTTTGTCTTTCCAATTCAGGGCAGTTCTTGTCAATAGCATAATGGCACCCTTTGCATAAACAACAAAAGGCATTTTCGGGAGCAACAGAACAAGTGTTACCAGAGTGTAATTGGCCACATTTATAGCATCTGGACTTCGAGCGACATTTGTCGCTTACATGTCCAAAGCGGCAGCATGTGAAGCATTGTATTGTCGGTAACTGATAAGGTGTGACTGGTATTGAGGTGTAGCAACAATAAATGTGTTTAGGGAGGATCTGTCCGGTAAATGTAAGAACTACTGTTGTTGTTGGTGTCCAATCTATGGAGCCATCTGGCTGTCGTACTTTCCTACTGAACCTTCTAGCCTTAACAATTTGTCCGCAGTAATTCGGGAGTTCAACCTGATCTACGAACTCTTCCATGGACCAGTCCTTGGGGATTTCTTGAACCACTCCCATACGGGAGACATTAAAAGTTGGGATAATAGCCTTATATTGAGCAGCTGTTAAAGTTGGATTAACCACAAAGTTATTTGCATCTTGAGCAGAAAGAAACTCTATAGATATTCTATTTCTACCCACACTTTTGATTCCCTGATGAACTATTTTACTAATATTTGCGTTAACCATCATTTTACCAAATGATATTTTGTTTATAGTAGCACCAGAGCTAGGATTATTTTCTATTTTCTGCACGTGGACCAAAAACGAACCTTTATCTTCACTCGAGTACTTGTGAGGTGCATTTACAGAATGATGTACCCATAAAGATTTGTCTGAGTTAAGGTCTGCCGACAATGGTGCTTTTTTGGAAGGATTGTTCGATGCTTCGTCAACCGCAGGACGTTTTCTTATTTCTGCAGGTCGCGACCGAGAGCTACGCGGCTCCTGCTCCATTTGTTCGCTACATGTATTAGAGCCCGGAGGAGGGTCTGGAGGACCGGGAGGGATCTTCGACATAGTCGAAGACCCCTAAATTAGGTATTTGAATAAATTAGTAAAAACTTACCTTATGAGGGTAGATTAAAAAAGCACTAAGAAAGAATAAATATCATTAAAGGAGTGGAATAACACATATAAAACGTTAACTACATATATATGAGGCACACAGAACAAATTTAAATAAGAAAATTATTACTAAAACTAGGATAAACTAATATTTAAGAGTATCAAAATCGCCAACGCGTGCGTTAACCACAGCCTCCAAATAAAATCTCTCAAACAAAGTTATCGAAAAATAATCAAAACACAAACAAAGTACATATGTTCACGAATGTAACTTGTATCAGTCGGAATGTCATTTTGGTTTTGACATAATTGACATCTTTGAAATAAGTTTTTGGTAAATCGACAATTCATCAAAAATCTATTAATTAAAGTTAAAAAGAGCTTTATAATTTGAAAAAGGTGAGGACTACAATTTACACACTTTAAAATATATTTATTTTTATTAGCTGATATGGCTTGCAAAAACATAAAAACATATCAAATATTTCTTAAACAAGTATTAAAACAACTGCGTATAACGAAACATATTATTTTCTTTCATTTGGTGTTGAATTTGAGAACAGTGACATCTACTGCAATACGTACGTACGTAATAGAACGCAAAAAATCTCTAAGAAAAAAATAATTGTACTGACTGAGACACTGGTCTTATTCATAGACAGAGTAAGTTTGAACGCTTATGGTTCCTAAAGAAGCGTTCAAACTTACTGTCTATAAACTGTCTATGAATAAGACCGATATTCTATATATTGTATGCTTAGGTATGGAGATTTCTTCCACCATGAATTCCAAATGTATTTAAAATAAAATTTCATATTATTTATAAATTGTATATAATTTCTATCAACCTCCTAGCTTCCACGGTCCTTAAAAAAGTACTTTAATGAAATAGTGATTAAAACCCAACACTAAATCCAATTTCGTCAAATTAATGCCCAGGGTACTATTCTAAGTACCCCAACTTTAACCATTCTTACTAATTTTAAGATACCACCTTTTTAAAATGTGATATCTCCGAACGTATGTTCGAGGTTTTTGCTTGTGTATGACCAAGCACCAGTGCCAAAAACACAAAAGAAATTTGTCTTTCTTGACTTAAAATGAAACAAGATCATCGAGTGTGAAAATTAATCTTAATTTATTCATGAAATCTCTACGATTTGTGTTCATATGCTTATCAAAAATAGTTGCTCATGTACTATATTTGCTGTTTACATCAAAACTTTATATGGATCTGAGATATAGTGAAAATGATCATAATTCAAACTTTAAGATCTTTTAATAGGCCTTTGGTTATATAACGACTATCATGATTGTTTCGAATGTTTTAAATAAATAATAATAAAATAATTTTTTTCTCTCTTAATTTTAAAGGATTATTTGTTATTAAATTGGTTTTTAAACTTAAATTTTATTTTAATCGTTCTGAAGATAGTTGAAAAAAAAAAAATTATGTGATAAAGTTTCTTGTTTGTAATCTAGTGCTTTTGACCCAAAGGCCTACCAAAAGGTAATTAGTGGACCAGGTTCCAGTCTCCTTTAAGAGGGCAGCAGCGCATTTGTAGCATCTTTGGTGTTGCAAATGTCCATAGGCGATGGTAACCGCTCTCCATCAAGTGGGCCGTCTGCCTGTCTGCTGACATCCTGCAATAATAAAAAAAGAAAAAAAAAAAAAAAAGGTAATCTATTTTTACCCTTTTTTTCCTTTTACTCATTCACCTGATGTAAGGAAAAAAATATCATACTTGTGCGATTACTGTAAGATAAAAAATTTTAAAGTTCAAAGTCTTGGGTTTTCGCCATTGTAACCTTTTTTAAGTACTTTGGGCGTTTACGTTATGAAAGCGTTGAACAACCCGGGCGTCAGGAGGTTAAGACGGTATTCTAATATTTATCGCTATATTAGCGGTTTCTAACTTCATTCATTCGCTTTATTACTCGTTGGTGCATAAAATGTTATTGTCATTGTCAAAATATTTCAAATATCTCTTAACTCACTGTCACTGTCATGCGTTTGCCGGAGTGCGGCTTCTTTAATAATAAATAGGAATTAGTATAATTTTAGTACCGATAAGTGGTTTCTTTACGAAAAAATGTGTTTTATAATAGCATGTATTACTGCGTATTCAGAAAATAAAATGATTTAAAATGTTTTTGAGTTTTTTAAGGAAATATAGAAACATGATTCTGGCTAGTGCTTTTTTCTTTTATATAGGATGTTTTTTAACATTAAATTTTCTTCGATTAGATTGTGTTAATGCTGTATCAACTAAAGCTACATCTGATTCTTCATCAACTGCAAAATATGAATATGTTGTTTTAATTATCAGCGGTCCTGATAACGAAATTAAAAGAGATGCAATACGAGGCTCCTGGGTGAAACTAGCACGTAATATATTTACAGTCAACAATGAGGTGCTTTATAAATGGAATCACACATGGAATAGTGTGCATGTGCACCAGGAAATAATAAAATATTATTTCGTTGTTGGTACAAAAAATTTGAATCAAAATAAAATGTTCAAATTAAAGAATGAACAAAACAAAGCCAATGACTTGTTATTGTTAAATAATTTGGAGGATTCATATAAGAATTTATCAGCAAAAATGTTACTAGCACTGAAATGGATAAATAATAATATAAAGGAGCTAAAGTATTTAATTAAATGTGACGATGATTCTTTTGTGAGAATTGATTTAATTGTGAAAAATTTAGAGGCATATGGACCTGAAATGAATGCACCTGAACTTGTTGATTTTATTACATTTAAGGTAAAGTTAATATAATAATAGGTATATTCTAAATGATTATTTTTATTTTTTAAAGGTGGCTAGTGTTATATTTTAAACATATCACTTTTCACATTCCAACCTTAAATATGAAATAGATTTGATTAGATATTGATTGATTAACCTTAATATTAAACCTCGCTTTGAATAATTTTTAATTATACAAAAAGTTTTCTCAGGGTTTGAGATAAAAAATTACATGAGCAAATCATTGTATTTCAGAAAATTCTTCCACCATACAAAGGACTTTACTGGGGATATTTTAATGGGCAAGCCAAAGTATACATGACTGGAAAATGGGAGGAGAAAGATTGGTTTTTGTGTGATAGATACTTGCCATATGCTCTTGGTGGTGGATATGTTATATCACAAAGTATTGTAGAATATATTAGTAGAAATGCAGATTTATTGAGGTATGTACATTTTTGTAATGTTTAGTAAAAGAAATATTTATTATTTGTTAGTACACATCTCTGTAACAGTTTCCTTCTTGTACAGTTAGCCCCAACTGTTTTTATTGGGAAGTTGGCAAACATGCAGATGGCGAGCCTAATGGAAAATGGTTACTGTCACATAGAAATGTTTACAGCACCAAGGGCGAAGCAAATACATTGCCTTATTTTAATATGCAAAGTTCTAGTTTTTATTCAAAATAATTTCCATTGGAGAACACTTCTTGAAGGTTTACATGTAAACAGTGGCATAGTGTAGTGGGGGCAGCACTTTTTAGGGGGTGGCAAAATTTCAAAATACATACATACATAACTTCACGCCAGGTCCCTTGCGGGGTAGGCACGAACAACAGAGCGCCACACAGGCCCATTCTTACACACCTCACTTGCTTCTTTGTTATTCTTCAAAATAAATAATATAAATATTTGAACCATTTCATATTTTTATTGCAACTAAAAATTCGGACAGATTGAAGAGAGCAATGAATTTTTCATTACTTATTCTGTGATGAAATTAGAGAATCCCCTTTCTTTGAATGATATTTTATAGCCACTTTTGGCAACACAAAAGAAAAAGATTTTCAAAATCAGTTTAGTAGATCCAGAGATTACCACTACAACATCACAAACACATACACTTTACCTCTTCATAATATAGATATAGTATGCATTCAATTGAAATGCCTAAATAAACAGGTGGCAAAATTGAATTCCACCTGGGGCGGCCATCACTCACTATGCTGCTGCATGTAAGTTAAATTTAAATCTAATTCCTATTCTATGTACATTGCTAGGCAATGTGTCATCACTGTTTATAGGAGATGGAATGGCAAGAAACTTCCCATGGACACATCTAGCTGAAAATATAGAATTCAAACTAGCTTTAGAATTGGATATGGAAAGGCCAAATTGGGTCATCAGAACTCTCACACATCATATAAAACACAATTAGCTCAACACAGTTTCATGAAGATGTTCTGTGAGAGACTGATCTGTATAATACCACAGTATTACTGATCATTCTATCCCATGGAGCTATATCTCTGCATGGCTGCGTCAAACACAAAAAAGTTTTACATGTCTACAGGAGAAGACTACAAATGTTAGAACAATATGTTTTGATTTGCAAACATGGTTTGTTATTTGAAAAGTTGTTTAATTTTTACATGTTACATTACTTTTCATTTTGATATTCAGTACCTATACAAACAGTCTACAGTAGGAGACATTTTGGTTTAAACGAGAGCAATAAAAAATAATTTATATGTTAAAATACAAAAGATTGTAAATTCTAACATACAACAAATCCCTATTAATATTATAAATGCGAAAGTAACTCTGTCTGTCTGTCTGTCTGTCTGTCTGTCTGTCTGTTCCGTTTTCACGTAAAAACTACTGGACCGATTTGGCTGAAACTCAGTATATATATATTTTCGATACCGAGGATGAACATAGGATACTTTTTATCCCGAAAAATGGGATAGTTTCCGGGATAAAATGATATTTGTCTGTTTGTTTGTTATGCTTTTACGGAAAAACTACTGGACCGATTTGGCTGAAATTCGGTACGTATGTAAATTAAATATTGAGGATGGACAAGGGATAATTTTCATTTTGGCCTTTTTGGTAATTTTGGCCTATTTGGTCATTTTGGTCATTTTGGCCCTTTTGGTCATTTTGGGCTATTTGGTAATTTTTCCTTTTTGGTCATTTTGGCCTATTTGATCATTTTGGCCTTTTTGATAATTTTGACCTTTTTGGTCATTTTGGCCTATTTGGTCGTTTTGGCCTATTTGGTCATTTTGGCCTATTTGGTCATTTTGGCCTTTTTGATCATTTTGACCTTATTGATCATTTTGGCCTATTTGGTCATTTTGGCCTATTTGGTCATTTTGGCCTTTTTGGTCATTTTGGCCTATTTGGTCATTTTGGCCTATTTGGTCATTTTGGTCATTATGATCATTTTGACCTTTTTGGTCATTTTGGGCTTTTTGATCATTTTGACCTTTTTGGTAATTTTGGCCTATTTGGTAATTTTGGCCTATTTGGTAATTTTGGTCTATTTGGTCATTTTGGCCTTTTTGGTCATTTTGGCCTATTTGGTCATTTTGGCCTATTTGGTAATTTTGGTCATTATGATCATTTTGACCTTTTTGGTCATTTTGGCCTTTTTGATCATTTTGACCTTTTTGGTCATTTTGGCCTATTTGGTAATTTTGGCCTATTTGGTAATTTTGGCCTATTTGGACATTTTGGCCTATGTGGTCATTCTGGCCTATGTGGTCATTTTGACCTTTTTGGTCATTTTGGCCTATTTGGTAATTTTGGCCTATTTGGTAATTTTGGCCATTTTGGCCTACTTGGTCATTTTGGCCTATTTGGCCATTTTGGCCTATTTGGTCATTTTGGCCTTTTTGATCATTTTGACCTTTTTGGTCATTTAGGCCTATTTGGTCATTTTGGCCTATTTGGTCATTTTGGCCTTTTTGGTCATTTTGGCCTATTTGGTCATTTTGGCCTATTTGGTCATTTTGGCTTATTTGGTCATTTTGGTCATTATAATCATTTTGACCTTTTTGGTCATTTTGGCCTTTTTGATCATTTTGACCTTTTTGGTCATTTTGGCCTATTTGGTCATTTTGGCCTATTTGGCCATTTTGGCCTATTTGGTTATTTTGGCCTATTTGGCCATTTTGGCCTATTTGATAATTTTGGCCTATTTGATCGTTTTGGCCTATTTGGTCATTTTGGCCTATTTGGTTATTTTGGCCTATTTGGCCATTTTGGCCTATTTGATCATTTTGGCCTATTTGGTCATTTGGCCTATTTGGTCATTTTGGCCTATGTGGTCATCTTGGCCTTTTTGGTCATTTTGGCCTATTTGGTCATTTTGGCCTTTTTGATCATTTTGACCTTTTTGGTCATTTTGGCCTTTTTGGTCATTTTGGACTTTTTGGTCATTTTGGCCTATTTGGTCATTTTGGCCTTTTTGGTCATTTTGGCCTATTTGGTCACTGTTGCCTTTTCTGTCATTTTGGCAATGTCGTTCAGTTTGGCCTCTTTGGTCATTTTGATTATTTTGGTCCTTTTTGCCTACTCCGTCATTTTGGCCATGTCGGTCACCGTGGTCTTTTGGTTATTTAGACCATTTTGGCCTTTTTGGTCAAGTTTTGTAATTTATTTTGTTGACAGATAGACGGGGGATGGTATAATTAGCGATATAAAATGAAGTGAATCTTCCGTGGGCAAATACATAAAAGATGTAATATAATATAACCTTTAGCACTAGCTCTATAAACAAGAGACACGCACTAGAGGTTAACCCGCGGCGCAGCCGCGGGGTAAACTCTAGTCTTATATAATTAAAAAATACATGAACAAATAATGTACATATGGAGTTTATGTGATTCGAACATTTTATCTTACACTTTTGTGTTTGACCCGGCTCTACCACATGTAATTCAGAACAAATTACTATGATATCTCTTTCTATCTATATCCAATTTCCTTTCAGGGTGTGTTTTTGTATGTTGCTTAGACAACTGTGTTTCAAGGTTTATTGTTTTTTTTATATTAACACAATTGCACAGAATTTGATTTAAAAAAAATCTTTACATTTTAGTTTATACAATTCAGAAGATGTTTCAATGGGTGTATGGACAGCACCTTTGAAGGGTATCAACAGAGTGCATGATACTAGGTTTGATACTGAATGGAAATCAAGAGGATGCTCTAAAGATATGTTAGTAAGACATAAACAGAGTCCAAGTGATATGTTTGAACTCTACAAAACATTAATTCATACCCATGGTGAAAAACTTTGTAAGATAGAAAATACTGAGAGATTTTCATATTTTTACAATTGGAATGGATTGCCTAGTCAATGTTGTAAAGCATAATTTATCTATACTATAGTATAAGAGATAAAGTTTATCTGTGTGTGTTTGTAAGAAGTAATAATCTCTTGATCTGAACCGATTTTAAAATTATTTCACCAGTAGAAAACTATATTATTCCAGTAAAATAGACTATATTTAATTTTGATTAATAATATTTTTAATGACACCTAGTAAAGTGAGCATGCATGGGTCGGCTAGTTGTAAATATGTTTGTTAAAAACTGATAAAACCAGTCATTAACTCATAGTTGTATAATATTAGCTTGTTTAGATACTTTTTTAGTTTAATACACATTTGTAATAAGATAATAATTAAAAAAATGACTACATAATGAGTCCTGTGTATAAATATGAGTAATATTTGATTTCTTTAAGTTTGAGTATTTCCTCTCCTCGAGAAATGTTATGTATCTTAGTATAAATGCAATTTTATAGAAATATACTAAAATACTATATTTTCTTGAAGCTTTGCTTACATACATCACATTTTTTTGTTATGAAAAACATCTAGCAATTTAGGAGTGTCATATTATAAACTCTATCTAGTTTTAAATGCCAAAGCCCACCCAAACTAGTTAAATTGCAAATGTTACTGTTTTTAATTTATTCTGATACTCCTGGATTTATTTACTGAATAAATAGGATGTGTACACTTTCATCTGCTCTTGGGGCCATAAGTCCCAGTCTCTTCTGTAAACTGTGAAAATACAAATTGTTTAAAAGTTAAATTATATATACTTTTAGAATAGAATAATCTATCTCTTTCTAGAGTTCTACTAATTTCAAACAATGGAGATTAGTTTTCTTGACTCTTCCAAGTCCATTATTTACATCTCTCCACATCACTACAATTTGAGAGAATGAAAGTTAACCATTTAGTATTTTGAGTGTGGCAATCATTTTAATCTAAATATATTACTTGTTTAACTGTACTGCTATATGAAAAGAAAATTACGAAGCTGTAAAAGTAAGTAAAACAACCAATACAAGAAACAATCATTTTAATATTAAAACAAATTGAAATAATAACATTCTCCCGACAATCAGAATTAATTTGCAGATCAATAACAACTTAACTATATAAAGCACTGATCAACAAAAATATAATTTTGAGATTTAAAACTTACATTGCCATGTCAAACATTTAATATCTTTGGCCTAAAGATCAAAACTATGTTGGTCACTCATATAACAGAATTCTTCATTTATTAGGGTCATATAGAAAATAATACTAGGTGAGCTGCATGGCCACTAAAAAATTTACTTGAAATCTTTCTAAACCCTAAAGAGACCTTCCTTAAGCCTATCTTGAAACCAAATAGGCTAAACATCAAAAATCCTTATAGTTTCTTTTAAATTGTTCATTGATATGGTACAAAAAATAAGTTTTGAATAGTAAAACTTCAAGAAGCAAAAGAAAAATTAAGCGCCATATATGTAAATGTAGGTTTTAGCAGGTCGCGTACTAGGCAACCTGGCTGCGACAAGCGTTCCGACGTGTGATGGCTAGTGAGCTAGTAAGCCAAAAAAAGATTTTTGGCAATGCCAAGTACTGGAACCATTCAAATAGACTGGCTAGTACTAGGATTGGTCACCACAGCTTAGTTGTCTAATGCTCTGCATTATATACACTAGCGTGTGTGTGTGTATATATATATATATATATATATATATAATATATATATATATATATATATCTGTTCCTATCTAATATATTGTATCCGTTTGGGAGCATACAAGTTAAATCTTGTCCAGATATGGTCTCAACATTGACTTGGTTCCCTATAGAACTGCCCAGACCCTTTCATAATAAATAAATTCTCACAACTATATAGTGTTCCATATGGTTATCAGAATTTTTAAAGGGTTTATTTTGCTGTTAATTTATAATTTGTTTATGTATTCTGTAAAACCAGGGAATAATATTCGGTGGTTTCTTGAATTGAACCATCAATTGCGAGTTAACTCTGAACTTTAGGCCATTGATATTACAGTTTTCTATAACACCTTTGTCAATATTATTAAGGCGGTAGCAATCAATACATCTTTTTATACAATTCTTTTAGCTGTTTCACTTTTATATCTCGATTGAGTGATTCGGCTTAATTGTTACACATTTAGTGATGTTTACATATTAGTGAATATAATTTTCAAAATTCAAAACAATAATATGTTTAAAAATTGTAAACGAAATGAAACATTGGAACCAAAAGGAAATTCTACTGTTAGTGCCATGGAAAAGGAATATGAGCAAATATAATCATACATTAATTGAGCGCCTCACAAATTATTCTCTCGTGTGTTGATGGGAAAAATACGACTAGATTTTCTTTCAATAATTTAGCATTTAAAATATATTTTTAGACCAAATTAGTCAAGAATTGAGTGTTTTGTATTTTTTGTAAAAATCATATTTTGGATAAATAGAACTAAAAATATGTACTATTATTTTAAATAACATGTTGGTTGACAGACTTAACTAGTGGTTTGTATTAAATATCAAAACACGAGATATAAATTACTTGCGTCGCCGAATGGTATAATTTTTGGACATTTTTAATTCCTAATATTTTTCCATGGTTACTATTTAAAGTTAATAAATAATCCATTATCAGACTCTGAGCACGGCAGTAAATACTAAAGCTATAATTAAAAGTTGATTGAAGCCCACCTTTGAGTGAAATATATACAGAAATAAACAATAAATCTTATTACCCTAATATCACAATAACATATTTGAAAAACTAATGGTGGCTCTTTACTTTCATGTCCATATATGTTTGATTATTAAACAACGCAGTTCTTGATAGTTCTTCTTTGAAATAATCTATCGTCCTTTGTAGTCCCTCTTGTAAAGTGACCTGTAATATTCAGACGATAATTTAAAAAAATACTAGGATGTGCCCGTGACTTCGTCCATGCTCGACTTGAAATTCCAGCAGGATTCCCGGGACACAAAATACCGCAGCATTAGAAAAGAATGTAAGCTATCGTTTTAATGAAAACTGTCGGAATAAGCTAATTTTTATCCACTTGAAATACCACCGCTCCCGGAATAAAAAAATCACACATTTTTACATAAAATTTCCTATCGATCAGTAAAAAGAACATATTAATATACGATTTATTTTTTAATCTGTCCACCTCATATCATTAAAAAAGTCTCGCGGGATTCCTAGAGTAAAAAGTAACGCAGATTTGAAGTCCGAAGAATTTGCCATCGATCAGCGAAAACCGCGTGGAAATCGGCGTAGTAGTTTTGACATGAATCACAAACAAAAAGTCTAGAAAAACATCGTTTGTATAGTGTTATCCAGTTTTTTTTAGATAGCGATATTCAATATACAGATACAGCATTTTTAGAATTGTATATTATTCTAAATAGATTATACACAACGATCTATTAAGATGATGATATTTTTTGTTTTGAACGTAGTTGTGACAGGTATATTGTATTGGATACCTTACAAAATAAATATCATTATATATTTAAAACATACTGTAGTTTGGAGTTGTCATTATAGTTTTTTTGCTCAACGTTAGTCAAAAAGATCTACAATTTGGCCGAGGCTTTTTGCTTGAAGATTGTTCCTAAACTTCATCACTAGTAACTTCACACTGGCTACATATACAAATCATGTAAAACAATTTAAAAAAAGACATACACAGTTGAAATGAGAGCTTTGAGAAGTATATGGTAAGGTTTAGTGCAAGTGGATATGATAAGAGAATGTTGTACAAAAGTTGAAAAAGAAATATTAAGGTTGTTTGGGCATATAGATAATTAAAGCACAATCAAAAAGTATATGACAACAATGTAACTGGCAGAGACAGTGTCGGTAGTTGAAATACTCATCATAATCAAATTGAAGATATTTTGAAGAAAGATCAGGTAAAAAGTTCTTTCAACTAAACGTGTATATATTATAAGAGTTGATGAAGCCAAGTGTCTATCAGAATCGTAGCAGGTGGAGATTCATAGTATGTGCCTACCCCAATGGGAAACGGATGTGACCATATCGAGGGCTTCATAACAAATGGACATACAGACAAAAGTTTAGTTTTACACAAGGGACAAAATTGTGAATAAAACAAAACCAGTTAGTTTTAGGTACACTTGCATACTGGTAAGACTTTCCTCTAAACTGAAACATGCATAGTTTTTAGTAAATAACAAAAAAAAGGTATTTGCGTATATGCCATGAAGCCTCTTATGTCTGTACACACCTTGGGTGTCCAGTGGAGGTTGGCCTCCGCCACGGCGATGTCCGGCCTCCGCCGCTGCGGGTCGTCCTCCACGGCGGCGCCCGTCGCCACCGTGCTGCGGCACCCGGGGACTAGATTCTTTATTATCATTGCAAATTCTTTAACAATAAGAGAAAATTATATTTAAAAAAAACACTGGAAAATTTATTTCTTGATTTATGATAAAAGTAATGATGGTTGAAAATATACAGAATTTAATTCAAAAAGTATAAGATAAGATTTTTTTTGTAGGGTGTGACCCATCTCTCAGGCCCACTGACTGGGCTATTTTATCTACTCTATGGTCCTGCATAAAGCGAAGGAGGAAAATCCGAGGGGGGTTTTGTTGGTATTCCAAACTT
The DNA here is from genome assembly GCA_012273795.1 of Dendrolimus punctatus. Lineage (NCBI taxonomy): Eukaryota > Metazoa > Arthropoda > Insecta > Lepidoptera > Lasiocampidae > Dendrolimus > Dendrolimus punctatus. The sequence goes on along the minus strand of CM022531.1, from coordinate 18,476,435 downwards.
GTGACGGATATGGAAATGCTATTGCCATCGCGATCTCCCCGCGGTGAGCAATTGTCAAATGGTTTCTCCTCGGAAAAATGTGTCTGACTGTCAAAATCTGTCTAAAATAACAATAAATAAGAAATTTAACGTAAAATTGTTTATACATAGATTTATGTTTGTAACAATACATGTATTAGGGCGCGTTCCCACTATGTCGTAACGATTAATTTATCGATGGACGACTGTCGTCTCTAGCTGTTCCCATTATAACAATTGTTTGTCGTAAAAAATATCGTTTAGCGACTATTGTATTAGATGTTCTCATTTGATCGCGACGACATTTTATCGTTTCACAGCAGTCGCTTTGTAGTTTACACATCATTAGCTAGTTACAAATCTACAGTCGCTTTTACGTTCTCTTGGAGTTCAGTAATGCAGTTATGCCCGAGTTCAATGTTCAAGCAAGTAATCGTGGCTACGATAGATTTGCCATCACGATTTAGTCGTAACGATTTTTTATCGTTTTACAGCTGTCGTGCTAGCCGTTCCCACTGTCATGACATTCCGTCGTCACTGTAAATAATGACGTAGACGACAGTAAATCGTGTCGTTCTATATGTGAACACCTCCATTTAAACATATAGGCCACGATACTTAAAACTACACGATTATCAGTCGTCACGACAAAGTGGTATGTTAAAATACACCCATCAGCCTATACCACTGTTCGGCTGTTGGTGGCCCATTCATTTACCTTCTATAGTGTGTTCTACAGGATTTCCTATATTAACAGGTAACGTGTAGCTGGACTCCATCAGTGCTAGGAGACCGTCTACGAGATCTGACACATAACAAAACGATCGTGTCTGTCTGCCATTGCCATATACCTGAAATTAGAATTATCTCATTCAGACTTTTTGATGATTTTCTAATTATAAATAAATATTTCTAATAATATGAGAGAACGAAAATCGCCTAATTTAAAATGCATCTTTGATGAACTCCTAAATTCTATTATTTAAATCTAATTAGATTAAATCAGTAGGAATTTGAAAAACTTATTAAGAATTTCAATAAGGTACGGGTAGTAAAATCAAAAGCGAAAGCAGAATTACCATCGCCATAGAAGCTAAATACTTAACCTATATTAGAAATAATTATAGACGTATAATTCATTCCGATAGTTGTAATAAATCAGAGTCTATCTTCATACAAGAGGATATCATAAATCGAAAGTACTTACGGTGATCGTTAAATTTTGTAACGCTTGCATTATAAAATTGGATACTACTCTTCCGTCGGAGACGTGCATTCTTGGTCCATATGTATTAAATATTCTTGCTACCCGCACATCAACTTTCTCTTGTTTTGCATATGAATATGCTAATGTTTCGGCGACACGTTTGCCTTCATCATAACATGCACGCGGCCCTGGAAGGACATGGAAAATTTGGCATATCAAAGGTCACCTGTATTAATAAATTACGCTGTTACCCATGCGTAAAGGAGACCCAATAGTGCATCTATTGGGCCAAAGAAATATGGCTTAAAAAAGTAAGTTTCTTTTACAAAATGGAAAACATCAGCTCTAAATTATATTTGGAAGACAAGAAATCTTAAAAATGAGGTCAGAAATAAAGTAAGTTATCGTTTAACCGTATCCGTGCAGGAACGAAAAATATAAAATTTCCTGAGACCGGGCGGTAAGAGGCGACAAAAGAACCCACTCTTTGTGGTTCGTACAATGCCTTATTAGGCAGAAATACCGCGATACGAAGAATACTGCAGAAAGTTTCTACGCTGGGATAACGTTACAGATATAGGCCGTTTCACGCACATCTGGCGATGGGTGTAATGCGTTATTTCTGATCTCAATATCTTTGACATTATCGCAAGTCCTGCATAAAAATTGGAGTTGCAAATTTGCGAAAATGGCGCCCCTATTATTTTCTGACATTATTTGCCACCGCACACATGTTTGTATTAGATAGAAGAGACTAGAATGACAATCCTAAATCAGTGCAATTTTTAGAGATAAAATTTAGTATCGTAAATGCATATCTGTGTACGCAATTCTGTGTATTACGGATCCATTGTCAAATTATAAAGAAACAAGTAATGATTAGTATTATCGGCCAAACTTTGTTCGATATGGATCTGATGATATCAAATTCCAGTAAGTGGCAAAATTAGTTCATAACTTCAAAAAGATAAAAGGTCTATTAATTCCCACAAGTGACATACTAATCTTTATATACTACAAATCAAAGACGCTTTTCGCGTCTGCCTGTATAACCGCTTTACTCCTTTTAAATCAACGAGTTATTTTTAAGCAGTATTAATCATTAGTTCTGTTAGAGAATTTTTTCACTGAAGATTTATTTTTTATGTATAAAACAACTACAAATTTTTTATGTAAATAAAATAGAACTACTTCATAGGGTTGGACTCGGGGCGTACCCGAGGAGAAAACTAATATATGTGTCTGCGATAAACAGAACTTACATTAATTACAACCTCATTTCATTACTATACAGGAGTCCCAGAACACAACGTCAAACCGAAACGGGGTGACAGGATTGATTGTAACCGTCATGAGAAAAATCAGAAAAAATCTATCCCATGCAGTTAGATAACTGTAACCATTTTTCAGTAAATGTGGTTAATTTTTATTATTTTTGTTAATTTAAACTTTGGAACCGTAACCCTAAATAACATTTTTAGAACCATAGTAAAAAACAATGACACAATTGACCCAAGTTTTCTAGAATTAAGACTATTTGTTAAACTATGAATTGAAAATTTTCAAAGTTTGTCGAAATTAATCCAGGTTGTGACTTGGCTCTGTGCTACTTAATTGACTCCATATTTATGTTTCATTTAGTATAAATTACTATAAATAATAAATTGAAGACAAACCTATGGGATTAACATGTCCCCAGTATGACTCTGGCTGCGGATGCACCATTGGATCGCCATAAACCTCCGACGTGCTCGCTATTAGTATTCTAGCTCCTACCCTCCTCGCCAGACCTGCAAATTTTGATGATTTTTGAAGTGGAATGAATTACTACCTTCCACAACTTTACCACATTACTACACGGGACTGTTGAAAGACTGTAAAGAAATATTTAACGTCTCGATGAGGTAAAAAGTTCGTGCATAATTTTATAGCTTCTTCAGAATTGGCAACCAATTTTGCTGCAGCCTATCAGTAATACATAAGTACTCGTATGAGATTGAGGCTAAAAAATGTTTTTTTTTTCTTCTCTGATTAAATCTAATTTTTACTTAATCGGAATTTCCTATGCAATATATAATACATGCAATAAATTTATGCTTCTTTAAATTTACAATCTTTATATATGTACATGAACTGTTCTTCAACATTCACAGACATTTCTCGATTACAACATCGCTTAACATTAGAAAAGGTTGCAGTCAAATAAATGTAATGATAGTATCTCATAAACTCTTATTGTTGTTTACACTTAGCCTCATCTATTTTATGGAAACTGAGATTATCCCTCAAACTTGTCAGTTTGGATTTGTAACTAGGTAAACTCAATATGCAAATTAGATTTTAATAAGATATCTTTCAATAAATTATCGCGCTTAAAACCGTTAAAACGTAGTTTTATTATGTGTACAAGTCGCGAAAACTTAAGAAAATATTAAGATATCTTTCAACGGAATCTGTTCATGGTTATTAAATAACATCATGAATCTGTCATAGGAATGATTCTTATTAATATTATTAATGCGAAAGTAACTCTGTCTGTTTGCCTGTTCCGTTTTCACAGAAAAACTACGGGACCGATTTGGATAGTTTGCGATATAATATGAAATGCAATTTTAGGGGGCAAATACTACTGACATCAAAAATTAACACACATTAAGTAACCTGTAGGTATTAAGGCCTGCTCTTTAAACAACATTTATCCTGCAGCCTGGTCGTGGGATAAACTCTAGTTTATAATGAATAGTCAAAAACAGGCCCGAAAATGTTATAAAAACATGGTAAAATCTGGTTAATTTTTAACGCACAAAACTATTACCTACTTATTATAAATAGGTTCACATTTGACAATGATTAGGCATCCGCATAAGCAATGATGTGGTTGAAAATGGAGTACACAATTTATTTGATTACCGATTATTAATTTGAAAATAATAATTGTCATTGTTGTCTTCCGTGATCACGGCCACTGCAAAGCGGCCGATACGTCGGAATAACCAAAATCAAATAAATTACCACGCTTAAAACTGTTAAAACGTAGTTTTATGATGTATACAAGTGGCGAAAACTTAAGAAAATATACATTGGTAATCATCAAAAAATGTCCATGGAATATAATTCGATGTACCTGATACATACCTAGCATATTAATTGTTCCTAGGGTATTAGTCTTAATTGTTTCACTGGATTTTGCATATAATGCGGTGGGCTTGCTGGACTAGCCAAATGGTAAATCTCATCTGCCTAAAACAAGATTGAACCATGAAACTAAATCCATATAGTCTACATAACTCCCAGCAAAACATACAGGCGCATCGAAGCCAACCTACTTTAAAGTAATATAATGAATGACATGTTGTTTATGACGACGTAGTTATTTGTTAGTGAATTGAAAAAACACGACTGCAGCGCTGCCTATTATGCTAATCCATTTATTTTAAGGTAATGACGTCCTATTATTGACTACTATATTACATACACATACATACATAACTTCACGCCAGGTCCCTTGTGGGGTAGGCACGAACAACAGAGCCCAATTCAGGCTTATTGTTACTACTATTATTGTTGGGATAAAATTTATCCTAATTGTTAACTCTGGCTATAAGCACACGAGTAAATAAACGGAACAGAGTTAAAGCTTCATACAACCGCGCCAATCGGTTGCACTACTACAAGCACGCGGGGCATGTGTGCGTGACCACTGGCCGCTTGTCGCGTACGCTGCGAGACAGGTCAAAAGCAGTTTTCGCCGGCAGCAGTGCGACGGGCGTTGTTTTGTTAGCTGCATGTTTGAATATTATAATATGAAAACGTGGTATTTTATTAAGTAAATATTGTAAGTATTAAAGATTGTCAATTTGATATGCCATGTGAGTGTTTCCCGTTAGATTGCTTGAAAAAACTTTGTTAGATTCAGAATTTACCTAACATTAAAAGAAATAATAAATGATTAAAAAACAAAAATTATAAAAAGAAAATTATTAGAGTAAGTAATTTGTGAAGTAGGTACCTATTCTATCATACTGAATAATAAAACTATTTAACAAATGTTTTGTTTAATTTGTCTTTACCTATTGTGACAACCCTACCAGAATAGGTAACAATTTTGCACATTCTGAAGAAGCTTTGCCTCTGTTCCGTTTATTTACTCATGTGCAAGCAAGCACTATATCAAGTTTTGTTCATATACATTTAGTAGTTTCCAAAAATATGCATCTTTCTTGCTATTATCGTCTATCCAGGAAACGACGTAATTTATTGGGATAAACAGTTCAGTAATTTTCATACAGTGCCCTATCAGACAGCCCGACAAACATTCTAAAAAAAATATTTTCGGAATCTGCTGGTGTGCAGCTCTGATTTTTTTCACATTTTTGATCGCATTGTACTAACTCGAAACATTTACACATGACTACAGTATTTCCATAGATTTAAAGCCCAAAATAATAAGAGTAATAAATCTAAAACAAAAATGGATACTTATCTAGAAAATCAAAAAGAACAGAAATAATAGTAAGTTCAATACACTAAAATTAATATCCAATCTATGATAACACTGACACTGATGAGAAAGCTACAAATAAATAATAAATATAAACTAGCTTCTACATTATATAACCATCACAACTGAGGTTTAAATGAAATTTGGATTGTGTAATATAAAAACAAAATACAACTTTGTTTCATCAAAAAATTTAAATAGTTATAATGCATGATTTTTAAATTGCATTAATTTTAATGTAAATGTGTTATTTAAAAACTTGTAATATTTATAGCTGTTATACCTACTTCAACATATAGAGGGTTCACAATATCATGGTGAATCATTTCGAAATTGCGATGACCAAACCAATGTTCCACATTTCGTTTGCGGCCAGTGAAGAAGTTATCAACCACTATTACTTCATGGCCTTGCATCATAAGAATATCAACAAGATGGGATCCCACAAAACCAGCGCCACCAGTCACCTAAAAGAGATATATTAGTTGGCAGGTAGGTAACCCTTGATTGTACACTAAAGCCTAGACAAACAGAAGTAGATGAACACAAAAGATAATAAATATAGGGGGGGCAGTCTTATCACTAAAAAGTAGGGTTGTAACGGAACTTAGCTTCCGCCTCCGTTACTGCGGAAGTTCCGCAAGAAATAGTATCTCCGCCTCCGCCTCCGCCTCCGCGTAATTTTTGGGGAGTCATAACGGAGGTTTATTTACGAATCATACGCAAGTAGCGACGCTCGCGACGAATCAGCCGTCCGGCCGCCTGCAGCAAATGAACAAAAATCAACGCGTGCGCGGCGGAAACGCGGTTAGGGAGGGGCGGGGGTCTTGCAAACGTCATTTGTCAAATGAATGATACGCTACAAGAATCAACCTGTCGAATTGCTTAGACGCGTTAGACGTACGTACGAAGTTTTACCGACGTGATGTAATGTATAAACCATAAACTACTATTTTTTCTACATCCAATTTCACTTCCGCCTCGGCCTCCGTTAACCTCCGCATCCGCGGAGGTGAAACCCGTCGCCTCCGCATCCGCCTCCGCCTCCGCTAAAAAGCCCTTTTTTACAACCCTACTAAAAAGCAATCACTTCCAGGTAACCCTTGGCAGGGATTAATGAAAAGTATATATGTCCATTCAGTATTAAAACTACATTTGAACAAAATTATAGCAAAACTAATCTGGTACTCCTAGTAACCTTTCTGTAACAAACAGATCAAGTAACTATCGCATTTTCTTATTGATGATGGTTTTTTATATCTATAAACTTGAGAAATGATTAGTAACTAATTGTAATAAAATTGCTAATAACTTTCGTCCCTATTTCAACCTGTTCTAGTTTTCCTCCTATCCCCCCCGTCTGTAAAGTACACAAATGACAAAAATCTCCAAATTGGTCAATTTTGGACATATATATATATATATATATACATACTTTTCTTCCCGGGGTAATAGGATAGTTTGCGATAAAAAATGAAGTGAATCATCCAGGGGCAAATACATAAAAGTGTAATACAATGTAACATGTATTAACATCAGCTTTATAAACAAGAGGTACACTCTAGAGTTTGATCCATGGTGCAGCCAGAGTGTCAACTCTAGTTACATACATACCGAATTACACCAAATTGATCCAATACTTTCTGTAAAAGCATAACAAACAGAGTGACAGATATAATTTTGTTCTGGAAACTATCCCATGTCAGAGTAAAGGAATGCAGAAGGAAAACACATATTGTGCCCACCCCAAATAATTGGGATATGGTGAAAAAAAAGAGACATGTAATATCAATCTTTATATAAAGAATAACTGTTTCACTTAGAACACTTAGGTGAAAAACTGTCTAGAATCAGTATTATATTATTGAGTGACTATATTATGTAAAGTAAAAAAGATATAATGCCTTTTTTTATATAGAAAAGGTTTGTGTTTGACTGCAATTGGGCCTGAACTCAGGTGGAAATGCAGTCTAAGCGGAGCATGCCTACCTAGACGGTACCTGTTCATGTGAGACTTGAAGACACCTAGATTGTATTTTTCAGGAAATACCAATCATGGTAGAGAGTTTGATGATATATGATAGATTGAATTTATTCTGTATGAATAAATAATATAATATAAACTTTTGAATTAATTTTTAAAAAATAAAATTTTATAAGTATAAAAATAAACATTAATTATACAGGCAAAGAATAATAGACTTACCAAAATTCTTTTCCTTTCTTTATATCCCAGAAATTTGACATCTGGATATTTCTGAGGAACTCTTCCTTCTAATATTGCTATTTTCTTTTCAAGCTCGTCTATTCTAGATTTGGCTTCTTTTATTTCTCTCTTTGTAGTATCATCAATATTAGCAGTTTGAACTTGTTTTTCCATCTTTCCTACACTAATATACACGTCGGTCTTTGGTTTATTATCAAATCTCCTGTATTCTATATCCTCGAAATCATCAGCCAGTCTTATGTGTGACCTGTTTACTTGACTGTCGTCAATGTTACTTCGAGAAATTATCAAGAATAACAAAATTACTGAAAAATACAATTTGAAGTCTTGAGTAAACGTACATTTAATAAACAAAGCTTGCATTTACAATTCGACCGTGAAACTGTTACAACTTTCAATGTTTGTACATATGGTATATTCTTACTTTCAAATAAAACAGTAACATTGTTTAAGAGTATTAATGTTAATTTAACCCTTAATAGAAAACGAATTTGATAAGAATAATGATCTAAATTCCACTTACGTAGAAAGACCACGAAACCACAGGTTATTGTGTTCCTAAATTTTAGAGATTGTCTTATCATTTCTGAATTGATTTGATGAGATTGTTTTTCTGTTTACATTTCTAATTCGTGGAAAAGTAGGTGCTGTTGCGTCGAGGAATAACAATACATATAAACAATATAAACCCAAACCTCAACCTTATGAACTCACGGAATTTATATTCTATTTATGAAAATTATAAATAAATTAGTGATGCGACTCGAGTCCAGTTTTGATCAAATGTCTCGAGTTCACCAATTGATTTCTGCATAAACAGTTATCAAGTGTAGAAAATCAACCCAGTCGATTCGAGTCGCTCCCCGCCACTCGCCGAGAGAAACGGAAGTTTAAATTAGACGTATTTAAATAGAAATGCAATTTTTTTATTGCTGAAGCACAGCAGACAGGCTGACGGCCCAATTGTGATGGAAAGTGGTTACTGACGTTACTGTCACCTATGGACACTAGCAATACCAGAGTTGCTGTTAATGTGCTGCCGGCCTTGAAGGAGAAACTGGAACCTGGCCACAGATGCCGGAACGCAACTAAAATTGTTATGGTGATATACTCTAGAACAGGGTTCTTTTGTCACCTCTTACGACAGGCCGCCTGGCCGCAGGAATTAATATTCTTATTCCGGTGTTCCAGGTAAAATTATCTACGCAGATGATACACATTGTAAATTATGATTAGCTTGTAAATTATGAGTCTAATTTTAGAGTTATTAAAGAGCCAAGTGGTTCTCGAGTGAAATTGGAAAATTTCATTTTACTTCACCTTTTTTGGCAAAAGGTTTGTTGTTGGTCAAACTGCCATCACTGCCAACGTAACGCGTGAAAAGAAAAAAAACACAAAAAAGGAAAACAAAAACTTGTTCCAGTATTAGTTAACGACTGCCACCACCTGAAACAATGTACAAAAATACAGAATAACACGACTTTTTAATTTATATACACAAAATTTGTCATAAAATTACAATTTTATATTATTAAAGGAAATGAATGAATGAATGAAAACTCTTTATTGTTCACCATAAACTTAAATCTAGACAATTGATATCGATACATTTGTATTAGAACAATGGGTGGCCTTATCGCTATAGCGATCTCTTCCAGGCAACCCGGAAATATGTTTGCCTAAAGTACGAAATATAAGACGATTACCTATGAGGATAAGGAGAGTTTTAATATTAGTGGGTATTTGGAATTTTTAATTGATAAGATGTCATTCAGGGATGTGGGGTAAACGAGTCAGTTAAAAAATATATGTATATATAAACTCAAATGTAACCATGTAAATATCATAGACTCAGATAGTATAATTATAAACTAATCCCATCACTAAAAGCAATGACATTTCTCTGACAAATAATATATGACGCTGTCACAGATTCCTGTTGCTGTTTTATTTGCCACAATGGCAGGCTAAGGAACTTAATGCAGACAGTCTTGTCTTTACTGACGTCAAACAACGTAAATAAATCCTGAGAAAACTCGATAGGCCACATTTCCCTACCTATTTTGGATTAAACACAATTATGATTTGAAAAAATCAATGTTTGTTTATTTTAACGGAATATTTTACATTTTGAATAAATAAGACTGCACGCACGGCATGATCTCTAAAAGCCCACGGTGCCTCAAAGAGTATTTTAATGAAGTAGTGATTACAGCTCACCATTTAGTCCAATTTCATCAGCTACACACCCAAGATATTATTTTACTTTAAGCATTGCAGCTAGTTTCAATTTAATGCCTTTCTATTATATATCCCTTTACAGTTCCGTCAAAAACTTTTCCAAAGGATATCTGTTTATTTGTATACGGCTGTGGACAATTGACTAGTTACAGATATTAGACTCTGAAGATATAGCAAGATAATCCCCGAAATCAAATAGAAAAATTATAAATATTGAGGTATTGTTTATATCTATTTTTAAGTGATTTAGAAATTTATTTTTACATTAAACTCAACATAGCTTTAAGATCTATAATATTATAACATTGTATACATGTCGTGTCTGTAAATATTGGCAGATATCGGCATCGTACATTTGAGTTATTCAAAATGAAACAACTTGAATAGATTTTTTAAACGATGGAGAATACGATGCAATTTTTTCTGATTTCTTGTCAGTTCGGGATTCACTTATAAGCTACGGGACAAATTTCGATGCTGTATTCGTTGATTAATAACTTATTTTTATACATAGTTTTTTAAATGTTGCGACACTACTTTGTTGTCTTGTGTCAAGTCAAGCTCAAAGAGTATATTGAATATATGGAGATAGTCTTCAGTCGGGAGAATCGTACTACTAGCACATCTAGCGAATATTAATGGCGCTAACTCGTATATGAACGTACCTAATATATGCATGTGTGTGTATATGTGTATGTGTGTGTCTGTGTACGTATAGCGGGTTTGTGTATACTTTGTCTTATTCATAGACAGAGTAAGTTTGAACGCTTATGGTTCCTAAGAAGCATTCAAACTTACTCTGTCTATGAATAAGACCGATATTCTATATATTGTATGCTTAGTTATGGAGATTTCTTCCACCAGGATTTCCAACTGTATTTAAAATAAAATTTCATATTATTTATAAATTCTATATAATTTTCATTAATACATATCACTGCACATCGAGTTTTGTGTTGATATAAAAATCCAATGTATTTGGTCGGTCAAATTAAACAGATTCACAGGTCACATAATATAAATCAGTACTAAACTTCGATAGCCAAAAGCAGTTTTCCTTAATAGATTCGCCAGAGTCCAAAACTACATATAGATCGTTAATAATAATCCACTTAATAAAACAAACAGAAAACTATCCCAGAAGTTAATATATATATATATATACTAGAGTTTACCCCGCGGCTGCGCCGCGGGTTAACCTCTGGCGCGTGTCTCTTGTTTAAAGAGCAAGTGCTACAGCTTATATTATATCACAATGTTTTTATGTATTTGCCCACGGAAGATTCACTTCATTATATATCGCTAATTATATATACTATCCCCCGTCTATCTGTCAACAAAATAAATTACAAAACTTGACCAAAAGGCCAAAATGGTCTAAATGACCAAAAGACCACAGTGACCGACATGGCTAAAATGACGGAATAGGAAAAAACGACCAAAAAGGCCAAAATAATCAAAATGGTCAAAATGACCAAAGAGGCCAAAATGACCAAAAAGGCTAAAATCACCAAATAGGCCAAAATGACCAAATAGGCCAAAATGACCAAAGAGGCCAAAATGACCAAAGAGGCCAAAATGACCAAAGAGGCCTAAATGACCAAAGAGGCCAAAATGACCAAATAGGCCAAAATGACCAAATAGACCAAAATGACAGAATAGGCCATAATCGCCAAATAAGCCAAAATGACCGTATAGGCCAAAATGACAATGTGCAAAATGACCAATTAGGCCAAAATGACCAATTCGGCCAAAATGACCATAAAGGCCAAAATGACCGTATAGGCCAAAATGACAATATGCAAAATGACCAAATAGGCCAAAATGACAGAATAGGCCATAATCGCCAAATAAGCCAAAATGGCCAAATAGGCCAAAATGACCAAAAAGGCCAAAATGACCAAAAAGGCCAAAATGACCATAAAGGCCAAAATGACCGTATAGGCCAAAATGACCAAAGAGGCCAAAATGACCAAAGAGGCCAAAATAACCAAAGAGGCCAAAATGACCAAAAAGGCCAAAGTGACCAAATAGGCCAAAATGACCGAATAAGCCAAAATGACCAAAAAGGAAAAATTACCAAATAGGCCAAAATGACCAAAAAGGCCAAAATTACCAAATAGGCCAAAATTACCAAAAAGGCCAAAATGAAAATTATCCCTTGTCCATCCTCAGTATTTAATTTACATACGTGCCGAATTTCAGCCAAATCGGTCCAGTAGTTTTTCCGTAAAAGCATAACAAACAAACAGACAAATATCATTTTATCCCGGAAACTATCCCATTTTTCGGGATAAAAAGTATCCTATGTTCATCCTCGGTATCGAAAACATATATATACTGAGTTTCAGCCAAATCGGTCCAGTAGTTTTTACGTGAAAACGGAACAGACAGACAGACAGAGTTACTTTCGCATTTATAATATTAATAATAGGGAATAGGGATATAGCGGGTGGTTAAATTTCAAGGGCCGATGTTGATTTTGAATAAAATACAAACTATTTAGGAAATTATTGTAATTTTATTTTATTATGATATATTGGTGTTACTCAATTATGTATGGAATAAAATATCGGCCAAATGGGCGTCGCGACCACGGCGGCACACCTCCATCCGATGGTCCAAATTTTCGATGACCCTGAGGCATAATGGAGGTTCTATGCCGTTAATGTGCCGAATTATCTCATCCTTTAGCTCTTGAATTGTTGCTGGCTTATCGACGTACACCTTTTCTTTTAAATAACCCCAAAGAAAAAAGTCCAACGGTGTCAAATCACATGATCTTGGCGGCCAATTGACATCGCCATTACGTGAGATAACACGGCCATTGAATTTGTTGCGCAAAAGAGCCATTGTTTCGTTAGCTGTGTGGCAAGTGGCACCGTCCTGCTGAAACCACATATCGTTTACATCCATATCTTCCAATTCGGGCCATAAAAAGTTCGTTATTATCTCACGACAGCGAACACCATTCACAGTAACTGCCTGACCGGCCTCAGTTTGGAAAAAATACGGCCCGATGATGCCGCCAGCCCATAAACCGCACCAAACAGTCACTCTTTGTGGGTGCATTGGTTTTTCGACAATCACTCTTGGATTCTCATTCGCCCAAATGCGGCAATTCTGTTTATTGACGAATCCACTGAGGTGAAAATGTGCCTCATCACTGAAGATGATTTTCTTCGAAAATTGATCATCCACTGTTGCCATTTCTTGCCACCATTCTGCCCATTCACGACGTTTGGAATGGTCAAGAGGCTTTAGTTCTTGAGCCAATTGCACCTTGTAAGCGTGTAAATGCAAGTCTTTATGCATAATGTTCATCAACGACGAGCGTGAGAGGTGCAATTGTTGGGCACGACGACGAGTTGAGGTGGACGGCTCTTCAGCCACACTATCGCGAACAGCAGCAATATTTTCTGCAGTACGAGCTGTACGAGCATGCACTGGTGTTCTCACATCTTCTACAGACCCGGTTTGGAATTTTTCCACGATTTTTGCGATTGTACGCACATTTGGACAATCAAATTGACCAAAAAAATCACGAAGTGCACGATATGCATTTTGATTTGAACGCCCATTTTCATAATAAGTCTGGATAACTTTAACACGTTGTTGGATTGTGTATCTCTCCATGGTTCAAATTGAGTAAGTCTAAAATAGAGAAATGTCAAATAAAATTCGGAAAAAAACTTGGCGTTTAGGTGTGGTTCACATTCAACATCGGCCCTTACAATTTAACCACCCTTTATATATATATAAGTTGAAAATATGACGAAAGTCGGCACTTGATTTGAATATGCATGTTTATTTAGGAATATTATATATTATTATATTTGATTAAATAAAAATGGTTTTCATTTGAGTTTTTTTGATAATGTCATTAATAACAAAATGATGCTAAGCAACGAGCTGCAGTCTATGGCAGGTACAAAGAGTTTATTATCGACCAGGTAAATACTGCATAATAAATAATAATGTAGAACCCATTTCAGAATCGAATAATCGATAAAATAAATCCTGTCAGATATTTGTAAATTTTAAGGATAATTATAGGCATAGGTATCTTATGACTAAGAACAGGTAGACGGAATCTCCCATACTAAAAATCTAAATCTAAATCTAATCTAAAGGAAGGCGATTTTGTAATATGAAACTATATGAAGATTTGCCATCGCAAGGATGAGATGCAGAAGTCTCCGAAGTAGCGGACCCACGTCCCACGTCCGCTCTTTTCTACAAAACGGCTAATTTCTGCAAAACGGCTTATTAAAATGTAAAGAGGGATATAGCTCATTCGCTCTATAGAACTGTACTACTCCTTTTGCTCAGCAGCGACACGTAATAGAAATTGAGCCGACAACTCTCACTATAGTCCATTCAAGAGCTTATAGAGCTAAAGCGAGTTGTGTTGTGAGACGTAGGTACGACAAAATTTTAGATCAAAATATCACTGGCGTAAACAAAATATTTTTGATCTATTTTGAAAGAATGAAAGATGTAATATTTATTAACGTTTGTTGTCAATAAAAAGAATGTCATCATATACAAATATATGCTTAAGTATGTTAAGCGCGCCACTTTCCTCTGTCCTGAACACTGTCTAGTGTTACGCGATGTTCATCATAGCAGTTATGAGAACCATAGAGTATATTAATATAACATAGACAATCATCATAGATGATAATAATGGTCCTGGCAACACTATGATATAATTGGTATTTTTAGCAATATTGTAATATTATTATTTTGTAGGGTAGTTTCGTAGTATTTTCATATAAAAAGGCGGTGAGGCGTGTAGACGGTGTTCCTGGCTTACTGTGTGGTGTGATTAGTCACACCAAGGGCTGGACAATAAGGGGAAACTCTGCCCAAATAGTTAATATTTGGTACCTTCGGCACTTTCTTACCCAAATCTCTGCAAGGCTTTTAACACTAGTCTTCTCAGTTTTGACGTTCGTTTAGGTGATCCAGTCTTATCTTTCTAGTGATACTAACTGGTCGCCCCAAGTATGCTTTCTTCACATTCCAATCTTCCTCCATCCGTTCTACGTGACCGAGCTAGCGGAGATATTGAGCCTTTCTCTCTTCAATTATTCTAGGCTCGGCCACGAGGTTTTATATGTCGGAGTTGGTTCGGACCCTTACTATCTCCTCTGTTTGTTGGGTCCAAACAGTAAACTTGCTAATAACTTATTGCTTTTAATTGTGTTTTTATATTTGATTAAGTTCTTAGATTTTCTAAGTAATAAAACTACAGTACAATTTTGCACAGCTTTCAATGTTTAAAATAGTAAGAATATTTGTGCATTATGATTTGTTGTTGTTGTTAAAAAAAAATCAATTTATGTCTTAATATAACAAATAGATTATTTTATTAATACATCTTAGTCCGTAAAATATAGCACATAAATATGTAATAACGTTGAAATAGTTTGCATTGGGAACATTTGTTACCAATGCAGACGCAACCAATGTGTATATTACATAAGTTAATGCACATATCATTATAAAGAATGCTTTACTCCATTCAATTAACTCAATTTAATAAGATCATAATAAGCCATCCCTAACTACATTAACAAGTATTGACACTGTCGTAATTTGGCACTTTTTTTTTCAATGACTCCATTTACTTTGGTTAGTTATAAAGAGTCTTAATTAAATGCATTCAAAAATATATTAAATATATATTAAAAATATTTATTTCTTATAAATATTTGTTTTTATAAATGTTTACTTATATATTAATAACTTAGAAAACAAATATATGTGAAGCAAAAACTGCTATCTGTCATGTATAAGTTTTAATCATTCTACGAATAACCTGACTAAATTAAAAGGACCGAAAGATCTAAGCACTAACGGGAAATTGAAAACATTCGTAAATCTATAAGTTAATAGCGATTTTTTTAATTTTTTTTCCCCTTCATTTGTTTTAAGTTTATACCGCATGGTCAAGCTTGTAGGAAGTCGCGGACATATCAAAGTACTCCCATAAATTGTTATTAGTTTTGAGCTTTAAAATCCGAAGATAGAGGAGGACATTTCTTAAAATCAAATGGGAAATATTTAGTGATGAGGTATTTCTGGAGCCACACCTGCAATAATCTCAAAGATATTGATTGTGGCCTTATGAGATCACAAATAACACACACACATGGCCACGTCTGCGTGAAATGGCCTAAGTATTAGAATCAAATATAAACGTAACCTATCTATTGGGATTGTTCACTTTTTTTCAATCTAGCTATTTGAAAAACCATTTCGAGGAATAGCGTCCCTAATCATTCCTGTCTAGTTAAAATTCCAAAAAACGTACGATCTTCTTGTATTTTGTAAGAAATGCCTTTGACCTTTATTTGACCTTACTAAATCCAATCAAGTGGGCCGTCAGCCTGTTTGCCTGCTTCAGGTGTAAAAAATTCTAGCTGTACATTATTTGATTTAAGTTCTGTAACATGGATTTTCCCTAAAGACCACTTTTAAATTTTTTACGAAAACTATAGAAAATAATAATGGTTGAACACGAAAAATTATAAGCCTAGCGACAAAAAACACTAAAGTGATTACGATACGTAATAAGTAATGACAGTAATATTTACATAGTAGCACAGATTACTATGATTATATATAGATAAAATTTACTTTTATTATTTTTGTTTTCTAGGCAAAAAAATCAATGTAAACTTGTCCCTTATGACGTCATCGGAGAAATAGTTTTAAAATCGAATTATTAAAAAACTAACGCTTAAAATACAAAAATAATCAAATTAGTATCTTAAAATACCCTATTTTACGTAATAAAAATATAAAATCAGTGGGTAATTTTTTGTGAACAATCCCCATTTTCAAAATTTTCATATATATCTTATAAGACAGATCCAAAATAGCGATTTCTTTATCAAGTAATTATAAAAAAACTATTGATTTAACAAAAATATATTATTACATAAATTAAGGAAATTTTATCTAGATTACTTTGGGAGATATTGTCAATATACTACTATTAGGTGCCATTCTTGCGTTGTGGAGGCACCAGCGGTAACGATACGAGGTGGTAAAATTATCATTCAGGAAGATCACATTGAAATCTATAAAACTATTTATTTTCAAAACTCCGGGATAATTTTCCAGGTAACTCCTTTTTTCGCCCCAAATGATTGGTATTGATACGGTGCGTAACGGTGTGATGTACTATTGGTGATAAATTTATTTTACAACGTAATAAAAAAAGAGGTTTATTTAGACATCATTCGTTTAATTAATTATTTCACAGTCCTGTTTAATTAAAAATTATAATTATGAATAATTATTTTGTTTCGACTAGTATCTTTATTGTTTCAAAGCTATCACCAATAAATTAGACAGTTTACACTTGCCTAAGGCGATAAAAATTAATAATAAGACTTTACGACCATACACATGGTCCTCTGAGTCTTGCTGGAATATCAGGATGGTCGGAAAAGAGGCCGTCTATTCCTGTATCAAAATACGTTCTAATTTCGCTTGTAAAATCCCCAAAGGCGGAAGGCGATCTATCTTCAGTTTGGTAATTTGCAGGAAGGAACAAATTTTCTGCACGGAACGTGTAAGGATGTACTTTTAAGCCTGCCGCGTGTGCATCGTCTACAAATGAGGTTTTGTTGCCCAGTCTGTTATGGGTATCTCTAGGTATGATATAGCTTTTGTCAGGTCCAACTGCATACGCATAGGTTGCAACTTCCTGCAGCCCTTGTGGAGTAGACATTTCTCGTACGTTAGCCCAGTGCCAGCCTCAGCCTGGTCGAATGGTTGAAGAGACTTGTCACTATCATATAACTGCAAAAGTCGCAGCCTGGTCATAGTTTTAAGTTCTTTCAGGTTATTCACTTCAAAGGATTGAATATAGACTGGAGCATTCGGACCATGATATCCATTTCTATGTAATGTTTCAACAACCGATTCCTCCATAGCTAATCCCAATCGGTGAAAATGTGTGCTATGTTTGATTTCTGGATAAATACCAATAAGTCGTTTCTGACTAATTTGCATGCTTTTAGCTAAATCTATGATTTCTTGGAATGTTGGAATTCGAAAGCTCCCATCCATACGAGCATTTCCTGGTCTTATATGTGGTATGCGTTCTATGGCACGCAGAGATTTTATTTCCTCTAGAGTGAAGTCTTCTGTGAACCAACCACTGATTTCTTTGCCATCAACCGTTTGATTTCTATATCGTGACGCAAATTCTAGTCTTTCAGATACATCTGTGGTTAAACTTAGTTCATTATCATGCCGTGCTATGAGATGCCTGTCTTTAGTCATTACTAGGTCTGGCTCAACGTAATCAGCGTCCATTGTGATAGCCAGGGCATAAGAGCCAAGAGTATGTTCTGGTACATAACCACTGGCGCCACGATGCCCTATGATAATAGGATTGCAATGATCATATCCAGTATTTACTATAGATTTTGTGTTGGTAGTTGCTGGATTTACTTTACTTAGGCAACTTAGTGCACTAAGAAATATAATTATCGCTGGTATTCCACTCATTCTATTATCTGCAAAAACACGATTATAATGATGTAGGTAGGTATATTTTTTTAGAATATTATTTCCTTATAGAGAGCTATTTTTCTTAAATATGATTGTCTGTACTAAATAATTAATTTGTATTAAGATTGTATAAACAATGAATAATTATTCACTTATTTAAGTAAAATATTTATAGAAAATCGTGGAGTTTTGAAGGTAAGGTACCGCGTCCAACTTTGCAACAAAGCGTGTGCCGCTTAAAACATATATTTTTATGGTGTAATGTGTCTACTATTATGATTACTATGTACTGATCGTGAAGAAATCCATATATCTCGAGGAATGAATATATTAGATTATGTGCGAAACCTACCAGATTACTTTAAACAATGATGGTAAGTGTCTAGTTTCGTCGTTAGACATTTGTAGTTCACTGCTGGACATACGCTCCTAATGTTTGCTCCACATGATTATCCCTGTCCTTTGCTTTCCTCATCCAGTTCCTACATGCGACTTTTATTAGATTTACTAAGTATACTATCTGCCCCTCCGAAATGGTGAGGCTCGAATCCAGTAGTAGGTTATTACGGGTTCATAATTAAGTCAGAAATAAATACAATTAAATAATATAATTATGGTCTTAATATTTAAATCGAAGTAGAAAATATATTAATGTGACTTACATTAAGATCGACGCCAGAAACATAGAAATGGCTGTGAAATATATGTACACTGATAGACACTAAGATACTATCAAACTGAGCGACAACTTGCGATTAACACGTGTACCGTGTACAGCTCTTAAGTAAAGTGTTCATACAGGAAAATGTATGTAACCTATTCAAGGTCATTTACACGGTCTTGAATTAAACATAAAGACAAGTGAAAAAAAATATGTATTTATACTTGGGACTGGTTTTGAAGTTCATCCTTTTTAATTTCGCCGGATTTTGTTTCGACGAACAGTTCGACACTGTATGTACATTAAACTCATGGTTAGTCAGCTTGTCATAAATACAGATAAGTACTATTGTAAATATGGTTAAGTTGAAGGTTTTTATACGTGCAGGAACGGAGAACATAAACAAAATGCTGCGGTCAGGCGGTCTGTCGTAAGAGGCGACAAAACCACCCACAGGCAGGTGTGGGGTATTTGCAAGTTTGGATGGCTACTACCCGTGGTCTAAAGTATGCCGCCATAACCAGCTTGAGTTGTGTTCCGGCATTAGTGGCTAGTTTCCAGTCTCCCTTTACAGAGCGCATTTATAGCGCCTTTAGTGTTACAAGTGTCGATAGAGGTTAACAACTTTCCATCAGGTGGGCCGTCTGCCTGTCTACCGAACTCGAGTCATAAAAAAGGTTATTTTAACCTTTTTTTGACATGAAAGAATTTTCAAAATCAGTTTAGTAGATCCAGAAATTACCCCTAGAATTAGTCAACGTCAAAAACTCACAAACTTTACCTCTTTAGTTTTTGTTGAGTTAAATTACCTACTAAGCGAATTCAACATAATTCCCCGCCTGTACTGCCCGTATCCCAGTGACGCCTACATCGCATAAGCCTATCTAGCCGATTATGGTGCGCGGCGACCCCGCAACTTTTTTCTAATACTTACATTTTTAAACTAGTGATTTCTTTCGAATGGGTCGCCAAATTGAATAATTCAAAAAGTTATATAAAGGTATTGAAGCGGTCTTGAATATGAAGTAATTTATTTTGATTAATAAGTATGAACCAAGATACAAACAAAGAGCCTTTTTCTAACGGTGGCATTATAATTATTTTTTTTAAATAAAAGAACACTTATTGTGATATAACTATAAAAATTAGACATATGCTGTCCCGACATTTTTTTAAGTAATGATGTGTTCGTAAAGTCTCGTAAGTTGTAGTAGATTATTTTATGCTATCTTCAACAATTTCGTAGCGCACGCGATTTTAGGTAATTTTTTACACCTTGGGTTACACTATTGGAGTTGTAGTAAGGCTCCTTAATATTTTTGTAAATGTAACATAGCCTATGTCAATTGGCGATAGTGTAGCTCGCAAACATTGAAATATTTTTAAAATCGGTTCAGTAGTTTCGGAGATTACCCCCTACAACGTCAACAATTCTCAAAATTACCTCTTTATAATATTAAGTATAAATAAAATATCCGACCCCGTATCGAAACCATAAAAATAAACTTTGATGCTTTGAAATAAGCTGCTTTAGAACTGTATATCTGGATTAAGTGCTAGCCATGAAAAAAGTACTTACCCTGGATGATTGCAGATAAAAAAAAATAGCGAACAAATAATTTACTGTTAATGTCTGCATTCCTCACACTATTCTGTATGTTTCTTTTAGCGTATATCTAAATATTCATTAGGTTGCATACATTAATATTGATATTCAGTTGATTGTGTTACATAGACCGTGTATTTGCGTGTTATGCGTGTTACTACAACCGCCTAAAATTAAATGTTACACAACTTTGTGAAGAATCTGAAAATACTCTTTATTTTTCAGACGTTTCATTATTTGAATACATCGGTCTGTGCATGAGTCAAAGAATGAAATATTACCTAGCAAAAGTTTCATTCATATACGTTCAGTAGTTTTCAAAAATAATGCGATCGCAGCGTCATCTGTTTGACTATTTCCGTTTATCCCACGGAAACGATGTCATTTATCGGTATAAAAAGTATCCTAAGTTATACCCCTGGATATAAGCTAGCTCTATATCAAGTTTATTTAAATCCGTACAGTAGTTTTCACGTGATGCTTTAACAGACAGATATACAGATAAAAAATCTTTGCATTTTCGGAATCTCCTGTTCTGAGATAGCCCCCCTGATTTTTTACATTTATAAACGCATTGTACAAACTCGGACCATTTTTATTAATATAGATAGATTATGTTCTTTAATTATCTTTTTGTTGTTTTATATTTTAGATTCAAGTTCCTTCTAATGTTACGGACAAAATGAGTGTAAAGTGGAAATATTCATAAATTAACACTAGTAGAATGTACACCGCGTTAAAAACGAAACGTTAAAACATTAAAAAAAGACGTGAGGCGCACGTCTTCTTTTAAAGTTTCTGGTTATTTCAAGAGAGCTTTGGCAGAACTTTACATTTCATTAAGTAACATAATTTCTAGGTTTTGAGACGATCAGTTGGAGCATATCTTTGGGTTCGAAAAGATTTCAGATAGACTTTAGTCTCGTTGAAGTAAAAAAATCAAGGCTGAACTTATTAGGTGTAATAACGCGCAAAAGTAATGTTATTTTGTTCTTTTCATTACAACTGTACATACTCTACATACACTAAGATAAAATTGTTGGGAAATTTCTCGTATCATTTGAAGAGGGCAATATTTTGGCGATTGCTAGTGACGTCAGTTGTTTGAATTGGGAGCGTGACTTTTGATTTACAAAGCTAGAAATATATTGATAAAGTACAAATGATTAAGCATTAATCATTAATCTATATAAGTAGGTACCCATTTTAAGTTCAGGTTTCATTAACGTCCAACTAACTTATCTTCTCTAATACCTAATTTATTTTAAATAGGTACATGTCTTAAAGACCTTAAATGACGATTAATTTTGAATGTTGCGGTCAATTTCAAAATATAAGTATTACACTCAGGCTTCAACTGCGATATTATATTTATTGACTGTGGCCAAATGCGTCTCATTTATACCCTTAAAAATAACGCAGCTAACGACTAGCTGCATTACTGTATATGCATACGTTATCTGTTAATATTTAACGTCATCAACAATTAATCACAACATCGCATGACAAATAAAATTATTGGTAACAACACTATCGCAGATGAAGCATTAGCATACTGTACATTAATATAATTTCGTTGTCTCAGATGGCCTTTCATCTTAAATTATTATACTTTGACATTGTGCATCAATGATACAATTTATATGTAGGTCGTTTTGTAGATAATTTAAAACTACTTGATAAAGAGCGTCATAGTTTTATTTGATGAGCTTCATTGTTTATTTATTTAAACAAAATATTTTTTATCATACAAAAATAAACCTCAAATAATCTTTTACAACAATTTTTGAATATTTTTGTTACTCAGAACATAGTTTTTATTAGTTTACTTATTCACTAGGATATTCTGGCGATTATATCTACGCTTGAGTTTAAATTCCCGTGCGATTCCCGGGATAAAATTCACAATTTTTATTATATAAAATTTGCTATCAGTGAAAATATCACTTTGGAATTCGATTTTTTTAATCTGACTATTTTAAATCATTCTCAAAAAAGGGAACAAGGCAAAGTGAGCAGAGGGTGACTCGCCACTCCCTCCCTGCATGGGCCCCAAAAAAATGCCATAGAAGACAGGGGCAACATGGGTGTGAGTGGCTAAGGGGTGTAAAGACGTGGGCTGCAGGTTCACCGAAGCTACTTCTGACGTGATCCCATTTATCACTCCTAGAGCCACCCCTAGAGCTTGAGTCTTAGCTCTAGATATCACCACTCCATGCTAGCTGGCTAAGGCAAGCACAGCAAGGAGCATCAGCAGCAAGGAGGTGGGGGTCTTGTCTTGGGTTTCGGGATTAAGTCCTAGGTGTCGTTACTCACCTAAGGTTTCGCCACTAAGGCCCACTGCGGGTTTAATAATGTTAGTATTATATAGACGATTTGTGTAGTTCTTGTTGTTTACTTTAGTACTGTATTTATAACTCACAATTGGAATTACTTTCGATTTAAATTTACTTAAATCGATTCAAATTTATTTTTAAGAATGTTTTACATTAGCTTCGTGATAATTCAAATTTAATTCGTTTTTAAATATCATGGCATGGCATCAACAAGTATTACGAACGCGCACTGATACATCCGGCTGGTCAGAAAACATACCATCAATGCCAGCAGCATAAAACGCACGTACTTCGCCACTGAAATCTCCAATAGCATCTGGGGATGGATCATCACTTCGAAACTCCGCTGGGAGGTAAATGTTCTCAGCGCGAAACGTGTATGGATGAACTTTAAGCCCGACTGCATGTGCATCCTCCACAAAACTAGATGGTTCACCAAGTCTATTGTTTTCATTTCTAGGGATTATGTAGGACTTTTCCGGACCTACACCATATGCGTATGTTGCTATTTCACGTAGTCCTTCAGGAGTAGCCATTTCTCTGTACGTCAATGTTGTACCCAACTGAGCTTGGTCGAAGGGCTGGTTTGGAGGATTTCCGTACAATTGAATCAATCTAAGATCAGTCATGTTTTTCAATTCCCGTAAATTGCTAACTTCGAATGATTGAATAAAAATGGGAGCTTCCGGCCCATGGTATCCGTTTGCGTGCAAAATATCTACTAACGGTTGTTCCATTGCTAGTCCTAAACGTTGGAAATGATAACCGTGTTTTATTTCCGGATAAATTCCTATCCGTTTCTTGTAGGATACTTCTAACCCTTTTGCAAGATCGATAATTTCTTGCATAGTAGGAACATCAAATGCTCCATCCATTCGTTTGTTACCTGGTCTTATGTTGGGGATTCTCTCAATTGACCGCAATGTTTTTATTTCCGCTAGAGTAAAATCTTCTGTAAACCATCCAGACATCACCCTTCCGTCTACAGATTGGGTGCGATAGCGTGAAGCATATTCAGGAAGTTCCGCAACGTTTGTTGTTAGTCCTAATTCGTTATCATGTCTTGCGATAATATGTCCGTCACGAGTTATAACCACATCGGGTTCAATATATTCAGCGCCCATTGTTACTGCAAGGGCATAAGCGCCGAGGGTATGTTCTGGTACATATCCACTCGCTCCTCGATGGGCAATTACCAGAGGTTGGCAAAATTCAGCGTCTTTATTAATCGTAAAACAAGGTCCAGAATTAGTATTACGTGTTAGAGTAACAGCTAGTACTGCTGTGATTGCACCAACGACCGCCAGTGTCCCAAGCACCCACAGGACCACGCGTAAGTTCATCGCAATCTGTGGATTAGAAAAAGTATTTATAGATCCATATAGTAGTTAAAGAATCCACATAACATTAATAACTATATTTTAAACGTATTAATGTCAACTTTTAGTAAGAATATTTACTTTATATAACACGACTTGCCTGTAAAACCGCACTATTAAAAATACTTCGTATAATGTTTTACAACAATCATTCCGTAATTTTAAGACTTAATAAAATATTAGCGGAGATTATTTCCGATAAGGTTTTTAAATAAGTGTTGTAATATTATAAGACATAGTGTTAACATGTGTTAATCACGATCAGGAAGTGCATGATTATACTAAACACTTATCGGTGATGGTATAAATTAAGCTATAAGGTCTAACAAAAAGTAAAAAAAAGTTACAAGAAACAGCAGTAATCGCGTGAAGACACTCGTTTTATTTATTTTTATTAAATACAAAAAATTCAGAAATAACTTTTACACGAATATAAACGGGGCGAATTTATCAAGCGGCTAATATGAAAAAATAAATACATTCTGTATTATTATACAAAATGATAGGGTAGCTTACAAGGATCAATTTCTGTTAAAGAATGTCAATCGGCAAACAAAGGGAAAGGGTTATTTTTTATTTATTTTAAACAAAATTTTTTGTTTTCCATATATTAATATTAGCTGTATTATTAGCTATGGATCGATGTAATAATAATACAGCACGTTGTATATTCTTAAATTTCACGACTAGTATATATAATAAAAGTACTTTTAATGGTTTTAAGCGCGGTAATTATTTAACTTTTATTATTCCGATGTTTCGACCGTTTTTCAGTAGCGTGATTACGGAAGACAAAAATATCAAGTGTCAATGAGCGTTAAAGTTTTATTTAGCCTACCGCAATTGTTCATTTTAATTACTTAGTTTTAATTTTGTTTATGTTGGTTATTTACTCTATGGAAGCCTAATCTAATTTACCACCGTTTTGCTACATGTTGTAGCTTGAAAAGAAGAAAACGTTTTATTAAATAACTTATGCTTGATTCTTGACAACGGAAAACGATTTTTTATAAATCTAATGATACCAAATTAGTTTTCGTCGAAATCGGTCTCGAGAGTGT
The DNA here is from genome assembly GCA_012273795.1 of Dendrolimus punctatus. Classification (NCBI taxonomy): domain Eukaryota; kingdom Metazoa; phylum Arthropoda; class Insecta; order Lepidoptera; family Lasiocampidae; genus Dendrolimus; species Dendrolimus punctatus. The sequence continues at coordinate 18,450,660 of CM022531.1, read as the reverse complement.
TTTTCTCTATTTAGTCATCGTTAGGATGTGGAGCTGAAGGCCCACTTGAAAATTCACCCTGTTATTAAATAGTAAAAAAAAATATATTTTTCATAAAATTAACTGTACAAATAATAAGATAAATAAAAATGTTTTGGAAAAGGTTATTTAATAAACAAATAAATATTCTTCATGTTTACCCTTTTTTTCATTTTTACAGTTGTTCAATAAAATTTGAAAGATTTTAGAATCCATTTGAATATTGTTTACAAACACATTGAACATCTAAAGTTAATTGCTGTATTACATGTGCTCGATTTTATATTATTTTATTAAAAATAAACGCGATTCTTGGACTTGGACCATAGTGAATGCATTTTTATTGTTGCAATAAAAATCATTTCTAGGGCTGTACACTCTTTGGAATGAAAATGAGTTATACCAACTTCAAGATTTTTCTGACAGTTTTATTAAATATTGAAAATTTGAGCAATAAAGGTGGTTGAGAAATATTATAGATTTATTTAAATATAATAATAATAATCGGCAGAGAAGCACACATATTGCATATCCCCAAATTAAGCAAATTACGCGTGTGTTACGGGCAGTATATAAGGTTCCTCTGGGGTCGGTCCCAGACACCCGGGCCATAGTAAATAACGAAGAAAAATCTTTTCCGAAACTTACAACACCGGTAATCGAACCTGGAGCCTTCGCGTTACAGTGAGTAGGCCAGCAAAGGCTTAGCCCGCTTAACCAAAGGGGCGTCCTATAGTATGTACTACAGCTTTCCACGCATATTCGATCGCGTATACTTCGAATTCGTTTCTTTTGGAAACTATCCCATTTTCCTACATAAAAATTATCCCATATAATTTCTATAACTCTGTAAGTGAATAGGAAATTTCAGGAATAAATCAGTTTGTTAAGCTCGCGTTCACTATCAATGTTTATTAGGGTGGGTCAAAAAAATCAACTATTTTTTTTTTACAATTAATACGGAAAAATGGGTTACTAGGCACCTTAAAAAAAGTCTCACCAAATATGAACTCTTAATTTTAATAGGAAGATCTTCCGGTCGCAGTTTTTCATTTTTTCTCAGTCTAATAGAAAAAATTCATTCCTCATCATTAATTGGTCGTACAGAAAATTTTTTTCTAAGAATTTTGTAGGAAATTTAATGCTCTACAAAAAAGGTATCTTATGTTTTTTCCGTAAACCTCACCATTTCACTAATATTGAAGATTTAAGATTGATTATTTTAAGTCAAATGTCACTTTTGTTTATGAATTTTATAACTCGACAAGAAATGGCTATTATTGAATAGGCAATAGAAATTTTTGTAGCAAATTAACTGCTCTATAAAAATGGTATCTTATGTTTTGGCGATTAAATTAAGCGTTCAAAAGATATTCATCATCAAACTTTCATGTATACCGATTTTAAGAGTTTTTGATTAAATATTCAAAAAATTTCAATTTAATCTATCAGTTAAACAAATAAAAACAATATAACTATAAAGAAAAATGTAGGTGGCGCTAGTTCACAAGGGAAACAGAGTAAATAGAATACAAAACAAAAATTCTCTACAGAAGAAATTTTCCCAAGGACAATATACAGCTGTAGTGGAAAAATTTTTTAAGACGTTTTGAAGACGTTATAAAAAAACAACATGATCGTGATTTCTAATGATGAAAAATGAAAAGTTTGGAATTATTGAATAAAAATTTGAAAACAAAATTCAAATAATACTTACATTAAAGACAAAAAATGAAATTTTCTCAAAACTGATAGATTAAATTGAAATTTTTCGATTATTTAATCAAAAACTCTTAAAATCGGTATACATGAAAGTTTGATGATGAATATCTTTTGAACGCTTAATTTAATCGCCAAAACATAAGATACCATTTTTATAGAGCAGTTAATTTGCTACAAAATTTCTATTGCCTATTCAATAATAGCCATTTCTTGTCGAGTTATAAAATTCATAAACAAAAGTGACATTTGACTTAAAATAATCAATCTTAAATCTTCAATATTAGTGAAATGGTGAGGTTTACGGAAAAAACATAAGATACCTTTTTTGTAGAGCATTAAATTTCCTACAAAATTCTTAGAAAAAATTTTTCTGTACGACCAATTAATGATGAGGAATGAATTTTTTCTATTGGACTGGACGCGGAAGATCTTCTATTAAATTAAGAGTTCATATTTGTGAGACTTTTTTAAGGTGCCTAGTAACCATTTTTCCGTATTAATTGTAAAAAAAAAATAGTTGATTTTTTTGACCAACCCTAATGTTTATTAAGCGGGAACCTTATCTATCATATTTAGGATAAAAAGTGTCAACCGAGATGAAGAAGCAAACAAGCAAGCAAGTAAAGTCAGTTTCCTATTTGGTATGAGTATTTGTATGAAAGGCATTTGTGCGGAAAGAAATGGGAACTTTTGGACAAAGGATGTAATGAAATAATTGAAATATGGCTTAAAGAAGTGTTAAGCGTTTGAATATTCGCTTTTAAGATGATAATTATTAAGAAATTGTTTTAAATAACATAATGGAAATTTGTTTGACAAGATGTTACAAAACTTGTGAACATGTACGATATTATTCATATTGAGATAGAATGAATGAATGAATGAAAACTCTTTATTGTTCACCATAAACTCAAATCTAGACAATTGATATGGATACATTTGTATGAGAACAATGGGCGGCCTTATCGCTTATAACGATCTCTTCCAGGCAACCCGGGAGATAGAGATAGAGTAAGTTTGAAGCTTCTTTAATAACTATAAATAAGCCTTCAAACTTACTTTAACTCAATATGAATAAGACTGTGAGTGTTACTTATTAAATCACATGTTATTTTGTGACTTTCTAAAAACGCAGTAATTATATCTACTAAATGAATGATAGGAAAACAGTCGTATATCTATGGTTTATGTCGTCCGGCAACATAGATCGATTATTTTGTTCGTATTTTAATAGGGGGATTAATTTTTATCTACACCAATAGTCTAAATCTAGCTGAATCAACAAGATAAGATATTGAATCCACTATCTAATAGCCTTAGCAAGAAAATTGATAACATGCACATTATGTTCCATAGTAGTATGACATGTTTTTTATACTTATTTTTATCTATTTATACCAGCTGTTCAGAACAGTATACCTGTTTCTTTAATTTATAATCATAATCTTCATTTTCTATTTGTAAAATCTAATTTTTAATCATACATGTATCCGTCTATCAGTAATCTTCACTGATAGACGGATACACTAATTTTAATGATGATAAGAAGAAAATGTGTGGTGTCTTGTGCGTTACTAAAACAATGGTCTGATGAACTTGAAAATCGGAGATATCTTCATCGACAATAACGCAGTTCCATAACAAATAATTTTATGTAATCAATTGCATAATATTACTAGGAATAATTTAAATTTCTTTAATGTAACTTTAATTACATTATAATGTTTTACCATAAAACGGAATGATTTAATAAATTAATGTTTAACAGCTATAAAACTATTAAAAGTTTAGTAATAAATTCAAACGCTTAGTTTATTGAATTAAGCCTTATTCAAATTAATTATAATTTATTTAAAGTTATCATAGGCAGATATTAAAATTAAGAGAAATGTCCAAATTGACTGTAGACAACCCTGCACGTCCACCAAGTGTTTAGGGAACCCCAGGGAAACCCTTGCTAAATCTGTTTGTTTTTTCGCCCTCCGGGCACCGTCCGCCGCAGTGTGCAGCATCTAATCCTAGTTGATCGAATTAATAAAGTTTGTCGTTAATCATTATTGTAAGCTGTGAATGCGGAATTAGACATTGATTACGGCAAGGGTGGATGGATAAGTCTACTTTATTAGATTTGACGATTTACCGCCACAGTTAATTTTTATTTTACCGGAAAAAATATAACGGAAGATTTATATATGACATCTCCCCCGTCTATCTGTCAACAAAATAAATTACAAAACTTGACCAAAAAGGTCAAAATGGTCTAAATGACCAAAAGACCACTGTGACCGACATGGCCAAAATGACGGAGTAGGCAAAAACGACCAAAATGGCCAAAATAATCAAAATGACCAAAGAGGCCAAACTGAACGACATTACCAAAATGACCGAAAAGGCAACAGTGACCAAACAGGCCAAAATTACCAAAAAGGCCAAAATGACCAAATAGGCCAAAATGACCAAAATGACCAAATAGGCCAAAATGACCAAAAAGTCCAAAATGACCAAAAAGGCCAAAATGACCAAAAAGGCCAAAATGACCGAATAGGCCAAAATGACAGAATATGCAAAAACGACCAAAAAGGCCAAAATGACCAAATAGGCCAAAATGACCGAATAGGCCAAAATGACAGAATATGCAAAAACGACCAAAAAGGCCAAAATGACCAAATAGGCCAAAATGACCAAATAGGCCAAAATGACCAAATAGTCCAAAATGACCAAATAGGCCAAAATGACCAAATAGGCCCAACTGGCCAAATAGGCCAAAATGACCAATTAGGCCAAAATGACCTAATAGGCCAAAATGACCAAATAGGCCAAAATGACCAAATAGGCCAAAATGACCAAATAGGCCAAAATGACAATATGCAAAATGACAATATGCAAAATGATCAAATAGGCCAAAATGACCAAATAGGCCAAAATGACCAAATATGCCAAAATGACCTAAAAGGCCAAAATAAAAATTATCCCTTGTCCATCCTCAATATTTAATTTACATACGTACCGAATTTCAGCCAAATCGGTCCAGTAGTTTTTCCGTAAAAACATAACAAACAAACAGACAAATATCATTTTATCCCGGAAACTATCCCATATTTCGGGATAAAAAGTATCCTATGTTCATCCTCGGTATCGAAAATATATATATATACTGAGTTTCAGCCAAATCGGTCCAGTAGTTTTTACGTGAAAACGGAACAGACAGACAGACAGACAGACAGACAGACCAGAGTTTTTCGCATTTATATTTTTTTTTTTTTTTTTAATGACCATTTTTTCGTCTTTTATTTTTAAGACTAAGATGTGCTAAATTTTCGAAAATGATAGTTGATAACAACCAAGACTTTTCATTCACTTACAAATGGCCTTCTTGATTTGCAATGAGTTAGTTATAACGTCTATGTAGTTCAACTACAGTTTCACGTTACATTTATAATAATATAGTTAGTACGTTAGAATTTATTGTAAAATGTATCTAATTATTGATATATGTGTACTATTACACATAATACAGCTTTATTATAATATTTTGTGTAAGAATGGTCCTGTGTGGCGCTCTATTGTTCGTGCCTACCCCGCAAGGGACCTGGCGTGAAGTTATGTATGTATGTATTATAATATTTTTAATACTCTGCGATTTCCAGAACGACAATCGAACACCTTTTATTCATTTTTTCCTAAATATAAGTAGTAGCTTATAGGCAAGATGTGCTTTATTAACCAATATTATCTATTTTTTGACTATCTCAATACTTCTCACAGTATGTCCAAATTTAATTAATTTTTTATAACTTCCCACGAAAATAATAAACCCCATAACATAATTTGGTATCGTTCAACTATTTCCCTCGGGGAACCAGTCAGTGTTGTTGTAAAAAGGGTTCTAAATGTGATTAAATACTAGATAAATAATAGTTGAAACGTGGTAAATGTGATTAAATATCAATGTATTTTGGGAAATCTTATACTAATTTATAAAGCTGAAGAGTTGTTTGTTTGCTTGAACGCGTTAATCTGAACTGCTGCTCTCTCAGTGTTGGATAGCCCATTTATCGAGGAAGACTATCTATAAGTTATATATATATATCATTATGCTAAGACCAATAGGAGCCGAGCACCAATGAAGAATGTTTCAAAATGGGGTTCACAACACATTTTTGTTTAACTCTAATTTATGGGTTCCGAATTCATATGACAAAAGTAGCTATTTTCTTCTCTACGGAACACGAGACACAGTTGGCTGATTTTTTTCTAATAAATAATGCTTATGAATTAAAATTCAGAATAAATTCCAAAGTCAGCCAAAATTCATAAAATATTTATTTCGAATGGTTTCATACAGGAGTGAGTGGCTTAAGTGGATAATAAGTGGGTTCGTGATCAGAGGCGGGGCAGCCCCGCCTTCGACACAAAATTTGTTTTTATTTACAAAAATAAATGGACAAACATTCCAACTTATTTCTTATATCGATTCAGCGTGCGACTTTCTAATTTTATTCGACTGTACATGAATAATATTTTTATTGTTAATTTTATTGTCTCTAGAACTCAAGTTTGTTTATATAATTGATTTTATCTAATGATTATATAAACATTTGTTAATTAAATTAAATTTAAGTTTATACAGTTCCTGATTGTAGATAATAAACTAATTTCTTTGCACAAAGTTCAAATATTTGTAATATTCTGCTTATGTAGTAACCAATAGAAATACATTTCTCAACGCAAATCTATGGTTTAGGTCAATGGTCATGGCCTTAAACAAGTTGAAATGAGATAAAATCGGTCGTTATGTTTTATGTTTACATATTAAAAAGTACTAGAGATTCCCATTTATTATTGATCTAGCTGTGCCCGCCACTTTGTTTGCGCGAGACTAAGACTTTTTATTTATATTGAAGTGAAACTTCTTTAGAATCGTTGCAATTTGACACTCGATGAAACGAAAAAGCGATACTAAAAAGAGATAAACACATACATCTATAGGACTGGGCATGGGAGAGAATGAGATATGAATTTTATAATGTGTAGCACAGATAAAAAGTCAATAAGACTCATGATTAAACAAAGGTCCAATTTGGACCGACATAAAAATGATAATAATATTATTTTAGACTAAAATAGTGAAAAATTGAAGTGATACTTAATAAGTTTATTTGAAATTATAATATTTACGGATTTGGGCTAAAGGAATAATATGTATATTAATAAAAGTTAGAGAAGAATTATTTGTGAGTTTCACTTCTGTTGCGTGTGAACTGTACACATATTTTTTTTGTTACTATCAAGTAAACAATGGTACATATACTTCAACTCTAATACTTACAAAAAATTAAGATGACATTTCTATTTTATTCCCAATCAAAATCTATTGAGCAGTTTCGTAGCCTATTCGAGAAATAATTTCTGTAAGAATGAAAAACAGAAATGAAATGTTAAAACCAGTGAGTAATGTATGATTATTTTGAAATCACAGACAGATTCTTCAATTTTATTAGTAGAGATATAGAAGATAATATGAGTGACGTTTCGTATCGGCCTTCAACATTCGTTAGTGCACAATCAAAACGACAATAATATCTATTGAACAAATCCTATAAACAGAAAATAGACAAGATCGACACTCACAAACGAAGGCGTATCGAACACATTAAATTAAAAATATATCTAATAGTATTATAGGCGTGAACTATTAATTTACCCGGCATTGTCCCGCAACACTGGCGCTTATTGTGGCCGAATAAAAGAATGATTGTATCTGGCACTCTTGCGCATTGCTTCAGTGGTACCTCTAATGAGCTGTTATATCTATTTATATGCATGATTTCAGATACACCTAATTGATTAGCTATAGAAAAGTCTAACTAACAATTACTACATTAAAAGAAGTTAACTAACATTACAAAGTCATAAATTAATATTGTATTCTGTCAAGTCGAAGACTGTTGTTGTCTAAATAACTCCCAATAGCATAAAACTTAATATCCATGACGAATAAGGCATAAAATTGAATACCTCCAAAGAACTTCATTATCCGTGACAATCGACTATCAATCATCCCAAAGCTCGCAAAACAATAATCACCTTATCATTCTCCCATATAATAACAAATGTAGGATCGAAATGCATAAAGAACAGCCTTTGTGGCCTTTTTTTCTTCGTAATAATTTTGGGAAATATCATCGCATCGCAAGGATGCCTCTTGACCGCAATCGAACAATGTAAACTTATGTACAAAGTTATAATTTATTAAGAAAAAAAGAAAAGACTGAAAGCATGACATATTGTTAAGGGTTCTTATAAAATTATTTGCTATCACGCTATCCAGTATTGGTTACTGAGGAGTGAAGACAAATTGAATTTGAAACAAAAACCAGTCCCCTAGTGAGTGGATTTGACGGCTACAATATGTTTTATCCAGATAAGTATACACATTTATACTTATGGCAACACATGTGATCTAAATAAAAAATGTAATTAACGTAATGAAGCTTATGTGTAGGTTTCATAATACGACACTCAGAGAGCTTAAATGGACGATCAACTTAGAAACGATAAAGTGGTTATTAAATTTGTTGATTGTCGTTTTACTGATTTGATAAAATTGTAAGTAAATGTTTGGAGTTTTTAGCGGGAACTTGAAGGGCGACAGATTGCTATGCAGTTCTTTTTTTATACAAAGTACCTATATTTTTTTCAGTACAAAAAGTAGGGTTACAGGATATCGATTGTGAGTTATTGTGAACAATCTGAATTATTTCATTTCAGTGACATTTTTTTGGACTTGCTACAAGAACCCAGTTTTTCGGCGTAAGTTAATCTAAAATACAATCATCTACAATTAAGGTGCCATGAGATGGAAAATAAATGGTACAAAATTAGGTAAGTACAGACATTTTATTCTAGTTTGCCACTGGAATAACTTAATTAAAAAAGTACAACGAGAAATTCACTAATCACTATTGAAGGTTACTTATGTATTATAAATTGATTCTGAGAGTGACACTCAGATCCAACTTTTATCACAATATCACCCTTATACCACTCATCTGGAAGTGGGACTGTACGGAGGGTCCACTTCAAGAGTGCTATTAATAACGTCTTGAATGAATTTTTCGAATTCCCAAATGTCATCCAGCTTATTAACCGGCTTCATTTTTTGTTTAAGTTTTATTTGTTTTGGACAAAGCGTTTTGGTTTTGGCGCGGTCATTCCAGCCTTTTGTTTTTTGTCTCGCGTCATGCAATCATGATGAAATATTGTTTAGAGTTAATTAGTTACCCATAAGGTCTTTTTCTACTATATTGGATTGCTCAATCTAATAGAATAAGAAAGGTTGTGTTAATATTAACCATAGAAAAGAATACAAACACCCAATGGTTAGTTTTTGTGCCATTTGGAGACTATTTGGAGACAGCATATTTTAAATGCATTTTCTATTGTAATCCAAATATCCTATTGCGATAATTTAGTATTGTATCGAAATTCAACCTTCAATTTCTATTCTCTGAAGCATCTACGTCTAATGTAATTTGATTACTCTTTGTATTTATTTGTTTTTCTAATGGATGTTTTATATAGGTCCTTATATTTTGCACTACTACTTCATACGTTGCACCGTTTGATACTTAGGTATGTTATGTCTTACATATTTACCTTTGTGTGATTTTCATTTTATTTTTTCATTTACCGGTACCCCAAATGAAGTATACTTATATAGTGAGGTCTCTTAATAGGATTTGACATTGCAAATACACTTAATAATAATGTTATCCACCAAAATTTTGTTGATAAACTGTATTTTTGGGTTTTAATTGCAATTTATGTGTTAAACAAAATACATAACTCATGTACCTAATTACAGCAGGTATTTTACATTAAATGTTTTTCCTTGGGTTTTATTAAAATACAAGATGATTATTCTCCATAAGCTAAATGTCCTAAGCCTTTTTGTCGGGTTATAATTGGTTACGGTTATTAAAAATACAATTTAAGTTTGGGACATTAACAATTTATCAGAGGGTCTATACGTCAAACATCATCTGCAAAAAGATGCCACTAAATGAATAAATTTAGATTCCAATGCTCGTGATCGATAGACATGTAGATCGAATCTATAGATCATATCGACTTTGAAAATGGAATGCGTGAGTAAGACAAAATATAATTAATGATGGTCCTTCTAAATTCGAATCGGTCTGGTGCAGACAACTTGGCGTCGTCGCAATAAACACAAGGCAAAAAAGTTTTGTTCAATTTTTTATTTTGTTTTTTATTTCTGCATGTAAAACGTTTGTAGATGCATGTAATTAATCATTCTTGGCTGCATTGTTGCATCTGTCATGTCGGCTTGTAGATGTAGAGTGCGGCTATTGTTGAAGTTGGACCTTTGCCTTTTGATAACTACGAAAATATAATCATTTCGCCACCTGTGCTCTAATGTACCGTTTTGCGTTTTAGAAACTTAAGAAAAACTAAATTAGATTACTATTCATTGTTATGAAAGGTTTTCTCAAATGCGGTTTAATGTTGGGCTGTTATAAATGTGTATTGTCTACTACATATTTAATATTATTATATTACATATTCAATAATCATCCATCTGACGTGTAATATAGTTAGAATAAATTGCTTGTTGACTTTTGATATTTATTGCAAATTTAAACAACAGAAGTAATTGAAGAGCCAGAAAGCGATGGAACTGGACATATTTTTCCATACATTTCGGAAAACATACAGAAAAGACTAGACAAATTTACAAAGAATTTACCTTACAGAAAACTTTCATAGTAATATTACGTACTATGCTGTTTATATTATTTATTAAAATAAAGTACCAGGATATAATTAACGGTACAAATCGAAGCCTTTTTATTTTGTGTATATTATTTTACACCACTCTGGGCCGAAAAAATTTAATATCATAGGGGAAAATGGTTTTTATATCTGATTTCCGGCAAAATTTATATACCTAAATTGAAAAATCATGGTTATCCCATACAAACGTTAACCTACTACAAGAAGTTTTTTTAATACAAATGTAGTATTTCTCAAGGATACATCTCTCTATTAAATTTCATCCACAATAAGATCCACTCCGATGTTCAGTCGTCAAAAGTTACAATAATATAATTACTTTCGTAAAGATAAATTAGTATACATAGGTAGATTACTCTGGCTGTTTCCAGTGGGATAGAAAAGTATCTAATGTTTAACGCGATAACATTTTTGCAGTTTACTTCAAGGCTTTAAGGGTTGGTTTGAATTTTGTATTTGAAATAACATGATTTAAAAAAGATTATTAACTTTTGTCTAAAGAGGCTTCTTTATATTAATCATAATTGCATAAAGTCATTCATAGCTAAGTGCCTTATGTGAGTTATGATAGTCTCTTCTCAGAACTTACCTCATCGTCTATTCTAAACTACACCGTCTCAGAAAAAAACAATCGAATGCGCGGCTGGTTTTTTCTTCTGACAACACCCAACGTAACTTTTTATGTACATCATTTTGAAAATTAAATTAGAGGTTATAATTTTAATATGATAGGTGTGTAAAATATTTCTTAAAGGAATGTTTAAGATTTTTATCTTGAAAGGTTATTTATTTAATTTCCATCTCTACCTAAGTAGGTGTATTATGCATTAATTTATATCTTTATTTTTTACCGCTAGACGATTCACCTAAGAGAAGAAGCTCGATTTGTCGTTTAGCAGCCAGTTTGAACCAAGCTAAACATGACAATAAAAGTATCAGTAGTTATACTTACATTACAATATGGTACAATATGGGTGGTGGTATGGTGGTATTACACAGCATTATCTTTTTTTTTTTTTACAGTAAGTATGTAATCTAATTGCTATATTAGGTACTTTCACTTTCGTTAATTAAGTAATAATAATTCTTAGATAGTTTTTTTCATGGTATTATTACATACATACATACATAAATAGGCCTTATAGATATACGAACGTACACACGCACACACACCACGCACACATGCACCACACATGCACATGCACTCACGTACACACACAAAAAACTAATCTGTTAATATTAAATACTAATTTAACCTTTTAGCTAGTATTAGAATATTATTATTATATAAATCTTTAAGCAAAGACATTGCAGCTATATATACATGTATACTGAGAGCATATGACGATGCGAATCAACTGTAGCCGTCACAGGCTCTAAAGACTAGCGGGTTTCAGAGTTTTTTGGACGTCCGTTCTAATGTTTTTGTATTTCATACATTGTATTGAACCTGAATTTTACAAGACAATAATTTTCATTTCATTTCATTTCATTCATTTCATTTCAACTTCACGCCAGGTATTATTGATGACATTATATTATATTTCATATTATACGTATTCATATACGGAATAAAGAAAACGATTTAAATTTGAATTAACTCATTTTTTACATATTTTACGGGCAGATTATGAAATAATATACTTGCATATATTAGGTACATGTGACACTGCCCGTTCTCTCCCATGACTTTCACAAGTAGTAAAACAATATATAAAAAACATCCTCTATCACCTATGTAAACAAAGTTCATATCTAGAACATAATGTCATAGCTCTATTTCTAGCTTGCGACAAATATCACACAAACTTTATGTAATTTTTTTCTCATTTACCTGGATACAAGTTCATACGCTAATTTCCATAGGTTAATCGAACCTACATAATAATTGCCGAGAACAGTTGGCAAGGTTAGGAATTTACTTTCTATAATTAATTAATACTTAAAAAATACACAGAAGAGGTGATTAGAATTGTATTATTTTTACGTATGCATACCATTCTAAGTGGAACATAAAAAGTAGCGGCCTAAACAAAAGAATGTTATCTCATGTAACAACATCTTATAGACAAGCTATAAAGATGGCATCTACAAAGAAATCGGCACAGATAGCTGGCCAAACTGCCGTTGTAATCAACCGATACTATTTTTAACGACATTGTTTTTGGGCGCGACAAAAAAAATGCGGCGACGACAAAAGACGATCTTTACAAAGATCCAACAAACAGATAAAGGGACTATAAATAACGCCATAGTTTTTCTCTCTCCGTCGCGCGTCGTCCTATAAAAATCATGGATACAACTTTAATAATATTTGTTGTTATTTTATTAATATTTTACTAATGGGCTGCTTTTCGGTGTCTAAGATTTATATTTCAATGGAAAACATTAAGGGCTCGTAAATATTTTTTTATATGTTACGCAGACTGTAAGCCAACAATGTTCTGTCGTATTGATTATTTCTATCTAAACAATGTCAAGAATCTATGAATATTCGAGTTGTAGAATGATCTTCAAGCGAAAGCTGGACTCATATTACTCCACATCCCAAGTTCTACCGAACTGTACATTTCGACCAAATTATATACATACCTACTCTAAACATGGAAGTTTTCGTGGCAAGTAAAATTCAGTACAGTTTCTAGTTGTGTTATCTTTAGTTACTTATCTCGGGTTTTTACGGGAATTTGCGGGATGCATATATATTTATACTAAAAAATCCATTGCCTTGCTTTTTATAACCTCTGATTTTATTTGTAAGACAACTTTGATCTTCTGTTATTTGCCCAACGTGAACGGTGGGTTAAGTTATTATCCGGACAAATGTTAGTACTATTATAAAATAATCTTCTAATAAAAGAAAGTCGTGTTAGTTACACTATTTATAACTCAAGAACGGCTGCTCCGATTTGGCTGAAAATTGGTGGGGAGGTAGCTTAGAACCAGGAGACGGACATGACGCTGATGGGGTTCTACAATCCTCCTAATTACCTGGACCGAATTTGGTGACTTTGTTTTTGTGTGTTTGAGTGGGGTCCCGGATGGTTTAGATTCGCAATTGGAATCGGTAGGTGGCGCTGGGATCGGGTCCTAGACTTTAATTTTCTCAGAGCAGGACAACGTCTGCCGGGGTTGCTAAACTATACATTGTAACATCGCCCTTCACATTCCCGCCAAAAATTCCACACAGTTATGAAGTGAGGCTTGGAATAATTTTCGACAAAAACAAGAAGTTTTCAAACCTATGAGTGGTATATATAATACTCGGATGTATACTCGCACTATTTTAAAAACTGTTTACAGGTCTCCCCTGCGACCCTTCTTCATTCGTTTACATTAAGAAATGATTACAGTTGGCATTAAGCGTGTAACAGGATAGTTGATAATAAACTAATAAAATAGAGTTAAGCTATGCAGGACAGGGTGAAAAAGTGTTAAACAAACCTGTGGTAATTCCTACCCCTATGATGGAGGGATCCGACGGCGAAAGTTTATTAAATCTTCTTTAGAATTCATTACAGCCCCGTTTCTAAATTAAGTTTCGCTCCCCAACCTACACTTTTCACTTTATGACTTGTTTTGTCGAACTTCGCACGCTGATTTAATTTTAAATATCTACGGAACTAACAAGATTTTTCACAGTACTCGGTTCTCAGAAATTATGTTTTTAGGGTTCAATATGTACCTAGGTTTTGGCAAAAATTGAATTCATACATTTTCGCTATGTCCTTCCATCCGCCTGATTACAGTACCTTTACATTACAGGTTACAGTAAATTTTGGATCTGTATTGATGAAATGTGACAGGTAGGTATACTAACGATATAATAAAACCGTAAAGCAACTAAAAATTATGGGTGGTCATTACACATGTATGTACCTAACCAGTACCTTCTCTCCGTGCAAGAACGGAAAAATAATACTGATTCCCGCAACCGGGCGGCTTGTGGTAAGAGGCAAAAAAACAACCCACAGCCAGGTGGACGTGGTGGTGGCAACATCTCTGGTATTGCTAATGTCCATAGGCGACGGTAACCACTTTCCATCACAGTTGGACCGTCAGCCTGTCTGCTGTGCTCCAGCAATATAAAAAACTCAATAAAACTGACGGCTCAGGGTTAATTGTTTTTTTCCATAAATAAGTATAGGTACATAGCCATTTGGGGGTTTTAAGTCAGTTCTTGAAAAATCATGACGATGTTCTAAATGTTTTTTTTTCAAGTAACTATTATTATATTATTGTGAATATATAGCTATATATTAACAATAATATAATAATAGTTACTTGAAAAGCTTATATATAAACTATAAACTTGTCAGTATGGTAATCTAGGAAGATAACTGAGGAATGCGTCGCCTCTTACTGTCAGAGATGCCAAAACATTATCTAGTTTTCGAAAGTCACTTAGAAAATACTATATGGCTTTAAATAAATATGCTAATAAAAATAACAAACATTTACTTATTGTAATATATGTTAATATAAAATCATTGTCATATATAATGTTAATAAATATATTTATTTAGATAATTTCGCCTGGATTTATGTATGTATTACATTTTATAATTAGTGTAAGTAAGTATATTTAAATTATATTGTCATATCTTTTTCCGCTCCACCTATATCGGCAGATTAGTTAGGAATTTATTTTAAGCTATTGCCTGGAACAAAACGCTTTTAGCGATAAGGCCGCCTGTTTGACAAGAAGTATTGTAATTATGCATTTTGTTCTTGTAAATTTTTATTTTGGTGAGCAATAAAAAAGTGTTATCTAACCTAATCTAACTTTGTAGAAGTATACAGCTTTCGTGGCAACTTTACTCTTACTTTACTTTAGCGTAGGAGACGGTGATCAAGGATCAGTATTAGACTTACTTACTTATGTTATATGTATTATTAACTATTTTAAAACTATATAAAATGTGCATCTATACAATATCTCCGCTGTTATAATCATATCTTAACTTACTGCGATAATGTCGCTGGAATGTAAAGAAAAACACTAGAAAACAAGAGTTAGCAAGATGCGATCAGTCCAAGAGGTTTTCCTTAGATGACGACGGAGGGGTGAAGCAAGCGTGCTGGTTGCCTGGCAACGCGCCGCGGGTGGGCGTGGCAATCGATACCACCCTCGCCTCACCCAGTCACCTCCTGTCCTCACGTTTAAGCCCTTTTCCTTTCAATGTTACAGGACTCACGTTACAGCCAGCGTAGAAAGTACTGAAAATGTTTATTTGTCTGTAACCGGCATTACGATATAAAACATTGTAATAATAATAATACTTACTATTTTAGAAATTAGAATGCGAGTTATTTTGTTTAATATTTTATTTTCGCGTACCTAATTACCTATTTATGTACATTTTCATGAAATGTGTGCGTACTTTACCCTGGAATATGAAGAAGAATAAAGTATCTCAATACATATTGGCAAATTCAATAAAGATGTTTAGGAAAGAGTTTTGAGACGTCAGTAGGTATCTATAAAGATCCACAAACTATTTTTTGTTTTAGTTTAGTTTAGTAAGTTATTTTTTATTTTACACATCTTTAAGGGATTGAATTTAAAGCATTAAAACATCGAAAAGAACACACTAGGAGTACTCTAGTAAACTAATAATTAAAGGAATAAGTATAACTTTAAATTTATATTTATAATAATTTATCGAAAATATAAATTATTTGGGATCCCAAAAAAAGATTATTGTGAGAATTTGTATTCTTAATATTGTTACATGCCGTCAAAGATAAGCGCACAGCTACCTGTCGTAAAGCGTAGTTTATTGCGTTCCCGGATTTAGGAATTCTTTTGTTTACTTTGTGTTTAGAATTTGTAATTAAGAAAAACATGCTATTGTTTTTCTACTTGTTTTATTGCTACTTGTTTTCGACTTTGTTTGCCGTTCGTAGGTGTGCAAATTACATTTTCTTGGAAGAACCCAGCCCTAGCAATCGATTGTGTATTGTAGAGTTTGCTATAAAAAATGCCCGAACGGAGGGGTGGCGCAGTCGAGCGAGGATTACTATACGAGTAAGACGTAGATTCGACAAGCGATATAGTGACGAACTTTGCGCGTGTTTTTGTATCGTGCAGTTTTTTACTGGCTGTTTCAAGTTATATTTGTACCTGTTTTATACGTGTTTGTTCAGTTCTAATAAATTCTTTTAATTCGAGTCCTGTAGCTTGTAACAATATTAATATGAAGAGGTCTATCATTGCAAATTTAGAGTTTTTTTACTGAGCGGGTGTTTGTCTCAGAACTCCCAAACCATTAACTTAACGAATTAGCTCCGAGATTTTTTTTGAAGGAAATTGAATGCTCTACAAAAGAGGTCTAATTAAATTTTCCCGTCAGATGAGCCATTTCCTTACAATCATGCCTTAATAATTGGTATAGTTTTATAATTTGACCTTTCAGTTTTGCTATTTTGTAATTCATGTAAAGTGGAAAAAATTCAATCAATGTTGTTATGGGAAATGAAATGTTCTACATAAAGTCCTTTAAAATTTTTGGCTACATTGACTCTTTCAAAAGTTATTTGCAATTGCCTTAAAGAAATCTCTTCAACGTTAACCTTGAATGTTCACTAAAACAATAGCTTCCTTCGAATCCCGCTGGAATTTCAAGTCAAGCGTGGATGAAGTCGCGAGCATATACTAGTAAATATTAAAATTGCATTAACACATCATGATTACGCTGTATCAAATTTTTATGAAAGTGATAATTGTTCGCTTTTTATGCATTAGTTTTTAAATGAGGTATTTTCAAATCTAGTAATCATTAGTGGGGTGTTCTTACTGTGTTAGAGGACTAAAACTCGTCTATCGTCTTTGTAAGATACACTTCTTAGAGTGTGCCGCGGAATCAAATAAGCTAATTCTACCTGCGTGATTCTACCACCGAACAAACAGACGTACAGCTCATATTCCCGATACATGGTAGAAATATTCTACAAGGCCACAAAGCGTTTTGTTTCTACTTTTCTGATACGTACTGCAATCTGTATTTTCTGAAAGTTTCAATTCGGGTGTTGAAGTATATTCTATGTAAGCGTACTCCATCTGAGACCATCCACTAGACATATGAGGGCCTAAAGCGGTCGACTTTGGAGAATCGCTTAGTGAATTGTCTCGAGTCTAGATATAATAGTCGTAAGGCATAACACGAAGTTCCACTTTGAGTTGATACTTATCATGTTCATTAAGTGAATGTGCGAAAACGATATCTTTAAGCCTTCCAAACTAACTACTTCAAAAGCACTAAGGGTTAGGGTGACTGCTTCCTAATTCGTCAAATCTTTTAATGTCACTGTCAAAAAGAAATTGCGTTTCCCTCTCAGATTCAGCAGTGCGTGAGTGTTGCAGACAGTTCTTTTCGACACTGTACCTACAACGTACCTACTATTTGTGCACAAAGGTCGGCTGTCGTATACATCCGAACCGGGTCGGGAGGGCGCGAATTATGACCTGTCAACAACAGAGCGCTCTACGCGTATATGATTATACCTGGGGCTAATTTAGACATCCTCTTTGCTTAATAATTTGCCCTTGTCAATTGTGGATCGAACTTCCTTGATTTTGGACATTAGATACGTTATAATTATATTTCCCAGTTGTTTATTGCCATAATTAGTAAGGTTCTGCTTTGGAGGCTGTGTCGATCAAAGCGCAAATGTTTTTAATGTTTTGACTTCAAAAAGATTTTTTTGACATGGGATAATCGATTTTTATGTATAGAAATATTTTTGTACTGCTTTGTACTTTCTTAATGCTCGAGGAAATGCACGGATTACCGTGGATATTCATAAAAAAAGTCATTTATATAACTGGGATATTAACTGTATACTTACACGATACACAATTTCTGATCAGAGTATTATAATTGGGTAGATGATATATTTTGCAATAAACATCTAAAACATAACAGATCGAGCGTTAAAATACCGTTATCACCATACTTTGCAATAACGTGATAGAAATAATTTTAATTACTGTTTGAACCATAATTATGGTTTAAACAGGTGACGCCATTTGACTCCTTGAAGTTTTTACAAAATCTAGGCGGATTTGGGTTCTGTAGGAAGATAAAGAGTTTGTTAGTTGATAAGACTATCCATTACCGAATTAAGCTCTTAATTACCTAACTCTTAATTACTTAACTCAAGAACCAGAGATCTGCATAATATCAACCCCTTTCAGTTTTATGTAAACGACTAAATCATCTCGCTTTTTAATTTTATAACTCCTCAGATATTAAAATTAACGGTATTAAAATTTCAAAGCTTATCTAGAGTATTTTTGGGAAATACTATTCTCTACTTTAAAAATGTAACGATTGGTTTTGGCCGACTAACCTTCAGCCAGGCCTGCATTTTTGGATACAGATATAATAAAAGAAGTATTGTGCAAGTTTTCATCGAACTGAGGGACGTATCTATGAATGAGTAATAAATAGTAGAGTCATTTTAAATAGAACAGAATATTATAGAACAAACATTTATTTTAAAAACTGTCACAATGATAAAATTACAAAGTTTATGTAGTTTTTGTTGGAACGAAAAATTATTTTTCCTGCTATAAAAGTATACGTATAATATTGATATACTTATACATTGAAAAAGTTAACAGTTAACTTTGGGATGTTGATTTGTATAAAATTAGGCTTAACGTTTATCGATGTAATTAATTAACGCAATTTGTAAGCGTCATTTAATTTTACTGCGGATAGTTCTGCGCTAATATTTTCCATGTTTTATTTGACACACATGTTTATAATATGTACGTAAATTATGTATTCTTAATCGATTGTCCAAATAATGAACTGTGTTTGAGCAGTTATAATTTAATTTTGTTTAGCATAGTGTTAAAATATACCTTTACTAAACTAACATTGATTCACATAATTTTGGTATTCGTAAGTGAGTATTGCTTAAAAATCAATATTATTATTTTTTTTTGTATAATACACGATCATAATTTATGGCGGAAGCTTTAGGAGGAAGAATTTTACTGTTTGTATAACATGACCAATATTTTAGGTTTTAGTTTTTATGTAAAGTTGTGTTCGTTTAGAAAATCTCGATACTTTTGTGAAATACCTTTCCAAGTTGTCACAGTCATAGTATCTACAATGGCTTAAACTACGGTCGGGGGATAAACGGCTCTGGCTTTTGTGTGGTATCTTATTCTAATACATTATTGCTTGAAGATGTTTAAAAATATTATGCAAAGATAACAATTGTCTAAATACATAAATCTTGCAAATCTCTATTTTGCAAAGTTGTAAAAGACTAAAAGAAAATTTTGACAATAATTTATCATAATAGGTAATAAATAAGTTCAAATCCCGGCTGTGGGTCTCTTATGATGAGTTTTTGACCTCATATTTTAATAATGACCATGTGTCATCAGTGAAAAAAAAACCGTGAAGAATCTTGATAGACAATATCAAGATTACTGATGTGTGAAACTCGTCAGTCCACTTAAGACAAGCTTTTGTGGTCTGCTATCATTATTTAACTAAACTCTTCTCATTAAGCATTAAACCTTTCCTAGCCATTTGTCTCTAAAATGGAATGTTGAAATGAGACAGTTATTAATTAATTCGGTGGAAAATCGAATAATCTTAAATGTAAACAATACATAATGAGATTTCTTTTTTGTGGGCTTCGTCGGTGGAGCTTATTTGTGAGTCTGTGGGCCCTCGTGGGCAATTAATACAAATCGCCTCGGCCGTCCCCGGACTAGTCCCATGACGATCCGTCCAACAAATATATGGTCCATAAAACTACGATTACGTTTTATAAACACTACGTTTATAACTACTTCATGATTGTATTATTTATTTTACGTAATATATTACGTTGTGTAGGAGATTTTGATTTTTTTCAAACTCGGCTTTCAAATATTTAAAATTCTCTGGCACGGTACACTCCATTAATTTATAGTATTCGGCCGTGTTGAGTAAGTGAGGAATGTGCTTTTTTAATAGAAAGTATGGGTTTGAAAATAAGATTTACATACTACTGGCTTTTCTGGCAAATAACATAATTATGATGTTTTCACGTAACATACTATTCTGCACCAGTAATACTAATATTATAAATGCGAAAGTTTGGATGGACTGTGTGTTGCTCAATTAAGTTGGAAAGACTGAACGAATCTAGTTGAAATTTAGCACTAAGAAATATTATAGTCTGAAATAGCACATAGAATATTTTCTATCCTGAAAAAATATTCGAATCCCGTAGTATAACTGTAGCGAGTCAAGCCAATGATTAAAGTTAGTATAGTAGTAAATAATGATAACTATTTATTTATAATAATAAACTGCTGTGCCTGTATTAAATTCAGGATTGAATTAAGATAAGCCATAATTACGTTAAAAATCATCGAATGTGAAATATAAAAACAACAGTTTTAAAACTTCAAATTAAGTAAATCCAGAATTGATAGACAATTGTAAGCATATAAGTGCACCATATTATGCTGTATTTAATCTTAGTAAATACGTTTTAGCTAGCTGATGTAAAATGGTAACCGTAGTTTATTAATTTAAGACAGTTACTGATAATAACATACACAGAGAAAGTAATGAAATAAGAAGGCCTTTTAATGCTATAATATGGAAGGACTTCCACATATTATGAAATGAAGGTTAATGGGGATAAAATACGGCGAATAATAAGTGTCGTTATAATGCTAATATTTACAAAAACGCAATCACGTCTGCACATATAAACAAGTGGCATGAGCGCTAAACGAATACAATAGAAAATGTATAGGGAACGGGACAACTTTACGCTAAGTATTTTGTCATTCCCGTACATTTTCAATCTGTTCGTTTAGCTTCAATGCTACTTGGTTAGGGGACTAAAACTTAATCTTGAATAAATTATCTATTATAAATCCGTTTCCATACCTGTGTATCACATGAGGACGTAGTGCAAGGCATGGAGGCTGTCGGGCGCGAGCTGGATGCGCCCGCACTAAATTTAAATATTTTAATCCTTAATTTAAATTTTTGACATTTTTATTTTATGTTGGTATTCGTGTAGTTTCATTTTTAATGTTATTTGTCATATTCAGGAGACGGCGCGACTCGTGGCTGGCGCCTTGAAGGCCCATTCGTTTGTAATATATTGTCAATGCAATAGTAGGCATACCTATAAAAAGTTTCTTCATTGCCCATTTACTTCTAAGGCGTAGATATGAAATGAGAACATTCTCGTATCTTTTATCTATTCTCTTATTGGCTAGGTTAGCTGTTGTAAGTATCAATTGTTGGCAAAACATTAAATAGTTTATTGTCGTATCGGGCAATACTTACGACGAGGACGTTAGAATATCGTGTTTTAAAATTTGTATAGGACTCCGAATTTATGTTATATAACTCTTAAATAAAAAAAATTGTCATGCTATCTTTCTATTATGAATACTCGTACGAGTATTCATATTAATATACGTATATAGTATTATTCATGGTGTTATAAATTCGATCTAAAATATAATACCACTAGAGATGGTATTTATTCAAAACAGGACAACTGTTTTGAAAGAATCAAAATTTATAAACCGATTCCAGCGCCAACTATCGGATTCAATTGTGAATCTAAACTACCAGAGACACTCAAACGTATACAAAAATTTCAACAAAATCGGTCCAACCGTTTAGTAGGAGTTCAGTGACATGTACACAAACAGAAGAAGTATAATATATAAAGATTTAAATAATAAAACGCAAGAAAGTAAAAGTAATGATTCGTGGCGTCATCTAGCCATGTTCAATTTAGGAACTTTTATAATTATATTTTTAGACGATTGTAATTCCTAGAATTCTTCTTACTATTATTAAATTATGAATTAATTATTATAAAATAAAAATGGATTTGGAGGAAAATGGGAACTGAACTTGTAAAAGTTAAAGGTGAGAAGAAATGAGTGTCTAATCCAGATGACTTTAGGGTATTATATTTTACTTTTTTCAAATCGTAATGTTGTTTTATAATAAATGTGCGAGGTGCACAGTGAATGGCGATCTCGGTGCGCAGGTTAAATGATACATGTAAATCATTATAATACATATTGTCGGTCATTAGTCATTGCGGTCATTTAATCATTGTCTGCAATTCCATTCATTGATTGCAGTCCCTTTTTAATAAGTAAGTTGCAAATGAATACAATAGTAATAGTTATCACCAGGTTATTACTAATTCAGGAACCTTATTGTTAGATTGGTGACCGATTTCTATTCCTTAGTAGCTGACCCGACGAATTCGTACCGCCTCAGAATAAATATTTTTCATATTTACTCACCTTTTAAACTTTCCCTGGACTTCCATAAATAATTTAAAACCAAAATTAACCAAATCAAAAGCAATAGATTTTTATATATAAGACAATTCATTCACTTGCGTCACCATGAGCTGTTTTTTCACATGACTCGTATGGAGCTTATGCCTAGCCAATAGTAAGGCAAGTGTACGGTCGGTAACATACAGGTACAGGCCATAAGTATATATTAGATGGTTCATTTTTGCCTTTCAATTGGGATGAATTAACCAAAGCGATTCATCCATCCAGAGTCGTGATAGCGTAATGTCTAAAGCACGTGTACCAGACTCAAGGGGCTTGGGTTCGAATCCTGGCCGGAACGCATGCACCATTTGTTCTGACCTAATGTACATATAGTTACAATGATCACGTGCTAACAACGGTGAAGGAAAACATCGTGATGAAACCTGCACATCGAGATAACCGATATGTCAGACCGTCCAACCCGCCTTGGACAAGCGTACTGGGTATTCCATTCGCTTCCCTGTGGTGGGAGGCTCGAGCCCAGTAGTTCCCACTACAGCAGTTAGATGGGCAGTTATTATTTATTATAAGCAAAAATAATACCCATTTAAGTACTATTTGTCTTCTGAGTATACTTATGCATCCTGTGAGAATAATCCACTCAAGCGAAGTTGCTTTGGCGGCAGTGTTTATCACATAAATATTTGTATGTAGGGTTTTTGGTAAGAAAGTCCTATCATCCATCTCTAAATTCCGGTTACGTACGGCCCATCCGCTTCGGAGCTCGGGGTCCATCTTCCTACTTTCCCATTTTCCCTTTTGGTGGTCTACTGCATATTCTTTTTGTTAATTTTCTGAATTAACGTCTTGAATTTTCTATTGTAATACTTAGTGACGAATTAGGCGGGGATGGCTTAGCTTACCATTTTAGAAGTGCTCGTCTTACTAACATAAAAAAAATCTGAATCTAAATCTAAATCAATTGTGTGAAAAGTGTATGTACTGTTTTTTTCATTATATTAAATATATGTTGTGGTTCATGATTTTTTTAACGAAAACAAAACCGAGTTCAAATTAAAAAACAAGAAAATAAATATTTAACAGACTTGATTCTACAACATCTTAAAGCCGGTGTGAAGTAAAATATGTAAATTACTATATTTTGCAAATTTATTGTTATTTTTTTTATCTTTCACTTAGCACCGCCTTCAAGATGTAGAAAGAAGTCGGTTAAATATTTATGTTTTGCTTTTTACTTTGAAGTAGGTCTGGTTGCCGTTAAAAAAACTTTTTTATTGCTCAAATACTTGAATAGATTTAGAAATAATATATTAAGCGCCTGTAGAAATTATAGTACTGGCACGCGTATACAAGGTTGCTATCTCACTCTTTGGTCTATACGAACTTTAACAAGGGTTGCTCTCGATTTCCCTGAGACCCATTCATCTGACAATGACTTGTTGACTATGTTACCGCCTTGAGAGTATAGACAATCGAATAAAAAAATGATAATCGGCTCACAATTGACGGAGAGATCACGTAACATGCATAAAAAAGAAAAAGCTTCTGTAGAAAACGGAACACTGACACGCGTATACAAGCTTTTTTCTAAGAATGTAGGCAAGCGCTCGGCGTTCCAGTATCCACTCACCAGATCCTGATTTGGTTATCATGGCGCTACCTTGGAGGTATAGTTACGAGTAAAGAAAAATAATTGAAAATTGCTCCACAATTGGCGAAGATATCGTGTAACAAAGAAGTTGGTTAAAAAATTTCGAGGGTTTCTCACGATTTCACTGGGATCCACACATCAGATCCGGACATGGTGACAATGGGACCAATTCGGGAGTATGCCCTTTCGAATAAAAGATCGGTTCACAATTGACGGAGAAATCGAGAAACATATAGATGAATTGAGAACCTCCTTCTTTTATTAAGTCGGTTAAAAAGTACAATCTTGGTGTCAACAAGTCTCTTGTGAATAGGGATTTTCTATGTAAGCGTGTTCCAACTTGCGGGATCGTGATCAAATGCGAATCGTTTCATCACAAAAATCTTAATAATGGAGAAAAATGAGATATTAACCAAGCCAAGCCATAATGAACCATCATCTAATTATGAGTAGCTACCGGGAACAGTATGTATCACAAACTTATTGTATCTTATTAAATGAATTTGCATAATTTTTAAGAGTTCCTAAGGATATTATCTTGATCGCATTAAATTTATGTGAATAATAAAAAGCAAGCGAGTGAAGTTAACAACAAGTTTGCTATTAATTATATTATAATTTCAACCCCACGTCGCATGACGAGGTGGCCGAGTGGTTAAGGCGTTGGACTGCTAATCCAATGTGCTCTGCACGCGTGGGTTCGAATCCCATCCTCGTCGATTATTTTTTATTGTCTTTTTGTCATTCATAAGACATTAAGTAAATATATAAAGATTTTTTCATGAAATATTAATTTCAATATTGTCTTTATTATTTATTAATAAGTAAGGTTACATACCTTTTTAAAGTTTATTATAAGCTGATGATTTCATTACCGCTCAAGGTCGTGCTGATAGTATAAATATTAATTAATAAATTGTCCCTGAGAAAAATATTAACTATCACCACGCGCGCCATCTCTTGCAGAATTTAAGTAATTCGATTTTATCTTTTAACGTAATTTTTCACTGTGCCTCATTTTAACCACAATTTTATAGGATTTATAGGTATATCATGCAGAATTGTAGATAGACTCAATAACGCCTTTTGGAAACCATAGGGTGTGTTTACATAGACTTTTAACAAGAACTTGAAAAGTAATATTTTGTGTTTATTAAAAGTGAAAAGTGATTGTACTATATTGATTGTTTTAACCAAGTAAATATATAATTAACTTGAGTTAATAACAGTTGAGATTTTCAACACACTTTGAGTTGTTACATTAATTTCCACTTGCTATCAGACCACGACCTACAATTTGGCTGAAGCTTTTGCTTGAAGATAATTCAAAAACTTATATACACAATGGAATAAATTTTAGAATACAAATGGAATAACTACTTAAAACTGTATATTCTGATTTAACTGTTATATGATATTGTAAAAAATCTCGGCAAAAACTTATGCCAAGTGCCTTCAAATACCGCAAAACGAACGATTCTGTAGAAGTAATGAACGTCTACTGTTTTCATTTGACTACGGCACAATAGAAAAGCATTTAGTCAAATCAAAATTTCTTAATAACTGTAATATCATTTTCAAGAAGTCATTAATACATAATATAAAAAAAAATACGGTTTGGATGTAATAAGTATTTTGTTATTTAAAGACACTCCTAACCTGCAGCACTTGTATTTACACTGTGTCGCCTAAACTGAGTTTGGTGCATCGCAGATAATTAGATGTGGCGTGGCTTCCCCCGCACACGCGGCTGGCCACGCGACACGCTCTCCACGCATTGTTATTGCAGTTATTTATGAATATGGTTTCGCGCTAAGTCGCGCGTCGCGGCGATCGGCGACACGCGTTGAGGATCCTCTGATGGATGTCGACATGCCCTTATGAACACTTATTGAACCCCGCGGCTTACTTTTGCATTAAGCTGCAATGATTTTGACTCCTATCTGCATTGTTATATTGTATCGTTCAGGCATTAAAGTGCTTTCGATATGCGGTTGTCTCAATTCTGCCGTGTAAAGGATGCAAGTGCAGGTACTTACTACAGTTTGAAGGGTACTTCTGGCATTTATATCTAGGCGGTTTGAAAAAAAATATTTATACAAGTCATAAAAACAATCTGAACTTTAGGAAATTTAGGAATGACTCAGTGTGGTTATGAAAAAGTCAACGTACAGAGGCCATATTTTGACACTGACCTGTGATGAGCCCTGTAAACATAGGAATGCATCCAGTGATAAACCCTAATTAATGTAGGAAATCGAAACAGAAATGACTGGAACTGAGTTGTTATGCTAAATTGCTATGGAATTAGGGATCTGTTACAACGCTCTCTGCCTATTATAGTATGAAAGAACACGTACCTCCGACGGTAAGGTAAGAGAAATTAGATTTTCAAAAAGCATAAAATGTGCCTATATATACATATCGATTTCATTTAATGGATACACTTCTCTAAACCACTTGGAAAATAATGTATCGTCTGTATCTTGTTGGAATACGTCTGTATCCCAATGAGAATAGTTGGCCGTTTCTGGTCTTTACGGAACACTTTGATATATACATGGCCCAACCTACTCGGACGGTTTCAATTCATAACTCTTCAAATACTCGCTTGGTAGAAGGATAATGCAATTTGGAAATAGTTTGTAGTGAAGTGATAAATACGTAAGTAAGCTTCTGTTGGTAAAGTAAAGGAACAGCAATCCTCTTGAATTTTTAGCGCTATTTATAGTTAATCTGTTGTGCAATGTCTTCTCATATTTGGTTTTGACCTAACATCATAAAACAACAATAATTCCAAAGACACGGATCCAAAGAAAACAAAGGGGGGATTATTGCAAGATTGTCAATAAATTATGAAAAATACGTTTGCGAGTGTTAGATGATCCCATCCCCATCCCGGGCCGATCCCGATTGGTATCGGAAGTGAGGGCGGGATGGTTGGCGCGAGGGGCGACTTCCTGGTTCCGGCCTACTGCCGCCGAGGGCCGTAACTCATCATCAGCGCGCGCCGGGAGGGCTCGCTGGATAAGTTGCCCCTGTTCGCGTACGCACAAAGAACCACTAAGACTTGAATGAATTATGCCCTTTTTACTAGCAAAAAGGAGAAGGAAAACATAGATATTATTTTATTTGCAGTTTGTAGATGTTCTTATAATACGATTTATAAAGCATATTTATGTTTTTCACGAAGATTTGTCGAAATTAAAAACGATTTTGGTAATGTACGGGGCATCAAAAAGAGCACGGAATATTTTTTTTGGTCATTAGTTCATTAAAGTATGATTAATGGTATAAAATATAGTCTAATACTAAGTTTTTTATGATTTATATTTTTTTTGCGTCTTGTGAGCTCAAGACTTGCTTGCAAACCAAATCAAAGAAACTTTCCAAATATGTCAACGCCATCATAATAATTAAAACCATGTTCTATGATTATAGCATTCGTTATAAAATCTAACCAGGAAATGTAATCGTCCTTTAGGGTTCTGTAGGCATTTTGACAAAAACGGAACCTTTATGAAATAGTGTCTGCCTGTCTGTTTACGTCATAGTTACTTTTTCTCAGAAACTACTGGATTTAATGGATGAAATTTTCCAAGGTCTAGTTTAAGTACCGTACAACAATCTGTAGTGAAATCGTGAAAATTTTAATATAAATATATATAACTAGCGGTTGAATATATGTTGCAGTGTACATAATCGTGTGAAATATCATTTGTAGATTTTGACAAAACATAAGGATAATCTTGAATTACTATTTTATTAAAATCAATAGATGGCGCTATATTGGCTCTCATAAGTCGTGAATTTTTAAACCAGCCATACTCAAGCTTTTTTATGTAAGGGCCACAAAGACGTATTAGATGAGGTGCAGCGGGCCACAACATTATTTTATTTGGATGTTTTTATTATTAGAATACACAGTCTTGGTGGAAAGTGGTTATGGTGCTTGATCTATGGACATGTGCAATACTAGAACTCGTATCAATATTATTAGTAATTATTACTTTGGTAGCCTTTATGTGTGATACCTTTTAGCCTCTGAGTATAAGCCCGAATGATTTATAGTAGTGAATACCATATGTCGCAGGTTCGATTCTTGATAAGGTAATTTCAGAACCGAGTTTGCTCTTGTCTAGGTGTTTTTGAAATTGGCGCCAGACGTGTGTTTAAGTATACAAGCTAGAAGCGTAGTATTTGCTTAGTTCAAGGATATGGGTAGGAACAGTAGGACTAGGAATACAATCTATGGGAACTCATGCATAATTATTTTTCAAAAACCTTTAATGATTTGTACCTCTGTATGACAGTTTGAGTATTGTTATTGTAGAATTTAGAACGACCTAATATTGTCATATAAACACAGTATCACAACACCTATTTAGGTACGCATTAATTAAAATAAATTCAATTGTACTAAAAATTGTGTGGATAATGCACTGTGCAAATGAAAGTTAGCTTTTCCTGAACATTTTAATATCGTATGTTGAGTGCCTGTGAGATAAGTATTAACAATAGTCGCTGATATGTAAATTCGGGCACGATACAAATGTGTTTTTGTTGTTTGTTGGCATATTAACTTATTTTGGTGGGACGTGAGGCTAATTCTGTATGAGGCGCGCTAGGAGGTCCCCAGAACACTTGTTCCGATAGCCAAACAATACGCTTCCCACCGTTCTGCTGATATCTCACTTCCTTGTTTTTACTTTTATATAATTTTATTCAGAACACGACCTACAAACGTACAATTAAGTGGAATTTATACCTTGGCGATATAATAACGTAAATGAACGATAGTGCTTTTTATTAAGTAAGTATAGATAGTAAAACAGTATCAACAATTTAATTGATAGTAACAGTAATAGAGCCGTTAATTTCTGGTCTAAATCTTGATTTATTTTGTTGGCCTCTATGGTGTAGTGGTCTAGGCACTGGCTCGTTAATTAATTATAGCGCAGTGGTCACGTTTTCGATTTACGGCAGGTTTTTCGTAAACGAACTTTTTGCTATTTATTTTGGTTTAAGTATCTGGACATGAACATTATTTTTTTAATGTTAGTGATCAACAGTAATTTTTACTCGTTATTTTTACTATAACTCAACAAATAAAAACGCTAGAAATTAATAATAATATTTATGATAATTATTATATTATTATTATATTATAATATTAGATCTGGAAACTTAGAATAGAATAAAACTATACTTTTTGGTACATGGGTCGGACGCATTAATGTGCGTTGGTTTTCACTACAAATGATAGTGTACCTACTTTTATACTTTGCCCACCCAGTCTAACAATTCTTTTGTCGTGGACTAATAACAATGCAAGAGTTATAAAACAGACGAATTTTATAATTTATCGTTTCTAATAAATAAAGATTTCAGTCGACTAAGAATGGGTCAAGGGAAAAACGACCGCCCGGGTTGCATATATTAGAATCCCAATCCAAATCTATTGTATTTTAGCCTACATTCTTTTTTGCACGTTGTCCGAATATATTTGCAATTTTCGTTTTGAACATGCATTTTGATGATTATGGAATACGTAGCTATTTTGACAGGTTGTACTCTGGTCTTGAAAAGCTTTATAAAATCGATACAATACAATAAAAACTGCATTTTACTCTTATGTCCAAATGGCAAGCAATTTGATTTTATCTTTTTTATTAATATTAGAATTGTAGATATTACAAAAGCAAATAAGGTTTCCATATGTAATATATTTGCTCCATCTGGGATAGTGTTAGTATTAGTGACTGTGTCATACATATGTAGTTTAGAGTTTAATGTGTTATTTGTAATGTGACGTTGTTATTATTGTTAATCATTTTAAACATTAACAGATACCGTATGTATTAGATACAGTAATGTAGCTAGTCACTGACGGCGTAAACACCATAAACAAGACGCATTTGCCACCAACACTAACATTATTCCCGATGGAAACGATGACTAAATATTTAGTTCTATTGTTTTGGATACCCAAAATAGTTAGAATCTTTATAGGAGTATGCCCTGGTAGGAACCAGGGCATATCCTATTACGATAATTTATAGGTACCACCTACTGAATACTAAACCAATCATGACTCAAGTTTTATATACTTTTTGGTTAGCAATAGTTTACTAATCAAAATGCTTTTTCATACATAACTAATCTAGATATGCTATAAAATCAGCTCGAACCATAAGGAGACATTACTAAAACTCTCGCACAATATATCTTTTGAAAAAAGTATTTTGTTTCTCGAACGATAGGTATTAACGGAAGTTATTAAGTCTAGTCCAACATTCTCGTATCTTGTGTGTTTTAGTGATCTATTGGAAAATAGAAGAGAATAGATTGAAAGTTCTTTAGTAGATTTAATCTGTAGGGAATCACTGTTCCGATTGGTTGCAGATTTACCACCTGATTATCAACGGCGATCGCACAAAACTGAAATCGAGTTGATTTTCATAAGTGTTTACTCTTGCATTATGTTAAGACTACCAGAGGGCATCAAAGATAAGTTGTGAATATATTAAATCAATGTTAAAAGTGTAATTTATGTTCAGGTTGTAAGCATGTCGTAGTGTAGTGCGTAAACAAAAAAGGGCTTGTCTGCATGTAGGGGCTGCGAGGGGCGGGGCCAGGTGTCACTCGCAGGCTGCAGATCTTATCTTGGATGGGGAGGCCCTCGTCATGCCGCCCGGTCGTCGCTGCCACAGACAAAAGAGTCATACAGTAAGCTCTCTCCTGCCAAGTTCCAAATAACCTGTAGATTACAGACCTTGCTTTTGTTGTCTTGATTATTAGATTAGATACCTTATAAAAATAACAGTGATATATATATTAGGAAGGCATGATTTTCTGTATCATCTACAATTTTACAACCTCACATACCTGTTTTTTAAATTAGGCTACCCCTGGAAGCATTATTGTATATATGGATATTTCTAATAATTTATTTTGACGAGTTACAAAGTGTATTTTTATTTGTTAATCTAACTACAACTCGACCAAAATATCTACAAAATGAAATAACTCTTTTACCTTCTGGCAATATTCTATTTTATCTGTAATCAAGTTTAGTGAACCATAAACAACACAAGAACTCCGTTGACTGGCACTAGCTGATTACCTACAGTTCAGCTGTGCTACACATAGGCTTAAAAAATGAAGAAACTATATTGTAAACTAAAATCTGGCTTAAAGGCCTAGCTGCCAAGCCATAAACTTAAAAAAACCCATAAACAAAGTGAGTGTATCCGTGTTATTTTAATTTTAACGTTGATCCGAGTCTAAAATCCCAAAAAACTTAAAAATACACATGTAATAATACTGTAAGTTTCAGGTGAGTGATAATTTTTAAAGTTTACCAAATATGCCTACTTAGTCGAATTTGAAGCAAAATTCTTTTCGTCATGATTCGACGATATTTATTAACAGCCGGCATGATAGGTTTGTAATGGTTAGTTTAGCTTCTTTTAATCAACTAATTGTTCTGTTAAGTATCACAAGGTGTGAAAACTCTTGCTTTCAAAATTATAGTCATGATTATTAAAGTGAACGTCATAAGCTATGTTGATAAAATACATACGTCGTAACTAAAGCAACTTGATACTTGCAGGATGTTTGATGTCGTAAATTACTAAAAAGCTTCTAAATTACCCTTGACTTTGGAGTTGCTAGAGTTTAGATAAATTCGCGCCCCTATTATTTTCTACTTTGCCGCCCTGTAATATGTAAATGAATGACGTACACAACACGAGTTGAACAATCCTCCATCTCTGTGGAAATAAATTAGGAAAGCCATCAGCATATCCGCGGGCACTTATTATATTATTACGAATACTCTTACTAGACTGTAGCTGACCTGATAAATAACTGTTAGGAATAGATGAAGTTTAAAAAATTCTAAGCTGAAGGCGAAAGTGCATGTTCTTTCAGCACATTACTGAACAGTCAGATCTAAGTACTTCAGAAATAGGTAATTCCCTTACTTCTCAAATTACAAACATTTGAAAGATTGGTCTGTCTTACAGTACAGGGCTCCATGTGACTACTGGTTATAATACAATATACTGTGGTGCCGCTGTCGTCATTGTCGGGTACGGGATGCCCGCATTGGCGCCGGCTATGGGCCCACACATTCTTGGCAGTAATTCCAATGATATTATTTAGAAATTATCTGAATTCCAGACGGCAAATGTATTTTAAAGTTATGGAGGTAGACAAAATTAATTAATTGTTTTAATTAACAAATTAAATATTTCAGACCGTTAGAAGTAGATAATAGATAACATTAGTGAAAGTATTATAATAATTAACCTAATATAAGACATTGCTATTATCATCACCAACATCTTACTTTTCTTCTTGTTATAAACGCTCATTAAAAAAGTGATACAGTTTTGTCACTTTGTAAAGCTTTCTACAAAATCATTTGAAGAGTTAATAATTTTTTTATAAAATGATATCGAGAAACAATGTTTCATTAATTATAATAAAAACCATACGATCCAGCATTGTAATACTTGGTGTCATGCAAGAGCAATCAGTTCTAGTTCAGCAATTATCTCTACAGTTCTTCGGGACAGTGCCGAGCTGTGCCAGGGCAATATGTTCAACATAGGTACTTTTTAATTCCAACATCGGACAGTCAAGAAGCAATTGCGATCGCATACGCACAATACGCAGGAGTGAGATTTATAATAAGAAAACGCTCCTACCGCGCATGCTCCATAAGGTTCTATAAATTAAAGTACAAGATCGGCCAATCCCTGTTGAGAAACGATAAATCATCCCTTCGGACATGCAGTATACGAACACTGTCTCGCTCCCACTCGCCGAGGCTTACGACCTTTAGATCATTTATCATTTTCTTCCTCTCGCTTCACCTCAATGATAAATTCAATTCTCTTTTCGAATATGATTGTTCCTCGTTTTGGTGTGGTGTTTTATTGTGGCCATCGTCACGGAGTTTGTTTTTTTGATCGGAATCCGATCGAAATGATCGCGAGAATTGGATTTCCATTTTAGATCCCATGTCACGAGTGATCAATCTTTTTCTTTCGTATTTCGAGTTTTGTGTTTACAATGTTATATTTTAAACGACTTATATGTAAATTGTTGCCGACTGTAGGGTTAATTTACTAGGTCATATTTTCAATTAACGTATTAAATACACCTGCTTCTATATTAATATTTCTAATTTAATGAAAATTAATGTTTCTATTTAAAAACTAAAACACAGTTTGCGTCAAATTTAAGCCATTTTCAGATTAACTGCAAACATTTGCAGAAGATAATGGAAGTACCAAGAGTATTCTGTAAGGAATATTTAAAGAATGTCTTGAAAGTAATATTGAAAGAGTATCCCGAAGGGAATATGTCTCACTGATTTGGTTACTCATTAAGAATTTACTAATTTAGCTGTAAAGTGGGTAATCTTTTCTGGTGGTAATACTACGATAATTTTATGTAAGTATTAAGTATGTTTTTACGTGAGATAATTAGACTAAGTTGTTTTCTAAAAAATATTTTTTATATAGAAGTACCTCATTTGTATAAAGAAGCATATATTGCCCAGGCATCTTATTAAACCGGGCATAAAGTTTAATAGCACTATAACAGCGTATTGTTAGGAAGCCATGTATTACTTATTTTTTTGTATAAGTAAATATTTATTCAAGTAAATATTTTATAACATAAAATATTATAAAATTTATAATATGGAATTGTTGCCTTGAGACCAGAAAAATAAACAAACTATATAGATATGAGCTGGTGCTTATTAGAGTGAAAAGATTAGTATAACAGTCCTACAAGGGTAAAGATACTCTGCTGGGAATTTTATCTATTCACAAAGCTGGTGTAGACTCTAAATTCTTTTTTAGTTTCGTAGTTTTTCCATTCATGACTGTAACAAATTAAACTGATTATTTTAAATTTAGGGCTGATTTTTCAATTATCAGATAGCAGTTATCAGTCTAATAAATTATCACCTAACAACATTCAAAAGTGAAACAATTCAACTGTTTTTCTTTTTTAATAACTATTCATGCAACTGTGATTTTTAATTCTCCCATGTTGTGTTTTATTGTATAGAATGACTTTTACCTAGTAAGTGAAAAATCGATTCTTAGATAATTTTATAAATTTTGGGTATACCTAAGGTTCAATGTTTGGCAAATCCTTATATGTGTATTTATTAGTGATAAACACATAGATATTTAAAAATTCTTTCATTCGCTAAAACCTCCTTTACATTATTAATATACTATCTATGTATTGGCACTTGTTATTCAGACTTCCATTGACAATATTTACATGCATAATATCTACCTACATGTAATAGTATACTCAAAAATTATTAATCATTAAACATAAACGAGCAGAACTAAAGAACTTGTGTTAATGTAAACCCAATCTAATATTTAAAAAATGTTTTGTGTTAAGTACCTAAGAAAATATTTTTTGGAAGAACAATATTTTCGAAGGGATTACAACTTACATCTCCCATATCTCTGTCCAAAAGATACTTCTGGCTGTAAATACAAAGTCTACTAAACTGTATCATTCAGGGAATTCGAAGAAGTGACATTCACAGGTGATGCAAAAGTTGTCGGAACTTAAATAATGATTAATTAAAATAAATTGTAGAAGTATCGATCGAAAAATCTTTTTATTCTCTTGCTATATTATGTACACGGCAGTAGAAAAAGACAACAATATTCTCTTAGAAATAACTTAAAATACATCATGCTCTTATTTCCTCTCAGTCATTTAGGTAGGTAGAAGGTACAATCTTTTCATCTAGATTAATGTCGGTCCGTGAAAAAATAGCGTTATTTAATATAGATATACATGTATAATTAAGGGATCAATAGCACAATTAAATAGCGACGACAATTGCATCTAATTTACACAAATCAAGACCTTATTACTATTATCACTGGGTATTCCTAACAATATTTTTACACGAAGTTAACTAACTTAACATATTATAATTTACATGATTTTTACAACCTATAAATCGTAGTTTTATTATACTTCGGTGCTTTGGCCATGCTGATTGTTATTTTGTTAAGAGACTCGTTTTTTGAGTGTTCATTAAAATATATATTCATTTACATGTCAAAGTAAATATAATTTGTTTCTGATGAGCTATTAAACAATTCTAAATTTTTATTTAATCTGAACATTTGTGAAATATACACATTCCTTAATACAAAAAGTGTCAAGTTATAAAAGATTTCAAATACTATTGTTATAAAGTTTCTTCTTACTTATCCGTAAAGTACAATATGACTGTAATAAATCACTGTCAATTATGAGGTTGACAAAATTTCGTTCTGAATACGCGAACAACAACACTGTGCCCGGACATCACAAATTTTCTAACGGACAATACATATACCCAAAAAAAATTACGCCACTCTTTTGTTTAAGTATAACAATGTTTGTAGAAAATATATAGCACGCTGTAAAAAGCTTTCAAATAGTGGTTATTGTTTACAACTCGGTTAGTAATGACAAACAGCAGATACTTTTGACACGAGACCCTATTGTAAGTAAATACATTGTCCGTTTTCAATAATAATTGTTTACTTAACAGTAGGAATTTTAATTTAATATAACTCGGACGGTTATCACTTTTACAGAACTGGTCGGACTGGCTTCACTTAATTGTTTATAATAAATGTAATAAGCGTAACACACTTCGAATCAGATAAAAGAAATCATAATAGCGCGTTAGCGAGCTTTTCATTCCACGGCGAACTTGAAAACATATCACTCATCATAATTATACATCAATTACGAGATAGACTATCACGTTTCTGAGCTTTAAAATCTGAAATCATCTATCCGGGGAATGAAGAGCTCCCTAAGCGCGATGTGGTCAATATGCCGCGGCTGCACCCGAATGGTGCATTAGGTGGTGGTGGTGATAGGGCTCCTGCGTAGGACACCACCATTCGGGCACCCCGTGCGGCATTGCGGGCGCCGGCTGCTGGAACTGCGTCCAGTGACCGCCAAAACCAATTTTGTTGTCCATTACGCCCCCGTTCCCGCCTATTTGAGTTAAGTGGGGCGGTTGATTATGATGCGTGGGGGCAGGTGGGCGTTCGAAAGGCTTCTGGTCGTGAGGATTGAGATATTTTTCGTTTAGGCTCTCCAGTTTGTCCGTAATGGTCGGATGATGATGTGGGTGATGCGGTGGTGCTGGCGCGGGCGGAGGGGGCAGCGGGGCGGTCGGACTCGCCGCGCCGGCCGTCACGCTCACGCTTCCCGCGGATGAAGAGTCGTCACCGTCGCTATCGTACCTCGGCGAGGCATCACCGGCGGCACCGTGCACCTTCATGTGTTTTCTCAGCGAGGAGGGGTGCGTGTATGATTTGTCGCACCCATGCACTCGACAGTTGTAGGGCTTGTCCGAAGTGTGCACGTGCGAATGTTTCTTCCGATCTGAGGAGTTAGCAAATCTCCGATCGCATCCGGCGTACTCGCATTTGAATGGCTTCTCTCCTAATAAAAAAAAAATAGGTTCATTAATCTGAAACTAGTCTTTAAATGACATTTGACTTTAGAATGTCTAATTAAATGCTCATTTTAATATTTTATGTAAAACATATAAACTTCTCTATCGAAATATTAAATAACGATAAAAGTAATAAAATAAACCAAATTCGTTCAAATGACGCCAAAGTATGCCAAAGTTAATTCCTATTGAGTGTGCCAAAGTTAATTCGTATTCAACATTAGAATCCGACGTCTTGAATTACATAATGTCCAGATTGACCTTGTCGGACTACCTTTGGTATTCGATTGACTATATAACAAATCTTTGACGCGGTGATATGACACATTGATTGGAAACATTAATTCACGAAATAAGATGTTTAATTCTATTTTATAGATTTAAATTTAGCTGAGTATGCGTTCCCATTTTTCTACCCTATGTATGTAAACATTTGTTGAAATTTTCTTCTCCTTGTAGTGAGCATGGTCGGTGGGAAATAGTAACTTGAATTTTCTATCCAAGCAAGACTTATTTATGAACTCATGCTATCAAAGTGGAAACAAATATTACACCGTAAATAGTACATGTCACAACATTAACTGCGAATAAAAATAACGCCCATTACAGAAGGTGTAACTCTGAAAAACTCTTTAATTAAAATTTTAATATATAAATATATAATATAATTCCGAAATTACAAATTAAAAGTATTTCAAATAATAAAACGTCGAAAAGAGAGAGAAAAATTTCCCTCTGCGCCATCATTTTATATAGCTGGAGTAGAGCAGATAGGCTGACGACGGCCCATCTGATCGAGATCGGTTAGTCTCCTACGGACATTTGCTACAGTTAGTGCATATCATAAACTCGTTTATTCGTAACAATGTTACATGGCTATACATACATACATAATTTCTCGCCAGGTCCCTTGCGGGGTAGGCACGAAGAACAGAGCGCCATTCAGGCTTATTCTTACATACCTCACTTGCTTCTTTAACATTCATAACTCTTGTCATGCACGCTCGTCTGTTCTTAAGGCTCCTGACATGGTTATATATGAGTTATTTGTCAATTTTTTATAGGGTAAGGTTATAGATCTCTTGAGAATTACTATTTTATTGAGCGATTGTCACTCATTATTATTACCATCCATTCTTCTCCTGTTATCATAAATTTAAAAAATATCCGGAAAAATACCTAACAGTTCAAGAGAGCAACTAATAGGAAGTTTATGCGATCGAAACCACGTGCATTATTCATAATAATAAAAATATATTTAAAGTGCGGGGATAGGTAGTAGAACATTTTATAACATAGCATTCAAAACTCAGATCTCAGAATAAAACATCGAGTTCTGTACGCGAATGTCCAATCACGCAATAAATAACCAGATTTGCTCGTTGTTTATAGTTTACGAGTTCAAATAAATATTCACAACAATTGCACGGGATACTTAACACGGCCATAAATCATCTTTATAAGACGACTTTGTCACATAGCCGTGACAAAGCTTGGGCAAACAATTGCCATGTGACATTCAACCTTAACTGGTTGAATAGTGATCTCGTTTTACCTTTTTGAAAATGCAAATCGTCAAATCTGTTTATAGGGATTCTACATCCGTTTTACTACTGTTATTGTGATGATTGGGGTAAACAATGGAGAGGAATTTCTTGGAATCGTATTATCAGAGAGCTACTATCTCTTAAGAAATTAATCGATATCTTGTTTGATTAGGTTTTTTTCGCCTATCTTCAATATTATACGTAGAGTTTATTTTATAGTTTATATTTTTAGGCTTATTAATTCTTTGATTGCGTAGCTGGCAAGCAGGCAAATAGCTCAGCTCCTGGAACGTGGTTACTGTCGCCTATAGACATTTGAAACCAATAGCAAAGCCAACGCGTTGCCAGCCAGCCAGAGGAATGAGATAGAGAAGACTGTAGAAAGCTCTATTCAGTAATAAGCCCATATAAATAAAATAGTAAACAAAATTGTAATTTTATAATAAAACAAATACCAATGAATGAACCCAACTGTCGAATTCATTCATGAACACACTTATTCTCTGCTCTTTAACCAACATCTCAATATGTGAAGCTCTTATTGTTACATTGCTAAAGATTAACGCTACCACAATATATTTAGTAAAATATCGATACATTTTTCACAAATTCACCGAAGTATGAGACGCGATACATTCAATAAATAATATTCTACATTCACAAGTAGGCGCGGCGTTTGGTGTTCATCGTCGGACTAGTGTGACCGCGGTACACAATGCACTTTTCATTGTCATGTTTACAAATAAACCTCTTCGCTTGTAATCCCCCGTATTGTGTTTGAAACCTGAAGATCGCGTTGAGAAGGCACAGATGCTAATCTCAAGTGTCTGTTAACGCAACAATAATAGCGCTTTTTAGCTTGTCTACCACTGCAATTTTGTTACCGTACCGAAAATACTCATGCTACTCAATGAACGGATCACACGACCGATGGCTTATTTCAATAGATCGATACTTCCATTCTTCCATTCGAGGCTTTATCACAAAATATTTGTGTATTCATAGCACGTATTATACTCAACATTCGTATACAAATCTCTAAAAATGTGTCCTACAAATCTTAAACAGATAAAATGTATAAACTTTTCATTTGTATAGTACATAAAAAGACAAAAAAACTCGTATCATAATGAGCGTAATACAAGAAAAAAGAGATCAAAACATGTGTCGCCCGTCTAATTACTAATCGGGTGTCTCATCTCGTCGGATGTCACAAAAAAGGATCAACGAAAAATTCTATTAGAAGTGACGCGTTCTCTGCGCACGCGCCGGCCTTTGCCTTCTTGGCTGGCGAAGTGGCCACCCAATAATAGGTTCTTGTAACACGATTTGGAAAATCAGCCAACAATCACCGTAGTATAGTTCTATAAAAGGGAAAAGTGTAGTGCGTATGTTTCTAATTGTGATTAATTTCTTAAAAAGTCGGGAACAGATATTTTAAAACTATTTAAAAGACACTCCAGTAATTTCTTACTACAACTCATTGTTTAGATAATTAAAGAACGTGTTAAATTTTGTTTATCTAAAATTTAACTGAAACTACGTTTTAACGATTTTGAATGAACAATTAAACTATAAATGTGCTTAAAACCGTCAAAACTCGTTTTGATGGTCTACGATATATTTCTACGGAAACTTAGTGGCGTCCCTCAGTTAGTTCCAAAAGGCCATGCAGTTTTTGATATTGTCTGAAGATTAGTTTATTCGCAAGCATTGTTATGTTGCTAATTATGTGCGACAATAAAAAGTATAAAGCGAATTATCGCCAAAAGCAAAGAAATTAACTATACGCTATAACTATATAAGCTGTATACATTTTCAGTATTACTTGAAGTATCTGTAGTGGATTTATATTGTGAGAATAAATTCCAAATATTAAAAATGTTATTTTAAAAAAGAATTAATAGTATATTTAAAGGTTATGTTGTTGGATGTTTAGTATATTGAAGGGAATAAAAACAAAAGCGGTGAATGCGCAATCGTGAATACGTTGCATGCCACGCCGGGACACGGACTAGGGTCAGATGTTTATCTTAAACGGCTGTATCACCCACGGGAGACACTTTTTTGTGAGCTTATTATCGATGTGAAACTTTATCTCAATGTTGTATTTTAAAAGATATGTTTTTGATAAAATACTTATAGGAAGCGGAAAATAAACAAATACTAAATAGAAATAAATTCACAAATTATTCAGGAAAGGAGGGCTTTCAAGTTTCAACTTTGATTAAAATTAATTTAAAGATTTCGAGAATGCTACAATTTTGGAAAATTTCATCTTTTTACATAGCACTGGATCATTTGTGTATCTAGTTAGTTTCAAGTATCCCTGATGTGAGTCTTTCTTTAAGGCCATACGAGGAATTTTTGTGGCAGTCCCGGAAATCACGTTTGACCGAACGATTGAGATTTACGTTGTAGTAAATCTATGTGTAGAAACCATTAACATCAAAAAAATAAATAATTAAATCGGCAGACAAACACACACAGTGTATATACCCAAATTAAGCAAGTTACGCTTGTGTTATGGGTAATATACAACGGGCTACTTTGGGGCTGATCCCAGACACCCAGACCATAGTAAATAACGGAGAAAATTCGTTTCCGAAATTTACCATACCAGGAATCGAACCCGGAGCCTCTGCGTTGCAGTGAGGTAAGCCGGCAAAGGCTTAGCCCGCTCAACCACAGAGGCCGTCAATCCAACAAATATTGAATGATACAAATTAATATTTATTTATAGAAATACAATTAATAGTTATATACGATAAATTTGGTGAAATAAAAGCACAGAATAAAATATTGTTCTTTAAGTTCCGGTCAAAAAACCTAGCAATCTTAATTAATTATGTCTGCCCTGGAGCCTGGTGTAGCAGTTAGCACACGTCCATAGCGACGATAATTTTATTCATCATCAAGCGACTCATCGCCCGCTTTTTAGCGTAATCTCTTTAGTAGTCGATAGATAGATATAATTAAATGTGAATCAGCACAGCAGTTGGCACATCGCTTGGCCCAAATTATCACTAGTATTGAGTTACGATTCCTTGCTTAAGTGCGCTCTGCTGTTAAAACAACCTTTTTGGAAATAGCACGGATGATTTGTAATAAGAGACGTTCGGCCTTTGCTCTTAAATTGTAGTAAATTACTTTAGGTGTGTTTTGAGAAAAAACAATAATGTGTTAACGAAATATCGAGTTACCTGTTCGAATAGAAGTGGTTTTACAAAAGCTACTGTTTAGCTTTTGACCTTAATAAATTTCAACTGCATTCTTGAGCAATAATAATAATATGTACAGAATTTATTTACATCTTGATCTAGAAGGCCTAGAATTTTATCGTATTTTCAATAATATTTTTTATGATATAGAACTCTAAGCGGTTGGTTAACAAATTACAGGATATATAGTTTTAAAACATGCTGAGTTACACCTCCCCATTTAGCGGGGCATGAACGGTGTCTAATCCAGCCACGCTTGTCCTAAGTAAATTGGTGGATTTCGCAAATGAGTAATCTAATTCTAGGTTTCTAATTAATTATGTAACAATATGAACAAAAGTTTCAGGAAAAACTGTGTAAGCGGTGTATGATCCCCGGAATTGGAATGAGAAGCAAATGGTTTTACCACTAAGCTACCACGACTTTCACTGGTTTTTATAATTGACTTGATAACGACTATTCATTTTATTGTATTCCAATAATTCTATTATTACCTGGTGCGTAAAGTCGAAGAATATTTTTTGTAGTGTTAATTGAATGCAGTGTAAGGTAGAAATAGATATTAGTAATTTGAAATGACAAATGGCAAACACCTGATTATATTATACGATGTGATTGGCTCAATTAATTTGTAATGTCAATTTTCGATATCCACAGGTGGATGGCTATCAGATTTCATCCAATTACTTATTCAAGGTGATAACGTACCTGCGTAGAGTCACTGGAACCATCATATCGGTTTTCAGTCACATGTCTTATTACTTTATCTGCCGTCTATTGTTAACCAAGGAAATACTGTAACTGTATTTTTGTAATTATTTCTTTTGGTAAGCAATAAAATCCTAACCTATCCTTCTCAGAAGTAGAAGCCTGGGTCGCTTTGCCATTGAGTACGTGATTTTTGAAATTTTACTTTTCGTATTACCAATTTTAGGTTCGAAAGCTTCTCTAATCTATCTATCAATAATATTACAAAACTTTAAACATGCCGTGTCTGTACATACAGCACTTTTAGAGTGTTATAATTTTTTAAATAAATTAATGCGATTAAAAATACTAGAATAGACTATAACGATGGAGAAGTCAATTAATTTTTTTAGATGACTTGTTTGTTCGGGATTCACCTAAAACTTACTGCGTTGATTACGCCGTAGTTATCGTTGCTCGACAGTAACATTTTGGATTTAAAATCTGCGATACTTTTTATCCCGGGTATCTCGCGAGAATTTTTATGAGAATGATTTACCTGATAAAAAAACGAATTCCAATCTGTTTTTTTCACTGATCGATAGCAAATTTTATGTGATAAAATGTGTGATATTTTTTATTTTAGGAACCCCGCGGGAAAATTCCCCGAAGTGATTTGTAGTTGTTCGGGTGCATGCAAAATAAGCCGTTTCTGACACAGTTTCACGAATACGATAAATTATATATTTTTTTAATGCTAATGTACTTTTTTCCCTGGGAATCCTGCGGAAATTTTAAATCAAACGTGGACGTTTTCTCGGGCATATTCCAGCTTTACATTTATGGCCTTACTTATAATCGTTTGTTAAATTTTAAGAAACTGCTCAGCAACCGATTAGTGAAAATCGTACCCATAAACTCCGCTTAAGGATAAGAGGTAGTAAAGTAACGGCAAAAGGCATTAAATTGGTGGCGCTACCGTAGCTAAAGTGATAATTTTTAAAGGAAATGCTAAAAGTTTTATAATATCAAACAATATAAAATCACTAGGGTATTAATAAATTACTTAGGTACTTAACAGATGAGAGAGAGAGAAACTAAAACTACAAGAACTATTTATGTCATTTGACTACATAAATATAAATCAAATGAAATAAATTTGATATTTAATTATATTTATTAGTCTACTTATATTTCACTGCTTTAAAATGATAATTGAATTTAACCCCTATCGTTTTTACACAATATTATAAACATGAGAATCATGTAGGACTCGAACTTAAAGCATACCTCTACTAAAAGACAAAATAAGATTAACTTTTAAAATTGAGATTTCTAAGGCCTTTGAAAGGAAGACTCAATAAGTCTTTACACTGAAAGCTATGTGTTACCCATCAAACCAACTCAATCAACGTCCCACTCTTAATTTGTCTATTAGAACGCTTGTACGTCAAATTAACTATT
Source organism: Dendrolimus punctatus (assembly GCA_012273795.1). Lineage (NCBI taxonomy): Eukaryota > Metazoa > Arthropoda > Insecta > Lepidoptera > Lasiocampidae > Dendrolimus > Dendrolimus punctatus. Next base: position 18,406,682 of record CM022531.1, on the reverse strand, counting down.
GTTTCAATCGAATTTTATACGGAGCATGGCCGAGTTAATTCAATCTTTGAAAGAGAACGGCTAATAAGCGGCCGATGACTGGCCATTTACTAGTGTAGTGGGCTCGGGCTAATAGACAAGAACACGCGCCATGTCTTGACCGATGTAGCTCTGAACATTTGAGTGACCTACACAGCACTAGAGGGGCTCACTTTTAATATAAAGGAACAGTTAAACAAATCCTTTATAACACAGAATTAATACGCCGAGAATACAAGAAGGTGTCAGTAAAGTGAAGTACTTTTAAGTACGACCTAAAAGTCTAAGTTCTCTTGTCGACGCATCGATCTCGTCAGTCCGTGAGACGGTCTCAGTGTGACGAGCTTCAATTCGCTACTTTTTAGAAGGACTGTATTTACTTGCAACATAATTTGTCGCTTTGTGTGCGTGTAAGCGAGAATAATTAGGTGGAATTCACGCACACATCGATTGGTTTTGTGCTTCAACTCTGAATGTAATTTTGTAGGAAACTATCTCTCTAGGTATTATTACTGCAAGGTCTATAATATTTAATGGATTTCAATGTAAAAAACATTACGATTTTTTGTTGCAGGAGTTCAGCAGACAGGAAGACGGCTCACTTGCTGAAAAGCGGTTACCATCGCCTATGAACATCTGCAGCACTAAATGCGCTGCTACTCTCTTAAGGGAGACTGTAACTTTGGTGCTAATGCCGGAACACAACACAAGGTTCTTATGGCGGCATACTCTAGACCAAGGGTGGTCGCCATCAAGTCGAGCAAATACCCTAACACCTGGCTGTGGGTTGATTTGTATTATGTAATATTTTTTTAAATTTGGTTTGAGTACGATATCGAAAAGATATTGTAGAATTACGACGATTTGTTTGTCACTATTGCACTGAAATCGTATTTTGAATAGTTTCCTAACGTATGAGTATAGTAGCGAGCCAGGTGATTGGAAGAAGGAGAAAGAAATATGAAAAAAACAAGTTCTTTAGGAATATCTAACGATTATTAAGAACGGCTTAAGAGCCAAAAATAATTCAATGATGCAATGATCAATGTAAATAATTTCGCGTAATCCTAATGTATTAATTCACAATGTTTCAATTAATAAAAATCTACTACAAATATCTATTGATCTAGCTTAACCCAGTTGACATCAACGATAGTTTCAAAATCTACAATTTTGGTTTAAAGTTTTAAAGGTGTGCGTTCGGCAGGCATAATGATTTATGATGTTCCCTTTATCCGAAACGTATTTCGAATTAGAAAGATATATTAATATCTTAATTTTTTCCACTTCTCGAAGAATACGGGCCCTCGTCCGAGGAGCACAAAAAGAATAAGCGGGGTCGGGCGAACACATTCGGCGCCCAACGACCGTGTGACAAGGTGCTTTATGCGGACGATTATGAGCAGACCGAATAATGTTTCGATACTCGATAAATATCTGCCAACTCATACAAAAGCATCCCAATAAAAATATAATAGTAAATGTAGCAACAACACAGGCCACAAACTGCAACGTCATATCGCGCTGATAAATATAAATTAAATCGAAAAGTGGAGGGGATATTGAGGGTCGGCGCAAGTTCGGTTTCGACGAAAACAAATTAAAACTAATATAACATTGAGATGCATACGCGCGTTTTGGCAGATGGCTAGTGGAAGATCGAACATCCGAAGGCGAGGTTTGTCGAGACGTCGCTTATGGCCTTTTTTGTCGTGCTGGACATACACGGCCCTGTCCACTGAGCGGTGATTCACGAGGATACTGCTCTCAGGTCCGTGGGACCGCAGCCGCTGCGTTAATATTATTCATATTTATATTTCACTCCTTGCCACCTATGCTATTTGTAAAGTTTTATGATCTGATCATATAAGAAACATTGTTCCTAGATTTTGTAAAACAAATGTTTATTACTTTACTAATATGTAAAGATATTAAATCACAAAGCAAGGAAAAATAGTTTCTAAAGAGGCGAAATCCGCAATATTTTTTTTTAACGGGAAGCCATAATTCATCAAGATAAGGCATATTCATATATAGATTTTTAATAAGTGACAAAGCAAAACGTGTTTAGGTTATAAGTAAAGCAGGAGTAAATTACTGTTCTGTTTCATTCTTCTGACTCCAGATAATTACTGTTGCTCCTTTTATCTACATGTTATATGACTCTGTTGAGAAAGTATTATTTTGCACAGAAATTTACGACAGCTCTTTGCGGTTACTGATTTCACTGATTTAAAAATGGGCTGATGGTAACTATTTACGAATGTCTATTTGTCTGTATGCTATATATTTCTATTAAGTAGTTTGCATCAGTTTAAGCTTGTTTCAAAGAGATAAGTGCTCATAAATTATATTTATCAAACATCGCAAAATTTTGACGTCTTATCTAAAATTATATATATTTAGTGAATGTAAAAATATCGATTTATACTCCGAGAGTTTCTTAGTAAATAAACAATATTGTACAAGGCACTTGGTTCTGGGAAAAAATACAAAAAACTATCTAACCGAGCGGGCCACGCTCGTCAATCCTGACGTCAGGCGTTTTGACAGGCTAACCGGCATCATCGCTGGGTGTACTACAAAAACAACAAAAATAATATTTCACGTATCAGCCATTTAATTTTTGAAAATGTATACATTGATAAATTTAAATTGGGTAAGTATCGACAATACAAGTAAGCTATGAGCTGTAATTTTCTGCATATCAAGACAAACATTTTTATCCGTGCAGGAACGGAGAAAGAATACAATTTCCTGCGGCCCGGCGGCCTGTCGTAAGAGGCGACAAAACAACCCACAGCCAGGTGGTAGGGCATTTGCCCGACTGGATGGCTACCACCCCTGGTCTAGAGTATGTCGCCATAACAACCTTGAGTTGTGTTCCGGCATTAGTGACCAGGTTCCAGGCTCCCTAAAGAGAGCAGCAGCGCATTCGTAGCACCTTTGGTGTTGCAAATGTCCATAGGCGATGGTAACCGCTGTCCATCAAGTGGACCGTCTGCCTGTCTGCTGATCTCCTGCAATAAAAAAAAATAAATAAAAAAAAATAAACGTGAAATCCGTCAATTCGTCTGAGTTAAGCGTCATCAGAGCCCAGAAGTGTGTCACATTTATGGACTGATATTGGTATTTTTATTATATAAGATAGACTTCGCTCAGAACTTTTGTCCGCTTTCAGTTAGCAACATGTGGCTACGCAATAGATGATTTTAATACAAAATATTCCACAACCTTTTAGAGCTAACGGAAGACATCGTAAAATATCGGTTGGACAATAAAATTTGTGCGCAAAATTATACAGTAGATGATATATTTAAGGACATAAGAAAAAACTTATTACTAACAATCCAAAGTTAATTTCATACTCTTCCAGTTGTAGTATTTCAGGCATACTTTGTCAGGTTCATTTTGTGAGATCATTTGCATTATACATATCATAAAGTTAAAGGCCGTATAATCATTTTATCAATAATACCTCGTATAATAATTGGCCTTATGACGCGTTGGCACATATTAAGTGCACGTAATTTAGTTGCAAACTATTGCCTACTAAATCATCGTTTTTAAATTATGCTTTAAACACAATATAAACCAGCCATTTTCGCTAATAGCGATTTTTTCCACACAACCTTTAAATGGACAAATGACATATAGATACGAGTTCCTACGTACATTATATTATACCTAATAGAAATAAAATGTGTAGTAAGAATACGTTTCTTAGTAAAATTTACTGCTCAATTAATCAACTATTACCCATTTGAATTGTATAAAGTAATATAGCTCGTTTTACCCATATACGTCAATAAATCGGTTAAGTTATATTTGGTCGGGCCCAGTCATGTCCACTCAACACCCACGCCAGATCGAGTTACAGCCCCTGGGCACATTTTTCGGACAAACCAATATATCTAACGAATATTAATAGCCCCTTTTGTTTTTATTGTAACATGTTTAATTTTTGTTGTGTGGAGTCGCGCCCACATTCTACGCGCGCCTGACATTTTTTAAGGAATTGTATCTCTTCGTTTAGTTGTTTCCTATTTGCATGAATGCAAGTTAGTGTTTTTATTATGACATTAAACTGGTTAACGAGTGGATTTTGCATTCCAACACATTTGCAAACTTTAACAAAACAAAAAATACTTAATCTACCTACTGCCATTGTGCAACCATTTCATAAATAAATCTGAACGATCTGAAAGTTTTAAGTTGGTAAGGTTACATTTGTGCGCAGGTCGTTGCACATCTATACTATAATATATAATATTATAAAGCTGAAGAGTTTGTTTGTTTAAACGCGTTAATCTGAACTGTTGCTCTGATTCGAAATATTATTTCAGTGTTAGATATCCCATTTATCGAGGAAGACTATCTATAAGTTATATATCATTATGCTAAGACCAATAGGAGCGGAGAACCAATGAAGAATGTTTCAAAATCGGGGGGTTTTGAAAAATTCCACGCGGACGACGTCGCGGGCCCAGTATAATATATATTTGCTACAAGCTGATGGAGGTGGGCCTAGGATACCCAGGTCGATGTAATCGTAGAAGTTAAAGACTGTTGTGTAGTTGGTGAAAACTCGTTACAAATCATTTTACAACGGAAAGAGTCTGCCCTATAACTCAGTGACACTTCAGATATTTCAATCACTTTTTAATTTTAATGGATCATCATCTCTACTTTTAATTTGTGTACCTATTAGTAGGTATACTTTATATTATAGTATACAGCACTTATTCATTCAAAAACTGTCACGACGACGCCTAATTTGGTCATTTTGCTACAAAACCTTAGGAAAAGCCGGTAACCAAAAATACCTCTTATCATAAAAACTACTCCACACAATTCTACACTGTCAGGTTCTAAAGAAGTTACCAGGATTCTGGTTTTGTTATTGGAATAAGAGACGTTACACACAGATTATATTACAGTTTCAAGTAAACGTATACATTTAATGAATATCAATAAATAGTATTTTGAGAAATTAATAAATATGGACATTTTTTAATAATTTGCATAAATATCGTTTATATTTATTAGCTAGTTTTATTTATAGTAGCTAGTATATTTTAAGCTTTGCCTTTTAGTTTTAATTACTAATAATATATGTATGTAAATTGCAACATTTTAACCTAAAGATGGACTTTAACTTTTATAAATTAATCAATCTTACTAAAAATATGTTTGTGGTGTTTATAAGTTTGGTAATAACTATTCGTAGGACAGTAATAAAAATATACTATTTGACAAATCCAGTTTATTTTGTTTTTAATCAATAACACAATATAATTAAACTTCCAAAACCACAAATTTAAAAGACTTGACAAAATACCAAACTTGAACACAGCTTTTGGTAAAAACTATATTGAAGAGTCAACAGGTATGGTTTCTAAAGAATAATTTTTTGCACTATAAAATTTCGATTGTTCTCAAACTTGGAACGTTTTATAACGACATTTTTTGAAGGTGTTAAATGCATGGAATCTTGTCTGCGAACACATCTTGACACCATTTTGATCTTATTTTCAAAATCAAATATTTGAGCTACCATTAGCAACGATGTATTGTAAATTAAAATTGATGTTGATACTACCTTAAGAAGAAATTTATGCGAGTTAAAAACTATTCTGGATTATTCGTGCATTTGAAAGTAGGTATTTTTTAAATTAGATGTGAGTAAGCAAGAATAGAATAATATATAATATTATTTTCAAATGGATGTGCTTTTAGCAGGGATGGAAGGTACACCGCTGACATAGAAAGAAGAGTAAATTTGGGGAATAGTGTAAATGGAGCGTTAGGTAAACCTCTAGGCGCTAAGAACGTCAGCCAGAAGGCCCAGCTTGCCATAAACAACGCGGTTCTGGTACCTACGCTCACGTATGGAAGCGAGAGTTGGGTATGGAATAGAGAGCATGAAAGTAGAGTAAACGCGGTCGAAATGCGAGCACTGCGCAAAATCTGCGGAGTGACGCTCGCGGACCGCGTTCGTAATACCGAAGTAAGAAAGAGACTTGGTCTGAAAGAGAGTGTTGGGGTGAAGGTAAGGAAAGGAATGCTCCGGTGGTTCGGGCATGTGGAAAGAATGCATGATGAAAAAATGACTAAACAGATATACAATGCAAAAGTCGATGGATGGAGAAGTGGCGGAAAGCACAACACACCTTTCATGATCAAATTGATCATGTATTAGGAGAAGGTGATGTCAGGAGCCTTAAGAACAGACGAGCGTGCATGACAAGAGCTATGATGTCAAAGAAGCAAGTGAAGTGTGTAAGAGTAAGCCTGTATGGCGCTCTGTTGTTCGTGCCTACCCCGCAAGGGACCTGGCGTGAAGTTATGTATGTATGTATTTTCAAATGGGAGTGTTTACGGTTCAGATAACAACACAAAGTTTTTAATAAATTCTACTGAATTTAATACAATTTCAGATAAAATAAAAGCTATAAACTTAATTTAAAATAAATCGCTGTGCAGCAAAACATCACCTTTCGAGTTACGGCCAAAAAACACACGTCCAAAAACTGGCTACTGAAGTGGTTGCGCTGTGAGCAAAGTTAGCAGAATCCAAAGATTACTTAAGATCTTTTTGCTGTGCTCCGTTAAATTTAGTAGTTTTATGTAAGAAACTCTATTAGGAATGAAGTGTTTATATAACAAATATACAAGTGTTCATGCTTTAAAATTATTTCAATATTGCCCCCGTCATTATGAGCGTATTTCGATCGATCAATGGATTTTCTTTTGATCACACGGGGAGGTCGGTTGCGTAAGATCACTCTGTATCATTGCAACTTTACTGATTTCTAATTATATACTATATAGTTCGTAAGCTCAAAAGCGTCGTAACATGTACAACATTTATAAAGTGTTATCTGTTTGTATGTGGTATAATTACATGGGTAATGGTTTGAAACAATTTAAGGTAAGGTATTTTGCCTGTCTGGGTAGCTATCACCTCGGGTCTAGATTTGTATCCTTTTTTGTGTTTCGATACATTGAATTATTACAGCGGCTAGATCCAGTCTTATCCGTCAGAACGGAAAAATACAATTCTGCGCCCGGCCTGTCGTAAGAGCGACAAAACAACCACAGCCATGTAGGCATTGCCGACTGGATGGCTACCACCCTGTCTAGAGTATGTCGCATAACAACTTGTTGTTTCCGCATTAGTGACAGGTTCAGGCTCCTAAGGAGCAGCAGCGCATCCGTAGCACTTTGGTTGCAAATGTCATAGCGATGTAACGCTGTCATCGAGTGGCCGTCTGCCTGCTGATCTCCTGCATAAAAAAAAAAAAAAAAAAAAAAAAGTCTTCCTGTAGGGAGCGGCAGTACATTGGTAGCAGCTTTGGTGTTACAAATATCCACAGGCGATGCAAATCACTTTCCATCAGGTATACCGTGTTTGCTGAACTCATGCAATAAAAAAATGTAGTAAAATTTAGTGATGAACATAAAGATTATATTATAAAATCTAATGATTGAGAGGAGTGGAGTAGTAACCATAAATGTTAACAAATCTGGCAAATTATAGACAAGATTCAAGAACACTACGAGATGATGAAAGGCTAAACAGGTGCGGTAGCGCTAATTAGCTTCTATTTAAGGGTTAGCTTTATCTAATCATTAGGTCTGTGGAGGGATATGCAGAATTAAAATTTCATTGCGTACGAAACCGCAGAGCACAGCTAGTTTTATATGATATCAAGTTTATGTAAGCGTAATACGATCTGTCTCGTAAATATCCTTCGCACCTGGTTTTTGTGCCTATCTAGTAATTATCGTATATAATGTTCAGTACGTTGTCGGTATGAAAGTCGGCGGTGTGAGAACGCTTTCATACATATTGATACCGACAAGGTGTTGGCGAAAAAACGCATGAATGATGCAGTGAGACCCACCGCGGTTGCCCTACAAGACGAAGGAATTTCGCACAGTTAGTTTGGGTAACTCAAAGCGAAATATGTTTTTGTACTGCATTGGAAACGGCTGATAGCTCATTTAATTTAATGAGGACCGTATTCGAGGTTGGGTAGGTATGTAATCTAATTCTATAGTTGTTTAGACAAAATCAACTAAGCAACAATATGTGTACAACTAAGACACCAATTAAAAAAATCATTTCACGATAGCTTTATAGAAAAAGCTTTATAGCTTTCACTAAACATCGCAGTCTTAATGGAATCAGTGCTAAAATTTTCTTACTGTTACTTTTCTTGAATTTTTCGTAGTTTTATAAATAACCAATCCGTGTGCATATTCTGTATGCGCCTTACAGCAGAAAAAAGCAATAATATCGTCATTGTAAAGTACAAGCGTAGATGTGTCAAGAGAAATGTTAGTAATAAGATAGAAGGGGCGAGGCGTAGGCTGAACCAACAGTGGAGCATCCTGTGGTTTCGAAACTATTGTTGCATTGCAACTGCACGCAATTTATGTTACCTTGGTACTTGTACTTGCTACAACCACATGACACTACCAGCCATTATAAAGTAGACTGTATAGATAGATGATTTAACTGGTAGCGCAAAGAAAATGAATTCGAGCGGAAAATAATTATTATAACTGATTTATTATGATATGTATTTATTTATTCTCAAAAATTTTACATTTTTTTTAAATAAATAAAGACATTTTTTATAAAAAAATATAACTTATTCTTTACAAAAATACATCAAAAAAAAAATGCATATTCAATAAAAAAATAAAATCTTGCTGATCACCGCTAGCGGGCCTGGGTCAAACTACCATGTTAGGCTCAGAGACAGGAACCTCCTCACAATTCGTGCCGTGTCAAGAGTGCTGCTTCTGTATCTGCCTTCACTAAGCTTCCCAGCGAAAGCCTCTCTAGATGACGGTCGAGCTTTTCGCTATAAGACATGACGGTGACAACTATCGCACAATGCTCGTTGACTCCAGCCGCCACATAGCGTAACCTCGTGAGCAAGATCTAAGTATTACTTGTTATAAGTAAATAAATAAATAATAACTTATAACTGATTATTATTAATAGTGTTATATACTCGTATATATAACATAGATCTGATGGTCTACGTAACTACGTCTGATTTGTGGTGAGACAGAGGACGTATGTAAGAATACTAGAGTATAGAAGAAAAGACATATTGTGCCAACTTCAAATAATTTGGAAAAGGTGAAAGATAAGAAATATATAATGTAGATATTAGTGCGTTTATTCTAAATTGTGGATGAAAGATGGATTTTGTTTATGGAGGTATTTGTAAAATGTAATTAATGTTAATGTGATGATTTTTAGGTTTTTATAATAACCGTTACCCATAAATTCGTTAGTACTTATTTAATGCGTACCGAATGAAATAAATATGCGCCGATGAAACACATAATACTTGCCAAAAGTTAAAACATTTTGCTATTATTTCTTCCCAAAATTCGTTTTTGATTAACCATTTTAACGGAGTTTCAAAATAAACATTTGCATAAGTTATGAATTATTTAGATTTCATGTTCCATACGAGTTTTTGGACTTATTGCAAACCATCAATTTTATATTGAATGTAAAATGTATACTGCATTGATTTTTGCTAAAATGGTAGATTAAAATCACAAAATATTTTTCATATGAAATGTTCATTCGTAAATAATATTTAATGTAACGCCATAACGTATTTTTGTTGATTGTGATATTTTATCTGTGATATGACTTAGGCTGATTTTTCAATCATCAGTTAAAAGTTATTAAAAAGATAAAATAGAATAATAACATGATTATCTTTACATAGTATTATATAAAACAAAGAAGCTTTCCACGCCTGTCTGCCTGTTTATACGCTAACTTCTCCTAAACAGATTTTAAGCGGGTTTTCAACATCAGTTTGATAAGTTTTCACTGAAGGTTAATGTATCTGTGTATACCTAATTAAGTATTTAGGTAAATAAAATTACTTCGTTGTATTTGACAGGGAAAACAAAACTTTAGTAGTAAAAGCAATAAAAATGACAGTTCTGTCGATAATAATGTTTCCATTGTTTGATTTTTGTATTCAGTTAGGTTATAGTTTAGTAAGTCAGTTATGGGTAACTTTTTTCTGAAGAATGTAAAATCGGACCTAAATATCTTTAGATTTATTCTCCAAATTAGATTTAGATATTTATCTCATGTGAACAATTCAGTTTATTATTTAATATATTTCCTACGCAACATTACGTTTTGGAGAACTTTTACAAGAATAATCTACAGGATTTCTAGAGGGGATCGTTATCAATTTTTTAAGGTTTGATATCTGCCTAAATCTCAAAATTAATAAACTCAGGAATTACTTAGCTAGAGGTATTCGGCCTTATTCATTGAGAGTTAACGTAAGTTTGAACGCTCCTTTAAGAACCATCAAGAAGCGTTCAAATTTGCTCTAACTCTGTATGAAGGAAGTACCCTTATTGAAATCTTGAATGTTCAAATATTTTAATGGAAATATTTCTTCTACAGAAATAAATAGTCTTTTATTTTGAACTGACACGAAACATAGGTTTTAAATGAAAAGGAAAATGTGAAATACAATAGTTATTATTTAAGGATAACTCTCCAATACCAGATCCTGAGTATGGCAGTATGACTATTTTCTTTCACTTATTCTTTTTATGAAAGAAGAGACAAGAGTGTCCCTGTTTTGGTAAGTTTAGTATATCGCAGTAGTTCTTGTAATTGCCTTGGTAATCGTTTAAAGCACATTAGCGTGTGATATTTGTATCTGTCGTTTGTATTCGGTCCATTTCGATGTTAGATGTATTTATTATGCAATTAATATAGACATGTCTCTCAAAGTTTTCTCGATTCATAAGTCCAGTTCTTTTTAAGCAGCCGTTCCTTATTATTTTTTTATTTAATAATTTCGAATACAATAACTAAGTTTTAGGTGAATACGGGTACTACCAGTTGACAGTCGACACAACTTACACATATTTTATAATTTTACAAGTCTCCTTGATATTAATGAATGTAAATTTATAACGTCATAGTTATAACGAGCCGACTAAGTATTTATTATTTTAACAGTAATTAAAATTTTACTAATTATATGTAATTCGCCAATTTTTTAGATGTTAATTATATGAGATCTTATCTTAAAATGTGTCATATAAAGTTTTAATGGTATGGAATAATTTAACAAATTTTAAAATGTGTAATAAGTTAGTGGAAGATTCTAATACATGACGAAAAATTATTCAGGAATAGCAATTCGTAGATTAAATCTTTTTAGATAGTATACGTTTATAATGAGACAGACAGGCTTTCAATACAAATGTTTTATTCAAGCGAAGTTCCGTTGGAGCACATTTTTTGTAAGTCATACGTGTAGTTAAAAATTAAGTCTACTTGCAATTCTATATACTCGTACACGGTCGAAGACGTGGAAAAATCTTCCCAGCAGTATCTATCTGCGTTTGGTGATAAAGCCGTGCTAGTACTAACAAGTACATGAAAATATTGATAGTATTTTTAATCGCCTTATTATCGTCAATGATCCACTGAAATATGGAAACATTACTGTAAGAATGCTCCATGCCAGTCGGAAGAACATAATGCTACATAGAAAGAGAAACTATAATTATATACAACAAATAACATAACCTATTAGAAATAAAGATCTTAGAATATTATATTCTAATAGCTTATTATGTTATTGAAAAGTTTTTCAACAGCTTTTAATGTGTAAAGCGGCATATGCAGACGTATCGTCAACTCAACGCGACCCGTGGCAATCCAGAGGGGCCTGATGTGACAAAGAATACAAAAAATAAAGCGCTTAGTGAACTCATTGTCTATGTTGCGACAATATAGGGAGGTGAACGCGGTGTTTGGGGTAGCAAGTGGTGTGCATGTGTATTTTGTGTACGCATATTATATTCGAAAACTAAGCGTTCATATGTGTGCATTAGATGAACAATGTGTGTGTGTGCTTTATAGAGGGTTGTAATGTTGCTACTGACGGGTGATGGGTCGACCACGCCCACGAAATAATCGTGCTTTTTTTCAAAGGAATTTTAGATATTTCTGGACTTGGTTTATTTTTAAAAGTATTCCCTATGTTTCGCGTTTTATGTAATGAGCAAAAATAAATGCTTTATTTTTATATCACAAGAACATTTTAATTTAAGGTTTATTATTATCCTATTCTTTTTATAAATTTTTGACATATGAATAGTTAATATAACGTACAGTATCTAATGTCAATGAAGTAGTACAATTTTTATCCATAGAGGAACAGTGGCAGAATAATAATATTAGCGGCCGAGCGGCCTGTCATAAGAGGCAACTAAGCATCTAAAGTCTTGTATTGGATGGCTGCCAGTCCTGGTCAAGAGTATGCCACCATAATAACCTTAAATTGCTCTTCGGCATCAATGGCTAGGTTCCAGTCCCCTTTGAGGCCAGCAGGGCATTGATAGCAATGAGGGTAATGCAAATTTCCATAGCCGACAGTGACAAATTTCCATTTTGTGGGCCGTCAACCTGTGTGTACTCAAGTAATAAAAAAGGAATTTGCCACTATTTCTGTAATATTTTAATCTGTGAATAAATAAAAAGGTAAATCATGTTACGCTGGCTAGATAGATACACCGTACTATTCCGAAATAGAATGAAATAAGAAGACGAAACAAAAGAGTAAAACTATTTTGTTTATTTTTAAACAGGCGTACATGTTTTTATTTCCAACCTTATATAATATGTTAGTTATCTGAATGAATACAAATTTGGGGAACTTGTCTATAGAATGGTTAGTGATGTTCAGACTATAGTTTATCTATCTTCAACACAAAATACTAAATAATGTATTGTTTGTTTTTTATTGTAATTAAATGAAGAATAATGTAATGCACATTACATTTAATGAAACGGTTAAAAACTTAAGGATGTGGACGTATGATAAAATGGTTTTGTATGTGTGTGTGTGTGTGTGTGTACAACATTTACGCTTTTCACGTATGAATCCTATTGTGTTCAAAACATTTTTTATACAGTTTATCAAGTCGGGACAGATGGTCTCTCGCTCATATAAACACCTTTTAAAATTCACCCAGCTATTATAGGGTTACAACATTATCATATATTGAGGATTTAAAATGGTTGAATTGCTTTATTTAGCAGTGAAGGCAAAACCTATATTTCTTTGTTGATTTAGGTATGTACTTTTTAATTAGCTAATTAATTTGTAACGTAATTACTATATAAAAAGATTTTTTAATAAGATATTTTTTTATAATTTTTATATTTATATTAAAATTATTTTTATTTATTATTATGTTTATTTTCAATTAGAACAAGATTACGTTATTGTTTAATTTGAAAAGGTTTTATTGTAAAGATAAATATCAAGTAATTTTTTGACCGCGAAAACGAATCTGATATGTTCCATACTTTTAAACAACATAATATTTTTGTTTCACATTTAACTCAATGTAATAAAAATATATTATATAGGCAATATTCAAATATTGTTCTGGTCTTTTTCAAAAAATTGGTACAAAACTACAAGAAAACAAATTTTTAATAAGTAACGTTTGTTTTATCACATAAAATATTTCAATCAATGCTGAATTTATCTGTTAACACACCGACTATAATATGGAATATTATAATTGATTTAGTCCTCTTACAATCTTGGCTTTTACCTTATTTTTGCAATCATCATATTTCTTCTTAAATATTTTTCAGGTATTATTTACGAAACCATTAACAGTACGTGAGTCGACAAGCACTTGGCCAGTTTTTCAACTTTGTTATAGATTTCGTAATTTTGCTATACGAGTATTATTCTTATTCCATGGTATAACTAAAAGAAGCTTCACTATTATTCGTTAAAAATGTCAGTTTCTTTGATGGAAAAAACGGCTTTTTTCTGACAATAATTATTTTTTAGATTCAACTAATATTGTATTTCTTTAAGGCGATGAAAATGACCCGGACTTTTGGAGGGCTTGCGTGGGGCCATAGAAAGACCATACTAATATTATTTATAACTGAATGTGTGTTTTGCATTGCTTTATGCATGTGTTCTATCTGTAGTGCAGTAAACCGATGTTAAGAGCTGCACTCGACGGCGCGTACAATGAGTGCGGCTACAGGGGCGGATCAGGAAGGGTTCCGATTGTTTGCAAAATATTTTGAAAGCGTCATTTTATACGGCATATTAGCCAAGCACTGCGTTTGATAGTCGAGGGACGACCGAGTCTTCGCCGGTCGAAATCATATCGTCATTAACGCATTGTGTTATTTATCCCCTTGTTTTATTTATTTATTTGTATTGATCATTCAGAGACTTCAGTTGTGTTAGTTTGATATTCAATGATAACAATTTTTATTAATAGATATAAGATGTAGGTATAGTATAGAATTATTGAAGACTATCTTTGATTACGATTTTTTGTTTAAATTCTTTTTAAATTTAAATTAAATTTTAAGTTTTAATTAAATTTAATTCCGTAGGCGTGTCTACGGAACTCTTATCTATGTAACGACAATATTGACGACTATCTGTCGTTTTGTTTCCTTCAGCAAAACGAAGGCGCACTGTGACAGTGATAATTTCCGGCAGCACTCCACTGTTCCACTTCCACCACTTTATTCTGAAACAAAGTGTCTTTCTCCAACACCTTTCGCCAACATTATTGACTGCCCGCATATGTTCTGAGGTTTATCCACTAAATTTAGAACTACCATACATTAAATTTTAATTGATTATATGACATGTAATACTTTATTCACACTCAAATATCGACTTACTTCTTTTTTGTTACTGTTATTCATTTATAATATATAGCAGAGGTTTGTTTATGTCTATTGCTTTAATGAATTCATAATGAATAAATCATTAATTGAATATAAACAAATTATAATTGGACAATTGATTAAGTTTATCTGTGAATTTATTATTTACTCCCAAATTGAGTGCTCATGGGATTGTAGTGGGCGGATCGCACTGTCGGGAGCAATTCGTTGGCGCCGCCGGCGATTTGACGCCGTTATTAGTAAATACTAATCACGCATACAAGATATCCCTGCGTTTAAATCTGTAGATTCATTATTGATTGTTTATTAAAGATATATAAAATTCTGAACAAGAAATGTTAAAAACATAACGTCAACGAGAGGCCTAATACCTTGGTAGGATATTACTTTTGTGATATCACGTTAAAATAATTATCAACAATATTTTAAAAATATTTAATACATTATTAGATTCGTTAAAACAATGATGTATTAAATATGTAACTTTACATATCATAACATTTTGTAGAATGGTAGTATCTCAGTTTGACTGTAAACTAAAAACTGTATTTGTAGGTCTGTGCCATTTGACAATAATAATAATAATTTTTGTGACATACGACTTGAGGACATTTAGATTTTACCGATTATTAAGTTTAGGATCCAGTTGTGTATTATTATTGTTCTAGAAAGACGACCCTTGTCTTTAATTTGATAAACCATACAATGCGATTTTACATAAATATAATAATTTTCCAACAATTTTAAAATAAGGTAGTAATATAAGTAACTAACCACTGGCAAATCAAAAACGGAAATAAACTTTTAAAAAGTATAAAATAATTACAGACTAACAAGTTGTCAAATTTCAGATCTTTTAATATCCGAGACCGCTAGCGAAATAAAGTGTTGTAAATTTTGTATAAGTATTATTATGTTGAAAGGAAACGCTGATGTCTAAATTAAATAGAAATTGCTTCGAGAAAGGAAATCGATACTGTCCAATTTTACATAGAATTTTATTGAATCATATAACATTTATTTATTTGTATACGAAGCCAATAATTTATAAAAAAAAGCGAACCCGCTACTGATCTACAAAATATCAGTTTACCGAAGCGTGAAATAAAAATGTACTTATTTGATTTGTATGCTTTTGACTTGCATTGTCTCGTCGAGTTGTCGAGGTAGACGATCAGGTTTCTATTTTATAAATATTATAGATTGTATCTACATTATTATACATACATACAACCCTACGTATTACAATAACATTGATCGGTAAATTAAAAAAAATTGTTTCTTTTTTTATTGATATTTTTATAATTTCTACATTTCGGGATATAAGTCTAATATCAAAAGATTTGTATCACTTTCACTTTTTTGTAAATGATATTTAAAATTAAGCGTTTTTTTTTGTTAACATACAAAACGTATATTTAATCATTGTGACAGCGGCTGATTTGATTTCTCCGAAGGCATTTAAAATCATCAAAAATAGACGTTAAATTATTGATGAAGACATTTAAGTTTATATAAATAGATATGAAAATAATCATGTATAAAAACTTCAATAGTAACTCGATATTATATAATAGTGTCGGGGTGAAGGTAAGGAAAGGAATGCTCCGGTGGTTCGGGCATGTGAAACGAATGTATGATGAAAAATGACTAAACAGATATACAATGCAAAAGTGGATGGATGCACAAGTCGCGGAAGGCCACAACACACTTTCCATCATCAAATTGATCGTGTATTAGCAGAAGGTGATGTCAGGAGCCTTAAGAACAGACGAGCGTGCATGACAAGAGCTATGAATGACAAAGAAGCAAGTAAGGTATGTAAGAATAAGCCTGTATGGCGCTCTGTTGTACGTGCCTACCTCGCAAAGGACCTGGCGTGAAGTTATGTATGTATGTATGTAACTCGATATGTATATCTGTTAATCTTTCACGGAAAATCTACTAAGGATACTGGATTGATTTTTCTGTAATTTTCTTTAAATGTAGTTTTAATACCGAAGTTGGACATAATACTTTTCATGCCGGGAGATGGGATACGTTGCGATATAGATGAAATGAAGTTAATTTCTCGGGGGCAAATAGCACTAACATAAAAATTTAACACAATGTAACCTGTATGAACGTCTGCTCTTTAAACAAGAAGCACGCATTAGGGGTTGACCAGGGGCGCAGCCGCCCGCCTACCGGCCCATTGTGTTGCTGGACGAGGTCGGAAAGCTCTTCGAGCGCATCATCGTCGACCGCCTCGTCCAGCACTTATCGACGACGGGGCCGGACTTGGCGGACAACCAGTTCGGCTTCCGCATGGGGCGCTCTACAATCGACGCTGTCATGCGCCTGAGAAGCCTGGCGGAGGAAGCAGTTTCCCGGGGCGAGGTATTACTGGCGGTGTCTCTTGACATCGCCAACGCCTTTAATTCCTTGCCCTGGCCTTGCATTATGGAGGCACTCCGGTATTTTGGTGTGCCTCCCTACCTCGCCAAAAAGTCGGGATTATTTAAATGAGAGAGCCGTCATTTACCCGGTCCACGAAGGATGGAATCGGCGAGCCATGGTGTGCGGTGTTCCACAGGGGTCAGTTCTTGGTCCCCTCCTGTGGAACATCGCATACGACTGGACGTTGCGCAGTAGGGTCCTCCCTGGCGTCAGTATCATATGCTACGCGGATGATACTTTGATCGCAGCTCGGGGGAGGACCCATAGGCAGGCGTGCCTTCTAGGCACGGCTGGGGTGTCGTTAGTAGTAGGCAGGATCCGGCGTCTTGGACTGGAGGTGGCGCTTCAGAAGACTGAGGCTGTGTTCTTCCACGGCCCTCGTAATCGACCACCTCCAGACACCGCTATTATAGTAGGAGGCGTCCGCATCGGCATCGGGGAGACCATGAAATACCTTGGATTGGTCCTCGATAGCCGGTGGGATTTTTCGGCACATTTTCGGCAGCTGCTCCCCAGACTCAAGGGGGCAGCGGGTGCGCTATCGCGCTTGCTCCCCAACATCGGGGGGCCGAACGCCACGTGCCGGAAACTCTTTGAAGGCATCGTACGGTCGATGGCCCTCTACGGGGCCCCTGTATGGGCAGATCGCCTGACGGCCCGAAACGCACCGCTTTTGCGTCAAGCTCAGCGAATATTGGCCGTCAGGGCGATAAGAGGATACCGTACGGTGTCCTTCGAAGTGGCCTCTCTACTCGCCGGATCCCTCCCATGGGACCTGGAAGCCAGGGTCCTGTCGTCACTATATGTATGGCGCAAAGAAGCCCTGCCAAGGGGCACCAGACCCGCGCCTCGCGAAGTCGAGGCGTGCAGGTCGGAGCTCCACCAGGTCGCCGTGGGAGTATGGGAAGATCGCCTTAGACGCCCCAGCGCGGGCCCCGCCACCATCGAGGCGGTGAGGCCCGTCCTGCAAGAATAATAATAATAATAATAATAATAATAATAATATAATAATTCCGGCTGACGCAGGTTCTCTCGGGGCACGGCTGCTTCGGGAGGTACCTGTGTCGCCTCGGCCGCGAGGCAACGTCAGGGTGCCATCACTGCGACACAGGCGACGAGGATACGGCGCTGCATACCCTACAGGAATGTCCTGCATGGACGGAGCAGCGCCGAGAGCTCGTCGCCTACACCGGATTGGACCTTTCGCTCCCGGCCGTAGTTCGCACCATGGTCGGGAGCCGCACCGGATGGGACGCCGTCTCCTCCTTCTGCGAGCACATTATGTTTGCGAAGGAGGAGGCGGAGCGGGAGCGTGAGCGTACATCCTTGCTCCGCTCCCGCCAAAGGAGGACGCGCCGACGCCGGAGGTCGGAACTCGACCTTCGACCACCGTAAGCGGGCGGCGCGGGTGGGGCCCCTAGGGGTATAGGGGTTCTCACTCACCCGCATATGCCGTCGAGATGAGAGCGCGAGTGTTCCGCGCGCGCTCATCTCTCTTCCCGTGGGGTGCGTTACAGACCGCCCCACGCACGGACTAGACCAAGGAAGTCGCCGGGGGAGCAGCTCCCCCGGCATTGGAAGAGGCCCAGTGAGCGGGGCCCACGCCTGCCAGGGCATTGCGGAGCCGGGATAGCCCATTCCCGTAGCCCTGGCATAAGGCGCAGGACGGAACACCCAGGGGTTTTAGTGGGTATCCCTAACTGGGGAGTGGCAATAGCGTGGCTCCGGTTCTGACCGGGCACGCTAGTGCCACCCCCGATCTGGCGAATCCCACACTCACACGGGTCGCGAACATCCCCCCAGGCTTCTGCGCCTGTCGCGGCTTAGTCCTCAAACGGATTTCCCCTGGCCAAAAAAAAAAAAAAAGGGGCGCAGCCGCGGAGTAAACTTTAAGTCAAAGTCAAAGTAATTTATTTTGTGTATACAGGTTTGAATAACCTGCCAAGCCGCCTTGGACAAGCGTGGCGGGTATACTGTCCGTTGCCCTCTAATGGGAGGCCCGAGCCCAGCAGTGGGACAGTTATGGGCTGACATTATATACACAGGTTTCAATATGATGTCCATAATGATAACAAATAGGTATCGCTGTATCCTGCCACATATGTAGCTTACAAAATAATATAATTTAAAACTAATAATGTCCAGATTAATTTACAATTTATAGTAATAATGCTGAATAATAATTATGATTCCTCATGTCACAAAATCAGACTCCTGTATCAGTGTTTGGGTCAGAAAGATACTCATGTATTGTGTAATATGCTTTTTTTATTAGTAATTGTTTTAATTGTAATTTATAGCTTTTGATGTCGAGCTCCTTAATTTTCAATGGTAGTTAATTATAAATTTTAGTCGCTATACAAAAAAGACTGTTTTGAAACAAAGTGGTTTTCGAAGGAAGTGAAAGAAGGTAACTGTTATGGCGTTTACTGTTGTATTTAGTGTATAAATGTAAATTATTTTTAACAAACAAAGCAACTTCATAAATGTATAATAATGGTAATGTCAGTAGTTTAAGGGATATAAAATATGGTTTACAAGAATCTGTTTTCATTATATGACATATAGCACGTATACAGCGTTTTTGCGCTATAAAAACGCGTTCTTTACCAGTGCTATTGCCCCAAAATATAAGACCGTATCGTAACAACGAAACAACATAGCCATCATAAGCATTTAGTTCTATATATTTATCGTTTTTTTATTAAATGCGGATTTGGTTGCAGATCATTGTAATTTGAAGTCTGTCTTCAGTTCAGGTATTTCCTGAAAGACAGATAAATAATTTTCGTGAATAAAAAGAAAATTCCTTTATAGACAATGTATACTGGCCTACTAAAAATGATTCAAAACATGTAATTTAAATATCTGCTATTATTAATATATTATAGTTCTAACTAATCGTTAAGTGCGTCTCGGACCATGCTCAATGAAAGGTTCCATGGTGGTGTGAGTGTTACTTTTTTGTCATTTAAATAGAGAACCCTAAAAAATGTAATCACACAATTAAACCATATCTCAAAGACTACTCAAAATATTTTATGACTTTAAGACCGTATGCAGTCGTTTAATTTTAATGCAATTGAATGTGTAGGTACCTACACTCAGTAATAATTTTTCAAGATTGGCTAGTTAACGATATCTTACACACATACGCCAGTTATTGCTGATGTTTAACCTCCCAATTTCATGTCTGGGACATGATCCAATTTTTAGGTTATTCGCCGTATAGCTATGCCATTAAATAATAACATTTAGAGGACATTTTACTTCCCAATTTCATCCATACAGTTCCAACAGTCTTTGAGATAATATCTGTGTCATGTATACTTAGACAAACAGATGAACAGAGATGATAAAATAAGGGATCTCCATTTAGTGTTGAAACCCTAAAATCCCATACTTGCACCTATAAAATAATTATAGCTTCCGCAATTTATCTTTGTGGCCCCGCCATAAAACTTGCGTAATTCAACTTTTTGCAATCAGCTCAAAAATGTCATTTAAGAAGAACTAATTAAGTACATAATGATGGGCAGTAAATTCCCAGGTAGGTAACAATTATTTTACAAGCTCCTTACTTAATTTATTGCTGGTCGTAAAACAATTCTTCAAATTCCACACAAAAACGTCTGGTCTATTCAAAACCCGATATAAGATAATAGCTTACGGGGGCATAGGACAAAACGCAACACTAAAGTGTGATGGTCAAAAAGAGAATAAACATCTGGCAACACACTCGGGCAACCCTGGCCATACAAATTTCTGGTTCCCTTAAATTCGATATTTAAAGTTAAGTACCAATACTTTACCAATAACAATGCTGTTTGTGCGACAGGGACAAGCATACAAGGACTCGACTCCACAGTAGACATTTTAATTTACGATCTGTTTTTTTTGGATACGCAGTTCAGACGAATTTTTGACTTTTGTAATGAAATTGAAAAATGGAATTCTGACTGGAATAGTTTTTGTCCTTGCCTACTCAGAAAAGGACTTCACAAGTCGACGGGCATTTATAGGATGCCCGTTATCTCGTTTTGTTTGCGTCCAGAATCGTATTACAAGGATATTCTTTGATATCAGTAGGTTGTTTGATGCCGTTGTGTCGACCCAGTTATTGTCGAGGCGTGTATTGATGAGTAATAACTTCTCTTAACTGTGTGCATGAAAAGCCACACAAACTGTTTGGTCCAGCTGCAGGGGGCGGTACATTATGACTTAATGAGAATCGAAGTGTTTCGTCTTATCAACGTGTGTCTGCTTCAATGAGTTTGACGTCTAAACACACGATAGCAACGTTAATACTATTATTATATTATTTTATATTCAATCTATAGTAATGTCTAAAGGAGATAGTGAATTTGTTCGGATATTTGTCCATAAACACGTAAAGAAAAAGTGTTCATTTCTTTTTCACAATCTTGGAAATGGGCCGATTGTAATGTAACTTGGTTTCGGATGAGGTATAACGGATATAATTTTGGACTAATTTTAATCTAGAAAGTGAAATGTTTCCGCGGAATATGAATTAATAGTTTCCGCGAATTGCAATTTATTTTATTTGAAATTAATTAATAAATGTGCAGTGTGCTAAAACGGTATCTAGGAACGAATAATAGATATGATGGTTATTTTTATGTGACTTTCTTCCATATTATTACAAGTTTTTATTATTATTAAGTACAAAACAAATATGATATAAACTTACCAGTATGCGTCCTTTTATGTATTTTGAGATTTTCTGATCTTGCGAAAACTTTTCCACACCCAGGGAACGGACAAGGAAATGGCTTCTCACCAGTGTGGACACGGATATGGTTCACTAGTTTGTATTTCGCCTTGAATGGTCTTCCATTTCTAGAACAGCCCTGCCAAAAGCAAGCGTGGGTCGTGCATTCGGGTCCGCCTACATGTTCCACGGTTAAATGCGTCACGATCTCGTGCATGCTTGAGAACAGTTTGTTACACAATTTTCGCGGTGGCGGCTGTTCTGGGTCGAGCCACTGGCACCGCATGTCACGCCTCGGCGGTGCCCGCACGTACCTCAGGAAGGCATGAGGCGCATGAGTGTGGGCATGCGGCACTAGGGGCGGTGCGCCGCCCTGGTAGTGCATGTCGCCCCGCCAGTCCCAGCTTTGTTCGAGCGGCTGCTGTGGGAACAACTCGCCGCATCCGCTATACTCTCGCAGATATCCGGGTTGGTACGAATGTAGCGGGTAGGGCTGGTAGTGTGTCGGGTGGTGCGGAGGCGGATGCGGTGCGGCTGGCCTGTGTTGAGGGCCAACCCCACATCCCGGCTGCGGCGACATCTTCAGCCCATACGAGGCGAGGTGGGCATGGTTGGTCTCGAGGAAAGCGTTCATGGCGGGGGTGGCCGACGCCGGCGCATAGCCCCATTCGCCCGCCACCATCCACGCGGCGGGACTTCCCCGCTGTTGACTATACTCCTCAATAAATCCGCCTTGTTGATGATCGAGGCAGTTGTAGCTTGCCCGAACTCTTCAATATGTTGTCCTTTGTTTCGCAACCTGATAAACAAAACATTAATTTTGACTTTAGTTGTTAGTAAAGAACAGTAATCATACTCGCATACTAGATATTACCTACTTATAAAATAATAACAGGGACAACTTCAACACATTTCTCAAAATAATACGGAACGGCCGTGCGGCCATAACCGAGCGACGAACATTATTTATTTTTAGTAAAAAAAAGTGAGCCAGGTACTTTTGGACATTAAATTAAACTGTGGGTAAATTTATAGGACATTTTTATACGCCTGAGACAAAAATTTCGATTGTAGTCGTGTATATTTAATTTTAGTTTATTTGTTAGGCTGACTCCAATCTCTTTATGGACGAGGTTTAGCATCGATAATTTATTAAAATAGTTTTATGAATGATAAAACCAGTTTTATCGATAACCAAAAAAATCACAGCAGCATACATAGCCCTTTGGTAATTATTGGAATATGTCACCAACCAAACATTAAATTAAGTTTATAATTGACATCATTAAATGTTTAATATGTATTTATATATTTATATTGTTGTTTGTTATATCTTCAGTGGTTTCCAGGACAATACAAAAGCTTGCGATACTGATCTGATGAAAACTTTCAGATAAACCGCCTAACAACAAGTTTCTATATTATATCCATTTACATTACAAATCAATATCTTATATATAACAGACAAAAGCTGACAACTAGACGAGATTGAATAGACAGCCTGAAGATGACTTATGACTTATTTTTGTTTTAAAAACATTGTTAACAAGGAAATTAAAATATAAGTACGTATTCCCGGCAACGTGCTTAGCATTTCTTAAGTAAAATATTTTATGTATGTAAAGTTCTGCTTTTTCTAGTTGTTCTTATATAAATTTATTGTTTAGAGTTAGCTGAAATGCAAGCAGTTACATCTAACAATGCTAATAATGAACAAATATCTTACATAAATATTAGTCATGCTATAACATAATAATAATAACTTCATGCAGCGACCAGTGTAAAGCATATTTTAAATTAAATATATTTATACATATATTTCTTAGTTATACGAATATGGATTAGCAATTTAGTTGCACGCTTCTAATTCCTATCTTGCATGTAGAAAATGCATTTTTTCGCTGGTAAAAAGTAACCAAAATTCATGTTCATCATTAAAGAAACAATTTGTGCTAAATTTCATATTATCATAAAGTATTTACACTTAACGTTACGAAAACATCCGTACAAAGTTGATTTTACATTTAAATAGTATAGAATATTTCATTGTTTCAAATAGTTTTTTTAACAGGGATTATATTAGACATGTATTGACTCCGTTTGGAATTAGATAAACTTAAAACTCCACAACATATTTTTTTTAATCTGTAAGAGATTTTATGAAGCTACTCTTGACCAACTGAATTATACTTTGTATAAGCAATAACCATAGTCAAACAACGGAGCAATGTTGTCCTTACAAAATTATCTATGATAGGCATCTTAGTTATACTATATTACAAGAACTCTTCATGCGACTTCGCTCGCGTCATTTTCCAACCTTTAATCCCTATACATATGTAAATAAATACCTACAACCAAACTAAACTCTTTTAGGCCAATCGTATATTCCTTTACCTCACTCAGTTATGATATGGCTATTAATCTATTCAGTTATAGTGGTTTGGTGGCTAATGTACCCGCATCTCATTTGGGTTTGAATCATGGGCAGGAAGAGCACATACACCACTTATGCAGTTTTTCGGACCTAATGTGCAATTCCGTTAATGATGGTGAAGAAATATAAAGGAAACTTACACATTGAAATCATCGATATGCGAAAGCTTCCACTTTAAAACCTTGTCGGGTATAGGTGCCGACCATTCCTCTTAAACGGGAAGGCCCGAGCTCATCAGTTGGACGTATATGGGATGCCATTATAAAAGAGCTATGAGAGTCTGTCAGTCAAAGCAACTGTAATTTTTTTGTGGGTGTCTACATAATCGCATTATTTGAAAATAATGTTGTTTATGCATTGTTTAAAACACTTTGGGAGTATACGTCTCTACCTGAGTCTGTGTAACAAAGTCGATGCTTTCAGATTTCCATCTAATCTGTACATTATCTGCGCGACTCCCTGCCGTGTGGCCGGTCCATCACAAAGCAACGGGTTGACAGATCTCAACAGACGCCCATAAACCAATAGGATTACCAAAACCACCTTTAACATTTCACATATCCATTTTGAACCTTATATTTAAACAAAACTTACTATAAATCATTTTACAGACGAAAATGTAAAGTTGTGGAAAAAATTTGCAGCTGCCACGGAGCGAATTTCCACAGTTTTAAGGAATTAGTTTTTTAATCCCATTAGCACTGCTATTGAGATGTGCAATAGTTGTCAGTTTAACTGTATTTCTTTAACGGAGGATTAGGCATTTCCTAATTAAATAATGACATTTGTGCATTTAACAGTTTTAATCTTCATTCCGTTCTCTTGTGTATATTTGTATAATTTAGTGTGACGCGCTTTAGCATCAATTGAACAGGATCAGATCAGTTTTTATTTATAACATACAGTCTGCCGAATGACAGCAGAGACTGAAAAACGCGGCGAATTTAAGAAATATCAGTATGTTAACTCCAAATGACCACAGTATTTGTTCAATAAGTAAACGAATTCAATAAGTAAAAGGAAAAGTAATTTTGCATTTCTTTAAATTCAAGGTCTTTCTACTGTTATTTTTTTCGAATTTAGAAATCGTATATACAACAATATGTAATTCACATTAATTTAAGCTTATAAATGCTAAAACATAATTACACAAAAATAACAAATATGTCAGTAATAGCGACAATATTTTCGTAAAATAATATTGACACTTGTATTAGCATTGCCATGTTTGGCATTGCGAAATGCCAAACATGTCCATAAATTGAAAAATATAATAAATATATATCATGTTACATAAATAAACAATAATATAGCAAGAAATAATAATTAATGTTTTTATCTGCACTGTTCTTTTTCATCTGCACACGGCGAGGGCCAAATCAAAACTAAATTCATCTTAGAGTTGACAATGGGTGCTTCGACTGATACAGGGAATATTATATTCATTCTCGGAAGTTATCGAAAAATTACGATTGTCTTAGGTACAACACTGTCCAACATTCAACAGGTTCCCCTACCTATTTGACTTAAAAGTATGTATTGAATATTTATTATATTACATTTCGTCAACAATGCAAAAACATATTCTATCTTTAATTTTTTTACTAATAAAACTGAATTGTTTGCCTATGATTTCAAAATAAATACCGACATATAATTAGCAAAGAAAAAACAAATAGTTGTATGAATGAAAATGTTATGAAAATGATATGTAAATAATCTGTATATTGAAAAATATATGTTCAGCATTTTTACTTTACAAGCTAATTGGTATTTAATTATAGGATTTTCCTACAATCTAGGCAGCAAACCGACAACAACTTGCCTAATCATAGGAAAATCTGCTTAGTCTGAAAGTCAAATCCACACAATCTATATAAATAAAAATATATAGATATACAGTAAATAAAACAGAAACTTTATCTTCGAACATAAATGTTTTATTTCAATGTCTTGCAAGCTTCAGACATATGAAGTAAATTCACAGTTAGTAGGTTTAAAATAAATTAGCTTCATTATTATAAAGGATCACATGATGAAATGTTGAAAACAAAGAATAGAACGTAAGAAGCATTTTAGTCTTGGTTAAAAATGCATTGTAATGTTAATGATCATTTGACTAATAAATCTTAATTGCTAGTTTCTAATACATTTTACGTTAATTGATATTTTTAAATTAATTAACAAAAACGCGTTATTTATGGTAATTTTTAACTAGCATATAAACCTCGTATAAATATTATGAATAAAGATGTTAACAATTATAGGATTGATTTATAGTACACTTAATGTAGTGCGACCTAAAAGTTTCACGTATTAAGTAGGATGTAAGTAGAGAAGTAAATTTAAGTAAATGGAATATAATAGGTGGAACTCGTGAATACTCTTACGTGAATTAAATATCACTTAAAATTTACTTACTCTTATAACATTTAAAATCTTTAAATGTTTACTGCAAATATGTTTTGTCAATAAGGGGGATAAAAGTATATTTTAGATCCAGAATATGAAATCGAATTAAATATAAGTGAAGTCGCATGAAAAGCCTTAGTAGAATAACTACACGTTAGTACTTTATATGTCCATCATTATTATCGGTTCATCGACCGTGAAGAGGCAAAAAACTAAATTCTACACTGATATTATAACAAAACTAATAATTAGATATACGTACTTGGTTTATGTTTGTCTACAATACTATGATTCATATGTATAATATTTGAGATAGCAGTTTTATACATTAATTAAGCTCCGCCAGAGGCTTCACCCAAAGGACCAGCGAACTAAAGAGTATAATTTGAAGACATAAACATTGTCTCAAAAGCGATGTTACCATGTTTCAGTATTTCTATCTAGTTTTTTTTTATTCCGAAAATACAGCACACAGGCTCACATCCCACCTGATAGAAAGCGATTACCATCTCCTATGGACATTTGCAACACCAGAGGTGTTACTAATGCGCTGCCGGCTTCGAAGACATTTTATGACATCTTTTTTGCAAAAACCTTATCGTAGCTCTGTGGGATAACATCAGCTATGAGAAACATTCTACAGAACCGTTGCATACATAAACGAAGTGGCTTAAGGAATTGTATATGAATTCCCAGCCGATTGGGAGTGGTGCAGTGGTAAAAGAAGTCGAACGGACCATTCTGAAAAAATCCTCGGAATCGGAAACTGTGATATAGAAGTTGGGCTTATAATACTATTCTGATTTAGGATAAGGATATACAGCGTAATGTAAACGCAGTAAGCGCAAACCTCAAAGTAGTTTCCTTGGGCCACGGCATGCAAAATACTGTTTCTATTCCAAGAACAGTAGTTTTGAGTGGCGTAAAGATTAATTTATTATACTTATATTGTGAAAATTATTTTATTTAATATCATCGCCTACAGGCACTTGCAACAGCAAAGGCCTTACAAATGCACTGCTGCCCTCTTAAGGGCGACTGGAACCTGGTAAGAAATACCGGAACATAACTCAAGGTTGTTATAGCGGCTTACTCTATCACCATGGATCTACAGCCAGTCGAGAGTCACCCAGACGGGCAAATACCCTACCACTTGGCTGTGGGTTACGTAGTCGCCTCAACGACAGGCCGCCCGCCCTCTTGAAATTGTATTCATTCTCTGTTCCTGCAAGGATAGACGGAGCTTCTTCGTGGTTTTAAGAATTAACCAACTATAATGTCAATTATTGCATATAAATTATCAATAACATAAATAGATTGTGTTACTTTTATCATTTAATTTGAAATATTCTGGTTTTTATTGTAGACTTACATAATTATTACTTTTGACTAAAATTTAATTGATATTTAAGTTACTTAAACTAATTAAAATAAAATAAGGCACTAAAAAGAAACGATATATACTGTGATTTTTAATGTATGCCCAAAGAAATTAGATTACTATTAAAATCTACAGATCTAAGAAAAATATAGTGAACCATAAACTAGTACAATGAAGGAAACTTAGCTTATATTGTATACTACCTAAAATCCCTTAATCAAAGACTAGTAGACTAATATGTGCCTGAATGTTAAACTACAAAATGTAAACGTAGACCAGAATAAGATTGTGTGAAGGGTAATATGATGATTTCATTGTTGTGTGACAAACTATGTATGTTAGAATGGAGGAATGTGGAAGTAAAAGGCATATTGTACCGACCCTAAATAATTGGGATAAGGTGAAAGAAAAGAGAGAGAGAAGCCTTGGCAATCTAAGTCAGTGAGTAAGGTGGAACCTTATTCACTGACTCCCAGAAGACTGGCTACGTTACCTTATTATACAGCCCTCTGATCTGATGAACTAAGTAGGTACAATGATGTTAGTTTTTAAACCGGTTAGATGGCGCCATATTTGCTTTCAAAGCTGTAAAACTGTGTGTATATGTGTGTGTGATTCTAGTTCTTGAATTATATCACAGGGTAGAAATGTTGTTAAACTTCAAGGTGGTTTTAAAAATTATTTCATGAAAAATTCGTCTAAGGGTTCGTGAAATAGTTTATAAATTGTAGGCCTTTATTTTTGATTTAGGGTTCAATAACCATATAAAGGGTATTCAAAGAATAAAGTATAATTCGGATAAAAAAAATATTTGTGTGAATAAAACAGTAGAATATAAAAGCATTTTAATATAATACAATTTATTCGACCGACAACTGATAATTGAAAAATCGGCCGTATATGCGTAGTCTTTACGTGAATTCAAAAAAATTGCATCGGGTTCTCTGTCGTTTGTATGTTCTATTCCAGTTGCTTTTTGAAATAGCTTCAATGTACAGAGAGGGCACGCTTAGAATTTTATAATATTATACAGATAAATGCTTTGCATTGCTTAAATAATAAAAACTTGTTCGCCCGTGGTCGAAATTCGACCATTATAATTAATGTCAAAGACTATACTTGTATAATCACAGATTTCGCCAAGGTAACACTGTTAATTTTGAATAATAATAAAAATATTCCAAAAAAACAAAAGATGCGTTTGTGTGTCAAATAGGTACATGGTAGTGTGTGTAATGTTTTTTTATAATGTATTTTTTATGCATAATAAAAAAATAGCATTTTCCACTTCTCTATATAAATTACAAGTAAGCGAAGTTTTATATTCCTCCTTCCGCGTTATTCTCGTAAAAAGGGGTACAAAGTTTTTGCTTCACATATTAATATATAGATTTTTTTTCCGTAGCATATGTGGTAGTAAGTTACACGTGCAACTATGTAAAAATGCATAGACACGACTATATGCTTACACGTTCACTCATTATTAGCTTCTTATGCTTGAACAATAATTGTTAATTTATGCAGAAATTCTGAATGCGCAGTAGTGTAGTATATAAGATCAAGATCAAATAAATATTTTAGTTGAAGATGCAGTAAATTAATATTAACTTTTATAAGGAATAAATAATACTATTAAATAGAAACATTTTTTTTAATGTTATTAAATGTGAGAAAACTCATTACGGTTTTAATGGCACCCTTATACACTTCGAGTAGTCATATCCGTCCGTGCCTCTGTCAATTTATGTCACATTGACTCGTCTGTATAAATAAATTTGGCAAAAATATTAATTTTATGTGCCGCTACATAATAAACTAATAAATACGAAACATAACAATCATATGCATACATGTACCCAGCTGAAGGATTTGTGTTCAGTGTACATGAACAAAGTCGTTGGGTATTTGTTAAAATCATAGTATATCATAGTATTTAATGACTTTCTTATTTAAGTAAATAGTTAATCCTAAAGTCATAAAATTCTTATCACCCCGCCCAACAATAAAGTGCAAACTTCTACAAAAACTTTATTCAGTAAGGGCTAAAAACTACTTTCAATAAAAATAAGTCGAATCAATAACCGTTATCTAATCGAAGGTTAATTGCAAGAAGTAATTGTTATTTACATTTGCATTTCAGGCTCTATGGGCGGGCCGCTTGCATAACGTTCCTTAAATTTATTTAAGAAACACTAAACGCATTTAGCACCCTTAAATACAATAAGCGTCTAGCAAAACGCAAAATTTGTCGCTAAATAATATTTAGACAGTTTAATATTATTGACTTATTTTACTTAAAGGCAATCGTTATGCTAGCCCCCTATAAGTGATGCAAAATACTGTTCTAAAGCAAGTTTTGTTACATCTTTTGAAATATATTTTTCTTTTATTTAAATATTTTATTGTTCATTATTCTATTACTGGAAAATTTGAAGAATTAAATGATAATAAATAAATAAAATTTCATGCTTATAAGACAGGCCCGCTTGCACAACAATCGTCTTTAAATAAAATTAGTTAATTTTATTTAACTCTCTAAACGCGTTGAACAGTAAATGCATTTACGTTGTCTTGCACGAGGCACTCTCCCATGTCATTTAGTAAAATGTATTTATGCTATCGGTAAAACAGCCAGATGTGTTTCATTTCACGTAGCGGTACGTTTTATCGAACAAACACACGAAATTTAGCTTAAATGTTAGTGGTTTCCTGCGTAAAAAGGATTTTACTTGGCCAATCTCAAATTGACATTTGAAATTTTGTTCGTTTGGTTAAGTTTATTTCGGAATTTTTAGCGGCAACTTGAAGAATGATCTTTTGCGGTTTTATTTTCGATTTTATGGGTATTTGAAATAAATAAATAAAATAAAATACGAGTGACGATCTGTAATTGACTTTTTAATAACTTACAATTTCATAAAGAATAATGAATATTAATTTACGAAAAGATTTGTTGAAAATTTTCTTTAATGCAGAAGATATATGCTTTCCCGTCTCACGTTCAGGGTCCTTTTTATAATCAAAGAATCGTAGACAAAGATCATAAGTTTGTCTTCGCTGCCTCCATTATATAGGCGTTCTAGCTCATCCCATACTTCCTTAGTGCTTTTATATATCATAACTTGTTTTAGAATCTCATCCGTTATGTTTGTCGTCATCAGAGTTGAAACGGCACAGTCAATTTTTAGAAATTGTTGTAAATTTATTTCATATTTGGCTTTAGCATCTCCACCATCAGATGCTGCAGGCTTATCGGGCTTTTGAAGTTTTCCTTGCAAAATTTTTTCAGCGCCGGGTATTGCCCTGCGCGCTCTCTCAATACGATACCGCCAAGGCTTATAATTTTTACCATCTAGGTGCATTAGTTTTACCTTGAAGCTTCTGCGATCGCCTTATCCATTGTGAACGTCAGGTCGAGTACAATGCTAGAATATTGTATTTATTCTTTCCTAGTTAAAATATCTTTACTGGATCCAATTCCTTAACTTTATTACTCTGCTACCATGTTAGTTTGTACGAATAATGGGTATTTAGAATTGAGATAAACAATTAAAGCAAATAATATACGATTGACAATCTGTAATTGACTTTTTATAAGTGACAACTTCATAAAGACATACGAGTGACAATGTTTAAACGCGTTTAAGGAGTTAAATAGCCATTTTTGGATGATTAACTTTGACAGTTCTGTAAACGTATTTACCAGTAAATTTAGCGTTGTGCAAGACGCTTATCGTATTTAAGGGCGGTAAATGCGTTTAGCGTTTTTTAAATAAAATTAAGAAGCGTCATGCAAGCCGCCCTAAGGCCCGCATGCACAACGATCGCCTTTAAATAAAATTATTTACATACATACATACATAACTTCACGCCAGGTCCCTTGCGGGGTAGGCACGAACAACAGAGCGCCATTTAGGCTTATTCTTACACACCTCACTTGCTTCTTTGACATTCATAAAATTATTTAATCGTATTAAACTGTCTAAATACGTTTTATACAGAACGTATTGACAGTTCTTTAAACATATTTAGCAGCAAACTTTGCGACGTGCGTCTTGCACGTCGCAAAGTTTGCTGCTGATTGTATTTAAGGGTGTTAAATACGTTTTGTGTTTCTTAAATAAATTTAAGCAACATTATGCAAGCGGCCCTAAGAAAGAGAGCGCCTTTTACCGTCGGCAATTGATATGTTTCACGTGTCAAGGTTAAAATGGAAATTAAGTGTTGTTAGTAAAAGTGTAATGAAAAAAGAATAACAATATATACATATAAAAGTTATAAGAAATAGTACCATGTAGGTATTTTTGGAAAATATTTTCCGACTTGGACTTTATATAGATACATTTGAAGCACTTGAAAACTAGACGCCGTATATGAGCTCTGGTTTAATTTATTTCTGACTAGGATTGTCCTGCGACTCCGTTCACGCTTGACATATAACGTAGACTACAGTATTTTGCCAGTATTTAAATTAAAAGGGTAGGCATTTTCAGCAGGGCAACAGATATTTTGGAAGCAAATATAAGAATCCTGAAGATTCCCGTAGAAACCCGGAATAAATAATGTTACTAAACACATACATAACTACATCTACTCAACTAAACATGTGTTAGTTATATGGAAACTATCAGGTTAAGAAATATTAATATCGAGAGGTTTCTAAGTTAGTAAATCCCGGAAAGTATTAAACAAGTCCCGGATTATATTGTTTTGGTATCAATGTAATCCGAATAAGCTAATTTTCGTTTGATATACACTACCCACTTTAAAACACTCCCGGGAAAATTCTCGCGGGATTCCCGGAATATAAAGTAACGAATCGCTTGAAAAGGACTTAAGCTATCTTTCTAGTGAAATCTTATTGAAAGTAGCTAACACTCCTGCAATTGAACTAATTTATACCATTCCAAAATTCTCGCGGGATTCCTGGGACACAGATAACGCAGCATTCAAAAAAAGAATGTAAGTAAGTAATCACTTTAGTGAAGTCTGTGTCTGAATAACTTAATTTTTATGCACTCGAAAAACTAAAAACTGCTCCCAGAAAAACTCCTGCGGGATTTCCGGAAAAATTACACTTATCATTACATAATATTTGCAATCGATCGGAGATAAAATCGCATTGGAATGCGAAATCTTTTTTCAGTCTGAACATTTAAATAATTACCAGAAAAATGCTCCCGGGATTCTCAGGACAAAAGCATAGATTTTAAGTCTAAGAATTTGATGTTGATCAGCAAAAACCGGCTCCGTAATTTTCACTTAATCTCGAATAAACAGACAAACAAACAGACAAGAAATCTAAAAAATCGCATCGTGTTCTCCATCATTTGTATTCTTAGAATTTAAAATATTATAGACAACTGCCTGCTATTCTGTTAGAAGTTAAGCCTGAGTAAGTTCTGTAAGCATAACCGCCGGGATGCCTTAAAATAGGACATTGCTTGCAAAATGAGAATACTATCATTATGCTGTATCATATGTTCATAAAGATATACAAAAATATTTTTTTTGATCTTGTTTTAGATGAACATCAGTAAATTCTTTGTTTATGTGCGGTTTATTTAGACCCGTAGTCAAACAAAATCCTTGCTTAAGCTTGAATTAAATTTTTAAATTCAGTATGTGGACTGTATACATATAAATACATTTATACAGTGAAAATAAATTATAATTCTGAGCATAAACTAGAATAACATAAAAACGTAACTAAATAAATATATTATCTTTAATTTAAATTTTATAAATAATTTAAAATGTGAACGTCATAGAGTACTTGTAGCGGAACTAGCGGATCGTAAAAACCGACCAAATCGTCCCGGTATCGCCTGATCCTATAATTATAATATTATCCATTCATTGGTCTTCCAGCTGGTTATAATTGACTTAATTTCATACAAGTAATGTTAATTGTCTACCAATACTAAATAGAAGAATGGATAGTAGGGTAGATAAGATATACGCGACTTTCGTCCTATGTGTGATATTTTAATTTTACTGTTCATTATCTCAAGTATCGGTTTATGCATAAACATTGTAATAGACACAGTTATTGCACGTATCATTGATTTTTAGTCTCACAATGCTGAAGTATTATTAGGCCCAATAATATCTTAGGTAGGTAACTACTATTACTACTTAGTAGTAATACTATTATTATAATTCCTACCTACTATTATAATTTGACACTACTAGTTTAGAAAGTAGTAAGTACCTAGTAGTAGCAGCCAACCAGTAGTAAGGCGAATTAATGGATACTAAGATACAGATGTGTCAAACCTGCCAAGCCGCCTTGGACAAGCGTGGCGGGTATACTGTCCGTTCCCCCTATAGCGGGAGGCTCGCGCCCAGCAGTGGGACATTTATGGGCTGACATTATATTTATTATATAAGATACAGACATTTGTCTACTAGATCTGATTTATACTTCATAGCTTTTAGAATCCGTAAACACTTAATTAACGAATGAAAATTTATTTAATTGCCTTGTACAAATGACCATTATCATAGCAATGAGAACATTCCTGTTTATAATGAATTGTTAATAACTCAAAAAAAGCGTTGTCTCAGAAAAAAAGTAAATAATTATTTATACCTAAAATATCCTCATTAAACGAAATGGATTTTATCAAATAATTACAGAACTAGTATCAGAAATGGTGTTAAAATTGTAATTACGAAAAAAAGACCATAAAACCAATGAGAGTTACGGAGCGGAGAGTTACGTTTCAATATGTATATTACACAAAATAGCATTAATGTATCAAATTTCTAACACGTTTTAAAAATTGTTTGAATAAGAATTTACTTCTATTAACCTATTACATATTATTAATGTTCAATGATTCAATGATAAAATAACTATGCTATATTTACTATGCCAAATATGAAATTTAATTTATATTCAACATAAATTGCATGTTTCTATTTAATAGGTACCTGAAATAATTGGGACAACCATTTTAAATACATTTTTCACTTGGTTAGGTAAGTCCTTTTATCTATCTAATCAGCGTAACTTGCTTAGCGGGAATATAAAATATAATATGTGTTTGCGTGTGTTAGAGCTATATTCTCGTTTTTCCGTAGGTTATACTTATTTACACTTCTACTAGTCAAGTCCCAAAATAAACTTCTTTTTTTATTATCTAATTATAATACACATTTACTGCATAAATATACACTTTACATATTATTTTATTCATAGTGCTATTTGGCAGATCCTTTTAAACCTTATCTAAACTGAGTCATTAATGATAATTTTTACAATGTTATTTTAGACTGAGTTTTCTTAGATTTGAATGGAGTACCTACTACAATAAAAGAGACTGGGGTTTTGCCTGCAACGTAGTAATAATATGAGCAAGATATTTGTTTAATATCTAAAATGAAATCTTACTTGATTAGCAAATAGTTAATCCAATCTTCAGTGTTTCGAGGTAATCTTGAAATAAGTATAATCACTATCTAGTTTGATCTATTAACACTGCAAAATACAAAGCACTTCACTCAACATGCATATAATTTGTATCTAAAATATATTTCAGTATCCTCATGAACCTAGGACAATAATTATCACAGATTTTGGCGCGTCGTTATAACAACGTTGTTTCTATTTCACAGCCGTATTCTGCGATAGAAGGCCGTCTTGTTGGTGACATGAGTTTTTTGGACGAATAATTGTCACGAAACGATTTTTTCTCGTAACGATAAAAGGCTTCGCGACGTGTGTCCACTGACTCCGCTGAGACTCTCAGCATGACTGCGGGCTCCCGCGTCGCCGCCCCTCGACACAGCCGACATACTGCTTCTTTGAAAATATTTCGTGCGGCCGGGCCGCGGGCCCCAGGCGCCAACGCAGCCCTGCGCCACCAGTGAAGGGCGGGACGACGGCCGCTTTCTCATCCAATGGTACAGGCCTCGCAGGCAAAATATGTTTATGCCGTTGTCTCGCTCTCGCACAGGCCATAGAGCTTCGTAAAAAAGAGTGGCAAAATACTCTTCGGGCTCATAACGAGAAGATAACGAAGAAAATTCCTTTGTGTTGGTGTTGTAATGTGTACGCTTTTTATCAGATTTACGTTGAAAGTTCGCCGCTTACTTACGAGGGCGCCACGCATTGCCTTCTTGTCTTGTACTGGACGGAATGCGTTTCCCGGACAGAGACGGTGCATAGTGGGAAATGTCCCGGCTAATGTATTTTCCTGTGGGTAGGAAAACACATGTCGACGCTTTTAATTTAATACGCGTCAAGCTGCGTCCCCGTGTCGCGCTTCCACCACGCTTGCGCTCTTGTTTTTCCAGATTATGAATCAAATAAAGTAAAGCTTGTTATTAATTTCTTACTGTATTTTGCTACTTTTAAAATTCAAGAAAAACTAGTTTTAACCCACTTTACTACCGTTTATAATTTAGACATTAAAAATAGTAACTCATCTAGTGTTATTCTAGGGCGATGTCAAAATTGTAATAGTAGCCTAGTGTACTGGAACGCAAT
Organism: Dendrolimus punctatus; assembly: GCA_012273795.1. NCBI lineage: Eukaryota > Metazoa > Arthropoda > Insecta > Lepidoptera > Lasiocampidae > Dendrolimus > Dendrolimus punctatus. The sequence continues at coordinate 18,369,990 of CM022531.1, read as the reverse complement.
GGTCCCGGATTCGATTCCTGGCAAAGTAAATTCTGTAAACGAACTTTTCATTGTTCACTATAGTCTGGGGTATCTGCTATTGGCCCCAGAGTTCGTACCTACAATGTATGTGTTTGTTTGACGATTATTTATTTATTTTTCTACTAAAAGAATGTATTTTTAATATTAGTCTACATTTAAATTCATTATAACAATAACCAAAGAGCAGAGTGGCTAAGTTCTCCGCAGAAATTACAATAAATCTGAAACTATTTCTATTAATTGATTTTCCGAGTTTTCACTACCGTGTTTGTAACTTGTAAAACTTTTTGAAGGACAACATTTGAGCGGAATGTCGCAATCTGAACATACAATTTGTCATCAGTTAGGTGCTTCCTTTGGCTCTAAACTAAAATAGAACAGCCCATTTTATAAAATTTGAGGCTTTTAGATTTTTAAATATTTACAACTTAAGTCATAATAATCAGTTAATTGTTCCAAATTAACGTTAGTAATAGATAGTTGTAGAAAACAGAGCAGGAGATTTAATAAATATATATAAAATATTTTTATATAATTATAGGATCAGTATGGCGAACGAGCGAGGAAACGTAGCTAGCCTTCTGGGCACTTTACCCATAGAAGACGGTAATCTAGGCTCAGTATTCTACTTCTAGTCTTGAGGGATTATGGATAGAATACAATACAAATAAGTTCAATTTTCTTTTCTTGTATTCGATTATTTAAAAATTTCTTCAGCTTATTGTAAACTATATAATTTAAAAAAATCTATATATAATAAATCTGTAAATTTGTTGAAATGCGTTTAAAAATGTAAAAAAGCGTGAGAAGGTTAGCCGCTCTGATTTTTTTCGGACCAGCAGATTCTTTAGTCTTTTAGAGCATCACGTGAAAACTATAGAAGAGATTATGTCTTTAAATAAAAAAAACTGAATACCCGACCATAAATTATTCAACGAATGAATATAAATATATTTCCATAAAAATGTCTAGTGGTCAAGTCATTCACAACATTCTTCATGTTTGTTGAAAAATTAAGATGCTAAGCTCGTATCAACTCTGTGAGTCGCGCCAAATATAATTAAGGCAATTAATTTGGAGTTCTTATGTCACAATTTAATTATACTTGTAAAAAAAAGTTTTATACGACATGCACGTATGTGAGCAGACGGCACGCCCCGGTGCGTGCGCGCTGCGATTGGCTCCCGCGATACACCGCCCGTGGTCCGCGTAGCTCACGCGCCGCTATCCGGTCTGCTAGGCTCAAGCGGGCGGGAGCAATTAGGCTTAAAGCCTTTATCTTAACTATCCATATCTCTTGGCACAAAACTTCTTTAGTTTTAACGCCAGATTTTAATTTTATTCACTAAGAATTTCACTGTAGTCTTAAAAGTGGCTGATCAAGGAGTGTTTCTATACTGTAGATGAATTTCTTAAAAAAGTGCTTTTTGTTTTTATCTGGAAAATCTTAGTGATCTATTTGTTATTTTTTCTCTTGACATTAATTGCTTACATATTACTAAAAATAACTTTTTTTTAATAGAATATTTATAATTTAATTTCAATTTTTAATTCATTTTATTCACTTGTGGTAGAATGTACTGTGTATCTACAATTGTATAACACCTGCAAATAAAGATATTGATTTATTGATAAGACTAATATTTATACTAGCTATTGTCACCGGCTTTTATAATACAGAAGTAGGAAATCTAAAATAGAAAGCCAGACCACGTTGCGTTAGAATGTAACAAACCTTATATTATAGCCAAAGCTAAAAATGAGTACCGAACAAGTACTTTATCTTTATAAGAATGTCTAATCATAAATGATAGGTTAAAAAATGTTTGTCAATCCAAAAGTTTGCTTCGGGTAGTCTCCGAAATAGCTCCAATGAATTCGATTTAAACGTAAGAGATTAAAATAAGATTTTTTTTAAAGTTTATCTACTTGTCATTTCGATATCTTGCAAGGTTCAGAAGATATATCTAGCTATAAAGTTCAAATCACTCACGAATTAAGTGATAATCACAATAAACACAGTCAGTATAGGTACTATTAGAAGCTTCTAAATCTTGTGAAGGAAAGGATAAATTACGTTTGAAGAGGATAAAACTGCGTTAACCCTTTCCTCCCACCAGTAATAGAAGGACCAGGAAGTAGAAGAGAAATAAAACACATACCGTCAAAATAATCAGCATAATTTTGCGTTCTCTGATAACAATAGCTAAAGCAGTAGGCCTCCTAGCTGAACATTTGTACAAAGCAGAGCACCCTTCTTCACCTCGGACACCATGTTGCGTGGTGCTTAGGTATATTTCATTAAAATAAATAACGTTATTATTTATCTGGGTGTTTTTCGGGAGTGATGCCTAGCTACAAATTACAGCGGACAATGCCTCCGCGGGGAACCGCTCTTATTAAGTGAAGCCCACCAGATGGCGGGTATAGCCCCTGCCCTTTCTGATATTAAAATTTGAAAATTGCTCGCAATAACATAAAAATTAGAAGCAATGTTATTTTATTAATTAGGCTTAAAACACGGGGTGAATCCTGATTTAGAAATCGGCGATGAGAAATGCTTAGGTACTCGTTTCTTAACCCTTTTTGCGATTTCATTTTTTGATCTTCGTTAAGTCATCCACATAAGTTCTTTATAGTAGCAACTAGCTGTTGCCAGCAACTTGGCTAGCTTAGATGAGAAATATTCATAATTTGACTGGACGAAAAAGGTTCACAGATACCCCCTTTCCACCCCATTAGGAGTTGAATTTCCAGAAACGCCGATATACATGTACCTTTATTAACCAGAAATGGGTAAATAATTTTTTTGTGGTTTTCACACCCAATTCCATTCCTTTTTTTTATTCCTTAAGGGTTGAATTTTCACAAATATAGATATATAATATAGCTGTGGTAGAATTTTAATCCAGCTTGGGGTCATTTATAGGCATTTAGAGAAGGAAACATTTAACCAAATATATGTTATCCGTTTTCAGGAAATTATTAATGGCCAATGCCTATATCTTACTGACCGTTCATTTGCCTTACCATCGTTCAAAATTTAACATAAGTTCAGTTAAGAGAAGTTAAAATTCAACCGATGGCAAAGCAAGCGAATGAATAGTAATATAAGAACCGGTCATAAGAGAACCAGATACACTTATAGTTAAAGGTAACAAAAAACAAATTTAAAATGGATAGACAAACTGACTAGGTATAGCTTACTTTTTTAATATTAATAATATTTCTTAAAGTAAATTCATAAGGTATTCTACAAATAAAGGTACACAATTAATCAAAGAACTACACCCAATTCTGTTAATGCGAGTTATTATATTTTATCAAATTTATATAAGAGGTGAACATGCATTAAACATTAATCTATATACCCACTATAATAAAACAGAGAAGATATAAACAATATTTTTCATATCCAACTCTAAATATTCGAATTCAGTTTTGTAAAACTAAACATATAACTGGTACTTACTACGTTTTTTTGTATTTAATTAAAGTCCATATATGAATTTGGTTCTAGTAAATTTTGATATACCTAATTGTCCTATTAATTAAAACGCGATTTATAAGCCTGAAACTCTCATCCCATAAATTATTTTTGCAAAATTCTACGATCTAAATTGTACAATATATTAAGTTCATGAATAAAACTCCAGAATTCTGTATACTGTAAAATAGAATAGAATATATAACACGTATAATATTATTATATCACGGGTAATAAATTAAACAATGAATTACATTTTTTCAATTACTTTGTTCCGCTAGGCTCAAATGTTTATAAAATTGCTTATAACAAGATAAGCCTTCTACAATTTGTATTTAAATTGGACTTTCGTGGAAATAACTTTAATACAAATTATTATAAAATATGTCATGCAACGGAAGCTAGGTAGTATTTATTATCTTTAATATTTTTATATATATAATAATAATAATATCAACCCATAAATGTCCAACTGCTGGGCTCGGGCCTCCCATTAAGGGGGGGGGGGGAGGAACGGACAGTATATCCGCCACGCTTGTCCAAGGCGGCTTGGCAAGTTTGACACATCGGTTATCTCAATGTGCAGGTTGCATCATGATGTTTTCCTTCACCGTTATTAGTACCTGGTACACCATATAATAATGCACCCAAGTACAAGCCCCGGCCAGTGTAGGACTATTGTGGGAAATAAGGAGAGAGAGTACCAGGCTATTGGGGTGAACTGTTAGTGGTACTAGCGGTCTGGGAATATGGGGACTATGGCGTCTGCCCGTCGCAATGTTCAGGGAACATGGAAAAATGGGCAGACGGTGACTCGCCACTCCCTGCATAGGCCCCTAAAAATGCCATAAAAGACAGGGGCAACATGGGTGTGAGTGACTAAGGGGTGTAGAGAGGTGGGCTGCAGGTTCACCGAAGCTACTTCCGACGTTAGGCCATTTATCACTTCCACCCCTGGAGCTTGAGCCTTAGCTCTAGCGATCTCCACTCCGTGCCGGCTGTCTAAGGCAAGCACGGAGGCGGGGGCTTCTCTTGGCCCCCGGAGTCAGGTACGAGGTGTCGCCACTCACCTAAGGCTTCGCCACAAAGCCCCCTGCAGGTTAATATTATATTATTATTATTATTTTATTATCTTTACTAGAAGATAAATATACCTTATAATAACATAATGCGATTGAAACTGATATTCAACATCCCACAATTGAGATGTCGAACATCATTAATTACACAGATCCCGATTCAATACATAAGTGAAACAATTGAGCTATCATTAAATATTCATAAGACTTCCATTTTAAATTTGGTAAAGTCCTATATTTCCTTAGTAACTTTTATCCAGTGATTGAAAATTAACCTTTAATAAAATTACTTGTTTTAGTCCATACGATCACTCCTCTGACTTCTATCTAAACCGACAAAATGGTTAAATCATACTTATATACTTGGGCGTATTAATGGTCTGAGGTGGTTTGTTTAAAAAATATTCTAAACTTGAAAAGAAATGTAAAATGCAACAACAAAAAGCACCTGTTCACCTCTTGCCCCTAACAGTAATATTAATTAATTCGAATCCGAAATCGAAATCGAAAACCGTCGGATGAACTCGATGACTGTTGATATCGATTTCTATGTATTCGCCGACACAATCGGACCTGATCGACTTTTTGTCAAGATCATTCAAATGAAATTAGATTCGTAGTCGGAACTTTTTGCTTCTAATTGTACATAATTACTGCACATTTAATCGTTTTGGAAACAAGTGTCTTTATGAATTGTGCTAAAATTGCAGACGACGATCAGTCGTAAAAATATCTTTTTTAATAGTACTCATACATTCAAATCTTACGAATACAGAATTGTGTGGAGTTTGATTGTTTTGATTTATCTTACATATAAAATTCTCGTGCCGCGGAGTTTGTAGTTAAACTCTTCCAAAACGGCTTGACCGATTCTCATGAAATTTTGTGTCCATATTGGGTAGGTCTGAGAATCAGACAACATCTATTTTTCATCCCCTACCCTAAATGTTAAGGTAATCCACCCCAATTTTTTCTTAAATTTTTATATAATATTTTTTTTTTATGATACAGCATTAAAAGATACATACAAAACTAAATTTTCAACTCTCTACGATGAACCCCTATTTGTCATTTGTTAATTATAAACTTTAATGCTGTCGGCATATCGGAGATTTTCCGGGCAGGACGACGTCTGCCGGGACAGCTAGTATATTATAATATTTTCCTTTTTTACACATTCAATATTAGTTGTTTTTTATGTTTGACTAGCTTCTGCCCGCGACTTCGTTCGCGTGGAATAGTTAAAAAAAGTTACTTAAAAATATCCCGCGATTTTGAAACATTTTTCATTGGTGCTCTGCTCCTATTGCTCTTAGCGTAATGGTTTATAACCTTAACCTTCCTCGATAAAGGGGCTGTCCAATAATGAAAAAAAATCAAATCAGATCAGTGGTTCCTGAGATTAGCGCGTTCAAGCAACCAAACAAAGCAACAAACTTATCAGCTTTATATATATATATATATATATATATATATATATATATATATAAGATGAAACTATCTCACCGACACCCCACCCTGTCAAAATCTCCGTTTCTATTATGTTACGTTGCAAAGAAATTACATTCAGTCTGTTATAAGCTGTTTAAGTAATTAAAGGTTTTTAAATATCCCACGGGAACTCTTTATTTTTTTGGGATCAAAAGTAGCTTATATCCAGGGATAGAAGCTGTCACCATACAAAAGGAGAAACCCGAAATCCATACAAACTTGGGCCTGGCGTTACAGGGCTAGAATTTGGTCATTAATTACAACACCTAAGAAGGTTTCACGATCCTAATTTTCACGCCTCCCAGCAATGGTAAAATCAGTCGTCAATGTTTACATTTTAGGTTATTTTTCTTGTTGTACTTTTTTTAGTGAAAAATGATAAAAAAAATATTTTTAAGGCCGTTTCCTACGAAGACACATGCTCTGTGCGCTTGCAGCTTAGCACGATAAGGGTTTAAGTAGATGCATAAAACAGTAGGTGTTGACTTGAGATTTATTTTATTGATCTTACTGAAAGTGTCTATCTTCTGTCCGTGCAGGAACGGAGAAAGAATACAATTTCTTGCGGCCGAGCGGCCTGTCGTAAAAGGCGACAGAACAATCCCCAGCCACGTGGTAGGGCATTTGCCCGGCTGAATGGCTACCACCCCTGGTCTAAAGTATGCCGCCATAACAATCTTGAGTCGTGTTTCGGCATTAGTGACCAGGTTCCAGCCTCCCTTAAAAGAGCAGCAGCGCATTTGTAGCACCTTTGGTGTTGCAAATGTCCATAGGCGATGGTAACCGTTTCCATCTAGTGGGCCGTCTGCCTGTCTGCTGAACTTTGAAACAAAAAACGTCAACTGAAACTATGTTTATTAAAGCCCACTTAAAATACTACATGGCTGGCATTTAATATTATTATAATATTTAATATTGTATCTACTAGTTAAATATGTTAAAATAAAAAACACGTAATTGTGATGAATGGTTTAATCATCACCTTTATTAGGATTATGATAATATAGTATCCAGAAATTGTGCAGGAGGCAACTGACTACCCTGGTGCCGGGCCCAACCAAGATACCATATTATGCTCATGGTGTGGGCACAGCAACTAACCGTTCTTTTCCCAACAATACAGGTGCAATAATATTAGCATCCCTTCCATTTAAAGGGCTGTCAACTAATATATAAACAAAATACATCCTTTGACTTATATGCCTGGATTTTGATTTTGGATTTTGGATGCGAATTACAAAACAGAATGCAATGACAATACACAATACAAATTATAACCTGCCTCTGCCATGACAGTTGACAGACGTTGACAGTAGCATTTCCCGTTTAGTAGAGCAACTCGCGGTGTAATTGATTTTTACGATTATTTACATACATAATTATTTATTTCTTTTAATGATTTTCGATAGTCGATTTGGTGCTGACGTTACGTTAATCGATACGATTAAGTTTTATTTCAGATTGATTTTAATACATATAAAAACAATGATGTATACTAAATAAATGGAGTACTATTTAATTATAACAGTATCGATTATCACTAAATCGATCATATTCTCTCTCAAGGATGTCTATTGCTAATGAGTGCGTTTGTGGAGATAGTTACGTATAATGAAATCAATGTTACTAAGTTTACAAAGGTTGTATAAAACAAAAAAAATAGAAATCTATTTTTTTTCTACACTTGGCCATTGTCAATGAGATTAAGATTTGAATGGGTTAATCAAGTAAAATAGACAATTTTTTGGTACATATCATATTCGTGTAACGGTTAGGCCCAAAACCGGGTTTCTCCTTTCATGTCAATTGGTCCAGTCGTTTCGGACATTAGCCGGTACAAATAGACAGACGAACAGAAAAACAAAAAAAAAATGAAAAAAATCTAAATTACTTCTATTTCACTTCTTACATCCCCCTGAATCGGTTTTAGCATTTTTTTAATTGTACAGAAATTTGACCTCTACAATTTTATTATATGTATAGATAACTAATAGTACTTTGCAGAATCGAGATCATGCGATCATTCTAAATAAACTGGAGCATAGCTACATAAGTAATCCTGGTTAATCATAAGATTTAAAAATGTTAATTATTAATCACTATTTATTCTACGTAAACATTAATTCAAGGGTACAATTAAAAAATATGATGTATTGATTACAGTATGTAATAAATTGAATATAAAATAACCGGTTAAAATGTTGATTCAGTGGCTATTATTTATTTTAAAGTCGTGCTTAAATGTAATACAGTTATTTTAACTGTATCAGTTAAAATAGAGCCTGCTATCACGCGACGATTACCTACCAACGGAAAAAGCAAAGATTTTTTGGTACAGCATATTTATGACAACAAGAAATATATATCACAAATAATGGGTCGAGTGTATGTCCACGAAAGGAGAATGGTATTAACGACAAATATCCACTGTTTTTATCACTACATTTCGGAACACTAAAAGGCGTTTAATCTAAACTACCTTATTTCAGAAGCTACACTTTTTACTACCTAATTACTCCTAAATACTCTTACTATCTCAACATCATATTACTATCTCAAGATTATGTTACTATCTCAAAATCATCTTAGTATCTTCGTTCAAGCGATTTTTTTCTAACCGTCTTATAATTTTAACATCTTAAGTTTTTTCAGAATTTTACACCTCATAGTTCAAAAACTAGTTAGGGGAATGCACACTTTTACAGTTTTGGAAGCGCACTGAGCATATGTTAACACCTATTGTCTTAAATATGAAATTAATTAAGAAACAACATTATTATATTTATGAATTGCTTACGACCCCCCATACACAAGACTCGACACGTTAATGTCTACTAAAACAATATAATCCTAAGTTTTAATAATATCACAATCTTATGACACTAAAGTACGTTTTATAGATTAGCTACATATATATTTCTTTAAAATATTATCCATATAGGGCCAATAGTTTTCGAAAAAATAGTAGTTAAATACGAGGATATCTTTAAAGAATAGATGAACAGGCGAATACGATCTAGTTATTAAGGTTCCCCTATCAATAAGCTTAAAGAAACCACAGATTAAAATATGCTTGTATCTAGAATGTCAGATCAGGAATTCATAAAAAAGTCGGCGATGTACTTGTCAAGCCGAGTACAACGGAAGTGAGTCCCATGGACGTGATAAGTGTCCATTATTTATATTATTTGTCCATGAAATCGTATAAAAAACACTTAATCAAAATATTCCAAAATTAAAAAAAAAACGTAACAAATCTTGTTACTTAACAAACTAAATTACAAACAAATTTTCATTGCAAGTATTTTTAAACTCTGCCGCTGTGAATATATATAAAAGTTATATATAGTTGAAAGTTCTAGTGGGTCACAATTTTTACAATCTTGCAAGCGAAAATCACACAATCTATCTTAAATAAACATCGTACTGATTTTTAAATATTTGGCTCAGCAGCTTTTGTACATTATAGAAAATCAATATCAATCCTCAGTTACTTGTATGGCAGCTATACTTAATTTTTAGTTTTTGTGTACTGCATTGTGTAGTGGCATATATAATACAATGTACTTGCGTGCTAAATTTAATCCATATAAGACCAGTAAAGACTGACATACAAAGACGTCAGATAGACAGAGGGACGGAAGGAAATGGGAAATGATTATTTAATAAGGATTCCATTATGTCATATATAGCTAAAGAACTCTAAAACTCAATTAAACCCAGCAAGTTATGACCAATTTACAATAAAAACATCTTTAATTTTTTTAAATTCAGAATTTGTGCAAATATATGTAGGCTTTTGTACTTATAATTGAATTTAATTAATTACTAAAGCAGATCGCATGAGATAAGACTGCTTTGTATTGAGTCGTGTCTCCCGCAGCGTCGCTCGGCAAGTGTTATTGAGGAAGCCAAGAACAGTACACTTAGATAAGCGATAATCATTTAATAATCCATTTGTTCCAGTCCAAATTAAGCAATTTGGAAATATATAGACTATGTTGGATAAAATCAGCAATTAGTTTGAGTGTGTGTGTGGTTCGATATAACATTCCTTTATGGTTTAATCTGATGAATACGGTACTAATTAGTATAAAATGTTCATGTCCCGTAATAGAGACATAAGTGATTATTTAATTTTAACGGCTTTATTCCAGAGTATATATTTAGTAATTGTATGAATATTTTATTACTTTTGTTATTGCCTGAAGTAGGCAAATATCTTTATTTTTAATATAATAAAATTTCGATCATTTTTTTTAAACCAGCTCCGAATATTCAATTAAAAAGGGTGAAGATGGGAAGGGGCAACGTGTCGTTTTGTTGTTTACTGGGCAGATATATTCCAGAATTTCACCGGTGACGTTGGTGACTACCTACCCCCAATACTTGCCGCCGAGGAAGGTTCTCTCTTCTCTTCTCGACGATCTCGCCGGTAAATATTTTGTTTAAATATTATTTTTAATTATTTCATTAAAGTTTCTTGTCGTTAATAAATTTTTTAGGAGTCTAAGTGCGGTCGCCAGACAACCATATACAAGATTCCAATATTGATAACGATAAAGTATTTAATTATGTGTATATTTTTAGAAACGATTATAGCGTTTAATTGACATTGTTTCTACATTAATGTGTTTTTTATTTAATCATCATTCACAAGTTTTTCTAGATAATTTTTAATGCAAATTATTACATATCATATAGGTATTACATATATAAGATACATTATAAAACATATTATTCCAATTCCATGCTTTCACTTTGAACAAATGATACGTGAGGCTTATAATAAGTAATTTTTTTCATATTTTAGTTATTAATAATAACTAAAATATGAAAAAAATGCTCTAGTTTCAATTTAATTTATGAACTTAAAAATATTTCTAACTCTATGTTTATGGGAATATTGTTCAAATGATTAAATATCTCTTTTGTAGTATCGCATTTTTCGTTTCATCAAGTTTCAAACCACAACGCTTCTAAAAAAGTTTATCTTCAACAACTTGCAAAATTATTAATTTTTCTACTAAAGCTTTCCACGACACTTCAAATTTCCGGAAAAATAATAGACATTGTGTGTCGATCCTCTAAGATACTCATAAATCAAATTTCATTAACTATCCCAGGGAAATGAAAAGGACAAACATATATTCGTACCAATAAATATATAAACAAATTCACATTAACATATTATTTCAAGTCATGGACGGTAATGTGTCAGAATAGGTACTGAGTGTACGAGAACGCGAACTGTAAATTGATGCTGACTCAGTACAGCCATGTTTCACGCTTCCATGATATAGGTCATTACGTCCGTCTATTATTTAGATATTTTAATCAAGTCGATCGATTGTTACGCGTTCGTATAAAGGAAGGTAATTAATAATAAGAGATCGAAGGAGCGAGCCGCGGGTCTCGTTTCTATTTCGGCCTACAATCGATTCTGCTTTCCGCCATGCTGTATTAGTTGTACTACAGGAATTTGATACGTATAAACTGAAAAAACAAACAACTTGAAACTAGAAACATTTTATTTTTATTCAATAGAAAAACAGTTTTTAACGTGTAAAATATTTCACGCAATGCATTTTTGTGTGGTTTGTTGTGTTAACAAATTGTATTGCGTGAAACACACCCATACACGTTAGACGCCATACAGGTAACACGTGTTATTGGCCGCAATACTATTAAAAAAATCACATCTTGCATTTTGAGACGTATTCTTCCATTATTCTATACTGCTTATCAGTGCCTATAAAAAAGGTAGTAACCTTACCTGTCATATGTACCTAGCACATTTGTAATAAAATAAATTTTGTGGTAATAATAAATAAAGGTGAATGAAGGAAGAATATGTATGAGTAATGTAATATTATATTTTCGAAGCCGAATCTCTCGTGAGCCGAAACGGATATCTCTATATAACTGCTTGCCACATGCCGAAGCAAAAACAGAAATGGAAATCGACTGATTCGAAACGGACTACGATATAAAACGATGACGTTTGTTCGACGCATCCCTTTCTTTTGTATTTAAAATGTATTTTTGATACTTTAAGATAACTACAATTACACAATACTTATACCTAATAAGATCAGAAACTAATAAATTCGCCATTAGGTTGTTAAGTATAAGGTATCAATAACGTTCACTTAACTTCACTTATTTATGTCAGCAATTTGTATTATAGTTTGTGTTAAGTACTTATTAAAAAATATATTTTTCTATAAAATATGAAGCAAGCTATTTTGAGTATTTATGGATAAAATTCTAAACTATGAAATTTCGTAGGAGGACTTCGTCAAGGATTTATCTGAGAAGGCAAAGACCTGAGGATGTGGCGCATTTGGAATAAATAACTATTAGCTAACTATGTTATACAGGCTATAAGGTATTTATAAATTGAGTACGAGTATTGTTTTAGAACCGAAAGTTCTTTACTCGATCTTGATGAACCATCAAGAATATGATTTTTATAGTTATCCCTATGTAAAGTATCTAAGATAATAAAAATGGATAAATTTTGAAATTCAATCTGACTCGAGATTTTATGATCTAAAGGTACTAAGTAAATATTGTTCAAACAACAGAGAAATAAAAATATAGTCATTATGGTGGTTCTAGAAAAAGGTTAATTTAAGTAGCCAGTAAGTGGGGCCCCATCTGCCAGGGCACGCCCAGTTGATAGAGCCCCGCTTTACCTGTAGCCTTGGCATAAGGACGCCGAGGGGTTTGAGTGGGTGTCCCTGACTGTGGTGTGGCAATGCACTTCTTGTTTGCGGTGTTAATGCCACCCCAACTGGGCGATTCTTACACACCATCCGCGATTCCCTCTGTGGTTGATAGTCCTCAATCGGATTTCTCTTCGTAAAAAGAAAACAAAAAACTAGCCAGTGAGTACGAAGGTACCAACTTGGCACCGCGGCCAATCGCGCCCGCCGCGGCCGCCCACAAAAACCGATCAAAGTCACCGCACCGCCACGAATCAAACGCGACAAATTGCTTCCATTTCCAAAATAGAGCATCCGATTGTAAAAAGAGTTAAAAGAGGTCCAACTCACGATAAAGCCAACCACGACTAATGGGACTTTTAGACCATTACCACTCCGGCAAGAGTTACACGGAATATTGGTTTATGTATGTAAAGAAATAATTTTCTCTGCGGGATGTCTTCATAATTATCGTAAATTAATTACATCAATTAGTACCAATACCGTATGTAGCAACCCTGTTGGTATAGGCATGGTGTCAAATAAACATGATACCACTACGTTATATTACCGAAGAGATACGTGATTCAACACTATGGCTGCATCTTCCAGACGGCCGTATTGGGCACGCAGCTGCCACAAAATACTACTGTACAAAACCGGGAATGTGGGTTACGCAATATTAATAATGTATATATTTTTGGTTCGTAAGGTGTTGTAGCGTAATGGCTATCGCATGCGTCCCAAACTCAAAGGGCGCTGGTTCGAATTCTGGCCGGAACGCATGCACCACTTAGGCAGTTTTCAGGTTTTAAGTTTCAAGTCTTATGTAATTTTCGTATAGAGGTCTTGCCTATATAGGAGCAACGTATCAACTTTGAAGTTTATCATGGAAATGCGTACAGCCTCTTACGGACGTTTGCCAAGGACTTAATTTGGGATATAAGTACAGAGTAAATTTTTGAGTAGGCCTCCAGGGTCAAATTCTAAACTATACGAAATAGCGAACGAGACTCAAACCGAATTAGAGACCGAATTTGATGAAAAGTAAAACTATTTACATAAGATTTTGAAACATATTATCCTTGTCATGAATCGAATCGGCTGATTTTGAAACAATAAACACACCTCAATTAATATACCAAATCATAGTATAGCTTTTAAGGATTAATTTCTGTGAAATGTCAAACGGCGAAACAGTGGCAATGGTTGTTTTTGAATTTGAAAAAATATTAAAAAAAAAAAAAAAAAAAAAAAAAAAAAAAAAAAAAAAAAAAAAAAAAAAAAAAAAAAAAAAAAAAAAAAAAAAAAAAAAAAAAAAAAAAAAAAAAAAAAAAAAAAAAAAAAAAAAAAAAAAAAAAAAAAAAAAAAAAAATATTATAGACTTACAACTTTCGAGAATTAGCGTGCCGCCAAAAAAGAAGTGACAAAAAAGGCCTGCTTACATCTATTAATTAACAATAAATAAAATTGTCATCTATGGTTTCAAACGAAATTAAATGAAACTTGGTATTTATAATATAAGCATTGTATGTACATGCTTAATAAAAACTGACCATTTTTAGAATTTTATGTATCACGGTCTTTGAAAGTTTGTATCGAATAGGTTCCGAAACAGCTCGACAGATTTCAAAGTAAATTGTACGAATTAAAATAGGAGCTTCGTCTTAAATTTCCGATTATGTTCAAAATTTATATATTGCAAAATTAAGATAGATAGATTACCCTTTACTGTATACAAAACATAGACAAACAGACCCTGTAGAGAGAGTTTACAATATATGAAAATAAATATTTTCAAATCCGTGCGAACTTAGTCACGTTCCTAGTTATTGTAATAATAATATTTATATATCTTCTAAACAAAGAAAAATTCCAAATAAACCTACCTAAATTTAGTTCTAACTAAATGTATTTGAATTTACTTTGAACTTATTCTATTGTATTAGTGAAAAAAAACTAGATAATTAGTGTCTAACTGCATTTTTTGTGTACAAATTTGGAACAACAATATTATGTATTTTTATGGTACAGCAAATTGGCTTGTTTCTAGACTGCTCGGCGGCACTGTAATTACTAATAATTAGCGACTGCAGTAATTTGGCAAATAAAGAGTGGCCAACCGTAAAATATATTATACTCAATTAAGTATGTAAGCAAATAATCTTTTAATTAGCTTTTCATTACAGTTTAAATACGAGAAAACATTAATAATACTAATAATATCCTCATAATTGCTTTTATTTTACGTAATATTTGCATAAAATATGAGTACGACTGGTATATTTATTCATTCCGTTTATTGTTATTTATAAGCTTAATAAAGTTTATTATTAAAGTACAAACTAGTTATCTAAAAATATTTAATAATAAATACACATACAGATGATGAAACTAAAAAGAAAAAATGTGGCAAGTAGCAGTCCACAACTATAAAAGTTTCCACAGAGGTGACAACCGTGTCGGTACAGTTTTTGTTATTTAGTTACGAAACCTTAAAAAAGCATTTAGTTATAATATCTCGTATCAAGTAGGTACAACAATTTTATCCAAACCATTACTGTTATTCAAAAAGTAAAGAATAATTAGGCCAGCAATCTCTGAATCAAGTATAACCCTGAGACCTATTAGCGCCATCCGTGCTCAATATACGTGTTCAAATAGCAACATTATCTTTCCGATTCTGCAGTGCACTGTGCATCCACGATGTTCATGGAGCGGCTAAGCCGCGTTTTTATTGTCCGGAGTCCGAGCTAGTACCAGCAGTAGAGTCTAAATCCTGAGAGTGTTCGCTGAAAAACGAATTCTCCTTCATTTTATTTACTTATCTAGTGTCAAAGGAAAGGTGATAATAGCGCATTCTTTCAGCTTTTGTGTGTTCTATTGTGTCTGTCCTACTAACATAGATGTAATAATTGTCACTAACAAACGGATGTAATATCTGAAATGATATAAATTATTATTATTATAAAAAGCCATTACAGATATCATCGCGTTTTTTAAATATATTGCTGACGATATTCGATTGTTTAGAAGAAAAATCAATGGTCATTTACATGTATAGCCAATATAGTCACCCCTAATTTTTATTTTTAAACCGTTTCACAAAATAATTGTATAGTGATTTTATCGATATTGACATGGTAGTTTTTGAGAAAATGGTTGCCATATTAACGTATAAATTTTGAACAATATTTTGCGGCCCCCGTACAGTAGTTAGTTAGCAAAACAGTTGAAATACGTTAAATAAATTTTAAAAATGTACACAAATAATATATCTAATCGATGCTGCTTCCAAAAAGAAAAACATATTGGGCGGCAAACTAGCAAAAATCACAAGTAGTTGTTTTGTTACTTTTTTGTGTGACACAAGAAGGGCATTCAAATAATTTGGTAAAATTAGTTTATGTCCATAACGTTTAGTATTACATAGATACATCTTAGTTTGTATACCATTTTTCAGCGATATACCACTTCTAGATCCACTTCATAATCTATAATATTGTTACGAGTTTAGCGGAACTCGAATTAAAATGTCGTTGAAATTATTATAGAGTTTATAAGAACTATACAAACACGTATAACACATGTACAAATATAACCGAACACAACAAAACCAAACGTAATGCAGAAGGTCGTAATTCAATAAAACGCGCAAAGTTCTTCACTAATAGATTATCGAATGTGCACACGTCTTGCCTTGATCGTGGTTCTCGCTCGACTGCCCCTCCCTCAATCAGGCCACCGTTTTATACTGCATGAATGCAATGTGCCCGATCGTGGTCGACTTAATCCGCCACACCTGGCTAATGACTCGGCCGCAAACGGCATAAAAGAGTACAATAAAACAATGGGCTATTTGCTAGATACGTATGCCAATCAATAAGTAAACAAAAGAAGACGATCAGAAAAGAATTACAATTACTTTAAATGCCGGCAGGTTATGTGTTTTGTTGAAACACAACTGGAATATACTAGATAAACGATGGAGAAAACACCATGCAATTATTTTTTAGATTTCTGTCTGTTTGTTCGGTATTCCCGTAAAAACTCTGGGCCGATTTCGGTACGGTTTTCGCTGATCGACAGCCAATTATTAGACTTAACTCTGCGCTAAAACGATAGCTTCTATTTTTTTTCAAGTGCTGCGGTATTTTGTGTCCCGGAAATTTCAAGTCAAGCGTATACATCGGGCCATATCCTAGTGTACTTATATAGTTAAAACTCTGCATTATTTGTTTATCTAAGGCTCTAAAGTCAAGCAGTCATATAATATTATACGTATTTCAATTACGCGAGTCATTGCAAAGAATAGTTAAGTGCATTACAGCGTTTGATCGTTATCAAGATTTAGGCAATCAGCGCTATTCAGTTGGCTCTTGGGGGATATTAATAATGGGATATAATGAAATGATCCCTAACACAGATTACTTTCCATAGGAAAATATTTCGACAAAAACGTGAAAGAATAGCAACATGATTAATAATTATTATCCATTACTTTGCTTTACCTTTTGGTATATTGAATAAGATTTTTTATGCTTTGCAAAAAATAAACAAAACAAACATTTGATTTAGTATACGTATTTTATACAACTGCAGTCTCGAAGAATAATCACATTATTTTGATTTAGGGACGTTTTTGTATATGTTTTATTTTTGCTCGTAAATGGAAATTTCAAGTTAATTATTTTATTTTGAATGTATCAAAGGATTCGTTGCTCGTTTGAAATAAATTACGTAAGTATATATATAATATGTACAAGCTAGATTTTAATTATAGCCTTACGATCTTGGGCCATACTTATAATAATCTCGTTGAGAAAGGATTAGCCATCTCTTAAGTAAGTAATTTAATAATACCCTATTTATTTTTTATTGTTCGATTTTATAAAACTTTTAGTATTTCCTTGAGACAATAGCACTTTAGCTACGGTAGCGCCACCAATTTAATGCCTTTTGCCGTTACTTTACTACCTAGAATCCTTAAGAGGAGTTTATGGGTAAGATTTTCACTAATCAGTTGCTGAGCAGTTTCTTAAAGTGTAACAACTTATGTATATTGAGTTAGAGTAGGTAAGTATCTAGGCTCCTTTACTAATCTAACTCAATATTATAAGACCGTAAAACTTTAGACACCGTTGGCTTGCGTCAGGAAACTTGCATTTTCTGGGATAAAAAAAATCAGTGTTCAATATCCGTTTGCTGTGAAAACGAAATATACAGAGTTACTTACGCATCTTTAATATTAGTTTATAGACACATTCATGGTCTGAGTTTATAGAATTACGATCATAGTTTTTATCCGTGCAGGAACGGAGAAAGAATACAATTTCCTGCGGCCGGGCGGCCTGTCGTAAGAGGCGACAAAACAACCCACAGCCTGGATGGCTACCACCCCTGGTCTAAAGTATGTCGTCATAACAACCTTGAGTTGTGTTCCGGCATTTTTGACCAGGTTCCAACTTCCCTTAAGAGAGCAGCAGCGCATTTGTAGCACCTTTGGTGTTGCAAATGGCCATAGGCAATGGTAACCGCTTTCCATCAAGTGGGCCGTCTACTTGTCTGCTGAACTCCTGCAATAAAAAAAAAGTTTCAAAGTAACACTGCATACAGTTTTACACAATTTATAATGCTGATCGGCAGTTTTCATTTGCGCACAAAAGAACAGACATGTTTCCGACATGTAAATAAACTATATTAAACTTTATTCGCAAGTGGAAAAGGGAGTGTATTGCTTGCTAAGCATTCTTAGCTCTGTGCCACTCACACGATTCGTAAAACGAGATCGAAGTTTACTAAAATTGGTCCACTGCGCAGATACATTGGAAGGAATTATTAGTTGTGTAAAACCTTCAAGGGGTTTGCGTGCAACCATACAATTAAATGTTTATTGGAGCCATTAATCTCCTTTATTATTTTTCTTATAAAAATATAAGTAAAGAAATTAAGGTCTCAATGAGAAGATAAAACCGATAAATTATATTTAAGAACTGTAAATATTATTTTTTTGTAATTTCAAAATAAATGCTAATTTTAAGTATAAACTGCTATTTATAGCTAATCATAAACGACCCTAGTTAGAATATTTGTCTGTATGTTGGTCTAAATGTTAGCCTTAAATAGATTCTGAAACCTGAAACACTAAACGGTTTACAATGAAAATGTTAGAGATTAAAATACGAAATAGGCCGGTTTCTTTTTGATAAGTAAATAATTACATTAAAATTCATGTATTCATTAGTACTCGGTACAGGGTGAATCTACAAACCATGCTTCGTCGTCAGCCATTCGCAGTCCACTGCCACCAGGCCAGACGTAGGCCCCTAAGACGGCGCCCCTCACCCCTGTCCTCCGTTTTCCTCAGCCAGCGCCTGCCGGCGACCTTGCACAGCTCGTTGGTCCATGGGCTGGAGGGCGTCCGACACTACGTTGCTAAGCCTTGTAAAAAACAAAAATAACACACAAAAAGTAAATAGCTACAAACAGACCGGAGACAAACTACTTCCGTACAAATGTTTTGTTCTGAGCTGAGATTGCTCCCATAGCCAATACAATAAAGCCGACATTAACCGTTTCTGCTTCTTAATTGGACGAATGAACCAAAATAATCCATATAAACAACTTGAATAATTCATTGTCATTGAATACCATTTTGGACCGACCGACATTCGCAGGACTGGTGGCCGAAGAGCAAACGAGTCCTGGAGTAGAGACCGCGTCTCGGTAAACGTATTATCGGAAGCCCTTCAGCCTGATGGACTGACAACTGCGCAAGGTCGCCGATAGGCGCCGGATGAGGAAGGTGGATTACCGGGACGAGTGGCGCAGACTAGCGGAGGTAGACTGTGATTGGAGGACGTCGAATACCATTTTGTCCTTTCAACTAAATTGATTTAACTTAGATATTCCATCTAATATCAGCCGTTATGTAAATATGATACCAAAGTGAATGAACTTTTACTTGCATAGATACATTAGCATTTCGAACATAGTTGGTATAGTACATCTGGTTCTGACCGTACAAATTATTTAGGTGTATCAATGTTCTTACAATCTATCTTATCTATTAACATTTTAGAGAATATTATATTATTTTCTTCCACGTTCGTTCAATCACTTAGAGGCGGTACAATATGTCTTTCCTTCTATATTCTTATATGCCAGAATACGTCCGTCTTCTGAGAGATCACAAATCATCGTATCGTTCTTCGTATGATCTAGATTGATTATACGAAGTATTACAATTTCTTTTCAGTCTTACTTTAGGTCATGTAAAGGTCTTATCGTGTTATTTATATTGAAAAGTATGTATTAAGAAAAATGGATTATTGATAGGCGTGAAGCGTTATGGGGTAGCCGAGCCCCGCCTGCGTACGCCCTCACACGCCCACGGGTATATTAAAACCCACATGGCTATAACTTTTACATCTTAAAACTTCTTTTAAATTAGCCGTTTTTTTAAATCGAGGCTTATTCAGTGTCTTGGTTATAAATTATATATAAATATTATTGGATATTGACATCTATTTTAGGAGTGGTTATCATAAATGTTTTTTATTGATTGAGTACTCAATTGATTTGGGACCAAATGAACAGTGTTGTGCTAAACCAAATTTTAACATTACGTGACTTTAAGTCCTAGCACCTCATATTGGTTTCCGATTTTAATTATATCATATGCAAAGAAAGTGTCAAAGCAAATGTTATACTGGAAATTATAGCATAAATATTACAATATGGTTAAGACCCGCTATGCCGTGTAACTGCGAGCCGTAACCGTAACCGTTGCAGAGGGCCTACTCTCAAACATATTTCGTTGCTCGTTTTCGGTTTACCACTTTTTTGCTTATGTCTTTTTGATATTTAAATACATTTTCCATTGTATGTTCCATTTATTTTCCTGTTATATATACTATGTTATACACACCTTCCATGATCAAATTGATCGTGTACTAGCAGAAGGTGATGTCAGGAGCTTTAAGAACAGACGAGCGTGCATGACATAGCTATGAATGTCAAAGAAGCAAGTGAGGTGTGTAAGAATAAGCCTGAATGGCGCTCTGTCGCTCGTGTCTACCCCGTAAGGGGCCTGGCGTGAAGTTATGTATGTGTGTTATATATACTATATTATTGTAGTTTCAAAGAACTCTTCGTTCTTTCATTCTTCTATCTAAAATTTCACCGACACTTTCGGGCTGATCGGATGAAAACGAACGACGAAAGGGGTTTGAGAGTAAGGCCACAGTTACATTAACCAAAGATCATATTATTTATAACGTGGCTCGCGAACTCCAGCCAACAAAGGAAAACTAATGTCGGAGCACACATCAGTGCACGTTACTGTATCTGCACGATTACAGTTACGGCTCGCAGATGAGTAAGCGGCTTTAGAATCTTTCTAAATACAACTCTTCTATAAGTTTACCAAAGAGTTTGATGACTATTAAAACAATGTAGTGTATTTATTACAAGTTTGTTGGGCTCACACCCTCCTTCTTATAGCCTTGGCCCGTTATAAGCGAGGTAATATAGCGCTGGTACTGTTCTAGAAAGGCACTTAAGGTTGAGGCGCGTTTTTCCCGGCGTTATGGGCGCCCCCGCAGAGCCCGGCGGGGCTCCAGCCGCCCCCACTTAACGCAATTTATTGCGGGGTTCTTCGGTAAATAAATAAATAACCAAGGAAAATTCAATGATATACAACCACAGCGCAAACTGCGTGCAACTTGTTAGTTTTCCCATCATAATGGGATTCTTGTGAAAAATTGCCTTAATTTATGAAATTATATCGTTGCGAATTTTCCCTACTTATTCCATTAGTTTTATATAAAATTAAATAAGTAACTGATTTGATATTAACATTATTAAACACTGTACTAATTTTTTATTCATTCGGGATAATATAATAAACTTTATGACTAATATTATTACATTTTAAACATACCGTGTCTGTACATTGAAGCTATTAAAAAAAACTACTGGAATAGACTAAACAACGGAGAACACGATACATTTTTTTTTCAATTTCTTGTCAGTTTGTTCAGGATTCACATAAAAGTGCTGGGCCGATTTCGATGAAGTTTTCGTTGATCGACAGCGAATTTTTAACCTTAAACTCTGTACCACTTTTTATTTTAGGAATCCCGCGGGAATTTTACTAGAAATGATTTAAAATGACCTGATAAAAAAATCGAATTCCAATGTAATTTTGAACTGATCCATAGCAAATTTTATGTAATAAAATGTGTGATATTTTTATACCGGGAATCCCACGGAAGTTTTCCCGAGAGCGGTTTGTAGTCGTTCGGGTGCATAAAAATTAGCTTATTCCGACACAGTTTTCACTAAAACGATACCTGCTGTACTTTATGTCTTGGGAAACCAGCAGGAATTTCAAGTCAAACGTGGGCAAAGCCGTTGACATATCCTAGTAATAAATATAGTAAATGACTGTGGCCAAGTCACTGGGTACGTCTTGTTCATAGCGTTAAAATAACGCCATTCATAATCAGTTACATACGTTTATTTTACGCTATACGCTATATCTCAATGTTTAGCGTTATTAATAATTAATAAACAATAAAAATACCGCATCACTGATGAAGCATCAGTACATCTGCGTGAAACGGGCAGTAATACTAACATTATACCAGGCGCAGTAATATAGTGCAACATCAGAAGGAGTTTGTACCATTGACTATATATGAAAGGCCAGCGTACCCTTCTGCGGTCACGAGCATTTTCATAAATTTGAATATGTCATGTTACTAAAAACAATTCTATCTCATGAAATAATTCCGGCAGACGCAGTGCTGGGGTCGCGAAACGGAATGTAGAAAAATAAAATAAATTTAGAAAATATCCGGTGTAAAATTTACATTAAAACACTAGATAAAAACAACACAGCATCGCGGCTGGGCTGATCCTTATCATAAGTTAGTTGTATTTTTTGCTGCAGGGGCTTTCTCCATGAGATGCACTATGCTTAAATGCTCGTATTTGATATTCTCTTATGACAACATTTGTTACCGCTATTATGATTTTATGAATTTAAGCCCTGTAATAAATATCAGTCAATAAACTTTACGTTGACACATAAGCGGTAATAATATACCTGCTCCACCTGTGTTAGTGACTGCGACCAAATGCGACTTATGATTAATTTCATTAGTGTATATACATAACTTATCTGTCAACGGTTAACGTCATTAACATAGAAACAACCCACATCATTAAAATATGGCTTTGATGTCTTAACCACTAAAATATCTAAACGGCTTTGGCAGTGAGAATTATATAGCAGCTTTAATTTATAATATTCATGATTTACTGTTCAAAGGTGTGTCTTTCTAAGCCTCCGATTACTTCCTAGCTCTATCAATCTAATATTAAAATGTAGTAAAATACGTAGGCTCATTGCACACGGTGTTTACTTTTAAAATTATAGTTGCTTATTAAATCAAAATAGTTGACTCGCAGGTGTCTTTATGGAACTTCAAACTATGTCATTAACTGTAGCATTAACATAAACTTTCAAACGCTATAAGAATCTGTGATAGCAACATTTAAATATTCTATAAAGTATACTCAGTACCGATAAACATTAGATTTTGACCTCAACCAAGCTCAAAAAACCAATCACAAAAACAACCTTTTTATTTCAATAATATTAATTTTATTTTCAACTAATTTATGTTCTCTAGTTCAAATAACGCCATGTTTAACATAAATGGCAGGGAGAGGATCGTTTGTTAGAATCCCAATACAAACGGAGCCAGTACAAAAAGTACAAACTCATTAGTAAGGCTCGACCGGGAGCAGAGGAATTAATGAAGGTGAACAATAATTTAGGGTTTAATTAAAAGTGCAGCCCCCCGGCGCGCCGCCTCCGCTCGCCCGCGACCCACACCCGCACCGCGCCCAATTATTATTTATACATAATTTGTGAGAGCGGTAATCTAATAAAACTTTCCCGCCTTCTAAACAATGCCCTATTTTATTAAAATTATAGTGAGCTAGAAGTCGTGGTAGAGTAATGGCTAGCGCACGCGTCCCAAACTCAAAGAGCGCGGGTTCGATCCTGGCCGTAACGCATACACCACTTAATCATTTTCTGATTAAATGTGTATATTGTTACAGTTACCACGTGCTAACAACGTTGAAGGAAAACATCGTGATGCAACCTGCACATCCAGATAACCGATGTGTCAAACCTGCGAAGCCGCCTTGGACAAGAGTAGCGGGTACACTGTCTGTTATTATTATAATATATTTTTAGAAGTTAGCTTGATTTTAACAAACCCATAGTTTCGTAAATTAAATTAGTCCGATTGAAATTCCACATATAATAGTATTATGAGTACTTTTGGGCAGCTCTTCATCGTAACGCGGCCAGCGTTTTGGAACGTTTACTACTGACGATTATTTGGGGCCTATTTATTATTTGTAGTTTTTACTAATTAAGCTGTAGGATATATCTACCGATTATTTGTATATTTTAATTTTAAGTTTAAAAAAAAAGTAAATTCATTGATTAACATAAATAGTATGACTTACTAGAATATATCTTAGTATCATACATATTTTAGTACTTACAATAGAAGCTTGTAGTGTGTATAAACTTTTAGTTTAAGACAGAAAAGTAAATAATGTAAGAAATTAAGGAATACCAAACCCAACGAGCGCTGTAATGACTTTATTACTGAAAATATACGAATACAAATAATTGTGTTGTTAAGCATCAGGTCGCAGTTGTTTACTTGTAAAATGCTAATTATTGTACATACTTTGTATAAAGCTTAAGACGATAATCCATCCACTTAAAAATATTCAGTTTCACGATGCATTATAGCAACGCTGGAAACTTAAATTGTAATAAATTCAAGAATCTTAAAATTACTAAGATTCTTGAATTATTTAATTAATATTCTATTAAATAAAAGTAATCGATTCGTTTGATATGAGCGTTGTTAGTTTATACTACAATAGAAAGCGGATGAAACAGCAAAACAATGTTAAAAGCAAACACTTGATTTAACGTCTTTTCTCACAGGTATCGTGTTGGAACAATGTGCTTTTGAGCGCCATGACCCCAGGCGCTAAGAGAATGGCGATTATTCTCCAAATCACAGTTATTACAGAACCACAATAGCGCTGATGAATGTGGGGATTCAAATAATGGTACTGCCGAGTTCTGAATACAACTATGACCGAGACATGATTTGTCATGTGTATTTCGAATAAATATACTGAGTATTTCATTAAAACGTTATTTTTTAAAGAACGCTTAATTTTTTGATAACTAGGATATGTAACACCTTCCCAGCTAGTTAAAGGGGACAGATATGAGAAATGGGATATAGGGGATGAGATACGGGATTGTAATAGGGTCATGGGAGGAGGAAGTGGGCCATCAGAAGCCTCACTCATCGCACGAAACACGGTTAGGATGACCGTTTCACATCGAAATTCTGTGAAAGAGTTTTTTCAAGATAGTAATGGCTAAATCATATCTGAAATAAAAACTTCGTTTAAAAAAACCGACTTCAAAAACTAAAATGTATAAAATAACTTATTTCTAATGCTATTATTATTAATATATATTTTCTAAAACATCTTAAAGTAATTTTCAAAATATAGTAATTTTTATGATTTACTTTGCATCGACTTCAAGATGTTTTAGATCTAATATATAAAATTCTCGTGTCACAGTTTTCGTTGCCATACTCCTCCGAAACGGCTTGACCGATTTTGATGAAATTTATTGTGCTTATCCGGTATCTATGAGAATCGGCCAACATCTGTTTTTCATCCCCCTAAATGTTAGGGGTAGTCCACCCCTAAATTTTTTTATTTATTTTTTAGACAAAATTTTTAATTTCTATTTTTTTATGATACAACATACAAAAATACATACAACCCTTTTTTTTTTTTTTTTTTTTTTTTTTTTTTTTTTTTTTTTTTTTTTTTTTACATGGGGAAATGCGTTGCCGCACCGTCAGCCGCGCGGGGATCATGCGCGGCCGGTGTGTGGGCTCCCCGACGCCGGTTCAATACGACCGGCTGCCGGTATACCCACTAAAACCCCATGGGAGCCTTCCTTCCGCCTAGCGCCGGGGTCGCGGTACATGCGTGAGCTTAACCCGCAACCCCGGCAGCGGCCGGCCGCCTCGTAAACAGAGGCGGCCTCTCCTGTGTGCGGGCCGGGGGAGATGGTGGTCCCCGGCCCTGAGAGGGACGCGCGGCTACCTCTCGCGCCCTCTCGCGGCATTAGTGCGGGCGGAGGTCTATGTTGATCCCCCAGACCTCGACGCCCGCTGCCGCCGGGAGGGGGAGGCTGCAAGGAATACTCCTGCGCCATCACCCCTCCCTCTCCTTCCTCCTCCCCCCGCCGCCTCGCGCACTCAGCAGCGTCAGCGGCGGGGGGGAGTGTCTTCGCGATGGGGGGGGAGGGGGAGGCTGCGGAGGATTTCTCCTGCGCCATCACCCCTCCCTCTCCTTTCTCCCCCTCCGCCGCCTCGCGCTCGTAGCAGCGTCAGCGGCGTGGGGGGGCTTCGCGATGGGGGGAGGGGGAGGCTGCGAAGGATTGCTCCTGCGCCAACACCCCTCCCCCCTCTTCTTCCACCCCGCCCCCCCCACCGCCTCGCGCAATCGGCAGCGTCAGCGGCGGGGGGGGCCTCGCGATAGGAGGGAGGGGGAGGCCGCGAAGGATTTCTCCTGCGCCATCACCCCTCCCTCTCCTTTCTCCCCCTCCGCCGCCTCGCGCTCTAAGCAGCGTCAGCGGCGGGGGGGGGGCTTCGCGATGGGGGGAGGGGGAGGCTGCGAAGGATTGCTCCTGCGCCAACACCCCTCCCCCCTCTCCTTCCTCCCCTTTTCCCGTCGCCTCGCGCACACAGCAGCGTTGGCAGACGGGGTCGGGGAGGATAGGTCGCCTGTCAGGAGGGCGGTGGTGGGGTGGACATCACCACCGCCGTCCTTGACAGCCAGCGGAGAACACCTCGACGCTGGCGGTCGCATCGGAAAGGAGGGGCGTTTGGGGAGGAGGTTTGGTAAGGAAGGGCAGGCATTGGGATTTGGAGGCGGAAAGGTGGGACACCACTGTCACGGAGCGAAGGGGGAATGTGACAGTGCCGCTCGGGCCCGGGACGCATCCCCTTGTACCGCTACCTGGTCGGAGAAGAGACCAGGGCGGCACCCCCTGGGGAAATACATACAACCCTAGATTTTCAACCCTCTACGATCAACCCCCTATTTTTTACCGGGCAGGACGACGTCTGCCGGGACAGCTAGTAATATATATTAATAATAATAGCTTTAGAAATAAGATATTTTATACATTTTAGTTTTTAGTTTTTGAAGTCGGTTTTTTTAAACGAAGTTTTTATTTTCTATTTGTTAATTTTTAGTGTCTAGCTATGTATGGGTGGACTAATGAATGATGCCGCGCTTCTTAAAAAATATAGGTCCCAAGAAACGAGAACAAATTTTTTTTCGCAAAATGAAAACTACTGGGCCAATCTATGTCAAATTTTTAGAGGACCACATGGCAGCTATTCCGAGTCGAACAAAAACAGAATCGCGTAAATCGAATCATAAATCTCAGAGTAATCGGTGTACATATGGAACGGAGTGAAAATTATTTCCATGAAAAATGTTCATAAAATGAAAACTACTAGGCCAAACTATGTAAAATTTTTAGGGGACCAATTGGAAGCTATTCCGCGTCGAACAAAAAAGAATCACGTAAATCGGATCATAAACCACGGAGTAATCGGCGAACATACATTAAAAAAAAGATCCCGACGAATTGAGAACCTCCTCCTTTTTTCGAAGTCGGTTAGTAATTATATAATACTAGCTGTCCTGGCAGAATTCGTCCTACCCGGAAAAGCTTCAATCGATATGCCGACAGGAGCGCCACCACCGGGTTAGGACCCGCTAGTGGACCAACTCAGAAACCTTCTTTGGCTCATGCACAACAACTTTGCCAAAGATCATCACATGATCACATATATAGTTTACGATTCTATAAAGGACATACACTCAAACATTCATTTTTACATATATACATAACTTCACGCCAGGTTTCTTGCGGGGTAGGCACAAACAACATAATTCATTTTTACGTATAAGATAAGAAGATGTATGTAGTTATATATAGAAAGTTGATTATTTTAAATTGTATTACTATGTTAGCACGTGTTTTCTTTACTGCAATCTTAACAAAAACGATCAATGCAGAAATGTGACAAAATTAACAAAGCAGCCGTGATGCCGTGACAATATGCGCGAGAGGGCCGCATTCCGAGAGCTCCGCGCGCGCACCACCCTTGACGCGCGAAACAATGGCGCTGCTTCGAAATACGAAACCAAACGGAAGTGCACGGGCCCCCCGGGGATGCGGCGATTTTCTTGCGCTCGCGCTCTCTACACTTAAAACTTTTCGAGTATGAAATGGAACTGCGAAGAGGGCTAATGGGCAATGGCATTTTTGTTATCGGCGCGAGCCATTGAAGTCAAGTCGCGACGTCATTGTTCGAGACTATAATTATTCGCGCATTCTTTCATTGTTAAGCTTAAAATCAAAGAATATGTTATATTCATTTCCCCTGACTTTTTACTTGAAGCGCGTTGAGCAAACTCAATAGAAGACGGTTAAATGTTCTCACGAGTAGTCGCGTTTACAAGTATGGCACTTGATTATAATCAATACGTTATGTTATTGTTAGAAATATAGATCAATCCATATTGTTGGTATTTAATGTTATTGACTTAACTTCACGACTGATGATATATATGCTAAAAAAGTATTTGGTAGTCAAATCAACTACGACTAAAACATTATCACAAGCTTCTAGATTTCGTATTAGTGTGTGAATGAATGAATTTGTTATAACATTATGATTCTACTGAATCTAAAGATCTAATTATATCTATGGAGGCTTATAGATATCTTATCTTCACTTATCTCTGTAACTTAAGTTTGTACGACTACAGTTGTTAGGCCCCTAAATAAAACAAAATAAAATTGAAATAAAGCCAATATTAGACGGATCAATTCTGTATATCAAGTAGTAACCAAAGAGATTCCAGAAAACATTAAAATTGGGTCGTTCAATAGAATATGAATTTCATCAACGTTTCATTTGTACGCCTTCAACTAAATTAAATCAATTTGGTAGATCCGTCAATATTAGCTAATTAGTCTGTATTTATTGCTCATAAAGTAACTCAAACTATTGTGATCACAACACTTTAAAAAGGATGGTAGAAAATATTTTTTGACATACGCTCTTTTTTATATTTAGTATGTTTGCCGTATTTACCAACTCAACTGTTTTATTGTAATTATCTTCCAATACAGAACATTCATAAGTGAAAAATTAGGTCTACTTCCTTACGTAAAACTCTTCGCGACGGAAGAAGCGATAATAAGCTCTCCAGCAACACGTCTAGCTAAGATTATTTATTGTAAAACATGTCAAATTGTTGAGATTGGTTTTTGAATGTCACATTTGTGCCAATTGTCTCATATCTAGAACGCCAAAGAACAGGCGTGCTGTATGTAGAAAAGTAAAAACCTGCTTTGTAAAAACTTACTTCTAGATTTTTTTATTGCAGGAGTTCAGCAGACAGGCATACGGCCCACTTGATAGAAAGCGGTCACCATCACCTATGGACATTTGCAACACCAAAGATGCTGCAAATGCGCTGCTGCTCTTTTAAAGAAGACTGGAACCTGGTCACTAACGCCGGAACACAACTCATTGTTATTATGGCTGCATAGTCTAGACCAGGGGTGGTAAACAACCAGTCGGGCAAATGCCCTACTACCTGGCTGTGGGTTGTTTTGTCGCCTCTTACGACAGGCCGCCCGGCCGCAGGAAATTGTATTCTTTCTCCGTTCCTGCACGGATAATCGTGGGATAGAATAGATTTAATTAAATGTGTTAATTTGCGTTAACTGTTAAATAATGTAAAGAAGTGAGTGTAAATCCTAATGGCTTTTGTTCGTTAGCAATGCGTGTTATGTATTATGTTGTATGTTAGTATATATCCCAATCTTTTGATGTTCTTCTGTCGCTAGGCGTACAGGTTTGATGCTAGAAAATTATACATGAGTTAAGCTCGCTTTTATGTACTTTAGCACTATTTTCTAGTTTTAGAACTATTTTGTAAATTATAAATATAATGACAGTCGATTATAAAAGAAAATACGAGCACAAATTTTACTGCGAAAATGTATCTAATCATAGCTGATATAACATTCGCATTTTTTGTGCACCTGACTCCTATTTCGTTCTTCTTGTACCCGAATACGAAATTTCACTTAAATCAAATCAAATCAAATGCTAACCCGTTAGAATTAATCCGACTATGAAGTTATTTTGTTAAAAAAAATGCAATACGTTCATTATGAAAATGCCACTCAAAGATTTAAAAGGCTGTCATGCACTCCATATGCCACTTTAAGAAGTTGTTATAGGTGAATAGATTTTCAGTGCTTTCCCCTCAGAACAATTGCCGTCACGTGCGCACTGAGTACCTTCGATAGGGCCTACTTCTCTATTCATTGACGTCTTTGTTCATTTAATAGTACTTGAAGACTCAAATACTATGCATCTAGAGCTCTTGACCATTTGATTCACACTGTCGCGTGTCCTGTGATTTTTTTTAACTTATCTGACGAATAACGAGATTTCTCATTGTTTGTGTAGCTATACTTTTCTTTAATCCCGCACGAATCTAAAGATCTGGTCAAACAGCGGACGATGACGCGACGCTGGCGGAACGTGAAGAGTTGCATGTAATATATTAGTTAGTGTACAATATGTGACATAGAGCCGTCGCGCTTGGCGCTCGACTAGCGGTCGCGTCACGTCGCCGCTGCGTTCGGCGGGAATGCAGTACGAGAGCGACGAGACGGAGCGCGATCGCGACTTGAGCGCCATGATCTTTATGTGTTTTATGGATATTCATTTGAGTAGTCAAATAGACAGCGCGACGGGAGCACGTCGCGTTCGGCGTGACGCCAATTTTATATCTATTTACAAAATGAAATTCTCGAGAAATCGCGCCGGGTGCGACGGGTCAGCCGAAGCGATGCTAGCGCGATCATCACGCTCGCAGTGTGACATCCACACCACGATGCCGTCCCGCTTGCGACGCTTTGCCGTCCCGTCCCGCCCGATGTTTGACAGACCTTTAAGCAATCGGCGGAACAGTAGAGATCGCTTTATGCATTGATCGTAGCGAATGTAATGAGATTTATCGACATATCCACAGTATCATCTATTTGTCTCTTTATTCGAAAGTGAAAAAATGATCGCTTAAGAATCCTTTTGGAGACTAAACCTATGTTGTAAATCGTACAAATCGTACACAAATTAAGTAATACGTTTAATTTTATTTTATGGATGACCTTCAATACATAATTATAATTCATCAGAACTTAGTCCTGTCTCATTTATAACCGACAGAATTACGGTTATGCAGGATGTAGGACGAATAATGTATTTGTTCCAATTGTATACAAAATACGAACATAACCATAACCCACCCAAGTAACAAGCGTTGAATGAATATTTGCAGTCAACTTTTTTTCAACAAATATAATTTGTTTGATTTGTAAAGAGTGAATGATTGGCACCAACGTCTGTATTACGTGGTATTACGATTGTTCGGGTGGCAGCTCACCGAGTCATTGTTGGGTGCTTGCGGGTGTCCGCGGTACCCCGCCATTTTCCCCGCAGGGTTCTGCTAAAGACCCACCATGTTAATTTCGAAGTCACTAAATGCACCATTTGAATCGTCAACGGAGAATGGACTCTGCCCTTTGAACGCTATTATTATTCCCTGACAGAATTATTCTTACAAAACTAGCATAAAAAATAAGTATATAACGTACATGTACATGTAAAATATTTTACAGCCTTATAATAATAATAATAATAATAACCCGCAGGGGGGCTTTGTGGCGAAGCCTTAGGTGAGTGGCGACACCTCGTACCTGACTCCGGGGGCCATGACAAGGCCCCCGCCTCCGTGCTTGCCTTAACCAGCCGTCACGGAGTGGAGATCGCTAGAGCTAAGACTCAAGCTCCAGGGGTGGAAGTGATAAATGGCCTAACGTCGGAAGTAGCTTCGGTGAACCTGTAGCCACCTCTCTACACCCCTTAGCCACTCACACCCATGTTTACATAATATCATCATTTATTTAAATTAATATAAAATGCCAAATTTTTCCACCTAATACCCCTCCTCATTTTTGGGCCGCCGGTCGTTCCCTGTGTGGTTACCCGGACCGGTTTTTATGTTTAATTTAATTTATTTTTTTTTATTTTCATATTTACCTGGTTCCACGTTATAAACATATTATTTACCTCGGCGATCAGAAGATTGGTGCCTACTTCGAACAACGGATCCGTCGGGCAATCTAACGAGATAATATAGCCTTATGCATACATATCGATGAACTAGACATAATATTCCATTTATAGTCCTAGGCGTTATATTTAAGTTGAATAATACAACTAATATTAATTAATTAGGATTTGTTAAAATTAAGTTTTTCTTTGTATTAAATTATAAAAATGTATGAGAATAATATAAAAACAATGATTTATTAGAGTTTTGGTTTGTAACATAAATGTCACATCGAATAGAATAGGCATATACAATGAGTTAAAATTTCTGATACTTTTTCGATAAGTCAGCAAATATCTCAGCGGAGTCTGAGCTCTTGTTCAAAGTTTGCTTAGGTATATCATAATTGATATTAGCACTTTGATTAATCAAATTATTAGCAATTACAATCAGTACCTGCTAGTTTGCCTACTATATCCTCAAAAATAGAATACATAAAGTATTAATGGCAAAGTTTATTGCTATGATTTTGGACAATCAAAAACGAATTACGCGGTGTTGCGATCAACTCTCGGAACTAATCGGAGCGGACGTGTCGCGGCGGGATCTCGACCATTTTTAACGGGAAGGCATCACGTAGTTGTCAACACCGAATAGCGGTAACCGAATTAAAGGAAAACCACTGCAATCTTGTTGAGCATTTGATAATCAGTTCATATTTCCAATATTCATTTTACATTTGTAAATTGAAAATTAATTTTAGATTATAGTTGCTTGATGCTTGCGTTGGAATCTTTTTTACCGCGACTATAATACGTTTAAATACGTATGTTACGGTTTTACAGTATCAATGCATTCGGCCCATAATTGGGCGTACAATATTAAAATTACAATACTGATTTGTAAACATATTTTAACAATCAACGAATAAATACAATAAAAATTAATTATTAATCAAAGACACACAATATACTAATAATCTATAATTAATCTAAATAATAAAATGTCTCCTATTTCAACATGTCAAATATATGTATGTAGTTCATAATGTTTTATCGTCCATAAACATGTTCATATTATAATATATAGCATTTAGTGGTCAGTAGCAATTTTTTTATAAATAGTGTAACATGGCAGCTCTCTAAGAGACTTCGGAAGCTTATTGTATACGAAGGGTCCCATGCAATAGACACTTTTGTGGTTTTGTATTGGAAGCCTTATTATAAAAATTATTTAAGATCATTTAAATAACACCCATATAAACTCATATATCATATAGTGTAGCCGCAGACGTCCGATCGCCACGCGCCGCTCACAACTGTGCGACAGAATCACTCCACTACGTCACCCCGTAAGCCCGCACCCCCCCTACCCACATAGCTCGCTCCGTAGCTGCTAAGCTCTGCATTTTTATACTTAGTAAGCGGAGCGAGCTACATCATACATCTGACTGCAATCAAATACAACATGTTTACTTCTACTTGAGACCTCAAATAGTATACATATAAAAGTATACAACAGAAGATTTCAAGCGCGTGTTATTTAAAAACATGCATACTTACGACGAAACTAGACTGCATATAAACTATGTTATACAATTACAACGGGGTCAAAGTGCAATGCGTTTTATTAACCAGTCTGACACATTGATGATTGTTAACTGATAAGTATGTAGTTTTGAATATTTTTACCTTCAAAGGTTAAGAGACAGATTAGGTAAGTGCTTGGCAGTCCGTGCAAAGGACGGCTTCGTATAGGTGACAAACGTCCACTGTTTTCAGTGCTTGGCTACAGGAATATAAAAAAAATTAATCAAAAACATCCCATGTCTGAATAACTACTCAAAGGTTATTATTCAAAATAATTTTCTTTGAAAATATTTTAAAGTCTACCTCTTTGATTATTCTACATTATTTCCCAATTCATATTTTGAAAGTTAGGAGGGGGGGGGGGGGGGATTTTCATCACTCATCACTTATTGACTTCATTACAATAGAAGAAAAATGGAACCCTGATTACATGTATGGCGACCACCCCTAATCTTCACTTTTTTCACGATTTCACTACATAACTTGTAGCGATATACAGCCTACATCTCTCTGTAAAATGTTATCCTGGTTCACCCAGTATCTAGTTTCAGAGAAGAACGACTGTGATATACATGGTCATGGCAAATTAGGTTTCCGTTTTCGTCAAAATGGCTGGCCACGCAGCGTTAAAAATGAACCGCTTGTCCAATCCTGGTATCCGTCTGTCAATAGTTGATTATCTTGGCAAACTCATAATCATTATTAATTTAAAATCAATATTTGAAATCAATGGAAAATGGATTTACCATACTGCGTGGCAATATAGCCAGTCTTCTGGGCACGCATCTCTCTGGCAGCGACTTTATATTAATTTATTTTAAATATTTAGTTTTATTTTTTTCATTGTAATAACTGTAAGGCTTTGATTTAAAAAAATGAAAAAAGAAAAGTAACGAACTTGAACGATTCGGTTTAAAAATGTTTTAAATAACATAACACAAAAAGGGAGTAACTACTAACCTGTAGTACGAACTATTGATCTGGGGTTCTAGAAGATTTCAGAAAAGAAATAGTTTCTTATTGGACGTTTATCATTTCGGTTCATTCATTTATATTATTCTTCCAGGCTTATTAGTACTTATTTATTAAACAAAGCCAAAGTAATTTGTTTAGCCTATGAACAAATGACTGACTCATGCTAATGGATTTGCTTACATGCTGAAGCTGATAGCGATTCTTATGTGATAAATTATTTTGATATCGACTGAAGACGATTCTAACAAATGGTGCACTAGTTATATATAGTACCTTCCTATTTCAGGACTACATTTCTAGTTTTCGCGTTTTAGGTAGTAGATCTAAAATTAAAATTTCGATGCAACACATTGCTGAGTTGCCATACTTGTTGACTAAAAAACTTGACGTACAAGTCTTATTTATTTTTACTAGCGACCCCCGGCTTCGCACGGTACAA
The DNA here is from genome assembly GCA_012273795.1 of Dendrolimus punctatus. Classification (NCBI taxonomy): domain Eukaryota; kingdom Metazoa; phylum Arthropoda; class Insecta; order Lepidoptera; family Lasiocampidae; genus Dendrolimus; species Dendrolimus punctatus. The sequence goes on along the minus strand of CM022531.1, from coordinate 18,334,834 downwards.
TCTGATACAAATAATACACTACAGAAAACTATGAACGTGTATATAAAACATAGCGCCGCTCGACTTTGCACGGCATCATAATAGAACTCTAAATTAGCATGTTGCTTAGTATATGATGCATGTATTATACATATAACTTCTCTTGAATCATCTATCTATTGGAAAAACACATCAAATTCGTTGGTAGTTTTAAAGATTCAGGCACATAGGATATAGGACAGAAAGCGACTTTGTTTATACTATGTAGTAATGATGATTATTGGTTGATTGATGGTTTTGTGTATTTTTTTGTGAATGTATTATGTTTTTTATGTATAGCTTCGTATTTTTTAAGTCAGTTAATTTTATTCTTTCTTTCTTCGTAGATCTATGTTATTTACATATAAACTCAGTTAGGTTTTTTAAAAATATTTAAGTAATGTATAAACTTTCAATGAAATTTATCTACGTGATGGTGAAAATCACTTAAAAATAATAGCTACGTTTAGTGTCAATATTTAAACTAATAATATATACAGAAACGAACCGTCTAAAAACAAACACAAAGATAAATGAAAAGTAAGTAAATTTGTTGACACAGAATCGTTTAACATTCGCTAAATAAAATTAGAGTGTTAAAAAAATTGCACATACAGCATACATACACTATGAAAAAAGGAAAAGTGTAGGCCAAAGTCAAAATTAAGACATCTGCATCAAAACCAAAAATATTATTACATGAATATTCAATTCACTTGGATGTTTGTGGCTGACACATTACCTATTAACAAACAACTTAGGAAAAACACACACACACACATGTGTTTTTTTAATATATAGCTGTGGATTTTTATTATTAAAATTCGAATATTAATCTGTTTTGAACCGATTGTCTGTAACTACATCACTTTTTTATTGCAGTAAATTATTTTAGTTTTTACGTGGATATAAAAGTGGGCCCGACAAATGCGCACGCGCAGCGGGGGCCAGCGGGAGGCCGACGGGCCCCGGGCCCCGGTCCATTGCATAAATACTACAAATATTGAAGCGTACGTTTGAATACGTATGTGTTATTTACCTAAATAATTTATTCATACAAATAACGAAAGGTCCGACGCTTCCAAATGCCTTTTCTTATACATCGGTCATTCATAAAATTATGACTTATAAGAATAATTATTCATATTTTAATTTAATCACGTTGAAGAGCTATTTGGTATAATTAGTTCCAAAACTTAAGTACCATGTCATTTTATTAAAAGGGTAATGTTATCTGTTTACTAAACTTTTTTATCATAATTATTAAAATATTATTCTAAGTAAATAGATACAGAACTAGATTAATTAAGAATTTATTAATTAGAAAATGGCCAGTTACAAAATGTAATGCAATTTATTAAAAACAATTATACATTTATCAGTTACATAGTGGTAAATTAATATAATGTTATTGTTTACGAGTTAACTGGTAACCGCTTTTTGCTGAAGTCCAAAATATACGTAATGGCTGATATACTATCTCTATCATTGTACGTAAAGTTTATTAGCCCACTAGCTGTCCGACAGACGTCGTCCTGCCGGGTCCAATTGTGAACCAACTCAGAAACCTCTGGCTCATGCACAACAACTTTGTTAAAGATCATCACATGATCAAATGTATAGTTTACGATTCTGTAAAGGACACACAGACAAATATTTTATATATAAAAAGATGTGGGGCAGTGATATGAACCGCCAATGTGGGTTCCCAATCGTGGTGGAATAAGGCAAAAACGGGTGTACTCTTGTAGTACTTACACTTTAATCCTTAATTCGTACACCAAAGGGCACTGCAGAGTGCCAGCGCATACTGGCTCGATACAATTATAATGGACGGGAAATGGGAAAGATGCACGCCACTCGATATAGTTATGTTAGTGTTGTACTTACATAACCGTATGGATATGTGGGTCCCTACAGCCCACATGCACATTCATTACATAAAAGAGAATTTTATTGGTACATATGTTCTTTTATATGGCAGTGAAGCGTGGCCTTTGCGGAAGCGACACAAGGTGGAGCCTGCATGTGTATTGAATTGTGGAAAAGGATTTTGCGTAAAGGACTCCGGCATCCACTGCTGTGTTCATGTCCGCGATATAGCAGATAAACTTCAAAAAGTGGTAAGGTTACATTTGTAGCCGGTTATATGGCTACTAGTTACATGACATTTACTTTCCCTACCATCTGATGAGTTTTGATATTAGATGTATGTAGCTTATGTCATTTTTTACCGATAGTAAGACAAATGAACGGTCGGTAAGATATAGGAGCCGACCATTAATGGAAAGCAGGTATTTATAATATGCTGCGAACGAACGTCGTCATCGATAAAATACGGGCAAAGTAAGGGACGCCGAAGACCCTGGCTTCCAAAGTTAAATCTTCAAACGCAACGAGAATTCAACACTAATATATTATTCATTTTTTCCTGTTTGTTGCATTTTCTATCGTAAAAAGTATTGCTTACATACTTCTTCTTCATATATGTATAACATGCCAGAATAGAATTACAGTGAAACTTCATAAGTGGGGCCAGGATAAGTGAGAAACCTCCATAACTGGAACTTATGCTGAGGTCTCAACACTTTGGCACTGAATTACCTCTGTTAGTGGGATGAAGCAAACCTCTATTCTGGGATTTGTTCTTTCGATTTATCATCATAGTTACCTCTATACTGCGACTGAGACTGCGAGTGAATTTTATATGCATAGACCTCTGTAACTGAAATAACATCGTTATTTTTTTGTTTACTTATGCTTTCTCTACCTGCAAATTCATAACTTTTGTACCAGCAATAGTTGGATAGAAGGGTTTTAAAAAATGAAACGGTATAGCAAAGCAATTTGTGGAGAATTTATTTTATTTAATAATCGTACCTACCTCTATAACTGAAATAATCTTTATTCTGACCTCTATTGATGGAACCCTCTGTAAATGAGACAGATATTAATACCTGGATATCTGAGACACTGGGTAAGTGGAATACCTCTATAGGTGAAACCACATTGCAGGTCCCTTGATGTCTCACTTAACCAGGTTTCACTGTAGTAGAATTTTCATATAGTCAAGGCGGTGAAGTCCGTCAATGGCATAAGTTCATACACCAGTTTTTAACATTTGTAAACGGAATTTATCGCCAACTATAATTCGAAGACAGAATTCAATGGTTTCTTAGTTTCACTGATTTTTGTCGTCGTAACTATTCCAACACACAAGTAATGAGAGGTGTCTGGAGTTCCCTCATTGACGGACTTGGCCACCTCGACTGTATGTTGCTTATAGTGTTCAATTTATATTTGCTATTATGTTACTAGTATGATATCATCATCTTATGTATTTATGTTATATCTAAAACTTCCAAGCCTTGACGGATTAAAATTAAAAAATATAATGTCAATAAGGTCAGAGCGAGAACAACAGAAGTATGATAATTCGCGCTACCTAGCTATGTTGGATGTATGGTACTGCAGAGTTCCGTTTTTTACTGGACGATTATTATCGGTATTTTTGTTCAACGTATAAGGCATATGTGCACATGCATATAAATATATACATATATCATATTTTTGAAAAATGTTGCCGAATTTGAAACCGTGAAAAAAGAACAAATGATTACATTCAAAGGTTTTATTCAAAGTTCCACTTTAGAACACTTATTTATCTCAGGTTCTTTGCGTAAAGAACAGTAATCAATACTGAAATTTTTAAAAATGCTTTAGCTAGTAATAAAAAATACTGGATATAAACATTTGTTTATAAACAAGTTATAAACAAATGGCATGAAAAAATTAAAATGAAAATTATATGATGCCTAACATCCTAAAATTTCCTGCTCTTTCAGAAACTTATATAATATTTTAGATATCTCACATACTTTTAGAGATTTTTCCAAAAAGCTGAATGGCAATTTTTTTATTTCACTTTTTTGTTAATAAGAATTGTAATATTTATTGGGAGAAAAAATCCAAAAAACTACTTTTTCTAGATGCTATTCCGGATCGAATGAGCCATTAACCATATTTTTAAGAGACTGGTAACTATTATTCGCAGAAAATAAACTTCTCGACTAGACTATATGGAATAGACTATACGATGGGAAACACGATGCATTTAAAAAAAATCTTATATGTTTTACAATTACTTTTCAAATAATTAATGGAGTTTAACAAACAGTGCACAGAGAAAAACATACAAATTCGATTAATTATTAATTATTTATAATAACTTCTAACAAGATAAATAGAGTTAGAAAGATTCAATGTATCATACAATATGGTATACTTGCCGGTATTAAATAGTATCTATGTAGACTCGTAGACGATCGAAGTATAGAGGGTAATAATTGCAATCATAAATATCGTATCTTGGCTATTTATAATGGAGCTCTCCATTTATTAAACGGCCTGTCGGTACCCTATTTTCACTTAGACGATGTTATTTATTTGCCCACCGTACTTGTGGGCGTGAGGGATTGTTTTGATCAGATCAGTGGGAATTAAGAGTGGGAAAGCAGACATCTGCTTTTTAATTTTGTGATGATACTTTTATACCAAAACAGGACTTCGATATAATCATGAAAGAACATGCAAACCTATACCGTACAAAGACCGTAAAAAGCTACTAAGAATCAAAACGTCACTTTATGTTGCCTGGATCATCCTAGATGGTTAATTTTACTTTGTTCACTAGATGTTGCTACTCTGTATTCAAGATAGTAATCTATCGTCATGTTCTAAATGTCTGTTTAAATGTGAAACTAAAAAGAAAATTTTATTAGATACTGAAATTTCCTTCTCTTATCTTCTTATGTTATTTAATTTTGCTTAGTTATAATCACATCTGAATTCGATTATGAAAAACATACACGAGTCTATCAACCTCGTAAGTAGCAATATTCTAAGATATTCGATTATGAAAAAATACACGAGTCTATCAACCTCGTAGTAGCAGTATTCAAGACATTGAATTATATAAATGAAAAATCCGTACTTAAATAATGTTAGGATTACAACTGCATTCAATTTAGATATTCCAAAATAGATATGCTTTTTTCCTCTAGGTGTAAAATATACTGTTGCATATAGAAGGTACTGTTCGGTTGAAAAGGGGCAAGTAATCAAGCATTGTGATCGGTTATTAGATTTCCATTAAAACTGCCCCAGTATTTAACTCCGTCTCATCAACCAGGATCACAAGGCTGTCACTTAGTTAACGTAACGCCTGACACTTATAGCGCCAGCTCGGCTGCTTTTAGAACAGCTTACACCACAACGGACGGCAAACACTTGCTCTCTCCTTTCTCTTGGTGCAAATTAAGATTAAACCTCGGCGTGACGTTTGTAAAGTAAGTAGAAGTTTATAAGACATCTAGCCCGGCGTGAACAAAAGGGGAGTCGAGTGGCCCGCTTCCTTACAGAAGAAGCTGCTTGTAGAAGGAGGCACTGGTATCCATTTGAGTTCGCTCATAACCACAAGTGAGACACTCCTATATAGTTTTATCAAGTTCAATCTGTATTAAATCGGGGCAGAAGTTAAAATAAATCGGGTTTTTCGGTTGTAGAGCGGACACATAAAAATAAGGTTTTTAAAAATTAAGGTTGTATTACTTAAATTTCTAATTATAATTTATCGTAACATACTCAGATCAGAGAAGATCAGGTACTTATCGGTTCCAGCCCTGCACAGAGGTAGCAACCATATTCTTCCTTTGCGGTGTAAATGGAACATGTAATTAACTAGTATTGATCTAGGTCTTACGTTTTGCTTATAATATTACTCATTCTCCAATTTTGCTTTATAAATCAATTAATATAACATATTAAAGTTACAGTTAAAAAAAATATTTGTGAAATAAAATTATAAGTATTCAGCGTAGGTATTCTTTACTTTGTTGATAGCTGACGTAAAATAAGAGTGTAGTATCTCATGTCAAACCATAATTATGTATTTGCCTACGGTTGAGTTAATTTTCCTTTTAAATTGAAAGTGTTTTTGAATGCACGAAGCGTTACAAATTCAAATTCATGTATTCGCAGGAAACATGGAAATAAAAGATGTTAATAATTAGAAAAAGTAAGTAAAAATACATAGTACACATTTCGCCCAGTGAAAGCATACATTATTATCTTCAATTTATATTTACGTTTCGTGATAATGAAGGGGATTGACAGTCCTAACCAAAATTGTGAAAATAAAATATACTCTATAGGTTGTTAAAAATAATTATTCTCATGAGCTTTGCTTTTAGGATAGATGAATTATAATGCCATAAGGTTATATATATTATAGTTTTTATTATATATATTATAGTGTTTAATTTTACCATCAATGGTTACTAAAATCAATTATGCATATGAGCTTTGTTTTTATGATAGATGAGTGATAATGCCCATAAGGTTATTATAATGGATAATTCCACCTTCAATGGGATATCTAAGGTTTAAGGTTTTTATTTCTCAATCTAATTGGTAAATCTATTTCGCTGTAGGTACTTATTATGGTCGTAAGGCAGAATATCTTTGAACGCGAGCGAAGCAGGATAGGTCAGCCAGTTATGTATATGCAGGATGGATATATGTATTATGAACATATGTATTATTTTGTAAGGTAGGCGGAGTGTAAGGCGGAACTTGTCGAGACCCCTCCCACTGTTACATGACGCCCAGAAACAGGTTCGTAATTGCACATTTTTGTATTAATGGGGTACGTGTTGTTTGAACATGATATGTAAGCTTCGATATACACTTGGAGATGGTTAAACAATGTAAGCAATATTTTGGAGCTTTTCCTTTGTTTCATCTTAGACACGATGCCTACGAACTCAAAAATAATTCCTTAGATATCCATATTACTTGCTGCTTAATTTATTTATTTTTCATTTATTTATTTGGGTTGTTTTTAGTTACTACATTATAATATAAAGAAATAAAAAATAGAGTACCTACCTACTGAAATAAGCATATAATCTTTTACAAACAAAAGCAACATTGATATACGCAAGTAGGTACCTACACACAATTATGTATATAACGTAGTGATTATGCAAATATTATTTCACTTAATGTACCTGCTGACTAACCTAGATAAGTTTTATTGAGAATGATGTTTTTTACGTAGTATAGAATATTAGTGACGGTATAGTAAAGTTTATAGAGCATCAGATGGGAGCATTTTAAAAACTTAGAATAGATACTTGGCGTTTACATATACCTGCTTCAGTATACCCTTAGGCTGGTGCATAAACATTTGACCGATGGTTAGAATAAAGAAATAGCTAAAACTATATGTCTAAACAGCGATTATTTAACTTTAACCGTTGGTTGAATTTCCGGAAAAATGAATGGACGTCAGCCTTAGATAGAGAACCGGTTTTTCATCTCAGTCAGTGCCATATTTGTATTGAGTTATGAAATTTTATTCATAAGTTTTCGTACCTACTTTCCCATCGCAATAGATATTTATATTGCACATACGCATTATTTTCAACATAGATTATAAAGATAAGGGGCCAACTTGCAACTGATCTCCACTAAATCAGAGCCCTGTGAAGGGTTCCTTCTGATGTTTAGTCCTACCATCACCAACAGAACTACAGCAAAGAGGCTGTCTTGTCTCTGAGAAGAATGTCTTTTTTATTACTATTATATCTTTATAAATTATCAACATCTGTGACCACTGTCAAATGTGACAAGACAGAATAATTGTTTATTCTGTGCAATAATTATGTGTGTACTTTAAATTAACAGTATAGTAACTATTATAAAATTATAAACATTTTAATATTAAAGACGTTATGTATTTTTACAAAATACACAAAATAATATTCGGCCTTATACAGATAACTATAGAACTAAACATTAAAAAATGCCAACACATCACAAGCCCTGCCAATAAGAATTGTTGCGTATGGCAAGAAAGGTAAGAATTCAACATAGTTTTATTATTGCGAGGTGGAGCTGTTTTATTTATATCGCACTACCCGAGATGTTCTTTCAATAACCGCAGCCTAAATCGTAAGCTAACAGTCCATCCAGGGCCACGATACTGCCAGGTGTTTGCGCAGGTACAGGCTATGCTATGCACCCCTCTCAAACTTTTTTCATATTGCTGAAACATAAACAAAATTAATTATTCGGGTTGGGTTTTACATATATATCCCCGGATGATTTCCTGGATGATTTTAATGGTTAATGTGTTTAGGAATATATTTAACACTTATTTACAACAACTGAAATTGGTTTTGAGTGGAAAAAATACATTCAATTAATTATCGAAGTTTAAAATTCACGACAATACATACATACATACAAACATAACTTCACGCCAGGTCCCTTGCGGGGTAGGCACGAACAACATTCACGACAATGATCCGGTAATTTTGTCGCCGAGACGTTTTTTTTGTGTACCTACCGGAAAGTGTACATTTTGAAGAGGACGGAATTTATTTATATAGGAGACTGTATGTATCCGAAAATTTAAATATGTGGAGTTTTAAACAGGCGGTTAGGTTAGGTTTTGTGTAGACCAAAGCGCCTGAACCGACTATTTACCATTCAATAATTATCTTACATATAAATGAAATATTAGTGAAAAACAGAAGTGAGGTTAGATTGACAAAAACATTAATAACTCAGGAACCATACATTTCCACCACATAGGAGATGTAGAAGGGGTAAGTTTTCCTCACCCCTCCCCTTTCATTACTTATGATTACGGGGACATATATGTAAATCACACCCAATTATTCAGTAGCTCATATACCTACCTACCAGCATATCATTTCAATGACGGAATTAAAATTTAGCAGAGGGAATGCATTCCTTAGCTAGTATTTTAGCCTAAATGCGGTAATAGACGTATGGGTAACCGTACCTATGTGCAGGTACTCGCAATTACGGTTTGACGACCTTTTTCGCTTATCTGTCACCGTGAGTGAGTGAACTTACAGAAGCGAAGAAACTTGGTCGCATGTCTATCCCCACTTGAGGAAACTTACGTACGTACATTTGTGTGAAGTTTATCCATATGCGAAACTCGCTAATTCGCCTTGAATAAGCGGTGGCATGCGTGGGCTCAGTATTTTTTAAACTGACAAACGTTTTAAGTGTTATTTAAGAGCCAAGATATTTAGACATCATTAACAATTTATGATCTAATCAAATAATAGTAACTGCCCATAATCATCCCACTGCTGGACTCGGGCTTCCAACTATAGGGTAATGGATAGTAAGCCACGCTTCTCCATGACAGCTTGGCATGTTAAACATATCACTTGTCTCGATGTGCAGGTTTTTCTTCACCGTTGTTATCGTGGTAATTGTAACAATAAGAAAATTAGTTTCGAAAATTGCCTAAGTGGTGCATGGGTTCCGGCTAGGGTTCAAACCCGCGCCCTTTGAGTTTAGGACGCATGCGCTAGCCATTACGCTACCATGAATATATGATATAATTAATACATAAATATGACTTAAAACCGTGATAGAATAAATAATAATGAGTGAAAGACGGAAAAGAAGACCTACACGACGGAAACGTACGTACCTACATGGAGAAAACCAGGACGGTCGCACGTGTGGATGTCATGTCATAAAAAGAGTAAGAGAAAAAGATACTGGGAAATCTTCCACCTCCATCAGAAATATGGTACTCTCATAATTAACAATTACATTAATATTGTAGCGACCGAAGGTAGAACTTTCTGGCAGCGTAAGTCGTTCTCAAGACTTTTAGAAAAAGGTAGAAAATTCTGGAAGGACAAAAGAAGCACGGATATATTTTAGAAAGAGATAGACGATGAACGAAAGTTCTAGAATAGAAAGTTCGGGAAGGAAAAGAAAGATATGTATAGATGCTTAGAACGGGATAGATAGTAAATAAAAGAAGAACGAATAGAAGATCGAAATTACGAGTTCTAGAGAAGATTCTTCCGGGTAAACAAGCAGCATAAGGCGCGCCTACCGGGCAGTTTAGAGTTGAGTTCAGTTCAAGATAGCGAAGCAACCAGTGCGATAGGAAAGAGTTGGAAGAGAAGTTTAATAGAAGACGTGACGAGTTAGTGGTGAATTTAGTGAAAAGTTTAGTGGACAGTTTAGTGACGCAGGAGTGTAGCGTAGTTTGAGAGAAGATCCAGAAGCGAACTACACGCGGTCATTTTGGAGGAAAACACTGCAGTGGCAAGAGGTGGTCTACGCAATATCGCCGACGGTATTGTGAATAAGACAACTTATTGTCGGGACAGTGCGTCGTTAGTCGTGCGTGCAGGGGTGACACGGCGGCTACGTATCACGTACGGCTGTGTAAGTTAATAAAAGCGTTTAGTTAAAAGAACTGGTGTTTTCTTCCAATCTTAAGTGCGTGCCCCTGCTCGCACGTAACAATATGTTATGTTACTTCCTACACAAAACACTATTAATTTGACTTTTGTGGCATTATTGCTTAGTTTTATTAACAGGCATTTAAATGTTAAATTGTTTCTACGGATACAAATAAGTATAGATATATAGATATGCTAATTAATATTTATAAAAATTATAAATAAATAATCGACAAACATACATGTTGTATATCTCCAAACTAAGCAAGTTACGCCTGTTTTGAGAGTAATATACTCCTACAACGGAGTACTCTGGGTCCGATCCTAGACCCCCCAGGGGGTGCCGCCCTGGACTCCCCCCCCGTCCAGGTAGCGGTACAAGGGGATGCGTCCCCGGGGCCCCGAGCGGCCACTGTCACATTCCCCCCTTCACTCCGTGACAGTGGTGTCCCACCTTTCCGCCTCCAGATCCTAATGCCTTCCCCTCCTTCCCAAACCTCCTCCCCAAACACCCATCCCTTCCGTTGCGACCGCCAGAGTCGAGATTTTCTCCGCTGGCCGTCGAGGACGGCGGTGGTGATGTCCACCCCCCCACCGCCCGCCTGACCGGCGACCTACCCTCTCCCGCTCCGTCCGCCGACGCTGCTGTGTGCGCAAGGCGGCGGGGAAAAGGGGAGGAAGGAGGGGGGAGGGGTGTTGACGCAGGAGCAATCCTTCGCAGCCTCCCCCTCCCCCCATCGCGAGCCGCCCCCCCCCCCGCCGCTGACGCTGCTGAGAGCGCGAGGCGGCGGAGGGGGAGAAAGGAGAGGGAGGGGTGATGGCGCAGGAGCAATCCTTCGTAGCCTCCCCCTCCCCCCCTATCGCGAAGGCCCCCCCCCCACCGCTGACGCTGCTGAGTGCGCAAGGCGGCGGGGGGAGAGGAAGGAGAGGGAGGGGTGATGGCGCAGGAGTAATCCTTTGCAGCCTCCCCCTCCCGGCGGCAGCGGGCGTCGAGGTCTGGGGGATCCATATAGACCTCCGCCCGCACTAATGCCGTGAGAGGGCGCGAGAGGTAGCCGCGCGTCCCTCTCAGGGCCGGGGAAACACCATTCCCCGGCCCGCACACAGGAGAGGCCGCCTCTGCTTATGAGGCGGCCAGCCGCTGCCGGGGTCGCGGGTTAAGCTCGCGCATATACCGTGACCGCGGCGCTAGGCGGAAAGAAGGCTCCCATGGGCTTTTAGTGGGTATACCGGCAGCCGGTCGTATTGAACCGGCGTCGGGGAGCCCCACACACCGGCCGCGCATGATCCTCCGCGCGGCTAACGGCGCGGTAACGCATTTCCCCATGTAAAAAAAAAAAACGGGTCCGATCCTAGACACCCAGTCGTAGAACATTATATTAGTCTTTAAAAATTATAAAGTTAATATTTTTATAAATAAATATAAAATGTATTTATATCTTGAACACAGAGTAGTTTATAAGTGAAATTAGTTTGTAGCTAGGAGATCAGAAAGTAATCGGCGTACCTAACTGTCTCATTGGAATTCTTTTTTGGCATGCAATAACCTATTTGTTGAAGTAGTATAACTGACAAAAGCTATACACAGGGTGGAAACTTTCAGCTGGGCAGCAAGAGGAGAAAATACCTTAACAGTTGCAGTTATAATAAAATGGTCTTCAGGGACTATTTATAATTTTTCCTGAAATTTTGAATATATTATGACGATGTAAATTATTGTAACTTAAATATATTATAACGATATAATATATACAATTGGATGTCAAGAAATTTAGAATCCCTCCCACCCCTCGTCACACTTAGTTTCATTTCTACTGCATGTGAACACACATTAAAAAAAATATTGCATGAGTTCAGCAGACAAGCAGACGACCCATATGATGGAAAGCAATTACCATCGCCTATGGACATTTGTAACACCAAGGGTCAATCAAAGTGCTGCCGCTCTTTAAAGGGAGACTGGAACCTGGTCACTAATGTCGGAACACAGTTTAAGGTTGTTATGGCGGCATACTCTCTGACCAGAGGTGGTAGCCAATATATAAATATATTATAATTTTTGTTTTACCAAGTAACTGCTGTCTTGTTGTGTTGTGTGTTTTGGTGAACAATACAGTGTTGTCTATCACTTCTATGTCTATACCATTGTTAAATCCAATATTGTTTAGCTCCTTAAAATTAATAACTAGCAATACTACGACTAAACTTTTTGCTAGAATCTGGTAAAAAATTGCACAACAGACATATAATCTTGGCGTCAGCCGACCTTGAAATTAATGATCTCACCGTCATCTCAACACGTACATAGTTATATAGTAGAAAAATATATACATGTGCACCGCTCTCAAACTCAGTTTGAATATTGAATTGTTAGACGCGGACGAATCGTTGAGTATACTTAATTTATATCACACGAAAACTGTATGTAGTAATGTTCCAACAGCGCGTAAAGTTTTTTCAATATTTTGAAGTGCCAGAGGTATTGAGAAAATCACAAAAGGAACCGGTTGACGAGAAGGATGTGAAATTAGAATTGTTGAATAAATCGCCATTTATAAATACAGATGAGGTAAATATATAGTTACCTAAATGTAATTTTCAGCTATCTAAGTTCGATTCGACGAATGATTCGCGAATAGTATTGATTTTTGCCTTTGTACATATACGATGGTGAATCAAAAAAAATTTCGATACACAATTAAAAAATCCATTTTTTTTTACAAAATATCTTATTTTTCTAATTAATCTTCCAGCATTGCAATGCATTTTGAATAACGCGTTTCTAACTTCCTTATTAAGCTTGAGTTTCGTGATTTTTGGTGACAAAGTCCGGAGAATGTGATGGGTGGTCAAGGAAATTGAAGCCAGAACAGCGAATAGCGTTGAGCGCAACTTCGGATCGATGAGCGGGAGGGTTATTGTGAAGAAACAACACGCCCAACGACAGTTTTCAACGACATTTTTCTATAACCGATTCACGCACTTTCGGAATAATAAAAGGGTCCTATATTCGTCTGGCCTTTTGACATGTAATCATTATACCCAGCATTCTTGTGCAATTCGGATAGACGGGTTTCACACATCGATAACCTAGATGATTTACTATGCCTACAGCACGTGATGATTGCTAGAATATGCAGACTAAGCCGGAAATACTCTCTGCTAAGATTCAAACCCACGTTATTTGAATAAAATGCAAATTATTATCACATATTTGTGAAATAAATTAAATTTTCTAACATTATTTTCTTATTTATATCATTTATATATGAAAAGTAACGCAATCAAAGATTTATATCATAATAAACTTAAATATTAGGGTTCCGTAACCATTTAGTACAAACGGTACTGTTATAAAGTCGTTATACACGTTCAGCTGTCTATCTGTCTACTTGTTTACTATATCAGAATTTACTCAGATACTACTGAAATTTGTTAATTACGTTTTTTATATGCCGTTACATAACGGTGTGCGTAGAAAAATATAAAAAATATTTTAAAATTAGGAGTCAACATATAATATTTTTGTGTTCGTTGAACTGTATCATATTGTTAGAACTTTACGTTTCTTAGTGGCTTTATTCAAGTTAATATTCAACTGTGAAATTCTCTCCCAAAATCGTCCCCGTTCATTCTTGATTGCATTATGATGTACACATTTCTTAATAAATACAAGATCATAGAACTAAAAACATGAAAATAATTCAAACAAGATCAGTTGTGTAGTTTATGACAAGTAATCTCAATTAAGTGCTTTCCATGGAACCATACCAAATGATAAAAATAAGAAAGTTCGACTCCTCCACAGAACCCTTGACTGTCCGTAGACACACTTTTGTGTATTTAATCATTATTTACATAGAATCATAAATCTTAAAAAGTAAATAAAGGAAAAGACAATTCAATTGTTTTAAATGAAAAGATTTAATAATAATTAACGCTTATTCAATATTGTAGATCTGTCAATCAAAATTGGTTACGCCTGAGATAAATGCTTAAATGTGTACATGCCAACAATGGTAGAGATGGCCGAAACAATGTTAGCATCCAACAAATTGTTTAAACACTCTGTTTTAAAATTTTCTAAAGAAAACTGTCAACTCACCGTGATCTTGGACAATGGAGTAATAAAGTCATAAATCACACAACAATACACTAACTTCGCTGTTCACAGATTATAAATACTAACAGAACGAACCATTGTTTAATATTTCTACGTTGAATTAAATATTTGTTTCTTGTACAATATGTAGAAAAATCAATACTGAATTAGGATTTCAATAAGGCATTATCTATTATTACATCATTGTCATGTAATGTCAGCCCATAAATGTCCCACTGCTGGACTCGGGCCTCCCATTATAGCGGTAACGGACAGTATACCCGCCACGCTTGTCCAAGGCGGCTTGGCAGGTTTGACACATCGGTTATCTCGATGTGCAGGTTGAATCACGATGTTTTCCTTCACCGTTTTTAGCACGTGGTAATTGTAACAATATGCACATTAGATCAGAAAACTGACTAAGAGGTGCATGCGTTGCGGTCAGCATCGAACCCGCGCCCTTCGATTTAGGGGCGCGTGCGCTAACCATTACGCTACGACTTTTTATTTTATCATTATATATCTATTATTTATCTATTCTATATTATTGTATATATATTCTATTCTATCTATTAATACATTTTTAGGAATTAAAATAATTTTCCGTCGCTTATGAATATATTATGTAAAAATAATATTTACATTTCATTTATATGAAAGACCGTGAATAGGTATAATGAAAATGTCAGTTGGTAATGAACTTGATATACTAGTTAAAACCAAGACAACTCAAATATCAAGGCTCGTAGCATCGCCAACGTCCTTGATGAATTTTCAGTACTAAATTATTTATCTCTCTGTTATACAGGTTCTTTTACTATTTTGTAAAACTTCAAATTTCAAATTCTTTTATTTATATAAACTTATTTCTAGGCCTTATATAATTATATCTAAAACTTATAGTAATAACACATTTTGAATTAAAATTAAGGCTACAATTTTTTTTGGCGGCGGTTGCTGCACTAGACTCGTGGCCTGTATTGCAGTACCCAACACAATTTTATTATAATATAGAAACTTAAATATAATGGAATTATTAATTAATTACTTAACCTAAAACTATGAGTGCGTGCGTGTGTGTTTGTGTATCTGTGTGTGTGTGTGTGTGTGTGTGTGTGTGTGTTTGGGTGTGTGTGTGAGTGTGCGCCTGCGCATGTGTGTGTGTGTGTATGGAAGGACCAAAAAAGTTGCAGTCAATAATTTGGAGGTGATTTGGTGAATTGTTTCTTAACTTAAGAGAACTATAGAAAAAATACGAGTAAAACCATGTTAAGTCTCACATCGTGAAGATTTATGATACTTTTTTTGGTACTTATATTATTGATTTCACACGAGACTTAAAGATACCCGGATTGTAGGTACTTTTCGGGAAACACGGTCTCTGGTAGTGTATTCAACTACTCTGCCGTACGTAGATGGAACGTGCAGGCGAAACGTTTAGTTCACACTGGTGGCGTTTCCACTGTGAAATGATGGCGTACATTCCAATAAAAAAATAAACGTTTCCTCGATAAAAAATAAACAACTGTATAAAAGTTTGCCTTCTATACATACTTACTAATCTATTATTAGTGTCCAGGTAGGTATAGATTCAAAAATTTTAAATACCTATAAATAAAGTACTTGTCGCTTATATAATTCATCAGTTTAATGTAGTCCTTGCTAATTTCTAAAAGAATACAAATTAGGTATATTTCATTGTTGTATTGCATTTTAAACGTTCCATTTTTGGTCTCTTCCATGTGTACCATTATTAGTATTAATACTATAAAATGAAATGAAATTCAATTTAACATCAAAAATAAATAGGATATGAAATTATTTAGCAATTTTCACGGGACGATGGTTTTTAAATTTGAAAACCTATTAATTAAAACAATTGATGATTTCGTGATATTAACAAAAAAACAATATGAGCCACAAGTCAAAAACGCATATATTAACTTGTACTTTTATTGAACGTATATTAACTATATGTGGAATGTAGATTTATAGAATAATCTGGTATTAGTGGCTGATATCCAAACGTTATCAAATTGATAAATAGATATCGCATGGCTCAGATAAAGTCAGTTTTGTATTCAGACAACTAATGGACGGATATGGCTATATAATTTAATTAATAATAATTTATGTGTAAATCAAATTCAATTATTGTGAAAAGAAGCAGTGAATAGTGGTGTCCTTTATAGATTAGTGTTATTAATTTGTGTTGTATTTGTCATGAAGGATTCAAAGAACATCGAGTGGACCCCTGAGCCGCATGGAATAAAGAGGAGCTATAAAGTCACAAATGGAAATTTTAAGAAAGAAAAGACACCATCCACGTAAGTCTACGTCTTGTTTAAATTAATTAATTAATGTGTATTGAAATCAAATACTTTGTTCAACTATCTTCAAAAATCCCACGTCTTGAACGAGACACATTGTTTTCATTTTCTATCAAAGATAATAACATTGTGAGTTAGGAATTTATATTCTATAACTTTAATTTAACATTTTCCTAAAATGACTCAAATTTTATAATAACTGCTTCTGAATCAAGTAACACACATACAAAAATATGGCAAATTGATATTTTACCACTGAGCACAAAACTATTTTTTAATAGTGCGAGTGGAGCCACCACCGTTAATCAAACAAATTTAAAGACGTTGTTTCAATTGGATGCCATCAATTTATTGCGAAGCCATACCTAATTCTACCTAGCAATATATAGCTATTAGTTTATAAATTATATGCCCGCGACTTCGTCCACTCTTGACTTGAAATTCTCACGGAATTCCCTGGACACAAAGTACCACAGACCTTAAGTCTAAGAATCAACTGTAGATCACTGAAAACCGCATCGAAATCGGTCCAGTAATTTTTACGTGAATGCCGAACAAACAGACAAGGTATGTAAAAAAAATGCCACGTGTTCTCCACCGTTTATTTAGTCTATGCCAGTAGTTTTTTAAAATTTACAGACCGTGTTGTTTTGAGTTTTACAATATTATAGATATTGAAAAATTCGCCAAAGCAAGTAATATCATCCTAAAAATTTTGGCTGGATTTTATTTAATTTTAAGCAGGGTGCCAGTTCCATAGCTTGTCAGGCGATTCGCACTTACCGAGAAGTAGTGACGAACCTGTTTACGCTTGACCATAAGTCATCTATGGTCAACAATTAAAGTACGCTTACCTAGAATCTTCTACTTATCTAGTTCCTATTTACAATTAATTTAATATCCAGTGAGTGCAATTAACGCAAAACCTTGTTGATAATGATATGGAAAAAGAATATTTTCGACATCTCAGCAATTCTTAGAAACTGCAAGTAAAGGAGCTTTTTATCTATAGTGTAGCAATGGCGTAGACCAAAACTTCACAGTACAATAGAAACAGCAAACTAGACTGAATCGTACATCGCACTGGTATAAGGGATAAGAAAAAAATACTCTTTTAAAAAGAGAGAAAAATATTTGTTATATATTAATTTGCCTTAGAAATTAATACTTTTTAAAAATATGACTATCACTGGAGGTAACACGATCCGAATTGAACTGAGCTACGAGGTACAATCGGATGAGAGGTACGGGGTGATTATGAAGCATCCCGTATGGATTTTAGCTTACGGTTTAGGGAAGAAACAGCATCTTCTATGAAGTATATACTTTGAGTTCATACATTGAATTATCTTACATCGAGTTCGCTTGATAAGGCCACCTGATATTTTGCCGTAACATTATTGTAATTATTTGTTTTGGTGAACATTAAAGTGTTATCTATCTACAAGTTGTTCACTTTAGTTTGTTTCCTGACTTTTTGCTTGAACGATTCTAATTCCTCAAGTTGTTACGTTGTCCAGATCCAAGGCTTAGTATAGTAAATCATTTAAATATAATTCTATTATTTCAGTGCGTCTGAAGAGACTCCTAAAGATGAGGAAGTGCCTAGTGTATCATTCTTTACGCTGGTATGTTAATTTCATGTTAAATCCCTTATTTTATCAAATTGGCTACATCAAAATAAGCAGAGACATAGAACTTTGCCTCGATCTTCTCATATACCGCTATTTAAGATCTTATCAAGAAATTATTTATTTTTTATTTGTCAATCAATAACAATATAAACAACCGATTAGATTAAGTATTTAAACAATGTAAATAAATATAATACAGGTTTCCTAAGCCAGCCGTAAATCAACATACAATAAATTGTTATATTTCTTACTTAAGAATTAATAGGTAATTTAAACCCTAATAAAGGCGAAAATGTAGCACACAGCGCAACAGTTTCATTGATGTTACTGATCCCCATGGGCAACGGTAACTAATAGGGTCGTCAGCCCGTTCAAGCCCATATTCCACCTACACCTTTGATTTCATACAAACACTTTAGTCGGTTTGTATGTTTATATATTCATTTGTTACACAAGGGATAAGACATATAATTCGTGCAAAATAGTATAGCAGCCCTAAGGCCGTGAACGCATATAGCATATACGAATA
This sequence comes from Dendrolimus punctatus, assembly GCA_012273795.1. Lineage (NCBI taxonomy): Eukaryota > Metazoa > Arthropoda > Insecta > Lepidoptera > Lasiocampidae > Dendrolimus > Dendrolimus punctatus. Next base: position 18,315,905 of record CM022531.1, on the reverse strand, counting down.
TTCCGCACCGAATTTAATTTCTGTAAATTGTTTAGCTTAAGTCGACAACAATTGGCTACACAATAGACTTTTATATGAGTATACTGGGTGTCTTCGAATCCCGTGTGGACGGGTTCCACTCAATTTCGGGCGAGATCATGGTCGAACGCGAATCTATATTGCAACTAAATAAATTGGAAAGAACTTTACTAGACTAAATTTCCAAATGAGATGATCTAGAAATATTTTACGATAAAATGTTGGTTGAAAGTTTAGTGGGGTTTCGTAATATCAACATGGAAATTGTCGAAAGGCTTTCTCAGAAACTCTGAGTTGCATTGTCAGTAGATGATAGCTCAACTACTCGACTTTGATGTAATGGGGTTTAATTGCAACTAAAGGCATAGGGCTCCCGAGGGCAGTCGCACGTATACAATAAGTGAAATTTTGCTGACAAACACATTAATTAATTTATTGAACAATTTCCATGCCTAGTCTAAACTATAATGTAATATTTCTCTTCCACAGTTCAGATTCGCTTCAAGAAAGGATAAAATATACATATGGGTGGCATTACTATGTTCGGCCATAGCAGCGACGTCAACACCACTCAACACAATTTTGCTGGCGAATTTGTTACAAAGCATGGTTGACTATGGTATATCATTAATTATAGGAAGCCCGGCTAACGATGCATTTTTGAAGGCTATGGCTGATTTTGCAATATATAATTCAATATTAGGTGTGCTGCTCATATCGTTCACCTATGTAGCAACTGTACTGATGAATCTATCTGCCTATAATCAGGTACGAATTCAATTATTAATCACAATATTCATTCGTCTTAATACATACCCATTACTTCACTATTGTGCAATTAATGATGATTTGAGAGTTTTGTATTCAATTAGCAAGACGGAGAAAATCCTTATATTTTGTCATGTATAGTTCAAAGTTAAGATGTTTTATCTGGTATGAGAGTCTTTGTCATCGTCATCGTCAATTAATCGCAATGCACAGCTGGATATAGGTCTTTCCAAGTTTGGGGCACTTATCCCAATCCATTCCTCTTTTTGACCGCTAGGTCATTGTTCTATCGGGATGAAAGTTATTTGTACTACATTTACCAAGGTCCAATCTCCACTCCAGGTCTCTTCTGCTCCGTTACCCATCGTTCCTGTAACAAACGTGGCCAGCCTATTGCCTCTTCGGCTTGCGAAATTTTGTGTATAGTACTTGCCTATTGATATATCATTAATTTAGACTTTCAAAAATTATGTATATTAATTAGCTATTGTTTTAAAGGTGTATAGAATACGACAAGAATATTTGAAGGCGGCGTTAAATCAAGATTTTGAGTATTTTGATTTTCATCAAGCAGGAGACATTGCCGCCAAAGTAAACAGGTAAAGATCAATATCATTTTTCAAGTAACTAGATTTTAAATAATGGCCAATTGGCATATAAAGAACATTTTTTAACTACCCCATGAAATTGATTTAGTAGGCCCATAAACTGCTGTTTTGATTCTGTGCGAGATGATGTGCGTGCCCAATGGCTTCTACAATAAGAAATGCGTGAAGAATAATAAATAAGAAAGCAAACCCGACATCCAAAGCAGACTCTTCTAACGAAGCCGGTATTTAATGCTAGAATAATGATGATATTAACGGCATGAAAATGATTTCTTCATATTGTCTATTTTTAAGTTATATGGTTTCCATGAGTTCGTTTCCATAGTTTAAATATGCAAGGGAAACTCCATGTAAACTTCTAATTTTTTTACAGTGATATCATAAAACTAGAAGATGGAATAGGTGAGAAACTTGGGACGTTTGTTTACTACCAAGCGGCTTTCATTAGCTCCATTATAATGGCACTTGTAAAGGGTTGGAAATTAGCCCTGTTATGTCTAATATCGTTTCCCATCACGTTAAGTCTTGTTGGAATAGCCGGATTGGTATGTAGCTCTACGTTTTTATTTTTAAAGGCCTCTGTTAAGATCATGGATGCACTTGTTTAATTGTACCATCATGTTAAGGTTTTAAAATGGCAGTACAAACACAAATATTGTAATATTATACAGCAATGGAATTAGAATATCTGTATGTGATTTTAAAATGAATGCCAAAATTTAAGTGAAATGACTAATTATAAACGATTTACTACAATAGCCTACAAAACGTAAACAGATTTTAATAGTAATTTTATCCTAATTGCTCGTGTACACAATACCGCTGCCTCAGAGCGGGGCACACGATGTGTTGCGGTGGCGGTGCGGCACCGGAGCGGTGTCGCTGCGTCATTTTACATAGAAATATCTGTGGTATGCACACGATGCGCTGCGTCGCCGCACCGGATTCGCAACCACCGAGACGAGGCGGGGAGGGGTGAGTGCGTTGCGACGTCGGAGCGGCACCGCTCAGTTGTACGCACGGGCACATAGTAGGGCCAACAACAGACGTCTTTTAAGATCCACGGCGCCGCTGCGACATGACAACGTTGCGGCGCCGCACCGATCGTGTGCCCGCCGATACGGCGAAATGTTTGCGGTGCGCGTCGCAACGCATCGTGTGCCCCCGCTCTCACTGCTGATACTTGCTCGACGGCAAAACGAGGCGACGCCGACACGTGACCGCGCGGTATCAGCGTCGTGTACATGCGCGCTAAATGTTCGCGAATATTTCATTTCGATGTCTCGCAGATTTCTGAAATCCAAGTTTCGAACGCATGAAATAGTGGACACCGAATTCAATATATTACGTCTTTGTGACTGGTGTGTTAGGTTGGGTGCTTTTTGGATCAAGGAACTTAATTAACCAAAATTGTTATTAATTTTCATTCTCTCATAACACATGTATTGTTAACATATGGTTAGCTATGAGCACGTCTATGTAGTTAACACATAATTTTAAGTACATATTAATAATTAATATTCGCAAAACTGTGAAAAATAAATAAACTATCAAAAATAAAATCGATTAAAATATATATCATTTACAAGCCTTAATTTTGCAAAAATATGATTACGTTATGTTTTGCTTACCCAAGTACTACTCTTGGTTCTTTGGATCTTCTAGATTAGATACTAAAATATATGCGATAATATATTGTTTATCATACAAAAGGCAAATAATTTATAAAAAAATATAAGATATGTAAAATATTCATATTTCTAGGTAGCTTCAAGATTGTCTAAGAAGGAGGCAGTGGCTTCAGGCAAAGCGAGTGCAATCGCCGAAGAAGTCTTATCTTCCATTAAAACCGTTTACGCATTCAGTGGTCAAAATAAAGAATCAGACAGATATAAGAGTCATCTCAAAGATGTTAGGCAAATCAATATCAAGAAAGGTAAGTTTGTTTCCAATTATTGATGGTAGCTTGTTCCTATATCTTACCAACCGTTCCTTTGCCTTACTGTAAAATTTGGCATACTTAAAGTCCATACAAGTACTGTCCAAGTCAACCGATGCATGGATAGTTAAGTGAATAAATAGCACGATATAGAAACCGATCCTCAGCTATGATACTTATGACATTCTAGATATAAAATTATAAGGCTAATTTGTGATTTTTTTCTGTTGTCAAAATTATTTTAAGTAATAAATGTCGTTTGAAACGTTTAGTGAACATACTGTATCAAAATAAGTTTCTAGAGTTACGTTTTTACTACTACATAAGCAGTTGTAATATTATTACATTATACGATCTATAAATTGGTTTCAAATGTTTACGGGCCACTGGTCTCACTTCATTGGATTGCAATGTAATGATTGAAGTACAATATAAGCCCGGGTGCGCCAGTTTTCAGTCGAGATGGATTTATATAGATTAAATACCTATTTAATTGAATGTTACTAATGGCGAAGCTTACAAACATACTTATATATAGATACAAATCGTTAGCTATCCGGTAAATATTGTTACGAATTGGAGGACTGGAATTAAAATGCCGTCGGAATTGTTTTATAGAATTTATTAGAACCATACAAACACGTATAACACAGGTACAAATATAATAACACGCGCAAAGTCCGTCACTAAATAAATTACCGAATGTAGTACACATGACTTGCCTCGCTTGTGCTTATGGCTCGATTGCCAATCTCCCCATTGCGGCATTGCTTTATACTGCACAATTACAATATGTCTCTCGGCGGCGTAGACTGAATTTCTTAGAATCACACCTGGTTAATGACTACCATAAAAGATTAAAATACACAATGGGTTGTTTTTCTAATTACAAATTTTAAAAACAAAGAAAATAAAATAAGTCCAAAGAAAGAAAAGGTAATAAAATGTCTACAGGTACGCAGGTATGCATTTGTCTTTTGTCGGCATTTCAGGTCGTAACAATATTGTTGTTGTCAAATATTAACAACATATGCAAGTGGGAAATATGTTGTACGTGGTTTTCAATGAAAGAACAGAAGAACAGAAGGTGATGAAAGTGATATAGGTACACAATAAGAAAAATAAAAAGTCCGTCATTGATATCAAAACAATATTGTCTCAGTCTTGATAATTAATCAACTGAATATATCGTTCATTGTCGTATTCAAAGTAGAATAAGGCCCGTTAACTTACAACAACAGCTACTGAATTTCTTGTTTTATTCATTTATTATATGGCCATCGAAAGAGAATAATATATGGCTTTGCATGAGACTTGTCTATAGCCAGTGTTTTATATTCATTCATGAATATCAATGGTTTAGAATAAGCTTCAAGCAAGTAATTTGAAACCCATACCATGGGAGTGCACTAAAAGTAGATAGATAACACTTTATTGTACACCATTACATAAAACTTACAGCCCAAATAATACATAAAAACCTAAATGTGCATAATGGATTATTATATAAAGTACTATCTTCTATCTCTATTGGTTTTGAGCGACATCACTTAGCTAACCATGCTCAATGACAATCATCCAAATTAAACGTGTGTGCAAAATTTCATCTTAATTGGATAATGATAAGTTCTTTAAAATACAGTTGCAAGATTTCATCCGAACATACATACACACAATCATTTCTAGTTAAATAAAAGCTTGCAAAAAAGCAAACCTTCCATTCCAACTTAATTCAAATAGTAGGTATTTTGACATATGCCAAATAACGAGGTTCTTGTAGTAACTCGAAAAGTCGAACACTTCTCACATAAGAACAATAAAATAAGGATAAATTATTCTCACATTTATTTTTATATTATTATAGCTTAACATGAATTTGATATTAGATTAATATTTCAGGATTTTTTAATGGTTTGGCGATGGGTTTTCTATTCTTCTGCATTTTCTGCGCATACGGTATGTCCTTCTGGTTTGGTTATCGTCTTATGGTGGATGAGCCTGAAAACTACGACGTGTCCACTATGATTGCTGTAAGTCTTTTAATTTTTTTAAACACGTTTATTATAATCACCTTAGCATTTAAATCACGATTGTATTTTATACTTCCACTTCGAAGTTCGGTATGTACTTTTTGGAATTTTTGTATTCCGTACGTTCTTCGCTGAAAATGTTGTAGGTACATAAAAATGTTCTTTGATAATGAAATTTTTATTATAAACAAAACCGTAATAGCCGTCCATGCATAAAGACACGAGTTTCAATCCTGACCAGAAAGTATAGTTTGAAGACAAGGAAAGAAAGGGGTAGAATAAAAAAAAGAAAAACATTAAATTAATTATTAAAGTTGGTAATTCAGATGATATATAGCACTAGCTCCTGCGCGCGACTTCGTCCGCATGGAATAGTTAAAAAAAGTCCCGATTTTGAAACATTCTTCATTGGTGTTCCGCTCTTATTGATCTTAGCATGATGATATTATAGCCTATAGCCTTCCTCGATAAATGAGCTATCTAACATTTGAAAAATTTTCAATTCACACCAGTAGTTCCTGAGATTAGCGCGTTCAAACAAACAAACAATTTTTTCAGCTTTATATATTAGTATAAGATCTCTTGAGTTCTCTCTTTAGTATTAATGATATAGGAATTCGTAATAAAATTTTTTTCAAATTCCTAGACAGGGTATTTTTTTATACCTAATGTGCATTGATATTAATATTATTCAAATTTCCATGTGTTGTTAGTAAAAAAAATGTGTGTGTGACAAGGGGTACTAGGGATTCCAAATTTTGTGACGTCACATTTCATATATTATATCGTTATAATATATTTGAGCTTTAAAACACGAAATATGAAGTATTAACGAAAAACTTCAAACATTTCCATCTCTATCTGTATGACCATAGTGTTTAATGGCCTTACTTATAATCGTTTCTTAAATTTTAAGAAACTGCTCAGCAATTGATTAATGACAATCTTACCCATAAACTCCTCTTTAGTCTAATATTTTGGGTACAACCTACGTTAGTCATTCAAATTTCGTTTATCTGTGCTCCTCTCTTAGATACACAATAGGTAATACATGTTTATAAGTGAAAAAAAGGGATATTCATTGATTAGGGACTAATTCTGATTCTCTTACTTAAGAGATGCCTAATCGTTTCTTAGCGAGATTTTATAAGTAAGGCCGTAAATGATTAAATATAACGTATTCTATCTCCTTCTCTCGCAGGCTTAGTCATATAGATTTATGTGTCTATCTCTTTTGAGTGTCGCTTTTTCGTATCATCGGGTTTCAAATCGCAATGATTCTAAAAAAGATTCATTTCATTAAATTGTGACGTAACCAGCACATCGAGATTACTGATGTTCAAACACAATATTCTACCTTAGACAAGCGGGGCAGGTGCTTCGTTTATTCTTCTACAACGGGGAGAAATTAAATTAAATTCACATAAAATAAATCCATTGGACCACATTATGAATTTGTATCATTTCTTTAGTACTCTTTACTATTTTCTTCTTTAGTTGTTTATATATGGCCTTACTTATAATCGTTTGTTTAATTTTAAGAAACTGCTCAGCAAATGATTAACGAAAATCTTACCCATAAACTCCTCTTAAGGATAAGGTAGTAAAGTAACTCACACATAACTCAAAAATAACCAACATCGAGAGCTACTTTAAGTGACTGCTAAGAGGCAAGACGGCAAGTTTTATTTGAAACAGCCATTGATTAGGGGCTTAAGAGTCTCTTATTTAAGAGATGGCTAATCCTTTCTTAACGAAATTATTATAAGTAAGGCCCTTAGTAAATACTTTATTGCAAACAATTTAAAAATAAAAGTGTATTAACAATTTAACAAAAAGAGTACAATTGGCGGTCTTATCGCTTTGAGCAATTTCTTCCAAACAACTTTGGAATGATAAAATCACATTTACACAGAACAAATATAGTTATAAATTTGGTGTGTAGAAATAAATAATATTATCAATAAGTGTTTATAGTATAAATACATAGAATATATTACTTTATTACACGGACTATAGTATAGATAATGTAAATAATAGATAGATAAACAACATATATAATGCAGGCACATAAAATAACATATTCAGATCGTAAACTCATTGCATTTTTAGAAAGTGTTCCTTAGCTAAATATTTCTTTAGTTCCTTTTCTGTCTTTATCTCAATCTATATTTTAGGTATTTTTCGGCGTTATGATGGGATCCGCTAATTTCGGGATATCTTCAACTCTAATGGAAGTGTTTGGAGTCGCCCGTGGTGCTGGCGCTCAGATTTTTAACCTAATAGACAATGTTCCGACGATCAATCCACTATTGAACCGAGGAATAGTTCCTTCCACTATCGAGGGCAGTATTAATTTAAATAATGTTGTCTTCAACTACCCATCCAGGCCTGATGTTCCGGTAAGTACAATACATATTGAAGCATTTCACACATCATTTCTCAACCAACGCGACCCTTGGGGGTTGGCGTTTAACATTTAACAAGATCTATATATATAAATTAGCTTCTGCCTGCGACTTCGTCCGCGTAGAATAGTAAAAGAAAAGTAAGTTCAAAAATCCCCCCGATTTTGTAACATTCTTCATTAATGCTCCGCTCCTATTGGTCTTAGCGTGATGATAGCCTATAGCCTTCCTCGAAAATGGGTTATCTAACACTGAAATAATTTTTCAAATCAAACCAGTATTTCGTTAGAATAACGCGTTCAAGCAAACAAACAAACTCTTCAGTTTTATGTATTAGTATAAATTAAACGTATAAATAAACTGTCAATCAAAGTATTATTATAGTTTTGTAGTGAAGGGGTCGCAAGGCTTTTTACCTAACTTTTTGGATTTTTTCTTCAGTCGCGACACAAAAATCGTTAAGAAACATCCCGTCAACACATATAGCCCTGTCTGTTTTAATGTGTTTTTATCAGCTAGACCATGTACGAGTATGAGATGTTGAAATGTATGTATCAATGTAAAGGATTTTAAACCTAATTTTCTCCGTCTTCCAGCCGTTTAATAGTTTGTAAGAACCGACGACAACACAATAAATAATTCCATAGCTGTTTTAATAAATAGATGATGGAAATATTTTTTAACAAAATTGGGAAATGCGCTTTAATACTAATGCGAACTAAAAAGTAAAAAATCAAGTGATTAAAACAAGTGTGCAGAAAGAGGTTTTCTATAATATTTTTAAAATTACGTTTAACTCCAAGCTCCTTACGACGTTTTCACTTTTTTTATTTTTTAGTTCTCTCACTTCTGCAAAATCGTGTTATTGTAGTTTAACTAAATTCTTTAACTAAATTGGTATTATTTATTCCCTCTCTCTATTAATGCATTGCATAGTAACTAGGGATTACAATCCGGCGTAATTTTCAATCCGGCCGGATTTAACCGGCTCGCCATCGATTTTACCGAATCTGACCGGATAGAAATAAAAACAGCTTATAGAGTAAAAAATCCTTAACGTAGCGAGGACAATTGAATATAAAATATACGATTTATACATTATTTCTTCTAATGGTTACCTTCAGCAATATCTATCGGAATAAACATTCCAGTTAGCAAAATAATCTTATCAAAACATTTTGAATATTACACGTAACCACGCTGATTACAGGTGAATTTTATCAATGATAAAATATTGTACAATATATATATCGCTTCTTTGCTTCAATAATGTGTTATCTTGAAAATTGAAACATTAGAACTCTTTTTAAAAGTTGAAAAAATAATTGTACCGAAACAAATGCTTTGGCATCTGCGAAAATTCATTTTAGATTGATAGAAAACAGTTAAGGATACGCTTCGATAAAATTACTTCTTATAGGCCTAAAATGTGTTTTCTAAAATTTCTATTAACAAGATAACACATTATTGAAGGAAAGATGCGATATATATATACATGACGCATCATCAGATGAGTAAGCATTGGCTCTTCTCCTTTTTAATAAATACCTATTTGTATCGCCATAGAAGACAGTAGGAATGACAATCGCCTATTAAAAAGCATGGAAGAAGAAAAATCTTTAATTATATAATTATACCTACTTGTCACCAGAGGGCGTCACAAGTAATTTTCTGTTACGATATTTCTATAAACATCCCTTAAATTTTTTAACCATCGTTTTACTACGTGAAACAATTGTTTAAACCAAAACAGTCAAAAATTTCATGATTTATTTTTGGTTTCTAATTTTCTATTTAAATAAAATGCCGGTTGATTCCTCGGTACCTTCAATATTATAGACAATTTTCACAGGAACCTAAAAATACGAAGAACGATAACTAAACCATCGAGGCAAGTGTTGTGGTTTTCATTCCTAGCAACCTTCTATCATGGTATTGCTTAGTGTTCAGTCACGTGACTCGCGGGCGCGGGCGCTTTAGACGTTACTTAGACCGCGCGTGCATTTCCTACGTGAACACTTGGATATTACGCCATATGTTTGGTATTTCGCGACCGCGCCCGCCATCGCGCCTGCGAGTCAACGTGTTTGAACACTTAGGCAAGGCAGAGCAAAGTCACTGTTAGAACTGTAAAGATCGAAGGAGGACTATTGCGGAAAAAGAAAGCATCTGCACGTTTAAAATAATTCGTCCACGATTACTCTAAATGTGCAGGTACTTTGTACGTCCAACCAAAGTTGATTCCTGCTATCAAATAGTAAACGATTATTAAGGTAATATGTAGTGCTAAGACGATGTTACTGAATCGATCAAAATGGTTGAATTTTGTTATTTAACAATATTTTTTAGAATTAATATCATATCATTGACAATACGCAACTATGATGACTATTTTAATTTACATAATAAGTATTTACTAAAATTATTTATTTTAAATTTACTAAAATGTAAAAGTCTGATAAATATTTTACCGACACGAAAATGGGGCTTCATACCCACGTTTCATATCTCAACAATGATCTTAACTAAAAACAGTAAGAGGAAGTAATTGGAAACTTTAATTTCTATTAAAAAAATTGTCGCAGGTGCTACGGGGTATAAATCTGTCTGTGAAACGAGGCCAGTCGGTTGCGCTGGTAGGTCACTCGGGCTGTGGTAAATCTACCATCATACAACTCATATTGAGATATTACGACGTAATGAGCGGGAGTGTAAGTAACATTTTTATATTTAGTCAAGGTGGTGAAGTTTGTCAATGGGGTAAGTTCATATACCGGTCGTTTTTTCATTTTTTAAACTGAATTTAACGCCAAGTACAATTCGAAGGGACTTCAATGGTGCTTAGCTTCACTGACTGATTTGTTGGTGTCGTAATTATTCAAACACGGAAATAATAAGAGGTGTTTGGAGTTCCTCCACTGACGGTTTAGCCATCTAGACTATAATTATGTAATTTTTAGGACATCATAATCAGAGTTTGCATGACATAAATGATAATGAACTAACATTTTTTTCTGAATGTATCGAGCATATTCACACCAGATTCAAAAAGCATACAATATTTAATATTCCTTTAAGGATTTCAATTTCATCAGCTGAGACACTTGGTGTAAACAGTTATAATATTATGAGATATCTAGTTTTAAAAAAAGTTACATACTTTTTAATTATCTGCGTTCTTTATTGGAGATTAAGCATGATTGTAAATGTTGACAATAATCGCGGCGCGAGGCACTGCATTCAGTGAGCTTGTGATACATACGTGTCGTACCACGCACAGAATTGTCGTCGGAGTATCGGCAAACGCTAGTACCTACCACGTGCTGTAGATAAAGGTAATCCTTTATACCAATAAATAAAATGAAAGTATGATATTTTTTTAATTACAGACAGACTAGTTTAAAAATACGTAAATGCCATAATTTAAATGTTATTTATACGATACAATAAATGACCGTTTTTATAATTTTGTTTATCGGTTTAAAAGTCTGTCTCGATTAGGCTACGAAACGGCTCAACGGATTTCAACTACTTTTATATTGCATGAATTCAGCAGAGAGGCAAAGCACCAACCTGATAGAAAGCGGTTATCGTGGCCTAATGCCGGAACATAATTCAAGGATAGGCATATTATTTAGATGCTTAATAGTAATAAATGTAAGATAGCAACAAAATAGGCATTAACTAAGAAATAAATTAGCTTACATAGATGTTAGTCAAGTAAATAAAGATAGTAATAGTAGAATTGTTAGTCAAATTTATGTACACTTTCGGTATTTTGTAAATTATTAAAATACACAGTTATTATTTATAAGATCAAAATTTTAAAGAGTATATGTAAGTTTGACGTAAAAGTACAAATAAATAAAGGCGTCCATATTAATTCCCTAAACAAGAAAAAAAATTATTAACTCTGCCTTAAACAATGACAGAGAAAGTCAACTCAAGGTTCTCATGGCCCCCAGGGGTGCGCCTGGACTCCCCCCCGTCCAGGTAGCGGTACAAGGGGATGCGTCCCGGGGCCCGAGCGGCCACTGTCACATTCCCCTTCACTCCGTGACAGTGGTGTCCACCTTTCCGCTCCAGATCCTAATGCCTTCCCTCCTTCCAAACCTCCTCCCAAACACCCATCCCTTCCGTGCGACGCCAGCGTCGAGATTTTCTCCGCTGGCCGTCGAGGACGGCGGTGGTGATGTCCACCCACCACCGCCCGCCTGACCGGCGACCTACCCTCCCCGCTCCGTCCGCCGACGCTACTGTGTGCGCGAGGCGGGGGAAAAGGGAGGAAGGAGAGGGGGAAGGGTGTTGGCGCAGGAGCAATCCTCGCAGCCTCCCTCTCCCCCTATCGCGAAGCCCCCCCCGCCGCTGACGCTGCTGAGAGCGCGAGGTGGCGGAGGGGGAGAAAAGAGAGGGAGGGGTGATGGCGCAGGAGCAATCCTTCGCAGCCTCCCCCTCCCCCCTATCGCGAGGCCCCCCCCGCCGCTGACGCTGCTGAGTTCGCGAGGCGGCGGGGGGCGGGGTGGAAGGAGAGGGGGGAGGGGTGTTGGCGCAGGAGCAATCCTTCGCAGCCTCCCCCTCCCGGCGGCAGCGGGCGTCGAGGTCTGGGGGATCCATATAGACCTCCGCCCGCACTAATGCCGCGAGAGGGCGCGAGAGGGCGCGAGAGGTAGCCGCGCGTCCCTCTCAGGGCCGGGGAAACACCATTCCCCGGCCCGCACACAGGAGAGGCCACCTCTGCTTATGAGGCGGCCAGCCGCTGCCGGGGTCGGGGGTTAAGCTCGCGCACATACCGTGACCCCGGCGCTAGGCGGAAAGAAGGCTCCCATGGGGTTTTAGTGGTATACCGGCCGTCGTATTGAACGGCGTCGGGAGCCCACACACGGCCGCGCATGATCCCCGCGGCTGACGGTGCGGTAACGCATTTCCCATGTAAAAAAAAAAGGTTCTCATGGCGACATACTCTAGACAGGGTGGACATGCAGGCGGCAAACACCTACCACGTGGGTGCAGGTTGTTTTGTTGCCTCTTACGACAGGCCACCTGGCCGCAAGAATTTGTATTCTTTCTCCGTTTCTGCACAGATAAACATATTATTATGTCAATGACATTTATTTTTGACAGATTTACTCTAAAAATATTAACGAATCAGGTATTTGTAATTGCACTTCTACTATATTAATGTAACTACTCTGTGGTAGTTGCAGATAATCGCGGTACAGTTATAAACACACAATAATAAATGTTAATGTCGTTGTTATCTTGTGAACTTTAAATAAATAAATAAATCTTATCATTTTATAATCTAATGTAATGAGATTCAGCTTTCGGATTATGGATTCGGGTAGTATAGCAGCTTATTTGCAGAGTATGCGTAGACTGCTCGCAAACTAACGATCATATTGAGTTAGAGTAATTTGAAGGTTCTTTAAGAACCATAAAGAAGCCTTCAAACTTACTCTAAACCAATATGAATAAGACCGTAAATCTTTATGGTCGCGTTTGAATATCAACAGTAACTGACAAAAAGAGTAATTAATCATAAATTAAAGTGTTCCACGTGACCTTGCTTAATACATCTTCACTACTTGGGAATGAACTAATTAGGTATCACAAATATTATTTCTCAACAATTATTACTATCTTTTTTATTTCCTAAGATTTTTTAATACAAATTTTAACTAAATTGTGTATTTAGATGGTTAATTTGAAACGTTTTGAAAAAATATCTAAGGACAAACAATGTAATATGTATGTATCTATTTTTGTCTTACATCAGGTAAGCATAGATGGTCACGACGTTCGAGAATTGTCAGTAAAATGGCTGCGGGCTCAGATCGGTGTGGTTGGCCAAGAACCAGTGCTTTTTAACACTACAGTGAAGAAAACATCCGTTATGGGCGTGTAGATGCCACCGACGAGGACGTGGAGGAAGCTGCCAAGCAGGCTAACGCTCATAACTTTATAATGAAATTACCCAATGTATGTACCGTTTGCTACAAATCACTCTATTTTGTAACTTCCTAGATCATCGGTATCATCATGGTAGCTTAAATTCCGACTATGTTCGTGCATTGCACTTTAGCGGGGCTACTACCGCCATCATGCCTTTAACAATTCCAGCCTGCGCCAAAACCACAGCGGATGTATAATTATTTTTCATATTATTAATTTATGAATAAATATTAATAGCTAATAAATAATAGATACTAGTGGTCGCCCAGTAATCGAAATTCGACCATAATTAATTTAGATAATACGTTTGAACGTTATTAAGGGTTTGTTGTCAACGACTATACTTGTATAATCACAGATTTCGCCAAGGGTACACTGTTAATTTGACTTCAACAATAAACATAAGAGACTAAGAGTATATATGCGTGTGTGTGTCAAATTCATGGTAGTTGTTACAATTTTTTTTGCGTAATATTTCTAAAATATTAGCATTCCGCACTCCTCTATATCAATTTTACTATCAAATCTTGAACGCCTCATTCGAAGGCGTCAAAGACTACAAAAATATTTTTTAACCAGGTTCCAGTCTTTTTCCCTTAGGGGCCTATGGTAGGTTTACCCGACTGGATATAGAACAAGAACAAAATTAAACCATATACAAAATGAAATAGACTTTATAGTTCGTAATAAAAACAAACAGCGCCATCTAGTAAATTATAAATGTGCGAAATTTCATACTCCTCCATCCGCGCAATTTTAAATGGTACGTACATACAAAGTTTTTGCTTCACGTATTAGCATTATGATATACCTACCTACAAATTCATTTAAATCAATCGTTTTTTATTTAGTATTGAATTAAGAGTAGTGACAGTACCAAATTCACTTGTGGACTAATGATCCAAGTTGCTGACAAGTTATGAATCCAGTGAGTTTAACGATAAAAATAGATAATAATTTTACAATTATTTATTTAAGGGCTACGACACGATGGTGGGTGAACGCGGTGCTGCAATATCAGGAGGCCAGAAACAACGTATTGCGATTGCACGTGCACTTGTTCGAAATCCACAAATACTTTTGCTAGATGAGGCGACCAGCGCGCTTGATACTACTTCCGAGGCTAAAGTTCAAAAGGCATTAGAAAAGGTGATTATCCGAGTAATTTTACACCGAGTAACTTATTGCCTCTCTTAAGATAGGCAATAAGTTACTCTGAGATATCATAACTGGATTAGATAATCCAGTTATGATATCTCAGAGGTGAAATTTTTTGTTTTTGTGCATTTATAATATCTAGTTACAAACGCACAGATGTTACACAAGTCAAAATTGCCATACAAGATATTATTTAAAATTCATATTTTAAAAGAAATTTTTGATCTCTAACTTGCAGCCATGTTTGAATATGTCCCTCTAACTCTGAAACGCACTTATTTCTAACAGCTCTTTTCTTTTGAATTTTATAGGCTCAACAAGGTCGTACTACAATAGTAGTAGCACACAGACTGTCCACAATCAGAAACGTGGATGTGATTTACGTTTTCAAAGAAGGTGTAATTATAGAAAGTGGCAGTCACGATGAGCTCATGAAGAAAAAGGGACACTTCTATGATATGCACATGATACAAGTGTCGCCTGAAAA
Source organism: Dendrolimus punctatus (assembly GCA_012273795.1). Taxonomy (NCBI): domain Eukaryota; kingdom Metazoa; phylum Arthropoda; class Insecta; order Lepidoptera; family Lasiocampidae; genus Dendrolimus; species Dendrolimus punctatus. The sequence continues at coordinate 18,300,537 of CM022531.1, read as the reverse complement.
AGAGGATAATGAAAGTATGATTGCACTCTATTTTTATAATAAAATATTAGTGGTAAAAAATAGTCGATCAGTTTACCAGGTAGCACAAGTCATAATGGTTGATATACCTGCCAATGGTTTCATAACGAATAATGCCTAAGACCCTGATAATTACGGGGAAAGTATCAATACGAAACCTTGGTTTTGAAACAGAAATTTAAAATCTAACCAGAATAAACTTTAGGAGGACAAAATTAGTAGATAGTTCTTTATGATATCTGTACCAATACATATCCATAAAATACTTTCCTTATTGCATAAGTTCAGCAAACGGGCATGTGGCCTACTTGATGGAAAGACTGGAGCTTGGCCACTGATGCCGGAACACAATTCAAGTATGTTATGGCAATGAAACATCTGTTTGAGACATTTAAAAAAATCCAATACTAAAAAATATACTATAATATTTATACGATGTTAAATCATCAAGGACTGATTTAGAATTTTGGCCAGTCAGTTTGAAAGTTTGTCTCGAATAGGTTTTGAAATACATCAACGGATTGCAATAAAAATTAGAAGTATGAAAGTACGAATTTTCTGTTTAATTTTTGTGATATTTCAAGTTTTTCGCGAACGGGGTGACGGGCACAGCTAGTTTAAAAGAATGATTTTTAGTTACCTGAACTATTTGTAGCTGGAGTTAATAGTTGCATAATGTTTCTAGATGATCAAAGACTTTCTCGAGAGCTCACTGAAATCGATGAAGTAGACGAAGAAATGTTAGAAATGGAGAAAAGTGTAAGTAAATCTAAATAATTTGTATTTAGATTACCTACATTAATATGTTGATTCGTATTTTATTTGTTGTTACGAAGCGATATTTATTTAATTCTTTGAATAATAAGTAATCTCCATAATTGTAGAATAGAATATACTTTATTGCACACAATATTACAAAATAAATTTATACGTACAATCAAGATGATAAGTACAATAGGCGGTCTTATCAGGGAGCGATTTCTTTCAGACAACCTTTGGATGGAGAAAAACTATGGTATGAAATAAATATACTATACTTATATCTACATATAAATATAAAATAAAAAAAATAAATATAAAGGAAAAGGTTACATAAATTGCAATATAAACAAGTTGTGTGAAGTTAAACAACACCATCCATCCAAAGCATATAACTAAATAACATTATTATTCAGTTACAAATTTGAGATAGTGTTGTTTCAAGAGATTATTAAAATTATGCAAAGACTTGGCTTCTTTTATGTGTTGAGGTAGTGAATTCTAAAGTCTTACAGCTTTCGCAGAAAATGATTTGTAATAAGACTGTGTAGTATGTGTAGGCATGCTTGTCGGTAATTCGAAGATAGTCTCAGATCCTAGAGTGACCGTCTTGTGAAAAGTGAAAACGGGTTTTACGATACGGGGGCGTTTTAGGATTGAACAATATATTGTAGAGAAGGATTCCCTTCTACATTCATCTCTTCATATATCATATTGTTGTAAATGCTGACATCCACCACTTGAGCTTATCGTGAAATTCATTAATATGGAAGATCATATTTACGAAGCCGATGATGAAACGGATACAGAAATTCTGCAATCGCTCAAGGTTATCCAGCTGATTTTCACTCAGATCTAGATAATACTTCAATTTGTTTGATAATAGATATAGTTCCTGGTACTTATCTTAAAAGGTCGAATATAGAATAGGAGACACCGCTTTTCGCATTGATTATAGTCAATGTGATACGATTATACGATAACATGTCTGTTTACTTGAAGGGGATGAAACCTCATGCTTCGAAAAAAAGAATTAAATTTCACTTGTGCGTAGGCCAATTAATCATACCAGGAACTATACCCATGTTCATGCAAAAAAATAACAGAAGAACGTCTATGTACTCGAATGAATGCGTTTTTTTATTAATGATAATTTTGCACGCAGGCGGAAAGCGTGGTCGAGAAAACTCCTCAAAATATATCTTTCTGGAAAGTGTTGAACCTAAACAAACCTGAATGGAAATCAATAGCTGCTGCTAGTTTTTGTGCACTGGTCAGTGGGTTTGCTATGCCACTATTAACAGTCATATTTGGTGACTTTATTGAGGTAAGTCCCAGTGTCTCTTCGGTTTAATTGCTTAATTAATCAAAAAATATTTATATTTCAAAACCTAAACTTTGAATTGCATCTTTCAATATTCTCAATCTTTTAGAATGTTTATGTTTGAAAAAGTTGCGTTCCATAGTAGTTCTTGTTTCGTCGTTTGGCAATCCTTTGTGAAAGTCCTTTCCTTTATCAACTATTCTACGATGTATCGTTATACGTTTCCAAGCGTTTATTTTACTTTTAACTTTACGTTTGCAAGTCTATCAAGTTACCTATTTCTTGACAGTAAAGCCGACATGAAACAAACGACATGTCGTACTTTATTATTGTGGATGACGTAATAGTTATGAGTTATAGTTAGTTACGTTACGAGTCATGTAACGCATAAACATTCATCGACACTATAAATAAATAAATCGAAAGGAATCGGGGTGAAAATAAAAAAATGTACTTTATTTTTTTACATTATTACAAAAATGACTTTTTAATATACTACTCTGTCAAAAAAGTACCGGGAAAAGATTAATAACAATAATACACAAAATGTTAGTTCTTCATTCTAATTTATTTGATCACCTTCAAAGTATACTCCTTCAGAAACGATACACTTACGCCAACGAATAATCCAATCATCAAAACAATTTATTAAACGCTTTTTCCGAAATTGAGTTTAGTTCTCGTTGCGGACTCTCCTTTATATGTTTTACCGAATGAAAACGGGTGCCACGAAGTGGTAATTTGAGTTTAGGAAAAAGAAAGAAGTCGGTTGGAGCCGTATCTGGTGAATAAGATTACTCGTTTGTTAAGTTTTTGTGGTCCAAAATTCGTTCACAATGATGGCCTTGTACGAAGGTGCATTATCGTAGTGCAAAATCCAAGATATTTCTTTTTTTTCATTGAATTGGCGGTCTTAAACGAATAATAATGCTCATATAATACTATACTTTATTTACTGTTTGGCCTTCCGGTAAGAATTCCGAATGCAGAACCCCTCGATTGTCACAGAAAACAGTTAACATGATCGACTTTGGCGTGGTTTACACGGTTTCGGTTCAGTTAGAAGGCGCCACTCCGAAGCTTGTTGACTATTTTGCACATCAAACTCGTAAAAACCCACGTTTCGTCACCAGTAATGCGTTTCATGAATTTTGGGACCTCAACCACTCTTATGCGATTGAGTTTTTGGAGAAAATTCAGGTCTTAGGACTAACCGAGCGGTAACATGTTTCATACCCAAGTGATTATTTAAAATGATACAGATCGACTCGCGAGACCCAGAAAATTTAGCGGCTAGTCTCTCAAACTTGAATGAAGATTTTGAGTCACTATTTCCTTAATTTACAGTATATCTCGCCCGCTTTGTACCACTCATAAGCACGTGTTTTTTATTAAATCGATTCACCGTAAGCCTTTTGTAAAATTTTCAGTGTCTCCGAACCACGTCTTTAACGCATTAGGACATTGTTAATTAATTCCTCTACGGACTGTCAAAAGTAAAATAAATGCTTGGAAAGGATGTAATGTTAAATTAACTATGTTTATTTAACATTTTTTTGTGTAATGCAATCACTATTTTCATTTATTATGAAATGTTAAATGATAGAAACTATGTCCCCAATGAAAGAATTTATAGATACCCATGAGTGGCGAGAGCCACTTTTTATCAAGTTAATAGACCATGCTAAAATGGTTTCTTAAATAATAATTTAATTTTAAATATTATAGATACTGGCCAACCCAAACAGCGATGAAGTTCTCGCGGCTGTACAAAGATTCGCGCTAATCTTCGTCGGTATAGGCGTGTTTTCAGGAATTGCAAATTTCGTCATGGTAAGAATAAAACACAGAAAATTCACAATTTCGCTATATAGCGGCCTTCAAAGTTTATGTCAACAACGCATAATAGTGTCAGGGAATATAACACATGAAATGTATTTTAGGTGTTCCTGTACGGCGTGGCTGGCGAATTTCTTACTGAGCGCTTAAGGAGACTGATGTTTGAAAAATTGTTAGAACAAGAGATTGCCTTCTTCGACGATAGAGATAATTCCACTGGTGCGTTGTGCGGAAGGTTGTCGGGTGAGGCAGCATCCGTACAAGGTGTACGTTCTACGTATTTTATTCTTTATATTATACTTAATTGATTTATTATAGTACAAGATCGCTTCTGACCGTCAATGCACCGGTTGGTAACTGATAATGCTGTAAAGTTTATTATCGTGCCGTTGTGACAGATCAAAAATCATTTGCGGTTTGGCCGTACCTGCAATAATGTTAAAGTGTTGACTGCGTACAAAATACGTCATATTTACAGAATTTAAAATAACGCCATTAACTTATAACCACGTTAGAAAATAATATGACATCACAAATAACGCATTACACCCATCGCCATATCTGCGTGAACCGGCACAGATCTTTTTAACATCATCGCAGGTGCGGCTCCAGCATCATACACTTTCCGTTTTTTTATCTGTTTGATAACTTACTACATTATATTGAAAACTCAAACTGAAAACTCAGACTGACATAACTCAAACGCTAATTCAGTTTTAATCAGTAATAATCATCAATGACAAAATGGTGCATCGCATTTCCAACCCATTTACCAAACAATAAAGAGAATATAGGTAGGTAGGTATTATACAAAATATTTAATATCAACTAAAAAGTTCGGTCTAGTTTTACATGCTTGAAATACGACTTTTGTTGATTTTAATGCGCTTATTATAATTTATAAACATTCAGAAAATTTCACATTACATTTTTATTACGTACAATTTCAGGCAACCGGTCAAAGAATTGGTACGGTGCTACAAGCTATTGGCACATTTAGTTTTGCTCTGATCCTCTCGATGGTATACGAGTGGAGAGTCGGTCTAGTCTCGCTAACATTTGTACCGATCATTATCTTTATTTTATACAAAGAGGGTAGAATGGTTAGCGCAGAATCATTCGGAACAGCTATGACTATGGAAAAAAGTTCTAAGGTGAGATAATATTCTAGTATTAAAAAAAGTATTTTAAGCGACATTTTATGATAGTTTTTTATCCTAATATCTCAATTTTTAGGAAATATAAAGAGAATGGTTTAAAATCTTAGATATAGTAGGTAGACACTTCATTTATTCTTAGCTTATAAACAAACTAGAGTTTAACCAGCCGCGGGTTAAACTCTAACGTCTGTTACATTGTATTCAATTTTTATCTTAGTGCTATATGCCCCCAGAAGATTCACTTTGTTTTATATCGCAAAATATCCCATCTCCCGGCATGATAAGTATTTATGTCCATTTTCGGTATTAATACTACGTTAAAAGGAAATTCAGCAAAACCGATCTAGTACTCCTATATTTTTTCCGTGAAAGCTTAAAAGACAAAAAAGATCGAGTTACTATCTCATTTTTATAGATGATATATTTTTTTAATACAATATATAATTTAAGAAATGATTGGTCTCCCTTACAAACTTTCATCTTCTATTTCAACCCGTTTTAGTTTTATTAATCTATCCTCCGTATATCTATATGTAAACTATACAAATGACAAAAATGACCAACACGACCAAAATATATAAAAAAAAACAAAATCTATCCTACTTTCTGAAATAATCTTCACATGAACATGACAAATCTATACTTGTCATGTTCATGTAGTCATCATCCGTTTCCATAAAATATTTTTATTGCTGGAGTATAAAAATATGCTGCCCACCTGGTGGAAAGCGGTTACCGTCTCCAATGTTCATTTGCAACATCAAAGGTGTTACCAATGTGCTACTCAATGGGGGCCTGAAACATGGTCGCTATTATCGAACACAACTTAAGGTAGTTATGGCATCATACTCTAGACCAGGGAAGGTAACCATCCAGAGCTTAAATGCCCTACCATCTGACTGCGTTTTCTTTTATCACCTCTTACAACAGGCCGGCCGGACGCAGTAATTAGTTTAGTTGTTTCTCCATTCCCGCACGGATAAAATTTATTACCTATTTGTCTTTATAAAATCGGTATCCATGTTGCCGGTATCCGATTATCTATTCTTTCGTTTTCCTTGTTGAGTGTTATCCCAACTTACCCTTTTCTTCGTTCAACGTCCAACAAAACATTAATCGCAAATCTTCTCTTCTCGACAGATCGCCGTGGAAGCCGTAGCCAATGTTCGGACCGTAGCCTCTTTAGGCAGGGAACAGACCTTCATTAATGATTATGCTGCTCAACTGTTACCCGCCCTAATGACTGCCACGCGTTCGGCCCACTGGCGCGGTTTCGTCTTTGGTCTATCCAGAGGTCTATTTAACTTCGTCACAGCTATTGCCATGTATTATGGTGGTAATCTTATTGTATACCAGGGCGTTGCTTATGATAATGTGTTCAGGTAATTGTTATCTTGATTATTTTGTTAGATAATGCATTTAGTAATACGGCGACTGATTTGTGCCAATCACTGGAAGTGCAAAGCCCTGCCTATCCCTTAGGGGAAGCAGGTCAGGGATTGGTCATCCGTTAGCCTACGTTGGTTCTTTATGTACGCAGTCTTACGAAAGTGTTCGTATCTCTTATAAATCTTATCTTTCACCTTCTCCTAATTATCTCCAAGGAACAACCCGCATGATCTCTAATAGTATTTTATAGGGTCCTTGGGGTTGACATAACGAACGACGTACAACTTTGGGGTTATCTAGAAGGGAGAACCAAATTTGGGGTGCTAAACCAGTCCAAGCAGTACTTCATCCCGCGGTAAGGGTTTTCGCTCTATAAAGCGCAAATCAGATCGCGTATGGAGTACTGCTCACATCTATGGGCCGGGGAACCCGCTTATCAGACCGATTCCCTTGACTATATCCAGCGTCACGCCATTCGTATCGTCAACGATTTCATACTAACAGGCGTTTTAGAACCGCTTAGACCTCGGAGAGACTTAGGAGGAGAGGAATTGTTTATTTGGTACCAACGCCTTATTTTTACAACCACACTGCTCACCAGCTATATAAATAGAAATTCCACTAATATATTAGACTCCACCATACGTTCTCAAAGTAATAACTTTTTTCGTGTATAATACCATATATATTATGCATCAAAATATTGCAGGCTTAATTAATAAATCAGACATGTTGACAGTACAGCTAGAGGAGCTGGCGAGCTGTAATAAAACAATAGATATTATTTGTATTACCGAACACAATATGATATTAGGTGACCAAAACCTTCTCACTTTGACAAATTATAAATTAGGTGATATCGTACACAGAAATAAAAGAAGAGGTGGAACTTGTATATTAGTTAGAAACATACATGAGTTCCGACCTTTCCAAAATTAATATTTTTGAATGCTGTGGTATCGAACTTATAAAACATAATATAATAATTATTTGTATATATAGAGTACCTAAACAGACTAACATAGGAATTCATTTTAATATGTTTTTTTGAAATCTTAGAAAACTTACTACATAACATTACACGGGGTAAAAGATATAAAAAAATCGTACTTTGTGGTGACTATAACATTAATATTTTAAATTCTAATGACGTAACAAAAAAGTTAGAAGAAATTATTTGTGGATTTAATCTCAAAATACTTATTAGACAACCCACTCGTTTATCGAGTGGCACTTGTATTGATAATATATTCCATAATGACCGGTTTAATAATGGAGAAGTAATAGAAACAACTCTATCGGACCACACAGCACAGATAATAAAATGCCAGGTGAAAAAAACATGTATTATACATTCATGGACAACTGAAACACGAGACTACTCTCCAGAACTTATCAATAAATTTACAGAGTACATAACAAATTTAAGTTTTCATGAAGTTTATGAAATCAATGACACTAATCTTGCCTACGACAAGTTTTTTGAAATATTCAAACTTTTTTATGATCTTTGTTTTCCTAAAAAATACACAAGAAAAACAATAAATAAAAGAAATAAATGGTTATCGCGTGGTATCAAAACTGGTAGTAAAAATAAACGCAAACTATTATGGCAATATCGCAAGACAAAAAACGAAGAAAATAAAAAATTGTACACTACATACAGTGCTCGATATAAAAAAATAATACGACTAACAAAATATACTCAAAATAATTACTATATTAAAACTGCCAACAACAAAAGTAAAGCTACATGGAAAATAATAAATGAAAACAAGACTAATTTTCCTCCGGAACCCATATTGCAGGTATTACATAACGACGTAGAAATAACTGAACCAAAAGACATATGTAATGCCTTTAATGATTTCTAAATAGACCAAGTAAACATCAACAAAAACAACCTAGGTTCATCTGGAACAATAAATAGAACCAAAGACACTTTATTCCTGAATCCCACTACCCCCATGGAAGTATCTAAAACGATTCAGTCCTTAAAAAATACAAAGAGTACAGGCTATGACGGTATAGCTACAACAATTATTAAATCTGTTAGTAATTTAATATGTTTTCCACTATGTCATATTATAAACCTATCTCTTGAAGAAGGTGTATTCCCAAATAGTCTAAAAATGTACATTATCAAACCATTATATAAAAAAGGAGATAAAAATTTACTAAAAAATTACCGACCTATTGCTTTAATACCCGTGCTGTCCAAAATTTTTGAAAAAATAATTCACTACAGATTATATGATTTTCTTGAAAGTAAAAATATTTTGGTCGAAGAACAAAATGGTTTCAGGAAAAACAAAAATATTAATATTGCTATATATGATTTTCTTCAAAAAGTGATGTCAAGTATGGATAAGAGGCAACCAATCTGTGCTTTATACATGGACATGACAAAAGCATTCGATTTCGTCAAACATGGCATACTTTTTGAAAAACTAGAAAGATATGGAGTACGTGGTAAAGGACTAGATTTAATTAAATCCTACTTACAAAATCGCAAGCAACATGTGGAAATAAATAATATTGATCTTAAAACCAAACGCGAGATTAGGGTTTGCTCTAATACTAGAATAATCAGGAATGGAGTGCCCCAAGGAAGCGTCCTGGGACCCTTGCTATTCTTGATCTATATAAATGACCTTCCAAAAAATGTAAATCATGCTACTATATTATTCGCGGATGATAGCACTATAGTAATTAAATCGGATGAAACCTATAATTATATAAATGAAATAAATGATACTTTAAAAGTTACCATAGAATGGCTAAAATCTAATAATTTAACTGTAAACTTAGAAAAAACATATATTATGCACTTCAGTCAGCGTAAATATAATAGTAACAATTTGAATATAACATACAATAATACATTAATAGAACGAGTAGACAACACAAAGTTTTTAGGATTATTTATTGATAATAAATTAACGTGGAAAACACATGTTGAACAATTATGTAAAAAAGTAAATAGTTTTTCCTATGCTCTTTATAAACTGTCAAAATTTGTAAATCGAGATGCTGTACTGATTGCTTATCATAGCTATGTTGAATCTATACTAAGGTATGGAGTTATATTTTGGGGTAACTCCACAGATAAAAATAATATATTTATCTCACAAAAGAAATGTATACGTTCAATCTGCAATTTGGGTCCCAGAGACAGTTGCAAGACTCATTTCCAATCATTAAAAATTTTAACCTTGCCCTGTCTGTATATTTACGAGATTGCAATGTTCGTTAAAATAAACCCCCATCTATTTAAAATAAAACCGCCACGACATGAAAATTTAAGAAAAAGAGAGTCAAATATACTTTGTATCAATAGATATAATACGGCACTGTTGGATAAGAGCGTGTACGAAATGGCACCTGCAATATTTAATAAACTACCAAAACCGTTGAAAACATTACGAATTAATATTTTTAAAACAAGACTGAAGAAATTATTACTAGATAAATCCTATTATTCCACAAATGAATTCCTAAGCGACAAATCTGAAACAAATATCTATACATAATAAATAATAATATTTTAATTAATGACATTAAATAATTGACAAAGAGATAGGAATAATAAATTTAAAAAAAAACAGACATCTATGTAATTAATACAGGTAATAAATATTATTAATTAATAAATAAATGTAATAAATACGACTCAATGGGATAAAAGTAAAGATTTAATAAAATAAATAACAAACCAATTAAATAATGACGATTAAAATCCTACTTGCACACCAGTGAAACTGGTAAAATGTACTGAACCATGTATTTATAATAGTGACATCTGTATACAACTACATTTATGCAAGAATAAATATTTCATTTCATTTCATTTCAGCAACTGGATGTTCACCCACCCCCATTTTCTTAAGCTCCCACGCTCAATTAAGTAACGGTTCTCTAGATCATTTATTCCGCGTACAACAATGATCTGGAGGGAACTTCCCTCCACGGTTTTCTTTTTACACTTTGGGTGTTTTAAGCAGAGTGTTATAAAATGTCTTAGAGGTCAACAATGCATTGGCGAAACCCCTGATGTCGCAAACGTCCATAGACGACGGTATCCGCTTTCCATCAGGTGGGCCGTCTACATGTTTGCCTGCTTTACGCAATAAAAAAAATATTTGGAGTCGATACGTGTTTTCTTCCACACTCTCCTATTCTGACATATGACCTTTGTTACTCCAAAAATTATGTTCATCTGTCACACATTTCATCCACCTCTCTTTTTTGGTCTACTTTAACATTTGTCACCGCTCAATCTGCCAGTTTAAACGTTATTTTTGTTACATAACTTTTAATCTTCCTCATTACATGTTATTCCATCACCACCACCAAGCCACCTTGGTCTTCTTTTCGCAATTTTTCAGTCACAGATGCAAACTTAAAAACTTCCCCTTATGTACTTATTTTTTATTTTATCCATTCTTGTATCATCACACATCCATCTCAATATTCTCATCTCGGGCTAAGTGAAGACGCTTTGGTCTATTATTTTAGGGGCCCAACATTTGGACTTGTAGGTTTAATATGAACGGTCCTATTAGAAGTTCAAATAAGAATCTAACTAATAATTTTGAGTGACATTAAGTTGTCACATGTGATACTGGTTACTCATCCCTATCTCCACTTTAGCCATGCTACATTTATTGTTTTCCTGCATTGATTATGCAAGTGTGTAATGAGATTACTTACCCCTAAATTATATCAATATAACAACTAATGAAAGCACATAACTGATCTCGTTTTTTTGCCAATTTACCTTGACAGGGCTGCGCAAGCACTGTTGATGGGTGCTTCTTCGGCCGCACAGGCATTTGCGTTTGCGCCCAATTTCCAAAAGGGAATCGAGGCTGCAGGCCGCGTCATTGTCCTGCTCAACAGAGAGAGCAAGATCAAGGATCCTCATAAGCCCGCTGCTATTGACTTTGTATGTATCTATACAATTCGTTAATTTATATAGAAATTCGACCAAATCTATGTCGGTTCATACATAGTGAAGGGTTTTATAGAGATAATGATTATGCACTTTTTTATTACACGGATTCAGAAACGAACGGAAAATATTCCATAACTCAAAACCTACCTAGTCAAGGGCTCTTATTACTATCTTGTTACTTTCCTTTAATTCTAAGTTTACGATACCAAAACCGCGTACGACGATCTAGTACCTAATAAAATGTTTAATTACAAATTTAGTAAATGTGACATGCAAGAGACTAGAATGGTCTAGTTTTGTTTTGATTTTATATTATATTATAGCCTTATGCTGCGGTTGCACCTGAGATAATATTTAAGTTATTGACTGTAGCTGCGTCTTATTCAAAGTGTTAAAAATAACGCCGTAAACGAATAGCCAGATTATGATATAAGTATACTAAAGTATCTACGTTATCTCTCAAAATTTAACATCATAACAATTAAAAACAATATCACAAATAACAAATTATCTACACCCATCGTACATCTGCGTGAAACGGCCTATATCTTTAAATTATCCCAGATGAAGCCTCGCCATTAAGAAAACGTCATAACCAGCCGGCACAAGCATAATATCTTTAGCTCTTGGTACTGAGTAATATAACCTCCTTGACCCCGTGCTACGTAAATAAAATATAACTACTTTATACTACTACATACAATACATACATCCTCTAATTTTTCAGAGAGGCACTGGTGAAGCGAGTCTCCAAAACATACACTTCAGGTTTCCGACTCGGCCTGCGGTTCAGGTTTTGAGGAACCTAAACCTAGAAATCCAAAGAGGCAAGACGATCGCATTGGTCGGTGCGAGTGGCTGCGGAAAAAGTACTGTCATACAGTTGCTTGAAAGATTTTATGATCCCGACGAAGGTATTGTGGTAAGTATTTAATTAGGTAATATATGTGTGAAATTGATCGTGTACTAACAGAATGTGATGTCAGGAGCCTTAAGAACAGACGAGCGTGCATAACAAGAACTATGAATGTCAAAGAAGCAAGTGAGGTGTGTAAGAATAAGCCTAAATAGCGCTCTGTTGTTCGTGCCTACCCCGCAAGGGACCTGGCTTGAAGTTATGTATATATGTATATGTGTGAAATCAGTAGAAAGCGTGCATAGTTACTGAATAACATTTAATTATTTTGATAGTCAACCCATCACTTCTAGCGTTGTTAATTACCTAGTATTATATTGTCATTGTGTCACAAATGCTACTATCATCATGCCTCTGCATCGGAGTATAAAATAATGATATGAAGTACTAGGCGACGGTCCTAGCCTTGGGAGGAGCTCGTTGTTAGCGTTAAGAAGATAGGATATTGTCTTGGCGAGTTGAGGTGGTTGGTTAATATAGTCAACTACATCGTATTTGCACATAAATTAGATGAGTCATCATGGCATAAAAAGCACCCCTAAGAAGTTCATTTATCAATGGTTGTAATAAATTCTCATTGCAACTTAGTTGTTGGATTACGATTTCTTATGGAGCAAATGTTGTTAACACCCTCTCTTATAAAACCTTTTTCATCTGGTAGGTATTACTGTTCTTGTAACTGCTTTAATTGTTTTACTCAATAGCTGAACTCACCTATTTGTTCGTGTGGAATTTGGACTTTATATTCATTTGAAAAATAAGTACTCAAAAGTTTAAGATACACTTCTAGGTTTAATCCCTAAAATTTTATATGTTAACGACAATTTATGATAACACGTATATGATCACATACCTATAAAGCATTTTTTCTTTAAATAATGACATTATTTTGAAATCACAGACGCTACGTTTCAATTGCAATTTTTTGAGAATCTACTTCATATTAAGGGTTAGAGGAGGGTGACCTAAGATTTTTTTTCGTTTTTCATTAACATAATGTCTTAATACAATGTTTCAGGCGCAAGATGGAATACCCCTGACAAAGCTGCGTTTGATCGATGTAAGGCAGTCGATAGGTTTTGTACAGCAAGAGCCTGTATTGTTCGATAGGACGATAGCCGAAAACATAGCTTATGGCAACAACGTCACAGAACCTACCATGGATGAAATTTTTGACGCAGCCAAACAAGCAAATATACACAACTTCATCATGTCATTGCCTTTGGTAAGTACTTTGGTTAAAAACAGATTTTTAATCAAAGTAATAACTAATCACGGCATGTTCCTAGATCTTACTATTCATTCTTTGCCTTATCATCGGTTTAATTTTGATATTACGTGCATGGATTTTATTTCAAATTTTAATCGGTAGTAGGGCAAATGAATGGTCAGCACGATATCGAAACGAGTCATTATTTAGCATAGACTCTGCAAAGAAAACGTCAACTCTTTGTTTCGATAAAGTACGAAAAAGATAAGAAAGTGATATAATTATCATTCTAGAAACAAGGATTAGAAAAAATAATGACGTATGTATTTTATTTAAGTTTTTGGGTATGCTTATTTAATGAGGGGCATTAAATATTTTTCTATTAAACGATCAAATCACATTCATTCTAAAGTTTATCTACCTCTTACTTTTTTATCCGTATGAAGTATACTTTGCTTTTAGGGTTACGATACCAACCTTGGATCAAAAGGCACACAGCTTTCCGGTGGGCAGAAGCAAAGAGTTGCAATTGCGAGGGCTTTAATACGAAGACCAAAGATGCTTTTACTCGATGAGGCAACAAGCGCCCTTGATACTGAAAGCGAAAAGGTGAGTTCAAACTTGAAGTTTTATATACAGCTAACTTCATGGTGTAGCTTTTTCGTGTGACGGTATGCGCGCGCATCGTAAAAATTTACTCTCATCACGCCTAAAGAAGTATAACTTCAAAAATTCTAAAATGGCTCCTTTGTGATTAGGAAGGCATCATAAATAACAGTTTTCACTTAAATTATTACGTAATTATATTATTGGCATAGAGGAAATATGTATAGTACATTTATTTAAATCTCAAAAATATATTTCATTAAACAAAAAATATTTGTTGATACTTCATTAAATTTAGAATGAAGATTGTGATGCATGACTGACTCCATTTTTAGATTGACTCATAACAGATTCCATTCTAGATTATGAACATAAATATTTTAGTAGATGCCTAATGCACGATCTAGGCCACAGCTTGACTCATAACATTTCCTACTACCGTGTAAATCAATCTCCGGAAGTTGTAAAGTATTGGGAAACTCCAAATGCCTTTTTAGTCCACGTTATGCCGCGTTGACACTATCAAATTACGCTCGGGCAGAGTGCAGTCGGATATCTACACAAACTTTGATCATAGCATTTGGCAATTTAAGTGCCCTCGTATAATAAATAGGAAGTCGGTTGAGCTCGATTTTTACAAGTCTTTGCCTTTATGGAAAAAATGGTGTCAACTTGACAACTAGCACATTTAATCTCGAAATTCTGCTTGTAAATGAAACCCTTAAGAAAACGGTGCTTAGTCTTCGGATTAACGATAGCACAATGGAATGTTCGATATACAAAGTAACACGAAAAGCAGGATAGAAGGCAAAACAAATATTAAAACGAGATAGATATACTGGGGAAGAAACTGGCACAAACGCGTAGTAAGTGCCAAGGACGGAAATATTTGTTGGACAAGGATAGATATATATTTAAAAATGACATAAGGGTTCATTCTAGAATGTCGACGGCATATATAAGCGCGACAATCTGTGCACGGAGTTAGTCCTCTATGGTGGGCATCATCAGATTCATCCCCCTCTCATGGCAACAGCCCAGCCGAGGTAAAACTCCCTAGGGAGGTCCCCCGAGCAAGTTGCCCCCGTGCTCGCTCGAGCTCAACTCAGCTTAAAACCACAGAAAGTTTTTCGAAAACCAAAAAAATGTTCTGTTTATATTTTTTTATTACATCTTTCTCCGCCAGCCTCTATACAAAGTTTCAAGCGTCTGAACTAGTTTTCGAAACAGTTTTTCCAGACCGCTGCAGTCACCTCGTTACAGATTCCTCGAAAGCTTTTCATAACGCGAAAATGTTCCCGGCGCAGAAATATTTTTCAATGAGACACGAATTTAAATTAGTTCGCAGACAATATGGAGGGAAGTTTTGAAATTGGAACGTACCTATATTATATGAATAATAGTATTTTAGCAAAATATATTATAACTGGCCAGTCTCTCAAACATAAAAACTTTTTTCGAAATAATTTCAATATACCTTGCTCATCTTACTAGATAATTTTTTGGTTAAAAATTTAGTTAAATTGTATCTTTAGATTAATTAATATAAAACATTATCTACTGTAATATTTAACATTAGATATGGCCTAAATTATCTAAGACATTCGAACAACGTTTAATAGTGAATTGAAAAATGTATAGGTAATTATATACATTCCTATGAATTATGGAAACACTCGAGCATACTCTGATCATGTCAACGAGGCTTAATTCTTGAGAAAACCTTTACGTACGTCTACCGGAAGAAATTTTGTACCATTTATGTTATAGAGTTTATTATGCCCAGGTGGTACAAGAGGCTTTGGACGCAGCAAAAGCAGGGCGCACCTGTGTCATGATCGCACATAGACTGAGCACTGTTCGCGACGCCGACGCGATATGCGTTCTCAGCGATGGAAAAGTTGCAGAGATGGGCACACACGCCGAACTGTCAGCACTTAAGGGCCTGTATTATAACCTGAACAGAAAAGCTTACTCTTGATGCTTAGTTTCTAAAATTTAGTTAAACTAATATTTGCCTACAATTCCGTCTATACAAAAGTTATTCATATCTAGAAAATTCATGAATCATAAAATTATGATTCCTTAAGCACAAGCGTTTCATCTGAATATGTGCCTATTATAATAGGTAGATATAATAATTATATTATTAATGTACAGCACAAAAACTTTTAGTTACAATTTCAGAATAGTTCCTAGTATTAATATTTTTTTTTGTAATTTTATGAAAAAATGTACTTATTTAAATGAAATACGGCTATTTTTGTGATAGGTTTGTGGATATAATGTGTATTTAATAAAAATTGTTTATGTAATAAAATAGGTATTTTTGTATTTGTGTAAAATACGTACTTTTTGAATTCACTTAAATACATTATACCTCATTAACTTTTTCGTGAAAGACGTGATTCATTTCTTCAAATATTTTTTTCATTCAACACTTTCTCTCTCTGAAACTGCTAACGTGCCACAATCTAGATGAGCCTATATAGGAACTTTGTGGTCACATACTAACTAGGCCCGTATATAAGAACAAAATTCAAATTCAAGCATAAACTCGTGATGGAAATACTATCTGAATACTCAATGCGTCTGTCACAAAGTTCGGAAACATAATATGTATAGACGTTGTCATATCAAGCATTGATTTGCTCTTGATTGTTCTCGAATAAGAACACACTCTAAGGTAGTTTTACTATACACAATTATTATTGTACCTAGTCAGCAGTTTGCTTAACCTTTATGTCTTACCTTCTGTTAGATGGAACAGAAGGCTAGTGGGCAATAGAAGATCTTTCAGAAACAGGTATGGCGAAGCTTTTGTAGCTAATCCGAAAGAGTATAACGCTTTATGTGAACTGTATAACAATGTAGGTAGTGTACGCACTTACAAACGAATTCTAATAAAGATCAATTAACTGACCAACAATAGGTACGGACTGTTATCAGGCCCATATAATATAAAACGATCATTAAAACCTTCATAAATAATCGTATTGACTTCATCAAATAGTAATTAATAAAAAAATATTTGTTAAATAAAACTATTAATGTCCAGCGGAGAGCCATGCGTCGACGCGTCGGAAAACTGATCAAAATCATCTGTGAGAGCGATAATAAATTAATTGTTTTATTGTGTCACAAGCGATAAAAAATATACATCGACAAATTGCTCGGGAATTGAGACATCCCGCTATTTCTCTTATTAGATACGTGGAGCTTTTACGAATATCAGCCGCCAAGAGATAATATAGTGTATATCGAGGAATCAAAATTGCTTTGCCCCACGCCACTAGTTTTTTTGGGTGACCGCAGCGTGAGCTTTATGCTAATATAATGAGACCCAAAAACAAACATTGTTACAAGGCAAATGTGTAACATACAATAACAATAAATTAAATAATAAAGGGAATCGTTAAAATGGATGAAATATTCGTAATTTATCCGAGAGTCACCTTTTAGGCATACCTTGGATGCCTTCTCGGCGGGGTCCCGCGGGGCTAGACGCGATCTCGAATTAATAAGGCGCCACAAAAAGAAATATTCAATAAGCCGTCCGTTGCTCATTACCAAAACGAAATCGATGAGATAATGTGATGTATCAGTAAATCTAACATTTTTTATCTAGATAACATGGTACGGATATATTTTAGTAATGTAATATTAATATAAGTATTACGTATAAAAATATTCCACATGATCAATACGAGTTTAGAGATTTTATATTATTTAAAAAATCGTTAATTATGAAAGCGATGGACGTATGGGGTCAACTCACAGAGTAAATTAATGTAGGTTAGCTCAGTAGAATAAAGTCTGAATTTCTTTTTAAAATGAAAATTTAGACCAAGAGGTTTGTTTGGGAGCAAGTATTTAAGTAACGATTGCAAAACTTAAAGACCTTTCTTGATTAGCTGCAGAATAATTAATCTTCTATGAATGACTGTTGTACAGCAATGTATTGCTAAGATGCTAAGAGCGATCGTAGTGGTTGGCGCATGTAGGCATTCGAAAGTAAACCATTATACTATGGAAAAAGAATGTCATTATAGGAATAAATATTAGTGTATTATTTTAAAATAAGGCTTTGCATATATTTTTTATCTAAGCAATGTTAATATAAATTATAAATATTACTTAATTTCCAAGTTTTAAAATAATCAAACCAAACCAAATTTCAAGCTAGCAAATACACGCAGTGGAAAACCGGAGCCCTGCATCCATTAATAGCTGCAGCTTCTGTTACATACCCATTACATAAATATCAGCCATATTTGACGGTCTCACTGACAACAAACCAAAAAAGTAGCAGCTCGAGAAGATTCGCTAAATAGTTTAGATGTTCAGCAGTAACATAAGTTTTGCTTAGTAATTTTTCATTTCTATCAACACTAGTTTTTGCCAGCGGCTACAATCACGTCAATGATTCTTTTCAATTACAAAGCTGACAAACATGCGGATAGCCAATCTAATAGAAAGTGGTTATCGACGCGTATGGACATCTTCAACACTAGTGGCCCTACATAATTCACATATCAATTTCTGTCGACGAAGTGTGACAGGTATGGAAGTAGTCCTAAATTGCGTTTCGTCATATTTCAAAATCTAATATATCTAAGCTAATTACGAAACTGCTGTTTTAATCTAATAATTGTTGATGTAAAATTGCACAATATGTGATGTCACACTAGGGAAGAGTCACGAAACTCACCAGCTATGACATGGACTCCTTGTCATGGGATGTCCTTGCTGGTGAGATTCTTGAACAAGGACGGAGGAGTCAAAAAACTATGACATGTGTGATAACATTCGTGGATGGCCCCCCAGGGCGAAGCAAACACGTTACCAGCCTTTAGGATGGGTTCGACACGATGGGATAGGGGGAAAAATGAATGAATAATATACTTTATTGTATGTTAAAAAATAGTTAGATGAAATTACAATACAATATCGCTATTTTGGCTAGCGTTATTTTAGTGATTATAGTTAGCATTTCTTCCAGACAACCTTTGGAGGAATAAGAAGTTTAATAAGAACAGTGGTATGTTGAATTATTCTCAATTTACCGATTCAGCGTGTTGCAACAAATAAATACATAAATAAATGCATACAGGATATAACATGCATACATTAGTTAAATATAAAATTATACTTAAAAATTATAATAAATTAAATAACATACACTTTCATTATTATAAAGAGGGAAAAAGAAGCTAATAAAACAATAAATAACTATGTACTGGTGCATCCCTAAATTAAGATATTTAATGACAGATAATTTTCCTAGACAAGTCCATTTAAAGTAGGCCAAGCCAAACTCATTGTAGACAATGTTTCTATACTAATTTTAATATTCTGCTTCATAGTAACGTAAGACGCCAACGTCACGTTTTAATTACATAGGTTCAAAACCTGTCCATGAACTATGCACACCATTTTCGTACCTAATTTGTATTACTATTCATTCTACCAATGAAAGAAAACATTATTGACCTGCCTTATGGCCGGTTCTTACATATCTACTATATGAATTTTGACATAACTTGTATGGAGCTTGTTAACTTGTAACCGATAAGGCAAATGAACGCTTGGTAACATTAGGATCATTAGTACTCATTAGTCAAGTGTATAAGTAGCATCCACAGAGTACTTTATATATACTGGTATAGAGTCAACAGTCACAATGTATATACTATCGCACTCTATCGGTATACGACACTATTCAACGACAAAAACCGTCCAGGGGGTTTAGTATTATTTTGATTTTTTATATTAGACTTTTGGAAATTGCGGAAGTTAATAATTTAACTCCTACAATTCCCAAAAGCCTTTCCAAAAAATGTTTATTTGTTAGTAAATAAAACAACAATTTAGTGGTAGCGTGATTTATTATGTTTCCTTTTATAAAAATATTCAAAGGCATACATTTTCATAACATCATTTTTATCCACATCTAATCTGGTGCGTTAAGATGTCTTACTTACAAGTTTTACCGCATCTGGGCAAACAACAACCTCTTTCAGAAGAAGCCATAATCCAAGTCCTCAGAGAACAAATCCTTAGGCAAATCGGTGTTCAGGGTACATGCGTAAGTCCAACGTGATCACAGTACACTAGTAAACGTGATAAGCGAAGTCTTCGGAGTCCAGCAATCAAACAAAGTTATCGAAAAATAATCAAAACACAAACAAAGTACATACATTCACGAGTGTAACTCGTATCGATCGGAATGTCTTTTTGGTTTTGACATAATTGACATCTTTGAAATAAGTTTTTGGTAAATCGACAATTCATCAATAATCCAGTAATTAAAGTTAAAAAGAGCTTTATAATATGAAAAAGGTGAGGAATAGAATTTATACACTTTAAAATATATTTATTAGCTAGCATGGCTTGCAAAAACATAAAAACATATCAAATATTTCTTAAACAAGTATTAAGACAACTGCGTATAACGAAACATATTATTTTCTTTCATTTGGTGTTCAATTTAAGAACAGTGACATCTACTGCAATACGTACCTTCTAATAGAACGGAAAAAATCTCTAAGAAAAAATAATTGTACTGACTGTTAAGACACTGGTAGCATCCTTTCTCCTAATACGGCCTCCCAAGTAGAGGGCAGCGTCGTGTCTAAATGGACTATTATAATCGTTCTTTAATTTTAAGAAAAAGAATCTAAAGGTTTTCTGCCGGTTTACACCTATCAAATCCGAGAAGCTTTTCATCGCACAATTTATGCCAGAGCCACCATTCCGTGGGCGCTTGCAGAAGGCGGTCATCTGCTTCCAGGAACACATTACAACAACTTACCTTAACAGCCAATGCTATTTTAGCATTATAGCAGTCAAGCGTGTATATATATGTGTGTGTGTGTGCGTGTGTTTATGTGGACATGGGCAAATTAACCACATGTAATGTAATAATAACTTACATGTGAGTTGACAACTCGAGTAATATATGCACCTATATCTTACATTTGGAAAACGTCTAACGAAACGAACTACTGCCGATAATTGTTTGTACTTAGATTTTGGCACAGACCTAGGCATTTCTCTAGAGAAACAATAACTAAAGATATTGGTATTATGGAAAAAGAAAACTATATTATAAATAAAAATTAATATTCAGTTTCATAATTTTTATTGGTAATTCACATTCAAATAATAGACCACGTCAATGACAGATGTTTACATTATTGGATTTCTAAAGACAAAATTCATTATTATTCACTATGATACTGTATCGGTACTCTCAATTTCTAAAACTACATCATCAATAGCTACATCGATTTCGGGGTGCTTAAATGCTTCAAAATTCCATTGTTAGGAGTGAGTGAGTGACCATCGGAGAAATAGAAAATCGAAAATACAAAATCACATCGCTCGTCACGAATTCACGATACAGATCGGACATCAAAAATATTTCTATAATTATTAATCGTCTACATTCACATAACCGTTACGGTAAATGATTAGAATTGGAGCGAGCGACCGGGGCGTCAGTCCGCGTTAACGAGTCATTTTCAAAACAAATACAAGACTGTCAAACTAAGCCGCGTACCTGCGAGCCGCAACCTTAACCGGTGCAGTTACTGTAGCCAAAAATCATAGTGTACGAGGCGAGCGGCACAGCGAAGATCAATGTTGGCGCACACATTCGAGCACGTTACTATATCCGCTCAGTTACAATTACGGTTCGCAGATGAGTGTGCAGCTTTATATGCTCTTATCAACAGATGGCTATTTAATACACTTTCATAAAAGATCATTAATTTGTGGTACGGGGGAAAACCAAAATTTTACGCATACATCAGTCTCATCTGGAAGTGGTGAACACGTGGCGCAAAATGTATGTTTATAGGTAACCAACACAACAATACCCGTGTCACGGGCATCGAATATTGCCGGCGTTTTGCATATTACATACATAGTAGTAGTTATTATATATATCACAATTTTGAACAAAGAAAAATACATAAAAATCTGATAAACTTGGCCGTTTACTGGTGAAAAACTGTACTGCATATGTGTCTACCATTTTGCTAACAGTTGGTAATCATATTAAAACAAAACATTAACAAATTTTATAGATTTCATCTGCTTACAATATCATTAAATACTAACTTAATATTTATTAATAACATATATAAATATTAATTTATACTGAGTGCTTGATTTTCTTTTATTGCACGAGTTTAGCAGACATGCATATGGCTCACCCGATGGAAAGTGAAGACATTTGTGACAACAAACTTGACAAGAATGTGGCTACCACTTTAAAGGAAAGCTGGAACCTCGCCAATAATGCCGGAACACAACTCAAAGACATCCTGCCACCTGGCGCATTTTTCGTGATTCGCATGATTCGAAAATTACTCCAACGAACAAGTTATTTTTAGTTACCATAAAGTGTCGCAGTTTTATTACGACGAATATGCAACAATGCGTTGTTTATGAGGGACTGTAATATTTTACTTTCAATAATTTTAAACTTTAAACAAGTATCATACATTCGATTTTCAAATAAATAATGATTGTTGTTTTGAAAATTACTGTATTTACAATGATAGACGCCCACGCAGTCGTCGCTCAACAAGGGATGTACAGTATTTGACACTTGATATAGCACCTCGGGGACAAGTAGTGAGATGTACGGCTAAGATCAGCTATCTTCGATTTTATACAAACAACAACTCTATTTAGAACATAAATGTAACAAATAAATATGGAGGGTAGAGTTAAGGAGGACCATGTATGTGTTGAAAAATGTCCAACAAAAGGCATTATTGGTGACGCTACTGTAGTTAGTTTTACATCCACCAGCACCGTTTTGTAGGGTTATTCACAAACATGGGGAAGTTTCCGTGTTTGAACAAGAAGCTCCCGAACAAATAAATTTGCAATCCGGCGGAGCGTGGAACACTATTAACAAATGTTGTCGGAAATATAATTTCGAAAGTATTTATTTCGTGTGCCGTCTGATTGCAAATTTATTCCTTCGGAAACGGGATCTTTTCTAGCGTTTGTAAATGAATAAGTAGTGGTCAGTTTTTGATCTATTATGAAATAAATAAAATATATGTGACACATTTTAGGAAATAAAAAATTTCTTCCTTTCATTATATCTTGCTCATTGCTGGACACTTGCTCGAGCTCTCCTTATCTCAAGTCTCCATAATGTATATAAGCGATTCTTAAATTTATTGATCCAATTATAAAATATCACGCCGTAGTTAAAAAAAACGGAAGTAACGAGTTTATGGGTAAGACCTACAAAAAATATGTTTTATTCTTGGTTTAAACCCTTAACATAAGTTAAGTTCTTCGAAAATAATAACAACAAATAAGGTAAAAAAAAAGTACTTTGATATCACTGGGACAAGCAATTTTCTATTTACAGTGCATTTTTTAATTGTTTATTAAAAAATCGAGTTAATTTTACGTGTTTTTATATTTTTCATTGATATTTTGATAAGTAGTGAAGTCACCAAAACCAAATATCCACGTGTATCATTAATGGGCCATCATGTGGGACACCGGTAAAATTACTATGGTCCAATATTCTGAGCAACACTCATCTATCAGAAACATTGATTGTGTGATACAGAGAATGCTTCAAGAAGGTATAGATTTTAGCCGTACATTCGAGCATTCACCGCGAGTCGCGACACCGAGTGGCGAGTGCTGCACAAGGCGGGGCGGCGTCGCGGGGCACGCGCCTGAGATTCAGCCCGCGGCCGCCTCCTCACTGGGGCACCGCTCTCTTCGCCGGCCATACACGGACACGGGACACGAGACAATTTCATTCTAAGGACTCAATATACGATTCAAAACAATTATTCTAGAGAACGTCGTTCACATCGCTTAACTTATGGCATAGAAGAAGACAATTAAGCAACGGTAATTGCCCAGTCAAAAATGTAAATTGCAACACAGTAGGCGCCACCAGTCTCGCGCGTCAGTTTTTGTTTCATCTAAAATCTCACCTAAAACTTCCAATCAATATCTTATTATTTTAAACATAGGTACTACAATAAAAAGAAAAACTTAGTCACAAATTGAAAGCTCTAATATATATTCTAATAGTTTCCTGTACATAATTAAATATATTATCAAGTAATTATAAAATTGAAAAGATACTTATTACGACTTTCAATTCATAAATATACAAATGAAAAAGAATAAGACATTGTCATTTCCATAAAAAATGTCGGAAATACTAGTGGCGCCTCCTATTTCGCTATCATGTTACAAGTTATGCTTTTTTACTAGGCCATTGTCATTTTCCTTAGTATTCTTCTTCCATGTATGGAGTGAATGGGTAAGGAGGACAATCTCTATATATTAAAAATGCCCGTCAAAAGGCATTCAATTGGGGCCGCTACTTTAGCTAGAGTATATTATAGAAAACTTGGCTACACTTCACTCTGTCTCTTAGTGCTTATAGACAGAGTGAACTTAGCCAATATATAGCACGCGCTGCGATTAAACGCGAGCGGTTTGAAACCGCAAATATGTAACTTATCTATCTAGCTATACAAGTGATTTTTCAGTGGCTGATTATAAAAACAAACTTTGTTACATTGGATAGCGGTATGAAAATAAATAAATGCACACCATTTATTTGTCTTATGTATTCATTATCACTATCACATTTAGTTTTAACATTCGTTACATACCGCTCTGTTAGTGAATGTACCCAATACCCATGGCGGCAGCGTTGTTTGTTTCATGTTTTTTTAAAACTAAAACCACAAAACATACTGCTTGCCAGAAATCTATTGTGGTGATGAAATGAAATTAAACAAAAACGCCAACAGCTGTGCGTGTTTGTAAGCGTTTTTGCATTTTCAGTTACTCCTAAACCGCTCGCGTTTAATTGTAGTGCGTTCTAAGCTATAGAACGAATTTTCGTACACTAGCTCTGTTCAACTTTTGTCTACGCTCGTCATGAACGCCTTTTCAGTTTTGGCCCCATACAAGATTGTGCTCTTTACCTGGACCCTCCATACGTCCATAGTTATGTGGATTGAGTGATCGGGCGGGGGGGAGGAGGGCGGTGCGGCGCGGCGGGCGCTTACGAGTCCCACCAGTCGGGGCCTCCGCCGCCGCCGCCTCCGCCGCCGCCGCCGCCGTACGAGCCGCCGTAGTTGCCGCCGTACGAACCGCCGCCGCCGCCGTACCCGAATCCTGTGCCAAGAAAGAATTGTCACTAGGGGCCGGCGCAGATATGGCGGATTTTTCACTGTCAAACTATTAGCGACATTGTCCTCATTTAAATATTTGCTAAAATCAATTACACAACAATCAATTTCTGAAGAGCATCTAAGCGACTACATTCGAAAGGTAGCGCACAAGAAAGCAAATGCACGCTACTCCGCGGGCATCCGCATACAGTCGCCGGGCTCGCCGAAGTGACGCTCGCGTGGCAGAGGGCAAATGTACACATTTGGACTCTCGAAAAATTGCAATCGATTTAGTGATATACCATATTATTCGCTGCGTCGTCGCACGTGACATTTCGACAGAGGAGAGACGAAGCAGATCGGAGCTCCACGCCTTCATCTAACAACAATAACCTTCTATACTCCCGCATAAACAACGACAATTAATATTTTTTAACGCAATCATGGGAGATATCCAGAATCTTTTACTGTTTCTACGTTTGTTTCTGTGGTGGCGCAATACAAGCTACAATAGAACAAACACGTTTGTTTCGATCCATGGTCCATAGTAGACTGCTATCCACACTGAGACGCTGTATTGCGACGTCGTGCGTCGTCGCTTCACAGGTGTGGCACATAATGCGTTGATCCGTAACGGCGATGTAACGCAACGAACTAATGAGGCCCCCTCCCTAACTTACAAACAGATCTATAATCTTTATCATGAAAGAATAATACCAATATAAGTGCTATCATGTATTGAATTAATGGTACATTCCACTGAGTTCGATAGATAGATATCAAATTCATCAACTTTATGTAAGGACTGTTTGTAGGTAACAATTTATATTGCACAATATTTAACAGTGTATATGGTGCGAGACCAGAGAGAAGATGGGAAAGAGATTTCCCAGAGAGATTGCACTATATGGCGTATTCTGGAGGAGACGACATAACTTGGTAGCAGCCAATGTGTTGTATACGATGGTATAGATACCTGATCCAATAGCAGAGGGCCCTGCAGACCGCGGTGTCTGCCGCGACTGTGTGCGGAAGTCTCTCGCGCCGAAGCCGCTGCCGCCGCCGCCGCCGCCGCCGAAGCGCCCGCCGCCCGAACGACTGGCCGTGCGCCGGCCGCCGCCGCCGAGCCGCCCGTCGGCCGCCGTGCTCGTCAGCCAGCTTAACAAAGGACACACCACGATGTTTAACGCCTCTCAGTGGCAGACAAAGTCATACATTGTCATCACCGCTCTTAGAGCCGGCTCGATCGGTGTGACACCACGCTTGCACGAGGTCAGCAGACAGGCAGATGGCCCACCTAATGCAAATGGTTACTATAAACCTATGGATATTTGTAACACTAAAGGTACCTTACCAATGTGCTATTGCTCTTTAAAGAAAAACTAAAAGTTGATATAGCGGCAAACTCTAGACCAGGGGTGGTAACCATCCCGACGGGCAAATACCCGGTGGTAGGGTGGTACCCGTCGGGATTTGGAATGGATTTTTTTTTATTGCAGGAATTCAGTAGACAGGCCAGATGGCCCACTTGATGGAAAGCGGTTACCACTTCATCACATCATTGCGTTGACGGTTATCACAGTGGAGCCGAGGAGCCAAGAAACAAACACGATCACCACTTTCTTTCCATATTCTCGTTTTTTTTAATATATATAGTAGTAATATTTACACTTATTGACATGACATCTATTATAGTTTACTTGAAATTGATGCCACAAAGACATACGAAGGCCAGACACATGACTGACATTAGGAACCAAGTCTATCAACTGACCTCGGCACATCCTGTTTAGCCTCCACAAGCAATTCGACTAGCTCGCGGGCGAGTCCGCGATTGGTGTCGTTGAAGAAGGAGGTGGCGACGCCGAGGTTGCCCATGCGGCCGGTACGCCCGATGCGGTGCACGTACTCCTCCACGTCCGAGGGCAGGTCGAAGTTGATCACGTGACGAACGTGAGGGATGTCCAGACCTGGGAATGTTAAAACGAATGTACACAAAGGGCCCAAAGAGGTCGACTTTGGAGAATAATTTAGTGAAATTAACATATCTTAAAATTTCACTTTATGTTGATACATATCATGTTCATATATGAATCTGCAAAAACGTCCTCCAGGCCCTCTGTACTCATGTATGTGTATGTCTAAGATTGGTTTTATTGGGTTCTATGGAGCTTTCTTTATTAATTTCAGCACAGTGTATCGTGAGATAAAATGCTCACAATGCATTATCTATCTAACCTTCCTATCCATTTACTTGCCTTACAACTGGTTATAATTTCACAAAAACCATACAAGTAATGTCAATAAAAACTTAGCAAAAGAGAACACACACACTACAAAACTGTTGATTAAAAAAACTGAAGATGTGAGATGTCAACCTTAGCTGTACACTCCACTATTTATCCCAAGGATATACTACATTAGTGTCCGTATTGTAACATTGATTCTTAAAATTCCTAATTCTAAAAGAGTCATCCATTATGATCAATGGATTCCATAATTTTCTGACCCCTTGTTGGGGCCACTTCGTAGTTCTCCCCTATACAAGGAACGGCAGACAAACGTGCGCCGGTTTGTTCTTACCCCCCGCCTCCACCGTCTCACACCGCATCCCTGCGGACGCCCGCACGCGCAGGTTAAACGCATATTGCACCCCGCAACGAGTTCACTGGCATTTATCACCTTCCCGCAAAAACCTGGTCGCGTGCGCACCCCTAATTCACACAAAGTACATTCGCGAGTGGTATCCAGCACCTACGTATCATGGTACCAGGCCTGGTAAAGGCAACGTGGCGACGAGACAACCGTGAGTACTGTTTTGATCTGCTAATATTTGAATCGTGGACAATAACGACGTGGCTGCACTCTTTCACCGCCATTCCGCATTTTTTTAATTCAGGGCCTTTGGCCTCTTCGCCCCCACACCCCTCCCTATCACAACTATTTATATTCGTAAAACTCCTATTCCAAGTGTGACATCACATAGTTAGTAATTATACATGAAGGAATTATTAAACTAAAGCAGTTTTATAATTAGTTTTATAATATCAGATTTTGAAAAGACACGTAATTTAGGACCCTTGTCACACTTGTCGATCCTCTCAATAGTGTGACGAAATTAATGGACAGCCCCAACGGGTTTGTAATACCTCTGGCGGCGACAGCGGTGGCGACGAGGATCGGAGTCTGGCCGGTCCTGAAGCGGCGCAGCGCCTCCTCGCGCTCGCGCTGCGTGCGGTCGCCGTGGATCGACGTCACCGGGTACCCGAGGGTGTCCAAGTACTCCTCCAATTGATCAGCGCCTGTCTCAGGAACACTTATACTTACAATATTCTATTCATTTTCAATGTTGCCAAGTTGGCAAACAGACCGGAAGCCGAGCTCATTGCAAGTGATTAACGTTGCCTCTATGTGCAACACCAATGGTAAAACCAATGCATTACCAACTTTTGGGCTGACATAGAGATTAGATACGAGTATTGGGATAGAAGAGATGGGATCATCACATGAAATACGTTTAACTCAAAGCTAACCATTTCACACCATGTCTTTGTTACATAGCTGTGTGAGTCACACGTGAAATTAAAAATGCCATTAGATAGTGGCATAAAAGTAGTTGGCAACCTCTGGTCTAGTATTATAAGCGTCGGTATGTTCTCAGCATGTAAATTTTATAATGTTTCATTGTTTACTCGGGTCTGTGATTGGCCCCAAAGTTTTTGGTTTAAATAAATTAGGGTAACTCCACCTGATGACAAACAAACCTATTCCTTGGTTTAGTGCTTGCACCAACAATGCAATATATAATATCAATGTTTCATACATGCTTATCAAATACTAGATACTATGTATTCCGTAATATGTAACAACATTTAAAATTGCATTACGATGATTCTTTTGTATTCCAGCACAACTTACCTCAAAATACAACTTTGTATCTAAGATATGAATTGATGTCAGACCAGTCACTTTATTACTAGGCTATCTATCAGCTTTAAAAACCACTTTTGCAACCAAATTCATGAGATACATTGATCTGATATGTCCATAATAACCAAAATATTGAAAAGATATTTGTTATAAATAGCACCTTTCTTTGTTTCGACGAATATTAGGATCAGTTGATCCTCTTCTGGGCGAGAACGCTGTAGTAGGTTGGATGCATTCAACAGATCCAAAAGGAATGAACGCTTGTCCATTTCTTCCACCCACACCACCTAGGGTACATACAAAAGGTTAACATTTATATTATAAATTGTAATTTCGAGAAGATTCATATTCTTACTATTAGAATAGATTAGCCTCATAAAAATGAAAAAGAAAAATTATCAAGTAATTCACCCTTAAAATATTAAAAACAGTTAGATGTCTTACTGCCACACTCGGAGAAATTCAAGAACAGTAATATAAAAAAGCAAGTGACATGTATTACATTTACAACAGAAAAATTTGCAGTACCTGATACTTAGGTGCAGAGTGACATGTAGAACAAATATAAACTGCCTTTGAGGTTGTAGTGTTAATTATTTTTGTTTATTAGAGTCATTTGATGAAGTTGCCATATAAGTACCTAATAATGTAATTTATTTTGACAAATGCAAGTCTCAAAACGCGAAATGTTTTCTACTCTATTTAAGTGAATAGACTTTTATCGTATTAGAAGTACCAGTCAGACTTGTGCTTAAATTTTAAATAATTGTGCACTGCTACTTTACCTGAATTAAATATTAAATTAAAAAATATGTAGAAGTACTATGAAAAGAGATTTTGAAATGGGGCTGGTAGTTTCAAAAATTAACACCTTCAAAGTGATGTGTAAAATTGTATACTTAAATATACATACATACATAACTTCACGCCAGGTCCCTTGCGGGGTAGGCACGAACAACGCCATATACTTAAATATGTTTCATGATAATACCTTTTGTGTGATATTTTCTGATGTGGATCCAACTCGTCCAACAGCGAGGAACACATAGTTATAGAGAAAGTCTTGCGCCAGGGCCTGTATCTGCTTGGGGAAGGTGGCAGAGAACATGAGGGTCTGGCGTTCGCCCGTCTTGGGCATGGTGTAGCACTCCACTATCTTCCGGATCTGGGGCTCGAAGCCCATGTCCAGCATGCGGTCCGCCTCGTCCAGCACCAGGTGGCGGCAGTGGTCGAGCGCCACGCGCCCGCGGACCAGCATGTCCGCCAGCCGGCCCGGCGTCGCCACCAGCAGGTGGCAGCCGCGCTCCAGCTCGCGCAGCTGCTCGTGAATTGGCGAACCACCGTATCTGTGACCAAGGTTACCAACCATCAAAAATATTAAAAAAAGCTGGAGTCATAAACACCTAAAATTGCTATCATTAATAAAAAAAATCCCTTTTATGATAATGTCTATAACTGTATAGCCAATTTTACAAATGTTAATTTTTAGCAAGGTAACCCTGGGGGGTTAATTTATCCTGAACCCCATTTACTTTTTATCACCTATAAGAACTAACCCCGCGGCACAGGTTAAACTATATAGCGCGGTCCTCTTATTTAAACAACAGACATTAATACAGGTTACATTACTACATTCAAATAAAATTACAGCAAAACTGATGCAGTACATACTCCTAGTAGTTTTCTGTGAAAGAGCAAAAGACAGACAGATCGAGTTACTATCTCATTTATAACATTAATAGGGGTTGTGTATTGTTTTGTTAGTTGTCATAATATTAAATGTCAATGTAGGTATTTTGTAATAAACTCAGTTTGGCTTCTATCTTGAACCATGTAGTTTCTTTTAGTGGCGACGAGAATAAATTAAACTTATTATTGCGAAAATGGCATGTAATTTGACAAATATTGTATTTCCGGGACAGTTTAACCCCAAGACTGATAAATGGTGTGAATATAAGGAACGTTTGTTGTGATCATTGGATGTTGCTGGTTACGAAAATCAAACCTTGGATAAAGTGCGGTCTATATTCTTATCACAATGTGGAAAAGACACTTATTCACTTATTGTGTCATTATTAGTGCCTAATAGACCTACTGAAGTTCCTTTTAAGGACATTCTTGCGGTGTTAGACCGATTTTATGAACCGGAAATAAATGAAATACTACAAGCCGGAAAATTTCACATACGTAAACAAGCAGATAAGGAAAGTGTTCAAGATTTTGTTGCGGCAATCGGGTTGCTGGGTGCAAAGTGCAACTTCGCGGACTTAAAGCGTCAGTTGCGCGATCGACTGGTGCTGGGCGTGCGTGATGAACGTCTGCGTCGCGAATTGTTGCGAACAAAGAACCTGACATATGAAACAGCTGTACAGTTATGTTTAAGTCATCAAACAATTATACAAGAAATGTACTCAGAGGTTGATCCGAATACGAGCAAACTCATGGAGATATGGATGAGGCAATGGATATTCGAAAAATAGGTGCTATAAAATGTAGCCGTTGTAAAGGACGCCATGGAGAAGGCGGACGGTGTCCATTTCTGAAAGCAAGATGTTTTGCTTGCAGGCGCCTAGGTCACATTGCGTCAGCCTGTGATAGAAAGCTAAAGAAACAACATCAGGTTGTGGATGAAACAGCACAATGCAATGATTCCAAGGAAAATATGATGGGAGTATACACTTGTTCAGAAGGATATGCAGCTCCAATAAAGGCTGAAGTGATAATAAATGGTTCTAAGACATTTATGGAGGTTGATTCAGGTGCTTCGTGGACTATTATGTCGGAAGACACATACAATCATATCTGGAAATCATCTCCACCTTTGCGGCCTACCAATGTGAAGTTGGTTACGTATTCACGTGAGACGTTACCGGTAATAGGACGTGTTTCTGTACGAGTTCTGTTGGGAAACAAGGAAGCGCAGTGTGAATTGATTGTGGTGTCTGGCAATGCACCCAGTCTATTGGGGCGGAATTGGTTTAAGTCCTTAGGCTTGGAAATATTAGGGATTTGTTCCAACAAATCCCTAATATTCATCTTCATCTAATGTCCACATTAGATGAAGTGAAACAAGATATGCTCAAAGATTTTCCTGACTTATTCAATAAATCGTTGGGACAATATAAGGGTCCTGAAGTGTCCTTGATTGTTAGGGCCGATGCTCACCCACGTTTCATCAAGGCCCGGCCTGTGCCATTTCCACTTAAAAAGCAAGTGGAAGACAAATTGCAGCCGATGGTTGAATGTGGCATCTTTACTCCTGTAAGATATTCTAAATGGGCGACACCTTTACGAATAGTCAAGAAGAGGGATGGCTCACTTCGTATTTGTGGAGATTATAGATCAACAATAAACATATCAATTGATGTAGACACATATCCCTTACCTGCAGCTGCAGAGAGTTTTGTGAAACTCAGTGGTGGGTGTGTCTTTAGTAAATTAGATTTGAAGGAAGCATACATGCAGTTAAAAGTAGATGAAGATACGGCTCTCCTATTAACATTAAATACTCCATTAGGACTTATGAAAATGAACAGGCTAGCATTCGGTGTTAATGCAGCGCCAGGAATTTTTCAACGTGTCATGTCATCAGCGCTCGCAGGTATGGATGGTGTAGCATGCCTATTGGATGACATTGCTATAACTGGGAAGACTAGAGAGGAACATAATAATAGGCTACATGCTGTTCTACAAAAACTGAATGAATTAGGTCTTCATTTGGAGATGGAGAAATGTGTATTTGCTTCTAATTGCATAGATTTCTTGGGGCACAGGATTGATGCCGACGGTCTTCATCCCTCTCCAAACAAGGTTAAAGAAATTAAAGAGAAACCAGCACCTAGGACGAAACAAGCCTTGAGAGCTTTCCTAGGCTTATATAATTTCTATGAAAAGTTTATTCCACACAAAGAAACTCAGTTTGGCTTCCATCTTGAACCATGTAGTTTCTTTTAATAGGGATTTCAGTATTAAAAAAATCACAGCTCTGAAACCATTACTTAAATTGTTAGTATGATGGATTATAATATCAAAAGGAGATAGTAGTCACATTTATAAATTCTGCATATTTACTCCCGGTTTGAAACCCACACTTAGTATTATTTGACTATTTTTCGAAGCAGCATTGATCGAGTAGATTTAAACAAACTTAAAAAAATCGGAAAAAGTGTTGCATATATTGGGTTTGCGCCACCTAACAAACCTTTAAGATTTGTTAAAAGTAACCGTTCATGTCCATTCAACTATTTTTATGTTTTCCAGATATCTCACATACAATTTAAAATCATTACAAATTCAATTACTCACACAACACAGGGTCTCACACGGGCGCGGTACGCAAACTTCCTAGCCTCGTCGTAGATTTGAGTGGCGAGCTCGCGCGTCGGGGCCAGCACAAGACCCAATGGCATTTGCTTGCGACGGTTCTGCGACCTTAAAAAAAACACAAAGATTATTATATATTATAAAACACCAATCACATGTGCAACATTTATACACTACCGTGAAGGAGTGAAGAAAAACATCGTAATGCAACCTGCACATCGATATAACCAATGTGTCAAACCTGCCAAACCACCTTAGACAAGCGTGGTGGGTTTACTGTCCGTTTCCCCTATAATGGGAGGCCCAAGCACAGCCGTGGGACTTATGTGGGCTGATACTATTATATACACTAATGTTTCGGCAATGCTATCTCTCGGTTCCGAACTTTATATCTCTAGCCTGAAAAGTTTCTATCATATTTAATTATGACATCTGTGTGCTACAGCCAATAATCTTACAATAAAACTATTATACTAATTGGGATATTGATATCCAGTAGGACCTTGATAAAGCCAAGATAAAGTAAAAGCAAAAACAAGGCTCTTTGTCATTCAGTCATAATTAGCATTATAAATAAAATCTAATTTACAATAAACATTATTATTTTTATAAATACGTCGATAGGAAGGCATTTTTATGTAATCACCAGCCGTTCCCGCCTGCTTCGCCCGGCGAATGACAAACAAACAAACAAATTGAGAAAACATGGAAAAATATATAGCCTATAATAATCTACGTTTAATTCCGCGTCGAATGGTTGTGGTTTCATGCTGATCGGTCGAGTAGTTTTCGAGTTTACCTCGGACAAAGAAACCAAACTTTGCTTATATGTATATATGTTGAGAGTGACTCACGCGTGCTTGATGGGCCCCGCCTCGTACATCTGGTTGAGTATCGGCACGAGGAAGGCGGCCGTCTTGCCGGAGCCGGTCTGCGCGCACGCCATCACGTCCCTGCGCCCGAGCACAATCGGGATCGCGTACTTCTGCACCGGCGTCGGCTTGTCGTAGCGCGCGAGGGCTATGTTCGTGCGCATTAATTCCGTCAGGTTAACATCCTCAAACTGAAAACAGAACATCGCACACAATTAGTTTGAATACACCTTAGGATTGATAAGCCCCCACTATGAAAAGTATATGGGGGGTGAAATGAATTAGGATTGTGCACTTTTTTCAATCTAGCTATTTGAAAAACTATTTCGAGGAATAGCGTCCCTAATCATTACTGTCTAGTTAAAATTCCAAAAAAACGTACGATCTTTTTGTATTTTGTAAGAAATGCGTTTGACCTTTATTTGACCTTACTAAATATCAGGTGGGCCGTCCGCCTGTTTGCCTGCTTCAGGTGTAAAAAAAATTCTAACTGTACATTATTTGATTTAAGTTCTGTAACATGGATTTTCCCTAAAGACCGCTTTATAAAATTTAACGATAACTATATGAAATAATAATGGTGGAACACGAAAAATTATAAACCTAGCGACAAAAAACACTAAAATGATCACAATACGTAATGAAGTGTGAGACAGTGACATTTAAATAGTAGCACAGATTACTATAATTATATGTAGATAAAACTTTCTTTTATTATTTTTGTTTTCTAGGCAAAGAAATCAATGTAAATTAGTCCCTTATGACGTCACCGGAGAAATAATTTTAAAATCGAATTATAAAAAAACTAACGATTAAAATACAAAAATATTCAAATTAGTATCTTAAAATACCCTATTTTACGTAATAAAAATAGAAAATCAGAGGGTAATTTTTTGTGAACAATCCCCATTGTAGCTCGTAACATTCCTTTTTTTTAAAACACCTCAAAAATGAAACAAATAAAATTTGGCTATAGAATTATTATGTAAAGCACTTAATCAAAATTTTCTACATCTTGTGCCAAGGAATTCAAGGAAAACGTAAAAATTACTTTACTTTTCATTATTTTGTTGTTGTAACAATGTTTATGGTAATTTTTATGTTTTTCTTGGCAATGACTTCAAGGTGTTGTAGAACATTTTATTTATTGCGTTTTAGCTTGTAGCTTCTCCAATGCGAAAACGATAGCTATATATGAAACAGATGCATATTTAGAAAACTTTGTCGTGCTTATATGCACTTATGAACCTCAAATTAGTGCCATCAAATTTCAATAAAAACACGTATTTATCATGGTAACGCAAAAGAAATTTCGCTACCACATGCTGGTCAATAATTAAATGTATATCAGTCGTTTCTGGCATTCGCCAGCCTCTGACACCGCGCGGATCGGGCATTGTGGTTTATGGAAAACCAACGGATTGACGCGACCTTCGACCGCGTCTTACAACCCATTGTTATCTGTTGTTTTAGAAGTCCGCTTGGTGTAAGCGCTTGACGAAAATAGTTTAATAAAATGATTACACCCAACATCTGCTTTCACTAGCAGTATTTTCGTTTGATATTTTAAATAAACAAACACAACACAAACAATTATGAATAAAATACCTCGACATTTTTACATAACTTTAACAAATGTTTGACTATATCTTTAGAACCCAAGATTTACAACAATTTGTTGCTGTCAAATCTTGACAAAAAACAAATTGTTGTTTGTTGTTGTCAAGATTCAAAAAAAGTTACACAACAAATTGCAAACCAGAGAAGGTTTCTTTGCAATCAGTTGAAAACAGTCCATATCTCAAAAACTATACATAAGATATTGTTCAATCTAATTCTCCTTGTTAAAGTTTTTAAAAAATTTCACATCATTGTTAAAAAAGTTGATTTTGAAAGTAAAGTAAGTAACTATTTAATAGTACAAAATATCAGACTGTATTTGCAGGGTAAATAATCATGACAAATGATTATCACAAAAAGAGAGCACTAAACTTAATTAATACTTTTTAACCCAGAAAATATTATGGGATATGAATGTTTTGATGAGATATGAACACAAAGTGTACAGAAGGTAAGCTAAATGGAAAGTTTTGAAATATGTAAATACTGACACTTGTAATGAAGTCCGGCACGCGGTCGCCGCTCGCCTCGACCGGTATATCCTCATATTTCGAGAAGTTAATTCCCGTGTTACCAGTGCCAAACAGCTCCAACTCCTGCCGCTCGTCGCGAGGTAACGGGATCGTCCAATCATTCTGGAAATTTAATTATGGATGAGATAAATTAAAAAACACAAATGTGTAGGTAGTATAATTTATTATTATAGCTGTAAATTGTTTGTAGTATAATATATTTGACTGAAACCACGTAATATTTATGACCTTCAAAATTGTTTTCTAGTGGTAACTTACTTTGAATAACTACTTTTAAATCATTTAATTTAGAACAGATATTTTTTTATGGCAAAGCTGGCAAACATCCAGACGGTTCAACTAATGGAAAGCCACCAAAGGCGAAACCAAAGTGTGGATAGGGAAAATTGAATTGTAGGGGAAGTGGACTATTGAAACTCGCCTATCGCACGAAACACGATTAGCCGCTTCACGCCGATATTCTATCAGAGCGTGGCATCACAACAATCGAGACGGCCCTAAGAGCTGTAATCAAAAGGTAGTGATGCAAGCGTTACCATGTAAGCAACGGGATGAATGTGTGCGTACCTCGTCCCTGCGGGAGCTCGAGCGACGAACGTCGTCGTAGCCCCAGCGGGAGTTGCCGCGGTCGTCGGCGCGTGGCTCCGGCTCCTTCCAGCGGTCGTTCCGCGGCGGCGGCGGTTCGTTGTACTCCTCGTCGCGGCGCACGTCGCGGTCTCGCGGCGGCGCGCTGGTGCCGCCTCCGCCACCGCCGCCCCCGCTCCCACCCGCGCCCGCGCCCCCACCGCCACTGGCGCCACCCGCGCTACTGCGTCCGCCACGCTCACTCCATCTCTCCGACTCTGTCCAGCGATCTGTGTCACCATTTTGCTGCCCACTGTCACGACCTAATAAGACAGAGAGGTCACAAGTCTTCACATAATCTCACCGCATATTGATATACCTGTACATTGTGGTAGTAAGTATTTGAAACTAACAATTTTATTAATAAGTGCCATGATAGGTATGATGAACAAAAGCTGTTTGGTTCAAAAAACAAAAAGCATGTTTTCAATAAGTGTCTATATTATTTTTTGTTTTGAGTTGTTTATATTAGACAGAAATTTTGCAAATGTCAAATAGCAATTTGATAAACATCTGGTGTAATTTGCAACCTGATATATCTGCCACTTCTAAAAAATTAATTATTTTAAACTATACTATAACATTGAAGCTGTATTGAAATAGTGTAATGTTTGTAATAAATAATAATACTGCATATTGTACCAGTATGATTTTTAACAAGATCATTCTGGTACAATATGCAGTATTATTATTTATTACAAGCATTCTTAGAAAAAATAATGTACAGATAAAGTTAAATTAAAATTTTTGAAATTGTAAAAGTAGTAAGTAATAAGGCTTATTTATACAACTGCCACTAATTTATATTGAATTTGATATTTACATCTATACATTAAATACCTATGTGCAATTGTGCATTATGTATCTATACTATAATAATGTAACTTGTACAATGTGTTTAAAAATGTTCAATAAAATATTACAATAATAATATAATTTTTAGAACTTTTGTGTCCGTCTATTAGAGCATCACATCAAAACTACTGAACAGATTTAAATGAAAATCGACATAGAGCTAGCTCATACATCGAGGAATAACTTAGGATAATTTTTACCCCCATAAATAATGTTATTTCCACAGGATAAATAAAAAATCGAAAAAGACAGCGCTGTGATCTTATATTTTTGAAAACATATATAGCTATTCTAATGAAATTTGACACCGAACTGCCTTATATCCTGAACACTTAGGATAATTTTTATCTTAATAAATGAAATCTTTTCCATAAAATCCCGACCGATTAACTAAAAAGACGGCGCTGCAATCACATTTTTTCAATTAAACAACGAATACCTGAATGAATACCTAAATCAGTCGTAGGAAAAACTAATTCATTGTATTACTTCAAACTGGGTTGCCTTTCACTCATCTGTTTTGCTAGGCAGTTGTTTTAACTATATGGACTTAATTTCTTTGCAAAAACAGTAATGGTTTAGGTCATTACTATGTTTAAAAATATTTTTTAAATAAACCTAATTTAGTTTTTATGTATGTAGCACTAACTAGGTGACTAATTTTTTACACTGCTTAAACTGTGAGTCAATTCATTTTAAATTTGAGATATCTTGGACAGTTTAAAACAACTCTCTGTAAGTTAATTCCAATAGTCACTACAGCACCCTTGATAATGTATTGCCAATACAATTCACTAATGAATGGTTCCTATATCTTACCATCTATGAGATTTTGAAATTTTTATTTTTATGTAAAACTAGAATTTGCCGGCAATTTCGTCCACATTTGACTTTAAATGTAATGCCTGTGTAAGCTATTGTTTTAGTGAAAGCTGTTTCAAAAGAAGTCAATTTTTATTTACCTGAACAACTTCAAACTGCTTGTGGGAAAATTCCCGCAGGAGTCCCGGGATCAAAGTATCACACTTTTATAACAACAGATTTGCTATCGATCAGTCAAAAAATTGGGATAAATGAGAAATAATGAACAGATAAATAATAATAATAAAAAATATTCACGGAAGGCCATGACACACCTTCCATGATCAAATTGATCATGTACTAGCAGAAGGTGATGTCAGGAGCCTTAAGAACAGACGAGCGAGCATGACAAGAGCGATGAATGTCAAAGAAGCAAGTGAGGTGTGTAAGAATAAGCCTGAATGGCGCTCTGTTGTCCGTGCCTACCCCACAAGGGACCTGGCGTGAAGATATGTCTGTATATGAGAAATAATAATTTGGTTTAAAATATAAATAGGAGATATCTATAGGGAAGAGTTTTGTACTAT
This sequence comes from Dendrolimus punctatus, assembly GCA_012273795.1. NCBI lineage: Eukaryota > Metazoa > Arthropoda > Insecta > Lepidoptera > Lasiocampidae > Dendrolimus > Dendrolimus punctatus. Next base: position 18,261,025 of record CM022531.1, on the reverse strand, counting down.
GTGAGGTGAAAATTTTATCAGTAAACAAATATTGTACATACCGCGGTCTCTGCGCGGATATCGCGAATCGTAGCCGCGATCGTAGTCACGTTCGCGGTCACGGTCGCGGTCGTCGCGCCGACCACCACGGTCGTACCCTCTAGAGCTGCCTCCGAATGATGAACGGTTGTCACGTGACTCACTAGGACGACTGTCTAAGCTTGGTCGCTTAGACTCTTCTTCCCCTGTCAACACATAGGTATCATCAAAATGGGGAAATCCATCACAGGGGTGCTTTTTTATGTCCATTTTTGACTAACTAGAAAACAGCAAATCAGTCAATAAATCTAAGGCAACATTTCATTCTCTTCAAATTCTATATGATGTTAAATTCTGTTTAAAAAAGTTAAAAATAAAAGGTGTACAAAGTTGAATGACTTCCCATCTTGATCCCAGTTCAAATTTCACCAATATATATAATATGTAAATAGCTGGAAAAGTAGAACCTAGCCTCCAAGTAACCACTCTGTATGCAACAAGATTAAACATTAGAATAATAATTAAAATTTACATAAAAATTATTTCACATGGGATAGGTTAAATTCATATTACAAATATATTATGGATTGCACTCACACTCACTTACACTCAGAAAATAATGAAATGATTACACAGATCAGTTACAAATTTAGTCATCATATTAGACCAAAGCTTAAAGTAATAAAAAAACTTTTATCAGTAGTTTACAATGCTTCTGAGTACAGAATACAGATGGTCATAAAATTATCACTTTTTGTTTAATCTAATCTATACAAAGGTCAGTCTTATTCATAGAAAGTAAATTTTTGAGTAAAAATTCACATCTGTAGGAACATCATTTTTAACAGAAAATAAAAACAAAGATTTATAGAATAGCATATCTCATTCTATAAAAAAAAGATTTTATAAAACAACAGTCTTAAATTAAAATTCAAAATTTGATAAAAAAAATCTACAAAAATCAATAAAAAATTATTGATAAGCCGGAATAAGAAAGCTATATATTTTAGAGTTGGAATGCAAACACACTTTTCCATAATTGTGTTTGAATTAGAGTAGCCAAATTATAATTGATAACAATATATGAAACAAAGGAACCTAGCAAATAGATATTTCATAGGTTTATAACCTATATGAGCATGTGTTCTCAAAATAAATTTTACTAATTTAATAATTTTACCAACAGACTGTACAAAGCATAACATTATTTGAACAAAAATATTATAGAGGTATTACCTTGAGATGAGTTAGCCTGCAACTGCCTACGCTGGTGCGGGGGAATATAGCGGCCAGCACTCTTAGAAGCCTGAGGCTGCAAGTCCAGACCAGCAAGCTGTACACACAATTAGCATGTTTAACATACATTGAACTCTACCTAAACAAAGATGTACTAAAATAGGAATTTAGAAGTATACCAAAATAGAATTAAATATTTGATGCCTGTAGCTAACCTAAAGTTAAAAATATGAATTGGTTAATGTTGGAATATGTAAGACATTTATTGTTTCATTAATTTCTTTATAAACCTCTCGATTTCACATTCATTTATTGTGAAAGATAGTTTCCTCCCGCCATGACAAGCTAATATAACGTGACAATGACCTCACGTTTATGTTCATAGAAAAGTACCCACTGCGATCAATCACATAATAACATTTAAGTTGTAGAAAACATATAATAGGTAAAATCAATGAAAGTGCATTATCCTAGAGGAATCTGAGCTCAGACGCCATGTTGGTTATCCCAAGACACGTAAAGTAATGCGATACAATTTCGAGGCCAATACCTAAAAGAAAAGCACAGCTCTTGAAAAAGGCGAAAACTTAAAGTTGGAGGACAGAGTTTTTAGATTAATGTTAACATCAGTATTTCATTCAATGCATAAAATCAATACAAGAACACTCAAGTACATGAGGTACAGACCTGCTGCTCTAGACCTGTTCCATTTTGGTTGGTAACATTACTCATATTACTACCAAGCAGTACGTTTTTTTGGGAACTTTGCTCCAGAAATATTAAACAAACACAGTCTACAATGAATTTTGCACAAACACAAGTTCACAAAATCACATGAAAAGGCTTCGATTCAATTTTTCTCTCCGAAATCATTACTTTTCATTCGCAGTTTTTGTTCTATACCTATCATACGTCATTTAGTTCATTCACAGTTCGTTCAATATTATTTTTAATCTGTCTAATGGTGATGCCACATCTCACTGATCAACGGTTAAATATCGGTTTTCATTGTATAAAATTCTGAACATGCCGTGTATGAATAGACTGTATTAAATTCTTTTGAGGACTAAGCCGCGACAAGGGCAGAACCTTGGGGAATAATTCGCAACCTAGTGTGGGATTCGCCACATCGGGGGTGGCACTACCATACCCAGTCAGAACTGGTGCCATGCTATTGCCACACCCTGGTTAGGGATAACGTCTGGGTGTTTCGTCCTTATGCCAAGGCCACGGGTATATGACCTCGTCTCTCCACAGCCCTGGTAGGCGTGGGTCTCCTGAGGCCTCTTCCACTGCCGGGGAACTACTTTATCCCCCGGCATCATCATGCTCTCTAGTAGGCGTGGGGCAGTCTGTAACTCGCCCCACGGGAGGCGAGGTGAGCATACGCGAAACATTCGCGCCCCCATCTCGACGGCATTTGCAGGTGAGTGAGAACCTCTATACCCCAAGAGGCAAGCTCACGGTGACCGAAGGTCCTGGCTGGTCTTCCTTTGGCGGAAGCGGAGCAGTGATGTGCACTTACGCTTCCTCCTTCGCAAGCATAACGCGCTTGCAGAAGGGACCATGGTGCGTATCACGGCCGGGAGCGAGAGAAGTATAGGAACCAGCCGTAACTGCCTTTACACCATCCAACTTTAGCATGCCTCATATTGCCTACTCTAGTTCCTTTGCCTGCTATTGTGTTTGTAGTGATTTCTGGGAATTAGTCTATGATCATGTACTTTAGTTTTCGATACTGTGTTCAATAAGAAGGTGTCCAGATGGGAAACTTTTCGCAAGTTTGGGAAACAATTTGTTGAGATTATAATGTTTTTTTTTTTTCGTGTGGCCAAGCGTACCCCTAACGTAGTCAGGGTCTTTGTTTATCTTTTTTATTTGTTTATTATATTTATTATGTAGTCAGACCTTAGCTTATTATTAATTTTAACTTAAACTAATATCTTGCATAACAGATATATATATATATACACATATATATGTTGTATGGTGTTCTCCAGCAAGGACGATAAAACTACCCATCACCTCGACTTATTGCGTTCTATGGCCTCCTGTACCAGCTGCATGCAGAACCTCTCCAGGTATGGCCTCGACTCCTTGCCGAGATCAAATCAAAAATAGTCTCCTCGGTGATCTTAATACGTGTGGCCGTCTCGAGGCCGCACCTGAGTCGGTCATACATGGGGCACTCGAGCATGAGGCGTTGGATAGTCTCATCGCCCCCACTGTCACATACGCATGCCGGGCTATTTTTTAATTTAAATCGGTGTAAGAAGGCCGCAAACCCTCCATGTCCGGTGAATGCTTGGCACCAATGTGGCGTTAATTTAATGTCCTTGAGTATGCGACGTGCCGCGTAAACAGAGGGGAAGAACAACTTCGTGACGCTCGCCGTCTGACCGCCCACGTATTTTCGATCCCACTGCTGGACCGACTCCATCCTAATGGACCGTTTCTGGTAGGAAACGGGACATTTGCTGTACAGAGGGGCTGCATCGAGCTGCGTCGCCGCTTGCCTTGCCAGTTCGTCTGCCCGCTCATTGCCGGGGATGCCGACATGAGCCCGAACCCATAACAGCCGGGCGTTGCACCCTTTCCCTATCAGCTTCGCTAAATTCTGACGAATAGCGAAGCCGAGGGGGTGGAGCGTGTCCGGATTACAGACCAAGTCGAGCGAGGACTTAGAATCGCTCAGCACGGCCACCGAGACAGGCTGCTACACAATATGTACTCAGTTGCCTGGCATATTGCGAGCAGCTCGGCCTGGAAGACCGTGCAAAACGGCTCCAGCTTCATTCGCTTGGTCTGGATCTCCACTCCTCTCCGCCAATGAGTGAATGCAGCACCGACCATCCCGTCAATCTTGATGCGTCGGTATACAAAATATCCTCGGGCAGCTGTAACGGATCGACTGTTTCAGGTGGCATATCACTCTTGGAGTCGTACCTAAGGTCCGGCTCTAAAGCGGGGTGGGGAGCGTGCCAAAAGCTCACACGCTCCTCCAACTGTTTGGTATCCTGTTCGGGTGTTGGTCTCCCTCGCTTACACTCGTATAGCCGTGCCGCTTCCCAGATCCTAAGGTCAAATGGCAGCAGCCCAGCTAAGACGAGTGCGGCATTAAGCGAGACAGTACGATATGTTTTGGCAATCTTCTGCGCAAAACCTCTCTGGATGGTATAGAGTTGCTTTTGCACACAGATCTTTTTCGCGGCGGAAGCCCAGACACTGGAGGCATACATGAGTATTGGCTCGATAACCGCTATGTAGATGGCTCTGATTATCTCAGGGTTCAATCCCCATTCTAGTTTAGCCGTCATAGCTACCCGCTTATAGATGTTAAGAGCCTTACGACAGACAACGCTCACATGAGTGTTAAACGTAAGCTTTTTGTCTATCGTAAGGCCCAGCAGTTTCATGCTATCGACGAGCCGGATGCACTCCTCTCCCATGCGAACGACTGGGGTGTCAAGTTTCAGCTTTCTGGTTACAACCATGGCCTGCGTTTTATGCGCGGCAAAGGTGAGCTTATTCTTGAACCCCCACTGGCGCACAAGTGAGGGGCAGAACCGGCATCCCTGGATATATCGAGGGCTGTATTCCCTGAGAAGACCAGAACCACGTCGTCAGCGAAAGCCTGCACGTATACCTTGTGCCTCTCTAATACACGGAGAAGCGGGTCCAACACTAGATTCCAAAATAACGGTCCTCCAATAGACCCTTGGACGCATCCTTTTGAGGTGCTCTTGGTGTAAGATCTCCCGGCGTAATTTACCGTTACTTTTCTGCCAGCAAGGTAGTCTTCTACAAGGGTCCTAAGGTTGAAAGGGCATTCCAGCTCCATGAGGCGGGACTTAATCGCTGGCCACCAGGCGTTATCGAAGGCTCCTTCGATGTCCAACGAAACAAGAAGAGCTGTCTGCTTTCTACCAAGGATGCTTCTGATGTGTTGCATGAGGTCGTAAAGAGCGTCCTCTGTACTACGTTGAGGAACAAAGCCGTATTGCCTTTCATTGATCTTGGGTAAAAGATGCCATTTTAACCGCCTTACCATCATTTTCTCCAATATTTTACCCAAGATGGATAATAGACCAATGGGGCGATACGACTTCGCTAGGCCATAATCGTCTTTACCAGGTTTCCTCAGCACCACAACAGCTGCTTCCTTCCAGGGTGAGAGGAAGCACCTCAGTTCAAGGCAATTATTGGCTATCGCCAGAAAAGTACTTATTTCTGCCGCAATGGCATGGATACATATGTCAGCAGTAAATCCATCTGGGCCGGGTGCTTTCTTGGGATTAAAGCTCCTCATAGTCCGTCGCAATTCCGCCTCGGTGAACGGTGGATCGTCTACATCGTCCACTTGCCGCTGAATAGAGTCTTCCGCCTCTCCTCTGATTTCAGTATGAATATCATTATCCGTACTGATATCGTCGTCGGGGAAGAAGGTGCTAGCTAGAAGCTCCACAGATTGCTCCGGACTAAGAGCAGCTCCATCCTTTACTAAGAGCTGGTCTTCGTGCCTGACTGAGGCCCTTGCGATCACCCGGTAGATCCCATCCCAGACACTCTCTCTTTCTTGTTTCGTGCAGAAGTCCTTCCAGCTCTCGGTCTGCGCTCTGGTGGCCTGGGTTGGGTATGCATATGCCATTTCAATTATATATATGAAGCATAGTGGGAGCGATACTATTGTATTTCCAAAATTGTAACTATATGGAATAAAGTTGTTGTCACATATTATGGCAGTATGGGAGAAAGTGATTGAGGACCGACTACGGAAGAAAAAGGAGGTGACGCTATCTCAATTCGGGCTTATGCCTGATCGTGGCACAACTTATACTATACTTTTAATACTCCAACTAATAGAAAAATAAAGTCGGGCACATAAAAATCTCTATAATAATATGGTCTTCGTAAATCTTGAGAAGGCATAGGATATCGTTCCCTCGGAAATACTGCGATGGGTCCTCAGAGTGAAAGTTGTGCCAGAAAAGCTTGTAAGTTTGATAGAAAGCATGTATGAGAATGGTAGGTAGTCGTTGGTACAAACTTACCTTCTCGGTGAAGGTAGATTTGTACCAGCTTTAAGTCCTTATCTTTTTTTGCTGGTCATGTCACGGTCGTGGTCAGAGGTACAAGTGAGGTCCTTGGTGCATGCTCTCCGCAAATGATATTCTTTGGTAGATCAAGAGGGCGTGACACTTTGAAAATATACTGGACAGGTGGTGGCATGTGCTAGAGGACGTTGGGTTTACAATCAATAAAATCAAATTCGAGTACCTGTTTTGCAATTTCGGCGGAACCTCTAGTGCTGTATTTTTTTAACTACAATCAACCACGTTACCGTGTAACCCCGAATTCAGATACCGTGATGCGCTACTGCAAAGTACTTGTGAAGTTATGAAATAGAAAAGGATGAAAGAGAAGAATAAATATTGCATGTCTAAAGTCGCGACAGGTAACCGGTGTGCGATGCGACAAACTAATGCTACTGAGACCAAAAATTATGCTTAAAATATTTTTGGAAAAGTTGCTGCCTAGTAATGGAATTTTTGTAGGCTATGAGTATTTTCAAAATTCCATTTGGCATTCTTGGATCTCATTATACTATTATATTTATAATCTACGTCATAGATAATACACTGTCTAAAATAAACGAGTCCTTCTTGTTTATAAAATTTCATTTACCCATCTCAATAGATGGGGCTACAATCGGAATTATATACATTATTATATGATCGAATCGCATAGTGAGCGATATAATCGAATCGCATCGATCAATATATTCATATATTGAATTATTGATTCAGAAATATATGGTTTCAGGAAATGTGTGGTTTACAATCAGATATCCATATTTAATATACGATTTCGATTTAATACGTTACTGCGTAACGTTATTTAATTTACCCATTTCTAGTACAAATTATAACATAATAATTTCTTGTAAAAATGTGCATGATTCACCAAATATGACCATTCATCTATGCTCTAAAAATCCAGTCAGCACGATGTAATAATTCAACGATATTGTACAGCGCCTTCTTATGTGTAGTTTAGTGCACTAAATGGAAATGGAATTACTTGTTCTTACTTAATTTTTTTGATTTCTCTCGCCCTCTTGATGGCGCTAGTTCCATACATTATTATCATGTGGATCCCTACTTAGGTTTTATAGTATATAAGTGTTAAGTATTAAATTAACACTTAGGTCAGCGTTGCCAGATGGGGGGTAAACCTGCAAATTCGGGAATTTATCACGTCTGGGGGAAATTCGGAGGTAAGATTCTTTGGGGACTTTCGAGGTGAAATATTTTGTTGTGAGAAATTTTGGAGAGATATTTTAACTATCGAAATTCATTAACAAACACAATTCTCATCACTACAATTATTATATCTTAGTCACAATATGGTATTATTACTTTATCTTAGAATTGTACTCTACTAGTGAATCATACTTCAATTCAATAGTTCATTTGAATTTTCAATGATTCAATTCATTCCTTCGTTCATTTAAGTTATTTATTTATTATGCCGTCTCTACTCGTATGCGTCGTATCACATAGGCTACTTTCCGTTAGAGACTGACAATGATCACGTTCACAACTGCGTCCCGTTGTCCCGTTTCACTTATTTGCTGGCGTCACAATCGTAAACTCAAGTGGAATGGTTATTTAACGCACCTATTGACACAGATCGTTGTGAGCGCCCCGTGAGGGAAAATGGTGACGTCATTAGTGGCGTTTTCGCTACGACGGTGGTTTTGCTTTTTTCTTTCTCCTTTAAAATAAATAAAAACTATTTTGGTATTTTTTTCTCTCAAAAACTTATTTTTGAAAAAAAGTTTGGGGATTAATTGACATAGTCATCTGGCAACGCTGACTTAGGTCTAGATGTTTATGGTTGGTTATTAATTGTTTTCAGTTTTCAGTATTTTATTTTTTTTTAGTTATTATTAGTTTTCTTTATGTTTTTTAAGTTTTGTATTTTTTTTTTTTTTTTTTTTTTTTTTTTTTTTTTTTTTTTTTTTTTTTTTTTTTTCATGTATTATATTAAAAAAAAAAAAAAAAATTTTATTTTATTATATATTACTTGTTTACTTGGAACGCAGTTATTTTTCTATAAGTCGAGGTAAAACAAACACAATCAACTATATATCTTTCTGTGAGTAGACAAAGTACAATTAATAAATACCTAAATATTTATATTTATTCATTAGGTACCTACCTAACTTATTTTTATTAAGTAATAAATCTTTATTTAACAGAAAATGGAAAGTCACAAGCCACCTAGTCCTCGGGAACGGCAGGCACCGCCAGGACCTCGTCCTCGGCAAGCGCCACCGCCCCCAAGGCGATCAACTGCCCAAGCTCCACCGCCTCCACGTGAAAGACAGACTCCACCTCCTCCCAGAGAGCGACAAGCTCCACCACCTCCCAGAGAAAAGCAACCTCCACAGCCTAAATCCTAAAGTTATGATCAAGAAAATTGTTTTTTTTAACATCTATATAAAAAAAATACTTTTACATTTACACGTTTTTATCATGGTTGATATTAACATATATTATAATCCAGTTGCCCTAAGGTTTCACCCCTGCATGAAAAGTGAAAACCAATAAAATATTTCAACAAATCTTTATTTCAACTATCTAATGCTGTGGCTTCATTTATGTTAGTGTTAAAAGTGGTTTTATTAATTGAGAGTTCAAACTTACTCTAACTCTCTAAGAACTCTCTAAGACAGTTTGGTTTTGCCTAAATTAATCTTATTTAAAGTGTAATAAAATAATGTTAATACATCCCGCCCGCTCACTTCTAGCACATATGTGTCCACGAGTCCGCGATGAGAGTGCACATGATCATTAATTGTGTTGATGTCTCACTCTGTTTATATAGGAGTTGTGAGATAGTGTATATATATATATGAGATAGTGATAGTGTTAGTCTTGCAGCTTTTTGGTATATCGATAATTGTCTCAAAGGAGTGTACATGTTAAGTAATGTATTAAATCTACTGCCATATCTGCATGGAATGGCCTGTATATATCTGTAACATCATCCCAGATGTAGTTAAAGAACCTTAAAAGTTGTGTCAAAAGTTTAATAAGATATTCAAGTTCAAAAGATGTATTTTTTCAATATTGGGCTTCCTATGCATTAAAATATATTAACATGTACATGTACATCATAAAAGTTCTAGGGCATGAAATTTTCTACAAAGCTTGTTTTACATTTTTTTTACATTAAATAGTTTTTCAGATAGAGTGAAGAGTGTGCAGTATTTAACAACATAACTACACAATGTCAACTATGAATCTTAGCATGTAGTGCAGTTTATAAAGTTAATTTGTCATAAAAAACTATTATAATTATCTGTTAATATGATAAGCTATTTGCTGAGCTTGTATTATGTCCTGGTAACTGAAAACTGCACATTACACATTATACCATAATACTCACATTATGACATTGACAATCACATTCTTTCATTGCATTATAGAACTTTACTCAACCCTACTACTTACTCCACAGTACCTTAAAGAACACTTTGAATTTATTTCATGCTCTCACAATTTACGCCCTTCCAGTCAACATAGACCTGTTACTCCTATTCATAATACAACATTTTTCAATAATTCTTTCATGGTTAAAGCTGTCCAACTTTGAAATACATTGTGTATTGCTCTCAGACAAGCAAAATAGCTAATAACATTTAAGAACATGGTCAGGAAATACTATCTGCAATATGTAATTTTATATAAAAAGTAGACATTATATCCCATATAGTTATATATTTATTATTAAAATGTAATTAATCATATAATTATTATGTATTGGTATACATAATTATTGAATGATAACTTACATTACACACCACCATCACCACTCCTAATCAGTAATATTCTTGCCATGGGTTGTCTGGAAGAGATCTCTTTTTTGTAATAAGACCACCCTTTTTACACAATTAGAATTATACTATAATTATAGTATTCTGTAATGGTGTACAATAAAGTGTTATCTATCTTTCTATTTATTCTTTGCACACTATCTCATAAATGGTTAATGTATAAAGATTGTCTAAATCAAAATTTCAAAGAGAATTTTATGTTTTACAACTTTTATGATACACATTAATATATTTTAATGCATAGGAAGCAAAGTAATATTACAAGTATGTGTAGCCTATTCATTCCTTGGTGTATTCCCTTAGGTTCATTCCCTTTTGAAGTGAAACTTCTATATAGAGGGGGTCTTACGATTTTTCGCTCACGAAAAGGTGTCACAGTCACGTGGTTACCGTCACTAATTCTTACATTTTTAAACTCGTGATATCTTTCGAATGGAATGTCCAAATTGAATAATTCAAAAAGTTATATAAAGGTATTGAAGCAGTCTTGAATATGAAGTAATTTATTTTGATAAGGATTAATACCAAGATACAAATAAAGAGCCTTTTCTAGCGGCGGCATTATAATTAATTTTTAAATAAAAAAGCACTTATGGTGGCATAACTATAAAAGTTAGGCATATGCTGTCGCGACACCTTTTGTAAGTAATGATGTGTTCTACAAAGTCGTAGTACATTATTTTATTCTATCATCAATACTTTTCGCAGCGCACGCGATTTAATGTACTTTTTTACACCTTCGGTAACATTATTGGAGTTTTAGTAAGGACCCCTAATTTATTTGTAAATATAATATAGCCTATTCTACCCGGGAATAGCGTAGCTTGCCAACAGTAAAAGAATTTTTCACATCGGTTCAGTAGTTTCGGAGCCTCTTCATCAAAACTGAGCAAACGAAATATTTTTGAATTATTTTTTTGGAAATATTTGTGTTAACATAATTTGAGGTTCGAATGAAGATTGATGATGAAAGATGCGCAAATTATTTTTGGTTCCGGATCGAATTAAGTTTTTTGTTTGATAAAATAAAATATGTTTAAATTAAAACTGTTACAACAGATTGTTAATGTACTTGTCCAATTTGAAAACCTGCCCGTAAAACTACAAGTTAAAATTTTGTTGCGATTCATTTTGTCACTTGTCAGTTGAAGATTTTCCACTTGTCCGTTACGATTCGTTTTCCCACTTATGCGTTGCCATTAGTTTTTCCACTTGTCCGTTGCGATTCGTTTTTCCACTTGTCCGCTGAAGTTTCATTTCTAATATGTGTCCCAGCCACACATTTTTATTTTACAAAAACGAAAACATCAGGCCTAAATTCTGTCTGGAAGATATGAAATCTTAAAAACAAGTTAGAAATAAAAGAATGTATCGACTACCATACTATTTATGTGCATGAATATTAACAATTAAAACACAACACGATTAATACATTCAAAATAACTAAACCCAATACAATAATAAAAAACCATAAATCTTATTTTTTTTACAATCTAGGCCTAAGAATGTATGAAAGTGTATGCGTTATGTTTTTGCGTTATGTTTTATAATAGTTTATGTACATACAAGATCCCCAAGAGTTAACTTGAGACCTGAGCGGAATGAGCGCTCCCCTCTCGTCATCCGCCTTCTTACCGCTCTAGCCATCGACGCGTACGATCGAGTCGGTACCTCGCGCTTATGTCATCCGAGCGAAGTCTCAAGTTAACTCTTGCGGGTTGTAATACACATTTGACTGACATCACGAGCTAATAGTTCATGCAATACATATGTAAACAATTGATTCGCGATGACAGTCAAACGCAAACCTATTCAATACTAAAATATTTCAGGGATTAATAGTCTGAATTTTGAAATTGTATTGAAATATTATAATTAGAGTGATTGTTACAAAAGTGATCGGAGTTATAGTGTTTACAATTATTATATTTTTAGATATGTATTGTATTAATAAGTTTGAATATTTATTATGACAAAATTGTGATTAGATTTTTATATACAAATTATAATTTACATAATATAATTATGCCTGTTTCAAAGCGTGTTTCTTTTTAATTATTACTCTGGTTAGGTATTGCCCTCTTAGAAATAATATTAGTTATTTAAGCTCTTTTTTTTTTTGCCTGGTAAACGCCACTTTGATCCGTTGGACAACGATCTGTAGAGTAACGAGTTTACCGTTGTTGGATTCCTATTTTCTATATAACAGCCCATTTTCCATAGGCTATTCTACTTATCCTAGGGTAACAGGGTTGTAGGCGATTATATCGCACTATTTTATTTCCACTCTCTATACAATAAATAATGGGTTATACATCCTTATCTTCCTTTTGCGCTTTTTTCATGATGACCCTGGTCCATTCGTCCTCAGCACCTGGGTTTGGATTACGTTTACAACTTCTTATGATTCCTGTTACTTGCAAAGCAGTCGAGAGTTTGAGAGTTGCAGTCGGGAGGAACATTTGATTTATAGGTTTCATCACATTGTTTTCTCTGTACCGTCAGTATGTGTTGATTATTAGAATTATTACAAATAGTCCATTGAAATTTTACATGAGCTTTGCATTTCTTAGAGGACGCAATTTTATTTTTGGGACGTGTGGGGGATCTATAGAAGCTTAACCTCAAGTTTATGGAGTCGCCACCCTTGTCGCGCCTACGGACTCTACCTCATAGATGGCGGGGAAAATGGGGGACCTTTTCTACCTGCTTAACATTCGATAAGATAAATTTGGTAAGTTCTATGGTAAAGAAAAGAGTTGGAATTAATAAAAAAATCTCACTTTTTGCTTATAACTTCTTTAATTATTAATTTAGGGCAAAAAGTCATATAAACATATTTGTAGGCAAAACAATTTGCTACAAATTATGACTTACTTTACTTCTACTTTACAATTTTTTTGTAAGACGCATAGTTTCCGAGATATCGCAAAAAAGTGTTTTCATCACTTTTTTGAATCCACTGAATTACCTACAATATTATTAAAATTGTTATGGCATTGGATTCCTCCTTGTCTCATTTGAGTACCTCGAAAGAAGAAACGAGATCCTCCTTGATCATAGGAGGTGAATGACATCACTAAATCAAACATTAAATAAAAATGATGGTCGCTATATTAAAACAGAAATGTGTAAAATCTTATTAACATCTTTCTTTTCTTTTATATTTTAAGACTGAAGTTCTACAGGTATGTGCAGTCTGATAATTATTAAATAATTAGGCAGAAATAAGGCACCTCCTTTCAAGTTTAGAATTCCTGTAACCACAAATACATTACTACAAACGCAAAATCTTCTCGAAACTAATTTACTATTACCTAATTGAAATTATTATTTAAACTATACATATTACGTCAGAAAATGTATATGCTACAGAAAACAGTACATACTTTCTGTTCTGGATTCTAAGCCATGTCATTTGAATGAGACTGGTGCTTGGAGCCGCTCAAGAAGCAGGATTATTTCCGTATTTATTTTGGATGTACCACATGTCATAAACTTGAAAGAGTTTAATTTCAGTAACTGAAGTTTCAGCCTCAGATGAACGGATTAAAAAATAGGTAGACGGAGTTTACGTGAACAAAAGCATCAAACGAAGTAAAGAATTTTATAAACTTGCTTGCGTAAGCTTATGACATATAGTATACTTAACGTATGCTTTGCATCTGTGTAGTTAATAGTGATATATCCACTGAAAACTACTCAAACTTTACTCTAATAACTAACTAATTCTATTTTTAATAGTGAGTTCTCGTAACGCACTGCAGGATCGGCTTCCTTTAGGCGGATTTACTCTGAGAGCTACCTATTTTATTCGTCTGATGTATAAGTATTTATATAGAATTCGCTAGAACTTCTAAGGTTTTTGTCTTCGTGAGCATTTATTCTTGGAAGCAGATTTTATAATCATAAAATTATTATCTATAGTTATAAATATATGCTTAAGGGCCGATTTTCAATCACCAGATAAAAGTTATTATATGATAAAATTCAACTTGAACAAATTAATCGTTGTGTGAGTGAGTTGTGCAAATAAAACATTTGAACTGTTTCACTTTTAAATTCAGTCGGGTTATAATTTGTTCGATGCGTAACTTATCTGATGATTCAAAAATCGGCCCTGAAACGCCGTAAAAATAACGACGGATACGAATTACCATATTATAAGATAAAAATACTTTGTTGCTCATATTTTTAAAGGAAATCAAAATTTCGTCATTATTTCCACTGCGTGGGTGAAGGAAGTGCGAACCTAGTGCTATGCGATAACAAATTGGCTTATTCAGTCACATTAATTCGGAGTTGTTAACCGTCTGTGGCAAAATGAAGATTATTTATATTGTGATTGTACTAATTATGTGTATCTGTGCGGTATTAACGCGGGAGGTACCTCGTTCGAGCATTCAAGATGGTCCCAAATCCGTGGAGAAACGAAGTGTGGTGATTCAAAACGTCTTGGGAGAGTCTATTGTTTTCGAGGACTGTCCAAGTGGTCAACAAATGGATATCACTGGGTCGTGCCGTGAAGTTTGGTATGAAGATTACTCCAACTGAACCTATACTTTTTAGAAGAATTCATATTTTTACAGATGATTCATAAAGGATATGATTGGTAAATAAAACTGCGTCATTGAATTATATCTGCATTTTATTTATAAACATAATAATTATAATTATTCTTTTAGCATTTTGAAGTGTTTTCTTTAAAGGTACGTTTAAACGCAGCGTGCTCAACACAGAAGTAGCAGCCTAATCTAGTAATTAATTGCGTTATTTTTCTTCTCAATTTAAATCCTTTATTCTAAGTTTGACTGGTGAATATTTTTATGTCTAATATAAGTTAAAAATTAAGTCTGCTTTCTATTCTATATATGTACGTACACTGCTTCGCAATGTATGTTGCTGTTTAAAAGAGAATATATCATGTGTCAAGATTCTTTATTTTCACTTTTTATATTTCTGTCATATGTCTGTATTATGCTAAAATTTGCCGATAACCCTATTAGGAGATGTCATATAAGATTTGAAGACAGATGACTTATCATGACTGCGATGAGCGTGGTGGGTGAAAATGTGCGTTTACCTTTTCGTGAAAAAATTAAGTACATATTGTTTAATTACGAGGTATCAACCAACCGATATAGCGCCAGGTGTCGAGCTGGTCAAGTACAGGGTTAAGCATAGTGACGGCCAAACTACCCATGGCTGTAGAGATGGGACCTTGGAAGCGATTGATGTAATCAATGAAAACTTCTTCAATCATGGCGTTCACAATGGCATCTATGTCACCTCCTCCAATGGCACCAGTTATCTCGGACTGGAATTAACAAAAACACATTTGCTTTAGATTTATTATTTTAAAAGTCATCCGGTTCGAAGGTTCAATTTTGAGGTTAATTATGTTTGTTACATACAAGTAATATTTTGACCGTATGAATTTATTTAACTTTATGTGTATATACTAAAGAGATAACAATTAAATGTTATATGCAATGGCGGATTTACCCATTTGCCGCCTTTTACAATTTGAAACGTTTACAATCATAGTACGTTCTATTTGTCGTGAAAAACTATTTACGCAGTGAAACATGATTTTGCATGTTAAATTGTTTGCGTGAGCCTCATAATATTTAGGTAAATAAATATGAATCTTAATTTATGTAAGCTCTAATTTATATTCAACTAGCTTCTGCCCGCGACTTCATCCGCGTGGATTTATTTTTTCATAAAAATTATCCTATATTATTTCTAATACCTCCAAGAATATATGTACAAAGTTTCATGATGATTAGTTGAGTGGTTTTCGCGTGAAAGCGTAACAAACAAACTTACATTCACATTTATAATATTAGGGATAAACAAAATAAAACTATATATACAAATCATAAGACTGACGTGCGCGTTCTTTCATGCTATACATATGTGTGCGTCCCTTTTAGTATCAACTGTGTTAGCTCAATTTTTGCTTTGCAGTTTTTGAGGTGCCGAGAACAAGGAAAAGAGTGAACGTTCGTCGCCTCTACGAAACCGTTCAATACGCACATGTCAATTTTAACTTTACTATCTATTTCTCATTGATATATAAAAAAATATATATCAAAAAAATCTAATAATATTGTACTACTGTGGTACCTTAAATAGTAAGGTACAATACAATCAGTGGTGGATTTACACTAGGGGCAGTCGGGGCTAGTGCCCAGGGCGGCAAATTTTCTAGGGCGGCAAAATTTGGAAAGTGAGAAAAAAAAATCTATACAATATATAATTAACTAATTCTTTTAAATAAACATTTTATCTTTCAAGAAATATAATTTAAGTATTATGTACCAAATTAAAATTTATTTATTTCCATGAAGGTTTGAAAAAATTAAAATTGATATTTTTATTTTCTGGAATTGATAAATTTATGTAGCTTTTTTGAAGAATTAAAAATATTTTCAAATTATGTATGTCTTTTTGATAACGGAAACTTTAATTGATTAATGATTTTTTCTAAAATTGGAGAATTATATTTATAATAATATATTATTATAAATATAATATATTTGTAATAATATATATTAAATTATTTTATTTTTATTTATTATGTATTATATATAATACATAATAAATTTCCTGCCATCAATTAGTTATTCTAATTCTTAAAAAATGAGATATCAAAACTATTAAAATAAAATTTAAGTCATTAGGCGGCATTTTCTTCAGTGCCCCAGGGCGGCACAAATTTAAATCCGGCCCTGAATACAATATACTTACATAATATGTATCGAAGTTGGAAAAAATATTGTTTACCATAATCGTTTTCTGAATTTCCCTTGTTTAACTTTTTTAATAAGTGTATAAATAAAAGTCGTAAAATTATTATAGAGCTTGCCCCGCGACTACACCGGATATCAAACCCTAGGCAGTAGGTTTATTTTACTTACATAAATACTTATTTCAGTTTTTTACATATAATAATGACAAGGAAACCGAGTCCATTTAGAGTCGATACACATCAAATGCGCTTAAGTCACATCTAGTAAACTTTTGAGAAAACGGTTTTGCCGCTCTCTGACTTACCTTGTGGTTTAAAGTAGAGTGCAATACTGCCAAAACAATCAAAATAATACCCATGGGCAGCACTATGAAAAGCAAAGGTAAATCACCATCAGGTTTACCAAAAACATTCAGTAACGACTGTAGTGGACTTAAGCATGTTTGATATGTATCAACTCATTTAATCTAGACAACTGCCCAGCATAGAGGTGAGTCGAACCCAACCTGATTTGTTAAGATGTAATGAATAACACTTCCGGGAAAGTTCCCACGGGATTCCCGAAATATGAAGCATCGTATCACTTAAACAAGTACTTAGGCTATCGTTTTAATTATGTCGTATCGAAATCAGGTAATATTTATGCAATCTAACTGATTCGTCCGATACCCGGGAAAATTCTCGCGGGATTCCCGAGACAAAGTGTTGTAGTATTTAAAAAATAATGAAAGCTATCGTTTTAGTGAAAACTGTGTCGGAGTAACCTATATTTTTATGCACCCACAACTATAACTGCTTCTGGGAAAATTTCCACTGGATTCTTAGGATTAAAAATCACGCATTTTATTATCTTAAAATTTCTATCGGTCAGAAAAAAAATCAGATTTGAATTAGATTTTTTAAATCTGGTCACCAAATCATTTCCAGAAATATTCCTGCGGGATTTCCGGGGTAAAAAGTAGCGCGGATCAGTGAAAACCGTATCAAAATCGGCCCAGTAGTTTCTACGTGAATCCCGAACAAACAGAAAGATATTGTTAAGTCTATTCCAGTTGTTTTTTTTAAATAGCTTAAATGTACAGACACGGTATGTTTAGAAGTTTATAATAGAATAAATAGATAAGCGGGCTGGTATACATTGCTTCTTTTACAATGTATCCGTTCCTTTGATATTGTGTTATAGACTGAGGTAAGTATACCTACTGATATGAATTTATATGTTGTTTTAGAGTATGGCCTATGGGAATGGCTCAGACTTTTGTATAAGATTTGCGTGGGCACCTGGGAAGGCCACGTTTGGATTAAATCATCGATAAGGTCGTTAGCTGTTTTAATCATTTAACATAGATGTTTCGTAACTGTTATATGGTATATCTTACCTTGAATTTAGGAATAACAAAACTGGAATTTTCGAATCTATCGATCAAAACTGATTTCCCGTCCTCGGACTGTTTTAAACGGATTAGGGTTTGGAACCTGAAGTTTTCGACTCTGAAGCTGAAAGCAAAAAAAAACAAATATCGAGCTATAATTTACACACAGTTGCGCTTGCCTAAACTTTGCCTCTGTATACAAGCTGTCGAAACTATCTCATTTTTCGGAATAATAGTATCTACCTACGTATATTCATCTAATTTTCTAAAAATATTATATACATTTGATTCCATTCTCAAGATTGTAATGATAAAATATCCGAACAAAATCACTTCATGTTTAAATATATATATTTATGTAATATTGCATCTATACGTGTGCATGCCATTGAATTCCTAAACCAGTATACATGTTTTTCTTGTGTTTCCCTGGACGGTTTAGATTCAGAATTGGATCCGGGAGGTGGTTCTGGAATTGGATCCAAGATTTTTATTGTGTCAGGGCAGGAAAGCGTCTGCCGAAACCGCTTTGAAAATTTTTGTCTGCCTGAAAATTTGTCTCCATTATGCTCAGCAAAAACTCAACGAATTTTAGTAAAAAAAAACAGGACTTAAAACTTAGATGTTCTCTCATGGCCCGTTCCTATCATAGGATAGTAAGATATAGATCTTACTACACATCCACTTGCCTTACCATCGCTAGAAATTTGACATTAGAAATGGAGGTTATGTCAAATTTTACCAGATAGTGGCAATCAAAAAAGCAGGTATGGATAGAATGCATAATATAATAAAGAAACACTGGAAAAAACTGGTTGTACGAAACATACAGAACTGAAAAGCCACTTACTAAGCCTTTCCTTTTCCATAAAGAGGAATCGCACCAAATAGATCACCAACCATATCGTATAATTCTGAAACGTATTCATTAGATCATTACTGGATTCTGTTACGATAGGGCTACACTCAACATTTTTTATGCGGTCCACATAGACGTATTACTATATGAAGTGCTGCGGGCCGCAACATTAATTAATTTTGTTTTTTTTTATTACTGGAGTACCACACTGACAGACTGAAGGCCCAACTGATGGAAACTGTTCACACCGTCTATGTAAACTTGCGATACCAGAGGATCGCGATGTAAATCCATTATAATATGTAACTAGATATTCCGCGCTACGCAGCAGATCAAACCCTGGTAAGAGCCAACGTCAAAAACAAGAATTTTAGAAGCCAGTTTTTAGATATCTTCCTCTCACTTTCCGGACGTCATACGGGCAGCTGGCTGGCGGTAGTGGTTGCGGTTCATCAGGCGCATCGCATCGTAAAGGAAAATATCAATTTTTCAAAGCTTGAAGCAGGTGTCTTTTTTGCATAATTTTAATTGAATTTTGATATGGATTTTATTGAAACATTCGGGTTTGTTTAAACCTTCCAGACGCCTAGTCAGGAGATTTTTTCAAATTATTTTTATATGGTGAAATTTTTTGTTACATTTAACTGTAGCAACATACCCAAATTAATTTGCCAAAACAGTAATCTTGTCCAATTTTTTCTAATTAAACAGTATCGTTAATTACACGATCAGTTTCAGCAGTGAAGCATTTCCACATTTCGAAACAAGAGGGGATGATTGTGTAATGCAGAACTGCCTGCAAGACTTAATTAAATATTGATTAAAATAAATTTCTTGGACTTAAACTTCATATCTCAGCGTGCGTTGCCTACGATGTCAGTAGTATTCAGGATTTTTATGATGTAGTATTGTGATTTATTACCTGCGCTTATCTGACAGCAGGTACAGATATATCTATATCGAAGGTTAAATCCCTCAAATTTAAATTACTTCTGTGTACTAAGAATCCACCAAAACCGTTTGCATTAATTTTCTTCCAATTCGAGGCTTAAACTGAAAGGAAATAACGAGTGTTATTTTATATTTGATGTTCCATGGTCATACCCCACTTTCAAAACCGAATTATTTTTGTAATAAATTATAAATCTTTACGGTAAAGCTATTAGTTAGAAGGGTGTCGTTCTCATTTCCCCTTCCACATCATTTTCTATTTATGTTAAGTATTAGGTGGTTAGGCTATTTTCTTATATAAGTAAGTATTATGTGTTTACGATTAGAATAAACTTAGGAAAAATGGTGTGATTGAAAATAATGGACAATGCGTGGCTGCATTAAATACAGCCACGCGTAGAGCATAGAGTAAACTAGATTTCCCGTCCCTTTTTTTCCTTGCGTGACTTCGTCCACGCTGGGCTTCGAATTCCTGCGGATTCCTTAGACGCATATATTGCAGCATTTAAAAAAGAATATAAGCTATTGTTTTAGCGAAATTGTATCCGTACAAGTTAATTTTTATGAATCCGAACAACTTCAAACCGCTCCCGGGAACATTCCCGAGATAAAAAATCACACATGTAATAACATTAAATTTGCTATCGATCACATTCGAATTAGATTTCTTTTTAATCTAGCCAATTTAAATCGTTCCCAGAAAAATTAGAGCAGAGTTTAATATAAATTTTCAGAATTAGCTATCGATCAGCGAAAAGAGCTTCGGAATCGGCTTAGTAGTTTTTACGTGAATTCCGAAGAAACAAAGTAAACGCCAAACAGATAACAAATCTAAAATAGAAAGCATCATGTTCTCCATCATTTATATAGGCTATTCCAGCTGTTTAGAATGTTATAATATTATAGATAGTTATCTAAGGGGAAAAAGGAAAAAAGGCAGGTCGCACCCTAGCGCCCGCAGACGGCGAGACGGTCCTGGACAAAACACTATTATGTTCTTAAAGTGGTAGGTACAGGCCTGAGAGAGATGAGCGTTGTGCCCTCCCCGGGTTACTTACTGTCCGAACCACCATAGCTTTTCCTTCGCACCAAACACTATTGGGTAAATATTGACATTTGACGGGACCTAACCTGTCTTAAAAGCACATTTAAATTTATACGTACTGTACAAATGAATATAAAATCTTGTGCAATTTATGTAGGTACTTACTTTATAAGCCCGGCTGGTAGGTCTAAGAAGAAATGATCAATTTCTAGGGGATCCAAGGGTGGTATACCGAAGAGGTCGAAGCCATTGTTAATAACATTCCGCAAAAATGCTATCAGTTGGTGAACTAAATTGTCAACCAAGATATTCCGTCCTTCAGGTGAATCGTCTGCTAGTACATCTGTGTGCAATTTAAAAATATAATCATAATACTCGTATACTTATGTTATGTTAAAAATATCGGAACTTGCAAGGAGAACCATCCCCATCGTTGCGTTGGTTGGGCTCGGACCTCACTATTACGGAGGTACGAATAATATACTCATCATATTAGTCCAAAGCAGATTGTTGGAATTTACAAAACTCACAGATACACACACATACAATATACAGAGTTCCTCACAATATTTCCAACACTACCAACGAGATTACCTTATTTAGGTTTTTTTTCTATGTACATAACTTATCTGTATTATTTAAAACTCTGAACTTGAGATTATTTGGTTCCAAATAAAAAACAATATGACGATTTGTAAACTAAATAGTAGTAGCACATTAGTCTAGATTTCTCTAGATGTTACTATATTATAGGTGTCAACTAATCACAGTTTACTCCTTGCTGCTAGGCTAACCTAAATTACATATATTAATGTCCCACCAATTTAGGTATGAAAATTCATTTTATAATAATGAGTACAATATATTCCTTCCAAAAGAGCCGACGTTATATGTAATTTTAAGATTGGTCAAGTAGTTGTATTATCGTAGAAATACGTTTTAATTTTTTTATTAGCGTGCTTTCCATTTTTTGTTTATGTTTTGACGAAGTGTCAATAATACATAGGAAGTTTGAAATCGTAAACATGAAATTATAATTTAGCATGTTTTGATAAACAATTATTTTACTAATTTACTGCACAATGCAAATATTGTTGTGCAGCGTAGGTTATTCCCGATTCAAGCCACGAAAACTCACCCTAGCTGAAAATGAATCCCAAATGAACCTATTTTAATTCTCAACTCAACCCACACTTATTTTTAATATTATTTTCATCAATGTTGTTTATTCCATATTTAACCTAATAATAAAAATAATGGTAATCTACATCTAGTGTGGATAGCATAAAAATGTGTAAAATTATTTTTATAATTTTAATTAACCCTGACTGACAAACTTGAATCAAGGTGCTCGTCAATATTATTAATTAATAATAGTAATTATGATTTATATTCATAATGGATGAAAGTAAAATATACCGCAATTAAGATAGTGACAAAGACAACAACACTTTCAGTTCATAATTTAGGTTTTTAATATTTCCACGCAAATAATACTCGTTATATGCACTACGTACGTATGTACAGTTGAGAGCAGAAAGAAAGTAGCAGCCAAGATGGTCAAATAGATAACAACATCGAAAGTGATCATAAGTATCGGTACAACCAATGTGGTCTAATTGTTAGAATTCGTCTTCTTGTCCAAAAACATAGTTACAAGCAGAACGCCAAAAAGATGAGTTCATTCAAGTCGCCAAAATGATCGATATACACTACACCTCAATAGGTTTTGTTGCCCTGTTAGCATCATGATGTTTTTATAGAATGGTATCAGTTTTCCACTTATGTATCTAATATCGCTGTTTTAATACGTTTATGAACATTGACTAGAAGCGTATATGAAATTTTTCATATAAAATTTCATGTATCTTTTGTGTGCAATTTAGCCACTATTTGTAATGCACACGAAGCTTTTTACAATAATATTGAACAAAGTGTTAGTAATAATGCTAGTTCGTTATTCCGGCGCCATATGCCATAATAGATAAGATAAAATAAAGAAAATCTTTTTAACCCCTTCAAAGAAGGAGGAGTGTCTGAATTCGTCGTGTATGTGCGTGATGATATGCGTTGAATCGTGAATAACTCTACAGCGTCAATGATCACAGCAAATATGGCATTTAATTCATTTCTAAATCCAATCTAATTGTAAATTTAAAATGTTTATTGACGCTAATAATATCTTTTTCATTTACATAAAGTTATATGTTTACGGCAATTAACTATTAGATATTATTTAATGAAGATATAAAAATAATATCCCAAATCACCATATACTGTCGCTGATTTGGGATCAATTTGCTATTTGTATTTTTGTTTGTAAATTAAGCTGTACATACTGGTAGTATATCTATATGTTAGATAATTTTGTAAGTTTTTGTAAGTGACTATATAAACGTTAATTGTAAAAACATGTATTGAATAAAACTGCATACTTACTAAATTTTAAATTATAATATAATATTTAATAAGGTGAAACGGACTTACCTATCGCAAAAACTTCGTGTTTTTTTAAATTGGGTGCCGCAGCCGCAAAAGCACACAGTGCCACCAGTATCAGCACACTAAGTTTCATTCTACAAATAAAATAATTTAGAGCCTTTATAGTCCATTACTATGACATGTTAGCGTATAAAGTTACGATATTGCATTCACATCAGATGATCAGGTTTATCTGATGAATGATTTCATGGATGTTTTAAACGTGGTTGCTTTAATAATGATCTGTGGTCGTATAACTCTATAGGTTTAAATACGTCCCTTATGTGTGCACTATACCTTATAAAAAACAAAGTTTCAAAGGCCCAATGACCGACTCTATTGTCATACTATTCATTCACGGTTGATTTTTATCATTTCTCGTTTGGAATGTGAATTTAAAATAAGCTCCATAAGATCTAAATAGATTTGGCAAACTCGTTCGCGCATTACCAATTTTTGAAATATTGTTTGATAGAATTTACTTGCGAATATTTACGTTTTTCATAAATTGTGATGTATCAAACTGTATAGATAAATTATATGGCTTATCTGTCATACAAGATGACGATCTACGAGGTTTATTTGAGAATTATGACAAAACCATTCTGTACGTTCAATATAAACATAATCTAAAATTAGAACAGCGAGTGCGGTCAATACTGAGTTGTGATACTATAGATTATTGTCTAATGGACTTTTAATTTTTATTTATGATCGCTATCCATATGTTATAGTTAATGGTCGTTCTGCAGTATCTTCCCGAATTAACTGGTTAATCCTAGGTTTGACGAAGGTCTTTTAACAAAACTTGACATAAATTAAGAAGTAGTTAACTTTTTAGTCAAATGTCGAAATTAAAATTTCGGGTTTTCCCTACTCGATCCTAGAAGCGACTAAGGCAGACTCAGTCAAACGTCGATTCGCAATGCACTTGTTACATGTTAAATGACTGTATAAATTAGTCTTTCCTAGGTTAGACAAAAATTTGTTAGTCAAAGGCAAAAAGATGTCATTTATTCGGACTCTGAATAAGACTTTATGTCAGAACTAAGGTTTGACTAGTCAAACCTAGGAGCGTCAGAGCTTCGATGATTGACACTTATAAAATTATTGCATGGAAAAATATTTATTATAATCAGACCCTACCTGACAGTTTACACGATTCAAACAACGAGGAATAACTGTAATAATTCCGGAAAGTTCATTATAAAAATACAAAGTGATAAACAATCTGCACTGATTTTAAAGATTGACGATCAATCAATTTAATACCACAAATAAAATGATAAAATTTAGTAATCATTGCCTTAAGTTTTACATATCTCACTAATTGCGATAAAAAATCAATTTGCATACGTAATTCATCGGTGGCTTTGGGATACTATCACCAACCACTCTATAATAAATACGGTTGATTATTCTCTTATCTGTAGATATTTTGAAAATCATGGTATTTTTTTGTGCGACAATTATATTGATAATAATAGTATATAATATAATGGTTAGTACTCTATGTATTTAATTCTTTGTCCCCTCTTTATCGTTCAGATTTCTTTTTGTTTTTAAATACATATAGCTCTGCAAAATTGGTCTTTCTAGCCAGTATCAAGTATTCATGAATATCAACAGAGTCCTCGACCAAATTGTAGTACTGTGGATTAATGCTATTGTAAACGAAGGGGTTATTGTGGTTAAAAACAGTTTTTTTTAAGAAAAGTTAACACAATTCTTGCTAAGAAACAATAAATCGATCAACTATTATTCATTATGAACCAATGGGTATCCATGTAAGTATATTATTTTTTATTATATGCGTCTTTTGTCTAATTTAATTAGGAGCTGCTAGTGATAATGACACCAAGCTAGAGCCTGTATTCTTATCTGCAGTCAGGTTCGCAAGCTCACTGTATTTGAGAGAGGTTTCGTTTTTGCCAAAATGTCTATAAATTAAGATTTCCAACCAATCAAGGTACACTTTTTGCGAGAAACGGTATTTTTAAACTCTGTATAATATCCCTGCTCCCTCTGGGATAATGTTATAGTTAATTATTGTGGCGTGCGTTTTGTTTGTAGCATTAAAAATAACACCGTTAATGATTAGCTACATGAGTGTATGTCATCTATCAATGTTATCTGTCAATGTTTAAGGTCATTTTTTTAAAATTATTATGTATATACTTACATACATGTATTTGTATATACATTCGTGGTTTTTTAATTTAATAACATTATTCACTACAATTACTCACTTACTTACTACATAGTCCCTCAATACTGAGCCTAGATCACCGTCTTCTATGGGTATCTATTAATTATTATAATAATAATGTCGCATGACAAATAAGGTATTGCACCCATCTGCGTGAACGGTCAGTAACACTAACGTTATCCCAGGTGTAGCAACAACATTAGAGTAAAAATAGAGTACTACCTGTTACATAATAATTACTGTATTTACCGCGTAGATTTTATGTACATTTTTTTTGAGGCGAGGAAAAATGCTACCGTTTTACGCACAGAGTGGGTCCTTGGAAGGGAAAAGACCTACGTCGTTACTGCAGCAATAGTAAACTTTTAGCAGTAATCGTAGTGTGGAAAGACTCAGAGGAAGCTGCACGGGCAGCAACCCCGATACCAAATAAAAACCCCCTCCTCCCTGTGCCTGCCCTGCGCTTTGTTGTGTAGGAAAGCTGAGACCTAGAACAGAGTTACGCCCAGCCAATCCAGCGCAATAAAGTGCCTGGAATGTGCCCCGGGAGAACACACCCCATATCGTCATACGGGGGTCGAGGTCGATGGTCCTTTGCTCCCCAGCAAGCTAAAGGCCCCCCGTTTACGGAACCTACTTCAGGGAGGGAAGTAATGCGCGTATCTGCCTCTCCGGGTGCCAGCTGAAGGCCGGTGACCTCGAGTAAACGCATACGCACGCGCAGTAGGACTTCTCTCCCTGTCTTGCTCTGCGGCCTCCTTGAGAGACATTACTGCCTCACAAAAAAGTAACCGCAGCCCCCCAGGTGTCGCTGCTCTGCAACATGGCTTTCACCAGGTTGCAGAGCGAGTCGACCACTCCTACGTGCGTCTCGAGCTCGAAACGCTGCGGCGCCCCTGCGGCGCACTCGACCAGCGTATGAAGCGCCGTGTCGGGCGCGCCGCATTGGCGACAGTCCGGGGAAGGCAAGCAGCTCACAATGCGATACATATACGTATCGAAACACCCGTGTCTGGTAAGTATCTGCGTCGTCTGAAGGTCAGGGTGCCGCTGGTGCGGTTGACCCATTCCGTCAGCTGTGGCCTGATTGCATCCACCGTGTAGCCGCCGGCCGCAGGATTTTCGAGCTCTTGAGACCAAGTGGCGATCATGGCTGCGGTTTCCCGCTTGCTGATCGCCTCGATTTCGACCTGACAGAAAGTCAGGCCTCTAGCTAGGGCAAACAAAAAGGAACATGCAAGAAGCCGTGGTAACTTGCTCAGTGGTTAGCGCATACACGTATCCAAGGGCGCGGTTGGAATACGGGCCGCGAGTATGCACTACTTGAGCAGTTTGTGTACAATGTTATGATCACCACGTGCTTGTAGCAGCGAGAGGTAGAGAGGTTAAATAATACTTCAGATGGCAGAGAGTAGTATTCACTGTCGAGTGCAGATGTGAACTAAAGTGAACTAATTTATTTTGGACACAGTAACCTTAAGTACAAACATCAACAAGTCGTACTGCTATGTATAGCACGGTATGTGAGCGAGACGCATGATGTGCAAGCGAGATAGAGCAACTATTATATGTGCGCTCTCGTGCTGCGCTAGTCAGTCAAAGAGTATATTGAATATATGGAGATAGTCAGTAGTTCGTTGTCCACTGCGGTGATTAGACGTATGCAGCTCCCATATGCTAAAGGTGAAGAACTAATCTTAATGAAACATCCCATCGAGATAACCGATGTGTCAAACGAGCTAATCCGCTGCAAATAATCATGGCCACTTCACTATAAAAATCGGAGGCCCGAGCCTAGCAGTGGGACGTTTACGGGCTGTTATTTATTTATTGAAACATGTTAAATAAAGGGAAGTCTTTACTATGCGTCGACAAGAATTTATCTGTATTTTTATATTCATTAGAAACCTGTCAACATATTATTGTTGCGTCTGAGCGGGAGTACGCACTTACGGGTGGAAGCAGAAGGAATCAATAAGGAGCTATTACAATTACCATTTATTCGCTATTTTCAAGCATCGCCACAAGCAGTAGTACATTATTTACATCAACACTTATTTACACCTTAAATTCAATCTTTATACATGACTATGACAAGGATATCTACTTACACACCTACAGTCTACAATGTCTATCGTCGGTACTTAGTTCGGATAGCAACACAAAATATCTAAACCTAGTCCGGTAATTACTCACAACTCGTCTGGTACAGCA
Source organism: Dendrolimus punctatus (assembly GCA_012273795.1). Taxonomy (NCBI): domain Eukaryota; kingdom Metazoa; phylum Arthropoda; class Insecta; order Lepidoptera; family Lasiocampidae; genus Dendrolimus; species Dendrolimus punctatus. The sequence continues at coordinate 18,232,977 of CM022531.1, read as the reverse complement.
CGCCTTCGTGCTACCACACCAACGTTCCCTCGACGATGCGATACTCGCAACATACTTGCACATTCCCGCGATGCCTCATCCCGCCACATCGCCTCCAACGCTGCTACTTCCGACGAGCCACCAGGGCATCATCTTCCGTTCTTATAGCATCTTCCTCTATACGTACCATACAATTCTCCTCGCTCTTATAACTCGTAACATTTAATGCATAAATAAAATAACTTTCACTCGTAATCGTTTTTATCGCTCCCCTGATTCCCACTGAAGTCCCCGACAGGTATTCCTTGCGCTGCTTTTAGACCCAGTAAAATCCTCTGAACCCATAATTTCGAACGTCTTTTCGTTATTCTTTTATTACTGTCTATCCCTTTTTAAACAGTTGTCTACTACTCAGTCTATTCCTTCCTAAATTTCGATCTTCATTTCAGTATTCTTTTGTTCATCATCTATACCTTTGTTAAATGTATCTGTACTTGTTTTTTACTTCTAAAGTCTTCTGTATTTTTCTGAAAGACTTAACCAACTTAGGTTGCGAGAAACGTCTACCCTCGGTGGCCACACTATTTTAAGCTAATAGTCCTTTATATACTTAACGGCCGGTTCCTATATCCTAATACTCATTAATTAGCTTTAGCATTAGTTGACTTTTGACATTAGACTATTATTAAGCGAGTCGTTTTTGACGATTTACGATAACCCTCCTTTAAACGCCACATGTAATTACCACGTACACCTTACTTGTATGTTGTTTGTGTCAGATTTAACCGATAACAAGGCGAACCTATGAGGTTGGTAAGAACGGGCCATAAGTGCAGCAGACATCGGAAGACATGCCGGAAAACAACCTTGAGTTGTGTTCCGGCATTAGTGGCCAGGTTCCAGTCTCCCTTAAGAGAGCAGCAGTGCATTTGTAGCACCTTTGGTGTTGCAAATGTCCATAGGTGATGGTAACCGCTTATCATCAAGTGGGCCGTCTACCTGACTGCTGAAGTCCTAAATAAAAAAAGAACACATTAAAGACCCATTATATTAAACAGACAAGGTTTTTAAAGTATTATTGTACAGAGCTTTAGATTCTTCAAAAGTATGTACAAAAGCAAATAAATACACAATAGTAAATACTAAGAACATTGTTTATTTTAACTTATTCATGTTTAATCATTTTATGATCTATGAGTAAATTCTTTGATCAGATGCCAAGATTCCAATTTATTTAACAATTTGTTTAGCGCTTTAGCAACACTACTACTGTTTTTGGCGGAGAAGTATTTGTTGAAACGAGTGACATAATCTGCAAGGACATCTTCTACTAAAGTGTTAAATATTTCGTCAATATTATTATCGATGTCAGTATGTGCCTGTAAACAGAAATCACATTTAAAATAAAGGTATTGTATATATCTGTTAATTGTGTGTTTTTGCTTAGAGGATTATTTTGGTTCATCAAACACAGCATGTTGGAAACAACTCAAAGAAAAAGTAAAGAAAAAATGATAATGGAACTGTCAGAAAATAATAAAAATCGATTTTCGATAATGGTTACGTTTTATAACTGATTATCCAATTATTCATAGAAACATCTATAATTTCAATCTGCAATTCTTAAAAATGAGATTACAGTTTTATGACAATGATAATTTTAAGTACCTACTTATTAAATAAACCTTTTATACTTACCAATATCTTTGCAATGGAAAACTGTGTTTTTTCAAAATAATCTATTATCAAAGATTTTCGTTTGCCGGTTGCGTAAAAAATGCTTCACTGGATATAGTTAGATTTCGAATTTCAAAACTAAAACACGTTAAAACAAAAAAACATTAATGTTTTTAAACTCTAATACTAAACTATCTTGAAAAAATTAAAGAACTTACTTCAAGACTCCCCGACCACGAATGGGCAAAATTTGGAAAATGTTTCCTTCTAACTCATAACATTCTGAAAATATAAGTTGAAAATTTTGTAAAAATGCACGGACATTAAATTAAATTTCGAAAACCCCTTATACCCTGGTCGGTGTCTGGTACTTTTAGCAGCTCCAGTCTTCAGACATACCTTTAGGTAAACTTACTGTTAAATCATGTTTTTGCCCAATAATTATAATGTGGGGTTGTCTGGAAGAGATATGAAGAAGAGAGATGCCCTTTGTACATTTTTATATATAATTTTAATCTTTAAGTTCATTTTTGTATTGGTCTATAATAAAGTGTTATCTATCTATGTAATATGTACTTGATTCAAGTAGGTTCGTTTTAACGGTTTTTAAGGGTGTTTTATTTTATTTTAACATTTCATTCATTTTATTGAATCGTTTCATATGGGAGATGAAACAAAAATATATTTTTGTGTATTTTGAATGTTATTAAAATAATATTTATGGCAGTGTTTTCTTACATGTAAAATAATCTTATAATATAAGCTCATAAATATCCCACTGCTGGCCTCGGGCTTCCTATTTTGGGGGAACGCACATTATTCCCGACACGCTTGTCCAAGGCAGTTTGGCGGGTTTGATACTACTACTATTTCGATGTGCAGGTTGCATCACAATGTTTTCCTTCACCGTAGTTAACACGTGGTAATTGAAACAATTTGCACTAGATCAGAAAACTGCAAGTGGTGCATGCGTTCCGGCCAGGATCGAACCTGCGCTCTTTGAATTTGGGACGCGTGCGCTAACCATTACCATACCATTACTTTAATGCTACCACGACGTACAATAATCTTTATAAACAAAAATAATTAATCCACAAAATTAATTTGTCAATGAATTACCTGATTGCAGCCTTAATAACGGAAAGTACACTTTCAAATACGTCGATAAATTTAATTTATCGTAATTAAATTCTAAAATATCAAAATCACCAAATCCTGTGATTATTCCGTTGTCAATAACGATTGCATAGCTGAAATCATAAATTATAAGTATGATTATGTTAATCGACTCGGCTCGGTCACGTAGAACGGATGGGAGAGGATCGCAGCGTGAGGAAAGCATATTTGGGACGGCCGGCAGGTCGGCGTCCAAATATCGCTAGAAGGACAGAGTAAAGGCTGACCTGTCGGAGCTAGGAGCCAATAATTGGCAAGAAACCGCATAAAACAGATAAAAGTGGCATGCTCTTGTTTCGGATGCCAAGACCCACTTTGGGTGCTGAGTCAACGGAGTAAGTAAGTATGTTAATCGAAGACGAATATTACCTTCAATGGTCAGGTTCCAGTTTTGTCTTCGAAGCCAGCAGTAGCTTTGGTGTCTCAAATGTCCATAGGTGACGGTAACAACTTTCCACCCGGTGGTGTATTAGCCTTTTTATTGTAATCCCGCAATTAAAAGTAAGCACTGATACTAAAGAGATAGCGGTGCACACAGCACAGGTTCTCTAGAAATGAGGGGGAGTTCGCTAGGAGAAGATGCTCAATATGGCTGGGATCATACTACAAGGCTTGTACTCCTAGAATCGTGGCGCTAGGTAAGCTGCTACAGAAATAATTCTGACCCTTCTAAGCTTTCCGGGCTGATGATAAAAAGAATATCAAGGCGCGACGATTGAGGTGAAAGCGCAAGTGAACGCATAAATGAACGTTTCGTGTACCTTAATATGTCTCCTGAAAAGTTTCCACTATAATTATCGAACTCGTAAGGATCTAAAACGGGAATATCCATCACAGGAAATCCATTTGTAATGACATTTCTAAATAACTCGAGTATTTTTGTTAAATCGTCTTCAACTCCTGAGTCACGATGACCGTCGCTAATTGTATCTGGAAAGAAAATCAATCAAAATGATTACGTCTCATTAGGGGTTATTATTTAAAATGCATAATCATGCTGTCGTTATATTGATCACAATCATACGTTTTAGCAAAAGTAAAAAGAGTAAACAATGCTAAAATTTCAAACAGGTATCGGTATGGGTGACGCATCCATAAAATGTAACATTTCGTTCTCGTCACTTTCCTAAGAAATAAAAATTTGAATTATAAAATATTATAGCATAATGCTGAAATTTTACCAACCAGAATTGGCTAAAACTAAGACATTATGTCTAATAGATCTGTGACCAAATTAGAATATAGTAAACTACATGGGTCTTATTCATATTGAGTTAGAGTATGTTTGAAGGATTCTTTAAGGTTCTTAGAGAGCCGTATTTATATTTAATCCTACGACTATTTAATAATAATCTTATGCTTAGAATCACAATAATTATTTCTCTATTTACATAATCTCTCCTATGCCGTCATATTAGGATAGGTTGTAACTAATTTTTGGTGTAATTAAATTTAAAATTATTAAAAAAGGGCGCGGGGTAGTTTTCTGCATACAATTACCACATGTTAAGTGAAGAGAAACATCTTGATGAAACCTGTACATCGATATGACGGAGGTATCAAACCTGCCAATCCACCTTAACAAACGTGGCGGGTCTACTGTCCGTTCGTATATAAACGGGAGGCCCCAGCCCTGCACTGGAACGTTAATGGCTGTCATTGTAACAATATTATTAATTTAAAAATACCTACCCGCTTTTTTCTAAAACACTACATATAAATATATTGTTTTGCTATGTACATTATTACATTGTTTATTTTGGTGACTAGTTAGTAAAGTATTATTTATCTACATGGTCTTTAAGAAGTAAAACGTGTTAAATCAGTATTAACGCACTTATGTCTTATTCTAATGACGAGGATTACAGATACACCAGTTAAACAGATTTATTGGTCGTGCATAGATAGTGTTGCAAATTATTGCAACACTATGTTGTTGCAATAATTATGGATACCGAGATAACAGATGCTTTTTTTATTGCAGGAGTTCAGCGGACAGGCAGACGGCCTACTTGATGGAAAGCGGTCGCCATCGCCTATGGACATTTGCAACACCAAAGGTGCTACAAATGCGCTGCTGCTCTCTTAAGGGAGACTGGAACCTGGTCACTAATGTCGGAAGACAACTCAAGGACTGCTTGTTAAACAATCGTGGTATATAGAAGGGATTCTACTCCCATCGTGAATACGAATATTATAATTAATTAACTATTATTGACAATGTCGCATCAGAAACAATGCATTCAGGCCATCGTGCAATTCCGTGATATAGATACCTAGTATAATTATGTCAGATGCAGCAGAGGCATAACAAAAATAATTTATAAATCTGGTATGGTGATAAACTAAAAAATATTTGTTTGTTACCAAAAGAGTACTTACCAGAAATGGGTGTGTTATCCAAAAATTTTATAACAGTAATTAGCAAAAAATATAAAGAATTGTAATCCATTTCGTATAATTTATTAACTGTATAGTACTTATAATAGCTATAATAAGCCTTATACGACACGAAGTGATAGATGAGTGAACCAGAAAATTTATAAGTAGGTAATCTATTTGTTACAAACCTGACCATGAATTGACGATTAAAACTAAAGGTGAACATTATCAAACAAAAGTTTCGAAAGCGGGATCCCTTTATCAGATAATCATAGTAAATTATTTTGTTTATACTTAGCTACTGATAGTACTCAAGAAATCTTAGAGAGCGGTTTTAAACATCATATAAGGATCAGAATGTGTAAGTCATATATGAAAATAATATAACTATATCGGCAGACAAACACACGCATTGTGTACGCTAAAATCAAACAAATTACGCTTGTGTGATGATTATAGACATCCAGACTCAAGAATCTAAAGTTGTTGGGAATTGAAACCAATTCAAACTAACCGATTGAATGTATTAGGCGAGATAACTCTTACGTCAATGGTTACGTTTGTATAGGTTTGCGAATGATGAAATTAACGTGTTCTAGAACAAAGCAACACTATACCACAGACGGCCCCAAAACGTCACATGTGCATCACGGCAGAAGTAGCTTCGGTGAACCTGCAGCCCACCTTTCTACACTTAGCCACTCTCACCCATGTTGTCTTCTATGGCATTTTTTGGGATCCATGCAGGTAGTGGCGAGTTACCGTCTGCCCATTTTTCCATGTTCCCATTCCATTTGGCAGATGCCATAGTCCCCATATTCCCAGGCTCCTAGTACCACTACCAGTTCAGCCCAATAGCCCGGTACTTTCTGTTCTCATTTCCCACAACAGTCCTATACGTGTGGGGTCTTGTCCTTGGGTACATTATTATATGGCGTAGACAGGGATAATCGCCGGTCAGTGTCACGCCACATTTAGATTAAATTTGTCAAGGGGCCTCTACGTGTTGGCCTCCCCATGGCCCCACGCAAGCCCTCCAAAAGTCCGGGGTATTTTTATGGCACGTGGTCTTTAAAGACATATAATATAGGTAATAAAACATCAACCACATCAACCGCTGGTCTGCTGTCAACGGCAGGCGACCGGACGGAATGTCGTTTGTACCTTGGAGGATGGGACGCCCTTTAGTATGAAACGCAACGTGTGTTGATACGTAACGATATGTTAGCGGCTTCCCATCTTCCAAATATAACCGATACCGGAGGAGCTGAGCCAAACTTCAAGAAACCCTGAAACTCTGCAAATATGCATCCATCGGTGACCGATACATATTTATGGCTTTCGGGGTTGAGACTTTGGGGCCATGGGGACGTGAGTCTTATCAACTTTATCGAGACCTTTTAAGGTGATTGAAAGAAGTCTCGCGTGACCGTGATATTTAGGGCAACGGATAAGCGTTGCCATTCAACAAGAGAATGCAGCCAGCATTTTGGGTACGCTCCCCACCAACAGTGATCTGAACTATATATTTTGCTTGTAAATATGTTTATGATAATATAAACTATAGGTTGGTATAAAGATGTTGGAAAATGGACCCTAGTGTCTGAATGCGAAAAAGGCCCGCATACCTATTGCCCTAACCTAAGTATTAATTATTGTGGTAATGTGTATTGACACGTCAAAATTGTTGACGCGTTGAATCCTCTATAGACAACGTAGAAGAGTATAAAACGAACAAAATGGATTTGTTTTCCCAAATACGAAAAGTTTCATTTAGACAAAAGGTTAATTAAAAACTATTTTATACGTCTACTTTGGCATATCTATATTCTGAAGGAATGAATGAATTCGACTCTGTGAACTTATTTTTAATAGTCAACAACACATTGGCTTCGAATTGTAGTGAACTGCACAATAACCCTATGGTCCGTAACATTTAGTCCTTGACACAAAACGTAAAATTGAATAAAATGACTGTGATGCATGTTTGTGAACAACTGGTCGCACCCATCTTTGGACAAGTCTCCAAAAGCACCGTGCTGTATCGCAGTGATAATCTATTACCATAAATATAAGGCCAGACGAACAATTGAATACACTGAAAAGGTAATGTTGAGTGGTTTATGGCCTAGAAATACAATTGATAACGCATAATGTTGAAAAACTAGGATGGCGGTTCAAATCAATGACCTGAATTGGAAATTGTTCTATGGAAATGCATTGGAGTCAACGAACGAATTTAATTGAACGTTGCACTAGTTTTTATAATAAATGACAATAATTAGCCTATTAAATTTTGTTATAAGTACAATCAGTCTCTATTTATTTGAATAATTTAGTACGCATAGGAAGGGTTTTAATCTACGAGTACGCAGAAATTATATCCTATTTCTGAACATCATAGAGAATGAAAATTTTGTATATTTCAACATAAACAAAAAAGACAAAAAGCCATGGCAATTAAGTGTATTCTCGCATCAGGGTTAAAGTAGCGTTTTAAACGACGACATTCGTTTAAATTTATAGCTGGGAAAGATCACTTAGGCTGTTCTCTAACCTAATCTGATATAGTTTACAATTACAACGTGCTGAAACATGGTGAAAGAAAACATCGTGATGAAACTTGCACTCCGAGATACTTGATATGTTAAAGCCGCCTATTCGCTTTGGAACAGTGTGGTAGGTATACTTACTTTTTACCTTTCCTTCCCTCTTTCCTTAAATAGGGAGGCGCGAGCCCAACAGGGCCGTTTATGGGCTAATATTATGATATTTGCGCGAGCGGGAACATACGCAAGTCGGCCCAGCGTTAGTTGCGTTATGTTTCTGTAAGAGAATCCAATATGGAAACAAAAGAGGGGATGAGCTCCCCTTATGTAGGAGGAGGCTCTTTGGTCCAGCGGTGTAGCTCTGGTTTCCGAAGGCCTGACATATTGCGATCAGACGGAACAAAGGGTTGATTTAGTATCTGAGCAGTATATAACTAAAATGTATACTTCTATGGATATATATTATCGGTGCGCCCACTGCTATTGGAATCCTAATGTTGCAACTCTGCGATAATATTATCGCCAGGTAAAAAATCATAGTGCTGTAAATATGATTACTGTACTATCCAGACTGTTGCTCCATCAGTCGATATGTATAAAGTATTTTTCTTTTTTATTGTACAGCTTAGATTTATTGCATTGGTTATTTGTTTAACGACTGAGCACATGTATGGCCATATGTCAAATTTAGTTCATGACCATGATATATATAGCAAGAAATAATAGGTTATGAAAGCTATCCTGCATACGTAAGTTACCATTATGTTGTAGACAGATGACGAATTTAGGTAATAGAAACCTTGCTTGAAAATTTAAGAACTTCTTGGTAGATTAACATAGTACAGATCTACATATATCATGTGTCCATCCAAATATTTAAGCTGAAGTAGTACCCAAAAACCTAACGCGATAAAAACACATATACAGCCATTTTATAATTCATATTATACACATCTTAAAAACTACTACTACTCAAATCAATTTGCATGGAAACGAACTGATATACAAATATTAACTGACCAGGACGTCGTAGTGATATTTCATTAATTTAAATTTGACGTCACTTATTTTAAGTTCTTAAGTGCATATACATAATTTACCTTCAAGATGCGTTCAGCAACGTTTTCTAAATTTGCTTCTGTTTCATTAGCTTTAGTTTCCGTATTCGAGAAGCTATCTTATTAGGGATACCATAAATGTAACTTGAGTGTGTAAAAAAATAAAAACTTCGTTTAAAAAAAACGACTTCAAAAACTAAAAAACTAAAATGTATAAAATAACTTATTTCTAAAGCTTTTATTATTAATATATATTATCTAAACTAAAACATCTTAAAGTCGGTGCTTAGTAATTTGCAAAATATAGTAATTTTTTTATTATGTTTTACTTTGCACCGACTTCAAGATGTTTTAGATAATATATATTAATAATAATAGCTTTAGAAATAAGTTATTTTATACATTTTAGTTTTTGAAGTCGGTTTGTTTAAACGAAGTTTTTATTTTTTATTTCTTACTTTTTAGTGTCTAGCTATGTATGGGTGGACTTACGAATGGTGCCGCGCTTCTTAAAAAATATAGGTCCCAAGAAACGAGAACAAAAAAATGATCGTAAAATGAAAACTTCTGGGCCAAACTATGTCAAATTTTTAGGGGATCACATGGCTATTCCGCGTCGAACAAAAAAAGAATCATGTAAATCGGATCATAAATCACGGAGTAATTGGCGAACATACATAAAAAAGCAACAAAAAAAGAAACCAACTTCAAGAGTAACTAAAAAGCAAATAATAAAATTTTCTACATCTGGAAGTCGGTGCCAAGCAAAACATAAAAATTACCATATACATACAAAAACCATATACATTGTTACAAGTACAAAACATTTGAAAATGAAGTAATTTTTGTTCACTTGGCACCGGCTTCAAGATGTCATAGAAATTTTATATTTTGCTTTTTAGTTACTTTTGAATTCTTTTTCTTTTTTGTTAGATTTTTTTATTATTTAACTTTTCTATCGTAACGTTTAGAATTTAGAGGGGGGGGGGGGCACATGAAAGCAAATACATCTTGCCAACTCTTCTATAAAAAGACAAATTAGAAACATAGTTTTATTTTTCTGATAAATGTCCTACAATTTTAAACGTTCGCTTCGATCATTTTAATAACCTCAAACGTGAGTCTTATGACTGTATAAATAGGTCAGCGGTACGTTTTATAAATGGAGCATAACAAAAGGAAGCCCAAGACGCTAATTGACTGACACCTATAAATCTCCCGTAGATGACCTGACATTTGTTGCGCTACTCTTTTGTTATTGTGCCGATGATAAGTGGGTTTATGAGGCAACAATTATCTTAAATTGTCTTCGACTAAAGGACTTCACAATGTGAATTGATACTGTTGGCAGATCACTTATGAATACCAAACGAAATAAAGCTCTTACAAACAACTGCCTAGCGTAGACTGAACGAGTCATAGTCCACTATAACGAGTGCTCAAAATAAGGCATTTACGAATGACTTCTCTTTTACGTAGTACATTATACCTGAATGTATTTCAAATGCGAATTACGAATATTGAGATAATGGTGTTGGTGTATGTCTGCTCTGTGTAGCCTCTTCTGTTAACTAGAATTCTGCGATCATCCTTTTGGCAAGGCAGAAAGTCACGGCGATTATACAATAATATGTAGCGGGTATTTATAGTATTCATTAAGTCTGTCATTTATCCTTTTGCTCGTTAAATTTAATATAATACAATGGATTTTTATTACAAGAAACTCCACTCTAACTTTTTAGTCGCTAACGATTTTTACATCTGTGGGTAATATTTAATTTTATTCATGTGCGTTTTCAGCACAACCTAATAGTGTATAAAAAATAACTATGCTACTAACGTCGCTTTTATTCATTTGCCAACATTTAAAGACCTTCATTAATTATCATTCTTATACTTTTTCTTAAAATAACATAATTTCTGTTAATCGCTCAGAATCAATGACTTTCGTCGTCATAAATGTTTCGATAGTATTCAGGAAACCATAAGTTTATGTTTCCGTTGGCCATTCTTAATAACATTTGCTTTTCATGACCCACTTTACTCAAATACAACCTAATTGCTATCACATTAAAAATACTTTTGTCGTAATTAGATCGATTATAAGATAAACAAAATTACCGCCAGATGTGGAGCGTATTTTTTGTGGGTGCCTTCTATTTGCGCCCTGTCTGGGTTTTCTATTTTCGTCGAGGTTACATATTGTATGGCCCTTCATAAATCTAAGATTATTCCATTTCTTGACGATTTAGCATTTGTAAAAAAATACTGTATACTAGGAGTCCTGCGAAGTAGAAGTAGTGTAGAGATTTAGCTTTTATTTAAGGATAACGAGGTGATGAGCTTCGGGCCCCCGTGGCTCCAGGCCCTCCAGGGTCACAACGCCGAAAGCCACAAACATGTACCCATTACCAAGGATAGCATATTTGCAGCGTTTCAGGTTCTGCTGGTGTACGGCAACCAATCCAACTGTCACGACTGTGTATGAAATACGAGACCCCGCCAAAGTATCCAAATTTTTATTTAATAAAGTATAAAGCTTACTGTCCGTGATGGATGCAGGTAGCTTTAAAACTGTTTTAAAACAGCAAAGCAAAGCAAATAACACTGTCCTTATTTTTAACTTTATATCTTTGTCATTTGTAATTAAATTATAAAAACATGTTAAAATACATACCTTACTACTTAACATTCGTTAACACAATTGAAATTACTTTCCATAATAATTTTAATCTAGTCCCAGTAATCTTGCATGACAGGTATAAGAGTATAATCAAATAGTTAATTTTTCAATGCATATAGTATTTAATGACCCGTGTGATCTAGAGTGATATATTCATTAGTAGTATGTTACTTCGCTTCTTTGCTTCAATAACGTGACATATCCCAATATTCACTTATTCACTCATCACTATATTTTGCTAAATGTATCATATTATCACAACTTTCTCATATATTTCAAAAAGCTTAGTAAATGACACTAAATAAAAAAAAAATTGAAGCAACGTTATTGAAGCAAAGAAGCGACTTGTGGTCATTTCTATCGGTACGTTTATACAGACCTATTTATTCCGTGTTCATGAGCATCATCTCGTTCAGTTCTCGACCTATGTTAAGCTCGGCATACCGTATGTACGCGTATCTATTTGGTACTACACGTATAATTAATTACAAAAATTATGAGAAGAATTATATAAGTAAATTAAGGAAATAAATCTAGTTATTTTTTGACAGAATAAAAGACTTATCTAAATAATGTGGCGAACTGTGATTTTTTGGGCTGTTCTTATCTACAATATTGTAACATTGGTGGATACAGCTCCTTCGTATATTAATTGTAAGTTTTTGACTATAATAGAAAAGCTTTAGCATATTCTTAATAAATGAAACAATGTCTATTCATGCAATTTTGTCCACATAAATTTAGGTTCTCTGTAACTGTTAGGTGACAATTTGTAAAGTGGTTATAACATTGTAAAAGAAAAAATACAGTTAATAAACAGAAACTGTCGAATAAAATTACTTACTTTTAAATATATATACAAAAGGGATTTTTAAGGTTATTTTCCTTTTTCGTTTCACTATCTATATTAATAACATTGAAGTGTGTCTGTTCATTAATATTTATTAAAATAAAAAACATACTTATAATACGATATGTAAATCAGATATGACCGTTTTTATTAGGCTCAAAACGACTCCATGGAATTCAATTAGCATTTCAGTGATTACAACAGAACAGTTTCATCTTACATTTTTCTTTTAAAGAACTTTATTCTCAAAAGAACATAATATTTCACTTTATAAATAATAATGATAAATATTCGACACACAAACCCATATATTGCTTATCCCCAAATTAAGGTAGTTAGGTTATGTTATGAGTAATATACAACGACTACTCTGGGACGAATTCCAAATACCCAAACCATAGTAAATAACGGAGAAAATTCGTTTCCGAAATTTACCATACTAGGAGTCAAACCTGGAGCTTCTGCGTAACAATGAGGTAAGCTGGCAAAGACAGCCCACTTAGCCATAGATGCCATCTCATATGAGATACGGAAATTTACATTCTAACGTTAATCTTATAATCTAAAAGCGAGCAGACATACATAAACAAACTAGGTGAATATCTTAACATTTTCGTGTATTTCATTTCCATTTCGATATCTTGCAGGATTCAGAAGTCATGTAATAATATATATCTTTTACCTTTTTATGGACGTCGGATCATGTGCGATTTAGGGTTAATTACCAATGACTAGTCTTTTAATTATAGTAGTAGGGTAGGTGATAATATTAATTTCACTTCAAAAGTTCGTTATTATTTTAAGCTCGAGGACCATCTTACACTATTAGGGATGGCCCGGAACAACGTAAACCTTTTATAGAGGTTCGGAACTTGACATACCATGGAAGTGGGCCAAGGGAAGAAGCTCGGGCGATGTGCTCGGTCAAGACTCAAGAGGTCAACGCCACGGCCAACGCTACTATCACTAGGAGGTTGCATGGAGTTGCTACTTCAAGTGAGTTCCATTTCTCTTAAATATTAAGAAAATACTAAAGGGGTTGTTGTCCGTTGCTTAAAATAGACTTATGTCATTGATAAATGAAACTATACTTATGCTATACTTCGTCTTGAAACACGTCCTTGACACCTTTTCACAGTCTTGTTGGGGATAAAGATTTTAAAAGAAAATAACAGCCACAATATATTAGTTACAATATTTAAGGCAAAACTACAGGCCGCCTTATCGCTTATAGCGATCTTTTCCAGGCAACCTAACTTATAGGCTATTCTTATCTAATCAGGTGATGTAGGTTACGTGGTGCATAAAGTCTTATGTTCCTATTTTTTTATAAATACTAAATTTTAAGACAATAGATCCCATCAAACATATTTCACTCGATAAATATAGTAATTATATAATATAAAATAAATAATTGCATATAAGTAATTGACGCGTCTCGTTGAAGGTAAGGTTCTGCCTGAGTAGGTTCTTACCCTATGTCAGTAATGTTCTGGTTTCTCTGAATTTAAGAGGTAGTGCATTCCAAGTGGCATTGTAAAGATATAAGGTAGTGCTTACTGATTCCAAATGTGGGTGTAAGAAGTGAAATATAACTAATTTACATTTTTTTCGAATTTTTGTTTCTCTGTTTGTTTGTACCGGCTAATCTCCGAAACGACTGGACCGATTTACATGAAATTTTGTATTTTTTTATATCCCTGGTCAACATATAGGATACTTTAGATCCCGAAAAATTAAATAGTTCCCGTGGGATAGTTAAAAAGTTTTAATTACTTAAACAGCTTATAACAGACTAAAAGTAATTTATCTGCAACGTAACATAACAGAAGCGGATATTTCGACAGGGTGTGGTGTCAGTGAGAGAGTTTTATCTCACATATATTAATATATAAAGCAGATAAGTTTGTTTCTTTGTTTGTTTGCTTGAACGCGCTAATCTCAGGAACTGGTCTCATTTGAGTTTTTTTTCAGTATTAGATAGCCAATTTATCGAGGAATGAATGAAGAACCTTTCAAAATCGCGGGGATTTACTAAATTTTTAACTATTCCACGCGAACGAAGTCACGGGCAGAAGCTAGTTTTATATATTATCATCGATTACTTAAGATATAAATTTACAGGAGAACTCCATTCAGCGATACAGCGGCTGGAAGTGATAATCTTCGGTCAAATGCAACAGCTATGGCAAAGTTTGGACGCATTACGGGTACAAGTCGCTGGTGAATCACGAGTCAGCTATCCGACAGACGCACTTTGGTGTTTAGATATAAGCCCGGTATGCAGTGAGTGTGTAATGCATTTATTCTGGAGTTCCTGTATATTTAGACATGTTTAAAATATCTAAAGAATAATAGGTAATAGTAGGTAATTATATATGTATATAAAGAGGCTAAAAACAATATTGTAACGAAGACACAATGATTTAGTTTTACACAATTAATAATTATACATACCGATGTATCTGCACAGTATACCCATTTTAGTGGACACATGCGAGACACTGTACGAACCTTGTAAGCGGGACAGAGCTAACAAAGCATAGCAAGCAACACCGTGCTATTTATGCTTGCACATAACGTTTAATCATGGTAAAAGATTACTATTCTTCTATGGTTTAAAATAGATTATTTACATGTCTGAAACGGGTCTGCACTTTTCTGCGCAAATTACTGTTGAGTGGAATTATAACTTGTGTAAAACTAATTAGCTGCTACAATCATTATACCTACATGTTTTTAAACACGTCTATTTGAGAAAATAATATCTTGTTATTTCACATTATTACCGTTGAAATTATATAAATTAGGGCAACTTAGCAACAGTAGGTATTGAGTTACAACTTATGGAAATTGGATAAAACGCTTTTGTAAATTGTTTCTGACGGCCTCCCAGTAGCGGATTTACCAGTAGGCTGGAGCCTAGAGCCAGATTTTGGATGGGCGGTAAATTTGAGTGCAATATTTAATTAGTCTAACAGAAATTATCTCTCATTAAAATTCTAAGACTTAATGAGATACTTCTTATGAAATCCACAGAAACAATTCGACATGTAATGATTCAATACTCAGATAAAATTTCAACAATTTGAATACCTATCTAGTCGCTTTTGCTGGCTACGGCAGAAACCATTCCAACGATCCCCTGCTTCGCAATCTACTAAATGCGACAAGAAAAGATTTGTAGTTAAGACGGTAGTGCACAACTAATCACTAAGTTATATTGACAAAAATATAATTAATAGGATTATGTACTAGGGTATCGCTATATAGAGGTCGTTATTGGCGGGAAAATTTGAATAGCCTACAAGCTGCAAATGTCTAAATCTCTAAGCCTCTGCGGCCTCCTGCTACTAAAAACGATACAGGAAGAATTCTAAATACTACAGTGACATCGTCGGTCAGTTTAATGTTAAGTAAATATTGCTGCAAAAGCCCCTAAATCCTATACATCTGGAGGCACCAAAGTCTCATCTCGACATTTCCATTTCGAAAAACAGCACCAGACTTCTCATCAACATATAATTACTATTTATAAGATTACCGAATTATTTAAAAACGTAATATTTTCATTTAAGTAGTAGAGTATCAGAAATACATCAATAGCTTTAAATCCATATTCAGACGACTATTTTGAGACAATTTAGCTACAGAACAATATGATACCTTAATATATAATTCATATCATATTTGTACGTAACATTTTGAAGTATCTATATTAGCGACACCTAGCGGAAAAGATGAGAAACTAACGACCAAGATAAAATTATGGTCTCTGTGGTTGAGTGGGCTAAGCCATTGCAGGCCAATCTCACAACAAACAACGCAGAAGTTCGAGTTCGATTCCTGGAATGGTAAATTTCGTAAAATATTTTTCCTTATTTACTATGGTCTGGTCTTAGGGATCGGTGTGTGTTTTCTGCAATTATTTATTTATTTACTTACTATTTAGATTGTTTCCTAGTATCCTTCTTCCATATGTTAATAAGAAAAACGATGACGAGGCGAAAGTTTTTGTACTGTTGCTTCAGTGTTAGCACACAGTATACTCCAAACTACCTCAACGTACGGGTAAAGGAAAATAAATAAAAAGTATTAAATTAATAAAGATCAATTTATTAACAATTAGTAACTGAATATTTCAGCATGAGTTTGCGCGATCAAATTCTTAGGCACGCGCCTTTTGTCTTACGGGAATTTGATCGCGCAATAACAAATAATCGTTTCGTTAGTTACTTAAGTTAATCATTGTATGCTTAAATGCTTTAATTAATAAATATTAACAAATAATAATTATGCGTTTATTTATACTTTACAATAAAACAATACTATAAGGTCCAATGACAATATATATAATTTAAATATACATAGACCCATTTAATATATATGATGCTTTGAGATTTCTAAGATGATATCGCTACTAAACATTGATTAATTAAAATCCTTTCTAAAATTATATCTCATATTTAAAAGATAAATTTGTTTACTACATATATTAATTCCAATTATCTCTCGATATCATATATTTATCAATTGATACGTAAATGAGTATGAATATCGTAGTGATTAAATCGCAATTAGTTTTAGTATTTTTCACAAAGTTAATTGGCCCCATGATAGAATATATTGCGTAATACTTATGATTCATTTAATCACATTTTTGTCAAAAAAATATATATTCAAGTTGTTGCCTATGACAACTGGACATTGAAGTATTTTTCTTATTAGGTCATTATATTAATGGTCGAATAAAAAAATACTATTAAAACATAGAGCAATATTGTTCCGTAACGGTTTATTCTTGGGACGTTAATTAATAAAATATTCAAAAATCTACATGTATTTTATTGAGCCGGGAAAGAACTAGAATATAATGATATGCATACATGTCATATTATTAAGTCTCTTTGGAGGTAAAGGGGCGGGAAAACGACGACCAACAGGCGTGAAGAGAGATGGCAAATAATCACATGATTGACTGAGAATTCCCATATATGTCTTCACAATAGATATTTTTTCACATAGTATTGCTCAGCTATCATCGGCAATAGAATTTGGTACATTCA
Organism: Dendrolimus punctatus; assembly: GCA_012273795.1. NCBI lineage: Eukaryota > Metazoa > Arthropoda > Insecta > Lepidoptera > Lasiocampidae > Dendrolimus > Dendrolimus punctatus. The sequence goes on along the minus strand of CM022531.1, from coordinate 18,215,557 downwards.
AACTCTCCATACGAGCATTTGTTTTCTAGTTCTTTGCCTACTATTATAATAATTCCAGAAAAAAATACACGAGTACGATATCAATAACAGATCTAATCGAGATAAGAATGTAAATGGAATGTAGAAAGCGTATACATAATATTGTTCTCACTATAACGATCGGTATTACGGCTAATGGTTAAGTATATCTGTTGGACTAAGCTACGTTGGCGTTGGCTATTATATTAGAATCAGGCGGCCGAGGCCTGAATGTACCGGCGGAGTTCCTCCTGCGTGTCGAAGATCATTACCGGGAACGGCGAGCCGGGCACGTGCCGGCCGGCCCATCGCACTTCCACGCGGTAGTCGCCGGGCTCGGTGGGTGAAAACTGCAAGTGTACCGATATTTCTTTTAGTTTGTCCTATGACATTCCTTCACAGGAATTGATCCTAAGAAGCTACACTACTAGATGTAATAATAAAGTTTCGTTTTAGGAACGAAATTCTTTTACGCTACTTACAATAGTGAACTGGCAGAGATCGTCAATACAATTAGTACAATTTCAAATGAAGTGCAATGAAATAAGATCTAAAATATCAGTCAGTGTAATGGTGTTTTGAAAAGAGAAGGTCTTGTGACCACCCTTATTCGGCCTCTGTCGCTGCGCACATTCATATGCTTTCATATAATTTACTATTTTATATTTAATCTTTATTATCCCTATTAATATTATAAATGCGAAAGTAACTCTGCCCGTCTGTAAGGCTTTCTATGTACATATATATATATATTGGCTGCCGAGGATGAACATAGGATACTTGTGTCCCGATAAAAGGCATAGTTCTCGGGATAAAAATATATCTCTCTTTTTGTTATGCTTTCACGGAAAACTATTGGACCGATTTGGCTGAAATCCGGTATATATGTAATTTTAATACCGATGGACTAGGGATGCTTTTCAACCAGGATAAGGAGATAGCTTTATTAAAAGGTTATCCCAGAAGTAAGATAGGTGTTTCTGTGATTTGCCATTTTCGTCATTTTGGTTATTTGATCTTTTGGGTCATTTTGGTCGTTTTCGTCATTTTCATCATTTTTGTACTTAACTGATGATAGACGAGACTTGACACAGGCTTATACTTTTTATCGTAAAATTAAAAAATTATCGCTCTAAAGCGATAAGGCCGCCCATTGCTCCTACTTTTACCGTTTAATGTGTCTACTGTAAATTGTTTATTTTATGTGTATGTGGTGAACAATAAAGTGATTTCTATTCACTCGGTATGTCTATCTGTTAAGCTTTCACGGGAAACTGCTCGACTATTGGATCGGTTTTGAAGTAATTTTGTACATATGTAATTTTAATATCCAAAATGGACTTAGATACTTTTCATCCCGGGAAATGGGTATTTTGCGATATAAAATGAAGTGAATCTTTCGGGGGAAAATAGTACTAACATAAAATTTTATACAATGTACCTGTACTAATGCTTGCTCTTTAAACTAGAGGCACGCACTAGGGTTTGACCCACGACGCAGTGTCTGGGAAAACTATACTTTTTCTATAAGTGTATATTTTCCGTCTTAACGTAAGGAACTTCGTTCCTGATAAGGACCCCCCGCAAGAGTTCTATGAATATTTTGCGCTATATACTAAAGTTTAGAATTTAACCATAGAGGATATATTTGTTATTAAGAACCCTATGCTGATTTCAAAATAAAATTATCAGTATTCTACTTATAGTCTTGAGGACTATGGGTAGAATACAATACAAATAAGTTAAGTTTTCTTACATTGTATTCAATAGTATGTAATTTTATAATTGTGTTAATAAATAATATTTTACAAATTATCGATATATGCCAATATTTAATATTATTGACATCATTGTTATGTTCAGGTTGCTATCAGTGCGTTTAAAAAAAGTAAACTATAACTAATATATTTTTAAATAGCTTCAATGAACAGACACTGTAATATTATAATTGCATAATATTATATGTTGACTAGCTGCGCCCCGCGGTCTCACCCGCGTGGTGATGAAAAATCGTTATATTTTGGATAATTCACACTGTATCTTTGTAAATTATAGCCTGTGTTATTCTAAAGTGTAAGCTATAATTATTGTAAAGTGTGATCAAAATGCATATAATATTAGTAAGGTATGTGTTGGCTGGTACCTTGCACAGTATGGTCCGGTCCTTGGAGCTCTCGCGCTGCATCTCGACGCGGAAGGCGCCCTTGGGGCCGCGCACGCGCACCGTCAGCTGGCCGGCGCCGGCGCCGCGCGTGTCGCACAGGAACCGCGACTGGAACGTCGCCAGCACGCCCGGCTCCACGCCCGGCCCGTACACGCGCACCTACGCGTGCATTGACATTTTGTTACCAATCAATCTGATTTTAACGATTTGGACTAAAATGACAGTTGCGATTGTCATTTTTTATGTTGCAAGGTAGGACCAGTGTTGTAGTATGGCTCATTCATGTGTGAGCTGTGTAAGTTATATAGGACTCAACTCAAGTGGTTATTAAAAGTTAACATAAGTTTCATATCTCATGATAGCGTAATGTCTAGCGCACGCGTCCTAAAGTCAAAGGTCGCGGCTTCGATCGTGGCCGGAACGCATGCACTTAGGGTGTTTTCTGATCTAATGTGCATATTGTTACAATTACCATGTGCTAACAACGGCGAAGGAAAACATCGTGATGCAACCTGCACATCGAGATAACCGATGGAATAACCTAACGTGGAAGACCCGAGCCCAGCAGTGGGACAGTTATGGGCTATTGTTACTTTATAAGTTTCATTCACACAAGTAATGGCAAAATTTAATTGATGGTAAGGTATGGGCCACCAGCCATTAAGCAATAAAGCCCATTAATTATACTACCTTAAAGTATTTAAAATAATAAAGTGTATGATTCTTTTTATTATGTCAGTGTACAATAATTTTGTATCGTGTTTATTCATCTTACAATTGGTACAAAATTTACATTATTCTCATAAAATATAACAATAAATAATAAATAGAATACAAAAAAAAGAAAATTGACCATAAGCATATAACTGTTTGAAAGGAATGTACAGGCTAACATGCTTGTCTGAGATGTATTGGTCAGTTTTAAATTCCGGCAATCGCAATATGTAGGCTTAGGTAAGACGTCAATTAAATAGATTATTTTATAAAATTACGTAAATTAAGTGATCAACGTACCTTCGATGGATCGGGTGCGCCGGCGACTTTGAGGACGAATGGCGAGCCCGGCACGTGTTCGCCGGCAAACTGCACACTCAGCACATGTCTGCCGGCCTCCGCTGGTTTCACGTTCAGCGTGAAAGTGCCGTCGCCGTGCTCATATAGTTCGCAGTATGCGACCTGGGTAGAAGACCGAGTATATTCGATACAGTTCATTCAACGAATAATACTGACCAGAAAAGATTAATTCAACAAAATATCACAAATCACTTTCCTGAAGAAGCTATTTTCAATACTACTAAAAAATACCAATTCCAGAATTGGTACAAAGATATTCTTGTAATTTTTAATATACAGCAGATAGTTCAATAGTAATATTAGAGGTAGGTTCATCAACCTTTTTTTTGTCGGTAATGGGCCCATCAGCCTTCTGTCATCTCTAGTATATAGTCGGGGTACCTTTAAGCACTTAATTTGGGGTTTCTTTTGCAAACTATTTTTTTGTATAGTTGTTCATCTACGTTAGTGGTTCCCAAACTTATTTGTATACCGCCCACTTTGAGAATAAATTATTTTTTAGCGCCCCCATTTTTTCACCTGCCTACTTAAAAAACATTATAACGTGAAATTGAATTAATTGATTATTGAGAGCTATATTAGCGGAGATTAAACATTCATTATAAACGAGACTTTACTATAGTCCACAAGAGTTAACTTGAGACCTAAGCGCAGTAGGTAGTACACAACGGCGCTGAGGTCTCAAGTTAACTCTTATGGGCTACACCTGCCAATGCCCATTTTTTTCTGGGTCTCTTACCGCCCCCTTTTAGGCCTGCACCCCTGCCCACAAGGGTTGCGCGGTCATGTTGCGTATGATGAACGTGAAACGTTCTGGGATATCACCACCACGCAGACGTTTTCCATGAATCCTCATTGTTGACCATATTGCGTACTATGGTCGGCAATAATAGGTCATTCCCAACTACGACATATTGTGCTGATCCGCCTATCCCACTCTATCCTTCCGGTTTGGCAACACACTGCCTCAGTACCTGCCGTTGCAAACGTCTATCGGAGGCGGTAATCGTTGGCAATCAAAAACTCTACCCTATTACATATACCCTATGTGCGAGCCAATAGTGCTCGTACAGCGTATACAAATAAACAAATTACTAAACAAGACGTATTAACATTGCGCTCACGTACAGCACTTTGCACTACAAGTTGTGGCTCATCAAATAATCTTAATAGACAACATACAACAACGCAACGTGGTGGATGAACAGGCCCCAGCATCTTTGGAAGTGTACAAATTGTACACACCCTATGCATATTCCTTGTTAAAAGGGTCCATACCTTATTGGGTCCGGTGCAGTGCGCGGTGAGCTCCCCGGGGCCGGCGCGCCTGGTGTCGATCCACGAGCGGATCTCCCTCCCGACCACGCCGCCCGCCAGTCCCGCGCCCGAGCACACTACCCGCGACGCATCCCCGCTCTCCCCGCCCAAGTTGACCTTCACCGTCAGAGGACAGCCTATCCCAATTGGACATCAAACACACATTATAATCAATTCTAAAAAAGTGTACATGAAAAAGAGTGTATAAGTTTGCAACAGGTTGAGATGGTAATCCTCTAGTGATGTGACGTCACATATCAGACAGTTGATATCGATATTTTTTTGGGTGCACAACAAAAGGAGAGTATAATAATTATTATTTTATTCAAGTATTATTTTCAAATATTCATTATAAAAATATTTTTCCGTTCATATCACAATTTATCAATATTTTTCGATCTTGATCGCGATTGCTTGAGAATGGATTAATGCTATTTTTATTTTAAATCACGTGACGAAGAGGTAACCGTCTGACTAACCGAAGTCATTTTCAATAAATAACTAAGCTGCGTACTTCTCTGCGTGCCTTAACTGTAACCGAGCGTGCACTGTAATAACGTGCGCTAATATCTATGCTGTCACTGGTCTTTGTTCTGTCGGCTCGTTGCAAACGCACCGCGTGCTACTCGTTTCGCACACACAGATTTTTATTACAGTAACTGAAATGGTTACGGTTACGGCTCACGGGTGAGATTGCGGCTTTTTTAAACGTGGCTGATGCGGACTGTTGCGGTAATAAACCTAAAGGTGACACCGATCCGTCACCGACCATCATAAGATTATCATCGTATTTCATGCACGGACCGTCAACAATCGTCGGCGAGAATATATTCGTACACATACCATACGGTCATGATATGATTCGGTGTGATGGGCAGACATCTTAAAACGGCGTGACCTATTGCGCGTTTGCGGGACATATTTTAATTATTATAAAGATTAATATTACCTTTAACTAATCTGCCAGCCCACATAACCCTAAGCTGGTGATCTCCGGCGCGTCTCGGCGTGTACGTGGCCCGCCATAGGCCCGGGCCGGCGGCCGCCAGCGCCACGGGGATGTTGTCGCCCTCGGGTGAGGTCAGCGAAGCTTCTGGAGCGCCAGGGCCCGCCGCACTACCATCTACCATACACAAGAGTCACTTAGATTGTCTTAGTTCGAAATATATTTAAAAAAAGAACACGAATGTATGTATATACATTAGCGGCGTGGACTTTATACAACTCGATTCCCGTAAGTAGCGACTAGCGACCAAAAGGTTGAAAGCACCATGAACTTTTTGGCGCTTACATTTTTATTCGTAAACATAGTATTACTGTATTACCATTCTTTTACGCTCGATCGGTTTCCACGCGTATTCGTTGAAATGGTAACTCATAACACAATCGGGCACAGGGTTTCGTTTCAAAATATGCGGTAAAATTGCAAAATAAGAAAATACATCGTGAGTTAGATGTTTTTTCAGTCGTGTAGTCCGCGCTTGAATCATATGGTATGTTTTTAAACCTGGCTTATAATAATAACAGCTGATGATTGTCCCACTGCTGGGCTAAAGCCTTCTAATATTAGGGAACGGCCATTATACCCGCCAAGCTTGTCCAAGGGGGTTTGGAAGGTTTGACCTATCGGTTTTCTCGATGTACAAGTTTCATCACGATGTTTCCCTTCACTGCTTAAGTAGTAAATGTGTTCCAGCCAGGATTCGAAACCGCGCGCTTTGACTTCGGGACGCGTGCGCTGGCCATTACGCTACCACGACTTTTGCAAACAGCACACCCTTGCTAAATTTCCACCCCGCGCAATTAATATACATATATAATCAAGAAGTTTAACACTCCTTTTTAACTATTTGATTAAGTTCGTTATTTATTTATTTCTTTTGTTTTTCTTAATTAATATGCACTCAATGTCTTTATATAATGGGCGATGTATTCGCACCACGAAGGCCAGTCGGCAAATATATTATCTGCATTCTAGTTTTGTTAAGTAAGCTGAGTTGGCCAGTTTGTGAACAACACTAAAAAAATACAATTAAATAATGATACCTTCCGGTGGTGTTTGTTACGCCGCTTAATTTCCTAACAGTAAATAAAATTGCTTTAGAAGCGATACATGACTTTTAGTAAAGTCTAATATAGTAAAATTTCATTTGATGAAATCAATGCATTCATTTTAAAATAAAACTACGTTTTAACGGTTTTAAGCGCGGTAATTTACTAAGTTTTGGTTTGTCTATTTTAATATTATATAAAAAAAAATGTAGAACTAGGCATGTTTGCTGAAGAGTTTTTTGCGCCTATTCTTCTTTTCAAGCCATAACATATTGTGAAGCGGTACCACCGCTTAGAATTAGATTAGGCTCTCATAGAGTAAATAATACCCATAAACAAAATTAAAACTAAATAATAAAAATGAACAAGTTGGCGGTAGGCTAAATAAAACTTTAACAATACTCGTTGGACAAATGTCAACTTTGCCGTCCGTGACCACGGCCACTGAAAGGCGGCCGAAACGTCAGAAAAACCAGAACGTAATAAATCACCGCGCTTAAAATCGTTAAAACGTAGTTTTATTATGTATACAAGTCGCAAAAACTTAAGAAAATATTATGCATTCATTTTCACTAAAATTATCAGTGATACATAAGGGGATGAAATTGAAATGTAATTTGCGTACAGCACAATTGACTACGTACCGACAGTGAAAACAGCGGGCGTGTGCGGCGCGGCGTGGGCGAGGCCCCTCCCCGCCAGCGTGACCCTGTCCGCGGTGTTGCCGGAGGCGACGAGCGCCCGCCGCGGCGCCCCCGCCACCAGCGCCCCGTTGTACGTCAGCTCGAACTCCTGCTCGCCGCTCACGCCCTCCGCCGCCGCCATCGTCACCACCGATCGCCCCGATACAGTTTCCACGCCTGTATGGCGGCATATACATTTTTTTATTTTATTTATTTAGGTTTATGGCTTGGCAGCCAGGCCTTTAAGCCAGATCTTAGTTTACAATATAGTTTCTTCATTTTTTAAGCCTATGTGTAGCACAGCTGAAGTGTAGGTTATCAGCTGGTGCCATTCAGTTGAGTTCTTGTGACAACTCAAAAGACCACATTTACTATATAGTTCACATTTCATACTAAACACATAACTACTACTCAAAAACTGTCAATATCCTACAAATATTGTTCATTTTAGAGTAATTTTACACATTTTTAGAAAATAAAACTGCACAGCACAACGTCCCTTTGAGTTCCCGCCAAAAACTCCGGCATATACATAATAAGGATGCGTACAACGCATCTTAAAATAAGTTCTATACATGCAGGCATGGAGGAAGAATATAATTTCCCGCGACCGGGCGGCCTGTCATAGCAGGCGACAAAACTTCCATAGCCTGGTAGTAAGGTATTTGCCCGTCTAGATGGCTATGCCCTGATCTAGAATATGCCGTCATAAGAACCTTGAGTTGTGTTCTATTAGTAGCTAGGTTCCAGACTATTTTTAGAGAGCGGCAGTGTTTCAAATGTCCAAGGGCGATGGAAACCGCTTTGACTGTCAGCTAAACTCGCGCAATAAAAACAATTCGAATATTTTTACATATAAAAGAACAGACGATAAAATAACGTTCCATCAACTAATTTTTTTAAGCATCATGACAGAAATTATTTTAATTACTTTTCAGATAATAATAAGTACGCTCATACAAAATCGATGAGGCTGCGAAGTTTTGTGCGATGATAAAAGTATTTCAGTTGATTTGCTCACCATTCCATTATAATGATAACAAAATATAAAGGATAATAAATAATTGTTCAATAACAAAAGAAAGATATCCTGAAAAAAGCACCAAGTTCATATTGGTTTGACCAATTGTAGTTTGTTAAGTATTGCCAGAAGACTGTCAATATCTATCGCAGTATAAAATATATTTTGTATCAGATAAAATATTTTTTATATATCAATGTTTCTTATGGGCTATTCATACAGCCACTTCCATCAGGGCACTGTCGAATGACTAGACCCAAGAAATCCGGACTTGAAGCTATAAAAGAAGATAGTCTGGCTGATGAAAGTCGAGACTGCAAAAGCGGGGTCAATGTAAAAAATGTATGACAACTCTAAATTACTACAGAGTATTATTACAATAAACAAAAAGTTGCGCAAAATGGAAAACGAAAAGTAGCAATACGGACCGCGGGCTTCGTTTAGGACGCCCGGACGCAACCGATATTTGGTATTAATATGATATATTTTTTAAAATCATAATATCGTTATGCCGTTTGTTTATATGATAGAAGTAAGTGATTACTCACGTTGATGTCTTCCCGCTAACAAGCATTCCAGGGTGCCAGGACCCGCATTGCTAGTATCGAGTACGAGTTTGGAAGGCGCTCGTACTCTTCCCGCGTTGTCAGTTCCCCATCCACCGACCGGCATTATGGCTGACGTGTCTATCACCTGAAGTCAACATGTAACGTTAAATATAAGATCGCTAAAATAATTAGCTTTATATCTGTTAATACTAGAAAACAAAGTTGTATAAACTTATGGTTACAGAAAAAACGATAAAATAAACAATGCAAAATAATGTATAGTTCACAACAGGACGAAATGGCAATTTTCTAGTGATGTCACGTCACCATACCATATAGTGGATATCGATAAATTTATGATATGCATTCAATGTGAGTAACACTATTATTATCTATTTTTTTAGTAGTCTACAGATATTGTAGGGGCTATAGGAATTACTATTTTACTGTTAATTCTATGTGATGTTTAAAACTAATAAATAAAAACAAGTAATACTTTCAAACAGCCCGATTATATGACTGATTGATAGGATATTTGTAACAATTATTTTTCCAATACTTTTCTGGCTAGTTCTCGTGGTAAGGAATTAATTATTATTGGGTTTTTTTCATGTAGTGAAGAAACATTTTCATTACACATTTATTATACAAGCACCAACGTGAGAGAGGTCGATAAACGGGGTCGACACAGATTCGTGCAACACTAAAATTAAGGATGCCCCCCTCTTCCCCTCACAACTCACTTTATACTTCGATTGCCAAGTCGACCTGCCGCGAACTATTGGCTCATGAATTTTTTATCACGTCCCTTTAGAACACGCTGTGAAGCAGTGTAGGAATGTTTAACTAAGTATTTCATTTTGCTTGATTTTTTTCTATTACAATTTGAGTATTTGGGTGTATTCTAACAAAAAGTAAATATTTACATACTTTGACTGAAAAGGGGCTTCCAGGCAATGGTCCCGATGAAGTAAATATCCTAACTTCGTATAGTCCGACGACTAATGGTATGTAGGCGCAGAGCCACTCGCGCGGCGCACCTCCCACTACTCGGCACTCTAGTAGACCCGAGTCCGTGGTGTCTTCTTTGTCTTCTGTCAGTCTTTCGACCTGGAAAAATGTCCTTTTTAGGATCTCGTAGATAAATGATAATACAGAATTAAGTTTATCCATTTCACGGGTCGTTTTTGCGTTTGTCGGTTCACAGCCGTCTTATTTAGAGATCCAGGACCGTCAGGCACTGGGATTTAGGGAGCGCAAACCGATCACGATCACCTTGACGTACCAGGAGTAATTTACTAGTTTTAAAAATTACTTAACAACATGAATTATACTTATAAAAATGTAGAAATCAACATTATGAACTTTGTCAGCTTTTGGTACATTTGTCTTTTTAGATTGCGACTTGTGATGTGCAAGTCAATCATAAAAACGATATTGACTTTCGAACAAAGTCGCATAGCGAATTCAAAGAGACATTACGAAAATGGAATAGAATTTTTATCCAATGTTGGCTATAAAGGCGAGGGCTTATTTATTGCCTGTTGAGACTTATAAATATCATAATGTACATGAAATTTCAAAACTAATTTAGTTGGTAACTGTTTAAGAGCTATAATACGGCCGGCGTATCTTGGCCAATGAGAACATAGGCTCTGCGAACTTTAGCGCATATAAACTCGTGAAGAAAATACAGTGACTAACTAGTACAAAGCAATGAAAAAATACAGGGATGAAGGGCGACCAATGTATTAACTGACGAGTCGTATGCCCACTCATCACACGAGTGTACATGCTCTAAAGTTCGCAGAGCCTATGTTCACGTTTGCCAAGTTACGCCGGCCGTATTATAAGTGCAATTACTATATTGTTGGAAGGTTACCTGCACTGTGGGCGCAGTATCCTCGACGCAGTGTATGGTGAAGGCGGCCTCCTTGCCCACGTGCGCGTGCACCAGCCCCGTGCCTGCGCATCGCGCCGCGCTGCTGCTGCGGCCGCTCAGCACGCCCAGCGACACCGGACTACCCGCCACTGGCGCTCCTGAGTGGAAACCGATTATTACAATACATTAGTTACAAAATAACAATATAGTCACAACTACATTAGGCACACGACGAAGCCCATGCATCTATACTAATATTATAATTACGCCAGAACACCTGAACGGATCGGGGTGAAATTTAGCACGAAAATAGATTGTACCTACAGTCTTGAATAGCACATAGGCTACTTTTTATCGCGTAAAAATGTACGATTACTGTGGTATAAAATTAAAGCAAGCGAAGCCGCGGGGAAAAGTATTATATAACAGAAAAAAGAAACAATTTTACTGACGAAAATGAATCCCATAACACAAAAAATAATCTAGTTGTTTCGAGCTACATTATATCCACGCCTTACGAAACGACATCACGTACGCGACGTCGATTTAGATTAACTCCACGCGATCAGAACGAGTTGTAGACGCGAATAGGTTTGGTTCATACCTACTTTGCAGCAGTAAGACGTCTCAAACATGTACTTCGGCCTAATGTAGATCTCCCTTAATTATTAAGCGAGTGAGAAGACGTGCGGACAAGAATTTGTAAACTTAATTGATCGAGTTGGCACAAGAATCTGCAATTTGGCTGAGGCTAAGATGGGAGGTTATATGAGGCCACCCCTAAATTGGCAGAATAAATACACAACTAGAAATTGTTTTAATTTACCTAACCAATGTCTATGGCTCTTTTAGTTTCTCAGGCATTTAACAAACTTCGTAAACGTATGTATGATATCTTACCTCCATAATTGATGTAGATACGGTAATGCGCTGGGACGGTTGGTCGCAGGCGAACTTTGTAAACGTGCCCATCTTCTCTTAAGTCTACGGGAAGACGCACGCGCCGCTCACTCATCGCTTCACATACCACCTCCAATTCACCAACACCCGCATCTTTTGTGTCCACTAGAAAATAAATATCAATTCCTATATATAACATATTTCTATCATTTACGAAAGTTTGTTTACGTAGAATTAACAATATTTTAATGCAGTTACAGGCAAAATTATTTTTTTATTATTACTCAAGTTATTTTCATGTTGTTAGACAGAAACATACTGAAGAGTCGTATAAAAACCTCTAAAACCCATAAAAAAATAGAAGAATAAATAGAGTAAATAAATGACGTACAGGACACATATAGGAATTAAAGTGTACCTGTAATATTTATTCAAATTTTTACTGCTTGCAAAGCGTGTAACTTATGTAATGGCGTGTAGACTTAATTTCATATTCTCACCTGAAAAATTGATCGGTGTTTGTGCAATAATGTTCCCGGTTGGTAGTCCAGATATTAAAACCCTGTTTGGGTTGAATGACTCGCAAGTGTACGGGCTGCCGGATACAGGCTTTGAGAGGTGTAGTACTTCTGTAAATCCATGTCATAATAAGTGCGTGCCTCTAGTTTAAAGAGCAAGCATTAATACAGGTTACATTGTATTAAATTTTTATGCTAGTGGAATTTTCCCTGGAAGATTAATTTAATTTTATATCGATAAATATCCTATCTCCCGGGATGAAAAGTATCTATGTTACGTCAATGAACACGATGCTGAAAATGACCAAAATAACCTAAATGACGAAATTGGCAAAGAACAAAAAAACCTATCCTACATTCTGGGATAAAGACATAAATCTATCCCATTATCCGGGATGAAAATATCCCTTGTCTAATCTCAGTATTAAAATTACATATATGCCGAATCGAAATCGGAATCGATCAAATAGTTTGTCGTAGAAGCAAACACAGAGATATTTTAACAAACAGAGAGATAGATATTTTTATCACGGAATCTATCCCATTTTTCGGGATAAAAAGTTCCATCCCATGTTCATCCTCGGCATGGAAAATATGTATATACTGAGTTTCAGCCAATTCGGTCTCGTAGTTTTTCTGTGAAGGCGTAAGACTTTATTTATTTATTTTCTGGATTTTCCACATGACTTTTCTTGTGTATGCTTCAGCTCTATAAAGCACGAGAACTATTACATTATACAGTACAGATACTATTTGTATCCTATATCCAGTCTTAAAAACTACTACTACTCTAAAGAATACTAACATGCCAAATATGACATTCCTTGCACATCCATCAAATAAAAAAAAAATACATGGCCATTTAAAGTATAGGTAAAGAAAACAGTGAATTTTCTATAAAATTTTACATTAAATTACTGTATATAGTAGTTATATTAATGAATTACCCAGTTATAGTTAAAAGAAAATTGAGTAGACTCGGACCGATGTCATCAATACCCAGAACAGATAGAATAAATAAAACAGTATGTGACCAAATATAACTGTTCCAAATCGAGACCGCGACATATTTGTAAATGAAAAACAGTATTCATATCATAAAGACAAAACCAGCAAATTTATATTGAAGGGAATGGAATAGCTTTAAATAAAATATAACAGATTCGTATTACGTACCTATTGTGCTCTGACCGACTTCAGTTATGGTGAATTCAGCTTGCAATAATCCAGACTTGGTCTGATAGCACCTGACTGGCAGTGCTCTCGCCCCGGGCCCAGACACGACCACGTCGAACTCCCTCGCGGGTCTGCCCAAGGTGTCGATGCTGAACGAAGCCACTTTGTTCACTAGCGCTTGGTACAAGCCCAGGCCAGATACTGAGACCTGGAAGGAATATTATTAAAATCAATATTCTAAACATATATATTTCTATTGCTAACTTTGAGCAAGTTTTTCTAAATTTTCAAAAGTAGAAAGCAAATATACATAGAGATTGATAAACAATTTTCATCAGATATGTCATTGGTTTACCAGCTTTAGGCAACAAAATATAGAGACTAGAATAATCAGCATGTTGTAATATTTAATAAACTTATTACAGCGGGGTTTTATATCTTACTATAACTTACTACCGCTGTTTATTCTACCATTAGAAGAAATTAGACATTACTTAAATGCAGTTTATGTCAAATCTTAACTAGAAGTAAGGCAAATGAATGGATTATGAGTCTCTAGTGTTTAAATTTTAGACACAAAATATGTAAAGCCGATTCCCCAAAAATAATGATAACTCGAAAACATTTTGGCAAAACCTGCCTTTTCACGTGAAATAATTAATTTGTCTTTTGCCTATATATTATTTGTTGGGGTTTATTACTCAATAATTGATTTCAATATATAGAAATTATGTTATAGATATATTGTTATAATCTATCGGTATACAAATTTGAAAAGTGAAATGAATACAAGCGTAACACAAAAGTACGTTTTCCTGCGCAACATATTCCTTGCACAACTTTCACTTCGTACAAGAAGTAAACTCTAGCCCTGCGTCGGAGCTAACGTACACACAAATATAAAATTAGGGGAATTTCGCAAAATATTTTTTTGACAGGATGATTGTCATTTTTAGAAATGTTCTTTGAAGATAATTTACCTCTTGGCCGTGATGTGGTGGTTGCACATCGATGATTAGGGGCTCCCTTGAGGTGGGTGTACCGCTCCATAGCAACGTGAGTCGATGCGGTGCAGCCCTCGCCGGGTGCCACACGAGCTCCTGCCTCCCGCCGCCTCTTCGCCGCACCGAGTGGGGCACCGCTTGCCCACCGCACGTCACTCTCCCGGACAGACGGCCCGCGCCCGCGTTCGCTGTACTCACTTATAAAACAGAATAGATACTATAGTAGAATTACTTTGTCCGTGTAGTTTGGGTCATAAAATAATCGGAGCGGTGAAGGGAGTATTTCGCTCTCTCTTCCACTCACGAGCCTTATGGGTGGGCATAGTGATGCGCATTATTGTTGTCGATAAGCATTATCGATAGTGTATTTAGTTTTATTTTGTGGGTTAGTGATGAAAAATGAAAGAAAAATAGATAAAACAACGTTTTTATTAAAATAAGGATAATAATTATTTATAACAAATTATTAATTAGGTATCTATGTATTAAAAAACTACAAGTACAAAAGTTTTGAATGTAACAAGTTATATTAAAAATAAATATAAATACTTATATGTAAGTTTAAAATTAACAACAAAAAAGATAATAATGATTTTTATAAGAATGATAATCTTTCTTTGATAACAATGAGTTTTTATCGATAATGGCCTTGCGCCCGCGCAACATGCTCACCGCCTTAGCCGGGCTGAGGCCGAGCTATGATTTATGACCCAACTGCACAGACACAATAATTCTACTATAGTACCTAATACAGCAAAGACCTTATTTACATTATTTTTATATTATAATTTGTAAGGATATTATTTAAAACAAAATTTTAAAATTAATAAGCCCTATATTAAATTTTCGAGATGCCAACTTTACTCGCGTAAATTTACTACAGAAAAAATACCATTACAGTTATCGATAAGAAATTTCATGATAATCAACGATTTTATTCCGAAACCCATACACACCAAATGGATCAACATGCTTCCAAACGCATTTCTATCTTTAATGGATAATGCGAATATGATTGGTTTCTTTCAAATGCACTTTTATTATTAAAAAAATATTGCAGGCAGGTGAGGAGAGCAAATCATGTGATCACTTTATCAATAAAATCAGCAATTAAAGAGACATATTGTAAATTTTGTTATTAATCATTTAACTTTTAAACAAGATAGATATACAGGCTTACGGTTTGTAAATGCATTTTTTGAGCAGTGTTCAAAAAAATAATTTGATACTGTTACAAAGTTAGTTCTCTAGTATTTATATAAAACTTTCAATGGGACTTCTGAGAACGGCTCACCTATAAATATAAAATTAATATAAAAATATGTTACATATTACGATGACAGTTACCTGTAAGTATCGCCGGTCGATGTGCAACTGCGTCACCAATAGACAGTACTTTAACAGCTGACGCGTCTAGTGCTTCTACTTCTGCGATGGGGCCTCTTGAACTTCCCACCACATATCTGCCCACCCTGTTAGCTGGGAAGGTCAATAGCCCATTATCCTCTACATGTGCTTCGGATATCTTCGTGCCAGTTGGAGATATCACTTCCACGTCTGTAAGATTTTCATCCACTTCGACTGTGGCTACGCCTCCTAAAAGAGTATACAATTTATTCTATAGTAATAACACATTTACTTTCTAATGAGCGCTGAAAGTTTTATGGGATACGTAATTACACTGAGTAATTTATATATGAGAAATTTCAAACATATAAAAATACAAATATTCTGAATGAATTAATCGTGTGGTGTATTT
Source organism: Dendrolimus punctatus (assembly GCA_012273795.1). NCBI lineage: Eukaryota > Metazoa > Arthropoda > Insecta > Lepidoptera > Lasiocampidae > Dendrolimus > Dendrolimus punctatus. Next base: position 18,199,441 of record CM022531.1, on the reverse strand, counting down.
TCTCGTCATATTATTAATTGTTGAAATTAATTTATATATATATCGATTATGGTAATCAATAAGTTATTTTATTTGGGATCTTTTTTTAAGTTTTCTCGTTTTACAGATAGTGCTGATGATTGTGCAATTAAAAAAAATATAACGCTTTTTTAAGCCATATCAACAGACTCATTACATTGATCCCAAAGTTCTCGTTTCCTTTAACGACTTCATAGACTCCTAAAATAATAGTAAGTAGAAAACTTACCGATTTGCACATAAGTATGTGGTTCATTGACTCTGCAGACGAAGGGACTGCCGGGCACAGGTTGTTCGTTGAAAGTGACCGAGACACGGTGGGGTTCGCGGGACACAGGCACGAACGTCACGTCGTATAAACCACGAGCCACTGCGACAACCTTAAAAATATTTTTATGATTATTTTATAAATTAGAGTAGAGCAAGTTAATGATATAAAGTAACTTTTTCAAGTGGACCTTCAAGACCAAATCCTATACGAAAAAGACTCAAAGGAGTCTCGTGGCCGATTTGGCAAAAAATAATCATCAGGAATCAAAAACCATACGAAATAGCGAAAAACGCTCAAAAGAGTCCCAGGGCCGATTTTGACAAAAAATAATCATCAGGAACGAAGTCAGCTGATTTTTGAAAAAATTGTTAGAGACTTTATGATGATCCAATATATGGGTATATTGTTATAATTAGTATTGTTATAGTTAGATAAAGTTATAATTAACAATACACATTCATTCTGTTAATGTTAATGACATATACCTCGGCTTTAACAGTTGTGGACGGGGTAGAGACCACGAGTTCCAACGTGCCTTCTCCAGCGCCAGCGGCGTCTACACTAAACGTCACTGGTTTGCCCACTTCAACGCCCCTTTCTTCGTCATTGCCGTCATCTAGACTAAGGCCTTCAAGTGTTCCTTCTAGCTCTGAAACGTTAATATACAAGAGTGCATGATAACTTTTTTGTTGCGAAGTTGGCTAACAGGCAAACGGACCACCTAGTGTTGGCTAGAACACGATTATAAAATAAGTTTCTAAGAATAACATGACTTTTTGTATTGAGCCAGTACAATGTAACATTTCAAACGAGCGAGGGGTTTTGTACCGCGACAGTTTATTTCAAGCGATGAGGTCGGAGAGGGAGGGTCATTCCTTCATTTGACCCGTTCCTCACAATTTGTACCATCGCGGTACAGTCAAAATTTCTAGTTCGGAAATGTTTGTTAAGTCTCGGATGTGATCGGCATCGGTCACCTCATTCTACTAGCAGTCGTACATGACATGTCATGTCGTCCCTCTTTGTCATATGAATACCCTCAGAGGCGTTATTGTACTGTTATAGCATAAGCCTCGTCCGTCCTTCTTACATTTGAGGAGAGAGTAGTAGGGTGACAACAGTTTTGTACTCTTAAATTTTCCAATGTTGAGTCGTATCAATGCAAAGTATTTTATACGGGAGAAATGTACTAGCTCATATGTGTCCTAATCAATACTAGGCTACCTAATGGAAGGTAGTAATCGTTGCCTATAGAGATATGAATTAGGGGGATTCAGCTATTGGTATATATATGTATATGGGTAGTAATATCTATAGTGACAATGCATACTGATCATATAGAGTCTTTATTGATCTAGTTAAGTATTTTTTTGTAGTATTATTTTATCTTCACTTCAAGCGTTATAAACACAATGGTGTTCAGTAATACATAACAAGACACAATACAATTCTATTAATAAACTAGTCGATTGTTATATAAAAACTGTTAGTCAAAGAACAAAGCAGGAATAAGTTTGCATTGTGAAATATGCATGAGACTGCAATAACATCACTTTATCACACTGACGCTCGCATCATTTGTTACGATTTATACCAATGCATTTTTACTTTATAATATACATATCTTATAGAATCCATTTCATTTTAAGAAAATAAGAGTCACATTAAAACAAACCAAAACTAACCGAAACAGTATTAAAGCATTTATAATGAGAACATTCATATATGTTACTGAGAAAATTGAACTGTCTAATAGCTCAATATTATGCAAGTTCTAATCCATAAAAGTTTATCACTTACCACCAGGTCCAAGTCCAGTAACCCTGACCCTACGCACGTCGTACACATTGCAGGTAAACGGCGAACCTGGAACATGTCTACCCGCGCAAGTCACTTGAACACTATGCCGTCCGACTGCTTCGGGTGTATACGTGGCGGTGTATCTGCCATCGCCCGTGGGAGTTACGCGAGTGCGCACGTTACTGCCGCCCGGACCGGCGACGTATACTGTTGGTTCTACGGCTGAAAGGACATTTTTATATAAGCATTGTGTACCTATATTTAAATAAAGACGCCGGTGAAATACCCAAGTAATATTTTTTAAATAACTTAAATTTTAATGTAAATATTTTGAATGAATGGGAATAAGGTGTGTTTTTAAATAAAATAATTGTTATAAACGCTTGGAACACCAATCCTGTCAGAAATAAGTGTAGCGAGTGTGTTGCCAATTCCCGAAAAAAATTGGGGAGGTTCGAGTTCAGCAGAGGCCCTTTACAAGGCTGATCTTATAATTAAAAGTAAAAGGTTTGTTGTTCAAAATTATTATTAACAAACATAAAGGTTCCAAAGGAGTGGTTTGTACTTTGCGATGGTATACTTAGAAACGTTGCTGAAGGCGAATAGGCGAGTGTCGCAAATTGGTAATTTCGAAATTACCAATTTTCTCAAACAGCTATCACTCAGTTGTAAAATACCCAAATTAGGTACGAAAGAACACCATCATTGATGCATATATCAGGATTTGAACCCAAATTATGATTTTGAATGATACAGGTGTATCTTTGCCATTCAATGACTTAACATAAACTTGTCATAAACCAATGCATATTTTGATTTGAAAATAACTGGGGTATTGGTTGTGCTAAATATACTTCGAAATACATAGTTTTGAATCGGAGAGTTAGTATATTGATAGATCAAAGCGCACTTACCACGACTAGATTGGCGACGTTCTGAGGTAAGCACAGGTAAAAGATACATTAAACCGAGGTGCATTTATAAGGAGTCTACTGAAAGCTAATGTTATGGTCTATCCTAGGATGACAACTAATTTAAAATTTGATTTTTTGACTGTTTAAATTGTATAATTTAATTAATACGACAATATTTAAATTATAACTTTTCGTTCTAGAAACTATTAGGAATAATATGCGACGTATTAATTACATTTTCGGATACGCGAAAATATTGAACGACACTTTGACCACTGTCGTTACATTTGTGTCCGAGATGATATTGTTGAAAATAATAAACTAAAATAGGTACACAATCATTCTGTTTTATAAACATGGGTATTGTATTTTTAGATAGACAATGATTGTAAGACAACTATGACCTTCATTTGTTTGTATGCCAATCGGTTAAATTTTGACATTAAATTTGACGGCTTTTGTGGTTGACCTGCCTAAGCCTTTGCCAGCTAACCTCACTAAATGAGGCTACTGGTACGATTTCTGGAATGGTAAATTTCGAAACGAACTTTCTGTTATTATTAACTACGGTCTGGGTGTCTGGGATCGCCCTGCATGGTCTGTTGTATATAACACAACCGAAACTTGCTTACTTTGGGGATATAGAATGTATGTGTTTTCAGCGGTAGTAAGGGCAATTGAAGGGACGCTAAGTAATATGAACCGGCCATGACACAACATTTAAGAATTAAGGAGAAAGAAAACTCACTATGGAATCCAGTGAGATGTATTTCGGCAGATTCTCCCCTGGGAGTGGAAATGAGGCCGGGGCCGTTGGCCCGCGCGTCCGGGGCGGCCGCCGGCGCCGTCACGACACAAGTGAACGGCGAACCGGGCACTGCGTGGCCGTTGAAGCGCACCGACAACGTATGTGGCGCCGCTTCCACCGGTTTGAAATTCACCTACAAGCAATTACAGATTTATTTCAAGGTGGTATTCCTGTCGAAATAGTCAAAAATGCTGCTTTTAATGACTTCAAATGTACCTTAAATCTAGCATTGCCTTCGCTCTGTACGTAATTTGGCACATTTCTACCGTTGACAGCGACAATAATTTCCAAATTGCCAGCACCTAAAACAAAAGCAGTTTCTTTATTAATTTAAATAGAACAAAAGAAATATTCATTCATTTAGAAATTAAAGTATCGCGGCATTTAGGACGTATATTAAGAAATATAGTTTCAAGAGAATAAGTATTCTAGAAAATTGTTGCATAGTAGCTTAAATACACCTTGCTTCGGCTTAAAAAGTGGCTAATCGAGCACACTTTTTTTGAAAATTATTAGTTCATGGAATACAATGTGAACAAATATTGTGATTGTTTCAATTCATAAAAATTTTAATACGGAAAAATAATAATCCAAACGTTCGACGTTAGAAATAAACACACTTCTGAAATGCAACAGAACAACTTAAACGAAAATAAAATTCAGTTATAAGCCTTTAAAGTAAAATAAATTTAAAATGAATAAACTCACCAGCGTGTGAGGCGTTGATTGTAAATGATACAGGCCTGCCAACGATACCGGGCGATATGTCCGTGACATTGACCCTCGCAGCACTGTAAGCCTTCACAAGGAACGGACTGCCCTCGACATGGCCGCCCATAGCGCCCGCACGAACCTACACCAATATTAGTTTTTTTTATTAAAACAAATTACATATACCTATATTTTATACATCTAAATATAAAAATCCGAAACGACTAAGAACAGTCTACAATTTACATACAATAATCAATAGTGAAGCTAATGTTAGTATTGTGCCATAATTTCAACACTGAGGCAGCAAGTGAGAGAAAGACAGCACATGACGATATATAAAAATGTACTGCATTCTTGCCCTCTATACAGGAAGAGGATTTTCCCTTTCTGTCACCTGTTACTACTGAGTTATAATTGTGACACAGTCGTTGACAGTAGTCGTATGAACTTTACTAATGTTCCCCAGTAAGCAATATGTGTGATATAACAATATGTGCATTTGTATAATAATCGTGCAAAACGAATTAACACTTTATTATAATAATTTTAGTGTACCATGGACGATCATTACGCTACACTATTGTTGCACTCTGTTCACTGTTCACTTGTGATATTTTGTAACTTCAGTTGAAATTGAATCTATATAATATAATAACATTCTAAGCATGCAGTGTGAATACACTAAATGAAGGATGGAGAACACGATGCATATTTTTTTTATTTTTTTGTGTCCTTGTCGATTTTCACTGATCGATACCAAATTTCATGTAATAAAATGTAATTTTTTATCCCAGAAATCCCGCGGGAATTTTCCCGGTAGCGGTTTGAAGTCGTTCGGGTGCATAAAACTTAGTTTATTTCGACACTGTTTTTACTAAAGCAATAGCAGCGGTATTTTGAGTCCCGGGAAATCCGCTGAAATTCCAAGTCAAGAGTGGACGAAGTCGCGGGCATATCCAAGTTTTCTCTAATATTATAAAATACTAGCTTCTGCCCACGACTTCATCCACGTGGATTATTTTAAAAAAACGTAACTTAAAAAAACCGATTTTGAAACATTCTTCATTGGTACTCCGCTGCTATTGGTCTGAGCCTATAGCCTTCCTCGATAAATGGAATATCTAACACTGAAAGAGTTTTTCAAATCAGACCAGTAGTGCCTGAGCTTAGATTCATTCAAACAAACAAAGTCTTCAGCTTTATATATTAGTATAAGATTTCTTATTTAAGAATTTAGACGTCGTGTCGTTAATGTGTCGCACAATTCTAAAGGCATATCAAGAACGCAGCTATGAAATAAAGACGAAATGTATGCTTATCTTTAACATACCTCAATACTGTGGTCACCGACGTCGACTGGTACAAATGAAATAGTATATCGTTTGCTGGGCTCATTTTCGCCTACTGTTTCTTCAGCTGATACCTAAATGATAAATTTTGAATCGTGAAAAGGTATCTACAGTAAAGTTATTAAATGTGCATGAGTACACCTCGTATTGCTGGGCCTCCTTATTATAAGAGGACATGGATATTATACCTGCCACACGTGTCCAAGACAATTTGGCCGTTTTGAGACATCGCTTACCTCGGTGTGCATCACGATGTATTCCTTCACCGTCAGCACACGATAATTCTCCCAAAATGCACATTAAATCAGAAAACTGTTTGAATGGCGCAAGCTTTTCGACCAGGTTTCGAATGAATTAAAACATTAGATTTGATATTTTGATTTAATGGATGGTTATGACTGATTAATTGAATGATAGATAGATAAAACTTTATTGCTCACAAAAATAATTACGATAATTCATAGGTATGAAGTACAATAGATAATTGGTATAACAAAATGTGGCTTTATCGCTAAAACCGGTCTCTTCTTGATAACCTGACCTAAGAGTAATTTCTATAATATCTGTTATTAGACGGCGAAAGAAAAAAATTACACACATGGAGATCAATTACAATCTAAGATAGTGTAAAATAGCATATACATCATTACATAGGATTAACATAATATTTTTAAATATGGCAAAAGATTTATCTTTTCCGATATCTGTGAACAAAGAGGTCTAAAGGAAGACAGACTGTGTGGTGAAGGAGTTTGTGTTGTGTATATGTATTGGACTATTTAGTCCTTAAATATATTTTTTGTATGGTTTACCTGTACAGGTACTGGTCTTCGCGCCGGCCCCAATACTTCGACATGTGGCGAAGTGGGCGAGTCCACGCTGAATGTGTACGCGTCGCCCACTGACACCTTATCCGGGGACTCGCTGGATCCGGCTCCGATTACACGCGCCGGCGCAGATATGTGGCATACGAACGGACTGCCTGGTTAAACATATATGATTGGTAATTAAATTAAAAAAATATTATTATGATCCGCATATCCAGTTTCAAATAAGTATTCATGATTATTGCCCATATATAAAAGTTAGGTTTTATAAATAGCGATTAAGATTTGAGTAATTCTGAGAACAACGGGACTATACTAAAAAGATTAGTAGTTACGTTAGATTTAAAAGACGGGCTAAAATCTGTTTAAATTAAATTTTATACAAATATGCATCATTAGATATGGTGAAAATCATAAAAAAATATACTAACGCAACTTTACCGATATAATGGACTTGTATAATTAATGATAAAAAAGGTGTACTTATATTTAAATCCTTTATATATCAAATCCAAACTCCTCATTTGTACATTTCAATGCTAAATTATCAAGATAATTGGTACAGTAGTTATATTTTTTTGAAATATGAGTGAAATATATATTTAATACGGCATGATTAATCACTTTTTCCGGTCAGTATAAAAAAGACTACCCCCTCTCTTGGGCAATATAAAAACAGATAATGTAGTTTTTTTTTGTTTATTAAATGAAATTAAAGTTACATTACTCTTGTAGAAGGACAATAACAAATTTCTTTCACTTTTTCCTATGGCTTGGCAAAAGTGTAGAATTGTCATTATGATTAATAGATGTCAACAAATCGAGATATCAAAAATATCGATTTTTAAATACGAGAGTTGTGAAGCGGCGGTTAAAACCAAAACCAGTGACCCAAACAGTGAGTTACGCTACTTTCAGATCAAAGCGCACGAGCCGAGCGGGGAAGCGAGCGTGCCACGGCAGCGGCCAGTACGTGACAGAACAGATTATTACCATTTATTCATTAATGATATCATTTGAATGCGAAGAAAACAAAGGTTATGGTGTTTGAAAGAGAAGAGACCAGAACGAATGCAAGGATAATGGTCGATGATGTTATGCTGGAACAAGTGAATGAGTTTGTATATCTTGGATGTGCTTTTAGCAGGGATGGAAGGTACACCGCTGACATAGAAAGAAGAGTAAATTTGGGGAATAGTGTGAATGGAGCGTTAGGTAAACTTCTAGGCGCTAAAACCTCAGCCAGAAGGCCCAACTTACCATACACAACGCGGTTCTGGTACCTACGCTCACGTATGGAAGCGAGAGTTGGGTATGGAATAGAGAGCATGAAAGTAGAGTAAACGCGGTCGAGATGCGAGCACTGCGCAAAATCTGCGGAGTGACGCTTGCGGACCGCGTTCGTAATAACGAATTAAGAAAGAGAGTTGGTCTGAAAGAGAGTGTCGGGGTGAAGGTAAGGAAAGGAATGCTCCGTTGGTTCGGGCATGTGGAAAGAATGTATGATGAAAGAATGACTAAACAGATATACAATGCAAAAGTGGATGGATGCAGAAGTCGCGGAAGGCCATGACACACCTTCCATGATCAAATTGATCATGTATTAGCAGAAGGTGATGTCAGGAGCCTTAAGAACAGACGAGCGTGCATGACAAGAGCTATGAATATCAAAGAAGCAAGTGAGGTCTGTAAGAATGGGCCTGTGTGGCGCTCTGTTGTTCGTGCCTACCCCGCAAGGGACCTGGCGTGAAGTTATGTATGTATGTGTTCATTAATAACCATTTAAACAATAGTTAAAGTCAGATGTGACACTCGCCGGCCGCCGCCGTCCAGCAGTATCGCTGCGGCATGCGACACGTCGCGGCATGCGCTCGCGGCCTGCCCCCACATGCGCCCATACACGCTATACATGTGGCACGGCACGACCGAATTTATCACATCGCCGACAGAAGTAGGGAAGTATTCAAACTGCTCGGTCCAAATGATTTTATCAATTTGACATTCTGAACGACATTCTTGGTCATTAATCATAATGATTGGCTCATATTAATACTGCACGGTTAATAAAATATCTGTAACGATACACAAGGCTATAATATGGTCGGCGTAACTTTGCGAATGTGAAAATAGGCTCTGCGAACTTTAGCGCATATAAACTCGCGAAGAAAATAAAGTGACCAACTAGTACAAAGCAATGAAAAAATACAGGGATGAAGGGCGACCAATTGTATTCACTGACGAGTCGTATGCCCACTCATCACACGAGTGTACATGCTCTAAAGTTCACAGAGCCTATGTTCACATTTGCCAAGTTACGCCGGCCGTATTATACTTAAAACTATAAATAAGCCATTTGTAAACACATACCCGGCACGTGATCTCCGTTAAAGCGCAGTTCGACAGTATGAGGTCTCGGATCGCGTGGCGTGAAACTAATAGCATATGTATGCGCCCCTTGGGCTGCCGCTGCAGTCGGTACTCGTCCGCCATTCACTGTAACCTCTAGGTTTCCGGGACCGGCAGCCATAGTTTCAACTATCAAAAGAGAGAAATAGGTTTTTAACTATTGTTACACAAAAGTTTCATTTATCTGATGGTTTTCAAAATTTGAACCTATGATTCTGCCTGTTGGCAGACATTGGAAGACGAATTATAATAAATGAATTGAAGACATCAGTGGATGAAGGTGATAAGTCGCATAATTCCAAATCTGAGTAAATCGAGATAAAAGTTTTACTTTTATTTTAAAATGAACTGAAATTAACACCTTTTTCAACTCTTTTATTTTTTTAAATATACCTTATATCTATGGTCTAAGGTCTGTAGTCATTTGGTATCGACTTATAACCTTCATCTACGCAAAAAAAGCAAAAAACCGAATACGCGACATATCACCTTCATCCACTCACGTCTTCATTATGTATGACTCTAAATATGAATTCATATAAATGATATTGTTTGGTTCAAATAGCATTATTTACGTTGCATGAGGGATAACAGCGTCAGTTGAAATGTGGAGGAATAGACAGTCGCCGTTTTTTTAAATCTACTTAAAATTACAGTCCGCGAATAATCGAATGCTATTGCAACGAATGTATGATCTGGCTTTCAAGAACAACATAAACATTTGTTGTAGATTTTAAATAGATTTAAAGAAAGAAAGAGGTGATGTGGGTATTCCAATAAAACCAGTACTTGTTACCAATTAAATAAATCTGCTTGTGTATGGAGAGTTCGACAATTAAATAGTTTTACCTAGAAATGTAACTGGCTTCCCGACGGTTCCATGTGCGACATCTTTTACTCTTATTGCTGTTACGTCAAATACCTGAAAAACAATGAAAGCTATGAAGAAAAATACCAACACAATCTATTTGAGAACAATTCTTTTAACTGAATAACATAATATACGTTTTTTCCTCTCTGTACTTGAGAATCTAACAGTTTCTTAAAAAATAAAATCTAACAAGTATGTAATAGGCACACCCAATGATGCGTTCGGTCTGTAGAGGTGAAAACCAGTCTAAATTATTTATATTTATCTATGGAACCATAAAAAGCCAATAACCGAAAATAATGCAGAATTATATATTATTATCTTAAAAAGTACTTAACAAATTTTCTACAAAATGATTTTCGTAGAAAATATTTTTGAAGTTTAAAATCTTTGAGAACTTTCTCCTACATAGTTCAAAAGTCAATGCCTTTCATCTATCTCTATTTTTCGACCTTTTTCTTTTTTTCTTAATTTTTCAGTCACAGGTGCAACTTTCAAAGATCTTGTAGTACCACACATTCATTTCGACATTATCATCTAGCCCGACTGGGTGGAGTGAGAACAAATGCTCTTCAGTTTTGGAGGGAAGATCATTCGGCGAGGCCTTTCCTAGGCCTCGCAGACCAGGGCCCAACTAGTATTTTATATATTTTTTTGTATGTCTCGGAAATATTTGCCGTCTGCAGTTATTGCACAGCGCCAATTGGCTTTTAAGTGTTTCATTACAGAACCCTCAAGAGTGTATTATGACAAAATACCTTCAAATGAAACGGACTCGCAGGTATGGGTACGGAGTTGACGAGCACATTGAGCCGATGTTCGCCCACCGCTCGCGGCACGAACTCCGCCCGGAAGACGCCGGGGCCGGCTGAGGACACGGCTGCTGGCACCGAAGCCCCATTCGGACCTGTTCGTCCAATGTCCAACGCTCAGCTCACTCCACCTCGCCCTAACCCTATCCTCCTAATCTACCCCATTTATTTAGTGCTAGCTGTTTTTTTAGTTGTAGCTGTATTTTATTTAGTTCTAGTTGTATTTTTATTTATTTACATGAAAAAATTATCCATTTTGAATTTTTGTACATATGAAATATGCAAGTGAACATGTAGCTTTATAAATAGTGTTTCTACAGATATTTTGTTTAAGTATATATAAATAAACTTTTAATACCTGGACAATTATATGGATAACTCACACTAAGGGTGCTTGTATTTATTTTTGCATCATTTTATGTTCAAAATAATTACATACAAATGAAATACTTGTGTTTCAGTTTTTTAAAGTTTGTTTCAATAAGATAATAAAATGTTTGAATTTTTAAGAATACTTTTTTTAAGAGAATCTATAATTGGATGTTAAATTGAATTATGAATGATTTGGAAATTGATGATGTATGTATTTTATACATTTCCTTTTGGTTGAAGATTTTTTAAAGTTTCAGAAACTTTTTGTTTCTTGTGTTTCTTTTTCTATTTAATCCTATTCATTCCCCAATGTTAGGAGTTAGGGCGAAGCGGATGAGCTTTATATAAAACAGTAAATTATGAATGTTATACAATATGTCGTCATGTTAAATTGAGTATTCTCTGTTATCTGAAATACGTGGACTAAACATTTATATTTTAAGTTTACTTTTTATTAAAATTTAAATGAGAGTTTGACATATTCTATGGTTAATAATAATTGCTTAAATATTTACGGTCTTATTTATAGAAAGTTAGAGTAAGTTTGAAAGCTTCTTTAAGAACCATAAAGAAGTGTTACAACTTACTCTAACTCTTTTTAAATAAGACCGTTACTAAATAATACATAAAATTAAATACATGAAATGTTAGTGATATTAAGCAATAGGGTGGATTTGTTAGTACTGCAAAGCGACAATGAAACTATATCTAAAATTACGACTATCTTTTTTTATTCTTTTTCGGCATTTTCATTTACTAAACCGTGAATTGCCCAAAACCCTATTGTGCATTGTTATTATGTAGATTGTTCTTTAGACCCAAGATTTTTAGAAATTCTCTCATCTGTACCACCCTGCAAAAAGAACCAAAATATTTACATATAGTACATCGTTTTATTCTTATAATTTATATCAATTTTAAAAATATGAGAAATAAATATTTTACCAAAACTGATTATATAGATAAAGTTTTAAATATATATATGCAATTAGATAAATATTGTAAACAAAGCAAATAATGTTAGTTATAAGGCATAATGAAATATATTTTATCCATAGTCATACAAACATAATTTCAAAATAAATGATTAAAGTATAGTTTATAATTATTGAGTAATTGACATACCCTCAACATTAACTTCAATTTGGTCAAGTGAGGCCGTAGGGTGGTGGAGTGTGAGCGCTGCAGGCTGGTGCAAGGGCGCTGGGCCAGGGAGGGTGACGCGTGTGCCGCCGCCACTTCCTTCAGATACCGGGATTACCAAAGGGCAGCCTGGCACTCGCATCTGTGTTCATTATACATCATATACTTATAAAATATATCCTTACTAGCTGACTCGGCGAACTTCGTACCGCCATATTATTTGAATTCCTAAAAGACTTGGTGTATAGGAAGATTCTAGAACCCGATGTCAACGCCACCTACCGGTTCTAATTGCGAATCTAAACCATCTGGGAACCCACTCAAACACACAAAAACAAAACCACCAAAATCACTCCCGGTGATTAGGATTCTAGAACCCGATCTCAGCGCCACCTACGGGTTCCAACGGTATAAAAAGTATATCTTATAAGTTGGATCAAACTACACACGGTGTGCAAATTTGATTGAAATTGGTTCAGTAGTTTTGGAGTTTATTGGCAACATCATTGTGACACAAGATTTTTATATATATAGGATATATATATAAGACACAGCCTTTAACACAAACATAATTTAAATGATAATTATTTTAGTGATCGAAATTACAAATATTTGGGTCCCGCTTACAATAAGTCAGGAGTAATATAGATCGATATAAGTAATTATAAAAACTAGGCTTGTTTCAATGTTCCAATACTGTTATTTCAAAACAAGTCTTTGTAGTCTATGTGCCAGTCCATTTAGTTTATCGGAACACAGAGGTACTGGGTTCAATTCCATGTATGGTATATATCATAAAAAACTTTCTATTATTTACTTTGGTTAGAGTGTCGAGGAGCAGCCCCAAAGTCAGTAATTGTATATTATACAAAACATAAGCATGATTTGCTTGACTTAGGAATATATAATTTATGTGTTGGTCTACTGATTTATTAATTAATAGCTGTGTCTGCCGCTTCATCCGTATGGTCATGGAAAATCATTATAATTTGGATAATTCACACTATATCTCAAAAATTATAGCCTATGTGTTATTCTGATGTGTAAGCTATATTACTGGAAAGTTTCATCAAAATCCATTCAGTAGTTTTTGCATGAAAGAGTAACAAACATACATTCTTCCAAACTTGTGCATTTATATTTTTTATAAGATTTATTTCACATAATCTTATTGATAATTGGTTATAAATATACAGAAGAGATGAAAACTTTCCATACTTTAAAAATAAATATGATTTTGATGAATAATTTATTAAAAACTAAAGGACCGTAATAAAATTTAACAAATTAATAATTATGTTAAGATATTTCTTACCTTGTTAAAAGACACATTTATCACATGGTCACAGGCTTCTGTTGGTGTAAATGACACTGTAAATCTAGCATTTCCCTGAAACAATATTGCGATAATTAATTCAATATTAAATGACCATATTTTATATAAATTCAAAAATCTTTTTATCATAACTATTATTTCATTATGTTCTAGGGCAGTGGTCAGCAAACTTATTAGTCAAAAAGAGCCAAATACAAACATTACAACAATAAAAAAAAATTTCAAGCCAAATCTGCTTGTTTAGTTAACTTTTATTACACTAAATAAAACTAAATTTCATAGTTAATAAATATTTATTAATGCGAACAATGTGCTTGCATCTAAGTCAGGTTTGTATGTTGTTGTTATTAATTTTAGGCATAATTCCAAGTTCTCATCAATACAATTTATTATTGTACCTTCCGAGGATATTTGTGCCAGAACCGTACTTAAGGAGCCAAAGAGCCACATGCGGTTCCCAAATTGGAGCCACACTTTGCCAACCACTGTTTTAGGGTCAAAAATCTAAGGTAAAATAACAAAATATTATATTGCCTTTAACTAAAATCAACTTAAAAATAGGATTATAGTAACATATATATTATATGTTTTCAGTGTCATGGTTTAAATAAATTAAATGCCACAATACTTTTAAACTCACCTGTGGATGGACTTGTGTGGGTATGTTCAACCCTCTAGCAGCAACAGTGATTTCTAAGTTACCCTCTCCAGCCTGTGCAGCATCAACTGCCAGTTGTACTGGAACTCCGACACAAGCTGAAGTTCCTCCAGTCACACTGACTAGTTTACCATCATAAGCTTTGCAGACAAATGGGGTGCCCTGAAATGGAGAGATGATTATTTATAATTACACATAAGTAGCTGCAAAGGAATTAAAAAAATGGAATAATTTTGTGGAAATGAAGGCACAGAAGAAAGATTTAGTTTAAACAGTCATTTTCAGATGTTGTTTGTCATTTTCTTCATAAAAGTAAAATAAATTATAATCAGTAAAATAATAATTCCATCAGTATTTGAAATTTATCAGTCTTAATCTAGGGTCGTTTAAAAGAAATCGCTTTTTAATAAAGTCTGCTGTTAGGTATGCTTTAGATTTTGAGAATTTAAAAATTGAGATAAAGACTTATTTTGCTATACAAATTAAAGATATAACTTACTGGCACAGGTTGGTTATTATAATGTGCAGTGAGCGTATGAGGTCCCACATTCTTGGGTGTGAAACTGGCCACCAGTCCCGTCACTGCATCTCCAGTGAGTCTGACGGGCACTTCGCCTCTAGGTCCACGTACTGTAACCGTCAGTTCTCCACCAGCTGAACCTTCTACACGCACTGAACATGATGCTAATTCCCCAACTTGGATCAACTCTAAACAATTTACACAAAACAGATAAAAATTATAAAACAATTCAAATTTCACAACAAATACAATCGCAGCTGATTAATAGCAGTGTCCTAACAGTCAGTACAATTATTTTTTCTTAGAGATTTTTTGCGTTCTATTAGTAGGTAGGTATTGCAGTAGATGTCACTGTTCTAAAATTAATCACCAAATGAATGAATATAATATGTTTCTTTATACGCAGTTGTTTTAATACTTGTTTAAGAAATATTTGATATGTTTTTATGTTTTTACAAGCCATATCAGCTAATAAATATATTTTAAAGTGTGTGAATTCTAGTCCTCACCTATTTCAAATTATGAAGCTCTTTTTAACTTTAATTAATAGATTTTTGATGAATTGTCGATTTACCAAAAACTTATTTCAAAGATGTCAATTATGTCAAAACCAAAATGACATTCCGACTGATACAAGTTACATTCGTGAACGTATGTACTTTGTTTGTGTTTTGATTATTTTTCGATAACTTTGTTTGATTCCTGGACTCCAAAGACTTCGCTTATCACGTTTACTAGTGTTCTGTGATCACGTTGGACTTACGCATGTACCCTGAACACCAATTTGCCTAACGATTTGTTTTCTGATGACTTGGATTATGGCTTCTTCTAAAAGAGGTTGTTGTGTGCCCAGATATGGTAAAACTTGTAAGTAAATCATCTTAACGGCACCAGATTAGATGTGGATACAAATGATGTTATGAAAATGTATGCCTTTGAATATTTTAATAAAAGGAAACATAATAAATCACGCTACCGCTAAATTGTTGTTTTATTTACTAACAAATAAACATTTTTTGGAAAGGCTTTTGGGAATTGCAGGAGTTAAATTATAACTCCCGCAATTTCCAAAAGTCTAATATAAAAATCAAAATAACACTAGACCCCCCTGGATGGTTTTTGCCGTTGAATAATGCCGTATACCGATAGAGTGCGTTAGTATATATATTATGACTGTTGACTCTATATCAGTATATATAAAGTACTCTGTGATTAATAGTGACAGGCAATGGTGACAGCAAATGTCAAAATTGACGTTCGTTACAGAAATTAGGGAAACACTATCATTTTTTGTTTAAAAAAATATACTAACAATGATTAGTGGAATAAGTTATATCTCAATGGGGTTATTGACACTGGTGGAAATAAAATATGAAACTTAGCTAGAATGGAAGATTATATTAAAAGAGAATTTTCAGTATTTTTTATTTTAATAATAATAACCTGTAAATATTTTTATTTTGATAAATAAAATTATGATTTTTAACCTATGTGTCACGTGACTTGAAAACCCAATCACAGTGCGTGACGTCAATTCCTAGTAAATAAATGATAACTTAAGTTGCTCTAATTTTGACACATGACATTTAACTTAATGATTTAACAAAAACAAAACATTTCGTTTTTACAAATATCATAAGTTGAAATTACTTCTAAACTAAACTATCCACATTAATATTTATAACTATGGAAGCAGGATAAACAAAAGCGGATACTGCAAATTTGCCCAATATCAATGTGGTTATAGTAGCAAGTTTTTTTTGCATCGAATTCAAATTTTAATGCAGCGGAATTCCAAATCCAAAACGATAAGACATCTGCGTAAGTATTTCTATATACAAGGAAAGAACTTTTAAATGTGCATTTGCAATAAATTTTGTATAAAGTATTCTGTAAAATATTTGCATCACATTTGACGTTATGACTAATATTTACGAATTCACTTATCATTTGTTGTTTCATATTACACAAGTATTTGATCTTTTGCAGATCATCAAGACAATCTTACGGTGATGATGCGATTGGTTGTGTACAACTGCGACGAAACTCGCATATGTGTACACTAAAATGTAAAGTTCGTCCAGAACATTGAGTACAGTCTAAATTATATGCAGCAACCATGGTGGTGGAGGAGAAGGAGAGTAAAGTAGTGAGTGTGCAATGTTATGACTGTGCAGCATCTCAAGGTGGATATAAGCATGCGGGTGCATTTTGGATGTTGATTCACCAAAGAAGTGAAGAACCACCATGTCCTGCAGTAGATTGTTATTGGAAGAAATACACACTGTGTCAAGTAGGACTAGTTTAAAAATTATATTGGGCAAACAACTTTTAAAAGCAGTTCCTGCTACTACTACATCACAAGACTCTCAGCCTTTGTTATTAACAGAATTTGTAAAAGGAGCTGAAAAGAGGCAAACTAACTCATGTTTGATGTTAGAACATCAACCAAGTTTTCAATTACTGGATTTGGAAACACTATCTCTACATAATTTAATTATTAAATACAGTGATAGTGATTGTACTACTTTTTTAAATAATAAACATATATTTACCCAGTCTAGAATAGATAAACTTGAAGAAAACGTACGTAAAGTAATTTGTGGCAAAAAATGTGGTATGGTAGAATCACAGGCTCTATCGCACATGGTGTTTGGAGATGCAAAACTAGATGATTCCTTAATAGCACCTATTATGGGATCCAGGACAATAGATGCAAAAGCTATAGGGGACAAAATTTAAAAGAACAAGTAAAAATACTTGTTTCAAAACAGTTATATACAAGAAAATAGAATCATGTGGATTGATAATATCTAAAAAGTATTCATACATTGTTGCAACACCAGATAGAATTTGTAATAAAATAATTGTCATAGAAATAAAGTACCTCTCTTTAAAAAGACTTAGAAATTATATAATGGATAACAAGATTACTGAGAAATATATATATGACTCAAATACAAGTGCAAATGTTTGTGTCCAAATTAACGAATGTTACTTTTGTGTGGCTGACTGGAATTTTGAAAATAGTGGAGTTGTCCACATATTAGTAATTGATTATGATCAGGCATATGTAAAAAGCATTATTCGAGACCTTAAATTGTTTGGGATTAGTAATAGAAATCCTTTACTGTATAAAAGCATTGAACAAATAAAACAAATTTTTATTGATCACGAAAAATTAAGTAGATAATATTGTTTACAGAATACTTATTTGGTGAATGTGATGCGGCTAAAATATCTATGCAAGTGGCATCCCATACCAGATTTACCAAAACACTGAAAGTGTATACAAGACACCTCAGGATTTTAGTTAAAGTAATGGATGCATATCCATTACTGTAAACTACTCAAAACGAAATAGGGCCCACCATTTCTTATTAATGAATTTTACAGCTTCTTTTTCTTTTTTCAATTTTTATGATTATAAATGAATAAATTAAGACTTTTTAAAGTGTGAACAGAAACAATAGCAAGTTATACTAATTTTATGGAATTTAGTAAAAATTTACAGTTTTTAGGGAAGTTTACAGAAATTATTGATTTAAGTAAAGTTTGATTTATATTTTTTTTCTTGACTAAATCAATAAGTTTGAAGGTGCTTAATAGCAAGTAGGTCCGTCCTCCTCTGTTCTGTATGCACTCTCCGAGTCTATCTGGGACACTTTCAATCAAGTGGGTGATGTTTTCCTCGGGTAATCACTCCCAACACATGTTCGCGCTGTATGTGGGCGAGTATTGTCTTGTATAAAGATGAAGTTTTCACCCATTCTTTATGAAAATGGGATGACATGGGGCCGAATTACTCGATAGACATACAGGGAGGCATTTATGGAGCCTTCCAGAATTACCAGCTCATTTTTTCTTGAAACAGATTTATTTTTTGACTTTAAACTACAGCTGATTGTGCACTACTTGTTGATGGCTGTAATGTTCTTTTCCGAGAAGATAGACAGTCAAATTTTGAAGGGACACATCCAGGTTTCATTCTATTTTTTTTACTGAAGTCATAATTCCATATTCTATGTAATTTTGCATGTCATCAGGCAGCTGAAACATTAAAATTATATTTATATAAAACAATATTATATCAGTCTGTAATCTTGTAACTTCAAAATGTAAGCATAAGCTGTATAAAAGTTTCCTCAGTTTCTCACAATAAAAGTTTATTAAGATGATACTTACATCAAATTGGTCTTCCCAAAAATAAATCAGTGTTTGACATAAGATAAGCATCGTATCTTCCTGCAAGTTTCAACCAATTTCTACGTATTTCAGCTTTAGGCACTACACACCGACGACATCTTTTTCGATCCATATTATCAAAATAATTTGGTAAAACAATTTAAATACAAAGCTGATTTACTGGGGACACTCGACTAATATTAAGTTTTATTAAGTAATATTTGTTTACATAGGTCATAGGGATTAGACACTAGGTTTTGGTAAATCGATTTTTTTTTAGCAATATTCATTATGTCAAAATCTATTTAAATCAAAGAATGAGTTCAAAAACCCTTCGAATTAAACTGAAAATTAATCGGTAATGCTATAATTTCTGCAGCAACGGAGTCATTTTACTTACTATAAGATAACAACAAATTGTGTTACAAATTGATACACAAATCGGATCGAAATCAAAATCGATATATTTGGATTTAATTAGACCACATGCTTAATGAATTTAGTTCTGTCAAGAAACTGTCATAGTAATAACTATTGACGTCACAAAAAGGCGTTCGTCATTTTGGCGCCTTTTTGGCACGTTATTCAAAATATGAATTTAACAGAGGTAAAAATTATTCAATAAGTACGCGGATAAAAGCCAGAGTATTTTTTTAAGTTAATATAGAACACATTCTTTCAATTTAAGTCCTTTTCGAAAATTTGTCAATAACCCCATTCTCCTATTACATTAATGAACTCTGTGATCTCACTCTTGCTCATTAGTCCGAACACTTGATTAAATATAATATAGATCATTTATTAAGCGGGTGATAGATGTGCGGCAAGTATGCTTACTTACGGTGCAACGATCTTTTCGAAATTTTAGAATAAAGAGTAAGTACATTGTATATATAAAGATTTTAGAATCGGAGGATATCGTCGAGCTACAAGTACGCATACTAGCTCGCACGTGTATCACCAGCTGAAGTTTTGTTTCTAAACACCGCTGACTAAGGAGTTTTTAGTGGGAGCTGAAAGGGACTCTGCGCTGTGCAGTTTTATTTATAGAGATTAGATATTAATAGTTTTGAGTAGTAATTATACGCTTTGTGAAAAATATGAACTGTATAGTCGAATGTGGCCTTTCGAGATTTCATAAAAACTCCGTTGAATGGCGTCAGTTAAAGCCTACAATACAACTTCGAAGACATACGTCATTATTGGCTATATAACTAATATGGACTAAAGATTACTTTGTATTTAAATAATAATTATATATAGATACCAATTTGCGTAGTATCGATTGTAATCCTTTGTGCTGGCACCACATCAAAGATGAATGGCGACGAAGGCACTGGTTCGCCATTGAATTTAATATCCACTCGATGTGGCGTAGGTGTTTCTGGTCGCCAAAAAACTAAACAACGTCCACCACCAACCACCTAAAAAGAAAATTACTTAAAAGTTTCTTTATGTTTATGGCTTGTTAACTAGGCTACCAATACGTTGCCGCTCTCTAAAGGGAAACTGGAACCTGGCCACTAGTGCCGGACACTCAAGTCCGGCGTGGTAGCCATCCAGACGGGCAAATACCCTACCACCTGGCCGTGGGTTATTTTCTCACCCTTGTGGGCGCAGGAAATTGTATCCTTTCTCCGTTCTTTCTCCTGCGCGGACAAAAAAATTTTGAGAGGTGTCAAGGGACCGGATGGAACGAAGTTCGTTTCGAATAATTAGTGAAGAATTGTAATTGGTTTTTTTTGGGTTATAATAATATTTTTTTATCATTAACAAATATAATGTAATATAAACTTAATCAGTAGGCTCAATTTTAGTAATAATGAGAGAGAGAGAAAGACAGACAGAGAAACACGCATACGCCGCACGGCTAACAACTATAGCAAAAAGTGTCGTTACAACTTTTGGTCTTAATTTTTTCCGTCTAGCCCCCCTTCGCAACGCGCGATAAGAAGCTTCGTTCCAAAAATGTGGGAATTCTGTCTTAGTCTCCGACTATATAATTATGTCTATAAAACTTACCTGTACGTGGTTTGGAACTTCTCCTTCATTTATTGATATTTCGAGCTGGCCTTCCCCAGCAGCACTCGCATCCACTGCAAAGTTTATAGGTTTTTAGCTATATTTCTTATGAAAAATTCGGTGGTATAGTAATAATAATCTCTTTACTTATATTCGTTCTGATTGAAATTTGAGATTAGATACCTCTAAATTGACATTGTTGACCAACGACTGCATTTCCAATGTCTGTGACTTTGATTAAATTCGCGTCGTATACTTTCGCCACTAATGGCCCCGCAGCTAGCTTATCTTCCGCTATTGAGACCTGCAGAAAAAGTCGAGATTAGACTGATATGCAAAATTTAATTATAATCCTATAGTAATTATAGAATTTTACATACTAAGGTATATAAACTCATAAAGCTTTGTTTTAATGCGAGCAGAAGCACTTTGCTTTCGAGAAAAGTTATTAGAGATCCGACAAAGAAATCACTGTTAACAATATATTATCTCTAATTCTTAAAATCTTCTAATTGATTGATATTTATTAATTGGGAATTAACGACAAGAATTCACTACCTAACTTAACTGAAAAATTTAAAATTGACTAGTTATTTTTTTATCATTTATGTTTAAGGTGGCATAAGTATAAAGGAAAGAAGTTAAAATTGAGATTATTTCTAACTAATAGATTAAAAACAATTCGAAGGGAGATTGATATATTAATATTCAGTAAACATAATTACCTAGGCCGCTCAATGTATTTTAAAATTTATTGTGTATTAAAAATAACTGTCAAAAATATTTTTATAGTTTTATAATCATATTAAATCCCTGATTACTGTGTTTTTAAAATTTTAATTCGTCTAAGGTAATCTAAGTATACAATGTTTTGGAAAACAAGATTAATTTCGTAAAATAAAGATTTTTTGCCTGTAATGCGTTAGGTAAAACAGTAGTATGAATCATTCTTTATAGCTAGAGCCCAGTGTATCAAGTACACTAACAGTATATTTATAATATAGTCATATATATTCAAGTCAATAACTGTACCAGATCTTACAATATATTTAATTATTAAAACTATCTATCTACTCATTTGCTGTTGAAAAAGGGCATATCTTTATTTGTTTATCTCTTTTGCAAAAAAAAATCCTGTTATCTCTTTGTCAGTTGATATCACGTTGTTCTCTACAATTCGTTACCCATTGCCAAAATAATGCAAATAAAGAAACAATTCGGCGGACAACATACGCATCGTTTATCCCCAAGTTAAACAAGTTACGCTTGTGTTTTGGGTAATATACAACGGAACATTCTGGGGCGGATCCCAGACCATAGCAAATAACGGAAAGTTTATTTACGAATTTTATCATGCCAGAAATCAAACCCGAAGCCTCTGCATTGAAGTGAGGTCGTCATTTCTTCCTCTCAATGCAGCGAGTCTGGCGCACTATAGTAGAATTATTTTGTGCGTGCAGTTTGGATCATAAATAATCGGAGCGGTGAAGCGAGTATTTCGCTCTCTCTTCCACTCACGGGCCTTATGGGTAGGCATAGTGATACGCATTATTGTTGTCGATAAGCGTTATCGATAGTGTATTTAGTTTTGTCATTTTGTGGGTTAGTGATATAAATGGAAGAAAAAATATATAAAACAACGTATTTATTAAAATAAGAATAATAATGATTTAAAATAAATTATTAATTAGGTATCTATGTATTAAAAAACTATAAGTACAAAAGTTTAGAATGTAACAGGTTATATTAAAAATAAGTATTTTCAATACTTATATCTAAGTTTAAAATTAACAGTAAAAAAGATAATAATGATTTTTATAAGAATGATAATCTTTCTTTGATAAGAATGAGTTTTTATCGATAATGGCGGGTGCGCCGCGCAACATGCTCACCACCTTAGCCGGGCTTTGATTTATGACCCAAACTGCACGGAGAAAATAATTCTACTATAGTCACTGCGTTTCACACGCTTGGCGAATGCACTGCATGGCAAGCTCAGAGGTTCGAGCTAGAGGCCTTCGTAGGGCCGACCGATTCGCTGAGGAGCCTGGTCGAGGCCATGCTCCACAACGACGATAATCTTAAGACGGTTTCATACTTTTGCGAGGCAGTAATATCTCGCAAAAAGGTCGCCGACTGAGAAAGGGCCCGGCACTTCTCGCCACGGTTGGTCATCACCTCATTAACTGGGTGTATGGTATGAAAGGTATTCACCCTGCGCATCAAAACAAGGGGGGTCGTCATTTTGTTTTGATTTTTAATAAAATTTCGTAGTTATTCGTATTAAAAGAACACTTTAACTATGAAAACTGTTAAACTTTTCACTTTATTCTTTGAAGACACTTATTCCGTGAAGTCGTAATAAGATATTGGCTGAAGACTGTATAAACTTGTGGGAACAGGGGGTAAGTTTAGAAAGTTAGTCCAGAACTAATGAAGCTGTGAACGGCTTTGATAAAGAACGTCTGGTTATTTAAATTCAATATTTTTAAACCGTCACTGCACTTACGGGAACTATATTTAAGAAGACAGAATCATCTCTGCCACTTCGCTTGACGTTAGATCCATACCCCACAAACGGTTTCGATATATAGACAGAATATTTCACAATAAATTATTAAATTGAAATGAATTCTGATAAACTTCGAATTTTTATTCTGTTTAGACTAGCATATTTTCTGGGATAAAAAGTATACGAGTGTCCCTCCGTCATCGAAAGTACATAATCTATACTAATAAATCTAATTTCGTAATTTTTAAGCAAAATAATACTGTTAACTATATGATTACTTTATGTTATCTCATAGAAGTATCTTATGAAAAAAAGATCGTAATATATGCGGCTGTGACCTTTTCAAATCGAGAAATATATATCGCAAGGCGTTGTTACGTTGAGTCATTCAGGACCATTAAGGTAAACTAATTTCCATAATGCTTTCTAAGTGCAACTTGCATGTTTGTTATCCATCTTACTTTATCGAATAATGTTCTAAATGATATACATATATAGGTATATACATTTTAAATATCTAAAATGAAGCTGTTAAGATCCAGTTTTCTTTATTGATTGCATAATTTTGCAATGCCTATGTATACATCTCACTAGGCCTTGTAGATTGTCTCATCATCTGCCATCCTGAATGAGCCGTGCGAACTTGAAAAACCTATAAAACAGTTTTTAATGGGATAGCTTTAATAATATCTTAGAATAATAACAAAATTAATAGTCACATTAATAATACATTTTTTGACACAAACGTTTTGCTCAAATCATAAACAACACTCTTTAAAGTATTTGTTATTTATAAAGTAAGAGATTTAAAAATGGTGACAGTTGCCTATGCCTGCAACACCAGGGGCTTTGTCAACGCGTTGCTGGCCTTGAGAGAATTTTATGACAATATGAGTAGATGCAATTAGAATTCAGGATATTCCTTATGAAACTTACATCAATTAGATGTGTGCCGACTTCCTCCGGCGTGAATTCGATACGGTAAACGCCAGGTCGTTCTGCTACATCCAGCACTCGAGCGACGACCGGTCTCCTAGAAGGCGCTGTGACTGTTACGCCCACCTATAAACAACCGAATAATTATGGTATAAGTATAGAATTAAATACTTTTTAATTTGCTTATATTATCATCTCAAGTCTAGTTTTGAACATGAGTATTTTTCTAAAACACAGGTCTAAGGCTAGGCACAGAGCCACCAGTGGCACAGGTGGGTGTCGCGCATTTCAAAAATACTCAAAAAATACCTTAGATAAGAAGCTGAAAATTAGGGTGAATTATTTTTTTTGATAACAAAACGAGCTTCATCGTAAAAGTAGAAATCGGCCCCGGGGCAGTTTTTAGTTAGAAACCCTGCTTATACCCTTTGTTTTTATGTAGCATTTTTGTACGATAAAATATATTACATTATTTGAAATAATTTAAATACTGTATTTTTTTGTACATAATATTTAAATGTAACTATTAGTACAGTAATACCCCACTTAACATGAGGAATGCATCCCAGACAAAATCGCGTTAAGCGAAATTTGCATATAGCGAGGTAAGATGAAATAACAAGCCAAATAAATAATTAAAGTGCTTTTAATGCAAAAATGAAACAGAATCAGCTTATTCATTCTTAAACATTTTTATTTATTTATTTAATCCTTAGAATTACATGAGAAATAATTATATAATTAATTTTTTGAGTAGCATTTTGTATTCTTGCAAATTCTTTTGCAACAAATAACAGTTTTGTATTGCTTGCCCAACACTTTTAGTACTTGATATTTTATAAACTGAGAAGATTCGCGCTGTTCTCGATTATTGGCTAGCACATTCACGCCACGAAGCGTGTTAATGGACTAATCAAAAATTCCGCGACCAATTAAAAAAATAGCGCGAATTTTAAAAATCTTTATAACGAATCTGCGCTATGAGGGATCACGTAAAGCGAGGTATTACTATTATAATATTCAGTGTATAAACAAATCACAGCTTTGAGTTTTTAGAAGTACTAATAGGGTACCTATCCATCCTTTTTTAACATCACGTTTAATTTTTCACACATCGTCAAGAGCTTCGTACAGGGTTTCTTTCAGCTCAGATGTCATTGTTATCATGTAATTGTAAGTGTGAATCTAGCTTAGTCTCTGTATACCAAGAACAAGATTTGAACCTACGTCATTCAGGTGACCCGCGTGCCACCCGCAATGGCACTTGCAGTGTTACTACGACTCAACAAAGAAGAATTTAATTATTTCATACCTCATTTTTGGTAAAGGTCGTACTGCCTGGCGAAGTAGATATTTCAAAGACGGCCGGCACTCGCGCTGGTATAAGCCTAGTTGGCTCCCCACCGCCGCCGCCCGCCGGCCCAGCCATCACCTCGACCTTCCAGGGAGAGCCTGAAACGAACAAATTCATATTTTATACATATATACATACTTGACGATATTGAATTAACTTTTATAATTAGTACATTTTGTAAATGGATAATCCATGTCGAGTTTTCTACAATATAATAATAGGAAACTCGACATGGATTATCAATTAACCAGATTGTAAATTAGATATATATTTATAATAACACTATATCTGGCTGAAAGAATTAAAATTAGATTTGTTTCAATAGACAAATAAGATTATGCTCGCATATAATAAACTAAATAGAATAAATAATTAAAATCAACATAGTTGGGGCTTAAAAAAAAGTTAAAATTACTCATGACGTTATGGTCTTCCGTAATCATGGCAACTGAAAAGTGGCTGAAACGTCGGGAAAAATATAAAACCAAATTCCGTGTTTAAACCGTTAGAACGAAAACTACGTAACGTAAACGTAATTGTAGGTACTAGCCGTGAAAACTTACAAAATACTATGCATTAAATTTATTCTCCAGGAATAAAGAACCTTTAAGGACTGCTACTCAGATATTCGATACACGAATTTTAAATAATGGGTGGGTGGTGTGGGTAAGGGGGAAGAAATATTTACCCTTTCTGCAACCCCCATCGCCCTGAGTTATTGAAATATTAATTTTTGATAAACATAACGTCACCTATTTTTTTCACCAATATTATTATGATGTGAGGTGGAAGGTCGCGACCAGTGACTAGACTAGTGATTTAGGTTAGCTTTATACCAGAGCGAACCTACGGGTAACCGATTATTTTATATGCAAGTACAGGAATATTTGAGACGCCTTAAATGTTCTTGTACGAAATATTTATTTTATTTATCTGCTTGACAGACGACTAACAAAATGTTTTTTTTAATATGGCAATGAATCGATATATTAATGATAACAAATTTACACACATACATTACACAGATACATTGCAGAACAAATCAGTTTTAATATGGGTTAGAAATAAATTCGATTATGATAAAAAATATTAATTTATTATTTCGTCTCTATTGGCCGCCATTTTGAAGATGTTCATTGTTACTTTTATAGTATATAAATGTGCTCTGTTGTGTTATTCCAGATTTTTGGACGACTTACTCTGTTTTTTTTGGTTATTTTGATTCTTTTCCTGTTGATTACTGGCTTTCTTATGGTCTTTGGTTGGATTGGACCTATGTATAAGTACAATTATTATTGAAAAAATATACGAGGTATATTATTTACCAAAAAATAATATTTAAAGAACTACGGACCATAAAAGTTGCAGAAGGGTAAGTATAACTCCCCCCTTCCCACTCCTCCAAATACCACTTTAAAATTCATGTATCGAAAATCTATAGATTTACTGTTTTAAGAACATTTAAGGAAATATTATGGTCAACTTTATCAACAGACTCTATGGAGTAGTCACAATGGCCGCTAATATTGTTTTGAGTCTTAGGAGGAGATTTTGTTATGAGCCGCATCTAATCAACAAACCTGTAACGTTGGAGCAATTAACTAGCATCCGCCAAGTTATTGACGAGATAACCTAAAAACGATAGGTTATCGACAATGATTTTGACCTAATCAATTGCCCCAGAATTCGCATAGACGGTAATTTGACTAGCATTATTTTTCATAAGTAATGACCAATATTGATTACATTCATATTGCTATTTAGATAATAATTACATTTTGTGTATTTTGAAAATGAAAGTTACAAAATTGAACTGATTAAGACTTATTATATTACCATGGGAAGATACACTTGTGATATAGGTAATACGCAACAGGACACTCTGAAGCTGATTTGAGTGGAGCTTAGATTAAATTTCCTCTACCAAGAAGCGAACTCGGAACCTGCGTCTCTGTAAACCTAATGCTCAGAAACTATAACGCGTGGATATTGTTTTTTAGAACAGAGGTTTTTGGAATCAGTGTTGAGATATTCACCTCATGCACTTGTCTTGCTTACCATAAAATTTAAATTAAGAAAATATACTTAAGTTTTTTATTTTCTTTTATAATTTACATTACCCATTAATCTATTCAATTATATATTAATTTTGTAAATTGTGTAAGTTTGATGTCAATAAATATTTATTAAGTTATTATAAAGAACAAAAACTAAAAATGAAATAAATAAGAAAATTATAATTACCCATATTTTTTGTCGTATAACGGATAATTTAATAAATTCTAAATGAGAAACACGAAAAAGTGTTCACGAAAACCAGAAAAACCTTTCAGTTATCGTTCATGTCGCTGACATTTTCTTGAGTGCTTACATTTCCATGTGGCATGATATATGGCCGTGCCGATACAAGTATTGACCGAAAAATTATTGCATACGTCCATATTTCAGATACATCACTCGTTGGTTCTTTATATCTTTTCCTGAAAATTATTACTCAAAGATGATATACTATTTTATCTTTTGGTGTCATAATAAGTAAGTTCCAGTGTTCCAAACATCAGTTTGTTTCGTTACCAGAATAACCAATTCCCGGTAAATTTCGTTAAGATACTTTACGTTATTTGCGTTCCGGGCGTCCGCACAGAGTTGTTGTCAATTATCCATAGAACAAACAAATTGCTAGAGTTTAATATTATACAACGACATTTTTGCTAATCAAGATAAAAACATCCAGTACTGCGAATGCCGATAGGCGACTTTTATCTGCTATTTTCTAGGAAAATTAGAATTCGTCTAAATCCTAATTAATTACAATCAAAACATACCTTTGTAAACTATTCGTTCCTACTTCAATCCCTGTGAATCGATCAATCAAATCGACTAATTAGCCGTTATGACCAACTTTAGTGCCCACATTCCCTAGTTCGCATACACTTGCTTTTAGGTGAAAGTTTTACTGCCGTACTATGAGAGCCTAAACGACAATTAACTCAAAGACCACTTAAAATGTATTATTAATTTTATTATTGAGAACTGAGGGCCAATAGAGGTCGTTTCCGCAGATTCATATGATGAAAATGTCAAGTACAACATAACATAGAATTTTATGCTATGTTTTATCAGTGTATGACACGTGTCAATTTCACTAAGCGATACTCTAAAGTCAACCGGTTTAGGCCCTCGGGACAGTATAATAACAGTGGAGAGTAGGAAGACTTGTCGTCAGTACGAAAATTGAAGACGAGAGACGAGACTCGCTGTAGACCTCCAAATAGGTGGATTGATCAGACTGTTGACCAGCTGGATATGTAAATAAAATTATTCGGCCTTCCGAAGTGCTCAATGCCGATCTCGGTGGAGAAGGACGATTAATCGTCACTTCTCTACTTCATCAAAGTCATAACCCTCAGCAGCAAAGGAACAACATAGAAAAATAAAGTAGAAAGTAATGTTTTCGACATATTATTTACTGTTACAATAGTTCGCACCACTGTATGACCTCTTCAAACACTGTAAAAGTCTACGCTATAGCTGATTTCGTGTAAAAAAAGCATCTAGTGCAAATGTATCCATTGCTGAGACCGGCCATAAAGATTGACATTATTGACGGCCTCTGTGGTTGAGTGGGCTAAGCCTTTGCCTGCCTACCTCACTACAACGCAGAGGCTCCGGGTTTGATTACTAGCATGGTAAAATTAGGAAACGAACTTTCCTTTATTTACTATGCTCTGGGTTTCTGGGATCGGGCCCAGGGTAGTCCGTTGACATTGCTCATAACACAAGCGTAACTTGCTTAATTTGGAGATTTACAATGTGTGTGTATGATGTCGATTTATTGTTATTACTAGGATTTGCCCGTGACGTCCTCCACGATTGAGAGGTAATGTAGATTACAATGATTTTGTATTTAAATTCAAATTGTATAGCCCAGCAATAGGGTAATAAACCCAGTAGTTTTTTTATTAAAACTACGTATTAATTATTATTTATAGTTTTAATCAATATGTATTTTGTATTTTGCGACCACATATAAATTATTTTAGTAAATAGTAAACATTATCCAAATAAAAACTTACGACGAGGTAACAGGAATGTCGCTTAGTTTCCATATGCTAGGGGAGTACTCTTGAGGGAAAGCTTATAATGATATATTTTGACATACATTTCGAGACCTCTTAAATATTCATTCTTGCGGAAATATTTTGAGGGTGCTTGCTGTTAAGGTAAAATAAATTATTCTCTGAAATTTACCATTTTGTAAGTGTATGTACAAATTTCAATAACAAAATGTTTCAAATTATAATTTTCAGATGTAAAGAATTCTTAAATGTACCTACGTGTAAATAAATAGTAACGTGTTTCCTATCCATCTATTTATATAATATTCCTCAATTCACTATAATAAATGAATTCCTAAATGTTTCATTTTCAATTCTTTACAATCATTTTAAGATAATATTATATTTATTGCGACCTACACTCCAAAGTTAGCAATAGTGTCTAATAATAGGCCTGTTGGGCGTTTGGACATGCCCATCTCATGTACACCTGTTTCGTGTCCGGTCACTGGTCACTGGTCAGACGGCTCGACACGGCCCCATACTTGACACGGTTGCAAGTGTAACGGTACTCAATGTAAATATAAGCGGCTTGTAATACAAAGATAATTAAATGAATCCTCTTCATTCATTTAAAACAATTTGATTGAATAAGTTCTAAGTTATATTTTATTGCTGAGCAATATGTTGCGTGGCTTTAAAATTGACTTTCACTTTTCTTCGAACTGGTTCGATATCTTATAATTTCCTTTTCAGGTTATATTTTTTGTTACTCATTTTAGTTTAAATTAAGAAGCTAGCAGCTTTATGACGAAAGCATTTAGTAAAGGTAAACCAACTGTTCATGCATAAATTGAACACAATGACCAGTATGTAGTTTGCCTTGCAGCGAAATATTTCAATATTCCGATGTGAGCAGACAAATGTTAAGCCATTAAGAACGTTGGTATGTACTTGGTGACATGTCTGCAACTATTTTGCCCTTGAAACGTAACGACCTGTGCTTGCCTTAAGTAACAACTGTTGCATCTTTTGAACATGTTTCGAACAGTTCGAAACATAGTGTATTTTTGACAAACTACTACTTAAAATCGAAAATGTAGCCCGCATTGTTTGACTGATTGATGATTGATTAATAATTAAAAAGCATTTTTTTAGACTTTATTTTCCGCAAAATAGTAAATATTATAAGTGAAAAACAACACGAAAACCTTTTTGTGAAATTGAATTTTTCGAGATAACACATTTTTCTCACAAAGACGTGATTTCTAAAGATGAAGAAGCTTCTCTTTGTGGCGTTGATCTTGGCCATGTTATATGCGATGAAATAGATTATATCTCTCTTGATTAAACGAGTCAGAATCTTCGTGGTTACATACGTAGCAGTCATGAAACTTAATGCAATGCAAATCAACATACGTGTATGAATATATTAAATTAGATTAGGCTCTCTTAGAGTAAATAATGACCATTAACGAAAAATAAAATAATTAAATTAACAAGTTGGGGGTAGGTTAAATAATATTTTTACAATTATTCATTCTAGATTCACAAAAATCATAATTGAAAAGAAAACCGGTCTAATTTTTCGGAGCTACTATTGCCAATAACCCACACCTGAAAATCAAATAAAATGCCGGGATTAAATCCGTTATAATGTAGTTAGTTATAATTATGTTTTCTAGTCGCGAAATTTTAAGAAATACTACACATGTACGTTAGAACAGGAAAGTTCGAACAATTAAAAAAAAAAGCCTGTTGCGGCGTACTGATGGCTATCATAATTCTACTACGTGATTCAGCTCTCGTGATATATCTAGTTATTGTTTCACAATATGAGTTGAGAGACATGGCCACTTTAGTCCGAGTACCAGTTGAAACAAAAGGTGGTTATTATGAAAGCTATTACTTTGATTTATGGTCACGTCCTTGTACAATACACAACGTCGAACACCGGAAATGTATCATTGCCCTCGGCTGATCGAGGTGTCCACTCGAGCACGGCGACTAACGGCTAGATAGCGTAAATAATGAGTACAGATTCAGTTATTGATTGCACACAATATCCACCGAACGGCATTTTATAACTTTGAATAACGTTGATGGGAGTTATGTTGATTTGATAGGACAATTCTATTGCTATTCTATGCTATAACATAATTGAAATTGGTTAAATTAAGAACTTTATTTGGGTACCTTAACATTAGTAAGTTAATAATATTGTTTCAAGTAGTGCCTATTATTGTACCATAATAATATTTGCAGGTAGTCGTGTTTACTAATCGGATATAAAAGCGATTACGCGTAGTCAAGAAAGATCATTCTCACTACGAGTTTAGTCGAATGCTTATGTCATACATATTAGTTTCAAGGTTCGGAAATTATTAATTATTTTACTTGAAATTGGCATTCTTTTAGGCAGTCAAATAAAACAGTTCTCAAAGTTCTTCGTATCCTGTTATAGATGTAAATCCCGCATTAACACTAACTCCAAATCACATAAATAAAAATGGAGAGTGTGATTTTAATAGTGTATCGATAGAGTACCAACTAATGTTTGTTGTTCAATGTTTAGTTCGCTACAATGGGAGGCAAGGGAACTATTAGTCCAGCCCAGTGCGAGCCTGTCAGATAATATATTAATTTATCAGTAATCAGCTCAAATAGCTTAGCTCTTTGAGAAACTCCAAACAATGGAGTTTTACAGCATTTCAAAACACCAGATTTCAATAAACAGATCTGATTATTCACAAAATCACATAATTCTCGCTTAAAAACAATCATTACTTTACTTGTAATGTTTATTTTTAAGTATTATTATAGATTTTTAGAAAATAATTGCAAACAGTAAAATAACACAAAAACACCTCTATAATTTTCCATTAAAAACTAAGTGAGAACTTAAGGTAGCAGTTTCCGCACTATATATTACGAATATGAAATGTACCAAAATAAATTAGGATCTTATGCTGTCTTCCACCAACCACTGTATCTAGACCCATATCAATTTACAAAGCGATTCTCTAAAAGCGGACGCTTTAGAGTCCACTGCCGCCCTGAATACTAAAAAAAATAGTAATGGAAACATAATACTAGAAAAAAACAAATAGAATGATATTGGAGAAGTTTTTAATTTTGCAACGTAGATGTATATCTTTTTTAATTCCTTTCTCAGAGCCATAAAAAAGTGCACCCATTATAACTATCCTTATAGGATTGTTTCAGTGGGATGTGATTTCAAAATTCACGCGAGCCATTAGCACCGATCGTTTTACGGCACGTTTCTTTAAGCAATGAAAATATTCTGCTCGACCGTAAATAAATTTCTAGAGAACGAGAAACTATATCAAGTTTCCGAATAAAACGATTAGGCATGATTAAGTTATATAAATTTAAAGCGATTTTGACAGGAACGTCGTAAAATATCAGTTCAATAGTCTTATTATGTAATTAGTAACTTAATAAAATTTATACACTTTCTTATTTTGCTTTCTAAATTATGATGCACATAGTTTTGTTGTTTAGGCATTCAAATGAATGAAAATGGAAATCGGACAGCGCACATACGTATTGCATATAACCAAGACAAGTAAATTGAGCTTGTGCCTTCTGTTAGTCATACTGCAGTGTGTTCCAAACACAAACAGCGTCATTCATAAACGTTGTTTCATTTTTAGGTAATACTTTAAACAGTTATTTAAAGAACATTGTATTCATAAAGACTAGACTTAATAACCTGTTTAAAATAGCTGTCAGATTATATAAACTTACCCAACTGTTTTACTGTATTAACTACTCTAGTAACAAAATGGCGGACAAAACTGTTGTTGCTTTCAGCAGCTGGTCTTGATTTTGTATAGGTGACAAATGAGTACAAAAGGGGGTCTTTGAAAGTTGCACCCGTGACTGAAAAATTGACAGGAAGAAAATTAAGGTGGTATAGGCATATAATGAGAAAGGATGAAAATCACGTGACAAAAAGAATGTTAAACTACAAGATGGATGAGAACAAATGTAAAGGTAGACCAAAAAAAGAGTTGAATGGATTGCGTGAAGAATGATATGACGATTTCTGGAGTGACAAAAGATGTATGTCAAAATAGAGGAGTGTGGAAGGAAAAAACATTGTGCCGACCCCATAACTGAGATGTTGTGAAAGAAAAAGAAGTTTGATTTTGTAAAGATTGGGTCAAAAAATGGAAACTTTTTTTTCCGTGACGATTTACACATTATTGAGCAAGATGTATTAGATATATACAAATTCAGTGTCCTAGTGCTTGGTTTATATAGGTTGAACCCTATGATGAAATACTTACAATAATATAAAAATAAAGTCACAATGATCATCAACCTAACTTCAATTATAAATAACACTCATAGTATCCTAGTAGTCTGTGGTAACATTCTTTTAAGTGCTGAGTACGTAGTGCGTCAGCCGACAAAGACAGAAAGTTTTAAATAATGTCTAACACTTTCTTATTCATAATAATTTTAGGTTTAATCAGTTGCTTAGTTAAATAATGTTTAGAACGTTAATTATCATTTTTTTATGAATAACACTGTAAGCGTATTATCAACGGAACTGATTAACTGGTAATACGTTTAAAAAGTTTGTTTACTATTTATTTTTACACGACTATGCAAAAAAGAAATTTTCTGTTTCCATTATTTCTATACAATTTATAAATTAACCTAATTCATAAGCAAATATTTAACTGTCAAAAATGATAATTTGATTATTTAGTCTTATGTATTATATAATACAGACAGATATTTCCGGGGACAAATAATTATTATCCAATATGAACACAATTTTCTTTTTTTTCCACTTGCTTTTTGGGTTAGAATCCCTACATCTTACACCTTAATGTTCTACCTACAATAAACAAAATAAGATACTAATTATATTAAGAAAGGTAAAGCGTGTTTCACCCTATTATAATTACGCAAAGTTCCATATTTAGCGAGTTTATTTCTGAAATAAATTGTTAACCTTGTATTATACTTTCGTATAAGAGCTTGTTGTTCAATACTGAATATTGTTGAACAATGAAATACTTACTTAATACATCTGCGTCTTATGCAGGTAGCTAAGAATTAAATAAAGACTAATTTATACTATATTGGAAGATTCATGCTAGACGGTGGCGGGCGTAAGTCGTCCAATCGTGTACATCGAGTTCTTTAAGTTCTATTTATTAACGCTATTCTATTATTATTAAGCTCATCTTCATCTTGATATTGCAATCTGAGATAATATTTTTTTATTATTTCATACATACAATGTCGTAAATATCAAGAATCTATTATCTTACATTTATTGATCCGACGCTTGGAAAATAATTGTTATTGTATAGTCATATATGTTTATGCAAAAATAACATAATCGTAAAATATGTAATTTAAAGTGAGTAGGTACTGAAATAGTGAATCTGGTAATAAATCTTGAATAATTCTGGGCATCTTATACATAGAAGATATGACCTAGGCTCAGTAGTCTACTCATAGTCTTGAAGAACTTTACGTATATACTATACTATAACTATAAATATACTATACATCTTTATTGTATTGGTTTATAATGTCTTAGTTTGTGAATATTAAAATAAATTTGTAGTCTTTAAAACGTTAAGTTGGTTTCTTAAAATTTTTAGCGGAATTCCCTTGTAGCTTTTTCTCAAACATTTTTGCATTTAAATCGGTAAAAAACTGGTATCGAATATTTGGGCCGTAGAATTTTCATAGTCTAGGGTTCACAAACGGTATATTTTAACATGACGGTAATTAATAATACTGATTCTTTTAGGTACACTTTAATGGCGCAAACTTGTTCTGAATGGTAAAAGTTTATTACTAAAAGTAGGCCTGTAATACACATGTTTATTGTGTGGGAATACAAGGAGAGATGTGATTTATGTCAATTTGTTGTTCATATAGGTATTAAAATAAAAATACCGGCCAATTGCGTATTGGATCATGCACGATTATTGGTTGCTGTAGTGTATGTGGGTAGTTGAGAATCCTTTGTTGATTGATGGTGGCGCAGGTAAATCTAGGCCCTCCATACGAGGATACTTTTGTTGTGGACGTCGGCGACACTGTTGGCGGGTGTTCCGTCCTGGGAAATTAAGACTGAGGTACTCGCCAACAATATAGCGTTTCCGACAGGTTGTTTGGGCGAGAGGAGAGATGCCATATCCGACAGAAACTCGGATGTTTAGGGCTCAGGCGACCGAGGTCCTGATCCGAATTTGGTAGAGGCATCTGGAGTTCCTAGAAGCTGAGACTACGACGGTGTAGGCGATCCGCCCCCACCTAGCTCGTTGGGTTTCGCGGAAACTCAGCGCCCCGACGTTTACGACGAGGATGGTGCAGATACTTATCGGGAACGACTGCTTTAAAGTAAAGATGCATTTCATAACAATTAACTTTTACGGTTTGAAACAAGTTTCGCAGATATTCTACACGTAACATTCAATATGTAGAAGTAGAAATTTTACGAGTGAAATTTCAAAAACGTTTAAAACACTAGTAAAACTTGCTAGCATTCTCGGGTAAGTAATCACAGGAAACCATCGCCATCGTCGTGGCTTCAAGCGGTTTCACTTTAAATGAAGTTGTTTATGCAATTTGTCATTCCATGCCAGTTTTGAATAGCAGTACTTGACCAAACGTACGTTTTGAATGTGAAAAAACATACTTATGTACTTGTATAAATTTTAATCCACGACTACATCCAAATTTCATTCTTCATATTTTACTTTTATATAAATAAATATAATAGATAAATATTACAATTACAGAAAAACTACTAGTAATAATTAATGTGTAAAACGTTATCGCTAAAAGCGATCTTCAGACAACCGTGCAAGAATATTGCGATGGATGCGATGTGGTATACATATTATTACGATAATACTTTAATAATATATAACTATACTATATACATATACATAATTATATACATATACAAGATATTGTAATATGAACTATTTAAAATATATATGCAATATATCTATTATTATAAAATTACATTCATTATATTAGATATTTTTAATTTTTTTTTTTTTTTTTGACAGCAATAATTAAGTTAACTTATTATATATTACCTATGTTTTACACTATACTGAATGCGTGTAAAGAACATTTTATAATTTAAAACTTCTACTTTCTTTCACAATTAAGCAAAAATCTTGATATGTATAATAAATACTTCTTAATTTCTTATCAAAACCTCAATATTTCTAATTGGTGAAAATATCGATTGGATACTTTTAAATTTAAATACCATGTTGCACTAAATTCAATATTACCTTTAAGATGAAAGAGTCTATCCTTATTGCATCCTTCCTTGACGAATTTCATACATATTTGTTCAACCTGTCGTTGTACAAGCTACACGTATATAATTAAACTGGGGGATGAAGTTATGTTAGTGCACATATGCATTTTTAACCTGGTTATAGTTTGACTAGTTTTAAACAACCATAACTTCATATACAAAAGAAAGGTTTGGTCAAACCAATAAATAAATGATATATGATTATGTGCGCTACGAAATTCTCTCCAAGAATTTTAGCTTTCAAATTTTGAATTTTAAAACTTTTATAGGATAGAAGATGCTAAAAATTTCAAGATGAGTACTAAAATTTTAAAAACTCTTTCAACGAAAATGAATTTGACTAAGGTACGTAGAATACTTTTTGGTGTCTTTGCTAGCAAATGTCAGGCACTTGCATGATTTTTGACTATCGTTTATTCAATTCTTTTTACTCTTTACATTCCGATGACTTCTAATTACTTATTTATACGATCGAATGTTAATGGTGTAATTGTAGTATGTTGATGGGTGAGGCAATAAAAGCGGACTTGCACGAGTTTACCATTTATTGATACGAAAGTTATTAATGGTAGTTTACGTAGCAAGTTAGGTTAGGACTATCGTAAAATCTCGATGCTTCAGGGAATTGGTTCAATGGAATCACGTTGCGGTCGCCTGTTTGCGAACTGTATTACAATGATTACAATTGGTATTGATATAACAGTTCGATAACATGCATAATCGATTTATGACTATTGAATTTGTGACTATTGAATATTAGACCGATTGCCACATCGTTCATATAAAACATAACTCGAGGTAATTTATAGCATAATAAAATGATAGCTTCAAACGTTGTATATGCAATACTTTAGAAAAGGAAGTTGGAAGGTTAGCGGTAAATATTTTTAACTTAACGCAACTTATGACCGGTGACTGTATCTTACTTATTTACTTGCCTTATCATTGGTTGATGTTTCGCAGTATTTGTACGAAATTTATGTCGGATTTTGTTTGGTATTAAAGCAAACGAACGGGTAATTCTGTTCTGGGTAGTACGTTCTGTGCCCGTCACTCCATTACTCCATTCCCGTCACTCACTATATTAAAAAGAAAAATAAATGACTAAAATCATTGGGATTATTCAAGTTTATCTATGGCGGTTGTCACACCGCGTTGTACACAAGGATTCTATTATCAAATCTGAATGAGCCTCCCGTTGGAATGAGCTATTTCTTGCTATAAATCAACATTTCAATAACTTGATTAGTTCGGTAACTTTATATTGTTTATTCGAATACTCGAATAATTTGATTGTGGGATATTTGAATTATTGATCGTTTTAGAAACAAAATAAATAGATATGATTAATCCAGCACTAATATATTATAATGATTTGGTTTGTAATATTCAAAGGTCAGAATGCAGCGATTAAATAACTTTGCATATTTGCAATTTCGGCAATTGTTAAATTTAATAAAACAAATAGACTGGTAAACAAGTGCCTTCTGGACCAACTTTTTTCAGCAGTCTCCGAAAATTATAAATGAGGTGTCATTCGATTCGGAATGGCATCTAGATGATTTTTGAAAAAAATGAAGTTCCGCTTGCAAAAATTGTAAAAGTTATTAACAATTAACTAAAAAAAGGGGGGGTTTAGTTTTTTGCAAATATCTCAAGAAGTAATAAAGATTTTTCAAATTTGAAAAAGATTCGAAAAGAGTAGGAAATTTCCTAAAAAAAATCTTGAGTCCCGAAACTGTAAGATTAATATGTATAATTTCCCAGAAGGATGAAAATACGGCCGAAATCGGGTACTCTGGCTTACGCAAGCCACACCCACATCGGCCCTCTAATGAATAAATATTATTTAAACATACTAAATATGAAAATAAAAAAAAATGAAAAAATTCAGGCACTAACTGAATAGATGAATGAACTGCTTGAAAATTTTTTTTATAACAATTTTTCATTTAGTTATTCAATAGTTAATTAATAAAAAAATTTTGCTTGAACATGAACATTGCAAGTGTGATAATTGTAAGATTTTTTTCCTTTCTTGGAGCAATTCTTGAAAGGCTTTAGAATAGAACCCCGTTGGAAAATTAGGAAAAATCATCTAGATGCCATTCCGAATCGAATGACACCTCATTTATAATTTTCGGAGACTGCTGAAAAAAGTTGGTCCAAAAGGCACTTGTTTACCAGTCTAAAAGGAATAATACGACAATAATATTAAGTGGTCGTGCTTAAAATTCTCGTTGAGACTAATAGTAAGTTTTCAAAATATTTACGATATTGTCTTTGCTATAACTTGATGTTGCTTGTAGTATTTACGACATTACATCTAATTCAATAGGGTAGGTTCAAACTGAGTAGAGGGAATGCGTCGTTTAACAATTACCAGATGATGAGGGCGAAGGAAAATATTAAGAGAAGACAACATGCGTATCGAGGTTATCGGTGTGTGAAATTCTATAATTCGCGTTACATAATGGTGGCAAGTATACTACTAATAACTGTTATTATTTTCTATCACTAGAACCATCCAAACCATAAAGATTAATAATGAAAAAAGCCCTAAATAAACGTTTTTATGAGAACGGAATCATTAGAATCATAGCTTAATGTAGTAAAGTTATCACAAAAGCGAGCGTTTAGTTTTCTAAACAAACGTGGGAATCATTGTTTAGAACTAAGCATAAAGAATACACAACTTGGATGTGATTAAGATTATATTATGAATCTTAATTGGAATGCACTGTCCGGAAAATGGTGGGTCAAGTACAATATACACAGAAAATAAGCAGAAAACATACTTTATTGTTTATGATATGATACTGATAATGAAAAGAAACTTACTAGATTTTTGTTATACCTACTATATGACGAACACATACGATTGCGAGTGTCAACAATTCGTATTCTCTCAAATCCACAATATCTTCTTGATATCGTCACGACAGAATAATAGTAGATAAAAATTGATATTACCATTACCAAAAATGGTGTTAGCTGAAATGAAACATTTACTTTTTGTTTTTAATTTGAATTCGGTTTTGTTTTTGTATTTTTTTTAGTTTTTAGTTTATACTACTAGTACGCGTATTAAAGGTTGCTATCTCAATCTTCGGTGTTGACGTTGGTCACCAAGGGTCTCTTTTGACTTTACTGCAATCCCCCACTCTTCAGATCTTACTTGGTATCTATGGGACCCTTTATTTCGATTTAAAAAAACCATTTAAAATTCGGTTCACAATTAACAGAGAAATCGCTTAACATGCATACTAAAAGTGCCTGTAGAAAATGTACTACTGGCACGCCTCAATTAGCTCTTTTTTCGCAGAATGTAGGTGCTCGGCATTCTTTAATAAGAGTTACTCTTGATTTCCCTAGAATGCACTCATCAGATCCTGACTTGATGAGTATGGGACCGCTTCGAGAGTATACATTTATGAATAAAGAAAAAATAATTAAATTCGGTTCCCAACGGGATATCGTGTAACAACAAGTCGGTTAACAGTTTTGAGGTTTATCTATCGAAAGCGACACTAATGGAAAAGCCTGAGGCCAACCTCAACAGCTTATGGCTAATATTATAATTATTGAATGTAATTAAAAGGTACCCGTATAGCAATAATAGATTCACCAGTTGCTTATACCAAGGTTAGTAGTTATAGGCTCATTAATATTCATGTTATTTGATCGGTACTACACAAGTGCATGATTACCTATCTACATAATTAATAGCCTATAGTTATATGACTGACTCATAAGGAATGTATTTGACATTGAACTTATTTTTTACGTCGTGTATGTATACGACTTTTAAGTTATGTAATAGACAGAAAATTCATTTTCACTTCCAACTAATAACCAGCTTAGAATCGCTTAACCTTCGGAGAGATATCGTATCCTTCTGCGTACACTACCGTCTGTACAACGAGAAATGGTCCGAAGAATATAGTGACCTGGTGCCATTTCATAATTTCCACAACCACACCTCTCGCCACCTACGAAATCTTTACCTAGGGTTACCTCCAATTTGCTATACAAAAGTTCGCATTTAATGTTCACATATTTGGCAGGAATTATCATCGAGGTTTTTCCTCTGCGTTACGACATGGAGTTGTTTAAGAGCGACATCATTAACTTTCATCGAGGCCGGTAACGTGTTAGCAACGCCTCTAGAGTTGCAAATGTCCATAGACAACGGTAACCACTTTCTATCAGACAGAACGTCCGCGTGTTTACGTGCTTCAAGCAATAAAATGGTGCAAAAATGTACATTTGGTCGTTGCACA
Source organism: Dendrolimus punctatus (assembly GCA_012273795.1). NCBI lineage: Eukaryota > Metazoa > Arthropoda > Insecta > Lepidoptera > Lasiocampidae > Dendrolimus > Dendrolimus punctatus. The sequence continues at coordinate 18,157,930 of CM022531.1, read as the reverse complement.
ATCTTTTATTGTATAATTAACACGGGCAATATTATATAATAATAGGGTAAATCAGGTTCAGTATCCAATAGAAGCTTTTATATTTTGGAAGATATAATGCTTTTCAGTTTCAAAAATTGTCTCCTTCGCTCTTGAATTCTAAATTCCAGTCTCTATAGTACTTAAGATATAAAATATCCTGAAATTTGTTACATGCTTAAGATGATGAATGTTAGAATGAATATAATTAAGTTTATTACTACAAGTCCTATGAAAGAAACTGACTGAAAATATATGAGCAAGAAGCCATGTGAATGAACATTTTAATTTAGATACAAAAATATCCCCAGTGAATTTATTCACATTGCGAGTTCATTGCGATAGTTCATGGCAGTCATTTACAATGACCCATTGCGGCACCAGTCGGTGGGATGAGCGACCGTTTAAACAAAGACCAATTCTCCAATCGTTTCTATGTTGTAATGTAAAAAAGTGGACGGATGTCACAACAACAGAAATTATTTTTCTCACGTGCTATAAAAATGGCTTGGTCATTTGAAAACCTTGTGTTAGGTAGGCTAACCCGGGAGGCAACTGAGACAATATAATCTAAATGTAGTTGTAGCATAATATTGACTAATATTAAACGATTCAAAAAAAGATCATAGACAAATTTATTGAAGTCCAGACACGACGTCTGTCAGGTCGTATGTAAGTATCTTTTGGAGGCAATTCTTAATTAACATGAATATTTGGCTTAAAGGTTACGATATGGATGGCTTTTAAATCTATATATTATATAAAAATCAACTGCTGTTCGTAAGTCTCGCTAAAACTCGAGAACGGCTAGCCTGATTTGACTAATTTTGGTTTTGAATTATTTGTGGAAGTGCAGGGAAGTTTTAAAAGGTGAGTAATTTCCTTTCCCTTAGAACCTATTTAACAAACATTTTATGTGTTCTAATCGTTTAGAAATCAATTAAAATTAAAAGACGTTCAGAAATCAAATTAAATTTAATGGTGAAGATTTTTTTCATCAGCTTTTTTTTTAGTGATCCTGAGGCGGTAGTTTGTTGGGTGAGTTAGTGTGACATAAATTTCTTCGATGCCAGTAGCGTGTTGGTAACCTTTGGTGTTGCAAATGTCCACATGTGACTAAAGCTGCATTTTATCGGTGCGCCAATAGGTTGTCTGCTGATCTCCGGAAATAAATAAACAAAACCTGCGTACAGTAAATGGATGCTGTAGGTACTTACAGTGAAGAAATCAGGAATTAAAGTAGATTGAAATAATTAATTTATAATTTCAAAACCTTTTAAATACATTGTAAACCGATTCAGCTGTCAGCGCGATTTTAATTTGGTTTTTTGTTTTACTAAAAAAAAATAATTTCCGTTAAGTATATATAGTAGTCTCATAAACATATTAAAATGATGTCTTCAATGATTTCAAATTATCGCTTCAAAATAAATATCGAAATTATAATTTATTGCTTAAACATTTGTGAACCAGTTACAAATATTATAAAATTATTGTACAACTTCCACTAATTCAGTTTAGAAATAAATGTAGAACGTTTTTCTTTCGTAAACTGTTAACTGGTTTTATTAAAAGATATTCTGTCCGACTAGTTTTTGGATTTTGAAAAAAGAAAGCAAATGCAATTTCTGGGTATAGAGTAATTTTATTACTCGCATAGAGGAATAAAAGAAGTCGCATTGTTTTTGGAAACTTGATTTACCTACTTTCCACAATGTCTTCTCCGTCGTCACACTCTTGGCAGAGTGGTCGTAGTCCTCATGACAGGGGTGGTGCCAAGCTTCACAATTCGTCGCCATTCCTCTCGGACTGTAGCTTGCCTCGTGCATTCATGGAGTGGACTATTTAGTGCGGTTTTGACTTGATGTAGTTTCCACAATGTAGTCCAATGTTTTAATAAAATGTTAAAAAAAATTAACTGTCTCTCGTTTATTAAAGTTGGAATTTAATTACTTGCGTAAGAACTGCAATATCTAGGAAGCCTAATGTTAATATAAAATAAACACATTTTTGTCTATTAGAATTTTTGTCTTTACCTAAAATCTTGTCGAGTAGGCTTTGAACGGATTACACTCAAAGTTGCGTGTCTAAAATCAGCTACTATTCTTAAATTTTCAAATATATATTTCATTTTTATATTTTGCAAGAATCAGAAAATATGAATATTACGTCCAAGTCCTAGGCAAATCTGAAGCTGCACCAACAGTATCAAATGAAAGTGACATAATAGCGTATAATAAAGAATGTTTTATCATTCGCCATGTCTTAATTACACTAGATTACTAATAGTTTATATTGTGACAAGCCTGTTTTCTATAGGCATTGTTTCACCCGCGCCCTGTCTGGTGACCTCCTTACAACCTCAATTCTGCACAGCCAACGGTTTCACGCACTTTAACATACAATTAGATACATGTGTTTACCGCATCAGTAGGACAGACGTGACAGCTAAATACAAATGGCACAAGTCTGTAGCAGCAATTAAAGTGCAGTAATTACAAAATGCAAATTTAAATAAAGAAGTGTTTTTCATTACCCGAAGATGGAGTGAATATGGACATTTTTGAACTTTAGAAACGATTTTCGTATAGTTTTCGATTAATTAAAGGATTCTGAAAACAATTATTTAAATTTATCGTAAAGTGATCGAAGTCACTTAAAATACATTTTTTTATATCTCGAAATGTGAAAGTAGAAATAGAGGTGTTTCCTAGAGATCTCCCCGCAAATGGAACCTTAGGAAGTAGTTCTAATTTGCTTACATAAAAATTTAATCAGATTTCTTTTATATATAAAAACTTTCAGTGATAAATTATCTAACTGAGTGCGAAAACCACATTAAAATCCATTGTGTGGTTTAGGAGGAGCTAGCGCACATACAGACAGACCCGTAAAGCGGCTTTGTTTTATACTATGTAAAGATTCTTATGGGATTCCATTGGAACAAAGTATTCATCTTTTCATACGTGCAGGAAAGGAAAAAGAATACAATTTCTTGCGGCCGGGCAGCCAGTCGTAAGAGGCGACAAAACAACCCACAGCCAGGTGGTAGGGCATTTGCCCGACTGGATGGCTACCACCCCCTGGTCTAAAGTATGTCGCCATAACAACCTTGAGTTGTGTTCCGGCATTTGTGACCAGGTTCCAGTCTCCCTTAAGAGAGCAGCAGCGCATGTGTAGCACCTTTGGTGTTGCAAATGTCCATAGGCGAGGGTAACCGCTTTCCATCAAGTGGGCCGTCTGCCTGTCTGCTGAACTCCTTCATTAAAAAAAGTCTGTGGTGAGAAAGGTAAAAAAACCATAACGTCCCACTGCTTACTTTTAGCCTTCTTATTTAAGGGGAATGGATGGAAAACTTGTTAAGCTTATAGGTTTCAATTTGTCAAAAGAGTAATATTTCCTAACATGAGATTTTGAAATGTTCAAGTATGTGTCAGTAAGCTAATCTAGGTAGCTACTAGGTATCTTCAGCAATATTGTTGATAACTCTGTTATGATTAGTACAATAATATGTATTACATAAGCGGAATAGGTCATTAGGCTCTTATTAAAATTTCATACATAGTTGCGAAAGCAGATTCCAATTAACTAATTTGTAGATTTTAAAATTAAGTTGTTAATTAAACTGTGCAGCTAAAATAACAGTTTAACTGTTGTTATTTACGTAGCGTTTCGAATATGGGTCATTACTATGTTTTATGTTTACATATTGATTTGGTTTTACACGTTTGTTAAAGTATTAGTATGCGTTAAACTCGATTCAATTCGTATTTGTTTTTTTTATTTCGATAGTAAGCTCAAGCAAAAACTAAAAAAAGTCAATATAGCAGTAAAATGTTTAGTCACTGAGAGAAAGTACTAAATAGAAATTTTCATGGTTTATATATGAATGAATGAATGAAAACACTTTATTGTTCACCAAAAATTAAAACTACGTTCTTAAAACTAAGTACAATATACATGTTGAACAAAGGGCGGCCTTATCGCTTGAAGCGATCTCTTCCAGGCAACCCCCTACGTAGTAAGTTGTACACCGTTCGAAAATTTACTGACACTTTTTATAGCTAAATTACAAAAAAATACACACGGTGTGCGTCTCGGGACGCCTGACAAAGTGATAACTTAAACTAATCTAACGTGAGAGAAAGGGAAGCCAGACAGACTGGCGCCGTAACACGTTACGTAACGAAGCGGTTTACCCTCCGATAAGAAGTTATCACTTTAAAAAGACTTATGATGGCAGTAGTAATCTTTAGATATGTTTATGTTCCTGGCCCTGGCTACCAACTAGAGAGTCAGTCAAAATGAATGTAACGAGACAGTTACTTTCGCGAAGAAGCAGTTTCGGGTCTTATGTAGCCATACAGACGCAGAACAAAATGAATTGCATCCCATATATAACTTGGCCAAAATCATTACAAATAAGGGCCTTATCTTAAGTATACAGATATGGTAACACAATCGCAACAATAGCCAGTTCCGCTTTTTTTTTTCATTAAATCACTGAAATGAAGCGGAAGCAGTAGGTATTGTTGACGAAAAATTTATAGTGTGGTTTTAGAACTACTCGTACAAACAAGTCCTTGCAGTAGGTATTCTATCGATAGAAACAATGAGTTCTATATTAATTTAAGTATATATCAATATATAATATTGACATGTATTTTAAAGCGGAAAAAATTAATTAAACTCTCCTTTTTATAGGTATCGCGTTATTTAAATTTATTTTATTTAACTTTCTGCGAGCACATGTTACCTTTTCAAACTAAGTAGACTATTCCACAAAAAATATGTTTTATAGCTTGCCACATATCGGTTTGCTATCGGTACACTTGGAGAGTGTGCGGCTGAGCTCTTCGATCTGATCCCGCCATCTCCCTTCCATTATCGGACAACTAAACGCACCTTCATGCGACACCGATATGTGGTGGATTCTACCGATAAGAACGAAGTGCTTTTCATCTAGCTTTATCATACATAGCTTTATCATCGCAAAAGAGTGGAACTCATTGTCCGAGTCTGTCTTGCTAATCTTAGTGTATGCCATTTATTAAATTGTTGGTGGTATGTTGGTTGCACTTGTGCAAGGAAAAATCGGCTAAGGTGATGAACCTTTTCATACCGCGACTGTACAATGCCTAATTTATCTTAAATTTCGTGTATGTTTCATATCCATATTTTGCAAAGGTTAGAAGATATGAAAATAAAGCCCTAGTAAGTACCACGCGACCAAAGTAGCGAGCATAACTATTTACATATATGTATGTGTAAGACCAAGCGCATCATTTTATTGTTGGAATATAGCAGACCGAGAGACAGTCGACCTCGTGAAAATTATTATCTTTATCAGTGGTCATTTCTAATATTAAACGTAAAAATAATTATTACACCTCTTTTAAAACTCGTCTTTTATAGTAAAACTTCTCTTAGAATATTATTATATATATATTATTTCAAATGTATAAGGTGTACTCATAAAAAAGCGTTCTTGAGAATTAGTGAAAATTAATTTAAGTTTCATATAAACATAAACTATTATAAAGTTGGCAAGATTAAGAGGAAGTAGAGCATGCAATGAATTATTATCAAAATTTTAAAAGATATGCAATTTACGTAACAGTTTTCGTCATAACTGAAGAGGGCAGTGTGTTAGTATTACTTGTAGATTTGCGTTCGTGGCCAAAAGTCAAAATCATTATATTAATACATAAGGCAAAAATTTTAACCCTTTTTTACGAAAAAGCGCACAGACGAGTATGAAATTTCGCACACTGATAGTTTATATACAGAAAGAGTGCAGAATTTAAAAAAAAACAATAACAACAGCTTTAAAAAAAATGCTACAAAAATACACTCAATCAATAAAAAAAGTGTCCGTCTCGGGTCGCCCGACAGAAGAGATAACTTAGCCTGCCGAGAGGTGCCGTATGTGTGAGAGAAAGGGAAGCCAGACAGACTGGCGCCATGACGCGTTACGTAACGAAGCGGTTTATCCTCCCATAAGAAGTTATCACTTGAAAAAAAAAACATTACACATACTACCATTACACACATACGCAAATATCTTTTGTTTATTGTTAAAGTCAAATTAACAGTGTAGCCTTAGCGTAATCTGTGATTATAGAAGTTAGTCTTTGACAACAAAACCTTAATAATGTTCAAACTTATAATTTAAATTAATTATGGCCACTAGTATATTTAATTAGGACTTTATAATAAATTATCGGCCCGGCGGGGTTTCACCCGCGCTTTGTCCCGCTCCCGTGGTATATAGCATCATGTTATACCCTATGACACTCCCAGTTAACGTAACTTTCGAACAGTAAAAGAATTTTTAAAATCAGTTCGGTAAATCCAGAGATTACCTCCTGCAACGTCACAAACTCGCAAACTTTACCTCTTTGTAATATTATAAGTATATATGTGAATGTCATGTATGTTATGGCTTAATAATATATAACCTAATGCAAAACAACACCAGACATGCAGAAATACTTTATCAATTGAAGCTTGCTACATGCCTGCCATACAGTACGGGCACTTTGGACGGCAGCTGCCTCGGAACGTGACTCGTCCAGACAAACTGTATTCAATCTAGTCTTAGATAACTGAATATATAGTGAATATTCTTTTCAGTTTGCGAAAAATACACTTTGTTAAATATATAAAATATGTCCATAAGACATACACACACAACATACACAATATTTCAGATCAGTATGGCGATTCAGCGAGGTTACGTGGCCCCAGTCTTGTAAGAACCTTAACCACTGACTTCAATGATCTAGGCTCTGTATTCTGTTTGAAGTCCTAAAGGAGTGTAGGTAGAATACAACATCAGTTTTCTTCATTTTATTATTCCCTTACTTTATAATATTAAATGAAAAATATATTATACCTTTTACAAAAAATAAATAATTAAATTATAATGCTATTTATATAAGCTATTTATAATAACATGAATAAAATTAAATTAGCATACCACTTTATTTGTAAAGACACATTTTTTGACGGCGTCATATTACAGAATATTGACTTGTATACTTTCAAATTTTGTTTTGCTACTTGTACTTGAAAAGTTACTTTATTAATGAAATACGTATAAAGTGAATGTCGCCATTAGTTATTAATGCTACATTAGCGGAATTCTTCAAGTTACGAAATATATTGTCACCATTAAGTTAGTTATGGTAATTAATTATAAGGATTACAAACGGAATTCGTACTAATATGTCAGCCAATCTTATTGTTAAATCTTGCATTTAAATTAAAGCGAAATCAGGCACATAATTTATTTATCGATTCTTTATTGTTCTCGATTCTATTGGAAAATGTGTTCAAATTTAATAAGAATTATAAATAATGTTACTTTATTACGAAATATAACAATTCTTCCAAAATCGCTTCCCGTGTCTGTCTGTCTACCTGTATATCTGCTAACTTCTTTTAAACGATGCAAAAGATTTTGGACCGGTTTTACTATCATTTAGATATTTTTCAGGAGAGTTGCACATATTAGCTAGCTTTTGCCTTGGCTTCACTCGCGATATATAAAAATCTAGTTAATTTATGTAGTAATGTAGAGCTACTGACTAGTGTTATATAAATACCATTCGTTTTTCTATAGTTATGCAAAGAAAGCCCCATATATTCTAAAGAGAAAACATGATTTATAGAAAATAGCAGCGAACGTGTGAGTTATTTGACGTGATAGCAAACATATTTAAAGTATCTCCCACTTTAACTAAACCACTCAAAACTCGTTTTTCTCGGATGTTTCGAAAGCTGATGTTATGAAGTTCTTAACCAGTTTTCTTATGTTGTGTATTTTCCTGCGCAATTTACTTACCGAGCGATATTAGTTAAAGTATATAGGTACTTACCGCCACGTTCTATTTAATTAGTTATATTGCACAAATTAAGTTTACAACAGTGTCGAAACATGTGTGAAGTTTCTATATATGAATTTTATAGGTGTTTTGATAGTATGTTAAATTTAAAGTCTTTTGACAATTCCGAATATATATATTATTTTGTGTTTTACAGCTTTTTACGTACTTAATTTCTATTTATTATTTATTTATAATATTTATGTTAGACGTGTCTGTAAAGCGAGTGACATGTGTCATTTATATAATATTATGAAGTAATGAAATGCAATCCAAGCTGATTGGGACGCTCTAGTTTTAATTATGTGTACCCATAGTAGTAGTAAAGCATTTTCTGAGGTTGTTGCGTCTGTAAGACTTTAAAGTTAAGACCGTTATAAAGTCAAAAAAGTGGTCATTACAGTAATTTGTAGTAATATATTCACAAAACATCTCATGACACAGGAAACTGCTGAACGTGTGAAATTATATCAAACACAAAATACGTAGAATTAATGCAATTAAATTTACTTGAACAAATACTGCATTATAAGGCTTACGTTGGAAATGGAAACAGTGGTTAAGCTGATGTATTATGAGAACAGGTGCAGTAAATGCGGTTGCAATGTGATATCTGCAAGGTGCACGTTACCCGAGACCCGAGAGAAATGCACCAAACACCTTTGTTACGCATCAATACGTGTGACAACGTTCTATATTCGTATCTAGTCGTATTATCTATACTAATATTATAAATAGGTAAAGTGTGTGAGTCTGTGACATTATAGGGGGTAATTAATATCTGGATCTACTAAACCGATTTTGAAAATTCACCAGTGGCTAAATAATATAGCTTATATTATTCCTGAGTGACATAGGGTATATTTGATTGTGATTAATAATAAGGAATCCCAGCGAAATGGGCACGGGTCAGCTAGTCTTTAATATTATAAAATTATAAGCATGTTGTATTTGTATATTAAAGCAATTAAAAAACAACTAGAATATACTATACAAATGACGGAGCGATTTTTTTAAATTTTTTGTCTGTTTGTCGGGATTTACGTAAAAACTACTGGGCCGATTTCAATGCGGTTTTCGCTGGTTGACAGAAAATTCTTAGACTTAAAATCTGTTTTTAAGTCTAAGAACTTTTTATCCCGGAAATCCTGCGGTTTTTTTCTGGGAATAATTTAAAAGATTGAAAAAAAAATCAATTCCGATGAGATTTTTCACTGGCTGGTAGCAAACTTTTTGTAATAAAATGCGTATCACTTTGTATCCCGGTATTCCCACAGACATTTTTCCGGGAGCACTTTGAAATTGCTCCGATAGATTAAAAATAGCTTATTCCGACAGTTTTCACTAAAACGATACCTTACATTCTTTTTTAAATATCGAGGTACTTTGCGCCCCGGGCATCCCGCGAGAATTTCAAGTCAAGTGTGGTCAAAGTCGCGGCCATATCATAGTTATTAAATATTAATTACTTATTTAAAGAAAATGGTTCAGAGTTTGTTATGCCGTCAGGGTATTTAAATATTTTGTATATATTTTGTTACTGTTCTTATTTCGTATGTTTTAAATGTCTTCTTCTTCACAAAAATATTTGCTACTAAACTGATTACAATTTATTCTCTATATATACTTAGTAACTATGTCTACAGCGTTGTATTGTTGTATACAGATTATTTACATATTTTATTAACCATTAACTACCGCCTCCTCGTACCCGTCCCGTTACCGCTAACCCATTCCTCCTGTGTGATCCCTCTTCCATTCTAAAGGCTGGCAACGCGTTGATTCCACCTCGATGTTTCAAAAATACAGGCGACGGTAACTGCATTCACTTGCCCTACCGTCGATTTTGTACATTACTTGTACGGAGCTAATGTTAACTATTAACAGATAATAAGGCAAATAAACGGTCAGTAAGATATAGGACCGGCCATATATGAGCCGTCTGCTAGTTTGCTAGTTTCGCAATAAATAGAAGGTTTTTTTGAGAATGTTTCATGTATACCTAATATAAATATATTAATAAACTAGTTTCACATCCAAATTGTTGTTGCGAAACTGCTAGCCAATAATTTTCGTCAAATTATGAAATAAATAGTCTTGCCAACGAAACGGTTTCACGCAAAACGTGAATGAAATACGATATATAATTTATTCATCGTCGCAAAATCTTTATAGCGTCAGTCTTCGGTCATTAAATATCATCGTTCCGTGTTCAGAACAAAAATTACATAACATGAAAGCGATAGTACATATGTAATGGTTGAATATTACTTATGCAAGGTAAATACATAAAATTCTTTACGCTCGGTTGGCTTTTGGGCTTTCACTGCTGTAGGAAATGTTGAGTCGTAAAAAGCCAATTCAGGTGGTAAACTTAAAAGTTACAGCCGATAACTAGACAGTAAAGAAGTAGTCTATGATTTCTAGTGAAGGATCAATGACTTTTGTCTAAGAAACTACTTTTCAATGTTCTATGTTTTAGCGTTTAAAAGTAATTCTTAATCTTCTAACTAAATATTGCTATCTAGCCTATAGAGACTAATGAGTAATATGATTTTAACCTAATGTTCTACAAAATAAATCTTATATATAAAAATCAATCGCTGTTCATTAGTTTTGCTAGAACTCGAGAAAGGCTGGACTTGGATAATTTTAGTTTTGAATTATTTGTGGAAGTTCAGGGAAGGGGTTTAAAAGGTCAGTACCTAAATGTGAAAAATATGCTTGTAATATAGTAAAAACAACAATTTCGCTTTCTCTTAGAAACTGTTCTTACCTGTCAAAAATATGCTGTTCGTCCCGTTTAGAAATGAATTAAAGTTAAAAGTGAAGTTATTATTTCATTTTATTGGATTTGAATGTCAAACGTTTGTTGTTCGTCCCGTCGTTCAGAATTTAACGGTTTTTATTTATTGATTCTGAAGCGGTACGAAGTTTGCCGGGTCAGCTAGTTATATATAAGAATGTGTATATTAGCACTTTACTTATGGACGGTTCCCATATCATACTGACCGTACATTTGCCTTACTATCAATTAAAATTTGACATTAGCTCCATACAAGTAGTACCAAAATCAACCGATGACAACGTAAGCGAATGAATAGTTACGTATTATAGGAATCGGCTATAGGTCTACAACATACGAGTATCTCGTAAATTTGTTGAAAAAAATTTATACAAGCAATTAAATATCTTTTATATAAACTAGGATGTGATGTCAGAAGCCTTCAGAATAGACGAGCGTGCATGACAAGAGCTATGAATGTCAAAGAAGCAAGTGAGGTGTGTAAGAATAAGCCTGTATGGCACTCTGTTGTTCGTGCCTACCCCGCAAGGGACCTGGCGTGAAGTTAGTATGTATGTATGTATATAAACTATTTAGGGGTTAGCAACTATCAAAACCAGTGATAAATATAAATGAAATATTTATGCAAACTTCTTCGGTAAAAGGATTTGGGGTAGTTTTTTAACTAAAAGATAATTGTGTGTCTACCCACATACAGTGAAGAGTTTCGTAGTATTGGCGACAAAGTTTTTACCATTTAGATACTTAATTTAAAAGCATTTCCCTGATATTTTAGAGCTCATATCTCATCAACTATCAACGTAGTCAGTTAAAACAAACCTTTGAAATATCAGGGCTTCATAACAAATGGGCGTACAGACAAAAGTGCAGTATTACACAAGGGACAATAGTGAATAAAACAAAACTGGTTGATTGTTGAAGCTGAAGTTTGGAATACCCTTCTTTTTAGGTACACTTGAATACTGGTAAGACTTTAAATTGTAACATGCATAGCTTTTAGTAAACAACAAAAAATGCATTTCTGCGTATACGACCATTTGTTATGAATCCCTCGATATCAATACTTATTTCAGATCTTGAGATCTGTTATACGACAATGTGCTTTGATTTTTTTATACTATTAATAAAATCTAGCCTGTCTGCTGTAGTCATCAAGCCACCTGTTCAAAATTCAATGTTCTTTTTTTGAAAATTCAAAGAACTTTATTCGAAGTTATGTAAGTTCAAAATTAAGTCGATTTTCTATTCGCTTATCCAATGGAGAGAAAGTGGCAGGAAATACCTCCTCCTCCTAACTAAAAAAGGTTTTTTGCTTCCTATTTGTCTATCTAAGGTCGTTTTTGATATATTTTTGACTACATAATATGTTATACAATAACTTTTTATAGAATAATGGAGTTGTAGCAAACAGTGCATAACAAGAGAAAAAATAGCGTCGCAATAATGACAAGACATTAAAAATTCACATAAATATGTGATAAATTAATTTTCGCAATTTCCCAACACCGTTGCTAATTTGATCTATACGTCAAATTCAAATTAATTTAATTGCATAAACTTATTTAAAACAGTGAGAAAACGGTGACAATACACAGACAGATAGACGGGTCTATCTTGTTTAGTACAGGAGTTCCTATGGTCACCTTCCGACTCCATCATCAAATCATCTCCATGGTACCATATTATTGCACTGCCACGCGATATAAACATACGAGTCCAAACACGACGGGTCTATCTTGTTTAGTACAGGAATTCCTATGGGCACCTTCCGACTCCATCATCAGATCAGCTCCATGGTACCATATTATTGCACTGTCACGCGATATAAACATACGAGCCCAAACACGACGGGTCTATTGTTTAGTACAGGAGTTCCTATGGGCACCTTCCGATTCCATCATCATCAGATCAGCTCCATGGTACTTAGTTATTATTGCATTGTCATTGACCTTTGACAGGTGCGCAGTTTGAATTAAATCTGATTGTTCAAAGTAGGACAAAATCCAGCTCAAAGGGTTCGGTTACAAACATTCATACATACAGGTGAAGCTAAAAAAGCGTGTTAAAAAAGGGTACGGAACTAGAATCCGTAGAGTTGTATTGGTCCGGAACCCTTACGAGATCAATAATAATGCAAGAAAAAAACTACTTCCTTAATCCAATACCGTATACAAGCAACAACAAATCGATCAGGTGTGATGAACGATTATAAAAAGTTTCACATCCGTTACCTGACTAACGCAGTGTGATATCTAATTAGTATGAACATTATAAATAACAATTGTGGAGTATATTTTTGGATGTTGTCTCCGTGTTTTTATGTTTGGGGGTATGCGTGAGAATCGGCCCTTATAAAAGAGTTCAACGCACGTTTACGCTTTGTCTCGATGCAGTCGTGCGAAACATTTGAAAAGAACTAAAACCTTCGACATATATCACTATTAATATAGCACTGGAAGGATAGGGACTGACTGAAAATATTCAATGTAACCATTGAAGTCATTCAAACTTGGTAGCGCTGTACTGGTTCAAATCAATTTAATGCCAGTATAAGTCAGCAGTGGCTTTCTACGAATTTGAAGTCTGTAGCTGGACAATTTATATTAGTTTTATAGCTTTTGAACAATAATTATCATTTATCAAAACACACATAATATTCGTGGCAGAGCACGAATTACGCTTGCTAGGTCGATGTGGTGATTATGGTAATATGATATAGTTATTAGAACAGTAGGTGTTTTTCTAGATCTAAATGTTGCCTAATTCCTTAATTTGAATAAAAACTCTTTAAATAACGAATTAATGAGATTAATTTGAATTTTAGTCAGTGTCTTAATATTGCGTTAACTTTTTCGTTTTGGTAATTTAAGACGGTAGTTTCTATGCAAGTGATAAAATCTTGTAAATGGAAGCCAAAAGGCCAAAAAGGTTACTAATGACGTGTCGCGCCCACACCTAACCACTCGCGGCAACCTACAATACGGATGTAGGAACACAATGTATGCAAATGTACTCACTTATCGCTTGCGTTACGACCTCTGGAGACAAGCTCACGTCCCCACAGTAACAGCTATCTAGGTCACTATACTAGCCGAAGAGAAAGAAATCACAACAATAACACTTTTCATAGAACATTCACTACACTAGCAAGTTGTAATGATGCCGAATTTGCTCAACTGTTCTCGTTGCTGCGCGCAAAGATCAGAGAGGCACTGTGTTACGTGAATTCAGAATTTAGCACATAATAAGCGGAAGTGTTTGCGGTAGAATTGCATCTTGTATGTTCAGAGGCATTGCCTCGTTGACGCGGACGCGAAACAAATGTCAGGCGCAGACGGTGCGCGGGCGCAGAATAGCCCGTAGGGTTGTACGATACATCGATGCTTTTGCTAGAACAACATCGATGTTTTTCTTTATGTCATTTCTTACTCTCTGTCTCTCTTCAAATATATTTTTCTCTTTATCCTCTTTATTCAATATATAATATAAACAATTTCATTTTACTATATTTTTTTTATCTCGTGTATATTATTTCTACCGACAAATAATTATTATATGTCGGTTCACGTTATTTTATTGTATATATAACGTACAGATTTTATTTCTAATTTTATGGCGATTGGTTTATTCATATGATAGTAAAGGAAGGAAATATAAATATCCAAACAACAAATAAATTCATTTTATAATTGTAATAGTAATGTGTCCAAAACCAATAGGTATATATAATCGATGTTTTATTGCGACTTAAATATTACTTAACCCCCAAAATACAGACATTTGAAAAGCGATAATCTTGATGATGCAGTAAATTACGGTATTAAATTAAAATATATGATACTTGAGCATATAAGTTTTAAATTCGCCAAGTGGCGACGCGATTGGATACAAAAGCCTCTTTAGAATAACGATTCTTGTGATAGTCGACACAGTTTACGTGTAAAATAAAGCTTAAATGCCTCATTCAAAATAAATGTATTTATTTTTACCAATGTTTGACTAGTGACATAGTATAGTGCACATCAGTAAGTAAATCTCGTACAACTGACATTGATTGTTACTTGTGCTACAAGTATGTAATTTGAATTAGTTTAGAAAACGAGTCATTTGGATTGTTTTGTTTCGTGCATCAAAGTTAAATTAAACCAATTATTTATTTAAACTTATATGTTTACTTTTCTTAAAAAATATATAAAACCATATTAATCTGAACCTAATATAATGTAAAAAACGAAATATTGTATTTTCTCGATGCAAGATACAATACTATTTATCATGCAAAACAGACAAGTATATCGAGAGAGCACTGGTGACTAACTACATATAAATATTTACCGTATTTATTAACCTCAAACGAGTTGCATTGTAATTGATTTGCATCATGTGAACATTTTAGATATATCAATAATTTTAAACATTTTAAGCAAGTATGCTTACTTCAAAATTTTACTTTAAAAACGCAAGTTGTTGTACTTCATGCTTTATCAAAAGTGTACATACTGCGGTAGAGCAAAGCACCGCTATATTTATTTTATATGCTACGAATTGCAACATATATGGAAAGAGAGAGGGGTGAAAACTAACTTTGTCAATTGGTGTTCGGTCCTTTAAATGAGAATTTTCAACTTTTACAACACGTCTTTGGTGTATTGATTGATCATAGAATCACAAAAAAATACTAAAGCGAAATATATAATATGTAATACGACAAATATTAAAGCATCAATAACGCGTTGGTGCACGCATTTTAAATATCGATATTATTTACTAACATTATTCTTTTACCATAAGTATATAATTATATGTTAGGGTTCAACATATTCAATCGATCGACATCGATAACTATCGATAGCTTCTTGAGGTGCAGCCCTAGTTGCCCTCGCCCACCCACTTTACGTCACCGTGGTATTCAAAATGGCCGATCGGAATCCAAGACGGACAGCCTACGCGTAGAGGCAGCAAATTAAACTGAACAGTCAATCGTGTTTTTAAGCAGAGTTTGATTGTATTTAGCGACACCCACTAACGGTTTTTGTTTTCATTGTGTTCTTTATGAGGTCCAGTTTTTTTTAATAGGTTCTCAATCATCATAAGTTTAAATCATCTTCACCAAGTTTTAGATATTAAAGAAGATTTTCTGTTTGCTGATTTTTAAGGTTCCATATTCCACCATACAATCGGTGTCATTAATTAGTGTCTAATAAATCAAGCCGATGTTTTTTAAATACTTCTACAGTCGTGAACATTTTATCCCCCATCCTCTAACTTTTGAGCTATGAGGAGGAAATTCTGAAATTTCTGATTCTGGAAAAATATTATACCAGATATTCATAAAACTTCATACGTACAGGCAAACATACACCCCTAACAAATACACATCCACACACACAAACTTTTTTAGAACATATGTCATAATATATTTATTTATGCTACTAATGTTTATAAAATATACAATATTTTCTGTTATAATTTAATGTTATTGTGTTTCCATTAAGGGAGAGAACACTAGTCTCTATAATACAGTGCAAACTAATTTAGGGACTGGTAGAATCAATAAACTAATATTTATTCATTCTATAAGTTTGGAATAAAATAGATTTAGTATAAGTTTCACGCTTTTACAATCACTTTAATGTTCGTAGATTGCGCACATTTTCTGGTGTTATTTTAATTACTATTTTTTGTGTGGCTATGCTTCTATCAATTTTGGGTCCAAATCGAATGGAACATATTGCATTTTTAGTTATACAAAGTAACTTACAACATCCCTTTTACCGTAAATTCATATAAAATATATTTAAAAACTATGAATCGTTATTAAACGGATACTGTTTTATTTCTATGATAAATAATAAGTATCCGTTTTGCTGTTATCGAAAGTACATATTTGCCAAATTTGCTTTCATTTCAGAGCTACGTAAAATAAATGAAAAAGATAAAACCTCGCATCTACATATTTGTATAAACAATTTGTATGTACAGATCGACCGTGAAAAATGCTTTTGCGTCAGTCAGTACTCGCAAGCCCCTTTCACTAGAAGACCCCGATCATTCGTCTCATTCTAGTACCTGAGAGTAGACAAGGAAAAATACAAGGTTTTGTGTGTGCTTAATTACGGCACTTATCACATCTTGTCTGATACTGACATAAAGCTGGTACAGTAAAAGTAAACAGGTGAGAATATAATTATTGTTTTGTAATATAACTTTTTTTTTATTACAGGAGTTTAGCAGACAGGAAGACGGCCCACTTGGTGGAAAATCCTAAATCCTAAAAAAAATATCCGTGCAGGAACGGAGAAAGAATACAATTTCCTGCGGCCCGGCGGCCTGTCGTAAGAGGCGACAAAACAACCCACAGCCAGGTGGTAGGGCATTTGCCCGACTAAATGGCTACCACCCCTGGTCTAGAGTATGTCGCCATAACAACCTTGTGTTGTGTTCCGGCATTAGTGACCAGGTTCCAGGCTCCCTAAAGAGAGCAGCAGCGCATTCGTAGCACCTTTGGTGTTGCAAATGTCCATAGGCGATGGTAACCGCTGTCCATCAAGTGGGCCGTCTGCCTGCTGATATCCCGCAATAAAAAAAAAAAAAAAGGCTAACATCACCTATGGATTATTTGCAACACTAAAGGTGCTATAAAGGCGCTTTACTCTCTTAAGGGAGCCTGGAACCTAGTCACTAATGCAACACACACCACTCGAGGTTGTTATGGCGATATATATTAAACCAGAGGTGGTAGCCATCCATTCGGTATCCAGTATCCGGATCCAGTAACTAATACAGTAGATCAATGTCTTTAAGGTACCCATATGTATGTATGTATATTTTAGTTACTAAACGTTTCAGTGGTGTTTCGTGCCTTTCCCATATTTAGGAATCGGAAAGCATACTCGTGGTGGTTGTCTATGGCAGATTAGTGGGTTTTACATAACGGTAATCTCTGTGTACAAATTTCCTATGGATGCTTTTTTTTCCGTCAACGCATGGTAATTGTAAAAATATGGACATGTTTAGAAAGTTGTGTATGCTCCTGGTCCGTATTCGAAATTTCGCGGCTAATAAATTCTAATATTTTACATATAAAAGCACAGGCTTGAAAATAACATTTTATCTCTAATTTTTAAAATATGCCGTAATCTTTTAATGCAAGAATTCAGCAGACAGAGAGACGGCCCACCTAGTGGCAAACAGTTAAGCGCTACTGCTCTCTATAGAGTGACTGGAACCTGGCCACTAATGCCGGAACACAGCTCAAGCTCTTGTTATGGCGGCATACTCTACACCAGGGGTGGTAGCCATCCAGACGGGCAAATACCCTACCGCAAAATATAATGTATGCATGAATGCAAGGGCTTCATAAAAATGGGCGTACAGACAAAAGTGTAGTTTTATGCAAGGGATAAAATTGTGAATAAACTAATTGATTGTATAAGGCTAAAATTCGGAATACCCTTCTTTTTAGGTTACATACACTTGCATACTGGTAAGACTTTATAAATTGAAACATGCATAGTTAGTAAACAACAAAAAATGGCATTTTTGCGTATACGCCTTTTATATAAATAAAAGTATATTTATTTTATTTATTAATACAATTTAATAATAATTAATTATCTGAATTGCGTTTCAAAGAGTAATAATGCACAAGTTAACTCCTTTTAATAGTACTTACTTATGACGTCATTAATCTAATTAATCATCTTGTACGAGCGTGCCTAACGCTCGTACAAGATCTATCAGGCTGCGATCTTCTGTAAGTTTATTAAAAATATCTCACTCGATTTGACTGTCCGCGCCTCTATTGTAGAATTAACAAATTGGAATTGGACCGTGGCTAATTTTATTTGTTATCAGTTTAAATAATATTTATAATCTAATTTTATGTTTAGTGTTTACTTTTAATTGTTTTTATTGTGAAGTTTATTGCGAGTGAATAGCGTTTTAAAATATAATAATTCGTGTGTGTGGTATAAATTTTGTACATGATTTATATAACATAGATAAATACATGGAATATTTATTATTATCAACTAGTCTATACATTCCTTCCTTCTTATACTACTTACTCCATGGCATTGGCATTAACGGACATTTAGAAATATATTATGTTTGATATCCAATGATCATTTTCCCACGAGATATATACTTGAAATTTAAATCTTAAGCCCTCGCCTTATTATATAATATGTATATACAACTACAAATAATAAAGAGGAACATGTTTAAATAGATATGTGGGTAAATCACGACATGCAACACAACGGATGATTGCGTGCGGAAAACGCAACGAGAAAATAAATTGCGAAGTGAGCGAAACCATATATATTTGTAGGTACAGAAATCTATGTATTGGAATTGGTATAGAAACGAGTTTTGTGTGGTATGCATTTTCTCTTTTTCGCCATGATATGAGAAAATCGTTTTTTAAGTAAAATAAATAATAAATAGTCAACAGACAAACACACTTATCGTATATCGCCAAATTAAGCTTCAATCAGAATGACTAATAAATAAAAAGAATTGACTAGATAATATCAACTCTAACGTGGATGTATCTATATCTCCGTACTTCTGCAAGACAATGATCATATACCGTGGTAGGAAAATAGTTGATACACTCGTTGGAGTCCTAACTAGAAAAGCATGCACCGTTTACATAATTTCCAGAGTTATGTGCATATTGTCACTATTACCACGTGCTGACAGCAAAGGGTGTGCCTATAACATCAAAATAATATGTCTACTGTATACTGTCTGATTCCCTAGAACTTGAAAAGCCCGAGCCTAGAGGTAAGATTTTTATGAGCTGTTATTTTTTAAGTATTATATATTATTATTTATTTACTAAAACATAATTATAGACGTGCCTATGTATTATTTTCTGTCTTTTTGTTTTTGTATGTGGATTTTGTGGTATCTGTTTCAATATAAATACAGTAATCAATTTTCCAAATCCTATTTCTAATTTGAATCAACATAACAGTTTAATTTTTAATTTTAGAAACCAGTTGAGAAATGTAACAGACGGCTATGCTGTAAATTGTGTGAGTGACTGCGTGATTTATAACCTGAATTTTATGAATTTCTATTGCCATAAACTTAACACGGTTACAAATGTAAATCACAGTTACTTTATTCAAAAGTTATACAGCTATCTATGTTTTGATTGCAAATGAAATATAATTTATAATTATTTAATATAAAATTACAATAAGGAGATTCATGTATCATATAATTATAAAATGTTGGTTAAAAATATTTACACGACGAAATGATCCCTTTTTGGATCCTCCTTTTTTTAATTCGGTTAAAATATATGATAATAATATGTATGACGATATCAGTACAAACACCTCTTATGAGAGTATCTTATACTAATATATAAAGCTGAACAGTTTGTTTGTTTAAACGCGCTAATCTCAAGAACTGCTGGTCTGATTTGAAAAAAATCTTACAGTGATGGATAGCCCATTTATCGAGGAATGCTATAAGCTATTGTTAAAAGCCTTGCTGATATTTGGGTAAGAAAGTACCGAAGATACCAAATATTAACTATTTGGGCAGAGTTTCCCCTTTATTGTTCAGCCTTTGGTGTGACTATTCACACCACACAGTAAGCAATGAACACCGTCTACACGCCTCACCGCATTTTTATACCAAAATACTAGGAAACTACCCTACCAAATAATAATATTACAACATTGCTATAAACAGCAATTATATCATAGTGTTGCCAGGATCATATTATTATCTATGAAGATTGTCTATGTGATATTAATATACTCTATGACTGCTTGTGATGGACATCGCGTAACACTATATATCATTACGCTAAGACTAATAGGAGCGGAGCAGCAATGAAAAATGTTTCAAAATCACGGGGGCTTTGAAAACAAATTCTAACTATGACACTAATAAATAAAGTACCAAAATATTTCCAAGTGTTATGTAGAGAATTCTACTTCTAAAGCCTGTCTGAATGCACATCATCACTAAGTCAGAAAACGGTTTTAGACCATTTGAGGTCCTAAGTCGGATTTTTACTTTTTCTTTATCATGTTATACTCTCTCTAGCATTCCTCATTTTGAAGTCATTGGAAAACATTCTTTATTTTTTGAGCTTTCCCTTTCATATAGCCCTGGCGGAGGGAACGTGGCTACACATTTGTACCCCAATAAAGCAGGTTACTACTGTCGTCAAAAGTCAATTAAGACTCTTTTATGTTCTTATAAAATGCCGAAGCAGATAGATTCTGTACGAGAGAAGTTATGGTGTCATAACCTACACAAGTCAAATAGAGTATTATTTATTGTTTAAATAGATATTAAAATTATTTATCTTATGATATCTCTATATTAATTAATACGTGAAGCAAGAACTTTATACCCCTTTTTACGAAAATTGTGCAGACGAAGGAGTATGAAATTTCGCATATTTGTAATTTATATAGAGGAGATAAGCCACTTATTCATCTCCGAGCCGAACTGTAACCGTGCGGCTTAAAATCAGTAAGTTAAAAAAAATCGAATTCGTATGCGAGTTTTTATCTAATCGGTAGTAAATTTTATGTACTAAAATGTGTTTTTTTTATTCCGGGAATTGCGCAGGAATTTCAAGCCAAGCGTGAAAGAAGTCGTGAGTTTATTCTAGTTTATTATAATTAGCGACTCTAAAAGCGTAAGTGTCTCCGTTACACTTTATATACCTACGGCCTTATTCATAGAGTTAGAGTAAGTTTGAAAGCTTCTTTAAGAAGTATAAAGAAGCGATCAAATTAAAACTCTACCTCTATGAATAAGATGGACAGTATGTAACGAACATGAACGTTATCTCGGGTACAAAACACTCATTTTCGACAGACACAAAAGAAACGTGTAATGGATTAATCCACTATGGATTGTGCAGCTTTTGAACGAAAGTAGACAATGATATGAAAGTAAACATAATAAGTACTTAGTGCGAATAAGCTGAAACTTTCATAAGAACTGTGACACAATGCATGCTTGACCCGATGAGTTAAGTACATTTTGAGAAAGCAGGCGATACTAAGTGCACAATTAAGTGTCAAGAAAACAGATAATTCCCCCAAAATCTAAAAGTACTTATTCTCGTAATACATTCTTTAGGTTTATTTACTCTTCGTTTAAACGTATGTACGTATAACTGTCGATTTTCATATGAAATTCCGGCAGCTTAAATATTAAACACGCACAAATCTTTCTTTACAAATATATGTTTTTCAAATTAATCTTATTACCACACGACGGAACAACCATATTTGATGTGGAAATATTTAATACATGGTTATTAAATTCACTGGCGTGTTTCCGTGAGAAATAAATCGATTGAACAATGAACAAAGTATATAATTTGACAGTCTAGATGTGAGCCTAAATTTTGTCATGCTGATGTCATAGCTTAAGGAGTGGGTTGAAATATAACATAGCGTATCGCTGTACAATGGTTTGTATTAAAGTAGTTTAACGGTTCAATGACAATTAAATGATTAAAAATTATTCTAGTGTATCTAGCAGTAAGAAATAACTATTACTACCAGATTCCTAATATTGGCCAACATTCCCCTATATATCGTATGATATCTGGTTGTAACATAATGTGCAACGATATCGACATATTTTTTGGTTCTGTTGCTCCATTTAAATACAAGATAAGACTATTTTTTAACAAAATCGTTTGAGTGCTCATTAATATCTTTTTTTCTTTGTTATAGCCTTTTTTATAATTATAATAATGAGATTTTATGCTGAGTGCGGGCGTGCGCCATGCATGAAAGCGTCCGCACCGCCTTACTAGGATTTGTATTTGTTTTAGTGCTATAAATACTAGATAATAAGGCAAGCTGTCCTCATATAACAGATCACATTTAAAAAAAATACAAAATATTATATTCCTAATGTATTTAAACACGTTTCTGATTGTGTTCAGTTTGAATCGTGTAATAAAAAAAAACCTTGTTGATGTGATCTATCAGACATGCAAATGCTATTGCAAACTAAACTAGATTGGATTTTTGTAGGCGAGGATGATTGAAAGCCCTCATCGTGGACACGGGTTGCTCTTCGTACTGTACGCTAGTGAATTGAGTTCGCATGAATACGTGAGTTGAAGTTTTTAGTGGGCATATCATGACCTCAAACACTTTGTTTGACCTACGTCAAACACTAGATAGCTTATCGCACAATGAGAATGCTACTAGTAAATATATAGTTTTTTTGCCAAGGTGTACAAAATATAGTTATATAACTGTGCATCATACATTGTTGAATTATATCAGTACGAAAGTAGCGTTTAAAGGATGTGTATGGAAGATTAGTCTCGATGCATACATAGATCCTCAAGAACAATAACTTAATATGAGTTTATGAACAATGAATTTTATTATTATTGCTTTATTTTTAGTAAATATAATAGATTAAGAATATCTTGATCTTTTAAACTTCAAATTCGTATAGCGCGGAAGGTTTTCAAGAAAAATATACTATTATAGTACATATACACATATGTATTATTACATAAGTACAATTATAATATAATAAACGAAAATAAATATTACAGCTCAGAAATTGAAGTTAGCGGCTGCACTAAAATTCGCCCGCAACTGTTTCCTGTTCTAATTCCTTCTCGTTACAAATTTCAAGAGAACTCTCAAATTTGATTAATTTTGTACAATGCTGGCGTTTGCTATGTAAGGCAAATGTTTCCCTTGTTCTCGACATTTATTTGTACACCGTTTATATTGTGTAGATAGCATAAACAACAAATAAATCTACTTATTATTGCGCTTAATTATGTTAGTACCTGACACCACAGGTATTATGATACAATCTGCAATAACGGTTTAATTAACTAGCTGCATTTATGTGAACTTTAGACAATATTAATTATAAATAGAATGTTTTTATATAGTTAAATAAGCAAAGTAAATAGCGTATTGTGTTTTTATAAAATCCTCGACTAAGTAATTATTTTATAAAAACATAAACTAGTTATGTGAATAAAAATAATATAATGTTGATATATAATATTGTTGTCATCTACTTTGATTATCATATAAATAAACCTTATTAAATAAATCAGAATATTGTTATCTATCATATGCACACACACACACATTCAAAAACAACATTTATTTTTTTAAATAATTTGATTTTTGAGATAAAAATTATTAAGTCACTCATACGTGTACTACCGTGGAACCTACGTAAGCATTATTTCTGTATAATTTTTTGACAATAAATTGATTTGTATATGATTTTTTTTATTTGCATGTGATAAAAAAAATGTCTGCGAGGTTTACTATACCCCCTAGTCTCTCAAAACTACAAATACGATTCAAGAGTTAGTTTAATTTAAGTTAATTTCTGGGATTCGTCCATTTGGCTGTTTATGCAAGCACTATGACATAGGTGTTCTTATCAAAAACTAAGTTTTCATCGATATATGTCAGGCTCCTGTACTAGTATTTTTCTATTCATTCAGATGATCCTTACCTTCGGTTTAATTTTGACAGCACGTCGTTTGCATGGAGCTTATGTCAAATTTTAACCGATAGTAAGGCAAATGTACGTTCAGAAAAATATAGGAACTGACCAACAGACCACTTTCTCTATATTATGAATTAATATTCTTAATAATAACCTTTACATTAACACACATGTCGTGACACAATTTTTATTGTCCTTCATTACGTGTCCATACAACCTTAATCTTCATTAAATATATTCAAAGCCAAACTAAGCATGTTACACATTTTTATAAGTAGTTATAATGGGACAGAGCAGATCATAGTAAATAACGGAAAGTTCGTTTTACGAAATTAAGCATCCTAGGAGCAAGCCCGGAGCCTCTGGATTGCAGTGAGGCAGGCTGGCAAAGACTTGCCCAACCACAGAGGCTGTCAAGATCCCCTTAAATATTCGCCTACAAACCTATCCTTTCTCGTAACAACACACATTACAATATTTTCACTTCGTGAAAAAACAATTCGTTTTCTCATTATAATAATAACGTCAGGTATTTTCATAAAGTTGTCTATACAGATAAAAGTAATAATATGTAATAATAACCTTAGTAAATTCCACACGGTTATCTACACACATAAAAGTGATATGATAAACAATGGTAACAGAATGCATAGTGCGCCAAAAGTTTGGCAAGGTACGAAATTGGTTCTATCAAAACTCTCGTCTCCTGACGCCAGTAGTTTTGGCACTCTATTTTCGTCGCGTACATACATTTAACCTGTATTATTCAACAGGTATATCTTCATATTACTTTTCGCGAAATGAATACATTTGGAATCTTATCGCTGGTAGTATTTCAAAAGATTTTCATATCTTTGGATAAATTTTGCAGTACTAAAACATTTCTCGTGTTAGCTTGTTGTTAGCCTGTCATGCAATTTAAACAAACTCACATTTTACTAGTTTATTATTATTAGCTAGATTAATATTCGTTTTATATAATTGACCACTGCATTACGGTTTTTTTTAACATTTCCTTGAAAATGGAGTCGGCTTGAATCAGTGCTCAATTTTAGTCCGCTCGTGGTTCAATAACATATATATATATATGTCGCAGAACGGCCTCGTTCTCACGACATCTCCCTTAGTTATTGCAGGTTTAGTGGGCGTCATCAGGATAAGATGCGAGCATAAAACACAATAGCCACGGTTTATACACTTTTAATTTAGATTTGATCAACATTATGACATAGTTTAGACCGAGCAGCGGGTTCAGGGCACCCGCTCATACTTCTTAGCTTAACACTTTCTTTAAAATACTCCATGGTCCAACTCGACCTATTGGCATCAACCAAATGTGTCACAAAAACTCCTCAGTCTACCGAAGTAGATACTACTCAAAGTATAGAGGGCGCTGACCCCGCTCTAGACATGCTCTGCTCTCATTGCTCTTTTATTAAATTACAACATTCATAACTTTTATTAGGTTAGAACGATCTTTAAGTTATAGAAACATTTAACAAATCTAATTAAATTAAATTAAGAATTTTAGAAGTAATTAAAATGTTAACAAATGATATTGTGCGTTATGCATCCAGTCAATAATACATCCAATTATAACTTCCCTCCGACATATATATATTTCACCCATTCATTTAAAAGTAAAATTTATAAAAAAACACGCAAAAATACATAGTCACCATTGAAATAATTACTAAAAATACCAATTGGAATTCATCAGGTTCATTGTGTTTTCAGAAATTTGAAACAACCCGCTGAAAACATTATATACCTACAATATACATGTACGATTGTAAAAACATCTGCTTCATAATGTCGCTAAAATGAGATAGACAATAATCCCGCGATTCATGAATGAGTTTCATAATATATATTTTTATGCCAATATTAGACTTACTTGGTACATGTTCATTGTTGAATGTAACTCGTACGGTGTGCGGACGAGCGATGCGAGGAATAAATGATGCAGCATATCGGTTTCCACCTAAAGGCCTCACTGAGCTTGCTACAAGAGCTCCGTTCCCACCAGACACTTCCAGCTCCAAATGTCCAGGTCCTGCTGCGCTGCCATCCACTGTTTTAGTAAAAAATAGTATTTTTGTAAATCTATATATATTTAATTAACGGTTCCGGCATATGGCCTGCCCTGAAAAATCTAGGACCCTACTACAACTCCACATACCTGGTCTCATTGTGAACCATCCCGGATCCAGTCATACACTTTTTACACCTTGAGTTACATCTTTTAAGTTTTAGTAATACCTATTTTTTTCTAGTAATAAATATAACCTATATTAACCTTTATAGCAATCTAATGGCGAACGAATTTTTGAAACCAGTCCAGTAATTTTTGAGTTTATTCATTACAAACACACAAAAATACATATCTTTCCTCTTTGTAATATTAGTATAGATTTACTCTTATTATTACGAGGTGAATTGAAAACTTCTTGGAATCAGTTTTAAAAAACGAAATAATTTAAACAAAAATATTTTATTTTCTACATAATCTCCCTCCGATAATAACATTTGTTATATATATGTGTGATAAGTGTGTGATGTGTGACACTCTTTAATTTGAATATCGAACTTCTCCCAAAAAGATTTTATATAGGTATATGCACTTCTAAGAACTTTTTAATTCATTAATCCTTAATTAAATTAAAATATGACCGTGGATATTGAACAGCTCTTGATAGCTGTTTAGGAAGCCAATCTAGTGTTACTCTATCTCGAGTTTGAACAACATTTGGTTTTTTAATAATGTTAATTTCAATTAATTTCATTTTTTTACTTTCATCTAAAATAATAAGATACTAGTAAAATGCAAATACGAATTGTCTTCTTGCAAACCTGCGTCTAGTTAGAGATGAGAAGCATACGAATATAAGGTATGAAATGCATAGGCCGGTAAATTGAGACAGTTATATATTTCTTATGAAATGTTTTTAAATTTTCGGAACCTGGCATATAAAAAAGTTTAGTATAACAAATTCACTTTAATTCTATAGTGTGTGAAATTTTCAAGAATATTGTTTTTATCAAGAATACTTACCGATAAATTCAACAGGTTGACCCACAACTCCCTTATAAGTAGGCTTTACTGCAATTCCTTTGGCACCTTTGTTTTTATCCCTTAGAATTGGCCTGCGCAAAACAGAACAAAAGGATTGACTTTGCTCCTATACACAACACATATATAATACATAAATAAACAGTAATCATTCAGTACTAGTACTAGAACAATACTTATAGGCAAACTTCTGCCTAAGATGATAATCGGCAAAGAAAATCACGCGCATCTGTGACGTCTGACATATTCGAAAATATTTTAAGCAGATTATCATATTCAGCTTTAGTTCGCTATATTATAAGTGATAATTATCTAATCTGCTAAACTGGGTCTGGATAGAGTAAGTATCATCTATCATATTTCTTGTCCCTTATTATACTTAACCATATTACTTCACAGTAGCATACAAAGGACTTATGTATTAGAGTAATAAAGCAGAAGGTTTTTGTAGTTTTCGGTTTTCCTGCTGGTTATTACTTAAATATAAATAAACATCTATATCTATAGTTTGCATGTTTTTGATGTTTAGTGGATTATTACATAATGTTATGAATTTGTCGGGTGCGGATTCAAAATGCCGTTGAAACTAACACAAAGTTTATTAGTGGTACACAAACAAAATTCACAGTTCTTATAAGTACAACAAAAAACAACAAGTAAATCAGAATATCGTAGAGATAAAAATCGTGCGACTTCCGTCGTTATAAGATACTCGTCCAGAAAGTACATTAGGTAACGCTTCGATTGCAGTTGAAATTTGATTACCTTAGTCCCCAACTGACCGATCTTATATGTTTGTAAAATTAGCCAAGGCCTTACCCACTAGTTTATGACGTCTAAGAATTTGCAACGAAACCGTAAACAATAGAAAAGAAGGATTTATGTCGTCCTACCAGTAGGCGTACAAAGAGATGAGCGCGTACAATATATTACTCAAATTTGAAACGGAAATAAAATACCTGTAAAGGATTAGTATCGGTTTCGCCACAATAATAATCTCACGTATTACTTAGGCTTGTATAAATGTATGTGTATGCAATTAAGATGATCTATGTATTTAAATATGTCTGTTTGCATATAAAAATATAAATAGTTATATATTTAAATGGTTTTAGAATATTGTGCAACCAAAACCCTGCCCAAGTTTCTTGACATATTTCTCTCGCTATCCCAAGGTTGTCTGGAATAGATCGCTATCAGCAATAAGATAAGACCGCCGTTTGTATATATAAGCTTGTAGAATAAGGTACATTCTATCCTATACTATTATTACCTGAATCGGGCGTGTGCTGCGTCCGGTTCAGAGTGGGCCCCCCCGGTTGGGTCGCGGGGGGGCCTATTGGATAAAAAAGACTGATTCTTTTGTTGTTCATGCTTCTCCTCAACACTGCTGTATGAAGAGTCACGAACCACGTACGAGCTCTCTCGAACTTCCCGTTTGAACTCTTGCTGCGAAACATTTTCTTATTAGTTTTAGCTAACAAACGTTTGGAATCATTTCTTAGAGCTAGCAAATTCATTAAACAACAGTTTTTTAAAACGTTTATTTCATGCACATCTGGGAACTAGAACGAACTTCGCACTCAAGTTTTCCTAGTGCACTAATCGAAAGAGATATATATTTTTAACAAATTCTTTGATAACATTAATAATAATAATAATTTATATTAACTGCAATGATAAGAGGTGACAGCTTAGTGATCAAGACACATCTGTCTAATTCAATTTCGTGGCTTCTGATATTATATATGTTTCTAATTTAAAGAGCATATTGTTGCAGTTACCATGTGCTTAAAGTGAACAAAAATATCGTGACGAAATATACATTTGCAATTAACTATGTATAAGTAAAACTCCCCAATCCGCATAAGATAAGTGTGGCGGGTGTATCACCGGTTACCCTAAATAAAGGCAAAACTCCAGTTCAACAGTGAGATGTTCATAGGCAGATATTATATAAAATAATATATGTTTCAGATTTCTTATTTAATACAGGAACCTGAATAACACTACAAATAACGAATGATGTAGATGATGGCAAAACGAATTTTTATATCATTTATAAACTGTACCAAGTTACTTCAATTGCATATCCATCCACAGCTCCAGATGTATTTTAAAAGTAACACCCGGAACAATGTCCGTTAACAATGTTTACGTTATCACGAAGTTATCCCGATGGGGAATTTGTCTCGGTTTGACGGACTGTAATCGAGAGGGTCACGCACGACTTGGAGACCGCTAACACATAGTGAAAGTGTAACAGATATAAAACAAAGACATCAACTTAACAGTTCCGCTCATGTTTACATCATCAGTGTTGAGGTTTAAATACATAGTTTTTGTTTACATGGATGCTGTTAGATTGTTTCTATTTTTTTTGGTGCTATGGCTAGTAATGAGGTGACCTGTCATTTTCCCAAAGGGAATTACCCTTCATTAAGGTGTGGCGCCTGCGCTTTGACCACAAAGTGATGTGGTGTTATGCGCCGTAAATAGAAAAATATTAATAATAAAAAATATCAAACATCAAAAAATACTACTCCACAAAAATACGTTTTTCGACTCTGTATTCACCATTTTAAGAGAATTAGTGAAAACGGCCGCCAAAAAGACGCATTGGCCGGTTTCACATGTCGATATCAATGGTATATGATAATTATAATCATATGCACATTAGGTCTGAAAACTGAGTATGTAGTTCATGCCCTCCCCACCTGAGTAAGACGCGGGTATCTCAGCACATGTAATATCGTGATTTTTTTAAATATTGTATAGGTTTGCATTTGAGCGCCCTAGGACCTGATGTCAGGTGGTAATGCAATCTAAGATGGAGCACTCTTATCTAGAAGATACACGTTCATGCAAGACTTGAAGTTCAGCAAAAACAGAAAACGGTAAGGGATTCAATTCCTCAGTATTAGAAAAGTGGACGCATAGCGCTTCTTCTATTTGGTTGGTATTTCCAGCACGTATTGGTGGCATGAGTTTCTGCTTCTGCTTGTCCGGTGATAAAACTGTGTGGCAGGAATCAATTCGTACAATTCCGCGACACACTCCCCGATGTGTGTTCTTTAGAATACTGCCAAAATAGCGACTCTGCGTTGATAATTAGGCTCCTATTGAATAGTCGGTTTATAGTTTATCAGCTTCCTAGCACTATTCTGAATTGACTCAAGTGTCTCGAGCTGCTATTTGGTTGACCCTTCCCAAAGATGAAAGCACTACTTACTCTGTGACTTACAAAACAAATTATTATTAATTATTGATTTCAATCGTTTTGTCATTATTCTATGCATCGTTGTGAATACCAGGAAAAAAGCTATTTAATACTCATTAAAGCAAAGACATAAACATATGTATATGAAATAAAGAAATTTTTCCACTTCAGTATTGATTTTGCATGTGTCCTTTTTAAATATCTTGTTAGGATATATCTACATTCAACATATACATATATTTAATGAAAATAATGTACAGCGAAATGTTGTAAACATTTCTTACCCGACTAGTATAAGTATCAGAGTCTTTTTCGTCGACCAACCGATCCAAGTGTCGATTGAACGAGTCTTGCGAGTAGTCGCTGAACTTGTTCAGTTGTGTGTTTCGCTTCGTCTCTCGATCCAGGGTGTTCTGACCGTGGTAGCGGTCTGATGTGTTGTTAGTTGACTCGAGGCTACAACACACAAGTTTGGTATTATTGTACCATATTATGTAAATTAGTTTTAAAGCATTAATAGCCTGCCCTGTAACCACTATGAAAGTTGTCTTTGTAATTTATAGATTTAAGTACCGGCTGTAATGAATTTCATACTAGTTTAATAGCGATGTCATTTACAATATTTAATTAATCGTTACCATCTTAGTGGTAAATTCCGCTTTCATTCTGATTCGAAACCCACTTGTACTAAGGTTCTTGCTTTTTGCAAACGTTGACCAAGTGAATATATTTATCTCATTATTTTTAACAATGGCTTCTCTAGACAACATGATATTGCATTAGATAACCACGGATCACCTCTCTGTATTTACCTATAATATTATAAAATTCTAAACATGACGTGTTTGTACAGTGAAGCTATTCAAAAAAACAACTGAAATAGACTGTATAAACGATAGAGAATACGATGCATTTTTTATTTCTGTCAATTTCTCTTTTGACCAGGATTCACGTAAAAACTACTAAGCCGATTTCGATGCAGCTTTAATCGGTTGACAGGTAATTCTTAGGGTTAAAATCTGCGCTACTTTTTATCTTGCAAATTTTATGTAATAAAATTGGTGATATTTTTGTCTCGGCATTTTCCCTAGGAGTGGTTTGATGTTGTTCGGATGCATACAAATTTGCTTATTCCTACAAAGTTTCCACAGATTATGTTCGTTTTTTAAATTCTACGATACTTTGTGTCCCGGGAATTTTAAGTCAAGCGTGGACAAAGTCGCGGGCACACCTTAGTTACTAATATAAAGTGAATGCAATAATTCATGTAAAGTGAAATGTAACAATTAATAGCGATAATTAATTGATCCATACTTCACATGAAAAAAATATTTGAAAACGTTATATTGTAATGTTATATTATATTAAAGTCATATACTTATGTCTCGTCTCGATTATATTCTAACGGCAGTAACCAGGAAAGTGACGAGGGAAATCGATTTCGCGATCGTAGCTTTGCATCCTAACCAATTGTGCAGATTTGTCGGCAAGTGTTATTACCACGTGCTGATTGGGAAATACATCGTTAGGAAACCTGTATATCGCTGTCGTCAGTTTTCGTCAAAACTGATACATATTACATGTATATGTTACATGATATTGAGATTACCTATGTGTTAAATATGTAAATGCACCGTGGCGGGTACGCCGTACATTCCTTTATATTGCAGTATATTATTATAGTACACGTTGCTATTATAGATCCATTTGTAACTGGTGTGTTTAATAAGGTAATATTAACAAAACCAACCACTTTAGTAGTGAATTATCTACAGATAAATATTAAGATCTACAGTAAGAGATCTATTACGATCTCTACAGTAATCCTATAAGTGCTAAAAAATAATCTAATGAAGTCGACAAAACGTAAATCAAAAATTACCTGCTGTTACTCATCATCTGTCTTGTTTTCTCGACGGCATCCCACGAATCCTTTCTACTATGGTATGATTTTCCGCCGGGATCGCCGGTGCCTGAAATAAACCAATCAACTAAAACCCTGCAGAAACGGCGGATATTTCAAAAGAGGGATAAAGAAAGCTGCGTAAATCAAGAGGGTCATTCAGGTGGGCCTTTTATTTGCATCCGGCTGTTTCGATCGGCTGCTGTCGGGGCCAGCGACGACGCCATTGATTTATGGACCATGCTGTATTTAATATAAGGTGGGAAATGCAACTGCCGCCTTTCAGAATTGTATTTTTGACATAATTTGTATTCGTAACGCCCAGCCCCGGGCACAATATTAAATTGCTTGCTGCATTAGTACATCATCCACAGATTTTACCATTCGAATGTTTTAAACAATATTTCATATCTGGATGGCTTTTAATAAATGTAATGTAAGTCTCTTTGACATTTTGAAAGGGACTATATTATTATTGTGAACCTCTTTAGGGAAAGGAATTTATATTGTATATACTAGCTTCTACCCGCGACTTCGTTGAAACATTCTTCATTGATGCTCGCCTCCTATTACTCTTAGCGTGATGGTTTATAGCCCATAATCTTCCTCGATACATTGGCTATCTAATACTGAATTTTTTTTCGAATCATACCTGTAGTTCCTGAGATTAGCGCGTTGAAGCAAACAGACAAAGAAACAAACTTATCAGGTTTATATATAAGATAAAACTCTTCACCGACACCACACCCTGTCATAATATCCGCTTCTATTATGTTACGTTGCAGAGAAGTTACATTCAGTCTGTTATAGGCTGTTTAAGTAATTATAGGATTTTAACTATCCCGCGGGAACTCTTTCATTTTTCGGGAACAAAAGTATCCTATATGTTGACCAGTAATATAAGCTATCACCGTACAAAATTTCATGTAACTCGGTCCAGTCGTTTCGGAGATTAGCCGGTACAAACAGACAGACAAACGGACAAACAGAGAAACAAAAAATTCTAAAAAAATCTAAATTAGTTCTGTTTCACTTTTTACACCCCCCTGACTAAGTATTATACTCACTAGGGCTACCTAATCTTCTATTACGATCTACTTCCAACGAAGAGTATGGACTAGTTTGGTCTAAGTTATCCTGAGAACCGCTATACGAACTGTACATTTTATAGTTCGATCGTTTTTCGACTACACGTTTTGTTGTAGTCACGGGGCTGTATCGGTCTGTGGGACTGCTGACTCTGAAAATAAAATTCAATATTTAAAAATAATTAACTTTGATAATATTTCTTTTTATAAATATTTATGGCGCTTCATAATACCCGAATTTCCCCATGTGTCATACGTACAGTACGTTACTTCGCACATGTACACACGCCACACACAAAGTGTACAATTTAACTTAAATAAGTTACTTTTATGTTGTGAGTGACATGCAATTGACAATTATAGGATATATATAGATAGTTACTTTATTATTTACAATATTACAAAAATGCACATGACAATAGTTACTTGTTTGTATAATATTGTTACGAGTTACGCAGCACTCGAATTAAAATGCCGTTATTTTGAACACGTACACGCGAACTAGGAAGTTATCTTTCTAACGTTGATAATGAATTTGTACAAAAATCTTTTTTATTCGTATATTAATCTATCCAGATTTTCGATTATCTGAACGTCTTGCGCCAATAGTCAGTTTGGTCAGTCATTCGGTTCATCTTTCCGAGTCTCTACCAGTCTCTCTTTATTATAACTGTTTACTAAAAATCTAGCGGGAATCGAATCCATTATAATAAAGTTCACACTACTATTATATATATATATATATAATATATATATATATATATATATATATCGCAGCCAATACATTCACTCGCCTGTCTGAGTAATATTGCAAGATATAGTACAAGATGTACCTGTTAATTGGGCTAGCTCTATTCAACGGACTGTCTTTCCGAGCAAGGGGGCTCGACGTTCGCCCCACTGGGCTAACCGACCTGTACGGGCTGCTGGCTCGATACGGGCTGGCAGATCTATTGATATCAAGCCTAGAGCCGTTCCCCAAATGTTTTGTTGTTATCGGACTGGCTGTTCTATTTCTGGGACTCTCTGAGCCGTATCTAGTATTATATGTTTCCTTTTTGTTAACCCGAGAGGTCGAGTATGCGGAATCGACAGCGTCGTAGCTCTTTTCTTTGACATCTGAGCCAAAGGATGATTTGTAATAGTCGCTTGAATCACGTTTCTCGTCGCGTCGATCGATTGAGCTCGTACTGTGTTTTGTTGTGTTCGTTTCGTACAAATTGTATTGATTTTTTGGACTCTCTGACCTTAGTCGAGTCACTGAAACAAAATTATATTAAATTTGTTATAAATATTTGTAAACGTAAGGTTACTTATTATTTTCTTAAATGTTCGCAACACTACGTATTAGCTATTTAATGTACGATGTTTGTATATTTATTATTATAGCCTGAAAATTAAAATATATATCGTGCACAGTGTTCAGTTGATTAATTGTTATATAATTCTCATGTAAAGAAATTCAAAACGAAATATTAGTAATATAAGTAACGTGTGGTTTATTAAACATCATAATCGGTTCGTAGAATACAATAAATTCAATAAATAAGTCTCTTGATCTTCTTTTTGATTGTAAATAATATACAATAAACATTTGTACGCTATTTGTGACAAGCAACTTAAAAGTAAGTTTTTTTTAAAGTTTGTTCAGGTAGCTTCGAGGCGTTATTGCATTTGTAGTAGTGTAAGGTTAACAACACATAAAGAAAGTAATAATTTTTACAGGCAGGTACTTAATAAGAACTAATAATATTAAACGGTATGACAATAATAAATATTAATATGAAACATAATTTTTAGTACTAAATTTTTTCAACTTTTCTTCTTCTCATCCTCACTTTCATTCGATTGATTAGTTGTGCTACTAATAATTGGTTCAGATATTCTAAAGCCTCATCCTTGCTCTGAAATTTTATTGCCTCTTCAATAGCATGTACACAATTTTTCCGTTACTATACAGTTATGATATTAAATTTTTCCTAGTCATTATAGCATTCATGTTCATCATGTACTTTTTTTGTGACGTTAATTTTCACTATCCAGTATATATTTTCGAGTGGAGTAAACTGAGGGTAACAAGGCGCTAAACGGAGCACAGTATAACGATGCTGTCGTAAAAATGTTTCGTCTATCTTATAGTTTACAAATCTCACTTTGTTTTTTAGTATAAGTTAATCAATGAATTCATTAACTGACAAACTAAAACCAAATAAATAGTCAACCCTCACAACAATTAGCAATGCAAATAATACTTTCACCATTGACTTTGGTTTGTAAATATATTTTTCTTCACAATGTAACGAGGTATATATATCATAATAAAGAGGTTCTTTATGCTGACTGTACAAGGAAATTTAATTTCCAGTTTAGAATTCCTGTAAATATACAAATACTACCACAAACGCAAAAACTTCTCGAAGCTAATTTATCTATACATTTGTAAGCTAACGAGATTTTTTAAAGTTTTGGTAAAAACAGATTTTCATGAAATTTGCTATATTTTTTTGTGATATCAACTGAATGAATACTTTTTATACCGAAAAACTTATGCTCAATGCAACGTGAAATATTCTAGTTTATTATACTGCTATAATCGTGTAGCGTAATGTTCACACCGTAAATCGCAGCGTTCGATCCTGACCGAAACGCATGCACCGCTTAGTCAGTTTTCTGATCTAATGTGCAATAATTTACAATTACACGCCTAAAACGGTGAAGGAAAACAAGCGGAGCGGGTATAATGTCTGTTGCCCTATAATGGGAGGCCCGAGCCCAGCAGTGGGACATTTATGCACTGACATTATTATTATTATATTATATACTGCCTTAACATGATTTTTCTAAAATTTGTATGACATAAAACAATCCAATTTAATCTTAATAGATTAGTTTCTGTGTGTAGAGTATGTGATAAATAGAGCCACAAGTACCTGGACTTGATATCCTCGCGTACGCCGGGGAAGGGCTCGAGCTGTCACGGGGTTTCCTCGAACGAGATCCCACTCTAAACATGTGCGGCGATCCGTGAACATCGTACCCATTGAAATAGATATACAACTGAAAATATTTAAGGGCTATTCAAATAATATGAATAAATAATTTATTAAACGATTAGATAAATACAAAACTATAACAATTTAAGTACGATACTTGTATTCATGCACGCCGGTTGGGGAAATGTAGAGAACTGTACTACATTAAACTTAACACCTTTCTAGTATTTTCACATTAAATTAATTATTATGCAATTGTACATTTATGTATTGCCTCCGTGCAGGAACGGAGAAAGAATACAAATTCCTGCAGCCGCGTGGCCTGTCGTAAGAGGCGACAAATCAACCCATAGCCAGGTGGTAGGGCATTTGCCCGATTCGATGGCTACCACCCCTGGTCTATAGTATGTCGCCATAACAACGTTGTGTTCCGGCATTAGTGATCAGGTTCCAGTCTCCCTTAAGAGAGCAGCGCATTTGTAGCACCATTGGTGTTGCAAATGTGCATAGGTGATGGTAACCACTTTCTATCAAGTGGGCCGTCTGCCTGTCTGCTGAATTCATGCATAAAAAAAATTGAATTGTATTGTGATAATGGGTTTACATCCAAAATTAAAAAAAGAAGTTATAACCCAGATCAAGTTTCATTTTCATTTATACATAAATTTTATTTATAAATAGGTGTCGTTATTAAAAAATAATACTTACTCTATGTTTCCCAGGAGCCTTAGGCATAAAAGTAGCGCGGTATTTAGTAGCCGACAGTTTTTCAAGTGCACACATAACGCTCCTTTTATCGTGTACTATGTCTAGTTGTAGGTCTCCTTTCACACCACAACCACTTGTGTCCAGCTCAAAGGAGTGAGGTTTGAGAGGTTCTGCACCTTCTAAGGCACCGGGGCTTAGTTTCACTCCCGCTGGGTCGAACACTTCACAGGTGAATGGACCTCCCTTTGACAATACAAAAATGTGTTCAGAAGTGTAAAGGTACGTTTTTTTATAATATCCTTGAATAATTAATCAGTATTTAAATATTCATGAGATCAGACGAAAGTCGGACTCATATTTCCACCACATAGCTTCAATCAACTTTTAAGTTTTTGACTGGCACTAAAAATATTAGTGTTTGTTTCCGATTGTAGTCATATTTAACTACAGCTCTAATACAGTTACTTAGCATTAAGAAATTCGATTGTATTATCTGCATCTATTTTTAATAGTACATATTTATATTGGCACGTCTGTTGCCTATTGCGGTAGGCGATCTCTCTCCACCTGTTACGATGTTGACAAATACTGTTCGCTACATCTACTTTCATTAATCTCTACATAAATATACGTATGAAGGTTATTATTTAGCGTGCTTGTTTTCTATATGAAACTATTATTATATAATCAGACTAGAATTATAAAGTATCAATTTAAAATAATAGTATATCTTATTGTAGTACCTACTCTGTTTTCAGTGAGTTTCTGTATTGCTTTCAATTTTAAACATCACTCTAATGTACATGTTTTAAATTACGCGGCCATAATCATTTGCTAACCCGAAACTCGTTACAAAATATGTAAATGTTTTCCTTGATATAAAGCCCGCATTGTTCACCTGGATATTTGAGCGAACATAGTACATTCCGGTCATTTGTGTCGGGCTAACAAATGAATGTACAGCATACTTACGTGTGCACTGTATATGTATGTACGAATAATTATTCATTTGAGCGCTTCACTTTGGAATGCTTTACAACAAAATGTTTAGCTTGTTACTCACAGAAGCACTGTAAGATTATTCAATTTATTTCAAAATTGACTCGACAATGCTGATGTGCTATTTCAATTTGTAGAATCAACTAATTGGAAACGTGTCGAGCTCTCT
This sequence comes from Dendrolimus punctatus, assembly GCA_012273795.1. NCBI lineage: Eukaryota > Metazoa > Arthropoda > Insecta > Lepidoptera > Lasiocampidae > Dendrolimus > Dendrolimus punctatus. Next base: position 18,119,555 of record CM022531.1, on the reverse strand, counting down.
AATGGACATAATTATTATAATATATTAGCTGAGAGGCAGATCTTTTTCTATTTTTAAACGAGATCCTTTCTAATTGTTTTCTTTGTTAATGAAATAGCGAATAACAAAGTCTTAATGTTTATTTAGGACGATCTGTTAATAGTTTAAAATTAATGAAAAACTCAATATATCGATATATACTGGACACCTTATTAATAAGCTGATGAAACGTTTTACTGTAGAAACAAATATTTTACTTGTATATGTTCTCCTTTATAAGTAATAGCGATTGTCCAAACACCAGATTCATCTGGTTGGAAGGTGGCACTGGAGGCGGTAGTCCCAGGTGCGGAGGGCGGTGGGTGGCGAGGCTCCAAGGGTACGGCGCGACCACTGGGGGAGTGAGCGGTCACGTCGATGTCCTGTCTTCTTGGAGCTCCTAAGAAAACAAAAAGTATTAACACCACCGAAAACTCTTATTTAATATGTCGTCGAAAGCATTCCAAATGTATTGTTGCCTAGTATCTAACTGACAGTTGTAGGTAGTGGAAACTTCCAGAAAAAATAGACGGAAAAAATATAATAGAGTAAGTAAAACACTCCAATTCTTGGTTACAACGAAGTAATTTCGACAGATACATGATTATGTAGTTTATAATATAGTATTGTGAGGATTTCAAATAAAGAAAAAATGAAAAGAATTTACATATTGTATCATTTACATTGATCAAAATTGTTAGTATTTATAACAACAATTACATTTATGAATAAATACCGTTTTGTTTTTATCCTTTTATCGTATAATATTATATCATTCGACTTTGCTGTTGCGTTCTAAATAATATTTTAGTAAATTAAAAAAAAACAATTATGTCTCAAGAATGCAATGTACCCACCTGTGGCGCTGACTAGAACTTCGACAATACTTCCAGCGGCACACGGTGCCATGCCTGGTGGAGGCACAGTCACTAATCTTGGCAACACTCTGAAGAAGTATCGTCCGTCCACCCTGTAGTAAATTAACAAGTTATCAACAAACATTGGAAATCAATTAATATAGAACTCTGAATAGAATGAAAAGGATTGTCTTTTCAGGGATAGATAGGATGTTAGGGTTTCATTAACACCGGTCATGAGTGTACAATATATAAAATCCGCTACAAACATATCATTCTTGGATTCGGGTCTTAACGTTTGGATAGTATGTATTCTCAACATACTTGTCTAGGGCGGGGTTTTACAGTAAGGTGATCGAGATAAGCAAGTTTCTTCGATGTATCCGTTCAGACAATATACACACTGTATTTCTAAAGATATTCACATCAGAAAGCTACCTCAGTAGTTCATATCTCCCAGTCACCAAGCATATTATATTCAAGTATACTTTAATAGAGTGTTACCAATTACAATAGAGTAAGAGCAACTGTCTCTTATATACTTTTAATATTACATTACCTACAGTTTGGTTAACACCGGGAAATAAATACATCCAATATCTTCAATATTAGCTAGATGTAGTCAACTTGTCATAAAATCTCTTAGAATATTTGGTCCTCGAAAAATCCACGTAATAAAGCAACAGTAGTAAAATAACAGACATCAAAATCCCTCACATCCGCTCTATTAGTTATCCATTTTTCGGTTCACTGTTTAATATCATTGATTCCTGCCTACTTTATATGATTCAGTCAACCTAAAATAATCTTCAAATAGCTTTAGATTTAAGATAAATATTCATTCATGGTCTACAAATCGATCAATGGACCTGTCTTTGTGTATGGCAGTGAAGCGTGTCTGCACTTCACTGACTTAAGTAGTAATTGAAATCGGTAGACAAATAATAATATTAATGGGCAGACAATATTGTATATATCTCCAATGATAGTAATTTACGTTTGTGTTATGAGTAATATACAACGGACTACTCTGGGGCCAATTCCAGACACCTAGACCGTAGTAAATAACTATAGTAGAATTATTTTCTCCGTGCAGTTGAGTCATAAATAATCGGAGCGGTGAAGCGAGTATTTCGCTCTCTTCCACTCACGGACCTTATGGACAGGTATAGTGATACGTCTTATTGTTGTCGATAAGCGTTATCGATAGTGTATTTAGTTTTGTCATTTTGTGGGTTAGTGATATAAAAGAAAAAAAATAGATAAAACAACGTATTTATTAAAATAAGAATAATAATGATTTAAAATAAATTATTAATTAGGTATCTATGTATTAAAAACCTTTAAGTACAAAGTTTAGAATGTAACAAGTTATAATAAAATTAAATATAAATACTTATATCTAAGTTTAAAATTAACAGCAAAAAAGATAATAATGTTTTTTATAAGAATTATAACCATTATTTGATAAGAATGAGTTTTTATCGATAATGGCGTTGCGCCCGCGCAACATGCTCACCGTCTTCGCCGGGCTGAGGTCGAGTTTTGATTTATGACCCAAACTGCACGGACAAAATAATTCTACTATAATTACTAAACGAAATTACCATACCAGAAATCAAACCTGGAGTCTCTGCGTTTCAGTGAGGTAAGCCAGCAAAGACTTAAGCCGCTCTACCACAGAGGCCGTCTCGGACTTGTAATGAATCGAATTTTATGTCACAGAGAAATAATATGGTGCAGTAGACTAGAGTTACACAGAATAACTGCTGCTGTCATAGATTCCTGCATCTGCACTTATCCTTAATATCTGTGATATATCGGACAATGGCAATTGTACGGAAAATGGCAAGTTATGTGATAATCAAATAAAGAATATTTCGCTAAGAGACGTAAAGCCGCATACTCATCTTCCAACTGTAACTGTGACCGAGCGTATACATACAGTGACGTGCTCTAATATGAACGCTAACATACGCGCTCGTAACGAGCTCGCCGCGTGCCGCTCGCTAGCCATGTACAGTCACTATGATTTTCGTTACAGAAACTGCAACGGGTACGGTTACGGCTCGCAGGTGAGTACACGGCTTTAGCGTGTAGTACTGACAGATGATACGCGTGTGAGTAATCCCACAATAAAGAATATCGAAAACCGCGCCATATGGATGAGTAAAGGTTGAAAAGCGGATTTAGGGCTCTGAGGCCTTAATCTCAAACGCCTTTCGTTGTTCGTTTTCGTCTGATCAGCCCGAAAGAGTCAATAAAATTTTAGATACAAGAAAGAACGTACAAAGATACGAAAATAAATGGAGCATAGAATGACAAATGTATTTTTTATTTATCTTTATCTGAAAGTACGTTTGGAGTTCCCTAATCACAGAGATGAAAACAGCATTTTCGTCCCTTGGAAGTGATTTTCTGTTGTCAAACTCCGACTTTCTGACAGCCACTGTTAAATCGCGGCATAAATTGTAATAAAAAATATCAATCATTTTTTACTTATAAATTACTTTTCATTAAATTATTATTTATAATTTACTTAAATTTGAGCTAAATATTTACCATCATCAGTGGAAAAAAAATACGGGCAGGTAAAATGCCACAGAAAAAAATACTTGACGTTTCATGTGACGTACGTGATGACGTGTCATCAGATTTAGATATGGACTTAACGCCTGATTTTATTAGCGAGGGAGCTGTTTGTTTAACTGATCAGTTTTTATTTACTTTTCTTATATTCGAAATGAAAAGCAGATGTTAACCTCGGGTGAAGCTTTATTTCGGCACTCGACAAATTATTAGCGCACTCACTAGCTCGTGCGCCAACCTATCTCGTGCTTAATTATGTCACTTTCCCCTCTCATGTAACAATCTACTATAAATTGAATTTTTTTTTTGCGAAAACTATTCGAAACCGAACACGAACGACGAAAGACGTTTCAGAGTAAGCCTTATGAAACTGATTCTCCACATACAACCGGGACTATTCGTTATGACGATAATGATTGACTGAAGTAAATATACTCGTACTTAGTATACAATACAATTATATAGGTCAATCGTATACATTTTAGTAAGCTGTTCATTGATTCTTATCTTCATTAATTAGGTATTCATTCAAAAACGCCAAAACAAACAAATTAAAATAAATTAATTCATTTCGTAACAAAAATGACTTTTCTTTTAACGAGACACTGCTTTATCGTGGATACAAAAACAAACAAGTATTACGTAACTTAATTAAGTAAAGGAATCTCAGATAATAGCAGGATTTATAAGACTGCTAATCCTTTCTTCATAAGCGTATTATTTTTTGTTATGATAGCAAGTTACTTGAAAATAAACAGATTATCAACTTCATGCGAATTTATCCATGTAACCTTTTTTTTAGTGCGCAGATTCTTGCATTTGAGTAAAGCAAATATAAAAATATCATCATATTCAATATAAATAATATATAGGAATATATTTGGTTACTAATTTCATTTTGCTCATCATTAAAAAAAACTGTCCAGGTGTTCTTTCTTTGTATCAGACATCAGTTTCACCTCTTTGCCCTGTCTGCAACTCGGTGTGCAACTACCCACCGGTAACTGGGTTTGGAGTTGCCGGAGCCTTTCTCTCATGGCTTCTCAGCAGATCACTTTGGCTAATCTGTGGCGTCCGATAGCCTTCGCGGGCTTTGCATTGATAACTTCTGCAGCTTATTTGGCCATTCATCGGCATTTGGTGGCCATCTCAAGCTTAAATGCCAATCGCTCGACTGACATTGAACGGTTACTTTTGTGATAGAGCGATCCAACGGATCTTCAGTATCGGAAAACGACCTGTATATGTAACACTATCAGCAGATGAAGCCGCAGCACTAAGGAAACTAATAAATAATATAAAAGAGCTCTCTTTTACTAACTAAAGCCTTTTTGTGAAATTATGATAAGTACCTTACGTCATCAACACTAAGCACGATCTCGTGCATGCCCGCATGCTCTGGAATGAACTCTCCAGCACCTCTCGAGTCAAGTTTTAGTCTTGACTCTTGTTCTAGAGGATTTATTATGTACACCTTTACATCTGATATAGACAGGTCATTTGATATGCTTTCCAGTTTGATGTACGTCTGAAAAAATGAATAAAATTTGAGAGCAAAATTGGCAAGACATTCGATCCATTAAAATAAATCAAGGGAATGTTTGACGGTAAGTAGAAGAGTGATGTGTCCTTAAAAATAAAAATAAAAATATACACATAAATCAATAATAACAAATACTATATTTGTGTGGAATATCTCAACTGTTTGGTTAAATTTGTACTTTTGGAGCTGCCACAATAAGTCGATTGTTTGGTGTTACCCAAAGATTTGAAATTTGGATGGCTGCTTAGACTTCTGCTTAGTAGTTTCTTCTTGAATAAACCAAAACTTAAATAGTCATGAATATAGTATTTATCTACTTATTTGACATTAATGATACGATTTTATGGTCTTCGGGTAGATAAGTAAAGTAATTGAAGTTTAGACGAACAACGCTAAGTGGAAGGTAGGACTTTGATGTATTGAATTGATTCATCTATTGTTAGTCTTTCTCTATATTCAAAAGCTGATAAATCAGCGTACACTCCTTCTTGTTCCTCCTCCTGATGGAAAGTGGTCAACATTGCTTATGAATGTTCGCAACACCAGAGGCATTTCCAACGTGTTGTTATTCTCGAGGTCCCAACGTCCTCTTCATCATGACAAAGAGGAAGAAAACCCTAGATGAGGCCGGCCTATAAAGTTTCATTGTTCATAAATGTGTCCAATTCTTAAATTTAACTTACAGGCTCTCCAACCCTCCGGAAGTGGAATCAAGTGCAACCCTCAACATTTCGTGTACAGGAGGTCGTGGAGCAACATTTCGGAACTGGGCTGCCCAAGCCATCACGCCCAGGTGCTCCACGTCACTTTGGCTCATGTCTCGGGCTGACAGCACTGGCTGGACACCTACAGAATAAATAGGCGATATTTGGCGATAATCTATTGGAATATGTGATATTACAATTTAATTCTGGGCAGTGTCATAAGGTTAAAACTCAAAGGGCTGTTTGCATAACGTTACTTAAATTTATTTAAGAAACACAAAACGCATTAGCTTTTAAATACAATTAGCGTCTTTCAAAACGCAAAATTTGCCACTAAATATGTTTAAAGAACCGTCTATACGTTTTTAGTAAAACGTATTTAAGCAGTTTCATATGATTAACTAATTTTATTTAAAGGCGATCGTTATGCCAGCAGCCCTAAGAAGGAAACCCGAAAGTGTATATACTATCCAAACTAGTTTAATTACCAATGGGATGACTTATAATACGCAAGCTGCAGCGCATTGCATAACTCGCTAAAGGAAATAAATTGTTAAAGTTCATATTTGTTGCACTTTATTATCAACTATTATTGACCTTGATAGATCGTATAGAGAATGGAATAAATTATTTGTAGTGGTTTTAAAGCAATACCGTAAGGTGCTTCTCAGTGTGTGAACGATACGTTTTGCTTCCAGGTTCCTGTAGTAAACGGCAGTCATAGAATGCGCTATTAAAGTTTGTGTTTTTTGAAAATTGCTATCCGAATAGTAATAGTCAATTATCGGCAGAATACATAGGTAAGCGTGCACCATTTTCAAACACATCATCGTTGAGCATGATTGGGGCCAAACGCGAAACTATTTATTATATAAAAAATATTTTAGCGGATTTGATATATATTTGTTATTTACACTGGCCGGCAACCAAATCCTCCTTTAAATAAAAATTCGATAAATATATAGAATTTGAAATGCTGAATTTAGTTCTGGTTTTAGTTTCTTGCTATCACGTATTTTTTTCATATTTTGTTCCTAACTGAATATTTTTTTGTGCAAAACTTTTTTCTTATCATGTCAGTACATTTAGTTTTCTTTTATATAGAGAAACGATACGAATGGTAAATGCTCAGAATTATATGTAATTTTGTGGCGAATGAAGAATTCGCCACAAAATTACAATAGAAGACATAAAAATAGAGAAAACTAATAACTGGAATGAGTTTATTAATTAATTAGACATATAATTTTGATGATTTTAAATGTTTTCAAAGGAATTAAATGAGCTATTGTCATAACAATCATTGTGCATTTTGTACATAAAGTAAAAAAGCGCTTAATTTAAAACATCAATTACGAAAAAAATGACGTAGTACAAAGCTTTTAATACTATATTTATATTCATAAGTATCGAAATTAAAAAAAAATTACAATAATTACAAGGAGTGAATTTTCATATTATTTGCTGACCAGTGTTATTTTCTCATAGATAATTCTTTACACAATCGTGATTTACATATACGTGAATTATTATTATTATTAACAACTATTAATTATTGACAACTAGAGTTGTCCCCATCACTATGCAGCGTGAAAAATCCTAGATAGTAGCAAATTAATTAGGTGTTTTACCTAAAACTTTACTTTTCCTTCTTACTAAGTTCACTACAATAACAATGAAATTAAGTCCCTTAGATCATATAAACGTCCTCAATAATCGCGATAAAGAAGTCGTTTCGTTACTAATAGACAGAATAGCAAAATAAATGGCACTGCAATTGCGATGCTGACAACCATCGCTGTAATTCAATAAAAACTTTAAACTACTTCAAATCAGGTTGGATGCGAGTTTTCTTTATATTTTGCTGTGCAATTGCACTATATGACTTAGTATGTTTGTAATTGCAGTGAACTAAACAAGAAACTAAAGTATTGAAGGTTTATATATACATATTATATATAAAACACCTCATTAAATTTTTATGTAACATAGCGTACCGAGGTTCTTTCACGCGGCGTAGCTGTGGGTAAAACTCTATTACTATATGACTGGCAACGTTACGTAACAAAGAATAATTCTGCTTTACGTTTTTACCTAGTTTTTTACCAGCGTCGATAGCCTGTTGATTGTTCTCCTCCCACCGCGCGGGGTCCCGACGAAGCCTGCTCGGCGGCGGGGCTGGGCCACCAAGGGACCGCACCAGCTCGTTCGCCACTCTCCCGTCATTCCAATCCGTCTGAAAACAATACAGTCTCATTACGAGGTTAATGTACTTTTGCTGTCCACTTATACCAATGCTAACAGGTTCTAATTTACAATGTTTCCATTGTGTATTATTTTGCATATAATATCAATTACCTTTATTTCAAGTTCGAAACTAGAAAATTAGAGTGTTTAATAGTATGTGCATAAAGTACCTAGTGAATATTATAATGCTTCGAAACTTTCTTAATATTTTTTGCCGGAAGCTGGAAAACAGACAGACGGCCCAGATAAGGTGGAATATTACCGCTTTTGCATCGCCAGAGGCGACGTCAACGCATTTCCAGCCTTTAGGATGGAATGAAATTATGGGATAAAGTAGGAGCGTCAGGATTCGGGTGATAAGAGGAGAACATAGTAGCGATGGGAGTCGTCACCGGAAATCTCATCCACCGTATAAAACACTATAAGCTAGCTAATGCTAATACTACTTCAAATGGTAGACATATATAGATGATAAATTTGGCAATACCAAGAGTTATGTGCAAATACAAAGTCGATTTTAACCCTGATTTATAATTAACAAAATAATAACAATATATACATCTAATAAGATTTTAATATGGCTGCTTATGATACCAAGATATTATATAAAATATTTATTTTGATATTATTCGAGTTAATTTTGTTATAATGAAAATTTTTTTTTTTAATAATCCATTGAAATCTTACAATTTAAGGACCGAATATTGCATGTTTTAGAGGACGCAATTTTATTTTTGGAACATGTGTCGATAGAAGCTTGCCACGCAAAAAAAACGCGCCTACGGACTACACCTCATAGGTGGCGGAGAAAACGGGGGACCTTTTCTACCTGCTTAACATTCGATAAGTTAAATTTGGTAAGTTCTATGGTAAAAAAAAGAGTTAGGAATGAATAAAAAAAATCTCACTTTTTTGCTTATAACTTCTTTAATTTTTAATTTAGGGCAAAAAGTTATATAAACATACTAGCTTCTGCCCGCGGCTTCGTCCGCGTGGAATAACAAAAAAGAAGGTAAGCTAAAAATCCCGATTTTGAAACATTCTTCATTGGTACTCCGCTCCTATTGATCTTATCGCGATGATATATAGCTAATGGGTTATTTACCACTGAAAGAATTTTCAAATCTGACAGTGGTTCCTGAGATTAGCGCGTTCAAACATACATTCTGCTTTATATGTTAAGACTATAGTTGTTTCTAACATAGAGGTTATGTTAAATCATGTTAATAAACAAACAAATTGAGAAAACATGGCAAAGGGCTCATAGAATTTGTAGCCTATAACCATCTACGATTAATTCCGCGTCGAATGGTTGTGGTTTCATGCTGATCGGTCCAGTAGTTTTCGAGTTTACCTCGGACAAAGAAAATAAACTTTGCTTACATATATATAGATTTGTAGGCAAAACAATTTGCTACAAATTATGACTTTACAATTTTTTTGTAAGACGCATAGTTTCCGAGATATCGCGAAAAAAGTGGTTTCACCCCTTTTTCCAAAATGGCGGCCGGGGGACAAGGCTGGCGACCCCACAAACTTGAGGTTAAGCTTCTATTGACCAATATGTCCCAAAAATATAATTGTAAAATTTCAATGGACTAGAATGAAAGTTATGTTTAATAAATAAAAAACTAGTAACGTACCGTAAAGTTAGTAATAGCTCTTTCCAACCTCGAATTGACCCATTCCAACGTCTGCTTGACCCCTGTCGAGTCGGGTTTCATGAAATACGACAAATAAGTCATTCCAGACAATTCGTCGAGCCAGGGTGATGCCAAGTATTCAGGCTCGAGGACCATAGGCACGTCCAACTCGCGATGCGCCAGACGCATAGCGCGGCGGCAATTCTCTATGGCCTCGTGACGATCTGCATAAAGAATATAAACAGAATCCATTATTTATTATTATTATAACACGCTGAACTATTTTTTATACCTATATTTATTTAAGATTCGTATTATAAAATTAATCAAAAATAGCTTGCTTGGATTTTACATCTTCACACAAACATTTTAAGATAACATTCATATTTAATGCCTAAAATGTTCATTGACATCAGTTGTGCTGTATCAGAACCTATTTGAGACAAACTTTCAGACCAACTGAGAAATAAAAATTCTAAAAACGGTAATTTATTAATCAATGTATATAAATATTATAATTATAATAAATATTTGCAATTTTTACTTAAATTTTGACTATTTTGAAATTAGAGAGAGGTTCTTCAATTTTATTGGTACATAGTAATATTATTGCATTTGCAAGATATTGAGAAAAACTTTACTGCATACAATTTTGAGACATGCTATAATTATGAATAATTAAAATGTCGAAATGTAAAATTATTTTATACTAAGCTGAAAACATTAACGAAATGAAGCGGTTATTAAAGTACTAGAGATCTTTGATGTGGCTATTAAAACTTTAATAGTAAGTAGCTTCGTAAGCTACATAAGCGTTGAGAGCATAGTTTGAAAATCAATTTACAAGCTATGTTGCGAATATTACAAGTCTGGAGCAGCAATTTGGCCGCCGGGAAGGCTTGGGCTCGTAATGAAATCTGTCATAATCAATACTGACTGAGCTCCCGCCAGTGCGGGAAAATGCCCGGCTTGCAGTAGTCGAGCAGGGCCGACAACAGCACACCGCTGTTCCAATCGGTTGTCAAGTTGTTGACACGGCACTCCGGCAACGCGGCTTGTAGCCACGACAACATCAACTTTCTGTAATCAAACGTCAATAACCATGCAATTTGCCATTCAATTAGCTCGCCCGCTTACGCGCTGAGCGGGCGGAACAAGGATGCTATTAAAATATTGCGAACACGACCATTATAATTATTAATTAATTTCACCCACTTGCTGTGACTACGTTTATATTAAATCAATCAATAACTCTACACCAATACCTACAAAAAACAACTCATAAGACTAAAACTATGTCTAATTATGTACAAAGGGCGGTTAAAATATGTATAAAGATATTTTATGCACATACAGTCCTATTTTCAAAACCACATATCGAGTGATGAAAGACTATTTGGCTCCAAGCGATATTTTCAGATAGATTTAAAATGATGGCCTTTTTCGTTCCAAAGTCATGGAAATATGAGGAACGTACTTTGTAATTAAAATCTATACATATTCTTCTGTTTCAAATATAGTCCATAATGTATTCATATATGAATTTAATGCGTTAATGTAGTTACAAGGTCCTGCACTCACGCCGACGATGTACCCGCAGATATAGTAAAATATCTCCTTTAACTATACTGATCAAATTATTCAAGAAATAGTACATGTTAGTGACATTTCGCTCACGGACTAACTAATTGAAATACCTACCAATTACATACCATAAACTCAATGTTTTATACGCATTCACTTAGATCTGGACTGTTAACTGGCAATATCTGAGCATGTATTTATTTTAAATGCAACGGCGATACACGCTGCGCCCGGGCAAGCGTGTCGCGCTAATTGCGTCTGAGCTGAAGAATCGTTTCGCACAGTTTAGACACAGTTAGTTTTTCAAATTCAAGGTTTATTATACGATACGTACAAATATTGAAATTTCAATAATATAAATGCAATGCGTGATTGAACAATAACAGCAATATTTTATTTACACTTTAACCTGGTTGCATTTTTTCTAGTATTACAATACCAAACCTTTTAATTTTACGATATGTTTATATTACATATAACTTATGGTCTAAGAGCCCGTGAACAGCTACCTGTATATATTTGACCAGACCTGAGTTTTTGTACATTGAGGCCCCTACCATGCATGAGGTGGGGACTTGCTAAGCTCAAAGTGGTGGACGTGACGAGCGCTCAGGCAAGACAGGTATCGATTTTTGGCGAATTTTAAATCCATTTGACCACGTCTGCCGTTTTGAAATTTGAAACAAATGTAACACACCTTTACTTCATAATTATTATTAGTGACGTTTTTTAAAATTAATTTTGGACTAATTCTAGGTATAACAAAATAATTTGTTCATGCGAATAGCTAAAACATCGAACACTACCACATTTTTGGCTTTGACAAATACGATCTAAGTATCTATAGTATCTATAGTATCTATATCTATAGTAAATATCTATAGTAAAATAGATTCCTTCTAAGTGCGCGTGGTTTGCTTGTTAACATAGCCACTTAATATCATTTGAGTCTAGCAATCAAGCCCATTCTTATTTCTTTACAAAGCTCAATTACTTACCTTGGCGGGAATTTGCTTCTACCAATCTGGTATCGAACAATTAATGACCAGATCAATCCTAATATTAATTTTAAATTTCCATTGACTATATCCACGTTACCTGCAAACAAATCGTGATAGATAATGTAGACTTGAGAAATTACCAAAGATACATCGAAACTGACAATTATCAAGGAAATATTACCAATATTAACTAATTTAACTCCATCATCCTCAATAGCCTGTAATGCTGTGGTTACGTTCTCCAGCTTGTGGTGCTGATTCGTTGGGTTTCGGCTCCATCCTTTTAACTTTCGTCCTTGCAAGGCCTCTACAAGTGCACATAAAACTGTGCCATCTCGGAGGTCCTCGACCAGATCAATCACCTTGAAAATATAAATAATATTGATATCATATAAATACAAATCTGAAAGTAAGTTTCTTTGTTCTGGAGTAGCCCTGATTGCTTTGTGATAACACCATAAACATTACTGACTAAAAATCAAAGGGTCATGCGATAACAGCGCTCTCTCTCTATTTTCCCGGTGACTGTACTATGGGTTGAAATATATCTTGTTCGTATAAAAATAAATTACATAAGATAATTTAAAATAATCGCCATAATTTATTGTTCAATCTATATTGTTCAGTTCAAGTAATCTTCGCGATCTAACAGCTTGTGTATTTGTTTGACGGTCGTCTCTTCTAACCAAATGAGGAGAACTACAATGGAGGGTTATTTAAAAGAAGCTTAAAATGATATTCAATTTTTTAATCTAAGTCTAATTCATGGAGAATTACAGTAAGTTTGAAAGCTTCTTTTGGTTCTTAAAGAAGCGTTAAAACTTAGTCTAACTCTCTATGAATAAGACCCTTAGTGTTGAAGATATATTAGGGGGCGATACATTCCCCCTAACATTCACCTATAAGAATTTTCCATTCGTTGTGGCCAAAAGTGATTACATGAAATTTGCCATATACATATAGATGTGTCTATTAATTGTGTCTATATTAATTTTCATGTAGATATCTTTACACAACTTAAAAAGTCGCTTTCTGCCTCTGTATATCAGCTAACTTCTCCTGAACCACGCAATGGATTTTTAAGCACTTTCCAGCATCACTCAGATAAATGTTCACTGTAGATTTATATATATAAAAATCTTACTTAATTTTTTATGTAGAAAATATAACCATTCACCGGGATATTAACTCATCCGCGGCATTTTTTTACTGTAAAAACGGATCGCATCAATTTTTACTCGATGAGGATTCTACTAAGTTCATAGTCAGACAGTGTACACGAACTTATTATTGTTCGTGCAGTTATATATTTTTTTAAATTTTATCATACTTTTTCTGCCTACATATGGGATAATTTCAATATTTACAATAGCAAAACCATAAGACATGCTTCAGTTTTTAATACATTAAAAGTTAGTCGTGTTCTATCTCCTGAATCTTTAACAATTGTGTTGTCTAATAAAATTGCCAAAAATGTGATTAATTATATTTCAGAACATATCAAGGTTATCAATGCTCTCTTGCTCTTAGAAATCTTAATGTACATTAATTTATTTATGCGTCTTTTCCCCTTTGAATATCTGGTATGCAAGCAGTTCATTATAAAAGACAAACTTCTATTTTTTCTCTCTTCACCAAAATAATGTTGATACGTAAATTTTTTTTTTATAGATTGATAAGATATTTCTATAAATATTGAATTACTTCTACTTTTATTATTTACTATATCAAATAAATAAGTAGCTTTAAATACAAATTGATCCCGTAATATAATTAATTCCACTTGAAACATTGAGATCGAATCTGAAAGCTAGCTAGGTACTAATGAATCAAATTTTCTTGGTAAGTGTTAATTTCACCTTAATATTCATGGGTTTTAGCGTCTCATTGACCCAATTCCTGAAGGTGTTTGCTTGGATTTCGACCCAGAGATCCTCGTGGCCTTTAATTGCCATCCCCTTGGCTGCAGTTCCTTCGGGGCTACGTGCGGCGAGGCCGGCCTGCGTGATCCGCCCCGCCGACCCTTCAGCCGAGTGGGCCCTCAAGCCCTGATGTGTCACTCGCACGCCCTCCATTATGCTCGTATCGTATGTTATTTAATAAAAATAATGTCACGTAGTTTTATCACTCCGGAATCTTTGGCAGAGCGCATCGTTGTCATCTGCAATACAAAACATATTGGATTGTATTTTAAGAAACGCTTACGAATTTAATGTGCTCTTAGATAATAAGTATATAATTTTTTGATGTTTGCTTTCTGCAATATTCTAGGTAGATAGATAACAGATAATTATTAAGCAAAATAAACACAAGAATTATAAATATTGTTAGGAATTATAGAAGACTCAGACGGAAAGTATACGAATTCGAGACAGATTAGGTATAAATTACACATGAGATTATTCGATTTCAATATTTTTGTTTTATGTTAACTTATCTAGTTACTGAAAGATATTTAAAAAACTACAATAATAAAATTGTTATTGTAGTAGTAGTCTTCGTTTTCATAATCATCTGGATAATTCCAGAGATTATCAATTTTATTAAAGGTACATGTGATTTTGTAAAAATATATACAAAACAATATTCAGCGTTATTGTTTCTCAGAATGTTTTTCCAAATGAATCCTGCGTTTAAATATATGGTAATTAGCAATTAGAATATAAAATAATAATATCGTTAACGTTCCAGTACTGAAATCGGGCCTATTATTTTTAGGGGAACGAACAATATCCCGCCCATCTTGTCCAATACTGCTCGGACGGCTTAACACATCGGTTATCACGATATACAGGTTTCGTCACAATATTTTCCTTTATAGTGGAGCTTCATTTGCGATAATGATACTAATAGCCGTCATTACACGCAGATATGGCGATGGGTTTAATGCGTTATGACATTATTAATGATGTTAAATATTGTGTTATTTTAAAGCTTTAAATAAGACGCGTTCTGCCACAGTCTATATCTTTAACATTATCACAGGTGCGACCGCACTATTACGTTCTTCAGCACGTGATAAGTGCGGATTGCATATTATGTTAGATAACTGTCTTAGTAGTTGCCATATTTTCCGGTCAGGGTTTGAATCCGCGTTTTAAAAAATACCCGCGATGCGAGTCCATGACGTAAGTGTGTTAAACAGTAATACATCTTCATCTTATCGTTAAATTCCGGTTGCATTCAGAGCGTCCGCTTCGGAACCTGGAGTCTGTAATCTTCACTTCACATGGTCTTCGACGTCCTTTTTGAGAGACTATTATCACGTATAGTATCCTTCACAATATGAAGTCAACGATTCCCGAGTCTGCTCTTTCTACCAGGACCAGGGAGACACAGAATGGCATGATGATAGAAAGGCGGTTTCCGTAAAATATGGTCATATATGCGTGCGAAATCATATTTAAATAAAAAAAGACATTTGTATAATTAAATATTGTTAGAGATAAAATTACTACTTGCATAATACTCGTATCGTGATAAGCCACACTATTTGGCGTTATTAAAGCATTACCGTTGCGGTCATGATTCAATTCCGCAACCAAATGCCTAAAGCCTAATTATAATATTTGTTTAGTATTCAACAATGAATGATATGAGGCGAGGAGATCAATACTGAAAACTATAACTGGGTTTCTGTGAAAGTTTCTGCGGATATATCTTTGTTCTCTTTTCAGCGACAGACGAACGGAGAAACAAATAGACTAAAAGATTTTATAAGGGGTTCATTTTTGCTAAGTATAGACCCCCCCTGTGCGCTATACCCAAAACCATGGGGTGCTCTGGTCCCATTAGCACCCATATTGAAGGCATGAATCGAGACCTCGCGACAGGATATATGTGGTTCGGTCTGGCGGCGCTTCACCAGATGCAGAGGGATACTGGCAGGCGTACAATTAGTGAGTAGCCTGGTGGTTGACACCTGACAGCTCCTACCGCATACAAGGCGTGTATCAGGAGCCCCACATACTCCTTGTCGACCATCCTCGGAGTTCCAAGAAATTTGAAAATATAATAGGTAGATTGCGCCAGCGAAATTAAAAAAAAACCGAAAGAGTAGGTAGGGGCGGAATCCTTAGAATGGAGGAAATTGAAAATGTAATATCCAAATACTGATGGATAATGTTTGTCTTTGAAAGTCGACGTAGCCTTTTATTGAGTTGCTAGCTAATGTCAATGGAGACCGGTTTCTCAGTTTTAAGTAGATGGATGACGTATTATCACTTCGCATTTGATTGATGAGTTTCCGAGTCATATAAAAGCTTAAACTGGTTATAATATGATGTTGCCTTCCGAATAAAGATGCTCTTTACCATATTGATACAGATCAAGTCTTTAAATGAATTATATGCATAATTAAGTGATAAAAATATCTTAAAAGTAATTAATATAATAGTTCAACAGAAATCTTAGAAGCCTATTTCAGTAATAGTTAGACTAAATAAACAATCTGTTATAAGGTCATGTCTGATTTACTCTACAAAAAATAAATTCGTAAATTGATTTTAAGTGAGCCAAGAATGCCAAGGGTGTCACTAAACTCACAATACAATTGTTCCGTGAAACTGACAAACGTCCATTGTTTTTATAATTTGTCTCAAAACCCTAAAGAAAACATTATTCGAAAATATATCATATCTTAAACACTACTGAAGGGATCATGGTCCAAATCAACTTGGATTATTATTTTTTCACAATTTTCCACTTTATTGTTCAAAAGTTAATTTCTTTTTGCCATTCGAAACGTTGCAAATTTAATGTGTGTAGCCGAGTTTATAAGAAAAATAATTACATACAATGTATAGATATATTTTTATTACTAATTATCTTCACCAGACCATGTCGCTGCATGTATTTGGGTGAATTCTATACAAACTACAAAGTTTAAGAAATTAATTTACTATCGTTACGACTATATTTTGGTTTACCTAATTTATTTCTTGATTTATATTTGAACTTGAAACGTAACAATAAATTTAAATATTTATAAGCTTGTCTAATAAATTATATATTTTGTCAACAATGTTATTTCAACCTGTGAGAATAAAACTGGAATTTATTGCTGTAATGGTGATGATGCCTGGCCTCACAAGAAACTATTTATTTAAAATTACGTTTTAACAGCTAAGCGCAGCATTTTATTTATTTTTACGTTTTAGCCATTTTCAGTAGTGATCACGGACGACAAATAATTATGTGTACTATCGCGAAAACTTAAGAAATACTGAGAAACCATTTATCATGGCTCTAACTAAGAATAGTGATAATAAAAATATTGGAAACTAAATAACGGGAATGTATTAATGATGTTCTCCAGGGAAGTAGAGATGGCAGCATCCATTAATTTGGTTGTACCGGTCTTATTACCTATGAACAACGAACGTGAAGCAATGCGGGCCAACCGAAGCATATCAATAAATGACTGTGGAATCCCAAAATCCCTGATCGTATTTCTGTTTTGTTACAATGTTCTGTATTGCAATGTAGTAACATGGAATTTCTTAGTAACCACATATTGAGGTTAATTAGTATACTTCTTACTTTATTAACTTGACTAAATGTCTAAATTCGACTGACGTGACAAAGTATTTAGGTGTGAAAATGAATGTAGACAACACTTATGTTTGTAATACACGCACTATTATTTGCAAAAGAACATCCCGAATTATTCCCTTGACATCCGAATTGAAGAAACGATAACTTAGGCTGAAAATATTATTGTTCTCCATCTGCAAATTGTCACTACAAAGAAATTCAAATTAAATGTCGATAAAGAATTTTAACAAATTTCCAAGGACTTTAAATATCTGTCTACAAATATATTAAAATAAAAACTACGCAAATGGCTCATGGATAGATGTTTTTAGTTTTTACTCCGTAAACGAATTTTAGGGTAATTTTTGTCAAATTTCATACATTGACATAAATGTATTTCTTTTCTTTTTTGCTATAATTATGTATTTGTTTAAAATCTTAAAAAATTGCAAGCATCATAAACAAAACAAATAAATGATTGTAGAATAATTTGAAGTACCGATTTTCACGCACCCTTCGCTTGACTTATCCTATAACTCACACAAAGTTTCTCATTTTCCACGATGAAATTGGTCTATATTGACCTCATTATTAAAATATTTATAACTATAGTAGCGCAAATTGTGGTTGCTTTATGAATTGAAATGACCGAGGTCCACTAACTACTTTTGTTTTTATGTCGCATGGTCTTTGGCACTCTCATTGTGGTAAGTAATACTCGTGCGATCTCAAGACAGAAAGTATTATATCTATAACCTTATATACCTAATTTTATGATAAAGGGTCAGTTGCCACCAAAAACCATTCAAAAGAAACACACAAACAATCAAAGATCTTTGTTACTGGAAATTTCTTAAGTCAAGATTAATGGTATGTACTATACACTTTCTTTCGTAAACAACATTTTTCCGTTGTAATTGATAATTAGTTTACATCTAATCATCTATTCGAGACGACCTCTGTGGATGAGCGAGCTGAGCCTTGTCGGTCTACTTCACTCAGAGGCTCCAGGTTCGATTATGGCATGGTAAATTTCAGAAACGAATTTCTCGGTGCTGGGTGACTGGAATCGCCCCCAGAGTAGTGTGTTATATATACCCATAACACCAGCGTTAATTTGCTAAATTTGGGAATATACAATATGTACCTTTGTCTGCCGATTATTACGTAATTATTATTATTTAAGAAATTTACGCATTCAGCATCATTGGTTTTTTTTTTTTATTTTACTGCTGGAGATGGAGATGAGGAGGAGCAGACAAGTTAACGGTTAACTGACAGGGAGTAGCAATTGACGTCTATGGACATAATGTAAAACATGAGAAATGACTTACCAACAAACTTTTAAACAAACAATAATTTATTCAGTTCAGTTCATTTGGGATTTCATTCCAATCCGTAGCGAAATATGGAAATCTGCAGATCTTTTCGTATTCTAAACGTTTATAAAAATGTTTTGAGCATAGAAAAGAAATTTCATCATTATTATTTTATAAATGACCGATTTATACTCATTAATGTTTGAAACCACTATAATAATGCCAGTACAGTTGCATAATGTCTGTAAAAGAAAACTATACCACAAATATGAAGCCCATGAAAAGAGAACAATGAGTCCATTGGAAGACTATATTGTGGGAAGCGTGGGTCGGTCCACGTTTAAATTGGTTGGTCGATGTACCTATATTATATAAGAATATTCTATTATAATAAGGCACTGTGGGCCGAATGTTTGCTCTCATGACACCATACTCGCCACAACGTCATATCTATTTTGATCTAACGTTATTATGTTATTACAAACGTACAGCTTTACTACGAATACGACGACGGCAATAAAAATGCATGAACATAATGAATTTATGCTAAAATCTTAATTACAAGTATCGGCTGAGGTTAACTGGTCGCTTAACATGTCATTGCCAGGTATTGAGTCATCTGAGGATGCGCCTCTTTGCCATGTACGCCATTGTTTGCCCTTCGATACGTTTATACTGACTCATCATACCCAGAATCGGAATCAATGTGTGGCAAAGCTTAGCTGTTATATGTCTCGCATCTATATATTTAATCTTAATTAATAATTTTTTTTTTTTTTTTTTTATTTTATTTATATGTGTAACTTAGATTAAAAGTAAATATATAAATAAAAAAAGAGAAAATAAAATATTGTATAGTAGTTTAGTGTAAACACTAGTATTGTTGTAGGTAATGGAGTTTCTTTTTTTTATGCATCTTATTACTTCTTCGTCTTTAATTGTCGTCTACTAGTGGATATAAAAAGTCGTGGTTGCGTAAATGGTGATGCACCGCCCATCGAATAACGAGGTTAACCTGCCAACGCCTGGACAAGCTGCACTTAGTCAGTTTTCTGATCTAATGTGCATATTGTTACAATTATATACTATAAAAACGGTGAAGGAAAACATCGTGATGCCAACCTGCACTGGAATAACGAGCTAACAGATGTGTCAAACCTGGATGGGATAGGGAGATGAGATACAGGGATCAGGCAGTGAGAATGAAATATGGGATTGGAATACGGGGATAGGGAAAATTGGATAGGGAAAGGGAAACGTGGGCCATCAAAACTCATTTATCACACGAAACACGATTAGCTTAAGACTGAAGGTTTCACACTGATATTCTATGAGACCGTGGTATCACATCATCGTGTCGGCCCTAAGAGCTGTAACATATATTATTAACACAATTTTCAGGTACATTTTATACATAGTGTACCGATACTTCTGGAAAGTAAAATATTATGAGGACTATATCTGGTTAATTAATTAGTTATAATTATATATACATAAAATATCAGTTTTTAAAATGTACAAATATTTTATCAAAATGAATTAACCATTGTTCTCAAGCGCTACCCGCATTTTTTGCAAACAGGTTTCGTACTTCCACAAAACGTATTTAGTTACGCGAGTTTTGTATGAGTTGTAAGAAGTTTCGCCCGACCGATGGAGGTAGGTATAATACAATTTTAAATAAATTTTACACTACCTAAACATGTATGAGACCGTTTATCTTCACATTTGAAAATTACTATATTGTAACATTAAAGTTAAAAAGTAAAGTACCGACTCCTCCTCTCATATGAAAAGTTATAACTTGCAGGTGTGCATATATTTTTCCTATATCGGTTAATTTTGCATATCACCTATAATAATAATTACGGGTTGTCTGGAAGAGATCGCTTTTTAGCGATAAGACCGCCCTTTATACCCTACTACAATAAAACTAGTTCGTAAGTTTTTCTGTAATGGTGTACAATAAAGTGTTATCTATCTATCTAATAATATTAACCCCTCAAAGTCCCTACTGTTAGGCTTGGATTACTCCACTTTAGGCGAACGGATAGTTTACCGGCCATGCTTCTGCAAGACCATTATGCGAGATTAACTCATCGGTAATTCTTATGCAGGTTTCCTGTGATTTGTCCATTTACTTTAACACGTGTTAATTGTATCAATATGCACATTAGGTAATAAAAGTCAGGTAAGCGACGGATACTCCAGGCTAACGATTTAAAATCATCTTTTTGGAAGAACGCATAACTTCCGTTAGCCACCTAGCGATAGCATTAGCTACCGAGACTTATTTTATAATTATTTATTTTGTTTTTTTATTACCTTGATTTTTTTTTTTTTTTTTTTTTTTTTTTTTTTTTTTTTTTTTTTTTTTTTAAGACTTATATGTACTTTATATTTGTTTTTATTACCACCGTAAGCATTAGGTTCCAATTTTTTGATGGTTTACAATACATGGACATTTTATATTTCATTTTTATGAGATTCGTATAGGTAGAATATACAAAACGTGTGACAACAATTACTCCCGTAATATTACTTTCTTCACCTTCGTTCTCATAGAAATATTTAATTTCATATTACTGAAATTTGGTAGTTTTGAAAACAAACCAGATTGGGAAATAGGTGGAAGTCGTTTGGGGTAAAGAACTGTAAATTATCGTCAATGGAATAACTACTTTAGACATATTTAAATTAAATTTTTAGTCTTCTTTAAGGGTCTTAAAGTTCTGTAAGGGTCTACGCCGGGGTACCTGCCGTTTTGAAACAAAACAACTTGTGCCGCAACGATGGCGGGAGGCTGGATGAAATGACGCTGGTTCCCTAAAGATGGGCCGCCCCTTAGTGTGGGGACCCAACGCAAATAGCAATTTGCGTTGACTCTTTGTCAGCATGAACAGGAGGCCCTCAAATACCACAAATATGCTGTCATTGAAAATCCGGCATTTCGGGTGAAAGCTTTGAGTCTGTGGGGTCTTAACGCACTAAAGTTCTACCGTGACATTGTCAAGTGTTTTGTGGACGTCTGATGTGACTAAAACGTTCCCAAAAGGCTGGTGTCTATTTTGCTCAAAGATTAAACGTTGCTGTACAACATGACCACACCGCCAGTCTTTTGGGAACGCTCTCGATAAGTAACATTGGTTTGAGATCAATATTTTATCTTTTTTATTTAGTTTGTATTATGTTTGTATTAGTATATTTTTTAATATATGGCCTTACTTATAATCGTTTGTTAAATTTTAAGTAACTGCTCAGCAACTGATTAGTGAAAATCTTACCTATAAACTCCTCTTAAGGATAAGAGGTAGTAAAGTAACGGCAAAAGGCATTAAATTGGTGCCGCTGCCGTAGCTAAAGTGCTAATTTTTAAAGGAAATGCAAAAGTTTTATAAAATGAAACAATATAAAATCACTGGGGTATTATTAAATTACTTACTTAGAGATGGCTAATCCTTTCTCAACGAGATTATTATAAGTAAGGCCCATAGGATATATAGTTTGTAATTTATTTTTAAGTTATACTGTATTTTTAAAGTAACAATAATAATTAGATAAGATACTACTATTTGCACAAAAATAAACGCTAGGAATATAAATATTTTTTTATACGATGTGATCTAATAAGACCTCATAAATCAACTCAAACGTCACGAAAACCTACGTAGTTAGTAATTAGTTATAATTTCTTGATTAATTAAATTAATACAACACTGCGCAACTTCATAAAAAGATATACGAATGTGGGCTGATCGTTATTGGGTGCCGATGAGGTTTGCCACCCACGAATCCGATCTGAATTAAGTTATGGCTTGCCATTACGTTATGTGATATAGAGAATCTTATTAACTTGTTGTCACAAGTATGTCAAATCTTATTTTTCAAACACACAGCGATTAATTTTTTACGTTACTGCTTCATCTGGGATAATATTTTTGTTATAGGCTGTTTCACGCACATGTAGCGATGGGCGTAATGCGTCATCTATGATACGATTTTGTTAATGACGTTAAATATTATATATAATGCATTTATATACACTAATATAGATCTACGTTAACAGTGTTATTTTTTACACTATAAATAAGACGCATTTGCCTATAGTCAATAACCATAAGATTATCGCAGGTGAAGCCCGTCGACTAGGCTATCTATAAAATTACGTGCTCTATATATTTGTGTTCTAGAACAATAACAATTAATAAATATGCAAATCATTTTGTTTGGATGTTATATAATTACGTGCCTTCTTCATGTTCTTAAAAATAAATCGATTAACTCAAAATATGTCTATACCTGTAATTGATACGATTACGGCAATAGTAATTACAGGTATGATCAAATATAGGTTCTTATTATGGAGGCTTTGGACAATGGGAGATTTTGCGCCGAATTCAGCTTTAAATATGCGAGTTAAGCATAAGCTATTATAATAAGCGTTAGTGAAATACAAAAAGGATTGCGATTGGCTCATATATATGGTATATCATACGAGTAATCTTATTAACACAATTGCACTATGTAAATGTATACGTATGTACAATGTTGCTTCCTAATTAATGTACCTCACGCCCCGTTTTAATCGTGTACATCTCATAAATAATGCCTCATGTAAATGTAAAGCTGTGTTACCGCTTTTGGTGCTTTACGTGAAGCTTACATTTCATATACCACACATGTTTGAAATATGTTTCGTAGATTTTCCTTATTTCATGGTATCCCTACTAGTATAAACATCTTATTGTGAGTTTGAATGTTTGCTTCTTCCGTTTTCGCGGCCTAAAAAATGTAATTTTGTAATTTTGGATTACTACGGATTATCATGTAATTTTGGATTACTATGTAGGTACTGACAATAGCGAAAATAAATGAACATGGTGTACATTTTATTTTGGAAAGTTATTTCGTGTTTGCGAGATCATCTTCTACAGTTCCTTGACACTTGACTGTCCTCTACTACGTAGCGCTCGCTCCTCACACCACACACGTGGAAGAAACTCCCTTCCGCGGTTTTCCTAAAGCGCAACACAATATAATAATACATTTGAAGATCTATCTTGTACCTACCAGTTCTGTGGTTACAATCTTAGCTTGGTAACGTAATTATGTGCGAGCAATATTATTTACCAATAATATTAAATTTAGCGATAAAGCATGCATTATACATATTGCGTTATTACATTACTATATTATATGCTTAATTTTACACCTGGTTGCACGTAACGATTATTGTATTACATCTCTTAGTTCCTATACATAAAGAACAGCCTGTCTTATTGTTCTCAAACGCTGTTGTTCCCAACGCTGGAGTGATGTGACGTAGATTGATCACAGTGTTTCTTTAAACGTCTATATTATTCAATTATCTTGAGCTTAGCCGGGAAGTTTAATGGAAACGTGGCTCAGGTCATTATTTACATTTTATATTTACTTTTTGTGTTATTTTCGAGTTCGAATATAAAGTTGTTTTCATAGTAACTCACTCTACAACCAATTGTCCTTTATTAGCTCACAGAACAATATATATGTGTAAATAATGTAATTGTAGAGGTCGAATTTCTGTACAATAAAAAAATGCTAAAAACCGATTCAGGGGGTTGTAAGAAGTGAAATAGAAGTAATTTAGATTTTTTCAATTTTTTGATTCTCTGTTTATCTGTCTGTTTGTACCGGCTAATCTCCGAAACGACTGGACAGATTTAAATGGAATTTTGTATGGTGGTAGCTTATATCCCTGGTCACATATAGGACACTTTTGATCCCGAAAAATTAAAGAGTTCCCGTAGGATATTTAAAAAACTACACCACGCGAACAAAATCGCGGTATTAGCTAGTCCTGACTAACTTAAGTAACGTAAGTATTAACTATTAACTAACTTAAGTACATAATGATTACTACTACCGAGTGATAGCAACTTTTTTAATAGCAGTATAGGTTCGCGTTTGACCATGATCTTGCCCGATGTAGAGCGCAGATATGCTATAAAATGGAGCATGCTTACTTAGAAGATACTTATTCACACTGGACTAAAAGACACCCAGGTTGTAAGTATCTGGAAAGACAGACTCCGGCGAAAAGTTCCACTCTTTTGCAGTACACGCGATGAAGGTGGAAGCAAAGTCGTTCGTATAGGGTGGAACATCCGCCACATATCGGTACCGCATGCGTCTGGTTATCAGATGATGAAAGGGGGATGTCGAAATCACACCGAACAGCTGTTTTGCACACTCTCCAAAGCGTACTCCTAGTGTAACTACTAATAGCATAGGTTAGTTGGGTATACGATCCGTTCCTCTAAAATATGTCCCTAAGCCCAAAGCAAGCAGTGAGACGCATATGAAGAACTATTCATTATATTTATTTTGATTAATTTTTTGCAAAATGTTGAAGTTAATGTATGAACAACTACGGGTGTCGTCACTACCCGTGGAGACACAATTAGTGTAGAACGTTCATGATATGGTAAGGTACTTACTGATTGCAATTAAGATTGGGATGAGATGGGTAAAATGATATAACACTTTAATACAGGATATAGGTGGTCTCAGGATTTAATTAGAAAATTCGATGAAACTTCAGTGGCAAACGAAGCATTATAGCCTATTTGTTAAGTGGTTTATTTGTAGAAGTAACAATACAAACCCATGAAGTCATTTACAACGAAGGCTTAGATACTTTAGCAAAAGCTTGTTTTTATTAGTAAGATGTGTAATAAATTTGATGAATCTACTTAACAATTTATCATAATACTTTATGAACGGTAGTTTCTTTTGGTTTATTGTTCTTTGAGCTTTTAAAGTACATAAAGCTCCGGCAAAAACCATTACCTATCTATAACTAAACGGAATTTAACACATACACATAATTCCAATAAGCTGGTGTACAGTAAATACTTATCTATGACATACGTATTATTCCCATAGCGTAGGCAGAGACAAGGAATCTCCACTATCTACGACCTTGATATTAATTCTCGCCCTTATAAGTTTTCGTCACACATGTATTTATATCGATTATATTATAGTATTTCTAAAGGTCTCTATGACGATTCGTTCACGAAACTTAGAATCGTTATTTTGTGGAAACTGATGTGTTTTCACAGATATTAAATTATACATTCAACGTATAGTAAACAAAGGCCATGAAGAAAGAATCAATATATATACAAAACTAAAAACAATGCCAATTTAACATTAAGACCTATATATTAATACTTAAAATAATACTCTTTAATACATTAATTATGCAGGGGTATGCTTTCACTATTCAATGGCCTGATTTTTTTAAATGTAATAAACATCTCAAACACTATTAAGTTTTCATATAGATAAGTGAATTGTAATTATTTTAGGAACAAAAAGATCATAAATCTAAATCAAAACTAAGTTTAATTAGTTTTTAAGGACAGAGGATGTCCTCTTTTTTTCTATGAGAAATATATTAATCTATTCTATGAGAAATATATTAATACAATCTACATTGCAAATCATTAACAAAATCGATAAATAAAAATGTATCGGAACGACTCATTGACTCTTCAGGTGATCAGAGGGCTGGTGCTTACCTCGGCCAACGGATCAGTATGGCGATCCAGCGAGATAACGTAGCCAACCTTCTAGGCACCTAACCCATAGAAGACGGTGATTTCGGCTCAGTATTCTACTTGTTCCAGTGTTACTATATAGTCTTCAGCGACTATGAGTAGAATACAATACAAATAAGTTAAGTTTTCTTGCATTGTATTCGATTATGTGTAATTTTATAATAACGTTCGTTATTTTGTACGAAATATGAAAATTTTGATAAATGAAAATCTCATTAAGAAACAAGAAACAGCCAGATCATTAATAGAAATAAACTATTTTTAACACTTTATATTGAACATCAATAATAAATTTTACAACTATACGAGCACATGTCTCAAAATGCAGGAAGCAAGTAATTTTCTGTTCCGTTGTCGTCATTAAGACAGCTACTCATGCGTGTGCCAGTGCACACGGTGCAAAGCAAACCGTACACAGGGGGAGCTCGCATGTTTATTATTATAATGCGCATATACATTTATGAGTTTATGATACAGTTATTTCTATGTCCATATAGATGTAGAATACCGTACCAAGCAGGTTAGAAAAAGGAGAGAAGTAGATAATGGGCACTTAACGGATAGTTTCTGTAAAATCACCAAGATTAGAGCTGGCTAATAAATATGATCATAACTATAATTTAGTTAGTTGATGATTCTAGTGTTAAATTATGTGGAAATCAAATAAACGTTGTACTATCCCCGCAAATTGCTATTGCGCCTGGCCGCCATTTTGGTGACGTAACCGTAGCCGAACACTCAGTACTGTAAGCGTCACTGGCCGACGAGTACGCATACATTTGCGGATGACGTCACGTGAATGTTAATTTGACAAGGTTCCAGCGCATTAGCAATTTGCGGGGATAATACATACTGCATCTATCCGGGTTGAGGGAGTTGGCCCAAACATGCTGAATAAGTGCCGTGCAGCAAGACATGCGTGCAGTTGTTCTCAGAATAAAAGCTAAGCAGGAAAAGGCAGAAAGTAGCCTCTAGCGGCCCAGCAGATGCCTCAAACGCAAACGTCATTTTGTTGAAATTAAAAAATAGTCTTCATTTAAGTTTTAATAAAAGGTTTTTTTGTAAACACAGGTAACAAAGGTTGCTATGATACTATGAAAAAATATTTAAATATTAAAGAACAAATATTACAAACCAGTATTTACAACATACCAGCATAATATCCATCCATAATCAGCAATGTGTAACATATTAAAAAAGAAACATTGTTGATTACAAACAGACACTAGAGCCAACAAAACCAGAAAAACAAACTTAAGGCAAACCTAAGTTTCTAACAAATTTAAGATGCTTAACTTTTACTAATAGCTTACTTAATATGTCGGCCCACATTGACTCTGTGGGTACATTTAAACTCTAGGCTGATTGTTATGATACTGGATGGACATCAGTAGAGTAACACGTTAGACCCGTTTAAGGAGCTCGCGCATCCAGCCTTCGGACTTATTATATTACAGACAAACTACTTGAGAGTAACTTAAGCTACTACAAACACGTTCTCAAAATCGGCTCGCTATGTAGGGAATAAATGTCTAACTATGCCTTAGCTAGGCGGGATGAGCTCAGATATTAACCATGGCAGTAGACTACAATATCTCAATACTCTAATAACAATGGATGGCAATTATTTCACATAAAAGAGAAAACGTAACATAGTAAGAAAGCAGATCCAGTCCTGGTCTCCGTAATGAGTCCCAATTCCAGGCAAAATACAGAACCGAAGTTTATGTAAGCAATGTCATGAAGTATGCCTTAGGTCTAAATAATTGAAAATAAAATACTCACTATCAGTGACCGATTAACCATTAGTGGGCAATCTATCTTCAATAGACACTAAGATTTCTTCCTTTACATGTTTAAAAATATTTTTTGAAGACCAGGTACCAAAAGAAAGTTGAATCATATCAAATTAATTAGTCCATCTGATAAAATCTGTTCAAATGATTTAATTACAGGTTTTGCGTTGTTGGTGCTAAGCCATGCGTAACATAAAGTTGTAGCTTTTCACATGAATATAATTAACATGCTAGTATAACCAAAAAAAACAAGAAATATTTTTGGGTTCTTAAGACAAATAGCAAGAGGGAAATCTTTAAGTTGCAGATGTTTTATTTGATTTAGACAGAGATTAAAGATACTAGGTACTGCTAACTATTAATAGAAGGTGCCATCACAAATCGATACATAATGGATCGCAGAAGAACTTAAACATTTAGGGTAGTCAACATACAAGTAGGTAAAAGAAATGTAAAAACTGTGTTCACACTAAGAATGTGGATTCTCATTAGATAAATCTCAAAAAATTATAATACTTAATAATTTATAAATGAAAGTCAAAAATCGGTGAGATTTTCACATCGAAAGTCGTCTTAAATGTGTCTATTTTTTATAGCAGAAAGTGAAGAATAACAATTTTGAGGACTTATTGATCAATTATATTATATTATAGAAGAATTACTGGAATAAAATAATTATATTCAGCGGTTTTAGAAATGAGACTCATATTCTTTTATAAACTATAAATCGTAAACAACAACAACAAAATCAGCCGACTTCAATATAAACATATATTGAAGTCGGCTGTAACAACCAGTAATATTATTTTTCCGAACCAGTACGGAACCTTTCACAGTACGTGGACTAGTGACGCTCTTAGCCGATTTTTTATTAAATGAAACAAAGAAAAACTTTGAAACAAGTTTTTGTCGACGCATACTTATTTTATACGAGTGCCAAAATAAAAGAATTTGATGTGAATTTGGTATTATAAGAAGAGTTAATTTAAAGCAAAATATCTTATTCAAATACCATTTACATAGGGAATGTTCACTTAAATAATACAGAATATAATGTGGAGTAAATGTGTAATCAGGCAATTCACCAGAGCGCATCGTTATCCCCAAACACGGTTATTAATTTTTGGCTAAAACA
This sequence comes from Dendrolimus punctatus, assembly GCA_012273795.1. Classification (NCBI taxonomy): domain Eukaryota; kingdom Metazoa; phylum Arthropoda; class Insecta; order Lepidoptera; family Lasiocampidae; genus Dendrolimus; species Dendrolimus punctatus. Next base: position 18,089,977 of record CM022531.1, on the reverse strand, counting down.
ATGACTGATCAAAATTTATGTTCATAATTTATTATTGTCATCAAGTTATTTGAATTGAAGAAATTCTTAATTCTAAGTTCTGCTCCATCAGAGATAATGTTAAAATTCATGCAAGCGATGCCATGCAGTTCAACATAAATATTAGCGTAAAATGCGAACGTGGCCACATTTAAGGTCCAGTGGACTATGACGATATATTTAAAAGCTATTAACCCGGGTTAAGTTTTGACGATGTTCAGGTACCGTAATTGAGAATAGCTAGGGTGAAATATTCACAATGAGATACTGACATAATCGTAATTTTCTTAGTTCGGCGAGATACATTGTATGTTTGTTTTCCGATTACTTATTAATCAACAATATCAGAAGGGTTAAAGATAGCCAGTTAATATAACGAGAATCAAAACCAAGTGGATGTTATGTTAACACATAGCAGGAACTTCGACTCTTAAGGAGAACTGCTTATGTGTATGTAGGCACCTACCAGTATATCTAAATAGATGTCAATTTCCTTAAGCAATTCTCCAAAGGAGGCCACTTTAGAATTTCTGATCTGGTCCCCATAAACTATAAATAAGGAAACTTAATAATTGATGTATTTTTGGTGTATTGATTAACAATGAAAGTGTTCATAAGAGGGAAGACAAAAAATTAGAATAACGACAAGACATTGTGGAAGATATAAGTTGATAATCTTGTCGAACTCGTGGTAGTTTAAAGGCTAAGTCACCCATTGCAATGACAATTGCAACTCAGGTCGGAAAGCATATATTTCAGTAATTGTCCATATAGATCAGAAATCTATATGGACATTATACAATTAATACGTGGTGATAAAAGAAAACATACTAAGTAAAACTTACTTGTCAAGGGTAGTGATAGTCGAATCAACTGATATACTTTTTATCGTCTTAGAAAACTCTTTAGCGTTGCGGATTGTGTATGAGCTTAGCAAGATATGATGTCATGACTTTAATGAGTCAAATAGCGTATCAATTATTGTTTAAATACTTAATTATTTAAATTATTTTCAGTTTAAAACGTAGACGATAAAAGCATATTTGAACGCCCGCTCATTGTGTGAAGATTATTTCGGAGTTTACTGTGAAATGTGCCAACTACCTACTGGAAGAGGAGGCGGGGCAACCGGAATATATGGTGAGAGGTGAGATTCAGTAAGTTTTAAGTCCAGCACATTGTTTCGTTGAAGAAGAAATTTCACTGGCCAATTATAATTGGTCGAATTAAAAATACTTTTGTTATTAAAAGATAATTGCATTGATTTAATAAAAAAAATAACAAACTACGTTACGCGAACGAAAAAATAGATGTTTTGAAATTCTCACCTGGCATTTCAATCATTTGTTACGTCTGAACGGATCCCGGAACCAATCTCGCATCGCAACACATACAGAATGTGTGAAATAGTTTCTAAAATAACATTATGTTGAAACAAAACGTTTAGGTGTACCTAGTTGGTTAATGAATGTATGTAACACTATGTTTTGTCGGTCTCTGTGGCCTAGTGGTTAGGCGTTGGCTCAGCTATTTCCTTGGAACGCGGAGGTTCAGGGTTCGTTTAGCGGTCCATATAATCTTGTGTTGTCACAGTAAGTATGTTTATATCAATACAAGCAATAATACTATTATATGTCGAAAAATAAATAACTTGGTCTAATATTTTGGCCAATGATTTCTTTCTTCTAAAACCATTTGACTATTAAGTATTTGAAACTCGATAATACGAAAAAGCGATACTAAAAACTAAGCCTGCGAGAGATTGAGATACGAGTTATATATCGTGCAGTACAGATTAGCGAGTCAATAAGACCGAATGTTAAGTATAGGTCCAATTTGGACCGAAGTCAAACTGATAATAATATTTTTTAGACTAAAACAGTGAAAATTTAAAAGTAATATTCAATCAATTTATTTAGAATTATAATATGTTGACCGAAAGGAATTATGTTTATATTAATAAAAGTTAGATACGAATTATATATGTGAGCATATTTTTTGAAGTTTCACTTGTACTTCGTATGAATTCCACACACACATAATTTTTTAAAGGTATTACATACTGTTTTAAACTTATATCTGCCTCTTTGTCAGCGTTTTTGGCACAAACATTTTCAGAAACTACGTAAGGATATTAGTTTATATATTTGAAATTTAATAGGAATATCAAATTTGGATTTACACCTACGCAATGCTTTAGTAAAGCCAGGGACAAATAACGATTGGGGATGGGTGTCTATAACGCTACTGAGGGCTTAAATAAAAAAAAAAAATGTCAGCAAAAAGTGTTAAAATCAGATAATATCAAGGGTGACAAACCATTTTCAAGAAAATTGTAAGTTTAAACATGATTCGTTGAGTAGTTCTAGAGATATAAATTATTTGCGATTAAATACTTTATTTAACCAAATTGTGAAAAGATTGAATGTTTGTCGCTTCTGCAAAACTAATGTACGTATGTCAACACCCGTTTAGCTGATTTCTTTTATGATCTAATGACTTGGTTAAAGATTTGTGTAATTTATTTCTAAAAGTCACCTGTTTCATCACAGTAATAAGTAATATTGAGGCATAAACTCACGGAGTCCTTTCCAACCGTATATAGAAACTGGCTGAAAACATTTAAAAATAACTGTGCATTTCTATTTAATATTTCCATCGATGTTGAGCTGTATTTTAAAATAGCGTACGAGGACTTAAAAGAAAAATAAAGTTGTGGGGGTGCTAAAATTGTATAATTTTATTTTTAACAAGCGGCTGCCTAACGATGTACTTCGTGCTCCGTTGCCTTCAATAATGTGCGAACCATCGACGTAGAAACGCCTACATATCTATACTTTACCTACTCACAGAATATTAAAATTGCAATATTTTGTGTCACGCTTTTATTGGTAAAATATCACACATAAAAAAAGAAACTGGCATGATTATTACGAATTTTCTTATTATGTTTTGTACTGTTTATATTAAACAATTATATTATAGTAACATGATTTATTTCTTAATAAGCACATGTATTTACTTTACACGATTTATTTTTGAAGGTTAGTAATAGTAGAGCGTTTCTTGCGGCTTTGCCCTCGTAAAGCTTCAATCTTTATTCCACAAAATCTCTTCCATTTTCTAATTTAAAAAACATGGAATACCTATTCCCGTTATTGATAATAGAAATGTATATAATTTCATGTCAATAGATTAATTAATGGCCGGTTCCTATATCTTACTATTCATTCGCTTGCCCTAACATAGATTGAATTCTGATTTATGACAAATTTTAACCGAAAGTAAGCCAAATGAACGGTCCATTGGATATAGCAGCCGGCCATTACTGAAACAAATGTAAGTAACTGATGCAAAAATCTTAGTCACCTTTGATTAGGGAGGCTTCGTAAAATACCAGAATGTAACTACTGACGATTACACATTAATTTTAAATATACTATTTTATAGTATATGAAACGAATGTTACGAGTTTGGCGGGACTCGAATTAAAAATGCTGTTAGAATTACTATAAAGTTTATTAGAACTATAGAAACACATATAACACAGGTACACATATAACCGAACACAACAAGTCCAAACGTAATGCAGAAGGTCGTAATTCAATAACACTCGCAAAGCCCGTCACTTATTAGATTCCCAATTGTAGTACACACGTCTCGCTTCGCTCTTGGTTCCCGCTCGACTCACTGGTCTCTCCATCAGGATCTGGTTCTATACCTCACACATATAAATGTGACTGTATTGTAGTCGACCTAATCCGTAACACCTGGCTAATGATTCGACCGCAATGGCCATAAACGAATACAATAAAACAATGGACTGTTTGCTAGAATAACTAGTAAACGCATGCCAATAAAAAAGTTAACAAAAGAAGATCATAAAAGAATCAGTTCAAATGCCGAAAGGTAAAAAAATGTGTTTTTACAGATATGCAGGAGTGAATTTGTGTTTGTCGGCGCCGAGGTTGTAACAGTAATAAAAGTGGACTAATATTATGTAGACTGTACTCATTGATTAAATAAAGACATTAAAATATACAATAAAAATTGACTCTGCAGCCATTGGCAATGTTATTGCTTATTGAATTTTCAATTACCGATTAACAACGTCGTTAACAACATCTTTTTCCGTCGTGTAAATTGAAATAAACCTTACACACATTATGTACTCCACAATAAATGTATTTTTGGTAAAATGTCAAGAACAACAGGTAAATTTGTTGACACTAATCGTTGAGGTATGTATGTATTAGTATTATATATATATATGTATTAGTAGTATTCTGTTAACCTCAGTTGCTCTTTGCTCTATGTTTTTAAAGTATATAATTGTTTAGTACATAATGAATTATAATATATATAATAGTTAAGTACTCATGTCACATAATCATCATTAATCATGGATATAACCTAACGACACGTGTAATGTGGGTGGAGTGCGAATATTATTGTATTAAAAGTGATGTCCTTACCGTGCTCTTAGCAATATTTGTCGTCTTAGGTGCCTTTATAAATCAATATAATGACAACGATACTATCTGTATAACTAAAGACATAATATGATTATTATGAAACACTTTGCTATTTGGGTTTATTATGCAAGCTATTAACCGGTCATTCGAACTTGTAGTCGACTCATTCACAAAATCAAATACACCTGCTGTGAAATTACAACTTACTATTGTATCAGAATCAGGCTTGTTATTTAGCGAATGCGACTTTGTTTTTCTTCTGACGTTACTGATAATATGAAGTGCCTAACTGCACGTTTTCACGTACCCGCTGACTCGAAATGCCCTTGTGTGGTGCAAAACTGCAGAAAACTATACAATACAAATATGTATTGCAGTGTTTACCTTGTTTATCTATATGTCGAAACACATCACTAACTCTTTATGTCACTTCACTTTCTTTTTACGAGTTTGTATTCGGTATTGTGTACAGAAGTTCGTAATAACAATGGTGTGTGCGCGTATAGGCGCAGCGCATGCGCGGGCGAGGCACTGTCCGCGAGGAGTGGCGGAGGCAGTGTTCAGCAGGTTGCGCAGGAGCCCCGCTCCCTCCCGCGCCGCCTCCGCGCAAGGCTGCCCCTGCCCCAACGCAGAGGCATTCCGACTGTGACGACAGCATGCCCATTTATGTCTTTGGACATGGTTGACGGTCACAGCGGCCATATGGTTTCCTACACTTGGAGCGATTAAATTTTTCAATGGAATTCTGAAATAACAGTGAATTATATCTACTTGGGGAATCAGTAATATCTAAACAGTTTTACTTGTGAAACGTTGGTTATGTCAGTTTTACTATTGGGTTCTGCTTTTATTACGAATATTTACTTAAGCGGTTAGTTACGTACAGACTGCACATGTTCTTTAAACGATCATGTCGAGCGTTGGATACTGCAATCGTAAAATTGTGTAATAGAAACAAACATTGCATTAGAACAATTTCACAAGAAATGTTAGTGGCGTCCTTTATTACAAAAAACATGTTACCCAATACCATACCTCTAGGATAAATGTGGGATGAACTTAGTGGCATGTCAATTATAAGCTTTCAGATAAAAGAAAAACTTGACATAATTATCCTAATAGACAAAATATATACAATATGATGATATTAATCATGTAGATAATGATTAAATATGAATATTAATTATAAACTTGATATGATTTGATTATTACTTATAGACAGGCCTTTTATAGACAGGCCTTTTTTGCCTCTTCTTTTTTGGGGGCACGCTAATTCTCGAAAGTTGTAAGTCTATAATTTTTTGTAGCTCCACTACAAAAAATTACAGTACTATGAAAAGACTTTTGAAGCGGTGGATGACACCGCTTCAAAAACCTTTTCATAGTCCGTACCAGGTCGTTATTATTTTTCGTCCAAATATTTGAACCACATTTTAAATTTTCTGATTAGCACTAATTAGGCTTATGTCACAATTTTGCAAATCTAAACTCAGCTCACTTAGCTCTTGAAGAGCATCGCACATTTCGTCTGAGGCGACGCGGTAACTATTTAGAATAGACAGACTATATTTTATATTTGGATAACTTTGACCTATTTATTAAAAAACCTTTTTTTTAAGTACCAAAATTGTTTTTTTTTTCAAATATTTTTTACTTTTTATAGCAATTTTTCAATATTGTCGAAATTTCCTATAAGGGCACTGCGTGCCCCCACGTACCTCCACAAAAAAGCCCTGCTTATAGAAAACAAAAAATCCACATGTCAGCAAAGTATTAATTGCAGTCTATGTAGTTGCATAATATACTGTCAACCTAACGTATGAAGAAGTAGAAGTTCAGAGAATTTATTAATGTTTGTTGTGTAAAGGAAAGGAAAATGTTTTCGTAATTTATGTGAGCATAAATTATTAATACATAGCGCCGTGTACGCGTGCAGCTATCTGTGGAAGAGTTAAATTGGATTCAAGGGTCGCAGAAGGTTTAATTTGATGCGGGTTTGGTCGAGCGAGGCCCTTTATGCTAAAGGGAATTTGTCGATTTCAAATTCTTCAGAGTATACCTTGTTAACCCAAATATTTGTGTTACATCCTGCAGTATTAAATATAATACAAGCGCACATATATTTTCTAGTGTATATGTGTAACATATCCCAAAATAATATATCGCTTTTAATGCCTCTACCCATTCGCAATACCTCAAGACTTCCTTCAAAAAATTTATATATATATATATATATATATATATATATATATATATATATATATTATGTATATAGATAGTAATATTGGACCTGCAAAACTTCACAGTTTCAGTCACATAGCCGTCCGGTCTTTTAATAAATCTATACACTACTGAAACACGGATAAAATTTGACGCTGAGGAGAGGAAAAAACAAACATCTAACGATACTCAATTAGTGATATAGGTATTTCTACTACAAATAGTGACGTCAACAGTGTGTACCAAGAGGCAAGCCCGCGGCATTGCTTCCTCGTGAATAAATTTGAATGATTGAGCAGAGGACATGACGACATCTGGCCTACACGGGGCACAGGTGCTGTATTACCTCTACGTAAAATACTCCTCACGAAATTCTCGGCGAAAAAATGCCGTAAAGGTTTTTTTTCTTGATTTGCGTATTTTTGGGAGCACTATATTTTCGTGAACTGATAACAGAGTTTACACGGAGCAGCGTGTTTTTACATTACATTTTCTACCGAATATTAATAAATCTATATGAAATATTTTATTATTTACAAAATAATTCAGCCGTGTTTAAAATCAAATTGATTGATAATAATATTTCTGCTTTATTCTATATTTAGGAGACCGCGTCTCGGTAAACGTAGTGTTGGACGCCCTGCAGCCCGATGGACCGACGATCTATGCAAGGTCGCAGGTAGGCGCTGACTGAAGAAATCAGAGGACAGGGATGAGTGGCGCCGTCTTGGTGAGGCCTACGTCCAGCAGAGGACTGCAAATGTCTGAAGACGACGAATTCTACATTTGAGTGATGTGGTGATACACATAACATATAGACATTAAACATAACAATGATAAATTTAATCAATGGTACTTAAATCTACCGGAGGATTATTTGATTACAAATGCAGCAATGAACGTTACTCCGTAGTTTAAAAATACTAAATTAGTATTGGCTTCCGAAACAAATATGTTCCACTTCTCTCTGTCCATCGTTGTCTCTTGCTAATTATTGCTCTCTTATTGCCACGACCCTCCTTTGCAGGTGTTGAAGTCGTAACAAACATGATAATAAAGATAAATATATTATAGTCAAAAATATCGCGTTAATACAAAAGTAAAAGGAAATCGCTAAACTCAAATTGAATTTTCATGTTTACCGGGCGCAGGTGAGCCATTTTGTTGAAAATTTTTCAATAAATGAAAAATGTGGCGTGACGTTGACAACTGAAGGCATTCGCTTGGACTCGTCGGCATCTTTCCTATTTCACACTTTTCCGGTAGCAGTGAGGTGCGATGTATCTTGTTTATCATTAAATAATAACTCTGGAGAACAGTTATTGTTTATTTTTACGATTACCTCGCATGGTAGTACAATAGTAAAGTATTATTTCAAATAAACACAGATATTACTCTTATACAAATTATTGGGGTTTTCACTAGCCTACAATCATAAAAATTATAGCGTCAAAAACAAATTAAATTCTATTATAATTAGAGTACATAATTATACGATTTATAATTCTATTTTGCTCAAAGATTAAGTATTGCTATACAACGTGTCAACGCCGCCAGCCTTTTGGGAACGTTCCCGGTAAGTGACAGTGATTGGGATCCAATAATTTATATTTGGATATTTGCCCCCTTTTTTATTCAGTTTTAGCTTTTATATAGTATAGTTTGTAGTTTGACTGAATTTTCCAGGAAGACGTAATCTGCACACCTGCGGCCATAAAGGAGTACAGTAACAATAGGATGTTTTTCTTAATTACAAATTTTAAACACAAGGTAATCAAAAGAAGTCCAAATGTGGGAAAGGCAAATAAGCTGCAGGTGTACATTCACTTAGTCGGCGTCTTACAATATTAATAAAAGTATATTTTCTGGAGTTTCATTTCTAAAGTATTAGTGCACAATAAAATGAAGTGGAAGTAAAAAGAGAAGCATTTTTGTTTAATCGCATACCTCTGGATGGGCAACAAGTACGTCGCATCTCGTTAACGTTCCCGTGTCGAGTAACTGAATTGCAATTTATAGCTTTCTCGTTGTTTTTCATAATTTATAAGATTAGTTTGTGCCACCGACGACGCGATCCCATTATAAATAGCAAATAAGCTTGATTTATCACCACGAATTATATTTTGGACCTTGTTTTTAATATACGACGTAAGATATTGTTTATTTATTTCTAACATTAGGATAACATTTAGATAATTTGATCAAGTTATGTTTTTTGAAGTGAAACTTCTCTTTCGGCGTTGGAAAAAAAATTACCGTCATTTTTTTTCGGTTACGCGCCATCTTACCCCGGTCGAATCGACCATGGTACACGGTCGATTCGACCGTGATAGGGGCTACTTTTGATGCGGTGGTGAAATCATGACTTTCATTAAACGGATCAACTAAATTGAATCAAATCTTATTCTTTCACTTTTGTGACTTGCAACAGGTGAAACGCAAAACTAAAAGAACACGACGATATTCAATGACATTGAATGACTCAGTTCATGTTTTCACAGATCACTTTGGTTGCTTTATCCAAATGGAAAGCTAAAAATAACCCATCTAATATTGGCTCAAGATTTAATTATGAAATACATATAGTATTATTAAAGAAAATATTACTTATTACAAATAAAAATATTATATACAATTGTAAGAAAATGATGGGTTAGAAGTACTTCAATTTTTTCCCTTATTAGAATGTTTAACTAAAACCTTACTTTAATAAAATAAAAATTATTTGTAGTTCTTAAATTAATCATATTCTTGAATTTTTATGAAACCTAAGTACATTTAATATATAAGGGCAGTAATGTTATATAGGTGGCAGAGCCATGCTTGAATCATTATCTTGATTACAGCTTGTTAATGCCGACCTATTTGGTCACTGCCTATTTGTTTCTTTTTTCTTCCGCCGCATCTGGCACTATGTAATGTGACATAGTCTACGTTCGAGCGCTGAGCGCGCCGCTGCTTCGTGTTTTGTGCTGCTATTCAAACTCGCTTTCATCAATCCGCACTTTAGAAAGTGCCTGCTGCATTGTTTCAGCTGGTCCAATCATCGAAGGAAGCGCAGGACCTGAAGAAAGGATCACAAGGAAAAATTGCACGACGCTGCGAAGCCCGCATCGTTCGTAGCGTGTCTGGTGCGGTGACCTGATTCTGTAAGTGCTTTCCTTCTTGTTATCCCTGCTCCCGCCCGCACCAACACAGCTTTTAGGGCTGCTCGATCAGTGCGATACAACGCTCTCACAGAATTATGGCGTGACGCGGTTAGCCATGTGCTAATTGTGTTTAGTGCGATGAGTGACAGTTTCAATAAACCACACTGAAATGAAATGTTTATTCTTTGCATAAATGCAGTTGTATTCCTAGAAATATATGGTGCAGTATATTTTAGCCAGTTTGACTGGTGTGCAAGAAAGCAGGATCTTAATCATCATCATTTCAATAGTTCCTATATATTTTACACATTCTTCATCATCCTTCTTTTGCGAGGGGATATCCGAATGAGGACTTCGAATCAGCCGCGCGGGGAGTTACGGCCAGTATGTAAGGATTCACCAAGTCGGAGTGTCACTAGCACAACAATCGGCAATACTATTACCACAGTCAGGAATACCCACAAAAACCCCTCGGTGTTCCATACATCGCTATCATAACAGGGTCATGGGTACATGACCTAGCCTTCATCCCCCTGTCCCATTTACCTATACCAATCACATGTCCCATCCCGTCTATCCTACTTCTTTTGTCTGATCCCTTTGTAGATCTTATCCCGATAAACAAAAATGGCAAAAAAGATGGCGCAGCGATCACATCTTTTTTGGAAACTAGCGAACGGATATGAATGACACACGACATAGTGCTTCGGCTTTTAAGCCGAGGTTTTAACCCGAGTTAACACTTAGGATACATGCAATAATGTGGTTCTCATAAAATAGACGGGTTAGCAAAATAGATGGCGATGACATCGCATTTTTCAATTCATTAATAAAAACCTACGTTATCATAAACGACATATGATTCAATGTATTACTTCAAATAAGGTCGGTTAGGACTCGCCTCTATGTTTTGCTGGATAGTTGTATAGATAGACTATATGGACCTGATTTCTTTGTTATTTTAGTGAATTAAATGAGAAACAGTAGTAAAGTTTCAGGTCTAACATATATAAAAACACCTAATTTAGTTTTTATGATAGTAACATAGAGCTACTACCTAGGGATTTTCACGCGGCTCAGCAGCAGGGCAACTCTACTACTTTATAAATTTTATGAGCACATACAAAGCCTTTATAGCTATACAGAAAGTCATTTCAATGACGGTAAAAGACGCATTTGTATTTACGACGTTTTTCATTCCTTTCGCACAGTTGAATTAACATTCTTATGGTTCAGCAACAAATGGCATAAAACCTCTTTGGTCATTAGACACCAGTCCGGGGAACTTTACGCTTGGTTGGGTACGCTATTGAAATTATTCTGCCAGATTCTGCTTCCTATTTCAAGAAATTTGAACCGTGTTTTTTGTAAAGATATTTTAAATTCCGGATCAATTGCAATTTCAACAAGTATAATTTAAAATAGATTAGCTTTCAGTCTCTATCTTTAAAAGAAAGTCATAATATACAAGTACATATCTAGCAGTCAGAACTAAAAAACATGACAAACAAAAACGTGATGATAATTAATTGTTAATTACTTTTAATTAACAAGGTAAGGCGATATTTCAACAATAAAGAGGATATGTGAAAATATGAGGTGACAGAACTTAATTAGAAGACAATCATAAAATAAGATATAATAAAATTGTAGAGGTCGAATTTCTGTACAATGAAAAAAAATGCTAAAAACCGAGGCAGGGGGATGTAAGAAGTGAAATAGAACTAATTTAGATTTTTCCAGAATTTTTTGTTTCTCTCTTTGTCTGTTTGTCTGTCTGTACCGGCTAATCTCCGAAACGACTGGACCGATTTACATGAAATTTTGGGTGGTGATAGCTTATATCCCTTGTCAACATATAGGATACTTTTGATCCCGATAAATTAAAGAGTTCACGTGGGATAATTAAAAAGCTTTAATTACTTAAACAGCTTATAACAGACTAAAAGTAATTTATCTGCAACGTTACTTATGTAACGCTTCTATTATTAGAAGCGGATATTTTAACAGGCTGTGGTGTCGGTGAGAGAGTTTTATCTTATATATATAACAAATAAAGCTGATAAGTTTGTTTCTTTGTTTGTTTGCTTGAACGCGCTAATCTCAGGAACTACTAGTCTGATTTAAAAAAATATATAGGTGTTAGATAGACAATTTATCGAGGAAGGTTATAGGCTATACACCATCACGCTAAGAGCAATAGGAGTGGAGCACCAATGAATGAATGTGTGTTTAAGTGGGTTCCCGGATGGTTTAGATTTGCAATTAGAACCGGTAGGTGGCGTTGAGATCGGGTTCTAGAATCCTCCTAATCACCGGGAGCGATTCTGGTGATTTTCTTTTTGTGTCATGAAACAAAGTCTTTTGGGAATTCAGAAATTATGGCGGTACGAAGTTCGCCGGGTCAGCTAGTCATAAAATAAGATAGTAGAACTTAGAAAACACTTTCAAAGATAAATTGGTTTAAATAATATCTGTTGATTAGTTTTTGAGATATTGGATATTGTCGAATTTTTGTTATACTTCGAAAGCCAAATCACGTGAAAGTTAACTTTTGTCACCTTCACGAAACCTTTCTTGGGTCGTTGACTGCCTCGCACTTGGCCATCTTTTTTTAATCCAAATAAATTATATGTACAATGCATTCGTTTACTTTATGTGAGAAACTGAAAAATTGTTCACTTGGACAGGTATTAAACCAATACTACAACAATAATTTGAGGAGGTTTTAATTTTGGACTGCACAGTTTTATTTGCCTTTCAGATAGTTTTAAATTAAACATATTTTTAAATATCGCTCTCTCTCGGAAAAGTAATTTCTAAATATTTAACTTCAAGAACTATTATTAATTTACGTAAATTAGGTATTTAAACTTCGCTTCCTTTGGCGGGAAAATTGTTTTACAAAAAGTAACTAAAGCTCTTGCAGAAAGTTGATAATTAGTTTCAAACTGTGTGGCAGTCTGGCAGACTATCAGACTTTCCATATTATAATCAGATATTTGGAGCAATTACGCTTCACCACCATTCTTTTCTTTCTTTTGTCCGTGCCGTAATGGAGAAAGACAAAACAACCCACAGCCAGTGGCCCTACCACCATATTTGCCCATCTGGATATCTATCAACCCTACTCTAGAGTATGCCACCATATCAAGTTTGAGTTGTATTCCGGTATTAATGGCTAAGTTCCAGCCTACCTTTAGACAGCGGCACAGATTGGTAGCACATTTGGTATTAATGTCCATAGGCAATGGTAACCGCTTTCCATCAGGTGGACCGTCTGTCTGTTTGCTGAACTCATGTAATAAAAAATATTACTTTTAAATCCTGGGTACATATGGAATATTCGCTTTGACGTCCGACCTCTACTTTTTCTTCGTCAGTTCGGTTTTTGGCATACTTTGGTGTTAAATTATTAGGCCTAACCTTACCTTCACGAGCTGGAGAAGGCAGCTTAACTAGACACTTTTTTCCCAGTTAACTAACTGGTGTTCGTTAAACATTACCATTTTTTTAATAGTATAGGTTAACGTTTGACCATGATCTATTAAAGAAGAGATATAATCTAAGATAGAGGACGCTTACTTAAAAGATACATTCATACGGAACTTGCAGACACCCAGGTAGTAAGTATCGGGTAAGACAGATTGAGACAATGAATTCCACTTTTTTTTGCGATGAACATAATGAAACTGAAAGCAAAGCGCTTCGTGCAATATGTGAACTCTCCACCTATCCACTATATTTCGGTGCCGGTGCGTTTGGTTGTCCGTTGATGCTGTGCCAGCGCAGGTGAATCTTTGGTAACCTGTCTCCTAATTCACAGACATAAAGCCTGTAGGTAGTTTGTTTTATTTTTTTTAGAAGTATAGGTTCGCGTTTGACATGATTGGTTCTTTTCAATGTCCTTCTGTGTGATTGCAATTATCTACCGCAGAGTATTATTCTTCTGTGTAACACGCAATTCTTGCTTGTGTCGTTCAAATCGACACTTGATTGCCATAAAGGCCATACAATATATTAAGCCTTATACGTCCAACAGCCGAATGTAAAAGTCTAAAAAGTTAGTGATCAGAACTACCGTAATTTTTTTCGTTAAATCACTCTATAGCAGTATTGAAATATTACTTTGTCTTTTGTTTTATCATTCCACTTCATATTATATATATGCTGTTTTATTTGATTTGCGGCACCATTAAGCGTCAAAAAGCCCACATATGACACAAACGCCTGTCGCGGCATTATGCTGTGTAACGCGTTGTCAACATTTTGCTTTTCTGTTTGCGTAGTAGACACATTTATATTTCTGTATAATTATTACTTTTGTTATAATAATGTGTAGTAACAATTAGGTAAATCCATTTCTATTATTATTAGTATTGTATTTTGGGTATTTTGGGATTACAGTTTTATAATACTTACTGAAAACGTAAAATTATCTAAAATAATATGACTTTTTCACTTTTTTTAATTTCTTATTTTCATTATTTTATTTTTCCTAGACTGGGCGCTGGTTGGAGTTGAGCGACCAACATTTGAGGACCGCATTCTGTGCATAGTTTTAAACTCAGAATAGCTTACAGATTATGATTTTGGATGTTACCAGAAGGTCAATTTAGTTTTTACACCCCATCTTTTACCATAGATATCAAGTTACCTAGTATGGAATGAAAAAATATTTGTGAACCATTTCAATGATTATTTTAGTGACAATATCCATTTGTTTTTTTTATGATTACCGATACTTAGAGCTAGTCCTGAATCATAATCTGCAAGCTTTTCTGACTTCTAAACTATTTTCAGAATACGGTCCTCGTGTTTGCACACTCAACTTCAACCAGCGTCAGCCATTGATGTAGCAATAAAATTATTGTTGCATCAATGGCGTCAGCACTAAAATTGTTTTATTTAATAAAACTACGTTTTAACGGTTTTAAGCGCGGTAATTTATTTTATTTAGGTTTATCCGACGTTTCGGCCGCTTTTCAGTTGCCGTGGTCACGGAAGACAAAGATGACATTTGTCGAACGTGTATTGTCAAAGTTTTTATTCAGCCTACCGCCAACTTGTTCATTTTAATTATTTAGTTTTAATTTTGTTTATGGATATTATTTATTTTATTTTTTATTCATGGTCTTCAAAATTAAACAGATTATCGAACAAGGTATATGTTACTATGTTTAAAATAAGTTCTTCTACATATCTATTTTAAACGTGGTACCTAGTAGGTACATTACGGAATTATAGTTACTTTCAAAGTATAACAAAGTATTTTTAATCTGGTCCTGCAAACGTCTACACAACACCACTACTGCACCGCCGCCGTCGCGCCGTCACAAAGCCGCCCCTGTGCCGCAGCCACACTTCACTACCGAACGGGCTTCAGTGGTGAGGTGGTGGTATAGAAAGATGGACAACATTCGCATACATAGAAATTCACATAATAGGTGCAGCAGCGCGGCGGAGGCGCAATGGCGTCGTGGTGACGACGCGGCTGTGCTTGGCATCCAAACAAACGCGTCTTAAAGACATTACTATAATGCAATTTCATAAAAAACTTTCGTTGGTTGTAAATAGTATCACGCCACCACCATACGCATCGTACTCGTTGTATAAAAAGCATATCATAGTCATCATATTCGGCGCTTGCCGTTAAGTCTAAGGTCTTGGCCGGGCTGTTACAGCCAAAATAATGGCCCAGGTCAAAATGTATTGGTTGGCCATCATGCTTTTAGAGCGGATGCTAGGTGTATATAGTCTCATATCAGTAGGTATGTCTTGCATGTCTTCATATTAAGTGTTCTAAACTTCAATTGACTATGATTGTACTTGCAGTATCTGTGCTATTTATAATTCCGGGTTTTAATAATTATGAATTCGAAATAGAATTTGTAATAAGTTTGTTATTTTATGATTTGAAATTAAATAACGAATTTAAAATATGGAATTGCTTCAAATGTATTCACACTGTACCCTTCGTAAATTTTGTATAAGTACTTTTATTTCACAAGCTCTCCGATATTCTGGGTTTTTAAAATTGAATTCATGTTACCCCGTGCCTTTTGAAACGTGATTCGACATATTAAAAGCCTTTTGTTTTATACAAAACATTATAACGTTCAACGGATACATTTTAGCTAATTATTTTATATGAGTAGCTTTGTTGCTAACTCACTTGTGCTTTGTTGATAGCGTGTGGGTTTGAATGTTGGCCAGGGAGAGTATAATTATACTATACACACTTTTACCCAATAAGCATTCTTGTTGCATTGCGGAAAACAATGAAAAGACCCTATTATTTATGTTAAATATATGTTAAACAAATATTCTCATGCGGTACTGTGTAACGAATACGCAAACATAAATACTATCACACTTGTTTTCGATTGGGGCAGGCATAGACTAACTCACTAACTCATATTCTTTCATTTTATTTATTTTCATTAACTTCTTCATACATGCTTGACAATTTAAGTAGTTCTTGCATTATTATTTTTATTGCTGTAGTACAGCAGAAAGGCTGACCGGCCCGACTCTGCCGGAATTTTATATCCGTGACGACACTTGAAACCTCCCTTTCCGGAAGAGATAAAACAACCCAATTTTGTTAAACAAATTTTATTTATTGAAATAAATAGTTAACCAAATTAATAAATTTGAATAAAAACCATCAATAAAATAATTAGTTACTTTAAAAGTGAAATAAATATATAACCCTATAATTATTTTAATCTATTGACAAATCCCTGTTTGTGTATTGCGTGTAACAACTTGTATCGAATCGTGTATTATGTTCTTTTTAATTATGGATCCTGGCTGATCTTTACTCAGAACATCCTATAGCGTATAGATTGATACACGCCGTAAAGACCAATGATGTGTTTGGTGTTTCGATAACAATGACACAGAGCCCGATCTCCATTTAATGCTTCCGGGTCATCCCTTTATATGCGTTGTCGCGTTTTAGCCTCTTTAATGACGGGTCGACCTTTACTTGTCGAATTTGGAGCGAAAATTGTCCAAATTCCCAACGTGGTAACGACCTTTATACGGCTACGGCTACATTATCGAATCTAAATTTGTGGCGTATCGATATTAATTCCATTAGTTCTGTTTTAATAATATTTCGTCGTTAGTCCAGGACCTTGTAAATATTTTTTCAAGTTTTAATTGGTACGTATACTTAATAATTTGTCGAAAAAATATAATATCACCAAAAATGTAGTTACAAACAAAGTCCTGCACTGATGCCAACGGTTTATATGCATTGCTTAGGTAGTTTTTCTGATGTAATGTGCAGGTTATTTCAATAACACGTTCTAACGGTGAAGTAAATCATCACTTCTAACTTCTAGATTACCGTTGTTTGAAACTCGCTAATTTCTTTTGTATAAACGTGGTGCTTACATCGCACGTTTTGACAACATGAGGAGGCCTCAGCAGTGGGACTTTATAACTGAAATTTTATGAAATGGTAAAATGAGGAATTAAATGAGTACTATATAATAATATATATATTTTAACAATATATATATTTTGACAGAAATCTTTTACTGTGCAGGCTATAAGGTTGTGGAATGCTCTACCGTTGAGTGTCAGAAGTGCAAAGTCATTTACATCTTTTAATAAACTCCTCAAAGATCACTATTTAAAATTGTAAACAGTAATTTATGTATGTCTATGTAACCCTATGTACATATATTTGTACACAAATATATGTGTGTATTTATTTATTTTTCACTTGTAATATATGTTTGTATATATATTCTAAATTATGCGCACGAAATACCGACCCATTATTAAAAATGTAAAATTATCTCCAGAAGGTTGTCTGGAAGAAATCGCTGTTAGCGATAAGACCGCCGATTGTACTCGTTGTAAGATTCTTAATTCATGTGTATTATTATTTTCTTGTGTGCAATAAAGAATATTCTATTCTATTCTATTCTATATAAAGATAACAACTTGTGCATTGGCTCTATATTTTACTTTAAATATTATAAAATAATATATATAAATCACGTTTCCACGAGTATGTTTGGATAGTTTTTGAATGCCTCTGTGGTGTAGTGATAATCGTGGAACCTTGTACTTCACTACAAAGTAAAAGTCCCGGGTTTAATTTATGCCAGCATAAATATAACAAACAAACTTGTTATTATTATTTTTGATCTTGAGTCTAAGACTGGCCTTAACCTTATCCGATGTATATCCCATGGTACCTAAGCACAGCTTGGGAATATATAATGTGTATATTTATCTGCCGATTCATAAAAAGTGTAACTATTTATTCAATGTACCCGAAGCATTAAACGAACACCATTGACTCGTACTGGCTGGTCTACGTTCGATAATAACCGAACTGTCCGTCACTGCCATACAGATGCCGTTTGCTTTTTGTTTTCCCCAAGTGTTCGCTGTCAAGACGATTCCCGTTCATATTGATTTCAGTACAAATAAACAATGGGAGCGCGGTTGAATGGGTACAGTAAGTAATACAAAATGTTATTTCTTTCGAGTTTCTTTGACAGCAGGTTATTGAAAGGAGATAAAAATGATGAATAATTGAACGATAGGGGTTGTTTGTTTTGTGTTTGATCGCTCATTTGTTGCGGTAGGTCGAATAACTTCCAATACAAACAATGTTAATCTTCTCTACATATATTCCAGGGCCGTCTTTACAAGGAAGCTGATATCATACTTGCGATTTGCGTGCGAATTCATAGCTAGGAGTGCGCGACGAGTTTGCAACGAGTTCACAACGAACGCGCGCCGAACTTGGTCTGTTATTAGCCTTCAGCTATAGATGATGTGATAAATAAGCTTGCCGAAAAAAAGCGAGAAACGTTTATCTTTGATTTGAATTGTTTATCTAACTTAGCTCCTAGGAGCATCAAGCATAAGTAATAACCTACAATCAATATATAAATATTTTGATTCAATTAGAGCACTTTATGTTCCTTTTATTAAAAAGAAACTCTTCCTTTGGGCCCCCAACACATTTTGATACCGGGCCAGTCTAAGGCAAGCTACTCCACTATCACTAACTGTAATTGTCAGTAACTTTTTTCGGATATTTGCTCTGGTCTAAGTATTACTTTAGGGCTAGGGAGTTCCTAATAAAAGTATAAGAAGAAAAACAAAAGTATATGATTTAGTAAAAAAAGGTAAGAAGTTTCAAATAGACGTGGGTAGGACACGTACATGGAAAACTGGACAAGGAAAGCGTCAGTATGGAAACCTAGAGACGCTATGAGGAAAAGAGGGAGACCAAATAAAAGATGGGAAGACATATTCAAGGAAAGATGCGGCCCGGCCCACTTTGGACAAGACTGACAATAAGTAGGGATTAATGGAAAAAATGGAGGAGGCCTACACCACTGAGGCGACTTCTCATCTAATCTCTCATCTAATTATTGCTTATATATATCATTGCGTCGGTAAAGACCAGATACTACATATATACATATAACTTTAGTGGTGTAGAATGTATATTTGTCTGCTAATTTAAATCCATTAATTTTTGCAATAAGGTAATAATTATATTGTTTGTTTCCGTTAATAACTAAATAAGGGAGGCAATTCACCCTAAGCTCACCTGCGACGATCGTTATCGCATCTCATTTTTGTTGGGCCATAACAATGTTTAGTATCTTCGCACTCGTAAGTTAATTGCATTTATAAAGATATAATTATACGTATAAGTAATCTATAGCACAAACTCCAATTATCGAATGTTCCTGCTCTATCTGAGATTATGTTAATAACAGTATCACGTAGAGGTAGCTAAGGGTTCTATGTGTTATTTCTGATGCTATATTATTCTTAATTGTTAATGATGTTAAAAATTAACAGATAAGATATATATTTTAATTATCAATAACGGCGTTATTTTGAACGCTATAAACATTTCATTTGGCCGTATTCATTAAACTTAACATTATCTCAGATGGAACAGATACATTAAAAAAAACTAATTTAAAGTTGACGGCTGCATGTTAGTCTAACTTGTTTGATTGTTTCGAAAATTTTTAGACTGCATAATTTTTTAGTCCATTCTGAATGTATTTAAGATGCATGAAGATAATTTTTAATAAAATAAAAAGAAATTAATTAAATATTAAAAGCGCCTTTCATTTCACTGCGATTGATATGTGTTTGTATGTCTGTGTGCGTACGTGTACGTGTTTGTGTGTGTGTGTGTGTGTGTTAATGTATATATCCTTTCATGAAATTATGAACTGCAAGAGTGTCGCCTATTATGGGGCCTCATTTTGTGGACACCGGCAAGATAGGTGGAGAATACACTTCTAGCTACGCTACCTCGACTGGTTCCTGGTTAAAGTTGGAAGTCCAAGCAATGCTAGATGAATGTAGTGTGAAATACAGTACTTCATAACAAGTAAGTCAGTAGTAAACTTGCTTCATAGCCTGTTGAGCAATTTGAAATTTATGAATAAATCCGACAGTCACGTGTATGATGAGGATACACGTCTCAATACTTTACCTACGACCCCCATCATGATGCGAAGGTCGCCCCGATCGAAGACTACGCTTCAAGCATTTAGCTATTGTTGATTTTTAAACAATAACTATTATCACCTAGTATAAAATTGTTAAACTGAGCAATGTTTAACTTAGCAATACCTGTTAACTATACACTTAACAAAAATTCAACGAAATAAATTTGTATAACAAAACATCGCTCTGCGAGTTAAAATATAATAAGGGTTAATTTGCTTCGAAGGTACTTTACTGAAAAATATGTACTAAACGCTACCTCGTATCTTGTGAATAAAGTGCATTCACACAGGAAAATGAACAAGGCACGTCCAAATGACGTCTAGACTAGACAGGGAGTGGTGTCGGGCGGTCGCCGTCTGCAGCACACAGAGACAGTCAGACTAATTCGTCAAGAAACCGCTGTACTGTAAAGCTACACCAGTTTACTGTTGCTTTTTGTTATGGTCTGAATAAAGGATACACGATGCAAAACAGTACACACTGATATGCCTGTATGTGTAGCAAATTGCAAGCGTTGATTGATTGTGATTTCAACGTATCTCGTCATTTGGTCTGTTAGTAAATGAGATCCGTGCTTAATGTATTAAATTTAAATATTGTAGTTAGTTTACCAGTTACCCATCTTTAAATAAAAACAGCAATAAAACGACCAAGTATGTGCGTTTCGGACACAGTGAAATGTTCAGTAGTAGGAAGTGACTGTCGACTGGTTCCTATATGATACCAACCGTTCATTTACTTTACTATCAGTTAAAATTTGACATAAGCTCTATACAAGTAATGTCAAAATTCAAGCTATGGTAAGTAAGTGAATTAATATTAAGATATAGGAATTGGCCACGTGTTTATTTACTTCCCTTACACTAGATAGCATATCCTTAAAAATTACTTTTAACAAACAGACTTGCACATATCTTAAAAACCTACTCAACGCATCTTATATAAATCAATTATATAGTGGTCGACTATATTATGGAGTTCTATCAATTTTATCATATTTAATTTTTCCATCAAACAGTTAAAAATTAAACCGACTTTAAAAAAGAGGTGGTTCTCAATTCATCGGTATGTTTTTGATGTTTGTTACTCGATTTCTGTCAATTGTGAACCTATTTTGATTTTTTTAGTCGAAAGGTTATACTTTCTAATTGGTTCCATTGTCACCAAATCAGGTTCTGATTTTTAAAGCGCGAGGATATCGAGAGCAACCCTTGTTGAGCATATACACCGAAGAGTGAGATGACAAGTATGTATAAGCGTGCTAGTCGTACAATAACTACAGGTGCTTTTTTTTTTATGGCCTGAAGCAGGCAAACATGCGGACGGCCCACCTTATCAAAAGTGGTTACCGTCGCCTATGGACGTTTGCAACACCAGGGGCGTTGCCAACGCGTTGCCGGCCTCTAAGAAATTTCATAATGCCTTTCTTGAACGAAGTTCAAGTTAGTTAGTTAGTTCCCCATGTCGTAGCGCAGAGGGAAAACCTCGGCCGGAAGTTCTCTCCAGATCATTGTTGTACGCGGTATAAACGTTCTAGAGAACCGTTGCGTAGTTGAGCGTGGGAGCTCCAGGAAATCGGGAAGAACATCCCGTCGATGGCGAGCGGTGCGGTTGTAGAAATTAGGTGTTGGCACCAGATCAAACAGTTCCTCGGAACACTCCCCGTTGTACAGGCGGTAGAATACGCAGAGGGACGCAAAGTCTCTCCGAAGGCTAAGCGATTCTAAGCCGCCTGTTAGTATGGGATCGTCTACTATACGAACAGCGCGACGTTGGATGGAGTCAAGGGGGTCGGTCTGGTAAGCGGGTGCTCCAGCCCATAGGTGTGAGCAGTATTCCATATGCGGCCTAACTTGTGCTTTGTAAAGCACAAGACTTTGCCGCGAGGTGAAATACTGCTTAGACCGGTTTAGCACACCAAGCTTTTTTGAGGCAAGTTTAACCTTGCCTTCCAGATGACCCCGAAACTGAACGTCGTTCGTTATATCAACGCCTAGAATCCCAATACTGTTGGAGATGGTAAGGGGTGTTCCTTGGAACTGTGGCGCAGGGACAAATGGGGTCTTTTTTGCAGAGAATGCGCAGGCCTGTGTCTTTGTGGGGTTAAATTGGACAAGATTTTGTCGTCCCCATTCAGAGACTTGCTCCAGGGAGTTCTCCACTTCAGACACAAGTCTGACCCGACTTTCTTCCACTAGCGACCGAGGGGCATTAGCCCGGCTGGTATATCTGGCGTCACCCGTACTGTCATCCGCATAGCAATGAATGTTCTCTATAGAGAGCAGATCATTGATATGCAGGATGAACAGTGTAGGTGACAGCACACAACCTTGAGGCACACCAGCATTGATAGGCTTTGTGGTAGAGCAGCAACCGTCGACAGCGACCTTGATGCTGCGCCTACCAAGAAAGCTGGATAGCCACTTGCAGAGCCCCTCAGGTATCCCGAATGATGGCAGCTTCGTAAGAAGTGCCCTATGCCAGACCCGGTCAAAGGCCTTAGCGATATCAAGGCTGACTGCCAAGGCTTCACCCTTGCTCTCAACGGCTTCTGCCCAACGGTGGGTTAAGTATACTAAGAGATCCCCAGCGGAACGACCATGGCGGAAGCCATATTGCCGGTCGTTGAGTAGCTGGGAATCTTCGAGGTAACCCAGAAGTTGTCCGTTGATAATCCGCTCCATCACCTTTGAGAGCAAGGAAGTAATCGCTATAGGCCGGTAGTTGGACGGGTCAGTTCTATCACCTTTTTTTGGGATAGGATGCACAAGGGCAACCTTCCACAAAGACGGGACACAGCTAGTGGTGTAAGAAAGTTTAAAAAGACGGGCCAGGACTGGAGTCAGCTCTGGAGCGCATGTCCTAAGCACAACTGCAGGTATACCGTCAGGCCCGGACGACTTCTTGACGTCGAGGGAGCTAAGAGCTCTACGAACCGCTTTTTGGGTGAAGCGAATCTCTTTCATAGAGCTTCCACACCGCGGTACTGTAGGTGGGGTTGCTCCCCCGTCGTCAAGTGTCGAGTTGGCCGCAAAAATGTTGCCTAGTAGTTCGGCTTTATCTGTTACGGTATGAGCCTGTTGGTCGTCCGCTGTGCGCAACGATGGAAAGGACGGCCGACAGAAATTGCCCTCGACAGCTTTAGCGAGCGACCAAAATGCTCGCGCTCCAGAAGGATAGCGAGCAAGTCGTTCGCCAATTCTGCCGATATGCTCAAACTTTGCTCACGCCAGCCGCTTTTTGAGGGACCTGGTGGCGGCATTGTACTTCTTTTTCAGATCGGAAGTCTTCGGATCCTGACATTGTTTAGCTGCCTTCCACGTCCGATAAGCTGCCTGCTTTTGGCTAACAGCCTCAGCAAACAGCTTATCGAACCATGGCTGGTTATTCTTAAAAATATTCAAAACATTCTTAAGACTATAAGTAGAATACTGGGCCTAGATCAACGTCTTCTATAGGTAAGGTGGCCATAAGGCTGACTACGTTTTATCGCTGGATCGCTATACTGATCCATTGCCCAAGGTAGGTACCAGCCTACTGGTCACATGAAGAGTTATTTTGATAAATTTTGGCTCATGGCCTCAGGACTACATGGTCCAAGCATCTTAACAGGAAACGGTACGAACATATATCTGTCACTGAGGATTGCGTATATGTGCTATTTAAGTGATTCCGCTGTTTCCGCCACCAAACGGGTTTATCTAGACGTGTTTGGTAAATGAGATGCGGCTAACGTGTCTAAGCAAGTTACCTATCGCACCAAAAGGTTACCACGCCACCAGGAATTCAGAGTCATTCCGCCAGGACGCCTACCATCACGTGCAATACCGTTCAGTTTGAATAAAGCCGACACGTTAGCCATGGCCAGCTTCCTCCGTAAGACATCATTCAAGGTGGATTGGCATGACAGCACTGCGGTGGCAAGATCGGCAATATGGCTTCCGCCATGGTCATTCTGCTGGGTATCTCTTGGTATGCTAAACACACCGTTGGGCAAAAGCCATTGAGAGCAAGGTAGAAAGAAGCCTCGGCAGTCACTCTTGACATCGCTGAGGTCTTTGATCGGGTCTGGCATAGGGCACATCTCACAAAGCTGCCATCATACGGGATAACCGAGGGCCTTTGCAGGTGGCTATCCAGTTTTCTTGGTAGTCGCATCAAAAACAAACCGGGGGATTCGGTGATCTAAAGTAATTAATTAGACGTGGTTTTAAATAATATTAAACTTAAAAAATAAATAAATACTTACGTGGTACTAATACGTGGTGCATGCCTTGAGACGGAGACTGTACCTCTAGGGCGACGTCTTTTTACCGACCGACGCTCGACGCAGCGTTGCTGGTGGTTGGTATGGACTGAAAAGGAAAAATAAAAATATACATAATGACTATATTTAGACGTTATGAAGGACCTATAGATCTTGAAGCGGAGGCTGCCCGTCACAGAGGTGATTCTGATGTTCAGCGCGGGCAGCAGCCGACGGCACGAACTCCGGATAAGTCTGAGAACAGGGACACTGATGTGTTGAGGATTCGTGGCGTACATGAAGGGGGATACTTTTCCTATCTGTGACAACGAATGGCTGTTGTAACATGTAAATTTAGACTGAATAAAATTTCATAAAAGCGGACAAGATAAATATACGTTAAGTCACTTTGAGTGACGTGAAGTGTGTAGTGTACCTACTACCGCTGATTTCCATTAGTATCTTTACTACTTTATTGTAAGCAAATTACAGAATACTATCTTCCAGTAAAACAGCTTTAAAGTAGTTAAAGAACGCACGATCATAACAAGGTTATTTGGTCTTTATATCTTACCTTTGCAACCCTAAAACAACAAACTAGTAACAAAATTCTTGCTCTAAATTTCATTTCAATGTTGTACAAGAAGCATCTGTGGTAACAAGATGAAGTTTTAGCACATGGTAACTTTGGCCGGCTGCCATGAGGATGGACTTAAAGAAAATTTACTGCCCACAAAAATTTCGTTTTACCACGACACGATATCTCACGGGAACGCGCTGGCAATATTAAAGTTTTGTTAATATGGCAAGGTTGTTGTGTATGCGATTTCCCATGAGATTGAAATAAACTTTCCACAGATCCATCGTAGTGATTTACTTTTAGAAATTCATTTATATGTGTCGTGTCTTCCTCCAATTATTACATCCTCGTCGCCAGTAGAATATTCGGAAATAAATACGATATTATTTGACTCAATTTTAATAAGCTAAAAAACTAAATTAACCTATGTGGCGACTTATACATATACTTTAACCAATTAAAGCTTTTACGGATCAAATATTACATATATTCACCTCTGATAATACAATTTAGGTAAGGCGATCTTTAACCGTCATATATCACAAACCCTTTCGTCCGCTTATATTAATTTTGATGGCAGGAGTTTACAACAAAAACGATTTGGAATCCATTGTTTGGGATAAGCTTAAGAAGCCATTTAGGCAGTTTGAAACACGACTGTCACAATAGTGACAGTGATACATAAAATCATAAATTAACAATCTTTTATTACCTATTGTTACTAACTTGAAACGTCTGTATAGGAATTTAAAATAATTATACAAAGTTTAAGTAAGAAGTACTATTTTGTTTTTCATACTTTTCCCCTTAACATAATAATAACAGTTTTAGATTTATTATCCGTCTGAATATTTTCAACAAAAAATCCGAATCGGGTCAACGGAATGAATGAATGAAAACTTTAGAGATTTTAAAGATGAATTTAAAGTTAAATTTTCCATATTGTTGGCTTTAGAACATATTATGAATGTGAAATGTTAGATCAGTATGAACAAATGTAAAGAGCAAACGGAGGAAAGCTAGTTCATAATACTTAAATAAAAAAAGGGTAAGTAAGATCTTTATATGCGAGGCAAACTCACACAAAGATCCCTACAGGGTATTTTGCTTTTGGACGTTTCATTATATTTAGACTAACTAAAGCCTAAAATGGAAGTTGCAATAATGTATTTACCTTTCAATTAAAATTTAAAATTAACTTTATATGGATTGCAATTTATCACAAATTTTGAAAAAAACGAGAAAATTGGCCTGTTGCGTCATAAAGCCATGGAGAGTTTTGGAGCATTCAGAGTTACATTTCTTTTATTCATTATTCATGATAAGAATAAGAATCATAAGCTATCACCAGCGAACAGGCGTGGAATGCTTCAGTTATTAAAAATATAAAGTGTTTTCAAAGGACCTCAGCAAACTCTCCCATTAGTAGAATGTGTAGCGGCTCACACCAAGGTAACGAGGGGCTTAGCGCTGAGCCAGCGATCATTGGATAATTTGAATAATACATGAAATACCCTATAAGTAGTCCGCCGGATATAACAGCCAGCACAGTAAATCCGTCAGAACGACTTTCGGCGGGCGTTCGAGGTGCCTCAATGGAAATGATTAATATCAGTTCGATAAGCTCTGCACAAATGAAACGACGGGGACAGGCGATAGTTTTCTCACGGGCGGAGTAATTAATCAGGGGCAGGAGTGGCGGTGCCCGCTACTAGTGGCGATAAATCATCCCGGATAGACTTTAGCAGCGGACTCGGAGCTGCTGCTTCCAATTCACCTACAGCTTACGTACTGCTACCACCTCCCGATTCATGTTCATTTTAGTATTATTATACCATTTTTATGCAGTCTCGCACTCCGTACATTTTCAACCCATTCAGATAAAAAACTATTTCAGAAGGTTGAAAGTTTGACTTGGTCTACATCGGTGTCACTTAGTGGATTCAATCTTAATTGCATAGAATGATCGAACTCAGACTCGGTTTCCACCAAAGAAAGAGCAGTAGAGATACTTTGTAAATGCCCAATAAGATTTTTTTCAATGTTCCTCTCTGCATAGCTTCCATGAACACTCTTCAATCAAAGAAAAAATTAAGCGTCTTTTTCCAAACGTACCGAAGAAACGAGAAGTTATGCGGTAAGCTACGCATAGAAGAGACTGAGACGTACACTATTTGTCTCCGTAGATCGCTTCTCCAGTTTGGTGGGATCTAAACTATAATCAATGAAACGTGCCGCAACTCTTTGTCCTTGTAAAAGACTGCTCCATTATTCAAACTAGCACGTCAGTTCAATGCAATGAATGAATCCTATGATGATGATGATACCACTGGAACACAGGCGCACGACATCCCTTCAAAACATTCATGAACCAAAAGTATTGCGATAAATCAAATAACAGCGAATCAATTCAATAAACTCCGAAGTTTGCTGTAACAAAAATCCTCATCAGTTTTGCATTCAAATTGCCTCCTTAGATATTTTCGCTGGAATAATAAAAAAGGAAAAGTCTTCATTCTGTACGTTATTGACGAGGCAAAGAGAGCAATTGGATAAATTGTAATAGGAAGGACAGCGAGAATGGTAACTTATTAATTCGAGAGGGGAGCGTGCATTGTTCCCGAATGGGCGTCAATAGGAAGATAGCGGGAACTGGCAAGGCCGCAGTGCGGTCAGCCACACGCCCGTCCCATGTCACCAGAACGTTGCATATTACAATGTTTATGACGTATGCAAACAATATTGTCCTTCTTTATAAAGAAGTCTAATTCTTATTAATAAAACATAAATATATATAAATACATAAAATAGTTTCTACATTCAATTTGTTATATGTAGGTCAATGACTTCGGATGATATTGAAGTTTTCGCAATATATAACATAAAACATGTGCGAATTTAGAATATACGTTCCTTCTTATTTGGGGTCGGCACAACACTTTTGTCTATTCTTTCCATACTCTTTCTTATATTGTGGCATATGTCTCACTACAAAATATCATGTCATTAATATCATTTTTTTGGCCTACCTTTACTCTCATATATCCAAATTCATATTTAAACATTTTATTAATCACACAACCATAATTTCCTTCCTCTCAATATTGCAGTCACAGGTGCTACAAAAAAGAACTTGAATTAATGTCGTCCAAACTCGACACGTACCCCCGAACAAAGTATTTCACAAACTTCAAAATTAAAGAAATGCTTAATGAGAATTAATTATGACATTTATGTTAAGTCCAGCGTTTAGTCAAATATTTTAACAAAACGAAACGGATTATGACAAAGCCTTTCTAAGAGTTAATCTTCATTTAGAAAATATTTTAACTGATGATAAGTTTATTTAAAAGCACACCTTTTTTTCGGGTGATATCATATTCAAATAACTTATTTATTATATTGATTAAATATTATATTCGACTTGCGCCAGTTTGCGACTTCGTTTGAGTTTTTTTCTGAAAATTCTAAAATGAATTGTATTATCTTATCCTGTTTTTGTACGTAACACATCGCGTTTTAAACTAAGCGATAGGAACATATCCCTAGATAAACAAAGTACAATGAATATATTACATTTTAATACATAAGCTTATAGACAAAATAAATCATCACATCAAATAAAGCACATTATTATTGCAAATAGCTACGTTCCGATGTGATCGAAGGAAAGAATAATTGAACAATAGTGTAAAAATAACGCCGCTAATGATTGTCTACATTAGTGTACATACGTTATTTGTCAATGTGCAATGTCATTACCAGTTAATAACAATGTCGCATCACAAATACGCATTAAGCGCATCGCTAGATCTGCATGAAAACGATCTCTAACACTAACACTACCCAGTCGTAGCAGCGCCATAAAAATAAATAATATTAACTTACTAACCGTATATTGGTTATAATGCAAATGTGTTCTTTTTTATAAATACGAGTTCTTATTCGTATTTTTACGTGAATTTTAAACAATGCGGTAATCGGCAAGGCACGGCGGAGATTCCGAAATTATTTACACCCACCCCCCAACTCTACACTTTGCAGTATAAATGATAGATGCGGCTTTAGGCTTTCAGACAGTTATTTATACGCTTTCGAGCTTTTAAATGCTTTCACAACATATAAATATATAAGCAACGGATTTATTTACAAAAATACTAACCAAAAATCGAGCTTTTGTGTGTACATTAAGAGAAGTGAAAATAAACTTTGGAAAATTCGTTAAATGTTAAAAGATTGGAATAGGATAAAAATGGTTTTTGTACACAGTGAAGGGTTCTGCAATGATGATGAACATTTACTAGTTCGACAATTTGCTGGAAAACTTTTTTTTTAATAAGCTTTGAACCATTTGTCCGTTATGTCCGCCCCATCGGACCTTTTCTTAATTTATTATAACTTATATTAAACTAACATAAAATTTAATGTGTATGTGACAATGTTTGTGATCAGTTCCCTGCATACAAGGAGCTCATCACAAACTTGTATATTGTTCTAGCTTCTTGAGAAGCAGGATAGGCCAAAATGTTAAATGTTAACCTTATAAAGTATATTATAATACCCCATATTTCAAAAACTTTTAATGTATTGGACAAGCTAACTTTCGTTGCAGTATTTTATGAGAGTACTACAACTAAACAAATGAAATATATGTATTAAAATTCAGATAAATTAAAAACAAAATTAAAAGTTAAACGTTAGAAGACACACACACACCCTTTTTTTTTTTGACCAGGGGAAATCCGATTGAGGACTAAGCCGCGACAAGGGCAGAACCTTGGGGGGATAATTCGCGACCTAGTGTGGGATTCGCCAGATCGGAGGTGGCACTAGCATGCCCAGTCAGAACTGGTGCCATGCTATTGCCACTCCCCAGTTAGGGATACCCACTAAAACCCCTGGGTATTCCGTCCTTCACCTTATGCCAGGGCTACGGGTATATGACCTAGCCTCTCCGCAGCCCTACACCCTTGCTTAACTTTACAAGCGTAATAATATCTTCCAATCTATGTATCTATATATCTACACAAGTAAATTGAATTGAAGTGTCTGTTTTTATGTCAAAATAACACTCTTTGACTTAATGCATATGAAAGTATATACCGTATTTATACCAAAAATCATTTTTTAAAATTTTGTCTATCTGTCTGTTTGTTCCGGCTAATCTCTGAAATGGCTTGACCGAGTTTGACTGAACTTTAATTAATAGATAGCTGATGTTATAAGGAATAATTTAAGCAACTTTTATTTTGGACAAAGTCGCAAGTAACAGCTAGTACTTAATAAAAACTAATTAGTAAACTTCATTATGGTTTATTAAGACCAGTCTAATAATCTTTCTTATACTTAGCGGCCATTCGTAACTGCTAGTTTCATATAAGTCATACCTATATATATGTACGCTTTCATACATACAATATATATACATTCGTACAAGGTATATACAAGACATATATGTTCTTTCCTTTCATCCATATACTCGTCAATAGTCTTCGAGCTTCGTCTGTAACAACATAACAGTAGTCACATTAGCAAATTTATTTATGTTACTAAATGCACATTTAATTTAAGAAAATATTTTATGTTATATTTGTATTATAGTACCTAATTTATTTATAGACTGTACGAGTTAAATGATTATTATTGTAATTTTATACATAGATAGACAAGCATTGAATTTATAAGAGTTTTCTTTGCCACTTGGCTACGGAACCTTAAACCCATAGTGTAAGGGTGGTGTAGTGTGTCAGTTATAAATGGAGCCTATTTGTTGTGTTCGCGCTTTCTTTCAACGCTAATGATGTCGGGAATCGCATTTCGACTCAAGTAGCATGCGGCATGCGTATTTACTTCATTTTGTAATAAATATACATAGTTATTGTTATTGTGTCTCCGTAAGATTCTGGGTCCAACAAAGACAGAGGATGGTAGCTGGAGGGTCCGAAGCAACCTCGAATTTGAGAATCTCGTGGCCGAGCCTATCATAATAGTATCAATAAAGCCCTTAGATCGGCGTCCGGTCGGCCGTCCCAAATATCGCTGGAGTCTGACCTGTCGGAGCCAGGAGCCAATAATTGGCAAGAAACCGAACAGGACAGAACAAAGTGGCATGCTCTCGTTTCGAAGGCCAAGACCAACTTTAGGTCGCTGAACCAAAGGAGTAAGTAAGTAGTTATTGTTATTACATTTACAACCGTTTTCTTATACAAAATTATGAAATCAAAACACTAAAAATTGCTTTGAATTTAATTACAATCCTATATTAAACAAGTCAACAATACATACTTAAAAAGAACTTTCTAAGTTCAACCGTTTCCGATTTTTCAAAATTATTCATGCCGTAATACATTAAAATT
The DNA here is from genome assembly GCA_012273795.1 of Dendrolimus punctatus. Classification (NCBI taxonomy): domain Eukaryota; kingdom Metazoa; phylum Arthropoda; class Insecta; order Lepidoptera; family Lasiocampidae; genus Dendrolimus; species Dendrolimus punctatus. The sequence continues at coordinate 18,058,409 of CM022531.1, read as the reverse complement.
GCTTGATGGATATTTGTATGCCGATATGACAAGAATATGTGTAATGTTTTAAACTGTACCATCTTTGTAAACCACATTTTTAAGCAAATAAATGAATTTGAGTTTTGAATTTAAGTTAGAGGAAGAACAGTTACGTTTTTGAAGCAAATCTATTGAGTTAAAGTCACTAAAATATCAATATAATTTTTAAGATCTTTTTAACAATACCCCAAAGGCCTTACATATACTAAAAACAAAACAATTATCCCTCAGTACCGCATATTGCGATCCCAGATAATTAATCATTTTATTTTCTCAATTTCACTAAACTAGACTATCTATAGTAGCATATAGGATATACTTCCAGTCAAATTTCAATCACATAGAGCCAGTTAGTAATGAGGAAATTGAATATGGCATACATAGATAGACGGACGTGCAAAGAGTCGATCATGATAATTTGGTCAAAGTTACATTTCTACCGTAAAATAAGCCTAGGTAGCTTAATTTTTAGCCAAAACTCCAAAGTACACGGGTTTCAATCCTGGCCAGACAGCATGCACCACTTAGGCAGTTTCTCTGACCAAATGTGCATATTGTTACAATTGCCACGTCCTAACGGTGATAACCGGTGTGTCAAACCTTCCAAGCCGCTTTGGACAAGCGGCGTGTATACCGTCCGTTGCCCCATAATGGGAGGCCATTGGGACGTTTATAGGCTGCTATATTTAATATACATTTCTGCCAAAATACGGAACCCTTGATAAGTTAGTCGTAAGAATTCATTTGATTTCGTATCCTAAATCCACCATTCAAACATTTGAAACGAAAACATAAAAGAAGCCAACACAATTGACAGTTATAACAAGACGAAGACGACAGCCGAATAAATTCTATGTGATTTTAATTTAACTGGATTTTCCTGAAGTATAACAAAAGATTTTTCACCTTCACCAGGGCTCGAGGAGGAACAAAGGAAACTACCGATCGATACCACTTTCCTAGCTGCAGATGGCTGTAACTAAGGAATAGATAAAAATTCAATGCTACACGAAACACGCATTTGCTTCTTGGAAAGAGCGTTCGTCGCCTTGATTTAATATTAAATTCACACCTCGGTGCATATTTTCAAAGCAGGTGGTTAATTTTGAAAAAGTGTTTTCTACATTTTAAGGTCCAAAGACGCAGTGACTGGAAGTTTAAAGATGTATGAAATCCAATGGACTGTTTATTTATGTGTAACGTCAAAGGAGACACTGCATGTAGTAGGAAAACTATATAAAATAATTTAGTTTCGCTCGCCCCGAACCTCATGAATATTTTCGAATTTTTGAAATAAAAAGTAGCATTTACGCGTTACGTCTACTTTATTGAAAAACTATTAATTAGTGTCCCGAAGAAATTATAGAATTAAACAGAATGTTCTTTGTTGCAGACAATTCATAAAATAAATATATCTACTTATTAAACTATTTTCTCCTAAAAAAACATACCCGTAAGTATTATAGTTAGTTCATGGATCCAAATGATCACTTTCAGATAAGATATAACTTTTGTTCTACTTTTTGGGATTAAATCTTATATATATAAAAATCTTGTGTCACGATGTATGTTGCCAATAAACTCCAAACTACTGAACCGATTTCAATCAAATTTGCACACTTCCAATCCAACTTAAAATATAGGATAGCTTACATCTCAATGGACCCCGTAGATGGCGCTGCAATCGGGTTCTAAATTTTATTTCTTCAGGGCAGGACAACGTCTGCCGGGACAGCTAGTATATTTATATGATTTTTTGTTACATTTTACTTCGCTACTTATTATGAAATCGGTGAAATTATCCACAAACCTCGTTCACAATTCTTTATACAGCAAATTGGCAGACCTGACTCGCAGGTTCATATTATTATTAGCACATTTTTTTTTATAAATTATTTTCGTCACTGGCCGTTAGCTACGTAAATTAATTAACGTTGCTGGCTTTAAAGCTAATACCATAAAAAACGTTGATATACATTATTTAATACTTTGTTATATGTGACAGCCTGCAACAGTAACTTGTTATGAAACTTTGAAAATGTCATTAAAAATAAACGCTTCACGGGGTTTGCGCGAACCTGTGTTACCTGTTAAGTGATATATAGTATTTTATATATATTTTTAATAAAAGTTTATTTGTCGTTATTTTCTTCTAAATATTTTACATGATTTAGTCATTTTCAAATTGGCAAACAAACATATTACATGTTTTGTGAATATAAAGACGCGACTGAAATGCCCTAGTAGGTATTTATTAGTTTTATTTCCTGATCTCTAGTAGCAGATATGTGGAGTCCAAACACTGGCCTACATTACAAGAATGTCAAATCTTTTTGGATATCCTCAAATAGCTAATACGACATAATAAGTCAGCTATTTGCAATGGTCGAAATGGCGTGATACGGCGGGGGTGTGTCGGCCGGTGCGGCCCAGCAATTTGATATGGAGCCAGTCCATTAGCCGCGGGCCGTAAGCCGGCTGACCGCAATGTAAATGTTGTCGATTTGTCCGCTACTCGCTCTCGTACCATGCCGCCATTGCCCGCGCCCCACTAAGCTAATGAGCCTCTTACAGAGGCATTGGTACCATTTCTCTCTGTACACAAAGTAAACACATCGTCACACAATCATGCCTATGCAGAACCATCTTTGCCCGGGGGTGTAAGAGCTGCGTGGCACCCGGGTGGGGCGCAAGCCGATCGTCATATAGGTATATGACCTTGTTTTTTCTTACAACATTAACGTTTGGGTTAAATTGTATTTTTAGATGATTAATATCAAACGTTTTCTACTGTAACATCTAACTTTAAATGTGGATTAATTTGTCTAAGATATTTAAACATCATTAAATAGTGTAATTAATTTCAAAAATCCTGTTAGTACTGTTAGTCCTGTAAGAAAAAGTGTATATGTTATATTCAAACATCGAAGCTCTGGCTCTCCTAGGTTTGATTAGTCAGACCTCAGGTCTGACGTAAAATCTTAGTTCAAGTAAATGACGTTTTCCTGCCTTGGAATAACGCTCATTAAACATTAACAAGTGCAGTACGAAGTGACGTTTGAACGAGTCAGCGTTAGTCGCTTCTGGGATCGAAGATCGGGGTCATAATATTTTCTTAAGTTTTCGCGGCTAGTATCATAATATAACTACGGTTTAATGGTTTAAAGCGCGGTATTATAAACTCATTGATCACGGCTACTGAAAAGTGGCCAAAACTTAGAATTATAAAAATAAAATAAATTACCTCGCTTAAAACCGTTAAAACGTAGTTTTATAACTTACAGTCAGTTAGGCAAAAATTTATTAAGATATTAACTTCAGTGGATTTAAAGATAGTTAAGCAGTGACCAACGGAAAATGAGATAAAACCTCATGTGGTTAGGAACTCGTCGTTTATTTTATCTCTAAGAATATATCACCGTAATATTAGAAGATTAATGAGTGATTTGAAACGGTTCTTTCGAAATTTTATGGCTCTCGGTTGGCTTCAAGCCATGCTTAATTTAAAATAATGTCTTTTCCTACATCATAGTTTAGATGCCTATTCCTACATCATAGCATAGATCGTTAATTTAACACAAAAGCTTCTACAAGCCTCGTTTTACTAATGTACCTCTCGTAACGTGATTACTAGATTAATTGATAAAACTATCACAAACTGCAGAGGTTGTTTATTGTTGTGTGGTGTGTTGATGATCGTCCGTGACTTATGGTGACGCACTACTGGCTGGAGCCCATGGCTCGATCGCCATGCGGGACTAGGCTCGACCACTGAAGAGGGGAGTACCAAATAAAACGACAAGTTGTAGTACTCCCATTGTATTCGATGCTTGATTAATTAAACATTTAACTTAACTGTACAGAAACCTACATGTTACTACTTTAAACTACTACGTGATAGAGTTTAAAACCTGCACCTCCTGTGCAGTTCGTAAATGCACATCTAAAGGATTCGTCTGTTTCCTACATTGGGAGATTTTAATCCCGTTCGTGCCTTAATCAAAGTTGCAAACTTGCAATGGAGCGATAAAATTAATAATTCGCATATGTGACATAGCATTTACCAAAATATACACTTGGAAAAAATGTATAGGTACTTTAGTGTTAAAACAAAAGGCGTCGCGCGGCGGCTTTTCCAGACAAGCGGACAATTTATTATCAGAGAGCCTAAAGCGCCTGCTATAGCAGATTCGTATGAGCAACATGACAAGTATCGAAATAAAGTTCAACTTTATGTTGTCTTATATCTACGAATATACCTATATACAGACACGTGTCAATTTCATTAAGTGATTCTTCAAAAGCGGCCGCTTGAGTCCCTAAGTTCCCAATATTTAAACTTAATATAAACTTTGGTTTACATAGTAGAAGTACGCATTTTAAGGATAACATATAATAGACGCCTAGACATATTATATTATCCCTATAAATCTAAATAAAGAGTTTTTTCATAAGTTATTCGAAATTCAGACATTTTGTATATATTTAACTCATCTCCATGGAATCTAATTGTTATGGTGCCGTACTATATAAATGGCAGCTTATCGGATTATATTGCTGATTTTAGATAATAACTATAGCGAAAATCAAATTGCGTATATCAACTCTAGCTATGTATAGACTATAGTATACCTATGCATAGTTATTCCCAGTATTTGCGTCTGTCGATGCAGTCGTGCTTTTTTATTGACCCTTTCCATGTGAGTGTACATTGACGATAGTAGCAGCATAGCGTCTATTTGGAATTTCCATACATTTTTTTATTCGCTCCACTTCTCTACATCGTATAGCTACGCCAGTTGTTTCAACGTTAGCCGCATACAGTACTTATTTTTGCATCGACGTTGAATCGAACCGAAAAGGGTTTTTATCGAGTTATGAACGCAGTATTTTTTTTACTTTTAACGAAATTTTATTTGAACAATATCCGTTTAGTACTTACTTTTTAAAATACTAGCTGTGCCCGCGACTTCGACTTCAATTTTTTGCGGTATCTTAATTTTAAAAGTAGCCTAAGTTACTCCTTATACCTAAAGTCAGCTATTTCAGAAATTAGCCAGAACGTTCAGACAATCATACAAAAATTCTAAATATTGTATTTTCAGAATCTCTTAAACCAAATTATCCCCACGATTTTTTCACATTTTTATTTTGACATTACCCACAGCCATGCCAACTTTATTTATCTGTATAGATGATGTATTTTTAAACAAACTTTTTTAGGCTTCTGTATCCAAATTACTAAAACAATTAACATTCTTCACCTCTAAGGAATCACTCTCAGGAATCAATACGTGAACTGACTTGGAAATAAACTGATCAACAAAACGTCATCCTTCAAATTCCAACCAAAACCGCCGAGTCCAAAAGTTTGTTTTTCTGCTAACGGGTGGTTCGCGCAACTCGATGACGTAGCGCCTGTTTTGCATGCGAGGGTGTATGAGAGGTTACACCATCCAGTCCAGCTCCTTCTGGAAGACCTTCTTAACTTTGCCAAAGACATCTTGGAGGCTACCTAGTGCGTCCAAATATTTGCCCTGCATTGGGCTGGCTACCTCTCAGCATTCATGCATGTACATGGGCGCTGTTTGTTCTGCTTCCAGGAAAGCTCTGCACGGGGGGCAGTCACGAAAGTATGTTGTTTTATAATATTGTTCCTCATTTCATGAATCCATAACTATATCAATACTGCAAATGTATCTCATTATATAGCACATATAACATGTATACTACCTTAATGTAGCAATAAAAGCTGAGATTCTTAGTGGTCCAAGTGCTATGAGGGTCTCGCGCGTAAGTACTAAATATAACGGATCCTCCCGTTTATGACGTCACAACACCCACTGCCAACCCTTTTTAGATGCCGTTCAAGGCCTTATTTAGTTTTACTGTAGTTACTCATTAACGAGCAGACGTTTCGAAACGAGAGCACTTTGACTAGAACATTATGTATATTATATTATTATGGAATACAAATGCTTACAGACAGATGATTTGTTTGTTTTTTATAAACAAAACATTATCTTTAGCACTTAATTCATATAATCTAAAATTTTAGACTATTATATTATTACCAAAATTCTCACATTTTTATTAGACTATTACATAATCTAATTCGTATATACCCAGTGTATCAATCGTTTTGATATTTCTATATTCGTTTGCTCCTTCTTTAAGGTATTGGGAATAACCAGATTAGCATGGAAGGTGTATATATTCCTTCGCTATGGAGATGAACTTCAAATACTTTTTACTTAAAACGTACGCGACTTAGGTTGACTGAACAAATTATTTTGAAATATGATATATAGATAAATTAGTAGTAGTAAACCCAAACTTCATACTTCTTTCCGTTTTCAAATTTTTTTTATTTACTTACTGTAACTTAATCGGATGTTTCTATCTTGAGAATATGTATAAAACATTTATTTTGAAAATAAAACTAAATATAATATAAATTACATACTATTGAATACAATGTAAGAAAACTTAACTTATTTGTATTGTATTCTACCCATAGTCCCTCAAGACTATAAGTAGAATACTGAGCCCAGATCACCGTCTTCTATGGGTAAGGTGCCCAGAAGGCTGGCTACGTTTCCTCGCTGGATCGCCATACTGATCCGTTGGCCGAGGTAGGCACCAGCCCTCTGATCACCTGAAGAGTCGATGAGTCGTTTTGATAAATTTTGGTAGCGGCTCATGGCCTCAGGACCCCACGGTCCAAGCGTCTCGACAGCAAACGGCACAAACATTGAGAATATTAAATTTGAAACTTTATGTTTTATTACAAAATATGCTAACTATGGTAGGATAACATAAAAAAATAAATCATGTCGACATTTCGCGCATACTAAACGAAGTATATCATCGTTTATAAATAGTTTTGCTAAATAATACTTCACTTTTGGTTTTTAAATGACGGTACCAAAAGCAGCATGTGTTTTGGCATCTAAGAATTTGGAAAGCACTCGTTTTTTTTTCGGCTCGCAAGTGAATTAAAGTAATCCTGTTTGAGTAAGGATTTTTACAGCTTTATTACGACATTCTCCGTTTCCTGTTGGGAGAATTAAAATTTTAATGGATTCTCGATGGCGGCAAGTGAAATAAAACCACCCTGGTGATTACTTTGCTACTGCCGGGAAAACAGCAGGGAAACAACGAAAATAGATTAAATCATCGTATTAATTGAATTTATTCAGTTTATTTTAATGAACCACTCAAAAGAAAAATATTACAGAAATTAATGGTATAACTAATAAATATACCACTTGTAGAATTCCCATTTTAGGAAAACGGACTGTAAACCATCGTTTATTCATGATGGATTGGCAGAATTTACAGGCATTATTAACAACCATAACAATTGCATCTAGCACTGTTTTTCCGTGGAAGAGTTGTTTGGATTAAACCCGAGGCAATTAATCATTTTAAGCCCAAGATTCTTTCTAAAATTTCTATCGTTGTCATTATACGTACATTTATAGATGTAGGTCATAATAACTGATATGACACTATAAACGCGGTCATTATACTTTTTATAAATAATTTTGTATGAAAACCAAATTAAGCTGTGAAATTACTTTGTATTAAATGGCTCGTAAATATAGGTTGAGTCATAATTAATAGATGTACTATAGCTTAGGGATAACTAGAATTAATAAATTACTGTTTATTAAATGTAAAGTTTGAATATAAATAAATTTAACAGGACTATACTCCCCTATAAATACCGTATACAAATAATAGGTGTAAAACTTTGCACTACACTACTACTTAAATTTTTCTACGGTTGATTTTACAATTGAAATTCTTCTTCAACCAAATTACAATCTGACTCATTATAAGAAGAAATGAATCTATAAAATTGTGCACCAATACCTATTAAACCAGCCTGAAGCCTGTATTATAGTTTTTATAAAATTGAAATAAACTGTATTATCCTAACGGATATACACAACTCTTAGGGCCGCTTGCATAACATTCCTTAAATTTACTTAAGAAACATTAAACTCATTTAACACCCTTAAATACGATTAGCATCTTGCACAACGCAAAATTTGTCGCTAAATATGTTTAAAGAACTGTCAGTACATTTTGTGTAAAGCGCATTTAAGCAGTTTAATATGATTAACTGATTTTATTTAAAGGCTATCTTTATGCAAGCGGCCCTAAATATTTTTATTTTTAAGGGAAATTAAGAATCACCTTTAGTAATTTATTGATTGGTTCCACGATTAAAATATATTGAATCATGAATAGATACACGCCTTGTTGCACAAAATAGGTCTAACATCATATGAGCAACAACGATATATATGACGTCGTCTGACGTCTATGCCTACACATTTCTTACTTAAATCAAATATAATAAGTTCTTACGTTTAGAAACTATTTCAGGCGTACCGAATTATTTAATCAAGTCTGAAATGTAACCTTTATAAATGGAAATCAACGCAACTTCGATACTATATTGGAGCGAACTTTGATTTGCTTTATTATTCAGTTTGTAGCGAGCTTTCGATTGTTGCTTTTCAGTTGTCAACTCGTCGCTTTGATAGACGCTCGGCTGTGAATCTCATATTTCGCACCAACAATTTCAAACGGAACAAGTTATGACAGCTTGGAGAATAGCAAACTAAACTTAAATCTATATCCGATAAATAGAATACGTATGTGTTTGAAATTTCAAAATATCAACTTATATTCATATTTATTAGTTTTTTTTAAATTTTGAATTGAATTAATTTTATTGTTAAATAGATATAATCATAAAGTAACTTAAAACATATAATTAAATACTAAAAATAAATTAACCTATAAATATAAACTACAAACTATACTATGAACTATATAAAAACTAAAACTAAATAAAAAAGGAGGAAAAACGCCTAAAGATGAGTTGTTTTATTTAGTTTATGTAGTGTTGTAGTGTTGTAGCCTGTTAGTTTTATTTTAATTTGTACATTCACTTTATTTTTAGGATATAATTTATTTTTTTGGGTTTTGTTTAAAAGTAATTTTAAGTGAAATGTGCCATTTATGTGACGTTTAATAATACATAACCGTTTTTATTTTCTCACCCTATCTCAAAGTTTATTTTGAATAGACTCAATTAATTTAAATGAAAATTCTACGAATTTAAACAGGAATTTCACCTTAATTTATGTGTATATTTCATTTCGATGACTTGTAGGTTTCAGAAGCTACTTATGAATGTATAAAGATCAAAGTAAAAGTCCCACAAGCATAAAGCCTTTTTTTATGACCCAGGGAAATGTCTTTGTTGGGACACCATCCGCTAGCCTTAGGGGAGGCTTTACACCGAGGGATGTGTGGAACGTATGCCGTATGCCCAACATGCCATCTAACGGAGGGGATGTCAGCTGTCAAGTTACCCACTAAACAGCTAAACCTACGCCCCTAACTCATACGCTTCTACTCATACGCAAAGCTACAAAAAATAAATATATTGGATTTATAGGATGAGAATTATAAAATTAAAATTTTAATATCTATTTTCTAGTATTATAGGCACGTATAGAAGCATATAATTTATGCAGTTTTCTTATATTATCGCAATTGTGGCATAAAGTAGAATCTATTGCAACTAACGAAGATTCAATGGCAGCGCGTCAATGAAATTGCGACCTAGTGACCACTGTTTATACGGTTGAAAAGTATCAAAATCTCACCTGGTAGCCAACTATAGTGACTGCTTAATAAACTAAGCTTTTTACCCAACTAAACTTCTATTATCTATTTAACATATTTGGTGTAATTTTAGTAAAAATAAATTAGTAGGTAACTGCTTATATCAAATTTTATTTTGACCAGTCATGTCAGCAACGCAATAACTAAGTACATTATCAGTATATGTTATAAGCACCAATGTCTACCATTGGTCACGGATATTTGCAAAATCAGGGATAAACTCCCCCTTTGTGGGGCAGTTGTGTTACCCTTATTATGATTATTTAAGCCAAATTTTCTACGGATGCAATCCACATGGTTAAATGAGTAAATGCCTTTCCGTACGTGATTTTGCCGACCTAAATCGAATTTATTGGGCCACGTTTTTTGGCCTTTAGCCGTGCCCTCGATGATATTAGACAATAATGCCATGTCGTAATAAACGCCCAATTACGCTTATTATTCTTTGCTTAGCAATTTTTAAATTGTGCGCTTTTTTCGCTATATCCATAATCTCTTTATTGGTTTTCTTTTATCTTTGTTGTCATAAATATAATCTCAACTACGAGAATGTAACCTCAATTTATAAAAATGATCTATACTAATTTATATATAGGTACGTATCGTTATGCGAGTGATTGTTTGGGTGTTTTTTATTTTTAATACCGGCAAACACAGATGAATTTCTTCAGTGTCAAATCTTAAACTATATGAAATAGCGAAAAATACTCAAAGGAGTCACGAGGCCGATTTTGATGAAAACTAAATTAGTATTATAAAATTTTTGACAAATCAATTATCCTAGATAGCCATCCAATCGGCTGATTGAGAAAAAAACAGAACAGCCTATACTACTTATTACACCAGTAGAGAGAGAGAGATAACTCTTTATTGCACACCAAAACATAATATTACAAAACAGAGCATATGTACATTATTTATTTTTTTATTGCAGGAGTTCAGCAGACAAGCCTATCGACATTTGGAACATCAAAGGTGCTACAAATGCGCTGCTGCTCTCTTAAGGGAGACTGGAAACTGGTCACCAATGCCGGAACATAACTCAAGGTTGTTATGGCAACATACTTTAGACCAGGGGTGGTAGCTATCCAGTCAGGCAAATGCCTTACCACCTAGCTGTGGGTTGTTTTGTCGCCTCTTGCGACAGGCCGCCCGGTCGCAGGAAAATGTATTCTTTCTCCATTCCTGCACGGATACAAATATATAATATAATAGGATTTTTGTGAAGGAATGTCAAACAGCAAAATATAATTGCGATCCCTAGGTCCCTGCCACCGGGTGCCACGTACCCCTTGCACTCCGGTTAAAGACGGCCCGGAATATCAGTGTCCAAGTACCTAAAGGAAAGTTGAGCGGAGCACTATATGACTCGTATACATAAGTTCAATAAATAATAAATATTTGCAATATTCCCTCGTATATTTTGGTTTACAGAGAGTGGTTTGATAACAAATGCCAATCCAATTAAGGTACCATTTCAAAATATTAAAATAACGTGGCTTTAAAGCTGCGTTGACACGATCATAGCTGCAGAGTATGCTCGGACCGAGTGCACTTCTATGTAACAATTTCATAATATGAGAGTAATACAGTAGGCGAATTACACCCATCTGAGCTCTTCGTATCGATCTGTTCTTTTCAAGTAGGTTTACTGAGTTAGGCATAGAAGATGTCAGATTAGTTGACGCCAATCTATAAATATACATAATACAATAAAACTACGTTTTAACGGTTTTAGGCGCGGTAAATTTATTGGAATTTTATTATTCCGACGTTTCGGCCACTTTTTAGTAGCCGTGATCACGGAAGACAAAAATGTCAAGTGTCAATGAGTATTGTTAAAGTTTTATTTAATTCATAAAAAAATAATTACTTGACTTGGGTTTGGGATCGTGAAACTTTGCATTCGAATTCTTAGTATAGTGTAGGTGCGCAGTAAAAAAGGTTTTTTGAAAATTCAACCTCCAAGGGGGTGAAAAGGGGAATAATAGTTTCTATTAAAAATAGTCTATAGTATTTTTAAACTAAAACTCTTATTCTATGTATAAGAATATTATTATTGAAAAAAATCTACATTATTTGTAATCAGTGTATAGTGTAATAAAAATAATTTAAACTTTTTATTAAACCTAAATTTGTTGTGACTTTCTCAAGTTATTTAGTTATCTATCAATGACCCATCATCAAACTACACCATCATAAATACTTCCATTTCTCATTACATTTTCTACACATCACTTAACTCTGAATATTTGTTATTCACGTGATGAACATTAATGTCTTTTTTTCTGTTTTTGCGACTGTTTCGTTCTACAAGATAGAATCGCGATAATTCGTATAAAAGATTCATCGAAGATGTAACTGTAATCACGTTTCGACCCACGTAATTGGATTATTTTTGAATTTATTAATACTTTTCCTTGGAGGCTTGACCCACGTTCCTGTTTATTGTTTAGTGCTATTGATTATTATTGATAGAATTTACGTAGGAAGCAATATAAGTGTTACATTATTATTAAAACCTGAAATAGCTTTCCTCAAGTGGATATTTATAAGATTATGTTGTAATGGAAGTACAATAATAAGAATTTTATAAATAAACATAAATATATTACAGAGCAGGCTGTCAAACTGGAATGCTGCCTGTTACTGTCAGGGAGACCAAACCGTTGCCTACATTTAAGAACGCACTAAGAAAAAAATACTTTTCACTTTCCCATACTATACACCAATTAATATATTTCTTATAAATATGATTGTATATAATTTATAAAATATATAGTTTAGATTTGTATGTTTAAGTTCTACCTAAAAAAGTGCACCACCTGCATCGCCAGTTTAGGATAAATTATTGCTTAAGTTAGGTTGCCTGGAAGAGATTTCTTAAAGCGATAAGGCCGCCCATTGTTTCTCCCAAGACAATATTATAATTATATATTTATTTGGTGATCAATAAAGTTTTATCCTATCTTATTTTATCTATATAAAACAAATCCATGATTTTAGAGTGATATTACTTAAATAATGTTTAAGGCCAGGGAGTTGCCTTTAGACGTTTGCGACACCAAGGGCGAAGGCAAAGCGTCGCTGCCTTTACGATGGAATAACGAGAATGGTGAGGGGCAAGCAAAACTCGCAATCATCGCTGCCCTTTTAAGCCAATATTCTGTGAGATTTATTTACAAATACTTGAGAAACATATGCATATTTCCTAACAATCAATCTAATCTAATAATAAATATGTATATTGTATATATATATATATATATATATATATATATATATATATATATATGTCGGAGGGTAGCTATAAATCGGATAATTGTTGTTGTTTGGATTAATAACGCGCAATATTATTTCTTCACATTTTAACTACTTTTAAAATTCTTAATTCAATTTTATTTGATTTGTTAAATGTTTCTATAACTTGAAGATCGTTCTAACCTAATAAAAGTTATGAATATTGTAATTTAATAAACGACCAATGAGAGCAGAGCAAGTCTTGAGCGGGGTCAAGACGCCCTCTATACTTTAGTAGTATCTAGTTCGGTAGACCGAGGAGTTTTTGGCACATTTGGTTGATGGCAATAGGTCGAGTTGGACCGTAGAGAATTTTAAAGAAAGTATTGAAGTTGGAAGTATGAGCGGTGCCTTGAACCCGCAGCTCGGTCCAAACTATGTCAAAATGGTGATCAAATCTAAATTAAAAGTGTATAAACCGTGGCCATCGTGTTTTATGCTCGCATTTTACCCTGATGACGCCCACTAAACCTGCAATAACTAGAGAAGATGTTACGAGAACGAGGTCTTCTCCGACATACATATATATATATATATATATATATATATATATATATATATATATATATATCGCAGCATAGTTTAGCGCGTTTTAGTGAAAACTGTGTTAAAATAAGTAAAATTTTATACACCCAAATAACTACAAATGGCTCCTGGGACAATTTCCGCGGGTTTCCCGGTATAATAATCACAAATTTTATTACATTAAATTTGATCAGTGAAAAAATGACATTGGAATTCGATTTTTTTAAATGTGATCATTTTACCACGAAAATTCCTGCGGGATTCCCAGGATAAAAAGTAGCGTACATTTTTAGTCAAGATTTGCTGTCGATCAACGAAAACCGCATCGAAATCGACCTTGTAGTTTTTATGTGCATTCTGAACAAACAGACAAGAAATCTAAAATAAATTGTATCATGGTCTCCATCGTTTATATAGTGTATTCCAGTTGTTTTTTTAAATAGCTTTAATGTACAGACACTGCATTTTTAGGATGTTATAATATTATAGATTTGAGAACCATTTACATGAAGATAGTTTATCGCACGTTTTGGGGCGAGAAGTATAACGTATAATAATAATCTACTTTCGTAAGCGATAATCGCATTGATATGTTTACATACAATCAAAAAACAAAAACTCCCTTACGAGTACGTCATACAATTATCACCAGAAGTTTGCTTTATACTACGACACAAATTGCATTACCTTTGCCTACAATTTCTCGACTTGTCTAAAGTAGAACTCGTATGGTATTTTTTATTATTTTATTATTTTTTAAGTTCAAATCAGTTGGAATCGCACAGAAACTTCTATATTAAATGACCGGGCGATTATTGCCCCTTCCACGTACGATATTGCCGTATGTTTAGTTTATACAATATTTTTTCTTGGTTTCGAGAATTGTATCTTTGAGGCAACGAAACTGTGTCAAAATTTTTGACAAAACTACCTACATAGTTTGTCGTTGTGGACAACGACGCGCTCAAAAAAATTCACACTTTTAATAGACAACTTTCTTTCCGAGTGCTCTTCATTCATTATAATAGAACCAACTTTAGATTTGGTAACCCATGTAATCAACATGTATTTCAGTGTATTTACAAAAAATTTGCATGTCTATAGTCTTTACTATTTAAATTTTGTAGCGAATGCCTTTCCATGTGAAAAAATATTAAAACAAAAGTAAGTAGCTTGTTTCAATGTTGCGGAAAAAGTGGAGTAATATCCACTGGATGGGCGACCGCGGCGCAGATTGTGCGTTAGACTGAAATAAAATATTAAAAGAGAGCACGAATCCCCGGTTAACTAAACAAAGTAAAGGCAACCTCTCAAGTGTTTCATTCCATCCAACAGGTTTTGTTCGCCATGGATACATTTGTGTACGTGTTTTGAGTTACTAAGAATATTAAAGCCGCCCTATTTCTTTCAACTTTTTCTAAGTGTTTGGAATTGTTATCTATTATGTAAATTAAATTTTATTCAATGCGAATCAATAATAAGAATTTACGACCTGATACTGAGTGATGACGCAGTTTTGGATCGAGCACACTTACCTAGCTAGGTACCTATTTACTCGTGACTTGGAGATAGATCACTAGATCGTATTTGTCAGGTAAAACAGACTCCGGCAAATCATTGCATTCTTCTGAAGCGCGTACCACAATAGTCTTACGTCTTGGCAACATTTGAATGATCTTGTCTAAGCAATATATGTTCTAAATAATAAGGAGTCAAAAAGCTAGCAAAGGATGCCCTGTGGAGCAATGTAGTTATGTAGATACTGCTAGAGTTACGTTTTGGACGATTTTTATTTTATTTATAACTATCTTTTACCCGCGTCTTTGTTTCTTTCAGTGCAGATATGGTTAATAAATTCAAGTTTTTCCATTTTTGGGAACAGTAGACTTTTTCCG
Source organism: Dendrolimus punctatus (assembly GCA_012273795.1). Taxonomy (NCBI): domain Eukaryota; kingdom Metazoa; phylum Arthropoda; class Insecta; order Lepidoptera; family Lasiocampidae; genus Dendrolimus; species Dendrolimus punctatus. The sequence goes on along the minus strand of CM022531.1, from coordinate 18,042,954 downwards.
AATGAAAAGAGCCATGTGCCGCCTTGAACATGGCAACCTAACAAAAATAACATCGTTTTTGCATTTTGTCATTTATTTAAATAATATAGAATATTGGTTTTGGGTGGGCCTTCACCTGGGATAATGTTAAATATTTAGGCCGTTTCACGAAGATTTAAGGAGTTATTTCGAGATGTAGCACTGTTAATCACGTTAAATATTGTCTGATAACGTTTGTATGTACACTATTGTAGCCCTGGCTTAACGTTCCTGTTTCTTAACGCTTTAAATAAAATTTATAGCAAAAGTTAATAAATGTCTAATTTCACTGGGAAAATAAAATGCACATTAGTATTATTATAGTCTTTTTATTAACAATAAAATGAATCATGTGCGATACATAATTGAATTTCCGATTTAAGATGCACAAGCCACCTGTTACTTTATAACTACTAAACCGCATCTCTCAACCCGCCAATTAAATTATACTCTCAATGTGTATTAAAACTTACACCTCACAATATAAGTTAAAGGAACTGCACTTATAATAGCTATTACAAAATACATTCTGTTTGAAAAGAGCTTACCGATCGGGCCAAACTTTCAGTTCACTCTGAAGTTGTAACAAGTACCGCCTTTGTGGCAAAAACAATTTATGTTCTACAAGAATAGGATTGAGAATAGATTTACATAGATTTATATGCTTAGAAATAATAAAGTTTATTTTTAAATAATGTTTATGTATGTTTATACAACATGTAGATATATCTGTAAATTCAACAAACAAAAATTCACCTTATACATTGTCAGGCTAAGCAATTATGTTATGAACAACTTAAATGAAAAGGTTCAGTTTTCCGATGAAACCATCGAAAACCTTACGAATAGAATCCAATAGTAATCAGACCTATGTGAATCAAAGATGTTCGTTTGTGTAATTGACCCTATCGGGAATCGAACGTCAGCTTTCAGAGTGCAATAATCTTAATAGTTAAAGCTGAGAATACGACATCATAGACACTGTCTATAATGCTAAACATTACAGAAAACATAACGTTTGTTTTGAAGTGGTAAAGTTTACTTCTTCCTATATAACGTTATTGCCAAAATAATAAATACTACCGTAAATGTAAATACGTACTTGAATTATGGCCCGTTCCTATATAGGCCATTAATGGAGTGGTCTACATATAATATATTATTATTTTCAACCGATAATGTAGTTTGATGTATTTCCGTAGTCTTGCAGTATAAGCATTGGCCTCAAGCTCTTTCGAACTTTTCGATTCCCGAAAGGTTAAATTTCATGAATAAACTTTCCATTATTTGCTCTGATCTGGGTTTCTTAACTAACTCGGTAACTTAAATCGGCTCTGGAATTGTTTAATGTAAACTGTTACCACAAAAGTAACTTGCTAGTTTGGGAACATAATTATCCGGACTGCCCATTTACTATTTTTTTGTTGGCTGCAATAACATGCTTGGGTCATTCATTCGTTTAGTAAGAAAGACATGAACTGAAAATCAGCGCGGCGGCATCTCTTGTCGCAGCATACCGCTTAGTTCTAGCCTAATTGCCGTGAAACTGATGTATGTTGTTCTTTGTCTTTTGTATAATTATGTATTCATGTAAATGTACAATGTATAGTTATTTAATCGTATTTTCCTTTCTGTGTGTACATAGATTTGCGAAAATAAACATATTTTCTTTCATATAATAATAAGCGATTATGCAAAGCAACAATTTTTGGAATCGACCAATTTGATACTTCACATACGGAGTCCAAGATAACCTAATCCTGTGTTAATTTATCTATTTCAAAGACATAAAAAACAGCTTAAGATCACTCTAGACAATCTGTTATCTATAAGTTGTATAATAAACTCAAAATAATTGTTTATTTTGTTATTTTACTTTAGGTAAGCACGAGTGTAGGGTTGCCTAAAAACTAATTGATGTTATTTTTGAAATTGATAAATGTCTTTAATGTTTCAGAGAGGAACACTGCGTATATTATTGTGGCCACGTTTCATAAATACATCGACCAATGGAACAGCCCTAAGCCTTTGGCTAGCAGAGCTTTGTAATGGAATAGTTAATCTGTATGAAGATGGCTGCCAGAGAAGTACATTGTACTAACGTCGTGGCTTGCATGTACTACGATTTCAAAGTAAACATAAAACTTTGGCGACCGATGTATGTAGATACTAGTTGTCGATGTTTACCAAAGAGTATCTATAACTAATTGAAAAAAGCCCTTGCATTTTTCTTTAACTATTGTTAAGTATTCAATTGTATAATGCATCTCTCTTATCATAATCGAGAAATATTCGAGAAGAAAAATTATGGAATATTATAACAATAAATAAATATTTTATTTACAGTTATTTTTATCGTCTATCTATTATTATTTGAAGAGTCAAGAAAATAAAATGAAAGAATAATTTTGTGTGAATCAGCCCGTTTTTATAATGGCTAAATATAATGTAATTTCGAGGAAACCTATCTAAACAAGAATTAAACATGTTCAATGTTCATCATACAATTAATATCAATGTAAGTGGTAAGTATACTATATAGCAAAAATTCATCTAAAATTCTAAAAAAAACACACTGATCTAAAGTTAATAATAGGATATAAAATTGTATCCAGTTTGATCCACCAATAAGACCTGTAGAATAAAAAGCGTATTATATTATATTTATACATGTGTATTTTCCAATACGAGTCAGCCCTGTATGATTAGAAAAAGGGCAAAGAAAAAAGGGAGATTTTTAAAATGAAGCTACTGTTGAAAATAATTAAAACGTACATCTTAGCGCCATAAAGCACGAATTTTAATTTAATATTTCCCTTGAAATTAAAATTTGTGTGATCTGATATAGACTATGTAGTAAATCAAAAAATATTTCCCAAAAAATATTAAACATTGCTTTCTTTTTGTATTTTTTAGACTATGATAGCAGCGGTGTATGTGAGATCAGTGTGTTTTTTCATAAATTTTTGTATGAAAACCAAATGAAAATCCTTACAATACGTTCCTACTTTCCAAAATTCATTTCTGTCAACTTCTGCTTTCAAAACGAATGAGTGTCAATGAAAACAGCTTATAAACACGTATCATAGATATTAGAATAAGTATTTACAATTTTCTTAGAGTTGAATTATAATATTATTTTATTTCACGTTTTGGTACCATTTTATGTCGATTACAACTATTTATTAATTAATAGGATAATAAAATAAACATCGTAGAAACAAATGCTATTTAATAATGATAACATTATAAAATTCATTGTTCCATATGTTGTTAATGTTAAATAACGAGTTTTAAACCAATATAGGTTAATATAAAAAGAATGACTGCAATGTAGGTATTATAATGGTCAATATATTTTACATTAAAACATTTTAACTACTTAATTCTTATTTGGCAGTTGATCGTTCATTACCAAACTGATGTATTCACCAGTTTCAAGCTAAGATACTTATCAATACGTAATGTATAAGTAATTATAAATTCAATATAAGTATAACAAATTACAACATACTATTACTCATTTTTTAAAACGATTGTCACTATTTCATATTTTTTAGAAATCTTTTCAAGAATGCTAATATTGTAATAAATTTTATGATAATAACGTAGTGGTTCGTGAAGAGTTCCATATCAACATAATATTGTAAAAATGGGTTACATTAATGATTTAAGTCTTCCTGGATATTATAATAATTAAAGCTCAAATTTAATGGATAGGAAAATATCCATTCTCCTCTATTTGTGTGTTAACATAAAAACTTACTCATTATACACACAACACATTTGGCTTATTATTTGGCATTCAGTACCAACACTGATTATGACATACACGTTATCCTTTGTGTATTATATTCCAAAAACGAAACATTTCACCATTAGCAATTATACGACTAAATGAAACACTTAATTCGTTAAACTGATAGCTCACGCGTGGTTGAATATGTAATATAATGAAAGTCCCTTACTATCGACCACAATTAAAACTGTTATCTGATGAACATATCAAAAAGCATAGAAATTCATTTAGAACTTGCGTAATGTTAAATTAGAGAATAAAACGTCAGAAACATAAAGTGAATCATACCGAGTTCAGACAACACACGCAGTGGACGCACACGATGCGTCAAGATCCACGCACTCAATGCACTCTTAAAACCTCGATGTACCTATACGATTCATTAATTTAAGATAATATTGTCTCGGCAAAATCTCACTCCACGACACTCGTCAAATATCAGCGAGTCGTATATACTACGTATATATAAATTTGATAAAGTTAATTCGTATTTAAATATTCCATAATTATATTTTACACATAAAAACACTAGGTCTCATCGTACATTTGAGATCACAGAGAACACCGGGGTCCTAGGATTGGCACACGCGAGTCTGGGACGCTGAGCACGCGAAGAAGGATCAAGATGTAGACAAATGCTGGTCTGATTAGATGCAGCATTATAAGGTGTCCAGACAGACTCAGTAAACGGCGGAGAGCCGCAGCACCGGCAACGGTGGCAGCGGCCGCGGGGGTGACGGCGAGGCGCGCCGTTAAATGATGCTCTCCCGATTGCGCTCGTTGTCCTCCTGGGAGCTTAGGGAGCTGCCGCCACAGATCTGCATCTCAATTTCTTGCAGCCTTATTAAAGTAGAACATCAGTGTTAGATATCTTTGGAAAAATTGCGGTTAGTATATAAGGACTCTTATCACTTTCCGTAGGTAATTTTACCCGTGTAGAAACGGAATAAGTTATATAAGAATAAGTTGTAATAGGCAAACAACCCACTATCAGAAGATAGGGTTTTTCCGAGTCCCCTGGCCAACAGTGTGTCGCCATGACAACTTTTAGTGTTCAGGCATTAGTGGCCAGGTACCAGTCTCCCCTCGAGACCGACAGCAATCGACAGTACCTTTATGCGACTGTAACCATTTTCAATCATATGGGCCATCAATCTGTCTGCTGTTTTGGCAAAAACGGAACGTTTACAAACATTATGTTCATTCTTCTTTCTCTCTCTTTTCGGTCTATATTTGTCACAGACATTTTTCTACACATTACTTGGTTTAAATAAATGAAATAAAAACTACATAATGGTATTTTGAATAAAAAAAGAGAAAGAAAGAGAGAGGCCTTACCGCTCATTGCGATCTCTTCCAGACAATAGTAATACTATATTTTTTACAATATTGTAAAGTGATTTTTAAGTCAATGTAAGATAGTCAGTTAGATATTCGGTTACAAAACTGTAAAAGTCTGTTCCTCCTTAAGATTTAGGCTGATTAGAATTTGATAATTGATCTTATGCAAATGAATATTTTTGTTTTTTTATAAGTATTTTTAATAACATATTATAAAGAACATCAAAGATACCTTTGATCCACTTCCCACTGTTGTTGACTAAGCTTAGCGGACATCGCGGCGTTCTCTGTTTCTACAGTGTAAAGTCTCTCACGCAGGCGCTTGATCTCACATTCTAGTGCTTCGTGGGAATCAAGCAGCACACGAGGCGCTACGCTTACAGCGGCTACGCTGCCGCCACCCGCAGCGCTGCTACGTGCGCTGCTCGCCAGCGACGCTACGGGAGATGCTACACGAAGAGGGCTTACTGACGAACTACAAAAAAGTATACAGTAGTTTCTTTATATTGTCGGGAATTACGAAAATTTGTAATTTGTACATATTTTCACAGTTTACAGTGTTACTAGTACACAACGTGAGAATAACAAAAGTTCATAACTAAAAGTAGTTCAGGCTGATTGAATAGTAGACAAAGGGCCTTGAAGTAAAAGTTCACCTATAAAGCTGGTCCCGGTAGGAAGGCGGGTGTGAGGAGTGTATGGGGGGAGGCACGGGCGCGGGCGGCAGTTGCATCTCCTCAATGGGCACGCGCCCGCTGGTTTCCACGAGGCCCGGCGTTGACTGGCATCGACCCATCGCCACTGCAACACAACCCACTCTTTCAATAGGAGTACTTCACAGTCAAATCCACTGGCACACTATTTACCCTTTTCAAGCATAGTCTGTCTTATGTATATCTCATTCATAAGTGAGTTGTGTAAGTTGAATCAGTGACTCACACAACTCACTTATGGATGAGCCATACTACAACACTATGCTCCAAGTTTACAACATAAGAAAATGTCGATCGCAGCTGTCATTTTAGTGCAGGTAATTATAAATCAGAGAGAAGAATCCTTTTTCCTACCTTATACACAACGTCACAGCTCCCTTCATTTTGTACGGATGTATTGCGCTATGACGTTATAATTATAATGAGTCAAATAAATCATTTAAAAAAGAGCGGAATTTATTTCATTATTTTTTAAAGTAAATTCATAACAACATATTTAATAGTACGCTCTTTCTAAATGTATTTTAAATAATTTTAAATGATTTATGTGGATAAATATTAACCCATCGCTACAGTAGAACTCTCTGTTAGAGAACTCTTACGTTAATAACGTATATGGCCAAAAATATTATAAGTTATCATATATCTGAATATTACAAAATTAAAGTTAAAAAGAAATTAATCTTTGTAGTTAAAAAGTACATAATTGGCCTTCTCTAATAAATGTGTAAGATCAGTCCAATATAAACAAAATTAATAAAACTACGTTTTAACGGTTTTCTGCGCGGTAATTTATTTGATTTTGGTCATCCCGACGTCAGTGGCTGTGATCACGGAAAACCGAAACGTCGGAATGACCAAAATCAAATAAATTACCGCGTTTAAAACCGTTGAAGCGTAATTTTATTATGTATACAAGTCGCGAAAACTTCAGATAATATTATGTTTAACAAAAATAGATACCGTCCCTTTTGTCTAAAAATGTGGAAGTCCAAAACAGTAGAAACGTCTAACAAGTTAATGTACTCGCCCGTACAGTTATAGCAGAGTTAATCTTACAGATACCTTTCTCTAGCGGCGCTTTCTTGTATTTCTCAAGTCTCTTGACCGCGATAGCTTCTAGGCGTACTCTGGCAGCGGGGTATTCCTTCAGCACGTCCCACATGTCCTTCTTGCTGAGCACGAACAGATCCGAATACCCGACGGAGCGCACCGACGCTGTCCGGCGGTTGCCTGCCGACGTGTCATCCACACACTCCGTGCCGACCGGTGTCCGGTCTAATATCCTCTTACAACCTGTTCTGGTCTGCGTTCGTACTTACTCAATTGAAAAAAGTTTCCACACCAGAACAGCTAGTAAGGATAGCCATAGATAAATTGACCGAAACACCGTTGGCAAGGTAAACATTTAAAGGGTGTTTTAATCAAGAATGTAAAGTACAAATAGGAGCTAAATAGATTAAGCGATTTAAGAAAAATAGTTAATATTTACTCCCTTAAAATTCATACAACAGGGATGGGTTACGAGTACCAATCTGGAGCAATAACACGTTCACAATTCAAAAATCAAAAGGAACCGACAGTAAAATAACTATAAGAAGCCATTTCTATAGGATTTTTGATATGTGCTTCATACAAAGACAAAGCCTTCCCTCAGAGGGTGCCTCCTATTAATTGCCTGTCCGGTATTTAATAGTGCACACGGGTACGCGAGCCCGAGGTCCTCCACGCGGCCACTGTCACTTTCCCTTTGCTCCGTGACAGTGGTGTCCTCCCCTTCTCCTCCTCCTAATATCCTTCCTCATTATTCCTTACCTCAGACCTCACCTTTTCACTATTCCTACCCAATCCTGGTTTCCCTTTACGGGTTGTGGAGGTCGGGCGGCAGCCGCTCCATCTAAAATCGTCTAAAGCCGCATCAAAAATGGTTAGAAATAGGAATGTTCTGGGTATGGCTAGGGCGTCGCCGGAAAACGACGCGCAGGCACATCGCCCTACACCTGCGATAAGTGGGCAAGGGCTACCGTGTCATGGACGGGCACGGCTAAAGACACGAGTCCACACCCAGAGAAAGAAAATCCGCTTCGCATCGTGGAACATTGGTACGCTGACCGGACGTGCTAGGGAACTTGCCGAAGTACTCTCCAGGCGGAAGGTGGCAGTGGCGTTCCTGCAGGAGACTCGTTGGAAAGGCAGCAGATCCCGGTTAATTGGGAATGGCTACAAGCTGATCTACACCGGTGCTCCTGGTGGGGAGAACGGAGTTGCGGTAGTGCTCTCCGAGGGGTTCCAAAACAACATTCTGGAGGTGAAACGCTTCAGCGACCGACTTATGGTCGTGTCGGTCCTTATCGAAGGGGTTGTTACCCATTTGATAAGTGCCTACGCACCACAGGCTGGTTGTAGCGACACTGATAGAATGAGGTTTTGGAACCAAATCGGTGATGTGCTTCGTAGCATCCCGCTATCACAGGGGGTCGTTTTGGGTGGTGATCTGAACGGTCATGTAGGTGAGACGTGTGAGGAGTTTGAACGTGTTCACGGTGGTTTTGGATACGGTAGCCGCAACACAGAAGGGGAGGATATCCTTAGAATGTGTGCGGCTGCGGACCTCGCCATCGTGAACACGTATTTCAAAAAGAAGCCGGAACACCTAATCACCTACAACAGCGGTAGGCACGCCACCCAAATCGACTACCTACTCACCAGGAGACACCACATCGGCAAAGTAGCCAACTGCAAAGTCATACCAGGAGAGAGTCTCACTGCACAACACCGTCTACTTGTCATGGACCTCTGCGTGAAGCCTAAGCACAAACCCGTCGAGCATTGCCGACGTCAAGTTAGATGGTGGCTGCTTGATGAAGGAAAATCCCAGGAGTTTGCCTCATCCTCCGTGGGGATGTGTATTGGAGATGATGGTGAACTAGTTCAGAGCCACTGGGACAAGATTCAGGCAGCCATTACTAACACGGCGAAAGCAGTGCTGGGTGTGTCTAAGGGTGGACGCAAGTGTGACAAGGAGACTTGGTGGTGGAACGACACAGTCCAGAGGGAGGCTAGGGTGAAGAAAGCCCTCTTTAAAAAGTGGCAAGCGTCCAGATCTCCTGAAGACCACGACGCATACAGGGCCGCGAAACGTGCCACTAAAAGAGCTGTAGCCAGGGCCAGACGAGACCACTTACGACCGTTGTACGATAAGTTGGAATCGTCTGAGGGGCAGAAGCTAATTTATAAGTTGGCACGTTCCAGGGTCAAAGCAGCACAGGATATTTCCAAGTGCCGCTGTGTTAAAGACCCTGGCGGCAACCTGCTATGCGAGGACCACGCGGTGAAGGAGAGATGGCGCTCTTATTTCCACGAGCTGCTAAATAAGCAGCATAAAGAGGTGCAGCCACCGGACCTCCCTCCGAATCAAGGACTTGTGCCACCTGTAACGTCTCAAGAAGTTCAAGAAGCTCTTCGCCGCATGAGGAATCGGAAAGCTGTCGGAGCCGATGGAGTCCCCATCGAAGCCTGGAAGGCGATGGGTCCTCGTGGTGTGGGCATTTTGACAAACCTTTTTAACCGTATACTCCTCACCGGTAATATCCCGAGCCAATGGAGGCTGAGTGTTATCACTCCAGTCTACAAAGGCAAGGGATCGGTGCAGGAGTGCGAAAATTACCGCGGTATTAAGGTAATGTCCCACACCATGAAGCTCTTTGAGCGGATAGTCGACTCACGGATCCGGCAGGAGTGCACTGTCTCGGAATGTCAATATGGGTTCCGCCCTGGACATGGCACCATGGACGCTGTTTTTGCCCTAAGGATCATCATTGAGAAATACAGGACGAAGAATACGCCTCTGCATTTCCTGTTTCTGGATCTGCAGAAGGCCTTCGACTGTGTTCCTCGAGTGATGATCTGGTGGGCACTGAGGTCCAAAGGGGTGCCTGAAACCTATATTGATATTATTCGAGACATGTACCGTGATTCCGATTCCATAGTTCGGACCGCTGTTGGGGACACTACACCATTCCCTATAACCGTCGGAGTGCACCAGGGATCTGTCCTCAGTCCGTTTCTGTTCAGCGTGATATTGGACGAAGTGTCCAACAACATCAGAGACCGACATGAGCAACCACCATGGTTGCTTATGTATGCGGACGACATCGCGCTGGCAGATGCGGATAGGGCCCGCCTGGTGCGACGTGTGAATGCGTGGAAGGAGTCGCTTGAGAACGGCGGTCTAAAACTAAGTGTGGCGAAGACAGAGTACTTGGCTTGCAACGTTACGGATCCCACGTCCGTGCGTATAGGCGAAGACACGGCCGAGCGCACGGACCAGTTTAAGTACCTGGGATCTGTACTCAGCGCGTCCGGGGACATCGACCATGACGTCAAGGCTCGAATATCAGCAGCTTGGGCCAAGTGGCGTGAGGTGACAGGTGTCATTTGCGACCCCAAAATGCCGGTTAAGCTAAAAGGACAGGTCTATAAATCCATTATTAGACCTGTTCTTTTATATGGTAGTGAAGCGTGGCCTGTACTTGAGCGACACAAGCAGGAGCTGCGTGTCACGGAAATGAATATGCTTCGGTGGATGTGTGGAGTCACGCGAAAGGATCGTGTCAGGAACTCCCGCATCCGCGGCAGCCTTCACGTCCGTGACATAGCAGACAAACTGCAGGAGAGTCGCTTGCGCTGGTACGGCCACGTTTTACGGAAACCGGCTAGTTACGTGGGGAACAAATGTCTAGCCATGCCGCCTCCGCCAGGTCCCGGTCGAAGGGGTAGGCCCAAGAAATGCTGGCTTGACGTTGTGAGGCATGACATGCGTACCAACGGTCTCAACACAAGGGATGCCGAAGATCGCGCGAAGTGGAGAAGAAAAAGTAGGAAAGCGGACCCTGGGCGTCGAAGTGATCGCTCCGAACGCAACCGGGATTTAACGCTCGGATGATGATGACAAAGACAAAGCCTAAGATAGTCAAAAAGTAGTATATTAAAATTAGTAAGTTTTAATAGAATAATAATAACACCCGTAAAATAAACTAAGCGCTTCTACCTCTTAACTGCGTAGGATTTTAAAGTTAGAGTTAAAAAGAAAATAATTTTGAAACGTAGCTGACAGTATCACGCCAATTCTTAAACACGTAAACGAGTGATACTTATTAATAGGAGAATTCATGCACCAAGAGGTCACGCCAAATATAAAACATGAGGTGGGGTTTTTGGGGAGGATGCAAAGCGATCGGGGACACTGCCTTCAATACAACCAAAGGAGATAAAAATCAAATCAATAAGAACATGTCACAAAACGCTACTAATCCTAGAAGAGGATCTAACAAGAAGCCACTTAAATCTGAAACTATAAAAATTAAGAAAGTAAAGCTTACCATACAACAATCGTTAGGTCGTCGTTTGAAGTATGAATATGAAAAGGAAATTCATTTCAAGAGAATAGAAAATAATTGAAATAATAATCTATCGACTTAAATACTTCAAAAATTAATAAAATGTAAAGCATTCCCCTAGACAATGCAACATCAACCGGTTAACGCTCATTGCCGCCACTTGTAATGTTACGAGCATGACGGTGAAACCATTTACGCATATTAATTAACGTGTGAACGGCGAGGAATTGGGGCCATGAGAAGCGTTAACGCGGCCGTGTTGAGGACTGATGTCGCTTAACCTGTTGGTAGCGTCGTGGCCGCTCCCTCGGCCTGATTGCAGCGTCTCCTCGAAACGTTTGCTTTACAAAACTTTTCAAGAAATAACTAAATAGAAGAATAATGGCGTGGCGTCTCGGGCCGTGGCGATATTTACCAAGTTGTTTACCTGCCGTGCCCATGTTCAGAATGGAAATTTCGCCAAAATAAGAACCCGCTTTGAGTGTTGCCAGCACAGTTTTTCCGTTGTCACCTACAACCTGCAGCTTCCCTCTATTTACTATGTACATTTCCTTGCCAACTTCACCTATGAAGGTAGAAAAGGAGTCCAGGTTAAGCCAATATAAGTATTTGATAAGTATAATAAGCTTAGATATTATGAATGCAAAACACACCTTTCCTACAAATATAATCGCCGGGTGAAAAAAGGACCGGCCTTAACCGCAAAACCAGCTCACACAGGAAACCTGCTTCCGTGTTTTGAAATATCTCCACCCTAAAACAAAGCAACTTTGTGAAAATAAAAACCAAAACGTTAAATTACCATGACTTGACAGTTATGAAAATTAGTAGGTATTAATCGAAAATTCGCAATTATATCAAAATAGTGAATATTCATGCGCTGTCTGTCAATATGTAACATGATTAATAATTAAAATCACACGTAACGCATTATTACATTTTTCGCCACATCTACGTGAAACGGTCTATAACTGTAACATTATCCCAGAATCCAGATGAGGCCCTATTTTTACAGAAACCAACTACTGATGTAAGATAAAATATTATTGTTTGCATACATACATACATACATATTCTTTTTGAAAGATTATTTGTTTACTGTTATTCGCAATACATTTCAAAGTTAAAATTGTAGAAAAGGAAATGACATTTGAATAATTAATTAATTGCTTATTATTTCATACTAAACATACATGTATGAGTTATAACGGTGTAGCCATTTAGGCAGAAATGGAAAGTTTATGAAATCGTTTTATGGCTACATAACCTTAAAGAATCCAGATAATATGAAGAGACTTGCGATCACCGGGAAAGTCGAAGGCAAGAGACCTCGCGGTAAATGTCCAAATAGGTGGGTTGAACAGATTGTTGACCAACTCGATATTTCAATAAATTCGACCTTCCACCGTGCTCGGAATCGATCTCGATGGAAGAAAGCAATTAATTGTTTTCTGCCATCAAAGTCACGAACCTCAGCAGTGTGGGAACTACTTATAAGAAGAATGAAATTGTTATATTCATCCGCCCGTTGTCCTCATCTCTATGTCACTCATGTTTTCCGAAACTATCTGTGTATTTTATTTTATTATGAGTTCAGCAGACAGGCAAACGGCCCGCCTGATGGAAAGCGGTTACCATCGCCTATAGACATTTGCAACACCAAAGGTGCTATAAATGCGCTGCTGCTCTCTTAACGGAGACTGGAAACCTTGCCACTAATGCCGGAGCACAAAAGGTTGTTATGGCGGCATATTATAGACCAGGGGTGGTAGCCATCTAGCTGGACAAATACCCTACCGCCTAGCTTTGGGATGTTTTGTTGCCTCTTACGACAGGCCGCCTGGACGCAGTATATTGTATGCAGTATTTTTTCTCCGTTCCTGCACGGATATGCCGTATGTCGCTATATTGTAGTTAACCACGAAATAAATATGTTTCAAAACGCGAAATAGCCTCAATTTAAACTGTACCTATATAAGCACTTAAAATTGGGTGTAAGCGGTATTTTTTCAGAACAACAAAAAGTTCGGAAGCGTCGTTCTACGACAGAAATTCACGGATCGTATAAACGCACACTTATGCATAATTCATGGACGTAAAAAGCGAATGTTTCTCTTTTTAATTATACATCACAGAATATTAAGCTTGAACTGCCTGCTGCGTTAATGTGGATTGGCGGATATAATCTGCATAAATATACGTCACATTTCGCTATAAAAATACAAGTTAATTGATTTATTTGCATAAAAAAATTGCACGAGTTCTGCGGACAGGCAGACGGCCCACTTGAGGGAAGACTGTTACCATAACCTATAGACACTTGCAACACCAAGGATGTTACAAATGCGCTGCTGCTCTCTAAAGGGTAATTGGAACCTGGCCACTAATCCCGGAACACAACTCAAGGTTGTTATGGCGGCACTAGACCACTGGTGGTAGTCATCCAGACGGGCAAATACTCTATGCAACGTGGCTGTGGGTTGTTATGTCGCCTCTTACGATAGGCCGCCCTGCCGCAGAAAATTGTATTCTTTATCCGTTCCGGCACGGATTAATTATTTAGAAACGTTAGGGTACAATTTTTAATGATTCGGTTGGTCAAATACGAACCAACGTTTATTACCCAGTATAGGTTAAATTATACATTTAAATTTAAAATAACTTTCATTTAAATTTTGTTTGTGTTTGTTTGAGCGCTTGTATGTGTGTCTATTATATATACAACCACATTAATAAAAAATGTTTAATAAGTCGTCTAATAATTAATTATTTCGTTCAAAGTACTTATGACTCTTCAAACATACTTAAAGACGAAAACTTTAAAGCAATTCGTCAGTAATAAAGGCGCTCTATTAATTAATTATCCATTCGTGCTATGAATCCGTTGAAGAGTTCGGTCCTGAATGTACACTGCAATTTTCTAGATAGCTTTTATCTGTTGATATATACCAATGATTAAAATTGAGTGGTCTGTTATTTCAAAATAAATACTCAAAAAATGAAATTATTATTAGTCTCCGAAAAGGATGATCGGATTTCAATGATATATTTAGGGTTTAAAACAGAAATTTAATGCTGTTATAACGAATAAAGAAATACCTAAAACAACCTTTCCACATATTATAAATTCAAATATGTACCATAATCCGATACCTACGATAACAATGTTCATTCTTGTATTATGTAAAATATTCATCACTAATAATATATCATCTTACAAAAATATTTCGGAAACGAACGACCACATAAACAAAGAACAAAATAAAAAAGCATATGGATAAAATTTTATTCAATTACCAAATCCCAACTCAAACTAAAAGCAAATTAAATCAAAGGTTAAGACGTCCGGGCGTTTCGGCGCCCCCGCCAAATTGCACGATCCACCGGCAACTTCATTATAATCCCAGTTTAGTTGCGGCAGTCCTTTGTCATTGTCGCTAACAAAATCAAGTACCTTCAAGTAAAACCTATTAACAAGTAAAACAATCCAAGCTCTACAAAAAATGTTTTTTTAAATTTTTAACAACATCTATTTATGTTTGCAATGCAAACTTTGCATGTAACCAAACCGATATACGATTAACCTAACATTTAATGGTTACCGTCACCTATCAACATGAACATTTTATAGACTGTTTATCGTTTATTTAAAAAGATCCATGTGATAGCGCTCTGTTCAAATCAAAATTAAAAATTCCAAAAATGCATTTTTTACATTGTTTAAAACTATATTCTACTCCAGATATTTTTTTATATTTTTATTGCACGAGTTCAGCAGACAGGCAGACTGCTCACTTGATGTAAAGGGGTTACCATCGCCTATGGCCATTTGCAACACCAAAGGTGCTACAAATGCGCTGCTGCTCTTTTAAGGGAGACTGGAACCTGGCCACTGATGCCGGAACACAATTCAAGGTTGTTGTGGCGGCATACTTTACACTAGCGGTGGTAGCCATCCAGTCGGAAAAACGCCCTACCACCTGTGGGTGGCTGTGGGTTGTTTTGTCGCCTCTTACGACAGGCCGCCCGGCTGCAGGAAATTGTATTCTTTCTCCGTTCCTGCACGGATAATATGTAATAAAAATCTATTTTTACCTTTTCAGAGTATCCAAATGTACATTGATAGCTATCTCCGCCTTCAGCTTATCTGGTAGACACGAAACCGCTTTCTCTTCATCCGAACACTTCTGAGTTAGCCACAAGTAGTCGAACCATTTGATGACTTTTACTTGCAAGTGTGTCGGCACTCGGCGCATACGCATGTACGTTTTCACACCATCCAATTTCGCTGTAACAAATTTTGCTTTTAAGTTTCTTTCAAATGAAAACAAAACACCCATGAAAGTAAATCAAAATATTAAAATTCTTGAATCCGTATTTTTTAAATTTTATTTTATATAAAAACTTTTTCACGTTTATTTTTACTTTTGCCTTTATATAATCATTTGGGACGGACTAAGTATAGAATTTTCTTCTATACTCTTCTATTAAAATAGCTTTAAGTCCTTTTAATTAATTTTGAATTAGTATTCGATTTGAATTTCTCTGATCTGTACGTGACGTGACGTGTAAGTACGTGAAGCAAAAACTTTGTATCCCTTTGTACGAAAATTGCGCGGACGGAGGAGTATGAAATTTCGCAAACTTATAGTTTATAATAGAAGGAATACAAAATGCTACCATTTTTTTAAAATATGCATAAAAGTACATTAAATTAATAAAAAATAATATTAGACACACTACCATGTATTTGACACACACGCGCACGCATGTACTCTTTTGTTTATTGTTAAAGTCAAATTAACAGTGTAGCCTCGGCGAAATCTGTGACTATAGAAGTATAGTCTTTGAGAACAGAACCTTAATAATGTGCAAACTTATAATTTAAATTGATTATTATGGTCGAATTTCGACCACGAGTAACCACTAGTTACTACATAAATCTAATGGCGTGGATTCTATACCTAGCCGGCAACAAGGTACCACCTAGGGCACTTTTCTAACCTTACGTGCATATTGCTACAATTGTCAAGTGGTAACGGTGCTAAAAATAGGAAGGCCTGAGCCCAACAGTGGGACGGTTCGGACTGATATTATTATTATGTAGTCGCATATACAATACACCTTTCCTACAAAACCTCATGTACATAATTATACTCGTACATTAATAACTAGAACTGTTACATTAATTAATAATTTAATAAAATAATAATTGATTAATTGAATTTATAAACTATTTTAAGTATGTGTATTTAAATTGTTTAGTACTATCTTTTTTCTGCTCCTGCCTACATTGCCAAATTAGTTAAGGATGTTTTTAAGCAGCATTGCCTGGAAGAGATCGTTTTTAGCGATAAAGCCGCGTGTTGTTTTGCCAATGAGTATTGTTCTGCATTTTGATTTTGTAATTGTTTATTTTGGTGAGCAATAAAGTGTTATCTAATCTAACTGCTAAGTAAATTTTAGATTAAGGGTTATATCAGGTTAAACGCTTTTTTAAATTTCCGTAGCCAAATGAAGCAGCGGTTACCTTTCACGTGATCCTTCATTGTATGTCAACTCACAAATACTTGGCAGATTATATTTAAACTTGATTATTCTATTACTTAGTCATCCATAGGGTTTTCTTCAAAGAAAACCAAAAATATGATGAAGACATAGTATATCAAAAAAACTTAGTAGTTAGTTACATTTATCAGTAACAAAACTGAACAACAACGCTACATTAAGTTACAAAGTTTCAAATGACAAAACGAGATGATTTAATTATGTTTTGTGTTACACTTAAACTCACCTGTCGTCTGACAACAAAGTTTAACCTATGTGGGAGGGAGGGAACCCGTGTGACAAGCGACAACTTAATGTTCACTAGAAATAATTACAATCTCGAGTTCACTAAACCGTTTAACATAAAGTTCTAATTAAGTTATACAACAATCTATCGAACGTTACATTCACGCTTGAAACATTTCATATACGTAGATAAATAGATAGATAAGTTTTTATTGTACACTAATACAAAAAATATATATAGAGACTATAACTGCCTATATCTGACTCTACTAGTATATCTGAAGGCTTCCAGACAACCCCAGGAATTAATTGAAATGATAATGTTGGCGATAGTGGTTGCCAACCACCACTATTATCATTATCAGTCAGATAATTTTTCACTGAAAATTTTATATGTATATATATGTGTGTCTTCGGATTTGTCTGTGTGTGGAAAAGTTTTATAAATATATTAAAAAAATATATACATATTAACAAAAATATATAAATCTTTATAGATGAATAAATACATAGGTACAACATTTAAATATCATGCTTTAACGGCAGGTAATATTACATTTAATTTACATTTTTAGAAATCTACACTATGATCTGACCTCTATTTCATGTACATATAGAATTTACTATTCAGAGATATATACTTTTAATTCCAGCTGAATTTTGGGCTAATACTTCCATTGATTAAATTAAAGATGAATTCAAATTAAAAAATCCCATATAAAAATAATATTGAAATAAAGAATAAGCCAATTAAATTGAGTACGTGCTTGGCAGTTTCATGATTATTATACTTCTGCAAGGGACAAATGTCGTTTCGTAGATCGAAACCAAAATAGCCCATATCTCGAAATCTATTCAATCGATATTATTCAAACTTCGCGGGAGAGGTTGGAAGGTAATAAATATTTCTCTATCTATTTATTGATTGAAATTAAAATTTGATTAAAAACATCGACCTGCTTTTTATACCATTATTTTTTCTACCTCCAGTTACGTATGTTAGTCTATTATTAAGTCTAAAGCAGTATACATTCAAGCATGCATAAAAATAAATAAACTTTACGGAAAGCAGCGAGAATAAACTAATACATATATTTATATAACACAGACCACCCAGCCACATTTTCCACCGAACGTAGTTATTGTAGCATTGTAGCAGCGGGTTGTAAAAGGAAAACAAGAAACTGTTTAATAATTTAAAAGCTCAAGCTACCATAAAACCTCCGGGTCTCAAATTTAAACAGAAGTCCTCGTTTAAAGGGATGATTGTTTACGAAAGAGCAACATCAACAATAAACGAATCTGGTCAAAAACGTGAAAAGCTCTCGAGCCTTTGTTCTGTAGTATAACTTGTGCGCGGTGTTATTAGTGCGCCGACATTTCCAGTAATTTAATCTTCCTCAAACACGGACCGGGCGCTGGGAGCGAGAGTGCGGTCACTAATCTGCGGAAACCGCTCCGCTCACGCCACGCCGCGCCGACGCGACGCAACTACGCTAGACCCACTTCCATCCCCGAAAATTGACGTGCTCTATGCGGACATGCTACATTAGTTTTGTTGCTTACGCATTTTTGTCAGAGCTGGTAAAAACAAAAATACATTTCTATCATAGCACTAGAGTTTTCTGATGCCAGCTTAGTACCTCTATTTTACTTAATCAGGTTTGTGAAGCGAAATTTCTTTACAATCATTGTGATTTGAAACTTGATGAAACGAAAAAGGGACAAAAATATAGATCTATAGGACTGATCCTGCGAGAGAACGAGATAGAATGCATTATATTTAATAATTTAAACACTATTCTCATACAGATAAAGTTGGAATTTTTTTGATGTTTTTCATTAATAGGTTCTTCAAACGCGTTTAAAGCTTAATTACTTATATTATAACGATATAATGTATAAAATGTGATGTCGTGAAATTTAGAATCCCTAACTGATGGTGAAAACCGCTAAAATCCGTTGCGCGTTAAACAGGAGTTAGTGGATATAGAGAAAGGCTGTCGCGGAAAGCAATATTGTTTTATACTATGTAAAGATAACTATTCCAACCATACTCCAGTTTGAAAATGAGTTTGTTTGGGGCTTCTTAAATGTCAAGAGTCTCACATTTATAATTAAGCAGTGAGACTACATTTATTTCTTCAAATAAAATCCTTTTCTTTCTTCGTTCTTTTTCTAATTTGTAGCCGCAAGATATTCTGTAATAAGTACTTTAAAAACCAATGCCAAATGGACAATATACGTAGGTATAAATATGCACGAAATTGGAGGACCATATGATGTCGCAAGGAAAGCTCTAAAAATAAATAATTTATAAATTCCCCTATTTAAACAAACCACATTTAATTATCTTCCAAACAGTTCCGATTGAACAAATCGATTCATTGAAAACAAACCCCATCCATGCAAAAGAGGCAAATGGAATACGAAAGCGAATTGAAGAGCTGACTGCGTATACAATTCGACGACGGCACGCGTCTAACAATTTGAATATAAACTAGATACTTAGTATAGAAGATACTGCATCCGATTGTTTACATTGTGACCAGTTCGGTTTGTGTCTAGCACAATTTCTAACTTGGTATTAAATGCGAGTGATTACTTACCGCAATGCTACTAATGATTTAACTCAATGTTTAAATACAAAGAAGTAATAATGATCTTATTCATTAAAGTATATAGTATTTTTAGAATGATATATTTAGATATATAAATAATCGAACGAACCTAAAAAAATTGAAAGAGAATGAAATTATAAAGATATAATTAGCGACCTAATCGCTAAAACACGATTACTAGGTACTGCTACATTTTTTTAAAATATTTATTATTTTAATTATTTTATTCATAGCTGACGACACACATATCATCTTAAGTATCTATATATTTTGGCGCGTTGGATATTTTAATTTATTAAACTCTTCGGAGAGACTGCGTCCCTTTGCGTATTCTACCGCCTGTACAACGGAGAGTGTTCCGAGGAACTGTTTGATCTAGTGCCAACGCCTCACTTTTACAACCGCACCGCTCGCCATCTATGGGATGTACACTTCCGTTTCCTGGAGCTCCCACACTCAACTACGAAACGGTTCTCTAAAACGTTTATTCCGCGTACAACAATGATCAGGAAAAAGCTTCCCGCCGAGGTTTCCCTCTGCGCTACAACATGGGGTCGTTTAAGAAGAGCGTTATAAAATTAAGTAGAGGCCAGCAACCCGTTGGCAACGCCCCTAGTATTGCAAACGTCCATAGGCGATGGTAACCACTTTCCTGGTCTATCCGCCTGTTTTCCTGCTTCAGGCAATAAAAAAAAACTCTCTCACACACGACATCTTAAGTATCTACAAATATATATATTTTGTACTTAGGTATTTTAATTTTATATTCATCTCTGTTACACACGTTATCTTAAATATCTATATATTTAAAAATAATATAAGTACAGCCAATGTTCTACAAATCAATTTTATCGCCATGTATTTACTATAAACAGTTATAAGAGTATTATGTGTCTAACATTGTATTACTTTAACTTCAAAAGAGGACTGAACGAGCTTGTCATAATTAATATTTTTTATCACATTATATTTGATCATACCGTGCCCACTTTTTTCGCCGCGAGGCGGGACTTTTCAGTAATCTTACTTCTCCGTATCAAACGTTTCTTCCGGACTGTTTTACCAAAGACTTATTTACAGCTGTATTTGAATAATCTTATGCTACACGACCTTTTATATTATGAGAAAAGTCTGTTTGTCACTGACGTCTTACAAACAATTTTAAAAAATGGGTAACTTTTATTTGATGATTTTCCTTAAAGGTTATCTGTCATGTGTATCTGACTCAATTATAACTTGGCTGAATGTCCAATCTTCATTGGACATATTATTTTTAGTGATGTAAATGTTTTAGGTTTTTTCTCTCTGTTGGTTTTATTATCACAAAACATTTCATTTAATATACATATAACATACATATTTAATTAGATACTGAATGCGAAATTGAAACAAATGAACAGTTTTTTATGCAACAGTAATTATCTTTTCTTCATGATATATTTAATGTTATGAATAACTCAAATCAGCCCTTAGTACACAATTTTAAAAGTAACGCGGATATTGATTGAATTATATATAGCGCATTTTCCAAAAACTTGTTTCTAAAACGATCACGATACTGACCAAATGAAAAGCAAACTAAGTAGACAATTAATGCAATTATACCGTATGTTTACAAACAGCATAAACAGGTGAGAGGCAAGTTGTTCGAATATACTCTTACTGTTTGCATAACGTAAACATTGCTCACATATGGCTTAAATTTATCGTCTTGTAATATTTATACGGTGCATGAATCGGGATATTAAGGAAGAAATAGGTTTGAATATATACAGACATGACTTGCTGGTAATTCATTAGGAGAGTAAGCAACTGGCATATACACTCTTCAGTCGTTAATAACATTAATCCACCAAGCGCCTTGGAGAATACGAAAGTGCATTAATGGATTAGAAGTAATATATACATTTATATACACACATTTATAGGCATATCTAAATGATTCCCATTTCAGACTGACTAAAATAGTACCTAGCTTTTTAGGCACACGTCGAAAGTAAAATAATCTGTTTCGAGCTTTGCTTAGTCGATTCTAGAAACGACTAAGGCAGACTCGGTCAAAAACCGATTCGTACTGCACTTGTTTTTAAAATGTTTATTGTTATATTTGCCAAAAAGAGAATTCAGGGATACGTACTTAATTTGTAAATAGATCGTGCATGTGGTATCCGCTGACAGCACATTTAGTACAGACGATGAAGGCTTCAGAAGTAAAGTTACATGCATGCGTTGTGCAAAGACAGAAAATATAAAAATAAATAAAAATAGGCTATTGAAGGTCTTCTAGCTCAGGCTAATGTTATGAAACAAGTAACTGAACGAAAAAAATGTAAAATGTAACTATACCTATTTCCAGCTTCCATAGAGCCAAGGGAGATGCTCCAAATGTTTTGGGTATCATACGAGATAAAACAGTTGATGGTTTATACAGAGTAGGGACGAAAGACGGAACAATAAATACCCTTTTTTGAGAAATCAGATACAAGAATGCAAAGAGAATTTTCTTAATTTTAAAGATGTGCCTGACGTTATAGCCGTCTCTAAGAGAAATCAGTTCAAAAGATTCTAAGTTCGGTTGCCAAGGCTTTACTATAAAATGCCACTGTAACAAAAATGCTATTCGAAATTATGTAATTGTAAATTATCAACAAAAAACGTGCAATTCGTATTGCCATAACGCATTACCGTTTTTTTTAATTACTGACATCAGTCCTAATTCAAAATAAGAATAAAAAAAATATTTTTCGCTTAAGTTAAGTATAAGACATTTGACTGTCATAAAAAGTGTAATAAATTTCAAAAATCACGTGGGTGATCTACCAAAATTATCGTCTAAGGTAAATGTGAAAATAATACTATGACAACAAATTTAAAGAAGTTATGCATACGATTATAGGTAAGCGGAGAAGTATAAGGTAACCATTCATGGATAGTTGTATGTTTGACCCTTCTATGTGGCCTTAGCTAAGGAGTCAATTGTCATTAATTTTGATATGTATGTAAAAGTACTTTCGATAACAGGTTTAGATGAACATAGTACCCATACTTTATATTCAGAATAAGAATTTAAATCGAATGAAATTTTCAGCCAAATCGGTACAGCCGGTCTTGAGTTATAAATAGTGTACCTAACACGACTTTCTTTTATATATATATAGATGTACTAGTTTTTGTGCCACATCAATTTAAAATATAAGTAAGCGAAGGTGCTACTTTATTCAGTTGAAAAACTACTAATACACACATGTGTCAGAAATATTCCCATCTAGCGGTAACATACAGAGACTACATTTCGGGGCATCACGTGAACCTTGTAATAGGAACAGGTTTATACAACCGATACTCTTTTATCTTATATATAAAATAGTTTAATCTTATCAATGAAAATATTTAAACGGTCTTTTATCGTTGTTTAATATCCAAATAATAATGTTACTAAAATAAGTATAGTTAACAATTCGTACAGATAAAAAGAACACACATACGAGTATAGCTGGGCTTTGTGAAGATACATAATACCTAATAGGTCGATGATGGACTACTTTGAATGCCATGTAAAGTAAAGGAGAATAATTGTGTAAGCAGATCCTGGCAATAGCCCGGAAAACCCTGGCGGATTACTTGGCCTGGGGTAACCAGCGACACTAAAGAGTCAACAAGATCATTTATTGTAGAATTGTAGGCTCGGGTGGCGCGCTCGCGGACTGGCAGGCACATGGGGCGCACGCTGGCGACGGCGGATCGATGTCGGGCGGACGCGCGCGGGACATCCTCCCGTTGGGATGGGGTGCGGCGCCCGACTTTCGCCGAGCTATTTATAGCATTCAAGCCGCTGACCTATTTCGCTGCAGCGCCGCCGAGGAAGGTCACGGATTCAGCCTGCTCTCTGCCGTCGCGGCGCCATTGTCTTCTCAACCAAGCTGCAGCGCTAATTAAAGTTGTTGACACTTTGTCGCTCTACGTTTAAAGCGCTCGCCTTATCGTTGCCGCGAATCAATTATTGGTATAATTTGATTGTGTTTGATTTAAATTGTAAATTATTCAACTGTTAAACAATATATTATAATTATCACCATCACATTGTTATAACAATGTGATGGTGATATTCAGGTCCCGACAAAACATTTAAACTGATCGTAACTCTTTTAGGGTCGTCTTCTTTTGTTTACTTTGTATTTAAAAATTGTGATTAGAAAACAGCCCATTGTTTTATTGTACTCTTTTGTGGCAGTTTGCGACCCAGTCATTAGCCAGGTGTGGCGGATTAAGTCGACTTAGATACGGGGACATTGCATTTGTGCAGTATAAAACGATGACCTGATGGAGGGGGGAGGCAGTCAAGCGAGAACCACGAGCGAAGCAGGACGTGTGTACTACAATTGAGAATCTTATTAGTGACGGACTTTGCGCGTTTTACTAAATTACGACCTTCTGCATTACGATTGGTCTTGTTGTGTTCGCTTATATTTGTACCTGTGTTTGTAGTATTAAAAAACTTAGTAATTCTAACGGCATTTTAATTCGAACAATATTATATAGTAATACTGGTTATGTCGAAACTTAGAATAAATACAATGTCATTTCCTTAAACTAGCGCTAATGGAGTACCGAAGACAGTGGTAAATTGATTTTATAGGATAGACGGGTCGGAAGATGCCCGTATACCGGCGGCGACGCATACCGGCACGTTTACCTGCTTAATAAGCTAATGTATTGTGACGGCCACGCTGAAGAACGTTCGTCCAAGCAACCCTCTTCTAAGCATAGCGGGCATTCCCTTTAAATTTTTCTCCACGCCTCTATAATTAAAGTCTTGTTTGGACAGCTAAAAGATATTTGTTACAAACTATTACCTGTTGGTATATTTAAGCGTTCTAGTTCCTCAATAATAATCATATCGTTGAATGATGTATGTACGTAAACTACCTACGTTTACTACGTTGTTACTATGTATAATCTAAAAAACATGAAATTAAAAATTAGTGCAATTGTCATAACACTCATCAAAATCTTGTTTCAGTAAAACTCAAGCACACAAATTATTTTAAGTGTTTACAAATTAAAGGTAAGAACTGTCTTACTATAATTGTCAGATCGAGCAAATGAAAGTAATTTTACGAAGACGAACAATATATAATACATTCCACGTTACTCTAAGCGGATAAGCTATTCATATACATCACACCGAACACACACACAAAAGCACACACACAGACGCAACATACGCAAGCGCTCACACTTCCGTACTATAAATATGTATTTAATAACGTTTCATTTTATGTATAGAAAATTATATGATCCTGCGATACAGGCTTTGCCTAGTGTAGGGTTCTTTAGAAGACATATCTCGCTCAAAATGTAAACCAGGATAACGAACCTTAGCACAATCTTTTGTTATAGCTCGGTCTCTTCTCGAGGTCGCCGGCCTTCAGCCGGCACCCGGAGAGGCAGGTACGCGCATTACTTCCCTCCCTGAGGTAGGATCCGGAACGATGGAGGCCCTTAGCTACTAGGTAAAGCAAGGGACTTAACAACTACCCCCGTTTCGTAGTGGAGTGTGTTCTCCCAGGGCACACTTCAGCACTTTATGCGCTGGATCGACTGCTGAGTAACTATGTTCTACATCTCAGTCTTTCCTTCACATCAAAGCGCAGGGCCGCGAAGGGAGGAGGGGTTTTTTAGTGGGTATTGAGGTTGCTCGCCCGTGCGGCATCGCTCGGAGTCTCCACACTCCTCTGTGTAGTCCATAGCGGACGGAGCGCAAGTAGAGCATACAATTGCTAGCGTTACCGCCCCCCGTGGATGCGTGCCGTTTCCTAGTGACGGCCCAGAGAGTGCGTAAATCGGTTAGTTAGTCATTTTTCCCCGCCTCAAAAAAAAAAAAAAATCTTTTGTTATAGCTTTGTCAGGTAATGAGAAGTTTGGTTAAATAAATTTGAATATATAAAATCTTACATATTGGTGATCTTCGTATGCAGGTTTCTTGCACCCACAATAAGTGACAATTAAATAATAAACACATTCGATCAGGCTCTTTCCAATTTTCGACCCTATATCAGTATAAAAATGGGATAAAATTGTGCTGTGCTAAATACAGCCGAATCCTTTATCTTAACATCTATTATTTACTTTACTCTAATAAAAATTCGTGAACTCGACCTGGGTCAATATGTATTGCGAAAATTGGTAGCCAATGAAAACAGAATTTACCTTGAAACTCTTTCCTAGCTGTGCTGACCGACGTGACAATATTCGCGACGTGGCCCAGCACAGTGGCGAACAAAAGCAGCCCAAAAAGGAGCTGCGCTATCACGAACACGTACTCTCCTTTACTCCTCGGCCGTGGCAGGTCACCTGGATATGAACAACACTTTTAATTAACTTGCCAAGCTTGCTAAGCTAATAAGTTTTGTTAAGATACACTAGTGTGTACATATATACATTAAACATAGTTCATGTGTTTTCCACACAAACAGGATTTTTGCTTAAAGACTAAATTTTCTATTATTCTTCTTTTAAAGCTTAATACGTTTTGGGAAAACAAATTGAACATCAAATAAGATAATCAGCCTTTAAACCTTAAATATGTTAAAGCAATAATAGTCACTTAAAATTGCAAGTAGAATATCGGGGGTAGTAAGATTTATATATGAACAATCATTGGCATCAAGGCAACACAAAAATGTTATAATGTACATAAATATAAAATAGCAATATTCTATAATATACAGCAATATAAAAGAAACAATGTGTACAGGTGTTCCGCGCTTAGCCACCTTATTTGGACACGACATGTTTACACGCCAGAAGCGTGCATCCCCCAACAAAGTGAGAGGCTTACCCACTCGACAATCGCCTGGTTCGCGGTTCGGTTCAGCTACTGTCCCGCGAGCGTAGCCTTAATTCGGGTGATTAAATTAATAGCCGTGAGTTCCACACTATCATATTATAAATCACCAAAGCTAATATTTTATATTTATCCGCAATATCGTGGAGAAGCAGCTGGCTATGGGCCGAAAGGTTTTCTGCGGTTTTGTGGATCTTGAGAAAGCATTTGACAGGGTTGTGCGGAAGGACCTCTTGGACATATTGCCCGGATATGGGATTGATGGCCATTTGCTGCGTGCTGTACAGTCCACTTACGAGGACTGTATGGCATGCGTGCGGGTGGACGGCAGCCTGTCGCCCTGGTTTGATGTCAATATTGGCGTCCGGCAGGGCTGCGTGCTGTCGGCTTTGCTGTTTGTCCTATATCTGGACAATTGTCTCCAGAGATTAAGATTGATGGATGTTGGGGTGCGGATGGGTGATGTAGTTGTTAGCAGCTTGCTTTATGCGGATGATGCCGTGCTTTTAGCCGAATCGCCATCAGAACTGCAAACACTAGTCACAATGATGAAAGATGACTGTCAGGCGAGAGGCTTACGTTTGAATGCGAAGAAAACAAAGGTGATGGTGTTTGAACGAGAAACAACCAGAACGAATGCAAGGATAATGGTCGATGATGTTATGCTGGAACAAGTGTATGAGTTTGTATATCTCGGATGTGCTTTTAGCAGGGATGGAAGGTACACCGCTGATATAGAAAGAAGAGTGAATTTGGGGAATAGTGTGAATGGAGCGTTAGGTAAACTTCTAGGCGCTAAGAACCTCAGCCAGAAGGCCCAGCTTGCCATACACAACGCGGTGCTGGTACCTACGCTCACGTATGGAAGCGAGAGTTGGGTATGGAATAGAGAGCACGAAAGTAGAGTAAACGCGGTCGAGATGCGAGCACTGCGCAAAATCTGCGGAGTGACGCTCGCGGACCGCGTTCGTAATACCGAAGTAAGAAAGAGAGTTGGTCTGAAAGAGAGTGTCGGGGTGAAGGTAAGGAAAGGAATGCTCCGGTGGTTCGGGCATGTGGAAAGAATGTATGATGAAAGAATGACTAAACAGATATACAATGCAAAAGTGGATGGATGCAGAAGTCGCGGAAGGCCACGACACACCTTCCATGATCAAATTGATCGTGTACTAGCAGAAGGTGATGTCAGGAGCCTTAAGAACAGACGTGCGTGCATGACAAGAACTATGAATGTCAAAGAAGCAAGTGAGGTGTGTAAGAATAAGCCTAAATGGCGCTCTGTTGTTCGTGCCTACCCCGCAAGGGACCTGGCGTGAAGTTATGTATGTATGTATGTAATATTTTATATTGCCAACAGATATTATAATATAATTCCATTCGTCATGATTATAAAGAACTTATACTTTTCTTTTCAATTTTTTAAATTTAAAATAATTCTAATAAATTGTATAGTTTATTTGACAATCATCACGAACTATATCATACTTACCTAGGGACAGGAATAATGAAATTTGTAATTAGTTTTATATTCACCATTTGAAAGTTCAAATAATACCTGAGATATCTTAAAGTTGTTTAAGTTTCCAGTATAGATTCACAACAGTTAGTTGTAAGTAGGTATTCCGTTTTGTTATTATTTCATTGTTTTGTTAGGGTATATTATTATACAATTCATATATATATATACACACACACACAGAGAGAGAGAGAGAGAGACACACACACACTATATATATATATATATATATATATATATATATATATATATATATATATATATAGTGTCTGTCTATCTGTTCCGTTTTCACGTACAAACTACTGGACCGATTTGGCTGAAACTCAGTATATATATATTTTCGATACCGAGGATGAACATAGGATACTTTTTATCCCGATGGGATAGTTTCCGGGATAAAATGATATTTGTCTGTTTGTTTGTTATGCTTTTACGGAAAAACTACTGGACCGATTTGGCTGAAATTCGGCACGTATGTAAATTAAATACTGAGGATGGACAAGGGATAATTTTCATTTTGGCCTTTTTGGTAATTTTGGCCTTTTTGATCATTTTGGCCTATTTGATCATTTTGATCTTTTTGGACATTTTGGCCTATTTGGTAATTTTTCCTTTTTTGTCATTTTGGCCTTTTTGGTCATTTTGGCCTATTTGGTAATTTTGGCCTTTTTGGTAATTTTGGCCTATTTAGTCATTTTGGCCTATTTGGTCATTTTGGCCTATTTGGTCATTTTGGCCTTTTTGGTCATTTTGGCCTATTTGGTCATTTTGGCCTATTTGGTAATTTTGGCCTATTTGGTCATTTTGGCCTTTTTGGTAATTTTGGCCTATTTGGTCATTTTGGTCTATTTGGTAATTATGGCCTATTTGGTCATTTTGGCCTATTTGGTAATTTTGGCCTATTTGGTCATTTTGCCCTATTTGGTCATTTTTGCCTATTTGGTCATTTTGGCACGTATTGATCATTTTGACCTTTTTGTTCATTTTGGATTTTGGATAGTTTCCGGGATAAAATGATATTTGTCTGTTTGTTTGTTATGCTTTTACGGAAAAACTACTGGACCGATTTGGCTGAAATTCGGCACATATGTAAATTAAATACTGAGGATGGACAAGGGATAATTTTCATTTTGGCCTTTTTGGTAATTTTGGCCTTTTTGATCATTTTGGCCTATTTGATCATTTTGATCTTTTTGGACATTTTGGCCTATTTGGTAATTTTTCCTTTTTTGTCATTTTGGCCTTTTTGGTCATTTTGGCCTATTTGGTCATTTTGGCCTTTTTGGTAATTTTGGCCTATTTAGTCATATTGGCCTATTTGGTCATTTTGGCCTATTTGGTCATTTTGGCCTTTTTGGTCATTTTGGCTTATTTGGTCATTTTGGCCTATTTGGTCATTTAGGCCTTTTTGGTCATTTTGGCCTATTCGGTAATTTTGGCTGTTTCGGTAATTTTGACCTTTCTGGTGATTTTGGCCTTTTTGGTATTTTTGACCATGTCGGTCACTGTGGCGTTTTTGGTCATTTTGGCCGATTTGGTCATTTTGGCCTTTTTGGTCATTTGGCCTATTTGGTCATTTTGGCCTATTTGGTCATTTTGGCCTTATTGATCATTTTGACCTTTTTGGTCATTTTGGCCTATTTCGTCATTTTGGCCTATTTGGTCATTTTGGCCGTATTGATCATTTTGGCCTATTTGGTCCTTTTGACCTATTTGGTCGTTTTGACCTATTTGGTCGTTTTGGCCTTTTTGGTCATTTTGGCCTATTTGGTCATTTTGGCCTCTGGTCATTTTGACCATTTTGATTATTTTGGCCTTTTTGGTAAAGTTTTGTAATTTATTTTGTTGACAGATAGACGGGGGATGGTATATATAATTAGCGATATAAAATGAAGTGAATCTTCCGTGGGCAAATACATAAAAATGTAATATAATATAACCTGTAGCACTTGCTCTTTAAACAAGAGACACGCACTAGAGGTTAACCCGCGGCGCAGCCGCGGGGTAAACTCTAGTATACTATAGTTAGCAAAGCCACGGAACAAATTACTGTCAAAGATACGAGTCAGCATCTATTTATAGTTGTAAGCGTTGGAATAGTGTGGATGATAGAATTGGATATATTGATGATCAGCCCATTAACGTCCCACTGCACGCATACATTCTGAACAAAGGTCAGGTAAATGGTATTTCAAACAAACTGACACATGTATCTACAATGTAGGTAAATATGACAGTTTACATATTTGCAATAGGGGTAGAATTACTTTAAAATAATCTATGCAAAAACACGATTGCGTGTGCTGCGTTCAAAGCCTCTTTGTCGAATCAATGTCGAACTGAGCTTCAGGGCAAGTATTTCATCTCTCCTGAGACAACACATCAATCACATTTAAAGAGTTTATTATAAGGGGTTTATGATTCTTATCAGGCGTCAATCAGTGATCTATTACCATAATATATAGAATTCTCTACAGTCCAAACTCACTACCGCAACAATAAGTAAAGTTTTCAAAATCAAAAAAATAACATTATGTATGTTTATATTGTAATTTATATAAATTAGAGTATAAATTCCTTTATATTTACATTATATCTATTACATAACCCTATCCATACCAAGTTTCTGTCGATCCAAAAGTTGTCTGAAGAACTGGCTTTCAGCGATAAGACCGCCCTTTGTAATTATCATTAGCATTGTATAAATGAGTTTATTTTGTAACATGTGTGCAATTAAGTATTTTCTATTCTAAAATTTAGTGTGTATAATGACGAAAAATACTAAGAATGATAATATAATCGCTTCGTTCATTTTTATTTTCAAAACATACTTTTATTGTTTTTTTGAAGTGAATCTTCTTTAGAATCGTTGTGATTTTGAACTCGATGATACGAAAAAGTTACACTAAAGAAAAATAAACACATAAATCTATAGTACTAAGCCCGCAAGAGATTAAGATACAAGTTTTACATTGATCAGTGCAGATTAGAGAGACAATAAGACCGATAATTGAATATAGGGCCAATTTGGACCGAAATAAAACTGATAATAATATTTTTAGACTAACAGTGAAAAATTGAAAGTACTACTTAAGAAGTTTATTTTCTATTATAATATTTATACGGATGTATACTAAAGGAATTTTATTTATATTAATAAAAGAACAGACGAGCATGCATGATAAGATCTGTGAATGTCAAAGAAGCAAGTGAGGTGTGTAAGAATAAGCCTGAATGGCGCTCTGTTGTTCGTGCCAGGGACCTGGCGTGAAGTTATGTATGTAATAAAAGTTAGAGAAGAATTATCTGTGAGTACATTCTCTGAAGCTTCCCTTGTAGTGCATGTGAACTGCAGACATTTTTTTTAAATTTTAACATCTCAGTATTAAATTAATTTCTACAGAAGTCCTAATAAAAGCTACGATCAAACGAAACAACCTATGTAGTACATAGTTAGGTAGCCGAACCTAACCATTATAGAAACATTTTACAATGACTAAAAGTAACATCAGTTGTGTATTAACTTTGATTTACATGAACTTGAAACATACATACAGAAAAACAAATATGCATAAAATAAAGTAACTTTTAATTAATGTTAACGGACCATTATCTAACTTTAAGCGCGGCTGTTGACAAATGGTTACTTTAAAGCGGTTATGTATCATCAAACCTGAAAACGTAAACCAACCGTTATAACAACGCAGCGTTCTCATAATAACCAATACACCCGGAAAAGCAAACATTTAACTTTATTACACAACTCTTCAAATACACTCGACCTTATTCCGAGAGAAAATGTGTTTGTAACGATTTGTATTTATTGAATATAAATTCCCTAACGAGTGTTCGGTCTGTGGCGTACCCGAATGTACGAAGGTATCATAAGCAGGTATAGAGTAACACCCCCCCCCCCTTTTCCCTCTCTACAAAAGACGGATGGCCCCTCAAAAGATGACAGTGACATTTGGGCCGCTCACGGATCCACTTTTTACGGATAACATTATTAAAATAAGTTAAACAGATCCCGAGGCATATAAAAAGTTGTTCTTTATTGTTTACAACATGTTTACGAGTGGCAAAATAACTATATTAAAGTCCTTTAAACATTCTTGTAGCTTCTACTATGATAGTCCTTTCTGTATTACCATTATTAATCGTGATTCTTGATAGATTCCACTTTATTACTTAATCTGCTCTTCTTAACATCTTTAGACTTGTTTCTTTGTCTCCCTTATCTTGCTTCAGTATAGTCTAATGGCCAAAGTTTTATAAAATTCGATTCTTACCGCTGTCTTAATATCGTACATAAATTTGTAAGTCTGATGAAAATCTTATATTTTGTTATACAATATTACATTAATACTAGTGTAGCACTAAGTTGTATGGCTATGTAATTAAAAGTACGTAAGTTCTTATATGTTAGGTACTTTTAGTTTGTGCCTAATTTCTGTTTAAGAGTCTTATTAGACAGATACCTATAGATATAATATAAAACAGTTCCAATTGAACAGAATTACTGATTAATATGTCGTAAGAGACTCGTATAACTATTTGTGTATTGTATTGCCACAACCTTGACTCCGACAAAGACGAATTCCACGTAGAGATCTATAGAAGCACATTTTATTACCTGTCGGCATTTGAACTAATTGTAATATTTTGGTGCTGTCTTCTTTTGTTTACTTATTTATTGGCATACGTTTCTGGTACTGTGAAAATCAGGCTGTTGTCTGTTGTACTAGTTTACGATCGCTTGCAGGCTACCTCATTAGCCAGGTGTTACGGATTATAAAGTACACGTTGATTCTAAAAAAATCGATCCATGTTGCCGGGCACATTGCATTTGTGCAGTATAAAACGATAGCCTGATTGAGGGAGGGGGCAGTCAAGCGACGATTACGATACGGGCGTAACGTGTACATTCGGGAATCTATTAGTGACAGACTTTGCGCGTTTTATTGAATTACGTCCTTCTTCATTACGTTTAGATTTGTTGTGTTTGGTTATATTTGTACCTGTGTTATACGTGTTTGTATAGTTCTCATAAGCTCTATAATAATTTCAACGGCATTTTAATTCGGTTCCGGTAATTCGTAACAGTATATTATACGTCATACCATAGAAGCAGTATACTACCTCTTTTTATGGTCATGCGTACACATTAACTGTATATATGAAAATTATTTTCAATTATTGTAATATTCTAACCTTTCTAAGGAACAAAAATTTAAGTAAAGTACGTAATAAAATCGTCAATTCATTTTACACAAATTATAACGAATAAGTTGTCAAGACCAGAACAAGTTTCGCTATAGTTTACGAAATGCGAACCAAACTATATTTACCCTCACCGGGTGTTTAAAAGGGGCTACGTATTGAACCGGAAACGCTTTTGTACTGAATACGAGTACCAGTAATAACTTCGATATAATTATTTCGCGCGAAACACGAAATTGGAACAGCACATAATTTCAGATGTTAAGTAATCGAATTTAATATATAATTTAATGGAACACCATTCCGTTTTAATTTCGTACATATGTAGGAACTGCTTGTAGGAGATACGCTTTGAATGAATTGAGGTTAAATAATAATACATTGATTACATATATATCAATGTTTGTTATTTATTAAGGTTGTGAGAATTGATCTCTCGTTCCAAGTCGATCTCAATGGGCTATGGAGCGAGCTATGTTGAGTGTTTCTCTTATGGATAAAATTAGAAATGAGGATATCCGTAGGAGGACCAGGGTAACCGACATAGCTCGCCAAATTAGCAACTTGAAGTGGCAGTGGGCCGGTCACGTTTGCCGTAGGACCGATGGCCGTTGGAGCAGACGAGTCCTGGAGTGGAGACCGCGTCTCGGTAAACGTAGTGTCGGACGCCCTTCAGCCCGATGGA
Source organism: Dendrolimus punctatus (assembly GCA_012273795.1). Classification (NCBI taxonomy): domain Eukaryota; kingdom Metazoa; phylum Arthropoda; class Insecta; order Lepidoptera; family Lasiocampidae; genus Dendrolimus; species Dendrolimus punctatus. The sequence continues at coordinate 18,009,002 of CM022531.1, read as the reverse complement.
CCGACGACCTATGAAGGTCGCCGGTAGGCGCTGGGTGAGGAAACCGGAGGACAGGGATGAGTGGCGCCGTGTTGGGGAGGCCTACATCCAGCAGTGGACTGCAAATGGCTGACGACGACGTCGAGAATTGATCGAATACATTTTATTGTATTGTGAATGTAATATATTGGCAGCATCTAATTATATTTCACTTTACTGTCCAAGTTGCAGCAAGTTAAAGGCATATATTCAGCTGTCTATGTTACGTCACGGCAATCTTCCTAAAACCTATTTAGTCTTGTATGTATGGATACAAATTGACAAGATTAAGTCTAAGCCTCCAAAATTATTTCGGGAATACAGAGTATATACACCTCGCTTGTCCAAGGTAGATTAGCAGGTTGCATCCATAATTTATCTCGATATATGAGACTAGCTGAACCGTGCCCACTTCGCTGAGCATTAGGAAAAAAAATCACAATCAAATATACCCCATGTCACTCAGGAATAATGTAGCTTTCCACTGGTGAAAGAATTTTCACAATATGTTAAGTAGATCTAGAGATTACCCCTTACAACGTCACAAACTCACGAACTTTATCTCTTTATAATATTATTAATTACCTCTTCATAATTTTATTAATTAATAAGAAAGTAGAGATTTCATCAGGGTGCATTATTTTACCATCAGCACGTAATAACAATACACACTTTAAATTAGAGAAGTTGTCTTAAGTGAAGCATACTTCCCGATTTACAGTCGACTCTGCGCCAATGGAAATGCGAGCGCATTTGCCACTAAGCTACCACACCACACCTACAAGTTACACAGTATTTTCTGCATACCATTTAAATTACTTAAATATTATTTGTAAGTATAACAAAAGTACGCTACTACAAACGCAAAGATGTCTCGAAGCTAATTTACTTGTAAGTTATCAAATTCAATATGGTGACTTTAATATGCATCCATGAATATGGATCCTTAGAGCTTATTACCTGTTATACTTGGCAAGCTGGCAAAATGATCACCAATAAAAGGAACGGACCATGAGAAATTGTAACGCCTTTTTATTGTACTCATAAAAATGCATTATCTCGTTAGCATTATGTTAGTGTCGTGAAAGTGTGAATGCCTTGCGCACTTTCAGCACATTTGAATTATAATCGCTTTTATGATCTTTTGAGTTTATTCAGGAACTGTACTTTCAGTTCCGTATTATTTATACGCTAAACGAGACTTGCAATGACATGAAAAGGTCTCGTGGCCCTGTGGGACTCGTGCGTTCTAAAATACTTTCTAATTTAGAGGAGCTCTCATTAGAAGTGTGTGTTCGTACAGAGTAATGTACTAGATACAGACTAGAACACTTTTATAAAACTGATTTCATTAGGTGAATGCTTCTTTTAAAATGTATGTACCTAATAAATATATTTAAACATAAACTGGCAATTACTAATACCTAATGCTTTGTGCATGTTCAATACTAAAAAAGAAACATAGTTTCAATATCCACAAATTATCTATAATGCAAAACATTGTGATAAGTTAAAAATAAATAAATTAAATTTTACATTTTGATGTCGGTTGTAAAACTTTCTTTTAAATTTGATATTATACTCAGATTTTACGTATATAAGCGTCAAAACTCATATTTGTATAAATCTAAATAATAAAATACACTGTGATAAGTAAATAAACTCTTTAACCGTTGATTAGCGATTGTGAGATCCCGATAACGAGGATTAAAAAAATGAATCTTCAGGAGTGAAAGAGTCACAGTCGTATATAGCCAAGAACTTTTGTGGTTGTTGTTTGCCGTGGACCGGTACAATGTCGGATGCGCCCTCAAGATGGATATCGCCAGAGAAAACATCCAGGATTTTCTGGGCAAAAAGCAACGCGAGGACTTTCTAAAGTACGCAACAAAAATCGCGAAGGTATTAAACATGAGGAACGGGTCAATATGTAACACAGGCAATATATAATTGTATAAGTACAACCAGTCTAAGGGCCGCTTGCATAATAAGATTGCTTAAATTTATTTAAGAAACACAAAACGTATTTAACACCCTTAAATACAATTAGCGTCTTGCACAACGCAAAGTTTGCCGCGAAATATGTTTAAAGAACTGTCAACACATTTTGTGTAATACGTATTTACTCAGTTTAATATGATTAATTAATTTTATTTAAAGGCAATCATTATGCAAGGGGCCCTTAAAGTACAAAACATAATAAAAAATAAAACCTTGAAAGATATTGTATCAGTAGAATATGAGATGTAAACACGTAAATAAATAGTGAATATAAGAAAATGTAGATTAAATTGATAAAAATATAATTGGAACAAGATATTAGGACCTGTACCAAAACAAAAAACAAATAAAAATAGGCATAAATGCATTTAGATTATGAAATTAAGACAAAGAGTAACATGTAATAGAGATTAAATTTGATTAAAAAGAAAAGAGAGAAGAAAAATAATAAAGAACACCTCCAATTTTTATTATCTCTAGTGTTAAAAGTAGAATTAAAACGAGACAAGAAAAGAAAGTCACTGTCTTGGCATGGGACGGAGGAGTAGGCGAATTAAAAAAAAACAGAGACCTTTCCCGGAATGGTGTCAAGAAACAAGAAACCTTCGTACGAAAGACCTTGATGCTAGAAGCTATAACCGCAATGGAAATTGGAAAACCAATGGAAAATTATACGGTTTCTCTTGCGAACGAACTTTGTAAAAATAAATTCGGTTTTGCAAGTTATCTTTATGCCAGCGGTAGAAAATTATAATACGAAATCTAGATAGTATCGTAGTATCGTCACATAACATCAAGTGAGATTGCGGTCAAACGCAAACATATAAATAAAACATAAAAGAAAAAAAAGTAATTAAATTCCTGAGATGTCTGTTTTTAAGCTGTTTTTACCATAACAAACAATGGCCGGTAAAGGATACGTCAGAGAGGTCATTATTCACCTATTAGGTCAGTCTTCTTTGTTTACTTTTTTTGCAAAAATCTTATACTAACTGGTGTTTAATTTTGTACGTATATTTGTTGTGCATATAGCGCTAAACTTCGGCTGATGTCACTTTAAATGAGTTTTTTTAACGCCAGTCTACCTGTACCTACCTAAATGCTGCAGTATAATATCGTCCCGGTAATAGAAGTAATTAAGTACCTACATGCATAAAAATTACCAAAACACCATAAATTTCAGTAAATATTTTATCATGCTTGAAAAGACTTGATTGAAACAAGATTTTCCCCTTTATTCCCGGCATAAATCACGCCTTCTTCGTTTCACAATTCAATTTTCAGAACCCTCAAGAGTAATTAAAAAGATGCCCATGGCTTATAATCATAAATTAAATGTGGTTTGATTATTCTCTCAATGACGAAACCCGCAGGTTAACTCGTTATTAATATTACTAGAAAAATTCCCGACATTCGCTGTGTAGAACTAGATGTTGAATTAAACTTTTCCTATTATGACTTCGACTAATACACTACAAATAAGGCTTATTATTGCGTTATAAAGTTCAAGAGCTTGCGGTTGAATCGCAACTGTTTAAAGGGGATTATAGACTCCTTACTACCTACACATACTCGCCATAAAACATGTGCACTGTCCGCAATAAAAATATATTAAGTTCACACAACAACAAGACGTGTGTAAGAATGGGCCTGTGTGGCGCTCTGTTGTTCGTGCCTACCCCGCAAGGGACCTGGCGTGAAGTTATGTATGTATGTGCATAAAACAAGAAAGTTTTGTGCTTACTGCCCATCTAAAGACTGCGTCTTATGCTATTACAGAAATAAAGGTGTTTTATTCTATTCTTTCCTTAGGAATATAATTGTATCTAAACACCCACCAACTGTTATACGAACGGCTCGTTAAAAAGAGTTCAAAATCTTAGCAAATATATTCAGCATATGATTTTGAATAACACTTTATTACGAGCCTACAAACGTCGTATAACCATAAATGACCAATACTAAGGAATAAAACTTTAGTACATTTCATGAAATCAAAAGCTAAATAGAACTTTCAATTTATAACGGTTTAAAGTTTTAAAAATATATTTTAGATAATAAGACTAGACTAATAAGACGCTAATTTAAAATATTAATTGAGATTTTCTACTAAGGACGGACTGGTAACGCCTACTGTGATGAGAAAGTGTGTTATTCCATTATGAGTAAGGGAGTCAATCTACATTAATAACTAGCTGCACCTCCCATGTCTCTCCCGCGTGGTGATTGAAAATCATCCTAATTCCAAAATAAAAAGATTTTTTCTAAAATAAAACTCATTAATTTTAAATTAAGCCTTAATTAATTAAGTAATTAATTTATTCCTTATTACGTCAGCGACCTGCCAATAAAAGTCCCGTCAAAATCGGTACAGCCGTTGCAGAGATTAGCCGGAACAAACAGACAGACAGACAAAAAATGTTATTTTGGTGTATGTACCGTACCGTATGTATAATCATATCGACGGTTAAAAGGTAATAAAATAAGCGACATTTTGGTCGAAAATGAGTTATGAATGCCATCCTACTTAAAATTTTTTGCTCTTTCGAATGCGCTCACTCCCATGGCTCTACGATGACTTTCGTGTCGTTTATGCCCAAGCAAAAAACTGCGTTTTTGAAGTGTCATTTCATTTAACCGACCGAATTTTGGGCCTTTTTTACTCTAAAGGCGCTTGTACCTCTGTAAAAATGGCATCACCTTTGGGTTATAGTCGGTAATACATTTTTACTGTCGTAAAGGCTCCAGGCGTATACTACTGTTTACCATTAGTACCTTTTTTGAAAGCTGTAACTAATGCCTCTTTACCATTGTCGTTAAAGACATTAAGCGTCAGTTATACCCTACTACCATTTACAAGTTTAAGTTTACAAACATCCTACTGATTTGTTTGCTAAACACTGTTTCTTATGCTCCATTACCTTTTGGTATAATAATGAGAATTACCACTTATACTTTTTACCCTTTTATGTTATTCTGCAGTCTTGTGTCTTATGCCCTATTACCTCTTGATATAAGGATGTCAAATGTAGCTAAGTCTACACTACCCTTCGTTTTTATTCAATGTAGATGTAACTTATGCCGAATTACTCCATAAAGAAAATAAGATCAATTGATTTAAGCGACATTAAACCACATAAAACAACGTGGAATCAAATAAATAAAACTACCATTTAATGCTTTTATTTTTTTTATTCTAGAGCTGTTTCCATTTTCACGATATGACAAGAAATTAAAAAGTTATCTCCATTTTTCTGAAATTTTAAACTTTTACCTGCTCTCCTGAACAATTTAGTTTTTGTCGCTTATACCCTATTACCTTTTAACCGTCGATATGCATGTAGTAAAAAGCGGTTCTTTCAATATTACAAAGAGACACTTCAATTTTATTTATATATATAGATAGTAGATTTTTCCACAAGCGATGAAAGAAATATATATAGGCACGATATGGTACGCACGAGCGTAGCGTGGATGCTAATAGTTCGATCGCCTAAATAAGTATTTTATCCGAGGTGAACCCTCTGCTTTTTATTTGAAATATGAGAAAAATAAACAAAACCTGAATAATCAGAGAGAAAAGATATAAATGATTATCAGTCATAAAAGAAAATAACCTGAAATAACAAAATAAAAACCTGATCAGTAAAACAAACGGTTACTTCTCAAATAAAATTCAAGTAAACCTCTATTTCATTTCTCATACATTGAAAGTAACCCTGAAGTGGCCTGATCAGAGGGATGAAAACAGTACGTTTCGTCCCTGCAAAACGTTTTTCCTTGCTGTCAAAAAAAATATTATGCGATACATAGATAATACTCCATTGAAATATTACATGAGCTTTGCATTTGTTAGAGGATGCAATTTTATTTTGTCGCGCCTACGGACTCTACCTCATAGGTGGCGGGGAAAACGGGGAACCTTTTCTACCTGCTTAACATTCGATAAGTTAAATTTGGTATGTTCTATGGTAAAGAAAAAAGTTAGGAATGAATAAAAAAAATCACACTTTTTTGCTTATAACTTCTTTAATTTTTAATTTAGGACAAAATGTTATATGTACATATTTGTAGGCAAAACAATTTTCTACAAATTATGACTTTACATATTTTTTGTAAGACAAATAGTTTCCGAGATATCGCGAAAAAAGTTTTCACCACTTTTTCCAAGATGGCGGCCGGGGGACAAGGGTGGCGACCCCACAAACTTGAGGTTAAGCTTCTATTGACCCCCCACACGTGTCACAAAAATAAAATTGCGTCCTCTAACAAATGCTTACTTCTGCCCTTAAATTGTAAGATTTCAATGGAGTATAAACGTATTTACAATACGACATACATACATACATATACGACTGTATAAAGAAATTTTTTCTTTAAGTCAACGTAAGTCTCGAATTAGCTCAAAAACGGCTCACTGTAGTCCAGTATAACTTATACAGATTAATAAAAAAAAACATTTTGAATAGTGTTGGTATTTTACATTTCCATGTCTTGCAGAGTTCAGATGTGAATATAAAGTCAAAGACCCGCGCGAACTAACAAGCACAGCTAGGTCCTAAATAGTCTTTTAAAATATAATGCAAGCCATACTTTACCATGACAAAAAATGTGAACTTAAAAAAATCCCTTGCCAATACTGTAATACAAATGCAGGCTATTACCGAGCGATATTAGTTAAACTATGGTTATTAGCTTCATCAAGCAGTTACAATACAAGTGAATCGAGCCGCAACTATGCTTTAATTAATGCATTTGTGTACGCATTGAACCCTCATAACTGCAGTGCTAAGCCAAAGCATTTATTGGTTATATAAATGCACAAAAAGTATAAACAGTTCGCCAAAATTAAATAACCTCGAATAATTTTGTATTAGTGCCAACTCTGTGGGCAAAAAACACGTATATCAGTCCAATACTATGGGTTAGAAACCTGGCACTAGAAAATACGGTTGTTCTGACCTGATGTATGTACTATATTGTGATAATAACCACAATGAAAGAAAATATAAAGATGAAAACTGTGCGCATCTATATTACCCACTCGTGAAATCTGCCAATGTGCATTTTACAATCCTAATGACACAACACACAGTTCTTGCCGACTCTTCCACATTATAAGAAAGTATTATGAAATTATATGCCAAAAGCGCGCATACGGCGACATGCTGCTGCACCATGACGTTGGTCTGCGAATATACACTAGTATGTAATTAATACTAGTCTAAGGTTGATCTTGAAAACGGACAATGGTGTAACTTTTTTAAAATAAAATAGTTTTTAGTTGAGCAATCACCAAACTGTTTTTTCAAAGCTAAGAAAGATATGTAAGAAAATAATTTAAAAAATGTTTAGTAGTTATAACTATATATCATGATATGTATCATATCATATCATTAATCAAGTTTTATTTTTAAGGGATCTGATTATACAGGATCTTTTTTGAAAAAAGGGTTATCGTTTCGTATTTTGATACGTCTGCTTTACTTCCATTTGTATCGGCTTATCGAATACTACACTTCCCAAAAAACGAGGTCGGAAAAGAGTTGGCCCCCCATTTGACGACAAAGGCGTGCGCTTTAGCGGGTACAGAAATTGATCCAGCCTAGTGAACAACCTTTAACAAAAAAGGCCGGGGATACTATATTGTCTACTCTATTTACATCGTGAGTATAACAATCGGTTATTTACGTTGAAGTCAGAAAAGGATAACTAAAGAGAAGTAGAATTATTTTAGACTACTTCATTCTTTTTATAGGGGCCAGCAACGACTCATGGGTGGCAAACAGCCACTTATCTTTAACACAATTATAAATACAATCATTACAACAATTAACTTAAATCTATCAATTAACAATTTACTTTTTCACATCTTTCTATGATTAATATCCTTTATAAGAAATCCCCCTACGCATTTAGTACCTATTAAAATTATGTGAATTATGATATGTTTGTATATATCTAAGAACTTGATTATTTGGTTTCGCAGATTTAAATTTCACACCCGTATAATGTGGCATCTATTATATATTTTCTCTAACTAATCCTAAATATTTTCATCTACTATCCTTAAAGAACTTCTATAGTCGTAATCAAATTGATGCCAGTATTCAAATGAATATAACATCAAGCATCATGTCGTATATATGAATTAATTAATACACAAAATAAGTGGTAATTCATATCCAAGGTCATGAAGATTTGAGCAAATAAACAAAATCAATTTATTTTATTAATAGTGTAAACATAATCAGGACTCTGCTATAAATATTAGCATAATAACAGGAATCCAAGCAGGTGCAAGAAAAGTGTGGCGGAAATGAGACCAAAATTCGCAATAAAATTCAATATAGGATTCTATTTGGGAGTTCTATCTCCCTTTTACTCCCGCTTATTGCGTTGGCTGGCCGACCTTCATATTTTTATCATATCTTTATGAGTACTTTTGTACATTTCGTAAATTATACTATAGGAGTTATGTTTCATTTTTTATCAAAGTTAACAGATGTTTATGAGGCGTAGATCTTTTTCACTGTCATATTTTTGTACACAAATCACGATTTAGGCATCTTTTCATTTCGCTATTACACGAGCAACAACTGAGTACAGAAGTAAGCCAATAGGCTTAAGTATTTTGGTATAAAAGCTACATTTCTTCGTCTTTTTAGGAATAAATCTGAGTCAGGTTGCCTGGAAGAGATATCGCTTTTAGTGATAAGGCCGCCTTTCGTTTTACAAAGTAACTATTGTCTTGTTGAAAACATTTTGTAAATTTTTATTTTGATGAACTGAATGAAAGTGTTATCTATCTATCTATTTCTATAACCAGCCAATGTCATGTTTTATAAATAAGATCAAGATCCAAAATAATCTTCAAGCATGTGAGCAATTATTGTACAACAAGTTCACTATGGACCAAATAAAAAGGTACTTTATTTTATTTATGTGAGCACACGACGAAACTCTAGCTAAATGGTAGGTCGTTGACTAATGCCGAAATCAAAATTTCTTGTGAGAAAATTTCACTATATAGTTGATATTATATAATAAACAGATTTCTAGCCTAAGAACAATAAATTGTATCATGTTTTATCCTGTATGGCACTCTGTTGTTCGTGCCTACCCCGCAAGGGACCTGGCGTGAAGTTATGTATATAAAATATAAAGTCTGCCCAATAAATGCTTCCAAGATTCTGCCAAGATTGGCAGAATCTTTTTTTAGTACGTAAAAAATATGATCTAAACGTGCGCTGTTTGCCTGTGTTATTTACACCAGCCCCCTAGTGGCAAATATAAATATTTGATCGCTTAGTCTACTTATAATTATTATGTACTTCAATACATTTACAGACATCATTACTACAGAAAGACTAAAAGATGATATTTTATAATATCCAAATTGATTAAAATTGTCAGAAAGTGAAGTTGTTTATGTCCTCCTAATAAGGAGTACGTTTTTAGTAGGACTATATTTTTAAGTTAAATATCCTATTTCACGATATTGTGTGATTGAAGACCTGAAAGAGAGGGATTTTCTATACACAGAAACAGAAATTATTTGTAGGGCTAAAGATCTCAAAGTTTATTTCAGTTTGTAGCATATCCTTTTATCAATCTATAGTTACATAATAATTTACGAGTGATCTGTTCCCAACAATCTTAATATATAAAAATGAACGTCTGCCTGTATGTCCTTTATAGAATCGTAAACTATACATCCAATTTTGATTAAATTTTGTGTGTGTGTTTGAGTGGGTCCCGGGATGGTTTATAGTCACAATTGGAACCGGTAGCTGGCGCTGAGATCGGGTTCTAGAATCCTCCTAATCACCTGGACCGATTTTGGTGATTTTGTTTTTGTGTGTTTGAGTGAATTCCCGGATGGTTTAGATTCACAATTAGAACCGGTAGGTGGCGCTGAGATCGGGTTCTAGAATCCTCCTAATCACCGGGACCGATTTTGGTGATTTTGTTTTTGTGTGTTTGAGTGAATTCCCGGATGGTTTAGATTCACAATTAGAACCGGTAGGTGGCGCTGAGATCGGGTTCTAGAATCCTCCTAATCACCGGGACCGATTTTGGTGATTTTGTTTTTGTGTGTTTGAGTGAATTCCCGGATGGTTTAGATTCACAATTAGAACCGTTAGGTGGCGCTGAGATCGGGTTCTAGAATCCTCCTAATCACCTCGACTGATTTTGATGATTTTTTTGAATCATAAAAGAAATTATTTTAGGAATTCAGAAAATATGGTTGTATGAAGTTTGCCGGGTCAGCTACTTTAAAATAAAAACAGATTATTATAATTCTTTATATTTTGTTCCAATTAATTAATGATAATAATGCTATTAAGACGTAAAATTTGTCATGTGTTAGTCACCTATGTACGTACCTCGATATTATCTCGTCATTGACGGTGGAATATCACTGCCATAAATGCATGGTACTTGCCCTTAATGTTTTAAATGTTCGCGAGCGCGGAACTCGTAATGGTTGAACATTAAACGAAATGATACTCTACATTGAAACACCTCTCGCTAATACTGTTGTTGTCAATAAAACACAGCTATTAAAATGTAAACTAGCTAGCTATTGTAAAGAGTTTTATTTTACTAACTTAAAACAAACTTTATAATGTGTAAACACATTAATATACCAGTTAATAGACGTAAATAATTCGTTTAAAATGTGAAAATACCATTCATTTACTGGGATATTTTAAAAATCAATCAAATCCACGAATAGCTAAGGGTTCTGCAGTGATTATAAATATCCACTGTTTTATTTCTCGGATACTCGGATGTAAAAATATTTAAGGTCAATACTCATTGCCTCAAAATCTGCTGCAAAGATTTTATTAAAACTATTTTTTCTTATAGTATTTTTTAAACTCTTAAGTAAGACAATCAAGTGATTGTTTTAGATTTCCCACCTAATAATTCAAAATATTTATTTAGCACAATTGCTAAATAAAAATGTAATTACGCTACGATTCCCTGGTTGTATCTACAATTTAAAAACATCGCCGACTTTCCAGGTACAATTTGTAATAAGGTCTCATCGCATTTCCCTCACAAACCTTTTAATAAAAATCCGCAATTTATATTCCATTAGCAGTATAAACCAACGCTATCTTTTCCTGCAATTATCTTCTTATTTATGAGCGGAAAATGTCAACCTCCGGGAAAGTTGTGCGCTCCTATTACTATACAGGCGAGTAGTGTTATGTTCACTGTATTATTAAAACTGCTCATCATTATGTGTTGTAAATATTATAACGAACGAACGAACGATATAACGTCTATAATCTGTACCAATAGAATTTAAGTGTCTGTTATTACAAAAATAAATACCAAAATTTAAGTTTAAGTAAAAAAGTGTTATTTATTCACTGAATAATAATAAATAACCGTTTGTTGAATTTTAATGTCTCAGTCTCTCTGATTTTACTAGAACTAAGTATTGGGTAGAAGCCGTAATCAAATACAAAGTTACACTATAAACTAAATTACTTTAAACAATTAGAATTTTCATCTATTAGATGAAACTTAAATAATTAATTAATCAAAACAATTATTTTATAATGATTCGCCAATTAATAAAGAAACCAATGGTTAAATTATAAAAGTGGAAACAAAACTTTTCGTGCTTCATAAATCACTGCCCGACAAAAGAGAAACAAAAGCAATCAGAACCAATTATCTTTTTCTTTATTCGTCTTATCTTTTGTTCTTTGTTGTTAATGAGAAATGTAAATGGTCGTGTATTTCGTTCGCTCGATACAAAAGCTTCTTCTATATTAGTTACAAAATATCTATTCTATAAGTAGTGTGAAGCAGTGCATCGAGACGTTGAGACGAGCTAGTCTCGACAGTCTCTGTCGATGGACAAGTACCTACCGAAGTAGACACTTCAAGTCGACAGCGCTCGACTCGAGGGAACTTGTAAAGCAAAACATTTTTATAATTCCTTAGCCTTTTTAAAGCAAAGTAGCAGTACTTTATATAAATATATTTAAATACTAGTTTTGTGCACGGCTTTACAATTATGCAATTTTAATATGTTGGCGTTGCGAAGATATTCGACGTAAGATTCCATTGCGATAGGGCCAAAAAATCGTATTCTACTAATTCCACAATATGTTCTCGCGGAATAATAATAGGCAAAAATGTATTACCGTTATCAAAGATGACGTTAGCCGAAATTAATATTTAGAAGTTATAAAAATTAGAAGTAGCAGAACACCGTAATCAGGAAAACCTATGATTCAGACGATAGTATTCAGCAATTTTGACGACATAATAATAGCTAAATTGAGCCCCTGGTATACAACATTTTGAATTAATATCAAGCCACCGCACTGGGTTTAGGTTGGTATGTTCAATACGTTGGAAATACCGATTAGCGGGTTTCACTTATCAATAATGTCGATACGTAGATTAGCTGGCAATTAATGTTTTTCATGACTATCGACATATATATATATACACTGATGAACGCAACCACTACCGCCAGCCAGACTGCCCGTTTGACGTCTGGGAGAGTGAGAGGAATAGCATATCTAAAAACTGGCCTTCCTGAAATTCTTGTTTTTCCGACGTTGCTCGCTCTCGTACCATTAATATTGCTATGTGCTATGCTATCTATGCAACAAAACTACCATAACTTTTTGATTATTATAAAAGAGAGCAATACAATTTCTAGGCATTATTAGTGAATTCAATCAGTAAACGAATTGTCATTTTCAGAATAGCCGAAATATCCACTAATAACATTTTGCACATCCACGTGGGATTCCGAGTGCAATTTCCATAAAGCATCCAATTTAAACGGGATTTTGGTGAATACAAATTATGATATTATAATGAAAATGTATTACGTAGCTCAAATAACATCCATACTGATTTATAAAGTTGGTTTGGATGTTTTCTTATTCCTTTCCTTCGACCTTAAATAATAAATAAATAAATTGATTTTCATTAGCCTTTTTTAAAAATTATTTTCTGTCTCTTCAGATCAGGTGTCAAGTGAGCAGCTCTTTTAGAGCTGGGTGTTCTTTCTATTTCTGATTTTCCCTCTTTTGAATGTCTGTTCTTTTGAATGCCTTAATATGCATTCTTGTTTTTCATAAACATGCGACATATTAATAATATGGACACCAAACATTACGATGGAATATTGTCGACTCTGAAAAATTGATTGCTTGAACCTAAAATTTTATATTACTCGAAATACGCTTCTTTGCTTCAATAACGTGACATATCCCAATACTCACTTATTTCACTCACTCACTATATTTTGCTAAATTTATCATATTATCACAACTTTCTCATATATTTCAAAAAGCTTAGTAAATTGACACCAAATTTAATTGTAAAAAATATTAAAAAATATATAATATAGGTAAAATCTTTTTTTGAAACTTTAAAAGTGGCGTACTGTAAATTTGTGTTTTTCAAGATACCACGTTATTGAAGCAAAGAAGCGTAAATATTCGATACATTCATCATACCAATTCATACATATAAAACAATTGGATGTTTAATTTAGGATATTTGAAGTTAATTAAAGGAAAACTCATTACGCATGAGGATGAAATCGTGAGTAATAAACTTCATCTAAAACATAAAGTAACCTCCCTTAACCCTCCATCAAGCTCTGGGTTAAACGTTTTAAACTGGTTTACTGAGATCCGTGGAGACCCCCGGCATCGAAGTAGTTAAGGAGTTATTCTAAATTTATAACTAAGAAGTTTCTTACAACATGTAATGGCCTCTGTAAATTAATTTGCAGAACATAATTGATTGACGTAAGTAATACAGAATCGAGACTGTTCAGTGAGTTGAGAGCTTTTACAAGGAGGTTAGTTTGGATGTATTCAACGTTGAGCATTCAATTAGTATCGAGTATTAACAGTCTCTTATGACGTAGATATCCTACTACAGCCTGTATAAGTGCATCAGTAAAGCCGAGGACTAGATTATGTGGGACAAACTTGGTAAGGTGTGTGTCCAGCAGAGCACAACAGCTGAAAATGAGTCTGTCATCTTTATATTATATGTACTGGTTCTACCATAAGATAACATATAGTTTAAAAAAATAAACTGGTCCTTGTAGTCATGGTGGCTTCTTAAGGCTTCTAAAGACGTGACTTAGAATCTTTGTAGAAAAATAGGGACCTTTTTCTGGCTTCATGTGCATGTTGTTATCACCACATACTTTCAGTAATAAAAAAAACCTGGTTAGAAACCCGCATATCCACATTGGTCAAGGTTTAAGGCCGGCTATGCCTTCCGTTCTTCTTTTCTTATCAACTGATATATTTACAACTTGGTTTCTATATCTATAGATTCCAGTAACGTTTGTTGAAAATTCATAAAAAATATATGTTGCCCGTTTTCACTTCAACCGTCTTTTTGTTCAACATGCTGGTGAAACCTAATTAGGTTCTCGGCGTACGGTCTCGTCACTCGAGTGAGCTCTTAAGAGCATACCCATATAATCTTATTTAACTCTTTAATCTTATATGAGAGTATTTATTCATAAAGTAATGGAATGCCTTATTTATGTCATTAAGATTTAACATAATCTTTTAGGAATTATATATATTACTAAAAGTCATAACCTTACATATTAGAGATTCTACAGCTGTGGTATAGTGGATAGAAGCGAACCTTAAAGATTTGCTCCCTTATGGAAAGTAACAATATTCTAACTAGCGATGCGTGATGACGAGACATTCATATCCGAGTGTTTTGATTGATCAAAAACTCGATTGCTCATTCGTGATCGATGTTGTGTAAGCAGCGGATGTCGGAACGCGACTTACGAGTTACGACTGGTTTAGTCCGCCTGCCGGCCATCGAAGCAGTTAAGTTGAATTCAAAAAATTGGAAACATTTCGATTGTTGAGTCGAGGACAGAGTTGATTTTGAACTGGATCGAGATGATTGTAGTTTTGGCTCAATAGCGATTATTTCCACGTTTATGAATCGCCCAACTCTAGTAACAGTCCTAACCACGAAAGACACCGTGGTATCATGGCCGTATATCTTAAAAATCATTAAAATATTCTGTTATTGAAACGAAGCAAAGATATCCAAGCGGATATTAAAACAAACGTCAGCCGGCGCCAGCTGCACGAGCTAAGGAAGAACTCAATTTCGCATAGTATAAGAGGTAATTTAAATAGTAGTGTTTATTTCCTGTTGATTTTGCGATTTTATAAGCATCGTCTTGGATATTTTGGTTACATTAAAAACTGCTCCGAGTATATTCAAATGTGGCGGTAAATATCTTAAAATGAAGCTCCTTGGAGGCCAAGAAAACAAGTATGGACGTCAGGAAACAGCGTAATGAATTAGCAATTGACTATATTGATGGTGCAAAGCAAAGTGTTAAAGTTACTATGGAGGCACTTCCAGCATTATTAGGTATTTGGGATTTATACTTGATATGACATAGATTCGACTTTTCCTAATTTGTATAAATATGTACGTACGAGTACATACACACATATAAATTGATTTTCCTTATCAGATCCCAGATTTCTAAATAAAATTTTAGTTGTATTACGTGTTTAGATTGTTTATTTTTAAACATTTTATTCTTTAATGTTTAACGTTATTTGTCCCTTAAGTTGATTAAAGTTGGTGTGCATCGACATTCAACCCATGGTTAAAATAAAATAATCGCTGAGACTACATGGCTAAACAGCTACTTTATTTTGATGGTCTGTTTAAAAGTTGGTTAAATGCATATGCACACCAACCTGAGACATTTGAACACTATTAAATTATGTAATAAATATCGTAATTATTAATTTCTATATATTTTTATTTGACACGTTGTTAATGTTTAATATACTTACAAATTATTATTTGCATGATAATATAGCAGCATCTGTGGCAATGGAATATGTACGTGAGCCAGCTTGCCTTAATAAAACCTAGAATTACGAACTTTGAATCCAGACAGACTTTTCATTATATTATTACCGGTCTGAATATAACTAGGGTCAGCGTCTGAGTTTCGATTGTATATTACTTAAAAACAGGCATAATTTGTATAGGAATATACAATATATGTAAGTGTTCATCTGTCGAATGATAAAAGCTTTGACGTAAGTCTACGTCTATACGAGTATTTCCTTATGCGTAAACATTTTTTAGGTAAGTGGTGCCTGCAGGCTGACGATCATCCCGTAATGAACGCAACTAATAAGATTAAGCTTGCAATGCGAGAGCCCTTTTGCTTACACAAGGCAACGTACTTATCGTTTCACACAGACTAATATTACTGTTAGCGACACTCCTATCTTCAAAGGTAAATTAAAGGACCTACTCGAAAGGGTATCCCTATGGTAATGAGACCATAACCAAGGTACATAGTTACAACACATACAGAGTAAAGGTCTCTACCTTCATCAGTACCAGAATCACTGTTTAAATTAATTTTACACAGGTAACACAGGTTACCGGTAAAGATAGTCTTAAAGTTAATTCACTGAACTATTACTTCACTTGTAATCAAATAGAAACGACTGACATCAATCTCCCTTTCCTAGTATAAATACACTTCAAACAGTCGGTTCTCAACGTAGTCGCTTCTTTATAAATGTATCAATTATAATAATGAGATATGACAAGAATAGTGAGTAGGTCCGATATCTAATATTAAATATTCAGCCTGTGTAATACCTATACTTATATAAATATACAGAAGTGTTGAATTTTCATTTTAATAGTAGTTACGGCAAAGCAATATCTAATATGTTGAATTACGCTTCGATTTATCCATCGTCTTCGGGCTGTGTTTAAAGTGAGGGATTATTTTCACAAGCAGTTATTGATATCGAGGAAAAGAACAACCGTTTGTTACCAAGTAATGTTACTACAGATACATTTTCTATTGTAATAATAGTTTGTGGTAGACCTTAATCTTTTGATGAATTGATATTAGGTATTCACAGAATTATGGCCGGTTCCTGTATCTTACTATTCGTTCACTTGCCCTACCATCGATTCAATTTTGACATTAGTGCATTAAGGCAAATGAACGGTCAGTAATCGGCCATAATACGTATTCAGCGAAATACCGAATAGCAGCCTAATATTCGTGGTATCTCTAAAAATTGCAGCTTTATCCTTAAACTATACTTGCAAAGGATTATATAATAAAAAAGTACTCACCTATCGTGGTGAGCGCCAACGTGCACCAGTAATAACTTTGCAGATACTGTTTCACTACATCTGCCGTCTCAGTGTCATGATACACCCAGTTTTTACTACCGAACCCATTGTTTTTATATATTATATGGTACAAGCACCCGTTCCAATGGAATATCACTAATAAATAATGAATTAAACTCGTCGATCTAAACAAATTTGGATAGTTCGTATGTCTTTCAGTACGGTCCATGAACGCCCAGAAACGATAAATTTTTACTAGGCGAAAGGAACGTAGAATTGAATTGAACCCTATTGAAAGGTACAAGAAGTCCAGCGGCAGCAGGCACAGGCAGTCTATGTAGAAAGTCGTCGAGTTCATATAGTGTGCCCTGAGCTTCGCCGCGTCCGTCTGCAGCACGCCGTCTTCTAAATACCCCGTCCGAAAATGAAATAGGATGTCCGCCAAGTACAGGAAATCCGAAAAGTAGTCCAAACAGAACCACACTATTAGTGTTTCGCCTGTAACAAAATTACAATACATTATACTTTTATGCTATTCAGTTATTCATATTAATTCTATAGAATTAAAGGGTAAATAGCTTGTTCTCTTTTCAATGTGTTGAGTATAAACCAGTTTGTTGAAACCTGGGGGTAGGCACCTGTTAGTTACATTCTAGACGTCGGTCTAGAATGACATTTATTATATAGTTAATGTTTCACTACTAGTCTCAGGGCTTGTCATTTTCAGGAATTAATATTTGATTTCTTTGTACTAAATCGATGAGCACATAAAGATTTTTTTCGTCGCCGTCAACACATTATTATTAAAGCAATTTACGCACATTAGATCAGCAAAGCTGCTTGCTGTCTTAAAATACAATTCAAAACCATTTAAAACAATTTCCAAGATTGCGATCAGCGAAAGGCGAGATCTCGAAAAGGAAATAGCGAATGCAATTACGAGGTGGTGAGTCTCATCGCCATCTTGAGGTAATGGAAATCTCAACTGAACTGGGGATATCATCAAAACGTTACCTTTAAAGTACATATTGCTTTGTCTTCAGTGCAAGATATTCAACTCAGAAAAGCTATTTAGGTAAGTAATTTAATTCTCAGTGCGGCAAGTTGGCGGAAACTATGCGAGGAATGCGCTAAGTCGGTGCAGCGCCAGATCGGTGCTGCTAATCTTAACCCCCATTTAAATGGAGAAGTTTTTTTGCATAAGCCTTATACTTAAAATCGGTTTTATATCCATTTAAGCAACTTTTTTAAGCTCACTTTATGTTGAATAGATATAGTGAAATAAGTCGATCTACGGGTTGCACGGATCAACGCATTTCATGAGAATCAATATTATTAGTTCATGTTGAACTAGCAGGTTTCACAGTTCTGCACTCTCCATGTGCAGGTTTTCTCACGTAAATTTTCTTTACCCTATGTAGTAATTACATCAATGTATATGTATATTGAGTCAAAAAACTGCATAACTGTGGTACTTGCTCTCTCTCTCTCTCTCTCTCTCTCTGCGAGGATTCTAATTCAAGCAACTTGATTGAGACACGAATAATTTCAAAGAGTTTTAGTCACTGCGTCTTTTTTAATTTTAAGTTATTTACAGTGTAATATAATATATTATATTATCTTATGTATATGAGAAATATTTATAACATCGTACCACCACCGACTGATAACATTATCGTATAATGTTGTTTTTCAAATCAAATCAAATCAAATTTATTTGTTCAAAACATGGTTAAACAGTTGGTATATATGTCATAGTGTACACATGTTTTGCTCCCATAGGAGCATACAAATGTTTCTAATAAATTGTATTAGATTATATAATATTAAATGGATCATAACAACAACAAAAACTGATGAATGTCAAACAATAATAGTAATAATAATAATAGTAGTAATAATAATAATAACATTCATAATTCAAGGAAATGTTGTTATATTAGCTTTCTGTTTCTCCAAAAAATTACGCTACTCGTACAGCAGGTACGAGTCGTTCTCTAATTAATATTTCTAAAACTCTGTCGAGACATGACGCTTGATAAATACAACAATTAGTTTGCTTCAATTGTGTTAAAACTCTTCGTCCATGTAGGGAGATTAGTGTGATAAAGGCGAATAAACAATAAGGAGAAGTAAATTAATTTATATTCAGAATAAGCTTACCGTTTATTTCCTGAAAGGCGAACCTATAAACTATGACCCAAAGATTGTAGAGGAAAGCTAGTGAGACGACCATTGACCAATAGTAGCACAGACGACCCGCGGGGTCGAAAACGAACGACCAGTGCGGTCCCGACCGAAGCCGTCCGCTCGTATACGTCGACCGTCTTCGAAGACCTCCTCTGCTACCACTGAAACAAAAGTTTATATTACACAAAATATAATTAAAATTCCAAATATTTTAACTCGAGCTTTTTACACTACTGCTTGCTACTAGGTTAATGTTGTAGTTATGGCCCGTTTCAGGCAGATGTGTCGATGGGTTTAATGCATTATTCGTGACACGATATTGTTATTAATTGTGATTGACTTTAAATATTTAAAGATTACTTATATTGTAAGTAGTGGGATGAAAAGGTTCGCCAGTTTTCAAATCGATTCATTTAAGGTTCCGCGAGCATATGTCACCTTTTCAAACTAAGACACAGAACAGACTGTTCCACAGAAAATTATGTTTAGCTGTTGGACAATAAAGTTTAAAATTACTTAGGTCAAAATTATTTGATTTTCTATTTTGGCTAAGAATGTTGTTTAGAGATGTAAAACCTTTTTATTTAGTAGGAATGTATAATTTATATGCCTTTACACATTGCTGTAGTATAAAAAAATACAACGGCGCGTACACAATACACCCTCATCAAATCTACATTATTCATAATAACGTATGCCTACTACGTCCTGATAATCAATTCATTTCCAAAACCGTATTGAAGAAGCAATGAAACAATTCACTCAAATTTATACAACGTTATTGTTATTAACGGAGTTTGTGAAATACCTGTCAAAGTAAGAAATGTACGAATTTACTTTATTACTTCAAATATCGAAAATTAAAAACACACGTAGCTATACAACTTTTTTGTACTTAGTCAGGGTATCTAACATGAGTTTTGGTATTGGATCAAAAGTACTGACAGTTTAAATATCTGCAGATCAGATGGTACTGCTTACATATCTTGCACAACTACAAAGCAATCCCATCTCAAATTAAGCATGTCGAAAATTCCTTTATATAACATTAGTTTTATAATTACAATTTTATGCATTGCCTGTTAACATAAGTTATAATTGCCAGTTGTAAATGCCTTTTAATATTTTTAAACCTACCTCGCAAAATATTTACCTCTGTATTGATTCTATATACTCTATATATATATTTAGTTATTAAAAAAAGAACATAATAAATATATACTATGAAGGCGTCTGATTGATTAGGGTCGCTTAATAAAAGATGAAAATGACGTCTAACGTAATTAATGTAACACAAATCAACCGGGTATTGTTCAGGGTGCTGCTATAAATAGGTTGTGTTCGCTTTCCCATAATCGACATGAGTCTACACATAGAAAATGTATTTTCAGCAACTAATACACCTCTACGATATGTGCCCATTATGGATTCAATACACAAGCTATCCACAACTGATTTGTTTACATAACGTATACATAATAAAGTAGATATGTGTATTCATTGAACAGCAGCAACATACACACATTCCGTAGATGTTCTCAGCATAATCTTTAGATAGGAATATTTATATACTGCAAGCCTAGAGTGCTAAGCAATTTTAATAGGATAACTGTTTAAAAAGCTAATATGATATTCATAATGCAAGGCTTATTACTTCATCTATAAAAACAGTTTTGAAATTATATATTTAGATTTATAATAATATTTAAAAATTAGAAATTTCTAAATAATTCAATCCATAAATTACTACTAATTTTATCCCTACTTGTCTTACTAATCATATTTTTTTGGAACAACGTTTTTTATCGATTATCATAAATATATCTAATATGTTAATTATTATAATTATACCAATTATATATTAGATCTAATTTCAAAGACATTTTATAAGAAATTTTCAGTAGTAATAAAGCTAACATCATATAACTGTAACTAATCATAAGTTTATTAGTTTTGGAGCATACAATCACAATGATAGCGCAAGAAACATGGTTTACTCATTTACCTCGGACGTGTCTATGTGAATCACTGAAGCAATTCAAACAGAGGTACGGGTATCAGATGCACAGTATAAGATAAATGTAGACCCGGCTGTTTACATTAGCTGATTGTTTGGGGATACCTTCGATCGACTGGGTTAACTTGAGATTGGGATACACACGTGTGTGTAATTCCATCCAGGGAATAATTGGATATCACGTTTACCACCTGAGAGCCCGCCGCAAAGATATCAAAGGGATATGTATTCAATTAACCCCCCAAATACTGAAGGAATTCAAGAGAGAGTATCACGGAATGTACGGCCCCAATACTATATTCATTATCTCGGACAGAACAGGTCTTGAACAATCACGCGTTATGGATTACCTGGCCTAACAATGCCTCATGCGTTGTATGTTTATTGCTGATAGGATTTGAATTAATTAACAACTCAACATAATTGATTCCTTCACGCGTTTGAGCTTTATGTACGTGTTGGGGCTCAACGCCTCCAAAGGGCTAATCCTAATAGACAATTAAATATGATATAGGTATACGATGTTATTATAATTAAAATTAATGCTTTTATATTCATGAATGAAGAAATTTACATATATTTTCATAGGAGCATGAGCCTTTATGTTTCGTTGAGTTTAAACATACTTACATATAATGACATGGATATTATTTTCTTCCCTTGCTTAGTACAGTATAAATGCCTATTATTCTTATAATTGTATGAATGAATATTTGAACAACTTATACAAATTTATTTTATGCTTTGAAAATAATGTTTTATAACAAAAACTTTTATTCTTCTCGAAAAAAAAATATCGTACTTAATAGTCAAAGGGACCGAGTGCGGCCTATTTTGGAAAATAGGTTATTGTTGTGAAATTGACGTACCTAGGTATACTGGTAGCTTTAAGACAGCTTGAAGTTACATTTTATTTTGTTACTTTTCATTGTTCACTAACTAGCGATCTGCGAAAACAGCTGGTCTACGTGTCCCCAGTTAAAAATTTCACATTTTATTTGTGCTTCAGGTATAGTTGTTTAAGGACGTGGAATGATTTCTGAGTAACTTTGTAAATGTCGATAATATTTTTGGCTCTCATACTATCATATCGAAAAGGCAGCGGGTTTCAAAGTTTGACAACCTGCACTGTAAAATAGTTATCATCTAAAAGTGAATTCTGTGCAGGTATCATAAATTTGCTATATTTACCGGAGTTCAAATTATGAGATCTGAAGATATTTATAGATGATTCTATTCTAGACCGTGGTGAACGTCAGCCGTGCAATGTCGTATACATTAATTTGTATGTGCCCCGGCACGGCTGAATCCAGCACAGGGTGGGTGCGTCGTATGGTGTAGTATGAATTGTTTAAATGTTCTTAAAGTTTTAAATGCGTTCCTCGCCAGAGCGTCGAACGGGGGGGGGGGGGGAGCAACGTTCGCGCTCGCATAGTCTAACATAAATCTACCTTATTTTTATTTATTTTATATTATTAGTGAAGATTCGTATAAAATATACACTACGTTTGAAAGACAAAATCGCTATGCTTTTTGGTCAACAGTGATGTGCAATATGTCCTAAAATGTATATCTATTATTTACCTACTATATCCTTTTTTGTCAAAGCTCAATGCAAAACAAAACAGTTTCGTCTTGACTATTAATTAATCTCTCCCTCTCTATCCGTCGGTTCCTTAATCGACTAGAGCCGACTGTATTCGAACGAGTACCACATACTCGTAAGCCAAATGTGACGCATAACAGCTCAGTCTCATTCAATACCCACGAAAAAAAGTGCGAAGCGCGCCTAAAAAACTTTTCAATAAATTTATTTCTTTTAATTAGGGTTGTTTTATACTAGACTAAGAGATGTTAGTAGATGTATACCTGTCAGTGCCGTTGCAGTGCGGCGTTGCGAGGTGATTGTGCGAGTGATGTGGCGCAGGCGTGGCTGGCGCGTGTGGCGTGTGCGGCGTGCTGCGCCACCCGCCCAGCAGCGGCGCCTCACCGCTAGCACCCAGCAATTTTAATCTGGGCAAAAATTTAACATAAATCAATTATTAAAGTCAAATGGGAGTACCAATTAATGCCGGGCTTCTATAATTTACGACACATTCACCTGCATATTTATCAGCTAAAATTTGACATAAACCCTATAGAAATAATGTCAATTTTCTATCATTGATAACGTCAAAGAACTGACAGCAAAATACAGAAATCAGTCATTACAAACTAAACGGCGACCATTGAGCTAGTATGTTATTATATCTCTATAATTGCGACTAATTATGATTGAAATCGGTATCCATTGTCGGTAATTAAATCGAACTCAAAAGATTTTTATCCATTTTTGGTTTACTGTGCAGTTATATTTTCAAAAAACCTACCTGGTACCTACGTAATCGTCCAAGAACTATGTAGTGTTCTGTTAAGCTAACAAACTATCATTATTTTCGAAATTTGCCTACGGAACCATTGAAAGAGTACCTACATAATGAAAAATACCATTATAATTGTAGAATGCACGTAATGAGACGTTATGATATAGGTATGTAAGTTTGCATATATTTTTTGCCTCTTCGGTGTACGAATTCAGTTTTACTATAAAATTTTTACATAGATCATCATCATTCATTTATTCATAACATATAATATAAATATATCGAGCCCATTATGAATAAAAAATATCCTAAGCGACAGAATTTAAGTAGCAACTTAAATAATTTAGATCTTAATAAAACGATCCTTAGAACCGTATCTGCGTTAATAGCAAAGTTATGAAGTTACTAAAAATCGATGATACATGAATAATGTATGTAATAAAGCTCTCCCTTAAAATGTTATATATGTCGCTTACGCTGTTCTTCCGTAACAGGCTCGATATTCACAAAGACGCACGAACAGGCGAATAATAAGGTGGAAATGATTATTCCATAATGGTATCGCTTTTTAAAAAAAATACCAATACAAAAGTTTTCAATGCATTTTACGGTTAAAGGATCATCAGATTTCGTACAGGATAAATTCACACGGGGTATGGATTAAATCAAACATTTCGTTTGGTCGGAATATTAACACCATGCAAATACATTTATAGTTATCTACATCATGAATGGCTTATTATTTAATAAAAAATTCAATTTGCATTTCGTAACGGTTACAAAAGAACTGAGGCATTAATCTTCAAAGTTATGTAGATATGAGATATTTTCTGAAAAGGGCAAAATCGTTTGAAGTTCAATCGACTTAGTGGCACACGAACGGCTACCGGTAGAAATTGGTTTTTCCAATACTCTCGCCGGAGTGGAGGCTATGGGAGCCGACTTGGAGCTGTCGTACCGTAAAATGAGACATAAACCGTTCAAAAATGCGAGCCGGTTCTACTGCGGCCGAGGCGAGGATGTTTGCTCTTACCGCCTTTACCTTTAGGGTTGTCAATAGCACGTCAGACGAGTATAATGGCGGACGATTAAATTCTATTTTTAAAGCACTGCTTCCAATTTGAAACCTTTTGCAGAATATTACACCCCACTCTCAATCCCTTATTGCATGAATTATGAAAGACATCCAATAAAAAACGCAAAAGATATGTTTTTATGCTTACTAGTGGTCACCCGTGCTTGAAATACGGCCGTAATATTTAATGTAAAAGACTATACTTCTATAATCACAGATTTCGCCAAAGCTACACTTAATTTGACTTGAACCATAAACAAAAAAGTATATATGCGTGTATGTGTCAAATACATGTTAGTGTGTGTAATGTTTTTTTATGCATAATTAAAAAAAATAACATTCGTAGCTTCTCTGTATAAACTATAAGTGTGCAAAATTTCATACTCCTCATCTGCGCAATTTTCGTAAAAAGGGGTGCAAACGTTTTTGCTTCACGTATTAATTAAATATAGTGAATTAAACTTAATTATTAAATTGTTTGATGCAATCTTGAAAAAAAACAGAATTAGATTAGATTATTAAAGAAGCCACCAACTTACAATGTATGCCAGGATACTTTTTTACTTTTATTACAGACCGACAGGCGGTCCTTGAATAGTAAGCGGTTACCATCGTCCTATAGACGATGGTAACCGCAATTTGCAACACCAGAGGCGTTACAAATGCGCTACTGCTCTCTAGAGATAGTCTGGAACCTGGCCACTAATGCCAGGGGTGTTAGCCATCCAGGCGGGCAGGTGCCCTACCACTTGGCTGTGGGTTGTTTTGTCGCCTCTTGCGACAGACGGCCAGGCCGCAGGAAATTGTATTCTTTCTCCGTTCCTACACGGATAAAAAGTTGTATTGGATACTTAAATAAGTTGTTTTGGTTTTGTAAAATGCAATCTTATTTTTGGGGTTTTCCCTTTTGTGTTTGGTCACGCGAGGCCCGGCCCGGTCCGGGCTCATCCAGTCAACACTCGTGATTAAAGCGACACTCAAGAAAAGGGCTCTCGGTGCCTTGGGCAAACAACAGAAATTCTCGAACCACTCCAGCGTCGCCTTAATGGAGACGTCGCCGCACGTTTAACCACGTAACTTAACAAAAATACATTTTTGGGTAAAGAAATTGATTATCCCGGCTAATGGACAGGGGTGTTGACGACGGTTTCTTTTTAGGTGACGCTATTTATGTCCGCGTTGTTAGTTTGCTGACATTTCCTTACACGACGAAGAGAAATTGGCCGAAAAAAACATTATCTGGTTTTACTCCGTTGTAGATGTTATACAAGCAATTTTTACTACGTGTACTATTAAATATAATTATATACTACAAATATACTCCAGGTTTATCATGATTTATCAAAGTGACATTAATATTTAAAAAATTAACTATTTAATGGATTTTTTTGCAGGTAAGTGAAAAATAATGTTCTGCAGAGCAGATTTATTTAAAAAAATGTTGTTTTTTGGTTATAAATGAACTAAAGTTCTTAATATGTTAAGGAATTGTACATATTTAGCTAATAAATATTTATTTAAATGTATCTAACTTTGGCTTGGTGTCTTTTGTTTTGAAAATTGTTTTGTTATTTGACTGTTCATAAATATTTAGCACAGGGTACAACAAGAAATCTTGCAGATGTATTTTTAAAACAAAAGGAATGTCATGTTTTAATCAATGAAAGTGAGTAAGTGTACTAAAAATGTAATAACTATCTAAGAAACATTAACTTATTAAAGATCAAAGTGAGGCAAAAATAATTTCTGATATCAGGAAGATGTTAAAATGGCCCCTTAACCCACCGAGGCTCAAAGTGTTATGAGCTCGATAGATCTCTTTTATTGCTTACGGCGGTTTGATAAATTTTAGTTTAGCCCATATCAGGGGGAATTTCGTGTCTGAAACGTGTTGAATACTTTTATGTAATTTCACTTTTGCCACCATGCTATGTTTTTATTCAGATAAGAAACTTAACTTATTTTCCTAACAGTGCTATGAGTCACCAATAACATGGGAATTGAAAAAAATAATTATATTAATTAACCTGCTTTTAGATTTTAACAGTGAAAGATAGCGTATTACAGCGTTATACAAACGGTAACATAGCAAACCATTTGAAAGAGATTCGCTTAGCTGGCCCGACGAGTATAAACAAAAACGGCTAGTTATTGGGGATCGAGTGTATCTCTTGCCTCACCGCCAGATCAGGATACAGCATACAGCTAGCTGGACATCGTGAAATATGCCATAAGAGTCAATGGTATCGCAATAAGGAGTGATGAGTACTATGCGTAGTAAAAAAGAAAAAGTAAGAAAGCGAGCAAACAAGTCTGAAAAGGACGCTCCGAACGTATCCTAAATTTAGGGCTAGAACTACGATCACAATGTTGATTAAACCTGCTTTTACAAATCCTTATGAATTGAAACTTATATACTAATGTCAATATAGTAAATCTATCGGGATATTTGTTTGTCATGGCAGCGTAGTGCCTACGGCACCAGCATCGCTGACATGTCTTCGAATTGTGACCAAAAAGAGGTTATGCCTGAAAATGTGATAACGTTCACAAGAGAAACAACATTATTCCAACTTGGTGAAATCGCTTTCATATCGTAAACAAAAGCAACTATAAAATTGTAACTTTAGATACAAGAAATAAGCTGTTAGTAATTGACAGTGTGTTATCAAACTCTATTCAGTATTACCTATATAATCCATTGAAATTTTACATTAGCTTTGCATTTCTTAGAGGACGCGATTTCTTAAACGCGCCTACGGACTCTACCTCATAGGTGGCGGGGAAAACGGGGGACCTTTTCTACCTGCTTAACATTCGATAAGTTAAATTTGGTAAGTTCCATGGTAAAGAAAAGAGGAATTAATAAAAAAAAAACTCACTTTTTTGCTTATAACTTCTTTAATTTTTAATTTAAGGTAAAAAGTTATATAAACATATTTGTAGGAAAAACAATTTGCTACAAATTATGACTCCACAAATTTTTTGTAAGACACATATTTTCCGAGATATCGCGAAAAAAGTGTTTTCACCTCTTTTTCCAAGATGGCGACCGGGGGAAAAGGATGGCGACCCCACAAACTTGAGGTTAAGGTTCTATTGACCCCCCACACATGTCCCAAAAATAAAATTGTATCCTCTAAAAAATGCATTATTCGGTCATTAAATTGTAAGATTTCAATGGATTAATATAATAAAAATATCGTAGGTTATTTATTGTCATAGTACACCTACTATAACAATAAATTGAGTTAAATTGT
Source organism: Dendrolimus punctatus (assembly GCA_012273795.1). Classification (NCBI taxonomy): domain Eukaryota; kingdom Metazoa; phylum Arthropoda; class Insecta; order Lepidoptera; family Lasiocampidae; genus Dendrolimus; species Dendrolimus punctatus. Next base: position 17,980,889 of record CM022531.1, on the reverse strand, counting down.
CTTCCAAAACTAATTTAAGTTGTAATGCTTTCCACAAATCGTGGTTTAAAGATACTAACTTTGATACTGTGATATTAAAAAGCGGAATGCAACTTTTTCGTGGATAAAAATAAATTGTCATAAAACTAGACAGTGCAACTTTTGAAATTAGATCAAATCCTAGCTTGCGCCTATAAAGCCGTATTTGGACTTCCAATACATTTTATTGAGTGTAATTTTATAAATCCCTATTAATTTTATAAATGCGAATGTAATTCTGTCTGTCTGTTCCGTTTTCACGGAAAAACTACTGGACTGATTTGGCTAAAATTCAGTATATATAATATGTATTAGATCTCGAGAATGAACATAAGATACTGTTTATCCCGAGAAATGGGATACATTAATGTAAAGGTTATCCCAAAAAATAGAGTAGGTTTTTTGTGATTTAACATTTTCGTCATTTTGGTTATTTGGTCATTTTGGTGTACATATTATTATGTACTTTTAATACCGAAAATTAGCATAGATACTTTTCTACCGGGTGATGGGATGGTTTGCGATATAAAATGAAGAGAATCTTCCATGCCAAATAGCACTAACATAAAAAATTAATACAATGTAACCTGTGTTGTAACCTAAGCAAGAGGCTAGAGATTGACCCGCGGCACAGGCGCAGGCTAAATTCTAGTACCTTAATATACTATCTGTCTATATAAACAGAATTGTATAATTCAGAGAAATTAAGTTCGTGTCAAGGCTGATTAGTTATAACATTTATTATGGCAGATGATTTAATATTTCAGATTAATAAACATGTCAGAAAATTATAGTGCTTTTTATTGTGCACTTTCTGCTAAGAAAATCCCTATAAAAAAATAATTGAACACATTAAAGTAAAATAATGAATGAAATTTACCTTTGAATGTACATGTACCGTAATGGTACATTGAATGATCTGTAGTATGCCAATAAATAAAGAAGTAAAGTCCGAAATCAATAGTGTGTAAGAACCATAAAACCAATCGAGCCTATTATCTTGAGTTGCAGAATCGGGCTGTATTGGAACAAGCGGAAATCTCACATAATCATACAAAACGAAAATATTGCTTAGTGTTTATTTGTTAGCACTTAGAAGTATGACGTAAAATGTTGCTAATGATTGTTTCTACTTTGTATCGCAAATATATAAGTAGGTAATTTTGATAGTCAGTTAACTGAAATTTGTTACACTGTAGCATGATCATAACACTAAACTCATGATGGCAGATGGTGAACGCGTGAAAGTGATATTTTGTTCTGAAGTTTTATTTTACAAAAATATTAGACTTCTTTCGGATTGCCACGAGAATCCAATCACTTGGTGTCAGCAAAACAGAGTTTAGGTAATAATATAACTGTATAATTAATAAAACCTAATATTTACATAAAAAATAATTCTACTTCTTACGTATTGAATCTTTCTGTGTTACGAAATTATTGCAGCTTTTCGATCTCAGTGTTTTAAGTCCTAAAAGTAACATGCATTTAAAAATAACAACAAAAACAATATTAAAGCGTGAACTAAACAAAAACGGAGCAAAGGAGAGATTATTTTAAATTAAGTTCTAAAAACTTAATAAGAGAATATAGCTGCAACGAAAATAAATGAACAACATAATGACAAACTTCAAACCGTAAAACCAGGTTATAAACAGTTTCTTGTTTTTAATTTGTACAGTATTTTACTCGGGAGTATGAGAATATTGTAGAGTTAGTTTATGAGTAGGATTTTATATACTTCCACACATTTGTGTTAAAGGTATTAAAAGGTTTATAGTGGACAGATTTTGTAGAGAATTTTCCGTTATTTATTCTAGCCTGAGTATCTGTGATTCGCCCTAGAGTTCTTCGTTGTATAACACAAACATAAGTTGCTTATGCTAGGGAAGTACAACGCATGTGATGTATTGAGTCAACAGCGGGTAGTTACTCGTTGAGCTTAAGCCAGGTTAAAGAGATTCATCACGAGGTCCCAACCTCTCATGTCTAACAGTTATAGCAGAACAAAAACCCATCGTATTATGCATATGTTTATTTCCCAATTGAATTGCTAATACGGAACACTTGACAGTGAAAAAGCTAAAGAGCATGCAATCGTTCACAATAAAAGAGTTAGCCCTGGATTCTGAGTAAAAAGCACATAAGTGAACCGGGTTAGAATGCGGGAATCATAACAGACTTCAATCATTGGTTAAAGCACACTTTTTAATACATTGACGTAACATTTTATGCGGTTGGCATGGCAGGCGAATGGGATTAATAAACTTAAGAAATTACTCATAGATGCTTGACATCTCGGTATCTCGCCGACCACGAATACTGAAAATCAAGAAAACTTAACTTGCGGATTTTATTTTAGTTTCACCGTCTTCTTTTAATGATGTACGTAGTGCTTGTACCGATCATATTATATATTCAAATTTTGCACTTATCATATATTTTTTATTTATCTTGATACTGAATAGTTTATATAAAATGATACTATTGGCTGCAAAAGCAATGTACATTATCAAAAATAAGAAGAGTTCGCTATATTCCTAAGATCATGGAAGAAGAACATTAAGGAAGAACACAATCCAATCGCCCAGTAATGAAAGTAACAGCTCGTTGCCACTTGTCGGTTCTCGAACCCGATCGAAGCTGGAACCGCGATATGTATGTGCGCACGCGATCTGTGGCAGAGAGCAACTAGTAACGGGTGGATGAAGGGGGAGCGGGAAGTTTCCCGGGCCCGACATCCGACAAGTGAGAACATTGTCAGGCTTAATTATATCTGAGCGAGATCCGACACGACGGACGTAGAGGGCTGGCAAAACATCGAACATATCTTGACGGCGCCGACGAAAAAACGGTGTCGTGTAAGTGTGAACATTTTCATGTAAAATGAGCAACAGATTTTTGGTTGGGCCCAACATCGACAAGTGTGAACGGACGGTTACTCGTAACACGGGCTCTAATCACAGATCGTCATTCCCTAGTATTTATTATTCTTCCATCTTGATATTTGTCTTGAGTTCGTTTTATCAGTAAAGAGTAATACACGATCCTGTAGTGGGCGGATCTTGCGGGAATCAAGAGGCATCCTGCTCGGTATTATCAGACGCAATGCAGGCTGCAACAATATTTACAGTCTTGCATTACCTGGCTGACTGCAATGCAGGATCGGAAATGTGCCGCATGTTGTGCGATTATTTTTTCTTTTATTTGATGCTTGATGTACAATATAAAGTTATCTATTTGTTATCACACCAAATCCTCCAATTCGAAGGTGCGAACAACTTTCCTAAAAATTATTTTATCATAAACCAGATTTTTTTGTGTTCTTCATTGTAATTGATAAATTTTATCAACATAAGGTGTTGATAAAATTATTTTTACAACAGTCGTATTTACGAGGTTTTTACAAAAATTAACTACATTAAGTTTTATACACAATTTACTCCATCCGTGTGGATGAAACACTATTAGCCATAATATCGCTAATTGAGCTCGTCGTATTTTGCTGTGAATAAAGTTACTTATTTTTATGTTGTATTCATTGCATAATAAATGAGTTATACCTGGCTTTGTGTGCGCGTCGAGAGCGGGAGGAGAGGTCGAGCTCGCTGGCAGCGGAACACGCGGTGCCGGCCTGCAGTGAGCCACGCGAGCCACCCAGCCGCCTCGAGCCCAACCGGCACGTCATCATTTCTGTACAACAAACAATAATTATATCTTATTGCAGTATGAGGCTTTATATGCACTATGCAGGAAGATGCAATCCGGTCGGTCCGGTATTGCTTATTGGATTGCGGCTAGCCGTTTAATGTGTAAGAGCGTTTAGATATACATATTAATTATAGAAATCCTTAAAATAACTAACTTGTTGTCAAAATATTATTTAAAGAAAATGTTTTTTTATTGTAGGGAAGGCGTGGGCTCAACTACTCACTCTCAGGGAGACCGTCTTTCCGTTGAACGTAAATGGAAACATAAGTTATGTCTATTTTTTCGTCATCGCTTCGACCACATAGTTAGGAGAGTTTTGGGAAATTCATTCATATTTGTAAACTATTATCATAACTATCTAAAATGAAAGTTGTGCTCTTTACAATTTATATTTTTTTTCGAGCTAAATTTTTTTTTTGTTTTTATTATTTCTTATGTTTTACTTGACACCGATTTCAAGAGGTTGTAGAAAGAAGTCGCTTAAATATTTATTTATTGCTTTCTACTTCGAAGTCGGTTGTGGTTTAAAAAAAAAAGTTTAAAATATTGGTAGGGCCAAAAAAAAATCGAAAATTCGAAAGTTTTTATTCAAAACGAGTTCCCCTGGAGAACCTCTTTTTGAAGGTATAAATATTATATTAAGAAAGAAATAATATATTATATTAAGCGCTTGTAGAAATCGTACTACCGGCACCATATGCAAGGTTGCTATCTCACTCTTCGGTGTAGATCCTCGTCAAATAGCAGTTGACGTGTAAAAAATATGTCGATTAGCAATTTTCGAGGATTTATCCCGAAATCGACTCATTATATCTTGGCTTGGTGACTTTGGAACCATTTCGAGAGTACTTACATACGTACGTACGTACATACTTCTTCAAATAAAACAAAACAATTTGAAAATCGATTTAGAATTAACAGAGAAATCACGTAACATACATACAAAAAAAGTTATGTGCCTGTAGAAAATGGAATATTGGCACGCGTATGCAAGCTTTTTTTCGAATACGGGTGCTCGGTGTTATTTAATAAGGGCTACTCTTGAATTTCCTGGGATCCACTGATCAGATCCTAACTTGATGTACATGAATTGAGAACCTCCTCGTAAATGAAGTCGGTTAAAAATAGATTTAATGGCAATTGTTTTGCAGAACATACGTTATGCACCTTTTGAGATATGGAAAATTCACAATATGTAATATCTAGAGTATTTTAAATAATCTCTAACCAAATTGCAAAAACCTACTCTACTCTACTAGCACTACCTCTATGGAACCCGTCGCTTTGCGTTGACTGAACGCACTTGACCGATTTCCTAGATACCAACAAACTTACACTTCTACCAAATTAGAATTACATTGAAACAGTTCGTCAGAAGCAATCAAAGTGTTTAGGTATTTACATATATCAGAACGATAACAACACAATAATAGCTTAAAGATAATATGGGTAACTTAAACATAACAAGAACATAGCCCCTACGATAACACCAATCGAAGTTTCACTTGAGCTATTTCAGGAAGTAGTTTTAATACGCAATAATGCCTGTAACAATTAAGTTGATAACGCCCGAATTTATTACAAGTTCACTACGCTAGTGGTTGAAAAAGACCAGTCACTAAACAAAAGGCAAACAATAACGCTAATAAACTGGAACCCTCTTGCGAAACGAATAAAATGAATAAGGCCTAAATCGAATGAATCTATTGTTGCCTCCCCATTCTTTTTATAAACTGTCCACCACGATTTAGTTCATTGGACCGCTCTTTGTTACTGGTTATATCTACTTGCCAAAACTGTTACACTTATATTCAGTGAAAAATTAAACTATTTCTAGCATCGACAACCTGTTTGTCTAGTCAAATGTTTAGTGTTGATTTAGTAGTAGTAGTCTACTGCTTTTAGTAGAAGCGATTTCGTAGTAAAAATCTTAGAAAAAACCTATTTAGAAAACGCACCTTACCCACAGAAGACGGTGATCTGGCCTCAGTATTCTACTTATAGTCTTGAGAGACTATGGGTAGAATACAATACAAATAAGTTAAATTTTCTTACATTGTATTCAATAGTATGTAATTTTATAATTGTTTTAATAAGTTAATTATAAATATTATTTGAAATTCGAAATTTCATATTTAACAGATGCCAAAAAAGCCTGCCCTAATTCTGTCCTGCCCACTGTCCTGACTGTACAGCGAGCTTGTAACTAGCCACTCTGCGAACTGGCACGGGAAGTCTTTTGTAAATGTGTTCCAGTTCAATAGAGCGCGCTCGGCTTTTAGCCGTCGCTGGTTGGAAGTTAGGAGAGTGGTTGCAGACACATCCATCATTTAATACAGGCACAGTTTTAGACAAGTCAGCTTTCCGGTTAGTTGTAAGCCTTCGCTTGGGAGTTCCATGTTGCGTACCACAACTCTGCCAATGTGGAATATGGTAGACCCGTTAGGACACCTCGGATTATCGTGTTTATATAGTATTGGCTGAATATCTCGCCATGCCAGTATCTATTATATCATCCTTCGAGCTCTTGTGAGTATTGGTGTATCGGCCATTTTAGAGTCGGATAACTTGGTGCGCGATGACAAGAGGTGATATGTCACCTACCTATTCCTTGAAAAATGAGATGGTCGCTTTTGTGGGACGCGACATGAGCCTAAAAGCTGGCACCGTCAATCTTCCAATGACTAAGTCAGGGGTTGGCAACGCTGCTTGAACGGCTGAATATCTCAAAAGGCGTAAATATGGAACCCTAGGAATGGGTAACATATTTGTGTCGTTTGGAGTTGACACTTTAGGTCCGCGAGGTCCAGCGGCAAAAAGTTTCTTCGAAGAATTTTGATTTTATGAAACGATCGTCAATGGTCATCGATCAACAAAAGAAATTTGTTACATAAATTATATTAACTGTTTTATTTATTAGTTTATTCCAATTAAATATAACTTTTAATTTTTAAAAGGTAATAATAACAAATGAACATAATAGTTATTTTCATACTAAATGACAATATAAAAACGAAAAAAAGTATTTTTACTGGAAATTTTAAACTGGAATAAATGTGGAGCGAAATCTTTCTTTTTTTCACGATTTTACTACACATAAAGCATATATAATTCTGTCTTTTACCAATAAAAACCCAATAGATTCTGATATAAACTGGTGAGATGTACATAGACAAACGGAACTGCCCATGATGGTTGTATAAGAGTTCAGTTTTTCCCAAATTGGCTACAAGATCCTACAAAGAATCGACCAAAGTTTATTTTAATCACGTTACTACAATAGTTTCTCCTCCTATTCAATTTGTCACTTACTCTATAGAAGGCTGCTTCTTCTATGTAAATGCCTATCCAAGTTACAAAGTCTGACACCTACTCCGAGCTCTGCCGATAAACTTATCTTACAAAAGAAAAATAAAACTATGCCACACACCAGTTGGTGTAATGATAGAATTTTCTTAAGTTTTCGCGACTTGTATACATAATATAACTACTTACGTTTTAACGATTACCGCCCTTAAAGTGCGGTAATTTATTTTGTATTTTGAGTTTTTATTAAGATAATTAATTCACAATTTTCACAACTAATAACTATAGATACGGTTTAAACAAATTTCGGGCACAATGACCATTTCCTGTATTACTTGTCATTGAAATCTTCATACGTGCACGTTTGTTTGAAATTTTGTTACCTAACCTCTTTTCCCTGTGTACATGATTTGGTGGTAATCATCATATATATATATATATCGTATATATATATATATATATATATATATATATATATATATATATATATATATATATATATATATAAGTAAATAAATAAGTTTAACTTTTATATTTTAACCCTTGTTACTATAAGTATTTTCCTAAGTATTAGGTTCGTACAATTTCATATCGTATACTGAGTAACGTGTATCGTGTCAGAAGCTATCTCCGTTATGACGACAGCAATGCGAATTTGTACGCAAACAGAAGACACACCTACATTCGTAGATTGTTTCATTCGAAACATGCGGTGGTTTTGTGAATTTTAATGGCATGTTGCGACGCAGTGCGGAAGGCTTGAACTTGTTTGCAAACTTATCAAAACTACGAATGCGACTACTTTTATGAATATTTCCCTGCACTGTTAGCTTTGTGAAATTAGTGTTCTGCTTTTATTTGTTGAATTGCTTCTCAGCACCGGATATCAAATCAAGGAGAGCCAGGGAGTTACTAGTAATACTAGATTGTTTATATAAATAACATATCCTCTGACCCTATATGTATTTCGTTATTAGTCTTGACCTGCGTTATTACAGGATATCTAATATAGGTATTTCTTACTTCGAATATTGAACTTAAATAAGTTGTTCAAGATATAGTTTCTTCACTACATTTTCCTTCACTTATTGCATTTATTAATTGTATCAAAAAATTTAAACGTGTCCTGGGACACATAGTACAAGTGAAACTTCAACGGACAAGTGGAAAAACGAATCGCAACAAAATTTTAACTTAAATATTTACGGGAAGATTGTTAATGTAACTTGTCCAATTTGAAAACCTGTCCGTAAAACTTCAAATTAAAATTTTATTGCGATTCGTTTTGCCACTTATCCGTTGCCATTCGTTTTTCCACTTGTCCGTTGATGTTTCAATTCTACTATGTGTCTCAGCACACAATTCGATTTTTCGCAGGGTACTGTAAATTATGATTTTGTTAGGTTAGGTACTAAAATTATCTATACAGAAGTTTCACTTCAATAACAATAATAAGTTTCTAGTTTTTACACATAGTGCAACGTTCACATCATACCCACCACCACGGCAGCAACAGAAAAGTGGTGAGGGAACTGAGCACCGCGATTATGCCATGTCCTTCATATGTTGGGTTAGTATCAATAAATAATATTAATATTACCTATGAATGGACAGTAATATATACAAGTGACGCCTATGCGCTATACACCATAAACGAAACTGCTTGTTAAAAAAAGTTCCTCATTTCTGGGAGTTTCCTTTGTGATCTACAAGTTTTCTTACATTACACAGGCTTAAACTGAAGAAAATATCAAAATCTCTGTAAACATTAAAAGCTAATTTATACCTAAACGGCTTCTAGTATCTTTGATAGTCTCTAATGGCTTATAATATATTCGTAAACAAGGTATAAAGTTACACGAGATGGCAAGTTTACATAATGTTTCCGCAAACTTAAATGAATTTCCGATCAATTTCTCATTAAAATCTTTTTAGGTTTCTTTTATGTGATATTAACATTATCTCTCTCGAACTAAACAAAAATTAAAGAGCCTGCACCACATCTTAAAACATGAAACCCGTTTTATGATATGATAAGAACCATACATTTGAAACTGTAGTTATTTGACTAAATACCAAACAACTCTTCGTAAAACTTCAAAAATACGGAGTTTTTGATTTGCATTTTGTATCACTACATATCAGGCTGCCTCAGAAATACCAAAATATTATTAGAAAAATATGTCCCGAGTGTCTTCTCTTACTAAATTGTGTAACTAAATCCATTTCCCTACATATATAATTTACAGGCGTCCCGATTTAACTAAATTTTAATAAGGTAAGCGTCGCAGTGCGGTACGCCTCTGGCGACGAATAATGTACAGGCCAAGAACAAACATCTGGTTGACAGTATTATCTTTTACTTTTATTTCAATACTTGAATAATACGATGACAAATACCTAATCTAATTAGTGTCTACTTTTTTATAACTAGTTAACTTGTTTAAACCATTTATATTGTGAACGTTTTTTTACTAAATTGGTCTCGCATGCTTTGTATATCTAGCCCGTATTAAGAAACGAATAATCAAATGTCAGAAGTTATAAAGAGCGGTCAAGTAAAAAGCATCTCAAATAAACGTGCATGTGTGAAGAGGTTAATGCAAGTAGAGGAAGCGAAAGTTATTAGTCAAGATCGTCACACGTGGAGATCCATAGTCTCTACCTACTTCCATAGGAAACGGCGTGATTATATACATGTATAATAGATATTATTCAAACAAATAAATAGCAGACTAAAGCTATCATAACCTGTAGGTTTAACTTAAACCAGGCTTAGCTAAATAAGCTAGACGTAGATAGGCGCAGATATAATATAATAAATTCTATCATTTTGGCAATATCCGTGCAGGAACGGAGAAAGAATACAATTTCCTGCGGCCGGGCGGCCTGTCGTAAGAGGCGACAAAACAACCCACTGCCAGGTGGTAGGGCATTTGCCCGACTGGATGCCTACCACGCCTGGTCTAAAGTATGTCGCCATAACAACCTTGAGTTGTGTTCCGGCATTAGTGACCAGGTTCCAGTCTCCCTTAAGAGACCAGCAGCGCATTTGTAGCACCTTTGGTGTTGCAAATGTCCATAGGCGATGGCAACCGCTTTCCATTAGGTGGGCCGTCTGCCTGTCTGTTGACCTCATGCAATAAAAATATTTAAAAAATGTCTCTTTATTAATAAGCAATAAAAAACGATTTGAAGAAGAGAATTCTTATAAATTAAATAATTTATTTTTCCATTTTAGAATATAATTGTAGGTAGTCAGAAAATCCAATTAATTTTACTATGAGTGGGTTTATAGCTAAGTATCATTGAATATTCAATCAACGAAGCACTATATTGATGTACAAGCTAATGTAATTAATAACAGAATAATGTTGACCGAAAATTAATTTATTTCCCTTTGATATAATGTTTATATTTTTAACATAGGCTCTGGACCTGTATCTTCAATGACATAACTTTAATAATTAGCTTTAATTGTAATTAATTTTCGTTACTGTATTAGATGTTAAAGTATAGTTAAAAATATATATGTATCATAATAATAAGCCTGTTAAATCCAAAATCTATTACATACACATTTGTCATTTACATAAATTTCTAGTGGTTACTTTAGTATTGTTAGCCATTAGTTGTGATGTTGGCGTGTGGATGGACTAATTGGTAGTTAATTAAGTTACTGTTATGTTCCTAATTTCGATAAATCACGCGTTTGGATCCCTCTTCTGGTTAAGGCCTCTTCCATATTTTTTATTCTTATTTAGGATCATCCAATCCCTGCCTACTGTTTCTGATGTGTCATCAGCTCACTGACATGTTGCTCACCTACAAGATGAACAACAGAAACGACAAGATAGAAAAGAACCCATGGGAAAACGTATAAACATTTATTTATATGATAGTATTAATTAATTTTGTTTAAAATAAATTTCTTTCGTGTTAGAAGAGATTCCTCGCTAGAGTACAACTTTTGTGTTAAGTCTATCTTAACAACTAACAACTTGTTGCTAGATACTGGATAAAGACGGAGGTGGGCATCAAGTCAGCGTGAAAGTTTTGGATTGTCTACACTTACTGCTACTCACTTAAACAAAGAATTTCCACCAACATTCAGCTTTCTGTTTTTATTCGTACAAGTAGTACGAAGTTAGACTGAATATACTATAGTAATTCATACCTTTAACTTTAATTATTAACAAAGCACGATGCGTTCCTAATACAGTAAAACTATCAATAAAAAAATACGTAAAAATATTGCATCTCGTTATACAATATTTGTAAGTAGGTACTTCTTTTTTGCTATTATTTTTTTTTTATTAAATTGTACATATAATCTTATAATGTGTTAAAAAAGATAAGGCTCTTACTGCCTTATCTTCTTTATACTTCTACTACATACAAAAATATACATTTGTCATGGTTATATCGTACGGAACAGAAAAATCACTGTCGTGGAAGAAGGTGAAGGATATGATTTCATTCTAAGAAAACGTTGAAGTAGCTGTTTAATCCCCCAACAATGTGCGGCAACTTAGCATGAGAGCAGTATGTAAACACGTAATCGCGCTTGCGCTGCCCGTCCTTTGACTCTCAAACGAAAACCGACACCTAGAGGAGCATAGGACAGCGTCTGCAACAACAACGATGGCAGGACAAGTGTTATGTTTACATACACGGAAGTGGGAATAATGTAAAGGAGAGGTAAAACATAAATAAATTTAAGAATGCAAAATACTCAGAAAAAAACGGTTTTCAATTTTCGATAAAATCATTCCAGCATACTCTAATATTATACCACAGTTTAATGTTCAAAAGCATTATAAAACTGATAATTTTGAATTAAAAAAACAGCTATAGCTACTATATAAGAGTGTTGTTTCAAGGAAGTTTTACTTTACAACTTTCGTCGTAACTTCAGTGTCGCCTACATTTCCCAGTCCGCAAGTCAATTTGAATAAAGTATGAGCACTGGACACACTTGGCAATAAATATATAGGAACATTCTATCCCTAAGGTGAAGAACGTTTTTGATATCGAGAAAAACGTACTTTCTTGGCCTGCACTCATTTAAAAAAACCTTATGATGATAAATCACGTGAAACCAGTGAAATTATAGGACAACGCGCATTTTGGTCCCCCGTGAAATCGGATGAACATTAACCAAATATCAATTCAATCAATCAAATTTATATAATGTATATAAAAAAACTACAAAATACTTAAATAATCGTGAAGGCTCGAGCAAATATTACGTAACGATCCGAACTGTCATTAATATATTGAAGCGCGCGTTCCAACTTCCAAGTCACACAGTGTTCGTGCAGTGTTTTTGAGCATCACGTATCGTCGTGAACTTGCGCGGGCATTGTATGCTAGTTTTTCAACAACCACAATTTGATATAATTCATTGCAAATGGACATGTCTGGCAGAACAACCATCGGATGATGCCACCGGAGATTCTCAGGTCAGCTACTCTTATCATACACAGAGTTAGTATCCATCTTAGCTTCCACTATTTAGTTTATTCCTTTTCAACAGAAAATGAGCATCCATCTAGACAGGATTATACTCTGATCACAATTTCATTCATTGTTGGAGCTCTGAAATATATTTATTTCTCCACCTCGTTAAAAATGGCTCAAAGCTGCTTGATGAAATCATAACGACGATGAAATTGATTGCCATATTATGTTAAGTGAATATCCTAGAGGTTCTTTATTGGTACTGACTTTAAGGAGTGGCGGATTTTGAAATATGATCAAGGTTCAAAGCGCCATAGCTTCTTGATGAGATGAGATGTGTTAGTGACCGCGAATTATAATTATAATTACGGTAATGTATAGATAAATAAATAAACAGTACAATTCCCAGCACTCATAAATACTAGTATATAAAATTTTGTGGAATTGTCATCCGCCTCCCAAATTCTGAAGTAAGCAGAATAGGCAAGGACACGATATAAGTCTATTACGTTATTTAATAGGTTACTAGATAAAAACGTAATTATATTAGGTTAGAGAAAAATCCAGGTCATTGTATGCCCCTACAAAGGGAAATGAAATGAAGTATAAAATCATGATGGGAATGTACAGCTCTTACGCAATGGCAAGCTATATTGCAAGTGTAGTGGAACATTTACTAGCCAATACATGGCGCTGCACAATAATTGAGTTCTAAAACAATTCCCTAAACTTACAAAGAATATATACAATTTTTCAACTATAACGGACGTGCCTAGGCTTGCGAGGAACAACAATAGCCTCGCTGGAAGATCTTCTTCTGAGACGGAGGGGCATTCCATCTCTCTTCTCCACCCTACCTTATCTATACGGGGCAACCCCTTCAAGTGAATAAATAATTGTTGCTTTTTAAATCCGGCACCAGCTCTAAATAATAAATAAGGCAATGTACACGCCTTGTTTATTTATGAATAAAGTTGTCGCAACGTAAGGGTGTCCTTACAATGCGGCAACTTTATCCATGATGACTGGTGGAAGAGACAGGACTTATACAATCCACACCAATGGTTTTAAAGGGATAACCTCTATCAAAGGGAAGCTCCCGTGGTAAATTACCCGTTAGAGGATCACAACAACACCTACAATACTTCCTTTCATTCGCGAACACTACAATAATATCATTTGGTAATATCAAAGTACAATCATTTAAAATTCTTATTGGATCTAATCATAAGTTGAGCCATATACGATAATAATGTTTACAAATCTAAATAATAATTAAAATATAAATAATATGAAATGATATGTGGACTGTATTTAAATAGGTTACTTTTGATCTAATAATAGATAAACAAATAAATTAAAAATTTGAACTGACCGTTAATTCAAGTCAAACGGTCATAACCCAATAATTATTTTTTAGAAAAACTATAGCATACAAGCAAGGTCTATTTAGGTTTTTAATGAAAATTTTAACATAGATAAAATGTTCGTTTACTTTTGCATAACGCTTAAAAAGAAAAATGCAATCTCACTTCGTCCAGCTATGATAACGCGAAATACTCGGATAGCCGTGGCAATTAATTTACTGGAATCATCTTATAAATGTTCCGCGCGAGATGAAGGCTCAATCTACCTTATTTAAAATAGCAGACTTTAATGATGATTTATTAAAAGACAACATTTAAGTAGAAAATTGTAAAAGCCTCTAAATAAACTAGATTAAACAAAATAGAATGGACATAATAAAATAACAAATGAATATAATCCGCGAATTCTGATTAAACAAGCGGGTCTTACTTACGGCCAATTCCTATATCTTACCGACCATTTGTTTGCCGCTCCATACAACTAATATTAAAATTTAACCGATGATAAAGCAAGTGGATGAATAGTGAGATATAGGAACCGGCCATGAATTTACAAGTTTTAGGTTATCATTTATATTTAATCAAAAGCTGTGTTTTGTTAATATTGTTACGTGTTGCAGGACTCGAATTAAAATGGCGTTGGAATTACTATAGAGTTTATTAGAACTATACAAACACGCATAACACAGGTACAAATATAACTGGACACAACCAGTACAAACGTAATGTACGATTCAATAACACGCGTAAAGTCCGTCACTATATAGATTCTCGAATGTACACACGTCTTAAAACGCTTGTGGTTATCGCTTGACTGCCCATCTCTGCATTAGGGCATTGATTTATACTGCACAATCACAATATGTCGATCGGCCGCGCAGACTGAATTTTTTAGAATCATACTTGGCTAATGACTACCATAAAGAATTACAATACACAATGGGCCGTTTTTCTAATTACAAATTTAAACACAAAGAAAACAAACGCAGTCCAAATGTCGAAAAGATACTTAACTGCAGGTGTGAATTGGTCTTTGTCGGTCGTAACCATATTTAAGTGTAGATTGTTCATTGACAAGAACAGCCACTAAATCAGGTGAATAATATTTTTGAAATCCACTTTATGCTTTCTTTCATTGCTGAAAAAGGAATACGACATTTAAAGTAAGTTGGATTCAGAAAAATATGTAAAGAGTAAAAACTGTGGTAGGTCATTCTGTGAACGCAACAACTGAAAAGAACAAAATATTTTAAGAATTGCTGTAATTAAATATCACTTTAAACGAGCAGGTAGTAGTAGGTAGTATAGCTAGTGGCGATTTGGCTACTAGCCCAATTTGTAGGCAAGTACGAAACAACTACGAGTTCACACTAGCCAGCATCAAATGAATTTCACTTTATAAAAAAGCACTGTTTTGTTTTTGTATAAAATTTTAATCACAGCTACTAGTACAACTAAGCCTTAGAACTGAATATTTATGTAAAAATATGTATTTTATATATGGTTCAACCACATAATCTTCTTAATACGGCTTTCTATTATCCAAATCAAAGAAGACGGAGTCTCTTAGGCCAAAGAAATGAGCTGAGATATGGGTTAAAAAACGTTATATTTTGTTTTACAAAATGGAAAACATCAGCCCTAAATTCTGCCTGGATGACGTCAAAATTAAATGTCACAAATGAAAAAAAAATTAACAAATAAATTATGTTACCGATTACCATAATTGATATATGTATAGGAATTTCAATAATTAATAATATGAAAATATTTTAGACATTTATATTAGAAAAAATATGAATAAAATAAAAAGATATATTACTATGACTCTCATCTCTGCAATCTGGACCAAAAGAGACAAAAGAATCTATGAAAGGGTACCGTGTTACGTACATAATTACAAAAGGGCGGCTATCTACGAGTACCTTGTGTAAAAATAAAACAATAAATTTCTTGTCAAAAAGTGTCGGAATTTATGAGTGTTGTTGATTAATCTCGCAATAGGTAGTCAGCTGTTAAAAAAAATTAAAACTCGACTCTCAAAGAAAGATGACGAGCTAATCAAATTTCGCTCAAGCTCGAAAAGTTCTCGCCAAGTTCTCAGATTCAATTAGTAGATACGCCGGGACTCTGAGACGCGAACTGCCGGCCGTGTCGCCGCCTATGGCGCGCGCCTCTTCATGCTACGAGTATTTAGTAAGAGCATAATATTTCATATGGACCTTAAAAAGGCTATTTTTGCATTGCGTTCGAAATCTTTTTTTTACGAAACTGGCAAACAGACGAAACATGCTGGAAACTGGTTACCGTCGCCTATATACTTTTGTATCACTATATGCAAAACCAACGTGTTTGCAGCATCTAGGAAGAAATAGAGACGATCTAATTGGAGAGATGGGATACGAGGATGGAATAACTGGAACCGGATGGGAGGACAGACCGGAAATATGGGATATGGTATAGGTAGGGACAGGATAAGTGAAGTAAGCTATCAGATCTCTGACTCATCGCACGAAACACGATTATCTCAAGGCTAATCATTTCGCGCCGATATTCTATAAGAGCGTGGTATCACACAAATCGAGCCGGCCCTATGAGCTGAAATCATGTTAACAATTTCCGGACGACCCGTATCACATAAAATTAATCAATTGAGTTTTTTTTAATCCTACTAATATCTACCTATACGCAAAAATTTTGTAAAAATGTATGGATGTATGAATGTTTGCTAATCTTTCATGCAAAAACTACTAAATGGATTTTGATCAAACTTTACAATAATACAGCTTAAACATCAGAATCTAAAATTTAACGCTTTTCCATCACCACACGGATAAAGCCGCGGGCGCAGCTAGTACTTAAATGAGTAATCCCCTAGTGGATTCTGGTTTGCAATACAGGTATACTCTCAAAGACCATTGAAGTGGTTCGTAATTTGGTGATAAGAATCGACAGGATTCCCAGTCTCAATACTGCACTGGCCAAGCGTCTTATTACCAGTTCTGCGTTGTAAGATATTGTAATATTTAGTGATTGCGTTTATTAAAGCAGACTAGCATCTTTGTAAATTCACTGATTATGATGAAAATGAATTAACGAATGACAAGATACATGGTTGATCATATCTATGTTACAACGCAGGCCCCGACAAAAACAAAATCCACCTGCATATCTGAAACAAAGCCAATTTATTACCCGTCGGCGCTTGAACTAATAACATTAAAATTCTTTTATAGTCGTCCTCTTTGTTTACTTCTTGGCATAGGGCCTCTTGTTGTATTGTAATCTTTTATGGCAGTCATTAGCCAAGTGTGTCGGATTAAGTCGACTTAGATACGGGGACATTGCAGTTACGCAGTATAAAACGATAACCTGATGAAGGGGGAGTCAGTTCATCGAGAACCACGAGCGAAGCGAAACGCGTGTACCGGAATCTAATAAGTGAGGGACTTTACGCGTGTTATTAGATTACGACCTTCTGCATTACGTTAGGACTTGTTCTGTTCAGTTATATTTGTACCTGTGTTATCATGTTTGCATAGGTCTAATAAACTCTATAGTATTTTTAAAGGCATTTTCAATTCGAGTCTCGTGACTCGTAACAACATTAAAGAAATTCGTTTAATGATTGAGTAATATAGCGCCTATGAAGTCCGAAATCGTCACTAAATATACAGTTTTCAAATGTATCTATGTTAGAAATCAGTGTAAATATGCGCCCAGTAATGCATATTATTATATTTTATCACTCGCTGTCATTGGTAAGAGAACATTGAACGAATATACATCGTCAGATTAGCTTAGAATATCCTATAAGTTTCTTGGAAGTTTTAGTTAGTTGCTCTAAGTGATACGTTAGCCTATTGTTTTGTTTAAAAATAGTGTAACTAATGTATTGTGTTTGTTATTTTGGTGAGCAATAAAGTGTTATCTGTCTATCTATATAAATGTATATTTTTTTAAACAAAAAGTCATTAGAAAATATGGTAACGGTACAACCCATAAAGAACAATAAGTGTTAGCATCCACAATATGTTCCCTAAAATGGTGATACAAGGACAGCTTTCGCTGAGCTAAGACGAGCGCCTGGCGGCACATTATCGGGTGCGACACGTGCCCATAATCAACTGTGAACTCCATATCTTTCATTATAAAAGCTTTTGAATTAATATAAAGGTGCTCCTATGAAAAGTCATTATTGCAATTATAATTATCGCTCTTTTTATAAAACCAAGCAATTACAGCAGTAAAAACAGCTTTGATCTATTTCATTTAAATTAGCTAGCGGCAAAATAATTATAATTCAATATCCTCTAAATGTACTGAACCCATTTTAGGTGTATTTTACGTTCCACATTTTAGTTTCATTAAATTTCATTTTGTTTTTACAGTTGGCCGAAGAGCTGATTAGTTGGATAGTAACGTCCCAACAATGGGATCAGTACTTCCATCTTTAGAAATAGGTAGTCTTTTGTGGGAACTTGCGATTTGGCCGAGATACGTTCTTTGGTGAAGCAAGTTCATGCACATTTCTTTATAAATTTCCTGGCAGGCTATCCGAGACTTTGGCTTCATTTCTACTTTTTAAATTTCTTTTATTTTTCACATGCATACTGTCTGATGTTTTATGTTCGCATAAAATATGAAATATATAGTCTACGGTACTGCTGCTACTATAAAGATATACTAGCTATACTACTACTTTTATCGTGTTTTAAAACTTATGTTACTAACTAGATTTCCCAGAAGCCTTGCTCACTTTAACTTCACATTCATTTGACGGGATAATTCTTTTATCGTACACGAAACATTTTTCCCCTATAACCATTATGACCACATAACCGAATTTCATGGATACTGTTCCATATTATAGACCAACCTTTTGTTTACATTTGGTAGTAGTATGGGAGAATTATTTTATTAAAATGTTAAATAATTAATATTATTTTATTAAAATGTTAAATAATTTATATCTGTTGTAAAACATTTATATTATTACAACGAAAAAATTATATTTAGAGTAAACCATAAAAGACTACATAGCGCCAAAGCGGAAAACGATATGATAATATAGATAAATGTTCACACGAGGAGGTAAACTATAATATTGGTGGATTGCTATACCCTTAAGAGGACATATAACATGAAAGTGAAGTATAAAATGAAGATTATGTGATGTGATAGATATCTTACGCTAAAGTAGAAAAAGATGAAAAGAAAAGAGAATATTCTGCCGACACCAAATAAATGTAAAAAGATTAAATTAAGCCGAGACTACTCGTATTAATATACATAGGCAAACTATATTAGACACATGTTATGTATATTTTAAAGCACATTCATGTTCCACGACATCGTACCTATAAAATCTACCTCAAACGCCCCAATGTGTATTGCAATTAAAATGTGTCGGTAACGAGGTGTTCAATTGACGTGCGTAAATTACCATCGGTGAGCGATTCGCTTGTGACCGCTGGCCTAGAATAATTTCCGGTTCGACATTGCCTAATGAACACAACTCTATTATTGTAAAAATAATAATGCCGAAATTATGTGACAGTTGATTAGCTACATGTATAGCCTGATTTACATTTGCGTTATTTAAATAGGTATCTTGCGAATAAGTCCTTATCATTCGTAGACATCGATTTAACCGGCAATAGACAAATTATTGTATCACTGAAACATTTCTGTCCACGCTATTTATGATAAGGACTGAACTCGACAGTTTCGCGAAAACTACCTACTATGCTCTTAACATCATGCCTTATTTTTTTTTTATATTGCGGGAGTTCAGCAGTTAGGAAGGCGGTCCATTGGATGGAAAGTGGTTACCATCACCCATAGACATTTGCTACACCAAATGTGCTACAAATGCGCTGCTGCTCTCTTAAGGGTAACTGGAACCTGGTCACCAATGCCGGAACACAACTGTAAGTTGTTATGACGAAAAGCTTTAGACCAGGGGTGGTAGCCATCCAGTCGGGCAAATGCCCTACCACCTGGCAATAAGCAACTAACTGTAAAATCAATAACTATTCTTCATTGTAAGATGTTAACAATGTATAAGATACAATTAATGATATAAAAATTGTTAATAAATTAATCATTCGAGATCTAAAACAAACAACAGAATGTTCTTATTTTTACTAAACACGTCATGAGTTACAGGAATCAGACAGAAAATATAGAAGTTTGGCACTATATACCCACCTAGGTATAGTGACAAATTAAACCTAGGTAGGATAGCTATTGTATATTGTGATATAAATATAATTATCTATGTCACAATATACAACACAAAAGCTTTCCACGACTTCAACCACAAACGCTTTATATTCATATGCGACGAACTTATCTCAATTTTCGCTGTAAAAAGCGTTTCATGTATGTTCTAGTTGCCCGAAGTAATTAAAATTGGTTCGTGGAAATGTCAAGTTTATTAATAACTTGAAATGCGGGTTAAGGCTTGCCTGGCCCATAAACTACCTGTTATATCATAAAATAGTACGGCAGTGAAGTAATATATACGCACTACGCGTACACACACATACACACTTCTAAATACTTAGTGTAACTCTAAACAATAATTTCACCAACAAAATAATATAAATTAGGAAGGAGGTCCAGAAGATGCAGGTGGACCTAGTTTGAGAACTACTTGAATAATGTGAATTATGTTTACCCAATAACCGATTTTATTATTATTTATCATTTTAGGTCATAAATATATTTCTAAAAAATTTAAGTTTAGAATAGTAATCAAGTGAAAGCATCAAAGCGTGGCACTAGTCAGGCCTTCACAGTTACACCTGTTACACAGCTCCTTGCACCATATTTCAGAACGACAAAACGACTCTTCAGAATATTTATGTGTCATATTATGAATATGCCATATAATTTTTTAGGTTATTTTCAAAAAATATTATGCAAATTGGTGTAATTTTGTACTTCTTATACTTTTGTTTTGTTTTTTGTAATGTGTATACATTTTTAACACCAGGGACCCAATTCTGCAATTTCAAAATCTTGGCGTTGCCAAGATATTCAAAGATTAATTCCATTGCGATAATGTCAAAGATTCTACTAATGGTACATACAGTAGGTATCTTCTCAATATCGTCGCGGCAGAAAAATAGAAGAAAAAACAGGTATTATTAGGAGAAATTGTATTAACCGAAATGAATATTGAAAAGTTTACAAAAAAATTATCTATAAAATCTAACTAATGACGTTTAGCATATAGAATATATATAAAAACATTAATTTCTGTAAATACAGTGATAAAGTAAGTCGCAAGTAAATTATATTGATGTGAAACAGCGAACGGAAAACATCTGACTGGGTAGTAGCTAATATTTTATTATTTATTGATGTGTATACGCAAAGTAGACGTCTGCCGCGATCAATACACGTTATTAAGACTATAATAAACAAAATATATCAATGACAGATCTGGTCAATTACTTTAAATTTTTTTATCATTTTCAAAATGGTCTGCCACAATGTTAACCGCGTGATAATGGTCTGCCTCAATATCAAAACGGCAGCCCTGGTCAAATGGATTTAAAATTCGTCAAAAATCGATACCGTCTTATCTCAGTGCTCGTCGCGTCCACCACTTAGAGCTTAGTGAGTCCCCGTACCATGCATGGTAGGTATAGGTGCTTCAATGTACAAAACCTCAGGTCTGGTCAAATACATACAGGTAGCCGATCACTGTCTCCTAAGCTAATATGAAATGTTCATTGCGTAAGTTCAAATGCATTTATTTAGTAGATTTATTTTTTATTTTAATTCCAAAGCGGCGACAACAAATCAAACCTGACGGCAACAAAGCGCCAGTTGGTACTACTACTACACATCCAACTCAGATTCCGGATATTGAGGAATCGCGAGCACCATGAAACTTTTCATCCCTTATCCGTGCACCTATTATACGGACGTCATATTTCATCGAACAGAGCTCAGACGGCGCGGATCGTTTTTATTAAAAGTCGCTACGGACATTTCCATCACCTCGTAAACCACGCATGAGTGGTTACCCTTTACCGCCACGCCACCCGCATACCTGACGTCGAAGCACGGTTTTCTCATAGTTTATTTTATAGACCGTAAAAATATTTAAGGGGACTTCTGTCAAGTTGCTGAATATAATTTAGTCATTCTCTTTTATGTTTTGCATTGAACTGCGTCTGTTAGCGTTCCTCCGGCGTAATCTTATAGATAAATCTAACAGGATTGCTTCTAAGGTCGACGTCTAACGTTGCCTGATTCACTCGGTGATTGAACGAGCGACACACACTGATCCAATTAGAAAAGACTCGTAGAAATCATATGAAGGCGCTCGGAAAGATTTCGTTAAATTTTATTACCATAATAATTATACAGTAGCGGTTTTAGGGCGTTTTCCGTGGGCGGAATTTGTACGCGTGGGTCTTTGTACTTTTCAGTATATAATTTGATAAATAAAGGCAAATCTTAAAAAACAAACGTTCTGTAAATATTTATTGAGGTATCAAGGCTGCAATTTGCATTTTTAATAAATGTATTTGCCAAGTTAATCAAACTATATTGAAGTTAAATTGGAAATAAATGATAAAGTGGCTTCGTTTGGATACTTGAATATTTGTTTTTTCCTTAATTATTCCTTTGTAAAAACATTGATTATCATATATTATTTAGGGTCTATTTTTCAATCACCAGATAAATATTATTCATAGTATTAAAACACAACATGGAGAAATTAAAGATGATAGTCGCATGAATAAGACAGTTGTATTTTTACGCTACTGAATTCAGCCAAATTATAATTTATAATATAATTTTCCAATTTCTTTAACTGGATAAGTTTTAGTAATGTTTAAGAAATTCATGATTTTTTTAAAACGATTATGATAAAAATAGGACAATTTTCCCCGAGTTATGTATAGAGTCCCTCTATAGAAGTTTAGATGCAACCTAAAAAAATGATTTTTTTATATGGTGTGGCCTGACGTGAACAATTACGTGTGATGTGATGGAGGGTTACGATGGAGAGGGCAAACACCACGACTAAATGTTATACTCTTTATACAAATTAATATGTTAAATTCAGAGTTTAAGTTACCCAAACCATCCAATAGAACGTTTGGGAATTTACTTATCTACATATTTTTGCGTATAATAGGTCTAAACAAGGCTAATATTATATATTTATAGAGAAAGGACTTTTGGATTATTGATTAAGCCTTTCTTATTCCGCCCTAAATGTACGAGTTTTCTCTGTATGTGTTTACTTAGAGGGCCCAAAGCGGTCGCCTTTGGAGCAGCAATTAGTGAAAATGACACGTGTCTAGATATACAAGTAGTTGTAAGACATAGCACAAAGTTCCACTTTATATTGATATTTGTCATGTACATCATATGAATCTGCGAAAAGGACCTCTTTAGCCCTCACGCACCGGAATGCGCTAATTTTATACAGATAAAAGTTTCGCGCCAAAAAATTAAACTAATTATAGAGATCATCAACCTTGTTATGTTATTTTTAAAAAGTGTTTTGATATAAATGTTACATTCTATTATTATTCTATTTACTAAACTATTAAATCGGAATCTTTCTAAAATTATTTTATGTTTCTAACTTTCCGTTGCCTGACGCAGCGCCCCGTCTGCGGGATTTCTTTGGTGCGACATGTTTCGTTCGGAAACCATTTCCGACGTTCTTTTCGGCAGCTATCTCGTGCGATCGGAATGCAAAAGAATAAAAAGAACTCTGCTTAAGCTCATATATTTTCGCAACCGCAGTACTTTGTTATTCGTAAATGGAATGAGGAAGCCGTAAATACGACAAGCCTTAGCTAGAAGTGGTTGTTGCGCCTTCAATTTTCAATTTTAAGCTTTTTTAGTCAATAACTAATTTTCCCCGTGGCTACGGCGCGTGAAAAGCACCAGTATGTAGCTCATGTTACCTACATAAAAAGTTAATTAGGTTTTTTATATATAAAAAAACTTCAATACTTAAATTTCTTGTTGAATTCACTACAATTACAAATAAAATAATTCAATATAGTGTGGATAACTGCACAGCAAAACATAAAGAAAAGTAGCAGTGAACCTGATATGAACTACTTAATTATTATGATTAAAGTAGTATAATACTCGCGGTTTACTCCTTGGAAGTTTAGGTGCAACCTAAAAAGGTAAGTAGCACGTGGGAAACCTGACAACGTATTTATTATTGAATGACAGCGATGGTTGTCTGTATCGGAATTGTAGTGCCATCTAATTTGCTAATCCGCCTATTCTAAGTAAACGTCGTCTTTTAACGGGATAAAACGTATCCTTATGGCCGATTCGTAGGAACCGGCCATGAGTCGTTATGTTATCTTAGTATTTATTCAATTGGCTTACTATCGGTTGAATTTTGACATTTCTTGTATGGAGCTTACGTTAGTTTGTAACATATAGTAAGGCAAATGAACAGTCGATAAGTTATATAGGAACCGGCCATCAACTTACACCTTTGTAAGTAATATTTGCTGTGCATAAGATTCGTTTTGTGTCTTGGAAGTCCAAGGTCCAATAGCAATGAAATTAAGCCTAAAATTAATAATTATCTAAATCGTTTATTAAACAACATATACAAAAATATAAATAAACGATTTGAAGACTTTTCCTTTATTTTTACAGTCTCACACACAACAAATTGCCGACACAATAGTTCGATAATTATTTTTGGATATAATAGTTGATCCGTTATGAATACAAGAGTGACATTAGCTGAAAGCGAGTGACAGCGCGGCTGCGGTCACATCCAACAACTAAACCCACAGTGAGTTATTAATCATTAGGGGCACATTTAAAATCTATTACAAAACGGCAATATAGCTTTTAAACCCATTCAGGGCTGGGCTTGGCCCTCAAAATTTTAGTACAGGGGTCGCCAAATGGCGGACCGCGGTCCGCAACCAGACTTCCGACCTATTTTGTGCGGACCGCGAGAACACACCAACTTGCAGTACAGAGTACGTAATTAAACAAAAATGAAATGAAGATGAACTTCATTAAGAATAAATTTCGATCTCGACTTACTGATGAACATCACCAGGATTTAATGTCAAAAACTTGCACCAATTTTACTCCAAACTTCAGACAACAAAAAAGTGACATTTCTCCCATTGATATGTAAAAAAATATCTTTGTTATCTCCGTAATTATATTCGTTTAATAAATATTATTGTCTATTATTGAGCGCACCGCGATGGTCATTTCAGTTCTTAAAATGGACCCCAAGCGAAACTAATTGGTGACCCCTGTTTTAGAAGAACGAGCAGTACACCAACCACACTTATGCTAATTGGTAATATCGATAGGCAGGTTGCATCACAATGTTTTCCTTCACCGACGAGTACGTGGTTATTGTAACAATATGCTATGTAGGGCATAGTTACATAAATGGTGCACCATTTGCACAGCTACCCAATCAGGATTCGAAAACACGTGCTAGGAATAAAAGGGAAAGTTTTCGCAACTAAGGTACCAATTACGAATAGTAAGGTATACGATTTATTTAGGTCTTCTAAGCAACCTACCTTGGTTAAACTTCACTTGTTGTAACTTAAACTCATAGATCAATTTTATGCTACAACATAAGAAAGCGGGACAGCAAATTTAAGCGGATGAAACTGTGAAGTTGATTTTTTTATTGCCTGACACACAATCAATGTATCTGATAGTACGCTACAGAGTTCCAAAAAACATCTATCTCCATCCATCTCAAAAACTACTCAACAGTTTTCTTTAAAATCAATTTTAACCCAGTTCAAAAAGAAGAAGGTTCTGAATTTGTCTGTATGTTTTTTTATGTATGTTCCTATCTTGATTTCTCCGTCAATTGTGAACCGATTTTCTAAATATTCTTTTATCGAAAAGTTATACTCCGAATTGGTTTCCTTGTTACTATGTCAGGATCTGATGACTGGATTGGATTGCTGGGAAATTCAGAATAACCCTGATTAAAAATCGCTATGCGTCTAAATTCTTGGAAAAAAGCTTGGATACGCGTGTAGGTTTTCTGGAGGCGCTTAATTTTTTATATGCATGTTACGCGATTTCACCGTCAATTGTGGATCGTTTTTAATTTTTATTTTTTTATTTGTAAGTATATACTTCCGAAGCGCTTCCATAATCACCAAGTCAGGATCTGATGAGTGAATCCCAGAAAAATTGAGAGCAATCCTTGTTAAAGAGCTTATACACCGAAGAGTGAGATGGCAAATTTGTATACGCATGCCAGTTGTGCAATTTCTACAGGTGCTTAGTATATTATTTCTAAAGCTATTGAAATATTTGCACAACAATTATTTTTTTAACAAAAACACAGTGAATTCACACTAAAAACTACAGAAAACATATTTAACTGACTTCTTTCTACAACATCTTGAAATCAGTGCCAAGCAACATATAAAAGAACAACAACAAATTTACAAAACATAGAAATTTTATGTTTTACTTGACACCGACTTCAAGGTGTGGAAATAAATCGGTTAAATATTTATGGTTAAATTTTAAGCAACTGTTTAGCAGCTGATTAGGGAAAATCTTACCCATAAACTCCTTTTAAGGATAAAAGATGGTAAAGCAACTCACAAATAACTGTCAAATTTAACCAACCTCGAGAGGTAGTTTAAATGACTGCTAAAAGGCAAAATGGCTATTCACATTTGAAACAGCTGATTGTCACGGAGTGCGGAAATAAGGGGTTCGAATTTGTGTATAAAAATATATCAGTAAAAAAAGCATTGAATTGGTGTCGCCACCTACCGTAGCTAAAGGGATATTTATTGAAGAAAGTGCTAAAAAGTTTTATACAAGCAAACAATGTAAAATCACTAGGGTATTATGTATTCAAAAAGGAATAACAATTAAAATAACTAAAAAACATTGTTACGTCGAGCGGGAGTACGTAGGATTGGAAGGAAACACCAGTTTTTAACTAAACGCTTTTATTGACTTACACAGCCGCGATTCCTCTTCGCAGAGATGGCCCCCACATGCACAACTAACAACGCTCTGTCCCGACAATTATGTCTTACTCACAATACCGTCGCCGATATTGCGTAGACCACTTTCTGCTGCTGCAGTGCCCACATTCGAATTTACCCCATGTAGCTCGCTTGTGGATCTTCTCTTAAACTACGCTACACTCCTCCTTCACTGAACTGTCCACTTAACTTTTCACAAAATTCACCACTAAACTTGTCAGTCTTCTATTAAACTTCTCTTCCAACTCTTTCATATCGCATTTGTCGCTTCACTGTCTTCAATTGAACTCTTTGAACTAGCGGTAGGCGCGCCTTACGCTGGTTATATATCCGCAAGGAATCTTCTAGAACCCATACTTTCAATGTTCTTTTCATAATTCTTTTATTTACTATCTATCCCTTTCTAAAGTAACTTTATCTTTAAGTTCCTATCTATCTATCTCTGTCTTTTCCTTCCCAAACCTTCTATTCTACAACTTTCGCTCATCATCTATTCCGTTCTAAAATGTTGTGTATTCCTTCCACAATCTTCTACCTTTTTCTAAAAGTCTTGAGAACGGCTTATGCTGCCAGAAAGTTCTACCCTCGATCGCCACAATATTAAATATTTTCACTCGGCACATAATTTAATAACTTCATTATTGTACCCTTTACCGACACTAGCGCTATTGTCTCTTGTGGTTATTTCTTGGACTATTACTGCTCTCTCAGTGAGTTCTAAGTTCTAACCCGACAAGCTGTGTTTAGTATGTATTACAGTTAATACTGGTGTGTGCTGTTGTTTTCTTGTTTCTTGGTATAAAACATGGAATTCGACAATCTCTACGATTTTATACATGATATCGAGGAGCTGCATACTTTTGCTGCGACAAGAAGACGGAGAAAGACAGAGCTCGTTTCAATCTGTTGCATAATTTAACAGATGATGAGTTCAGGCTATGATACAGATTCAGTAAGACGAATATGTGCAAAGTAATAGAAATAAGAGCTGATCTGCAAGTGGATACCCGAGGTGAACATACGGAGTAAGGTAGCAATCGCGTTCGCTTCGAAAATTTGGCGGTACATAAAAATGCCATCAAATTTAACAGAAGAAGTCAATGCAATCTTATTCAAACGTTCGTTTGTTTATTCGTTTGAAACGCAAATTTTTGCGAAAATTGTGACATTGTGGTCATTGTAGAGGCAGCACACATGATGCAAGGATATACTGAGAAAGCTCAGTCAAGAGGAAATTTGAAGAAAATGAGTTTTTTGAACGGCTAATTGGTGATAGTGGTTATGCAAGGACTTCTCACCTTGTAACACCACTGCTGAGGCCCTACACTGCAGAAGAGCAGTGTTACAATCACTGTCATATGCAAACTTGTAATGTTATTCAAAGATGTTTTGGTGTATGGAAACAATGGTTCCGAATAATATTAGAAGCCATGATAGGCTCATACACCTCAATACAGGCAACTATTATTGTTTGTACAGTATTGCACAATTTAGTGATAGAGCTGAATGAAGAACAAGGTGCATATTCATATTAATTTAATAATATTTTTTCATACAATAATAAAATATGACCTTTGGCCAGTTCCTATATCTGACTAATAGTTACTTCTAGCCCTATATCTTATTAATATTTGCATTATTACTGATTTTTTGTTTGTTTTCAGATAGAGAAAATCTTCAACCTGAAGTGCCTGTATGAAGATTTTAATAATGATTTAATTTTATCATTCTTATTTAGCTATAATGGAGAAAATAAAGAATAGCCCTTTCTGACATGATACTGATCAACATTATCACTGACCTTCCTTAATGTTATTGAGTGCAGTTTATTACAATATTAATTCTACAGAAACCACTAAACTAAAGCAAATTACCAATCTCATGGCGACCCCAATATCTGAGGACTGCTATTACTTGCAGCTCAGATTATTGATATTATTGATGACCATGTAGAACAAATAAAAAGGAACATTTTTGAACAATTAAAACACCTCAAAAAATTTAAATGCACAATGTTAATAAAAAATTATACACAATTATGTATTTTTTATTATTTTTGATAGCCAGTCTTCTTCCAGATACATTATTTTCAATCACTTTTCATGCAACTCTTATCACACCTCATCTTGCAGTCAAGGGCTTCTCTTATACACTTCATTCCTTCATCCTATGCTGCTTTGGCCAACACGAACAATGCTTGTTTATGGCTTCCCTTGTAGTAGTCTTCCGTATGTCTGTGAAAACAAAAGCTATAATAATAACAACCTATAAACATACCAATATTGGGCTTGAAAGTCCCATTCAGCAGGCGAATGGACTGACAGTATACGCAATATGCTTTTCCAAGGCCGATTGGCGGGTTTAACACATTGGTTATACCGACCTGCAGGATTCATCTCAATGTTTTCCTCCATTGTTATTCACCTGTGAGTGATGTATGTTTTCCAATCAGAATTCGAACCTGAGCACTTTGCGTTTAGGACACATGTACTAACCTTTTTATTTAAATGGCCCATATGGCCATGTATCCTCCTATGTACTATCCATTAATCTAATACGGCTTTGTGTGGCAATAAAAACGAAAGCAATACGAAATATATATCATAGAGACAGTGACTCTTTGTTGTTGAATGTACTAAATAAAAACTTGTAGTTACCTATTTAATATGAATAATATCACTGTCAAAATTGTTGGAATCCACAGTAAACTCATGGGATATGGTCTCCATCAAAATCTGAACTTCAACAGGCCGGCTACCTAGGCGGAAAATCTCCTCTACAAGTCATTGTTCTCGCTCTTTTAAATGCCAACTCAGATTGTTAGCCTTGTTTTTCATATTAGCCAAGCGAGCTTTTTGGCGACTTCCGCGTTTGTGCTCGTTTCTTTTTCAATAATATCCGCACACTCAAGTACCAGCATTTCGATAATTCGCTAAAAAAGCATAAAATATTATGTTAGCGTGCATTAGGCATTTGTTAGTAGAGTATTCAAAGAAAAATAAGGATTAATATAGTTATTTTACATATTGTGCTGGAGGATGGAGCATGCTACGTATGCTATGCCCTATAACGTTTACACTTGCTGTTCGCTCAAGTTTTTTTGTATTCTTTTCACATGGCGTTCCGCTGTGATGTATTTAAAGATTATTTTATCAATTTCTATTATTTTCTATTTACACACGACAAACATAAACAACTCAGCTGTCAGTTGTTAGTGTCAACAAAGTCACTGAATACAGACAAAAAAACGTAGTACTACAAGAATTTCGCTATTTTCCGGTCTTTAGTCGAATATTTTGGGTACAACGCTACGTCAATCATTCAAATTTCGTTTGTCTGTGCTTCTCTGCGGTAAGCAACAGGTAATACACGTTTATAAGTGAAAAAAAGATATTCATTGATTAGGGGCTTAAGAATCTCTTATTTAAAGGATGGCTAAACCTTTCTTAACGAGATTTTTATAAGTAAGACCATTAATGTTTGGTTTTAAGTGTGAAGATGGTTTTGTTACTGTTAAGAACCAAATATGTTGAAAGAATTTTCTTAAGCTTCGGCAGCGTGGATATTTAACTGTTATTGCCTAGTAACTCTTATTACGACATTAAAGGCGAATATTTCATTCTGTGCGTTATAAACTTAAATAAAAAGTCACGTAGAAATATCGTTATTATTTTTGAACACCTGTCCCAATATACTCACATTCCTATGTACTCAATTCTTTTTCATCTTTCAAGTATGTGATTGTTAAACGCGCGTACAGCCTTTATCGCACCAGTAATCTTATCTTAATATATAAAGGTGAAGAGTTTGTTTGTTTGATTGAAAGCGCTAATCTCAAGAACTACTGGTCTGATTTGAAAAATCTTTCAGTGTTAGATAGCCTATTTATCGAGGAAGGCTATAGGCTATATGTCATCACGCTAAGACCAATAGGAGCGGAGCACCGATGAAGAATGTTTCGAAATCGGGGAGTTTTGAAAACCATTTGCACGTGGACGACGCCGCAGGCACAGCTAGAGGCAAGATAAAGAAACATTAAATAATATTTAAATTTTGATTCTGACTTTTATATTTCGAAGTATGAAAGAAGTTTTTATTGCGTGAGTTCAGCAGAAAGACAGACGGGCCACCTTGTGGAAAGCGGTTACCATCGCTTAAGGATATTTGGTAGCTTTATTTATTTAAAACTGTACAATATGGAATAACTCAATTTCTGAAATACATGAATTATTGTTATGATTATTATTATTTGTAACACCAGAGATACCACCAATGTGCTGTCGCTCTTTAAAGGGAGACTG
Source organism: Dendrolimus punctatus (assembly GCA_012273795.1). Lineage (NCBI taxonomy): Eukaryota > Metazoa > Arthropoda > Insecta > Lepidoptera > Lasiocampidae > Dendrolimus > Dendrolimus punctatus. Next base: position 17,949,695 of record CM022531.1, on the reverse strand, counting down.
GAATCTCCAGGTTCCAGTCTCCACTAATGCCGGACGGAATAAAACTCAAGTTTGTTATGGCGGCTCGCCTGGTCTAAAACCAGGGGTGCTATCCACCCAGACCGGCAAATATCCTACAACCTTACTGTGGGTTGTTTTGTCGTCTCATACTTATACATACTTAAAATATATATAATTCAACTATTGAAATCCGCAGTTTCCTTCGGTGCTATTAAAAGACCATAGGTAACATCCGGCATACCTACACAGTTTTTTCCAGTGGCCACCTTTAATGTTGTTTATGATGTCACTACACATTTTGTAGCAGCGGAACTACGGAAGGATGGACTTGACAGTTTTATAAAAGTTCTATTTGTACTAATAGCTACAAAACCCTAAAAAGCATGGTTATTTATACATGGTATTATTAACGAAATTAATCATCGTTACAAATAACTACGCGGCCAATTATGTCATAAACAAATACTCGTGCATTAATTACTACGGGTTGATTCCACAATAGCAATGATAAGTCCCGACATATCGATAATGATCGGATGGCGGTCGCCTGCGGCTACGTGCGCAATAACAGATTGCAAACCGACCGACACGCGCCATAAATCAATTATAGGTAGGTATAATATTATGCATTATTTGCCAAAGCCTCTTGACTATGTTACGTACTATTAACCCTACAAGTGCCAGCTTACGCTTTCGTAATGATTTGATTGATGATTCTTCTACTTAAAATCTAAAAAAAATGTATTAACAATATTTTATACATATTTAGAATATTCCCTGTACTCACCCATATTTATAGGAACTTTTTAGTTTCTTCTACCAATCTCATTTCTGTATAAATTTGGGATCAAATTAAAATCTTCCGCTAACGATACCCAAACACACTTCGTCCTTCATAGGGAATTACTTTGCATGGCACCTGTGGAACTCCCTGCTTGACTATCAGACAAGCTAAATCCATTGCTACACTTAAACACTAAATCTCTGATCATTATTGGTTCATTAAATTTTAAAAAATGCATTAAATAAAATTATAACTATGTATTATTTTTCACATTATATGTAATTTATATTATTAAAATCTATGTAATTCTGTGGTAGTTTTTTGTTTTGGATTTATGATTATATTAGTTAAACTACCAAATACTGTTTAATTTTTCTATTAATCTCTTTGAACACCGTGCCGCCTGGAAGAGAGCACTATGAGCGACAAGGCCGCCCATTGTTCCAATGCAAATGTATTCATATTAAATATCTAGAGTTAAATTAATGGTGAACCATAAAAAGTTTTCATACATTCATCCATTGTAAACACTGATTTTGCAATTCTCCAATATGCATTTTATAAAGGCCTTAAATGTTTAAGACATCATTTTATCCTTGTCTAACTCTACCCTCGCTATTCTGTAAAGCAAGGATCCTATTTACAATAAATACTTAATACTACAAAGTGGCTTTCCTCTTTCTACCACTGCATCGCTCGCAATCCGCAGGAAGTTGCAAGTCATACTTTACTTAGATGGAAAATATTTTGAAACCATATCAAAGTACGATAAACGAAATGAATGAACTTTACCGATTTGATATCAGGTAACATTGTATAGTTGAGAAAGTTTATAGGCCGATTATCATTCCTAATATTCGTATTCAATAATATAAAAAATAAATTAAAACAAATTGTGTGTACTTCACACCCAGTACAAGTGAAACAAAGTGTGACAAAAGGTGGGAGGGATTCTAAATTTCGTGACGTTACATTTTATATATTACTAGCGACCCGCCCCGGCTTCGCACGGGTGCAATATAAAAACATAGCGGCCCGCTCCGACTTTGCACGGGCATCACTACATAGAAACCTCTAAAATTAGCAATGTTGCCTTAGTATATGATGCATGTATTATACATATAAACCTTCCTCTTGAATCACTCTATCTATTGGAAAAAACCACATCAAAATTCGTTGGGTAGTTTTAAAGATTTAAGCGCACATAGGGATATAGGGACAGAAAAGGCGACTTTGTTTTATACTATGTAGTGATGATAGTGATAGTGATGATGATATCGTTATGTTATATTTAAGCTTTAAAACATGAAATTTGAAGTATTAACGAAAAATTTCCAACTCTATCTGTATGAGCATTGTGTTTAAATTACTAAATATAATGTATTCAGTTTTATTCTCTCGCAGGCTTAGTCCTATAGATTTATGTGATTGTAACTATTTAGTGTCGCTTTTTCGTTTCATCGAATTTCAAATCACAACGATTCTAAACAAGTTTCTCTTCAAAAATAAAAGAGCCCAAACAAATCTCTTTCATATTTATATTGATATAGATTTATGCACATCCTACTTCTTCCAGTTTTTTTTCTAAAGTTTCAAATAAAAAACTTCCATTAATTTACGAAAGCTAATCTTCAAAAAATATTTATCAAAAGATTGTAAGTAAAAGAGATTTAAGGAATCGGATAATTCAACTTTTTTCGAAGATATAATTGGAAACACATGGTATGCCAACCATTAAAGATCAACAGTCTACATGGACGAAAATGATACTCAACATAACCAATTAGACGTTGTTCACGGACAGAGGTTCATGTACCTACTCCTAACTATAATTAGGTACAAACACGTTACTGATAAAAACATTTATAACATATTGCGTATATTGTTAGTTATTGTCAAGGTAGTTATTGATAATGAATTTTTGTTCTTTCAGGAGTAGACACTTCTGACCGACAAAATCAAGGTTCTGGTTATTTTGTTATAACACAGCGTTTACAACTTCAAACTCAGTGTCTCATTCGAAGGGAAAATGCGATCTTACAGCGACGTCAATAACGTCGCACTTTTAACATTATTTTATGCAAAAAGTCAATATTGCTTCAAATAACATTATCACGATATTAAATTTAGATATAACGATGTCACGATATAAAATACATTTCTTCAACAACTTCAGAAATGTATATAATGGTTCGACCGCACTAACTGTACTGTGTGTTAGAGAAATGTGTCACCGAATGCGTCTTATTTAAAACGTTAAAAAAACACCGTTGTCGAATAGCCGCATTAGTGTATATACATACATATCTGTCAATTTAACGTCAGTCACAAAGTCGCATTTCAAATAACACACTAAACCCTTCGCAATATCAAATCCATTCCAATATCGGCGTGGAACACCCTATATCTGTAACATCATCGCAGATGAAGCCCCAACATTATAATATTTTTTTATGCAAAACGTCAAGATTACTTATAAAAATGTCGCCACGACGTTAAATCTAGATGTAATCTTTTTTTTTTTGACCAGGGGAAATCCGCTTAAGGACTAAGCTGCGACAGGCACAGAAGCCTGGGGGGATGTTCGCGATCCGGTGAGAGTGTGGGATTCGCCAGATCGGGGGTGGCACTAGCGTGCCCGGTCAAAACCGGTGCCACGCTATTGCCACTCCCCAGTTAGGGATACCCACTAAAACCCCTGGGTGTTCCGTCCTGCGCCTTATGCCAGGGCTACGGGTGTAGGCAATCCCGTCTCCGCATGCCCTGGCGTGGGCCCCGCTCACTGGGCCTCTTCCAATGCCGGGGGAGCTGCTCCCCCGGCGACAGATGTAGAGTATACTGCTTCAACTAACTTCAACGGTTTTAAGTAACCCGATGTACAATAAATTCTCAAGTAATTAGCGCTGTATCATTTCCAGTGTAACATCCTCAAAAACTAGGTCAGTCAGGTAATGCGGTGCAGCTATAACAACCTTTGAAGTATATAATCAAAGCCAGCTACCAAATAAATTCTTCCCGGTGCTCATCCAGTCACCCTCAAGTATATGTATGTTTGAACCAACAACCACTTATAATAAATTAATAAATAATCAGGAGAGAAACACACACATTGTACAGTCCCAAGTTAAGCAAGTTACGCTTGTATTATGAATAATATACATACAACGAAACATTCTGGGACGATCCCGGACACCCAGACCATAGTAAATAAAGAAAAATTAATTCACGAAATTTACTATGCCAGCAATCGAACCCAGAACCTCTGCGCTGTAGTGAAGTAGACCAGCAAAGGAAGACAGACAGACATACGTAATATTGACGGCCGCTCAACCACAGGTTGTGAATATTTTTTTTATATATAAAATTGCAACGAAAACTAGTAAATATCCTTCTTATTTGCAATAAAGAAAGGTATCACGAGAAAAAGCTAATCATGCAACTTCATAGAACAAACTGACTTGGAAAGTATTATTTTAAAATATATTTCTGAAAGCAATTTATTCAGATATATTTGATATTTACTCAGCGTTTTCTTTCCCTACGTGCGGTGTGCCGTGTTTGCACTCAAACACTGCATACATATCTGATTTTATTTACCGTGTCATCTATTTGACATAAGGAATATGTGTTTCTAGAATATTCAATTTAATACCGATTGCCAATAGAATATTATATAATAGTATTTCTTCTTTTTATTAAATATGCCTTTGCACGATTGGCGTATCTAATCAGTGTCAAGTATACATGAATATTGAATAGATCACAAAGACTATCTTCAAGCAATAACCCCAGTCCAATTATATAATAGCATTATATAATAAATATTAGTTAAAAGCCAAACGAGGGAGTTATTGCTGTAATTCAATAGACGTACTAGTGTTTCACTAAACAGTTCAGATTTTCAACGTAAACACAATTCTTAGTTAAAAATAAAGCTTTACAACAAAATAACATAGTTAATAGATATGTCAATATTTTGTTCTCTAACTCAAATGCTTGCCCGACATACCAACAGACGTTAAAAACACTTTGTGCACGTGTATATTTCATTTTAATAGAACTCTCGCAGGGTTCAAAAGATATAAATATAACTCCCGCGCAAACGAAGTAGCGGAACTAGTAATGTACCTACTTAATAAGAAATTAGTAAAACATTGCTCGAACAACGGAATCCTGTCTAAATGGCCCTTTAGATGAGCAACATGAATTCTGTGAAATAAATTAATCATGGGTAGCGCAACCCACGTTGCGTAGATTTACGAGTAACTCCGGACCCCCTGCCCGCATCCTCCCATCTACTTCCCACATCGCACTACACAACTCATCAATTTCCTCAGGACATACGACTCGGAATCCTGTTAATTAAACTATGCCGCCAAATTAAACCGGGAATATCGAGTGAGCGTAGCGCGGTTTCCTGTCTCGCGAAAGTATGCGCATTAGTGTAATGCGATTGTCGTCCCACATGCGACGGCTTTAAATTAATTTCAAGTGTTAATGTATTATATTAATGTGTGGTAAAGAACCAATTTGCATATTTGATTGTTTGACGAGTATTTCTGTGTTTATGGTCTCACGTCTTCATTTTATTGCGAGATGATTAAAAGAAAACGAATTCGCTGCTATTATCATTAGCGTGTCATTTCCATCATGGAAAAAGTAAACTAAGAATCACTACCGACCCAGTATTAAATAATGTAACAAAAAACACTTCAGTTTAAAATTTCTTTAGAGCGCCTGGAGTAATTACTGTAGAATGGAAAAACATTATTCATTTACTTATGAAAAATCGATATTATCTGCATCTAATGAACATGGTGAATCTGACCATCAAGTCAATACATTTTTCATTTTGAAAGTACGCTTGGAATTGCTTAATCACAGGGATAAAAACAGCACTTTTCGTCTCTGAGGAGCGATTCTCCATGCTGTCAAAAAATTTAGAAAACTATGCGAACCATAGACGATAATACAAACGATTCATATCTCAACTTGAATTAATAGCGCACGAGCATAGCAAGGGTTTAATCATCTCGTGCTTAAATATGTCACTTTCACCTCTCGTGTACCAATCTACTATTTATTCCTTAATTATTTTTACTTTCAAAATTTGTTAATTTTCTTAGCTGTTTATAGAATAATCAAAAAGCTATTTGTCTTGATCGAACTATTATCATATCGCAAGACACTCGCACAAAATCAAGGAGGCTGTGACGGTTTGTGTAATGATGATTTAGCTGTCAAGCACACCATTAATCGGAGAAATAAATGATGAATACTACCTATGAGACTGTGCCGGCTGGCGCCGAGGCTGGGCGCGGGCGGCGAGCCGGCCGCTCGCAGCGCGCCAAGCGCGCCGCCGCCGCCGCCGCCGCCCAGCGCGCCGCCCTCCAGCGCGCCTGCAACCAACGCACAAGTTTATTAACCAAGGCAACCCACAGACTGATCGACAACTATTGTATACATTATAGAAAACTTACAAGCTAATAATATTTTAATTGGGTGGTGTTACATAGTTATTAATATTATAATTACAAATGTGAATTTATTTGTTTGTTACACTCTTACACCCCTTAATTACTTAACCAATTACCATGAAATTTTAAATACATATCGTCACAGGTACAGAACATAACAGAACAGAACATAGATACCTTTCATCCGGAAAAATGTACTGTTCCCTAAGTAAAAAAATTTGCAGTTATAGAGACTGCCGATAAAAGTGAATACTTAGAACTCTTAGTATTAAAATTTTAAATTTCATAATGTTTGAATAAAAACCCTATTTCAACAACGCACAGTATACACACATTGAATTTTTAACTAAATCCATTCAATTTCACTTATAAGATGCACATCACTAATGTTGCACAATACGTCAGCTGTATATATTTTGACAGTTTTTACGGATAACACATACTTATTTCTTCTACACCAAATTGCAATAATATGTTTTGGTTTTAATAGTGTTAAAACTCGTGTTAATTTACATTTAAAACATATCAACATATATGAGAAGTACGAAATTTTAACTTCCACTTTTTTGATAGTCAAAGATTTTTACAGTAAACCAACTTTACAACTTCTTACCATGTTGGTTTATTCAAAAAGGACGACATACTTCCAGTTGACTGGTCATTGATCGCCAAATGATGACAAGAATAGAACAGGAAATTGATGAGTCTTTTCGGTTTCCAATAACGCTTCGACGATAAGAGCGCTAGATATAGAGGACGCGTCGCATGTGGGAACGAGGCGCTGGGGAGTCGTCTCCTTAGTTTATAACCTCTAATCTGGGAATTTGCCGCTTCTTACACCCACACCACTACAATTCGTATCAATATGGTACCATTTTCGTTTATCTTTTAAGAGTGCTTGATATCGATCACATCATTTTCAGCAATGCTACAAAAGTGAAACGATATTCTGAACATTGTCAATTACAGTAGGACCTCGATGATTCGGAGAAGCAAAAACAAGACCTTTTGCGGATTATCAACGGCAGCGGATTGTGATCTGATATATTGTACTCGTAATAAAACACATGTTCAATTCAAGTTTCTTTAATCAATTATCGAAAAGTAAATAAAGTCAAGTAAGGCAAAAAAACAGAATTAATAATAGGTAAATCTGTATGTGTGTTGTTTTGTCGCCTCTTACGACAGGCCACCCGGCCGCAGGAAATTGTATTCTTTCTCCGTTCCTGCACGGATAAATATAATCAGTCTTCAAAAAGTCTGTAATACTCATCTGCTAATAATGTTCGCACTTCATTTCAAAAGCTAGGTGTCTAAAGTCTACCCAGAAACATAACTACGTGGCTGTCAAATTCGTAACTCTTCGCCCATTTCAAAGCAGTGTTTAAAGCCGCCGCAAGTCCGAATTACCGCAAGCACTGCAGTAGCAGAGGTCCAGATTAACGAGGCCCTACTGTAATTCTTTTTTTTATGTGAGCACAGCAGACATGTAGATGATGCGCCTGATGTAAAGTTGTTACCTTCACTTGTTAATATTCGCAACACCAGAGATGGTGCCAATATGCTACCGATGTAGAAGGGAAGACTGGAACCTGGCCACTATTGCTAGAAAACAACTCAAGGTTGCCAGTATATTCTAAGCCAGAGGTGATAGCCATCTATACCTTATGCCCTGCAAATATTAACGATTAAGAATAATTTCGTGATGAAACCGGCACTAAAAGATGACCGACCAACGAGTGAAACTTTAAAAGTATGGCAGATATGACATACACTCACAATCCAATACAGAGGCGCTATGTCAGTTATAGGTCGTTTACAAATTGTTTAATAGATAACACTTTATTGCTCACCAAAATAAACAATTATAAAAATGCAGAAGTATGTACAATAGTTACTTGGTAAGACCAAAGAAGGTTTATGGCTTAAAGCGATCTATTCTAGGCAATCTGATCTTGACATGATTAGTATTATATAGCGATAATTGACTGATGACTGACTGATGCATCATATTTATACAGATATAAAACTTCGTTTAAAAAACCGACTTCAAAAACTAAAAAATATAGGTCCCAAGAAACGTAAAATGAAAACTACTGGGGCAAACTATATAAAATTTTTAGGGGCCAATTTGAAGCTATTCCGCGTTGAACAAAAAAAGAATCACGTAATCACGGATCATAAATCATGGAGTAATCGGTGAACATACATAAAAAAAAGATCCCGACGAATTGAGAACCTCCTCCTTTTTTCGAAGTCGGTTAAAAAGAGAAAAAACGGTGGTGGTATCACTTTATCCATTATTTATTACTTCGCTACAACATATTCCTACCGGGGTAATCTAAGTTTTCGCGAGCTACTCGTAACAATTGTGTGCTTACGGATGGGTCCTAAGAAACTTAATACATTAAAGTCCAAGTCACTCACAACGTAGGTTCTCCTTTATCAAAGAAAGGCTGTTAAAGTTCTTTTTGTCTGAATACTTGTACTGCGAAACTTTATTACATTTCAATTTCATACCTTTTAATTTAGTTCGTATGAGAATGAGTAAAAAAATAGTTGCATATTATCACCATAACTTGTATATGTATATAACTTAACTTATGTGTATATTTGTATATATAGTATACTTGTATATTTATTATTAAAATGTAAGTAATCGTACAATAATTATGTATACCACCATCGCCACTCCCAATCAGAATATTCTTGCCACGGCTTGTCTGGAAGAGATCTCTTTTTAGCGATAAGATCGCCCTTTGTACCCAATTAGATTAATACTAGTTCGTAAGTTTTCTGTAATGGTGTACAATAAAGTGTTATCTATCTATAAAAACTGTTTACTGTTTTAAAATAATATTTTAATTCAGAAAATGTTTCTTACAAAATTAAAAAATTCACACGAATTATTTTTTATAAATAGAAATTTATATGTATATAAATATATAATGATTCCACCAGCCATACATGTTCTTAAAGGACATTAAACATGATACAGTCTCCAGTTGATTGTCGATATCCGATGACATTAGACACCAGTAATTGTTGTCCGGGGCGATATTAATGGATATAGCTGTCCATTATGCTGGGTGTACTTATACAATATACGTGTATTAATGGAGGCTTGTATAATTTGATTTCAGCTGCAGGTATTAAACATTTTATCATAATTCAATGCGGTTTTAAGAAAAATAAGTCATCTGACTGAGAATTTTCAGACACGTAAAAAGACCTGATATAAAAAAGATATTGTCTGTGAACAATATTTCATTTTTTTGAGATTTATTTTAGAATTTGTCTAATATTTAATATCATTTATAATATCATAAACCAGTAGAGGCTTCGAGTATGTACAATGCACTAACCAGCAGATTCCGAAAATGCAACTTTTGGATTTTTGTCCATCTGCCTGCTAAAGCATCACATGAAAACTACTAATTTAAATGAAACTAGACACAGAGGTAGCTTATATGCGAGTCAACATTTAGGATACTTTTTATCTTGGTAAATGGAGTACGTCATGGCATAAACGAATATAACCAAAAAAGTGGCGCTATAGTTGCGTATTTTGGCGCTACCGTTGCAATTCTCTAACAAAAACATCATTGTCGTGTCACCACCAAATAAAACGTGGTGTTCCGTCCTTGCCTATAATAGGTAGGTAACATCGCTCCACTGATTTTGTTGACTACCCTCTTTCTGTGTGAGGCGACGGCCAATGGACAGCAGGGAAAGGGGCAGCCATTTTTTGAACTGTCTCTGTCAATATCTCGACAACATCGCGCCGTGCGCTCAGTTCTTCATAAAATATCAATAACTATTATTACTGGCCGTGCCAATTACTTTTATAGACCTAACCTATGTACTGTGGTAGCGCGTAAAGTGAAACATAGTGCCGTGCTCTGTTCCCGAGTTCCCGAGTGCAACCTGAATCAAGCCAGGAGAGGGCTGATCTCAAGGTTGGTGGAGCTTCTGCTTTTATAGTGCAAGGATTTAGGTCATATCTCTCTCATACAGTCCATATAAATCAAACCACTTTTACCGTGGGCTATAAGCACCCCACACGTGGCCTGGCACAGCTGGTGCCAAATATCTATAATATCATAAAAATGCTTTGTCGGTAAATTGAACATATTTAAAAAAGAGAGCAACTGGAATAGACTGTATAAACGATGGGAACAAGCATTTTTTTTTAATTCTTGTCTGTTTGTTACGGATTCACATAAAACTACGGGGCCAATTTCAATGCGGTTTTACTGATTTATCCGTGCAGAAACGGAGAAAGAATACAATTTCCTGCGGCCGGGCGGCCTGTCGTAAGAGGCGACAAAACAACCCAAAGCCAGGTGGTAGGGCATTTGCCCGACTGGATGGCTACCACCCCTAGTCTTAAGTATGTCGCCAAAACAACCTTAAGTTGTGTTCCGGCATTAGTGACCAGGTTCCAGTCTCCCTTAAGAGAGCAGCAGCGCATTTACAACACCTTGGTGTTGTAAATGTCTATAGGCGATGGTAACCGCTTCCCATCAAGTGGGCCGTCTGCCTGTCTGCAGAACTCCTGCAATAAAAAAAAACTGATCTTCAATTGCTTAAAATTAAAAACTGTGGTCTTGTTATCCCGGAAATGCCGCAGGAATTTTTTGGGAATTATTTAAAGAGACCAGACAGAATGTTTTATCGTATTCCAATGCGATTTTTTCAGGAATCGATAGCAAAATTTGTGTAATAAAATCTGTGCCACTTTATCCCGGGAATACCACGGGAATTTTCCCGAGAGTGGTTTGAAGTTGTTCGAGTGCATAAAAATTAGTTTATGTATCGGAATATATATATCGGTTTTCACTAAAACGATAGCTTACATTATGTTTTGAATGTTGCGACTTTGTGTTCTGGAAATCCCGTAGTCATTTTCCTGAGAGTTTTTTAGTGGTTGAAATACAAAAGATAAGCCGTTTTAAATACGACTTATATACCAAAACAATAGTCTACGTTCTTTTTCAAATGCTGTGGTACTTAAGTGTCCCGGTAATGTAAAAATTTGTTAGATTGCATAAATATCAGCTAATTTCGATACGTTTCACTTGTAACATAGCTTAAGTCCTTTTTAAGTGGTGCAGTACTTTATTTTCAGGGAAACTCAAGTGAATATTTCCGGGAGTGTTTTAAAATGGTTATTGTACGTAAAAATTAAGTAATTTGGATCCGATTGATACTAAAACAGTTATTCTCCGCGATATCCTAACTTCAATACCACGTGTTGTTAAGACTTGCTTGGCATGAAAGTTCTACATTTATTAGACATCTTTAGTAGAACAGATATACATATATTTTCGTACTAAAAAATCCGTTGCCCTGCTAAAAATACCCTTTGAATACCCATACTGTCAAAAAACTGTAATCTACGCTACCTAACAAACGTGAACGAAGTCTCGGGAATATTTCAGTTTTGTTATATATATATATATATATATATATATATATATATATATATATATATATATATATATATATATATTATGGAATCAGGCTTGAATGGGTTCACACATCAGAACTTTATATCTAAAGATTTTTAATATAACATAATAATATGCGTATTGGTGTGCCTTATGTAAATAAACAAAAATAATAAATTATCAGCTGTTTTTAGTTTTTGATACAATTATTAACAGACTAGTTTATCGGTATACGTTTTTGAGAAAACTAAAGAATGTAAAAAACAGTAAAAGGGCATATAACAACATGTTGTCTGAGAAACAACTACCAAAATTATCGAGATTTTCATTCCCCCGATGCCAGTCCTTTCCTTTTATGGTCCATGATATGTTAATATATTGCTGTAATTTTTCCATATTTCTATACGTATTGTTTCAGCCGTTTGAGAACATTTTTATGAAAGCTGTTACATTGCCTGCCTTGGTAACATTTTTATGTTGGAAATCATTACGCTTTATGAGTCATCTCCATATTTATATGGCTAATGAACTCGTATTAAATACATTGTATCTACTACAAACACACAGATTATATAATATCCATAATACACCTTAGTATAAAGCTGTGAATCGACATCTTGCTAAAGTTTGCCGGCAGAAGGTAGAGAGAGGAGAGTAGAGGCCGGGATATGTGATGCAATCTTGGGAAGGCCTACGTACAGTATCTATATATTAATGCGGGAACAAAAATTTCTACCCCTTTTTATGAAACTTACGCGGACGGAGGAGTATGGAATGTTGCACACTTATAGTTTATATAGAGAAGTTATTTTTATTAAATTTTTTCAATAAAAAAAAACATTACACACACTACCATGTATTTGTCACACACACGCATATATATTCCTTTGTTTATCGTTCAAGTGAAATTAACACTATTGCCTTGGAGCAATCTGTGATTATAAAAGTATATTAATTGAAATTAATTATTATGGTCGAATTTCAACCACAGGCGACCACTACTTAGATTGAATTATCTGACGATGACGATAAAGTACGATTAACGATTTTAATTAATCAAATAAGAATAATAGTAACACATATATTAAAAACAGTTTCAATCCTGTTCCCGGCCTAAAGGACCAACAGATTATCCTAAAATGATATTCTAATATTAGATGTTTTTTTAAGAATTTTCTAGAGAATTTATCTGTGAAAATAATATATATATATATATATATATATATATATATATATATATATATATATATATACGAATATATATATATATACGAATATATATATATAATTCGAAATTTAAACGAATGAACCTGTGTAGAAGTTCTAGTTCAAAATAACATTAATAAATACCTACATGCAAACGCAAACAGAGAACAAATATCAACATAGAACGTGCCATACAACGCTATCTAACCTTTCACAAATAAATAATAATGTGGTTTTATTTCTACTAAAAGGTACTGAAAGCATAACATGTACAAACAATAAAAATCTAGTTACGTCCGCTTCCAGAACGCCGTTCAAAGTTCAATCTATTTTTTTTTTATTTTTTATTTTTTTATTGCAGGAGGTCAGCAGACAGGCAGACGGCCCACTTGATGGACAGCGGTTACCATCGCCTATGGACATTTGCAACACCAAAGGTGCTACGAATGCGCTGCTGCTCTCTTTAGGGAGCCTGGAACCTGGTCACTAATTCCGGAACACAACTCAAGGTTGTTATGGCGACATACTCTAGACCAGGGGTGGTAGCCATCCAGTCGGGCAAATGCCCTACCACCTGGCTGTGGGTTGTTTTGTCGCCTCTTACGACAGGCCGCCAGTCCGCAGGAAATTGTATTCTTTCTCCGTTCCTGCACGGATGAATAATATATAAGACAAGTATATATTTAACATTTTCTCAATATGCATATTAAATTAGAGAAATATTATCTTTATAAGCAGTAGAAGGTAAAGAAAGGAATGCTCCGGTGGTTCGGGCATGTGGAAAGAATGAATGATGGAAGAATGACTAAACAGATATACAATGCAAAAGTGGATGGATGCAGAAGTCGCGGAAGGCCACGACACACCTTCCATGATCAAATCGATCGTGTACTAGCAGAAGGTGATGGCAGGAGCCTTAAGAACATGACATGAGCTATGAATGTCAAAGAAGCAAGTGAGGTGTGTAAGAAAAAGCCTAAATGGCGCTTTGTTGGTCGTACCTACCCCGCAAGGGACCTGGCGTGAAGTTATATATGTATGTATGTATAATCAGTAGAATTAAATACAATTAAAAACAAAAAATAAACTAAGTTAAAAATATTACTTATTTGTTGGGCGAAATTTTCTTAAGTTAATGCGTTTAGCATATTATACATATATAATAAAACCGTTAACACGTAGTTTTCATATATATATTTAAGTCTATTATTTATCATAAAATCCAATATAGAATGCTTAGTAATATACTTAATACTATAAAAAAATCATAGACAGTAAAGAATAGGTATAGAAATGAAAAACAATTTCAATGAAAATTATTTTCAAAAAAACATATCTAATAATGTTAAAAATATTTTATTTGGGGTTACACAATTTGTTAGTGTTCTGTAATCAAGTTGTAAAATCGTGGAAATTTATAGCCACTACAGAAACCCTCTCTCTGCTGTTCATATTACACATACTAATTAGCCTCTTAAGTGATAACAATTCGTGATTTTTTTTATCTTAGAAGTATGTGCCATTACTATTATTAGTGAGATCATTGTAAATAACGATTATAGGGTTCCTTAGCCATTTGGGTAGAAACAATACCGTAACAAGCCATAATGTTCATCCATCGGTTTATGTAGATAATATATCATAGTAATTACTTTAAAGAATTATTTGGTCTATATGTATGTATAAAATTTAGCAAATATTAATTTGTGAATTTTATATGCCACTATAGTGATTTGGTGAAACTGCGATAAAAATAAGAATTATAATTGGCCACCATACATAGATCTGGTATGTGTGGCGCCTTCTTGGGGAGGCCTACGTCCAGCAGTGGACTGTGAATGGCTGACGACGACGAGGATACATATATCTGAGGAATGAATAGATCTTATTTCAGCGTACATAGTAGTGTATAATACCCTTAATAATGCTTCCAAAGTTGCAGTCAAAACATAAAAATAGTCAATTTCTTAAAAGTAGCATTATTGTAAAAATATCCTCGTAGCTCCTAATTTCCTTTTTTTTTACCAGGGGAAATCCGATTGAGGACTAAGCCGCGACAAGGGCAGAACCTTGGGGGGATAATTCGCGACCTAGTGTGGGATTCGCCAGATTGGGGGTGGCACTAGCATGCCCAGTCAGAACTGATGCCATGCTATTGCCACTCCCCAGTTAGGGATACCCACTAAAACCCCTGGGTGTTCCGTCCTTCGCCTTATGCCAGGGCTACGGGTATATGACCTAGCCTCTCCGCAGCCCTGGCAGGCGTGGGCCCCCATCACGAAGCCTCTTCCATTGCCGGGGAACTCATTCCCCGGCATCGTCATGCTCTCTTTGGCGTGGGGCGGTTTGTAACTCGCCCCACGGGAGGAGAGATGAGCGCGCGCGGAACGCTCGCGCTCTCATCTCGACGGCATATGCAGGTGAGTGAGAACCCCTATACCCCAAGGGGCCCCACCCGCGCCGCCCACTTACGGCGGCCGAAGGTCCGTACTAGCCCTTCGGCGTCGGCGCGTCCTCCTTTGGGAGCGGAGCCGTGACGTGCGCTCACGCTCCCGCTCCGCCTCCTCCTTTGCAAGCATAACGTGCTCGCAGAAGGAGGAGACGGCGGCCCATCCGGTGTTGCTCCCGACCATGGTGCGCACCACGGCCGGGAGCGAAAGGTCAGATCCGGTTACGACGACGAGGTCTCGGCGCTGTTCTGTCCAGGCTGGACACTCCTGGAGTGTGTGCAGCGCCGTATCCTCGTCGCCGGTGTCACAATGATGGCACCCTGAAGTCGTCTCGCGGCAGCTCCTAATTTCCTTACGCAACCCTTATGTCCCATTTATGAAGATACTGGACCAAACTTTGTATGGGTGTAACACAACCCAATATTTTATGTTCACCCTCTAAGTATATTCTCATATTATGTGCATGTATACAATATAAAAGTTATAGCTTGAATGTATTAAAAGGATTCTGCTGTCACGCGGCTCCGTAAACAACAAGATATGCGAATCAGATTCATTGTACGAATAAAATATGTACCCGGATAATGTGTGTAAGTCGCGATCGAATAGATCCTTTTTTATAAGTATAGTACTCGATGTAACGTACGACATATAAAAGTTTTCATAGCAACTCTAAGTGTTGACTAAGTGCTCAATCCACAGTCATCATACTTTTCAATTTAATTATAATTATTGTTTAAATATAATTAAGACACTATTTGGCTCGTTAAATATATGAATGACGATATAACTTGCAATTCTCGTAGAAAGTCTAGACGCCTTTGGCGGTTTATTAGATCATATAAAGTATATCAGTTGATTTGACTGTCAACTACTGTCAATACCAGTGGATTGACGCTTTATATTAAAAAAAAATAATAATTGAATATAGATTTAAAGAAATTTATAAATAATCTAATACAATGAAAGAAAACTTAGCTTCTATTAAGTTATCCATAGTCCCTCAATACTATAAGTAGATTTAAATAAATAAAAATTATGAAAGAATTTTTTGATAAAAAAATATACAATTTAATTTTATCAAAAAATGAACAAAAGGACTGTTTTTTTAATAAATTGATCGCCTCTTCATATATCTATACATAAGTTGCATATCCGTATTTGGTTTTATTTATATGTATTGGAAAAAATATGGCCTTTAGGACATAATTGTTGTTTCTATCACACACATGTATAATATATAACAACAATAAAACTTACTCAACATAAGCAACATATTATAAAATACTATAGAAAGTTAAAGTATGGATTGAAGTACCAACATCAAATAACGAAGTAAAAGTTGGCTTATTATGAAGAGTTCGTTTCAGCGAAGATTTCAATTTATAATTAAGTAATTATAATTGCGAATGGCTTCTAAAATATACATTTAACAGGAAATTTGAAATCAAACTAAGACCTCGGAGTCATTACTTACTCTGTCATCTTAACTGTAGAAACCCAAAAGAGCCTTAAAACTCATCACGTATTCGGCAAGTAAGTAAAGTTATTAATCTTGAAGTCAATGGTAAATAAACCAAAGAAATACAACAGAATATTTACTTGCGTTTATGGTTCCCAAGTCAAATACTAATTAACTAATATTCAATTATAACATAATAAATAACCAACATTAATAACATACACTTATTTAATACACATATACACAATCACACACACATACTAAATACAAATTCATACTCAAACACACAAAGACTTAAACACACATCCTCTTAAAAGCGCGCGCATTTACGCATGCATTCGCTTATTCATCTAAGCATAAAATTGTACACTTTATATTTTTATTTACATTTTTCATTAGTTCGATCTCTTAAGCAAACTATGCACTGTACGAGAGGCGGAGGCCAGGAATTTCCATAGAACGGGGTTCTCAGTTTGGACTCCTGTCTCCCTCTGCTCCATTTTCTTATTTTTTTGTGTATCGTATAAGTAAGACTTATTTACAACATAACATTTTTTATTAAACTTGTACTTTTGGGAGAAAATGAACATTTTTATTATTATTATTATGTCTTTGAAGACCACGGGCCATGAAAATGGCCCGGACTTTTGCAGGGCTTGCGTGGGGCCATGGGAAGGCCAACACGTAGATGCCCCTTGACAAATTTAATCTAAATGTGGCGTGATACTGACCGGCGACTATCCCTGTCTATACCATATAATAATGCACCTAAGGACAAGCCCCAGCCAGTGTAAGACTAATGTAGTAAATAAGGACAAAAGTACTGGGCTATTGGGGGGAACTACTAGAGGTCTGAGAATATGGGGACTATAGCGTCTGCCCGTCGCATGTTTAGGGAACATGGAAAAATGGGCAGATGATGAATCGCCACTCCCCGTATGGGCCCCAAAAAATGCCATAGAAGACAGGGGCAACATGGGTGTGAGTGGCTAAGGGGTGTAGAGAGGTGGTCTACAGGTTCATCGAAGCTACTTCTGATGTGATGCCATTTATCACTTCCACCCCTAAAGCTTAAGTCTTAGCTCGAGCGATCTCCACTCTGTGCCAGCTAACTAAGGTAAGCACAGAGGCGGGGGCCTCGCCTAGGCCCCGGAGTCAGGTACGAAGTGTCGCTACTCACCTAAGGCTTCGCCACAAAGCGCCCTGCGGGTTTATTATTATTAATTAATTACATAGAAAATACATTAACAACACCGGTACAATCAGTGTTGTTAATGTATTTTCTACTTTTGCATAGTATTTTTTATTTTCATTTTACAAAGATTTTAATTCTAACATTAACATTAACGGGAGTGACATTTTCAGCTGGAAAATCGTCCTAAACGTGAAAAAACCTAATTAAAGAGAAAGCTAACCACTAATATTGGTATGCATATACTTGTGACAAACAATATACCTTCTATTGATCTTTTATTTACTTACTACTTAAACTATTATCTCAAAAAAAGAGTAACAACTGTCAAACTATCGTTAGTACAAACAAAGTTTATAAAAGTTAGATAAACTATATTCAAAGTTGACATTTTCTAAGAGAGGAAAGCCGGAAAAGAGGAGGCTCTATTTAATATGTAAGAATAAGTAGGAAGTAGTTGATTAGTAACTGGAGCATTTGTCCTCTGAGGTCTTGTTGGAATACGTCCAAAAACTGTTACTGTTAGTGCTAACATAATATAGAATCATAGAGACAGCAAAAAGTAGTATTATTAAAAGTTACAACCATTTTTCACTTGTTGTTAAATAAATTGATCAAGAATTCATTTACACCGCAGACGATGTGGATAGTTGGATTGGTGCTGCTTGATTGCGACGAAAGTTGATGAAGCAAAAGATGTATTGCAAGATTGCAGAAATGGGAAATTCATCGACTCTACCTACCCCTATGGGAAACAAACCTGATAATGTGTATGTAGAGACGTGGTTCACAAAATTATTACATTCCTAAGATTTGGATCGGGCTTGTTGAGTTTAGCGTGTGATGATTTTGGGCCACTTCACACTTCGATGTCCAATAGACTTGACAAGTACTAGAGTGGAGGTCGTATATCAAAAGGTGTTATCCGTGCAAGAACTATCTAAAGTGTGCTGCCATAACAATCTAGAGTTCTGTTCCGGCATCATTCGCCAGGTTTTAGTCCCCTTCGGAGCCGGCAGGATATTATATATATAATGTCTATTTGCGACGGTAACCACTTCCCTACAGACGGGCCATCAGCCTATCTGCTATGCTCCAGTTAAATAAAAGAAGCAACGATCCAGCTCGGTAGACTGATGACAAACGTAAGACGGCTAAGTAATATTGATAAACGAAGGACCAGAATATATGGCAGAAATCCATCAAGTAGTGGACGGCCATGGGTTAAGTAAACTAGCACATTAAACAGCAGTTTTATACTGTTTTATGATATTCGACATTCTTCCTATATGTAGTCATTCATAGACTTGTACAGGTACAATTATTATCAAAGTCATAGGTGCCTAATCATACTTCACACCGATACCTCACAAACATCAGATCTTTACCAAGAATGTACAGGAAATACAAAATTACTTTAGAATACAGATATATTATAGATATTTATGTAGAAGTATAAATCAATATTAATACCAATCTATTAAGTAAATAGTTAAGAGTTTGCACTATAAACAGAAAATATTAGTTCTCACTAAAACTACTTTCCGTCCTCGGTACATTCGAAGCGGATGTTAGTCATATCCGGAATAGACTGCTTTTACTAATTGAAGTAGGCTAAATTACAGAGAGCTCAGACGCCTATATATTCAGCTGAAGAAAATGACGACAAGTAAAAGATGGAAGTTAATATAGGTACACGAATTCTCTCATGAAACTATTTTTATCCATATTTAAATAAGTCCAGAAATCATGTCAAGAAAATGCGTAATTAGGGTATACCCATTATACAAGTGATATGTTTGGGTGTGTTTTATATACGTGTATATAAATTAACATGTTCATTACTTTGCAGTTTTCAAAGAACTATCCGAATTGAAAAAAAGAAAAAAAAGTTGTTTGTTAGGGACTTAAATTGACAAATACTGAAGTGTTTACGAGACTTAATCACTATGAAAACAGATTTGAAAAAAATGCGCAACAAATTTAAAGAGAAAGCGAGTATATGTACTTGTTTTTGTCTTGTATATAGAAATCTAGACATTAGTAATGACCGCATTGCAATGATGCTTGCCAGAAACGCATGGTATCGGTCGCCACCCTGAGTGGAATATCTAAGGATTCCCGCACTGAATGTATTAATCCATCAGGAGCATACCAATGCGTAACGATAAATTATACAAACAACTTCTTAAAACTATCAATATCATCCAATCTCCGTTCACCCCAAACTTTACTGAAAGAGGAGCAATAAATAAACAATAGATAGGCTTGTACTATATTAGTGGGTCACGATTCGCGACGCGGAATCGGGAAAGGAAAGTCTTTCGCTGCGACTGGGTCGACTCCGACCAACGCTCTGATTTATATTCGATCTGATTATTCGGATTTCCTTTTTCAATTCCAATTTCTTTATGTGGTTAAGGCCAAATTAAGCAACTGTCTGATTTGGTGCTCAACTCGTGATCAACAAAGAAAAAAAAACTTTTTATTCTGTGTACAAAATAATAAGAATATTGTTGAGTGACGGTGTTGTTCAAGGGCGCACAAAATGTCTTTGAAAATGACAGTTCATTGGTGACGCCCGTGATGCAGATGTTGCAAACGTCCACAAGCAGTGGTAAACACTGTCTACTAGGTGGGTGGTCCCAATAAGAAGCAAATTAATAAAAATGAAATTAACTGAAACAATAGACATGACAACATTTTATAGTTCACCAAAACAAAAAATTACAAAAAAATGCACAACAAGACAATAGTTCCTTGGTAAAACAAAAGGCGGCCTTGTCGCTAGAAGCGATCTCTTCCAGGCAACCTGACTTAAAAGAATACAATGTATTACATTGCAAATAACAAAAAACGCTATTTGTAACACAAAGAACATTTATATAATAGAAAAACTTCTTGCACGCTAACTAACATGTGTTTTCATGTGATTAGCGCATTTAGTATTTAATGAACATTACATTAAATTACACATAAACTAAACAAAATATTTCTTATTTTGCAAAATTTCAACCCCTTACAAAATGTACTTGTAACAAAATTGGTTTATTAGTTGTGTATTTTGTATATTAAACTGTATCATATGTAGGTAAATATATATAATATCCCGAACCTACGCTATTGATAGGACTGAGCAATAGCATGAAGTCGAATTGGCGTAATTCGGGGTCTAAATATGTAATGTGGGGGAGTAAAGAGTCGAGAGCGTTCCGTTCAAACAAAAGATAAATCGAAAGATAATATGAAAACGCGTAACACTGAAATTGCGTAAGTTGGAGTAGCAAAGTCAAAATATTAATTACTGCTAACAATTTGCAGAAAACTGGTATCGGCCAAGTGGTAAGTCTTGTTTTATATAAAAATAACAATAATGATGCTAATAGTATTACAGTAATCTTATTTGAAAACAAACCCAACAATGTCAATGGCGTCTACGTACAGTTTGCATAAGATGCCGAAAAGGCTTCGTATTCCATTATATTTTTTTTATAATAATAGGTTAAATGTATACACGTGCAGAAAAATATTTTGATTTACGTAAAAAAAATAAACCAAAAGGATATAGAACAAGAAATTGATAATAAATTAGCAAAACGAAATTAAATTAAGGCTTTGCGCAGATGTTCAATTTATTGACCTCCTTATTCAAATTACTCCTAAAGCAACTAATGAAGCGGATATTGGTTTCCAGATTGATCGCAGCTATCGACTTAGACTTAAGACTGTGCTATATCTCCCTAGATACCGATTAATGTGGCTCCACGACGCATCAATTTAGACATCTTCAATCTACTACGTTCTTCTTGCGCGCTATAAAAACTTAAAAGACACATTGTGTCAAAATTATTTTCCTATGTTCAAGAAATTATCAAAGAATTGTTTTATTTACACTCAGTACAATATATTATGTTCTGAGTACTTTACACTAAAACTTGAATATGACAAAAAGGAAGTGAAGACCCCGCAAGATTGTTATTAATTACAACAAAACCTATTTGAAATACTTCAGATGATAATCGTATGTATGTATGTAAATATCTGTCTATCGAAGTAATCAATGATTTACAGAGTATGCTAAGGATGGAAAATGAATATAGTTATTTATGATACTAGTGTGGTAAGTTGATTTTACAAACGAGTAGACAAATATAAGCTGGAGACGAAGTCGAAGGCTTACCGTAATCACGATTTTGTAAAAACCAACAAACACACGTATGTCATACAACGTTATTCATCACATTTTCGAGAAAACAGTAACAGTAGAATAGATAATGAAACAAATATAAATATCAGTCGGAAAGTAGCAACAACTTTAAAATAAATGTATCGATCAAAAGCACTTCCAAGGTGGTTCGATTATTCAGCTTATTTATTTTCGAGATAATGAGAACCTATAAGTACCCTTTTTGCCATATGTTCCATAGCGTGTTGCGTAATTTTTAACTTTCGACCAATGTATACAGACTTCGTAAATGAATTTTGAAGCAGGTTTATTGAAATAGTAGATTTTTACACGAGAGGTGAATGTGAGGTTAACACTCTGCTTTCCATTTCGAATATACAGAAAGTAAATAAAAACTAATTATTTAAACAAACAACTACTTCTCTAGTAAAATCAGGCGTTAAACCCATATCTAAATATGATTAAATGTAAACCTACGTCACATATGAAGCATCAAGTTTTTTTCTTCTGTGGCATTCTACCGGCCAGCATTTTTTTTGTACTGACTACAACTCTGACTGCTTTCAAAATATCAGAAATGAAAAATATATTTTTATGATCCAAACAACAGTCTTGTTTGGAAAATCTTCCTCACTGGTCTTATTCAATAATATAAATGATACAATAATAGTACTGCAAAACCAAATAGAACTGCTTCAGCAATCCACTGATAACATAGAAATGCATAGCAGGAGGAAAATTTTGCTGGTACATGGAATTCTTGAAAATAAGCAGGAAGATATTGCAGCTGTTATTACTAAATTGGTTGTGTCTAAGTTGAAGGTAGATGACTTTACTCCTGAGAATATTCGGCGTTGCCACAGAATGGGTAAGCCCCCAACTTCATCAAAGAAACCTAGACCTATTCTTGTTAAATTATGTGATATGACAGTCCGCAACAAAATCTGGTCAGCTAAAGCAACAACAGCTTTGGTAAAAATCACAGATGACATCCGTCAGGGGATGGAAAGTGGTCTACTGACAATACTATCACTGCTAGACTTTAGTAGTGCTTTTAATAATGTTGATCATGACATATTACTTAGCATTCTCCGCACTCTTAACATATCTCCAACAGTAATTGGTTGGTTTCACAGTTACCTGTATGGACGCCGGCAGCGAATACGTGTTGATGACAATTATTCATCATGGTCTGACCTTACTGCTGGTGTTCCACAGGGCGGCATTTTATCTCCTCTCTTATTTGCGATTTTCATTAATTCAATCTCCGATAAATTAACTTCATCCTATCACCTCTATGCGGACGATTTACAGATATACACTCAAGCTGCTCCAGATGATTTAAGTACTGCCGTGAGACAAATCAATCTAGACTTAAACCACATACTTCATTGGAGTACAATGTTTGGTCTTGCAGTGAATCCTCGTAAGACCCAAGTGATAGTCATCGGTAGCCCCAGAATACGTGCAAAAGTCGATTTCGCAACCTTACCGAACATTGTTTTTGACGGCACTTATATTCCATTGAGTGACACTGTAAAAAATCTGGGTGAAGTCATCGATAGTGACCTGTGTTGGAAGTCTCACCTCTCCGAATTGAGTCGGAGAGTTTTTCTGTCTTCTAGATCCCTGAGAAGGCTGAGAAATTTTCTGCCTACTGCCACCAAAATTATGCTTGCACAGTCTCTTTTGTTACCCATTTTAGATTATGCTGACGCCTGCTATCTTGACTTAACCGTAGAACAGCTAAATAAACTTGAGCGACTTCAGAATTTTTGTATTAGGTTCATATTTGGCTTGCGAAAATATGACCATGTTTCTGAATTTCGTGAAAAACTCAAGTGGCTCCCTATTCGCTTTCGCCGGAATACTCACATTCTCACATTACTTTATAACATATTATTTATTCCTAGTAGTCCTCCCTACCTTAAGGAACGTTTTGATTTCCTTCGCCTTTCTAATTCCCACAATTTGCGCACTCATACGTATCGTAAACTCACTACACCTGCACACTCTTCATCCTTTTATGATAACTCTTTTACAGTGCAGGCTGTCAAACTCTGGAATGCGCTGCCTCTTACTGTCAGAGAGGCCAAATCATCGCATACATTTAAGAACGCACTCAGAAAACACTACTTTTCTTTAAATTACTATGCCTAATTCTAATATTATAGACTATTTAATATTTTTTTTATTTTTTATTGCAGGAGGTCAGCAGACAGGCAGACGGCCCACTTGATGGAGAGCGGTTACCATCGCCTATGCACATTTGCAACACCAAAGATGCTACAAATGCGCTGCTGCCCTCTTAAAGGAGACTGGAACCTGGTCCACTAATGCCGGAACACAACTCAAGGTTGTTATAGCGACATACTTTAGACCAGGGGTGGTAGCAATCCAGTCGGGCAAATGCCTTACCACCTGGCTGTGGGTTGTTTTGTCGCCTCTTACGACAGGCCGCCCGGCCGCAGGAAATTGTATTCTTTCTCCGTTCCTGCACGGAGAGATAATATATATGTATGATACGTATGTATGTATTTAATTTATAAAGTAGTTTAAGTATGTTTATTTTATTTATAAGTTATGTAGTTTAAGTATGTTTATTTATGATATTTAATGATTTGCACCACCTACATCGCCAGATTAGATTAAGTTATTCCTTAATTTAGGTTGCCTGGAAGAGATTGCTTTCAGCGATAAGGCCGCCTTTTGTCTCTACCTTGTCATTATTGTTATTGTATATTTTGAAATTGTATATTTGGTGAGCAATAAAGTGTATCTATCTATCTATCTATCTAATAATAATAAAGAACAAATGTTGTTAAGGGAAAGGTTAAACGTCAAAACTGATATTACTTTAATTTAAACTTGTATTACGAGTTAGAAGTCGAGTTCTAGACTTGCGTTTAAATAAACTTCAATAATAAAATTGTGTTACAATATTGAATTAACATTAACTTGATAAAAGTCAAAACTTTGAACAATTTATCTGTTTAATTGCAATGCATGAATATAAATATTTATTCACAACTTACAAACACAAACATAATAAATATTAAAATTTTCTACGCTTCCAAATTTTATATAGAGCCTTAAAATAAATTTCAAATATCACCTTCTTCACTAATAACCTATTGCATCGTCATAGTAATACATTAATCGTGAAAGGAAAAACCAAATTGAAGAAGATAAATAAAATTAGATACGAAGAGACTCAACTCACCAGTTTATTAGCGATTATATATAGCTTCTTACCGTCTTCTTTAACATATATGAGATGAATCTTTCTATATCCTAAATATTTATTTAATTTCTGAATCGACTTGTTTTTTTTTAAAATTTATTTTAATATTGCATAAGTTCACTAAACAGCCAGACGTCTATGGACATTTGTAACAACATAGGTGGTACCAATGCATAGGTGGCGCTGCCGCTTCTAAAGGAAGTCTCGAACCTGGCCACTAAAGTCGGAACATAACTCAAGGTTGTTATGACGGCACATTTTAGACCAGGGGTGGTATTTGCCATGTGGATGGCTATCCAAATGGCAAATACCCTGCCACCTGGCTGTTGGTTGTTTTGTCCCCTTTTACGAGAGGCCGCCAGGGAACAGGAAGTTGTATTCTTTCTCCGTTCCTGCAGGGATAATACTTATAGGTACTAAACTGAATAATACTAGTTACATAAAGTTAAATGTAATGGACAGTTTTCACGGGACATTTCCTTATCTTCCGGGCAGTAAACGCAATTAAATCTATTAGATTGTGAAAAAGACTTTTGGCCGGAGATAACAGGCATAATGAAGACTGGCCTATTTCCATTTTATGAGTGGGGAACGTACCATACACGGTTGCGGTCGTAAACATGCGTTGTTTACGACTGATGTATGTCATACAACCCGGTGGTAGTGTGTATAGAGATCCTTTTGGTGTCATAAAGACCTTTGCGCACGCTCACCTTTATATACCACCTACTAACGTAAGTGACTTGATACAACAATGCTTTCTTTTTATGTAACTTGCTGCCATAAAGCAAAATGTTCTACAAATTTAAGCATTTGCTTGATTAAAAGTCATGCTCTTTTGACAATAGTATATCAGACTCGTCAATATGTAAGGTTCTGCTTAACGATACTCTTGATAATGAAGTCTATGAAATAAGAAATAAACTATAAACTTAGAAATTAAACACTATTATAAACATATTTACAAGTAAAAGATGTAACCCATACATTTCTTACACTGTTTTAACTAATAAACATATTTCTTATAAATATAATTATACGTTTTTAAATCTATAAAGTGTTTTAAGTATGTGTATTATATTTAAATCCTATTTAATACTCTGCACTACTTACATCGCCCGATTAGATTATTCTTCGAGTTATGTGGTCTGGATATCAAGGTAATCTTGTATGTAATCGTGCATTTTTTTAATAGTTTATATGGTGAGCAATAAAGCTTTATCGGTCTATGTAACTATGTCTCTTACATATTTTGATATATTAGGTATATAAGAGATATATTCAACGTATGAGTAAACGTGACTGAGATATACAGTAAAAGCAGCATTGTTCTATTTTGTATTGAATCAAACATTAAATGGAAGAATAGATATCTATTATTCGCATCATATACGAGGTTGAAAGGTAAACAAACATTTCTGTGGTCAACAATCGCATATTTCTCCATTTCCATGCTGCAAGTATTGGAAGTCTTTATTTATTTATACAACGGCGCCTTGGAGCATGAATTGTGTATAAAATAAAGAAATCTAAAGCAATATTTTAAGAGAAATTATGCGAATTTCATGGAACTTTTGGGTATTAAAAATTTCGCAGTGTTAATCGCCAAAGACTTTAAAACCTTGAACACTTTAAGTGATGAAGAAAAAATAAAAATCAAAGATATAAGTATATATTTCTTTACTTGTTTAATTTGTATTAACGAAAAAATTTAGGTCGTTGTGGCATCGCTTCAACGCACCCGCAACTTATTTCAAATCCTATCTGAGGAGCATGTACCGCTTACAATACAATACTCTTTATTGTACACCAACATTACATGGAAAAAAATAATACAAATACACAAAAAAACTTACTTACTAAAAGGTAGTACAATGGGCGGCCTTATTGCTAAAAGCAATCTCTTCCAGGCAACCTTTACGCTTACGAAGTTGTTCCGACCTATTTCTATTTGCATAAACATCAATCTGAATTGTCATGATTTAAAGTTTAAAAACCTATAGATACATATTTTTTTTGATCAATTTGAATTACTAGTTGAATAAAAATTACATGATAGCTTATGTTATTCCTCATAATTATCTATCTATAATATAGACTTTCTGTAGATTTCACGGTATTTTTTGAGTGTGCAATAGCCAGCGGCTGACCTTGGGAGCAGATTCCAGGGCCGCAAGTCATGCGAGGTTACAGTAATTAGTATTATTTTTGTGGAAGTAGTTTAGTTTTTAACTTATTTTATTGTAATATATAACTTTTAAATAAAATAATATTAAGGCTTGTAATAAGGCCAACGACCTTGACAGTTTGGGAGGAGCCTCTGTACAGCTCTCCGCGACCGGGAGTAACACGCGGGGAGCGGGCAAGCGCCCGTCCGCCGTCACCCGTAGTCTTGTGACACAGTATTTATTGCAGAGCCTATGAAGTGAAAAATAAAGATGTGATTTCTTTTACACTGAACAATTGAAACTACAACTACTACTAAAGACTATTATTGTAAACCGACTTCAATAAAGGAGGAGGTTTTCAATTCATCTTGCAACTATTTTTTTTATTAGGTTCAACCATAATTTTGTTGTTATTTTTTTCTTTTTACTTAAGTTTTTTCCTAAGGTACAGTAGAAAAATTCTTGAAATTAGGCAGAATTGTGTAAAATTTTGCGGTTTTTCAGCCTTAACTTCTTATTTGTCAATCGATTTAGTTATTCTTTTCGCGTCAATTTCAGTCAACTTAAATCAATTTTATCATTAAACATATTTCTTAATTACGAAAAAATAATATCCCTCGAACGACTGACAGCGAATAAAATTAAATCAACTTAGCATTAAACCTATAGTAATCTAACGATCTTAAGCATAATTTAATAAGGTATATATCATATTAAGAACTTAAGAACAGACGAGCGTGCATGACAAGAGCTATGAATGTCAAAGAACCAAGTGAGGTGTGTAAGAATAAGCCTAAATGGCGCTCTGTTGTCTACCCCGCAACCGGACCTGGCGAGAAGTTATGTATGTATGTATATCATATTAGCCTGAAGTTCCGACCACAATTCAGTAGCTGACATGTCGTCATATTAAAATAGACAGTCTAATTAAAATTGCGCTGAAATCCATCGATACACGGTTACGTACATTTAATTATTAAATATGATGCTATTATGTTACTTAATTAATATAGTTTCGTACTTGTCACGATAGAAAGCTCGCTAGAAGGCCCCCGAGACGACCGACCCTAAATTGGAAACATCCGATTTCTCTTTAAGTATCTGGCTCAAGATTGTCTTTTAGTTTATGCAAGAGCCATGTTCCGAACGTAGCTGACTGTTTAAAAAGAATCTTAAATGTGTTTTGTTCAAGTCTGCACGATGGAAGCTTCTTAAAAGTTTCCTGATTTTTGAAAGAGCAATAACCATTTTATTTTTCGTTCAACCAATTAGTTTCGTGAGTTTCAGACACGTGTGAACTTGGTCGTAATTTACAAGTCATTTTATTTAAGAATAATTATTTTGTGTAATCCGTCCTGAACTTTAATTTACTAAATAAGATGTTAAGAATTAACTTAAATTTAGTATCAGATTCCTGCTAACAAATCCTTGAAAAAATTTGAATGATTTGAAAAAATTGTACAGTTGCGAACTTTTTGTTAATCGGAAGAGGGCCTGAAAAGTCTGGCGCAGTACATCAGGCACAAAAACTAAAACTAATTTTATTAAAATCAAGAGCTTTCTTTGAGGGCCTGTCTCGCATACAATTGATTTATTTATGTACAGAAAAGAATCATATATTTATTTCTGGTCTCTAAAATGTACGGAATATATTAAATTTTTATTTCATCTGATTCACTGGTAGACCCGTGAATATTGATCAAAACTCGCTTAATGTCCATATATATTAATTACAAAAACTGGGTCATTTCAATTGTATTGCACAAAAAAACTCTTAATAATATTTTCATTTTAATTAGAGGACAAAAGGTTTCTCTTTCTTTATATAACTGTGCAAATCGGGAATTTAGCTGAAATTACCTAGAATGAAAGGGTTTAAAATATTTGTAATTGGATTACCATCTCAAGTCCTGTTCAAACACAGTAATAGCCAAGCTTTTATTGCATCCCAGATTTTATAAAATGATATTAAATTCAAAACCATTGAATACAAAAGCGTACCTTTAAAAATAGGGTCATATAATCATATTATATTACGTTTATAACTGTTGTTTAGGAAAAAGGTTTAGCAAATAACAACAACATTTCATTTTATAATTTATGTACTGGGTGGCATGCATTACATTGGGTAAAATACGACCCTCGACAAACATGTGACTTACCGCCCCTTGTATACCGCTTTTAACTAAACTGCGGACAAATATCGCATTTTCTTGGACAATTGCCTTTACTTTTGCATACATATCAAAAGGAAGTTTGTTTGTCGCCTAAAAACTATTTTCAGTCATGCATACGAAAAGAGCAACTATAAAGATGGATTTGAAGTGAAAATATTGACTCCTAAAATAACCTTTAAATATTACGGTCCCGGTATTTCAACTAGAGGTTTATTAGCACTCTTGTAAATTCTAAATCCATATCATATGTCACATTTTGAATTGAAAACTTCTTTACACATTGAGCACTTTTGGGATGGTGTGAAAAGCACTCAATTTGCATGACCATTACGCTCAGATACAAAGCTTTCACTTCTAAAGTGCAGTGCTACGACTAACAGTTTTTTTGGTATAAAAAGTGTCCTATATACATCATCGTTATAGAAAGATGTAAAGTGGACATGCTGACAATCTACTGAAAATTAGTTGCATATGGACAATTGCAATAGTAAAGATACTACAAATGTTTTGACGACCTCGAAAGGGGGACTGGAATTGTAGTCGCTCCAACTCTATCGCCTCTTATAACAGGCTACCCACCCACAAGAATTGATAGGTACTATTTCTCTATTACAGCATATATGATGCGTATGAGGAAATTCAATCAATCCAGTATTGAAAGATCACTTAGTAATGAAATTGTTAGTTACTTTGAAAATTCCCAACAATTAACAATAAATAATCAATTACCCATTATTAAAGATTTTCGGAACGCCGCAGGTATTTGAAAGAAAATACGTGTGCTAGAACACAAGTTATAATGGGTTAATTCCCAAGGCCGTTACAGAAAACCATCCAACATCCGCATTTATTACTATGTGGCATGGTTTTGTAGTTTATCGTGAAATCACTGAATAGTTATGAACTACTTTTATAGATATCCATATTATGACCATAATATCAAAATTCTTATTATAGTGAATGAAGGCGTTATTTTTCGTTAACTTTTTTAATTTACATGCTATTAAAGTTATTTCTTAGTAGAAATATGAGCTGAGCTTATTCCTTTGTAAGCACTTACCATATTTCAACCTATTACATAATCTACTACGTTCAGAGCCCATTCTTAAAGTTACTATTTGCTTTAAGCACGGTTCAGTTGCGATAGGAAAGTCCACTCATTGAGAACAACTTTTTCCCATTTTCCGCTTCATTTAAGACTACTTATTAATACGCGTTTATGTCTTATAGAGATCTTATTAAGACGGCGCACTTGGTTATTTATTTGGTCCTAATTAGTAGGACCTGACCTTAACAAATCTTGATAATATCCAGAGACTTCGTTCGCGTGAAAACTCGACTACACGGCGAGTGTCTTTTCATATCTTAAGATGAACGATAACATATATCTTGATCTTGATCCGAAATGTAAATCCGTTTAGTTCTTAGTAAACTCATAAACAAAAATACTAAAGATTGTATTCGAAAATGTTGGTTAAGATAGAAGCTACCCCAATGTTATATTTCAAATACAACGTACTAACTAGACCTCTCACTACAGATTGCTTAACGTGTACAAAAATGAATTTTACAAACCGGATATAAACATGCATGCTGAAAGTATCCTTTTCCCGGACAATGAAAAGTATGTCCGGACTATGAAGTCGTTTACGTATGCGAAGCCACGTAGTAAGTCTTATTTTAAAAATTTATTCATTCACTACATTCAACGTAGTAAAGGTATGAAATAACAAAAAGGGATTGAAATTTTGGCTGTTATTTGCTCAAATGATACTGGTCGCATGTATTTTAACTCGAAAATCATAGAAAGGAAGCACAGCTAATGCTAGCTGGTATCAAAAATAACACCCTTATTTCATAATAAATACTCATGTCATCTGAATTATTCTGGCAACACTTAACCGCTTCAGTAATTAAGACTATCGTTGCTATGATTGAAATCACTACGATTGACATAATGACAGTGTGGGAGCTGTGTCGTGCTTTGTGGTATTGACATGTGGTCGACACTACGTAACTCATGTTCAAACACTACTGGTTTTGCTAATACCCGTTCAAATGTAAACATTGAGGTGTGACACGATTTATCGTCAGTTCAAATTGAAAATTAACACAATGAGTAAAGTATCTGCGTTTATCGAATATTTCTATATCTCTCCTTTTCTGTTTAAAAATCACGGTACTCAACAAAGCCATAAACATTGTTGTTAAGCTCATGAGTGTCAACGATAAAGCGCGCGTCTGCGAGCGCACCCTTAGGGTTTATCCTTCTGGTCACCATTGCTACCAGCTTCTATCTAAATAGGAAGCAAACTAGCAGACCATCCTCCTGATGGTAAGTGATGAGCACCACCCGTTGCCATCTGTAAGATTTGAATCAATACTACGGTACAAGTACAAAAATAATGGACATAATATACAGTATAAACCTGGACGAGAAACAAAGGACATAGGACCTTAGGACATCGTCCTCTCTTTAGCCCTAAATCCCTGTTGGGTTCAGAGTATCCGCTTTCCTACTTCGTCTTTCCTGACGTCAAGCATTTCTACCGCTTCTACTCAAGTATTTGGTAATGAGAAAGACAACGTCGATGAGATATATCTATTTTTAATGCGTACCTTACTTATTTGATTTTAATTAGTAGAAACCAAAGACAATCGTTATGTATGAAAATATAGGAAGATAATTAGTTAAAACAATTTCCTAAATATACACTAACATTCATTAGATTTATTAATTACTAGAGAGAGAGAGAGAGAGGCTTCCTCGCGGCTACTCCGCGGGTCGAACCCTAGAAAGTAGCTTTCTTTTGCTAATATAAAAAGATAATTAGGTTTTTAAGTGAATATTTATCTAACTGATGTTAAAAACCACTTAAAAATCCGTTGCGTGATTTAGGAGGAGTTAGCGAATACAGACAGACTCAACCACAAGTAAAGTGACTTTGTTTTATACTATATAAAGATACCATAATAATGATTAATATGTACAAATTTTAATGGAATTTTTAACAACTACGCCGTAATAGAGTAACTTTTTGTATCATGGCGTCTCTGTTTTAAGTTGTGCTTAACACAGATGCCTGTCGGGGGAGCGTTCAAAACTTTTCATTGAAGGCAGTTCCACAAGCCGGCAGAGACAGTGCCTAATTAGGCCGTAAGCCATTAGAAAAATTAATAAGCATCGCGCCAGACTTTCGCAGCAATAAACATTAATGAGGAACTCCGCGTCGAATTAGACAAAATAACTTATTTGAGGAAAAATGTGAGAAATAGCTCGTGTAATTAATGGTCCGAAAACGCAAACCATATCGTGATAAACACACTGTAGGTATCCTTGTAATATAATTGCTTAACACGTTCACTGCGAAACGAGATCTAAATGGCCCAGAACGTGTGTCACTTGCGGTACGGCTAACAAAACCTAGACTTTTCTGTGGTGCGAACAGCGTAGCGAGGGCGCTAATAGTTTGAGGGCCTAAATAGGCCTTTCACAATTTCGAATATGAGAAAAGTAAAAACTGATTAAAAACAGGCGTTAAATCGATATTTAAATGTGATGAACTCATTGAATACGTCACATATGAAACGTCAAGTAAATATTTTTTGTGACATTCTAGCGGCCAGTATTTTTTTCAGTGATGATAGTAAATATTTAGCTCAAATTTATGGAAAATAAATAATAATTTAGTGAATAGTAACTTATACATAAATCAATGTTATAAAACATTTGAATTTTCTTATTACAATTTACGCCATGAATAAAAATTGGCACATAAGTCGCATGTATTATCTATGGTTAGTAATCTTTAGTTTTTTGACAGCAGGCAAAATTATTTGCCAGGGACGAAAAGGTTTGTTTCCATCCCTGTGATCAGGCAACTCAAAACGTACCAGAATATGAGAAATGAAAAATAATATTTGACTAAGATGTGCTATTAAACAAGAAACCGAGCTATACCTACCTTAATACAAGGTTACTTTAAACTTTTATCGCACAATTCAAAACAAAAATTCATAAACTATTTTATATATAAGCCAAAAAAGATTTTAATTTTTAAAACATTACGGGGCTCTATAGGCCTCGAACCACCACATGAGTGTTTAGTACAAGGTCTAAAACGCCCCGCGTGACCTTTACCGTAGTAATGGAAAGTACAGACAAATTCAATGCCGCTGTGAACGTGTTAAAAAATTAATAACGCACAAATTATGATAATAATATGATGTCACACTCACTTATCCAAAGTGCTTGCCGCTGTCAAGTGTCATTAACATAATTTTCAGTTTCAGTTTGAAAGTTTGGATACAATAAGCATCTGAAATACAATTTGGTCAACACAAAAGTGT
This sequence comes from Dendrolimus punctatus, assembly GCA_012273795.1. NCBI lineage: Eukaryota > Metazoa > Arthropoda > Insecta > Lepidoptera > Lasiocampidae > Dendrolimus > Dendrolimus punctatus. The sequence goes on along the minus strand of CM022531.1, from coordinate 17,915,546 downwards.
TAGTTAATTTAGAAATTTAAAACATTTTAAAACACGAATCTTTGTAAGTTTTTCATAAAAAGCAGAGGTACTACAAACAAATAACGACATCAGTATATAGAATCTAATAAAAAACTAAAGTAATTTTAAGGCCTGTTTCCTGATTCACCAAATCCAGCTGATTTGCAATTATATTTGAAAACATGTTTTAATGAAATGTCTTAGCTGGATAAGAAATAGAGCAAAAGGCAGAATGGTTAATATATAATAATATATGTCGGATTTCTTATGAGGACAGTGAGTGTCGAATGACAAAACTTGGTTTTTCAGGTTAACTTCTCGATTGATTAGAATGTTAATTTTCATCAGCTTTAACAACAACAATCTTTGGTAGCTCTGTTTCTAGATCAATACAGAGTGATCTGTGAGTTTCATATCATAGATAGACTTTAGTTTCCACTGATTACGGTATTCTATGTAGAATTAAATTTTAACTATAATTAGTTACATCCAAATTTTATGACTCTTTTTTAAAACTTATTTAAAGGGAAAAGTAAGTAAGTAAGGATAGAGGAAGACAAATTACAAATTAATGATTTTTGAAAAATTAATTACTTTTTCTATTAAGTGCATCTGACAAAAGCACAAAATGTTTGAAAATAATAACTATAACTTATCTAGTTCATATTTAATACGCATTAATTTACATTTTAGATAATCATACTTCGAATTCCGTTTACGAGGCCAACTTCCCAGCACTTTCATAACAGCCGTTAACTTTAAAACCACAAGGGTAGCATCGGAAAACCATGAAGTTAAATTTCGACACCCTTTTAAAGTTTACTCTCAAACCGGAGCAAATATTGACGCGACAAACCGGGCTTAATCCTCCCAGGATCCCGGAGCAGATTCCGCTCGTTTCAAAGAATGGCTTGTATTATGCAGCTTGCTTGTTATAAGAAATTTTCTCAACTAAACGACTCCCCGTACTAACATCAAACATAGGTACTACAAACTCTACAACCTCATGGAATTTATTATATTATATTTTCATGACACGACAACCACATACGAAACTAAAAATTGTAATTTACTTTTATCTTCATTTCCCATTGGTTTTGTGTTTCAACTTTCCGAAAGACGTCGCCTCGAAGCAATTAAAATTGTACGCGATTTAAACTTTTCCAGGGGAAAGTATATTTCAAGTAATTGTGGCAGTTTAAAATGGTTGTGTTAAATCTTATTTCCGAGAGGTGTTATTACGAGTCAAGTGAAAGCAACGGCAAACGTTTGTAATTTACACGTGTATTCAAGTGTCGATAAAGAGATGAACCTGCTGACACAAACGATCGACAAAATTTCTCACGGGCCCGGGCGAGGCCGAGCCTTGTCTCCTTGATGTTTTATTTTTGCTCGAGCAACCTGAGTTTGAGCTTGCGGAGGTGGGGTACGTGTTAACAAGACACGCATAGATTGTTAAATGTCAACTCCGTTCCTCCACGGATAAAAATACTTTGTGTGCGATTTTTAACCGGTTTAACAGTTCATACTCTTCTTAACCGACTTCAATACAATAACAGAAATCTGCTGGATTGTTGTCAATAATTTGCTTTTTATTTTATTCAGTTTTGCGCCTAATAGACATAATTAAACCTAGGTATTAACGGTTTTAAGGGAAATAAAAATCTAATAAAATGCCTGTATTAAAACCGTTAAAACGTTCATTTAATTAAATTCACTTATTGATTTGTAGGTGCATTTGCCGTGGCATGATTAATTCCATCTAATGTCTCATGGTACTAAAAGAATATTCTTTTCAATACTCTACTGCTTATCTTCAGTTATATATTTTATATAATATCTCCTATATTTTTATGCGACTCTCGATGCTTCAAGTAAAGTCGAAATAATGACAAGTTTTAGGAGATTATTTTGAACAATAGTTACAGTAACGTTGTGCGTGACACAATTCCCTACAAAATACCTCAGGCTGTGAATAGTTTTGTGTACATAATTCGATATCGAGGACCCTTGTAACCGAATTTGGGGATTACAGCAATCTGTCGTACGTCAAGAGGTCCAACTGGTAAGGTTTAAGATCATAAATAATACCCAGTGTTAATACAATTATTGCGATCTGAAATCGAATTATACATCCCTGTTCGTTTCCTTACATAGGATATGAGTAAATTCTAATACATAAGACCTTTGTTCTCGTGAAATCAATAGAATAACCCAGCGAACTTCGCATATTAACTGATATTACTCATTTCTGAGGCATAATACAAGGGCCGTTTGAGCATATTGGTTGAAAAGAGCTTGCCCCCAAAGCACCAATAAAAATAACATTTAATCTTTACTAGTGGCCGCACGTGGTATTCGCCCATAATAATTTATGTCAAAGACTATATTTTTATAATCACAGATTTCGCCATGGTTACACTGTTAATTTCACTTGAACAATATACAAAAGAGTATATATGCGCTCGTGTTTCCAATTCATGGTAGTGTGTGTAACTTTTTTTTTATTAAAAATGCATTTTTAATTGAAGACATGAGTGGATGAAGAGAGTAAATCGAGATAAAAGTTTTACTTTTATTTGAAACTGAACTGAACTTCACACCTTTTTCAACTTTTTATTTTTTAAATACGCCTTATATCTATGTTCTAAGGTCTGTAGTCATTTGGTATCGACTTATAACATTCATCTACGCAAAAAAAAAAGCAAAAAACCGAATATGCGACATATCACCTTCATCCACTCACGTCTTCAATAGATAATTTAAAAAACGTTGACATTCGTCGCTTCTTCTCTATATAAACTATAAGTGTGCGAAATTTCATACTCCTCGGTCCGGGCAATTTTCGTAAAAAGGGTTCAAAATTTTTGCTTCACAAATTAATATATAGATACTAGCTTTTGCCCGCGGCTTCGTCCGCGTGGTGCGGTTCTTTAACTATCCCATGGGAACTCTGTAAT